>OY997268.1:51050797-55850797 GCA_963921465.1 Triticum timopheevii | reverse complement strand
GCCAACTTTAATTAATAATGATTTGTAATTTAGTAGTGAGCACAACGTAAGATATATAAAGCAATGACGAAGTCTAACTCTCTTCCTATGCATCGGCATGTCATAAAAGAACAATTCATGCACACCAAGTAAAGGCCAATGCATAGTATAAGCAGATTCTTGCAATTCTATCGTGTTGGAAACATAAAGAGGCGGAGATGTAGTTCCTCTCTCATAATAATTGCAAGTAGGAGAAGCAAGCACGTTCATACTATATCTATCAAAATCATCATGTGCAATTGTAAAAGGCAACCCATCTATATAATCCTTACTAAGCGCAAACTTCTCCGATATAGTGTAGTCGGGGGAATTCAAAAAGATAATAGGACTATCATGCGTGGGTGCAATAGCAACAATTTCATGTTTAACATAAGGAACTATAGCAAGTTCAGCTCCATAAGCATAATTCATATTGGCATCTTGGCCACAAGCATAACAAGCATCATCAAAAAGGGATATATCAAGAGAATCAACGGGATCATAGCAATCATCATAGCAATCATCCTTCGGTAAGCACGAAGGGGTATTAAACAATGTATGAGTTGAAGAGTTACTATCATTAGAAGGTGGGCACGGGTGATCAATCCGCTCTTCCTCCTTTTGTTCTTCGCTATCCTCATCATATTTTTCATCCAATGAGCTCACAGTTTCATCAATTCCTTCTTCCATAGCTTCCTGCAAAATATTTGTCTCTTCTTGGACAGCGGAGACTTTCTGAATAAATGCATCAATAATGTAATTGTATTCATAACTGTCATGGCAATATTTCAATATAGCAAAATTTTCAGGCTTATAAACATCATCATCTAAAGCTTCATACTTTTCAAACAAAGATTCAATTTCATAAGCAGCCTTAAAAGCAACAAATTCTTCAATTCATTCAACATCATAGTAATCATATATACCATTAGCATAAGAAGCTAAGGTTTCATTATCATTAAATTTGCATGAAAAGGGAAGGTGTGGAGCCTTCATCCTAGAGCAACAAGTAATATCATATCTCAAGCATAGATCCCGAGCATACCAACGCAACATATTAATTTGATCCCATAATAGTTTCCCTTTTTGTGTCAAGTGATAATCCCTAAAGTATTCACGTTGATCCAACGTTACACCCATTATAAAGTTGAATAGGGTTTTCTCAGGATTATCAAAGTAGTACATAATATTTCTCACATAATGATCATCGAGGGTTTTAGGAGGTTCCCCATCTCCATGAGCAGCAAGTACACCTAATTTTTTGGTATTTCGTGTTCCATATCCATAACTAAAGATAGAGAACAACTTAGAACAGCAAATAAAAATTACTTAGTGATAAAGCAAACAAGCACACATGAGAATAATCACCCCATGCTATGACTCCCCGGCAACGGCGCCAGAAAAAGGTCTTGATGACCCGCAAGTATACGGGATAGTTGTAGCCTTTTTCCATAAGTAAGAGTGTCGTACCCAACAAGGAGCTAAAGGTAGAACAAATACTCTCTCAAGTCCTATTGGCCACTGATACGACTCTACGCACGCTTGACGTTCGCTTTACCTAGAACAAGTATGAAACTAGAAGTACTTTGCAGGTGTGATAGGATAGTTTTGCAAGATAATAAAGAACACGTAAATATAAACTAGGGGCTGTTTAGATAAAGATGCAATAAAGTAAGTATTAGTAGAGAGCTTTTTGTTACGAGAAAGTTATTTGTCCAAGGCAATCGATAACTAGACCGGTAATCACTACTGCAATTTTATTTGAGGGAGAGGCATAAGCTAACATACTTTCTCTTCTTGGATCATATGCACTTATGATTGGAACTCTAGCAAGCATCCGCAACTACTAAAGATTCATTAAGGTAAAACCCAACCATAGCATTAAAGTATCAAGTCCCCTTTATCCCATACGCAAACAACCTACTTACTCGCGTCTGTGCTTCTATTCACTCACGCCACCCACCATAAGCAAATCATGAACATATTGCAAACCCTACAGCGGGGATCCCTAACTCTTGCGCTACACGGAGAGCACCATAGGACAGCACTAATACTAAAACATGCAACTCAAACCAATCACAATCATCAATTAACCCATAGGACAAAATGGATCTACTCAAACATCATAAGATAGCCATACATCATTGGGAAATAATATATAGCATTGAGCACCATGTTTAAGTAGAGATTGCATCGGGTAAGAGAGAGGTTACACCACTGCATGGAGGGGAGAAGAGTTGGTGATGAAGGCGGTGAAGTTGTTGGTGAAGATCGCGGTGATGATGATGGCCCCCGGCGGCGTTTCGGCGCCACCGGAAGCTAGGGGGAGAGGGCCCCCCTTCTTCTTCTTCTTCCTTGACCTTCTCCCTAGATGGGAGAAGGGTTTCCCCTCTGGTCCTTGGCTCCCATGGGTGGGAGGGGCGAGAGCCCCTCCGAGATTGGATCTATCTCTCTGTCTCTCTTTGTTTCTGCGTTTCCAGATTCTGCTCCTTCACCATTTCTTTTATGTCCGGAGATCCGTAACTCCGATTGGGGTGAATCTTTCACCCAGATTTTTCTCATAAAATCAGCTTTCTTGCGGCAAAAGAAGAGCATCAACCGCCTTACAGGTGGCCCAGGAGAGTGCTAGGCGCGCCCACTGGTGGACGGCGCGCCCCCCTATCTCCTGGCCACCTCGGGCACCGTTTTGCGTTGATTCTTCCTCCGGAAAATCCCAAATATTCCAAAATAATTCTCCGTCCGTTTTTATCCCATTCGGATTCCGTTTGATATTGGGTTTCTGCGAAACATAAAACATGCAACAAACAGGAACTGGCACTGGGCACGGGATCAATATGTTAGTCCCAAAAAATAGTATAAAAAGTTGCCAAAAGTATATGAAAGTTGAATAATATTGGCATGAAACAATAAAAAATTATAGATATGACAGAGACATATCAAGGGACCGCCCGCGGGCAAGGAGCACCACACGCCCGAGCTGTATTTTGACAATGTCTTGGAGGGATCCCGCGTTGTGGCGGAGCAATGTACCAAGTATATTATATTTCAATGAATACATTTATGTTATCCTGTCCTATACTATGAAACAGTGTCATTATGTAATATATTGTCTGTTATTTAAAATTTTACCTCATGTGCGGCCGTTTTGTTAAATCTGAGAGTTGGCCAGTCATCGGCTTCAGCCCCCATGTAGGCAGTACGGGGGTGTCCGGGATGAATCTAAACACTCTTTACTCCAAAGTTTTGGTCCTTAAAGCAGGTGGTTAGCGCAACGAACTAGGCAATCGGACTATGTGGCTTTATCACCCTCACTTAGCCATAGGAGTTTGACAATAAAAAATTAGGCCTAGCCCCTAGTGTTCGGAAGTCCGAACTTGGGGTGCTGTAAACACCTGATCGAATAAAAACCGATTCATCGCATAATGCGAAGAAAATCGCTAAAGATTTGTAACCTCTCGAACAGCTGACCGGCTCACGCTGCATCATGACAGTCATTTTTCAGCTTTCCCTACTGAGGTGCTCATCCGGATGTACCAGGACACAATCGCAGTAGTTCTCCATTTACTACCCTAGCTGATAGAGTGAAATGTATGGTAGTAAGCACAGGAGCCGGGCAACCCAACTATTGACCAAAGACATGATTCGGAGCCGATGCATATAATGTTATAAGTTCGGGGTGCCGAACTATACTTAAAAAGTGTTCGAACTTTGTTGCCGTATTATGGGGCGTAACAAAGCCCCTGTGAATTAAGGCGTACCAGAGTGTACGGGTGCAATTGATAAGAATATCAAGAAAAATGAAAAAATGAAGTAGTAGGCTAATGCCGCAGAAATTGGGCAGCAAACTATTTTCCGTTATGGTTTGATTAATACGTCAAAGCGTATTTGTACGAGTAGTGCGATGAGCAACCGGGCTATTTAACATGCCACGACCACGGGAGAGCTGCGTGCGGGTCTTTAAAACAGGCATAACGATCAATTTAAAGAGACCACCTAGAAATTCCCTTATACGTCAATGCTTCTTGCCGTCTTGGTGTATCCGTCCCTTGATAGATTCGACAATCAGGCCACCAGGAAAGGCCTGGGAAGAGAAGAAACCTGAAAAGAAAGAAAAAGTAAAAGTATGTGGGTCCAGGACAGGTTGAGCCGTATTATGGACCACGGTCTAGCTGTGCCTCAATCTATGCCCATGGTATTTTGAGTGCGTAGTTATGTACGTGCGGTACAAATGTCACGGTTTGGTCGGGACTGGGACGGAGGCCGAATTGCTAGTCAAGTTCTTGACGAGCTGGACTGTCCTGCTGCAGAGTAGTTCGGACTCGTTGGACAGTGTCTGGGAGCTTGGTCGCCGAATTAAGGTTCTGCCAGAAAAGGCCGCTTTGTGCTCCAGAAAAGGCCGCTCTGTGCTTCTACTACAAGGGCAGCGGTGTGCTCCTCGGTACAGAGGGAGCGTTCTGTGTTTCAATTGATTGTTATGACACCGCGTGGTCCAGGCATCTTGAGCTTGAGATAATCATAGTGTGGTACCGCATTGAATCGAGTGAATGCGGCTCGTCCGAGCAGTGCGTGATAGCCACTGCGGAAGGGGACGGTATCGAAGATCAACTCCTTGCTTTGGAAGTTATCCGGAGATCCGAAGACCACCTCCAGTGTGATTGAGCCCGTACAGCGGGCCTCTACACCTGGTATGACACCTTTAAAGGTGGTTTTTGTGGGCTTTATCCTTGAGGGATCAATACCCATTTTGCACAATGTATCCTGATAGAGCAGGTTCAGGTTGCTACCGCCGTCCATGAGGACTCGCGTAAGATGGAATCCATCAATGATTTGGTCGAGGACCAGTGCGGCTGAACCGCCATGACGGATACTGGTCGGATGATCCCTGCGATCGAAAGTGATCGGGCAGGACGACCATGGGTTAAACTTTGGGGCGACTGGCTCCATCGTGTAGACGTCCCTGAGCGCGCGCTTGCGCTCCCTCTTGGGGATATGGGCAGTGTATATCATGTTCACTGTTTTAAGTTGGGGGGGCAACTTCTTCTGTCCCTCTGTGTTCGGTGGCCGGGGCTCATCGTCATCGTCCTTGCTTTGCGACCCCTTCTCCTTGTTCTCGGCATTTAACTTGACGACCTGTTTAAAAGCCCAATGTTCTCTGTTGGTATGATTGGATGGTTTATCAGGAGGGCCGTGGATTTGACATGGGCGATCGAGTATGTGGTCCAAACTGGACGGGCCGGGATTGTTTCTTTTATATGGCTTCTTCCGCTGACTAGACTTAGAGCCACTGAATCCGGTGTTGACCACCGTGTTTTCGGTGTTGTCACCATTGCTTCAACGCTTGAGTCTGTTGTGTTGGGGCTTGTCGTTGTTGTTTCTCGCTTCAGAAGTGCCAGGTTCGCTTGTATTGTTATTGCTATGGGCTAGCCAGCTATCCTCGCTCGTGCGGCAGTGGGTCATAAGCGTCGTAAGGGCTGCCATGGACTTCAGCATTTCTTGGCCGAGGTGTCAGGTGAGCCATTCGTCACGGATGCTATGTTTAAAGGCCGATAGGGCTTCGGCATCCGGACAGTCGACAATCTGGTTCTTTTTAGTTAAAAACCTAGTCCAAAATTTCCTGGCTGTCTCTCCGGGATGTTGGACTATGTGACTTAAGTCGTCGGCATCCGAAGGTCGGACATATGTACCTTGGAAGTTGTCAAGGAAGGCATCTTCCAAGTCCTCCCAGCTTCCAATGGAGTTTTTGGGCAGAATGTTCAGCCAGTGTTGAGCTGGTCCCTTGAGTTTTAGCGGGAGGTATTAGATGGCGTGAAGATCATCACTGCGGGCCATATGAATATGGAGAAGAACATCCTCAATCTATACTGCGGGGTCTGTTGTCCCATCATATGACTCGATGTTTACGGGTTTAAACCCTTCCGACAATTCATGTTCCATTACTTCATCAGTGAAGACAGGGGTTGATAACCCACAAATGTAGGGGATCGCAACAGCTTTCGAGGGTAGAGTATTCAACCCAAATTTATTGATTCGACACAAGGGGAGCCAAAGAATATTCTTGAGTATTAGCAGTTGAGTTGTCAATTCAACCACACCTGGATAACTTAGTATCTGCAGCAAAGTATTTAGTAGCAAAGTAGTATGATATTAATGGTAACAATGGCAAAAGTAAAGATAATAGTTTTGTAGTAATTGTAACAGTAGCAACGGAAAAGTAAATAAGCGAAACATAAGATGTGAAAAGCTCGTAGGCATTGGATCAGTGATGGATAATTATGTCGGATGCGATTCCTCACGTAATAGCTATAACATAGGGTGACACAGAACTAGCTCCAATTCATCAATGTAATGTAGGCATGTATTTCGAATATAGTCATACGTGCTTATGGAAAAGAACTTGCATGACATCTTTTGTCCTACCCTCTCATGGCAGCGGGGTCCTAGTGGAAACTAAGGGATATTAAGGCCTTCTTTTAATAGAGAACCGGAACAAAGCATTAGCACATAGTGAATACATGAACTCCTCAAACTATGGTCATCACCGAGAAGTATCCCGATTATTGTCACTTCGGGGTTGTCGGATCATAACACATAATAGGTGACTATAGACTTGCAAGATAGGATCAAGAACTCACATATATTCATGAAAACATAATAGGTTCAGATCTGAAATCATGGCACTCAGGCCCTAGTGACAAGCATTAAGCATAGCAAAGTCATAGCAACATCAATCTCAGAACATAATGGATACTAGGGATCAAACCCTAACAAAACTAACTTGATTACATGGTAAATCTCATCCAACCCATCACCATCTAGCAAGCCTACGATGGAATTAGTCACGCACGGCGGTGACCATCATGAAATTGGTGATGGAGGATTGTTGATGATGATGACAGTGACGAATCCCCCTCTCCGGAGCCTCGAACAGACTCCAGATCAGCCCTCCCAAGAGATATTAGGGCTTGGCGACGGCTCCGTATCGTAAACGCGATGAAACTTTCTCTCTGATTTTTTCTCCGTGAAATGGAATATGTGGAGTTGGAGTTGAGGTCGGTGGAGCGTCAGGGGCGCCACGAGACAGGGGGCGCGCCCAGGGGGGAGGGCGCACCCCCCACCCTCGTGGATAGGGTGTGGGACCCCTGGCCTTGATTCTTTCGCCAGTATTTTTTATATTTTCCAAAACTTATCCCCGTGGATTTTCAGGTCATTCCGAGAACTTTTGTTTTATGCACAATAAACAACACCATGGCAGTTCTTCTGAAAAACAGTGCCAGTCCGGGTTAGTTTCATTCAAATCATGCAAATTAGAGTCCAAAACAAGGGCAAAAGTGTTTGGAAAAGTAGATACGTTGGAGACGTATCAGGGGTGTGTGGCGCCGCTATATTGGGCCAAGTCGCGACGTAGCTCGGATGGAGTTCATTTGCGGTCTTTAGTTTGGGCGTGATTATGTTTGTCACGTCTGGCCGGATGGCCATAGTCGCGCATCAGGGCATGCCCCCGCGATCCATAGATCGATCTGGTCTGACCTGCTCTATTTTCCAGGTCATGCCGCAGGTCATATGTGTATCCCCGAGCTATTCTGTTTTTGTTTTTACGATGATGTAGTGCGGGCTGGTGTTCGGCTCGAGTTGCCACTTTATCCTGGCCACGTGGTGGTCGGTCATCCGCATTATGCGCTGGTAGGATGGGCTCCAGCGCCTCTTCATTGAATTGCGGTAACAGTTTGCGCTTCGGGTAACTTTTGGTTGGGCGCTCGAGGCTATATTCTTCGGCTGCTAGGACATTAGTCCATCTATCGTTGAGCAGATCTTGATCAGCTTGAAGTTGTTGCTGCTTCTTTTTTAGGCTCCTCGCAATTTCTATTAGCCGGCGCTTAAAGTCCTCCTGATCGACGGGCTCCTCAGGCACGATAAAGTCTTTGTCGCCGAGGCTCACCTCGTCCTCGGAGAGCGGAAGGTAGTTACTGTCCTCCAAGTCTACATTCATGGCCTGTTCATCAGGGCTAACTTGTATATCTTCCCATTCGTCTTCTTTGGAGGTTGGCTCAACGGGGTCTTCATTGTCTTCGGCATCGTCCGGAGTATTATTCTATCATGTGCCAGTGTTGCTGTTTTTTCCACGGCGTGGTTTAGAGCGACGCCACTGACGTTGGTGCTTTGGATGTATCTCAGGAGGTTTATCCTCGACTAGATCCTTCTCATTGTTGTTGTTGTTGTTGTTTTTGGGAGTATCCACCATGTATACGGCATACGAGGTGGTGGCTGTCCAACGCCCTGTAAGCGGTGGTATTTGGGCCTGCTCCTCTCCGGCATCGTCGTCCATACCGTCGATGTCTTCGGATTCGTAATCGAGCATGTCGGTTAAGTCTTCGACAGTGGCTATGAAGTGGGTGTTGGCTGACGTCTACTACACAACCTTCTTCTTGTAGACGTTGTTGGGCCTGCAAGTGCACAGGTTTGTAGGACAGTAGCAAATTTCCCTCAAGTGGATGACCTAAGGTTTATCAATCCGTAGGAGGCGTAGGATGAAGATGGTCTCTCTCAAACAACCCTGCAACAAAATAACAAAAAGTCTCTTGTGTCCCCAACACACCCAATACATTGGTAAATTGTATAGGTGCACTAGTTCGGCGAAGATATGAAGATACAAGTGCAAAATAGATAGTAGATATGGGTTTTTGTAATCTGAAATAATAAAAACAGCAAGGTAACGAGCGGTAAAAGTGAGCGTAAACGATATCGCAATGGTAGGAAATAAGGCCTAGGGTTCATACTTTCACTAGTGTAAGTTCTCTCAACAATAATAACATAGATAGAACATATGACAAGCCCTCAACATGCGACAAAGAGTCACTCCAAAGACACTAATAGCGGAGAACAAACGTAGAGATTATGGTCGGGTACGAAACCACCACAAAGCTATTCTTTCGGATCGATCTATAAAAGAGTTCGTACCAGAATAACACCTTAAGATACAAATCAACCAAAACCCTAATTTCACCTAGATACTCCATTGTCACCTCAAGTATCCGTGGGCATGATTATATGATATGCTTCACACAATCTCAGATTCATCCAACCAACATAAAAGTACTTCAAAGAGTGCCCCAAAGCTACTACCGAAGAGTCAAGAACGTGTGCCAACCCCTATGCATAGGTTCCCAAGTGTCACGAAACCCGCAAGTTGATCACCAAAACATACATCAAGTGGATCAATAGAATAACCCATTGTCACCACGGTTATCCCACGCAAGACATACATCAAGTGTTCATAAAAGACTCAATCCGATAAGATAACTTCAAAAGGGGGAACTCAATTCATCACAAGAGAGTAGAGGGGGAGAAACATCATAAGATCCAACTATAATAGCAAAGCTCGGGATACATCAAAATCGTGCCATAGAGGAACATGAGAGAGAACATGAGAGAGTGAGAGATCAAACACATAGCTACTGGTACATACCCTCAGCCCCGAGGGTGAACTACTCCCTCCTCGTCATGGATAGCGCCGGGATGATGAAGATGGCCTCCGGTGATGGGATCCCCCTCCGGCAGGGTGCCGGAATAGGGTCCCGATTGGTTTTTGGTGGCTACATAGGATTGCGGCGGCGGAACTCCCGATCTATCTTCTGTTCTGGAAGTTTTAGGGTACGTAGGTATATATGGGTGCAGGGGGTACGTCGGTGGACCTCCGGGCTGCTCATGAGGTAGGGGGCGCGCCCAGGGGGGCGCCCTCCACCCTCGTGGACAGCCCGGGGCTCCCCTGGCATGCACTCCAAGCCCATCAGGTTGGTTTCCTTCCAAAATTAACTTCTCCAGTTGATTTCGTTCCGTTTTGACTCCGTCTGATATTCCTTTTCCTCGAAACACTGAAATAGGTATAAAACAACAATCTGGGCTGGGCCTCCGGTTAATAGGTTAGTCCCAAAAATAATATAAAATTGGATAATAAAGCCCAATATTGCCTAAAACAGTAGATAAAGTAGCATGGAGCAATCAAAAATTATAGATACGTTGGAGACGTATCAAGCAACCCCAAGCTTAATTCCTGCTCGTCCTCAAGTAGGTAAATGATAAAAAAGAATTGTTGATGCGGAGTGATACTTTGGCATAATTTCAATATAAATCTTCTTAATTGTGATATGAATATTCAGATCCGAAAGATTCAAGACAAAAGTTCATATTGACACAAAAATAATAATACTTCAAGCATACTAATCAAAGCAACTATGTCTTCTCAAAATACCATGGCCAAAGAAAGTTATCCCTACAAAATCATATAGTCTGGCTATGCTCCATCTTCCCCACACAAAGTATTTAAATCATGCACAACCCCGATGACAAGCCAAGCAATTGTTTCATACTTTAACATTTTCAAAACTTTTTCAATCTTCACGCAATACATGAGCGTGAGCCATGGATATAGCACTATATGTGGAATAGAACGGTGGTTGTGGAGAAGACAAAAAGAGGGAAGATAGTCTCACATCAACTAGGCATATCAACGGGCTATGGAGATGCCCATCAATAGATATCAATGTGAGTGAGTAGGGATTGCCATGCAACGGATGCACTAGAGCTATAAGTATATGAAAGCTCAACAAAAGAAACTAAGTGGGTGTGCATCCAACTTGCTTGCTCACGAAGACCTAGGGCATTTTGAGGAAGCCCATCATTCGAATATACAAGCCAAGTTCTATAATGAAAAATTCCCATTAGTATATGAAAGTGACGAAATGAGAGACTCTCTATCATGAAGATCATGGTGCTACTTTGAAGCACAAGTGTGGTAAAAGGATAGTAGCATTGTCCCTTCTCTCTTTTTCTCTCTTTTTTTTATTTGGGCCTTTTCTCTCTTTTTTTATGGCCGCTTTTTTTCGTCCGGAGTCTCATCCCGACTTGTGGGGGAATCATAGACTCCATCATCCTTTCCTCACTTGGGACAATGCTCTAATAATGATGATCATCACACTTTTATTTTTCTTACAACTCAACAATTACAACTCGATACTTAGAACAAAATATGACTCTATATGAATGCCTCCGGCGGTGTACCGGGATATGCAATGAAACATGAGTGACATGTATGAAAGAATTATGAAAGGTGGCTTTTGCCACAAATACGATGTCAACTACATGATCATGCTAGCAATATGACAATGATGGAGCGTGTCATAATAAACGGAACGGTGGAAAGTTGCATGGCAATATATCTCAGAATAGCTATGGAAATGCCATGATAGGTAGGTATGGTGGCTGTTTTGAGGAAGGTATATGGTGGGTGTATGATATCAGCGAAAAGTGTGCGGTATTAGAGAGGCTAGCAATGGTGGAAGGATGGGAAAAAGTGCGTATAATCCATGGACTCAACATTAGTCAAAAAAACTCATATACTTATTGCAAAAATCTAGAAGTTATCAAAGCAAAGTATTACGTGCATGCTCCTAGGGGGATAGATTGGTAGGAAAAGACCATCGCTCGTCCCCGACCGCCACTCATAAGGAAGACAATCAATAAATAAATCATGCTCCGAGTTCATCACATAACGGTTCACCATACGTGCATGCTATGGGAATCACAAACTTCAACACAAGTATTCTTTAAATTCACAACTACTCAACTAGCATGACTCTAATATTACCATCTCCATATCTCAAAACAATTATCAAGCATCAAACTTTTCTTAGTATTCAACACACTCATAAGAAAGTTTCACATATCTTGAACACCAAGTATATTAACATTAAGCAAATTAGCATGCTATTAACAACTCTCAAAATAATCTAAGTGAAGCATGAGAGATCAAGTTTCTTTAAAACAAATCCACCACCGTGCTCTAAAAGATCTAAGTGAAGCACTAGACCAAAAATTATCACGCTCAAAATATATAAGTGAAGCACTATGAGCAAAACTATCAAGCTCAAAAGATATAAGTGAAGCACATAGAGTATTCTAGCAAATTCCAATTTGTGTAAGGCTCTCTCTCATTAAAGAATTTCAGATCTTAATACTTATTCAAATAGCAAGCAAATCTAAAAGGAAACTACAATGCAAGGATAGCACAACTCATGTGAAGAAGCAAAAACTTAGGCTCAACCAATACTAACCGATAGTTGTTGAAGAAGAAAGGTGGGATGCCTACCGGGGCATCCCCAAGCTTAGATGCTTGAGACTTCTTGAAATATTATCTTGGGGTGCCTTGGGCATCCCCAAGCTTGAACTTTTGTGTCTCCTTAATTCCTCTCATATCATGGTTTCTCTTTTTATCAAAAGCTTCATTCACAACAAACTCAACAAGAACTCGTGAGATAGGTTAGTATAAACCAATGCAAAACCTTATCATATTCTACTGTAACAAATCACTTAAATTATTATTCAACATTGCATACTAAATGCCTCTGCATATCTAATACTCCTATCATCAAATAGAATCATTAAACAAGCAAACATATGCAAACAATGCAATCATAACAGCAATCTACCAAAACAGTACAGTCTGTAAAGAATGCAAGAGTATCAATACTTCCCTGACTCCAAAAATTATGAACTAAAATTCCCACTGTAATAAATTTATCAGAGCTCAATATTCAAAAGGATTCAACGTTATACCATGCTCTGACTTTTCTAGAGAATTTTTTCAACAGCGGTAAACTTTCTGTTTTCAAACAGCAATATGTATACAAGCAAAATAAGCATGGCAAAGGCTATCCTTGACTTTTTTTATTGAAACTAAGGATGCAAAACACTATTCTAACTAACAGCAAGCAAAAACTAACAAAATAAAATGACGCTCCAAGCAAAACACATATCATGTGGTGAATAAAAATATAGCTCCAATTAAAGTTACCGATGAACGAAGACGAAAGAGGGGATGCCTTCCGGGGGCATCCCCAAGCTTAGTTGCTTGGTTGTCCTTAAATATTACCTTGGGGTGCCTTGGGAATCCCCAAGCTTAGGCTCTTTCCACTCCTTATTCCATTGTCCATCGAATCGTTACCCAAAACTTGAAAACTTCAACCACACAAAACTCAAAACAAAACACGTAAGCTCCGTTAGTATAAGAAAATAAGATCACCAATTAGGTACTGTAATGAGATCATTCTAAATTCATAATGGTGTAATATCTACTGTACTTCAACTTATCTATGGTTCATACCCTTCGATACTACTCATAGATTCATCAAAATAAGCAAACAACACATAGAAAACAGAATCTGTCAAAAACAGAACAGTCTGTAGTAATATGCACCAAACGTATACTTCTGTAACCCCAAAAATTATCAAATAAATTTCTGGACCTGAGAAATTTGGCTATTAATCATCTTCAAAAAGAATCAACCTAAAATCACTCTCCAGTAAAAAATGGCATCTAATCTCGTGAGCGCTAAAGTTTCTGTTTTTCACAGCAAGATCACATAAACTTCACCCAAGTCTTCCCAAAGGTTCTACTTGGCACTTTATTGAAACAAAAGCTATAAAACATGATTACTACAGTAGAATAATCATGTGGACACACAAAAACAGTAAGTATAAATATTGGGTTGTCTCCCAACAAGCGCTTTTCTTTAATGCCTTTCTAGCTAGGCATAATGATGGCAATGATGCTCACATAAAAGATAAGAATTGAAACATAACGGGAGCATCATGAAGCATATGACTAGAACATTTAAGTCTAACCCACTTCCTATGCATAGGGATTTTGTGAGCAAACAACTTATGGGAACAATAATCAACTAGCATAGGATGGCACAACAAGCATAACTTCAAAATTTTAAGCACATAGAGAGGAAACTTGACATTATTGCAATTCCTACAAGCATATTTTCCTCTCTCATAATAATTTTCAGTAGCATCATGAATGAATTCAACAATATAACCATCACCTAAAGCATTCTTTTCATGATCTACTAGCATAGAACTTTCACTACTCTCCACATAAGCAAACTTCTTCTTTATGGCATACGTATCATCACAATAATCATCATAGATAGGAGGCATGCTTTCATCATAGTAAATTTTCTCATCAAAGCTTGGGGGACAAAAAATATAATCTCCATCAAAAATAGCTTCCCCAAGCTTGTGGCTTTGCATATCATTAGCATCATGGATATTCAAGGAATTCATACTAACAACATTGCAATCATGCTCATCATATAAAAACATTCTATAGATTTCTTCTTCTAGTACTTGAGCACAATTATCCTTTCCATCATACTCACGAAAGATATTAAAAAGGTGAAGCGTATGAGACAAACTCAACTCCATTTTTTTGTAGTTTTCTTTTATAAAACAAACTAGTGCTAAAACAAGAAACAAAAAGATTCGATTGCAAGATCTAAAGATATACCTTCAAGCACTCACCTCCCCGGCAACGGCGCCAGAAAAGAGCTTGATGTCTACTACACAACCTTCTTCTTGTAGACGTTGTTGGGCCTGCAAGTGCACAGGTTTGTAGGACAGTAGCAAATTTCCCTCAAGTGGATGACCTAATGTTTATCAATCCGTAGGAGGCGTAGGATGAAGATGGTCTCTCTCAAACAACCCTGCAACCAAATAACAAAAAGTCTCTTGTGTCCCCAACACAACCAATACAATGGTAAATTGTATAGGTGCACTAGTTCGGCGAAGAGATGAAGATACAAGTGCAAAATAGATAGTAGATATGGGTTTTTGTAATCTGAAATAATAAAAACAGCAAGGTAATGGCGGTAAAAGTGAGCGTAAACGATATTGCAATGGTAGGAAACAAGGCCTAGGGTTCATACTTTCACTAGTGTAAGTTCTCTCAACAATAATAACATAGATAGAACATATGACAAGCCCTCAACATGCGATAAAGAGTCACTCCAAAGACACTAATAGCGGAGAACAAACGTAGAGATTATGGTCAGGTACGAAACCACCACAAAGCTATTCTTTCGGATCGATCTATAAAAGAGTTCGTACTAGAATAACACCTTAAGATACAAATCAACCAAAACCCTAATGTCACCTAGATACTCCATTGTCACCTCAAGTATCCGTGGGCATGATTATACGATATGCGTCACACAATCTCAGATTCATCCAACCAACATAAAAGTACTTCAAAGAGTGCCCCAAAGCTACTACCGGAGAGTCAAGAACGTGTGCCAACCCCAATGCATAGGTTCCCAAGTGTCACGACACCCGCAAGTTGATCACCAAAACATACATCAAGTGGATCAATAGAATAACCCATTGTCACCAGAGTTATCCCACGCAAGACATACACTAAGTGTTCATAAAAGACTCAATCTGATAAGATAACTTCAAAAGGGGAAACTCAATTCATCACAAGAGAGTAGATGGGGAGAAACATCATAAGATCCAACTACAATAGCAAAGCTCGGGATACATCAAAATCGTGCCATAGAGGAACACGAGAGAGAACACGAGAGAGAGAGAGAGAGAGAGAGAGAGAGAGAGAGATCAAACACATAGCTACTGGTACATACCCTCAGCCCCGAGGGTGAACTACTCCCTCCTCGTCATGGATAGCGCCGGGATGATGAAGATGGCCTCCGGTGATGGGATCCCCCTCCGGCAGGGTGCCAGAACAGGGTCCCGATTGGTTTTTGGTGGCTACATAGGCTTGCGGCAGCGGAACTCCCGATCTATCTTCTGTTCTGGAAGTTTTAGGGTACGTAGGTATATATGGGTGCAGGAGGTACGTCGGTGGACCTCCGGGCTGCTCACGAGGTAGGGGGCACGCCTAGGGGGCGTGCCCTCCACCCTCGTCGACAGCCCGGGGCTCCCCTGGCGTGCACTCCAAGCCCATCAGGTTGGTTTCCTTCCAAAATTAACTTCTCCAGTTGATTTCGTTCCGTTTTGACTCCGTCTGATATTCCTTTTCCTCGAAACACTGAAATAGGTATAAAACAGCAAATCTGGGCTGGGCCTCCGGTTAATTGGTTAGTCCCAAAAATAATTTAAAAGTGGATAATAAAGCCTAATATTGCCTAAAACAGTAGATAAAGTAGCATGGAGCAATCAAAAATTATAGATACGTTGGAGACGTATCAGTGGCTGGGAAGGGGAATTATCTGCCATCAGCATCCAATTCAAACCGGATATAATTTGGCTGAGAATCTCCTAATAAGGAGAGGGCTTTTAATGAGTTTAGCACCTCGCCTAAAGGCGAGTGCCAAAAGATGTTCGTGGAGCTAAACTCAATGATCGGCGCCTGATCAGATTCGATGGGCGCGGATGCACGTGGTTCAGAACCTATGGCCGGAGACGAATCTGAGGTTCCGGTGACACAGGCCCTACTCGAGGTTGGATCTATGTGCGGCTCCAATGCTGCTGAGTCTGTGGCTTCTGTGGCGGGGTTGAGCTTCCTATCCTCGGACGGTGCAATCTGCTCCGGATCTAGGGCCACAGCAGTTACAGGCGCTATCTCCTGAGCTTGGTCCGATGACAGATTTAGGTCATGTTCAGCGTGGTGGCAGGGAGCGGCCGTCATGGGCTCAAATCTGTTGAAGATCAAGTCCCCGCGGATATCAGCCACGTAATTCAAACTTCCAAACCTGATCTGATGGCCAGGGGCGTGGCTGTCAATCTACTCTAGATGGCCAAGAGAGTTGGCCCGCAGTGCGAAGCCACCGAATACGAAGATCTGTCCGGGGAGGAAAACCTTCCTCTGGACTGCATTCTTGTAGATGATTGATGGAGCCATCAAACCTTTTGGTGACAACGCAGCGGAACTCTCAATGAAAGCACCAATGTCGGTGTCAAAACCGGCAGATCTCGGGTAGGGGTCCCGAACTGTGCATCTAAGGCTGATGGTAACAGGAGGCGGGGGACACGATGTTTAGCCAAGTTCGGGCCCTCTCTATGGAGGTAATACCCTACTTCATTCTTGATTGATCTTGATGAATATGAGTATTACAAGAGTTGATCTACCACGAGATCATAATGGCTAAAACCCTAGAAGTCTAGCCTATTTGATTATGATTGCCTCTATGGACTAAACCCTTCGGTTTATATAGACACCAAAGGGGACTAGGGTTGTACAAAGTCGGTTACAGAGAAACGAATCTACATATCCGAATGCCAAGCTTGCCTTCCACACCAAGGAGAGTCCCATCCGGACACGGGACGAAGTCTTCTGTCTTGTATCTTCGCAGCCCATCAGTCCGACCCACGCTACGTAGTCCGGCCGTCTGAGGACCCCTTAATCCAGGACTCCCTCAGCGGCTCCGTCAAGATAGTGGGTAGCGAACGGAACCTTGTCAGCTTCATCAGTGCGAGAAATCTCAAGTTTCTTCTTGATGGTTCGCAACCAATCACCTGCTTCCAAAGGGTCAATCACTTGACTGAAACTGGGAGGCTTAGTCCTTTGAAAATCTGACAGCTTAGAGTGATGTCCATTTGGATTCCATTCTGTCCAACCATAGCTTGCACACTTTTTAACAACTCAATCAGATTATTATTCCTTCTTTCCTCAAACATTCGCATAATTTGTTAAGTGGAGGGGGGATTCGGCGGTGGAGGCAGTGGTTGCGGATACGGCTCGGGGGAGTGTCCTGCCTGTGTTGTTGAACGACGAACAGGGACATCCTCACAAGCCTGCGATCTGGTACCTCCCCGCGTCATCCTAGTGCTTATTTTTTCCAATAAGGGCAACCGAGATGAGAAACATCCAACCATGGAAAGAAAAGCCAGCGACAAACCCGGAAGAGTGAAAGAACCGAAAACACAGCAATCGAATAAAAAGTTCCAACATAATTATACATAGACTCATACATGAAAAGTAAACATCATGATGGTTGTTACTACTCGCATACATGCATCATAGCTCATACAACTACATCCGTACATCATATGACCACTGCTAATACTCAAACGCTCTAAAACTCTATTGGTGTTGCCGGATCCTCTCCTGAGTCAGACCCAGATTCTGAACTGAGGACTCCAACCGAAACCTCCGGGTTAAAGGTAACACGACGACTCTGCCTCAAGGACTCTTCCTCAGAGGCAGGTGCAGCGAGAAGGGATCATGGGAGCTGCGGGGGTAGCAAGAAGAGATGACCACTCAACAGGAGCATTGTGTGGGTTCACCGGCGAGGTGCCCAAGCTAGTCGTGAGGGTAACGGGAGAAACAGGCGACCTAGAATTGGGCACAATATAAGGAGTAAATCCCATAGAGGGTGGAGTAGTGTAGGACCTAGCGGCGGCTAAAGCAGAACGGGCACGATTGAGCTCTCGAGCCAACTCATGAATCAGAAGATAACTAGTAGTGATATATCGAGAGAGATGGCTAGTGTCACTATCAGACGCTGGATCAACGGAATGAAAGCGAACACGACCATCATCATGCAGGGATGGTAGAAATGAAAACCTGGGTGGTCCTGCATCCGAGCCTCAGCATAGCGTAACTCAACAAGAATCTCGAATGCAGCATACTGGACGGCCTGAGTGGCGGTGGATGCATGACCGCTCCGAGAGGTACGAGTGTAAGAACCCGCTGATGAACTGGTGTGCAGAGTAACCACGGCATGATACTCATACACGGAGTCGGCTAGATGCTCCTGGTACACCTGATATGTTGGTCGTCACCGTGAGGGTACAGTCGATGCCACACGCTACGGAGGAGATGCGGAGAAGTGTAGGGCATCAGCTACAACTGACATGGATACAGCACCGGAGCCATCTACACTCACAACCATTAACAGGTTAGAAATAACAATAAGTCAAATGCATGCAATGTAGTGTAGCATCCAGATGGAAATTCTAATGGCACTCAATTAGCAACTAACTAACGCTTTACTTTCGCGTGTCGGGGTGTAGCGTGTCCTATAGTCAGTGCGGCTCTGATACCAAGTGTTGTGGCACTCTAGCTCAGAGCGGTCGGTTTACCTTGCATTGCCGGCCCAGAGATCATGTCTTCTGGCAACACACAACATCTTGGTACAGAAATCACCACTTTATTGAAACTAGCGGAAGCATAGTGTTACATTACATCAAGTAGCGAGGCCAAGCGGCACACTCGATGAGGGAGTCCTGGATTAGGGGGTATCCGGACAGCCGTACTGTGCACAATGTCTGGACTATTGAAGCTTGAAGATACAAGACTCAAGACTTTGGCCGTGTCCGAATGGGACTCTCCTTTGCGTGGAAGGCAAGCTTGGCGATCCGGATATTATATTTCCTTCCTTGTAACCGACTCCATGTAAACCCTAGCCCTCTCCGGTGTCTATATAAACTGGAGAGGTTGGTCCTTAGAAGGCCGATCACAATTACAATCATACCATCATAGGCTAGCTCTTAGGGTTTAGCCTCTATGATCTCGTGGTAGATCTACTCTTGTACTACCCATATCATCAATATTAATCAAGAAGGAAGTAGGGTTTTACCGCCATCGAGAGGGCCCGAACCTGGGTAAACATCTGTGTCCCTTGCTTCCTATTACCATCAGCCTTGACGCACAGATCGGGACCCCCTACCCGAGATCCGCCGGTTTTGACACCGACATTAGTGCTTTCATTGAGAGTTCCTCTATGCCGTCGCTGTCGGGCTCGATGGTTCCTTCAATCATCATCAACGATGCGGTCCAGGGAGAGACTTTCCTCCCCAGACAGATCTTCATGTTCGGCGGCTTCGCATTGCGGGCCAATTCGCTTGGCCATCTGGAGCAGATCGACAGCTACGCCCCTGGCCATCAAATCAGGTTCGGAAACCCGAACTACACGACTGATATGCGCGGAGATTTGATCTTCGGCGGACTCAAGCCTGCGCCAGGAGCACCGGACAGTCACGATGAGCATGGCCTGGACCTGCGATCGGATAACACTCGGGATTTCACCCCTGTAGTAGCCCTAGACTCAAATTCAGAGCAGGCCGCGTTGCCTAGGGACGATGGGATGGACCCTGCCCCGCAGGCCATACACTCATCAGCGTTGGAGCCGAACACATGCCGCACTTTTGAGGAAGCCTGTGACTCCGGGCCCTCGGATTCGTATCCGGTTGTAGGTCCCAGTCCGCGTGCTCCCGAGCCCACCAAGCATGGTTAGGCCCCGGTAATGGAGTTCACCGCTGCGGACATCTTCCAGCACTCGCCCTTTGGCGACATGCTAAACTCATTAAAAACTTTCTCTTTGACAGAGAATTTCGGGCCGAACTATGTCCGGCTCGAATGGGAAGTAGGCGACGAAGAAATTCGTTACCCATCCACCACCCACTTCATACCCATGGTTGATGATTTAACCGACATGCTTGACTTCGACTCCGAAGGCATCGATGGTATGGATGACGATACAGGAGAAGATTCAGAATTTATGGGGTATCGGACTTCCGCCTCGTCACACGACATATAGATGGTGGATATGCCCAAGCAGGAGGACAGTGACAATCTGGAAGATAAAACCCCCATACAAAAGCCAAAGCGACGGCGCAGACGCCGTTCCAAGTCCAGCAATAGTAAAAACATCAGCAAGAGCGCCAGAAGGATCGATACTCCGGTCAACCCTGAAGGCAACAACAATCATATGGAACCAGCGGTGGAGCAGGGCGAACCTGGTCACGCTGAACACAGTTTGGAGCAGACACCCGAGGACAATGATCCAGAGGGACGAGTTCATCAAACTGGCCCAGGACAAGAAGACAGTCCGGATGATGATGCATTCATCATTCCAGAAGAACGCCTGGAACGAGAGAACCTCCACAGAAAGCTTATGGCGACAGCGAGAAGTTTGAAGAAGCAGAAGCAACAGCTCAAGGCTGCACAGGAAATGCTTAGCCGCAGATGGAACAAAGTGCTAGACACTGAAGAAAGATATGGCGACGATCGCCATACAAAGAGCTATCCAAAACGCAAGCTACTGCCGGAATTCGACGACGAGGCCGTTCCACCAAAGACTAATACGACCAGGAGGCCCAACTCACCGCTCCACAACCGCACAGAATGGACACCGACGCCGCGCGTGATCCACGTGATCACCTGGATGAGAAGGCCGGCGCAGCTAGATCCATCTACGGACCTAAAGGACACACCCCGGTGAGGGACTATGGTCACCAAAACGATCATACCAACCAAATACCAGTTCGGAATAAACACCGAACACAACAACAGCCGACGGCATGCCACAGTACGTCCAAATACAGAGGGGCTGCTCACCCCCTGTGCTTTACTGATGAAGTACTGGACCATGAATTCCCACAAGGCTTTAAACCTGTGAACATAGAGGCATACGATGGAACGACAGACCCAGGGGTCTGGGTCGAGGACTTTATCCTGCACATACATATGGCTCGTTGGGATGACCTCCACGCCATCAAATACCTCCCCCTTAAACTGAAGGGACCAGCTCGGCACTGGTTGAAAAGCCTCCCCGAAAATTCAATTGGGAGCTGGGAGGAACTCGAGGACGCTTTCAGGGCCAATTTTCAAGGGACTTATGTCCGGCCTCCGGATGCTGACGATTTAAGTCACATAATCCAACAACCCGGAGAGTCCGCCCGCAAGCTTTGGAACAGATTCCTCACTAAGAAGAATCAAATTGTTGCTTATCCGGATGCCGAAGCCTTAGCGGCATTCAAACATAGTATTCGTGACGAGTGGCTCACCAGACACCTCGGCCAAGAAAAGCCTAGGACAATGGCAGCCCTAACAAGCCTTATGACCCGCTTTTGCGTGGGTGAAGATAGTTGGCAAGCCCGTAAAGGCACCAGCGACCCCAGCACATCCGAAATAACGGATGGCAACGGGAAGCCACGACGTAATAAAAACAAACGCCAAAACAAGGAAGAGAGCCCGGATAACACAACGGTTAATGCCGGATTCAGGGGCTCTCGACCTAACCAGCAAAATAAGCCATCTAAAGGCAGTAAAGAGGGACCGTCCGGTCTGAACAAAGTCCTGGACAGACTATGCCAAATTCATGGCACCCCCGACAAACCTGCGAGCCACACGCACAGAGAGTGCTGGGTATTCAAGCAGGCCGGCAAACTAAGCGTCGAACACAAGGGAAGGGAAACACCAAGTGAAGACGAGGATGAACCTCGCCCGTCGAACATTGGGGGACAGAAAAAATTCCCGACAGAGGTTAAAACAGTGAATATGATCCACACGACTCGCACATCCTCGAGAAGGCACGAACGCGCCCATAAAGACGCGCGCGATATAGAGCCCATCGTACCCACGCCTAACTACCGGATGTCTTATCCGATCACCTTCGATCACCCGCATGGCCGAACTAGTATTCGGCACAAAGGATCAGATGCCTTGGTGCTTGACCCAATAATCGATGGATACCATCTCACCCACGTCCTCATGGACGGCGGCAGTAGTCTCAGTTTAATATATGAGGACACTGTCCACGGGATGGGGATAGACACATCCAGAATTAGCAAGATCAACACCATCTTTGAAGGGGTGATACCAGGCGTTGAAGCCTACAACAGGGGCTCCGTCATACTCAGGGTAACATTCGGCTCTCTAGGCAACTCCAGAAGTGAAGAACTACTCTTCATCATTGCACCCTTCCAAAGCAGCTATCAAGCATTGCTTGGAAGAACGGCCTTCGCCTGCTTCAACGCATTGCCGCACTATGGCTACCTTACAATCAAGATGCCTGGTCCACGTGGCGTCATCACCATTAGCGGAATAACAGAGCGCTCTTCGCGCATAGAGGAACACGCAACGGCCCTAGCGGCCGGACTATAAGCGGCCTCTAACAAAAAAACATGACTGGTCGTTAAGACTACAGACACAGTTAGACGAGTCCGGCAGCCCATATTAAACCAGGGCACCGTATATGTACTCCCATAGCAGACACCAGGGGCTATAAATATAGTCCCACACTTGGCTCAACCTTATGGGTAGGCCAACATCTTACACTTTTACTATCCATCGCATACTCACGTTGTACTCTCCTATGAGTTTTCTTTTTCCACAGACAACGTTCGTGAGATACCCTTCCAGGATACGGCACAACAGAGACAAAGGCGCAGACGTGCAGCAGGGCCCCATTCAACAGGTTTCTTTGTAGATTAAGCACCTGTGTAAACCTTTTTATTGCCTCTTGTTGTTTAACCATCCCATGGGTTCTATACCCACAAAGGATACTGCCGTTTTTGGCATTTCGCCACGACAGATCAACGCACGTACCTGGAAACACAGGGTTTATAATGAATGGGCATTCTAGAGCCCATCATCTGTTATAAAGTCCGAATACCTTCGGGAGTGTTCGGCATCACGAGTTTGGCCTTATATGCATCAGCTCCGAATCATGTCTTTGGTCAAATGTTGCTTTAGCCCGGCTCCTGGGTTTGCCGCCTTACGTTTCGTTATTATTGGCTAGGGTGGCCAAAGGAGAACTACTGCGATTGTGCCCTGGTTATTCCGGATGAGCACCTCAGTAGAGAAAGCCGAAAACAGACTGTCATGATACAGCAAGAGACTGGTCAACCACTTGACGACTCACTGGAATCTTTAGGATTCCTCCGCATTAACGAAGGGCCATTTCTTGGCCAGGTACATACGCGCCCGTATTCGGATGCACGCGAAGTTACCAGGGGCTACATAGTAGCCCCATGTTAGAATCCCGTGGCTAAGCGAAAGTGTTACAGCTATATAGTCCGGTTGCCTAGTTCGTCGTCCGATCACCTCCTTAATGGACCAAGACGTTGGATCAAGTGTGACTAAGCATATTTTTTTGCGAACACCCCCGCATTGTATGTGTGGGGGCTGAAGCCAACGACTGCTAACTTTCGGATTACATATTTATATATACATATATATAAACGGCCGCACAGGGGAAATAATCATATTCTCAGGTAAATAGTATAAATCTAGCCTCATAACCAAAATAAACATTGTTTTTACAATGATTTTGTTCATCATTCGAACAAGACATTCTTCGAGCACTGCAACTCTATTAGGCGGGCACCTTCTGTGACCTGCACCAAGTAGTGCTCGGCCGGATATTTGCCCCCCACTAGATCCTGGGCCGCTATAATGGTGGCCTCCATGTCCGTCCAATAGGCTTTAACGCGGGCAAGAGCCATCCGTGCACCTTCTATGCATGCCGACCTTCTCATGGCATAAACCCAGGGCACGGCCCCAAGGAATTGTTGCACCAAGCCAAAATAATTGTCCGGCTTAGGCCCCTTTGGCCAAAGATGGTCTATTGCAGACCGCATTGCAAGCCCGGACAGCCTATGGAGCTCCGCTACAGCAGCCATCTTGTCACTTAACGGCAGCGGGCGAGTGGGAGCGTGGAATTGCGACCAGAAAAGCTTCTCCACTTCCTTATCACCTTGATCTTTGAAGAACTCGGCAGAGTCAGCTGTACTCCTCGCCAGATCCGCATATGCATCCGCCGGACTCCAGCGTCCATCCAGGGGAGCGTACTTCGAATCGAAAAACTTCGTCCGCGGCAAATAGGAGTTCCCAGACGCGATTTTACCGGCCTGTTAAAGCTCCTCCCGTGCACCCCTGAGCTCGGTCTATATTTCCTTGGTAGCATTAAGTGCCTTGTTCAGGTCGGCCGAACTACCCTCATGCTCCTTTTTAAGGAGCTCATACCGGTCAGCGACATTTTTTAACTCAATAGCCATTTCGGTTATCTTTTCCTTGCTTCAGCGATGAGCAGCCTGTTCGGCCCTCAATTCCTTGGCCGCCTTTAGGGCAGCCGCATTGCTCACCCAAGCTTGTTCCTTGGCTCAAGCAAGTTCCGCCCTCAGGGCCTCCATGGCAGCAGCACCATCTGCAGTCCAAACATATTACATCAGCATCATGCCACCTTCATATTTTCCTATACAAGGGAAGGCATGGCACATACCTTGTGATTTGTCCAGCCGCTCATTCACCAGCGTGATATCATATCAATTGATCCAATTTTCCTCGTTAGTTCGGCAACTTCAAGGGACTCGCCGGCGTCCAGACCCACAGGTACCTGCACACATTTACAGCACAATCATTGGTTTATGATCCCCTGTTTGCCGCCTAGAGCGGGCAACCAGAGTCTCAGGGGCTACTATCTATATGGAGCACACCTAGCGTGTGCCTAACAGCCAAAGAAATAGTGCATTCTCCATTACATACCTCATAGCCTCTGAGCAGGCTTGTGAATGCTTCATTCAAACCGCTTGTAGTGGATGAAATCTTCTTGAGCACCGCGCTCATTAATGAGCGGTGCTCCTCCGAGAGCGCAGCTCGCTCCAGCAAGTCCGTCAGTACGTCCGGCCGGACATCGAACTGCGCCGGACTCTTCCCATCGCCCCTCGTTGTAGCCAAATGCTCCAGGTGTAGGGCGGCTGATGAATTGACTTCCGGCTTCGGCAGATCCGGACTCCTCCGTGACGACACCTCGATGTCGCCCACTTCATGAGACGGAGAAGGGGGTGGGGTCTCGCTCTCCATCATCTCCGGAGGAAGGTCCCCCAAAGACGAACCCTGTTGAGAGGAGCTGGTGGCCGGACTGCAAAAAGTTGAATCCTGGTTATTGATCTAGGAGAAACACAGTACCTTCGGATTGTAGATTGACTTACAGCTCGGTAGAGGGCTAGCCCGTTGGAGGGCATGGTGTGGTGAGGGTGCCCGTCGGGGCAAGGCCCCCTGGGGATGTCTTTTTCCCTGATTTGGGCATCTCCACCTCCAAGTTTTCGAATGCTGCCCTCTTCTTCTCGCGCAGGGAGGAGGCCTTAGCCTCCCTTTCCCGACTATCCTCCTTAAGGGAGGTAGCAATTCCCCCGGTTCGGATGCATAGAGTGTGGAGTTCGGTTTCTTCGTTCTCCCCCTTGTCTTTCCCCGAGGGCATCCTGCTGAGTACGCGGTCAAGCATCTTGGCCATGGTGGGACCAGGCGAACCTTCGTGAAGTGGCGCCGGACACCTGATTCTCTCCGCCTTATTGAGCCATTCCTGGCCACGGATGATTTTCAGAATAAACAACTATGACAAACTCAAAACAAGGTGTCCGGTGTCAAGATTACTTACTTGGGTAGCTAGGCAATTGCAGCTTAGGCCCGCATCCTCGGTGGTGTCCAGACACTCTACTTTCTGTCTGAAGAATAATTTGCACATCTCTTCGAGCTTCAAGCCGAAGAAGTGCTTGACAGTCCGCGGACCCTTCGGATTGAACTCCCACATCCGGAGAGGCCGGCGTTGGCACGGCAACATCCCTCGGATTAACATCACTTGCATTATGCTGACGAGGTTAATGTCCCTCTCAAGAAGCTCCAGGATGCGATTCTGCAGTACTGGTACATCACCAGCAGACCCCCAATTCCGTCCTACGTCTGTCCAAGATGCCAACTGTGACGGAGGGCCCGAGCGGAACTCGGGGGCAGCCACCCACTTTGTGCCTCTAGGAGCCGTGACATAAAACCACCTCTGTTGCCATACATCAGATACTTCTGGGAAAGAACCCTCTGGCCATGGGGCATCAGCGTTTCTGCTTATTATGGCACCTCCGCACTCCACATGCCTCCCCTCGATCATCTTCGGCATCACATTGAAGGTCTTGAGCCATAAGCCAAAGTGTGGGGTGACATGGAGAAAAGCCTCGCACACGATAATGAACGACGAGATATGGAGGATAGCGTCTGGAGCCAGATCATGAAAATCCAACCCATAATAGAACATGATCCCCCTCACAAAGGGATCGAGGGTGAAGCCCAAGCCGCGGAGGAAGTGTGGGACAAAAACGACGCACTCATTAGGCTTCGGTGTGGGGATGACCTGCCTTGGAGCGGGAAGCCTGTGTTGGATGTCGGTGGTCAAGTATCCGACCTCCCTAAGCTTCGCAATGTCGTCCTCTTGAATCGAGGAGGCCACCCACTGGCCTTGAGGGACGGATCCGGACATATGGGACACTACTAGGGAAAAGCCTATACACAGAATCTTACCAGCAGCGCTCCTCAAAATACCACGCTACTGCTATATAGCAGCAGCGCATTGCACCAAAACCCGCTGCTGAAAGGAAAATAGCAGTAGCGCGTCCACCACAAACCGCGCTACTGCTATAATCGCAATGACCTAGCCCCCCCCCACTAGTTATAGTAGTAGCGCTCTGTACAGAACAGCGCTACTGCTATAGAAGTTAGCAGCAGCGCGCTTCTAGGAAAACCGCTACTGCTAAGATCAGCCCACAAGTTTAGTCCCACCTCGCTCCGTGAACAGGGTGTTTACCACCTTAAATTTGTTATTTCTGAAACTACCACAACAAGTTGGTCTTCACTTAACTCTATGTGTAAAATTTGTGGCCACAATATGAGTCCTCAAAAAGATCATTGATGGCCAATGTATTTTTGCATTGATGTATTTTTTGTATAGTTACACTTAGCAGTAGCGGTTTATACGCCAAGCGCTACTGCTATTCAGATTAGCTGTAGCGTGTTTTGGCAAACGCGCTACAACTATCCCTACCTTATCCCCACGCGCATGACCGGCCCTCACTCACACTGATCTCACTCTCGCCCACGTGCCGATAACCGTCGTCGTGCGTCGCCACCGCCTTCTTCCATCCGCCGCCGAGGTACTCCCCTCCTTCCGTCCCTCCTCCCTCCTCCTCCCTCCTCCCTCCGCCTGCGGCCGCCCCTCCCTCCTCCGCCGCCGCCCTCCTCCCTCCGCCTGCGGCCGCCCCTCCTCCCTCCTCCGCCGGCAGCCCTCCTCCCACCGCCCTCGACCTCGCCGCCCCTAGCTACCTCTCCGTCGCCCCCCACCCCCTGCCACTAGTTAGTACTAGATTTAGTAGTAGTAGATGTTAATTTAGGGTTCATAGCTAGTACTAGATGTTGCTTAGTTAGTACTAGTTTTTTAGTAGTAGTAGTGGTAGTTGATGGATTCATGTACCTAGGGTAGGGTCATAGGCCTGACCTAAATGTCCCACCCAAGGACACCCTTAGAAGAGATCACCTTCCAGTCGACCAACGAGGAACCCACTCGACTGACTAGAAGGACTCGACCATGGAGATTCACTCGACCACCAGAAGGTCAGAAGGCACTCTGCACTACAACGGCCTGTAATTGAATAGACTTAATGATAGTTAAGGCACTTTATGTGGGGCGTTACCAGTAACGTCCCAGACTTAATGTACTTAAACCCCTTCATTATGTGGGCTGGCAGGGGTCCTGGCGCACTCTATATAAGCCACCCCCCTCCACAGGCAGAGGGGTTCGCACTCTTGTAACACTTATACACATAATCCACTCGACCGCCTCAGGGCTCCGAGACGTAGGGCTTTTACTTCCTCCGAGAAGGGCCCGAACTCGTACATCGCTTGTGTTTACAACCTCACCATAGCTAGGACCTTGCCTCTCCATACCTACCCCCCACTCTACTGTCAGACTTAGAACCACGACAGTTGGCGCCCACCGTGGGGCGGTGTTTTAGCGATTTTGTGGAGAAGTTGCGGTATTTTCGAGTACTTTCATCATGATGACTGCTGGAGTTTTGGTCGAGGGGCGCGAGATCCGTCTTGGCGCTCTCACCTTTGTTGCCGACGACTCCGCGTGGCTCCAGGAGGCTCCACTCGACGTTGATGCGCTCCCCGTCCGCGGTGCGACGCATTTTCGCGCATGTGTCCGCGGGTTCTGCTGCGGCAACCGTCGGCCCCCTATCGGTCAACTCATTTATCGGTCACCCGTCTGGTCTCCCACCAGCGCAGGCGCTCTGGTCGGTCGAGGCTTCAGTGGTGGGTGAAGCACGCGGTGGCTCGCCAGACGGCCATCGCACAAGTTGCGGCAATCGAGCCCGACGAATCTCTCTACGGCCTGTTCGATCTGTCGACTGGCTCCGTAGAGACTGCATCCGAATGCGATAGCAGTGATCCAGCGGCGGAAATTCTCATGGTCGACGGGCCCCGCAGTCCTCCCGGCTTCGCCCATGGTGGCGGAACGAGCGGTGGAGGTGACCCCGCACAGGACCACGAAGAGTACCAGCCCGAGACACTCGACTCACTGCAGAGAGAAGAGCTTCACCGCAGGAACATGGATGCCCTGCATACTCCCATTGCGGGAGAAACCCCCGAGGCTCGCGCCTTGGAGGAGGCACATTTGGCCAATGTGGCTGAACGCGCTCGTCTGGAGAACCTTCAGCGAGCACTCGACGAGCGCGCGCGGCGACGAGTTCCCGAAGCCAGTCGACGTCGACTCTTCCCGCCGACTCAGGTATACCGCACGCCAATTCAGAATTTAGCAGTTGCAACCCGTATAGCAGAGTCCATCCAGCCTTCACAGTAGGAAGCTGGGAGAGGCTTGATGCAGATCAGAGATTTGCTCCGAGCAGCAGGGGACCAGAACTCAGCCGTGTCGCAGTCGCGCAACAGAATTCACAGTCGATCCGTCGCTGCAAATACGGTTCAGTCGGCTCACAGTCCCAGATCGCCTCCGCGGCGGGAAGGGCGCGACAACCAGCGAGATCAGTATGGAGACCGACACGACCGAGATGACAGGCGTCGAGTGCCCGTTTCCCCTCCGAGGGAAGGGTCTTACGCTCCTCGGCGACAGGATGACAGGCATTAGTTCAGTGCGGGGAGGAGAGTTCCAATCGACCCCAGGGAACCAGGCTTCGACGCGCGATCCATTATCGTGCAAGGCTTGGTCGACCGGAACAGAGCCCATCGAGGTGGACCCGAGAGAGATGCACCCACGAGCAGTCGAGTGCATGTTTCTGGTCCAGAGTGTTTTAGCAGGGCTATCAGAGCCGCAGTGATTCCCCCCAATTTCAGGTTGTCGACAGGAGTCAGCAAATTCACTGGGGAGTCCAAGCCTGAAACTTGGCTTGAGGACTACCGAGTGGCTGTTCAGATTGGTGGTGGGAATGACGAGGTGGCCATGAAGCATTTGCCCCTCATACTGGAAGGTTCAGCCAGAGCGTGGTTGAATCAGTTACCTCCTAGCAGTATTTACACTTGGGAAGATTTGTCCCGAGTGTTCGTCATAACTTTTGAAGGAACTTGCAAGCGACCAGCTGGTTTGACAGAGCTGCAAGTTTGTGTGCAGAAGACCAATGAGACTCTCAGAGAGTACATTCAGAGGTGGATCACTCTGCACCATACTGTGGAAAATGTGTCTGATCATCAAGCAGTTTGCGCCTTCAAAGATGGCGTCAAGAACAGGGAATTGAGTCTGAAGTTTGGTCGAACCAGGGACATGACCCTGAGTCGAATGATGGAGATTGCTACCAAGTACGCCAATGGCGAGGAAGAGGACCGACTCCGAAGCGGCAAGTATAAGCCAAGTCAGTCGGAGAAGGGAAATTCCAGTCGGAAACAGAAGCGGAAAGCCGAGCCAGCAGCTCCTGGAGAGGCCCTGGCCGTGACTCAGGGAAAGTTCAAAGGGAAGCCAAAAGGATCCTGGAATCCTAAGAAAGTAAAGGATAAAGAAGGAAACGACGTGATGGATATGCCATGCCACATCCACACGAAGAAAGATGAAGAGGGCAACATCATTTACCCAAAGCACACCACTCGCCAGTGTTGACTCCTGATCCAGCAGTTACAGGGAAAACAGTCTAAGGACAAGGAGAAGGAGTCAGATAAGGCCGGAGACAAAGAGGACAGTGAGGAAGAATATCCGCATGTCAACTCCACTCTGATGATCTTCGCGGATGTGGAAAGCAAGAGTCGACTGAAAGTCATTAACCGTGAGGTGAATATGGTTGCCCCAGCAAAACCAAGTTATCTGAGATGGTCCCAAACACCCATCACATTCGACCAATCTGATCACCCGACTCATATTGCCACCCCTGGGAGGCAAGCTTTGGTGGTCGATCCAGTTGTCGAAGGCACTCGACTGACGACGAAGAAGCTTGTGTATGGAATATACATGACCACGAAGAAGGTTGCTCATTATTTCTCTGATCATTCTATCACAGTCGTCAGCGACGCCCCACTATCAGAGATTTTGTGCAATAGAGATGCAACTGGTCGAGTGGCGAAATGGGAGATTGAACTTCTTCCCCTTGATATCAAGTTTGAGGCAAAGAAAGCCATTAAGACCCAGGCAATAGCAGATTTCCTCGCCGAATGGATTGAACAACAGCAGCCGACTGAAGTTCACTCGGAGCATTGGACCATGTTCTTCGATGGCTCTAAGATGTTGAATGGTTCTGGTGCTGGGGTTGTTCTAGTTTCCCCCAGAGGAGGTAAGCTTAGGTATGTGCTCCAGATTCACTTTGATTCCTCCAACAATGAGGCAGAGTATGAGGCCCTTTTATATGGATTACGCATGGCCATCTCACTCGGCGTCCGTCGCCTGATGGTTTATGGCGATTCAGATTTAGTGGTCAACCAGGTGATGAAGGAGTAGGACGTGAGAAGCCCAGCCATGACTGGATACTACAATGCAGTGAGGAAGCTGGAGAAGAAGTTCGAGGGGTTGGAGCTCCATCACATCCCCCGACTGAAAAATCAAGCAGCAGATGATCTGGCAAAGATAGGTTCCAAAAGAGAAGTCGTTCCGAGTGGCGTGTTTTTGGAGCATATACACTCTCCGTCGGTTAAAGAGGATCCCTTCACAGAGGAAGCTCCACAGCCCAAGAGTGCCACAGATCCGACTGAGGTTGAGGTCCCAGCAGTGGTCGACTTGGTCATCGAGGTTTTAGTGGTCACTCCCGACTGGACAATTCCCTATATCGCGTATATCCTGAGAAAAGAGCTCCCAGAGGATGAGGAAGAGGCTCGGCAGATCGTCCGTCGATCCAAAGCCTTTACCGTTATCAAAGGACAGCTGTATAGAGAAAGCCCGACTGGGGTTGGTCAAAAATGCATAACGCCAGAAGAAGGTCGAATCATTCTCAATGATATCCACTCGGGGACCTGTGGTCACCATGCGTCCTCTCGGACCATTGTGGCCAAAGCATACCGAGCTGGATTTTACTGGCCAAGGGCGAATGAGATGGCAAAGGAAATAGTGGACAAGTGCGAAGGATGTCAGTTCTACTCCAATATGTCACACAAGCCCGCGTCAGCTCTGAAGACCATTCCACTCATCTGGCCGTTCGTAGTATGGGGGTTGGACATGGTCGGTCACTTGAGAACAGGTCGAAGTGGTTTCACGCACGTACTGGTCGCAGTCGACAAGTTCACGAAGTGGATTGAGGCTAAACCAATCAAGAATCTTGACGCCGGTACTGCGGTTACCTTCATCAGAGAGCTGACGTTCAGATATGGAGTCCCACACAGCATCATTACGGATAATGGGTCGAACTTTGACTCGGAAGAATTCAAGGATTTCTGCAACGCTCAAGGCACACGAGTCGACTACGCTTCGGTTGCTCATCCGCAGTCGAATGGACAAGCAGAGCGAGCCAATGGCTTAATCCTCAAGGGTTTAAAACCCCGACTGATGCGTGATCTCAAGCACGCGGCTGGAGCATGGGTCGACGAACTCCCTTCGGTGCTTTGGGGTTTGCGGACCACACCCAATCGGTCGACCGGAAGAACTCCATTCTTTTTGGTCTATGGAGCTGAAGCAGTCTTGCCGAGTGATCTTCTTCACAATGCTCCTCGAGTTGAACTCTACAACGAAGCAGAAGCTGAGCAAGCGCGTCAGGACGCAGTCGACCTTCTAGAGGAAGAAAGGGAGATGGCTCTGATCCGATCGACCATCTATCAACAGGACTTGCGTCGCTTTCACGCCAGGAATGTGAGGGGTCGAGCCTTCCAAGAAGGAGATCTAGTTCTCCGAGTGGATCAGCAGAAACAGCATAAGCTCGCTCCTTCTTGGGAAGGACCCTTCATCGTCACCAAAGTCCTCCACAACGGGGCATATCGTCTCTACAACGTCAAACACAATATCGAAGAGCCCCGAGCTTGGAATGCGGATCTGCTCCGCCCGTTTTACACTTAAAAGTTTTCCACTCGGATGAGTTATAATAAAATACTTCTGTAGTTCATGGATTTCGAAATAATAGTGCCATAATTCCTTCATAATTTTTGTCACTTTTTATCCCCCAGTGGGTGGCTTAGCCGCGAATCCGTTTCGCCTAAGTTTGTACAAATCCTACTGAGTGGTAAGCCAGACTTCCACTCGGAGGCTTAGCCGCGAATCCGTTTCGCCTAAGTTATAAAAATCCTACCGAGTGGTAAGCCAGACTTCCACTCGGGGGCTTAACTGCAGCCCAGCGCTCGCCTAAGTTATAAAAAATCCTACCGAGTGAAGAGCAAACCTCTCACTCGGAGGCTTAGCTACAGCCCAGCGCTCGTCTAAGTTATAAAAAAATCCTACCGATTGAAGAGCAAACCTCTCACTCGGGGGCTTAGCTGCAGCCCAGCGCTCGCCTAAGTTATAAATCCTACCGAGTGATAAGCCAGACTTCCACTCGGAGGCTTAGCTGCAGTCCAAGTACTCGCCTAAGTACAACATACGCTTGCAAAGAGGACGAGGTGCAGGTCGGCTGCGACCCTCTCCTCTGAGCTACGCCATAAGTACAATGTGTGTGCTCACAAGGAGGACGAGGTGCAGGTCGACTGCGACCCTCTCCTCTGAGCTACGCCATAAGTACAATGTGTGTGCTCACAAGGAGGACGAGGTGCAGGTCGACTGCGACCCTCTCCTCTGAGCTACGCCATATGTATAATGTGGGCTCGCAAGGAGGACGAGGTGCAGGTAGACTGCGACTCTCTCCTTCGAGCTTCGCCACAAATACAACGTGAAAATCCTACCGAGTGAAGAGCAAACCTCTCACTCGGGGGCTTAGCTGCAGCCCAGCGCTCGCCTAAGTTATAAAAAATCCTACCGAGTGAAGAGCAAACCTCTCACTCGGGGGCTTAGCTGCAGCCCAGCGCTCGCCTAAGTTATAAAAAATCCTACCGAGTGAAGAGCAAACCTCTCACTCGGGGGCTTAGCTGCAGCCCAGCGCTCGCCTAAGTTATAAAAAAATCCTACCGAGTGAAGAGCAAACCTCTCACTCGGGGGCTTAGCTGCAGCCCAGCGCTCGCCTAAGTTATAAAAAATCCTACCGAGTGAAGAGCAAACCTCTCACTCGGGGGCTTAGCTGCAGCCCAGCGCTCGCCTAAGTTATAAAAAATCCTACCGAGTGAAGAGCAAACCTCTCACTCGGAGGCTTAGCTGCAGCCCAGCGCTCGCCTAAGTTATAAAAAAAATCCTACCGAGTGAAGAGCAAACCTCTCACTCGGGGGCTTAGCTGCAGCCCAGTGCTCGCCTAAGTTATAAAAAATCCTACCGAGTGAAGAGCAAACCTCTCACTCGGGGGCTTAGCTGCAGCCCAATGCTCGCCTAAGGTATAAGAAATCCTACCGAGTGAAGAGCAAACCTCTCACTCGGGGGCTTAGCTGCAGCCCAGTGCTCGCCTAAGGAATAAGTCGACTGCAGTGGGCATCTTGCTGTGAACCTGCAAAGGACAATTCGAGCCAAGATCAATCATATCCAAACATCAAATCCAATTTTAGGTCGATACCTAAAGGAACCGAGAGTGCTCAGGCACTAAGCCTGTTAAGGTTTATCGGTTACAATTCCACTCGGCATACCGAGGCAAATTTAAAGTGTCAGGCTTAAAGAAAGTTTTTTACCCCTCCTGTGGAGGGCTGGAAGGAGCAACGAACTCATCGAGGTCGATCCCGTCTGCGATCCGGGTAGCAGCAGCGATGAAAGTTTCCATGAAGGACCTGAAGTCGTGTTTCTTGGTGTTGGCCACTCGGAGAGCCGCCAGCTTCTCTTCTCGCGCGTCCTTGCAGTGGACTCGGGCCAGACACAGGGCAACATCTGTGCCACACCGAGCCGAGGACTTCTTCCACTCTTGCACACGGTCGGGGACCGCGTTTAGTCGAGCCATCAACGACTCGAGGTCATTCTGAAGTGTCGCCCTGGGCCAAAGCGTCGAGTCGATGCGAGAAGTGGCGGCCTTCAGCCTTGCAAGATAGTCCACGACAGCTGCAACGCGGGACTCCAATCGGAAGACATTCATGGCAACTTCATCATTCACCGGAGAATTGACAGGGTCAAGGTTCGGCTCCAACTGGCTAGTCTCTTCTTCAAAGTTTCGACAGAATTCTGCAACGACAAAACGCCGAGTCAAGACAGTGGTCGAATGTAAGCATCACGGTTGGAAATGTTGGTCGAGTGTAAAAGATTACCTTCGAGCATAAGGAACAATTTCTTGGCAAGACCACCCAGGAAGCCTTCCAGGTCATTCTTCTTCCCAGTCAACTGGTTGATCTTCTCGGTCAAGGTAGTCTTGTCAGTTTTCAGTCGGTCGACATCCTTGGTGGCAATCGCCAGAGCAGCTTTCAGATTGGTATTTTCCTGTTCAAGCTTGGTGACTGAAGCTAACTTCTCGTCAGCAAGCTTGGTCTTCTCAGCTAGCTCAAGGTCTTTCTTCTTCTGGGCCTCCTTCACCTTGCCTGCAAGTTACAGCAAAGACAGATTTTGAAACAAATGGAAGGAAAAAGGAGTCGTCGAGGTCTCACCGAACATACCTTTGGTCTCCTCCTTCGCCTTCGTCAGATTCTCCTGCACTAGCTTCAGATCCAGCTCGAGCTGAATGTGCTTCTGCTCCAGTTCCGTATAGCGAGCCGCAAGGTCACAGGATTTCTACGAAGAACCAATCGACAAAATATCAAAGATGATTCACTTCCGAGTGGATAGGGAAAAATCATACGTTTCTAAGACTACAGTCGAATGCAAGCATTCGACCGTAGTCTCGGGGACTACACCCACTGGGTGCACTCAGCGTGCCCCCATTGGTTCTATTCAAGAAAGAGTCGACCAGTCGACCAAAAAAAATCTTCTTCAGACTGTAATCAACTGCCAGCAGTCGACCACAGTCTCGGGGACTACACCCAGTGGGTGCACTCAGTGTGCCCCCACTGGTTTCGGAAACTCATTCGCCCCAGTCGAATGATGAACAACCTTTACTTATAAAGCCTAAGGCCGACTGCCAGCAGTCGACCTTAGCCTTGGGGACTACACCCAGCGGGTGCACTCAGCGTGCCCCCGCTAACACGGAGTTTTTTATCGACACACCCACTGGGTGATTGCTATGGATTTCAGAAAGAAAAAGTTTTGATAGCATATCCTAACAGAACAGGCGGTGGTCGACTGACCTGAACATTGCTTTGAAGGGCGGAGCTAGCGTCATAAGCTGCTTGGCTTGCATCCCGGATGATCTTCACCTGCTCCATCATGATCCCCACTTGGCGTATCGCCTCCTTAGCAGCGCTGGCTTGGTCCTCTGGGACGTGATGTGTTGTGAAGAGCGAAGGTTGTGCAGCACTCGACGGAGTGGGATGAGCACTCGTCAACGGCACCGCGAAAGACACGGTGTGTCGAGTGGGGTTCTCCCCCTCCGTGACCACTGTCTCGGGCGCCGTCGCATCCTGGGTTGCCTTACCAGTAGACGCCTTCCTGCTCCTCCTGTGCCTCAGCGGTTCTTCATCCTCATCATCATCATCTTTAGGAAGGGTGATAATGTCATTGAGTGGAGCTTCAGAAAAAGAATCAAAGTTAGAAATCATGAGTCAGTCGACTAAGGACAGAATTGAGAGTATAGTACCAGGATTTGAGGTTGCTGCGTCCTCCATCTCATGGTCGTCAGCCTTGCCTGAGGTCTCAGAAGTTGCAGCACTGAAGTTCCAAAGAATCAGTCGACTAACTCAAGTATCAACCAGAGATAAAGCTTATACAAAACAAGGAGACTCAAGTAACATGTTTACCCGGATATGGTGGGGATGGACACCTTCATCTTTGGCAGGAGCTTGGTGGGTTTCGACGGAGCCACCTTCGACTGCTTCGGCGCCTTTTCACTCGGCACCGGAGAAGCGGTCCGAGGGCGTTTGGTCGACTGCGGGGCAGTCACAACCCCCTTACCGCGTTCAGTCGCGGGGTCATGGACAAGTTTCGACCGCCTTTCCGAGCGCGGTGGTGCAACCTCCTCCTCCTCCTCTTCTTCGTCCTCATCATCGTCGTCGTCATCGTCGTCATCTTCGGCAGCGTCTGAATCCCACTCATCCTGGCTCTCGCCCCCGCTGGCTTCTCCCTCCTTAGTCGGAGCCTGAGCTCCATTGGGCATCGAATACAGCTCGGTAAGGGCCTGGAAGACGTCAAGACAGAGATCAATCGACCAAGTTGCAGAACATACAGAAACAATTTCGACAAATATACAATAGAAGGCAGAGCAAATGTACCTTGTCTGGAACGCTGTGATGGTCGAGTGGAGGAATCCTCCTGGATCCACGGGGATTATCCTTGTTCCCAGTGACCGCGGCCATCCATCTTTCCACCGTGGCGTCGTCGACTGCTTCCGGGTGGACTCGAGTCTCGTCTTCAGTTCGCAGTACAACCACATGCAATGGCTCCGGAAATGAAGAGGCTGGATACGCCGCCGAAGGAAAACCTCCAGAAGGTCCATGCCAGTCACGCCGTCCCGAACCAACTGCACCACGCGATCCATCAACATCTTCACATCGGCTCTCTCCTCCGGAACCACCTTCAGAGAGGAGGGATTGTTCACTCGGCTCATGGTGAATGGAGGGAGTCCACTCGACTGCCCCGGCGTCGGCTCATTCTGGCAGTAGAACCAGGTCGACTGCCAGCCCCTGACCGACTCGGGAAACGTCATAGCTGGGAAGGTGCTCTTATTCCTCACTTGAATTCCCAGGCCCCCGCACATTTGGACAACTTGGGTTTTCTCATCGCCTGGACTCGCCTTCTTCACGGTCTGAGAACGACACGTGAAGATGTGCTTGAACAAGCCCCAGTGCGGTCGACAGCCTAGGAAGTTCTCGCACATGGATACAAACGCAGCAAGATACGCGATGGAGTTCGGAGTAAAGTGGTGGAGTTGGGCTCCAAAGAAGTTCAAAAAACCACGAAAGAAAACGCTCGGTGGAAGAGAAAATCCTCGATCGACATGAGTAGCCAGGAGCACACACTCACCCTCTTCCGGCTGGGGTTGCCACTCTTTTCCTGGAAGTCTTGCGACGCCGTGGGGGATCAGCCCGTCATCGGCCATGTCGAGGAGATCCTTCTCCCTGATGGTCGACTGGATCCAATCTCCCTGGACCCAGCCCTTCGGCAGGCGGGATCTCGACGAAGACCCGCTGCGGCTGGTGGATCTCCCCTTCGCCTTCTCTGCCGCCAACGCCTTCTCCGCCGCCGACGCCTTCTTTGCGCGCTCCAGCACCGCCGTCTTCTCCTTGACCATGGCTGCCGGCGAGGTGCGCGAAGAAGAGCTTTGCGGAGGCGAAAGCGGGTGCGTTGAGCGGAGACGAGGAGAGCAGAGGAGAAAGAATGGAGCACTGTTCAGAAACCCTCACTAGTCGCATTTATAACATCCCTTCCGAGTGGATGACAGGTGGACCTGGTCAATCTAATCATATCCCGAAACAGTTGCATTGGCACGATACGTGGTGGAAAAAGCGGCGCGGAGATCGAGGCGTCTATGTCCTGTCCCGTCCGAGCGCCGCGGTTCATTCCGCTTCGCGCGCTTCCCCAAATTTCGTATCCCGTGGAATCCGCGAGCGGCAGGTCGGTCTGTCAGACGCGAGATTTCCTGCGATCCGTCGCTCGGGAACCGGCAAAGTCTAAAAGATCACTCGACGAAAGACAAGAATGGATCGAGTCGACTGAAGAAAAGTTGCTCGTTATCAACAAAGAAGATCTTGGTCACGAACGACGCATAGCCAGTATACCAAAAATCAATCGGAAACAGCATCAACTCCTTCCTCATTCAAGCCTCAATCCATTCGGGGGCTAATGATGGATTCATGTACCTAGGGTAGGGTCATAGGCCTGACCTAAATGTCCTACCCAAGGACACCCTTAGAAGAGATCACCTTCCAGTCGACCAACGAGGAACCCACTCGACTGACTAGAAGGACTCGACCATGGAGATTCACTCGACCACCAGAAGGTCAGAAGGCACTCTGCACTACAACGGCCTGTAATTGAATAGACTTAATGATAGTTAAGGCACTTTATGTGGGGCGTTACCAGTAACGTCCCAGACTTAATGTACTTAAACCCCTTCATTATGTGGGCTGGCAGGGGTCCTGGCGCACTCTATATAAGCCACCCCCCTCCACAGGCAGAGGGGTTCGCACTCTTGTAACACTTATACACATAATCCACTCGACCGCCTCAGGGCTCCGAGACGTAGGGCTTTTACTTCCTCCGAGAAGGGCCCGAACTCGTACATCGCTTGTGTTTACAACCTCTCCATAGCTAGGACCTTGCCTCTCCATACCTACCCCCCACTCTACTGTCAGACTTAGAACCACGACAGTAGTTGAACTACTTTAGTTGTAGTTGAACTAGTTTAGTAAGTAAATTAATAAACTAGTTGAACTAGTTGAATTAATAGAACTAATGTATTTTTAGTAAGATAATTAATATAACTAGTTGAACTACTTTATTTTTAGAAAGAACTAGTTTTTTTTATTTATAGTAAGTTTATATTTAGTAAGAACTAGTTGAATTAATAAAACTAGTTGAACATGTCATATTTGTTGTTATTTTTTAGTTTAAGCAATTATTCAGGATGTATTAGTGATAACTTATATGGTTTCAGGTGACCACCGTCGTCCCCGTCACCGACCCCCTCCGACATCCCCGCCGTCGTCCCAGTCACCGACCCCCTCCGACATCCCCGCCGTTGTCCCAGTCATCGACCCCCTCCGACATCGAGGTGAGACCAGCCAAATATACTTGTATATCTTGTGTTGTTGCTCAAATAGGATATGTGATTGCCCAAGTGGCCGTTCATGTTCAGTTTACATCTCCGATTGGCCTATGTTTTGCCGGAGTGTTGATTAATTTCCTTCCGGTAAATTTCAGGCGCTCGATATGTCCTTTTTTAGCAAAGGTCATGCCGGATTTTTTCGTGAATTCTGGCATGACCTGTGCTAGAATATGTACAAGTTTAATCTTTGAATTATGATTGTAGGAAATGTCGTACTCGGACGACGACAGTCTCCCGGGGGAGTGTAGCTAGTGCCACGACGATCGAGGTATGTGCGACAGGTTCGTTCGGCTGGACGAAGATCGGCGCTTCAGCATTAAGCTCGAGGAGACCTTCGATTGTGAAACGGTACGCAACAATGACAAGTGTTTTTCTTGTAATTAAGCATGACTTCAACTATTTCAACGTCTAATTTTCATATTTTACAATTTGACTAGCTTATCCCATGCCATGCAAGACGCTATGTCTTGGAGAGGATGGGTTTTGAAGACCATGAAAATTTCGAAACAAAGAAAATACACCTAAGGACCCATCATGATATGGATTTTGAAGTAAATCTATGCAATGCTCAGAGCGTAACCCATTTTGGTTGCCAAAATTGGGAAGCACTTTGCAAAATGTATGGTTTTTATGAGGGTATGATTGTCACCATGGATCTTGGTGATCCTAACATCGAGCAAGACAATATGGACATTTGGGTCCTTGTTGATACGCTTCCGATTGTACCGCTATGTGAGTTTATCAAACATAGTTATTAACTAATTTATATTGTTTATTTCAAAATAGGTGATAGCTTATTTCCATTGACAGCTTATTTTGATTCTTCAAAGACTGTGCGGAAGATGGTAGATAAAACCCACTACACCGATGGCACTGAATTAATGTATAAGGAGAAAAATCATCTGATCGCATTTTGTACTCTTCTTGAGAATTACAATAACTATTATCGAACTCCTCCAAATTATGGTGAATACGTGCCACCAGTGCATGTGTTGAACCACGGTAACTTCTCTGGAGATACCCTGGTAAGATTTTTTACTATTACGACATCCGTGCATCTTTTGCATACTTCTAAAACTAGTACATCATTGCTAACTACGAAGTTATTATTATGTTTTTCAACAGAAACTCCCGATGGATTGTGTGCCTCATTTGATGTCTCTGCATGGTCGCCTCTCGGTTCTGAACATACTGCCAGGTAAATCTACGGAGCTCACGTGTGGATATCGGATTTCTAAAACCCGTGAACACATGTTCATCAAAGAATGGAAGAAATGTATGGACATTCGCAAGGAGGTTCTTGGAAGTAACATTCAGCAAAAGGCAAGAATTGGAGACAAGCTTATCTCCATTCTCCATAATGGAGAGTCAGGGGCTATCTTGTTTTTTGCTATTTTACCTTAGAAAATGTAGTAGGTCTTAATCGAATGTAATAGGTCCTATGAGGTACAATATGTTTATTATGTGGTAATGTGTTAGAGTTGATAATGATGATCTTGAGGAGGTGTTATGTGATGTCAATGATGAAAATGATGATCTTGAGGAGGTGTTATATGACAATGATGTATTATGATGATAAGTTGTTAATGATATGATGATGATGATGACATTATTATATCATTGGGTGAAAGAACCGCGGATTAGTTTCAAGTGGATGGACATCCACTTGAAACTAGTCCACGGTTCTTTCACCCCATTATGTAATAACTCATTATTATGTAAAAACAATCTCTAAATTCCTGTTGTATGAAAACTTGTGTAAAGGTGTATGAATACAACATGAAATAAAAAAGAAATAAAATACTAAATAATAGTAGTAGCGCGGGAGAGGAGAAGCGCTACTACTAATTACCAGTAGCGTTGTTCTGAAGGAGCGCTACTACTAAGTCAATTTACCAGTAGCGTGGGTCGAGGCGCGCTATTGCTAAGAATTAGCTGTAGCGCCTTATCAGTAGCGCTCCTGCCCGCGCTACTGATAGGCCTAAAACCCGCGCTGCTGCTAGGCTTTTCCCTAGTAGTGGGAGGATCGGGAGTGTTGAAGCTTGGGTTTCGGGTGTTAGAACTCGAGGGGCAAGGAGGCGCGAGGAAGGTGGAAAAGAGGTATAGGCCTCGACCCCTTTTATAAAGGGGATGAATATCAAGAGTCCTTGGTGTGGCCGTTTGAGGCTTATCTAAAAACACACGGAGTTATACCAACAGCCATCGTGGGGTCACGCACGCCCATTTTAATGGAAAATCCCGTAATAAGAGGAACACGATCTCTGCCTCGACGGGACGTGCCAATAAAACCGCCTCGTAACACGAGTCAAGGTGGGGTAAGAAACGCTGGTCCGTGTTGGACCAGGCCACGATGCAAGGGCACGACGCCCGAAGATTGCCAGCGGATCGAGTTTATGCTATGTGAAGATCATCTTGCAGATCCGGACACGGTCTACGTGTTCGCTAACTACTTTGGAGTATTCGGAGAAGGAACCCGCCTTGCAATGCCGAAGACGATACTGTGCGCCGGACTCATCATCATTGAAGCCTGGTTCAGGGGCTACTGAGGGAGTCCTGGATTAAGGGGTATCCGGACAGCCAGACTGTGCACAAAGTCCGGACTATTGAAGCGTGAAGATACAAGACTCAAGACTTTGGCCCGTGTCCGGATGGGACTCTCCTTTGTGTGGAAGGCAAGCTTGATGATACGGATATTATATTTCCTTCCTTGTAACTGACTCCATGTAAACCCCAGCCCTCTCCGATGTCTATATAAACCGGAGAGGTTGGTCCTTAGAAGGCCGATCACAATTACAATCATACCATCATAGGCTAGCTCTTAGGCTTTAGCCTCTACGATCTCGTGGTAGATCTACTCTTGTACTACCCATATCATCAATATTAATCAAGCAGGAAGTAGGGTTTTACCTCCATCGAGAGGGCCCGAACCTGGGTAAACATCTGTATCCCTTGCTTCCTGTTACCATCAGCCTTGACGCACAGATCGGGACCCCCTACCCGAGATCCGCCGGTTTTGACACCAACACTCGGTGCGGCTGAACAATATGTACATTATTTAGTGAACATAGAGGGGGCCTCGAGCACGACATCTACAGGGCCGCGGAATAACGACGTAGCGGGACTCCATAGCACAGGGACACCGATGTGGACACGGTCTAAACACGGCAGCACTCTGATCCAGTTAGACTTTCCTGAAAGCTGGCATAACACGCCAGGTTAGTACATTGAATGTACTTGGAAGCTCGCAACAAGCAAAATCATAATGGCAAACAACATCATGACATTTAAACAAGTTCAGTGCAAATATCAACATGCTACTCATGCAGTGACCAAACTTGTGCATCGAGTCACTTCGACTCTCTTACCAACAGGTTACCTCGCAACCGAACATTGATCACGACAGACCACGAACAGAACCACACTGTGTTCAACAGGTTACCTCGTAACCCAAACAGTGATCATTCCCAGATCACAAATAGTACCACACCCATCAGTCTTACTGACATTATTATAACTCAACAGTGCAATGCAAATAACTTAGTGTGCAAGATTATTTATGAAAGTTGATCCATGGTGTGACTTACTTCCAAACTGGGCCCTTATCCGCGGTCCTGGCTATCGATAGATTAATACACTCTGCAGAGGTAGCACACTTTACCCACACCACAGAACCCATGGCCTCGCATTCCCATTCGGGTGGACCAACGGCATTCCGACAGAACCCTCCCATTGCCATGGCACTCTTATGGCCACTCCAACCAACTTTCCTCTGGGATCAGTCCTGGGTGACATAGCCTACCAAAGGCAAAACTACCACCGTCGTGGCAAACAAACAGTCCCAAATCGGGACACGGTACCATAACAACAACAGGTCCACAAGATTATGTCTACTTACCGGGCCAGGGTAATGCACACACAAAACCTTCCCTAGTAGGAGGTACCGACAAGAGGCATGACAGCGGAACAACTACGGCCTCCCATACTAAGGCAAATGTGGTTGCACTTGGCAGCCCGATTCAGTGGCACCATGACCTGACCAACTTTTAAATTCAAGTTCAATCATCATCAGGTTTAACTTGAAAAAAAAATGCTCGAGTCACAATATGCCATGCTCATGCAACCATGTATGATGCATCATATATCACTTTAACAATGCCAGATCAACCTTATTCAAAGTTCTACTTGCACAAACTCAACTTGCAACATTCCTGGTCCTTTCTTACTGGTTATTTCTACTCATTACTTTAGTTGTCATTTATCAAATAAAACTCATTTTTCATATAGCAAAAATAATACTCATGCTCATAATACCATAGTCATGACAAAATTTACTTAGATCAACTACTCAAGCTATAACCCACTAGTTCAAGCATTCATTTCTATTAACTAAGCATTTTGATCATAACAAACTAAATAACACAAGCATCATTTATTTTTAGTACTATATGCAATGAATATCATATAAATTCAAGTAGAAAATCATGGATATTGTAAAGACACCATGATCATGTTGTTGTGGCTTGCCTTAGTGCAGAGGAGCTTCACACTCCTCCTGGATGCCTTCAAGACAAGTTTCACCTTCTGGAAATAATTCAAATAAAAAAAATAAAATCAAGAACACTTCTAAAAATTACTAGAAATTCTAGGCAGCAAGGAAATATCCCATCTTGGGTGTGCTGCTAGGATTTTCCAGTAAGAACAGAATGCAAATAGAATCAACTCATTTGGACTTGTAGAATAAAAGTTATAGATAGTCAAAGTTCTGGTCAAATTTGAACTAAATTTGAATTAAAAAGAAAAACCAGGGGGTGACGTCGAATGCGTAAAACGCCAGGGCGCCACCACTCATACCGCTTCGGGCGCGGCCTGAGTGGCTGACAGCGGGCCCAAGCTGTCAGGCCGGAGGGGGGGAGAGAGAGAGAAACAGAGGCGGGCGGCGCGGCGACGGCGCTTTCTCCGACGAGGAGTGCCCGGCGACAAGATCTAGAGGGATAGGATTGAAGAGGAGGTGGTGACGCACCTGCCCGTACCCGTAGCGTGGCTAGGGGTGTCCGGACGGGGTCGGAACGGAGGTCTCCAGCGGCGGCAGTGGGCGGAGCTCGTCGGAGATGTGATTCCGGTGACGCAGGGCCAGTCCAGCATCTCCAACAGCACCAGCACGCGCCAGTGGATCACCACGAACACGCCGGAGGGGTCAGCTGAGCACGAGCGGCTCCGGAGCGGGTGGAGGCAGAGGAGGGGATCGCCGGCGAGCTTGGGGCGGGGACGGCGGCCAGAGGCTTGTCCGGCCAGGCCGCGGTGCTCTATGGGTGTGTGGAGGTGTGATGAGTGTGTGTGAGGACAGGAATGAGCTCGCGGGAGCTCTATTTATAGCTGAGGCCGAGGCGGGGATCGAGAGCTCGCCGAAGTTCTCTGGAGCCTCGCCCGACGACCAATGGCATCAGTGAGAGAGTAGGAAGACGCCGGAGGTCACGCGGGAGCTATAGGCGAGCTGCGACGAGCACAAGAGCGTGGTACACGACGAGCACAGGGGCACGGGCGCACTGTTGCGTTGGTCGCGCCGTGCCCGTGCTTGCTGCGGCAAGCTCCGGCATCGGCGAGCGCCAGGGTGCAGTTATGGGGGCTCAAACGAGGATGGTGGCGTGGTTTGGCATGGTTTAGCAGCGAGGGCAGCGAGCATGCGCGAAACAGAGACGTTGGCGCAACGCAGAGCGCGTCGGATGCATACCAGCCACCTTCGACGAAAGTGGTCACCACGTGAACTATGGCATCAGGCTGAGCTAAGCCCAACCAACATGTCTGGCAGCTAGTCCTTAGTGGTTTTAGTTGTTTTGCACGCTTGGTTGTGTCACAGGTGCACTGTGGGAGTGGCTGTTGGGGAACGTAGCAGAAATTCAAAATTTTCCTACGTGTCACCAAGATCTATCTATGGAGAAACCAGCAACGAGGGGAAGGAGAGTGCATCTACATACCCTTGTAGATCGCTAAGCGGAAGCGTTCAAGAGAACGGGGTTGAACGAGTCGTACTCGTCGTGATCCAAATCACCGGAGATCCTAGTGCCGAACGGACGGCACCTCCGCATTCAACACACGTACAGCCCGGTGAAGTCTCCCACGCCTTGATCCAGCAAGGAGAGAGGGAGAGGTTGAGGAAGACTCCATCCAGCAGCAGCACAATGGCGTGGTGGTGGTGGAGGAGCGTGGCAATCCTGCAGGGCTTCGCCAAGCACCGCGGGAGAGGAGAAGGGAGAGAGGTAGGGCTGCGCCAAGAGAAGGTCAAAACTCATGTGTTGGCAGCCCTCAAGACCTCAAGTATATATAGGGGGAGAGGGGGGGCTGCGCCCCCACCTAGGGTTCCACCCCTAGGGGCGGCGGCCAGCCCAAACCCATCTAGGGTGGCGGCCAAGGGAGGGGAGAGGGGAAACTTGCCCCCCAAGTTAGGTGGAAGCACCCCCTCCCCAAACCCTAGGCGCCTTGGGCCCTTGTGGGGGGCGCACCAGCCCACCTGGGGCTGGTCCCCTCCCACACTTGGCCCATGCAGCCCTCCGGGGCCGGTGGCCCCACTTGGTGGACCCCCGGGACCCTCCCGGTGGTCCCGGTACGTTACCGATAAAACCCGAAACTTTTCCGGTGACCAAAACAGGACTTCCCATATATAAATCTTTACCTCTGGACCATTCCGGAACTCCTCGTGACGTTCGGGATCTCATCCGGGACTCCGAACAACATTCGGTAACCACATACAAACTTCCTTTATAACCCTAGCGTCATCGAACCTTAAGTGTGTAGACCCTACGGGTTCGGGAGACATGTAGACATGACCGAGACGTTCTCCGGTCAATAACCAACAGCGGGATCTGGATACCCATGTTGGCTCCCACATGTTCCACGATGATCTCATTGGATGAACCACGATGTCAAGGACTCAATCGATCCCGTATACAATTCCCTTTGTCTAACGGTATTGTACTTGCCCGAGATTCGATCGTCGGTATACCGATACCTTGTTCAATCTCGTTACCGGCAAGACTCTTTACTCGTTCCATAACACATCATCCCGTGATCAACCCCTTGGTCACATTGTGCACATTATGATGATGTCCTACCGAGTGGGCCCAGAGATACCTCTCCGTTTACACGGAGTGACAAATCCCAGTCTCGATTCGTGCCAACCCAACAGACACTTTCAGAGATACCTGTAGTGCACCTTTATAGCCACCCAGTTACGTTGTGACGTTTGGTACACCCAAAGCATTCCTACGGTATCCGGGAGTTGCACAATCTCATGGTCTAAGGAAATGATACTTGACATTAGAAAAGCTTTAGCATATGAACTACGATCTTTGTGCTAGGCTTAGGATTGGGTCTTGTCCATCACATCATTCTCCTAATGATGTGATCTCGTTATCAACGACATCCAATGTCCATGGTCAGGAAACCGTAACCATCTATTGATCAACGAGCTAGTCAACTAGAGGCTTACTAGGGACATGGTGTTGTCTATGTACCCACACATGTATCTGAGTTTCCTATCAATACAATTATAGCATGGATAATAAACGATTATCATGAACAAGGAAATATAATAATAATAACTAATTTATTATTGCCTCTAGGGCATATTTCCAACAGTCTCCCACATGCACTAGAGTCAATAATCTAGTTCACATCGCCATGTGATTAACACTCACAGGTCACATCGCCATGTGACCAACATCCAAAGAGTTTACTAGTGTCATTAAACTAGTTCACATCATCATGTGATTAAGACTCAATGAGTTCTGGGGTTTGATCATGTTTTGCTTGAGAGAGGTTTTAGTCAACGGGTCTGCATCATTCAGATCCGTATGTACTTCGCAAATCTCTAGGTCATATTGTAAATGCTTCTACCACTCTCCACTTGGAGCTATTCCAAATGGTTACTCCACTATACGTATCCGGTTTTCTACTCAGAGTCATTCGGATAGGTGTTAAAGCTTGCATCGACGTAACCCTTTACGCTGAACTCTTTAACACCCCCATAATCAAGAAACATATCCTTATTCCTCTAAGGATAAATTTGACCGCTATCTAGTGATCCACTCCTTGATCACCTTTGTACCCTCTTGCCAGACAAGCGGCAAGGCACACATCAGGTGTGGTACTTAGCATGGCATACTGTAGAGCCTACGTCCAAAGCATAGGGGACGACCTTCGTCCTTTCTCTCTTTTCTGCCGTGGTCGAGCTTTAAGTCTTAACTTCGTACCTTACTACTCAGGCAAGAACTCCTTCTTTGACTGATCCATCTTGAACACTTTCAAGATCATGTCAAGGTATGTGCTCATTTGAAAGTACCATTAAGCGGTTTTTTATCTATCCTCATAGATCTTGATGCTCAATGTTCAAGTAGCTTAATCCAGGTTTTAACTTGAAAAACACTTTTCAAATAACCCTATATGCTTTACAGAAAATTCTACATCATTTCTGATCATCAATATGTCAACAACATATACTCATCAGAAATTCTACAGTGCTCCCACTCACTTCTTTGGAAATACAAGTTTCTCATAAACTTTGTATAAACCTAAAATCTTTGATCATCTCATCAAAGCGTACATTCCAACTCCGAGATGCTTACTCCAGTCCATGGAAGGATCGCTGGAGCTAGCATACCTTTTAGCATCCTTAGGATCAACAAAAACTTTCTGATTGTATCACATACAACCTTTCCTTACGAAAACTGGTAAGGAAACTTGTTTTGACATCCATCTGCCAGATTTCACAAATGCAACTAATGCTAACATGATTCCGATGGACTTAAGCATCGCTACGGATGAGAAAATCTCATCGTAGTCAACTCCTTGAACTTGTGAAAAACTCTTCGCCACAAGTCGAGCTTCATAGACGGTGACATTACCGTCCACGTCCATCTTCTTCTTAAAGATCCATTTATCTCAATGGCTTGCCGATCATCGGGCAAGTCCACCAAAGTCCATGCTTTGTTCTGATACATGGATCCTATCTCGGATTTCATGGCTTCTAACCATTTGTCGGAATATGGGCCCACCATCGCTTCCCCATAGCTCGTAGGTTCATTGTTGTCTAGCAACATGACCTTCAAGACAGGATCACCGTACCACTCCGAAGCAGTACGCGTCCTTGTCATCCTACGAGGTTCGGTAGTGACCTGATCCAAAAACTTCATGATCACTATCATAAGCTTCTACTTCAATTGGTGTAGGTGCCACAGGAACAACTTCCTGTGCCCTGCTACACACTAGTTGTAGTGACGGTTCAATAACCATATCAAGTCTCCACCATCCTCCCACTCAACTTTTCGAGACAAACTTTTCCTCGAGAAAGGACCCGATTCAAGAAACAATCACTTTTGCTTCCGGATCTGAATTAGGAGGTATACCCAACTGTTTTGGCTGTCCTATGAAGATGCATTTTATCCGCTTTGGGTTCGAGCTTATCAACCTGAAACTTTTTCGCATAAGCGTCGCAGCCCCAAACCTTTAAGAAACGACAACTTAGGTTTCTCCAAACGGTGTCGTCTCAACGGAATTACGTGGTACCTATTAAAGTGAGTGCGGTTGTCCCTAATGCCTAACCCATGAACGATAGTGGTAATTCGTTAAGAGACATCATGGTATGCCCCATATACAATAGGGTGCATCTATGATGTTCGGACACACCATCACACTATGGTGTTCCAGGCGGTGTTAGTTGTGAAACAATTTCCACAATGTCTCAACTGTGTACCAAACTCGTAACTCATATATTCATCTCTATGATCATATCATAGACATTTTATCCTCTTGTCACAATGATCTTCAACTTCACTCTGAAATTACTTGAACCATTCAATAATTCAGACTTGTGTTTCATCAAGTAAATATACTCAGTATCTACTCAAATCATCCGTGAAGTAAGAACATAACGATATCCACTGCGTGCCTCAGCACTCATTGGACTGCACACATCAAAATGTATTACTTCCAACAAGTTGCTTTCTTGTTCCATCTCACTGAAAACGAGGCTTTTCAGTCATCTTGCCCATGTGGTATGATTTGCATATCTCAAGTGATTCTAAATCAAGTGAGTCCAAACGATCCATCTGCATGGAGTTTCTTCATGCGTATACACCAACAGACATGGTTCGCATGTCTCAAACTTTTCAAAAACGAGTGAGTCCAAAGATCCATCAACATGGAGCTTCTTCATGTGGTTTATACCAATATGACTTACATGGCAGTGCCACAAGTAAGTGGTACTATCATTACTATCTTATATCTTTTGGCATGAAAATGTGTATCACTACTATCGAGATTCAATAAACCATTTAGGTGCAAGACCAATGAAGGTATTATTCAAATAAATAGAGTAACCATTATTCTCCTTAAACGAATAGCCGTATTGCGATAGACATAATCCAATCATGTCTATGCTCAACGCAAACACCAAATGACAATCATTCAGGTTTAATACTAATCTTGATGGTAGAGGGAGCGTGCGATGTTTGATCACATCAAACTTGGAAACATTTCCAACACATATCGTCAGCTCACCTTTAGCTAGTCTCCGTTTATTTCGTAGCTCTTTTATTTCGAGTTACTAACACTTAGCAACCGAACCGGTATCTTAATACCCTGGTGCTACTAGGAGTACTAGTAAAGTACACATTAACATAATGTATATCCAATATACTTCTATCGACCTTGCCAGCCTTCTCATCTACCAAGTATCTAGGGTAATGCTGCTCCAGTGGCTGTTCCCCTTATTACAGAAGCACTTAGTCTCGGGTTTGGGTTCAACCTTGGGTTTCTTCACTAGAGCAGCAGCTGATTTGCTGTTTCATGAAGTATCCCTTCTTGCCCTTGCCCTTCTTGAAACTAGTGGTTTCACCAACCATCAACAATTGATGCTCCTTCTTGATTTCTACTTTCATGGTGTCAAACATCGCGAATACCTCAAGGATCATCATATCTATCCCTGATATGTTATAGTTCATCACGAAGCTCTAGCAGCTTGGTGGCAATGACTTTGGAGAAACATCACTATCTCATCTGGAAGATCAACTCCCACTCGATTCAAGTGATTGTTGCACTCAGACAATCTGAGCACAAGCTCAACGATTGAGCTTTTCTCCCTTAGTTTGCAGGCTAAGAAAATCGTCGGAGGTCTCATACCTCTTGATGTGGGCACGAGCCTGAAATCCCAATTTCAGCCCTCGAAAATCTCACATGTTCCGCGACGTTTCGAAAACGTCTTTGGTGCCTCAACTCTAAACTGTTTAACTGAACTATCACGTAGTTATCAAAATGTGTATGTCCAATGTTCGCAACATCCACAAACGATGTTTGGGGTTCAGCACACTAAGCGGTGCATTAAGGACATAAGCTTTCTACTGTCCGCATAATCGCTACTGTCAACTTTCAACTATATTTTCTCTAGGAACATATCTAAACAGTTGAACTAAAGCGCGAGCTAACGACATAATTTGAAAAGATCTTTTGACTATGTTCAGGATAATTAAGTTCATCTTATGAAATCCCACTCAGATAGACATCCCTCTAGTCATCTAAGTGATTACATGATCCGAGTCAACTAGGCCGTGTCCGATCATCACGTGAGACGGACTAGTCATCATCGGTGAACATCTTCATGTTGATCGTATCTACCATACGACTCATGCTCGACCTTTCGGTCTCTTGTGTTCCGAGGCCATGTCTGTACATGCTAGGCTCGTCAAGTTAACCTAAGTGTTTCGCGTGTGTAAATCTGGCTTACACCCGTTGTACGTGAACGTAAGAATCTATCACACCCGATCATCACGTGGTGCTTCGAAACGACGAACTTTCGCAACGGTGCACGGTTAGGGGGAACACTTTCTTGAAATTTTAATGAGGGATCATCTTATTTACTACCGTCGTTCTAAGCAATAAGATGCATAAACATGATAAACATCACATGCAATCAAAAAGTGACATGATATGGCCAATATCATTTTGCTCCTTTTGATCTCCATCTTCGGGGCTCCATGATCATCATCGTCACCGGCATGGCACCATGATCTCCATCATCATGATCTCCATCATCGTGTCTTCATGAAGTTGTCTCGCCAACTATTACTTCTACTACTATGGCTACCAGTTAGCAATAAAGTAAAGTAATTACATGGCGTTGTTCAATGACACGCAGGTCATACAATAAATTAAGACAACTCCTATGGCTCCTGCCGGTTGTCATACTCATCGACATGCAAGTCGTGATTCCTATTACAAGAACATGATCAATCTCATACATCACATATCATTCATCACATTCTTCTTGGCCATATCACATCACATAGCATACCCTGCAAAAACAAGTTAGACGTCCTCTAATTGTTGTTTGCATGTTTTACATGGCTGCTATGGGTTTCTAGCAAGAACGTTTCTTACCTACGCAAAACCACAACGTGATATGCCAATTGCTATTTACCCTTCATAAGGACCCTTTTCATCGAATCTGTTCCGACTAAAGTGGGAGAGACTGGCACCCGCTAGCCACCTTATGCACCAAGTGCATGTCAGTCGGTGGAACCTGTCTCACGTAAGAGTACGTGTAAGGTCGGTCCGGGCCGCTTCATCCCACAATACCGTCGAAACAAGATTGGACTAGTAACGGTAAGCATATTGAACAAAATCAACGCCCACAACTACTTTGTGTTCTGCTCGTGCAAAGAATCTACGCAATAGACCTAGCTCATGATGCCACTGTTGGGAAACGTAGCAGAAATTCAAAATTTTCCTACGTGTCACCAAGATCTATCTATGGAGAAACCAGCAACGAGGGGAAGGAGAGTGCATCTACATACCCTTTTAGATCACTAAGCGGAAGCGTTCAAGAGAACGGGGTTGAAGGATTCGTACTCGTCGTGATCCAAATCACCGGAGATCCTAGTGCCGAACGGACGGCACCTCCGCGTTCAACACACGTACAGCCCGGTGAAGTCTCCCACGCCTTGATCCAGCAAGGAGAGAGGGAGAGGTTGAGGAAGACTCCATCCAGCAGCAGCACAACGGCGTGGTGGTGGTGGAGGAGCGTGGAAATCCTGCAGGGCTTCGCGAAGCACCGCGGGAGAGGAGAAGGGAGAGAGGTAGGGCTGCGCCAAGAGAAGGTCAAAACTCATGTGTTGGCAGCCCTCAAGACCTCAAGTATATATAGGGCGAGAGGGGGGGCTGCGCCCACACCTAGGGTTCCACCCCTAGGGGCGGCAGCCAGCCCAAACCCATCTAGGGTGGCGGCCAAGGGAGGGGAGAGGGGAAACTTGCCCCCCAAGTTAGGTGGAAGCACCCCCTCCCCAAACCCTAGGCGCCTTGGGCCCTTGTGGGGGGGCGCACCAGCCCACCTGGGGCTGGTCCCCTCCCACACTTGGCCCATGCAGCCCTCCGGGGCCGGTGGCCCCACTTGGTGGACCCCCGGGACCCTCCCGGTGGTCCCGGTACGTTACCGATAAAACCCGAAACTTTTCCGGTGACCAAAACAGGACTTCCCATATATAAATCTTTACCTCCGGACCATTCCGGAACTCCTCGTGACGTCCGGGATCTCATCCGGGACTCCGAACAACATTCGATAACCACATACAAACTTCCTTTATAACCCTAGCGTCATCGAACCTTAAGTGTGTAGACCCTACGGGTTCGGGAGACATGTAGACATGACCGAGACGTTCTCCGGTTAATAACCAACAGCGGGATCTGGATACCCATGTTGGCTCCCACATGTTCCACGATGATCTCATCGGATGAACCACGATTTCAAGGACTCAATCGATCCCGTATACAATTCCCTTTGTCTAACGGTATTGTACTTGCCCGAGATTCGATCGTTGGTATACCGATACCTTGTTCAATCTCGTTACCGGCAAGTCTCTTTACTCGTTCCGTAACACATCATCCCGTGATCAACCCCTTGGTCACATTGTGCACATTATGATGATGTCCTACCGAGTGGGCCCAGAGATACCTCTCCGTTTACACGGAGTGACAAATCCCAGTCTCGATTCGTGCCAACCCAACAGACACTTTCGGAGATACCTGTAGTGCACCTTTATAGCCACCCAGTTATGTTGTGACGTTTGGTACACCCAAAGCATTCCTACGGTATCCGGGAGTTGCACAATCTCATGGTCTAAGGAAATGATACTTGACATTAGAAAAGCTTTAGCATATGAACTACGATCTTTGTGCTAGGCTTAGGATTGGGTCTTGTCCATCACATCATTCTCCTAATGATGTGATCTCGTTATCAACGACATCCAATGTCCATGGTCAGGAAACCGTAACCATCTATTGATCAACGAGCTAGTCAACTAGAGGCTTACTATGGACATGGTGTTGTCTATGTACCCACACATGTATCTGAGTTTCCTATCAATACAATTATAGCATGGATAATAAACGATTATCATGAACAAGGAAATATAATAATAATAACTAATTTATTATTGCCTCTAGGGCATATTTCCAATAGTGGCTATCTTCCTGGCAAGTTTTTGGACAGAAACTTGTGAGCTTAACTGAGAAAAATCTAGTGGGAGTGAAGGGATGTGCTTTCGGGTTTAGTGATCTCTTAGGAAGGTAATCAAGCTCAGAAAAGATCGGCCCCAAAAGATCAAGCAAAAATATACTTGCTATACAAAGTGATCATTCTGTCCAGAACAGAAATGATTTTCTGTAGCAAAAATATTAGAAAAAGTTATGCAATATTTTTGCTCGGGAAGGTGCCCTAGGGTTCAAAGAATATTTGTGAATTTATTCAGGATTTTTGGAGAAAGAAATCTGGGGGTTGCTTTGGAGCTTTCTTCTCTGAAGGGATTTTCAGGGGGAAATGAATATTTTTCTTTTATGAAAAATATCCATTTTGCTTTTGTTGGAGTTTTTCAGAGAAGAAAAGGTGAGTTAGAGGTGGATGGGTCACTTGGGTGAAAATCAAGGGTATGCCCAAGTGTTCGAGTCCATTTGAATTGATCCAATACACCAAATCCAAAGCAAAGGCAACTGAAAGTCCGGAAAAAGAGAGAAGGCAAAAACCAGGATGTCACAATGATTTATAGTCCTTGTAGTGCGAGTGTTGTGTAATTTGTATTTTTTGTATGGTGAGGATGCCTATTCTGGTTTGGTCGCTATTATGATGGCATTTTAAGCATGTCTATTATGAATTGCACTATATGTAGTGTTCTAGGGTAGCAAGTATTACCAAGTGAACATGTCTATTAAGGTTTTGCTCCTGTTTAGAAGCATGTTTTTTGTATTCATGCCTTTGGAGCCATGTGTTTGCAATTAAACTGTGGACATCTTGGCTCATGAACATCTAAACTACTTTCGTTGGTCTTCATTAGATTTAGTATATACTTGGAGATGTGGACTCACTTGTATCTTGGTTTAAAGATTGCCGACTTTTGTACGTCCTCATAGTTTGTTGTGGGTCTTTTATGATGTTTGCTTTCTAGGACAACACTATAGATGGTGTGTTTTCTGGATGAAAGAATTGACATTAAGAGCTCCTCTGATCTTTGGTCATCCCTTTTCTGGAAACATTACTTTTATCATTCCTGGGTGTAGTGTCCGCTCTCCGCACAGACCATCAAGTCGATTGTGGATACCTTGTTGTGATGGTGACCATCATTTTCCGTGCAACAGCTTTGTTTTTCTGTTCATGTCCTGATTTGGCACGTTGTTGATGAAATGCTAGGATGGTGTGTATGGCATGGTCAACCTCCTAGGTTTTTTGGGGTTAATATTCCTGTTAGGTTTAGTTGAGGTTGTCTTGTTTTGATGGTTTCAGTTTATGTATTTTATGTTTTGGAATCAGGATTGTTAAAGGTTTTAATCTCATGCATGCAAATTAGAGCATATGTGAGGCAGTGCGCAAGAGCAGCATATGTTGGCTTCATCGGAGCATGTCTGGCAGCCACACCATCATTGCAATGGAAGCCAGAGGAACAAGACCATGCCAATGATGCCTTCTTGTGTAATTCCCTGGGAGGAGATGTATATATGGTTTTGGTTTGTGATTTAAACAAGGGCTCGTGACCACGATCACTAGAGAAAGCTAGAGATTAGGAAAGAAAATGTTCATTTGTGCACAAAAAATGTAAGGCTAGTGTATCCATTGGTGTCTGCATCCTACTCTCCTTTTCTGTTGTTGTGGCTTGGATAATGAAATTGTACATGAGTCCTTTTTTGTGTGAAATATATACAAGCTCAACTCTGAAGCCACCTTCTGAGCTTGTTTGTATGCATAGCTTGATGAGAATTATTGTTGCTGGAAGATGATATCAAATCAAATGTGTGTACTTGTTTGAGCATCTATCTAAACGATGACTTGTTGATCGCAGACAGAATCTATTTGTCCTCGTTTGTTTGAGGATCCATGCCTATTCTTGTTTGGACATGTTACCAGCTATTTGTCCTTGTTTGTTTGAGGATATATGTCTATTCTTGTTTGGACATGTTACCAGATCCATTTGCATTGCTTTGCTTGTAGCACACACCGGTTATTCTTGTCAAGTGAAATAAGAGAGGACTGCTTCAACACTTGATAGATAACTACAAATGCAAGAACAACTGATTTTTGACATTCTCAAAGAAAGCAGGATGGGATAACTTTGCTGGAAAATAAATAGACAGACTATTGCAATATTCTTTCCATTAAGAAAGAAACCATGACCTTTTCTAGAAATAGCGCGGATGCGCTTGTGCCATCATCATCACACGGTCTGGCTTGCTCCAACTCATTGATCCACAGATGGCCTGGCTTGCGCCACCTCACCGATCCACGGCACGGCCATCCCTTTTGCCAAGCTTTGCGCCAAGTCACTGATCCGGGGCATGACCCTACCACTGGTCATGGGCCACGCCCTCCTTCTAACTCCCAAGTCCAGACCAGCCCTGTCTCTATCTCTATATATACTAGAGTGGTGATCCATCTGCGTGCGGGGTGCGCGTGCGACTTGGACTTGGGACGGCGGGCAACAACGAGAAGAGAAGAGAAGAGAAGAGAAGTGAATGTTGTCTGCCGCTGATGTTATTGCGTCCACCAGCTATTCTGTCAGGGAGCATGAGCTTCCTGGGAGATCAGGTACTTCAGTAAACGTCTCAACTTGGCAAGGTTCAACAAACGACCTTAGAGCATCTCCAACAAGCGCGCCAAAAGACGCGCCCGCGCGGTAAAATTGCTTTTTAGCGTGCGCCGCCCGGTTTCGCGCACTCCAGCGGTGGCGGGAAATTACCGCGCGCGCGGGAGAAAGCGGCACTTGGCGCGGTAGATTTGGAGCGCCGCTTCGCGCGCGCCTATAAAAGCCAGCGCTCGCCACGCGCTCAAGCACACTGCCACGCGCCCTCCTCCATGCCACCTCGCCGCTCTTTCTCGCTGCTTTCCCCGCCAGCATCGCGCCACCATGCCAACGCGCCGCCGGGGTTCTTCGGGCTACCGCGGCGTCCGCGAGCGCCCCTCGGGCTGGTACTCCGCCGAGATCCGGTCCGGCGACGTCCGGCTCGGCCTCGGCTCGTTCCGGAGCGCGCACGAGGCGGCCCGCGCGTACGACGCGGCGGCGTGGCGCTTGGACAGGCCCCGGTCGTAGATGAACTTCCAGGACATCTTCATGCGCGAGCAGGTGCAGCGCCTCGCCCCTCCGTCTCGTCTCATCACCGACCAGGACTGTGCGGACCACATGCGGCAGCAGCGCCGCCTCCTCATCGTCGAGGAGGACGAGTGAGCCATGGCGGAGTAGCGCCGTCACCACCCAGAGGACGTCGCCGCCGAGAACGAGTTCTGGGCAGAGAGGACGGCAAGGCGCCGCGCGGAGCGTGCCGACAGGCGTCGGCGCAAGGCACTGGCCTTATCGCAGTGCGATATCGTCGAGAACGGCGGGCAGTCGATCTTCTCCCCCAACGATCTGCATTGGGATGACATGTGGCTCGATACCTCGGACAACACCATCGAGGATGATGATGGTGATGATGATGACGGCTGGGAGTCACTGTGGTTTGTATCGTTGCACCGTAGTTTTTTCTATCTAGTTGCACCGTAGTTCTATCTATCTATGCTTTTGAACTATGTAAAATATCTTTGTATCCTTTTTTTATCTATGCTATGATGAACTATGTATCGTTTTTTATTTATGCTAGAACTATGTATCGTTTTATCTATGCAAAGTTAATTTTAAAAAATGTTGTAGCATGAGCGCGCGCGCTGCATTTTAGCGCGCCCATTGGAGCTACGCGCACGCGCTGCATTTTAGCGAGGCCGCTGGAGCCAGCGCTGTGTGCCGCGTCAAAACTGGCGAAGGACGCGCCGTAAATCAGAATTTAGCGCGCCGCGCATTCGGCGCCGGTTAGAGATGCTCTTAGAGTGTAGGCATTCTCATTTTCGTTTGGAATCGTCCACTTGGCTTATCTTTAAGCAGATTGAGAGTATATTTTATGGCATACAACACATTTTCATTGATCGAATCAAAGGACTGAAAACTTGTGTCCGGCTCTTATTTCCATCGGGACGGAGTACTGTTATTCTTGATAAATATCAGATTTAAGATGTCTTTTGAGTGTCTTTTTCTTGAAAAAAAAATCTCTCCGGTGAGCTCTACCAACTTCCCTCGGATGTGCTCCCTGGTTTGCGTATCATTGTTATATAAGTAATCCCTCCGTCCGAAAATACTCGTCATCATCGATGTATTTTTGGAGGGGGGGTTATTTGATCGTACGGAACCGCAATATTGTACTCCCTCTGCCCGGAAATACTTGTCATCAAAATGAATAAAAGAAGATGTATCTAGATGTATTTTAGTTCTAGATACATCATTTTTGTCCATTTTGATGACAAGTATTTTCGGACGGAGGGAGTATCCCTTATCCGCTGTCACATCTTTGCGTGTGCAGCCAACTTAGAGTGCGTAGTTACATAAGCTCATGCGTCATAATTGAACACACAACAGTCCTCGTTTGGTAAGAACAAGATATGTCAGTCCCTACACAGCCAGAGATGATGCATACGGATGGATACAGTATGTGCAACTGACATCCTCTCACAGTTAAAAAACCGAGACAACGAGATGCATCTGACTAGCAATGCAGAAACAGTTTTGCTAAAACTCATTTAAATGAGATATAATTTGGTCTCATTCACCTTTTGTAGCCATTGGATATGATGCTATACGATGCGTGTGTGCTGACATGGGTTGTATATGTTTTTGTTTTCAAAGTAAATGAGACCAAATTATATCTCATCCAGATGAGTTCTACGTACTCCATGCAGAAATATCAGATCGGTAACCGATCACATTTAGCACTAATCAATCTGAATCTACTAGGATTAATCAACTCTAGGTAGTCGACGTGTATGATACACGGCCGCTCGCATGCATAACAAACAAAAGTGTATTTGTACTGAATGTCCTTGCTATATGGAGTACTATATCTTGAGCTGTGCAAGTAGAGTACATGCGATCTGCAGATCAATTATTATCTTGAGCTTTGCAAGTACACACACTATGCATGCATGCTTATGCTCCGACACAAGACACCGCATTCAAGATGCAGCGCCGAGATTCGCGTCGGTCACCGGCACGCTAGCTTTGCCATCGCATCAGCATTATCACCTCATTACACGCATGCAGGGTTGTACATTTGCTCGATCGGGATCGGAGAATCATTTATCTGTGCTGGACTTTCGAAAGTGTATATTTGTCCATAGCTAGTACTAATTAAGTGATTTGTCTTATTATTTGTTGGGTAATTAACATGGGTTTAAGATACCCCACTCCCCCAAAGTAGGGTTTCAAATACGGCACGGCATTGTTGGATGCGAAGCCGGCGGCACTTGAGTGCCCTTCCCTTTGTGAAGGCGTTGTTGAAGAACTTTTTTCTGGGTGTTTTTGTGATAACAAAAGATGGTTGATGCGAGATGGTCATTACTGTCATTTATCCATCATTGTTTTTATAGTCGCATGTTTTTTTTTGTTCCCTACTTAAGCATAGCTTTGGTCTTGTTTAAAAAAAAAACCTTTCTTCCCTATTTGTATTTAAAGCAACATGGCCAAACAATACAAAGTGAGAAGGAAATACCCGTACAAGTTTGATCGCAAAAAAGCAACAAAATAGGTCGAGCACACTAACAAGCATCAAAAGACAAAAGTGCACTACTAGTCGCCTCATTACACGCATGAACGATCAGACCACCGCAAGAGGCCACCAAGGCCGCCGAAGGCAAATGAACCATGCACCGCTAGAGAGAAACCACCAGACTTTGTCGCATCGACCCCACTAAACAGCAACCAGAGATGACCCACTGCCCTCTCAGTTCGGGCCGAGTAGCATCAACCCTGCCGCAAGCAGAATGAACCGTTGGCGCTGAGGCGCAAAGCTTTCGCTCGGCCCAACCCGCGCACCTCATCGAGAGGGACTCGAGCCACCAGGTCCACCACCATGAACTGAGGACTCAAGATCAAGATCAAGGCTACACCGCCATAGAAGACAAGAAACACCATTAGGATAACCCACCGCCCACCACACCACGAAGGAGAGCACCCAACACCGTTATCATGATGATTGCCGGAGAGCCGACCATGTGGCCCACTCCATTCGGGCCGCCGCCCCGGCATCTACAGTTCCGCACCCTACACTGCCACCCGTTCTCATAATCGCTAGCAACCATCACAAAGTGAGGAGGGAAATACCATTGCAGGTTGATTGTAAAAAAAAGCGACAAAATAGGTCAAGCAGACTGACAAGCATCATATGTGCACTACTAGTGGCCTCAAGCAAGCTGTCCGGAAGAAGCACCGAAATGATCGGACAACCGCAAGAGGTCACCAAGGCCGCTCAAGACGACCGAACCACACACCACCAAGAAGAAACCACCGGGCTCTGTCGCATCGACCCCAGTAAACCGCCATCAGAAAGGACGCACTGCCCTCTCACTTCGGGGCCGAGGAGCGTCGACCCTGCCGGCAAGCAGAATGAATAGAGGGAAGACGATATTACGTTTAGAAGATAGGTGCAAGCATGGCCCCTAGCTTCTGGAATCGAGACGTTGCTAATTGGAGCTCCAAGCCACCTTGAACACACCCACATGACCGAAGATCGTGTGCGCTCACCGGCAACGAGTCACGACGCACAAGCTGCCATACCCGTGTCTGCCGGAGCGAACATGGATTTTTTTGGAAGACATTTGGTCCTTCAAGTCCCAAAACCAGGTAAGTTTCGTCCTAAACCAGATTTTGACCATGTTGACCAGTTTGGCCGCCACGTAATGTGCTCTTGATGAAGATAAATTCAAATAAATAAATAAAAATACAGAAAATTCTGAACTGTTTAGCATCGAGAACAATTGGGCGCATGCAAAATTTTGTGGTGTTTGGAAACTCGAGGACCTTGTAGCAAAAAAAGTCAACTTAGGTGAACAGTAAATTTTAAAAAAGCAACCAATTTTAAAAGGGAAATGTTTTGGAACCCAAGATACTAGGCGTACTTGTCAAATGAGCTCAAGCAAAAAAAAGGAATTTGGCTCAAATTTGCTTCTTTTTTTTCTACGAGCTCCTCGAAAGTCCAAACACGAGGAAACGCCCACCGGGGCATCTTGAATGCAAAAAATATTCAGATGTTTTTTTTTAATTTATTCTTCACCTAGGATAATTTTTATTTTTTTTGCCATGAGCTCCTCGAGTGTCCAAAGACCATGGAATTTTGCACACACCTGGCACACTTGAGGATATTGGATGCAAATGAAAATTCAGATTCTGTTCATCAAGAGCAGATTAGGTGGTGCTCATATCCGGTCAATCATGGTCAAAATCTGGTTTTGGATGAAATCTATCCGGTTTTGAGACTTGACGAAGGACCAAATGTCTATCAAAATATCTCGAGGGATCAAATCTATACTTTGGTGAACTTGTGGGAACAAAAACATACTTTTCTCATTATTTTATGGCGTTGAATCACGCGCGCGTGACGAGAACTAATTTATTTGCATGGCGAGACAGTTTGCCAGCATGTTTGAACGGCTTCGTGTGTCTCGAACCTTGATCTCTGCCCTATGACGTGGCTGCAGGCAACGCCGACTCTAGCTTGCCAACAATGTCCTCCGCCGTGACGCTGAAGCCGTCGTCCACCTGACAAGATAACAATGTCGTTCCATCCATCAGTCGGTGTCCAAATAAAGTTTTTTCAGTTCAGTTGCCGATCTCGACAGGTGAGTATGACACGCCAATGTCGTTCCTCGTTAAAAAGCTTGCACTAAACTGTAATAAGGATGGGCAGCAGATTGGGAGTAAATTAATCAAGTTAAACCAGGGAGCTTGCCTTTGCCATGACGGTTATGATGAGAGTGCAAGCCGGGAACGGGACGGCATTGGCGTGCGTGATGCTCAGGTGTAGCCCCTCCACCTCGGCGAGCAGCCTGACAAGCACCCCCTTGCCGTCCTCGCAGTGGACCCTCACCATCACGCTGCTCTCCGAGATCTTCGCCTCGATCTCCGGCAGCGTGCTCCCGGTCGTCGTCCCCGCCGTCGTCGTCGTGCTTCCAGCTACCGCCCCTGCAGACGGTGACGGGCAGTCGTCTTCCGGCACGGCGGCGCGCGGCTTCTGGACGAGCACCACCGACTCGACGGCGACGCTCCTGCGGTTGCGGTCCTCGAGCGCCTTGAGCTTTTCCTGCTGCTCCTTGACATACCTCACGGCGTCCGACAGAATCGTCGCCTTGTCCATCTGAGCGAGTAAATTAATTGGCCAATCAGTCGACAAGATTCCATTGTTGGATATGAATGTGCGGAATTTAGGGGATGACCTTTTTGAGGCCGGGGATGACGGTGGAGAGCTCGATGAACCGCCGGTTGATCTTCTCCCGGCGCTTCCGCTCCGCCATGATGTGGTCCTGCGCGTACGGCGCGTGCCCGGTCCTGGCGGAGGCTCTCCTCGACGGCGGCGACACGTGGGCCTGCTCTGTCATGCCGGGGCCGTCGTGCGCTCCAGAAGGAGGAGCGGTGGCGGGGCTCGGCGCGGCCTCGTTGCTCGGCTGCGCCAGGGCCGAGGTGAAGTTCCAGCTCATGGGCAGGTAGTTGTTGCTGCTGCCGACACTGCAGGCCGTTGCGCACTTGGCCGAGTTCGACGACCAGACGTCGTTCTCCACGACCGTGGGCGAGGCAGACGTGTTTTCATGGCCTCCGCCGGCGCTGTCGCCGGAGCTCCAGCTGTCGGTGAATAGGTGATGGTGGCCGTCTTGTACCGCCATTCCCGCGGGGGCCGTGCCGTGCTGCAACGCCGAGCGGCGGAGCTCTTGGAGTGACGGGAAGGTACAGCCACCGTCGCCGGCGGCGTACGCAGCGGCGACCGGCGGGTGCTGGTGCTGCAGCGTGTCCACGGCCCACTGCATGAACAAGCTGGAGTCGTCCATGATCTCCCGCTGATACATACTGCTTCTAGCACCTGATGGAGCTGCGCGCACCAAAGAAATCACATGAAAATGCTGATGCAGAACGACAGCAGGAGGCGACGGCGTGCAAGAAGATGGCATGGCGCGCGCGCGCGCCCACACACACACACACACACACTTACCTGGTGGGAAGAAGACGGAGATCCGAGCGAGCAAATGATTGCATGGAGACGTACGAAGAACAAGCCATCCAAATCAGCCGAGATTTGGGTGCGTGCTGTCCCAATCCCAATCCACCCTCACGCTTTTATGGCTTTCTCCATGTATGCACATGGCGTATCACATTTATAGATAGCTCCAGCAAGTAGCGGTAGAGCCAGGTCATCGCCACGTGTTATATAATTTGCATACATCTTGTCAATTGGGAATGTTGTCAAAAAAATCAGTAGACATTTTCGTCACTATTCACATCGTGTGGACAAGGTATCTTCACATGTCAATGTTTTTTAGAAACATAGGACACACATGCACACCCTACCTTGTAAGCATCTTTGAGAAACTGAACCGATGAAAGATTACCAAAGTGACCATAATGGGACATACACATGTCAAACTTGTGATTTGATCCCTGGTACTAGCTCCGTCTGGAATTACTTGTCCACAAATGGATAAAAGTGAATATATCTAGAACTAAAATATGTCTTGATACATTCATTTCTATGATAAATATTTCTGGATGGAGGGAGTAAGTTGGAATACAACCACCCCCTAATTATCCAACCCCGGGTTGATTCTCATGTCAATGTAATGGCCCCTTGTTCATGTGACCGGTGTAATTATGTTACTCCTAACAAGTTACAAATTCTCCGTACAACGGCTTGCTTTATATCAAAATGCACTCGATCGTGGCATAGATAGAGTGGCTGCGTGCCACGTGCACTACTATTCTGGACGTCGGATAGCCCACTTTTTCAGGGGAAAATGACAGAGGTAAACTAGCCACTGTAAATGCAATCAGTGCGTGAGTAGGCTCCCTTATTATTCCTTTTGTACAATCACAAACCGACAAGGTCATCAGACCCTATTGTTTAACAAGTGGCTGAGCTTGACGGAAAATGTCGCGGCGACAGGAAAACAACCCATGTATGCTTAACCTTTGAGTAAAACCAGCGCTTACTGTTTTTTCTCGGTGTTTTTTATCCTAATAAGGCAAATGTAGCCAAGCTACTGCCATCGTGAGATTTTTTAGAGGTCAAAGGTCGTATATTATGGTCGATCAACCCTGACAAGAGCAACATTATAGAAATTAAAAGTTGAGCAGAGGTCCTCGCGGGAATCATGTCTTCCTCCCGCACCCGCCGGCGTTGCGTCGTGAGTGAAGCTCGACGCCATCTTTGGACCTCTGAAACATGATCGGAGTCAGGGAAGCGTTGTCGACATAGGGGCCAAGAAGTAAATGGTAGAAGCCAAAAGACGCCGACGACAACGACATGAGGAATAGTTTGCCGTCCCGGAGAAGAAGATTGGACGACCACTCTGAATCCATCTAGACATATGCGGGGAGAACTAACTTCACAGGCTTGCCAACGACGCTAATTAAATTTGGCCGAATATCGCTTGTCGGAGAAGGAGCTAGAGGAGCAAGGCATGAAAGGGTGTCGTCATCCACTCCCTCGCTCTCGTAGGGGAGCGGTCGTTTGGTGATCCAGGGACCTCGATGTAATTTTATTATGTGAGGCTGCGTTGCACTTATGATGAATTTTTATAATAGATTCAAACCCTTCTTCACAAAAGACAAACAACAGTTGTTTTAGGCCAACAACAATACACTTTCTAGATGCTCACTCAAAATCAAAACAAGAAGGCTCACTAATTTCCCATTCCCTCCAAAGGCCACCAAAAGTGAATACAAAAACAATGAGATAGCGATTATTTATACGGCCTAGTCGCACCAAAAAGATACGCTTAACCCCACAGATCAGCGGATTTATATTATTATTTTAGATAAATCAGCAGATTTATATAGCCGATCGAGCTGGGATAGAAGCAAATCCATGATACGGTGATGTGGCCGCACCTTGTCTTAATATCATGTACTACTAATCAACGTCACTGATTTAGCTAAAGCCACTGATGGATAACCTAACGTGCAAATCTCCATGCAAGCCAAGCAAATTGGGCGGACATGATAGTAGTATTATAGAGGTATGGAGATCTGGAACAGTACGCGCGATGCTAATTTGCAACTAATAAAATATTTAATCTTCCAAAGGTAGCCAGACCGACCGAGCGCACGTTACTAATTTCAGATCAGCAGAATCTTTCTTGATCAGAAACACCGGACAAAAGTTAGTACTGGATCAGAATCAGGCTGTGACAACAAAAACCCACAGTGCCGAGAACAATGTTTCCTGTGAAACACACCCTCTTGCAATCATGTTGTCCAAGCAAATAGGGATGACGAGGCCTTGGTGCAAATTGCAGTTGCCGATTTTGAATATGCCAAATGAAACGAGAGTTACAGGTGAACTTATAACCCGCAGATAAAAAAAGAAAAAAAAATTAATCAACCGGGAGACCGCATAGCCAGTTGAAGTGGGGGATGTATCTGGTGCACCGGATACCATAGAATATTTTTTTTAAATCTGAAGAAGTCTAGCACGTTAATGCAATATCAATGTATGATGTCATAAAATTTCGTATAAAAATTTAAAATATTTTTTGTGATAAAAATGACAAATTTGACATCAGTGTGATAATGGGCCAAATCTAAAGCCCAAGTTATGTTATGTACTGTTCAGTGTTGAATTTGCCATTTTTATTTTTCGAGTTATGTTTCGAATTTCGACTTGATATTTTGTGACAACCTACATTGATGTTGTGTGAGTGTGCTAATTTTTTTCAAAAATTTCTACATTTTAAAAGCACAATACGAGTTTGGTGCACCAGTAGCACCACAAGCTCCGGTGCACCAGATATTTTCTCAGTTGTCCGAGACTTTACTGTGCAAGTACGAGGTGTGCAGGTCGCTGGACACCGGAGATCATGATGAGGTTTAGACTTAGAGGGAAGGTCGGGAGCATTGCAGGGCGGGGGCAACGGCTGGGGCAGGTCGTGGCCACAGTGCGGATGGGGGATGCCATGTTTGTGCCGGTGGTATGGCTGGCATTACGTGTGAGGGAGGAGGAAGATAGGCTGAGTAAGAAGAGGCATGCCAGTCGTTCGATCGAAATTCAACGGCTCAAAAATTGATCCACTCCAACTTTTTGTAAGGCAACAACAAAATACTAAGTATTTCTCTACATGCAAAGTGTTATATTATGCTAAGATTACATAAAAGGAGCCGGGATATTGTCGGTTAGATAGTATTCTTGTCCCTTCACATGATGTCATATTTACTCCATCTTTTCAATAAATGCCATTTATATATTTACATCATCCCCATTAATATTTATAGGAACATATTTGTAGGAAATAACAATTGTTTGTCTGATAAGTCCATCTTTCACACACTATTTTCACCTCACGAATCTACATATTTGAAGCAAAGTAAGAAAAGTTTGAATATAGCTCAACAACATGCATGTAAAGAGTCCATCGCAAAAAAAAACATGCATGTAAAGAGAAACACTAGTGTGGTTGATGGGGTGCCATGTATGGTGAGGTGTGATAAAACTGATTGTGATCAAATATATTGGATAAAACTAATTGTCATCAGAAGAAGGATCAATTGCATTAATTTCTGTTTCACAACTTATCATTTTTGCATGTTTGATGTAGGGATGCAGGAGGACAGTGTCCACATGCGTTCTCGTAAGGGTGTAATTTTTTTTTTAACATCAGTACAGACACAAGCGCTCATATACACGCGCATACACTCATCTCTATGAACGCACATACGCACATCCTACCCCTATGAGCACCTCCGAAAGACTGAGCCGGCATATCATCTTGAAATTTACGAAGTCACCGTAGGCACCTCGTCGTCAACGGGAACGTCTTCTCCCACTGAACGTGCATCGCCGGAAATCCTGAAATAAATTCAGGAATAAATGCGAGCACCAGGATTTGAACCCTAGTGGGCTGGGGATACCACAGTCCCTCTAACCTAAGGGTGTAATTTTGTTTTTTGAACATCATCATCGTTAAAGCAACCACGTATTAGTTCGTATATCCGGACGTAGGGGGACGTGGTCCACTTGCATCCCTAACAAGTTACAAGTACCATCACAGTTCAGCTGGAGATGGAGCCAAAGCAACTTATGAGCTTGCGGAAAACCATGGTACACTATACGCTACAGGTCTGTGCAGAAAAAGGGTTGCCCTGCTCCCCTAGCGAAGTGGCAAGCGTGGGGTCGCCGTTAATTAGCTTACTGGCGCTAACAATATTCGACATATTACGGACGAGGCCACGTGGGTAGGGGAGCATGCAAATGCAGCCCAACCGGCCGAGCGCACCAAATGCACTTCCTGTTCGGCCTGGTTGTAGCCATAGTGTTCTTTCTGTCACGTCAGCTGATATAAGTTTTTTCCTCAAAAGAAAAACGATATAAGTTTTCTCGCAAAAACAAAACTGATATAAGTTTGAACCTTCAAAATCGGAAATTGACTGATCAGGCCGCTCATACTGAGGAGCAAGTACCCTTCTCTCATGGCATCGACGTCGTGGAGAAGGAGTACAATCTAGATTCGGATGCTGGAATGTACTCCCTCCGTAAACTAATATAAAAGCGTTTTGATCACTAAATACGAACGGAGGAAGTAAATACTATTATTGTTCCAACAATCGGAAAGTGTCGGTGTGGTCCTCCAACTGTAATACTAGTTTTTCATTCTTTTCCGAATATTATTACCAGAATATCATTCTTTTCCGAATATTATTACCAGAATATTCCGAAAGCAACATCCACATTTTGCGTGCAGCCAGACGCCAGTCATTTTCGTTTGGAATCACCCACTTGGCTTGATCTTTCAGCAAGCTTTTGCCGTTGCTGTCGTTGCACCAACAGAAACATGTGAATGTATGGTTCAGCTAGACATTCTCGTCGGAAACATGCATGCCTGCATGCATTCCCTCTCACTCACCAGTCACCACTTCCAAATATAATTATACAGGATAACATGTTCCGTACTATACATATGACATGTAATATTTTCCTGTTTCATTTTTCTTCGGTAGAAGTGCAGCTGCTATGCAATTCCAGCACATAGTTGAGTCTTCCTACGATCTCCTCTGCTGTGACGGTGAAGTCCTCATCCACCTGAAAACAAAATGCGAACTAGCTATTGACCAGCATTGTATTCTCCTACTTCGTTCAGATGAATATAACACTTATGAACAAACATGATTAGCTCTTTTTTCCTGGGGGACATGCATGATTGGCTAGATGGACAATTATGTTCTTGTTCAATAAATAATGATCATCAAACAAAATAATGATCATCAAACCCCCCGCAAAAAAAAATGATCATCACACAAAAATGCTAAACCATTTACGGGTCCTTCCAAACTCAATAGTAAATATGCCCCCAACCCTTTTATTCTCCAACCAAATCTCACCATACCAGCTCGTCCGTAAAGTCCATAAGAAATTCCCCGTAAATGTAGCTTTACTCGTCATCAAATATATATGTAGGATCTACGATAGTATGTTTGTGGAATTTTCTATGCACGTTGACCATGTCTTGCAAACTAAGAAGCTTCCTCATAATGCGGACTAGATTAGATTATGTATTTTGTACGGAACATTTAGTTAATGCCATCATAGTACAACTATGACGGTATGATATCCAATTTTTTATTTTTGCCGGGGCCAATTTTTATTTTGTTGAATGGTTCCAACTAGCCAGTTTAAAACAATGAATATAGGTTTTAGTGTAAACGTCCCAGTTTAAAACAAAACTTTCCGGCATTGAAATCGCATTGTCTTCGAGATATGAATGTCTTTCTGGTCCAAGTTGCTAATCGCTTCGGTTTAGCTAAATCTAAGTCATTTGAGATTGTCCTATATCTAAGTCGATGCTCTAAGCCGTCTGATGTCCACATGTCTGAGATACATGTAGAAGTGAGTGTGGAAATTCCGTGGCCTGTGACTTATTCAAAATAATTATAATTACTAATGTTGAGAATGCCTCATTATGAAGCGAGTGTAGCAATGGTTGATTTTCAATGAAATATATTCCCTCCGTTAATTAACTAGATGTTCTAACTTTTTTTCTATTTCAGATATACATAATCATGTTTAAGAACGTTTGTTCACCTATTTCAGTTTGTATATAGTCCCATATTAAAATACCCAAAACATATTATAACAGTGAGCGGACGGGTGTCATATATGTTGGGTTGATGAAAAGTCTGCCTAGGCACATTGATAAGTGGAGGTAACTAGATATATTTAGACATAAAAAAATCTTACTCGACTTTTATGTATATGAACCATTTGTTCCATGGACATATTTGCTACTACTCCCTCCCTCTCGTAATATGAGAGCGTCACTAGTGTCAAAAACGTTCTTATATTACGAGACGAGGGAGTATCGTTTACCTAGTGTGAATAATTGGACGTACGGAAATGTGAAATCAAGGAAGGAAAACTTGCCTTGGCCGTGATGGTTATGATGACAGTGCATGCCGTGAACGGCATGACATTGGCGTGGGTGACGGTGAGGTGGAGCCCCTCCTCCACCTCCGACAGCACCCTCACCACCACCCCCTGGACGTCGTGGCAGAGGATCCTCACCATCACGCCGGTCTCCGAGAACCGCACCTCGATCTCCGGCAGCGGGTTCCTCGAAGCCGGCGCCCCCGACGACGCCGATGAGGGCGAGCCGTTCTGGTTCTGATCTGAGATGGCGGCGTCGGCGTGGCGCAGCTTCTTGACGAGCACCACGGTTTCGATGCTCCTGCTGCTGCGGCCGGTGCCTGCCTCTAGGGCCTTGATCTTCTCCTGCAGCTCCTTGACGTGCCTCGTCGCGTCCGAAAGGATCGTCGCCTTGTCCATCTGAATCAATCATATGGTCATATGGACGACCTACACTGAGATTTCTTTTCATGTGGAAGAAGAACTAAGTGCCGGCGTTGAAACAAATCGGATTCGGAGCACCTTCTTGAGGCCGGGGATGACGGTGGAGAGCTCGATGAAGCGCTGGTTAATCTTCTCGCGGCGCTTGCGCTCCGCCATGATATGGTCCTGCGCGTACGGCGGCCCCGACGACACGGGTCCGGTACCGGTGGGGCTCCTTGCGGCGGCCCTCCTCGTCGGCTGGGACCCGTACACCATTTCGGGGACGACAGGCCCGGCGCTGCCGCTGTCCAGTGTGCCGTCACTGGCCGGCAGCGCGGAAGCGGCGCAGAAATTCCAGCTTGTGACCGGAAGGTTGGTGCCTCCACCGTTCCTGGAAAGTCTAGGAGCGCACCTGGCCGAGTTCGGGGACGGGGGCCAGACGCCGTGCTCCATGGCCGCTGGGGACGAGAAATTGCCCCCGCTGCCGTCGGTTGTTTCGCCGGAGCTCCCGCTGCTTGCCGGATTGGCTCCCGTAATCAGCTCTTCGAAGACAAGACGCTGTTCACGGAGCGCCTGAAGCGAGGGGAAGGCTGCGTCGCCGGAGTCGCCGTTGACGTGGACCACCACCGGGTCCGGGTGCTCCTGCTCCAACGTGTCCATGGCCCATTCCATGAACAGGGCCGAGTCGTCCATGTTGCCTGCTACTTAATTTGGATGGATGCAAATCATGGAGAGGAACCTTCGAAAACCAAACTGAATGTAATATATACAGAAGAAGAAAAAGATTTATGTATGTACTGTATGTTACTAGTATAAGAGGAGTCTTATCCAAACTCAGTACACTACTTAAGACTTAATTACCTCAAATCTTTCCTAAGCTTGCAGAAGATGCTATGATTAGCAAGTCCCCAAAGAAGCAACGGAGAGGTTGATGTCTTATATAGCCATTGGAAAGGCCAATAATGCATGGGAGAAGACAATCCTTTCAACCAAATCTGGTTATGTCGCCTAAATCGGGTGAAAATGATATTTTGCACCCCCTACAATACGCTAGGTAAACTAAACTACAAGAGCTGATGTGCACGCTTGATGTGTTGATTTGACCTAGCTCATTTATCTCTGGAGCAATATTTGTCGTGCTAATCCGTCCCTGATCAATATCACAATCTCCTCCCGGGCGGGCGCGCGCAACATCTTTTCACTTCAGAGTGACACTTCGGTAAAAGGAGCAGACAAGGAAGTACGAAAGATCTTTGGATGCCTTAATCTAATTAGTCGATTGCGGTGAAAATTGATTAAGTATGTAGTCGATGGCTCGATGCTGATGTCTTATTTGTACTATGCTTAGTATTTTATCTTCATCTGCAACTCCACCAAGTAATCTGCAAAATTAAGTGCAATGTGGAGCCACTAACAATTAATACGCATCACCTTGTCATTGTCGCCAAGCACTTGCAACATTTACAAGTTAGAACGGATGGAAAGACATAACTTGTACTACCTCCGTATGAAAATACTTGTCATCAAAATAAATAAAGGGGGATGTATCTAGATGTATATTAGTTCTAGATATATCCTTTTTTATCCATTTTGATGACAAGTATTTTCGGACGGAGGGAGTAGATTTTTAGTTACACTAGGACAATGCCACACGATATAAATATTTTATTGATATGTTAGCTTGTGATTACCAGCCCATATTAATGCGATTGTCAAAATAAATATCAGTTTTGCTAGAACTCATCTAGATGAGATATAATTTGGTCTCATTCACCTTTTATAGCCACTGGATGTGATGCTATAAGATGCGTGTATGCTGACGTGGGTTGTATTTGTTCTTGTTTTCAAAGTGAATGAGACCAAATTATATCTCATCTAGATGAGTTCTAGGTACTCCCAATAAATATTTATCAAATCTTGATTTACCTTATAGTTTGTTGAGAAATTAGATAAGTAAATTAAAGTAAAATTGGTTTAGAAGGTAAGTAAATTAAGATGATTGATTATCATATATAGGGAAGGTTGGACGAAGAGGTGGTGGGAAGAAAAGTGAAACATGAAACCTTACATTCTTTTTAAGTGTGGAGATAGAGATTGATGAAGACAAACAACTTCAAATGAATTCATCCACGTATTAAATCAAGATGTGAGGACAAAGTAATATTCAGCAGAAAAAACTTAATATCTAATCTCCCCATCGCGGTTAGGATCCCATGAACCAGGAGCGGCATTAAAATGAAATGTAAGACGAGTTTCACATCAGCCATTCAAATATGTGACGAAATATATAGTTATGCTACAGAAGATTAGAGCTTTACTGAGTTTCGGCAAGACCCCCAGAAGGCGGCATGTCAGGTGTCTGCACGATGTCATTGTTAAGGAAATATGCACACATATCTTTGATGCAGCATTTGACTTTGACATGCCCATAGTTTTCACTAGCAACTTGTGTGAGTATTTTTCATTGTAATGCAAATTGTTGTGATGGACAAGCTCGTCCATATATGCGCAAACTAGACCTGGGCATGGGTGGCCCGGCCCAAAGCCCGACGTCCGGGCCGGGCTTGGGCCTCACTTTCCAGCCCGCAACCCAACCCGAAGCCCAGGAAAAGCCCAACAAAACATGTTTTTGATGCTTTTTATACAAACATAGGTATAGTATTATAGTATTTAGACCCGAAAATAGTTATATTATTATTTTAAAATATGAAAGGCATATTGCCGGGCTGCGGGCCGGGCCCGAGCTTGGGATTTTGAGGTCGGGCTTTTTGAAACCCGGCCCCACCCGGAAATGCCGAGGTCTAGCCAAACATAGAACACACATGTCATATAGCACCAACTATCTGTTTACAAGGGAGATTGAATTTGTTGGGTAGCTTGTTACCTACAAGGGAGATTGAATTTGTTGGGTAGCTTGTTACCTACAAGGGAGATTGAATTTGTTGGGTAGCTTGTTGAACTCCTTGCAACGATCCCTTCTCCTAGTAATGTGAATACTTGGCCGAGATAGTCGTGCCTCCGTATCATATCGTGCCCCGAGGTACAACAACTGCATGCACAGAAAAAAAAAGGAAGGCGTAATCACACGAAGCTAGGTGGATAAGAAAAAAGGAAGCACTTCCGCAAAAAGGCCATTATTAGAGCGCCACCCCCCTCCTCTCCCCCCCCCCCCCCCCACCCCCCCAAAAAAAATCCCACACACATAGTTTTCATGCCATTTTGAGTTCCATTTCCAGAAAACGGTTGCTAATACTTCTAGTACTAGAGGCGGTACTAAAACCCCCTTGGATATTTCCCACTAAACCACCTTCAATATTATGAGTATAGGCGGAATTCTCTCAGGAACTGCTTTCAATTCTTTAGACTATAGGCAAAACATTCATGTAGCAATATGCAAGCAAAACATTCATGTAACAATATGCAGGCAAAACATTCCGACGGCAAGTGGCGTGGAAGGGAATCTAGGTGCCTCTGCTCTGGTTAGTAGTTTAGGTTAGGGTTTTTTTAGTCCTCACAGGTGCGGTGCTTGGGCGGATGGCGGCTTTTCTTCTTCGAGTTTGTCTTCCGGGCTCCGATCCTTCTCGAGTTCATACATCTGGTGTACTTGACGGAGTTTCGGTGTAGATTCCTGTTGTCTCCTTGGGATGGTGAGGTTAGGGTTTCTCGCCATGTGACGAGATTTGGTGTCAGGTGCTTCAGATCTATTCAGGGGTTCAACGATGATGACTGCGGCTCCAGGGCGCTGGTTCTTAGGGCGACGTGCACGACAAGGTCAAGCCGGGTCCGGTAGGAGAGTGGCGACAACGGCTCGTTGGCGGCTCATTCTGATGGTGATAGTGGTTGTTCGGTGGTTCCGGAATCTCAATGAAACTTTTATTATGCTTTAGGTGCTTTGTACTTCCAGTAAACTTTGATAATGATCAGGATCATTGTCCCCCAAATCATGCATATGAAATGCTACTTGTATTCTATAGATATTTACAACTATATAATGATCATATACAATAAATCATAACATGTATTTTCAGCCTCCATTTCTATATCCAAATTCCAAACAACCAAAATGCATTGCAATTCATTCATGTAACAATGTGCGAGATATTATCTTTTTTTTTTAGGGAACCGAGATATCATCACATAGACACATGGGTAACTCCATTATTGGATGTCACCTGTAGGCATCAGCCAGCCAGACCGGCGAATCGACGATCTTTTGGGCTAAAGCGACGCGCCATTTTTGTCCGGATGATCCAACACGAAAGTAAACGCCTGATATAATATATTCATCGGTCGCTACCTAGGCCGCACCCACGTCAATTCTGCTCTCACGCGTGCATGTGGTAGACTGGTAGTATATCTAATGATCCTCGACAAGTTTACAGCATGCATCACGTGCTCTGTACACAGCGCGCTGTGCAAATTGCTGCCGTCCAGTAAGAATCCGAGGCCGGTCAGCTCATACTGTAATTATATAGCCCCTCCTTTGCTGTCACGAGGTGCCTTCATCACAAAGGGCAACGTTTCGCCCGTGCCTCTATTCCTTCACCGTTAATTTGTTGTTTTCATTATTATTAATTTGACAGCGTGCTCGACGTGCAGGGCTATTTTTTTTTTCTTTAGCAGGCACAAGTTTTTTCTTTTTTGAGCAATGCTTGATGCATGGCGTTTTATGCCCGATGGATGTCCAACGAGCCATTCATCCATCAGAGTATGTATGCGGCTCACAACCATTGATTAGAGTGCCCGTCTGCACCAGGCAGAAAAGTATCGTGTGCACAGTCATCCCGCAGCGAGGCGTTAGTTTTCCACCTAAAAACAAGAAATCATTAACACATGATCAATCCGTTGTTCCAAGCAATTTTAAATGCAAATTTGACATCACAAATCTTTAGACAAAGATGAAAAAGGTTAACCTTTTTGTTTAGTATTTGTAAAATGACCTACTCGAATATAACTCAATTAAAAGAAGAAACTTTGGGCGTAACATAAATTTCCAAATTCCCGCAAAAAAATACCATAAATTTCCAAAAAGATATGGATATCTACAGGACGGCAGATACAGGTCGATTCATCTATCTGCTCGCAAATGTTCTCATTTCAAACCTCATGTTTGTGCCGGTCAAATATACATACCAAGAAAACAGCAAATCTATGTTTGAACAGATGAAAAAATATTTCGGAACAGAGACTTTGGGTCATGATCAGATATTGCGAAACTGATGAAGTGTCCTGTCTATGTCTAAATAATGTATTCATACAAAAATAAGCATAACCATCAGCGTATCTCGTCAAATCCACTAAAACTAGAGTTGAAACTTCTCGGCACTCTTCCTATGGCTAACCCAATGAAATAATCTTTTATTAGTAGCCAGATAAATAAATAACATTGGTTGATGAGTGTAACCCCTGATACCTTGATCTGGCAATGATCCTAGCATGAAATTAAAATATTTGACCTGTCAAAATAGCGGGGGAGGGGCAATGAAAAGTAAATCAATTATTGAATCGCATGCCCTGATTGCAAGCATGGTTGCATGGGCACATTGATCTGATGAAGACATTTTCCGTGCTCGTTTTATCGATCTTTTACTCTCTCTATCTTTTTTTTTCTTGCGGCTACCCGTATTGTCATTGGCTGCACATGCATGACAGCAAACAGGCTAATTATGCTCCATGGGTGCAGCATCTTTAGGAAGAGCACTTGCTTGTGTGGCATATGATATAATTGCGTCTTACACTGGCTGAAAAGGTGAAAACGACTGGTGGGGAGTGTAGTGAATTGTGTGTTTTTATCTTTAAAAGTACATTTTGTGTAACCCATGCAACCAACTGAAGAAAATAGTGATACGAGTAACCCTAGCGTATAAACATCATATACAGCTAAGCCAAGTTGGAATGGTCCGGACAACTTCTTAGCTCATCCGAGAATTGCATTTCCGCTTCAACTTTCCCAGTTTAATTGGTTTCAAGGCCTAGGAATGGATTCACCGTCATATGATTGACCAGCTATTAGTAGCGATTCCTGCTTCTTTCAGGCGAGTTGCAGCCTGCAATCTAAACTAGGGACATGTTTTTGAAGTTAGCCTACCCTCACAAGGTCGTGACCCTTTGTCCCACCCATTATAGCATGTGTGTCACCGAGGGGGCAAAATGACTTGGCATCATCCCGTCCTTCATCTGGCTAAACACAGGCGGTATGGTCAGCGTTCCAAAACTTCCTAGCTCAGCAGATTCATCGCCAACATCTAAGGCTGCAGCTATGTATTTTTATAAAATATGTACTCCCTCAGTTCCTGAATTTTGACCATAAATTAGACCAATTAACTGTGTGTTATATGGTATATAATATATGTTGGAAATATGCCCTAGAGGCAATAATAAATTAGTTATTATTATTATATTTCCTTGTTCATGATAATCGTTTATTATCCATGCTATAATTGTATTGATAGGAAACTCAGATACATGTGTGGATACATAGACAACACCATGTCCCTAGTAAACCTCTAGTTGACTAGCTCGTTGATCAATAGATGGTTATGGTTTCCTGACCATGGACATTGGATGTCGTTGATAACGGGATCACATCATTAGGGGAATGATGTGATGGACAGGACCCAATCCTAAGCCTAGCACAAAGATCGTGTAGTTCGTATACTAAAGCTTTTCTAATGTCAAGTATCATTTTCTTAGACCATGAGATTGTGAAACTCCAGGATACCGTAGGAATGCTTTGGGTGTACCAAATGTCACAACGTAACTGGGTGGCTATAAAGGTGCACTACGGGTATCTCCGAAAGCGTCTGTTGGGTTGGCACGAATCAAGACTGGGATTTGTCACTCCGTGTGACGGAGAGGTATCTCTGGGCCCACTCGGTAGGACATCATCATAATGTGCACAATGTGACCAAGGGGTTGATCACGGGATGATGTGTTACGGAACGAGTAAAGAGACTTGTCGGTAACAAGATTGAACAAGGTATCGGGATATCGACGATCGAATCTCGGGCAAGTACTATACCGTCAGACAAAGGGAATTGAATACGGGATTGATTGAATCCTCGACATCGTGGTTCATCCGATGAGATCATCGTGGAACATGTGGGAACCAACATGGGTATCCAGATCCCGCTGTTGGTTGTTGGCCGGAGAGTTGTCTCGGTCATGTCTACGTGTCTCCCGAACCCGTAGGGTCTACACACTTAAGGTTCGATGACGCTAGGGTTATAGGGAATAGATGTGTGTGGTTACCGAATGTTGTTCGGAGTACCGGATGAGATCCCGGACGTCACGAGGAGTTCCGGAATGGTCCGGAGGTAAAGATTTATATGTGAGAAGTCCCGTTTTGGTGACCGGAAAAGTTTCGGGTTCTACCGGTAACGTACCAGGACTACCGGGAGGGTCCCGGGGGTCCACCAAGTGGGGCCACCAGCCCCAGAAGGCTGCGTGGGCCAAGTGTGGGAGGGGACCAGCTCGAGGTGGGCTGGTGCGCCCCCCCCCCCCCCCCCGCCCCCCACCACCACCAAGGCCCAAGGCGCAAGGAGAGTGGGAGGGGGCAAACCCTAGGTCCAGATGGGCCCTAAGGCCCACCCTAGGTGCGCCCCCCCCCCCCCTCTCTCCCCCCTTGGCCGCACCCTAGATGGGTTTTGGGGGCTGCCGCCACCCCTAGGGAGGGAACCCTGGATGGGGGCGCAGCCCCTCCCCTTCTCCTATATATACTTGAGGTATTGGGGGTTGCAAGACACGCGAGTTATTTCTCTCCAAGGCGCAGCCCTACCTCTCTCCCTCCTCGTCTCTTCCGGTGCTTGGCGAAGCCCTGGTGGAGTGCCATGCTCCTCCACCACCACCACGCCGTCGTGCTGCTACTGGACGGAGTCTTCCCCAACCTCTCCCTCTCTCCTTACTGGATCAAGGCATGGGAGACGTCACCGGGCTGCACGTGTGTTGAACGCGGAGGTGCCGTCCGTTCGGCACTAGGATCATCGATGATTTGGATCACGACGAGTACGACTCCATCAACCCTGTTCACTTGAACGCTTCCGCTTAGCGATCTACAAGGGTATGTAGATGCACTCCCCTTTCCCTCGTTGCTAGATTACTCCATAGATTGATCTTGGTGATGCGTAGAAAATTTTGACTTTCTGCTACGTTCCCTAACAGTGGCATCATGAGCTAGGTCTATGCGTAGTTTCTATGCACGAGTAGAACACAGAGTAGTTGTGGGCGTCGATTTTGTCAATTTACTTGCCGTTACTAGTCTTATCTTGATTCGGCGGCATCGTGGGATGAAGCGGCCCGGACCGACCTTACACGTACGCTTACGTGAGACAGGTTCCACCGACTGACATGCACTTGTTGCATAAGGTGGCTAGCGGGTGCCAGTCTCTCCCACTTTAGTTGGATTGGATTCGATGAAAAGGGTCCTTATGAAGGGTAAATAGCAATTGACATATCACATTGTGGCTTTTGCATAGGTAAGAAACATTCTTGCTAGAAACCCATAGCAGCCACGTAAAACATGCAAACAACAATTAGAGGACGTCTAACTTGTTTTTGCAGGGTATGCTATGTGATGTGATATGGCCAAAAGAATGTGATGAATGATATGTGATGTATAAGATTGATCATGTTCTTGTAATAGGAATCACGACTTGCATGTCGATGAGTATGACAACCGGAAGGAGCCATAGGAGTTGTCTTAATTTATTGTATGACCTGCGTGTCAATGAACAACGCCATGTAATTACTTTACTTTATTGCTAAACCGTTAGCCATAATAGTAGAAGTAATAGTTGGCGAGACAACTTCATGGAGATACGATGATGGAGATCATGATGATGGAGATCATGGTGTCATGTCGGTGATGATGATGATCATGGAGCCCCGAAGATGGAGATCAAAAGGAGCAAAATGATATTGGCCATATCATGTCACCTTTTGATTGCATGTGATGTTTATCATGTTTTTGCATCTTATTTGCTTAGAACGACGGTAGTAAATAAGATGATCCCTCGTAATAATTTCAAGAAAAGTGTTCCCCCTAACTGTGCACCGTTGCGAAAGTTCGTTGTTTCGAAGCACCACGTGATGATCGGGTGTGATAGATTCTAACGTTCACATACAACGGGTGTAAGCCAAATTTACACACGCGAAACACTTAGGTTGACTTGACGAGCCTAGCATGTACAGACATGGCCTCGAAACACAAGAGGCTGAAAGGTCGAGCATGAGTCGTATGGTAGATACGATCAACATGAAGATGTTCACCGATGATTACTAGTCCGTCTCACGTGATGATCGAACACGGCCTAGTTGACTCGGATCATGTAATCCCTTAGATGACTAGAGGGATGTCTATCCGAGTGGGAGTTCATAAGATGAACTTAATTATCCTGAACATAGTCAAAAGGTCTTTGCAAATTATGTCGTAAGCTCGCGCTTTAGTTCTATTGTTTAGATATGTTCCTAGAGAAAATTTAGTTGAAAGCTAATAGTAGCAATTATGCGGACTAGGTCCGTAAACTGAGGATTGTTCTCGTTGCTTCGAAGAAGGCTTATGTCCTTAATGCACCGCTCAGTATGCTGAACCTCGAACGTTGTCTGTGGATGTTGCGAACATCTGACATACACGTTTTGATAACTACGTGATAGTTCAGTAATGTTAAAACGGTTTAGAGTTGAGGCACCAAAGACGATTTTGAAACGTCACAAAACATATGAGATGTTTCGAGGTCTGAAATTGGGATTTCAGGCTCGTGCCCACGTCAAGAGGTATACAACCTCCGACGAGTCTCTTAGCCTGCAAACTAAGGGAGAAAAGCTCAACCGTTGAGCTTGTGCTCAGATTGTCTGAGTACAACAATCACTTGAATCGAGTGGGAGTTAATCTTCCAGATGAGATAGTGATGTTTCTCCAAAGTCATTACCACCAAGCTGCTAGAGCTCCGTGATGAACTATAACATATCAGGGATAGAGATGATGATCCTTGAAATATTCGCGATGTTTGACACCGCGAAAGTAGAAATCAAGAAGGAGCATCAATTGTTGATGGTTAGTGAAACCACTAGTTTCAAGAAGGGCAAGGTCAAGAAGGGATACTTCATGAAACGGCGAATCAGCTGCTGCTCTAGTGAAGAAACCCAAGGTTGAACCCAAACCCGAGACTAAGTGCTTCTGTAATAAGGGGAACAGTCACTAGAGCGGAAATACCCTAGATACTTGGTAGATGAGAAGGCTGGCAAGGTCGATAGAAGTATATTGGATATACACTATGTTCATGTGTACTTTACTAGTACTCCTAGTAGCACCAGGGCATTAGATACCGGTTCGGTTGCTAAGTGTTAGTAACTCGAAATAAAAGCTACGGAATAAACGGAGACTAGTTAAAGATGAGCTGACGATATGTGTTGGAAGTGTTTCCAAGCTTGATGTGATCAAGCATCGCACGCTACCTCTACCATCGAGATTGGTGTTAAACCTAAATAATTGTTATTTGGTGTTTGCGTTGAGCATAGACATGATTGGATTATGTCTATTGCAATACGGTTATTCATTTAAGGAGAATAATGGTTACTCTGTTTATTTGAATAATACCTTCAATGGTCTTGCACCTAAAATAAATGGTTTATTGAATCTCGATCGTAGTGATACACATGTTCATGCCAAAAGATATAAGATAGTAATGATAGTACCACCTACTTGTGGCACTGCCATGTAAGTTATATTGGTATAAAACGCATGAAGAAGCTCCATGTTGATGGATCTTTGGGCTCACTCGTTTTTTTGAAAAGATTGAGACATGTGAACCATGTCTATTGGTATATACGCATGAAGGAACTCCATGTAGATGGAACGTTTGGACTCACTTGATTTTGAATCACTTGAGACATGCAAATCATACCATATGGGCAAGATGACCGAAAGCCTCGGTTTCAGTGAAATGGAACAAGAAAGCAGCTTGTTGGAAGTAATACATTTTGATGTGTGCAGTTCAATGAGTGCTGAGGCACGCAGTGGATATCGTTATGTTCTTACTTCACAGATGATTTGAGTAGATACTGGGTATATTTACTTGATGAAACACAAGTATGAATTATTGAAAGGTTCAAGTAATTTCAGAGTGAAGTTGAAGATCATCGTGACAAGAGGATAAAATGTCTATGATATGATCATAGAGATGAGTATCTGAGTTACGAGTTTTGGCACGCAATTAAGACATTGTGGAAATTGTTTCACAATTAATACCGCCTGGAACACCATAGTGTGATGGTGTGCCCGAACATCATAGTTGCACCCTATTGGATATGGTGCGTACCATGATGTCTCTTATCGAATTGCCACTATCGTTCATGGGTTAGGCATTAAAGACAACCACATTCACTTTAAATAGGGCACCACGTAACTCCGTTGAGACGACACTGTATGAACTATGGTTTGGAGAAACCTAAGCTGTCGTTCCTTAAAAGTTTGGGGCTGCGACGCTTATGTGAAAAAGTTTCAGGTTGATAAGCTCGAACCCAAAGCGGATAAATGCATCTTCATAGGACACCCAAAAATAGTTGGGTATACCTCCTATCTCAAATCCGGAAGCAAAAGGGATTGTTTCTAGAAACGGGTCCTTTCTCGAGAAAAAGTTTCTCTCGAAAGAATTGAGTGGGAGGATGATGGAGACTTGATGAGGTTATTGAACCGACACTTCAACTAGTGTGTAGCAGGGCACAAGGAAGTTGTTCCTATGGCGCCTACACCAATTGAAGTGGAAGCTTATGATAGTGATCATGAAACTTCGGATCAAGTCACTACCAAACCTCGTAGGTCGATAAGGATGCGTACTACTTCAGAGTGGTACGTACTCCTGTCTTGGAGGTCATGTTGCTAGACAACAATGAACCTACAAGCTATGGAGAAGCGATGGTGGGTCCGGATTTCGGCAAATGGCTCGAGGCCATAAATCCGAGAGAGGATCCATGTATGAAAACAAAGTGTAGACTTTGGAAGAACTACTTGATGGTCGTAAGGCTATTGGGTACAGATGGATTTTAAAAGGAAGACGGACAATGATGGTAAGTATCGCCATTAAGAAAGCTCGACTTGTCATTAAGATGTTTTCCGACAAGTTCAAGGAGTTGACTACGGTGAGGCTTTCTCACTCGTAGCGATGCTAAGAGTCTGTTGGAATTGGATTAGCAGTTACTGCATTATTTATGAAATCTTGCAGATAGGATGTCAAAACATTGTTTCCTCGACAATTTTCTTGAGGAAAGGTTGTATGTGATACAACCAGAAGGTTTTGACAATCCTGAAAGACGCTAACAAGTATGCAAAGCTCCATCAATCCTTCTAAGGACTGGAGTAAGCATCTCGGAGTTGGAATGTACGCTTTGATGAGATGATCAAAGATTTTGGGTTTATACAAAGTTTATGAGAAACTTGTATTTCCAAAGAAGTGAGTGGGAGCACTATAGAATTTCTGATGAGTATATGTTGTTGACATATTGTTGATCAGAAATGATGTAGAATTTCTGGAAAGCATATAGGGTTATTTGAAAAGTGTTTTTCAAATAGAAAACCTGGATTAAGCAAGATCTATGAGGATAGATCAAAAACGCTTAATGGTACTTTCAAATGAGCACATACCTTGACATGATCTTGAAGGTGTTCAAGATGGATCACTCAAAGAAGAAGTTCTTTCCTGAGTTGTAAGGTATGAAGTTAAGACTTAAAGCTCGACCACGACAGAAGAGAGAGAAAGGACGAAGGTCGTCCCCTATGCTTAGACGTAGGCTCCATAGTATGCTATGCTGTGTACCGCACCTGATGTGTGCCTTGCCACATGTCTGGCAAGAGGGTACAAAGGTGATCAAGAAGTGGATCACCAGACAGCGGTCAAAATTTTCCTTGGAGAAAATAAGGACATGTTTCTCGATTATGGAGGTGATAAAGAGTTCGGCGTAAAGGGTTACGTCGATGCAAGCTTTAACACCTATCCGAATGACTCTGAGTAGCAAACCGGATACATATAGTGGAGCGTGGAAGCAGCATTTACAATATGACCTAGAGATTTGCGAAGTACATACGGATTTGAATGTTGCAGACCCGTTGACTAAAACCTCTCTCACAAGCAAAACATGATCAAACCCCAGAACTCATTGAGTCTTAATCACATGATGATGTGAACTAGTTTAGTTTTTTTTTTGCAGGTGGAACTAGTTTAGTGACACTAGTAAACTCTTTGGATGTTGGTCACATGGCGATGTAACCTGTGAGTGTTAATCACATGGTGATGTGAACTAGATTATTGACTCTAGTGCAAGTGGGAGACTGTTGGAAATATGCCCTAGAGGCAATAATAAATTAGTTATTATTATTATATTTCCTTGTTCATGATAATCGTTTATTATCCATGCTATAATTGTATTGATAGGAAACTCAGATACATGTGTGGATACATAGACAACACCATGTCCCTAGTAAGCCTCTAGTTGACTAGCTCGTTGATCAATAGAAGGTTACGGTTTCTTGACCATCGACATTGGATGTCGTTGATAACGGGATCACATCATTAGGAGAATGATGTGATGGACAGGACCCAATCCTAAGCCTAGCACAAAGATCGTGTAGTTCGTATGCTAAAGCTTTTCTAATGTCAAGTATCATTTCCTTAGACCATGAGATTGTGAAACTCCCGGATACCGTAGGAATGCTTTGGGTGTACCAAACGTCACAGCGTAACTGGGTGGCTATAAAGGTGCACTACGGGTATCTCCGAAAGTGTTTGTTGGGTTGGCATGAATCAAGACTGGGATTTGTCACTCTGTGTGACGGAGAGGTATCTCTGGGCCCACTCGGTAGGACATCATCATAATGTGCACAATGTGACCAAGGGGTTGATCACGGGATGATGTGTTACAGAACGAGTAAAGAGACTTGCCGGTAACGAGATTGAACAAGGTATCGGGATACCGACGATCGAATCTCGGGCAAGTACTATACCGTCAGACAAAGGCAATTGAATATGGGATTGATTGAATCCTCGACATCGTGGCTCATCCGATGAGATCATCGTGGAACATGTGGGAACCAACATGGGTATCCAGATCCTGATGTTGGTTGTTGGCCGGAGAGTTGTCTCGGTCATGTCTACGTGTCTCCCGAACCCGTAGGGTCTGCACACTTAAGGTTCGATGACGCTAGGGTTATAGGGAATAGATGTGTGTGGTTACCGAATGTTGTTCGGAGTCCCGGATGAGATCTCGGACGTCACGAGGAGTTCGGAATGGTCCGGAGGTAAAGATTTATATATGGGAAGTCCCGTTTTGGTGACCGGAAAAGTTTCGGGTTCTATCGGTAACGTACCGGGACCACCAGGAGGGTCCCGGGGGTCCACCAAGTGGGGCCACCAGCCCCAGAAGGCTGTGTGGGCCAAGTGTGGGAGGGGACCAGCTCGAGGTGGGCTGGTGCCCCCCCCCCCCCACCACCACCAAGGCCCAAGGCGCAAGGAGAGTGGGAGGGGGCAAACCCTAGGTCCAGATGGGCCCTAAGGCCCACCCTAGGTGCGCCCCCCCCCCCCCCCCTCTCTCTCTCGCCCCTTGGCCGCACCCTAGATGGGTTTTGGGGGCTGCCACCACCCCTAGGGAGGGAACCCTAGATGGGGGCGCAGCCCCTCCCCTTCCCCTATATATACTTGAGGTATTGGGGGCTGCAAGACACGCGAGTTATTTCTCTCCAAGGCGCAGCCCTACCTCTCTCCCTCCTCGTCTCTTGCGGTACTTGGCGAAGCCCTGCTGGAGTGCCACGCTCCTCCACCACCACCACGCCATCGTGCTGCTGCTGGACGGAGTCTTCCCCAACCTCTCCCTCTCTCCTTGCTGGATCAAGGCATGGGACACCGGGCTGCACGTGTGTTGAACGCGGAGGTGCCGTCCGTTCGGCACTAGGATCATCGGTGATTTAGATCACGACGAATACGACTCCATCAACCCCGTTCACTTGAACGCTTCCGCTTAGCGATCTACAAGGGTATGTAGATGCACTTCCCTTTCCCTCGTTGCTAGATTACTCCATAGATTGATCTTGGTGATGCGTAGAAAATTTTGAATTTCTGCTACGTTCCCCAACAATATATTGTTAAATTCATATTAAAAAGAATTTTTCAATGGTATAATTTTTAAGTCACAATGATTCATATTATTGATGTAGTTTATGGCCAACATTGAATTTTGGGAAGCAGACACGCCTTATTCATTTGAATGGATGGAGTACTTTATAGTACGCTCAGGTGCAGTGGTGATGTTGTGCCCTTAACAGAGCACACCAATCGGTGAGACGGTGACCCATTGTGCTGCACTGCACAATTAGCAACCATAAACAAAAAAAAAAGGTGCAGTGGCGATGTCATGGTCATAGAAAGCTCTCCGGTCATGAGAATGGGAATAAACATGAATTATCTTCGGATTGTGGGGAAAGTGGCTAAAGAAATAAAGGAGTACTTCTGACATTTCTTGCAAGAGTTTGAAGAAAATAAAACAAGTACGGTTACATCCATTTTATGAATTGTTAGGAGTGGTAGTTCGCCATGATTTTGCTTTACCCACTCACATGTGGCCTACCCCTGCCATCAACATAACCAACGTAAGCGCGACATGGTACCAGTAAGATAACAAAAACAATTCATTAAAAAATAAGAATTTGTACGCACAGTTGATATATGTGCCACTTTCCTATTGTCATTGGTGGTTGTCAATTATGCACTGTCAGATGACGTGTCTTCCCAATTATATTAAAGAAATACTCCCTCCGTTTCTAAATATTTATCTTTCTAGATATTTCAACAAGTGACTACATACGAAGCAAAATGAGTGAATCTACACTCTAAAATATGTTTATATACATCCGTATGTGATAGTCCATTTGAAATCCTAAAAAGACAAATATTTAGGAACGGAGGGAGTATAATGCAGTGCACTAGCTAGCTAGCTTAAGGGGCATGTACAAGATAAACACTAATTGCTCCATTTGGTCACACCTAAATTAAGATTGCTTCGGACTTTACCAGGGCACCGTGATCTAGTATTTTGTTTCAGATGCCGAGCTACCTTTTGCCTTTAGGCTTTATGTAGTCAAGCTGATGAAAAACCCTTTATGAATACTTTAGGTGGGAAGTAATTACCTTCTTACATTCCCACTAATTTGCTTTTGTTGGACATGGATGTTCCCTAGCTAATGAATCTATCACATCTTCTGTCTTCTATATCTAAATAACTAATCTTCACTGACATATGTCTCTTAACATGCAAGCATGTCATCTCATCATTCAAGGAAAAAGGTCACCTCGACATGTAAACATTCATGATAATTTTTGTTATACTATGGCATTTATATTTACTGTAAGACGCTTTTAATCTATTTTACCATTCATTTCACTTGATCTAGGGCTTTAGATTGAACTTTATAGTTGAATATTTTACAAAAAGGAAAAGTGCCAACACGTTTGTAAAGTGCCTATTTTGAGACATATGGAAAGATAGCTGGCAAACTTGACCCTGCATAATGTCTGAGCTCTTTTACTATATCTCCTCAAGTAAATACGGACCATTCATTATTTCTAATCCAACGGTAGGATCAATTGGTACTCCAATGTCAGTGCTACGAAGTACTACAATGAATGCACGCCTCGAAGGTGGCGAGCTTAAAATCAATGGGTAGGCCTAGTTTTTTTGGAATTATGAAGACAGGAGTTGATGATCCTTTTTTCGCTCAATACTCGTACTGACGATGCAATTTTGAAATAAAAGAAATCTTATAAATTAAGCATTCATCTTGACTTATTGAGATCATGCTTGAGTGTATAGGATCTTATTCTGGCGCATTATATTTGTGAAAGGCTTGTGGTTTGTGTGTGCCGACCATCTGCAACTCTTGTTGTCTGGACTTCTCGTATCCCATCTCATATTTTAAAAATATGTCTAGGCTTTCTATAATACTCCCTCAGTCCCAAAATAAGTGATTTGACTTTGTAAGGGAGTAAAATAAATTGTGCAAAAAAATTCAATATTGCCCAATGACAATAATAAAGCAATAACATGCCACATGGATAAATTGATGGAAGAGGATACCACAGTAAGGATGTTGTGCAATGTGTCTACATTTTCTCATGTATTTTTTAGGTCCCTCGGATGTACTAACGATTACACAAGCAGATTACGATTTCTTTTTCGAGGACACAAGTAGGCTCTGCAGTGATAAGAGACAAGTTTACTACAGGAAACAAGGACAGTCAAGACATGGTTTTTTTCGGGAAGAGAGTGGTTTGTCTCTCTTGTGCTTGCTCCTTTAACAAAAGTTATATCTCGCTTACTGTGATGTATAGTGGCCACGCGCCTTCGGCATAGCTCCATCTGGCCTAGGTCCAGTAGCGCGTGGTGGTTTTCATCCGGTTTAGGTTTTTTTTTTTTTTGAGACAATTCCACGAAGCTTTATTAATTTGTCACAATGTTTACAGGGACGGACGGAAGATTCCCTGGATGCCCCAGCCAAACATGGCGGCCAGCTCCCAGGGTAAGTGCATGCTTCGCTAAATTGTGAGCTTCAAAATTTGAGCTCCTTCGTTCATGAACTATATTACAAAAAGTAAAGGAAAGAGAATGGCTTATAATCTCTTGAACTATAGCCCCATAACTCGACAAGTTTTTCTTCTGAATATCGTCAACCACCACCTTGCAGTCCGATGCCACATGAATTCTTTGGGCATAGAGATCATCGGCTAGATCCATAGCTTCTCTAATTGCCAAAGCTTCAAGTGTTGTTGGGTCCGCAATATATCTGAAGACAATGGCAGAAGCGCCCATATAGCCATCTTGTTGGTCCCTGCAGATAACTCCAATCGCCCCAAAACCACGGCGTGACACCGCCGCATCAACGTTCAGCTTTGCACATCCGGCCTCTGGTGGAATCCAGCGGGCCATGTGCTGCAGTATGGCACTGCTAGTTCGTGCGGCTGGAGCTCTTTCTTTGATCACCTGTAACTCTGATAAATAAGAGTTGATAAAACCTTGTACTGTATGTGGTGACTGAAATATATCTTCATGAATGGCCTTTCTCCTTGCTCCCCAGATCGCCCATAGTGTCACCACCAGCCGAACAAAATCATCATTGGCTAGTATTTCATGTAAGGCAAACAACCAATCCTTTGCACTTTCCTCCAAGTGGCCACTCATAGTCTCCACTATATTATCAGGTGCGAGCGCCCACACGCTCCCTGCCATCGGACAAGAGAGTAGAGCATGCCGCCATGTATCGCGGGCCCCGCACAGCAAACATGTCTCTGTCGTAGCCATATTCCGATGGTTGAGCAGAACCCTGCAAGGTATAGATTGTCTTGCGAGTCGCCAAACAAAAACTCGCAATTTGGAGGGAACTTTAATGTGCCATATTGATGTCCAATGATTGCTCTCTGATTGGGAGGCCGAAGTGCTAGCTTCCTGTTCAATCCAACTCTCTCTACTAAGCTTTGTACGTATGATCATTCGGTATGCCGACCGAACTGTGAAGATGCCACTGCTTTCCTCATGCCAGGCCCAGAAATCTGAAATTATTCTTGTACACAAAGGTATTTTGAGGATCTCCTTCGCATCAAAACGTGTGAAGACTGTTCTGATCAAGTTCTCGTTCCAAGCAGCGGTTGAGGTATCAATGAGCTGACTCACCATAGCCGGTGGGTTAGTCACCAGAGATGTGATAGGCCTTTTGAAATTATCCCGAGGTATCCAATTATGTGTCCATATGCCCGTACTTGTCCCATCTCCGATTCTGCGTATGATTCCCTGTGCCAAAATGTCACGCCCATCCAACATCGCCCGCCAAATCTGAGAAGGGTGGGACCCCAACTCGGCGTCTAGAAGATTACTTCCCGGAAAGTATATGGCTTTGAGCATTCGGGCACTCAAGGATGTATCATTGGTCATTATGCGCCATGCTTGTCTAGCAAGGAGCGCCAAATTAAAGATCTCTAAGTCCCGGAAACCTAAACCTCCGAGGTGCTTTGGTCTTGTCAACACGTCCCATGCCACCCAACTTGGCTTTCTTCTTCCTTGCTTCGAGCCCCACCAGAACTGGCGTATGATTGAAGTGATGTTCTCACACAGTCCTCGGGGGAGTCTGAAACATGACATAGAGAATACCGGAATAGCTTGTGCCACCGATTTGATTAATACTTCCTTCCCTGCCGCTGATAAAAGCTTCTCCATCCATCCTTTAATTTTCTCCCATACTCGATCTCTTAGATATTTAAAGGTCCCATTCTTGGATTGGCCAACATCAGTAGGCATCCCTAGATAACGTTCACTGAGAGATTCATTATGGACCTGCAAAGAATTCTTCACTGCTTCTCTGACCGGCCCAGGACACCCCTTACTGAAGAAAATAGAGGACTTTTCATGATTAATTCTCTGTCCTGATGCATTGCAATATGTATCCAACAGGTTTGACACTTCAACTGACCCCTCCACATTGGCCTTGAAAAGCAACAGGCTGTCATCTGCAAACAAAAGGTGATTAATGGTGGGCGCCGAGGGAGCCACCTCAATACCTGCTAAATTTGATGACTGAGAACTGGATTTCAGGAGGCACGAAAGGCCCTCTGCTGCAATCAAGAACAAGTAAGGAGAAATTGGGTCTCCCTGTCGGATTCCTCTTGATGGTTTGAAAGCATCAAGCTTCTCACCATTGAACAACACGGAGAAAGAAACTGAGGAAACCATACTCATAACAATATCAATCCATTGCCGTGCAAAACCAAGCTTGGCCATTATCGCTCTTAGGTAGGACCACTCTAATCTGTCATAGGCTTTCATCATGTCCAACTTCAGAGCACAATAACTGTTACTTTTTGATTTTGTCCGTTTCATAAAATGCAAACACTCATAAGAAGATATGATGTTATCTGTAATCAGTCTACCCGGGACAAAGGCCGATTGCTCCTCCGAAATAATGTCAGGCAAGATAACTTTCAGTCTATTTGCAACTACTTTTGAAGCAATCTTATAAAGAACATTGCATAAACTGATGGGCCGGAACTGAGCTAAAATTGTGTGGTTCGTTAGCTTGGGAATAAGAACAAGAATTGTGTCATTGATGCATTCGGGGCTTTCCTGTCCCCTAACAATCCTCAAAACTATCTTGGTGACCTCTTCCCCACAAATATCCCAATGTCTTTGGTAAAAATGAGCCGGAAAGCCGTCCGGTCCGGGTGCCTTGGTGGGAAACATTTGGAACAAGTCAGTTTTAACTTCTTGACTGGTATAGGGCGCACATAATGTCTCATTCATTGCTGTTGTTACCTTTCTGGGAACATGCGCCAAGACTCCGTCCATATTCTGGACTCCTTCTGAAGCATACAAATTCTGGTAAAACGTATTTGCCATTGCCTTCAACTCTGCCGGGTCACTTATTTCCACCCCTAAAGAATTCTGTAGAGCCTTTATCATATTCTTTTTCCTCCTGGTATTCCCCTGTTTTGTTTTGGTTTTTGGTTTTTTGGAGATAAGATTTTTCATGTTTAGATTTTTTTGGTGTTTGGTTTTGTCTGGTTTTTTATGCTTTTTCTTTGGTTCTAATATTCGTTCTGCTGTGTGTCCACTTCTTTTCTTGCATATTTTGCTTTCTATTTATCTGCTTTTATTTTACTTTTTTGTTTCCATTTTCTTCTTCTCATGTTTTCTTTTTGAGAATAAATACAGGAAAAAATTAACCTCTGTGGAATGTTTTTAATAATTTGCACAATTTTATGAACAAAATGAACATTTTCTTTAAAGTGTGTACTTTATGTTTGAGAATACATAAATGTTTTTAAATATGCAAACACTTTTATAAAATATATTATAAATGTGTGAAACTACTAAAAATTGTGGGACGGCAGTTTACAAATTATATGAACATTTTTAAATATGAAAATATGTTTTAGTTATATGAATATTTTAGAAAATACATGAAAAAACTTTAATAGAATATAAAAAATAGTTTGAATTACTATGCGGACAATTTTTAAGTACAAGATGAACAATTTCTAATATATGGTGAAGTTTTTTAATACGGGCGAACATTTCTTAAATCATGGTGAACAACTTCTCAATAATCAGCGAAAAAAATTGTGATTTACGCAGAAAAATATTTAAAATGCATGATGAAGTAGAAGGCCGGTATTAGTATGAGTTCCTAACATTAGCGCGGGGGGACATGAGTTCCTCCTGAATGTGTGCACTTCTCATAATGTGAGTGGAATCAAATGCACCTCAACTAGGATGACCGTCATCCAACAGGCACGCACGGACGCGATAGCGAGAGGCCCGTCAAGAGAAGGCTCACTTCTTCTCTGCTGCTTTATTGTCTAGAATCTTCAATATCCCACCGTCGATGAGCGGCTGCACCTCGGATTTCGCAAGATCCTCCACCTTGGAATCCAGAGATTCCATATAGGCAGCCACCAGGCCACCACCTTCAAGCTGCAGCAGCGGCCAACAAGTTCAACAGAGTACCCAGCGCATGATTTCGTGTTTTTTCTTTCTTCAAAATACCAACTCAGCAGTGCAATGCAGTGCGTAAATTGAAACGAATGGTTCAAATTTTATTATCATCGCATTTGCATGGTCCACAAATTTGATGAACGGATTAAACAACTTGATATATCGACGACGAGTCATTCTGAGGGACCTGAATCCGTCCGCAAATGACTTGCGCTTCCCTTTGAGGGCTTTTTCTTATAGGGTAGCCGCAAACGCAGGGCAATCAAGTACTCCCTCCGTAAACTAATATAAGAGTGTTTAGATCACTATTTTAGTGATCTAAACACTCTTATATTAGTTTACAGAGGGAGTATCATCTTTCTGATTATGCGGCTCGAGTGGAAGTTATCAAAGGCGTGCTCAACATCTTCTATCCTCGGGCGTGCTGCGTCACAAGCTATATCATTGTGAAGCGCGTGAATCCTGTCGGTGACCCCTCCAAGACATTATTTTTTCCACCTACAGCAACCTTGGAAAATTTGGAATGCAAAATCTCAGCAGGCGCAATCATGAAGCTCTTCAATAGTCGATTACTCATTTGTATCAAGAGTTAAGACCAAGAAAACAGTAGTTAAGATAGGTTTGTGTAGACTGGAGTGCCGTTTTCTTTTACAGAAAGTTGATTCATCATTAAGGAAGAGTGAATAGCAGTAATACTACACACGGGCATAAGGACCAACACATCCCAGAGAAAAGGCTCCATCAACTCATAAGAATATTTCCACATTGTCGAATAATAACCAGGAACAATGCTTGTCTCTTGAGGTCATGCAAGTAAAAGCATATTTATCACAAGTAGTTCCTGGCTATAGATGAATGAATAATAATACCGAAAAAGGCTTTCGCCCCGCTTTATATATAAAGCACCGATCAACAAGCATCCAGTACAAACGTGTCGGAAATATGAGCAAATTACTACGAGATTTAATCCGAATAAACAGAAGATAAATCATGACTACAGTAGCAGAGATTAAACTAATCATGCAAACTAGCATAGCAGATGAACAGATCACATCTAGGGCACATACTAAAAACATGAATTCTACCACGATCTCAAACAGGAAAGATAGAATCACGTACGGTGCAGCGGGAGCAGCACCGCCGGCGTTGACGTTGTCGCCCATGTCGTCGAGGATGAGGTTGCCGAGGTCCGGGAAGAAGTCGTCGTTCGCAAAGTCGTCGCTGCCAGCAGTCGCGCGAGTGCGCTCCCCAAAAACCTGATCGCCCCTCTCCCGTACAGGATCACGAGAGGCGGGGTTCCGGAGGCCTGCTGTCCCTTCTCCCGATGCACGCCGAAAGGAGGGATGGAGAAGACTTGCTTGGCGGCGCAATGATCTAGAGCGGTGGTGAGAAACCATATGAAGCGGCGGCGGCTAGGGTAGACGTCTGCCTGACTATATAGTGCGGGTCGAGTAGGTCGTGGGAGTAAACCCCACGTCCGAGTCGTCACGATCCAAAGGAATCGGAAACGCTTCAGTAATTAACGCGTCCGTTAATTATTAATTAATGACTCATTAATTTTTTCCGAGCAGCAAAAATATAGACAACGTGCATAGCTCTGTCCTCGGCTCGGCTCAATCCCGCAACCCGCGGCGCGTCGTGATGAGGCGCGGCGTGGCGTGGCGTGGCGAGGCGAGCGAGGAGGAGGAGCGCGCGTGTAGGTCTCCTCTTCTCATGCTCATACAAGTGGTAGGAGAGCTCACCTTATAAAGAGGTGCAACTCTCTCTCAACTTATGAGGTGGGACTAAACTTTAGCCTCACTCACTCCACTCACATGTGTGCATGAATGGGCCAAGAGAATTTCAGAATTTTAGTTGGGCTTTGGGCCAAAAGCCCACTAGCAAATTCCAACAATCCCCCACAAAGTCTCATTGGCACATTTCACCATTTGGTTCCAAAACATTGTTTATATACCGGTGCTTAGTGGAGACTATGAAGTTGAACTTCCACTTAGGGATTTATGCTACACTAGATCACAACTTGAATAGTGGACTATGCCTTGAACTACAAGTTTTCTGCGAGACTAGTTTCACACAAATTCTTGACCGGTACTGGGCTGCTGCAAGGCTTCCCCGCGGGTGGAGCGTATACGTCGTACTCCAGGGCCTTTCATGAATTTATTAGAGAGCACCCACTTCTCACAGACTGCGACGTTAACAGTCAAATTCATATAGGTGTGTTCCTCAGGAGATGCTCTGCAGGACAACATCTCTGCTTACTCAAATAAGCCACTTGAAACACATTAAGATAGATATCAACCTGCCATGCAGATCAGGAGAGTATTGCATCTTCACGGAGTGGGATAATTAAAATAAGGATACTCTCCTCTCAGCTGACCAACAGCTTGTCTCCCACTTCTACTTCACGGGATCTCCGATCACATAGAGTGGGTTACCACTATGGACAACTTATGCGGTGGGTCTCAAACCCATCTCCATCGATGCATTATCTATCACATTACGTGATAGACCCTTTGTGAAGGGATCTACCAAGTTTTTCGACGTTTGGATATAATCCAACGTAATAACTCCGGAGTTTCTCAATTTCTTGACAGATTTTAATCTCCTCTTCACATGCCTTGAGGACTTCATATTGTCCTTAGAACTGTTTATCTTGACGATCACAGTTTGATTATCACAGTTCATCAGGATAGGAGGTATTGGTTTTTCAACCACAGGTAAGTCCATCAATAGCTCACGAAGCCACTCTGCTTCAACAGTGGCAGTGTCTAATGTTGTGAGTTCTGCTTCCATAGTTGACCTTGTTAAGATGGTCTGCTTGCAAGACTTCCAGGAAACAGCGCCACCACCAAGTGTAAAAACATAACCACTTGTGGCATTAATCTCATCAGCATCAGATATCCAGTTCGAGTCACTATAACCCTCCAGTACCCTTGGATACCCGGTGTAGTGAATCCCATAGCTCGCAGTGCCCTTCAAGTAGCGCATAACTCTCTCAAGCGCACGCCAATGGTCATCTCCCGGTTTTGACACAAACCGACTCAGCTTGCTCACAGCAAAAGAGATGTCAGGCCTCGTGGCACTCGCTAAATACATAAGCGAGCCAATAATCTGAGAATACCTCAGTTGATCTCTAGCAATCCGTCGATTTTTTCGAAGCAACACACTAGCATCATATGGAGTTGGAGAAGGCGTGCAGTCGCTATACCCAAAACGACTCAAGACCTTTTCCACATAGTGAGACTGAAGTAGTGTGATCCCACCATTCTCATCTCTCAACAGCTTGATGTTTAAGATAACATCAGCTACTCCTAGATCCTTCATCTCAAAACAGCGAGATAAAAAATCCTTGACCTCCTTGATTAAATCAAGTTTGGTTCCAAAGATCAATATGTCGTCGACATACAGACAAAGAATAACTCATTCGCCCCCACCATGGCGATAGTACACACACTTGTCACCATCATTTACTACAAAGCTGGCAGCAGTTAATGTTCTTTCGAACTTCTCATGCCACTCCTTAGGAGCTTGTTTAAGGCCATATAAAGACTTTAACAACTTACACACCTTTCCTTCCTGACCAGGTACTACAAAACCATCTGGCTGATCCATGTAAATTTCCTCCTTCAACTCTCCATTGAGAAAAGCCGTCTTAACGTCCATTTGATGAACGAGAAGACCATATGAGGCAGCCACTGATAGTAGCACCCGAATTGTGGTCAGTCTAGCCACAGGTGAGTAAGTATCAAAGAAGTTTTCACCTTCTTTCTGGGTATAACCCTTAGCCACAATCCGTGCCTTGTACTTTTCAATCGTACCATCAGGTCTAAGCTTCTTCTTGAACACCCACTTACATCCTACAGGTTTGCACCCATAAGGACGATCAGTGATCTCCCAGGTCCCGTTAGCTAAGATGGAATCCATCTCGCTACGAACAACTTCCTTCCAGTAGTCAGCATCAGGAGATGCATAGGCTTCTGAAATAGTCCTGGGTGTGTCATCCACAAGGTACACAATGAAATCATCACCAAAGGACTTTGCAGTCCTCTATCTCTTACTCCTTACAGGAGTTTCATTGTCACCCTCAACAGGATTCTCAACGTGTTCCATTGCGATGGTGGGTTCAGGAATTACAGTGAGTTCCTCACTAGATGGAATAGGTATCTCCTGATTTGATGAACTTGACATATCCTTCATAGGAAATATGTCCTCAAAGAAAGTTGCATCATTAGACTCCATAATCGTACCAACATGAATGTTGGATATCTCAGATTTTATTATCAAAAATCTATAGCCAATGCTATGAAAAGCATAGCCCAGAAGAACACAATCCACGGTTTTTGGTCCAAGCTTGCGCTTCTTGGGAATTGGTATATTGACTTTCGTCAAACAACCCCAAGAACGTAGGTAAGAGAGTTTCAACCTTTTCCTTTCCCATTCCTCAAATGGAGTCATGGTCTTATGCTTTGTGGGAACTCGGTTTAGGACATGACATGCGGTCATTAGCGCCTCCCCCCACCATTCCTTGAAAAGACCCGATGTGTCTAACATGGCGTTAACCAAATCAGTTAGAGTCCGGTTCTTTCTTTCGGCCACCCCATTAGACTGACGTGAGTAGGGAGGCGTCCTCTCATGGATTATACCATGTTCCGCACAAAACAGATCAAATTCATTAGAAAAATATTCTCCACCACGATCGGACCTAAGCCGTTTAATTTTTCGATCAAGTTGGTTCTCTGCCTCAGCTTTATAGTTTTTGAAGAAAGTTAAAGCCTCATCTTTTGATTTCAGAAGATACACAAAACAATATTTAGTGGAGTCATCAATCAACGTCATGAAGTATCTCTTTCCACCTTTTGTCAACACGCCATTCATCTCACAGAGATCAGAATGTATAAGCTCTAGTGGCGCCAAGTCTCTTGCCTCTGCAGTCTTATGGGACTTGCGAGGTTGTTTAGCTTGCACACATACTTGGCACTTAGAGCCTTTGACAGTAGAGATTTTCGGAATTAAACTCATATTGGCTAGCCGTATCATGCAACCAAAGTTAATATGACAAAGTCGTGCATGCCAAATATCTGACTCATTATTGTGGCAAACATTATTAATAATTTTAGTGCAAATATCTGACAAAGATAGGCGGAACAAGCCTCCGCACTCATAGCCTTTTCCAACAAATTGTCCACACTTGAAAATTACAACTTTATTGGACTCAAAAACCAACTTAAAACCATCTCGACATAAACGGAAACCGCTAACGAGATTTTTATTGATGGACGGCACATGATGAACGTTCTTCAGACGCACGGTCTTCCCCGAAGTAAACTTCAGATCGACCGTACCAACACCTCGAACGATGGCATGTGACCCGTTCCCCATCAGCACGGGAGAAGTCCCTGTGGCCTGGTAAGAAGAAAACATGGAGGCGTCAGCACAAACATGTACATTGGCACCGGTGTCAATTAACCAATCAGGGGATTGAAATACTGAAAGGATGGTAGGAAAAATATCGTACCCTGATTCCTTCATATCAGTATCACCGATGACAACATTAGCGGACTTGCCGCCCTTCTCATGTTCGCGCTCCTCAAAGCGGTTAGGACACTTCGGAGCCCAGTGATTAGGATCACCGCAGACATGGCAAAGTCCCTTCCCCTTCTTATGAGAATTCTTCTTGAAGTTGGTAGAATGCGATGGCTTGTTCTTTGTATCAAACTTGCCTTTCCCCTGAGTTTTGTTCTTGTTGTTTTCGAACTTATTGGGCTGGAAGTTCTTCTTCTGTACCATGTGGGCACTAGAAGCTCCCTCGACAACTCGAGCGCGTGTGTCCTTTGCTCTCACCTTCTCTTCAACATCAAGAGTACCAATGAGATCCGCAACGGAAAACTCCTGTCTCTTGTGTTTCAGGGAAGTAGCAAAATTGTTCCACGAAGGTGGAAGCTTGGCAATAATGCCTCCGGCCACAAATTTGTCCGGCAACACACACTTGAAGTGCTCAAGTTCTTTTGCGAGCGACTGTATCTCATGAACCTGCTGTACAACAGAGCGCTCATCAGTCATCTTGTAGTCATAGAATTGCTCCATGACGTACAACTCGCTACCGGCGTCCGAGGCACCAAACTTGGCCTCGAGCGCAGCCCACATGTCCTTATCGTTGTCAAACGACATATACGAATCCACAATGAAATCATCAAGAACACCCAGAAGAGCGCCTTTAAAGAGAGTATCGATCTTCTCAAAAGCTTCCAGCTGTGCTGGATTAAGATCGCCCTCAGGCTTGCCCTTAGTGGCGTCAAGCAGCCCATGGTCTGAAACCAGTAGAGTGCTCTCGTGCGCCACCTCTTATATTGCGCCCCCTTAAAGGCAGGCGGCTTCAGATGCGCAGCAAAACCACTCGGAGTAAATTGCCTATAATCATGTTTTTGGATTATTGGAAATATGAGCAAATTACTACGAGATTTAATCCGAATAAATAAAAGATAAATCATGACTACAGTAGCAGAGATTGAACTAATCATGCAAACTAGCATAGCAGATGAACAGATCACATCTAGGGCACATACTAGAAACATGAATTCTACCACGATCTCAAACAGGAAGATAGAATCACGTACGGTGCAGCGGGAGCAGCACCGCCGGCATTGACGTTGTCGCCCATGTCGTCGAGGATGAGGTTGCCGAGGTCCGGGAAGAAGTCGTCGTTCGCGAAGTCGTCGCTGCCAGCAGTCGCGCGAGTGCGCTCCCCAAAAAGCTGATCGCCCCTCTCCCGTACAGGATCACGAGAGGCGGGGTTCCGGAGGCCTGCTGTCCCTTCTCCCGATGCACGCCGAAAGGAGGGATGGAGAAGACTTGCTTGGCGGCGCAATGATTTAGAGCGATGGTGAGAAACCATATGAAGCGGCGGCGGCTAGGGTAGACGTCTGCCTGACTATATAGTGCGGGCCGGGTAGGTCGTGGGAGTAAACCCCACGTCCGAGTCATCACGATCCAAAGGAATCGGAAACGCTTCAGTAATTAACGCGTCCGTTAATTATTAATTAATGACTCATTAATTTTTCCCGAGCAGCAAAAATATAGACAACGTGCATAGCTCTGTCCTCGGCTCGGCTCAATCCCGCAACCCGCGGCGCGTCGTGACGAGGCGCGGCGCGGCGTGGCGAGGCGAGCGAGGAGGAGGAGCGCGCGTGTAGGTCTCCTCTTCTCATGCTCATACAAGTGGTAGGAGAGCTCACCTTATAAAGAGGTGCAACTCTCTCTCAACTTATGAGGTGGGATTAAACTTTAGCCTCACTCACTCCACTCACATGTGTCCATGAATGGGCCAAGAGAATTTCAGAATTTTAGTTGGGCTTTGGGCCAAAGGCCCACTAGCAAATTCCAACAAAACGCACACCACCGCAACACACGCACACACACCCAGAGCAAGATACATAGGCGCTGAGCGCAGCCACATCACCCCTAGCACTACCACCACGAAGAGATGAAACTATATATGACGAACCATGTGCTCCAAGGCGGCGCCTTCAGGAAGGGTACGACACCGGAGCGCCGCCACCGCCCGATCCAAGGATCAGAGTTTCCCCTGGAGCCGCATGACGGGCAATGAGAGACGGGACAACGCCTTCAAGAAGGGAACGATCTTCGTCGCCGCCGGTCCGTCCGAAGATAAAACAGGTTTTCACCTCGGCCAACACTCACCGCCACCGAACGCCACACCCCGGCAACCACGCCGCCCACACGGCCATGGTGACCAGGCAGCACCAAGGCACGGGCTCTGCCCAAGAGCACCGCGCAACCACCACCAGGGCCGCCGCCCCGGCATCCAAGACCTTGACACCACCTCACCTGAAACCCGCCACAACCCCAACGAAAGAGACGAGCGGAAAGGTCCCACCTTTCGCACCCCTGGGCGGCCCCCAGCGCCGAGACCCAATAGGCCGGCCAGAACTGGCATCCACCAACCCGTCCTGCTGCCCCGAGCGCGAGACGAGCTCGGTCCTACAGCACTAAGAGGGGGACGAGGTCAGTCCTGCTGCACCGTGCGCGAGACGAGCTCGGTCCTGCTACACCGTGCGCAAGACAAGCTCGATCCTGCTGCACAATGCGCAAGACGAGCTCGATCCTGCAGCACCGGGCGCGAGACGAGTGGTGGATCGTAGCTGGGAGAGGACCAGCCCTATGATGGGAGTAGCGCCCAGGCGACGAGGAGATGGGGCGAAGGCCGACGGTCCGAACGCAGACAAGCCGACGCCGGAGAAACCGGCCGCTGCCGCGAGCAAATCCGTCGAGCCACCGTGAAGCCGCCACGACACCGGGAGGCCACCACCGCCGGACCTCCCTACGCCGCCGCCCACGGCCGGAGCAGCGGCCATGCCTGACCACTGCCCAACCCGCGTCGCCCGGCGAGCTCCAAGCGCCGGAGCCGCCGGGCACGCACCACCAGAGCCACGCGCCGCCGGCCGACCCCCAACGCCAGATCCGGCCAGCACGCATCGCCACCACCGCCACCAACCACGCCAATGTTACCTCCGTCAAACCGCACGGAGGTCCCAGCCGACCGCGGCCCAAGCCAACCGAAGCCCCCGGCACCAAGAAGCAATAGCCGGCCGCCGCCCCCAGTCCGCACCACCCCCGCCACCACCACGCCTCCCCCACCCCCACAAGCAGCAGGGAAGAGACGGCTGTGGGCCTTGCTGCCCGCAGCCCCGGCCAGCCAACGGCTGTCGGCGCCAGACCCGGCCAGATCTGGACGCGGACGACCCCTGCGCCACCACCAGAAGGACGCCGCCCCGCAGCCACCGCGCGTCAACAAGGAGCTAGAGCGCCGCCACCCGCAGCTAAGCCGAGGAACGGCCGGCCCGCCTGCCCGCCACCGCGCCGCCAGGCCCCGCGACAGCCTGACGCCCCCGCGCGCCATTCGGACCCGCGTCCTGCGCCGCACGCGCCGAGAGGGAAGAACGCCCCGCCGCCACCTATGCCGGCCGGGCTTTGCCCGGCGGCGCCGAGCGGCGGCGGCGGGGGAGGAAGACCGGAAGGGGAGGCCCGAGCTGCGGCGGCTAGGGTTTGCCCCCGAGGACGCTCGCGGGAGCGGCTCGCGGGCAGTCGTCTCAACATTCCCAATGAATAATAATATCATAGATGAATGAATGATATCCCAAGATACTGGCTATAAAGGTACATGTAGAAACGTGAGCATGGACCAAGGAGTTTTACCTCATATAATATATCTTTGCCAAAGTTTGTTCGAAGTAACTCTCCAACATTTTCAATGCAAGTCTCGATGAGAACCTGCAAAGAAAAACGAACATCTATATTATTGCTGAGGTTATGGGGTACGTGACTATGGGAGCGTAGTAATGTTGCGACTCGGTGTTCTTTAACAAATGGTCGCCCTTAAATCAGTATATACACTACTGCAAATAAATTTAGATCTAGTGAACGGTGAAACTACATGCTCCAAAAGAAATGCCGATGAATAAATAACTAAAAGGTTAAATACATGTTATGAGTATCACCTCAAAAAGCTCGCTTTTCACCAACAGTTCTTGCCGCCGTTTAAATGGGTCCTTCTTGCTATCAGATGCAACCAGTGTGTCTTCTAAACCCCTATGTTCTTCTCAGCTACATCATCCAGCTTACTATCCTAGTTAACGTTAATAGCACTCTCTGATGCCTCATCCTGAAACAAAAAAAAAAGCAAAATTCTGGGGGCCTGTCTCTCTTCAAAGTACTTAACAGTTAATGGAGTAGGTCACTTGCCTTTGAAATAAGGGAAGGCACACGGTACTTCAGACAAATCAAATCAGTCGGAGTCAGATAACGTGAGCAAAGTGGGTGAAGTAGCTGGAGCAATGGGCGTCTCCCGTTCTGTTCCAGCAAGGAGATCCATCATAAATAGTCTCATGTGCTTATAACTAACAAATAAAAACAAGCATATCAGAAGCTCATTATTCCTTTTACCTTGTCAAGTATGATTCCTTTAACTATTTTGTCAGCTCTTCAATTACAACCTGCAAATATTGAAAGTGAGCTATAAGCATCGTCTCTTCAGATTGCTTGTAATGGCAGCATAACACTTGCTTCAAGCAAACGATAGGTGCCGGCTAACCTTAGTAACAAGTTTTGTGTCATCAACAATGGAGAGAAGGCCAAACACAAGTCCCCCACCTCTATCGTCCACTCTGTCTCCCTCCCGAGGCGCTCCCGCGGGCGTCGTCGGGGGGCAACCCTAGCGCCTCCTCCTCCGGCCCTCCGCCCCGCCTCCCCCTCCCTCGCCGCCGCCGGCCAAAGGCCGCGTGGCCGAGGCGGCGGCGGGGCGGTTCTCCCCTGCGTGCGAATGGACTGGCGACAGCGTAGATCGCTCCCTTCTTGAAGGCGTCGTCGCGGCTATCATTGCCCGTCGTGTTGCTCCAGGGGAAACTCTGATCCTTGGATCGGGCGGTGGCGGTGTTCCGGTGTCGTATCCTTCTTGAAGGCGCCGCCTTGGAGCCCATGGTTCGTCATATGCGGCTTCAGTTCTTCGCAGTGGTGTTCACGGCTGAAGCCCCCGGCGACTCTTGTAGTGCTAGGGAGTGTGTTGCTGCGCTCAGCGCCTATGTATCCAGCCTTGGGTGTGTGTGTGCGTTTGTGTTGGGTGAGTGTGGTTGTATCAGGCACTGTTGGTCTATGCTTTATATATAAAGCGGGGCGAAAGCCTTTTTCGGTACAATGGAGAGAAGACAAGCAAGGAACTGGAGAAAAAAAGACATGATAGTTTAGTTGATGATTAATCACTTGGAAGAATAAAACCATCTGAATTACTGTATATTGGGGAGAATGTTTTAAAAGTTAAAGCATAAATTCACACAGTAGCATCCTATTTAAACACTAAAATATATTACATATATAGACATCACTTACAAGGCATCCATAATCACTGAGAGCAAGCTTCATAACCTGCTCCTTCAAGCTTTTGGTAATTTTCTTCCTATCCTGAAATGCATTACCATGTTAAATGGCAAAAGCATACTGGGAATAAACAAGAATGAAAAGAAATACTACTGAATATGCAGTGTGCAGCACTAACAAATGCACGGTTCAATTTGCGTGACTGTTTAGTGTCTCTAAAATCTACACAAGTTAATAAATAAACTTTGGATAAAGCAGATGAGTGGGCAAAGTTATACCAAGTGATCGCTCTGAAATTTGTCCTTCAAGATACAAATAAGGAAACAGAAAGAAAGAAAAAAGACAATTTACCTTCGCACTGCCCATGCTTGAGGCAAGCAAGACCTAATTTTAATCCTTCCTTCGTCTGCATGATCCGAATGAGAAGTGGTTCTGAAGATCTCTTCTTCTTAGCTTTTGATTTTGTTGGTACTTCAGCGACACCTGATAGGTCATCTCCATCTACAACAGATGACCCTCGAGTAAGATGGGGGATTAACTGACGAATCACGTCCGAGGCTGATGTCTACAAAACACATGCATATATTAGATAGTGCGATAAGCTGAAGAAACATTTCACCAAAAAAGGAGAGCTTTGTTGTAAAGATAGGCCAAATCGCGTCAATAAAATACATTTACTTTATCCGCAATTGTTAAGTACTCCAATATGACCGTGTGTACTATGAAATACTCAACAATGCCTTCTTCCAAAACTGGCTGGATAACAGTAGTCATATACTGCAGGACAGATGATTTCTGCAGTCCAAGCTTGAAAATTGTTTCTAACAAACTGAAAAAGTTAGTTGAATTTTAGTATATTGAACTAAACAAATAACTGCAGCCACCTATGGCAGGATAAGTGGATGACTACAATAATATTTCCCTCCGCCAAAGTTTAAGTTTTCAACAGAGAAGTGACTAAAGTTAAGGGGAAACTTCAAAGCAGATGTATGACAAGACATTATAGCGTGCCAACCTGCATGATTTTTGTTCAGTAAGGTCCTTGAACAGCTGAAGCTCAGTGGAGTACAATTCCAACAACAAACTTCTTTTCTGAGGCGGTGTCGCCTGATGGAAGGCGCAATAAACAACTGCAAGAAAGAGTGCATGTCAATGTGAGATCACCGTGTAACCCTTTACTTGTATAGCAAATAGAAACGCATGCATACAATGGCATTCAACCATTAACTCCTGCTGCTCCTATACACGACGAGTTCCTACCCCTTATGACAACAACACATAGCAACACATACCTGCAGCTCCTATTGTGTGACGAAGTAGAGAAGCGACATGACCGTGAAGGGAAGAGATGAACAAGGCAAGCTGTTTTTTAGTGGCTGCAGTCACAAACAAGAGGTATGTTAGTGAAGCTACGGGTTATCAAACAAACGAGCAACATTCTCACATATGAATCCATACAAGTTTCTGGCGAATCATAGAGAAATTTACCGAGTTTTATGAGCTTCTTCACAAGGAAAACAGCATATTTCTTGCGAGAAAGATGGAGCAGATGTGGCTGCAGGGCAACAAAAACAGCATCGTCTGGCTGTGAGCACCACTTGACACATGTCTGAAAAAGGAATGGCGGCTATCAGAATAAGCACCAAAACACCATAAACAACGCGGTCATAAAGAATGGATGCTGTCCACTTGAAGAACGCGCGCGGTTACATGGGATCCAGCAATTTCGAAATATTTGCCATCCATTTTAAGGAGAGCCTCGGTCACTAGCCTGCCGCAGAGATGAAAAACCCATCGGCATAAGAAGTTGAACATAAGTTGCAACTCACAAGACTTTAATAGTGACACTTACTTGGATCTATTCTCCTTGCTCACATCACGACATCTCATCTTTTCCCATGGTACTGCCAGTTCCTGTCAAAATTGGTTGTCGACAGCACACCAAATTAGAGTCGACACAAAGTATGTTACTGAATCATCATAAACAGAGTTGACGGTTCAAGAAGGCACTGGTACTGTCCATTACTGGGATGAGAGCCAGTTTTTGCTTCGCTGTCAAAATTAAGTAATGCTACCACCAGAATTCAAGTCCAGAACTAAAAATCCAGAAGATTGATTTAATCATGTAAATAGTCAGAGGTCTGTTGTTTTGGTTTAGGCTACAAGCATCATTATACCGATTTACTAACAGTACTCCCTCCGTCCGAAAATAAGTGACTCAACTTTGTCAGCGACCATGGCTACGTGAGGTTTACAAATCAGTCTAGCACAATATGGCATCATACTCTATCACAAATTCACGAATATAAACAAATGCATTTATGAACAGATCATGGCATACACATTTCACAATATAGCATTTACGAACAGATGAGAAATTCACAATATAGCATCACAATATGGCATCAACACTTGCCGGCAGCTATTTCATACACTACAGACGGATCACGGGCAGCACTAGCACGAGCTTACCGAGCTGGACTGGATGGTGGAGAAGAGCCCCTGGTGTTGTTCCGGCGTCGATGGAGACGAGATGCGGCCGAGATCACTCGAGATCGACGGAGCTGAGGCGTCCAGAACAAACGTACGGGCGGTGAAGGTCGTTCTAGTCCCTATGAAGGGCCCCGCCGCCGTCCAGGGTGAGCCGCCGCCGACCAGTGTGGGCGCCGTCGATGGCGGCTAGGTTAGCGATGAGGGGATGGGGCTCTGGGCCTCGGGGGAGGCTGGTAGACCGTGGTGGGCTGCTGGATGCCGGCCTGCCTCCTCACGTATAGGTGGGCCGGGCCGGGCTAATTTCGGGCTGTAATTCAAAGCCTGAGCCCGGCCCGAAATTGTTGTATTCTTTGTAATCCAGGCCTAAGCCCGACCCAGCACGACCCAGGTTTCTCAGACCGGGGCGCTGGGCCGGACTGCCCAGGCCCGGGTTTCTCAACCACACACGCGCCCCGCCTGCTGCTGCACGAGAGCAGTGCAGTGGAAAACCTGAGGCCAACTTGAACGCAGACCCCATCTGGTCCGCGAGCGACCGTTTTGGGCCAAACGGACACAACCCACAGTCCAACGCGCGACCGCATCCACAGATGTTGTACGTTTCGCGTCCGGCGCGCCCTATTTGCAGAGCAAAATTACTCCTGGTTTGCGTCCACACCAACGGCGAACGGACACACGCTCAGCTCGCTTCAAGTCCGCCCGCATGACACGTGGCGGCCATTCACCTACCTCCACCGCCCGAATTAAGAGCGTACGCGTGGCAGACCTGTTTGTTTGCCACCCGGCAGCCCCGGCCGTCGTCCTTCTTAATGTGGAGACCATGGACCGACCAGTCTGCGGCATCCACTTCCGAGCCAGGCTGCCTCCTTAAGCCCGACACGAGCTCGCAAACCCTAGCCGCCGGCGCATTCCTTTCACCCACCTCCCTGTCGACGCCATGGGTTGGCATTGGATCAGTAAGGGGAAGCACGACCATGAGGCTAGCTCCTCCTTTGGTCGTCGCCGCTCCATCAACTCTGTGCCCGCACCACCCGTGTTTGCCAGTGGCCCCGCGGCGTAATCGGGCGTCGAAACCTACCGGCGCTATTGGGAGACGGCAACGCCCCTCCCCTGGAGTGATGCCCACCTCCCCAGCAAATGCCATCTTTGACTATTAAGCCGATCCTTCAATTAAGTGTGTGCACATTATTTTTTAGTGTTCTATGACTATTATAAATGCAATGCTAATATAATTCATTTTGGCTCTTTGACTGTTAAGCTGATTGTTTATCTCTTGGGCACACCCAACAGATATTTGCATATATCGGAATGAATCCACAGCTATATCAGAATCTGTTCAACTATGCAACTTCTTACTACTTTGTACTTTCGCCCCTGGTGTATGTGAGTACATTAATTTTTGGAATGAAACTTACAAACTGCTTCACCTTTTTTTTTTGTTGCATACTTGTAAGAAATATCTGATCCATAATGTGGTAACCGTATTTTGCGAGTCCCCAATCTGCTAGGTGTAAATTTTGAGTCATAAAGTTTAATTGCCAAAAGTTTTAATTCATCATAGAACATTACTTTATTTGAGCAATTCCTTGTCTTAATGTGGTAACCGTATTTTTCAGATTTTTTTTAGCAATTAGAAATAGGTTTAACACAGAAATGTAAACAATACTGGGGAGATTTGACCGAGGTAGTAATAAACCTGACCAAAACATCATCTAGGGGTGCAGCAAAATATCAACCAGTGGCAACGTAAAGCGTTCACGGCACAAACGTCCCCAACAAGCAACCACAGAGAGGAAACAGCATATGCGAACAAACTTTTGCTCTGATTTTTCACTTGATTGATGGCGAACGGAACGGGGACGGTAACAAGTAACACGGAACGGTAGCGGCGTCACATCTAACGGTAGCCAGAACATCTCGGAACCTACGCGATGGAGCGAGATCTAGGGTACTCGGGAGCGAGCGATAACACTTTGGTAGACAGGTAAAAAAAGGATCGGTAACTAGGATAACTGGCCAGCGAGGGGCCCCACCATTCACTCCCTCCAGTTGCCGCCGCCGGAGCCGCCGCGGCTGCCGCCGTAGCCGCCGCCTCCGTAGCCGCCGCCGCCGCCCTCACGGCTGCCGTAGCCACCACCGCCGCCGCTGCGGCCACCTCCGTAGCCGCCGCCGCCGCCGCCGTAGCCGCCGCCGCCTCCTCCCTCACGGCGCTGGCCGCCGTAGCCGCCGCCGCCGCCGCCGCCCCCGAAGCCGCCTCCTCCGCCGGAGCGGCGCGACTGGGCCTCGTTGACGGTGATGTTGCGGCCGTCCAGGTCCTGGCCGTTCATGGCCTCGATCGCCTGGCGCATCGCCTCGTCCGACGCGAAGGTGACGAACCCGAACCCGCGGGATCGGCCCGTCTCCCTGTCAGTGATGATCTGCACCACCAAAACCGTCAGATCTAGGGTTCAACAAGCGCAACACCACAGATCCATCTCGAATCTACGGATCTATCGGGCGGATCGGGGAGGGGACGGTACCTTGGAGTCGATGACGTCGCCGTACTTGGAGAAGGCGTTCTGGAGGGACTGGTCGTCGGTGGCCCAGGCGAGGCCGCCGACGAAGCAGCGGTACTCGACGTCCGCCATTCCTTCCTCTTCCCTGACTACTAAACCCTAACGAACCGAAAGGAACCGGACCGGGAACCGAGGACTGAGTGGGGAGGAGAAGCCAACCCCTGAGAAAGCACGAGGAGTCCAGGTTGCCCTACCCGCCCCTCTTATAGCGGGCGCGGCGCGGCGCGGGCCGTCGAGATCCGATCGGACGGCCCGCGGGCAAGCCGCGGGATAAGGATCGGGCGAGATATTTTCTGCGCGCGATGGGCTCGAGGAGTGCTCTGGCTTTCTGGGCCAGCCCACGCACGATTGGGTCGCCCCTGACTCGCTCGCGCGCGCACGGGGAGATATTTTCGGACGGGGAGCGTCTAGGGTTTTCGATTCTCGCGCCGCCACCAACCCCGCCCCGATCGGGTCGTGACGCGCCGGGCCTGGTGTGGACCAATCACGCGGCACGTCGGCAGATATTTTCGGGGTAGTGCACACTTGGAGTGAAATGCGGTTTTCTTTCCTGTTATGTTAACATAACATGATTTTTTGAACAAGGCTGCATTAACTATAAGTAAAGTGGTGGAATGAGCAACTTACTTCGGGCCGATAACTTTTTTTTTAGTTGATTCAGAACCGATAACTAGACGTTTTGTAATGTAAGATGTTTTTTTTACACTAGTGTAGTGTTAAAAGAACGTATTGCGTTACGGGAAGGACGGAGTGAATTGCAAACTGGAACATCACTTTTGCAGAGATGCTCCAACAATCAGATGGAGAACATGGTCGGGTCCTTCGCATCTTTCATTCGGACACAAACTCGTCGTCGTCATCGGGGATGACACTACTTGAGACGGTGAAGCCTCTATGACACCTCGTCATAGAGTCCATGGAGAGGATGCATTGTCTTCCTTTTGGTTCTTATGCCCGGGGCAAAGAAGAAAGGTTGCACTTCGGTCAACGGATTCAACAAACTTGATGGAGATGGGTGGTAGCCAAGCGTTGTTGTTCGTGCCTTGGGCACTCCCAAATAGTCACCGGAGATGTGCACAGAGCCTGATTGGGAACTTCTACTCCCCCCCCCCCCTCTGGCGGCCATATAAAACAGGGAACGAGGCATGCTTCTGAGAGAGTTGCAACAGAAAAACGGGCCACGCGGGGATCTCTTGCCTTTTCCCCTCCCGTCAATGTGACTGTATGGAGGAAAGGGGTGAGAAATAGCCACAACCCCAGTCCTACACTCCTTTTACTTTGCTCCCTTGTTTTTCTATTTTGCTTGGTTACTTTTTGCTGCTTGTTATTTTGCTTCTCTGGCTTTTTCAATAACATAAAAAAAATTGTGGCAAGTAGTGATTTTTGTTTTAACTCGTTACCGTGGCTAGCTCTTCAATTCCGGTTACTTCTCATGAGTTAGAAGTCCTTCACTTCAAACAATGGGGTGGTGAAAGTGTAAAAGATGCTTGGTATACAATTCGTAAACAATCTACTATGGTGCCCATTAGGAATTTTTACATTGGTGTACCTTTATGGAATAGATACCTGCTGGACAATATAATGGGAGGTGGCTTTTTGAGTAGCAATAACCTTGATGCCTTTAATGCTATAGAAAGTGTAGTAGGATCACCACCATAAACATCGATGAATCTGAAGTTACTCTTGAACACCTCATGAGGAGATTGGATATCATAGAGAATAGTATGTCAATTAAACAAGAACTAGAGGAGATTGATAAAAGTTACATAATGGTGTTACTCCCTCCGATCCAATATTAATTGTCGCTTATTTAGTATAACTTTGTACTAAATCAACGACGATTAATATGGATCGGAAGGAGTACTAAACTTGGATCCCCAGTAGGTGAGGCTCTTAAGAAACTAAAAAATTCAGAACAAGAGTTTCGAGCTACAAAAATAAATCATCAACCCTTGATAATAGATAAGTTAGAAGAAATGATAAACACTTTGGGGACGACTATTGCTTCAATAAAAGTTAATAGAAGTCACAATAGACGTGGGGCCGCGGAGTCAACATGAGTTTACTTCATCTTTTGGTACGCAAAGCCTGCATCGCGTGCTCGCCAATCGCGATCTGTGTAAAAGCAACCCTATCCCACGAGCCAATCCCGTAGCCGCCTCCCCGTTTCCTCCGCACCTCGCCCCGTGAGCCCCGCTCCCCTCCATCGCCTCCTCTCCTTCACTTTTATCTCCGGCGGCGCCACCAAAGGAGGCACACATGGGCGGTGGATCCGTGCCAGAGAAGAGTGGCGGGGACTGCGCTCCGGTAGCGATGGGTGCAGCCGCCCTTTCCTTCCTCCATCCCCGCCCCTGCCATGAGCCCCTCCTCTTTCCCTTCCATACTAGCCTCTGCAGCTCTCCTCGTTGGGCATCGCTTCAGGTTGCGGAGGACGGTTTGCAGCTTGTGCAGTTGAGGTGACGAACGGATGTGGGGGGAAGGAGCAGAGATGGGTAAGAGGTTGTGTGCGTTGTGGGAAGCATCTTGTTGAAGAGCGTTGGCTGGCCAGGGGATAAGAGCAAGAGGTAAAAACCCTAGATGTCATCCTCTCATCCGGGTTGCATCCCCACGTCTCCTATTGCCCTTTCTCCTCCCCATTGCTGTGCTTTTCCCCCTGATTTCTCTTTTCCATTTTTTTCCTTTGTGGTTTGACTAGAGAGTTTATAGGGTGATCCAATTTTTATTTGCAGGTGCTAATCTTGTTGCAAGTTGTTGGTTGGGTCTCTTTCTCCCTAGAGAAGGCATAGTAGACCTCGGGGAAATCAAGGATCTTGCGGTGGATATAGCGATGCCCCCGTCATCGCATCCCTCTTTCTATGTGCTTCTCTCCATGGACAACATTGCCATGGCCAGATCGATGATTAAAGTCGTAGGTGAAATATATTTCTCTCTTTCTTAGTCATTTGTGACAAGCACACTCTTCCTTGATCTGATTTTCTTCAGGATGTGATTACTTACTGTTTTTCTCTCGATGCAGCATTTTCCCTTGATTAAGTTCAGAAGATGGCGCTTGTTGCCAGCGGGATCTCGAGGAACATGTGGCCTCCATGGCGTTCGCTGCCGGGCGGTTTGGCAAGGAGGGGTAGCTTCTGTGGTTGTGTTTCTTGGGGAACCCTGGGCAGCCAACATTCAGGTCTCCTACTAAAGCTCCTCCTCTCCACCACGGGTGCACGCCATGTCTTCCACCCTGACCTGTAAGTTGTGTTCCATCCATCCCCATCTATCTCTTGTTTATGTTGTCTGGTTGAATGATTATGGTGATCTCATGATTGTGGAAGATTTCTTGCTCTTCTGGGCTTGTGGAAGTGGCCACTTATGGAGGTTGATTGATTTGGTTGGTTCGATAGGGTCCCAACCTGAGGAGAGTGATGGTTTGGAGATGGCTAAGTATTATGTGATAGATTCAGACATCTTATTTGTTGGATGTGTATTTTAAATAGGTAATATGTTCTTGTTTGATTGCTCTACAAGATCTCAAATAGTCAGCTAACATCATTCTTAAATCAAAGGAAAGATTACCCCACTTGCAGTTATGATATGTGCTAATAATGAATTGAAAACTTGAAAATTGTAACCTAAAGGTTTGAGCGTTGTCACCTGACCTTTCTGTTTATAATGAACACCAGGGTATAAATCTTCAAGTGCCTTTCTTGTTTAAGCTTGTGGTCGATTAGCTTGCAGCCCTTGGTAGCACTAAGGCTTCACTGGCACCATTTACAACCCTATTGGCTCTGTTTGCAGCGGCCTGTGGGGCGTCGACCAGACTGGCAGCGACCAGACTGGCACCATTTACAACCCTATTTTGCTTGTTTACTTTTTGTTGCTTATTATTTTACTTTTCTGCTTTTTTCAATAACATAAAAAACACACACAAAATTATAACAAGTAGTAATTTTTGTTTAGCTCGTTATTGTGGCTAGTTCTTCAATTTTGGCTACTTCTCCTAAGTTAGAAGTTATTCACTTTAAACAAATGGGTGGTGAAAGTTTAAAGAGATGCTTGGTATACAATTCGTAAACAATCTACTATGGTGCTCATTAGGAATTTTTACATTGGTGTACCTTTATGGAATAGATACCTGCTGGACATTATAATGGGAGGTGGCTTTTTGAGTTGCAATACTCTTGATGCCTTTAATGCTATAGAAAGTGCAGTAGGATCACCTACATAAACGTCGATGAATCTGAAGTTACTCTTGAACATCTCGTGAGGAGTTTGGCTATCATAGAGAATAGTATGTCAATTAAACAAGAACTAGAGGAGATTGATAAAAAAGTTACATAATGGTGTTACTCCCTCCGATCCAATATTAATTGTCGCTTATTTAGTACAACTTTGTACTAAATCAACGATGATTAATATGGATCGGAAGGAGTACTAAACTTGGATCCCCAGTAGGTGAGGCTCTTAAGAAACTAAAAAAATTAGAACAAGAGTTTCAAGCTACAAAAATAGATCATCAATCCTCAATAATAGATAAGTTAGAAGAAGTGATAAACACTTTGGGGACGACAATCGGGTCAAAGCTTCACTAAAAGTTAATAGAAGTCACATTAGATATAAAAGTCTGGTGTTTATGTATGTTCCTAAGGTACACCAATCTAATTCTTCATCTTGTAAGGAGAAGTTGAACTAAAATTGGTTAGTAAGCATCCTATAGTCAACTAAAAAGGGAAGCTCCTATTTATAACACAAAAAAATCTTGATCTCATACCTTGAAGTATTATGATTAGGATAGCCTTATAAGAAAAAAGGGTAACTTTATCACTAAGGGGACTTTCAGAAAGTGATGATGAGAAACCAAGAAGCAATCTTTCATGCCTAGCTAAACAACATTGAAGAAGAGTGCTTGTTGGGAGACACCCAAATATTTGTCTTCTTGCTTTTTGTGTGTTTACATGACTAATGCTATTTGTAGTGATCATGTTTTGTATATTTGATTTCATTAAAGTGAGAATTTTAACCATTACCATGATCAGCTTGCAAGTTTATGACTTGTTTAGAAACAAAAAGTTTTCGGTTATGTCCTGAATATCCCTGGATATTCAAAACATGATAAAAGGCTGAAATTTTGACACTATAAGCACTTATAAGTTCTCTGTTACGTGGTAATTTTTTAGAATCTATAGAGTTGCAGAAGTATGTTAATAAATTCCACCTCTACAAACTGTCTTGTTTAGACAGATTGTTGTTATAGTTGCACCGTTTATTACTTTGATGTTCAATATTTAATGCTGTTATAAATTTGATAATTTGCTACAATAAGGAATGTTAAAGTTTCAAATTTATTTATACTAATGTATCTCACAAGTTTTTGCGAAGTTTTGTGTGAATGGAGTTTTTAAAACTAAGGGAAGACTGTCATATGAGAAGAATAAAGGAGATACAAGAGCTAAAGATTGGCGATGCCAAGGGCACCCCAAGGTAATATTTCAAGAAGTCTCGGGCATCTAAGTTTGACGATGCCTCTCCAGACATCCCACATTTTCTTCATCAACAGCTATCAATTAGTCTCAGTTGGACCTACGTTTTTATTTGTTCGCATGATATGTGGTATGCTTGGATTGTCCTTTTTCATTTCCTTTCCTTTTTCTTTTGTGATCATAATCAATCATCATATCTTGATAAATGTGCTTAGGGAGATATCCATAGTATATTTATAGAATTGCTCTAATAACCTTGACCCACTGAGTTGAATAATAATTGGTAGTTGGCATTGATTAATATGTTGGTGATTAAAATGATAACTATGCTTACAATTAAAATTGCATGAATTAATCTAGACTCGATGATTTGAAGACATGATTCACTCCATAGTTTTGAGATAGAATGGGGGTAATAAATGAATATGTTTGTAAAAGAGTTTGAGGGAAATAGCAGTTGAAAGATCGTGGATGTCGCCTAGAGGGGGGGGGGGTGAATAGGCGCTTTTAAAATAATTATGGTTTAGGCTTGAACAAATGCAGAATAAACCTAACGGTAAATTTGTCAAGCAAAAGACCTTACAACAACTAGACTCACCTATGTGCACCAACAACTTATGGTAAGCAAGATAAACAACTGAGTGATAGCAAGATATATGACAAGAAACAATATGACTATCATAAAGTAAAGTGCATAAGTAAAGGGCTCGGGTAAGAGATAACCGAGGCACGCGGAGACGATGATGTATCCCGAAGTTCACACCCTTGCGGATGCTAATCTCCGTTTGGAGCGGTGTGAAGGCACAATGCTCCCCAAGAAGCCACTAGGGCCACCGTAATCTCCTCACGCCCTCGCACAATGCAAGATGCCATGATTCCACTAAGGGACCCTTGAGGGCGGTCACCGAACCACTACTAGGGGTTCGAGAGTAGAAGACCATATTGAAAATGTTTAGTGGCTATCATATGCATGATTGTTTATTTAACTTAGAGCCTATATTACTTTGTCTTCTCTCTTGAGTTGAATGCTTGCAGATTCCAGCTTAGTCCAATGCACGTGCACTATCATTATTATACACATCGTTCGGTCGTGCAAGTGAAAGGCAATAATGACGATATATGATGGACTGATTGAGATGAGAGGAGCTGGTATGAACTCGACCTCTCTTGTTTTTGTAAATATGATGAGTTCATCGTTCCTGATTCAACTTATTATGAAGTAAACATATTTGCAATGACATTTAGAGATTATAGTTGCTTGTGCCATGCTTGATTAGCTATGAGTTATAATGATTTACCTTGCGTGCCAACATGCTATTAGAACGATTATGATGTGGTATGATGGGATGGCATCCTCCTTTGAATGAATTGAGTGACTCGACTTGGCACATGTTCATGCATGTAGTTGAAACAAATCAACATAGCCGTATGGTATTTATGTTCATGGTAGATTATATCATACTCATGCTTGTACTCGATGTGAATTAATTTTAATGCATGTTTATGACTGTTGTCGCTCTCTCAGTTGGTCGCTTCCCAGTCTTCTGCTAGCCTTCACCTGTACTAAGCAGGAATATTGTTTGTGCATTGAGGGAGTCCTGGATTGGGGGGTGTCCGGATAGCCGGATTACCATCATCGGCCGAACTATCATCGGCTGGACTATCATCATCGACCGGACTCCAAGACTATGAAGATACAAGATTGAAGACTTCGTCCCGTGTCCGGATGGGACTTTCCTTGGCGTGGAAGGCAAGCTTGGCGATACGGATATGTAGATCTCCTACAATTGTAACTGACTCTATGTAACCCTAGCCCTCTCCGGTGTCTATATAAACCGGATGGCTCTAGTCTGTAGGACAACGAACAACATCAACCCTTACAATCATACCATAGGCTAGCTTTTAGGGTTTAGCCTCCTTGATCTCGTGGTAGATCCACTCTTGTAAACATCCACAATATCAATATCAATCAAGCAGGACGTAGGGTTTTACCTCCATCAAGAGGGCCCGAACCTGGGTAAAACATCGTGTCCCTTGTCTCCTGTTACCATCCGCCTAGACGCACAGTTCGGGACCCCCTACCCGAGATCCGCCGGTTTTGACACCGACATTGGTGCTTTCATTGAGAATTCCTCTATGTCGTCACCGATAGGCTTGATGGCCTCTTCAATCAACAACGACGCGGTCCTGGGTGAGACTTTTCTCCCCTGACAGATCTTCGTATTCGGCGGCTTCGCACTGTGGGCCAACTCGCTTGGCCATCTGGAGCAGATCGAAAGCTACGCCCCTGGCCGTCAGGTCAGGTTTGGAAGCCTAAACTTCACGGCCGATATCCGCGGGGACTGGATCCTCAACGGATCCGAGCCACAGCCGAGCGTGCTGCACTGTCACGATGGGCACGACCTAACTCTGCCGCCGGACAGCGCCTTGGAGGCCGCACACGAATTCGCTCCGACCTCTAGTCCGGAGCCGATCGCAGATCGAGGACGGGTGGCTGGACGCCGCCTCGGGAGCTGCAACTTCCACGGCGATGGAGCCGAACACTAACCTTGTCCCGCATAAAGCTCATGACTCCGAGGCACCGGATTCACTACCGGACTCCGAACCTCCTGCGCCCCTGCCAGTCGAATCCGATTGGGCGCCGATCATGGAATTCACTGCCGCGGACAGCTTTCAGCACTCACCCTTCGGCGACATCTTAAATTCGCTGAAGCATCTCTCGCTATCCGGAGAGCCCTGGCCGGACTATGGCCAGGATGGTTGGGACGCGGACGACGGAGAAATTCAAAGCCCACCCGCCACCCACTTCGTAGCCACTGTCGACGATTTAACCGACGTGCTAAACTACGACTCCGAAGACATCGACGGTATGGACGACGATGACGGAGACAATCCAGAACCAGCACCTACAGGGCACTGGAAGACCACCTCGTCACATGACGTATATATGGTGGATACCCCAAAGGGAAGCGATGACGAGGATCAACGGGGCGCGGCAAAGGATAATCCCGCCGATAAACAACCAAAACGGCGACACAAGCGCCGCCCTAAACCCCGCCTCGCCAAGAACAGCATTCCCAACGACCCAGCATTAGAGCAGGGCCAACCAGTGGACGGCGAACATGCAAACAAGCAACCTTCCGAACAAGACGAACCGGATGATCAACCCCTTCCCGGAGCAACCAACAGTCCGAACAACCTCACACTGGACACACCACCGGAGCATAAGAACCTTCACAAAAGACTCGCCGCCACTGCAAGAAGTTTGAAGAAGGAAAAACGGAAGCTCAAAACAGCGGAAGACATCCTCAGAATGAAGTGGAACAAAATACTCAAGACCGCAAGCAAGTATGGCAATGGCCATCAAACAAAGAGCTACCCGAAGCGCAAGCTACTGCCAGAATTTGACGAGGAAGCCATAGAGCCCTCACAATCAAAAAATAAAGAAGCCTCCTGGCCGGATAGACGTCCAGATGACAGGCCAAAAGCGGCAAACGGCGCCGCACACAAGCCGACCTATGACCCTGGAAAAATAGACGGCCCAACTAGGTCCATCTACGGGCCAAAAAAGAGGACCCTAGGAAGTAACACAACACGACAAGTGTTCGAAGACAGCGGCACACCCAAATACAGGGGCACCGCACACCCGCTATGTTTCATCGATGAGGTGCTGAATCATGAATTTCCAGCAGGGTTCAAACCCATAAACATAGAGGCATACGACGGCACAACAAACCCCGGAGTCTGGATAGAAGATTACATACTACACATACACATGGCTAGAGGAGATGATCTCCATGCCATAAAATATCTACCCCTCAAGCTCAAAGGACCAGCTCGGCATTGGCTCAAAAGCCTCCCAGAAAACACTGTTGGGAGTTGGGAAGAGCTTGAGGACGCGTTTAGAGCAAATTTTCAAGGGACTTATGTCCGCCCTCCGGACGCAGACGATCTAAGTCACATAACTCAACAGCCCGGAGAGTCAGCGCGCAAATTCTGGAACAGGTTCCTTACCAAAAAGAACCAAATAGTCGACTGTCCGGACGCGGAAGCCTTAGCAGCTTTTAAACACAACGTCCGAGACGAATGGCTCACCAGACACCTCGACCAATAAAAGCCAAGAACAATGGCCGCGCTCACAAGCCTCATGACGCGCTTTTGCGCAGGAGAAGACAGTTGGCTAGCAAGATGCAGCACCAGCGACCCGAGTACATCCGAGATCAGAGATAGAAACGGAAAATCACGGCACAGGAAAGATAAGCGCCGGTATAAAGAAAGAAGCCCAAAGAGCACGACGGTCAACGCCGGATTCAAAAGCTCGCGGCCAAACAATAAAACACTGCCTCTTAAGGACAACAGTGACAAGCTATCCAATTTAAACAAAATTTTGGATTGGATATGTCAAATCCACAGTACCTCCGGAAGACCTGCAAACCATACCAACCGAAATTGTTGGGTTTTTAAACAGTCAGGCAGACTCAACGCCGAACACAAGGGGCTCGATGCGCCAAGCGAGGACGACGATGAACCCCACCAGCAGAGCACCAGAATTCAGAAAACTTTCCCACAAGAAGTCAAAACAGTAAACTCACTTCACGTGATAGTACGGAAGTACAACACGACACTTGCTAAGACAAGTGTCGCACGGTCCACCCCAGCGGAACACCGAGATTGGATGTCAAAACCAATCACTTTCGACCATCTGGATTATTCCAGAAGTATCCGGAACGCAGGATGGACTGCTATGATATTGGATCCCATAATAGACGGACTGCGATTTACGCAAGTTCTGATGGACGGCGACAGCGACTTAAACCTGCTATATCCGGACACAATCCGCAAGTTGGGGATAGACCCTACTACAATTCGACATAGCCGCACTTCCTTCAAAGGAGTGGCGCCAGGCCCTTACGCCAGGTGCACGGGTTCATTATTATTAGAAGTTGTGTTCGGATCACCTGACAACTTCCGACGAGAAAAGCTAACCTTTCACGTCGCCCCATTCAAAAATTGCTATCAAGCATTACTGGGACGTGAAGCTTTCGTCCGCTTTAACGCAATACCACACTACGCGTCTCTTACGCTTAAAATGCCCGGTCCACGTGGCATCATTTCATTAACAAGGTCGGCTAAGACCCCGGACACGGCTAGACGGGTCCGGAATAAATAAGCTAGGGGCTACCTAGCCGCACACCCTTACAAGGGTTTGTGTATATAAGCTATAATGAGCTACCATAGGCTCAGCTTTCTACATTTATATTTCAATTTTTATGTACCTTTTTTGCACGATTTATTTTTCAAACTAAGTTCCTCTCTTTTTACAGATGAACTACGTGCACACCCGTCCAGGATACAGCACAACGGAGACACAGGCGCAGACGTGCAGTAGGGACCCGTTTCAAGGACTCTTTTCAGACTAAGACCCTACGTAAACCTTTCTTACTGTCTCTTGTTGCTATAATCCCCTGGTTTCCCATTATAACCAGAGTGGAGGCTGGCGTTTTGGCATCGGCCGCGCCAGAGGAACCTGCCCGTACCTGGACACAAGGGGCTTAGGGCATTATTCTGCCCGCTATTGTAAAAGACCAAACACCTTCGGGAGTGTTCGGCGTCTCGAGTTAGGCCTTATATGCATCAGCTCCGAATCATGTCTTTGGTCAAATGTTGGGTTTGCCCGGCTCCTGTGTTTTGCTGCCTTACGTTCCGTATCATCGGCTAACGCGGCACCAGGAGAACTACTCCGATTGTGCCCCAGTTCGGCTGGGCGAGCGCCTCAGTAGAGAAAGCCGAAAACTGACTGTCATGATATAGCGAGAGACTAGTCAACCACTCGATCGACCAAGGGAATGTTTAGAATTCCTCCACTTTGACGAAGGGCCGTTTCCCGGTCAGGCACATGCACGCCCCGAATTCGGAGAGCGCGGTGCCCCCAGGGGCTATGTCGTAGCCCCACCCTCGAACTCCATGGCTAAGTGAAAGTGATAAAGCATTATAGTCCGGTTGCCTCGTTTGCTACGCTACCACCTCCTTTACAGGACCGAGACGTCGGATTAAGTGTGAAAACGCGCTATTTTTTGCAAACACCCCCGCACCTTGTGCGTGGGGGCTGAAGCCGACGACTGCCATCTTTCAGGTTATACACACGTATACATGAATGGCCGCATAGGAGATATTACATTACTTGAACGCACAAGTATAAAAGGCGCTTACATCATAAATATTGTTTTACAACATAAAACATTCATTTGAACGTAACATTTTTTGAACACTGCGACTCTATTACACGAGCACCACGCAGCACTTCGCCAAATTAGTGCTCGGCGGGTAACCGGCTATCGTCCGAACCCGGGGTCGCAACAGCAGTGGCATCCATCTCTGTCCAATGTGTCTTCACACGGGCGAGTGCCATCCGCGCACCCTCTATACATGCCGACCGCTTCATCGCGTTCATATGCGGCACCGCCCCAAGAAATTGCTGCAATAAGCCAAAGTAACTCTTCGGTTTGGGCCTATCCGGCCAGACATGGGTCACGATATCCGTCATGGCAAGCCCGGACAACCTATTCAGCTCAGCCCACTCGGCCAAACGATCGGTCAGCGGAAGTGAACGCTCCGGACTATGGAATTGAGACCAAAACAGCTCTTCCGTCTCGTGATCCTTCTGGCTTCGAAAATGCACAACGGCATCCGCCGCACTCGCTGCTAAGTCCATATAAGGGTCCTCCGGACCCCAAAGTTGGCCCAGCTGAGCATACTTTGGATCCGTAAAACTTCAGCGCAGCAGAAAAGGCTTGCCAGCTACAATGTCTCCGGCCCGGCGCAGCTCTTCCTTTATAGCCCGCATTGCAGAGCGGGCATCCTTGGCTTCGGCGGTGGCCTTCCCCAGGTCTTCTTGCACCACCAGGCGCTCCTTCTCAAGAGCCTCATTGCGGTCGGTAGCATCTTTTAACTTCACGGTCATTTCGGTCATCTCTTCCCTGCTTCGGCAGTGTGCGGCCCTTTCGGCCGCTAACTCTTCGGCCGCCCTCGAGGCTGCCGCATCACTCCTTCTGGCCTGCTCCTTGGCTTGAGCAAGTTCGGCCCGAAGGCTCTCCATAGCAGCGGCACTATCTGTATTTCACACACATGTAGTAAGGAGACGGCTTCGGCTCCCTTACCAAGTGACCGCACAGGAACACTTACCTTGTGACTCATCAAGTCGCCTGTTGACCAGCGTGATGTCCGCATCCGCAACGGTGAGTTGCCGCTTTAGTTCGGCAACTTCATCAGTCCGGCTGGCCCCCGGACGATCCGCCACCTACATAGGCACGGCGAAAATTTAAACCTGCGATTTTGATCCTCGGCACGCTGTCGCTTTCGACAACCTACCGAGTCTCAGGGGCTACTACCTATACAGGGCGCATTCTATATGCAAAACTGTCCAAAGGTGTGTCATTTTTACGTACCTCAAACCCCGCCAGCAAACTCCTGACGGCATTATGCAACCCGCCTTCGGCGGATGAAATCCTTTCAATCACCACACTCATTAGTGCGTGGTGATCTTCTGAGATAGACGCCTTCTCAAGCAGATCCTTCAGCCGTACACTAGCTGGCGCCGAACTATCCGGCTTCGCCAAACCCGGGGGCTCCCTCCTTGACGACACTTCAGGCTCGTCCGCCCTATCCGACGGCGCCCCGAATGGAGGCGTCTCGCTCTCCACCATATCCGGACGGAGGTCCCCCAAAGTCGAGCTCATTTGCGAAGGACGGAGATCCGAACTACAAGGTAAAAACTTTAGTTATCCTCAGAAGCACAAATAGGGATGCCCTTTATTATAAAAATCCTTTCTTTCTACTTACGGCTCATTGGAGGGCTGATCCTTTAAGGGAGACTGTGCGGCTGGGGCCTCCCCGGACGCAGGACCCTCCGGCGAAGATTTCTTCCCCCGTTTAGGGGCTTTGGCCCCCAGGTCCTCGGAGGCAATCCTCTTCTCCCCTTGGAGGGAGGGACTCTCGATCCCCCCCTCTTTCAAGAGCCTCCTTAGGTGAGGCAGTAGCTTTTTCACTTTCCCCTTCGCCTTCCTCTGGAGGCGCAACCTCCAACATCCGGACCAGCGCGGAATCCGGCGCGGTCTCTAGGAGGGGGGTCGGACACCATATTAATTTTTTCCTCCCGCTATCCACTCCTGTTTAGAAGGAAGTTGGTCGTAAGGCGAATCACCGAAAGGCAAACAAATGATGTGTCCGGACTCGGAGCTACTTACCTGAGTATCCGGGCGATTGCAGCTTAGGCCAGCATCCTCGGTCAGTTCCGGACGCGCCTCTTGCGATCCGAAGAATAATTTGTACATCTCCAGGGGTGTCATACCCATGAAGTGTTGAAGAATCCGAGGTCCCTCCGGATTAAATTCCCATAGTCGGAGAGGACGGCGTTTGCAGGGCAAGTAACGCCTGATCAGCATAACCTGCATCACCATGACCAGATCGATCTCCCTCGCCTGGAGATCTCGAATCTGGCCCTGCAATAGGGGCACGTCCTTTGACGGCCCCCAGTTGAGCCCTTGGTTGGCCCACGACATCAACCGTTGTGGAGGTCCCGGGCGGAATAAGGGCGGCGGCTTTTGTTTGCGGCCCCTTGGAACGGTGATATAGAACCACTCTTGCTGCCACAAGCCGAGCTCCTCTTGGAAGGAGCCTGCGGGCCACGGGGCATCGGCCCTCCTACTAACGGCCGCCCCGCCGCATTCCGCTTGACGCCCCCCGATCATCTTCGGCGTCACATTGAAGGTCTTCAGCCACAGGCCGAAGTGAGGGGTGACGCGGAGGAAGTCTTCGCAGACGACGATAAATGCGGAGATATGGAGGATGGACTCCGGAGCCAAATCGTGGAATTCCAACCCATAGTAGAACATGAGCCCTCTCACAAAAGGATCTATCGGGAAGCCTAAACCCCGACGGATGTGGGATACAAAGACGACATACTTGCCGGGCTTGGGGGTGGGGATGGCCTGCCCTTCTGCAGGAAACCTGTGCGAAATCTCGTAAGTCAGGTACTTGGCTTCCCGCAGCTTTAGGACGTCCTCCTCCGTGACGGAGGAAGGCATCCGCCGGCCCTGGAGGTCGGAGCCGGACATTATTGAAGGTCCGAAGCGCTCGAATCTGGAGCTCTAGGTTCTGGAACTTGGGGCGGGAAGAGGATTCGATGGAGGATTGAAGAAAAGAAACGAGCCTTGGTCCCGTTATAAAGGAGGAAAATACCAAGAGCCGTCTCCGTGACCGTTCGGGACTCGCCTTCGATAGAGGGGGCGTGGCGACGGGCGCGGTTGGGTTACCCACGTTCGTATTGATGAGAATCCCGGATTAAAGGGGAACACGATCTCTGCTTCGACAAGACGTGCCAAGGAAACCGCTTCGCTAAATGCGCTGAGGTGGTAAAATAAAAAACGATTCAAGTAATGGCTTGGCAGTGGTGTGACGTCACGCCGCAAGAAACGTCAGCAGGTTGAACTTGTGTATATATATATTATTCTCTCTACGGTGGAATGTGGAATTTATTTTGCAGAGCCGGACACTATCCTGGTGTTCACAATCTTCTATGAATTATTCGGAGGAGGAACCTGCCTTGAAATGCCGAACAATATGCGCGCCGGACTCATCGTCATTGAAGCCTGGTTTAGGGGCTACTGAGGGAGTCCTGGATTGGGGGGTGTCCGGATAGCCGGATTACCATCATCGGTCGAACTATCATCGGCCGGACTATCATCATCGACCGGACTCCAAGACTATGAAGATACAAGATTGAAGACTTCGTCCCGTGTCCGGATGGGACTTTCCTTGGCGTGGAAGGCAAGCTTGGCGATACGGATATGTAGATCTCCTACAATTGTAACCGACTCTATGTAACCCTAGCCCTCTCCGGTGTCTATATAAACCGGATGGCTCTAGTCCGTAGGACAACGAACAACATCAACCCTTACAATCATACCATAGGCTAGCTTTTAGGGTTTAGCCTCCTTGATCTCGTGGTAGATCCACTCTTGTAAACATCCACAATATCAATATCAATCAAGCAGGACGTAGGGTTTTACCTCCATCAAGAGGGCCCGAACCTGGGTAAAACATCGTGTCCCTTGTCTCCTGTTACCATCCGCCTAGACGCACAGTTCGGGACCCCCTACCCAAGATCCGCCGGTTTTGACACCGACATGCATCCAAACTCCTTAAACCCCAAAGTTATTCCATATGAGTCCACCATACCTTCCTATATGCGGTATTTACCTGCCGTTCCAAGTAAATTTGTATGTGCCAAACTCCAAACCTTCAAATGAAATTCTGTTTTGTATGCTCGAGCAACTCATGTTTCAACTAGGGATGCCTATATCTTCCATGCTAGGTGGGTTATTCTCAAGAGGAGTGGACTCCGCTCCTCATTCACGAGAAAGGGCTGGTAACCGGGATGCCCAGTCCCATGATCCAAAAAGATCAAAGCAAATCAAAAATAATTAAACAAAACTCCCCCAGGGTTGTTGTTAGTTGGAGGCACTCGTTGTTTCGAGCAAGCCATGGATTGATGCTTGTTGGTGGTTGGGGGAGTATAAACCTTTACCATTCTGTTTGGGAACTGCCTATAATGCATGTAGTATGGAAGATACAACCATCTCATAGTTGTTGCGTTGACAGTGAAAGTATGCCGCTCAAAATGTTATTTAATCTCTATTTTAAAATCAAGCTCTGGCACCTCTACAAATCCCTGCTTCCCTTTGTGAAGGGCCTATCTATTTACTTTTATGTTGAGTCATCATCTTCTTATTAAAAGCACCCGCTAGAGAGCACACTGTCATTTGCATTCATTACTATTGGTTTATATTGGGCATGACTTGACTGGATCTCTTTTACAATGTTTAGTCAGTCCTTGATCTTTAAAGGTGCTATGCATTTATGTTTTGCGGTCTCAAAAAGGGCTAGCGAGATACCATTTTGTTATATCATGTTATGATTGTTTTGAGAAAGTGTTGTCATCCAAGTTTTATTATTATGGCTCGCTAGCTGATTATGCTATTGATATGAGTAATTGTGAGACCGAGGTGTTATCGTGAGTATGGTTAGTTCATAATATTTGCTAAAACCTAAATGTTGGCTTTGCATATTTACAACAACAAGAGCAAATAGAGTTTGTAAAAGTTTTTCTTTATCACTTTCATTTTATCAACTGAATTGCTTGAGGACAAGCAAAGGTTTAAGCTTGGGGGAGTTGATACGTCCCCAACGTATCTACTTTTCCAAACATTTTTGCCCTTGTTTTGGACTCTAACTTGCATGATTTGAATGAAACTAACCCGGACTGATGCTATTTTCAGCAGAACTGCCATGATGTTGTTTTATGTGTAGAAAACAAAAGTTCTCGGAATGTCCTGAAAAGCCACGGAGGCACTTTTTGGAAAATATAAAAAATACTGGAGAAAGAATCAAGACCAAAGGCCCACACCCTGTCCATGAGGGTGGGGGCGCGCCCACCCCCCTGGGCGCGGCCCCCTATCTCGTGGCCCCCCTGAGGCTCCGCCGACCACAACTCCAACTCCATATATTCCGTCTTGTGGAGAAAAAAATCAGAGAGAAAGTTTCATCGCGTTTTACGATACGGAGCCGCCGCCAAGCCCTAATCTCTCTCGGGAGGGTTGATTTGGAGTCCGTTCGGGGCTCCGGAGAGGAGGATTCGTCACCGTCGTCATCATCAACCATCCTCCATCACCAATTTCATGATGCTCACCGCCATGCGTGAGTAATTCCATCGTAGGCTTGCTGGACGGTGATGGGTTGGATGAGATTTACCATGTAATCAAGTTAGTTTTGTTAGGGTTTGATCCCTAGTATCCACTATGTTCTGAGGTTGATGTTGCTATGACTTTGCGATGCTTAATGCTTGTCACCAGGGCCCGAGTGCCATGATTTCAGATCTGAACCTATTATGTTTTCATGAATATATGTGTGTTATTGATCCTATCTTGCAAGTCTATAGTCACCTATTATGTGTTATGATCCGACAACCCCGAAGTGACAATAATCGGGATACTTCTTGGTGATGACTATAGTTTGAGGAGTTCATGTATTCACTATGTGTTAATGCTTTGGTCTGGTTCTCTATTAAAAGGAGGCCTTAATATCCCTTAGTTTCCACTAGGACCCCGCTGCCACGGGAAGGTAGGACAAAAGATGTCATGCAAGTTCTTTTCCATAAGCACGTATGACTATATTCGGAATACATGCCTACATTACATTGATGAATTGGAGCTAGTTCTATGTCACCCTATGTTATAGCTATTACATGAGGAATCACATCCGACATAATTATCCATCACTGATCTAATGCCTACGAGCTTTTCACATCTTGTGTTTCGCTTATTTACTTTTCTGTTGCTATTGCTACAATCACTACAAAACCCAAAAACATTACTTTTGCCACTGTTAGCTTTATTATCATACTACTTTGCTACTAAATACTTTGCTGCAGATACTAAGTTATCCAGGTGTGCTTGAATTGACAACTCAACTGCTAATACTCAAGAATATTCTTTGGCTCCCCTTGTGTCGAATCAATAAATTTGGTTTGAATACTTTACCCTTGAAAGCTGTTGCGATCCCCTACGCTTGTGGGTTATCAAGGTACGGCTGCTGGATCAATAAAGGGTGGAGGTAGGAGAGGCATTGTGGCACTGACGGTGCCGGTGGCATACCTGAGGTGGCTGGTAACAAAGGAGATTGGGAGAGGTGGAGGGGATGACGAGGAGCACAGGGAGGTGCCGGTGATGGGAGTGCTCGAACTGCGGTGTGGAGGAGGCAGGAGAGGCTACTGTAGACGGACGACATCGACGACGTGCTTGCCGAGGTCGGCGTTGGAGGAGACAGGCAAGGGCGCAGAGAGGACGTTGAGGTGGAGGTGCGTCATGGTGGAGGGCGGTGGGGCTGACAAGCGTGAGAGGCACTGGAGGTGGACAGTGCCAGCAGCAGCCGCCCCGCGCCCCCGCCAGATCGATTCCAGTGATGTCGTCGGTGATTCGATTTGTCTCGAGATGGTTCGAGGAGTTCAGGGAGAGAAGCCTGAACAAGAAAGATGTGGTTGAGAGGGGTTATGTGCAAATGAGCAGCAAACTGATTTGTGTGCGTTAGATGTCGATCCGACGATCCTAAATGATGGATGACGGACACGCCATCACCACCAACTCAGAATTTTATAGAAGTAGAGATATATTATCATGCAACTTCCATCATCAATCATTACATGATTAGAGATACTTATGTGCCTTGGATGGTCTTAATAAAGCTAGCATGATATGTTCATGGATTGTCCCTTTTTTATGTATTTGCTATGCTAGATCACTCTTCATATTGGTACACTACCAGAAGCATTCAGTAGATGCTTTTGCATCGAGTTTACTACTTGTTGAGTTATGAGTATACTTATTGTGTGGATCTTCATTCTAGAGTGTCGCCCCTTCCAGTGAGGATTAAAAAGGGTCATTAAAAAGGAGAACCATGGAGGTCACTAAAGAGGAGATATAGAGAAAGAGAAAAAGAGAAGGGCCACACTATTATTATTTCTGGTATAGATATGTGCTTCAAAGTAGTGTATTGCACCTCCATATAGACAGTTTTCATATGCTTCGTGATTATATACTAGTTGGGAATGTTTGCAGTATATAACTTGGCTCGCATATTCCATGATGAGCTTCCTCTAAATGATCTAAGTCTCTGTGAGCAATCGTATAGGATACACACCCCACTAGCCTGTTAGAGAGCTTTCATACGTTCATAAATACAATGCATCCCATGTAAATCAGTCTTTACTCTACGGACCAACACCGATTACAAGGCCTCTCCATTGCCTAATGATCAACTGCGTTGGTGTGAGACTTTCTTCCATATTTTGTCTTCATTCAAACTTCCACCATGCATTATTCTCCTTTTCCAATGAAGTGCAATGATCAAGGCTCGCATGAGAACATGTTGTGACGCCCCCGATTCAATCGTACACTAATCATGCACGCAAATGTGTACGATCAAGATCAGGGACTCACGGGAAGATATCACAACACAACTCTAAAAGTAAAATAAGTCATACAAGCATCATATTACAAGCCAGGGGCCTCGAGGGCTCGAATACAAGTGCTCGTACATAAACGAGTTAGCGGAAGCAACAATATCTGAGTATAGACATAAGTTAAATAAGTTTGCCTTAAGAAGGCTAGCACCAACTGGGATACAGATCGAAAGAGGCGCAGGCCTCCTGCCTGCGATCCTCCTAAACTACTCCTGATCATCGTCAGTGGCATGCATGTAGTAGGCACCCCCGGCAGTGGCGGAGCTAGACACAGTCAGTTGGGGGGGCGAAAGGTAAAATATCAGTGTTTGGGGGGGCCAAAAGCTAAAAATGTTTTCACCTAAGCACTCAAAGGAAATTTTCCTTCACAAGTTGGTCCAATGTTGGGGGGGGGGGGGGGCACAGCCACCCCAGCAACCAACATAGCTCCGCCATTGACCCCCGGTGTAGTAGGAGTCGTCGTCGACGGTGGCGTCTGGCTCCTGGGCTCCAGCATCTGGTTGCGACAACCAGGTTTAAAGGAAAGGGGGAAAAAGGGGGAGAAAAGCAACCGTGAGTACTCATCCAAATAACTCGCAAGTAAGGATCTACACTACATATGCATGGGTATATGTGTAAAGAGGCAATGTCGGCGGACTGAACTATAGAATGCCAGAATAAGAGGGGGATAGCTAGTCCTATCGAAGACTACGCTTCTAGCAGCCTCCGTCTTACAGCATGTAGAAGAGAGTAGATTGAAGTCCTCCAAGTAGCATCGCATAGCATAATCCTACCTGGCGATCCTCCCCTCGCCGCCCTGTGGGAAAGCGATCACCGGGTTTTCTCTGGAACTTGTCTGGGTGTGTTTTATTAAGTATCCAGTTCTAGTTGTCATAAGGTCAAGGTACAACTCCGGGTCGTCCTTTTACCGAGGAACACGGCTATTCGAATAGATAAACTTCCCTGCAGGGGTGCACCACATAACCCAACACACTCGATCCCATTTGGCCGAACACACTTTCCTGGGTCATGCCCGGCCTCGGAAGATCAACACGTCGCAGCCCGACCTAGGCACAACAGAGAGGTCAGCACGCCGGTCTAAATCCTATGGCGTAGGTGTCTGGGCCCATCGCCCATTGCACACATGCATGTTGCGAGGGCGGCCGGAAGCAGAACTAGCCCCCTTAATACAGGAGCAGGCTTACGTTCCAATCTGGTGCGCGCTACTCAGTCGCTGACGTCACGAAGGCTTCGGCTGATACCACGACGTCGAGTGCCCATATCTTTCCCGCGTAGTTGGTTAGTGCGTATAGGCCAGTGGCCAGACTCAGATCAAATACCAAGATCTCGTTAAGCGTGTTATTTTGAAGTAACCGCGGACGCCGACCAGGGCCAGGCCCACCTCTCTCCTAGGTGGTCTCAACCTGCTCTGTCGCTCCGCCACATAGTAACAGTCGGGGGCTGTCGGGAACCCAGGCCCACCTCTACCGGGATGGAGCCACCTGTCCTTCCAGCCCCCGACTTTAGTCATCATCTACAGTATATGTATGTATAATATATACCCGTGATCACCTCCCGAGTGATCACGGCCCGATAGTATAGCATGGCAGACTGACAAGAATGTAGGGCCACTAATGGTAAACTAGCATCCTATACTAAGCATTTAGGATTGCAGGCAAGGTATCAACAAATGTAGCAACAATGAGAGGCTATGCAACAGAATAGGATTAATCAAAACAGTAACATGCTACACTACTCTAATGCAAGCAGTAGAGGGAAGAATAGGCGATATCTGGTGATCAAGGGGGGGCTTGCCTGGTTGCTTTGGCAAGTAGGGGTCGTCAACTCCGTAGTCGAACTGGGGTCGCCGGCAGTCTCGGGGTCTATCGGAAAGAAGTAACGGAGGGGGAACACAATAAATAACAGAGCAATCAAAGCATCACAAAGCGATACGTGGCAATACGCGGTGCTAGAGGTGACCTAAGGCAGCAGGAGGTGATACTGGCGAAGGGGGAAACATCCGGGAAAGTATCCCCAATGTTCCACGTTTTTGGACAGATGAACCGGAGGAAAAAGTTGCGTGTTTTCTATGCTAGGGATGTGTGGCGGACGAACGAGCTGCGTATTCGGATTCGTCACGCTGTTCTGAGCAACTTTCATATAGAAAACAATTTCATTCGAGCTACGGTTTATTTTATATGATTTTCTAAAGATTTAATCATTTTAGAATTTAATCAATTATTTTAATCCAACATTATCCAGAATAGTGCATGCTGACGTCAGCAGTCAATAGAGGTGTTGACTGGTCAAACTGACATGTGGGTCCCCGCATGTCATACTCTTGTTTATTCAAATTAGGGTTTAACTAATCTAATTATAGTTATTTAATTAACATCTGTTAATTATGTTAATTAAACATAATTAAGTTAATTAATTAATTAATATATTACTTTTATTATTGTTGATTTTTTTAATCTTTTTCTTTTTTAATCTTTTTTTATGGGGGCTAGGCCCGACATGTCATTGGCCCTACGGGCCTTAACGGGCACATGCACGCGGGCGCTAGGAGCGGGCGCAGGGCACCCGCCCAGGCCGACGGGGGAGTGACGGGCGCTGGGCTCCGGCGGCCACCGCGACGAGCGGCCGCATGGCAGTGCTGGTGCGGGGCAACGGTGGTGCTGGGCGCCGGGCGCCAGCCTGATTGGCACCCGCTTGGTCCAGCCGCCGCACCGAGCGGGGCGGCGCGCGTAGACCAGAGAGGTGTTGGGGAACGTTGCAGAAAAAAAAAATTCCTACGGTTTCACCAAGATCTATCTATGAGTTCATCTAAGCAACGAGTCACGGCAGAGAGATTGCATCTACATACCACTTGTAGATCGCGAGCGGAAGCGTTCACTAGAACGTGGATGATGGAGTCGTACTCGCCGTGATCCAAATCACCGATGACCAAGTGCTGAACGGACAGCACCTCCATGTTCAACACACGTATGGAGCGGATGACATCTCCTCCTTCTTGATCTAGCAAGGGGGAAGGAGAGGTTGAGGAAGATGGCTCCAGCAGCAGCACGACGGCGTGGTGTTGGTGGAGAAGCAGCACTCCGGCAGGGCTTCGCCAAGCTCGTGACGGAGGAGGAGAGGTGTTGGGGAGGGGAGGGGCTGCACCTTGGTTGTGTGTTGCAGCCCTCCCCTCACCCCTCTATTTATAGGGGAAGGGGCAAGGGGGGCCGGCCCCTCTAGATGAGATCTAGAGGGGGGGCGGCGGCCAGGGAGGGGGGCCTGCCCCCCAAGCAAACGGGGGCGCCCCCACTAGGGTCCCCCCCAACCCTAGGCGCATGGGCCCAAGGGGGGGGCGCCCAACCCTCCAGGGGCTGGTTCCCTGCCCCTTGCGGCCCATGAGGCCCTCCGAGAGGGGTGGCCCCTCCCGGTGGACCCCCGGAACCCCTCCGGTGGCCCCGGTACAATACTGATATGACCCCGAATCCTTCCGGTGTCCGTATGACAACTTCCCATATATAAATCTTCACCTCCGGACCATTCCGAAACTCCTCGTGACATCCGGGATCTCATTCGGGACTCCGAACAACTTTCGGTAATCACATACAAGTCTTCCTAATAACCCTAGCGTCACCGAACCTTAAGTGTGTAGACCCTACAGGTTCGGGAGACACGCAGACATGACCGAGACGGCTCTCCGGTCAATAACCAATAGCGGGATCTGGATACCCATGTTGGCTCCCACATGCTCCTCGATGATGTCATCGGATGAACCACGATGTCGAGGATTCAATCAACCCCGTATACAATTCCCTTTGTCAATCGGTACGTTACATGCCCGAGACTCGATCGTCGGTATCCCAATACCTCGTTCAGTCTCGTTACCGGCAAGTCACTTTACTCGTACCGTAATGCATGATCCCATGACCAAAAACTTGGTCACTTTGAGCTCATTATGATGATGCATTACTGAGTGGGCCCAGAGATACCTCTCCGTCATACGGAGTGACAAATCCCAGTCTCGATCCGTGTCAACCCAACAGACACTTTCGGAGATACCTGTAGTGCACCTTTATAGTCACCCAGTTACATTGTGACGTTTGGTACACCTAAAGCACTCTTACGGTATCCGGGAGTTACACGACCTCATGGTCTAAGGAAAAGATACTTGACATTGGAAAAACTCTAGCAAACGAACTACACGATCTTGTGCTATGCTTAGGATTGGGTCTTGTCCATCACATCATTCTCCTAATGATGTGATCCCATTGTCAATGACATCTAATGTCCATAGTCAGGAAACCATGACTATCTGTTGACCAACGAGCTAGTCAACTAGAGGCTTACTAGGGACGTGTTAGGTCTAAGTATTCACACGTGTATTACGATTTCCGGATAATACAGTTATAGCATGAATAAAAGACAATTATCATGAACAAGGAAACATAATATTAATCCCTTTATTATTGCCTCTAGGGCATATTTCCAACAAGAGGGCGAGGCCCGACGAGGTGGAGCGAGGCAATGCCCGGTGTAGCGGCCGCGGTCGACGGTGAGGTAGTGAGCAGTGGCAGCAGCAAAACGACAGGGAAGGGGGCAGGGCGTGACAAAGCGAGGCGCGGGCCGCAACGAGGGAGGAAGGCCGGGGCGCGCGAGGCCATGGCGGTGTAGCGCGGGGTCGGCGATGGCCGGCTGCGGCCACGGCGGGCGCAGGGCCATGTTGAGTGCGGCACAGGACGGCGGTCACGGCGACGTCCAACACGAGGAGAGGGGAGAGGGAAGAGTCCAGAGCCTCACCGTGATTTATAGGGATGGGGCAGCGGGGTTGGGGTGGTCGACGGGGACGACGGTGGAGAGGAATAGGCCGGTGGGGAGGAGGCAGGCCGACGATGGCGTCCGGCAAGGTAGCTCCAACGACGGCGTCGTGCGGGGAGGGCGGGGCGGAGTTGGGCAGAGTTGGGGTCGAGGTTGTCCGGTGAGGGCGAGGCTGGAGAAGCGATCCGGCGATGTCGGAGGTGGCTCGGGTCGGGGGCGACGGGATCGGGGCGGCGTCGGTGTGGTCTTTGGGCGGCACCGGCGAGTGGTTCCCCTCCTCGATCCCGATCCAATTGGGAGAAGAGGGGGGATATTTTGCGGGGGGGGGGGGGATGTGGGGGTGTCGGTGGGTGAGTGGGGGAGTGGGGGAAGGTTATGGGGTGCGGGGTGGGTCGGCCAGGTGGTTTGGCCCAATGGTCTGCTGGGCCGGAGCCCGAGTGGGTTTTCTTTCCTTTTTTTGTTTATTTTTCTCTTTTGTATTTTGTTTCTTTTATTTATTTTCTTTTCTGTTTTAAATCATTTTAAATTACTTAGGCATTTTATAAAAATGTGTTTACTACACCATATTTACCTATGTAATATTTAGTACAAACCAAACATTTCTATTTTAATGTTTGAAAACTTTTATTATTTACCAAACCTTGAATTTGAATTTTGGACCGGTTTTGATCTAACGATAGATTAGCAGCAGTAACCATGGTGATGTGGCACCATTAGTGTGGAATCACTGTAGCTTAATTATCCGGGCGTCACAATTCTCCTCCACTACAAGAAATCTCGTCCCGAGATTTAAGAGGTAGTGAAAGGGGGGAAGGTTTGGTAACGAATCTAGTAGGTCTTCTCATTCTGGCTTGCTCTTCTCAAAGAGGTCGATCCATTACATTGATGTCTTCACTTCTCTGCTTCAGGTCATCATGATGATGTCAACGTCCTTTCTTCAGGAACTCCATCGTACTTACGAAAGAATAAGGGGGTTATTCCAGGGGAACAGACCTCTGTAAGGCTGACTATCTAGTCGATAACATCGAGAAAGGTGGCGGAAAGTAACTCTCGAATTGAAACTTAGAAAATATCGAGAGCAAAGTAAGGCGGTATCATGGAAAGTTTCAAGCGGTCAGGAACGTTCGATGCCTGTTACAGGGCGTGAAAGGGGTTCAAAGCAACGGGAATAAGTATTGTGTCTGATATCAGACTTGAAGGTGGCTCGTGAATTACATACGAGGCCACGAACGAGGAATAACTTTGACAATAAGGTGTACTGGAGAGTCAGGTTTTGATCCTGTGGAACTGTGGGTTATGGGCCCACCATGTGGGTTGAAAGTAGGAAGGGTGGTGACATCTTGCACAACCGCGACAGGGAGGCATGTTAGTGAATAGCTTGTCAGCCATGCCGGCAACAATGTCGGTACCAAGGACGAGGGACGAAGAGAACCATTTTCCTGCTCGTTGAACAAGGCGGACACTACACCACAACACTACATCTCCAACAGCCAAGTCGGTTGGGAATGCAAGTTCTACCAACAGGCAGTCGGTCGGGAAAGACTGTTGCCGACCGACTTTGTATGTTGGGTAATGTCCAGACGGGAAAGCCCTTTCCCGACCAACATGTTTTTCCCGACCGACAGCTTGTTGGCTATGGTGTATCTTTCCCGACCAACATTCGGATGGGCCTGTCGTAGGCCTTTCCCGACCAACGGTCCATTTGGGCTACGATGGGCCTTTCCCGACCGACTATGGGACAGGGTATTCTATCCCGACCAACAATCCGTTGAGGTGACCATGAACTTTTTCCAACCAACAGTTAGATGGGAGTTTGCTTTGCCGACCAACAGCTTGACAGCATTTTGTTTAATACCCACCAATTATTTGGCGTTTGCCTTAACAAAACAGTGCCAATCAAGTAATATATCTCATTACATCACAATATCAATCAAATTATAGCAACACACATGTACTCCAAAAATATTAAACCAAAACCAAACAAAAATAGCACATTAATTACTTCTCACAAATGGACGAGGTAACCAATTAAGAGGAAACATTTATACTTCAATGACCGAGAGGCCAAATAGGTTTGCACATAATATCCAGTTGACCGAGACACCATATATGTTTACACAATGATAGCTAACAGATGCATGTCCAGCGATTCATAGTCTGCTCCATTACACAGTTGACGCAAACTGCCAGCTTCATGGTTCCTGGTCAACTTGAATGTCTTTTCTCCAAAGGATCAAGGCAATGAGAAAGCTTCAGCTTATATTCCTAAAGAGGGAAAGCTCCTGGTCAGAAACAATTAGTGGTCAATGTTAAACCCACATACACCTGAATATAACAACAACAGAATAAGAAAACTGATTCACCTCATATATTTCCTTGTGCTCTGGAAAGAATAGCAAAATTTATATAAAGCATAACTCTGCACTATTAAGGTCATGACAGCCCGCTTATGGAAACATGACATCAGTGATTACTCCACAATGCAACCAGGGGGAGCCAGGATTTGACGATAGGGGGGTGGGGGGGGGGCGAAGAAGACACCGAACATATTTTTTTTCCTGACAATGACCTTACATAGAGGAACACAAGATAACATGCATTTTTCAATTAGAAAATTGTATTTTTGTTCTTTAGTTTGAATATGGCTCTTACACCCAAAACACAGAACAAAATCGATAATCCTATATGGCAATTCTAGCTTGTTGTAAATTTTACCCGTGCTAGAATATTTGATCGGTAGTTTGTGTATCAGCTATGTTGTCCTAAGGATGAAATTTACAACTCAAATGATAAAATCTACGCAAACTAATTTTACAGTACCTATTATTGAGAATAAAACAAGAAAGGTACCCTCTCAAGCAAAAAAGTTGTAGTCTTGAGCCAGAAGCGGATAAGTTCATCAATTGTATTCTACAGTATAAATCAACAAAGGAATCAAAGGAGACTCACCGCAGGATTATTCAACCATCGGCTCCGTTGTGGATCAGTTGTACAGATGCCATCATCGACCTTCCAGGCGGAGCGACCATGTGTGCTCGTGCGCCGGCGCCGAAACGAACGATAGGGGATGCCCTCGATCGTGGCCCCGTAGCTCCGCCCCTAAATGCAACTGAATTGCAGCATATACAAGAACTTTATTACTCTACAGTAGACTAACTTCAAATTTCTTGCTCCTAATTTTAGAGTACTATGGTTCAGTTCATCTTCACAGCAGTTCTAAGTTACTAGGAACACCACAACAGCTCAAAATTTTCCAATATAGCCTTTATGTCAACCATACATTCTGTTCCACTATAGTAATTAGCAGTAGCAGACTTTTATTTTGTCTATAGTAATTAGCAGTAGCAGACTTTTAATTTATCTCAGTGGGATCGGAAACAACTTGTTGAAAAAGAGGTTTCTCTGTTTAATATTTGAGTAAATCTTCTGGTAAGCATAAAATTCTAAAAGCAATAGCATCACCATATGACAAATAGGTACTCCCTCCGTCCCATAATGTAAGATGTTTTTTGACACCAAGTGTCAAAAAAATTCTTACATTACGGGACGGAGGGAGTACTTTTCTTCTAGAGAATGGTTGAATTAAGTTCATTTCATATCTAACTTTCACTTAATCTGCTAACATACTTCATTGAAATTGGTAAACTATGTCATCTAAAGTTCCACTGGCAGATCGTAAACCATCATATTGACAAGACTTAGCCATGTGCATCTGTCAAACTTTTATCTAATATTATATACTAGCTGAACTAAGCTGAAAAAATAAAGTCAAAATCAAAGCATTTATATGCCTCGCAATAGATCACAGGAACAATGTAGTTGTTACATTCAAAATCTGAACTAAACAGATCTAAGCAATACTGAGAAAATGTCAAAATCAAGGCCTTGATACGCCTCACAATAGATCAGAAAACAATGTAGTTGTTGCAGGAACTATTGCTACGCAAGCACAATCTTATAGGGATATCTATCAAGTATGAACACCACCTTCCTGCGTGTGCACGTGTGCGTGCGCAAGCGCGTGTGGGTGTGTGGGTGTGTGCATGTGTGTGTGCGTGTGCGTGTGCGTGTGCGTGTGTGTGTGAAGTTTACAAGCATATATCTAAATATTAATGACCTTATTTCTGATAGCATAGAATAACTGTATGTGCTACTCTGAATATGAGTGCTTGAATAAGAGAAATGGAGACATGGTAATGTTAGGATGGAGGAGGTATGCACATGAATTAATTTTCAAATAGATATCAGCACTTTAACTGGAATATCTTGAAGCTTTCCTTCCCCACTAAAAAACTGAGCGAGATTTGTCTCTATAATGTTTTAGTTATGATAACCAAGAGAAACTATTTGTGCATACAAGTGTTTCAGAAGCTACAATATAGTAGTGGCAAGTCAGGATATAGGTTCCATTCGTTGAATCCATCACTGTACATTTAAATTTCCATGGATTGACAGTAGTGACCACAATGCACATGCAATACACTAGAAAACACTAACACAAGTATTGTTCGCTTGGTAACTTTCCCTTCTATTATAATACAAGCATTCTCTAGTATATGATGTGTTCAAACGTCCAATGTCGAAACCAAAACAGTAAGAAACCAGCATGTAACCTGTAATTCATAAATTCTGGAAGGTGTAAAATTGATAATTGGGTTCCAACAGAAGGAACAAAATTCTAGAACGACATACAACATGTCAATTAGAGTAAAAAAAATAGCACATAATGTAGTGCAAGGTCCATATCATGTACTCCCCCCTTTCCTAAATATAAAACTTTGTAGAGATTCCAATATGGACTACATATGAAGCAAAATGAGTGAATCTACACTCTAAACTACATCTATATACATCCGTATGTAGTTCATATTGAAATCTCTAGAAAGACTTGTATTTAGGAACAGAGGGAGTAGTTCACATCAGAAAACAACAAGACAAGTTGTTTCTCAACTTATCATATCAGAGAAATAAGTAATGAGATATATACTGTGTAGGGGCAGAGTTGATATGATGCACTGTACCCATAAGACTCGTGACCAACTGTTATTTACAACGTTCAGACAAAATACTTTTGCAGAAACAGTGCAAACCAACTCCAAACTGAAAGAAAAAGAGTGTCATCGACATCCAGGTCAAGGACAAACATATATGTTGGCAATATTAGATTAGTCATCCTCTCCCAAAAATTACAACGAATAGAGGTGTACCGGCTTTTTCCTCATCACACCTCTTTGCAGCTTCATCTCTCTATTGCCGGATCAATCTGCGGATGCAAAAAGGATAGGTAAAGAATGATTGTTTTCCAATAATCAAACAACTATGATCTAGTAAGAAAAACTAATTTAATGGAGGTCTAGGAAAGATGTGTAGTTCTACTGCAAACTGAGTAACTGACGGACAGGAATCCGAGGGAATTCAAGATAGAAGAACACATGCCTACAGTTGCACATCAAAATTCGAAAAAACCCAGAAGGACTCACTGATTACAGGTAGGGTTCGAAGGGCGCAGCCGCTGGGAGAAACGCAACACAGCAGGCAGAGCGCCACCACCGGGAGGAACGCCTAGTCATCGCGAAGAAGAACTAGACTCTGCCCGGAGCGCGAGGGTAGGGGCGGCGGCTGCAGCAAAACGGCATGGCGGCGTGGGCCGTTGGTGCGGCAGGTGGGGGAGGAACGGAACAGTGCGGCAGTCACCGGTGGCAGGCACGTGGGGCGGACGAAGGGATGGTGGATCTACGCCGTGTTGGTTGCCAGCGCTCCGTGCGGAGGAGGCGCGAGAGAGGGGCGAGCCCTCCATGGCGACACGCACAGATCGACGGGGCGGCGCTTGATCTGAGAGAGAGGTGTGAAGGAAGAGGATGGGAGCTGCCACCGCCGCTCAGATTGGGAGAGAAAGAGATAAGGGAGAGAGGGCACAGAGAGATTAGGTGGGCCGTGGGGGCGAGAAGGCTGAAAAATTCGGATGGGCTTCGCGCGCTAAGTTTCCCAGGCACGCGCGCGCGGATATTTTGTACGGTCCAGTTGTCTACCCACGGTCGGTCGGCATTATTTGCCAACCAACAGTTTGCCAGTAGTGCAATTTTTACCGACCCACAGTTTGATGGTATACATTCCAACATTCCCGATCGATAGTTGGTTGTTACACGTGTGTATTACCGACTGACAGTTGGATAGAAGTTTTTTCGACCAACAGTCGGTCGGCGAAAGTAAATTTTGCCAACACACGTCGGTAGGGAATCCAGTGTCGTGGTGTAGTGGGACCCATAGGCAAAGTTCTCGTCCATCGGTGGTTACCGGAATGCTATCGACAAATGCAACAGGGTCTTTCTGACAGAGTGGTACAATGAGGTGCTTACCTAAGCAGGGAATTATCACTACTCAACTAAGTCAGATTACACGAAAGGTTAAACAAACAATGGAAAGGAAAATGTGATTATCAGATTAAATAGAACAAGGGAAAGGAAAATGTGTTTAAACACATCTTTCAAGGTTATATCCTTCCTAAGGACAAGCAGAGCATGATATCCATGACAGGATATAATGTAAGGGGAGATAATTTTCATGACATTAACCATACAATGGTGTTTGGATAATTGAGCAAGAAACATATAGCATTGGGCTTCAAATGCTCTTATTGAAGATCAGAGCACCACAGAAAGGCTTTGAGATAGCATTGACAGGGTCTTCAAGCAAAGGTCAGACCTTGGATACACAAGGGATTTATCAGGAACCACTTGTAGAATAAGTCTTACCATTTCCTCATGGAAGAAAGGATAACCTTGAGGAAAGGAAACTATGACAATAGGGCCTCCGGCCAGGTGTGTTAGGCATGACATCATCTTACCGGGTCATATAAAGACCAATGATATGACTCTAGGAAAATGTCTCATCCATCATATCCGACTGAGATTCAGATCTGATTGGTGTCGGGATACCTCAGACTTAGGATACCTGAGAAGAAAAGGTACAATGCAAATTGATGAGATGACATTGTAAGATTCTCGGGGAAATGAACTATGGAAGCGAGTTCCGAAACAAGAGTTCATCATTAAACCAAGGAGAGGGTGAGGAGGTGGCTGATGGACTCAGCGACATTCCATTTAGATTTCAAAAGATGGATTTCCACGATTATCTGAACAAGGAGATAACCTTTGTCAGATCAAATGATATAGTGAGATATGCTCGAGGAAAACATACATAATTAAACATTGGTTGAAAAGGTGCACCCGAAATATGGGCTGGGTTGCACGACCAATGTTAGAATGGGGATTCAATAATCAATAGCCTAAGAATGAACTGTCGATCATTAACTTCAAAGCAATAGGGTTACTAGAAGTTTTGAATTGTTCACATCACAGTCCATTTGTCGGTATTCTGATTAGAAATGACATGAGGACTAAGGAATAAAGGGAGATGACAAGAAGTATTACTTGTATCAAGAATTTTTAAGAGGTGGCGAAATTCTCACAACATTCTTGACATAAAAGATAGTAATACTTCAAGCAAGAACACAACACTAGCTGGAGAGCAAGTTGTATTCATAATGTGGACAAGTTCGCAATGAAAGGAAGTCAAGGGTGTTGTCCATGATAATAAAAATCATCGAGGGCAAGGAGGGTATTTCTCATCATGAACACAGTTGGCATCTCGAAAGAAGTCAAAGTTTTGAAGGTGATCCGACACATTTGTCGGGAGGTTTCAAGAGGATGAAATCAAACAACAATGGCAACAAGCAAGGGAATGACGAAGTGGCAAGTTATAGGATCAATATATAAGATGCAAGCTTGGAACCAAAGTTGCTTTTCAAGACAAGCAACATGATGTTCAAAGCTTGACGTAAATCATGCTCACACACTGAAGAATTCGTGCACCAAAGAAGGACGAGGTAGAACAGTCAAAGGTAGCAAGACTGGGATGCAACCGATAGTCTAGGAATGACCAGATTAGGTTCAGAATTTCCTAGTAAAAATACTAGGGGTATTTGATTTGTAGTGCGGAATAATTTCACTAGTCGGTGTCCTCGGTTGACAACAACCCAGAACCCATAGAGTGATTTCTACAAGGAAAGACATTACTTCAAAAGGTTAGTAAGATGTGGTGCAATGGCAAGACATCTCCGAGATACCAGGGTTAATACTCAAAGGTAGAACATGATAGAAGTAGAACCGGTTCATTGGCCTATGACAGTAGATACTTCAACATTGCCAAAAATAGACGAGGCACTGGAATGGATTCCCATCAGATATATTAGATCAAGACAGCATGGTCGGAACCATAACTATAAGGAATCAATTTCAAGAATACCAAAAGAATCATACAGCTGGATAATCATTTTGCAAGAAGCTTCCGAGACGGTCTACATCATTTTCATGGGCATGAACACAAAGTTCAAGGTCGACTCCCACTTCTTTAATGCATATCATTTCATTCACCTCTCGCTTGATATAACTGTAGTGTTGGAATTTTATCTGGTAGAACACCGGAAGAGTATGACTCGTGAAAACTCTCGGGTTTGCACAGATCAGGGAAGGCATTGGTCCAAACCATCGGGTATCTTAGGAACATATACTACAAGGTTCAGAAGTAAATAACTCAAGCTCTAAAGCAGAGCATCGTTGGCCATATCAGAGAATAGAACTTACCAATGGCACTATGTATCAGGGAAGAACTTTTCGAGGTTTTTGTATACAAAGGACACTGTCGGATTGATAATTCAACAAAGGATCCGACGGCACACAATCAGAAGAAGAAACAATCCAAAGGCATTGGGGTATAGAAACAACTGACTAATTCAAGGCTCAATTGCAAAGGAATTTATGATTTCCAAATCAAGGGATCAAAAGCAAATGTTTTGATCGAAAATGAATAAGTTCAGTAGACTTAGAAGCACAACCGATCAAGGCATTGATTGGTCAAGAACCAGCTCATATCCAAATGACGTCTGAGTCAAAAGGATGAATTCTAGGATCTGATTGAGGATTGCGAGCATTCACAACATATTGAATCAACAGGCTCAAAATGATAATGACAAGGGATGCCAATAAGATTACGAGACTTATGGGATTAACCATAATGCAAGCAAGCAAGAATTTCAAGAGCAATAGGTTGTTCAGGATTTTCAGAAGAATGAACGGTATTGCGAAGACTTTTGTGAAATACCTGAATCAACTGGGGATGAGTGGATACTCGGTAAGTGCGAGAAATTATCCGTAGGGGTATTCAGGCTCAAAGGATTCTTAGAACAACAGAGAGAATTTCAAGGTATCTTGTAGTAACAAGATCAACTGGGAAACATTGTATGAATTGCGAGTATACATGGTTATCCATAGGGGTTTATCGATGGAAGGGAATTGCAAAAGCGATGGCACAAAGTATCGATGGAACATCGAAGAGTAACTCCGGAATCTTCTAGTGCAGCAGGCGATCATCTGAAGTGAGGGGCTCTCCGGGAGAAAGTATTTTCAAGAACCTAAAGTTAGATTTGTTTTTAGCAAAATCATTTAACCCGAATAGAAGAGAGATCAGAATCCTAGAGTATAGACGAGGAATAAAAGATCCTAATACCACCCAATGGCGACGTGGGCCTATAAGGCACACAGCCATGTTAGTAAAAAATTTGCAATGACTAGACTCAACTTCGGCCAAGGAGTGTGGAAGGGGGATTCCTATAGGCAGTCAGCTCTGATACCAACTTGTGACGCCCCTGATTCAATCGTACACTAATCTTGCATGCAAATGTGTACGATCAAGATCAGGGACTCACGGGAAGATATCACAACACAACTCTAAAAGTAAAATAAGTCATACAAGCATCATATTACAAGCCAGGGGCCTCGAGGGCTCGAATACAAGTGCTCGTACATAAACGAGTCATCGGAAGCAACAATATCTGAGTATAGACATAAGTTAAACAAGTTTGCCTTAAGAAGGCTAGCACCAACTGGGATACAGATCGAAAGAGGCGCAAGCCTCCTGCCTGGGATCCTCCTAAACTACTCCTGATCGTCATCAGCGGCCTGCACGTAGTAGGCACCCCCGGTGTAGTAGGAGCCGTCGTCGATGGTGGCGTCTGGCTCCTGGGCTCCAGCATCTGGTTGCGACAACCAGGTTGAAAGGAAAGGGGGGAAAAGGGGGAGAAAAGCAACCGTGAGTACTCATCCAAAGTACTTGCAAGCAAGGATCTACACTACATATGCATGGGTATATGTGTAAAGAGGCAATGTCGGTGGACAGAACTGCAGAATGCCAGAATAAGAGGGGGATAGCTAGTCCTATCGGAGACTATGCTTCTAGCAACCTCCGTCTTACAACATGTAGAAGAGAGTAGATTGAAGTCCTCCAAGTAGCATCGCATAGCATAATCCTACCCGGCGATCCTCCCCTCGTCGCCCTGTGGGAAAGCGATCACCGGGTTGTCTCTGGAACTTGTCTGGGTGTGTTTTATTAAGTATCCAGTTCTAGTTGTCATAAGGTCAAGGTACAACTCCGGGTCGTCCTTTTACCGAGGGATACGGCTATTCGAATAGATAAACTTTCCTGCAGGGGTGCACCACATAACCCAATAGGCTCGATCCCATTTGGTCGGACACACTTTCCTGGGTCATGCCCGGCCTCGGAAGATCAACATGTCGCAGCCCCACCTAGGCACAACAGAGAGGTCAGCACGCCGGTCTAAATCCTATGGCGCTGGGGTCTGGGCCCATCGCCCATTGCACACCTGCACGTCGCGAGGGCAGCCGGAAGTAGAACTAGCCCCCTTAATACAAGAGCAGGCTTACGTTCCAATCCGACGCGCGCTGCTCAGTTGCTGATGTCATGAAGGCTTCGGCTGGTACCACGACGTTGAGTGCCCATATCTTTCCCGCGTAGTTGGTTAGTGCATATAGGCTAGTGGCCAGACTCAGATCAAATACCAAGATCTCGTTAAGCGTGTTATTTTGAAGTAACCGCGGATGCCGACCAGGCCAGGCCCACCTTCCTCCTAGGTGGTCTCAACCCGCCCTGTCGCTCCGCCACATAGTAACAGTCGGGGGCCGTCGGGAACCCAGGCCCTCCACTACCGGGATGGAGCCACCTGTCCTTCCATCCCCCACATCGGAATCACTTGCGGGCACTCAACGAGCTGACCCGACTTTAGTCATCATCTACAGTATATGTATGTATAATATATACCCGTGATCACCTCCCGAGTGATCACGGCCCGATAGTATAGCATGGCAGACTGACAAGAATGTAGGGCCACTAATGGTAAACTAGCATCCTATACTAAGCATTTAGGATTGCAGGTAAGGTATCAACAGATGTAGCAACAATGACAGGCTATGCAACAAAATAAGATTAATCGAAACAGTAACATGCTACACTACTCTAATGCAAGCAGTAGAGGGAAGAATAGGCGATATCTGGTGATCAAGGGGGGGGGGGGCTTGCCTGGTTGCTCTGGCAAGTAGGGGTCGTCAACTCCGTAGTCGAACTGGGGTCGCCAACAGTCTCGGGGTCTACCAGAAAGAAGTAACGGACGGGGAACACAATAAATAACAGAGCAATTAAAGCATCACAAAGCGAGACGCGGCACTACGCGGTGCTAGAGGTGACCTAAGGTAGCAGGAGGTGATACTGGCGAAGGGGGAAACATCCGGGAAAGTATCGCCGGTGTTCCGCGTTTTCGGACAGATGAACCGGAGGAAGAAAGTGCATGTTTGCTATGCTTGGGATGTGTGGCGGACGAACGGGCTGTGTATTCGGATTCGTGACACCGTTCTGAGCAACTTTCATATAGAAAACAATTTCATCCGAGCTACGGTTTATTTTATATGATTTTCTAAGGATTTAATCATTTTAGAATTTATTCAATTATTTTAATCCAACATTATCCAGAATAGTGCATGCTGACGTCAGCATGACGTCAGCAGTCAACAGAGGTGTTGACTGGTCAAACTGACATGTGGGTCCCCGCATATCATACTCTTGTTTATTCAAATTAGGGTTTAACTAATCTAATTATAGTTTATTTAATTAACACCTGTTAATTAGGTTAATTAAACATAATTAAGTTAATTAATTAATTAATATATTACTTTTATTATTATTGATTTTTTAATCTTCTTCTTTTTTTAATCTTTTTTTTTCTGGGGGCTAGGCCTCACATGTCATTGGCCCTACGGGCCTTAACGGGCACAGGCACGCGGGCGCCAGGAGCGGGCGCGGGGCACCCGCCCAGGCCGACTGGGGAGTGACTGAAAGTGCTAGTTATCGACTAGAGGGGGGGGGTGAATAGGCGATTTTTATGAAAGTCTTCAAAACGTGGAAGTTTCGAAGACAAACAATAGAAATGACCTAATTGATATGCAGCGGAAGATAAACTACAACAAGCAAGCCATAGTCAAGTATGCAATAATGTGAAAGTACAAAGACTAATAGCCGCTTGGTAGTAAGGATCAGGATGGAAGATAGTATGAAGCCAACAAATGATAGTAGTCAAGCAATGAAGTCAAACAGGTACGACAAATAGGCAATGACTTCACGAAGAAAAACACTAAGTAAAGGAAGGGAGAGGATAGAACCAGTCACTTGTTGAAGACACATGATTTGTTGGACCAGTTCCAGTTGTTGTGACAACTGTACGTCTGGTTAGGGAGGCTGAGATTCAAATCAGAAGACCGCGTCTTCACCTTATTCCCCTTGAGCTAAGGACACACAGTCCTCGCCCAATCACTCTGGTAAGTCTTCAAGGTAGACTTCCGAACCTTCACAGACTTCGTTCACTGGCGATCCACAATGACTCTTGGATGCTCAGAACGCGACGCTTAACCGGCTGGAGGATACACAGTCCTCAAGTGTAATAAGTCTTCAGGTCACACAGACAGAAAGACTTCAGTGATGCCTAACACTCTTTGGCTCTAGGTGTTTGGGCTTTGTCCTCGCAAGGATTTCTCTCTCTCAAAGGCTTTGAGGTGGGTTGCTCTCAAACGACAAAAGCCGTGAACTGACTCTGAGCAGCCACCAATTTATGGTGTAGGGGGTGGGCTATTTATAGCCACAAGGCAACCCGGCCTGATATGTCCAAAATGACCCTGGGTCACTAAGGAACTGACACATGTTCCAACGGTCAGATTTCAAACACACACGGCAACTTTACTCGGGCTGCAAGCAAAGCTGACTCATCCAGCTCTAGATAAGATTTGCTCTCATTGTCTTCGCTTGAAGACATAGGATTTGGGTTGAGCATCACTTCAGTCATTCTGACTTTGTTCACTTGGACCCCACTTAACAGTACGGTGGTTCCTATGACTCAACAAAGAAGAAAAGGAAACAACGAAACAACACAGTCTTCGCACTCCATAGTCTTCACTCAATGTCTTCTCATGTCATAGTCTTCAATATGAATATCTTCACATACCACCATTGTCGTCAATGTCTTCATACATTTTTAGGGGTCATCTCCGGTAGGTAAACCGAATCATTGAGGGACACTACCTGCGTTATCCTGTAATTCTCACAAACGCATTAGTCCCTCAACCAACTTTGTCGTCAATACTCAAAAACCAACTAGGGGTGGCACTAGATGCACTTACAATCTCCCTCTTTTTGGTGATTGATGACAAACTGGTTGAAGTTTTCAACGGGGATAAAGTATGTGAAATTGTAAAGGATAGGGTATTGTCTTCATAAGTGGCAAAGGCTCCCCCTGAAGATGTGCATATAAGTAATTTGCTTTTGGAATGCAAATGCACATGGCAGGTTGTACTTGTGGAGATCCTCTTCAACTTATGAAGATAATTCATCATGCATGAAATGATATAACTAAGAGAGTGACATGCATAATGAAAAATGGACGTCTACAAAATGATCTAAGTGCGGAAGTTATCATCGCACATGGAAAAGCAAGTAAGTAGCAGACGACCAACGAGTTTAAGTGTTACAACTCAAAGAACGAAATGTATCAAAAGCAAGAGTTGTAATCACTAGGCAAAATATAAAGCAACCGCCCATTTGAACCCGCTTGAAGACTATCAAACTCATATGCTTCTCCCCTTTTTGTCAGTAATGACCAAAAAGGTTTGAAGACATAGAGCATCTACTCGTTCTCATGAGGAGTAGGTGAAGCAGCTGGGTTGTCGTTGTTGTTCGGCGGCGCAGACGAACTTGGTGCAGTGTCGATGCGTGCAGTAGGGGCGGTGAAGTAGCATCGTCTTAATCATCGATCACTTTGGCATTCACAGTTGCCGTGGAGGAAGAATAGTCAGAGTCTTCAAGGGATGGAGTTCGACGTAGGACAGCATTCCATGGAGGAGTGGAGTCAAACTTGAATCTTTCAGTGAAGCCATCGTCTTGAAGATCTTCTTCAGCACTAAGCAGCGTCAAACTCTTCCATGATCGCTGACAGGTCTCGTGAGTGACAAAAGCATTCTTGGTGGCAAGATTTCGAACGCGATTGACGTCCACCAATAGGCTTTGCATCTGTCGCTTGAGCCAAAAGTGATGCTTGTCTTGTTTCTAATGAAGTGCCACAAGAAGTTCTCGGTCATTTAGGACGCGAGAGCGCTTCTTAGGCCTTTGGGAAATTGTGCTCTCAGTAGCTTCAGTTTGCGCACGATGAGGCAGACGAGTGTTTCCAGCCATTGGATAGACACGAGTTACTGCTTGGACTTCATCCATGGGCTGAGTGAAGCTTTGGTGTTCAGCATTTTGAAGACAAAGAGGCTTCTTGGCAGGCTCAGGGTATATGGCGTCAACTGACATATCAACCTCTGGTAGAAAGATCAGATGATTGCAAGGAGAGGGCTGATAGTTGATAGCAGAGTGTAGCTTGATGAGGCGCATGACCCATGGAGCATAGAATTTCAGGCCAAAAAGGTCAGATCCAGACGCAGCCAGTTGCCGGATGAAGAATTCTTGTGTATTGAAGCTGATGCCATTGAGGATGTAAAAGACCAATGTCTTCATGGCTCCTTCAAGTTTTGCAGCTGATCAATGTCCTTTGATAGGCCATAGAGTCCGCCTGATGATGTGATATATTGTGCGAGGCAGATACTCAAGGTCATCAACAAAGAACTCCTTTGGGTATTCAGTGTCAAGTGGCAGAGGCTTCATCATGCTCAACATCTGGCTCATGTTGGGCTCTGGCTTGTGGAAGATGCTCTCCAGTGCATGCGGTGGAGTTGACAATCAGGTTCGAACAGCTCTCCGGGAGTGGGTATGCCTGTAAGCTCAATAATGTCAAGAGCTTTGGCTTCATGATGAACATTGCCTGTCATCCACTCGAGAACCCATGTCTTTGTATCCCTGTTGTAGACGCGAATGTGAAGGGTAGCATAGAATTGAAGCAAAAGTTCCTCATCCCAATGTTCTTTGTCTGTCACAAAGCTGAGCAAACCAGCATCGCGAAAGCAGTCAAGTGCTTCTTCTAAGCATGGCAGTCCAGCAATGGCTTCAGTGTCGAGGCACATATGAGGGAAAATGCGCCCTTGATCATACAGAATGCAGGAGTAATAGCTTCGTTGCTGATAACTCCAGAAACGATCAGATGATATTTTTGGCCTTGAGTAGGGGTTCTTTGCGCTGTCAAAGAAGGTGTTGTGGCTTTTGAAGCCATTTGCATTGAAGGACCCTGTAGAGGTGGCAGTACCTGGGAACCTTGGCAGTCTTGGCTTTGGTTTCTGGACCTGAGGCCTATGCTCAATATGATAATCAAACTGAGGACCAAAGGCAGTAGGCGGAGGGACTAGAACGGGCCATTTGACAGTGATAAGCTGGCCATAGTTGTATGCTTTCTCAATTGTATGAGGCCTTGGTGGCGGAACAGGAGCAGTGGCAACAACAGAGTCTTCAGGCTGCACAATAGATGCTTCAGGAGCAGTTGCATTATTGGCTTCTGGCATATTGGTTGGTGCAGGCTCCACACTTGCTTCAACCTCCACTTGATGAGCTGGAGGGTCGGGCACTGGCACGTTCACTTCAGGAACAACTTCTTCAGTCATGGGGGGAGTAGGGACATGTTCTTCTTCTTGTTTGTCATTGGCTGATGCAGCCGGATTGTCTTCAGTAGCTTGGGCGTCAGACACGGAGACATTCATAGTCGGAGTGGCTTCTGGGAACACTTGACGTGCAACAGGTTGGTGTTGCACTTCTCCTTCTGGAATGCTCGAAAGAGGGACTTGAGGCCTTGGTCCTTTGCGAAGCCTGCGTAATGCTTGCGACGCCTTTGGAGATGGAGTAGGCTGGGCCTCATCCTCTTCTTCTTGCACAGGTGGTGTGACTTGTTGTTGTTGGGGAGTACTTGGGGAGTCTTGTTGTTGTGGGCGATCAGCCCATGATGCATCCTGAGCAATTGGCGTCAGAGGACGACCAATGCTGATGAGTTCGCTGTTCGTGAGAACAGGCGATGATACCACGTTGTGTTCAATCTGAGGAAGAACTTCATCATCTTCAACATTGTCATGGTGACCAATGTCTTCAGCAGCGGTGGGATCAACTGCTGGAATGTCTTCAGCTTCATAAGCCTCCGTGGAAGCAGGCTCATGAACTATCATCCATTGTTCTTGGTGTTCAGATGCAGGGCGAACCATTGAGATAGGTTCAACAACTAAGGGCTCTGTGGGAGCAGCCCGATTCTTCTTGGTTTTGCGCTTCTTCCTGGAGGGAGCAACATCAGAGACTTCTGTATTTTTCCTTTTTCTGGCTCCAGCCTCGGCAACCCTCGTCTTCTTCAGTTCTGAAGCGGTTGACTTGACCTTTGGCTTCGAGCCAGTCATGCTGCTTGGGAAGACTATGCGAGGTTCTTCCTGCCTTGAAGGTGCAGATTGGTCAGTTAATAGCTTCTTCCTTTTTACAGCCATTCTGGGGTCAATGCTTGGACGACCAAGAGCCTTGCGTGTCTCAGCCTCATTGTAGGCTAGCACACACTTGTCAACCAGACTCTTCATGCGCTCCCGAGAGCCTCTAGCTTCTTCGCGCTTCGTGTGAAAGGCTTCTTTGAGCTCGTGCAACATGATCTTGAAGTTTTTGACATCTTGCACGCTGAGCTTGGCCACATGCTTCTTGAACTGAGCTTTCTCATAGTCGATCTTGTGCTTCAGTTCAACGATGCGCTGAGCAAGAGCTAGCTCAGAAGCAATGGCGCCATTGAAGGAGACGCTAAGGCCAATGGGAAGTTGCAGATCATCAAAGCTGAGATTTGGGGTGTCAAACCACTCATCAATGAAGTTATGGATGATTGCCACATCAAAGAGAGGCAAATCATTGAAGATCTCTGCTTCTTCCTTGCTCTTGATCAGTTGCTCAAGAGCATCATCTGCAAGATCTTCATCGCTGGACAGATCAATGTGCTCTTGTCGTAGAATGGCAACAGGATTCAATGTCTGATCAGTATTTTTGATGATTTTCTTTTTCTTCTCCGTCTTCTTGGAGATACGTGATAGATCTTCAGACTGCACACTGTCTTCAGGAGGTGCAGTGGCCAGTGGCTTCACACGTGAAGCTTTTGGAGGAGCAGCTGATCGTGAAGCCTTAGTCTTCTTTAGCTTCTGCGGTTTTGGAGAAGGAGCTGGGGCTTCATCAGTGTCAGCATCATTATCAGAATGATCCACTTTGGCACCTTGGACCAAGATGTAAGTGATGAGGCCATCAAGGTTGGAGAAGGAGCCGATGACATTGGGTTCTGCATCACGTGAGCCGTCAGCACGGGGAGCAGAGGGACCAGGGTTGAAGTCTAACCCCAATGACTTCTTGTTTTCCTTGGCCGATGCCTTTGCATGCTGGAAGTTGCGCTTGAAGAGATTATCGTCACGACACCAGAGCAATGATGACGGGTTGGCATTTTCAGGCTGAGGTCCACGGACCATACAAGGATAGAAACCATGTGCAATAGCTTCAGCTCTATTCTTGGGTGGAAGGCCTCGATAGAGAATATCACCCCAAGGACTTTTGATAGCATTCTTCTCAGCGTATTCTTGGGTCACGAACTTGTATTTGAACCATTGTTTAGCCCAATATCGTCGAATCCATTGGATTTGTGTCTTGCGCTGATTATAATCCTCTTCAGGATCTGTCTTGTAAAGCTTTGCGAGGTCATCAGGCAAATCCTTTGATGTTTCCCCTCGACGCTGTCTGCCACCCTTCCTTACAGATTTCTCTGCAGCCATGAACTTCAAACCGAATGGCTTCAATACGTTCAAGGGCTTCAAAGGCTTTCGCTTGCTGGACAAACATGAACTGGCTTCGGGAGAGTTAATGTGATGTTGTAAGAATTCTGCAAACGAATGCAGACTATGAGAACCTAGGGATTCTCCCACGGACATGTACCTGTGACAGCATTAGAGATGCGAGGGAAGGGGAAGAGGTCATATGCATTCTCAGAAGATTTTGAAGATAAATCAGTTTGAAGACATTGACCTCATGATGCAAAGACATTCACTTATATGTTGAGAGTTGGTTCCAGATTTGTACGAATCCTTGAATAAGTACAAGTGAGGAATCTAACTGGATATGAAGCTTAAGTGAATATACTAGGCAGTATGAGATGCAGACAGAATAGATCTAACATTGTATTGGCATAAACCAATTTTGGTAAGTAGGATGAATCTTTGAGGATCAAAAAGATGGTAAAAATAGAGTTGTATTTACCACACGAAGAACTGCTAGATGGGATGAATAGGAGACCGAGCAGTTCAATCCACCATGCCCTAACTTGGCGACGGAGGACACCTACGGTGGCGGCGGAGAGGACAATGTCCGCGGCCGGCGTGAGGACGACGTCGGAGAAGTCGCGGCAACTAAGCACTTCATCGCCGGCGTCGTCGAGAGCTAGCGATGGCGCTAGGGTTTTGACGAGGTGGAGAGGTGGAAGAAGGTTTTCTTTACCGCAGGGGGCATGTATTTATAAGGAAGTGTGCGGCACAGCGCAATTACGCAGGTGCCCCTGGCGGTTCACATCTGAGGGGCACGTGGCAAGCATGCAACATACTCAGAGTTGTCCCACGTTCCCACGCCCGCCAGGTTTGTCGGATGGTTGTTCCGGCTTCTCCGGATTTCAAACAATAAGGATGAATCATTTAAAACAGATTTAATGTTTGTCTCTGTGTCTTCTGCTGACAAGGACGCAGAGAAGACATTCGACAGTTTCTATAGAATGCATATGATTTGGACAGATAGAGTTTGAGATAGAAAGCATAGAGAGATTAGGGTCCGATCACATTCACTTAGTTCAAAAGATTCAACTAGGAAGACATAGCTATAAGTGAATGTTGTAGAGGACAGAACACTAGTATATATATCTGAAAGCAATCAGATCATAATGAAGAAAATCATGAAGATAAATTGAGATTGAAGACAAACTAAATGCGAAGTCATTTCAAAATAACGCCATGAGTGAAACACTTCAAACCAAGAAATTTGGTGGTGGCGTTACCCACCGTATAGGAAGTATTAGACCCAGACACGGTGCACAATTATCGTGGCGCTCCGAAGTCAAATTCCATGTTAATGTATTCACACTCAGAATGTAAGTCTTCATTGATTGAAGATATACTTTACTTCGTGTATTGCACATCTAAGTCATCAACATGCATAAGTGTTAGGATGTGTGCCTGATCACAGGACATTTGAGGATTCCAAGATATTTAGCTCACACCGTAACTTGCAAAACCTTTTCTCATCCAAGGGCTTTGTGAAGATATCTGCCAGTTGCTCTTTAGTGTTGACGTGAATGATGTCAATATCTTTCTTCATGACATGATCTCTAAGAAAGTGATGACGAATTTCAATGTGCTTTGTCTTCGAGTGCTGGACTAGATTGTTGGCAATCTTGATGGCGCTTTCATTGTCGCAGAAGAGAGGCACTTGTTTCAGATTGATGCCATAGTCCTTGAGAGTTTGCTTCATCCATAGAAGCTGAGCGCAGCAAGATCCAGCAGCAATGTATTCAGATTCAGCCGTTGAGAGTGATACACAGTTCTGCTTCTTTGAAGACCAACATACAAGTTATCGTCCCAGAAAGTGACATGTGCCTGATGTAGACTTGCGATCCACCTTGTCACCAGCATAATCAGCATCCGAGAATCTAACCAGATCAAATTTTGAGCCTTTTGGATACCATAATCCGAGTGTTGGGGTGTAAGCCAAATATCGAAGAATTCGCTTCACAGCTAAGTGATGCGATTCCTTTGGTGCCGCTTGGAATCAAGCACACATGCAAACACTAAGCATAATATCTGGCCTAGATGCACATAGGTAAAGTAAGGAACCAATCATGGAGGGGTATACCTTTTGATCAAACTCTTTCCCATTGTCGTCGGGACCCAGATGGTGTTTGGCTGGCATAGGCGTCGTGTAACCTTTGCAATCTTGCATTCCAAACTTCTTCAGACAATCTTTGAGGTGTTTTTCTTGAGATATGAAGATGCCATTCCTTTGCTGACGAATTTGAAGACCAATGAAGAACTTCAGCTCACCCATCATGGACATTTGATATTGCTCTTGCATCATGTATCCAAACTCATCACTATACTTCTGGTTGGTGCAGCCGAAGATAATGTCATCCACATATATTTGGCACACAAACAGTTCACCATCATATGTCTTCGTGAAGAGTGTGGGATCAAGGGATCCAGGTTTGAAGCCTTTGCTCTTCAGGAAGTCTTTGATCGTATCATACCAAGCGAGAGGAGCTTGTTTGAGGCCATACAGTGCTTTGTTTAGCTTGTACACCATATCAGGATCTTTTGGATCTTCAAAGGCCAGGTGGTTGAGCAACGTATACTTCTTCTTCAATTTTGCCGTTGAGAAATGCACTCTTCACATCCATTTGATGTAGCAAGATGTTGTGGTGGTTAGCATAGGCTAGCAGTATGCGAATAGCTTCAAGCCTAGCCACAGGAGCAAATGTTTCATCGAAGTCAATTCCTTCAACTTGAGTATATCCTTGAGCACAAGACATGCTTTGTTTCTGACGACTTGACCATGCTCATCTGCTTGTTTCGATATATCCATTTTGTGCCAATAATGTTATGCTTGCGAGGGTCAGGACGCTTGACTAGTTCCCAAACATTGTTCATCTTGAACTGTTGAAGTCCTTCTTGCATAGCTTGTATCCATTCAGGTTCCATAAAGGCTTCAGCAACTTTCTTGGGTTCTGATATTGACACAAACGAAAAGTGCCCACAGAAATTTGCTAACTGTGTTGCTCTTGAGCGAGTAAGTGGACCAGGTGCATTGATGCTATCAATTATCTTCTCAATTTGTACTTCATTTGCAACACGAGGATGAACTAGACGAAGACCTTGCTCTTGCTGATCATTGTCATCATTGGGAGAATTATCTTCGGTCTGAGCATTGTCTTCGGGTTGGTTTGGTGTAGAAATGATAAGTTCCTCTTCAGGCTGTGCTTCAGAAGGCATGATTTCACCAGTTCCCATCAGCTTGATAGATTCGCTGGGCGGAGCTTCATCTAGTGTACTTGGCAGGAGCTCTCTTTGTGAACCGTTGGTGTCATCAAATCACACGTCCACAGTTTCAACAATTTTGTAGAGATAGAGGTTGAAGACTCTGTAAGAGTGCGAGTCCTTTCCGTAACCAAGCATGAAGCCTTCGTGAGCTTTAGGTGCAAATTTTGACTTGTGATGGGGATCCTTGATCCAGCACCTAGCTCCAAATACTCTGAAGTAGCTCACATTTGGCTTCTTGCCAGTAAGGAGCTCATAGGATGTTTTGTTCAGAAGCTTGTTGATGTAAACATGGTTGATGATGTGACATGCTGTATCAATAGCTTTAGGACAGAACTTTCTTGGTGTCTTGTACTCATCGAGCATTGTTCGAGCCATCTCAATGAGGGTTCTGTTTTTGTGCTCTACGATGCCATTTTGCTGAGGTGTGTATGGAGCAGAAAACTCATGAGTGATTCCCATTGTATCCAGATAAAGATCAAGCCTGGTGTTCTTGAACTCAGTGCCGTTATCACTTCTGATATGCTTGATCTTGACGCCATAATTGTTCATGGCTCGATTGGCGAAGCGTCTGAAGACATCTTGCACTTCAGTCTTGTAGAGAATTATGTGCACCCATGTATATCTTGAGTAGTCATCAACAATGACGAATCCATAGAGACAAGCAGTTGTTGTGAGGGTAGAGTAATGAGTAGGGCCAAATAAGTCCATGTGTAACAGCTCGAAGAGTTGAGATGTCGTCATGATTGTCTTCGAGGGGTGCTTTGCCCTAGTCATCTTTCCAGCTTCGCAGGCACCACACAAATGATCCTTCTTGAACTTGACACCCTTGATGCCTATGACATGCTTCTTCTTGACAAGTGTGTGTAAGTTCCTCATGCCAGCATGCCCCAGCCTCCAATGCCAGAGCCAGCATTCTAAAGCTTTTGCAAAAAGACATATGGCAAGCTGTGGACCTGCTGAGAAATCTACCATGTATAGATCATCTTTCTGATACCCTTGAAAGACTAGAGACTTGTCAGATTCCATTAGTACTAGGCAACGATATTTTCCGAATAGCACAATCATGTTCAAGTCACAAAGCATTGAGACAGACATTAAGTTGAAACCAAGGGATTCAACAAGCATCACTTTATCCATGTGTTGATCCTTTGAGATTGCAACTCTACCTAGACCCAATACTTTGCTTTTACCAGTGTCAGCAAACGTGATGTGACTCTTGTCTGATGGACGTAAGGTTGAGTCCATGAGAAGACTTCGATCACCAGTCATATGATTAGTGCATCTGCTGTCCATAATCCATTCTGAAGCATGAGGTGTCATACCCTACAGTGCAGTTAGGAGGATAGGCTTCACAAAGAGTGTTGTGAAGCATAAGCATTTGACGCACACAAGGATTATGACAGCATAGATCAAGGTTAGGACTCATAGTATGACTAGTAAGCGATTCAGATGTGAAATACATAGTAAGACCATTTTATCATGCGTCCCTTAATGTGTTTTAGGTCCCCAGCAATAGTATTGGACGCCTTTGATTGCAGGCTGGAGACCTTATTCTGCAAAAGAAAGTTAATTCTTCTTCACCACCCACATCTTCAGGTGTGGCTTAGAAGCAATGAGTCTAAGTGCAGCATCTGAGAATTTTGGCCTTGAATCCCTAGCAAATAGCCTTGCAGGAGATGAATGATACTCATATGAATAAGCAGAAAAGTTCTTAGTTCTATGAACATAGCGGTTTGAAGACACACGCTCATATTCATAAGTTTGAGTACGATTTCCCCGCAAAACATTGGCGTTAGGGTGACTCAGGTGAGTCATGTATCTGTATGAAGCCTTTGGGCCATATGAAGCCATGGGTCTGGGGTTTGTCTTCTTCCTTGGTGGTGTCATGATGACATTCACAGGAAGATTCTCAATACACTGCTTAGGTACCCAGATCTTCTTCATAGGTGGTCCATTCCTGCAGTTAGTACCAATATACCTGGCAAACACTTCACCATTATTATTTTTGAACAGTTTATAGTTTGCATCAAAGGATTCATCAATGATGATAGGGTTAGCGCAAGTGAAGCCAGATAAGGTGGATGGATCTACTGAAGGTTCCTTTGCAGCAACCCATGTGGTTTTGGGATACTGCTCAGGCTTCCAGTAGGAACCATCAACATTCATTTTCCTCTCGAACCCAACACCCTCTTTCCTGGGGTTTCGGTTCAGAATCTGCTTTTTGAGGACATCGCAAAGTGTCTGATGTCCTTTCAGACTTTTATACATCCCTGTTTCAAGCAATGTCTTCAACCTAGCATTTTCATCAGCAATAGTAGTGGTATCCTCCGCAGAGGGGTTAGTTACCACATCAGTAGTTGAAGGCAATGCAATAGTAGCAGCAGTGGAACATTCAGCAACAAAGGTAGCGTCATCACGCTCAATGCATTTTAGACATGGTGGTTCAAATCCATCCTGGGCGGAACTGATCGGTTGAGCGCAAAGTGACTCATTCTCTTTTTGAAGATCTTCATGAGCCGCTTTCAATTTCTCAAGCTCTTGCTTCCTTTGAAGATAATCATAGGAGAGCTTTTCATGAGTGGTTGAGAGCGTTTCATGAAGACTTTCAAGTTCTTGGTACTTAGCATGAAGATTTTTTATGTCTTCAACTAAGGACTGTGAACGTGTCATTTCTGCGTCCAACAGGTCATCGCTTTTGTCTAACAGTTTTTGAGTATGTTCCATAGCTTTTTGTTGTTCAGTTGCAATTTTAGCAAGTGTTTTGTAGCTGGGTTTGGATTCACAATCAGAGTCATCTTCACTTGATGTTTGAAAGTAAGCATCACGTGATTTTACCATGGCACCACGTGCCATGAAGCAGTAGGTGGGAGTAGGATCGTCCTTGTCATCAGCTTCAGCGTTGGTGTGGGAGTCATTGTCTTCAGTGTTGAAGATGGACTTGGCAACATAGGCTGTGGCTAGAGCCAGACTTGCAACGCCAGGGTCAGACTCCTCTTCAGACTCCACCTCCGCCTCCTTAGAAGCAGACTCCTCCTCTGAATCCATTTCCTTGCCAACAAAAGCACGAGCCTTGCCAGATGAGCTCTTCTTATGAGATGAAGACCTTGATGAGGACTTGGAAGAAGACTTTGAAGATTTCTTCTTCTTCTTGTCATCAGAATCATATTCCTTGCTCTTCTTCTTCTTCTTCTTCTCATTGTCCCATTGTGGACACTCAGAGATATAGTGTCCAGGTTTCTTGCACTTGTGACATGTTCTCTTCTTGTCGTCATGAGTGGAAGCTTCATCATTTCTTGAGCTAGATCGTGAAGACTTTGTGAAGCCCTTCTTCTTGGTGAACTTCTGGAACTTTTTCACAAGCATAGCAAGTTCCTTTCCAACGTCTTCAGGATCATCAGAACCGCAGTCAGATTCTTCTTCAGATGAGGAAACAACTTTTGCCTTCAAAGCGCGAGTTCGGCCATAGTTGGGACCATAAATGTCTCTTTTATCAGAAAGCTGGAACTCATGTGTGTTGAGCCTCTCAAGTATATCAGACGGATCGAGTGTCTTGAAGTCAGGGCGTTCTTGTATCATGAGGGCAAGGGTGTCAAAGGAGCTGTCAAGTGATCTCAGTAGTGTCTTGACGATTTCATGCTTGGTAATCTCAGTGACGCCGAGAGCCTGAAGCTCATTTGTGATGTCGGTGAGACGATCAAACATGAGCTGGACATTTTCATTGTCGTTTCTCTTGAAGCGGTTGAAGAGGTTGCGAAGAAAACTGATCCTTTGATCTCTCTGGGTTGAGACGCCTTCGTTGACCTTGGATAGCCAGTCCCAGACTAGCTTCGATGTTTCTAGAGCACTCACACGGCCATACTGTCCTTTGGTCAGATGACCATAGATGATGTTCTTTGCAGTAGAGTCCAGTTGAATGAACTTCTTGACATCAGTAGGGGTGACACCTTCACCAGTTTTGGGAACGCCGTTCTTGACGACATACCAGAGGTCGACATCAATGGCTTCAAGATGCATGCGCATCTTATTCTTCCAGTAGGGATATTCAGTTCCATCGAACACGGGGCAAGCAGCGGAGACTTTGATTATCCCTGCAGTCGACATAGCTAAACTCCAGGTGGTTAAACCGAATCACACAGAACAAGGGAGTACCTTGCTCTGATACCAATTGAAAGTGCTAGTTATCGACTAGAGGGGGGGGGGTGAATAGGCGATTTTTATGAAAGTCTTCAAAACATGGAAGTTTCGAAGACAAACAATAGAAATGACCTAATTGATATGCAGCGGAAGATAAACTACAACAAGCAAGCCATAGTCAAGTATGCAATAATGTGAAAGTACAAAGACTAATAGTAGCTTGGTAGTAAGGATCAGGATGGAAGATAGTATGAAGCCAACAAACGATAGTAGTCAAGCAATGAAGTCAAACAGGTACGACAAAAGGCAATGACTTCACGAAGACAAACACTAAGTAAAGGAAGGGAGAGGATAGAACCAGTCACTTGTTGAAGACACATGATTTGTTGGACCAGTTCCAGTTGCTGTGACAACTGTACGTCTGGTTAGGGAGGCTGAGATTCAACTCAGAAGACCGCGTCTTCACCTTATTCCCCTTGAGCTAAGGACACACAGTCCTCGCCCAATCACTCTGGTAAGTCTTCAAGGTAGACTTACGAACCTTCACAGACTTCGTTCATCGGCGATCCACAATGACTCTTGGATGCTCAAAACGTGACGCCTAACCGGCTGGAGGATACACAGTCCTCAAGTGTAATAAGTCTTCAGGTCACACAGACAGAAAGACTTCAGTGATGCCTAACACTCTTTGGCTCTGGGTGTTTGGGCTTTGTCCTCGCAAGGATTTCTCTCTCTCAAAGGCTTCGAGGTGGGTTGCTCTCAAACGACAAAAGCCGTGAACTGACTCTGAGCAGCCACCAATTTATGGTGTAGGGGGTGGGCTATTTATAGCCACAAGGCAACCCGACCTGATATGCCCGAAATGACCCTGGGTCACTAAGGAACTGACACGTGTTCCAACGGTCAGATTTCAAACACACACGGCAACTTTACTTGGGCTACAAGCAAAGCTGACTCATCCAGCTCTGGATAAGATTTGCTCTCATTGTCTTCGCTTGAAGACATAGGATTTGGGTTGAGCACCACTTCAGTCATTCTGACTTTGTTCACTTGGACCCCACTTAACAGTACGGTGGTTCCTATGACTCAACAAAGAAGAAAAGGAAACAACGAAACAACACAGTCTTCGCGCTCCGTAGTCTTCACTCAATGTCTTCTCATGTCATAGTTTTCAATATGAATATCTTCACATACCACCATTGTCGTCAATGTCTTCATACATTTTTAGGGGTCATCTCCGGTAGGTAAACCGAATCACTGAGGGACACTACCTGCGTTATCCTGCAATTCTCACAAACGCATTAGTCCCTCAAACAACTTTGTCGGCAATACTCCAAAACAAACTAGGGGTGGCACTAGATGCACTTACAGTGACGGGCGCTGGGCTCCGACGGCCACCGCGACGAGCGGCCGCACGGCAGCGCCGGTGCGGGGCAACGGTGGTGCTAGGCGCCGGGCGCCAGCCCGATTGGCACCCGCCCGGTCCAGCCGCCGCACCGAGCGGTGCGGCGCGCGTAGACCAGAGAGGGCAAGGCCTGACGAGGTGGAGCGAGGCAATGGCCGGTGCAGGGGCCGCGGTCGACGGCGAGGTAGTGAGCAGTGGCAGCAGCAAAACGACAGGGAAGGGGGCAGGGCGTGACAAAGCGAGGCGCGGGCCGCGACGAGGGAGGAAGGCCGAGGCGCGCGAGGCCATGGCGGTGTAGCGCGGGGTCGGCGATGGCCGGCTGCGGCCACGGCGGGCACGGGGCCATGTTGAGCGCGGCACGGGACGACGGTCACGGCGACGTCCAACACAAGGAGAGGGGAGAGGGAAGAGGCCAGAGCCTCATCGCGATTCGTAGGGACGGGGCAGCGGGGTCGGGGTGGTCGACGGGGACGACGGTGGAGAGGAACAGGCCGGTGGGGAGGAGGCAGGCCGACGATGGCGTCCGGCGAGGTAGCTCCGGCGACGGCGTCGTGCAGCGTGGGCGAGGCGGAGTTGGGCGGAGTTGGGGTCGAGGTTGTCCGGTGAGGGCGAGGTTGGAGAAGCGATCCGGCGATGTCGGAGGCGACTCGAGTCGGGGACGATGGGATCGGGGGCGGCGTCGGTGTGGTCTTCGGGCAGCACCGGCGAGTGGTTCCCCTCCTCGATCCCGATCCAATCCGGGGAAGAGGGGGGGATATTTTGCGGGGGGGGGGGGGGGGGGAGTGTGGGGGTGTCGATGGGTGAGTGGGGGAGTGGGGGAAGGTTATGGGGTGCAGGGTGGGTCGGCCAGGTGGTTTGGCCCAATGGTCTGCTGGGCCGGAGCCCAAGTGGGTTTTCTTTCCTTTTTTTGTTTGTTTTTCTCTTTTGTATTTTCTTTCTTTTATTTATTTTCTTTTCTGTTTTAAATCATTTTAAATTACTTAGGCATTTTATAAAAATGTGTTTACTACACCATATTAACCTATGTAATATTTAGTACAAACCAAACATTTTTATTTTAATGTTCGAAAACTTTTATTATTTACCAAACTTTGAATTTGAATTTTGGACCGGTTTTGATCTAACGATAGATTAGCAGCAGTAACCGTGGTGACGTGGCACCATTAGTGATCACTGTAGCTTAATTATCCGGGCATCACACATGTGTTAAGTATTGAGTGGTTCAAAAGGGAGAGGCATGTGAATAATTTAGTTGATTGACACTCTGGGTTGTTTTATGATAAAATGTTTGATATGATAAAACATCAACGCATTAAGTCTCATGGTACACTTGTCATTCTTTCTAAACCTTATAGTATTGGTGAGCATGATGTGAAAGCCTTGATCCATATAACACAAGGATGTTTTTTTCTAATGTACTTTGATGTTACTTGCTTTGTATCAACTATATGCTATTGTATTGCATCACTATCCTCAAATTCATGCCTAATTACATCAGATTGATTATAACTCATGTTGGTGGCATTTACAATCAAAAGTTATTTTGTTCTACCTACTATAGGATGAGTAGGGATTAATACTAGGGATGCTGATATGTCTCGAACATATCTATAATTTTTTATTGTTTCATGTCATGTTTATATCATTTTGTCATCATTTTTTTGGAGTAACATATTAATTTAGTGCCCAGTGTGAGTTGCTATTTCTGCATGTTTTCCCTTTTTCAGGAAAACAATTTTATCGGGCCCCAAAAAATCCAGGAAAAAATCAATCGAAGATTCACATCTAGAAATATCTAGGGGCACCAACATAGGCCATGGGGGCCACCCGGAAGCCCCACCCGCTAGGGGGCATGAGGCCGCATGGGCCCTGTGGACCTCCTTTCCACCGCCTCTTGGTTCTTGTGCCATTATATACATGTGAAACCCTTCAGGAATTTATAGCACTAATTGTGCCGCCACCGCACACCTATGTTCCATGATGGTCCAATTTGCATACCTTTTACAGTACTCTGCCGAAGGGGGAATTCTTCATGATGGCCATCTCCATCAACTTGAAGGCCGTCATGATCAATCATGAATAGTTTCCTTTGGACTATGGGTCCGTAGTAGTGCCGGAGCTTGGACCAAACCTCTGGTGTAACAATGGGCTAAGGAGGGGCGAATTATGTGGTTTGTGTTATTTTTACTGCACTTATGGCCCATATACTATGGAATAGTAGGAGAATTCTTCATGGGCTGGCGGGGCGGTGGCCCAACTTGGCTACCGTGAAGCTCTGCCATTGAACTATAGCATTAGCTAAATGGTTTTCTCTCCCTTGCTTCTCAATACAAAAATCACATGAGCCGCCCTACATGATCGCGATCCATTTGTTGCAATTTTTTGGTTGTTTATTGTGGTATGATGAAATGTCAGTTTATGATCAGATTTATACATTAATATATTTTTTAGTATGCTTGGTTTCTTTGCTGCATAATTCTTCTTCATATATGCTCTCCAGTCTATTCCTCTTTCTTTGGCCAAGTTTGAGGTTTGATCTTCAGAGGGAGTTGTGTATGATAGTTGGATACAATCTTGCAAGTAATCTACCGCAGTGACATAAAGTGGAAAAGGCTTGAATTGTGTTGTTGCACTAGGGATAAAAAGATGGTTGCGTAGTTGTCCTTTGAACGCAAGACAAAGACAATATATCATTTACTTCATGTTATCATGCTTATTGCAACTTTGTTATGCATGTTGGATAGTGATCTTGGGTGGAGTATTAGCTATAGATGCAGTTGTATAACGGTCTATCAATATTGGCATATGATGCTCATATGTTAATTATGCCATGGATATCCATACTCATAAATACTGAAAATTACTTGTTGCTCAATTGTAATTTGTTTATGACAACATGCTTTTTGGAGAGACACCACTAGTGAACCTATGGACCCGGTCCATTTTCTTCCTATAAAACTTTCAATCTCATTCAACACACTTTTAATTTCTCAGATTTACATTCTCGCCAACTTTCCATTAAGTCCAAGCCATTTTCTGTTTCCATCGTCGTTTTAATCTTTTGTAACTAGCAAGCTGATGAGATTGACAACCTCACTATTCATGTTGGGGACTGAGAAAGTTTTGTATATGTGTGTGTGCAGGTGTTGAACATTGGTTATGATTCATAATCCCATGCTGGTTTGATAAACCTTGAGGTCATTTGAGAGAAATTGATGCTTGCTACAAACCCTGGCCCTTGGGGGGAGCAACACTCCTAGTTAAGAGGAAACACATATCAACTCCATGAGCCAAATGCGCTCTATTCGACACTTAACTTTAAGAGTGTGGTATGATGAGATAGAGACAGAGTATGCGAGGCACCAAGAAAATATCATGTCGACACTACTGAACACGTCTTAGTGACTACCAAGCCTATTTTGATGAAAAGATCAAAAGAAATATGGGTCCTTTTCACTTATTGGACAAAAGAGATGTGACATATGGATGGCATGGAGTGCTTCAAAAATATGGGGTACACAAGGATGTTGATTCTGATAAAGTTATTCTTGTGATTAAAAATAATATAGAATGACATATTTCTATGCAAGAAAAATGGAACCAAAATACATACCCTATACTGAAGATGAAAACGAGAACACAATAAGAAAGTAGTACTTGTCACTATGGAACAAGCCTTTAAAAAGCAGATGGTTGACTAGTTGTGGATTGGGATCCACATAGCGGAATGCAGATTGTGGGCAATATATCCTCATAGTGGATTTAAAATAAACACTCATAATTTTGGGGATTATTGTGTATATTTGTGGACCAACGACAAAAAACATGACATTTAATTTGAGCAATCATCATTTATATAAAAATATAAACCACAACTGAATAATACTTGGTCGTGCACCATTGGAGCAAGACAAATTTGGACAAATAGATCACACGACAGAATAATAAACACTTATATAACGGGAGATATCTGCGTATGGTGGATGACATGACGTTCTTACATCTGATATTGCGCTTGCATCATGGCAACACACTATTTTCTAGCGCAACCTGAGACTAATAGCGGGACGGCGACACTGCCACTAATACAGACGCAAATAGTGGAAGCAGCGACCAATCTTTAAAAGCTTGCTACGGGGTACTTGAAAAATGGTACTCCCTCTGTAAACTAATATAAGAGCGTTTAGATCACTAAAATAGTGATCTAAATGCTCTTATATTAGTTTACGGAGGGAGTACATGATGAAGTTCATTAGGATAAAGTTATTATCCCGATTAAAAAAAGGGAATGCCACTATTTTTATAGAATTCTGGAACAAAGGTTACAAACCCTATAGAGAATACAAAGGGAGAACAAAACAAGAAAGTAATAACCGTCCCTACAGATATGATATATACTCCTTCCGCTCCTTTATATAAGGTGTATTAGTTTTTCAGAAATCAAACAAGTGCATGTTTGACCGAGTTTTTTAAAAAAAATATCAATATCCACAATACAAAATTTATATCATTTGGTCCATCATGAAAAGTAGTTTCATGTTCTATCTATTAGGTATTTCAGGTGTTGTTATTCTATTTTGTAATCTTAGTCAAACATTCAAATGGTTGACTTGCATGCAAATCAATACACCTTGTATTCTGGAACGGATGGAGTATATAGGTTTTTCCATGAAAAAAATATGAAACATAGTACTTACAAACCCCATGGAGAAGACAAAAACGAGGAATTGTCAGTAAATAAAGATATGATATATAGTCCTCTGTATAAGGTGTATTAGTTTTTCAAAAATCAAACAAGTGCATGTTTGACCGAGTTTTTAAAAAATATATATCAATATCCAATACAAAATTTATATCATTTGGTCCATCATGAAAAGTAGTTTCATATTCTACCTATTAGGTATTTCAGGTGTTGTCATTCTATTTTGTAATCTTAGTCAAACATTCAAATGGTTGACTTGCATGGAAATCAATACACCTTGTATTCTGGAACGGATGGAGTATATAGGTTTTTCCATGAAAAATATGAAACATGGTACTTACAAACCCCATAGAGAAACAAAAACGAGGACTTTGTCATTAAATAAAGATATGACATGTAGTCCTTTCCTTGAAAAAAACCAGGGAACTTCATCATACGTTAAGTGGAAAACAGAAATAAAATGAAAAAGAGGTCCTACCAAGACTTGAAATTGGGTTACTAGATTCAGAGTCCAATATCCTAACCACTAGACCATAGGACCTTTGCTAACCTCCTTTTCAACTTGTCATTTTTATTTGCTAGAACCTCGGAAGCCGACGGCACCAAAAACAGTTGCTCTACTCTTTCGTATGGGAGATAATTCCTTGACCTCCGGAAGAAAAAGGCAAAGAGGAGCAGAGTGAATGAGACTAGACTGGCATAAGGAAAGACAAAACCTGAAGGATCAGGTTCACTGAAGCGCTCGTCAGGCTGCAGATGAACCAGCTGATGGCCATAGAGATGTTGAGAAGAACAAGAAGAGATTGTTCATTTTGCCTCCGCATGCAGTGGAACATTTGGTAATGATAATGATTATGGTGTTCTTGCTGGTCGGCCGATCCCTCTCCATCTCGGCAACGTGACATTTACGACAACATGTACAAGTTTTGCTACTCCATCCGTTTCTAAATATAAGATATTTTTAGAGATCTCAATATAAACGATGTACGGATGTATATAGACGTATTTTAGAGTGTAGATTCACTCATTTAGAAACGGAGGGAGTAGAATAGATGGTTGCTTCTGCTCTTCTGTTTTGCGAGGAGAATAGATGGTTGCTTGCTTGTGTATACTGAAAGAGGTTGCATGTTCATAAATAAGTATTGCACACTTATTCAGCTGCCACCAAGGAAAAGAAAAACGAAACAGCCATCCTCATAATCTGTACCGGCAATAAAACCAAGGATATAAAGCTTGTACCTCGCAAGCAAGACATCAAGCGCCTGTAGCTCAGTGGATAGAGCGTCCGTTTCCTAAGCGGAAGGCCGTAGGTTCGACCCCTACCTGGCGCGATCCCTTTTTCTCTCTATCTCTTGTTTTTGCAACGATCCTAATCAAGCTTTTTTGCTAGTACTAGTAGAAAGGACTTGCAAATAAGTTGCATCTCATTTGTATTCTTTTGCATCTCTGAACACGATTGCCTATTTACCATAGACCCCAAGTAGCTAAAGTAGATTTGCAACGATCCTAATCAAGCTTCTTTGCTAGAAAGGACTTGCAAATAAGTTGCATCTGATTTATCTTCTTTTGCATCCCTGAACATAATTGCCAATTTGCCATAGATCCCAAGTAGACTAAAAAGAGCAACAAAGCAGCATATAGCCATCTCCTCTTTGAAAGAAATCTGGATGGATTGGAATATAATTGCAAATCACTTCCCTCTAGAGTTTTTCTCACAGGGGAAGTCTCCGCATAAGCGTAAAGGAAAAATACTTTCTGAAGCACCGGATAGATATCGCCAATGTCCAAGGATTGCCATTATTAAGCAGCACATGTTGCCAAAGATTACAGGCACGAAAGGAATTTCAGGAGCACTACAGTGCTCGATATATGATTTGTGCAGATACAATTCTGCGAAAGCACCACATCCGGTGTCAAGTAGACTAAAAAGAGCAGCATATAGCCATCTCCTCTTTGAAAGAAATCTGGATGGATTGGAATATAATTGCAAATCACTTCCCTCTAGAGTTTTTCTCACAGGGGAAGTCTCCGCATAAGCGTAAAGGAAAAATACTTTCTGAAGCACCGGATAGATATCGCCAATGTCCAAGGATTGCCATTATTAAGCAGCACATGTTGCCAAAGATTACAGGCACGAAAGGAATTTCAGGAGCACTACAGTGCTCGATATATGATTTGTGCAGATACAATTCTGTGAAAGCACCACATCCGGTGTCATCACTTCGTTCCACGAACCAAACCAAACTGGACTGACTGAGAGTGGCTGGAGAGGACATGAAGCACACAAATTCCATCAGAACGACAAAACAATCTATCCTTCTTTAGTTACACTAGGAAACATGCCCGTGCGTTGCTACGGGCCATTGTCCGAACAATGCATCCTATAGGTCAAAGAAGTTGCACGCATGTCCTTCCACGGAGCCTGCCTCCTTCAGCTGCGAACAGCCCTCCAGTGGAGGGTTGTGGTTGCATTCCACCGGATGCTTTTTTTCCTTCTCAACTATGAATCTTGTTCTTTGAGACTTTAATTACTGCTACTCGTGAATGATTCATCATTGTGACCTTTATACGTAAATATCAATAAACTTCTTGTGTTCTTTCAAAAAGCATGATTTTTTTATCAATTTTCAAAGCATCTCATCTTTCAAGCATGCACATTTCAAATTGAGTCGATAATATATTAGAATTTAATCAGCCCCTATGACAAATTAAAATTAGCATATTTTCGTCTTGTAAAATGAAGTTTCAAAGACCATTTATATACAACAAATTTGTTTTCAAAGCATTTCTTGATTTTGTACCGCCTATCTTTTGTAAGATAGTAAGGTGTCCAACGTTGTGACGGGATAAATACTTGATGATGTCCAAAGGATTGAAAAAGGACATCAAAGATAACAAAAAAGTGAAGAATGGCAATGAACAATTTAAGAGCTACATGTATAGATGTCTTATAAATAAACAAAAAGGAATACACGATTGCTTCTGCCCATTCTCGTCCTACACAAGCAGAAATTACAAACAATATCTTCTTTCACACTGCATACAAAATCATGTTTCTTCTATGGCTTGGTCACCCTTCTAGTAAATATAGAGATGCGACGTGCTGATTTCACTTTTTTAGGCAAACTTAATTAGCGCATGCATGCAGTCAAATATTTAACAGGGCAGCGGATGCATTTAGGAAAAAGAAGGAAAAAATACGTGTAGTTAAATAAAACATCTGCCAAACACTGCAATTAAATAGGTGCCTGGTTGGGAATTGAAGTGTAATTCTCGCCGGCGTAACGAATTGAGGTAGCTTACTGCTGTGAATGCAGGAAATTACATGGTATTTATATTGTATTTACACACTTCAAAAATAAAATCTAGTTCAACCAAATAATATGCCCCATTCATCTATAAGTGTATCAGTGACAAAATGGCAAAAGAAGGCCTCCAGAATGTTATTCAACAGGATCAACTATTGGGGCTTTTGCTTTCTTTTGTCGTCCCTGAAAGTGCCAAATATGTTCATTTCTCACATCTTCGTTTCATTTTTATAGGGAAATTCTCTTTCAACAGAGGATCTACGTTATTTTTTTTCTCTTTACTATGAACAGATTAGGTGAACTCTGCTTCTCCGTTGAGCTTCCATCCCTTTAATAAAACATCAAATATATTTATTAGAAAAGTGGAAACAGTTATAACTTTTAGATGCTAGCCGCCCTTTCAAGTGAATAGAGCATTCCATCAGAATAAGAAAAACTGACATGGTTACCAATAACTTGCAGACCATTTTTGGTGATAATCGCCTTCACAAGCCTGGATTTCACAAAAGTTAAAAGCTCAACTAATTAATAGCCAATAATATCAAATTGACCCTAATAGCCAATAATGAGGCACACTTTCCTGGGCTACATGTCTAAAACTACCATCAGGGCTACCACCAACACAGATGCTCATTTTTCAGAACAACACACATGTCCTCTACAGAGGAAATCACCAAGTAAATCAATCTCGAAAAAAGAATAAAGTTTGCAAAAGATAATATTGGGTAAAAGGAGTGTATGGAAGTAATCTTACCGGTCAATAGTTTGGCGGTATCTCACGCCCGTTAATTGGAAAAATTGTCCGAACATCCATTTGTAGCTTTCTAATTTCCATCTCTCATCATCACCCCACCGGATAATACGGTCTCGAAGTTTTTGTTGACTCCAACAAATAGGCCGAACGGCGTTTCTTACATGTTCGATCTGTATGTGGTGTCGACGATAATCAAATCGTCCAAGTGTTTGTACTGAAGGTTCTGGCTACTGGTCTAGTGTAGTGGCCTGACTCTACAGTTACTACCAACCTGAAATGTACACTTGAGTGTTGAACCTTTTGCTTTGATCCTAGCAAAGGTTTTCAAGGTCTTACTGAGATCCTCATACCATGAATTCTTTTTGCTCCAATATCAGCAATCTGTGGGCACATAGTTTTCTACGAGACCGCCAAGATTCGATGGAATAAGCATTGTAGAATTCATATCCCTCGTCAAAACAAACTAAGGTCCCCATGGGTGGAATGGCCGAAGCCTCAATTTCTCCATGTGTTAACCCTGCAGTTGCCTTCTCCAGCGTGCTAACATGATACACAGAAGCAGATCCATGTTCATCGCCGCACCCTACAAAATCTGTCATCGGAAATTAGTCACGTAGGCAGAGACCGGCAGTAAGTTGATGAACGGGAGTACAATTTTCTTAATTTGCACCAGGAAGTGTACAACAGAACAATATCCAAATATTGAAGCATCCATATGTTATCTGAATTTTAACCTCAGGACTGCAATTAGCAAATGTAAAACTGTAGTATATCAACACAACCCGACCCTGAATGGTTTTGTCTATCTAAACATAGAAGGTTCGCACAGACTTGTGAAGTCGGAGACATCAAATGAGTGCAAATGACTAAACTGAGATATGTGCCGTGAGTTATAGAACCCTGCAGTTTGGATTCTTAATTTGCACCAGCCAACACATGATGAAACAACTCTAATATGTCTACAATTGGGGTGTTAGTATCAGCAATATAGGAGTATTGTCTATGCAAATCGATCCATGCATTTAGTTGCCACAGAAAATACAACTGTTCATAATGATTTATCACAAACTTGATAATTTGTTTGGGTGCACATCACAGGCGGCTAACTACTCATAACAAACCCTAAGCCCTCAAATCTTTTGGCTACTTGCGGAAAAATTAATCAAGGAGCCGTTCATTCTATCATGTCATCTATCATAATACTCATACATGAGACAAAGAACTCGATATCAGCATTGCATCAGGCATGTGTTCACTGCTCAGGCATAAAGTCAAGCACCACAAGTGCAAACCAGCCAAGGGGGCCTTCGACAGATATTGTTAAGCACAAAGTAGAGCGTTGTACAGAGTACCACATATGGAACAACATAGAGATGCAGGAGTCAGAACAAATCAGACCAGGAAGGAGCGTGCTTGCCTGGAAGGCATCCAATCATGTGGATGCTCGCGGACCAGGAAGGAGGAGTACCTGACACCGCCAGCGGGGCAACGTTGCCTGCAGGTAGCTTGGTGTCAAACTACGGTGGTCGTGATGAGGATGACAAGCATCGGGATGACCCGGCGACATAGAGGACGCTGGGATGAATGGGAGCATATTGTGGCAGCGGTGGCGGTCCAGGAGGAGGTCGCGAGGGCGGAGACATCATCCAGGCCGACATGCGGGTACATCGCACGACGCAGCCGCGCCGGCAAAGCCTGATCCATCCGCCAGGGATTGAGCCGGCAGCGCACGCAGCCGCGGAACGGTGCTGGGATATCGTTGTTGGAGACAGGGGCGGGGTCGCATTAATGGAAGACAGAGCGGAAGATGGGCGGAATCAGAGGCGGAGGCGACCTCGATTTTAAGGAGAGCGAGAGAGGCATTGGGGGCGTACATATGAGGGGAACAGACGAAGGCGACGACCGAACGAAACGTTTTCTTGAATAGTCACTTTAAAAAGGACTGCGGGTTCAATTACTGAAAAAAACAAGGGCCTTTTTGCAAAACATGCGTGACGGTGAATCCGGAGACTCAATCCGTGCTTTATTATTAGAGAGAAAAGTGTGACTCGGGGCGGTCGGATACATCGAGATACCTTGTCAGGCTGCAAGCACCATTAACAGAAAAGAAATAGAAGCGGAAAACAAACCGCAGCAGAAACACACAAGCTAGCGTATTCATTCCCACAACACTGGAGCCTCAAAAATTGATGGTGTACTTCTTCCAGCACTTTAGTGAAGACTAAAGAATATGGTGGACGTATACTAGGCAGCAGAGGCCTATCAACTGTTTGGATGTGTGCCAAGCAAGCCCGGAATGCGGATTCTGTCTAGCCAAGAACAACCGCAAAATCAGGGGGAACCTACCACTACAATGTAATGATAACCTTACATGGAGAGAGGCAACAATAATCTCCGCTCTCTTTTCTTAGCCAGCTTCCTCTGCCTCAAAATGTACAGGCCGGCGGGAAGAAGGATGCCGACGGAGATGATGACGGCTGATAACCAGAAGTGCCTGAAGTATAGCATCATGTACGAGGATACTATTAGGAGGCAGCACAGCAAGCCCCATGAGATGGCTCCGATAAGGTCGCGCCTGCAGAAGTTCAGAAAAGAAGAACCATGTTCAGATCAGATCAGATCATAAAAAGAGGCAAGCATATCTGAGAGAGGGGTAACAGTGCAAGGAAATCATTTCAGATCAATACAGGAGAATAACACATCACACCACAAAGTTGCATGATTTATCTCAAGAGAATTATCAGCCTTTTAGTGCGGCATGAAACTCATCATAACAATAAACTGATCAGCTAGCATCGTTCAACATTTACATTCTGGAAACATCAAGCAAGCAGTTTGCCATAACAATCGCCTAAGAGATATGAAACTCTTCTGAATGACGCATTCGAGACAAAAATAGGTACACCATTTACATTCTGGAAACATCAAGCAAGTAGTTTGCCATAACAACCGCCTAAGAGATATGAAACTCTTCCGAATGATGCATCTGAGAGCTGAGATGGATATAGGTAAATAGCATGTGAAGGCACAGGTGGAGTGTCCTGTTGAGGAATCACTTGATCCATCAATGATTGGTCTATCAAATTTAACATAGACACAATCCTTCATTTTGTACTTGGTTTATGCTTAAGAAGGAGGAGTAAATGATGCACTAACATATTCGATTCCTCAGACCAAACAATGGACCTAGGATTTGATGGTTCATTCACCATCCGGTTCCTCAACATGCAGGCAGGCAGGCTTTGATTGAAAATTAGTAAAGCTACGACTCTTCAGAAATTGGATTACACATGCAGGCAGGCTTTGATTGAAAATTAGTAAAGCTACGACTCTTCAGAAATTGGATTACACATGCAGGCAGGTTTTGATATGGTGAAAGCAGTACAGTGCACACTCCTCTCTACACGTGCAATTGAGGCACTCATGAGAAAAAAAAACACTAGCACTAACTTAAAAAGGCCACGGCAAAGATCTTGACAAGGATCCGCTAGATAGCAGGCATTGTTGTTCTAACAGCTGTTGCGCAATGCTTTTTGCTGGATCTAGGTTACCAACTAAAGAAATGCCTGCGGGCATCAATCAACACACGCAGCCGCAACATCGATTTCAGAGCTGACTAAGCCGCTAAGCGAATCGCTCCACACGACTACAAGGTCAGAGCAAATCGCATTACACCTTAATCAACTAGGCACCCGACCCTAACATGATTAGAGGCCAAGATCAGGGAGACCCAAGATCTGAGCATATACTAGTCAATCACCGCAACCTAGCGAGGGATTCTCGGCGGGACGCCTGGGGGGAACGGGTTGGACCGGGGAATTTACTTGTGCTGGGATCGGATCTGGTAGTCGCGCAGCTGCTCCACCAGCTTCGACCGGGTTATCATCGCAGACACCCCAGCCGCCGCCGACGGCCTCGCCGCCACCGCCGCCTGCCTCCGGCGGCGCCGGCGCCTCCGCTTCTCGCAGATCCCTCCCGGATCGCCGAGCTGGGGCGATTTGGAGCGTCGGGGTTTGGCTCGATTTGGGTTTGGAACAAGAGGGGAGAAAAGTCGTTGCAGGGAGAGGACGAGGAGGCGACGAGGGGTTGGAAAGAGGTTCTGATTGGGCGCTGCCTCGCTGCTCGTCTCGTTCGTTTAGGCAGAAGATATTTTAAGAAAACTGATTATTTGCGCTTTTTACCCCTCCTAATCATTTGGGGCTAGACGCCGGTCGACCGACCCAAATTTCGACCGGTCATAGCACGACTGCAACAATGTGGATCGTTGGACATGTTTATAGTCTGAGGTTCATTTACCATAAAGAAAAGAAAAACTGATGGTTATAAGCATACATCGGCTGTCATTGTAGTCTTCTTCTTCCCCATTTTTAGAGAAAAGACATCAGCCAAGTCCGAGATGAGACTCGAGCCTAGCCCGATTTCGAATTAACAAAGTCATCAATCGACGAGTATTACAGAATATACAAAACCGAAGAAAGGAAATAAAACACAACAAGATACATAGGGGTTGGCAAGCAGCTAATAGAGCCTCAAATGCTACAAGCTAGAAGGATAGATCATAGAAGCACGCAACTTAAGACAATGAGGCCCTCCTACGAGAATGAAGCACCAGGAAACTAGGACCATGCGACATAGAGGAGAAGGAATGATTGACATCACATGGGAGTGTGGTCACCAAACAGCTACAGACCTCGGCATGGCACAACCATCCAGTTCCATCCCCAAAGGAGGCCACAACCTCCTCGCTTGGCTCAATAGGCGTTGCACCATTGAAAGTTGGAGTTGTTCCACCTAGAACAAGAATGGTTGGCGCCGGAGGATGGCGACATAACGAGGATCCACACTCCTGATGAGCCGCCAAAGCTTCCCTCAACCGGAATTGCCCACGGCCCGGTCGCAGAGGAGGGATAACGTCAAGCTTGAACGAAGAGGGCACACCACAGCCGCCAAACGCACCCCAACAACTCTCACCATCCAAACACCTCACAAAGGCGGCGACTTCAAGAAGGAGAGCGCGTGCCGAAAGCACCGCCGCCGCCCACCGAGGTTTGGTTTTTCACCTGGGAGGCCATAGGTGAAGGAAATATGCCCTAGAGGCAATAATAAAGTTATTATTTATTTCCTTATATCATGATAAATGTTTATTATTCATGCTAGAATTGTATTAACCGGAAACATGATACATGTGTGAATACATAGACAAACTTAATGTCATTAGTATGCCTCTACTTGAATAGCTCATTAATCAAAGATGGTTATGTTTCCTAACCATAGACATGAGTTGTCATTTGATTAACGGGATCACATCATTAGGAGAATGATGTGATTGACATGACCCATTCCGGTAGCTTAGCACTTGATCGTTTAGTATGTTGCTCTTGCTTTCTTCATGACTTATACATGTTCCTACAACTATGAGATTATGCAACTCCCGTTTATCGGAGGAACACTTTGTGTGCTACCAAACGTCACAACATAACTGGGTGATTATAAAGGAGCTCTACAGGTGTCTCCAAAGGTATATGTTGAGTTGGTCTATTTCGAGATTAGGTTTTGTCACTCCGATTGTCAGAGAGGTATCTCTGGGCCGTCTCGGTAATGCACATCACTATAAGCCTTGCAAGCAATGTAGCTAATGAGTTAGTTACGGGATGATGCATTACGTAACGAGTAAAGGGACTTGCCGGTAACGAGATTGAACTAGGTATTAGGATACCGACGATCGAATCTCGGGCAAGTAACATACCGATGTCAAAGGGAACAACGTATGTTGTTATGCGGTTTGACCGATAAAGATCTTCATAGAATATGTAGGAGCCAATATGGGCATCTAGGTTTGCAAGATACATACGGATCTGAATGTTGCAGACCCGTTGACTAAGCCTCTTCCACGAGCAAAACATGATCAACACCAAGGCTCCATGGGTGTTAGAACCATTACTGTGTAATCTAGATTATTGACTCTAGTGCAAGTGGGAGACTAAAAGAAATATTCCCTAGAGGCAATAGTAAAGTTATTATTTATTTCCTTATATCATGATAAATGTTTATTATTCATGCTAGAATTGTATTAACCGGAAACATGATACATGTGTGAATACATAGAAAAACTTAATGTCACTAGTATGCCTCTACTTGAATAGCTCATTAATCAAAGATGGTTATGTTTCCTAACCATAGACATGAGTTGTCATTTGATTAACGGGATCACATCATTAGGAGAATGATGTGATTGACATGACCCATTCCGTTAACTTAGCACTTGATCGTTTAGTATGTTGCTATTACTTTCTTCATGACTTATACATGTTCCTACAACTATGAGATTATGCAACTCCTGTTTACCGGAGGAACACTTTGTGTGCTACAAAACATCACAACGTAACTGGATGATTATAAAGGAGCTCTACAGGTGTCTCCAAAGATATATGTTGAGTTGGCGTATTTCGAGATTAGGTTTTGTCACTCCGATTGTCGGAGAGGTATCTCTGGGCCCTCTCGGTAATGCACATCACTATAAGACTTGCAAGCAATGTAGCTAATGAGTTAGCTACGGGATGATGCATTACGTAATGAGTAAAGAGACTTGCCGGTAACGAGATTGAACTAGGTATTGGGATACCGACGATCGAATCTCGGGCAAGTAACATACCGATGACAAAGGGAACAGCGTATGTTGTTATGCGGTTTGACCGATAAAGATCTTCGTAGAATATGTAGGAGCCAATATGGGCATCCAGGTTCCGCTATTGGTTATTGACCAGAGAGATGTCACAGTCATGTCTACATAGTTCTCGAACCCGTAGGGTCCGCACGCTTAACATTCATTGACGATATAGTATTATATGAGTTATGTATGTTGGTAACCGAATGTTGTTGTTTGGTCTCCGGAAGGGTTCTGGAATTCACCGGAAGGGGTTCCGGACGTTTCCCGAAATGTTTGGGTACGAGAACACGTTATTGGGGCCAAAGGGGAAGCCCACAAGTTTTTTGGAAAGTGCAAAAGAAAGTTTTGCGGAGTCCAGGGGCCAGACGCCAGGGTCCCTGGCGTCTGGGTCCAGTTGCCGGGAACCCTGGAGTCTGAGAAGGACTCTTGCCTTTCGGGTGAAACCGACTTTGTGGAGGCTTTTACTCCAAGTTTTGACCCCAAGGCTCAACATATAAATAGAGGGGCAGGGCTAGTACCAAGAACACATCAAGAAACACCAAGCCGTGTGCCGGCAGCCCCGTCCCCTCTAGTTTATCCTCCGTCATAGTTTCCGTAGTGCTTAGGCAAAGCCCTGCGGAGATTGTTCTTCACCAACATCGTCACCACGCCATCGTGCTGCCGGAACTCATCTACTACTTCGCCCGTCTTGCTGGATCGAGAAGGCGAGGACGTCATCGAGTTGAACGTGTGCAGAACTCGGAGGTGCCGTGCGTTCGGTACTTGGATCGGTCGGATCGTGAAGACGTACGACTAAATCAACCGCGTTGATAAACGCTTCCGCTTAGCAATCTTCAAGGGTATGAAGATACACTCTCCCTCTCGTTGCTATGCATCACCATGATCTTGCGTGTGCGTAGGATTTTTTTTGAAATTACTACGTTCCCCATCAGTGGCATCCGAGCCAGGTTTTATGCGTAGATGTTATATGCATGAGTAGAACACAAGTGAGTTGTGGGCGATACAAGTCATACTGCTTACCAGCATGTCATACTTTGGTTCGGCGGTATTGTTGGATGAAGCGGCCCAGACCGACATTACGCGTACGCTTACGCGAGACTGGTTCTACCGACGTGCTTTGCACACAGGTGGCTGGCGGGTGTCAGTTTCTCCAACTTTAGTTGAACCAAGTGTGGCTACGCCCGGTCCTTGAGAAGGTTAAAACAACACTAACTTGATGAACTATCGTTGTGGTTTTGATGCGTAGGTAAGAACAGTTCTTGCTCAGCCCGTAGCAGCCACGTAAAATTTGTAACAACAAAGTAGAGGACGTCTAACTTGTTTTTGCAGGGCATGTTGTGATGTGATATGGTCAAGACGTGATGCTATATTTTTATTGTATGAGATGATCATGTTTTGTAACCAAGTTATCGGCAATCGGCAGGAGCCATATGGTTGTCGCTTTATTGTATGAAATGCAAGCGCCCTGTAATTGCTTTATTTTATCACTAAGCGGTAGCGATAGTCGTAGAAGTAATAGATGGCGAAACGACAACGATGCTACGATGGAGATCAAGGTGTCGCGCCGGTGATGATGGTGATCATGACGGTGCTTCGGAGATGGAGATCACAAGCACAAGATGATGATGGCCATATCATATCACTTATATTGATTGCATATGATGTTTATCCTTTATGCATCTTATCTTGCTTTGATTGACGGTAGCATTTTAAGATGATCTCTCACTAATTATCAAGAAATGTTCTCCCTGAGTATGCACCGTTGCGAAAGTTCTTCGTGCTAAGACACCACATGATGATCAGGTGTGATAGGCTCTACGTTCAAATACAACGGGTGCAAAACAGTTGCACACGCGGAATACTCAGGTTAAACTTGACGACCCTAGCATATACAGATATGGCCTCGGAACATGGAGACCGAAAGGGTGAACGTGAATCATATAGTAGATATGATCAACATAGTGATGTTCACCATTAAAAACTACTCCATCTCACGTGATGATCGGACATGGTTTAGTTGATTTGGATCACGTGATCACTTAGATGACTAGAGAGATGTCTGTCTAAGTGGGAGTTCTTTAGTAATATGATTAATTGAACTTAAATTTATCATGAACTTAGTACCTGATAGTATTTTGCTTGTCTTTGTCTGTTGTAGATAGATGGCTCGTGCTGTTGCTCCCTCGAATTTTAATGCGTTCCTTGAGAAAGCAAAGTTGAAAGATGATGGTAGCAACACGGACTGGGTCCGTAACTTGAGGATTATCCTCATTGCTGCACAGAAGAATTATGTCCTGGAAGCATCGCTAGGTGCCAAACCTGCTGCAGGAGCAACGCCAGATGTTATGAACGTTTGGCAGAGCAAAGCTGATGACTACTCGATAGTTCAGTGTGCCATGCTTTACGGCTTAGAACCGGGACTTCAACGACGTTTTGAATGTCATGGGGCATATGAGATGTTCCAGGAGTTGAAGTTAATATTTCAAGCAAATGCCCGGATTGAGAGATATGAAGTCTCCGATAAGTTCTACAGCTGCAAGATGGAGGAGAATAGTTCTGTCAGTGAGCATATACTCAGAATGTCTGGGTATAATAATCTCTTGATTCAACTAGGAGTTAATCTTCTGGATGATAGCGTCATTGACAGAATTCTTCAATCACTGCCACCAAGCTACATGAGCTTCGTGATGAACTATAATATGCAAGGGATGGATAAGACAATTCCTGACCTCTTCGCAATGCTAAAGGCTGCGGAGGTAAAAATCAAAAAGGAGTATCAAGTGTTGATGGTCAATAAGACCACCAGTTTCAAGAAGAAGGGCAAAGGGAAAAAGAAGGGGAACTTCAAGAAGAACAGTAAACAAGTTGCTGCTCAAGAGAAGAAACCCAAGTCTGGACCTAAGCCTGAGACTGAGTGCTTCTCCTACAAGCAGACTGGTCACTGGAAGCGGAACTGCCCCAAGTATTTGGCGGATAAGAAGGATGGCAAGGTGAACAAAGGTATATGTGATATACATGTTATTGATGTGTACCTTACTAATGCTCGCAGTAGCACCTGGGTATTTGATACTGGTTCTGTTGCTAATATTTGCAAATCGAAACAGGGACTACGGATTAAACGAAGATTGGCTAAGGACGAGGTGACGATGCGCGTGGGAAATGGTTCCAAAGTCGATGCGATCGCGGTCGACACGCTACCTCTACATCTACCTTCGGGATTAGTTTTAGACCTGAATAATTGTTATTTGGTGCCAGTGTTGAGCATGAACATTATATCTGGATCTTGTTTGATGCGAGATGGTTATTCATTTAAATCAGAGAATAATGGTTATTCTATTTATATGAGTAATATATTTTATGGTCATGCACCCTTGAAGAGTGGTCTATTTTTATCAAATCTCGATAGTAGTGATACACACATTCATAATGTTGAAGCCAAAAGATGCAGAGTTGATAATGATAGTGCAACTTATTTATGGCACTGCCGTTTGGGTCATATTGGTGTAAAGCGCATGAAGAAACTCCATACAGATGGACTTCTGGAATCACTTGATTATGAATCACTTGGTACTTGCGAACCGTGCCTCATGGGCAAGATGACTAAAACGCCATTCTCCGGAACTATGGAGCGAGCAACTGATTTGTTGGAAATCATACATACCGTTGTGTGTGGTCCAATGAATATTGAGGCTCGCGGTGGGTATCGTTATTTTCTCACCTTCACAGATGATTTGAGCAGACATGGGTATATCTACTTAATGAAACACAAGTCTGAAACATTTGAAAAGTTCAAAGAATTTCAGAGTGAAGTGGAAAATCATCGTAACAAGAAAATAAAGTTTCTATGATCTGATCATGGAGGAGAATATTTGAGTTACAAGTTTGGTTTACATTTGAAACAATGCGGAATAGTTTCACAACTCACGCCACTCGGAACACCACAGCGTAATGGTGTGTCCGAACGTCGTAATCGTACTTTACTAGATATGGTGCGATCTATGATGTCTCTTACTGATTTACCGCTATCGTTTTGGGGTTATGCTTTAGAGATGGCCGCAATCACGTTAAATAGGGCACCATCAAAATCCGTCGAGACGACGCCTTATGAACTGTGGTTTGGCAAGAAACCAAAGTTGTCGTTTCTTAAAGTTTGGGGCTGCGATGCTTATGTGAAGAAACTTCAACCAGATAAGCTCGAACCCAAATCGGAGAAATGTATCTTCATAGGATACCCAAAAGAGACTATTGGGTACACCTTCTATCACAGATCTGAAGGCAAGACTTTTGTTGCTAAATTCGGATCCTTTCTAGAGAAGGAGTTTCTCTCGAAAGAAGTGAGTGGGAGGAAAGTAGAACTTGATGAGGTAACTGTACCTGCTCCCTTATTGAAAAGTAGTTCATCACAGAAACCGGTTCCTGTGACAACTACACCAATTAGTAAGGAAGCTAATGATATTGATCATGAAACTTCAGATCAAGTTACTACTGAACCTCGTGGGTCAACCAGAGTAAGATCCGCACCAGAGTGGTACTGCAATCCTATTCTGGAGGTCATGTTACTTGACCATGGCGAACCTACGAACTATGAGGAAGCGATGATGAGCCCAGATTCCGCAAAATGGCTTGAGGCCATGAAATCTGAGATGGGATCCATGTATGAGAACAAAGTATGGACTTTGGTTGACTTGCCTGATGATCGGCAAGCCATCGAGAATAAATGGATCTTCAAGAAGAGGACTGACGCTGATGGTAATGTAACTGTCTACAAAGCTCGACTTGTTGCAAAAGGTTTTTTACAAGTTCAAGGGGTTGACTACGATGAGACTTTCTCACCTGTAGCGATGCTTAAGTCTGTCCAAATCATGTTAGCAATTGCCGCATTTTATGATTATGAAATATGGCAAATGGATGTCAAAACTGCGTTCCTGAATGGCGGAAGAAGAGTTGTATATGATGCAACCAGAAGGTTTTGTCGATCCAAAAGGTGCTAACAAAGTGTGCAAGCTCCAGTGATCCATTTATGGACTGGTGCAAGCCTCTCGGAGTTGGAATAAACGCTTTGATAGTGTGATCAAAGCATATGGTTTTATACATACTTTTGGAGAAGCCTGTATTTACAAGAAAGTGAGTGGGAGCTCTGTAGCATTTCTGATATTATATGTAGATGACATATTATTAATTGGAAATGATATAGAATTTCTGGATAGCATAAAGGGATACTTGAATAAAAGTTTTTCGATGAAAGACCTTGGTGAAGCTGCTTACATATTGGGCATCAAGATCTATAGAGATAGATCAAGACGCTTAATTGGACTTTCACAAAGCACATACCTTGATAAAGTTTTGAAAAAGTTCAAAATGGATCAGGCAAATAAAGGGTTCTTGCCTGTATTACAAGGTGTGAAGTTGAGTCAGACTCAATGCCCGACCACAGCAGAAGATAGAGAGAAAATGAAAGATGTTCCTTATGCTTCAGACATAGGCTCTATCATGTATGCAATGTTGTGTACCAGAGCTGACGTATGCTTAGCAATAAGTTTGGCAGGGAGGTACCAAAGTAATCCAGGAGTGGATCACTGGACAGCGGTCAAGAACATCCTGAAATACCTGAAAAGGACTAAGGATATGTTTCTCGTTTATGGAGGTGACAAAGAGCTAGTCGTAAATGGTTACGTCAATGCAAGCTTTGACACTGATCCGGATGATTCTAAACCGCAAACCGGATACGTGTTTATATTGAACGGTGGAGCTGTCAGTTGGTGCAGTTCTAAACAAAGCGTCGTGGTGGGATCTACATGTGAAGCGGAGTACATAGCTGATTCAGAAGCAGCAAAAGAAGGAGTCTGGATGAAGGAGTTCATATCCGATCTAGGTGTCGTACCTAGTGCATCAAGAGAACCAAGCACATCAAGAGAACCAAGCACATCAAGATTGCCTTGGCAAAGGAATCCAGATTTCACAAGAGAACCAAGCACATCAAGAGACGCTTCAACTCAATTCGGGACCAAGTCCAGGTGGGAGACATAGAGATTTGCAAGATACATACGGATCCGAATGTTGCAGACCCGTTGACTAAGCCTCTTCCACGAGCAAAACATGATCAACACCAAGGCTCCATGGGTGTTAGAACCATTACTGTGTAATCTAGATTATTGACTCTAGTGCAAGTGGGAGACTAAAAGAAATATTCCCTAGAGGCAATAGTAAAGTTATTATTTATTTCCTTATATCATGATAAATGTTTATTATTCATGCTAGAATTGTATTAACCGGAAACATGATACATGTGTGAATACATAGAAAAACTTAATGTCACTAGTATGCCTCTACTTGAATAGCTCATTAATCAAAGATGGTTATGTTTCCTAACCATAGACATGAGTTGTCATTTGATTAACGAGATCACATCATTAGGAGAATGATGTGATTGACATGACCCATTCCGTTAACTTAGCACTTGATCGTTTAGTATGTTGCTATTACTTTCTTCATGACTTATACATGTTCCTACAACTATGAGATTATGCAACTCCCGTTTACCGGAGGAACACTTTGTGTGCTACAAAACATCACAACGTAACTGGATGATTATAAAGGAGCTCTACAGGTGTCTCCAAAGATATATGTTGAGTTGGCGTATTTCGAGATTAGGTTTTGTCACTCCCATTGTCGGAGAGGTATCTCTGGGCCCTCTCGGTAATGCACATCACTATAAGACTTGCAAGCAATGTAGCTAATGAGTTAGCTACGGGATGATGCATTACGTAACGAGTAAAAAGACTTGCCGGTAACGAGATTGAACTAGGTATTGGGATACCGACGATCGAATCTTGGGCAAGTAACATACCAATGACAAAGGGAACTACGTATGTTGTTATGCGGCTTGACCGATAAAGATCTTCGTAGAATATGTAGGAGCCAATATGGGCATCCAGGTTCCGCTATTGGTTATTGACCAGAGAGATGTCTCAGTCATGTCTACATAGTTCTCGAACCCATAGGATCCGCACGCTTAACGTTTGTTGATGATATAGTATTATATGAGTCATGTATGTTGGTTACCGAATGTTGTTCGGAGTCCCGAGTGAGATCACGGACATGACGAGGAACTCCGGAATGGTCCGGAGATGAAGTTTAATATATGGGATAATGTTGTTTGGTCTCCGTAAGGGTTCTGGAATTCACCGGAAGGGGTTCCGGACGTTTCCTGAAATATTTGGGTACGAGAACACGTTATTTGGGCCAAAGGGGAAAGCCCACGAGGTTTTTGGAAAGCGCAAAAGGAAGTTTTGCGGAGTCCAGGGGCCAGACGCCAGGGTCCCTGGCGTCTGGGTCCAGTTGCCGGGAACCCTGGCATCTGGTCCTGGAGTCCGAGAAGGACTCTTGCCTTTCGGGTGAAACCGACTTTGTGGAGGCTTTTACTCGAAGTTTCGACCCCAAGGCTCAACATATAAATAGAGGGGCAGGGCTAGCACCAAGAATACATCAAGAAACACCAAGCCGTGTGCTGGCAACCCCGTCCCCTCTAGTTTATCCTCCGTCATAGTTTCCGTAGTGCTTAGGCAATGGCCTGCGGAGATTGTTCTTCACCAACACCGTCACCGCGCCGTCGTGCTGCCGGAACTCATCTACTACTTCGCCCGTCTTGCTGGATCGAGAAGGCGAGGACGTCATCGAGCTGAACGTGTGCAGAACTCGGAGGTGCCGTGCATTCGGTACTTGGATCGGTTGGATCGTGAAGACGTACGACTACATCAACCGCGTTGATAAACGCTTCCGCTTAGCGATCTTCAAGGGTATGAAGATACACTCTCCCTCTCGTTGCTATGCATCACCATGATCTTGCGTGTGCGTAGGAATTTTTTTGAAATTACTACGTTCCTCATCAATAGGATGGTGGGTAGAGGGAGGTAGACCTGACAAACGCCTCCGAGGAGGAAGAACGACGCCCTCAGGCGCAACCATCGTCGCGGCCAGCCATGGCCGACCATGGATTTCTCCTAGTCTGGCTCTATACCACCATCCCACCCACATAACTGAGGTCGGAGATCGAAGAAGAAGACCTAGACTGAAATCCATATGAGGGGACCATAGAGAATCGAGAAAGGAAGGGGCGGCTAGATCTGGTGCCACTGGGCCCACGCCAGGTCCACGCCCACCGGTGCCCTGTCGTCCTCATGGCTAGGGACACCACCACCACACCCCCACCACCACTTGCCGCACAGTCGGTGGCGCCATTCCGACCGAGGTCGTCGCCTCGGATCCCGTGGCCCCTGCATGCGAGAGAGTAGACCGGCATATGGCCTGCCACGACCTTCCTTGGCGGCGCCCCAAGATTTCCTGGTGGCAACCTCAGGCGGCGGCGAGGGAGGAGGGAGATGGGGAGGGGGCTCTACAACGAACTAGGGTTTCGCCCCCTGAGTCGCCCAGACTTCTGTCTCCACTACCAGCCAGTGTTCACTCTAGAGAGAGAGAAAAGATGAAGCTTTTTAAGGGAAAAAAAAGAAGAGGAAGCTGGATGCCAAGCCGTCTAGCCCAGGTGAGGAATCTGACTTCAAGAACTTAGTTTAGCTGACCTCTTCATCCCCTAAAAAGAGTTGACCTCTTCATGCATGTTCTTTACAAAAATTCCAATAATCATTTATAGTGGCGCGCCCTAACCGTGGCATTCTTGAACGATTATCAAAACCTCCACAAGCCGTTTTTAAAGTGTTAGGGGGCGTATTTGAAGTGGTTCGGGGAGCCTTCTAGAGCGATTTTAGAAACCTTCCGAAAGGTTCCATCTTTTTTTTCTTTTTCCTTATTTTTCTATTGGTTTTCCTTTTAGTTTTTTCTTCTTTTTCTAATGATTTTTTATGCAACATGAGTGAGCATTTTTTATATGTCATGAACATTTCTCCAAAATTACACGAACATGTTTTTATATTTCATGAACATTTTTAAAATATATGAACATTTTCAAATACATGTCGACTTTTTGGAATACATTTTGTTCTTTTGAATACAGACTAAACATTTTTTATATACACGTTGAACATTTCTGAATGCATGTTGAACTTTTTAAGTACATGTTTGACCATTATTAAATTTTTATGAACATGTTTTAAAACATGTGAACAATTTTATGTGTTGCAAACAGCAATATTTTCTTAATATCAAGAAGATTTTCTTTATGGTATGCCAATTTTTTTAAAGAAAGTGTACAAATTTTCACATTATATCATAATATTTAAAATGTCATGAACAATTTTTTCAAATGAGTGAACATTTAAATGTTACAAACATATTCCTAAATTGCACAAAAGATTTTTTTTACATTTCTCAAACTTTTATCGTGAACAGTTTCCTGAACTAATTAAAATATTTATTCCATTTATATGGAAACGTTTCAGAAATATAAATAAAAGTAAGAAAAAAGGAAAATAAAAAAGTTGCAGAAAAAAAAAGTTGCAGAAATATAATTAACACTTGTGGTGTAGTCGATTCGTGAAAAAAGGAATGCGCTAGTAAGAGAGCTAGCGCTCCTTCTTGCACTCGGCCGAGCCACTTACGGAGGCTCTTCAGGCGACCTCACCTTCGGTCTTGCAATAAGTGAGATCTAGACATGGTCGATTTTACATCGATACTACAAAATGAAGCTACTAATAAGGGATAATTATTTCTATCAGGAACCAAGCGGAAAACTGACTCGCAAGTCTCCACTACTGCGGAGAGATGCTACCGCCAAAAGTTCAATCTCTCCGGTGCTGTGAGGCAGAGGGGGGGGGGGGGGAATCCTCTTCTCTCATCTTTTGTGTAGTACTTTTTTGGCTCAAGGTGACAACACTTCGGCTGTGATGGCGGTGGCATCTTGAATAAAAGATCTATCCTGGTGATGCTTGGTGTGAAGTTGGTAAGGAGCCCCAGAGTTTTTGTCTACATTGTTTTTGAGGCATAGCGAGTTGGTTATCTATGTCGTCATTAACGTGATTCCTTGTGCATCGACGATGACACCATCGTCTTCTTTTTGACAACCCTTCCTTCGAGCCTTTGCCAACAAAATCGTCAGCTTGGTCTCACGATGCTAGAGCGTCCGTGTGTTTAGATCGAGGTGACCATTTGCCGAGATGCTTGGCGATTGCAAGTGTCCACTGTAAGCGGTGGTCTACTATTGTGGCCATTCAACGACATTTTTTCTCTACATCACATGTATTTAAGTAGTTGGATTTCTCGATGTTGTCCATTATTGGGGTGAGCTATGGTGGTGCAATGATGACTAGTTCAGTTGCGACCTTGGCAAGAATTTGGAGGCATATAGTCGTAGTCATGTCATAGTCTTCGTTTGTTAAGAGTCTAGTGTTCTATTGATAAATCAGGTAAATTTCAAAAACAAATTTGTAAAGTCGGACATCGGTTATATGTGAAAAAAATGGGCCTTATATGGGCTCATTCCGCTAGGGGCATAAGCATTTGTTTGTATTGAATTCTTGGCTTGGTAGCCATTTTTTTAAAAAAAATCTATCGAATGCCTGCTGCTTCTGCTGAGATTCCATGAATGGGCAGAACGTCGTCGATATAGGGCACAATGTCGTTTGCAGTACTGCATAAATGGGCCAGAACAGCGCGGGGAAGATCACTAGCTCCCTAGCACACGTCCTTTTCTTTCCTTTTTAGTACTTTTATTTATTTTTTCATGACGGAAATGATTTTTTTAATTCTACAAATGTTCATGACACGTTCTAAAAATGCTAAGCAGTGGTAACAAATGTTTGCACAACTTCCAAAAAGCATTGATAGCATTCGAAAAGAATGTTCTTGACAATTTAAAAGTTTTCCCACGTTTCAATAGATGTATGTTACTTTTTGTTAAACGTGTTTACAATGGAAAAAATGTATGCATAATGCAAGAAAATATTTTTCAACATAAAAAATGTACGTAAATTTGTAAAAAATGTTGTTTCAATTTTAAAATATGTATGTGACATATTTATAAAATGTTTATACAATATTAAAAATGTTTGGATAGTAAAATAAATGTTTTGTAACATTCAAAAATATGTACATGCCATTTTAAGGAAATATTCTCGTGTTTCCGAAACAATTCTGTGAAATTTTTAGAAAATGTGTATAGAATGCAATACAATTTTTGTGTGGTTTAATATAAATGTTTCGTGCCAATTTAAAATATATTGAATGTGTATTGTTTTTAACACATGTCAAGAAATTATTTAAAACATGTATTTTAAAAAGTTCAATGTGTATAGAAAATATATTCCATGTGTTTATGAAAATTGTGCAATGTGTTTTGGAAAGGGTACACATGTATTGAAAAACAAGATAAAAGAAAAAAAAGAACTCAGCGAAAAATGGTGAATAAACGCTAAATAAAAACGAAGATACCCGAAGAAACTGGTGAAGAAAAGCAACAAAAACCTCAAAGAAACCGATGAAGAAATGCAAATAATGAGTCAAGAAACTGAATATCCATTTCCGAGCCGAGGCTCATCTGCACCCGATAAACAGTAAATTCAAAACAAATAGTAGAAAAATTCAAAAATATCTATTTTATTTTGCTTGGAAAATGTTTGAGAAAGTGGGGGTCTGTGCCAATTTCAGCGCGTTCAGACGTACGAGTAGCTCTAAAAAAGCAAAATCGGTCCGAACAATGCACAAACGGTAAACTTTTTCACAGAACTCAAATTTGTCTTTTTTGCTAAGAGCTACTCAACACGCTGAAAGTTGGCACGGACATCACACACTCAAACATCTTTCAAGCAAAAAAAATCAGATATTTTTAGTTTTTTCTATTTTTTGATTTTACCTTTTTAGGGGTATTTTTCTACTGCTAATGGCCGGGAGCAGATGAGCTCGGGCGCCAAAACGCCACTCTCGTCTGAAATGAAGAGACTTAAAAACGACTGAAAGAAACAAACAAAAAATAGAAGGTGTACATATCTGTTACTGGGCCGGTCCAGTGGCTGTGCGCTGTGGGCGAGACATAGCTCCCGCGTCATTCGTTGGCTGCTAGCGCCCGAAAAATAAAAGGGTAGTGATCTAAACGCTCTAATATAAGTTTACGGAGAGTACGTAAATGCATCGGCTGCCTGCCGCTTTTGCAGAAACGACTCAAAGCTACTCCCTCCGTTTCTAAATACTTGTCTTTCTAAAGATTTCAACAAGTGACTACATACAGAGCAAAATGAGTGAATCTACATTCATATTTATGTCACATGCATCCGTATGTTAAGTCCATTTGAAACGGCTGCCTGCCGCTTTTGGGAGACGACTCGGAGCAAGTACGTAAAATTGATCCCCAAATCCTCTCACGGTAGCGCGGCCTCCCGCTCCCACAAGAGGCGGCCGACGGGACACACGTGGGGTTGGCGGGGCGATGAGCACACACTTCCACTGCACTGCGGCCGTACGCGCTCGCCAGGTCGAGCTGACAAGGCCGGCAGAGCCAGGTCGAGCTGGAGGAGCCGAGGGAGTCCAACCCCCTCGGCTGCACTCAAGGTGTTCGTCGGATAGCCTCCCCGGCTCAAGCAGCCGAGCGTGCGGTGCTTCCTTCGTGCCACATGCCTGTAGCGCTGGTGGTCACAGCACCCAGCAAGGGGCGGGCGGAGGAGGCGAGGGGAGGGTTCTTCGCCGGCCATGCCATCTTCGGCGAGTTGGCCGCCTCTCTACGCGCTGCCAAATGACATTTCCCTGGCACCGGCATTGGTGAAGAAGACCATCGATGCCAAGTTCCTTCACAATAGCAACAACTTTGGTCGTCGGTCTACTGCTCGGGTCTCTTGCGCTCGGTCATCCAACAGAGGTCTCGCCAAAGAATCGGCTTGCGGTGAGAAACAGGCGTATGAAGAGGACGCCGCTGTTGATCGGGAAGATGGGAGTTTGGAATGGGGAAAGGACGAGATTGAAGCCACCTCAGCGCTGTTTGCCCGTCCTATGCGCCGGAGGCCGGTGAATCTGCCAAACCCAGTGACACAGCGGCCTCTCCCGTTGCCCTACAAGAAGAGGCCGCTCGTCACTCCGACACCGATGCAACACATCCAGCTGGCTTCACGCTCCTCGTTCAGTGACAAGGTGCGCAAGAACCCCGAGGTTCTCGCCGGGATTGCCAGGGAGATCGCTGCGCTCCCGCCGGAGTCCGATGTGTGCAAAGTGCTGGACCGTTGGGTCCACTTCCTCCAGAAAGGCTCCCTGTCCATGACCATCCGGGAGCTCGGGCACATGGGACTTCCCGAGAGGGCGCTCCAAACGCTGTGTTGGGCATAGGGGCAGAAGGCAGTGCCTCTGTTCCCTGAGGAGTGCGTCCCCTCGGCGAGCCGCACTCTCCTCGAAGCCATGGCGAGTGGGTTCATCAAGGCAGGCAAAGTAGGCCCGGCACACAAGCTCCTTGAACTTGCCAGGATGAACAAGAGGACACTGCACCCGGGCATCTATGCGAAGCTGATTCTGGAGGTTGCCCAGACACCTGAAGGATATGGGCTCGCTGCTGCTCTGCTCGACGAGCTCGGTGAGAGGCCGAACTTTGACCTGCGACCACAGGACTGCTCGGCTGTCATGAAGGTCTGCATAAAGCTTAGGCGGTATGTAGCCGTGGAGAGCTTGTTCAGCTGGTTTAGAGGGTCTGGCAGGGACCCAACCATGGTGATGTACACGACAGTGATCCACAGCCGTTCCCGTGACGGAGACACCGGGTGGCATTGGCCCTGGTTTGGGAAATGGAGCAGGCAAACTGTCTTCTTGAACTGCCGGCATATCGGGTGATCATGAAGCTGTGTGTAATATATTGTAATGATGTGGAAAGGGCTTTTCGGTACCTTTCGAGGTTGAAGGAGGTTGGGTTCGTTCCAACCAGTGACATATATTGTAATGTGATTGAAGGCTATGCTGCAGCAGGGAGGATGGCCAAGTGCCGGCAGCTGATCAGGGAGGCTGAGTCAACCGACGTGTTGCTGGACAAGAGTCTGGTTTAAAGCTTGTCTGAGATGGGTGGTGGATGTTCTTGAACCATTGGAAAAGTAAAAGTCTAGGCTTGTGTATATGTGGTAAGTTGTGTCACAAAGAGTGGGGTTTTCTCTTATTAGTATGTGTTTTTGTCGTTGTTGACAATTCCATGCTATTAGGGTATATCTATGATGCTTCATACGGAAAATTGGTTTGCATGAATTGCTTTAACCTGTGATCATGGATAGTTTAAATTGCTAGTAGTTCTAAACATTTTTTTTCTGAACAGTTGTTTAACAAATTCATGAACATTGTATTTGTAGATCCTTCGGTTCGTGGTAGCTATCAGGATTAACCTGAACAATTAACTTGGTGTTTCTAAATTTGGTGAGGTTCATATTAAGGGCTTCATTGAAATTTGCAAGGAGTCAACTTTTCATCATGTTTATTCTTCTTGCGATGGGCTGAATTGTTTCTCTGCATCCAAGGAGACATTTTTGTATAGGCTTAATCTGCATTAATGGCTAACTGAAAGGATCGAGAAGAGGTGTCTAGAGGGGTGAGGGGGGGGGGGTGTTGGGGATATAACTGTTAGGTATGATCCGCCCAGGAAGGGCCGGGTTATACCTATAGGCCATTCATAATATGAAGCGCAAGAAGACACTTGAAGATGGCGGTTCACTTAAGGGCCCAAGGCCCAAAGGCGACTTAAGCCAGTAGAGATAAACCACCATATGTATGTGACTTGTATTGTAAGGCAGGAATAGATAGTCACCGAGCCGGACACTGTTATGAGCCAGTCAGGACTCTGTGTGCCGCTGGGCGTCGACCTCTGTATATAAAGGGACAACCCGGTGGCGGTTCAGGACAAGTAACATCAAATCGAGAACTAGGCCAAGCAGATTTCGCTCCCTGGTAATCGAGACATAGCAATACCACCTCAAACTGGATTAGGCTTTTACCTTCACCGCAAGGGGCCGAACCAGTATAAACTTCCGTGTCCTTTGTCCCGTTTTAACCCCTTTAAGCTTCCTAGTTGCGATGGCTCCACGACTAAGTCCTTTCACTATGACATCTGCCGTGAAAATTCCACGACAGTTGGCGCTCACTATTTTACAAGTCATCAACACTCGCGGTTTTTGTTGATTCTCACCCGTTTCGTGGACTATTACTCACCGTTTTGTGGTCCCAAAGCGATTTTCACAGTTGTCGAACCCCAAGATGTGCTTACGTGTTGGTCCTCAAGACTATCAGTTTGGGCCGATTCTGGCCCGTTTCTTGGACTATTACTCAGTTTTGGGGTCCCGAAGTGATTTCCACGATTGATGAAACCGGGGGTGCGTTTACGTGTCAGTCATCAACACTCACAATTTTGGCAGATTCTTGTCCATTTCGTGCACTATTACTTAGCGTTTTATGGTCCCAGAGCGATTTCAATGATTGACGATCTCCGGGGTGCGTTTACGTGTCCGTCATCAATACTCACAGTTTTGGCCAATTCCGACCCGTTTCGTGGACTATTACTCACCGTTTTGGGGTCCCGAAGCGATTTCCATAGTTGTTGAACCTCAAGGTGCGCTTACGTGTCGGTTATCAAAACTCGTAGTTTTGGCCGATTCTGCACCGTTTTATGAACTATTACTCATTGTTTTTGGGTCCCGGAGTGATTTCCACGATTAACGAACCCCTGGGTGCATTTACGTGTCGGTAATGGACACTCACGGTTTTTGTCGATACTGACCCGTTTCGAGGACTGTTACTCACCGTTCTGTGGTCCCAAAGCGGTTTCCATGGTTGTCAAACCCCAAGGTATGCTTATGTGTTGGTCGTCTTCACCTTAATTGTTATTTGAACAAAAAGATCACAATAAACTATTGGTAAGCCTCGTAGTTCGGGCTGATTCTGACCCGTTTCTTGGACTATTACTCACTATTTTGGGGTCCCGAAGTGATTTCCACGATTGCCAAACCCGGGTATGCGTTTACGTGTCGGTCATCAACACTCGTGGGTTTTGCCGATTCTCACCCGTTTCATGTACTATTAATCACCATTTTGGGGTCCGAGAGTGATTTCCACGATTGACGATCCCCGGGGTGCGTTTACGTGTCCGTCGTCAACACTCACAGTTTTGGCCAATTCCGACCCGTTTCGTGGACTATCACTCACCATTTTGGGGCCCCGAAGCGATTTCCATAGTTGTTGAACCCCAATGTGCGCTTACGTGTTGGTTATCAACACTCACTATTTTCACCCATTCTGGCCCGTTTCATGGACTGTTACTCACTGTTTTGCGGTCCCAGAGTGATTTCCATGATTGACGAACCCCGGGGTACGTTTACGTGTCGGTCATCAACACTCACAGTTTTGGCCGATTCTGGCCCGTTTTGTGGACTATTAGTATATTACTCACTGTTTCGGGGTCCCTTAGTGATTTCCACAATTAACGAACCCCGTGGTGTGTTTACGTGTCGGTCATCAACACTCACAGTTTTGGCAGATTCTAGCCCATTTCATGGACTATTACTCACTGTTTTGGGGTCCCGGAGTGATTTTCACGATTAACGAACCCCTGGGTGCGTTTACGTGTTGGTCATCAACACTCGCGGTTTTTGTCGATTCTGACCCGTTTCGTGGACTATTACTCACCATTTTGTGGTCCCAAAGAGATTTGTACGATTGTCGAACCCTAAGATGTGCTTACGTGTTGGTCGTTAAGACTATCAGTTTGGGCCGATTCTAGCCCTTTTTTGGACAATTAATCAGTTTTGGGGCCCCGAAGTGATTTTCACGATTGATGAACCCCGTGGTGCGTTTATGTGGTGGTCATCAACACTCACAATTTTGGCCGATTCTTGTCCGTTTCGTGCACTATTACTTAGCATTTTGGGGTCTCAGAGCGATTTTGACGATTGATGATCCCCAGGTGCGTTTATGTGTCCATCATCAACACTCACAGTTTTGACCAATTCTTACCCGTTTCGTTTACTATTCCTCACTGTTTTGGGGTCCCAAAGCGATTTCCATAGTTATTGAACCCCAAGGTGCACTTACATGTCAATCATTAACACTCACAGTTTTTGCCGAATCTGGCCCGTTTCGTGGACTATTACTCACTGTTTTGGGGTCCCGGAGGGATTTTGACGATTAACGAACCCCTAGGTGCCTTTACGTGTCGGTCATCAACACTCACGATTTTTATCGATTCTGACTCGTTTGGTGGACTATTACTCACCGTTTTGTGGTCTCAAAGCGATTTTCACGGTTGTCGAACCCCAAGATGTGCTTACGTGTTGGTCGTCAAGACTATCAGTTTCGGCCGATTCTGGCCCATTTCTTGGACTATTACTCAGTTTTGGAGTACCGAAGTGATTTCCACGATTGATGAACCCCGGGGTGTGTTTACGTGTCGGTCATTAACACTTACAATTTTGGATGATTCTTGTCTGTTTCGTGCACTATTACTCAGCGTTTTGTGGTCCCAGAGCAATTTCTATGAGTGACGATCTCCGGGGTGCGTTTACGTGTCCGTCTTCAACACTCATGGTTTTGGCCAATTCTGACCCATTTCATGGACTATTATCTCCGTTTTGGGGTCCCGAAGCGATTTCCATAGTTGTTGAACCCCAAGATGCACTTACGTGTCAGTCATCAAAACTCACAGTTTTGGCCGATTCTGGACCGTTTCTTGAACCATTACACTCTGTTTTGGGGTCCCGGAGAGATTTCCACGATTAATGAACTCCTGGGTGCGTTTATGTGTCGGTCATCAACACTCACGGTTTTTGTCGATTCTGACCCGTTTCATGGACTATTACTCACCGTTCTGTGGTCCCAAACGATTTCCATGGTTGTCGAACCCCAAGGTGTGCATATGTGGTTGTCGCCTTCACCTTAATTGTTATTTGAACAAAAAGATCACAATAAAATTTTGGTAAGACTCGCAGTTCGGGCCGATTCTGACCCGTTTGTTGGACTATTACTCACTGTTTTGGGGTCCCGAAGTGATTTCCACGATTGCCGAACCCGGGTGTGCGTTTACGTGCCGGTCATCAACACTCGCGGGTTTTGTCAATTCTAACCCGTTTATCGACTATTACTCACCATTTCGGGGTCCGAGAGCGATTTCCACAATTGACAATCCCCGGGGTGCGTTTACGTGTCCGTCGTCAACACTCATAGTTTTGGCCAATTATGACCCGTTTCATGGACTACTACTCACCAATTTGGGGCCCCGAAGCGATTTCCATAGTTGTTGAACCCCAATGTGCGCTTACGTGTCGGTCATGAACACTCACAGTTTTCGCCGATTCTGGCCCGTTTCGTGGACTATTACTCACTGTATTGGGGCCCCGGAGTGATTTCCATGATTGACGAACCCCGGGGTCTGTTTACGTGTCGGTCATCAACACTCATAGTTTTGGCCGATTCTGGCCCATTTTGTGGACTATTACTCACTGTTTTGGGGTCCCGGAGTGATTACCACGATTAACGAACCCCTGGGTGCATTTACGCGTCGGTAATCGACACTCACGGTTTTTGTCGATACTGACCCGTTTCGGGGACTATTACTCACCGTTCTGTGGTCCCAAAGCGATTTCCATGGTTATCAAACCCCAAGGTGTGCTTATGTGTTGGTCGTCTTCACCTTAATTGTTATTTGAACAAAAAGATCACAATAAACTATTGGTAAGCCTTGCAGTTCGGGTTGATTCTGACCCGTTTCTTGGACTATTACTCACTGTTTTGGGGTCCCAAAGTGATTTCCACGATTGCCAAACCCGGGTGTGCGTTTACGTGTCGGTCATCAACACTCGCGGGTTTTGCCGATTCTCACCCGTTTCATGTACTATTACTCACCATTTTGGGGTCCCAGAGCGATTTCCACGATTGACGATCCCCGGGGTGCGTTTACGTGTCCATCATCAACACTCACAGTTTTGTCCAATTCCGACCCATTTCGTGGACTATTACTCACCATTTTGGGGCCCCGAAGCGATTTCCATAGTTGTTGAACCCCAAGGTGCGCTTACGTGTTGGTCATCAACACTCACAGTTTTCGCCCATTCTGGCCCGTTTCGTGGACTATTACTCACTGTTTTGGGGTCTCAGAGTGATTTCCATGATTGACGAACCCCGGGGTGCGTTTATGTGTCGGTCATCAACAATCACAGTTTTGGCCGATTCTGGCCCGTTTTGTGGACTATTAGTATATTACTCACTATTTCGGGGTCCCGTAGTGATTTCCACGATTAACGAACCCCGTGGTGTGTTTACGTGTCGGTCATCAACAGTCACAGTTTTGGCCGATTCTAGCCAATTTCATGGACTATTACTCACTGTTTTGGGGTCCCGGAGTGATTTCCACGATTAACGAACCCCTGGGTGCGTTTACATGTCGGTCATCAACACTCGCGGTTTTTGTCGATTCTGACCCGTTTCGTGGACTATTACTCACCATTTTGTGGTCCCAAAGAGATTTGCACGGTTGTCGAACCCCAAGGTGTGCTTATGTGTTGGTCGTCAAGACTATCAGTTTGGGCCGATTCTGGCCCTTTTTTTGGACAATTACTCAGTTTTGGGGCCCCGAAGTGATTTCCACAATTGATGAACCCCGGGGTGCGTTTATGTGGTGGTCATCAACACTCACAATTTTGGCAGATTCTTGTCCGTTTCATGCACTATTACTTAGCATTTTGGGGTCTCAGAGCGATTTCGACGGTTGACGATCCCCGGGGTGCATTTACGCGTCCATCGTCAACACTCACAGTTTTGGCCAATTCTTACCCATTTCGTTTACTATTCCTCACCGTTTTGGGGTTCCGAAGCGATTTCCATAGTTATTGAACCCCAAGGTGCGTTTACATGTCAATCATTAACACTCACAGTTTTTGCCGATTCTGGCCCGTTTCGTGGACTATTACTCACTGTTTTGGGGTCCCGGAGGGATTTTCTACGATTAACGAACCCCTAGGTGCCTTTACGTGTCGGTCATCAACACTCGCGATTTTTATCGATTCTGACCCGTTTCGTGGACTATTACTCACCGTTTTGTGGTCCCAAAGCGATTTTCACGGTTGTCGAACCCCAAGGTGTGCTTACGTGTTGGTCGTCAAGACTATCAGTTTGGGCCGATTCTGGCCCATTTCTTGGACTATTACTTAGTTTTGGAGTACCGAAGTGATTTCCACGATTGATGAACCCCGGGGTGTGTTTACGTGTCGGTCATCAACACTCACAATGGTGTGGCCTTCGGCGAGGAGAGAGGGTGCATGTAAAGTAATCCCTCACGAGGCGACTCTCTCCTAGGCGACTCCAAGGCGACTCCTAGGCGACTCCACCGCCGGTGGCCACCCCGGCCCCGGCGTCCACCTCCCTGGCCATCAAGTGGCGCCTCCTCTCCTTGACTTTGCTAGAGGTAAGGCCTTTCAACTTGGCATGCACCAAAAGTTTGGCCATCCGGTGGTTTTCTCTCCTGGTTTTCGCCAACGTGAGTTCAAGCTTGTGGTCTCATTTGGTCGGGCATGCTTTCATCTGGATTGTCACACTGTGAGCATTATGCTACAATCTTGTTTTGGTGGATACCCTCAAGGTTTTGGGGTTAAGTTTCTTCGGGACCGTTCTTTTCAGTTTTCGGTTGCTTCAAAATCTGTGGGGTTTGAGCTCTACAACAGTGGTCGTATCTCTGAGAGGGATTTTGATCTGGTTTTTAGCCTCTGGGGTGAAGGTGGTCCAAATTAGCGCCGTGAGGAGCGTCTGTTCTACCAGGAAGAGCAAAATTCTTGGTCGTTGGTTACCCAAGGGCCTGCCAGTTCTTCCTCCCAGAGCGGTTCCGACGATTGCTGGAGGGAGCTTCCTCGCCATGTTTTAGTTTTCCAAAGGTTGGCGGGGTTACCGACCTCATCCTCGGATTTGCATGTCCCTGCTATTGATGAGGGGCGCATTGAGTGCAATAATTCACCTCCGATCAATGATCGCGTGGTTCAGGGGGAGGAGGGCGCGAATTCTAGATCTTCAAATTTGGCTATTACATGCTACGGCTGTGGCAATCTGGGCCACATGGCTTGGGCCTGCCCAGAGCCCCGTCTCACTGGCCTTTGGCCGTTTTTTAGGGTGGCTTCGTTCCCCTCCCCTCTAGCTGAGGCTTGGGCCCCTGGGGTGGTGGACGACTGGTTTTCGGCTGTAGGCCCAGCCCAACCGGCGATTCGAGCTTCCTCTTTTAGGCAGCTCTCTGAAGGCATGTTCCCGAACTTTTAGCCTTGATTCTCACTTGCCTCTTCGATCCTCAGCCACGGCAAACATTCTGTTCGATCCTCAGCCTTTTGTTCTCGATGGTTTCAATATCTTCAACGTCAAAGGCCGTAATGGAGTGGCCAGAGTGGTTCTCCCCCACCGTCAGAAGCGACACGAGGATTGGGCCATCGTCACCATTGAGCCGCTTCCGGATGAGGTACTTTTTCCGAATGTGCAAGAAGTTTTAGATGAGTTCTTTGCGGATGTTCAGCAAGTGCAAATCAGAGAAATGCAGCGCTGTTCATGGGGGGAAGCATATGTGCGCTTTGTTAATCCTAGAGACAGAGATAGGTTAGTGCTTCAAAGTCCGCTCCAGTTTGGAGATGTTTTTCTCACTTTCCACAACCATGATAATGGCCGCAACTGCACAAGAACCCGGTTTAATAGAACAGTTTGGCTGCTCATCCTAGCCGTCCCATTTGATTTTCACAATTCTGAAGATATTGCTAGGGCTATCAGTCATTTTGGGCGATTAGTCTCTTGGGAGAATGATCCTCTTCATATGGGCAGAGTAATTGCAAAAGCTAAAGTTAGAGATCTGGATTCCATCCCTAAAAGTGTTAGATGGTCTGAAGGTGAAGTTTTTGATGAAGATGCTTGGTCTTCCTCAGTGGAAATCCTTCTGCAGCAGATGATGGGTGGGGCCCCTACAGATGAGGATCCAATCCCACCTGACAATGTGGACCCACATCCTTTGCCAGGCAACAATAATGCTTTCCCTGGTTTTCATATTAATCCTCAGCCTGTTCAACAAGATGATATGGATGCAGATGATGGGCACTGGGCTCTGCAGCCTCCAGTTGTTAATAATGCTGAAGTTGAGGATGAATTTGATTTTTTGCAAGGTGTTCAGCAAGAAGATATTGCTTGGGCTGATGGTGAGGAGCTCCTACCTCCATTGGAGGGCCACATCAGCATCACAACAACTGTTTCATTGTCTGAAGGTTTTTCTTCTCATGCTAGTGAGGAAGTGAATCAACTTCCACCTATGCAGCAAATTCAGGGCAATGGTCTTGAGCTTCTGATGTTGGACTACCAAGAGGAGGAGCAAGATCATCTTGCTATGGCAGTTCCTCAGGAAGTTTTGGTACCTGCAGTTCCTGTGGTGGACACACAGTTTGAGCCTGCTTTGGAGGAAGTAAACCAACCTTCTGAGCCAGTTATTGGACAGAGCTCTGATGTGCATCAGGACCTGACTCTGGACCCTAACAAAGTCTTAGCTATTGCTAAGGAAGCAGCAGACCAAGGCAAGGAGCAATTTCAGTTGGGAGCTGTTAATTTGATTGGGGAGGCTGGTGCCAGTTCTTCAGCAGTACATCCACCTCTTTTGGATCCAACCGGAGTACAGAATGCTAGCAAAAAAGGTAACTGGATTGCCCAAATAGAGGAACACTTTGAGTTTGCACCCTCTTTACTTGGTTTGAAATCTATTCAGCTAAAGGCTCTAGCTAATAAAGATATTATTCTGTCAGAAGAAGGACTGGTGATTTTGAAGGAGAATTTTGCTCAAAAACCTTTGGAGGATGTTCCTTCACTTTCTGTGCAAGTCCCAGTAAGTTGGTTCAATTTTATTGTGTACCTTCTAATGACACCAGACAAGTTTAACTGGACACTCAATATGCTTAAATCTCCTTTGTGGGAATTACTTGCTGAAGTAGAGGGCACTGAGCATTCTTATATCTTCCACATTCCTGATAAATGTCTTGCTTCTAAGGCTCCTATTTGCATGTAGCTCATGGTTCAACCACATCAGCAGGGCACAAACAAGGAAAATGAAGGAAATTCTTCCAACCAGCAGGACTTGGACTCCTTGGCCCTTCTTCAACCTTTTGGGGCTAAAAATTCTAAGAAAAGAAGGGGAGGAAAGACACCTCTTGTAGAAACAGAGGTAAGGAGGAGTGATAGAATTAAAAAAGATAATGCTGGGTTTAAAAGAGGTTCTTGCTCTAATAATAAGTGTTTGTCTTGTAGTGCTGCTCCACCAGTTGTTCAGAAATCAGTGGTTAAGAATCTCACAACCTCATTTTGCAAGGTGGCTGATCAGGAATTGGAGGGAAAGCTCACTAAGAAGCCCAAGAGAAGAGTGGGAGAGGACTTGGTTGGGATGCTCCCATCCAATGAGGACAGGCAGGACAACCCCAACAGTGTTTAGATGATCAAATTATGTAACTTTGTTGGGGAGAGAGAAAGGACTAAAGTCATGAACTGTATGAATGTTCCTTTTGGTTGTAACTGCACCTTATGGGCCCTATGGACTTGCTGTAATAGTTCATGCTCTTCTGTCAATGCACTTTGCTATTTTAGTTCCACCTGGGAAGTTACCTCTTTTGATATGCTGTGGATGATGTGGTTGCTGTATCTGCTGAATTTGCTCTCTCTGCTACCTTGTTGCTCAGTTTTTAATGGATTCTGGCCAAGTGATGGTGCTTGGCTCCTGGTTTCTCTCTTAAACTATTTTCATGAATAGTCAAAACAGAAGCTAGAATATACTGAACTGGAACATCAGAGGGATTAACTCACCTGATAAATGGCTTGCTGTAGGGCAAAAAAAAGAAGAAAGTGCCTGTGCTATTCTGTGTCTTCAAGAAACCAAAAGGGAGCATTTTGATGCTGCTTACACTAAGAACTTTTGTCCTAACTGTTGGGGAACGTTGCAGAAAATTAAAATTTTTCCTACGGTTTCACCAAGATCCATCTATGAGTTCATCTAAGCAACGAGTCAAGGGGGTGAGTTTGCATCTACATACCACTTGTAGATCGCGTGCGGAAGCTTGCAAGGGGATGGTGATGATGGAGTCGTACTCGACGTGATTCGGATCACCGATGACCAAGTACTGAACGGACAGCACCTCCGCGTTCAACACACGTACGGGACGGGAGACGTCTCCTCCTTCTTGATCCAGCAAGGGGAAGGAGAGGTTGAGGAAGAACGCTCCAATGGCAGCACGACGGCGTGGTGCAGTTGGAGTAGTAGTATTCCGACAGGGCTTCGCCAAGCACTTATGGAGGAGGAGAGGTGTTGGGGAGGGGAGGGGCTGCGCCTTGGCTTGTGTTGATCTCCCATGCGCCTCCCCACTATATATAGGGGTGGAGGGGCTGGTTTCTTGCCCTCCAAGTCCATTGGGTCGTTGGCCAAGGTGGGAGGAAAGAAATCCCATCATTTCCTTCCCCACCGATTGTTATCCCCCCTTTTTAGGGATCTTGATCTTATCCCTTCGGGATATGATCTTATTCCTTCTAAGGGGGGATCTTGGTGCGCCTTGACCAGGGGTGTGGGGACTTTCCCCCACTACTCACGTTCATGTGGGTCCCCCCATGCAGGTGGGCCCCACTCTGGAACCTTCTAGAACCTTCCCGGTACAATACCGAAAAATCCCAAACATTTTCCGGTGGCCAAAATAGGACTTCCCATATATAAATCTTTACCTCCGGACCATTCTGGAACTCCTCGTGACGTCCGGGATCTCATCCGGGACTCCGAACAACATTCGGTAGTCACATACTAGTCTTCCTAATAACCCTAGTGTCACCGAACCTTAAGTGTGTAGACCCTACGGGTTCGGGAGACATGCAGACATGACCGAGATGCTCTCAGGTCAATAACCAACAGCGGGATCTGGATACCCATGTTGGCTCCCACATGCTCCTCGATGTTGTCATCGGATGAACCACGATGTCGAGGATTCGATCAAACCCTGTATACAATTCCCTTTGTCAATCGGTACGTTACTTGCCCGAGACTCGATCGTCGGTATCCCAATACCTTGTTCAGTCTCGTTACCGGCAAGTCACTTTAATCGTACCATAATGCATGATCCCGTGGCCAACACTTTGGTCACCTTGAGCTCATTATGATGATGCATTACCGAGTGGGCCCAGAGATACCTCTCCGTCATACGGAGTGACAAATCCCAGTCTTGATCCATGTCAACCCAACAGCTACTTTCGGAGATACTTGTAATGCACCTTTATAGTCACCCAGTTACGTTGTGACGTTTGATACACCCAAGGCACTCCTACGGTATCCGGGAGTTACACGATCTCATGGTCTAAGGAAGAGATACTTGACATTGGCAAAGCTCTAGCAAACGAACTAAACGACCTTTGTGCTATGCTTAGGATTGGGTCTTGTCCATCACATCATTCTCCTAATGATGTGATCCCGTTATCAACGACATCCAATGTCCATAGCCAGGAAATCATGACTATCTGTTGATCACAACGAGCTAGTCAACTAGAGGCTCACTAGGGACATATTGAGCTCTATGTATTCACACGTGTATTACGATTTCCGGATAATACAGTTATAGCATGAATAAAAGACAATTATCATGAACAATGAAATATAATAATACTTTTATTATTGCCTCTAGGGCATATTTCCAACAGTCTCCCACTTGCACTAGAGTCACCAATCTAGTTACATTGTGATGAATCGAACACCCATAGAGTTCTGGTGTTGATCATGTTTAGCTCGCGAGAGAGGTTTAGTCAACGGATCTGCGACATTCAGATCCGTATGTACTTTGCAAATTTCTATGTCTCCATCTTGAACATTTTCACGGATGGAGTTGAAACGACGCTTGATGTGCCTGGTCTTCTTGTGAAACCTGGGCTCCTTGGCAAGGGCAATAGCTCCAGTGTTGTCACAGAAGAGTTTGATTGGCCCCGACGCATTGGGTATGACTCCTAGGTCGGTGATGAACTCCTTCACCCAAATCGCTTCATGCGCTGCCTTCGAGGCTGCCATGTACTCCGCTTCACACGTAGATCCCGCCACGACGCTCTGCTTGCAGCTGCACCAGCTTACTGCTCCACCATTCAACATATACACGTATCCGGTTTGTGACTTAGAGTCATCCGGATCTGAGTCGAAGCTAGCGTCGACGTAACCCTTTACGACAAGCTCTTCGTCTCCTCCATAAACGAGAAACATGTCCTTTGTCCTTTTCAGGTACTTCAGGATATTCTTGACCGTTGTCCAGTGTTCCTTGCCGGGATTACTTTGGTATCTAGCTACCAAAGTCACGGCAAGGTTTACATCAGGTCTGGTACACAGCATGGCATACATAATAGATCCTATGGCTGAGGCATAGGGGATGGTATTCATCTCTTCTATATCTTTTGCCGTGGTCGGTGACTGAGCCGAGCTCAATCTCACACCTTGTAACATAGGCAAGAACCCTTTCTTGGACTGATCCATTTTGAACCTTTTCAAAATCTTATCAAGGTATGTGCTTTGTGAAAGACCTATGAGGCGTCTCGATCTATCTCTATAGATCTTGATGCCTAATATATAAGCAGCTTCTCCAAGGTCCTTCATTGAAAAACATTTGTTCAAGTAGGCCTTAATGCTGTCCAGAAATTCTATATTATTTCCCATCAAGAGTATGTCATCTACATATAATATGAGAAATGCTACAGAGCTCCCACTCACTTTCTTGTAAACGCAGGCTTCTCCATAAGTCTGCATAAACCCAAACGCTTTGATCATCTCATCAAAGCGAAAATTCCAACTCCGAGATGCTTGCACCAGCCCATAAATGGATCGCTGGAGCTTGCATACTTTGTTAGCGTTCTTAGGATCGACAAAACCTTCCGGCTGCATCATATACAGTTCTTCCTTAAGATGCCCGTTAAGGAATGCCGTTTTGACGTCCATCTGCCATATCTCATAGTATGCGGCAATTGCTAACATGATTCGGACGGACTTTAACTTCGCTACGGGAGAGAATGTCTCGTCGTAGTCAATCCCTTGAACTTGTCGATAACCCTTAGCGACAAGTCGAGCTTTATAGATGGTAACATTTCCATCCGCGTCCGTCTTCTTCTTAAAGATCCATTTGTTTTCTATCGCTCGCCGATCATCAGGCAAGTCTGTCAAAGTCCATACTTTGTTTTCATACATGGATTCTATCTCGGATTTCATGGCTTCAAGCCATTTGTTGGAATCTGGGCCCGCCATCGCTTCTTCATAGTTCGAAGGTTCACCGTTGTCCAACAACATGATTTCCAGGACAGGGTTGCCGTACCACTCTGGTGCGGAACGTGTCCTTGTGGACCTACGAAGTTCAGTAGTAACTTGATCCGAAGTACCTTGATCATCATCATTGTTTTCCTCTTCAGTTGGTGTGGGCATCACAGGAACATTTTCCTGCGCTGCACCACTTTCCCGTTCGAGAGGTAGTACTTCATCGAGTTCTACTTTCCTCCCACTTACTTCTTTCGAGAGAAACTCTTTTTCCAGAAAGCATCCGTTCTTGGCAACAAAGATCTTGCCCTCGGATCTTAAGTAGAAGGTATACCCGACAGTTTCCTTAGGGTATCCTATGAAGACGCATTTTTCCGACTTGGGTTCGAGCTTTTCAGGTTGAAGTTTCTTGACATAAGCATCGCATCCCCAAACTTTTAGAAACGACAGCTTAGGTTTCTTCCCAAACCATAATTCATACGGTGTCGTCTCAACGGATTTAGACGGTGCCCTATTTAAAGTGAATGTAGCTGTCTCTAGAGCGTATCCCCAAAATGATAGCGGTAAATCGGTAAGAGACATCATAGACCGCACCATATCCAATAGAGTGCGATTACGACGTTCGGACACACCGTTTCGCTGAGGTGTTCCAGGCGGCGTGAGTTGTGAAACGATTCCACATTTCTTTAAGTGTGTACCAAATTCGTGACTTAAGTATTCTCCTCCACGATCTGATCGTAGGAACTTTATCTTTCGGTCACGTTGATTCTCTACCTCATTCTGAAATTCTTTGAACTTTTCAAAGGTCTCAGACTTGTGTTTCATTAAGTAGACATACCCATATCTACTCAAGTCATCAGTGAGAGTGAGAACATAACGATATCCTCCACGAGCCTCAACGCTCATTGGACCGCACACATCGGTATGTATGATTTCCAACAAGTTGGTTGCTCGCTCCATTGTTCCGGAGAACGGAGTCTTGGTCATTTTGCCCATGAGGCATGGTTCGCATGTGTCAAATGATTCATAATCAAGAGACTCCAAAAGTCCATCAGCATGGAGCTTCTTCATGCGTTTGACACCAATGTGACCAAGGCGGCAGTGCCACAAGTATGTGGGACTATCGTTATCAACTTTACATCTTTTGGTATCCACACTATGAACATGTGTAATAATACGCTCGAGATTCATTAGGAATAAACCATTGACCATCGGAGCATGACCATAAAACATATCTCTCATATAAATCGAACAACCATTATTCTCAGACTTAAATGAGTAGCCATCTCGTATTAAATGAGATCCAGATACAATGTTCATGCTCAAACTTGGTACTAAATAACAATTATTAAGGTTCAAAACTAATCCCGTAGGTAAATGTAGAGGTAGCGTGCCGACGGCGATCACATCGACTCTGGAACCATTCCCGACGCGCATCGTCACCTCGTCCTTCGCCAGTCTCCGTTTATTCCGCAGCTCCTGCTGTGAGTTACAAATATGAGCAACGGCACCGGTATCAAATACCCAGGAGTTACTACGAGTACTGGTAAGGTACACATCAATTACATGTATATCAAATATACCTTTGGTCTTGCCAGCCTTCTTATCCGCTAAGTATTTGGGGCAGTTCCGCTTCCAGTGACCCTTCCCCTTGCAATAAAAGCACTCAGTCTCAGGCTTGGGTCCATTCTTTGACTTCTTCCCGGTAACTGGCTTACCAGGCGCGGCAACCTCCTTGCCGTCCTTCTTGAAGTTCTTCTTACCCTTGCCCTTCTTGAACTTAGTGGTCTTATTGACCATCAACACTTGATGTTCTTTCTTGATTTCAGCCTCTGCTGACTTCAGCATCGAGAACACTTCAGGAATGGTCTTTTCCATCCCCTGCATGTTGTAGTTCATCACAAAGCTCTTGTAGCTTGGTGGGAGCGACTGGAGGATTCTGTCAATGACCGCCTCATCGGGGAGGTTAATATTCAGCTGGGTCATACGGTTGTGCAACCCAGACATCTTGAGAATATGCTCACTGACAGAACTATTTTCCTCCATCTTACAACTGTAGAACTTGTCGGAGACATCATATCTCTCGACCCGGGCATGAGCTTGAAAAACTAGTTTTAGCTCTTCGAACATCTCATATGCTCCGTGATGCTCAAAACGCTTTTGGAGCCCCGGTTCTAAGCTATAAAGCATGCCGCACTGAACGAGGGAGTAATCATCAGCACGAGTTTGCCAAGCATTCATAATGTCTTGGTTCTCTGGGACGGGAGCGTCACCTAGCGGTCCTTCTAGGACATATTGTTTCCTGGCAGCTATGAGGATGATCCTCAGGTTCCGGACCCAGTCCGTATAGTTGCTGCCGTCATCTTTCAGCTTGGTTTTCTCTAGGAACGCGTTGAAGTTCATGTTGACATGAGCGTTGGCCATATGATCTACAAGATATATTTGCAAAGGTTTTAGACTAAGTTCATGATAATTAAGTTCTAATCATATTATGAACTCCCACTCAGATTAGACATCCCTCTGGTCATCTAAGTGTTACACGATCCGAGTCGACTAGCCCGTGTCCGATCATCACGTGAGACGGACTAGTCATCGTCGGTGAACATTTTCATGTTGATCGTATTTTCCATACGACTCGTGTTCGACCTTTCGGTCTCCGTGTTCCGAGGCCATGTCTGCACATGCTAGGCTCGTCAAGTTAACCCTAAGTGTTTTTGCTGTGTAAAACTGTCTTACACCCGTTGTATGTGAACGTAAGAATCCATCACACCCGATCATCACGTGGTGCTTAGAAGCGACGAACTGTAGCAACGGTGCACAGTTAGGGGAGAACACTTCTTGATATTTTGTAAGGGATCATCTTATTTACTACCATCGTCCTAAGTAAACAAGATGCATAAACATAATAAACATCACATGCAATTATATAGTTGTGACATGATATGGCCAATATCATATAGCTCCATTGATCTCCATCTTCGGGGCTCCATGATCATCTTGTCACCGGCTTGGCACCATGATCTCCATCATCATGATCTCCATCATCGTGTCTTCATGAAGTTGTCACGCCAACGACTACTTCTACTTCTATAGCTAACGCGTTTAGCAATAAAGTAAAGTAAGTTACATGGCGTTCTTCAATGACACACAGGTCATACGAAAATAAAGACAACTCCTATGGCTCCTGCCGGTTGTCATACTCATCGACATGCAAGTCATGAATCCTATTACAAGAACATGATCTCATACATCACACTTCATCATTCATCACAACTTCTGGCCATATCACATCACATGATCAATCGCTGCAAAAACAAGTTAGACGTCCTCTAATTGTTGTTGCATCTTTTACGTGGCTGCAATTGGGTTCTAGCAAGAACGTTTTCTTACCTACGAATAACCACAACGTGATTTTGTCAACTTCTATTTACCCTTCATAAGGGCCCTTTTCATCGAATCCGCTCCAACTAAAGTGGGAGAGACAGACACCCGCCAGCCACCTTATGCAACTAGTGCATGTCAGTCGGTGGAACCGGTCTCACGTAAGGGTACGTGTAAGGTTGGTCCGGGCCGCTTCATCCCACAATGCCGTTGAAGCAAGAAAAGACTAGTAGAGGCAAGTAAGTTGACAAGATCCACGCCCACAACAAAATTGTGTTCTACTCGTGCAAAGAGAACTACGCATAGACCTAGCTCATGATGCCACTGTTGGGGAACGTTGCAGAAAATTAAAATTTTTCCTACGGTTTCACCAAGATCCATCTATGAGTTCATCTAAGCAACAAGTCAAGGGGGTGAGTTTGCATCTACATACCACTTGTAGATCGCGTGCGGAAGCTTGCAAGGGGATGGTGATGATGGAGTCGTACTCGACGTGATTCGGATCACCGATGACCAAGTACTGAACGGACAGCACCTCCGCGTTCAACACACGTACGGGACGGGAGACGTCTCCTCCTTCTTGATCCAGCAAGGGGAAGGAGAGGTTGAGGAAGAACGCTCCAATGGCAGCACGACGGCGTGGTGCAGTTGGAGTAGTAGTATTCCGACAGGGCTTCGCCAAGCACTTATGGAGGAGGAGAGGTGTTGGGGAGGGGAGGGGCTGCGCCTTGGCTTGTGTTGATCTCCCATGCGCCTCCCCACTATATATAGGGGTGGAGGGGCTGGTTTCTTGCCCTCCAAGTCCATTGGGGCGTTGGCCAAGGTGGGAGGAAAGAAATCCCATCATTTCCTTCCCCACCGATTGTTATCCCCCCTTTTTAGGGATCTTGATCTTATCCCTTCGGGATATGATCTTATTCCTTCTAAGGGGGGATCTTGGTGCGCCTTGACCAGGGGTGTGGGGCCTTTCCCCCACTACTCACGTTCATGTGGGTCCCCCCATGCAGGTGGGCCCCACTCTGGAACCTTCTAGAACCTTCCCGATACAATACCGAAAAATCCCGAACATTTTCCGGTGGCCAAAATAGGACTTCCCATATATAAATCTTTACATCCGGACCATTCCGGAACTCCTCGTGACGTCCAGGATCTCATCCGGGACTCCGAACAACATTCGGTAGTCACATACTAGTCTTCCTAATAACCCTAGCGTCACCGAACCTTAAGTGTGTAGACCCTACGGGTTTGGGAGACATGCAGACATGACCGAGACGCTCTCAGATCAATAACCAACAGCGGGATCTGGATACCCATGTTGGCTCCCACATGCTCCTCGATGTTGTCATCGGATGAACCACGATGTCGAGGATTCGATCAAACCCTGTATACAATTCCCTTTGTCAATCGGTACGTTACTTGCCCGAGACTCGATCGTCGGTATCCCAATACCTTGTTCAGTCTCGTTACCGGCAAGTCACTTTACTCGTACCGTAATGCATGATCCCGTGGCCAACACTTTGGTCACCTTGAGCTCATTATGATGATGCATTACCGAGTGGGCCCAGAGATACCTCTCCGTCATACGGAGTGACAAATCCCAGTCTCGATCCATGTCAACCCAACAGCTACTTTCGGAGATACCTGTAATGCACCTTTATAGTCACCCAGTTACGTTGTGACGTTTGATACACCCAAGGCACTCCTACGGTATCCGGGAGTTACACGATCTCATGGTCTAAGGAAGAGATACTTGACATTGGCAAAGCTCTAGCAAACGAACTAAACGACCTTTGTGCTATGCTTAGGATTGGGTCTTGTCCATCACATCCTTCTCCTAATGATGTGATCCCGTTATCAACGACATCCAATGTCCATAGCTAGGAAATCATGACTATCTGTTGATCACAACGAGCTAGTCAACTAGAGGCTCACTAGGGACATATTGAGGTCTATGTATTCACACGTGTATTACGATTTCCGGATAATACAGTTATAGCATGAATAAAAGACAATTATCATGAACAATGAAATATAATAATACTTTTATTATTGCCTCTAGGGCATATTTCCAACACTAACAGGCTCAATAAATTTGCTTTCCTTCCCTCAATTGGTGCTTCTGGAGGTCTTCTAATCACATGGAATGGTTCACTATTTGAGGGAGAGGCCATCTTATAGAATAGATTCTCTCTCTCTCAATTAGTTTCACTAGTCTTTTGTGCAATCAAACTTGGGTCCTCACCAACATTTATGGGCCTTGTGTGCAAGCAGAAAAGCTTGAATTTATCAATTGGTTTTCCAACATACATATGCCTCTAGACACAAACTGGATTCTAGTTGGAGATTTCAACTTTATTAGAGCTCCTACTGATAGAAACAGACCTGGTGGAGATGTTAATGAAATGCTTCTCTTTAATGAAGCCATCAGTAATCTTGGTTTAATTGAGCTCCCACTACATGGCAGAAAGTACAGCTGGAGTAACATGCAACAGAGTCCTTTGTTGGAAAAGCTGGATTGGTTCTTCACCTCTGCCTCTTGGATGACTGCTTATCCTGATACAGTTGCTATGCCTCTTTCCAGGCCTATTTCAGATCATCTTCCATGTGTTATCAAAATTGGGACTACTATTCCAAAGGCCAGGGTCTTCAGATTTGAAAATTACTGGTTAAAGCACTTAGACTTTAAAGAGGTTGTATCTGCAGCCTGGAATGTTCCTGTGGGTAATCTTGATGCAGCAAAAAGTCTAAATTCCAAGTTAAAAAACCTGAGAAGAGCTCTTAAACTTTGGGCCAAAAACCTGTCTTGCCTGAAATCCAAAATTGCAGCAATTAATGAGGTTATCTTCTTGTTTGACTTGTTTGAAGAATTCAGAGACTTGGGAGATTTTGAGTGGAACTGCAGGGTGCTTCTAAAAGAGCAATTGCTCATATTACTGAAAAACCCAAAGATATATTGGAAACATAGAGGTAAGATCAAGGGTGTTAAGTTTGGTGATGAAAACACCAAATTTTTTCATACAAACGCTTCTATAAATCACAGGCATAATCACATTGCTATGCTAAAAAATGAGGATCAAGTGGAAATAACAGACCATGTAGGAAAAGCTGCACTGCTATGGAATGCTTTCAAGAGCAGATTAGGAAGGTCACATCAAACCACTATGCACTTTCATTTACCTTCTCTTCTGCAACATCAAGCTAGTCCTTCAGACTTTGAACAGCTGGAAATTCCTTTCACTGAGGAAGAAATCAATGAAGTTGTCAAGCAATTGCCACCAGATAAGTCTCCTGAACCTGATGGATTTAACAATGAGTTCTTTAAGAGCTGTTGGGATATTATAAAGCCTGATGTCACTAGACTGATACATGAGTTCTATGCTGGGCATATTTCTCTAGAGAGCATCAACACCTCTTCCATAACTCTAGTTCCCAAGGGGCCTTCTCCCAGTACTGCAAATGATTTCAGACCTATATCTTTACTAAACTGCTGTCTCAAGCTCATCACCAAATTGCTTGCAAACAGGTTGCAGAAAGTGATCCTTAAAATGGTTCATATAAATCAGTATGGCTTCCTTAAAGAAAGAGCTATTCATGACTGTCTTGGTTGGGCTTATGAGTACTTACATCAATGCCACAAGTCAAAGAAGGAAATTGTTGTGCTGAAACTAGATTTTGAAAAGGCATTTGACCTCATTGAGCACTCTACAATCATTGATATCCTCAGAGCAAAGGGTTTTGGAGAAAGATGGATTGGATGGATTAAAATGCTATTTACTTCTGCTTCATCACAAGTGCTTCTCAATGGCATTCCTGGGAAAAAGTTTTATTGCCTAAGAGGTGTAAGGCAAGGGGTTCCTCTCTCTCCCCTTCTTTTTGTGCTAGCTGCAGACCTCCTTCAGTCAATCATGAACAGAGCTATGAACTTGGGTCTTCTCACACCTCCTTTACAAGTACAGTCATGTCCAGATTTTCCCATAGTAGAGTATGCAGATGATACTTTGATTCTCATGCAAGCTGATGCCCCACAACTCCACTGTCTTAAAGCCCTGCTTCACACATTTGCAGATGCTACTGGGTTAAAGGTCAACTATAGCAAATCAAATCTGATACCAATCAAGGTGAGTGATGAAAAAATGGAAATTTTGACTGGTACTTTGAACTGTTTGAAAGGATCATTCCCCTTCACCTACCTGGGAATGCCTTTGGGGCTTCAAAAACCAACAGTGGAACAGTGTTTGCCTTTAGTAAGCAGAATTGCAAAAAAATTGGTGGGCCTATCTTCTTTTATGACTCTTGCTGGAAGGTTACTGTTGGTCAAGTCAGTGCTAAATTCACTTATTATTTATTTCATGGGCTGTCTTGATGTTCCTATAACAATCAAAAACCAGGTTAACAAATACTTGAGGCATTGTCTTTGGAGAGGACCAGATTTGGAGGATCATAGACCAACTTTGGTAGCTTGGTCCACTGTTTGTAGGCCCAAAAATCAGGGTGGACTAGGAGTTATGAACATATTTGTACAAAACCAAGCCCTTCTGCTCAAAAACCTCCACAAGTTCTACAATAGGGAAAATATCCCTTGGGTAAATCTCATTTGGGAGGCCTATTATGACAATGGCATCCTCCCAGGACAAATATGGGAAGGCTCATTCTGGTGGAAATGTAATTTGAGGCTCATTGATAGTTACAAATCCATGGCAAGATGCACAATAGGTGATGGTAAATCTGCTCTATTTTGGTCTGACCTCTGGCACACTTCTTGTTTGTATCAATTGTTCCCTCATCTTTACTCCTTTGTCAGAGATCAGAACCTTTCAGTGAAAAAGGTGATTATGTTTGAATACTTGGAAGATTTATTCCACCTTCCACTGACTCAGGAGGCTTTTCTGGAATTTGAGGTGATGGAATAGATTTGTGACACCTTAAGGATATCTGCATTGAATGAGCACTTGGATACTTGGAGTTATATGTGGGGAAATAATAATTTTTCTGTGGCTAAAGCATACAAAATTTTGATAGGTGTAAAAATTGTGCCAGCGCAGTTCAACTGGATTTGGAAATGTTCTGCCCAGCCAAAACACAAGGTCTTCTTTTGGAGACTTCTTCATGATAGACTCAATACCAGGAATCTTCTAAGAAGGAAAACTTTTCATCTTGACAGCTATAATTGTGCTACTCTCAACTGCCAGCAGGAAGAAACACTTCAACACCTATTTTGGACTTGCCCTTTTGCTTCTGCTTGCTGGGATTTGCTCTGCTCCAACAGACAAAGAAACCTATCCATCATGGAAGCCATTCCAGACTTAAGGAGCAATCTCCATCAACCTTTTTCTATGGAGATCATTATCATTGCATCATGGGCCATTTGGATTGTCAGGAATGATAAGATTTTCAATAACATTCCAACCAACATAGACAGATGGAAGTTCATCTTCCTCCCAGAACTTCACCTGCTCAAATTCAGAATTAAGGAGAAGTTTTCAGCTTCTTTCTTTTCATGGTTGGACAATCTTGTCCTGTAATTATTTTTTTGTTGGACTTTTTAGACTAGTTTTTATCTTCTTTGGGGCTTATCTCAAGCCTTGTATGTTTGAACTCTCTTTTTATTTATTATAATAAAAAAATTGCAGTGGGGTTTTGCCCTACTATGTACAGTAAAAAAAATCAACACTCACAATTTTGGATGATTCCTGTCCGTTTCGTGCACTATTACTCAACGTTTTGTGGTCGTAGAGCAATTTCTACGATTGACGATCTCCGGGGTGCGTTTACGTGTCCGTCGTCAACACTCACGGTTTTGGCCAATTCTGACCCGTTTCGTGGACTATTACTCTCCGTTTTGGGGTCCCGAAGCGATTTCCATAGTTGTTGAACCCCAAGGTGCACTTACGTGTCGGTCATCAAAACTCACAGTTTTGGCCGATTTTGGACCGTTTCTTGAACCATTACTCTCTGTTTTGGGGTCCCGGAGTGATTTCCACGATTAATGAACCCCTGGGTGCTTTTACATGTCGGTCATCAACACTCACGGTTTTTGTCGATTCTGACCCGTTTCATGGACTATTACTCACCGTTCTGTGGTCCCAAACGATTTCCATCATGTCGAACCCCAAGGTGTGCATATGTGGTTGTCGCCTTCACCTTAATTGTTATTTGAACAAAAAGATCACAATAAACTTTTGGTAAGACTCGCAGTTCGGGCCGATTCCGACCCGTTTGTTGGACTATTATTCACTGTTTTGGGGTACCGAAGTGATTTCCACGATTGTCGAACCCGGGTGTGCGTTTACGTGGCGATCATCAACACTCGCGGGTTTTGTCGATTCTAACCCGTTTATCGACTATTACTCACCATTTTGGGGTCCCAGAGCGATTTCCACAATTAACAATCCCCGGGGTGCGTTTACATGTCCGTCGTCAACACTCATAGTTTTGGCCAATTCTGACCCGTTTCGTGGACTATTACTCACCATTTTGGGGCCCCGAAGCGATTTCCATAGTTGTTGAACCCCAATGTGCGCTTACATGTCTGTCATCAACACTCACAGTTTTCGCCCATTCTAGCCCGTTTTGTGGACTATTACTCACTGTATTGGGGCCCAGAGTGATTTCCATGATTGACGAACCCCGGGGTGTGTTTACGTGTCGGTCATCAACACTCAAAGTTTTGGCCGATTCTGGCCCATTTTGTGGACTATTACTCACTGTTTTGGGGTTCTGGAGTGATTTCCATGATTAATGAACCCCGAGGTGAGTGTCGGTCATCAACACTCACAGTTTTGGCTGATTCTGGCCCATTTCGTGGATTATTATTATCTGTTTTGGGGTCTTGAAGTGATATCCACGATTAACGAACCCCTAGTGCGTTTACGTGTTGGTCGTCAACACTCGCGGTTTTTGTCGAGTCTGACCCATTTTGTGGACTATTACTCACCGTTTTGTGGTCCCAAAGCGATTTCAAGACTATCAGTTTGGGCCGATTCTGGCCCTTTTCTTATACAATTACTCAGTTTTGGTGTCCCGAAGTGATTTCCACGATTGATGAACCCTGGGGTTCGTTTACATGTCGGTCATCAACACTCACAATTTTGGCCGGTTCTTGTCCGTTTTGTGCACTATTAGTTAGCATTTTGGGGTTGCAGAGATATTTCGATGTTTGACGATCCCTGGGGTGCGTTTAAGTGTCCGTCGTCAACACTCACAGTTTTGCCCATTCTGACCCGTTCCGTGTACTATTACTCACCATGTTTGGGGCCCCGAAGCGATTTCCATAGTTACTGAACGCCAAGGTGCGCTTACGTGTCGGTCATCAACACTCACAGGTTTTGCCGATTCTGGCCCGTTTCGTGGACTATTACTTTTGGGGTCCCGGAGTGATTTCCACGATTAATGAACCCCTGGGTGTGTTTACGTGTCGGTCATCAACACTCGCGGTTTTTGTTGATTCTGACCCGTTTTGTGGACTATTACTGTCGTGGAATTAACATGTCAGATGTCCTTAGTTTGAGGACTTAGTCGCGAGGTAACGCATCTATGTGGTAGCTTGAGAGGGGTTGAGCGGAATCGAGAGACGCAACACAAGACAAGGGTTTAGACAGCTTCTTGCCCCGGGAAACATCATCCTGTAAAAACCCTACATGCTGTTTGAGGCTAGATCTCATTATCATCACGAGGGAGTCGCCGTAAACCGGCTCTCCTCTAGTTGTGTCTAGCCCTAGAGATTGTTTCTTGCTTGTCTTGTCCCTCTTTGGGGAGCCCTGCCCCTCCTTATATAAATTAGAGGGGTGGGTTACATGTGGAGTCCTAGTAGGACTAGGACTATTCTATCTTTTCTTACAAGTTGAATACAAGTCCGGGTCTTGCTTTCTTTCTCTTAAGCCGGCCTACCATAACGTAAGCCGGCCTTCTGGGCCTTGAGCCTCTTGGGCCCCCGGGTCTTGTCGCTCCTCTGATCCGCTTGCCAGGTCACCCATAAGTCGCCAGGCTCGGGCGGGTCACTTAGTGAGTCGTCCAGTCAGGGCGGGTCATTAGTGAGTCGTAAGTCCGACCGGGTTATACATCCAACCGGGTCATACTGCGGGGTATATCCCCGACATTAGCCCCCAGTTTGTCAGGACCGGTTTTCCGGGTATCAATTTCCAGAAAATGGCCCTTGTGCTCACCAGCCCCAGGATTACTGTTAGCTGATGAGGCACCAACTTGATACAGAAATTCCAAGCAAAATACAAAATATGAAGTACAAGACCATTCTGGCCTATGAGTACAACAAGTGGTTTCTAGTGGTTGATGGCGGAAGCGGTTTGTGGATCATCAGAGTCTATGGGACTCCATTTCCCAACAGGAACAACTGACCAGGTTAACTCCTATCTTCGCGAGGCTGCTATCACCGTTGCTTAGGTTTCGGGGCTGTCATCGCAACGCTCCTCTCCAAGCAAGGAATCTGGCCAAGACAATAGCCAGGGACAAGCCAGTGAGTACTTTGAATGTACTCACAAACATTATGAACACGGGTATAATATAACAAACGATAATCATGCTCTGAATTATCCTAAGGTCATAACGTCAGTCACACAATAAATTCCATGATGCATGCACACAGGTTATTTATATACATCATAAATATGCAATAATGGAGTAGAAATAACATGCACCGATCGGGTGTCTGAAGCGACGCCTCGAAAGGATAGTAAGTAACGAGCATGCCTCAGTCGGGCGTCTGAGCGATACCGCATAAAGGGCTTCTAAAATAAATAATAAGCATGCCACAGTCGGGCGTCTGAGCGACACCACATAAAGGGCTTATAAGGAAAATGATCACAGTGAATATCTAGGAGGTAGAACCGTCCCAGGGATAATCAATAATTCAAATATAAGGGGTTAGTCCATAATAATAATCATCATAATCATCACAAGTCACAAATCATGATCCAAGTTCTGGTTTAGTAGTTCCTCCTCCGAAGACCGACACTAACACCGACACTTGACCCGACCCAGACTGTAGTCCTTAACCATGGACACGACTATTCGAATAGATATTATCTCTACAGAGGGTGCACTCTTTACCCACTAGTAACGGATTCCTTTAGTCCATCGGGACTAATTCCGTCTACGGTCTTTTAATTGAAAACACACCTGACTTGCACACACCAGCTTAACTTACCGGTGTCTAGAATCACCCACGACACCTGTCAAGTAAAACTCTAAGTGGGGAGGCTACAACCTCGCGTAGCATGGAATCAAATTTATGACGCGCGCTCTAAGGGGTGCCCCCCTCTCGGTCCCAACCGGAAACACCCATGCCCCCGGACCAGGTGGCCTGCCTACCGGATGCAGCCAGTATCTTCCACCATGGCCTCTCTGTACGGTGTGTGCCAAGAAAGGGGTTGACAACTTACTGAACCGCACCCTACCCGCGGCAGAGAAAGTGGTAGTATGAAACAAGCATGGGGGTTACTGGAACAAGACTCGATCTACGGTCGACTCAGGAGGTTTATAAATTCCTTGCATGATATGTGTAAAAAATATATTTCAACCAACAGAATCACCACTCATTATACCCTACTATGCCATACCGGACATAACCGTCCCGACGGAGACCGACGACAAGCTCACGCCTACCCAAGGCAGAGGCTTTCCCGGATTCTTTTCAGGCATGCATGCAAGGCACATGAGAATGATTACCATCACAAGTATATTCATTTCCAACAGCAAGGAAATCACAAATACGCAATTCAAGTAAATGATCGTGTCACCACATAAAATAACGCGTTCTCCGTATTAGGGCGGTGTTATAAGCGTGCCAACTAACAAACAAAAATATTATGCCAGGGTTCAGAATGCTTGCCTTCAAGTTGTGTAGAGGCAGGGTGCATCCTAAAAACTTTTGAAAGTATCCTTCTTCTCCAACAATCCTATTTTGAAAATATTCAAATAACACATACTTCAAAAACAGTGCAAAGAAGTTGTCTAATTTTTTTTCAAATAAATCTTAAAATAAACTAGATTAAATTTGAGGGAGGTAGGAAAAAGAATCAACTCATTTGGAGTTTTATTTAAAAAGATATAGCCAGTCAAAGTTTAGTCAAATTTCTGGTTAAAAAAACAGAAAAAAAACGCTTCGGATAAATACACGTCGAAGACGTACTCTGGAAATACGCCTTCACTTATCCAGCGTGGACCGGTGCTGGGTCACTGACAATGGGCCCGCCTGGCCCACTGGTCAGATTTGACCAGTCCACGCGCGCGTCGCCTCCTCCGACCGAACAGAGGCGGAGCTCCGGCGAGGCTCGCCGGCGAGCGGAGGCGTCCCTCGGTGATCCAAGGACAGGGATGGATCCGCGAGATCAGGGCGGTCCTTCCGGTGGTCGACTTGCTGGCGGGGACGGAGTGAGTCGTCGACGGCGAGCTTCACGGCGGTCGGTGGCTTCGGGAGTTTTGGGGGTTTGAACTACGGTGGCTTTCGATCGCATTTGAGGTGCTGGGCGGCTCCGCAAGGGTGAGGGGAGAAGGTTGGTGGCACTAGTTGGACTGTAGGGGCTCAGCTCGCGACGAAACAGACTGGGACATGGCGGCGGCCGAACCGGCTGGAGTCGGGGAAGACGGCTTCCCCCCAATGATTGCCGACTATGGGGGTGCCATGAGAGTGGCTTGAGGCTGCCTGAGTCGCCGGACAAGCCAGGGGGCCTCCTTTTATAGTGCAACGAGGTCGGTTTGCGGCGGCTGTGGATAAGATCGTCGGCGACCGCCGTTCTGTGCTGCAGGGCGACGTGGCGGTGACGTGAGCTAGAGGATGACTTGCGGATAAGCTCGTGTTGTTCCTGAGGGCAGCTGGCGCGCTGGGGTGGCGCCGACACAGCCGGGGCCTACTTGCGGCCGTCAGCTAGCCGCCACGGCCGACCTGACGGTGGCGCTGTGGGGTGCCAGGGGTGGTTGGGGTGGCTTTGGGGTGCAAAAGGAGACGTGGCGTGCTGGCTGCGGTTGGCCAAGGGCCAGAACAGGTGCGGGGCGAGACGCGGCGGCTCGGTGCAAGCGCGTGCAACACGTGCAAAACGCGCGCTCTGGGCGCGCCCAGAGCACGCCCACCAGGTGCTCGGCGAAATGCCAGTGCATGCTATAGGGCTTGGGTGAGGCTGGCACTTAGCAGACCTAGGTTAGGAGTAGCTGGGAGTTTAGTGGACATGCTAGATTGTCCAGAGGTGCAAGGTCACAGTGCAAAACATAAATCATGTCAAAACTGATCATGCCCATAAGGTGTTTGACAAAATGCCAAGGGCACTTAGGCATTTCTTGGAGTGGCCAAATTTTCCAGGCTAGTGTCTCTTTGGATGAATGAGAGGGTGGTAAAGTCATCTGGGCAAAAGAAGAAACTTGCTAGTGCAAGTTTTGCAAAACTTCAGTTTTGGACAGAAAGAAAAGGGCATGATATCATGTACCAAAAATGCTCCAATAAGTCCAATCTCTTGGACTTAAGGGTTTTGTAGGAAGGACTACAAGTAGGAAAACTAACCATGGGTAGAAGAGCAAGTAAAAATATGGTTGCAGTACAAATCCTTAAGTTGGACCAGAATGAAGATGAGGTTGATACACTCAAAATTTTCAAAGAACATCACTAGGTTTTTGCATAAAGATGAATAACATGCTCCTATTGACCTCCCCAAATTTTGGTAGAAGTCTTAAAGAAATATTTGAATAGGTTATAGTGTAAAATTGAATTTTTACCAGATTTATAAACTAGGGATAAAGCTAAAAATCTCCAAATGACCAAAGGTTATTTTTGCATAAAAGTGATTTCGGGACATCATAAGTCATCCCCAAATTTTGATGGAATTTTTAAAAGAATTTATAAAAGGGTTGCAGTGCAAATGGGACCCTAAAACCATGAAAACCATTTTTGAGAAATAAAGCTCAGGGAAAAATAATTGTATAAATAATCCCACTGATAAAAGAATTGTCTTTCTTAAGAGGGGAAATAAGTCCAATAATGACTGAAAAGTTTTCACTTGGGGTAAAAACTCCATAATAATAAGAAAGAGAATGGTTCTGAAATCAGAAGGAAATCCAGAAAATAAAAGTTTTAGTTTTCTGGCAAAATTTTAATTAATAAAACAAGGTTAAAATTTTTGGGGTGTCACACAGTTTAGCTTGGATTTATCCATGGTAAACTTATGCTGCAAAAGAAATACAAGAACAAAATTGATAAGCTGTGCTCCGGGTTAATATTCTTGCAAGCCGGCACCTGATCATCCTTAAGTCCTTGTCATTTCCTCCTTCTAAAAAATCCAGGTCAATAAACCATCTTCATACTCAAATTGCTGACGTTGGTGTCTCATAGGAAAATATTGTGAAGAATAATCCACTTGGGTAGGCTTCCAAAGCGCCAGCTTAAGAAATATTGGTCTTGAAATACTCATATGATATTCAACCGGTTTGAAAATATAGAACTTGCCGATCTCTGATTTCCAAAATCACCGGGTTATAAAGACTAACAATTCCTGGTCATGATTGTTTCCAACGCTGGTTCATGATTGTTGCCAATGCCGGTTCATGATTATTGATGACGCCGGGTTATGATTGTTGCAGACACCGGGTCATAATGATTGGTGATGCCGGGTCAATCAGGTTTGCTCAAAACTAAAAATTGGAAGATATTTCTCCCTTATATCCATATTACCTGTAGCCCCCAAGTCTTGAACAGAAAAAAGTGATGATTTGAGACTTGTTTCCATATAATTACTGCCACTTTGAAGAAATCCATGTTCATCTCATTCACTAGTAAAAACTGAATACTCCATATATGTAGCCCCCAAGTGCCGGGTTGTCATGCTTGCAGCAACCTGGGACTTGAAATTGCCTTATGCTCATAAAACTTCAACCAGTGTAGCCCCCAAGGGTCGGGTCATTATGCAATAATGAGCAGGGACTTTGTAGATATAACCATGTAAACTTGAACAACAATGTGTAGCCCCCAAGGGCCGGCTTAGTAAGATAATACTGAGCTGGGACTTTGTATATAATTGATAATAACATCATATAATATAATCTCCACCATAGGGCTTGAACCCATGTCCATAAGGTTAAGAGCTTTGTACTCTACCAACTGAATAGTGAACCGTTCAATATAGTGGATTAATGCTTGTGTACCTTGAATTTTTGACAGGAGCAATTGGTAGCCCCCAAGTGCCGGCTCATTACGATGTGATGAGTCGGGTCTTCAATGAGGTGAACAAAAATGACTTTGCATTAGCCCCCAAGTGTCATGGTGCATGATTGCAGCGACATGAGACTTGCATATTTGATGTAACCTCAGTTTGAATAATGTAGCTCCCAAGTGTCGGGTCATAAGCCTGCAGCGACTCGGGACCGGCGGCTCTTGGCCGATGGTGATTTAATACACCTCCATTGTAAGCCAGAATTTTTATAACCCGGCGGCTTATAGCCTTTGAGAAAAATCCAGAACGAATAATCATTTTGAAGCATCAACTTTGGTAATGAGCTTGAACTTAATCATCTATATGTCATATTTCTGCAAATCCCGCAAAGAGGTTAAACAACATATGCCCTGGCGACTTAACGTCAAAAGCCAGGGCGGGTAACCACCCAAAAGTAGTCTTATCCTGCACACAAGTAGATCACAAGATCCCTATGATCCTTTGAATGATACCGCCGACTTATGTGACCCAGACAGTGAAGTTGATAACTCAAGTCTGTAAGAGCCGGCACATATGATATTTGTGACAACTCAAATACTTGCGATTGTATAAAAACAGATAAAATTTTTGAGGCTTCTGGTTCGAATACGATCAGTAAACCGTTCCAAAGGGGTTAAGCTAAGATTCGAATATGATCATATAGCCCCTAGTGGCGTTGGCGTTGCCGATCAAAGTGGGTATCGACAGCTATGTTCTCTTTGGTTCGAATACGACCTATGTTTGAACAGGAAGCCCCCAAATGACCTTAAAAGTTGTTTAGCGACGCTGATTCGAATACGATCCACATCGATTCCCAAAGGGGTTGAGCTATGATTCGGATACGATCAAGAAGCCCCCAAGTAGGTTCAGCAGTTTGCTAATCAAAAGGGTATCGACAGCTATGTTCTCTTTGGTTCGAATACGACCTATGTTTGAACAGGAAGCCCCCAAGTGACCATATAAGTTTTGGCATTGCGTCGATCAAGAGGATACTGATAGCTATGCCCGATGAGCAGGAAGCCCCCAAGTGACCATAATAAGATAAACCGTAAGGCAGGATACCCATGTTTTGAACCGTGCATCATGGCAGCAAGTTCTCTTTGGTAACCATTAATTTGTCTGAGATCTCGAACTTGCGAGAGATTAATTCTTTTTGAACCGGAAATTATTAAACCAGATATTGAGATCCTCAAAGCTTTGTAAGGGACAAATTTACCTTCATCCAGATGTTGAACCGGTTTTGAGAGCTTCAAAGCTTTGCGGGAGAGAGATGTCTCTTGAGCTGTATTTTAAACCGGAATCTTCATTTTGAACCGGAAATTTTCCTGACGGCTTTTAAATGTTCGCCCACAAAGCAGTAGCTTCCAGGGCCGGGTTATCTTCCCTTCAATGACCTGGAGCTCTTGAATTCATTGAAACCGGCTAATTTTGCCGAGCCATACCATTGTAGCCCCCGAGTCTCAAGATGACTCGAAGAGATGGCTTGAGATTCTCCATATTTGACCATAGCAGAAGGTGTATATCATTTGGCGTTGATAACGCGATGTGAATCCACAGAAGGTTGAGGTGACTGCGGCAGGTTATAAATGATCCCGTATGAACCGTGTCAGCAACTCGGCCAATGGTTCCTTCCAACTGGTTGTTTGAAGTTAACCAAACCACAGTGGCGGCGACTTGTGCGCCTGCCATTGAGCCATCCAGTGCAGACGGCGGCTGATAATATATGATAATTTGCCTCCAATTTGTTGGAAGAAAACCGGGCTTCCCAAGCAGTGACTTGCTCATACTCAATAAACAGCTCATGCAGACAGGTGCGGCCCGATGTGTTGATGGAGACGAGGCTGCGAGAGTCGGACGGTAAAGACGACCACAATATCTGAGGCAGCACAGACAGATGAACCGGCCATGGCGTTATAAACCGGTGCGGACGGGAGAGTTGTCCTCCTTGTTGTAAACCGGTGCGGACGGGAGAGTTGGCTGCGACGTTTGTAAGCCCGACTCTTGCAGTGAACAAATGTCATGCATAAACAATATTGCAGACCAAGACAAAGATAAATTGTTCTTTGACAAAAACATTACGTGCTAATAAAACAAACTTAGATGGATATCACCTGGTATGCTTCGTCAAAAATTACCAGCCGTAGGGTTGCATTAATGATGACAGAGGTGGCGGCCTCGGTGAAGCTCAATTTAACCATGGGTGAGCCGGCCGCGGTGTTTTAAGCCAGCGCAGACGGGCGAGTCAATCATAGGCACAATAAGCCGTTCGGACGTGCGAGTCAATCCCAGACACAGTATATATAGATGACACAACCATCGTCTTTGCCGTGAACAATTGTCCTGCGTACAAAAAATACAGCATGGGGGAGCAGTATTGCTCGAATGATTTAATATATACTTAAAAATAGATAAGATGAATAGCACCTGGTATTTATATCAGATGAACGCAGACGCCAGTGCTGGATAAGGCTGGACGTACTCAAATCAAAGATAGCTAGAGAGATGCACGCCTGATGTAGTACCAGCACCATTCGTTTGTTTTTTCCCACTTTTGTTTTTAAGTAATGATGGCTTTTGAATGCCTTGTTATCCATGCGGATGTGCCTGACACACATCAAGTGTTCATTACTACTTGATGCATGTGAACAACGTTGCTATCACCACTGTTGAATAATGTTTTCTCGGCAGTGTATCAAACTAGTCATGAGAATCGTTTGTCCGGGCGCAGGGATTTAAAAATAGATTTAGTATCAGCATCATTCATGCCCATAATTCCTGCTGTTCCCCTTGCTCCTCTGCCGCACAGGAGTTGACCGTGGCCTCCAAATCTGGCGATAGGGGAAGAGACTCATCGGGCATGAAAAATCCATCAGCGTAAGTAAGGGCAGCTCGACAGTGCAGCAGTCCAGCGGAGGTGGAGAACAGCGCCGGCTCAGCAGGGAAACAGCGGGTCACGGCCTCAACGGCTTAATGCAGGGAAGCTCCAAGGAAGGGGCGGGTCACAACAGTGGAACAAGGCAGCTCGGGGCCGCAAGAAGCAACGGCTGACCCGGCCAAACGGGCTACAACAGCCGTAGCAAACCGCGGCTGAAGCGAAACGGCCAGCCACGACAAAGGGTGAGGCTTCGGTAGTGGCTCAGCATTGACCCGCCATCGCGGAGGTGGCTCGGCCACGGAGGCGCGGGCTTGCAGGCAACCGTGAGAGCTCGCGGCGATGGCAGGTCATGGCGATGACTCGGGGTCAAACCTGTTGCAGCTCGGTGACGGCGGCTCAGAGGCGGAAGTGACTCAACGATGGCAGCAGGTGGCACGTCGGCGGGTTGAAGTAACGGAGACCGCGACGGCGGGAGCGAGGCGACGGCTCCGCCATGATTCGGGCAACGACGGTTTGGGATCCGGCGGCAGCTTTACGAGGTCCGGGCTGCCTAGAACGAACACGAAGCAGTCAAGGCAGGTTTTCCTCCTCCGAGTCGTGGTAGTTTTCTCCAGGGCAGGTTTTCCTCCTCCGAGTCGTGGTAGTTTTCGACGAATCTATCCCTGTCGACTCAGAGTGAGGCAGAGGTGGCGACGGCAGGAGCCGGCCGACTCGAAGGCGGACCCGCCGAGAGGAAGCGGAACCACAGCAGTTTGCGCACTGCGGGCGATTTGGAGGACAGGGCGGTTTTGACAGCAAGTTGAACTCTGAAGAAGATCCACGACCATTAACCTTCTCCTAATCGTCGTCTGTGTGGCGCTGGAGATTGAACCTGTTGATCTGTCAGTATGATCTGGTGTTGTAGTCTTTTTCCCAAATATGCATGCTCACGTGCAGCAGTTTCAACAAATATTATTTCTTATCTGGAAAGATTTGCCTCCTCAAACTCTGAGCTTTAATCATGAATAGTACGCAAGTACTTGATGGAGCAGCAACGAAGTAGTAGTATTGCCTTCTCACGCCCACGTTGATAAGGATTGATCTGACCCGACATACTGTAGCTACAGAAAAACTCCTGTCGGCCTCAGCGGTACGCGTTTGTAACAGTAAAACTTGGTCTTCTATTCGGATTCGACGGATCGCATTGCATCGGTGACGCACCAGAAAACCCTATTTTTTTCTTTCAACGCACATCTCATAGATTGCAAGTGCAGACCCTTCCAATCCAGTTCTTCTTGATCCAGATTTTCACGAACTTCTCGAAACCCTGGGAAAGATCCCTCCAAAAACTCAACACCACAGTGCGCAAGCCCCACGGTGGGCACCAGCTGTCGTGGAATTAACATGTTAGATGTCCTTAGTGTGAGGACTTAGTCGCGAGGCCAACACATCTATGTGGTAGCTTGAGAGGGGTTGAGTGGAATCAAGAGACGCAACACAAGACAAGGGTTTAGACAGCTTCGGGCCCCGGGAAACATCACCCGGTAAAAACCCTACATGCTGTTTGAGGCTAGACCTCATTATCATCACGAGGGAGTCATCGTAAATCGGCTCTCCTGTAGTTGTGTCTAGCCCTAGAGATTGTTTCTTGCTTGTCTTGTCCCTCTTTGGGGAGCCCTGCCCCTCCTTATATAAGTTAGAGGGGCGGGTTACATGTGGAGTCCTAGTAGGACTAGGACTAGTCTATCTTTTCTTACAAGTTGAATACAAGTCCGGGTCTTGCTTTCTTTCTCTTAAGCAGGCCTACCATAACGTAAGCCGACCTTCTGGGCCTTGAGCCTCTTGGGCCCCCAGGTCTTGTCGCTCCTCTGATCCGCTTGCCAGGTCACCCATAAGTCACCAAGCTCGGGCGGGTCACTTAGTGAGTCGTCCAGTCAGGGCGGGTCATTAGTGAGTCGCCAAGTCCGGCCGGGATATACATCTGGCCGGGTCATACTACGGGGTATACCCCCGACAATTACTGGCCGTTTTGTGGTCCCAAAGCGATTTTCACGGTTGTCGAACCCCAAGGTGTGCTTATGTGTTGGTCATCAAGACTATCAGTTTGGGCCGATTCAAACCCGTTTCTTGGACTATTACTCAGTTTTGGGTCCCAAAGTGATTTCCACGATTGATGAACCCTGGGGTGCGTTTACGTGTCGGTCATCAACACACACAATTTTGGCCAATTCTTGTCCGTTTCGTGCACTATTAGTTAGCATTTTGTGCTCCTAGAGCGATCTCGACGATTGACGATCTCCAGGGTGCACTTACGTGTCTTCGTCAACACTCACAGTTTTGGCCAATTCTGACCCGTTTCGTGGACTATTACTCACTGTTTTGGGGCCCTGAAGCGATTTCCATAGTTGTTGAACCCCGAGGTGCGCTTACGTGTCGGTCTTCAAAACTCGCAGTTTTGGCTGATTCTGGACCGTTTCTTGAACTATTACTTACGGTGTTGGGGTCCCGGAGTGATTTCCATGATTAACGAAACCCTGGGTGCGTTTACATGTCGGTCATCAACACTCGCGGGTTTTTTCGATTCTAACCTGTTTCGTGGACTATTACTCACCATTATGTGGTCCGAAAGCGATTTCCATGGTTGTCGAACCCCAAGGTGTGCTTATGTGTTGGTCGTCTTCACCTTAATTGTTATTTGAACAAAAAGATCACAATAAACTTTTGGTAAGACTCGTAGTTTGGGCCGATTCTGACCCGTTTCTTGGACTATTACTCACTGTTTTGGGGTCCTGAAATGATTTCCACGATTGCCGAACCCGGGTGTGCGTTTATGTGCCGATCATCAACACACGCGGGTTTTGTCGATTCTGACCCATTTCATGGACTTTTACTCACCATTTTGGGGTCCCAGAGCAATTTCCACGATTGACGATCCCCGGGGTGCGTTTACGTGTCCGTTGTCAACACTCACAGTTTTGACCAATTCTGACCCGTTTCGTGGACTATTACTCACTATTTTGGGGTCCCAGAGTGATTTCCATGATTAACGAACCCCAGGGTGCGTTTACGTGTCGGTCAGCAATACTCACAGTTTTGGCCGACTCAGTCCCGTTTTGTGGACTATTACTTAGTGTTTCGGGGTCCCGGAGTGATTTCCACGATTAACGAACCCCGGGGTGCGTTTACGTGTCGGTCATCAACACTCACAGTTTTGGCCGATTCTGGCCCATTTTGTGGATTATTACTCACTGTTTTGGGGTCCCGGAGTGATTTCCACGATTAATGAACCCCTGAGTGCGTTTACCTGTCGGTCATCAACACTCGTGGTTTTTGTCGATTCTGGCCCGTTTCATGGACTATTACTCACCGTTCTGTGGTCCCAAAGCGATTTTTACGGTTGTCGAACCCCAAGGTGTGCTTACATGTTGGTTGTCAAGACTATCAGTTTGGGCCAATTCAGGCCCATTTCTTGGACTATTACTCAGTTTTGGTGTCCCGAAGTTATTTCCATGATTGATGAACCCCCGGGGTGCGTTTCCGTGTCGGTCATCAACACTCACAATTTTGGCCGATTCTTGTCCGTTTCGTGCACTATTACTTAGTGTTTTGTGGTCCTAGAGCAATTTCGACGATTGATGATCTCCGGGACTTGTTTACGTGTCCGTCGTCAACACTCACAGTTTTGGCCTATTCTGACCCGTTTCGTGGACTATTACTCACCGTTTTGGGGTCCCAAAGCGATTTCCATTGTTGTTGAACCCCAAGGTGCGCTTACATGTCGGTCATAAAAACTCGCAGTTTTGACTGATTCTGGACCGTTTCTTGAACTATTGCTCACTGTGTTGGGGTCCCGGAGTGATTTCCATGATTAACGAACCCCTGGGTGCGTTTACGTGTCGGTCATCAACACTCGCGGTTTTTGTCGATTCTGATCCGTTTCATGGACTATTACTCACCGTTCTGTGGTCCCAAAGCGATTTCCATGGTTGTCGAACCCCAAGATGTGCTTATGTGTTGGTCATCTTCACCTTAACTGTTATTTGAAAAAAAAGATCACAATAAACTTTTGGTAAGACTTGCAGTTCGGGCCAAATCTGACCCGCTATTACTCACTATTTTGGGGACCCGAAATGATTTCCACGTTAGCCGAACCCGGGTGTGCGTTTACGTGTCGATCATCAACACTCACGGGTTTTGTCGATTCTGACCTGTTTATGGACTATTACTCACCATTTTGGTGTCCTAGAGCGATTTCCACGATTGACGATCCCCTGGGTGCGTTTACGTGTCCGTCGTCAACACTCATAGTTTTGACCAATTCTGACCCGTTTCGTAGACTATTACTCACCATTTTAGGGCCCCGAAGTGATCTCCTTAGTTGCTGAAAACCAAGGTGCGCTTACGTGTTGGTCATCAACACTCACAGTTTTTGCCCATTCTGGCCCGTTTGGTGGACTATTACTCACTATTTTGGGGTCCCAGAGTGATTTCCATGATTGACGAACTCCTGGGTGCGTTTACGTCTCGGTCATCAACAGTCATAGTTTTGGCCGATTCTGGCCCGTTTTGTGGACTATTACTCACTTTTTCGGGGCCCCGGAGTGATTTCCACGATTAACGAACCCCGGGGTGCGCTTACGTGTCTGTCATCAACACTCACAGTTTTGGCCGATTCTGGCCCATTTCGTGGATTATTACTCACTGTTTTAGGGTCCCAGAGTGATTTCCACAATTAACGAACCCCTGGGTGCGTTTACGTGTCGGTCATCAACACTCGTGGTTTTTGTTGATTCTGACCCGTTTCGTGGACTATTACTCACCGTTTTGTGGTCCCAAAATGATTTTCACGGTTGTCGAACCCCAAGGTGTGCTTACGTGTTGGTCGTTAAGACTATCAGTTTGGGCCGATTCAGGCCCGTTTCTTGGACTATTACTCAGTTTTGGGGTCCCGAAGTGATTTCCATGATTGATGAACCCCGGGTGCGTTTACGTATAGGTCATCAACACTCACAATTTTGGCCGATTCTTGTCCGTTCCGTGCACTATTACTTAGCATTCTGTGGTCCTAGAGCGATTTCGACGATTGACAATCTCCGGGGTGCGTTTACGTGTCCATCGTCAACACTCACAGTTTTGGCCAATTCTGACCCGTTTCATGGCCTATTACTCACCGTTTTGGGGTCTCAAAGCGATTTCCATAGTTGTTCAACCCCAAGGTGCGCTTACGTGCCAGTCATCAAAACTCGCAGTTTTGGCTGATTCTGGACCGTTTCCTGAACTATTACTCACTGTGTTGGGGTCCCGGAGTGATTTCCATGATTAACAAACCCCTGGGTGCGTTTACGTGTCGGTCATCAACACTCCTAGTTTTTGTCAATTCTGACCCGTTTCATGGAATATTACTCACCGTTCTGTGGTCCCAAAGCGATCTCCATGGTTGTCAAACCCCAAGGTGTGCTTATGTGTTGGTCATCTTCCCCCTAATTGTTATTTGAACAAAAAGATCACAATAAACTTTTGGTAGGACTCGTAGTTCAGGCCGATTCTGACCCATTTCTTGGACTATTAGTCACTGGTTTGGTGTCCCGAAATGATTTCCACGATTGCCGAACCCGGGTGTGCGTTTACATGTCAATCATCAACACACACGGGTTTTGTCGATTCTGACCCGTTTCATGGACTATTACTCACTATTTTGGGGTCCCAGAGTGATTTCCACGATTGACAATCCCCGGGGTGCGTTTACGTGTCAGTCGTCAACACACACAGTTTTGACCAATTCTGACCCGTTTCATGGACTATTAGTCACGATTTTGGGGCCCCAAAGCGATTTCCATAGTTGTTGAACCTCAAGGTGCGCTTATGTGTTGTTAATCAACACTCACAGTTTTTGCCCATTCTGGCCCATTTCATGGACTATTACTCACTGTTTCGGGTCCCGGAGTGATTTCCATGATTGACGAACCCCGGGGTGCGTTTACGTGTCGGTCATCAACACTCACAGTTTTTGCCGATTCTGGCCCATTTTGTGGACTATTACTCACTGTTTCGGGGTCCCGGAGTGATTTCCATGATTAACGAACCCCGGGGTGTGTTTACGTGTCGGTCATCAACACTCACTATTTTGGCCGATTCTGGCCCATTTCGTGGATTATTACTCACTGTTTCGGGGTCCCGGAGTGATTTCCACGATTAACGAACCCCTGGCTTCGTTCACGTGTCGGTCATCAACACTCATAGTTTTGGCCGATTCTGGCCTTTTCGTGGATTATTACTCACTATTTTGGGGTCCCGGAGTGATTTCCACGATTGACGATCCCCGGGGTCCGTTTACGTGTCCGTCGTCAACACTCACAGTTTTGACCAATTCTGACCCGCTTCGTGGACTATTACTCACCATTTTGGGGCCCTGAAGAGATTTCCATAGTTGTTGAACCCCAAGGTGCTCTTACGTGTTGGTCATCAACACTCACAGGTTTTGCCCATTCTGGCCCGTTTCATAGACTATTACTCACTATTTTCGGGTCCCGGAGTGATTTCCATGATTGACGAACCCCGGGGTGCGTTTACGTGTCGGTCATCAATACTCGCAGTTTTTGTCGATTCTGACCTGTTTCATGGACTATTACTCACCGTTTTGTGGTCCCAAAATGATTTTCACGGTTGTCGAACCCGAAGGTGTGCTTACGTGTTGGTCATTAAGACTATCAGTTTGGGCCGATTCTGGCCCTTTTCTTGGACAATTACTCAGTTTTGGGGTCCCGAAGTAATTTCCATGATTGATAAACCCCGGGGTGCGTTTATGTGTCGGTCATCAACACTCACATTTTTGGCTGATTCTTGTCCATTTCGTGCACTATTACTTAGCATTTTGTGGTCTGAAAGCGATTTCAACGATTGATGATCCCCGGGGTGCGTTTACGTGTCCGTCGTCTCACTCACAGTTTTTGCCAATTCTAACTAGTTTCGTTTACTATTCCTCACCATTTTGGGGTCCCGAAGCGATTTCCATAGTTATTGAACCCCAAGGTGTGCTTACGTGTTAGTCATCAACACTCACAGTTTTTGCTGATTCTGGCCCATTTCGTGGACTATTATTATCTGTTTTGGGGTCCCAGAGTGTTTTCCACTATTAACGAACCCCTGGGTGCCTTTACGTGTTGGTTATCAACACTCGCAGTTTTTGTTGATTCTGACCCGTTTCGTGGACTATTACTCACCATTTTGGGGTCCCACAGTGATTTCCACGATCGACGATCCCCGGGGTGCGTTTACGTGTCCGTCGTCAACACTCACCGTTTTGACCAATTCTGACCCGTTTCGTGGACTATTACTCACCATTTTGGGGGCCCCGAAGCGATTTCCATGGTTATTGAACCCCAAGGTGCGCTTACGTGTCGGTCATCAACACTCACAGGTTTTGCCCATTCTGGCCCGTTTCGTGGACTTTTAGTTACTGTTTTGTGGTCCCGGAGTGATTTCCATGATTGACGAACCCCGTGGTGCGTTTACGTGTCGGTCATCAACACTCACAGTTTTTGCCGATTCTGGCCCGTTATATGGACCATTACTCACTGTTTAGGGGTCCCGGAGTGATTTCCACGATTAACGAACCCCGGGGTGCGTTTACGCGTCGGTCATCAACACTCACAGTTTTGGCCGATTCTGGCCCATTTCATGGATTATTTGTCACTGTTTTGGGGTCCCGAAGTGATTTCCACGATTAACGAACCCCTGGGTCCGTTTATGTGTCGTTCATCAACACTCGCGATTTTTGTCGACTCTGACCCGTTTCGTGGACTATTACTCACCGTTTTGTGGTCCCAAAGCGATTTTCACGGTTGTCGAACCCCAAGGTGTGCTTACGTGTTGGTCGTTAAGACTATAGTTTGGGCCGATTCAGGCCCGTTTCTTGGACTATTACTCAGTTTTGGGGTCCCGAAGTGATTTCCACGATTGATGAACCCCGGGGTGCTTTTACGTGTCGGTCATCAACACTCACAATTTTGGCCGATTCTTGTCCGTTTCGTGCACTATTACTTAGCGTTTTGTGGTCCCATAGCGATTTCGACGATTTACGATCTCCAGGATGCGTTTACTTGTCCATCGTTAACACTCATAGTTTTGGCCAATTCTGACCCGTTTCGTGGACTATTACTCATCGTTTTGGGGTCCCGAAGCGATTCCCATAGTTGTTGAACCCCAAGGTGCGCTTACATGTTGGTCATCAACACTCACAGGTTTTGCCCATTCTGGCCCGTTTCGTGGACTATTACTCACTGTTTTGGGGTCCCGGAGTGATTTCCATGATTGACGAACCCCGAGGTGCGTTTAAGTGTCGGTCATCAGCACTCACAGTTTTGGCCGATTCTGGCCCGTTTTGTGGATTATTACTCACTGTTTCGGGGTCCCGGAGTGATTTCCATGATTAACAAACCCCTAGGTTTGTTTACATGTCGGTCATCAACACTTGCAGTTTTTGTCGATTCTAGCCCGTTTCGTGGACTGTTACTCACCGTTTTGTGGTCCCCAAGCGATATTCACGGATTTTGAGCCCCAAGGTGTGCTTACGTGTTGGTCGTGAAAACTCTCAGTTTGGGCCGATTCTGGCCCTTTTCTTGGACAATTACTCAGTTTTGGGGTCCCGAAGTAATTTCCACGATTGATGAACCCCGGGGTGCGTTTACGTGTCGGTCAGCAACACTCACAATTTTGGCCGATTCTTGTCCGTTTCGTGCACAATTACTTAGCATTTTGTGGTCTCAAAGCGATTTCAACGGTTGACGATCCCCGGGGTGCGTTTACGTGTCCGTCGTCTCACTCACAGTTTTTGCCAATTCTGACCCGATTCATTTACTATTCCTCACCATTTTGGGGTCCCGAAGCGATTTCCATAGTTATTGAACCCCAAGGTGCGCTTACGTGTCAGTCATCAACACTCACAGTTTTTGCCGATTCTGGCCCGTTTCGTGGACTATTATTCTCTGTTTTGGGGTCCCGGAGTGATTTCCACTATTAACGAACCCCTGGGTGCCTTTACATGTTGGTTATCAACACTCGCAGTTTTTTTGATTCTGACCCGTTTCGTAGACTATTACTCACCATTTTGGGGTCCCACAGCGATTTCCACGATCGACGATCCCCGGGGTGCGTTTACGTGTCCGTCGTCAACTATCACAGTTTTTGCCAATTCTGGCCGGTTTCTTGGACTATTACTCAGTTTTGGGGTCCCGAAGTGATTTCCACGATTGATGAACCCCGGGGTGCGTTTACGTGTCGGTCATCAACACTCACAATTTTGGCCTATTCTTGTCCGTTCCGTGCGCTATTACTTAGCGTTTTGTGGTCCTAGAGCGATTTCGATGATTGATGATCTCTGCGGTGCGTTTACGTGTCCGTCGTCAACACTCACAGTTTTGGCCAATTCTGACCCGTTCCGTGGACTATTACTCACCGTTTTGGGGTCCCGAAGCGATTTCCATAGTTGTTGAACCCCAAGGTGCGCTTACATGTCGGTCATCAAAACTCGCTGTTTTGGCTGATTCTGGACCGTTTCTTGAACTATTACTCACTGTGTTGGGGTCCCGGAGTGATTTCCAGGATTAACGAACCCCTGGGTGCGTTTACGTGTCGGTCAATAACACTCGCAGTTTTTGTCGATTGTGACCCGTTTGGTGGACTATTACTCACCGTTTTGTGGTCCGAAATCGGTTTCCATGGTTGTCGAACCCCAAGGTGTGCTTATGTGTTGGTCGTCTTCACCTTAATTGTTATTTGAACAAAAAGACCACAATAAACTTTTGGTAAGACTCGCAGTTTGGGCCGATTCTGACCCGTTTCTTGGACTATTACTCACAGTTTTGGGGTCCCAAAATGATTTCCACAATTGACGATCCCCGGGGTGCGTTTACGTGTCTGCCGTCAACACTCACAGTTTTGACCAATTCTGACCTGTTTTGTGGACTATATTACTCACCATTTTGGGGCCCCTAAGCGATTTATATAGTTGTTGAACCCCAAGGTGCGCTTACGAGTTGGTCATCAACACTCATAGTTTTTTCCCATTCTGGCCCGTTTCGTGGACTATTACTCACTGTTTTGGGGTCCCGGAGTGATTTCCACGATTGACGAATCCCGGGGTGCGTTTACGTGTCGGTCATCAACACTCACAGTTTTGGCCGATTCTGGCCCATTTCATGGATTATTACTTACTGTTTTGGGGTCACGAAGTGATTTGCACGATTAACGAACCCCTGGGTGCATTTACGTGTCGGTCATCAACACTCGCGGTTTTTGTCGATTTTGACCCGTTTCGTGGACTATTACTCACCGTTTTGTGGCCCCAAAGCAATTTTCACGGTTTTTAACCCAAGTTATGCTTACGTGTTGGTCGTCAAGACTATCAGTTTGGGCCGATTCTGGCCTTTTTCTTGGGCAATTACTTAGTTTTGGGGTCCCAAAGTAATTTCCATGATTGATGAACCCCGGGGTGCGTCTACGTGTCAGTCATCAACACTCACAATTTTGGCAGATTCTTGCCCGTTTCGTGCACTATTACTTAGGATTTTGGGGTCTCAAAGCGATTTCAACGATTGACGATCCCGAGGGTGCGTTTACGTGTCCGTCGTCTCACTCACAGTTTTTGCCAATTCTGACTCGTTTTGTTTACTATTCCTTACCGTTTTGGGGTCCCGAAGCGATTTCCATAGTTATTGAACCCCAAGGTGCGCTTATGTGTCAGTCAGCAACACTCACCGTTTTTGCCGATTCTCGCCCATTTCGTGGACTATTATTATCTGTTCTGGGGTCCCCGAGTGATTTCCACTATTAAAGAACCCCTGGGTGCCTTTACGTGTAGGTTATCAACACTCACAATTTTTGTTGATTCTGACCCGTTTCGTGGACTATTAATCACCATTTTGGGGTCCCACAGTGATTTCCACGATCGACGATCCCCGGGGTGCGTTTACGTGTCCGTCGTCAACACTCACCGTTTTGACCAATTCTGACCCGTTTCGTGGACTATTACTCACCATTTTGGGGGCCCCGAAGCGATTTCCATGGTTATTGAACCCCAAGGTGCGTTTACGTGTCGGTCATCAACACTCACAGGTTTTGCCCAATCTGGCCCGTTTCGTGGACTTTTAGTCATTGTTTTGTGGTCCCGGAGTGATTTCCATGATTGACAAACCCCGGGGTGCGTTTACGTGTCGGTCATCAACACTCACAGTTTTTGCCGATTCTGGCCCGTTTTATGGACTATTACTCACTGTTTAGGGGTCCCGGAGTGATTTCCACGATTAACGAACCCCGGGGTGCGTTTACGCGTCGGTCATCAACACTCACAGTTTTGGCCGATTCTGGCCCATTTCATGGATTATTACTCACTGTTTTGGGGTCCCGAAGTGATTTCCACGATTAACGAACCCCTGGGTCCGTTTATGTGTCGGTCATCAACACTCGCGGTTTTTGTCGATTCTGACCCGTTTCGTGGACAATTACTCACCGTTTTGTGGTCCCAAAGCGATTTTCATGGTTGTCGAACCCCAAGGTGTGCTTACGTGTTGGCCGTTAAGACTATAGTTTGGGCCGATTCAGGCCCGTTTCATGGACTATTACTCAGTTTTGGGGTCCCGAAGTGATTTCCACGATTGATGAACCTCGGGGTGCGTTTACGTGTCGGTCATCAACACTCACAATTTTGGCCGATTCTTGTCCGTTTCGTGCACTATTACTTAGCGTTTTGTGGTCCCAGAGCGATGACGATTGACGATCTCCAGGATGCCTTTACTTGTCCGTCGTCAACACTCATAGTTTTGGCCAATTCTGACCCGTTTCGTGGACTATTACTCTCCATTTTGGGGTCCCGAAGCGATTTCCATAGTTGTTGAACCCCAAGGTGCGCTTACGTGTCGGTCATCAAAACTCGCAATTTTGGCTGATTCTGGACCGTTTCTTGAACTATTACTCACTGTATTGGGGTCCCGGTGTGATTTCCATGATTAACGAACCCCTGGGTGCGTTTACTTGTCGGTCATCAATACTCGCGATTTTTGTCGATTTTGACCCGTTTCGTGGACTATTACTCACCATTCTGTGGTCCCAAAGCGGTTTCCATGGTTGTCGAACCCCATGGTGTGCTTATGTGTTGGTCGTCTTCACCTTAATATTTATTTGAACAAAAAGATCACAGTAAACTTTTGGTAAGACTCGTAGTTCGGGCCGATTCTGACCCGTTTCTTGGACTATTACTCACTGTTTTGGGGTCCCGAAATGATTTCGACGATTGCCGAACCCGGGTGTGCGTTTACGTATCGATCATTAACACTCGCGGGTTTTCTCGATTCTGACCCGTTTCGTGGACTATTACTCACCATTTTGGGGTCCCAGAGCGATTTCCACGATTGACGATCCCCAGAGTGCGTTTACGTGTCCGTCGTCAACACTCACAGTTTTGACCAATTCTGACCTGTTTCGAGGACTATTACTCACCATTTTGGGGCCCCGAAGCGATTTCCATAGTTGTTGAACCCCAAGGTGCGCATACGTGTTCGTCATCAACACTCACAGTTTCTGCCCATTCTGGCCCGTTCGTGGACTATTACTCACTATTTTGGGGTCCCGGAGTGATTTCCCTGATTGACGAACCCCGGGGTGCGTTTAAGTGTCGGTCATCAACACTCACAGTTTTGACCGATTCTGGCCCATTTCGTGGATTATTACTCACTGTTTCGGGGTCCCGGAGTGATTTCCATGATTAACGAACCCCTGGGTGCGTTTACGTGTCGGTCATCAACACTCACAGTTTTTGCTGATTCTGGCCCGTTTCGTGGACTATTATTATCTGTTTTGGGGTCCCGGAGTGTTTTCCACTATTAACGAACCCCTGGGTGCCTTTACGTGTTGGTTATCAACACTCGCAGTTTTTGTTGATTCTGACCCGTTTCGTGGACTATTACTCACCATTTTGGGGTCCCACAGTGATTTCCACGATCGACGATCCCCGGGGTGCGTTTACGTGTCCGTCGTCAACACTCACCGTTTTGACCAATTCTGACCCGTTTCGTGGACTATTACTCACCATTTTGGGGGCCCCGAAGCGATTTCCATGGTTATTGAACCCCAAGGTGCGTTTACGTGTCGGTCATCAACACTCATAGGTTTTGCCCAATCTGGCCCATTTCGTGGACTTTTAGTCATTGTTTTGTGGTCCCGGAGTGATTTCCATGATTGACGAACCCCGGGGTGCGTTTACGTGTCGGTCATCAACACTCACAGTTTTTGCCGATTCTGGCCCGTTTTATGGACTATTACTCACTGTTTAGGGGTCCCGGAGTGATTTCCACGATTAACGAACCCCGGGGTGCGTTTACGCGTCGGTCATCAACACTCACAGTTTTGGCCGATTCTGGCCCATTTCATGGATTATTACTCACTGTTTTGGGGTCCCGAAGTGATTTCCACGATTAACGAACCCCTGGGTCCGTTTATGTGTCGTTCATCAACACTCGCGGTTTTTGTCGACTCTGACCCGTTTCGTGGACTATTACTCACCGTTTTGTGGTCCCAAAGCGATTTTCACGGTTGTCGAACCCCAAGGTGTGCTTACGTGTTGGTCGTTAAGACTATAGTTTGGGCCGATTCAGGCCCGTTTCTTGGACTATTAATCAGTTTTGGGGTCCCGAAGTGATTTCCACGATTGATGAACCCCGGGGTGCGTTTACGTGTCGGTCATCAACACTCACAATTTTGGCCGATTCTTGTCTGTTTCGTGCACTATTACTTAGCGTTTTGTGGTCCCATAGCGATTTCGACGATTTACAATCTCCAGGAGGCGTTTACTTGTCCATCGTTAACACTCATAGTTTTGGCCAATTCTGACCCGTTTCGTGGACTATTACTCATCGTTTTTGGGTCCCGAAGCGATTTCCATAGCTCTTGAACCCCAAGGTGCGCTTACATGTTGGTCATCAACACTCACAGGTTTTGCCCATTCTGGCCCGTTTCATGGACTATTACTCACTGTTTTGGGGTCCCGGAGTGATTTCCATGATTGACGAACCCCGGGGTGCGTTTAAGTGTCGGTCATCAATACTCACAGTTTTGGCCAATTCTGGCCCGTTTTGTGGATTATTACTCACTGTTTCGGGGTCCCGGAGTGATTTCCACGATTAACGAACCCCTAGGTTTGTTTACATGTCGGTCATCAACACTCGCAGTTTTTGTTGATTCTGGCCCGTTTCGTGGACTGTTACTCACCGTTTTGTCGTCCCGAAACGATATTCACGGATTTCGAACCCCAAGGTGTGCTTACGTGTTGGTCGTGAAAACTCTCAGTTTGGGCCGATTCTGGCCCCTTTCTTGGACAGTTACTCAATTTTGGGGTCCCGAAGTAATTTCCACGATTGATGAACCCCGGGGTGCGTTTACGTGTCGGTCATCAACACTCACAATTTTGGCCGATTCTTGTCCGTTTCGTGCACAATTAGTTAGCATTTTGTGGTCTCAAAGTGATTTCAACGGTTGACGATCCCCGGGGTGCGTTTACGTGTCCGTCGTCTCACTCACAGTTTTTGCCAATTCTGACCCGTTTCATTTACTATTCCTCACCATTTTGGGGTCCTGAAGCGATTTCCATAGTTATTGAACCCCAAGGTGCGCTTACGTGTCAGTCATCAACACTCATAGTTTTTGCCGATTCTGGCCCGTTTCGTGGACTATTATTCTCTGTTTTGTGGTCCCGGAGTGATTTCCACTATTGACGAACCCCTGGGTGCCTTTACATGTTGGTTATCAACACTCGCAATTTTTGTCGATTCTGACCCGTTTCGTGGACTATTACTCACCATTTTGGGGTCCCACAGCGATTTCGACGATCGACGATCCTCGGGGTGCGTTTACGTGTCCGTCGTCAACTATCACAGTTTTTGCCGATTCTGGCCGGTTTCTTGGACTATTACTCAGTTTTGGGGTCCCGAAGTGATTTCCACGATTGATGAACCCCGGGGTGCGTTTACGTGTCGGTCATCAACACTCACAATTTTGGCCTATTCTTGTCCGTTTCGTGCGCTATAACTTATCGTTTTGTGGTCCTAGAGCGATTTCGATGATTGATGATCTCAGCGGTGCGTTTACGTGTCCGTCGTCAACACTCACAGTTTTGGCCAATTCTGACCCGTTTCGTGGACTATTACTCACCGTTTTGGGGTCCCGAAGCGATTTCCATAGTTGTTGAACCCCAAGGTGCGCTTACGTGTCGGTCATCAAAACTCGCTGTTTTGGCTGATTCTGGACCGTTTCTTGAACTATTACTCACTGTGTTGGCGTCCCGGAGTGATTTCCAGGATTAACGAACCCCTGGGTGCGTTTACGTGTCGGTCATCAACACTCGCGGTTTTTGTCGATTGTGACCCGTTTCGTGGACTATTACTCACCATTTTGTGGTCCAAAATCGGGTTCCATGGTTGTCGAACCCCAAGGTGTGCTTATGTGTTGGTCGTCTTCACCTTAATTGTTATTTGAACAAAAAGACCACAATAAACTTTTGGTAAGACTCGCAGTTTGGGCCGATTCTGACCCGTTTCTTGGACTATTACTCACAGTTTTGGGGTCCCGAAATGATTTCCACAATTGACGATCCCCGGGGTGCGTTTACGTGTCTCCCGTCAACACTCATAGTTTTGACCAATTCTGACCTGTTTTGTGGACTATATTACTCACCATTTTGGGGCCCCGAAGCGATTTATATAGTTGTTGAACCCCAAGGTGCGCTTACGAGTTGGTCATCAACACTCACAGTTATTTCCCATTCTGGCCCGTTTCGTGGACTATTACTCACTGTTTTGGGGTCCCGGAGTGATTTCCACGATTGACGAATCCCGGGGTGCGTTTACGTGTCGGTCATCAACACTCACAGTTTTGGCCGATTCTGGCCCATTTCATGGATTATTACTTACTGTTTTGGGGTCACGAAGTGATTTGCACGATTAACGAACCCCTGGGTGCATTTACGTGTCGGTCATCAACACTCGCGGTTTTTGTCGATTTTGACCCGTTTCGTGGACTATTACTCACAGTTTTGTGGCCCCAAAGCGATTTTCACGGTTTTTGAACCCCAAGTTGTGCTTATGTCTTGGTCGTCAAGACTATCAGTTTGGGCCGATTCTGGCCTTTTTCTTGGGCAATTACTTAGTTTTGGGGTCCCGAAGTAATTTCCACGATTGATGAACCCCGGGGTGCGTTTACGTGTCAGTCATCAACACTCACAATTTTGGCAGATTCTTGCCCGTTTCGTGCACTATTACTTAGGATTTTGGGGTCTCAAAGCGATTTCAACGATTGACGATCCCGAGGGTGCGTTTACGTGTCCGTCGTCTCACTCACAGTTTTTGCCAATTCTGACTCGTTTTTTACTATTCCTCACCGTTTTGGGGTCCCGAAGCGATTTCCATAGTTATTGAACCCCAAGGTGCGCTTACGTGTCAGTCATCAACACTCACCGTTTTTGCCGATTCTCGCCCGTTCCGTGGACTATTATTATCTGTTTTGGGGTCCCAGAGTGATTTCCACTATTAAAGAACCCCTGGGTGCCTTTACGTGTAGGTTATTAACACTCACAATTTTTGTTGATTCTGACCCGTTTCGTGGACTATTAATCACCATTTTGGGGTCCCACAGTGATTTCCATGATCGACGATCCCCGGGGTGCGTTTACTGTCCGTCGTCAACACTCACAATTTTTGCCCATTCTGACCCATTTCGTGGACTATTACTCACCATTTGGGGGGCCCTAAAGCGATTTCCATAGTTATTGAACCCCAAGGTGCGCTTACGTGTCGATCATCAACACTTATAGGTTTTGCCCATTCTGGCCCGTTTCATGGACTATTAGTCACTGTTTCATGGTCCCGGAGTGATTTCCATGATTGACGAACCTCGGGATGCGTTTATGTGTCGGTCATCAACACTCATAGTTTTGGCCGATTCTGGCCCGTTTTGTGGACTATTACTCACTGTTTAGGGGTCCTGGAGTGATTTCCACGATTAACGAACCCCGAGGTGCGTTTACGCGTCGGTCATCAACACTCACAGTTTTGGCCGATTCTGGCCCATTTCATGGATTATTACTCACTGTTTAGGGGTCCCGAAGTGATTTCCACGATTAACGAACCCCTGGGTCCGTTTATGTGTTGGTCATCAACACTCGCGGTTTTTGTCGATTCTGACCCGTTTCGTGGACTATTACTCACCGTTTTGTGGTCCCAAAGCGATTTTCACGGTTGTCGAACCCCAAGGTGTGCTTACGTGTTGGTCGTTAATACTATAGTTTGGGCCGATTCAGGCCCGTTTCATGGACTATTACTCAGTTTTGGGGTCCCGAAGTGATTTCCACGATTGATGAACCCCGGGGTGCGTTTACGGGTCGGTCATCAACACTCACAATTTTGGCCGATTCTTGTCCGTTTCGTGCACTATTACTTAGCGTTTTGTGGTCCCAGAGCGATTTCGACGATTGACGATCTCCAGGATGCGTTTACTTGTTCGTCGTCAACACTCATAGTTTTGGCCAATTCTGACCCGTTTCGTGGACTATTACTCTCCGTTTTGGGGTCTCGAAGCGATTTCCATAGCTGTTGAACCCCAAGGTGCGCTTACGTGTCGGTCATCAAAACTCGCAATTTTGGCTGATTCTGGACCGTTTCTTGAACTATTATTCACTGTATTGGGGTCCCAGTGTGATTTCCATGATTAACGAACCCCTGGGTGCGTTTACGTGTCGGTCATCAATACTCGCCATTCTTGTCGATTCTGACCCGTTTCGTGGACTATTACTCACCATTCTGTGGTCCCAAAGCGATTTCCATGGTTGTCGAACCCCATGGTGTGCTTATGTGTTGGTCGTCTTCACCTTAATATTTATTTGAACAAAAAGATCACAGTAAACTTTTGGTAAGACTCGTAGTTCGGGCCGATTCTGACCCGTTTCTTGGACTATTACTCACTGTTTTGGGGTCCCAAAATGATTTCCACGATTGCCGAACCCGGGTGTGCATTTATGTATCGATCATCAACACTCGCGGGTTTTCTCGATTCTGACCCGTTTCGTGGACTATTACTCACCATTTTGGGGTCCCAGAGCGATTTCCACGATTGACGATCCCCGGAGTGCGTTTACGTGTCCGTCGTCAACACTCACAGTTTTGACCAATTCTGACCCGTTTCGTGGACTATTACTCACCATTTTGGGGCCCCGAAGCGATTTCCATAGTTGTTGAACCCCAAGGTGCGCATACGTGTTCGTCATCAACAATCACAGTTTCTGCCCATTCTGGCCCGTTCGTGGACTATTACTCACTATTTTGGGGTCCCGGAGTGATTTCCATGATTGACGAACCCCGGGGTGCGTTTAAGTGTCGGTCATCAACACTCACAGTTTTGGCCGATTCTGGCCCATTTCGTGGATTATATCTCACTGTTTCGGGGTCCCGGAGTGATTTCCATGATTAATGAACCCCTGGGTGCGTTTACGTGTCGGTCATCAACACTCACAGTTTTTGTCGATTCTGACCCGTTTCATGGACTATTACTCACCGTTTTGTGGTCCCGAAGCGATTTCCATGGTTATTGAACCCCAAGGAGCTTTTACATGTCAGTCATCAACAATCACAGTTTTTGCCGATTCTGGGCCGTTTCATGGACGATTATTCTCTGTTCTGGGGTCCCAGAGTGATTTCCACTATTAACGAACCCCTGGGTGCCTTTACGTGTTGGTTATCAACACTCGCAGTTTTTGTTGATTCTGACCTATTTCGTGGACTATTACTCACCATTTTGGGCTCCCACAATGATTTCCACGATCGACGATCCCCGGGGTGCGTTTAGCTGTCCGTCGTCAACACTCACAGTTTTTGCCCATTCTGACCCGTTCCGTGTACTATTACTCACCATGTTTGGGGCCCCGAAGCGATTTCCATAGTTACTGAACGCCAAGGTGCGCTTACGTGTCGGTCATCAACACTCACAGTTTTTGCTGATTCTTGCCCATTTTGTGGACTATTACTCATTGGCCCGGAGTGATTTCCATGATTAACGAACCCCAGGGTGCGTTTACGCGTGGGTCATCAACACTGACATTTTTGGCCGATTCTGGCCCTTTTCGTGGATTATTACTCACTGTTTTGGGGTCCCGAAGTGATTTCCACGATTAACGAACCCCTGGGTGCGTTTACGTGTCGGTCATCAACACTCGCGGTTTTGTCGATTCTGAGCCGTTTCGTGGACTATTACTCACCATTTTGTGGTCCCAAAGCGATTTTCTCAGTTGTCGAACCCAAAGATGTGCTTACGTGTTGGTCGTTAAGACTATAAGTTGGGCCGATTCGGGCCCGTTTCTTGGACTATTACTTAGTTTTGGGGTCCCGAAGTGATTTCCACGATTGATGAACCCCGGGGTTCTTTTTCGTGTCGGTCATCAACACTCACAATTTTGGCTGATTCTTATCCGTTTCGTGCGCTATTACTTAGCGTTTTGTGGTCCTAGAGCGATTTCGACGATTGACGATCTCCGGGATGCGTTTACGTGTCCGTCGTCAACACTCACAGTTTTGACAAATTCTGACCCGTTTCATGGACTATTACTCACCGTTTTGGGTCCCGAAGCGATTTCCATAGTTGTTGAACCCCAAGGTGCGTTTACGTGTCGGTCATCAAAACTCACAGTTTTTGCTGATTCTGGCCCGTTTTGTCGGTCATCAAAACTCACAGTTTTGGGGTCCGGGAGTGATTTCCACGATTAACGACCCCCTAGGTGCGTTTACGTGTCGGTCATCAACACTCGCGGTTTTTGTCGATTCTGACCCGTTTCGTGGACTATTACTCACCGTTCTTTGGTCCCAAAGCGATTTCCATGGTTGTCGAACCCCAAGGTGTGCTTATGTGTTGGCCGTCTTCACCTTAATTGTTATTTGAACAAAAAGACCACAATAAACTTTTGGTAAGACTTGCAGTTCGGGCCGATTCTGACCCGTTTCTTGGACTATTACTCATTGTTTTTTGGTCCCGAAATGATTTCCATGATTGCCCAACCCGGGTGTGCGTTTACGTTTCTATCATCAACACTCTCGTGTTTTGTTGATTCTGACCCGTTTCATGGACTATTACTCACCATTTTGGGGTCCCACAGCGATTTCCACGATTGACGATCCCCGGGGTGCGTTTACGTGTCCGCCGTCAACACTCACAGTTTTGACCAATTCTGACCCGTTTCGTGGACTATATTACTCACCATTTTGGGGCCCCGAAGCGATTTCCATAGTTGTTGACCCCAAGGTGCGCTTACGTGTTGGTCATCAACACTCACAGTTTTTGCCCATTCTGGCCCGTTTCGTGGACTATTACTCACTGTTTTGGGGTCCTGGAGTGATTTCCATGATTGACGAATCCCGGGGTGCGTTTACGTGTCGGTCATCAACACTCACAGTTTTGGCCGATTCTGGCCCGTTTTGTGAAATATTACTCACTGTTTCAGGGTCCTGGAATGTTTTCCATGATTAACGAACCCCAGGGTGCGTTTACGTGTCGGTCATCAACACTCACAGTTTTGGCCGATTCTGGCCCATTTCGTGGATTATTACTAACAGTTTTAGGGTCCCGGTGTGATTTCCATGATTAACGAACCCCTGGGTGCGTTTACGTGTCGGTCATCAATACTCGCAGTTTTTGTCGATTCTGACCCGTTTCGTGGACTATTACTCACCGTTCTGTGGTCCCAAAGCAATTTCCATGGTTGTCGAACCCCAAGGTGTGCTTATGTGTTGGTCGTCTTCACCTTAAGATTTATTTCAACAAAAAGATCACAATAAACTTTTGGTTAGACTCGCAGTTCGGGCCGATTCTGGCCCGTTTCTTGGACTATTACTCACTGTTTTGGGTCCCAAAATGATTTCCACGATTGCCGAACCCAGGTGTGCATTTACGTGTCGATCATCAACACTCGTGGGTTTTCTCGATTCTGACCCGTTTCGTGGACTATTACTCACCATTTTGGGGTCCCAGAGCTATTTCCACGATTGACGACCCCCAGGGTGCATTTACGTGTCCGTCGTCAACACTCACAGTTTTGACCAATTCTGACCTGTTTCGTGGACTACTACTCACCATTTTGGGGCCCCGAAGTGATTTCCATAGTTGTTGAACCCCAAGGTGCGCTTACGTGTTGGTCGTCAACACTCACAGTTTTTGCCCATTCTGGCCCGTTTTGTGGACTATTACTCACTGTTTTGGGGTCCCAAAGTGATTTCCATGATTGACCGAAGTGATTTCCATGATTGACAAACCCCGGGGTCCGTTTACTTGTCGGTCATCAACACTCACAGTTTTGGCCAATTCTGGCCCGTTTTGTGGACTATTACTCACTGTTTTGGGGTCCCGGAGTGATTTCCACGATTAACGAACCCCGGGGTGGGTTTACGCGTCGGTCATCAACACTCACAGTTTTGGCCGATTCTTGTCCTTTTCGTGCGCTATTACTTAGCGTTTTGTGGTCCTAGAGTGATTTTGATGATTGCCGATCTCTTGGGTGCGTTTACGTGTCCGTCGTCAACACTCACAGTTTTGGCCAATTCTGACCCGTTTCGTGGACTATTACTCACCGTTTTGGGGTCCCAAAGCGATTTCCATAGTTGTTGAACCCCAAGGTGCGCTTACGCGTCGGTAATCAAAACTCGCTGTTTTGGCTGATTCTGGACCGTTTCTTGAACTATTACTCACTGTGTTGGGGTCCTGGAGTGATTTCCATGATTAACGAACCCCTGGGTGCGTTTACGTGTCGGTCATCAACCCTCGTGGTTTTTGTTGATTCTGAACCGTTTCGTGGACTATTACTCACCATTCTGTGTTCCGAAATTGATTTCCATGGTTGTTGAACCCCAAGGTGTGCTTATGTGTTGGTCGTCTTCACCTTAATTGTTATTTGAACAAAAAGACCACAATAAACTTTTGGTAAGACTCGCAGTTCGGGCCGATTCTGACCCGTTTCTTGGACTATTACTCACTGTTTTGGGGTCCCAAAATGATTTCCACAATTGACGATCCCCGGGGTGCATTTACGAGTCCCCGTCAACATTCACAGTTTTGACCAATTCTGACCTGTTTTGTGGACTATATTACTCACCATTTTGGGGCCCCGAAGCGATTTCCACAGTTGTTCAACCCAAGGTGCGCTTACGAGTTGGTCATCAACACTCACAGTTTTTTCCCATTCTGGCCCGTTTCATGGACTATTGCTCACTGTTTTGGGGTCCCGAAGTGATTTGCACGATTGACGAATCCCAGGGTGCGTTTACATGTCGGTCATTAACACTCATAGTTTTGGCCGATTCTGGCCCGTTTTGTGGACTATTACTCACTGTTTCGGGGTCCCGGAATATTTTCCACGGTTAACAAACACCGGGGTGCGTTTACGTGTCGTTCATCAACACTCACAGTTTTGGCCGATTCTGGCCCGTTTCATGGATTATTACTTAGTGTTTTTGGGTCATGAAGTGATCTCCACGATTAACGAACCCCTGGGTGCGTTTACGTGTCGGTCATCAACACTCGCGGTTTTTGTCGATTTTGACCCGTTTCGTGGACTATTACTCACCGTTTTGTGGCCCCAAAGCGATTTTCACGATTTTTGAACCCCAAGGTGTGCTTACGTGTTGTTCGTCAAGACTATCAGTTTGGGCCGATTCTGGCCCTTTTCTTGGACAATTAATCAGTTTTGGGGTCCCGAAGTAATTTCCACGATTGATGAACCCGGGGTGCGTTTACGTGTCGGTCATCAACACTCACAATTTTGGCAGATTCTTGTCCGTTTCGTGCACTATTACTTAGGATTTTGGGGTCTCAAAGCGATTTCAACGATTGACGATCCCCAGGGTGCGTTTACGTGTCCGTCGTCTCACTCACAGTTTTTGCCAATTCTGACCCGTTTCGTTTACTATTCCTCACTGTTTTGGGGTTCCGAAGCGATTTTCATAGTTATTGAACCCCAAGGTGCGCTTACGTGTTAGTCATCAACACTCACCATTTTTGCCGATTCTGGCCCGTTTCGTGGACTATTATTATCTGTTTTGGGGTCCCAGAGTGATTTCCACTATTAACGAACCCCTGGGTGCCTTTACGTGTTGGTTATCAACACTCGCAGTTTTTATTGATTCTGACCCGTTTCGTGGACTATTACTCACCATTTTGGGGTCCCACAATGATTCCCACGATCAACGATCCCCGGGGTGCGTTTACGTGTCCGTCGTCAACACTCACAATTTTTGCCCATTTTGACCCGTTTCATGGACTATTACTCACCATTTTGGGGGCCCCGAAGCGATTTCCATAGTTATTGAACCCCAAGGTGCGCTTACGTGTCGGTCATCAACACTCACAGGTTTTGCCCATTCTGGCCCGTTTCGTGGACTATTAGTCAATGTTTTGTGGTCCTGGAGTGATTTCCATGATTGACGAACCCCGGGGTGCATTTACGTGTCGGTCATCAACACTCACAGTTTTGGCCGATTCTGGCCGTTTTGTGGACTATTACTCACTATTTTTGGGTCCCGGAGTGATTTCCACGATTAACGAACCCCGGGGTGCGTTTACGCGTCGGTCATCAACACTCACAGTTTCGGCCGATTCTGGCCCATTTCGTGGATTATTACTTACTGTTTTGGGGTCCCGAAGTGATTTCCACGATTAACGAACCCCTGGGTGCGTTTATGTGTCGGTCATCAACACTCACAGTTTTTGCCCATTCTTACCCGTTTCATGGACTATTACTCACCGTTTTGTGGTCCCAAAGCGATTTTCACGGTTGCCGAACCCCAAGGTGTGCTTACGTGTTGGTCGTTAAGACTATCAGTTTGGGCCGATTCAGGCCCGTTTCTTGGACTATTACTCAGTTTTGGGGTCCCGAAGTGATTTCCACGATTGATGAACCCCGGGGTGCGTTTACGTGTCGGTCATCAACACTCACAATTTTGGCCGATTCTTGTCCGTTTCGTGTACTATTACTTAGCTTTTTGTGGTCCCAGAGCGATTTCGACGATTGACGATCTCCGGGGTGCATTTACTTGTCCGTCATCAACACTCATAGTTTTGGCCAATTCTGACCCGTTTCATGGACTATTACTCACCATTTTGGGATCCCGAAGCGATTTTCATAGTTGTTGAACCCGAAGGTGCACTTACGTGTCGGTCATCAAAACTAGCAATTTTGGCTGATTCTGGACCGTTTCTTGAACTATTACTCACTGTATTGGGGTCCCGGTGTGATTTCCACGATTAACGAACCCCTAGGTGCGTTTACGTGCCGGTCATCAATAATCGCGGTTTTCATCGATTCTGACCCGTTTCGTGGACTATTACTCACCGTTCTGTGGTCCCAAAGCAATTTCCATGGTTGTCGAACCCCATGGTGTGCTTATGTGTTGGTCGTCTTCACTTAATATTTATTTGAACAAAAAGATCACAATAAACTTTTGGTAAGACTCGCAGTTCGGGCCAATTCCGACCCGTTTCTTGGACTATTACTGACTGTTTTGGGGTCCCAAAATGATTTCCACGATTGCCGAACCCGGGTGTGCGTTTACGTGTCGATCATCAACACTCGCGGGTTTTCTCAATTCTGACCCGTTTCGTGGACTATTACTCACCATTTTGGGGTCCCAGAGCAATTTCCATGATTGACGATCCCTGGGGTGCGTTTACGTGTCCGTCGTCTACACTCACTGTTTCGGGGTCCCGGAGTGATTTCCATGATTAACGAACCCCTGGGTGCGTTTACGTGTCGGTCATCAACACTCGCAGTTTTTGTCGATTTTGACCCGTTTCGTGGACTATTACTCACCGTTTTGTGGTCCCGAAGCGATTTCCATGATTATTGAACCCCAAGGTGCGCTTACGTGTCACTCATCAACAATCATAGTTTTTGCCGATTCTGGGCCGTTTCGTGGACTATTATTCTCTGTTTTGGGTTCCCGGAGTGATTTCCACTATTAACGAACCCCTGGGTGCCTTTACGTGTTGGTTATCAACACTCGCAATTTTTGTTCATTCTGACCCGTTTCGTGGACTATTATTCACCATTTTGGGCTCCCACAGCGATTTCCATGATCGACGATCCCCGGTGTGCGTTTACCTGTCCGTCGACAACACTCACAGTTTTTGCCCATTCTGACCTGTTTCGTGGACTATTACTCACCATTTTGGGGCCCCCGAAGCGATTTCCATAGTTATTGAACCCCAAGGTGCGCTTACGTGTCGGTCATCAACACTCGCATTTTTTGCCCATTCTGGCCCATTTCATGGACTATTAGTCACTGTTTTGTGGTCCCGGAGTGATTTCCATGATTGACGAACCCCGGGGTACGTTTACGTGTCGGTCATCAACATTCATGGTTTTGGCCGATTCTGGCCCGTTTTGTGGACTATTACTCAATGTTTTCGGGTCCCGGAGTGATTTCCATGATTAACGAACCCCGGGGTGCGTTTACGCGTGGGTCATCAACACTCACAGTTTTGGCAGATTCTGCCTATTTCGTGGATTATTACTCACTGTTTTGGTCCCGAAGTGATTTCCACGATTAACGAACCCCTGGGTACGTTTATGTGTCGGTCATCAGCACTCGCGGTTTTGTCGATTCTGACCCGTTTCGTGGACTATTACTCACCGTTTTGTGGTCCCAAAGCGATTTTCACGGTTGTCGAACCCCAAGATGTGCTTACATGTTGGTCGTTAAGACTGTCAGTTTGGGCCGATTCAGGCCCGTTTCTTGGACTATTACTCAGTTTTGGGGCCCCGAATTGATTTCCATGATTGATGAACCCCGGGGTGCGTTTCCGCGTCGGTCATCAACACTCACAATTTTGGCCGATTCTTGTCCGTTTTGTGCGCTTTTACTTAGCGTTTTGTGGTCCCAGAGCGATTTCAAAGATTGGCGATCTCTGGGGTGCGTTTACGTGTCCGTCGTCAACACTCACAGTTTTGGCCAATTCTGACCCGTTTCTTGGACTATTACTCACCGTTTTGGGGTCACGAAGCGATTTCCATAGTTGTTGAAACCCAAGGTGCGCTTACGTGTCAGTCATCAAAACTCGCTATTTTGGCTGATTCTGGACCGTTTCTTGAACTATTACTCACTGTGTTGGGGTCCCGGTGTGATTTCCATGATTAACGAACCCCTGGGTGCGTTTACATGTTGGTCATCAATACTCGCGGTTTTTGTCGATTCCGACCCGTTTCGTGGACTATTACTCACCGTTCTGTGGTCCCAAAGCGATTTCCATGGTTGTTGAACCCGAAGGTGTGCTTATGTGTTGGTCGTCTTCACCTTAATATTTATTTGAACAAAAAGATCACAGTAAACTTTTGGTAAGACTCGCAGTTCGGGCCGATTTTGACCCGTTTCTTGGACTATTACTCACTGTTTTGGGGTCCCAAAATGATTTCCACGATTGCGGAACCCAGGTGTGCATTTACGTGTCGATCATTAACACTCGTGGGTTTTCTCGATTCTGACCCATTTCATGGACTATTACTCACCATTTTGGGGTCCCAGAGCTATTTTCACGATTGATGATCCCCAAGGTACGTTTACGTGTCCGTCGTCAACACTCACAGTTTTGACCAATTCTGACCCGTTTCGTGGACTATTACCCACCATTTTGGGGCCCCGAAGCGATTTCCATAGTTGTTGAACCCCAAGGTGCCCTTACGTGTTGGTCATCAACACTCACAGTTTTTGCCTATTCTGGCCCGTTTTGTGGACTATTACTCACTGTTTTGGGGTCCCGGAGTGATTTCCATGATTGACAAACCCCGGGGTGCGTTTAAGTGTCGGTCATCAACACTCACAGTTTTGGCCGATTCTGGCCCATTTCATGGATTAATACTCACTGTTTCGGGGTCCCGGAGTGATTTCCACGATTAACGAACCCCTGGGTGCGTTTACGTGCCGGTCATCAACACTCACAGATTTTGTCGATTCTGACCCGTTTCATGGACTATTACTCACCATTTTGTGGTCCCAAAGCGATTTTCACGGATTTCGAACCCCAAGGTGTGCTTACGTGTTGGTCGTCAAGACTATCAGTTTGGGCCGATTCTGGCCCTTTTCTTGGACAATTTCCACGATTGATGAACCCCAGTGTGCGTTTAGGTTTCGGTCATCAACACTCACAATTTTGGCCGATTCTTGTCCGTTTCTTGCACTATTACTTAGCATTTTCGGGTCTCAAAGCGATTTCAATGATTGATGATCCCCGGGGTGCATTTACGTGTTCGTCGTCTCACTCACAGTTTTTGCCAATTCTGACCCGTTTCATTTACTATTCCTCATCGTTTTGGGGTCACGAAGCGATTTCCATAGTTATTGAACCCCAAGGTGCGCTTACGTCTCAGTCATCAACACTCACAGTTTTTGCCGATTCTTGCCCGTTTCATGGACTATTATTTCTCTGTTTTGGGTTCCCGGAGTGATTTCCACTATTAACGAACCCCTGGGTTCCTTTACGTGTTGGTTATCAACACTCGCAGTTTTTGTTGATTCTGACCCGTTTCGTGGACTATTACTCACCATTTTGGGGTCCCACAGCGATTTCCACGATGACGATCCCCGGGGTGCATTTACGTGTCCGTCGTCAACAAACACAGTTTTTGCCCATTCTGACCCGTTTCGTGGACTATTACTCACCATTTTTGGGGCCCCGAAGTGATTTCCATAGTTATTGAACCCCAAGGTGCGCTTACGTGTCGGTCATCAACACTCATAGTTTTTGCCCATTCCGGCCATTTCGTGGATTATTAGTCACTGTTTTGTGGTCCCGGAGTGATTTCCATGGTTGACGAACCCCGGGGTACGTTTACCTGTCAGTCATTAACAATCATAGTTTTGGCCGATTCTGGCCCGTTTTATGGACCATTACTCACTGTTTTGTGGTCCCGGAGTGATTTCCACGATTAACGAACCCCGGGGTGTGTTTACGCATCGGTCATCAACACTCACAGTTTTGGCCGATTCTGTCCCATTTCGTGGATCATTACTCACTGTTTTGGGGTCCCGAAGTGATTTCCATGATTAACGAACCCCTGGGTGCGTTTACGTGTCGGCATCAACACTCGCAGTTTTTGTCGATTCTGACCCGTTTCGTGGACTATTACTCACTGTTTTGTGGTCCCAAAGCAATTTTCGCGGTTGTCGAACCCCAAGTTGTGCTTACGTGTTGGTCGTCAAGACTGTCAGTTTTGGACGATTCAGGCCCGTTTCTTGGACTGTTACTCATGTTTGGGGTCCCGAAGTGATTTCCATGATTGATGAACCAAGGGTGCGTTTACGTGTCGGTCATCAACACTCACAATTTTGGCCGATTCTTGTCCGTTTCGTGCGCTATTACTTAGTGTTTTGTGGTCCCAGAGCCATTTCGACGATTGACGATCTCTGGGGTGCGTTTACGTGTCCATCGTCAACACTCACAGTTTTGGCCAATTCAGACCCGTTTTGTGGACTATTACTCACCGTTTTGGGGTCCCAAAGCGATTTCCATAGTTGTTGAACCCCTAGGTGCGCTTACATGTCGGTCATCAAAACTCGCAGTTTTGGCTGATTCTGGAACGTTTTTGCCGATTCTGGCCCGTTTCCTAGACTATTATTCTCTGTTTTGGGGGTATCGGAGGGATTTCCACTCTTAACGAACCCCTGGGTGCCTTTACGTGTTGGTTATCAACACTCGCAGTTTTTGTTGATTCTGATCCATTTCGTGGACTATTACTCACCATTTTGGGGTCCCACAGCGATTTCCACGATGACGCTCCCCGGGGTGCGTTTACGTGTCCGTCGTCAACACTCACAGTTTTGCCCATTCTAACCCGTTTCGTGGACTATTACTCACCATTCTGGGGGCCCCGAAGCGATTTCCATAGTTATTGAACCCCAAGGTGCACTTACGTGTCGGTCATCAACACTGACAGTTTTTGCCCATTCTAGCCCGTTTCGTGGACTATTATTCACTGTTTTGTGGTCCCGGAGTGATTTCCATGATTGACGAACCCCGGGGTGCGCTTACTTGTCGGTCATCAACACTCACAGTTTTGGACGATTCTGGCCCGTTTTGTGGACTATTACTCACTCTTTTGGGGTCCCGGAGTGCTTTCCACGATTAACGAACCCCGGGGTGCGTTTTCGCGTCGGTCATCAACACTCACAGTTTTGGTCGATTCTGGTCCATTTCGTGGATTATTACTCACTGTTTTGGTGTCCCGAAGTGATTTCCACGATTAACGAACCCCTGGGTGCGTTTACGTGTCGGTCATCAACACTCACGGTTTTTGTCGATTCTGACCCGTTTCATGGACTATTACTCACCGTTTTGTGGTCCCAAAGCGATTTTCACGGTTGTCGAACCCCAAGATGTGCTTACGTGTTGGTCGTTAAGACTATCAGTTTGGGCCGATTCAGGCCCTTTTCTTGGACTATTACTCATATTTGGGGTCCCGAAGTGATTTCCACGATTGATGAACCCCGGGGTGCGTTTACGTGTCGGTCATCAACACTCAAAATTTTGGCTGATTCTTGTCTGTTTCGTGCACTATTACTTAGCATTTTCTGGTCCCAGAGCGATTTCGACGAATGACGATCTCTGGGGTGCGTTTACGTGTCCGTCGTCAACACTCCTAGTTTTGGCCAATTCTGACCCGTTTCGTGGACTATTACTCACCGTTTTGGGGTCCCGAAGCGATTTCCATAGTTGTTGAACCCCAAGGTGCGCTTACGTGTCGGTTATCAAAATTCACAATTTTGGCTGATTCTGGACCGTTTCTTGAACTATTACTCACTGTGTTGGGGTCCCAGAGTGATTTCCATGATTAACGAACCTATGGGTGCGTTTACGTGTCGGTCATCAACACTCGCGGCTTTTGTCGATTCTGACCCGTTTCGTGGACTATTACTCACTGTTCTGTGGTCCCAAAGCGATTTCCATGGTTGTCGAACCCCAAGGTGTGCTTATGTGTTGGTCGTCTTCACCTTAATTGATATTTGAACCAAAAGACCACAATAAACTTTTGGTAAGATTCGCTGTTCGGGCCGATTCTGACCCGTTTCTTGGATTATTACTCACTATTTTGGGGTCCCGAAATGATTTCCACGATTGCCGAACCCGGGTGTCCGTTTACTTGTCGATCATCAACACTCGTCGGTTTTGTCGATTCTGACCCGTTTCATGGACTATTACTCACCATTTTGGGGTTCCAGAGCGATTTCCACAATTGACAATCCCCGGGGTGCGTTTACGTGTTCGCTGTCAACACTCACAGTTTTGACCAATTCTGACCCGTTTCGTGGACTATATTACTCACCATTTTGGGGCCCCGAAGTGATTTCCATTTTTGTTGAATGCCAAGGTGCGCTTACGTGTTGGTTATCAACACTCATAGTTTTTGCCCATTCTGGCCCGTTTCGTGGACTACTACTCACAGTTTTGGGGTCCCAGAGTGATTTCCATGATTGACGAATCCCGGGGTGCGTTTACGTGTCGGTCATCAACACTCACAGTTTTAGCCGATTCTGGCCCGTTTTGTGGACTACTACTCACTGTTTCGGGGTCCCGGAGTGATTTCCACGATTAACGAACCCCGGGGTGCGTTTACGTGTCGGTCATCAACACTCACAGTTTTGCCCGATTCTGGCCCATTTCGTGGACTATTACTCACTGTTTTGGGGTCCCAAAGCGATTTCCACGATTAATGAACCCCAAGGTGCGCTTACGTGTCGGTCATCAACACTCATGGTTTTTGTCGTTTCTGACCCGTTTCATGGACTATTACTCACCGTTTTGTGGTCCCAAATAGATTTTCATGGTTTTCGAACCCCAAGGTGTGCTTACGTGTTGGTCGTAAAGACTATCAGTTTGGGCCGATTCCGGCTCTTTTCTTGGACAACTACTCAGTTTTGGGGTCCCGAAGTATTTTCCACGATTGATGAACCCCGGGGTGCGTTTACGTGTCGGTCCTCAACCCTCACAATTTTGGTAGATTCTTGTCCGTTTCATGCACTATTACTTAGCATTTTGGGGTCTCAAAGCGGTTTCAACGATTGATGATCTCCAGGGTGCATTTACGTGTCCGTCGTCTCACTTACAGTTTTTCCAATTCTGACCCGTTTCGTTTACTATTCCTCACCGTTTTGGTTCCCGAAGCGATTTCCATATTTATTGAACCCCAAGGTGCGCTTACGTGTCAGTCATCAACACACATCGTTTTTGCCGATTCTGGCCCGTTTCGTGGACTATTATTCTCTGTTTTGGGGTCCCGGAGTGATTTCCACTATTAACGAACCCCTGGGTGCCTTTACGTGTTGGTTATCAACACTCGCAGTTTTTGTTGATTCTGACCCGTTTCGTGAACTATTACTCACCATTTTGGGGTCCCACAGCGATTTCCACGATCGACGATCCCCGCGGTGCGTTTACGTGTCCGTCGTCAAAACTCACAGTTTTTGCCCATTTCATGGAATATTACTCACCATTTTGGGGGCCCTGAGGCGATATCCATAGTTATTGAACCCCAAGGTGCGCTTATGTGTCGGTCATCAACACTCACAGTTTTTGCCCATTCTGGCTCGTTTCGTGGACTATTAGTCACTGTTTTGTGGTCCCGGAGTGATTTCCATGATTGACGAACCCCGGGGTGCGTTTACGTGTCGGTCATCAACACTCATAGTTTTGGCCGATTCTGGCCCATTTTGTGGACTACTACTCGCTGTTTTGGGGTCTCGGAGTGATTTCCACGAATAACGAAACCCGAGGTGCGTTTATGCGTCGATCATCAACACTCACAGTTTTGGCCAATTCTGGCCCATTTCGTGGATTATTACTCACTGTTTTGGGGCCCCGAAGTGATTTCCATGATTAATGAACCCCTGGGTGCGTTTACGTGTCGGTCATCAATAATCGCGGTTTTTGTCGATTCTAACCCGTTTCGTGGACTATTACTCACCGTTTTTTGGTCCCAAAGCGATTTTCGCGGTTGTCGAACCCCAAGGTGTGCTTACGTGTTGGTCGTTAAGACTATCAGTTTGGGCCGATTCAGGCCCGTTTCTTGGACAATTACTCAGTTTTGGGGTCTCGAAGTAATTTCCAGGATTGATGAACATCGGGGTGCGTTTATGTGTCGGTCATCAACACTCACAATTTTGGCTGATTCTTGTCCGTTTCAGGCACTATTACTTAGCGTTTTGTGGTCCTAGAGCAATTTCGATGATTGACGATCTCCGGGGCGCGTTTACGAGTCCGTCGTCAACACTCATAGTTTTGGCCAATTCTGACCCGTTTTGTGGACTATTACTCATCGTTTTGGGGTCCCGAAGCGATTTCCATAGTTATTGAACCCCAAGGTGCGCTTACGTGTCAGTAATAAACACTCACAATTTTTGCCGATTCTGGCCCATTTCGTGGACTATTATTCTCTGTTTTGCGGTCCCAGAGTGATTTCCACTATTAACGAACCCGTGGGTCCCTTTACATGTTGGTTACCGACACTCGCAGCTTTTGTTGATTCTGACCCGTTTCGTGGACAATTACTCACCATTTTGGGGTCCCACAGCGATTTCCACGATCGACGATCCCCGGGGTGCGTTTACATGTCCGTCGTCAACACTCACAGTTTTTGCCCATTCTGGCCCGTTTCGTGGACTATTACTCACTATTTTGCGGTCCCGAAGTGATTTCCATGATTGACGAACCCCGTGGTGCGTTTATGTGTCGATCATCAACACTCACAGTTTTGGCCGATTCTGGCCCGTTTTGTGGACTATTACTCACTGTTTCAGGGTCCCGGAGTGATTTCCACGATTAAAGATCCCCGAGGTGCGTTTACGTGTCGATCATCAACACTCATAGTTTTGACCCATTCTGGCCCATTTCGTGGATTATTACTCACTGATTTGGGGTCCTGAAGTGATTTCCACGATTAACGAACCCTTGGGTACATTTATGTGTCGATCATCAGCACTCGCGATTTTTGTCGATTCTGACCCATTTCGTGGACTATTACTCACCGTTCTGTGGTCCCAAAGATATTTCCATGGTTGTCAAACCCCAAGGTGTGCTTATGTGTTGGTCGTCTTCACCTTAATATATATTTGAACAAAAGGACCACAATAAACTTTTGGTAAAACTCGCAGTTCGGGCCGATTCAGACCCGTTTTTGGACTATTACTCACTGTTTTGGGGTCCCGAAATGATTTCCACGATTGCCGAAACCGGGTGTGCGTTTACGTGTCGATCATCAACACTCGTGGGTTTTGTCGATTCTGACCCATTTCATGGACTATTACTCACTGTTTTGGGGTCCCGAAATGATTTCCACGATTGCCGAACCCGGGTGTGCGTTTATGTGTCGCTCATCAACACTCGCGGGTTTTGTCGATTCTGTCCCGTTTCATGGACTATTACTCACCACTTTGGGGTCCCAGAGCGATTTCCACAATTGACGATCCCCGGGGTGCGTTTACTGTCCGCCGTCAACACTCACAATTTTGACCAATTCTGACCCGTTTCATAGCCTATTTGGGGCCCCAAAGCGATTTCCATAGTTGTTGAACCCCAAGGTGCGCTTACATGTTGGTCATCAACACTCACAGTTTTTGCCCATTCTGGCCCGTTTCGTGGACTATTACTCACTGTTTTGGGGTCCCAGAGTGATTTCCATGATTGACGAACCCCGGGGTGCGTTTACGTGTCGGTCATCAACACTCACAGTTTTGGCCGATTCTGGCCCGTTTCATGGATTATACTCACTGTTTTGGGGTCCCGAAGTGATTTCCATGATTAATGAACCCCTGGGTGCGATTACTTGTCGGTCATCAACACTCACGGTTTTTGTCGATTTTGACCCGTTTCGTGGACTATTACTCACGGTTTTGTGGTCCCAAAGCGATTTAAACGGTTGTCGAACCCCAAGGTGTGCTTACATGTTGGTCATCAAGACTATCAGTTTGGGCCAATTCTGGCCCTTTTCTTGGATAATTACTCAGTTTTGGGATCCCGAAGTAATTTCCACGATTGATGAACGCCGGGGTGCGTTTACTTGTCGGTCATCAACACTCACAATTTTGGCCGATTCTTGTCCGTTTCGTGCACTATTACATAGCGTTTTTTGGTCCTAGAGCGATTTCGACGATTGACGATCTCCGGGGCGCGTTTATGTGTCCGTCGTTAACACTCACAGTTTTGGCCAATTCTGACCCGTTTCGTGGACTATTACTCACCGTTTTGGGGTCCCGAAGCGATTTCCATAGTTATTGAACCCCAAGGTGCGCTTACGTGTCAGTCATCAACACTCACAGTTTTTGCATATTATGGCCCGTTTCGTGGACTATTATTCTCTGTTTTGGGGTCCCAGAGTGATTTCCACTATTAACGAACCCCTGGGTGACTTTACGTGTTGGTTATCAACACTCGAAGTTTTTGTTGATTCTGACCTGTTTCGTGGACTATTACTCACCGTTTTGGGGTACCGAAGCGATTTCCATAGTTGTCGAACCCCAACATGCGCTTAGGTGTCGGTCATGAACAGTAATAGTTTTTGGCCGATTCAGGCCCGTTTCTTGGACTATTACTCACTGTTTTGGGGTCCTGGAGCGATTTCCATAGTTGGTGAACCCAAAGGTGCGCTTATGTGTCGGTCATCAACACTCACAGTTTTGGCCGATTCTGGCCCGTTTCGTGGACTATTACTCACTGTTTTGGGGTCCCAGAGTGATTCCCATGATTGGCGAACCCCGAGGTGCGTTTACGTGTCGGTCATCAACACACACAGTTTTGGCCGATTCTGGCCCGTTTTGTAGATTATTACTCACTGTTTTGGGGCTTCGGAGTGATTTCCACGATTAACGAACCCCGGGGTGCGTTTACGCGTCGGTCATCAGCACTCACAGTTTTGGCCAATTCTGGCCCATTTCGTGGATTACTACTCACTGTTTTGGGTCCCGAAGTGATTTCCATGATTAACGAACCCCTGGGTGCGTTTATGTGTCGGTTATCAACACTCGCGGTTTTTGTCGACTCTGACCCGTTTCGGGGACTATTACTCACCGTTCTGTGGTCCCAAAGCAATTTCCATGGTTGTCGAATGCCAAGGTGTGCTTATGTGTTGGTTGTCTTCAGTTTAATTGTTATTTGAACCAAAAAGCACAATAAACTATTGGTAAGCCTCGCAGTTTGGGCCGATTCTGACCCGTTTCTTGGAATATTACTCACTATTTTGGGGTCCCAAAATGATTTGCACGATTGCCGAACCCGAGTGTACGTTTACGTGTCGGTCATCAACACTCGCGGGTTTTGTCGATTCTGACACGTTTCATGGACTATTACTCACTATTTTGGGGTCCCAAAGGGATTTCCATGATTGACGATCCCCGAGGTGTGTTTACGTGTCCGTCGTCAACACTCACAGTTTTGGCTAGTTCTGACCCGTTTCGTGGACTATTACTCACTATTTTGGGGCCCGGAAGCGACTTCCATAGTTGTTGAACCCCAAGGTGCGCTTACGTGTCGGTCATCAAAACTCATAGTTTTTGCCGATTCTGGCCCGTTTCGTGGACTATTACTCACTGTTTTGGGGTCCGGGAGTGATTTCCACGATTAACGAACCCCCGGGTGTGTTTACGTGTCGATCATCAACACTCGCGGTTTTTGTCAATCCTGACCCGTTTCGTGGACTATTACTCATTGTTCTGTGGTCCCAGAGCGATTTCCATGGTTGTCGAACCCCAAGGTGTGCTCATGTGTTGGTCGTCTTCACCTTAATTGTTATTTGAACAAAAAGATTACAATAAACTTTTGGTATGACTCGCAGTTCGGGCCGATTCTGACCCGTTTCTTGGACTATTGCTCACTGTTTTGGGGTCCCGAAATAATTTCCACTATTGCCGAACCCAGGTGCGTGTTTACGTGTCGGTCATCAACACTCGCGAGCTTTGTCGCTTCTGACCCATTTCATGGACTATTTCTCACCATTTTGGGGTCCTGGAGCGATTTCCATAGTTGGTGAACCCAAAGGTGCGCTTATGTGTCGGTCATCAACACTCACAGTTTTGGCCGATTCTGGCCCATTTCGTGGACTATTACTCACTGTTTTGGGGTCCCAGAGTGATTTCCACGATTGGTGAACCCCGGGGTGCGTTTACGTGTCGGTCATCAACACACACAGTTTTGGCCGATTCTGGCCCGTTTTGTAGATTATTACTCACTGTTTTGGGGCCTCGGAGTGATTTCCACGATTAACGAACCCCGGGGTGCGTTTACGCGTCGGTCACCAGCACTCACAGTTTTGGCCGATTCTGGCCCATTTCGTGGATTACTACTCACTGTTTTGGGGTCCCGAAGTGATTTCCACGATTAACGAACCCCTGGGTGCGTTTACGTGTCAGTTATCAATACTCGCGGTTTTTGTCGATTTTGACCCGTTTCGTGGACTATTACTCACCGTTTTGTGGCCCCAAAGCGATTTTCACGATTTTTGAACCCCAAGGTGTGCTTACGTGTTGTTCGTCAAGACTATCAGTTTGGGCCCATTCTGGCCCTTTTCTTGGACAATTAATCAGTTTTGGGGTCCCGAAGTAATTTCCACGATTGATGAACCCGGGGTGCGTTTACGTGTCGGTCATCAACACTCACAATTTTGGCAGATTCTTGTCCGTTTCTTGCACTATTACTTAGGATTTTGGGGTCTCAAAGCGATTTCAACGATTGACGATCCCCAGGGTGCGTTTACGTGTCCGTTGTCTCACTCACAATTTTTGCCAATTCTGACCCGTTTCGTTTACTATTCCTCACTGTTTTGGGGTTCCGAAGCGATTTTCATAGTTATTGAACCCCAAGGTGCGCTTACGTGTTAGTCATCAACACTCACCATTTTTGCCGATTCTGGCCCGTTTCGTGGACTATTATTATCTGTTTTGGGGTCCCAGAGTGATTTCCACTATTAACGAACCCCTGGGTGCCTTTACGTGTTGGTTATCAACACTCACAGTTTTTATTGATTCTGACCCGTTTCGTGGACTATTACTCACCATTTTGGGGTCCCACAATGATTCCCACGATCAACGATCCCCGGGGTGCGTTTACGTGTCCGTCGTCAACACTCACAATTTTTGCCCATTCTGACCCGTTTCATGGACTATTACTCACCATTTTGGGGGCCCCGAAGCGATTTCCATAGTTATTGAACCCCAAGGTGCGCTTACGTGTCGGTCATCAACACTCACAGGTTTTGCCCATTCTGGCCCGTTTCGTGGACTATTAGTCAATGTTTTGTGGTCCTGGAGTGATTTCCATGATTGACGAACCCCGGGGTGCATTTACGTGTCGGTCATCAACACTCACAGTTTTGGCCGATTCTGGCTGTTTTGTGGACTATTACTCACTATTTTTGGGTCCCGGAGTGATTTCCACGATTAACGAACCCCGGGGTGCGTTTACGCGTCGGTCATCAACACTCACAGTTTCGGCCGATTCTGGCCCATTTCGTGGATTATTACTTACTGTTTTGGGGTCCCGAAGTGATTTCCACGATTAACGAACCCCTGGGTGCGTTTATGTGTCGGTCATCAACACTCACAGTTTTTGCCCATTCTTACCCGTTTCGTGGACTATTACTCACCGTTTTGTGGTCCTAAAGCGATTTTCACGGTTGCCGAACCCCAAGGTGTGCTTACGTGTTGGTCGTTAAGACTATCAGTTTGGGCCGATTCAGGCCCGTTTCTTGGACTATTACTCAGTTTTGGGGTCCCGAAGTGATTTCCACGATTGATGAACCCCGGGGTGCGTTTACGTGTCGGTCATCAACACTCACAATTTTGGCCGATTCTTGTCCGTTTCATGTACTATTACTTAGCTTTTTGTGGTCCCAGAGCGATTTCGACGATTGACGATCTCCGGGGTGCATTTACTTGTCTGTCATCAACACTCATAGTTTTGGCCAATTCTGACCCGTTTCATGGACTATTACTCACCGTTTTGGGATCCCGAAGCGATTTTCATAGTTGTTGAACCCGAAGGTGCGCTTACGTGTCGGTCATCAAAACTAGCAATTTTGGCTGATTCTGGACCGTTTCTTGAACTATTACTCACTGTATTGGGGTCCCGGTGTGATTTCCATGATTAACGAACCCCTAGGTGCGTTTACGTGCCGGTCATCAATAATCGCGGTTTTCATCGATTCTGACCCGTTTCGTGGACTATTACTCACCGTTCTGTGGTCCCAAAGCAATTTCCATGGTTGTCGAACCCCATGGTGTGCTTATGTGTTGGTCGTCTTCACTTAATATTTATTTGAACAAAAAGATCACAATAAACTTTTGGTAAGACTCGCAGTTCGGGCCAATTCTGACCCATTTCTTGGACTATTACTGACTGTTTTGGGGTCCCAAAATGATTTCCACGATTGCCGAACCCGGGTGTGCGTTTACGTGTCAATCATCAACACTCGCGGGTTTTCTCGATTCTGACCCGTTTCGTGGACTATTACTCACCATTTTGGGGTCCCAGAGCAATTTCCATGATTGACGATCCCTGGGGTGCGTTTACGTGTCCGTCGTCTACACTCACTGTTTCGGGGTCCCGGAGTGATTTCCATGATTAACGAACCCCTGGGTGCGTTTACATGTCGGTCATCAACACTCGTAGTTTTTGTCGATTTTGACCCGTTTCGTGGACTATTACTCACCGTTTTGTGGTCCCGAAGCGATTTCCATGATTATTGAACCCCAAGGTGCGCTTACGTGTCACTCATCAACAATCATAGTTTTTGCCGATTCTGGGCCGTTTCGTGGACTATTATTCTCTGTTTTGGGTTCCCGGAGTGATTTCCACTATTAACGAACCCCTGGGTGCCTTTACGTGTTGGTTATCAACACTCGCAATTTTTGTTCATTCTGACCCGTTTCGTGGACTCTTATTCACCATTTTGGGCTCCCACAGCGATTTCCATGATCGACGATCCCCGGTGTGCGTTTACCTGTCCGTCGACAACACTCACAGTTTTTGCCCATTCTGACCTGTTTCGTGGACTATTACTCACCATTTTGGGGCCCCCGAAGCGATTTCCATAGTTATTGAACCCCAAGGTGCGCTTACGTGTCGGTCATCAACACTCGCATTTTTTGCCCATTCTGGCCCATTTCATGGACTATTAGTCACTGTTTTGTGGTCCCGGAGTGATTTCCATGATTGACGAACCCCGGGGTACGTTTACGTGTCGGTCATCAACATTCATGGTTTTGGTCGATTCTGGCCCGTTTTGTGGACTATTACTCAATGTTTTCGGGTCCTGGAGTGATTTCCATGATTAACGAACCCCGGGGTGCGTTTACGCGTGGGTCATCAACACTCACAGTTTTGGCAGATTCTGCCTATTTCGTGGATTATTACTCACTGTTTTGGTCCCGAAGTGATTTCCACGATTAACGAACCCGTGGGTACGTTTATGTGTCGGTCATCAGCACTCGCGGTTTTGTCGATTCTGACCCGTTTCGTGGACTATTACTCACCGTTTTGTGGTCCCAAAGCGATTTTCACGGTTGTCGAACCCCAAGATGTGCTTACGTGTTGGTCGTTAAGACTGTCAGTTTGGGCCGATTCAGGCCCGTTTCTTGGACTATTACTCAGTTTTGGGGCCCCGAATTGATTTCCATGATTGATGAACCCCGGGGTGCGTTTCCGCGTCGGTCATCAACACTCACAATTTTGGCCGATTCTTGTCCGTTTTGTGCGCTTTTACTTAGCGTTTTGTGGTCCCAGAGCGATTTCAACGATTGACGATCTCTGGGGTGCGTTTACGTGTCCGTCCTCAACACTCACAGTTTTGGCCAATTCTGACCCGTTTCTTGGACTATTACTCACCGTTTTGGGGTCACGAAGCGATTTCCATAGTTGTTGAAACCCAAGGTGCGCTTACGTGTCAGTCATCAAAACTCGCTATTTTGGCTGATTCTGGACCGTTTCTTGAACTATTACTCACTGTGTTGGGGTCCCGGTGTGATTTCCATGATTAACGAACCCCTGGGTGCGTTTACATGTTGGTCATCAATACTCGCGGTTTTTGTCGATTCTGACCCGTTTCGTGGACTATTACTCACCGTTCTGTGGTCCCAAAGCGATTTCCATGGTTGTCGAACCCGAAGGTGTGCTTATGTGTTGGTCGTCTTCACCTTAATATTTATTTGAACAAAAAGATCACAGTAAACTTTTGGTAAGACTCGCAGTTCGGGCCGATTCTGACCCATTTCTTGGACTATTACTCACTGTTTTGGGGTCCCAAAATGATTTCCACGATTGCGGAACCCAGGTGTGCATTTACATGTCGATCATTAACACTCGTGGGTTTTCTCGATTCTGACCCATTTCATGGACTATTACTCACCATTTTGAGGTCCCAGAGCTATTTTCATGACTGACGATCCCCAAGGTACGTTTACGTGTCCGTCGTCAACACTCACAGTTTTGACCAATTCTGACCCGTTTCGTGGACTATTACCCACCATTTTGGGGCCCCGAAGAGATTTCCATAGTTGTTGAACCCCAAGGTGTGTTTACGTGTTGGTCATCAACACTCACAGTTTTTGCCTATTCTGGCCCGTTTCGTGGACTATTACTCACTGTTTTGGGGTCCCGGAGTGATTTCCATGATTGACAAAACCCGGGGTGCGTTTAAGTGTCGGTCATCAACACTCACAGTTTTGGCCGATTCTGGCCCATTTCGTGGATTATTACTCACTGTTTCGGGGTCCCGGAGTGATTTCCACGATTAACGAACCCCTGGGTGCGTTTACATGTCGGTCATCAACACTCACAGATTTTGTCGATTCTGACCCGTTTCGTGGACTATTACTCACCGTTTTGTGGTCCCAAAGCGATTTTCACGGATTTAGAACCCCAAGGTGTGCTTACGTGTTGGTCGTCAAGACTATCAGTTTGGGCCGATTCTGGCCCTTTTCTTGGACAATTTCTCAGTTTTGGGGTCCCGAAGTAATTTCCACGATTGATGAACCCCAGTGTGCGTTTACGTTTCGGTCATCAACACTCACAATTTTGGCTGATTCTTGTCCATTTCTTGCATTATTACTTAGCATTTTTGGGTCTCAAAGCGATTTCAATGATTGATGATCCCCGGGGTGCGTTTATGTGTTCGTCGTCTCACTCACAGTTTTTGCCAATTCTGACCCGTTTCATTTACTATTCCTCACCGTTTTATGGTCACGAAGCGATTTCCATAGTTATTGAACCCCAAGGTGCGCTTACGTCTCAGTCATCAACACTCACAGTTTTTGCCGATTCTTGCCCGTTTCATGGACTATTATTTCTCTGTTTTGGGTTCCCGGAGTGATTACCACTATTAACGAACCCCTGGGTACCTTTACGTTTTGGTTATCAACACTCGCAATTTTTGTTCATTCTGACCCGTTTCGTGGACTATTATTCACCATTTTGGGCTCCCACAGCGATTTCCACGATCGACGATCCCCGGGGTGCGTTTACCTATCCATCGACAACACTCACAGTTTTTGCCCATTCTGACCCGTTTCGTGGACTATTACTCACCATTTTGGGGCCCCCGAAGCGATTTCCATAGTTATTGAACCCCAAGGTGCGCTTACGTTTCGGTCATCAACACTCGCATTTTTTGCCCATTCTGGCCCATTTCATGGACTATTAGTCACTGTTTTGTGGTCCCGGAGTGATTTCCATGATTGACGAACCCCGGGGTACGTTTACGTGTCGGTCATCAACATTCACGGTTTTGGCCGATTCTGGCCCGTTTTGTGGACTATTACTGACTGTTTTCGGGTCCCGGAGTGATTTCCATGATTAACGAACCCCGGGGTGCGTTTATGCGTGGGTCATCAACACTCACAGTTTTGGCAGATTCTGGCCCATTTCGTGGATTATTACTCACTGTTTTGGTCCCGAAGTGATTTCCACGATTAACGAAACCCTAGGTACGTTTATGTGTCGGTCATCAGCACTCGCGGTTTTGTCGATTCTGACCCGTTTCGTGGACTATTACTCACCGTTTTGTGGTCGCAAAGCGATTTTCACGGTTGTCGAACCCCAAGATGTGCTTACGTGTTGGTCGTTAAGACTGTCAGTTTAGGCCGATTCAGGCCCGTTTCTTGGACTATTACTCAGTTTTGGAGCCCCGAAGTGATTTCCATGATTGATGAACCCCGGGGTGCGTTTACGTGCCGGTCATCAACACTCACAATTTTGGCCGATTCTTGTCCGTTTTGTGCGCTTTTACTTAGCGTTTTGTGGTCCCATAGCGATTTCAACGATTGACGATCTCTGGGGTGCGTTTACGTGTCCGTCGTCAATACTCATTGTTTTGGCCAATTCTGACCCGTTTTTTGGACAATTACTCACCGTTTTGGGGTCACGAAGTGATTTCCATAGTTGTTGAACCCCAAGGTGCGCTTACGTGTCAGTCATCAAAACTCGCTATTCTGGCTGATTCTGGACCGTTTCTTGAACTATTACTCACTGTGTTGGGGTCCCGGTGTGATTTCCATGATTAACGAACCCCTGGGTGCGGTTACATGTTGGTCATTAATACTCGCGGTTTTTGTCGATTCCGACCCGTTTCGTGGACTATTACTCACCGTTCTGTGGTCCCAAAGCGATTTCCATGGTTGTCGAACCCGAAGGTGTGCTTATGTGTTGGTCGTCTTCACCTTAATATTTATTTGAACAAAAAGATCACAATAAACTTTTGGTAAGACTCGCAGTTCGGGCCGATTTTGACCCGTTTCTTGGACTATTACTCACTGTTTTGGGGTCCCAAAATGATTTCCACGATTGCGGAACCCAAGTGTGCATTTACGTGTCGATCATTAACACTCGTGGGTTTTCTCGATTCTGACCCATTTCGTGGACTATTACTCACCATTTTGGGGTCCCAGAGCTATTTTCACGATTGATGATCCCCAAGGTGCGTTTACGTGTCCGTCGTCAACACTCACAGTTTTGACCAATTCTGACCCGTTTCGTGGACTATTACCCACCATTTTGGGGCCCCGAAGCGATTTCCATAGTTGTTGAACCCCAAGGTGCCCTTACGTGTTGGTCATCAACACTCATAGTTTTTGCCTATTCTGGCCCGTTTTGTGGACTATTACTCACTGTTTTGGGGTCCCGGAGTGATTTCCATGATTGACAAACCCCGGGGTGCGTTTAAGTGTCGGTCATCAACACTCACAGTTTTGGCCGATTCTGGCCCATTTCATGGATTAATACTCACTGTTTCGGGGTCCCGGAGTGATTTCCACGATTAACGAACCCCTGGGTGCGTTTACGTGTCGGTCATCAACACTCACAGATTTTGTCGATTCTGACCCGTTTCATGGACTATTACTCACCATTTTGTAGTCCCAAAGCGATTTTCACGGATTTCGAACCCCAAGGTGTGCTTACGTGTTGGTCGTCAAGACTATCAGTTTGGGCCGATTCTGGCCCTTTTCTTGGACAATTTCTCAGTTTTGGGGTCCCGAAGTAATTTCCACGATTGATGAACCCCAGTGTGCGTTTAGGTTTCGGTCATCAACACTCACAATTTTGGCCGATTCTTGTCCGTTTCTTGCACTATTACTTAGCATTTTTGGGTCTCAAAGCGATTTCAATGATTGATGATCCCCGGGGTGCATTTACGTGTTCGTCGTCTCACTCACAGTTTTTGCCAATTCTGACCCGTTTCATTTACTATACCTCATCGTTTTGGGGTCACGAAGCGATTTCCATAGTTATTGAACCCCAAGGTGCGCTTACGTCTCAGTCATCAACACTCACAGTTTTTGCCGATTCTTGCCCGTTTCATGGACTATTATTTCTCTGTTTTGGGTTCCCGGAGTGATTTCCACTATTAACGAACCCCTGGGTTCCTTTACGTGTTGGTTATCAACACTCGCAGTTTTTGTTGATTCTGACCCGTTTCGTGGACTATTACTCACCATTTTGGGGTCCCACAGCGATTTCCACGATGACGATCCCCGGGGTGCATTTACGTGTCCGTCGTCAACAAACACAGTTTTTGCCCATTCTGACCCGTTTCGTGGACTATTACTCACCATTTTTGGGGCCCCGAAGTGATTTCCATAGTTATTGAACCCCAAGGTGCGCTTACGTGTCGGTCATCAACACTCATAGTTTTTACCCATTCCGGCCATTTCGTGGATTATTAGTCACTGTTTTGTGGTCCCGGAGTGATTTCCATGGTTGACGAACCCTGGGGTACGTTTACCTGTCAGTCATTAACAATCATAGTTTGGGCCGATTCTGGCCCGTTTTATGGACCATTACTCACTGTTTTGTGGTCCCGGAGTGATTTCCACGATTAACGAACCCCGGGGTGTGTTTACGCGTCGGTCATCAACACTCACAGTTTTGGCCGATTCTGTCCCATTTCGTGGATCATTACTCACTGTTTTGGGGTCCCGAAGTGATTTCCATGATTAACGAACCCCTGGGTGCGTTTACGTGTCGGCATCAACACTCGCAGTTTTTGTCGATTCTGACCCGTTTCGTGGACTATTACTCACTGTTTTGTGGTCCCAAAGCAATTTTCATGGTTGTCGAACCCCAAGTTGTGCTTACGTGTTGGTCGTCAAGACTGTCAGTTTTGTACGATTCAGGCCCGTTTCTTGGACTGTTACTCATGTTTGGGGTCCCGAAGTGATTTCCATGATTGATGAACCAAGGGTGCGTTTACGTGTCGGTCATCAACACTCACAATTTTGGCCAATTCTTGTCCGTTTCGTGCGCTATTACTTAGTGTTTTGTGGTCCCAGAGCCATTTCGACGATTGACGATCTCTGGGGTGCGTTTACGTGTCCATCGTCAACACTCACAGTTTTGGCCAATTCAGACCCGTTTCGTGGACTATTACTCACCGTTTTGGGGTCCCAAAGCGATTTCCATAGTTGTTGAACCCCTAGGTGCGCTTACATGTCGGTCATCAAAACTCGCAGTTTTGGCTGATTCTGGAACGTTTTTGCCGATTCTGGCCCTTTTCATAGACTATTATTCTCTGTTTTGGGGGTATCGGAGGGATTTCCACTCTTAATGAACCCCTAGGTGCCTTTACGTGTTGGTTATCAACACTCGCAGTTTTTGTTGATTCTGATCCATTTCGTGGACTATTACTCACCATTTTGGGGTCCCACAGCGATTTCCACGATGACGCTCCCCGGGGTGCGTTTACGTGTCCGTCGTCAACACTCACAGTTTTTGCCCATTCTAACCCGTTTCGTGGACTATTACTCACCATTTTGGGGGCCCCGAAGCGATTTCCATAGTTATTGAACCCCAAGGTGCACTTACGTGTCGGTCATCAACACTGACAGTTTTTGCCCATTCTGGCCCGTTTCGTGGACTATTAGTCACTGTTTTGTGGTCCCGGAGTGATTTCCATGATTGACGAACCCCGGGGTGTGCTTACTTGTCGGTCATCAACACTCACAGTTTTGGACGATTCTGGCCCGTTTTGTGGACTATTACTCACTCTTTTGGGGTCCCGGAGTGCTTTCCACGATTAACGAACCCCGGGGTGCGTTTTCGCGTCGGTCATCAACACTCACAGTTTTGGCCGATTCTGGTCCATTTCGTGGATTATTACTCACTGTTTTGGTGTCCCGAAGTGATTTCCACGATTAACGAACCCCTGGGTGCGTTTACGTGTCGGTCATCAACACTCGCGGTTTTTGTCGATTCTGACCCGTTTCATGGACTATTACTCACCGTTTTGTGGTCCCAAAGCGATTTTCACGGTTGTCGAACCCCAAGATGTGCTTACGTGTTGGTCGTTAAGACTATCAGTTTGGGCCGATTCAGGCCCTTTTCTTGGACTATTACTCATATTTGGGGTCCCGAAGTGATTTCCACGATTGATGAACCCCGGGGTGCGTTTACGTGTCGGTCATCAACACTCAAAATTTTGGCTGATTCTTGTCTGTTTCGTGCACTATTACTTAGCATTTTCTGGTCTGAGAGCGATTTCGACGAATGACGATCTCTGGGGTGCGTTTACGTGTCCGTCGTCAACACTCCTAGTTTTGGCCAATTCTGACCCGTTTCGTGGACTATTACTCACCGTTTTGGGGTCCCGAAGCGATTTCCATAGTTGTTGAACCCCAAGGTGCGCTTACGTGTCGGTTATCAAAATTCACAGTTTTGGCTGATTCTGGACCGTTTCTTGAACTATTACTCACTGTGTTGGGGTCCCAGAGTGATTTCCATGATTAACGAACCTATGGGTGCGTTTACGTGTCGGTCATCAACACTCGCGGCTTTTGTCGATTCTGACCCATTTCGTGGACTATTACTCACTGTTCTGTGGTCCCAAAGCGATTTCCATGGTTGTCGAACCCCAAGGTGTGCTTATGTGTTGGTCGTCTTCACCTTAATTGATATTTGGACCAAAAGACCACAATAAACTTTTGGTAAGATTCGTTGTTCGGGCCGATTCTGACCCGTTTCTTGGATTATTACTCACTATTTTGGGGTCCCGAAATGATTTCCACGATTGCCGAACCCGGGTGTCCGTTTACTTGTCGATCATCAACACTCGTCGGTTTTGTCGATTCTGACCCGTTTCATGGACTATTACTCACCATTTTGGGGTTCCAGAGCGATTTCCACAATTGACAATCCCCGGGGTGCGTTTACGTGTTCGCTGTCAACACTCACAGTTTTGACCAATTCTGACCCGTTTCGTGGACTATATTACTCACCATTTTGGGGCCCCGAAGTGATTTCCATTGTTGTTGAATGCCAAGGTGCGCTTACATGTTGGTGATCAACACTCACAGTTTTTGCCCATTCTGGCCCGTTTCGTGGACTACTACTCACAGTTTTGGGGTCCCAGAGTGATTTCCATGATTGACGAATCCCGGGGTGCGTTTACGTGTCGGTCATCAACACTCACAGTTTTAGCCGATTCTGGCCCGTTTTGTGGACTACTACTCACTGTTTCGGGGTCCCGGAGTGATTTCCAAGATTAACGAACCCCGGGGTGCGTTTACATGTCGGTCATCAACACTCACAGTTTTGGCCGATTCTGGCCCATTTCGTGGACTATTACTCACTGTTTTGGGGTCCCAAAGCGATTTCCACGATTAATGAACCCCAAGGTGCGCTTACGTGTCGGTCATCAACACTCATGGTTTTTGTCGTTTCTGACCCGTTTCATGGACTATTACTCACCGTTTTGCGGTCCCAAATAGATTTTCATGGTTTTCGAACCCCAAGGTGTGCTTACGTGTTGGTCGTAAAGACTATCAGTTTGGGCCGATTCCGGCCCTTTTCTTGGACAATTACTCAGTTTTGGGGTCCCGAAGTATTTTCCACGATTGATGAACCCCGGGGTGCGTTTACGTGTCGGTCCTCAACCCTCACAATTTTGGTAGATTCTTGTCCGTTTCATGCACTATTACTTAGCATTTTGGGGTCTCAAAGCGGTTTCAACGATTGATGATCTCCAGGGTGCATTTACGTGTCCGTCGTCTCACTTACAGTTTTTCCAATTCTGACCCGTTTCGTTTACTATTCCTCACCGTTTTGGTTCCCGAAGCGATTTCCATATTTATTGAACCCCAAGGTGCGCTTACGTGTCAGTCATCAACACACATCGTTTTTGCCGATTCTGGCCCGTTTCGTGGACTATTATTCTCTGTTTTGGGGTCCCGGAGTGATTTCCACTATTAACGAACCCCTGGGTGCCTTTACGTGTTGGTTATCAACACTCGCAGTTTTTGTTGATTCTGACCCGTTTCGTGAACTATTACTCACCATTTTGGGGTCCCACAGCGATTTCCACGATCGACGATCCCCGTGGTGCGTTTACGTGTCCGTCGTCAAAACTCACAGTTTTTGCCCATTTCATGGAATATTACTCACCATTTTGGGGGCCCCGAGGCGATATCCATAGTTATTGAACCCCAAGGTGCGCTTACGTGTCGGTCATCAACACTCACAGTTTTTGCCCATTCTGGCCCGTTTCGTGGACTATTAGTCACTGTTTTGTGGTCCCGGAGTGATTTCCATGATTGACGAACCCCGGGGTGCGTTTACGTGTCGGTCATCAACACTCATAGTTTTGGCCGATTCTGGCCCATTTTGTGGACTACTACTCGCTGTTTTGGGGTCTCGGAGTGATTTCCACGAATAACGAAACCCGAGGTGCGTTTATGCGTCGATCATCAACACTCACTGTTTTGGCCAATTCTGGCCCATTTCGTGGATTATTACTCACTGTTTTGGGGTCCCGAAGTGATTTCCATGATTAATGAACCCCTGGGTGCGTTTACGTGTCGGTCATCAATAATCGCGGTTTTTGTCGATTCTAACCCGTTTCGTGGACTATTACTCACCGTTTTTTGGTCCCAAAGCGATTTTCGCGGTTGTCGAACCCCAAGGTGTGCTTACGTGTTGGTCGTTAAGACTATCAGTTTGGGCCGATTCAGGCCCGTTTCTTGGACAATTACTCAGTTTTGGGGTCTCGAAGTAATTTCCAAGATTGATGAACATCGGGGTGCGTTTATGTGTCGGTCATCAACACTCACAATTTTGGCTGATTCTTGTCCGTTTCAGGCACTATTACTTAGCGTTTTATGGTCCTAGAGCAATTTCGATGATTGACGATCTCCGGGGCGCGTTTACGAGTCCGTCGTCAACACTCATAGTTTTGGCCAATTCTGACCCGTTTTGTGGACTATTACTCATCGTTTTGGGGTCCCGAAGCGATTTCCATAGTTATTGAACCCCAAGGTGCGCTTACGTGTCAGTCATAAACACTCACAATTTTTGCCGATTCTGGCCTGTTTCGTGGACTATTATTCTCTGTTTTGCGGTCCCAGAGTGATTTCCACTATTAACGAACCCGTGGGTCCCTTTACATGTTGGTTACCGACACTCGCAGTTTTTGTTGATTCTGACCCGTTTCGTGGACAATTACTCACCATTTTGGGGTCCCACAGCGATTTCCACGATCGACGATCCCCGGGGTGCGTTTACATGTCCGTCGTCAACACTCACAGTTTTTGCCCATTCCGACCTGTTTCATGGACTATTACTCACCATTTTGGGAGCCCGAAGCGATTTCCATAGTTGTTGAACCCCAAGGTGCGCTTACGGGTCAGTCATCAACACTCACAGTTTTTGCCCATTCTGGCCCGTTTCGTGGACTATTACTCACTATTTTGCGGTCCCGAAGTGATTTCCATGATTGACGAACCCCGGGGTGCGTTTATGTGTCGATCATCAACACTCACAGTTTTGGCCGATTCTGGCCCATTTTGTGGACTATTACTCACTGTTTCAGGGTCCCGGAGTGATTTCCACGATTAAAGATCCCCGAGGTGCGTTTACGTGTCTATCATCAACACTCATAGTTTTGACCCATTCTGGCCCATTTCGTGGATTATTACTCACTGATTTGGGGTCCTGAAGTGATTTCCACGATTAACGAACCCTTGGGTACATTTACGTGTCGATCATCAGCACTCGCAATTTTTGTCGATTCTGACCCATTTCGTGGACTATTACTCACCGTTCTGTGGTCCCAAAGATATTTCCATGGTTGTCAAACCCCAAGGTGTGCTTATGTGTTGGTCGTTTTCACCTTAATATATATTTGAACAAAAGGACCACAATAAACTTTTGGTAAAACTCGCAGTTCGGGCCGATTCAGACCCGTTTTTGGACTATTACTCACTGTTTTGGGGTCCCGAAATGATTTCCACGATTGCCGAAACTGGGTGTGCGTTTACGTGTCGATCATCAACACTCGTGGGTTTTGTCGATTCTGACCCATTTCATGGACTATTACTCACTGTTTTGGGGTCCCGAAATGATTTCCACGATTGCCGAACCCGGGTGTGCGTTTATGTGTCGCTCATCAACACTCGCGGGTTTTGTCGATTCTGTCCCGTTTCATGGACTATTACTCACCACTTTGGGGTCCCAGAGCGATTTCCACAATTGACGATCCCCGGGGTGCGTTTACTGTCCGCCGTCAACACTCACAATTTTGACCAATTCTGACCCGTTTCATAGCCTATTTGGGGCCCCAAAGCGATTTCCATAGTTGTTGAACCCCAAGGTGCGCTTACATGTTGGTCATCAACACTCACAGTTTTTGCCCATTCTGGCTCGTTTCGTGGACTATTACTCACTGTTTTGGGGTCCCAGAGTGATTTCCATGATTGACGAACCCCGGGGTGCGTTTACGTGTCGGTCATCAACACTCACAGTTTTGGCCGATTCTGGCCCGTTTCATGGATTATTACTCACTGTTTTGGGGTCCCGAAGTGATATCCATGATTAATGAACCCCTGGGTGCGATTACTTGTCGGTCATCAACACTCACGGTTTTTGTCGATTTTCACCCGTTTCGTGGACTATTACTCACGGTTTTGTGGTCCCAAAGCGATTTAAACGGTTGTCGAACCCCAAGGTGTGCTTACATGTTGGTCATCAAGACTATCAGTTTGGGCCAATTCTGGCCCTTTTCTTGGATAATTACTCAGTTTTGGGATCCCGAAGTAATTTCCACGATTGATGAACGCCGGGGTGCGTTTACTTGTCGGTTATCAACACTCACAATTTTGGCCGATTCTTGTCCGTTTCGTGCACTATTACATAGCGTTTTTTGGTCCTAGAGCGATTTCGACGATTGACGATCTCCGGGGCGCGTTTATGTGTCCGTCGTTAACACTCACAGTTTTGGCCAATTCTGACCCGTTTCGTGGACTATTACTCACCGTTTTGGGGTCCCGAAGCGATTTCCATAGTTATTGAACCCCAAGGTGCGCTTACGTGTCAGTCATCAACACTCACAGTTTTTGCATATTATGGCCCGTTTCGTGGACTATTATTCTCTGTTTTGGGGTCCCAGAGTGATTTCCACTATTAACGAACCCCTGGGTGACTTTACGTGTTGGTTATCCTGACCTGTTTCGTGGACTATTACTCACCGTTTTGGGGTACCGAAGCGATTTCCATAGTTGTCGAACCCCAACATGCGCTTATGTGTCGGTCATGAACAGTAATAGTTTTTGGCCGATTCAGGCCCGTTTCTTGGACTATTACTCACTGTTTTGGGGTCCTAGAGCGATTTCCATAGTTGGTGAACCCAAAGGTGCGCTTATGTGTCGGTCATCAACACTCACAGTTTTGGCCGATTCTGGCCCGTTTCGTGGACTATTACTCACCATTCTGGGGGCCCCGAAGCGATTTCCATAGTTATTGAACCCCAAGGTGCACTTACGTGTCGGTCATCAACACACACAGTTTTGGCCGATTTTGGCCCGTTTTGTAGATTATTACTCACTGTTTTGGGGCTTCGGAGTGATTTCCACGATTAACGAACCCCGGGGTGCGTTTACGCGTCGGTCATCAGCACTCACAGTTTTGGCCAATTCTGGCCCATTTCGTGGATTACTACTCACTGTTTTGGGGTCCCGAAGTGATTTCCATGATTAACGAACCCCTGGGTGCGTTTATGTGTCGGTTATCAACACTCGCGGTTTTTGTCGACTCTGACCCGTTTCGGGGACTATTACTCACCGTTCTGTGGTCCCAAAGCAATTTCCATGGTTGTCGAATGCCAAGGTGTGCTTATATGTTGGTTGTCTTCAGTTTAATTGTTATTTGAACCAAAAAGCACAATAAACTATTGGTCAGCCTCGCAGTTTGGGCCGATTCTGACCCGTTTCTTGGAATATTACTCACTATTTTGGGGTCCCAAAATGATTTGCACGATTGCCGAACCCGAGTGTACGTTTACGTGTCGGTCATCAACACTCGCGGGTTTTGTCGATTCTGACACGTTTCATGGACTATTACTCACTATTTTGGGGTCCCAAAGGGATTTCCATGATTGACGATCCCCGAGGTGTGTTTACGTGTCCGTCGTCAACAGTCACAGTTTTGGCTAGTTCTGACCCGTTTCGTGGACTATTACTCACTATTTTGGGGCCCGGAAGCGACTTCCATAGTTGTTGAACCCCAAGGTGCGCTTACGTGTCGGTCATCAAAACTCACAGTTTTTGCCGATTCTCGCCCGTTTCGTGGACTATTACTCACTGTTTTGGGGTCCGGGAGTGATTTCCACGATTAACGAACCCCTGGGTGTGTTTACGTGTCGATCATCAACACTCGCGGTTTTTGTCGATCCTGACCCGTTTCGTGGACTATTACTCATTGTTCTGTGGTCCCAGAGCGATTTCCATGGTTGTCGAACCCCAAGGTGTGCTCATGTGTTGGTCGTCTTCACCTTAATTGTTATTTGAACAAAAAGATTACAATAAACTTTTGGTATGACTCGCAGTTCGGGCCGATTCTGACCCGTTTCTTGGACTATTGCTCACTGTTTTGGGGTCCCGAAATGATTTCCACTATTGCCGAACCCAGGTGTGCGTTTACGTGTCGGTCATCAACACTCGCGAGCTTTGTCGCTTCTGACCCATTTCATGGACTATTACTCACCATTTTGGGGTCCTGGAGCGATTTCCATAGTTGGTGAACCCAAAGGTGCGCTTATGTGTCGGTCATCAACACTCACAGTTTTGGCCGATTCTGGCCTGTTTCGTGGACTATTACTCCCTGTTTTGGGGTCCCAGAGTGATTTCCACGATTGGTGAATCCCGGGGTGCGTTTACGTGTCGGTCATCAACACACACAGTTTTGGCCGATTCTGGCCCGTTTTGTAGATTATTACTCACTGTTTTGGGGCCTCGGAGTGATTTCCACGATTAACGAACCCCGGGGTGCGTTTACGCGTCGGTCATCAGCACTCACAGTTTTGGCCGATTCTGGCCCATTTCGTGGATTACTACTCACTGTTTTGGGGTCCCGAAGTGATTTCCACGATTAACGAACCCCTGGGTGCGTTTACGTGTCAGTTATCAACACTCGCGGTTTTTGTCGACTCTGACCCGTTTCGGGGACTATTACTCACCGTTCTGTGGTCCCAAAGCAATTTCCATGGTTGTCGAACGCCAAGGTGTGCCTATGTGTTGGTTGTCTTCAGTTTAATTGTTATTTGAACCAAAAAGCACGATAAACTATTGGTAAGCCTCGCAGTTCGGGCCGATTCTGACCCGTTTCTTGGAATATTACTCACTATTTTGGGGTCCCAAAATGATTTCCACGATTGCCGAACCCGAGTGTACGTTTACGTGTCGGTCATCAACACTCGCGGGTTTTGTCGATTCTGACACGTTTCATGGACTATTACTCACTATTTTGGGGTCCCAGAGGGATTTCCATGATTGACGATCCCCGAGGTGTGTTTACGTGTCCGTCCACAACACTTACAGTTTTGGCTAGTTCTGACCCGTTTCGTGGACTATTACTCACTATTTTGGGGCCCGGAAGCGACTTCCATAGTTGTTGAACCCCAAGGTGCACTTACGTGTCGGTCATCAAAACTCACAGTTTTTGCCGATTCTCGCCCGTTTCGTGGACTATTACTCACTGTTTTGGGGTCCGAGAGTGATTTCCACGATTAACGAACCCCTGGGTGTGTTTACGTGTCGATCATCAACACTCGCGGTTTTGGCCAATTCTGACCCGTTTCGTGGACTATTACTCATTGTTCTGTGGTCCCGGTGCGATTTCCATGGTTGTCGAACCCCAAGGTGTGCTTATGTGTTGGTCGTCTTCACCTTAATTGTTATTTGAACAAAAAGATTACAATAAACTTTTGGTATGACTCGCAGTTCGGGCCGATTCTGACCCGTTTCTTGGACTATTGCTCACTGTTTTGGGGTCCCGAAATGATTTCCACTATTGCCGAACCCAGGTGTGCGTTTACGTGTCGGTCATCAACACTCGCGAGCTTTGTCGCTTCTGACCCATTTCATGGACTATTACTCACCATTTTGGGGTCCCAGAGCGAATTACACGATTGACGATCCCCGGGGTGCGTTTACGTGTTCGTCGTCAACACTAACAGTTTTGACCAATTCTGACCCGTTTCGTGGACTATTACTCACCATTTTGGGGCCCTGAAGCGATTTCCATAGTTGCTGAACCCCAAGATGCGCTTACGTGTTGGTCATCAACACTCACAGTTTTTGCCCATTCTGGCCTGTTTCGTGGACTATTACTCACTGTTTTGGGCTGCCGGAGTGATTTCCATGATTGACGAACCCCGGGGTGCGTTTACATCTCGGTCATCAACACTCACAGTTCTGGCCGATTCTGGCCCGTTTTGTGGACTATTACTCACTGTTCCGGGGTCCCGGAGTGATTTCCACGATTAACAAACCCCGGGGTGCGTTTACGTGTCGGTCATCAACACTCACAGTTTTGGCCGATTCTGGCCTATTTCGTGGATTATTCCTCACTGTTTTGGGGTCTCGAAGTGATTTCCATGATTAACGAACCCCTGGGTGCGTTTACGTGTCGGTCATCAACACTCGTGGTTTTTTTCGATTCCGACCCGTTTCGTGGACTATTACTCACCGTTCTGCGGTCCCAAAGCTATTTCCATGGTTGTCGAACCCCAAGGTGTGCTTAAGTGTTGGTCGTCTTCACCTTAATTGTTATTTGAACAAAAAAATTACAATAAACTTTTGGTAAGCCTCGCAGTTCAGACCGATTCTGACTTGTTTCTTGGACTATTATTCACTGTTTTGGGGTGCCAAAGTGATTTCCACGATTGCCGAACCCGAGTGTGCGTTTACGTGTCGGTCATCAACAGTCACGGGTTTTGTCGATTCTGACCCGTTTCATGGACTATTACTCACTATTTTGGGGTCCCAGAGCGATTTCCACGATTGACGATCCCTGGGGTGCGTTTACGTGTCCGTCATGAACACTCATAGTTTTGGCCAATTCTGACCCGTTTCGTGGACTATTACTCACCATTCTGTGGTCCCAAAGTGATTTCCATGGTTGTTGAACCCCATGGTGTGCTTATGTGTTGGTTGTCTTCACCTTAATTGTTATTTGAACAAAAAGATTACAATAAACTTTTGGTAGGACTCGCAGTTCGGGCCGATTCTGACCCGTTTCTTGGACTATTGCTCACTGTTTTGGGGTCCCAAAATGATTTCCACTATTGCCGAACCCAGGTGTGCGTTTACGTGTCGGTAATCAACACTCGCGAGCTTTGTCGCTTCTGACCCATTTCATGGACTATTACTCACCATTTTGGGGTCCCAGAGCGAATTACACGATTGACGATCCCCGGGGTGCGTTTACGTGTCCGTCGTCAACACTAACAGTGTTGACCAATTCTGACCCGTTTCGTGGACTATTACTCACCATTTTGGGGCCCTGAAGCGATTTCCATAGTTGCTGAACCCCAAGATGCGCTTACGCGTTGGTCATCAACACTCACAGTTTTTGCCCATTCTGGCCTGTTTCGTGGACTATAACTCACTGTTTTGGGCTGCCGGAGTGATTTCCATGATTGACGAACCCCGGGGTGCGTTTACATCTCGGTCATCAACACTCACAGTTCTGGCCGATTCTGGCCCGTTTTGTGGACTATTACTCACTGTTCCGGGGTCCCGTAGTGATTTCCACGATTAACAAACCCCGGGGTGCGTTTACGTGTCGGTCATCAACACTCACAGTTTTGGCCGATTCTGGCCTATTTCGTGGATTATTCGTCACTGTTTTGGGGTCTCGAAGTGATTTCCATGATTAACGAACCCCTGGGTGCGTTTACGTGTCGGTCATCAACACTCGTGGTTTTTTTCGATTCTGACCCGTTTCGTGGACTATTACTCACCGTTCTGCGGTCCCAAAGCTATTTCCATGGTTGTCGAACCCCAAGGTGTGCTTAAGTGTTGGTCGTCTTCACCTTAATTGTTATTTGAACAAAAAAATTACAATAAACTTTTGGTAAGCCTCGCAGTTCAGGCCGATTCTGACCTGTTTCTTGGACTATTATTCACTGTTTTGGGGTGCCGAAGTGATTTCCACGATTGCCGAACCCGAGTGTGCGTTTACGTGTCGGTCATCAACAGTCACGGGTTTTGTCGATTCTGACCCGTTTCATGGACTATTACTCACTATTTTGGGGTCCCAGAGCGATTTCCACGATTGACGATCCCTGGGGTGCGTTTACGTGTCCGTCATGAACACTCATAGTTTTGGCCAATTCTGACCCGTTTCGTGGACTATTACTCACCATTCTGTGGTCCCAAAGTGATTTCCATGGTTGTCGAACCCCAAGGTGTGCTTATGTGTTGGTCGTCTTCACCTTAATTGTTATTTGAACAAAAAGATTACAATAAACTCTTGGTATGACTCGCAGTTCGGGCCGATTCTGACCCGTTTCTTGGACTATAGCTCACTGTTTTGGGGTCCCGAAATGATTTCCACTATTGCCGAACCCAGGTGTGCGTTTACATGTCGGTAATCAACACTCGCGAGCTTTGTCGCTTCTGACCCATTTCATGGACTATTACTCACCATTTTGGGGTCCCAGAGCGAATTACACGATTGACGATCCCCGGGATTCGTTTACGTGTCCGTCGTCAACACTAACAGTTTTGACAAATTCTGACCCGTTTCGTGGACTATTACTTACCATTTTGGGGCCCTGAAGCGATTTCCATAGTTGCTGAACCCCAAGATGCGCTTACGTGTTGGTCATCAACACTCACAGTTTTTGCCCATTCTGGCCTGTTTCGTGGACTATTACTCACTGTTTTGGGCTGCCGGAGTGATTTCCATGATTGACGAACCCCGGGGTGCGTTTACATCTCGGTCATCAACACTCACAGTTCTGGCCGATTCTGGCCCGTTTTGTGGACTATTACTCACTGTTCCGGGGTCCCGTAGTGATTTCCACGATTAACAAACCCCGGGGTGCGTTTACGTGTCGGTCATCAACACTCACAGTTTTGGCCGATTCTGGCCTATTTCGTGGATTATTCCTCACTGTTTTGGGGTCTCGAAGTGATTTCCATGATTAACGAACCCCTGGGTGCGTTTACGTGTCGGTCATCAACACTCGTGGTTTTTTTCGATTCTGACCCGTTTCGTGGACTATTACTCACCGTTCTGCGGTCCCAAAGCTATTTCCATGGTTGTCGAACCCCAAGGTGTGCTTAAGTGTTGGTCGTCTTCACCTTAATTGTTATTTGAACAAAAAAATTACAATAAACTTTTGGTAAGCCTCGCAGTTCAGGCCGATTCTGACCTGTTTCTTGGACTATTATTCACTGTTTTGGGGTGCCGAAGTGATTTCCACGATTGCCGAACCCGAGTGTGCGTTTACGTGTCGGTCATCAACAGTCACGGGTTTTGTCGATTCTGACCCGTTTCATGGACTATTACTCACTATTTTGGGGTCCCAGAGCGAATTACACGATTGACGATCCCCGGGGTGCGTTTACGTGTCCGTCGTCAACACTAACAGTTTTGACCAATTCTGACCCGTTTCGTGGACTATTACTCACCATTCTGTGGTCCCAAAGTGATTTCCATGGTTGTCGAACCCCAAGGTGTGCTTATGTGTTGGTCGTCTTCACCTTAATTGTTATTTGAACAAAAAGATTACAATAAACTTTTGGTATGACTCGCAGTTCGGGCCGATTCTGACCCGTTTCTTGGACTATTGCTCACTGTTTTGGGGTCCCGAAATGATTTCCACTATTGCCGAACCCAGGTGTGCGTTTACGTGTCGGTCATCAACACTCGCGAGCTTTGTCGCTTCTGACCCATTTCATGGACTATTACTCACCATTTTGGGGTCCCAGAGCGAATTACACGATTGACGATCCCCGGGGTGCGTTTACGTGTCCGTCGTCAACACTAACAGTTTTGACCAATTCTGACCCGTTTCGTGGACTATTACTCACCATTTTGGGGCCCTGAAGCGATTTCCATAGTTGCTGAACCCCAAGATGCGCTTACGTGTTGGTCATCAACACTCACAGTTTTTGCCCATTCTGGCCTGTTTCGTGGACTATTACGCACTGTTTTGGGCTGCCGGAGTGATTTCCATGATTGACGAACCCCGGGGTGCGTTTACATCTCGGTCATCAACACTCACAGTTCTGGCCGATTCTGGCCCGTTTTGTGGACTATTACTCACTGTTCCGGGGTCCCAGAGTGATTTCCACGATTAACAAACCCCGGGGTGCGTTTACGTGTCGGTCATCAACACTCACAGTTTTGGCCGATTCTGGCCTATTTCGTGGATTATTCCTCACTGTTTTGGGGTCTCGAAGTGATTTCCATGATTAACGAACCCCTGGGTGCGTTTACGTGTCGGTCATCAACACTCGTGGTTTTTTTCGATTCTGACCCGTTTCGTGGACTATTACTCACCGTTCTGCGGTCCCAAAGCTATTTCCATGGTTGTCGAACCCCAAGGTGTGCTTAAGTGTTGGTCGTCTTCACCTTAATTGTTATTTGAACAAAAAAATTACAATAAACTTTTGGTAAGCCTCGCAGTTCAGGCCGATTCTGACCTGTTTCTTGGACTATTATTCACTGTTTTGGGGTGCCGAAGTGATTTCCACGATTGCCGAACCCGAGTGTGCGTTTACGTGTCGGTCATCAACAGTCACGGGTTTTGTCGATTCTGACCCGTTTCATGGACTATTACTCACTATTTTGGGGTCCCAGAGCGATTTCCACGATTGACGATCCCTGAGATGCGTTTACGTGTCCGTCATGAACACTCATAGTTTTGGCCAATTCTGACCCGTTTCGTGGACTATTACTCACCATTCTGTGGTCCCAAAGTGATATCCATGGTTGTCGAACCCCAAGGTGTGCTTATGTGTTGGTCGTCTTCACCTTAATTGTTATTTGAACAAAAAGATTACAATAAACTTTTGGTATGACTCGCAGTTCGGGCCGATTCTGACCCATTTCTTGGACTATTGCTCACTGTTTTGGGGTCCCGAAATGATTTCCACTATTGCCGAACCCAGGTGTGCGTTTACGTGTCGGTCATCAACACTCGCGAGCTTTGTCGCTTCTGACCCATTTCATGGACTATTACTCACCATTTTGGGGTCCCAGAGCGAATTACACGATTGACGATCCCCGGGGTGCGTTTACGTGTCCGTCGTCAACACTAACAGTTTTGACCAATTCTGACCCGTTTCGTGGACTATTACTCACCATTCTGTGGTCCCAAAGTGATTTCCATGGTTGTCGAACCCCAAGGTGTGCTTATGTGTTGGTCGTCTTCACCTTAATTGTTATTTGAACAAAAAGATTACAATAAACTTTTGGTATGACTCGCAGTTCGGGCCGATTCTGACCCGTTTCTTGGACTATTGCTCACTGTTTTGGGGTCCCGAAATGATTTCCACTATTGCCGAACCCAGGTGTGCGTTTACGTGTCGGTCATCAACACTCGCGAGCTTTGTCGCTTCTGACCCATTTCATGGACTATTACTCACCATTTTGGGGTCCCAGAGCGAATTACACGATTGACGATCCCCGGGGTGCGTTTACGTGTCCGTCGTCAACACTAACAGTTTTGACCAATTCTGACCCGTTTCGTGGACTATTACTCACCATTTTGGGGCCCTGAAGCGATTTCCATAGTTGCTGAACCCCAAGATGCGCTTACGTGTTGGTCATCAACACTCACAGTTTTTGCCCATTCTGGCCTGTTTCGTGGACTATTACGCACTGTTTTGGGCTGCCGGAGTGATTTCCATGATTGACGAACCCCGGGGTGCGTTTACATCTCGGTCATCAACACTCACAGTTCTGGCCGATTCTGGCCCGTTTTGTGGACTATTACTCACTGTTCCGGGGTCCCAGAGTGATTTCCACGATTAACAAACCCCGGGGTGCGTTTACGTGTCGGTCATCAACACTCACAGTTTTGGCCGATTCTGGCCTATTTCGTGGATTATTCCTCACTGTTTTGGGGTCTCGAAGTGATTTCCATGATTAACGAACCCCTGGGTGCGTTTACGTGTCGGTCATCAACACTCGTGGTTTTTTTCGATTCTGACCCGTTTCGTGGACTATTACTCACCGTTCTGCGGTCCCAAAGCTATTTCCATGGTTGTCGAACCCCAAGGTGTGCTTAAGTGTTGGTCGTCTTCACCTTAATTGTTATTTGAACAAAAAAATTACAATAAACTTTTGGTAAGCCTCGCAGTTCAGGCCGATTCTGACCTGTTTCTTGGACTATTATTCACTGTTTTGGGGTGCCGAAGTGATTTCCACGATTGCCGAACCCGAGTGTGCGTTTACGTGTCGGTCATCAACAGTCACGGGTTTTGTCGATTCTGACCCGTTTCATGGACTATTACTCACTATTTTGGGGTCCCAGAGCGATTTCCACGATTGACGATCCCTAGGGTGCGTTTACGTGTCCGTCATGAACACTCATAGTTTTGGCCAATTCTGACCCGTTTCGTGGACTATTACTCACCATTCTGTGGTCCCAAAGTGATTTCCATGGTTGTCGAACCCCAAGGTGTGCTTATGTGTTGGTCGTCTTCACCTTAATTGTTATTTGAACAAAAAGATTACAATAAACTTTTGGTATGACTCGCAGTTCGGGCCGATTCTGACCCGTTTCTTGGACTATTGCTCACTGTTTTGGGGTCCCGAAATGATTTCCACTATTGCCGAACCCAGGTGTGCGTTTACGTGTCGGTCATCAACACTCGCGAGCTTTGTCGCTTCTGACCCATTTCATGGACTATTACTCACCATTTTGGGGTCCCAGAGCGAATTACACGATTGACGATCCCCGGGGTGCGTTTACGTGTCCGTCGTCAACACTAACAGTTTTGACCAATTCTGACCCGTTTTGTGGACTATTACTCACCATTTTGGGGCCCTGAAGCGATTTCCATAGTTGCTGAACCCCAAGATGCGCTTACGTGTTGGTCATCAACACTCACAGTTTTTGCCCATTCTGGCCTGTTTCGTGGACTATTACTCACTGTTTTGGGCTGCCGGAGTGATTTCCATGATTGACGAACCCCGGGGTGCGTTTACATCTCGGTCATCAACACTCACACTGGCCGATTCTGGCCCGTTTTGTGGACTATTACTCACTGTTCCGGGGTCCCGGAGTGATTTCCACGATTAACAAACCCCGGGGTGCGTTTACGTGTCGGTCATCAACACTCACAGTTTTGGCCGATTCTGGCCTATTTCGTGGATTATTCGTCACTGTTTTGGGGTCTCGAAGTGATTTCCATGATTAACGAACCCCTGGGTGCGTTTACGTGCCGTCCATCAACACTCGTGGTTTTTTTCGATTCTGACCCGTTTCGTGGACTATTACTCACCGTTCTGCGGTCCCAAAGCTATTTCCATGGTTGTCGAACCCCAAGGTGTGCTTAAGTGTTGGTCGTCTTCACCTTAATTGTTATTTGAACAAAAAAATTACAATAAACTTTTGGTAAGCCTCGCAGTTCAGGCCGATTCTGACCTGTTTCTTGGACTATTATTCACTGTTTTGGGGTGCCGAAGTGATTTCCACGATTGCCGAACCCGAGTGTGCATTTACGTGTCGGTCATCAACAGTCACGGGTTTTGTCGATTCTGACCCGTTTCATGGACTATTACTCACTATTTTGGGGTCCCAGAGCGATTTCCACGATTGACGATCCCTGAGATGCGTTTACGTGTCCGTCATGAACACTCATAGTTTTGGCCAATTCTGACCCGTTTCGTGGACTATTACTCACCATTCTGTGGTCCCAAAGTGATATCCATGGTTGTCGAACCCCAAGGTGTGCTTATGTGTTGGTCGTCTTCACCTTAATTGTTATTTGAACAAAAAGATTACAATAAACTTTTGGTATGACTCGCAGTTCGGGCCGATTCTGACCCATTTCTTGGACTATTGCTCACTGTTTTGGGGTCCCGAAATGATTTCCACTATTGCCGAACCCAGGTGTGCGTTTACGTGTCGGTCATCAACACTCGCGAGCTTTGTCGCTTCTGACCCATTTCATGGACTATTACTCACCATTTTGGGGTCCCAGAGCGAATTACACGATTGACGATCCCCGGGGTGCGTTTACGTGTCCGTCGTCAACACTAACAGTTTTGACCAATTCTGACCCGTTTCGTGGACTATTACTCACCATTTTGGGGCCCTGAAGTGATTTCCATAGTTGCTGAACCCCAAGATGCGCTTACGTGTTGGTCATCAACACTCACAGTTTTTGCCCATTCTGGCCTGTTTCGTGGACTATTACTCACTGTTTTGGGCTGCCGGAGTGATTTCCATGATTGACGAACCCCGGGGTGCGTTTACATCTCGGTCATCAACACTCACAGTTCTGGCCGATTCTGGCCCGTTTTGTGGACTATTACTCACTGTTCCGGGGTCCCGGAGTGATTTCCACGATTAACAAACCCCGGGGTGCGTTTACGTGTCGGTCATCAACACTCACAGTTTTGGCCGATTCTGGCCTATTTCGTGGATTATTCGTCACTGTTTTGGGGTCTCGAAGTGATTTCCATGATTAACGAACCCCTGGGTGCGTTTACGTGTCGGTCATCAACACTCGTGGTTTTTTTCGATTCTGACCCGTTTCGTGGACTATTACTCACCGTTCTGCGGTCCCAAAGCTATTTCCATGGTTGTCGAACCCCAAGGTGTGCTTAAGTGTTGGTCGTCTTCACCTTAATTGTTATTTGAACAAAAAAATTACAATAAACTTTTGGTAAGCCTCGCAGTTCAGGCCGATTCTGACCTGTTTCTTGGACTATTATTCACTGTTTTGGGGTGCCGAAGTGATTTCCACGATTGCCGAACCCGAGTGTGCGTTTACGTGTCGGTCATCAACAGTCACGGGTTTTGTCGATTCTGACCCGTTTCATGGACTATTACTCACTATTTTGGGGTCCCAGAGCAATTTCCACGATTGACGATCCCTGGGGTGCGTTTACGTGTCCGTCATGAACACTCATAGTTTTGGCCAATTCTGACCCGTTTCGTGGACTATTACTCACCATTCTGTGGTCCCAAAGTGATATCCATGGTTGTCGAACCCCAAGGTGTGCTTATGTGTTGGTCGTCTTCACCTTAATTGTTATTTGAACAAAAAGATTACAATAAACTTTTGGTATGACTCGCAGTTCGGGCCGATTCTGACCCATTTCTTGGACTATTGCTCACTGTTTTGGGGTCCCGAAATGATTTCCACTATTGCCGAACCCAGGTGTGCGTTTACGTGTCGGTCATCAACACTCGCGAGCTTTGTCGCTTCTGACCCATTTCATGGACTATTACTCACCATTTTGGGGTCCCAGAGCGAATTACACGATTGACGATCCCCGGGGTGCGTTTACGTGTCCGTCGTCAACACTAACAGTTTTGACCAATTCTGACCCGTTTCGTGGACTATTACTCACCATTTTGGGGCCCTGAAGCGATTTCCATAGTTGCTGAACCCCAAGATGCGCTTACGTGTTGGTCATCAACACTCACAGTTTTTGCCCATTCTGGCCTGTTTCGTGGACTATTACTCACTGTTTTGGGCTGCCGGAGTGATTTCCATGATTGACGAACCCCGGGGTGCGTTTACATCTCGGTCATCAACACTCACAGTTCTGGCCGATTCTGGCCCGTTTTGTGGACTATTACTCACTGTTCCGGGGTCCCGGAGTGATTTCCACGATTAACAAACCCCGGGGTGCGTTTACGTGTCGGTCATCAACACTCACAGTTTTGGCCGATTCTGGCCTATTTCGTGGATTATTCGTCACTGTTTTGGGGTCTCGAAGTGATTTCCATGATTAACGAACCCCTGGGTGCGTTTACGTGTCGGTCATCAACACTCGTGGTTTTTTTCGATTCTGACCCGTTTCGTGGACTATTACTCACCGTTCTGCGGTCCCAAAGCTATTTCCATGGTTGTCGAACCCCAAGGTGTGCTTAAGTGTTGGTCGTCTTCACCTTAATTGTTATTTGAACAAAAAAATTACAATAAACTTTTGGTAAGCCTCGCAGTTCAGGCCGATTCTGACCTGTTTCTTGGACTATTATTCACTGTTTTGGGGTGCCGAAGTGATTTCCACGATTGCCGAACCCGAGTGTGCGTTTACGTGTCGGTCATCAACAGTCACGGGTTTTGTCGATTCTGACCCGTTTCATGGACTATTACTCACTATTTTGGGGTCCCAGAGCAATTTCCACGATTGACGATCCCTGGGGTGCGTTTACGTGTCCGTCATGAACACTCATAGTTTTGGCCAATTCTGACCCGTTTCGTGGACTATTACTCACCATTCTGTGGTCCCAAAGTGATTTCCATGGTTGTCGAACCCCAATGTGTGCTTATGTGTTGGTCGTCTTCACCTTAATTGTTATTTGAACAAAAAGATTACAATAAACTTTTGGTATGACTCGCAGTTCGGGCCGATTCTGACCCGTTTCTTGGACTATTGCTCACTGTTTTGGGGTCCCGAAATGATTTCCACTATTGCCGAACCCAGGTGTGCGTTTACGTGTCGGTCATCAACACTCGCGAGCTTTGTCGCTTCTGACCCATTTCATGGACTATTACTCACCATTTTGGGGTCCCAGAGCGAATTACACGATTGACGATCCCCGGGGTGCGTTTACGTGTCCGTCGTCAACACTAACAGTTTTGACCAATTCTGACCCGTTTCGTGGACTATTACTCACCATTTTGGGGCCCTGAAGCGATTTCCATAGTTGCTGAACCCCAAGATGCGCTTACGTGTTGGTCATCAACACACACAGTTTTTGCCCATTCTGGCCTGTTTCGTGGACTATTACTCACTGTTTTGGGCTGCCGGAGTGATTTCCATGATTGACGAACCCCGGGGTGCGTTTACATCTCGGTCATCAACACTCACAGTTCTGGCCGATTCTGGCCCGTTTTGTGGACTATTACTCACTGTTCCGGGGTCCCGGAGTGATTTCCACGATTAACAAACCCCGGGGTGCGTTTACGTGTCGGTCATCAACACTCACAGTTTTGGCCGATTCTGGCCTATTTCGTGGATTATTCCTCACTGTTTTGGGGTCTCGAAGTGATTTCCATGATTAACGAACCCCTGGGTGCGTTTACGTGTCGGTCATCAGCACTCGTGGTTTTTTTTTCGATTCTGACCCGTTTCGTGGACTATTACTCACCGTTCTGCGGTCCCAAAGCTATTTCCATGGTTGTCGAACCCCAAGGTGTGCTTAAGTGTTGGTCGTCTTCACCTTAATTGTTATTTGAACAAAAAAATTACAATAAACTTTTGGTAAGCCTCGCAGTTCAGGCCGATTCTGACCTGTTTCTTGGACTATTATTCACTGTTTTGGGGTGCCGAATTGATTTCCACGATTGCCGAACCCGAGTGTGCGTTTACGTGTCGGTCATCAACAGTCACGGGTTTTGTCGATTCTGACCCGTTTCATGGACTATTACTCACTATTTTGGGGTCCCAGAGCAATTTCCACGATTGACGATCCCTGGGGTGCGTTTACGTGTCCGTCATGAACACTCATAGTTTTGGCCAATTCTGACCCGTTTCGTGGACTATTACTCACCATTCTGTGGTCCCAAAGTGATTTCCATGGTTGTCGAACCCCAAGGTGTGCTTATGTGTTGGTCGTCTTCACCTTAATTGTTATTTGAACAAAAAGATTACAATAAACTTTTGGTATGACTCGCAGTTCGGGCCGATTCTGACCCGTTTCTTGGACTATTGCTCACTGTTTTGGGGTCCCGAAATGATTTCCACTATTGCCGAACCCAGGTGTGCGTTTACGTGTCGGTCATCAACACTCGCGAGCTTTGTCGCTTCTGACCCATTTCATGGACTATTACTCACCATTTTGGGGTCCCAGAGCGAATTACACGATTGACGATCCCCGGGGTGCGTTTACGTGTCCGTCGTCAACACTAACAGTTTTGACCAATTCTGACCCGTTTCGTGGACTATTACTCACCATTTTGGGGCCCTGAAGCGATTTCCATAGTTGCTGAACCCCAAGATGCGCTTACGTGTTGGTCATCAACACACACAGTTTTTGCCCATTCTGGCCTGTTTCGTGGACTATTACTCACTGTTTTGGGCTGCCGGAGTGATTTCCATGATTGATGAACCCCGGGGTGCGTTTACATCTCGGTCATCAACACTCACAGTTCTGGCCGATTCTGGCCCGTTTTGTGGACTATTACTCACTGTTCCGGGGTCCCGGAGTGATTTCCACGATTAACAAACCCCGGGGTGCGTTTACGTGTCGGTCATCAACACTCACAGTTTTGGCCGATTCTGGCCTATTTCGTGGATTATTCCTCACTGTTTTGGGGTCTCGAAGTGATTTCCATGATTAACGAACCCCTGGGTGCGTTTACGTGTCGGTCATCAGCACTCGTGGTTTTTTTTTCGATTCTGACCCGTTTCGTGGACTATTACTCACCGTTCTGCGGTCCCAAAGCTATTTCCATGGTTGTCGAACCCCAAGGTGTGCTTAAGTGTTGGTCGTCTTCACCTTAATTGTTATTTGAACAAAAAAATTACAATAAACTTTTGGTAAGCCTCGCAGTTCAGGCCGATTCTGACCTGTTTCTTGGACTATTATTCACTGTTTTGGGGTGCCGAAGTGATTTCCACGATTGCCGAACCCGAGTGTGCGTTTACGTGTCGGTCATCAACAGTCACGGGTTTTGTCGATTCTGACCCGTTTCATGGACTATTACTCACTATTTTGGGGTCCCAGAGCGATTTCCACGATTGACGATCCCTGGGGTGCGTTTACGTGTCCGTCATGAACACTCATAGTTTTGGCCAATTCTGACCCGTTTCGTGGACTATTACTCACCATTCTGTGGTCCCAAAGTGATTTCCATGGTTGTCGAACCCCAAGGTGTGCTTATGTGTTGGTCGTCTTCACCTTAATTGTTATTTGAACAAAAAGATTACAATAAACTTTTGGTATGACTCGCAGTTCGGGCCGATTCTGACCCGTTTCTTGGACTATTGCTCACTGTTTTGGGGTCCCGAAATGATTTCCACTATTGCCGAACCCAGGTGTGCGTTTACGTGTCGGTCATCAACACTCGCGAGCTTTGTCGCTTCTGACCCATTTCATGGACTATTACTCACCATTTTGGGGTCCCAGAGCGAATTACACGATTGACGATCCCCGGGGTGCGTTTACGTGTTCGTCGTCAACACTAACAGTTTTGACCAATTCTGACCCGTTTCGTGGACTATTACTCACCATTTTGGGGCCCTGAAGCGATTTCCATAGTTGCTGAACCCCAAGATGCGCTTACGTGTTGGTCATCAACACTCACAGTTTTTGCCCATTCTGGCCTGTTTCGTGGACTATTACTCACTGTTTTGGGCTGCCGGAGTGATTTCCATGATTGACGAACCCCGGGGTGCGTTTACATCTCGGTCATCAACACTCACAGTTCTGGCCGATTCTGGCCCGTTTTGTGGACTATTACTCACTGTTCCGGGGTCCCGGAGTGATTTCCACGATTAACAAACCCCGGGGTGCGTTTACGTGTCGGTCATCAACACTCACAGTTTTGGCCGATTCTGGCCTATTTCGTGGATTATTCGTCACTGTTTTGGGGTCTCGAAGTGATTTCCATGATTAACGAACCCCTGGGTGCGTTTACGTGTCGGTCATCAGCACTCGTGGTTTTTTTCGATTCTGACCCGTTTCGTGGACTATTACTCACCGTTCTGCGGTCCCAAAGCTATTTCCATGGTTGTCGAACCCCAAGGTGTGCTTAAGTGTTGGTCATCTTCACCTTAATTGTTATTTGAACAAAAAAATTACAATAAACTTTTGGTAAGCCTCGCAGTTCAGGCCGATTCTGACCTGTTTCTTGGACTATTATTCACTGTTTTGGGGTGCCGAAGTGATTTCCACGATTGCCGAACCCGAGTGTGCGTTTACGTGTCGGTCATCAACAGTCACGGGTTTTGTCGATTCTGACCCGTTTCATGGAATATTACTCACTATTTTGGGGTCCCAGAGCGATTTCCACGATTGACGATCCCTGGGGTGCGTTTACGTGTCCGTCATGAACACTCATAGTTTTGGCCAATTCTGACCCGTTTCGTGGACTATTACTCACCATTTTGGGGCCCTGAAGCGATTTCGATGGTTGTCGAACCCCAAGGTGTGCTTATGTGTTGGTCGTCTTCACCTTAATTGTTATTTGAACAAAAATATTACAATAAACTTTTGGTATGACTCGCAGTTCGGGCCGATTCTGACCCGTTTCTTGGACTATTGCTCACTGTTTTGGGGTCCCGAAATGATTTCCACTATTGCCGAACCCAGGTGTGCGTTTACGTGTCGGTCATCAACACTCGCGAGCTTTGTCGCTTCTGACCCATTTCATGGACTATTACTCACCATTTTGGGGTCCCAGAGCGAATTACACGATTGACGATCCCCGGGGTGCGTTTACGTGTTCGTCGTCAACACTAACAGTTTTGACCAATTCTGACCCGTTTCGTGGACTATTACTCACCATTTTGGGGCCCTGAAGCGATTTCCATAGTTGCTGAACCCCAAGATGCGCTTACGTGTTGGTCATCAACACTCACAGTTTTTGCCCATTCTGGCCTGTTTCGTGGACTATTACTCACTGTTTTGGGCTGCCGGAGTGATTTCCATGATTGACGAACCCCGGGGTGCGTTTACATCTCGGTCATCAACACTCACAGTTCTGGCCGATTCTGGCCCGTTTTGTGGACTATTACTCACTGTTCCGGGGTCCCGGAGTGATTTCCACGATTAACAAACCCCGGGGTGCGTTTACGTGTCGGTCATCAACACTCACAGTTTTGGCCGATTCTGGCCTATTTCGTGGATTATTCGTCACTGTTTTGGGGTCTCGAAGTGATTTCCATGATTAACGAACCCCTGGGTGCGTTTACGTGTCGGTCATCAGCACTCGTGGTTTTTTTCGATTCTGACCCGTTTCGTGGACTATTACTCACCGTTCTGCGGTCCCAAAGCTATTTCCATGGTTGTCGAACCCCAAGGTGTGCTTAAGTGTTGGTCGTCTTCACCTTAATTGTTATTTGAACAAAAAAATTACAATAAACTTTTGGTAAGCCTCGCAGTTCAGGCCGATTCTGACCTGTTTCTTGGACTATTATTCACTGTTTTGGGGTGCAGAAGTGATTTCCACGATTGCCGAACCCGAGTGTGCGTTTACGTGTCGGTCATCAACAGTCACGGGTTTTGTCGATTCTGACCCGTTTCATGGAATATTACTCACTATTTTGGGGTCCCAGAGCGATTTCCACGATTGACGATCCCCGGGGTGCGTTTACGTGTCCGTCGTCAACACTAACAGTTTTGACCAATTCTGACCCGTTTCGTGGACTATTACTCACCATTTTGGGGCCCTGAAGCGATTTCCATAGTTGCTGAACCCCAAGATGCGCTTACGTGTTGGTCATCAATACTCACAGTTTTTGCCCATTCTGGCCTGTTTCGTGGACTATTACTCACTGTTTTGGGCTGCCGGAGTGATTTCCATGATTGACGAACCCCGGGGTGCGTTTACATCTCGGTCATCAACACTCACAGTTCTGGCCGATTCTGGCCCGTTTTGTGGACTATTACTCACTGTTCCGGGGTCCCGGAGTGATTTCCACGATTAACAAACCCCGGGGTGCGTTTACGTGTCGGTCATCAACACTCACAGTTTTGGCCGATTCTGGCCTATTTTGTGGATTATTCCTCACTGTTTTGGGGTCTCGAAGTGATTTCCATGATTAACGAACCCCTGGGTGCGTTTACGTGTCGGTCATCAACACTCGTGGTTTTTTTCGATTCTGACCCGTTTCATGGACTATTACTCACCGTTCTGCGGTCCCAAAGCTATTTCCATGGTTGTCGAACCCCAAGGTGTGCTTAAGTGTTGGTCGTCTTCACCTTAATTGTTATTTGAACAAAAAAATTACAATAAACTTTTGGTAAGCCTCGTAGTTCAGGCCGATTCTGACCTGTTTCTTGGACTATTATTCACTGTTTTGGGGTGCAGAAGTGATTTCCACGATTGCCGAACCCGAGTGTGCGTTTACGTGTCGGTCATCAACAGTCACGGGTTTTGTCGATTCTGACCTGTTTCATGGACTATTACTCACTATTTTGGGGTCCCAGAGCGATTTCCACGATTGACGATCCCTGGGGTGCGTTTACGTGTCCGTCATGAACACTCATAGTTTTGGCCAATTCTGACCCGTTTCGTGGACTATTACTCACCATTCTGTGGCCCCAAAGTGATTTCCATGGTTGTCGAACCCCAAGGTGTGCTTATGTGTTCGTCGTCTTCACCTTAATTGTTATTTGAACAAAAAGATTACAATAAACTTTTGGTATGACTCACAGTTCGGGCCGATTCTGACCCGTTTCTTGGACTATTGCTCACTGTTTTGGGGTCCCGAAATGATTTCCACTATTGCCGAACCCAGGTGTGCGTTTACGTGTCGGTCATCAACACTCGCGAGCTTTGTCGCTTCTGACCCATTTCATGGACTATTACTCACCATTTTGGGGTCCCAGAGCGAATTACACGATTGACGATCCCCGGGGTGCGTTTACGTGTCCGTCGTCAACACTAACAGTTTTGACCAATTCTGACCCGTTTCGTGGACTATTACTCACCATTTTGGGGCCCTGAAGCGATTTCCATAGTTGCTGAACCCCAAGATGCGCTTACGTGTTGGTCATCAACACTCACAGTTTTTGCCCATTCTGGCCTGTTTCGTGGACTATTACTCACTGTTTTGGGCCGCCGGAGTGATTTCCATGATTGACGAACCCCGGGGTGCGTTTACATCTCGGTCATCAACACTCACAGTTCTGGCCGATTCTGGCCCGTTTTGTGGACTATTACTCACTGTTCCGGGGTCCCGGAGTGATTTCCACGATTAACAAACCCCGGGGTGCGTTTACGTGTCGGTCATCAACACTCACAGTTTTGGCCGATTCTGGCCTATTTCGTGGATTATTCCTCACTGTTTTGGGGTCTCGAAGTGATTTCCATGATTAACGAACCCCTGGGTGCGTTTACGTGTCGGTCATCAACACTCGTGGTTTTTTTCGATTCTGACCCATTTCGTGGACTATTACTCACCGTTCTGCGGTCCCAAAGCTATTTCCATGGTTGTCGAACCCCAAGGTGTGCTTAAGTGTTGGTCGTCATCACCTTAATTGTTATTTGAACAAAAAAATTACAATAAACTTTTGGTAAGCCTCGCAGTTCAGGCCGATTCTGACCTGTTTCTTGGACTATTATTCACTGTTTTGGGGTGCAGAAGTGATTTCCACGATTGCCGAACCCGAGTGTGCGTTTACGTGTCGGTCATCAACAGTCACGGGTTTTGTCGATTCTGACCCGTTTCATGGACTATTACTCACTATTTTGGGGTCCCAGAGCGATTTCCACGATTGACGATCCCTGGGGTGCGTTTACGTGTCCGTCATGAACACTCATAGTTTTGGCCAATTCTGACCCGTTTCGTGGACTATTACTCACCATTCTGTGGTCCCAAAGTGATTTCCATGGTTGTCGAACCCCAAGGTGTGCTTATGTGTTGGTCGTCTTCACCTTAATTGTTATTTGAACAAAAAGATTACAATAAACTTTTGGTATGACTCGCAGTTCGGGCCGATTCTGACCCGTTTCTTGGACTATTGCTCACTGTTTTGGGGTCCCGAAATGATTTCCACTATTGCCGAACCCAGGTGTGCGTTTACGTGTCGGTCATCAACACTCGCGAGCTTTGTCGCTTCTGACCCATTTCATGGACTATTACTCACCATTTTGGGGTCCCAGAGCGAATTACACGATTGACGATCCCCGGGGTGCGTTTACGTGTCCGTCGTCAACACTAACAGTTTTGACCAATTCTGACCCGTTTCGTGGACTATTACTCACCATTTTGGGGCTCTGAAGCGATTTCCATAGTTGCTGAACCCCAAGATGCGCTTACGTGTTGGTCATCAACACTCACAGTTTTTGCCCATTCTGGCCTGTTTCGTGGACTATTACTCACTGTTTTGGGCTGCCGGAGTGATTTCCATGATTGACGAACCCCGGGGTGCGTTTACATCTCGGTCATCAACACTCACAGTTCTGGCCGATTCTGGCCCGTTTTGTGGACTATTACTCACTGTTCCGGGGTCCCGGAGTGATTTCCACGATTAACAAACCCCGGGGTGCGTTTACGTGTCGGTCATCAACACTCACAGTTTTGGCCGATTCTAGCCTATTTCGTGGATTATTCCTCACTGTTTTGGGGTCTCGAAGTGATTTCCATGATTAACGAACCCCTGGGTGCGTTTACGTGTCGGTCATCAACACTCGTGGTTTTTTTCGATTCTGACCCGTTTCGTGGACTATTACTCACCGTTCTGCGGTCCCAAAGCTATTTCCATGGTTGTCGAACCCCAAGGTGTGCTTAAATGTTGGTCGTCTTCACCTTAATTGTTATTTGAACAAAAAAATTACAATAAACTTTTGGTAAGCCTCGCAGTTCAGGCCGATTCTGACCTGTTTCTTGGACTATTATTCACTGTTTTGGGGTGCAGAAGTGATTTCCACGATTGCCGAACCCGAGTGTGCGTTTACGTGTCGGTCATCAACAGTCACGGGTTTTGTCGATTCTGACCCGTTTCATGGACTATTACTCACTATTTTGGGGTCCCAGAGCGATTTCCACGATTGACGATCCCTGGGGTGCGTTTACGTGTCCGTCATGAACACTCATAGTTTTGGCCAATTCTGACCCGTTTCGTGGACTATTACTCACCATTCTGTGGTCCCAAAGTGATTTCCATGGTTGTCGAACCCCAAGGTGTGCTTATGTGTTGGTCGTCTTCACCTTAATTGTTATTTGAACAAAAAGATTACAATAAACTTTTGGTATGACTCGCAGTTCGGGCCGATTCTGACCCGTTTCTTGGACTATTGCTCACTGTTTTGGGGTCCCGAAATGATTTCCACTATTGCCGAACCCAGGTGTGCGTTTACGTGTCAGTCATCAACACTCGCGAGCTTTGTCGCTTCTGACCCATTTCATGGACTATTACTCACCATTTTGGGGTCCCAGAGCGAATTACACGATTGACGATCCCCGGGGTGCGTTTACGTGTCCGTCGTCAACACTAACAGTTTTGACCAATTCTGACCCGTTTCGTGGACTATTACTCACCATTTTGGGGCCCTGAAGCGATTTCCATAGTTGCTGAACCCCAAGATGCGCTTACGTGTTGGTCATCAACACTCACAGTTTTTGCCCATTCTGGCCTGTTTCGTGGACTATTACTCACTGTTTTGGGCTGCCGGAGTGATTTCCATGATTGACGAACCCCGGGGTCCGTTTACATCTCGGTGATCAACACTCACAGTTCTGGCCGATTCTGTCCCATTTTGTGGACTATTACTCACTGTTCCGGGGTCCCGGAGTGATTTCCACGATTAACAAACCCCGGGGTGCGTTTACGTGTCGGTCATCAACACTCACAGTTTTGGCCGATTCTGGCCTATTTCGTGGATTATTCCTCACTGTTTTGGGGTCTCGAAGAGATTTCCATGATTAACGAACCCCTGGGTGCGTTTACGTGTCGGTCATCAACACTCGTGGTTTTTTTCGATTCTGACCCGTTTCGTGGACTATTACTCACCGTTCTGCGGTCCCAAAGCTATTTCCATGGTTGTCGAACCCCAAGGTGTGCTTAGGTGTTGGTCGTCTTCACCTTAATTGTTATTTGAACAAAAAAATTACAATAAACTTTTGGTAAGCCTCGCAGTTCAGGCCGATTCTGACCTGTTTCTTGGACTATTATTCACTGTTTTGGGGTGCCGAAGTGATTTCCACGATTGCCGAACCCGAGTGTGCGTTTACGTGTCGGTCATCAACAGTCACGGGTTTTGTCGATTCTGACCCGTTTCATGGACTATTACTCACTATTTTGGGGTCCCAGAGCGATTTCCACGATTGACGATCCCTGGGGTGCGTTTACGTGTCTGTCATGAACACTCATAGTTTTGGCCAATTCTGACCCGTTTCGTGGACTATTACTCACCATTCTGTGGTCCCAAAGTGATTTCCATGGTTGTCGAACCCCAAGGTGTGCTTATGTGTTGGTCGTCTTCACCTTAATTGTTATTTGAACAAAAAGATTACAATAAACTTTTGGTATGACTCGCAGTTCGGGCCGATTCTGACCCGTTTCTTGGACTATTGCCCACAGTTTTGGGGTCCCGAAATGATTTCCACTATTGCAGAACCCAGGTGTGCGTTTACGTGTCGGTCTCAACACTCGCGAGCTTTGTCGCTTCTGACCCATTTCATGGACTATTACTCACCATTTTGGGGTCCCAGAGCGAATTACACGATTGACGATCCCCGGGGTGCGTTTACGTGTCCGTCGTCAACACTAACAGTTTTGACCTATTCTGACCCGTTTCGTGGACTATTACTCACCATTTTGGGGCCCTGAAGCGATTTCCATAGTTGCTGAACCCCAAGATGCGCTTACGTGTTGGTCATCAACACTCACAGCTTTTGCCCATTCTGGCCTGTTTCGTGGACTATTACTCACTGTTTTGGGCTGCCGGAGTGATTTCCATGATTGACGAACCCCGGGGTGCGTTTACATCTCGGTCATCAACACTCACAGTTCTGGCCGATTCTGGCCCGTTTTGTGGACTATTACTCACTGTTCCGGGGTCCCGGAGTGATTTCCACGATTAACAAACCCCGGGGTGCGTTTACGTGTCGGTCATCAACACTCACAGTTTTGGCCGATTCTGACCTATTTCGTGGATTATTCCTCACTGTTTTGGGGTCTCGAAGTGATTTCCATGATTAACGAACCCCTGGGTGCGTTTACGTGTCGGTCATCAACACTCGTGGTTTTTTTCGATTCTGACCCGTTTCGTGGACTATTACTCACCGTTCTGCGGTCCCAAAGCTATTTCCATGGTTGTCGAACCCCAAGGTGTGCTTAAGTGTTGGTCGTCTTCACCTTAATTGTTATTTGAACAAAAAAATTACAATAAACTTTTGGTAAGCCTCGCAGTTCAGACCGATTCTGACCTGTTTCTTGGACTATTATTCACTGTTTTGGGGTGCCGAAGTGATTTCCACGATTGCCGAACCCGAGTGTGCGTTTACATGTCGGTCATCAACAGTCACGGGTTTTGTCGATTCTGACCCGTTTCATGGACTATTACTCACTATTTTGGGGTCCCAGAGCGATTTCCACGATTGACGATCCCTGGGGTGCGTTTACGTGTCCGTCATGAACACTCATAGTTTTGGCCAATTCTGACCCGTTTCGTGGACTATTACTCACCATTCTGTGGTCCCAAAGTGATTTCCATGGTTGTCGAACCCCAAGGTGTGCTTATGTGTTGGTCGTCTTCACCTTAATTCTTATTTGAACAAAAAGATTACAATAAACTTTTGGTATGACTCGCAGTTCGGGCCGATTCTGACCCGTTTCTTGGACTATTGCTCATTGTTTTGGGGTCCCGAAATGATTTCCACTATTGCCGAACCCATGTGTGCGTTTACGTGTCGGTAATCAACACTCGCGAGCTTTGTCGCTTCTGACCCATTTCATGGACTATTACTCACCATTTTGGGGTCCCAGAGCGAATTACACGATTGACGATCCCCGGGGTGCGTTTACGTGTCCGTCGTCAACACTAACAGTTTTGACCAATTCTGACCCGTTTCGTGGACTATTACTCACCATTTTGGGGCCCTGAAGCGATTTCCATAGTTGCTGAACACCAAGATGCGCTTACGTGTTGGTCATCAACACTCACAGTTTTTGCCCATTCTGGCCTGTTTCGTGGACTATTACTCACTATTTTGGGCTGCCGGAGTGATTTCCATGATTGACGAACCCCGGGGTGCGTTTACATCTCGGTCATCAACACTCACAGTTCTGGCCGATTCTGGCCCGTTTTGTGGACTATTACTCACTGTTCCGGGGTCCCGGAGTGATTTCCACGATTAACAAACCCCGGGGTGCGTTTACGTGTCGGTCATCAACACTCACAGTTTTGGCCGATTCTGGCCTATTTCGTGGATTATTCGTCACTGTTTTGGGGTCTCGAAGTGATTTCCATGATTAATGAACCCCTGGGTGCGTTTACGTGTCGGTCATCAACACTCGTGGTTTTTTTCGATTCTGACCCGTTTCGTGGACTATTACTCACCGTTCTGCGGTCCCAAAGCTATTTCCATGGTTGTCGAACCCCAAGGTGTGCTTAAGTGTTGGTCGTCTTCACGTTAATTGTTATTTGAACAAAAAAATTACAATAAACTTTTGGTAAGCCTCGCAGTTCAGACCGATTCTGACCTGTTTCTTGGACTATTGTTCACTGTTTTGGGGTGCCGAAGTGATTTCCACGATTGCCGAACCCGAGTGTGCGTTTACGTGTCGGTCATCAACAGTCACGGGTTTTGTCGATTCTGACCCGTTTCATGGACTATTACTCACTATTTTGGGGTCCCAGAGCGATTTCCACGATTGACGATCCCTGGGGTGCGTTTACGTGTCCGTCATGAACACTCATAGTTTTGGCCAATTCTGACCCGTTTCGTGGACTATTACTCACCATTCTGTGGTCCCAAAGTGATTTCCATGGTTGTCGAACCCCAAGGTGTGCTTATGTGTTGGTCGTCTTCACCTTAATTGTTATTTGAACAAAAAGATTACAATAAACTTTTGGTATGACTCGCAGTTCGGGCCGATTCTGACCCGTTTCTTGGACTATTGCCCACTGTTTTGGGGTCCCGAAATGATTTCCACTATTGCAGAACCCAGGTGTGCGTTTACGTGTCGGTCTCAACACTCGCGAGCTTTGTCGCTTCTGACCCATTTCATGGACTATTACTCACCATTTTGGGGTCCCAGAGCGAATTACACGATTGACGATCCCCGGGGTGCGTTTACGTGTCCGTCGTCAACACTAACAGTTTTGACCTATTCTGACCCGTTTCGTGGACTATTACTCACCATTTTGGGGCCCTGAAGCGATTTCCATAGTTGCTGAACCCCAAGATGCGCTTACGTGTTGGTCATCAACACTCACAGCTTTTGCCCATTCTGGCCTGTTTCGTGGACTATTACTCACTGTTTTGGGCTGCCGGAGTGATTTCCATGATTGACGAACCCCGGGGTGCGTTTACATCTCGGTCATCAACACTCACAGTTCTGGCCGATTCTGGCCCGTTTTGTGGACTATTACTCACTGTTCCGGGGTCCCGGAGTGATTTCCACGATTAACAAACCCCGGGGTGCGTTTACGTGTCGGTCATCAACACTCACAGTTTTGGCCGATTCTGGCCTATTTCGTGGATTATTCCTCACTGTTTTGGGGTCTCGAAGTGATTTCCATGATTAACGAACCCCTGGGTGCGTTTACGTGTCGGTCATCAACACTCGTGGTTTTTTTCGATTCTGACCCGTTTCGTGGACTATTACTCACCGTTCTGCGGTCCCAAAGCTATTTCCATGGTTGTCGAACCCCAAGGTGTGCTTAAGTGTTGGTCGTCTTCACCTTAATTGTTATTTGAACAAAAAAATTACAATAAACTTTTGGTAAGCCTCGCAGTTCAGACCGATTCTGACCTGTTTCTTGGACTATTATTCACTGTTTTGGGGTGCCGAAGTGATTTCCACGATTGCCGAACCCGAGTGTGCGTTTACATGTCGGTCATCAACAGTCACGGGTTTTGTCGATTCTGACCCGTTTCATGGACTATTACTCACTATTTTGGGGTCCCAGAGCGATTTCCACGATTGACGATCCCTGGGGTGCGTTTACGTGTCCGTCATGAACACTCATAGTTTTGGCCAATTCTGACCCGTTTCGTGGACTATTACTCACCATTCTGTGGTCCCAAAGTGATTTCCATGGTTGTCGAACCCCAAGGTGTGCTTATGTGTTGGTCGTCTTCACCTTAATTGTTATTTGAACAAAAAGATTACAATAAACTTTTGGTATGACTCGCAGTTCGGGCCGATTCTGACCCGTTTCTTGGACTATTGCTCACTGTTTTGGGGTCCCGAAATGATTTCCACTATTGCCGAACCCAGGTGTGCGTTTACGTGTCGGTAATCAACACTCGCGAGCTTTGTCGCTTCTGACCCATTTCATGGACTATTACTCACCATTTTGGGGTCCCAGAGCGAATTACACGATTGACGATCCCCGGGGTGCGTTTACGTGTCCGTCGTCAACACTAACAGTTTTGACCAATTCTGACCCGTTTCGTGGACTATTACTCACCATTTTGGGGCCCTGAAGCGATTTCCATAGTTGCTGAACACCAAGATGCGCTTACGTGTTGGTCATCAACACTCACAGTTTTTGCCCATTCTGGCCTGTTTCGTGGACTATTACTCACTATTTTGGGCTGCCGGAGTGATTTCCATGATTGACGAACCCCGGGGTGCGTTTACATCTCGGTCATCAACACTCACAGTTCTGGCCGATTCTGGCCCGTTTTGTGGACTATTACTCACTGTTCCGGGGTCCCGGAGTGATTTCCACGATTAACAAACCCCGGGGTGCGTTTACGTGTCGGTCATCAACACTCACAGTTTTGGCCGATTCTGGCCTATTTCGTGGATTATTCGTCACTGTTTTGGGGTCTCGAAGTGATTTCCATGATTAACGAACCCCTGGGTGCGTTTACGTGTCGGTCATCAACACTCGTGGTTTTTTTCGATTCTGACCCGTTTCGTGGACTATTACTCACCGTTCTGCGGTCCCAAAGCTATTTCCATGGTTGTCGAACCCCAAGGTGTGCTTAAGTGTTGGTCGTCTTCACGTTAATTGTTATTTGAACAAAAAAATTACAATAAACTTTTGGTAAGCCTCGCAGTTCAGACCGATTCTGACCTGTTTCTTGGACTATTGTTCACTGTTTTGGGGTGCCGAAGTGATTTCCACGATTGCCGAACCCGAGTGTGCGTTTACGTGTCGGTCATCAACAGTCACGGGTTTTGTCGATTCTGACCCGTTTCATGGACTATTACTCACTATTTTGGGGTCCCAGAGCGATTTCCACGATTGACGATCCCTGGGGTGCGTTTACGTGTCCGTCATGAACACTCATAGTTTTGGCCAATTCTGACCCGTTTCGTGGACTATTACTCACCATTCTGTGGTCCCAAAGTGATTTCCATGGTTGTCGAACCCCAAGGTGTGCTTATGTGTTGGTCGTCTTCACCTTAATTGTTATTTGAACAAAAAGATTACAATAAACTTTTGGTATGACTCGCAGTTCGGGCCGATTCTGACCCGTTTCTTGGACTATTGCCCACTGTTTTGGGGTCCCGAAATGATTTCCACTATTGCAGAACCCAGGTGTGCGTTTACGTGTCGGTCTCAACACTCGCGAGCTTTGTCGCTTCTGACCCATTTCATGGACTATTACTCACCATTTTGGGGTCCCAGAGCGAATTACACGATTGACGATCCCCGGGGTGCGTTTACGTGTCCGTCGTCAACACTAACAGTTTTGACCTATTCTGACCCGTTTCGTGGACTATTACTCACCATTTTGGGGCCCTGAAGCGATTTCCATAGTTGCTGAACCCCAAGATGCGCTTACGTGTTGGTCATCAACACTCACAGCTTTTGCCCATTCTGGCCTGTTTCGTGGACTATTACTCACTGTTTTGGGCTGCCGGAGTGATTTCCATGATTGACGAACCCCGGGGTGCGTTTACATCTCGGTCATCAACACTCACAGTTCTGGCCGATTCTGGCCCGTTTTGTGGACTATTACTCACTGTTCCGGGGTCCCGGAGTGATTTCCACGATTAACAAACCCCGGGGTGCGTTTACGTGTCGGTCATCAACACTCACAGTTTTGGCCGATTCTGGCCTATTTCGTGGATTATTCCTCACTGTTTTGGGGTCTCGAAGTGATTTCCATGATTAACGAACCCCTGGGTGCGTTTACGTGTCGGTCATCAACACTCGTGGTTTTTTTCGATTCTGACCCGTTTCGTGGACTATTACTCACCGTTCTGCGGTCCCAAAGCTATTTCCATGGTTGTCGAACCCCAAGGTGTGCTTAAGTGTTGGTCGTCTTCACCTTAATTGTTATTTGAACAAAAAAATTACAATAAACTTTTGGTAAGCCTCGCAGTTCAGACCGATTCTGACCTGTTTCTTGGACTATTATTCACTGTTTTGGGGTGCCGAAGTGATTTCCACGATTGCCGAACCCGAGTGTGCGTTTACATGTCGGTCATCAACAGTCACGGGTTTTGTCGATTCTGACCCGTTTCATGGACTATTACTCACTATTTTGGGGTCCCAGAGCGATTTCCACGATTGACGATCCCTGGGGTGCGTTTACGTGTCCGTCATGAACACTCATAGTTTTGGCCAATTCTGACCCGTTTCGTGGACTATTACTCACCATTCTGTGGTCCCAAAGTGATTTCCATGGTTGTCGAACCCCAAGGTGTGCTTATGTGTTGGTCGTCTTCACCTTAATTGTTATTTGAACAAAAAGATTACAATAAACTTTTGGTATGACTCGCAGTTCGGGCCGATTCTGACCCGTTTCTTGGACTATTGCTCACTGTTTTGGGGTCCCGAAATGATTTCCACTATTGCCGAACCCAGGTGTGCGTTTACGTGTCGGTAATCAACACTCGCGAGCTTTGTCGCTTCTGACCCATTTCATGGACTATTACTCACCATTTTGGGGTCCCAGAGCGAATTACACGATTGACGATCCCCGGGGTGCGTTTACGTGTCCGTCGTCAACACTAACAGTTTTGACCAATTCTGACCCGTTTCGTGGACTATTACTCACCATTTTGGGGCCCTGAAGCGATTTCCATAGTTGCTGAACACCAAGATGCGCTTACGTGTTGGTCATCAACACTCACAGTTTTTGCCCATTCTGGCCTGTTTCGTGGACTATTACTCACTATTTTGGGCTGCCGGAGTGATTTCCATGATTGACGAACCCCGGGGTGCGTTTACATCTCGGTCATCAACACTCACAGTTCTGGCCGATTCTGGCCCGTTTTGTGGACTATTACTCACTGTTCCGGGGTCCCGGAGTGATTTCCACGATTAACAAACCCCGGGGTGCGTTTACGTGTCGGTCATCAACACTCACAGTTTTGGCCGATTCTGGCCTATTTCGTGGATTATTCGTCACTGTTTTGGGGTCTCGAAGTGATTTCCATGATTAACGAACCCCTGGGTGCGTTTACGTGTCGGTCATCAACACTCGTGGTTTTTTTCGATTCTGACCCGTTTCGTGGACTATTACTCACTGTTCTGCGGTCCCAAAGCTATTTCCATGGTTGTCGAACCCCAAGGTGTGCTTAAGTGTTGGTCGTCTTCACGTTAATTGTTATTTGAACAAAAAAATTACAATAAACTTTTGGTAAGCCTCGCAGTTCAGACCGATTCTGACCTGTTTCTTGGACTATTGTTCACTGTTTTGGGGTGCCGAAGTGATTTCCACGATTGCCGAACCCGAGTGTGCGTTTACGTGTCGGTCATCAACAGTCACAGGTTTTGTCGATTCTGACCCGTTTCATGGACTATTACTCACTATTTTGGGGTCCCAGAGCGATTTCCACGATTGACGATCCCTGGGGTGCGTTTACGTGTCCGTCATGAACACTCATAGTTTTGGCCAATTCTGACCCGTTTCGTGGACTATTACTCACCATTCTGTGGTCCCAAAGTGATTTCCATGGTTGTCGAACCCCAAGGTGTGCTTATGTGTTGGTCGTCTTCACCTTAATTGTTATTTGAACAAAAATATTACAATAAACTTTTGGTATGACTCGCAGTTCGGGCCGATTCTGACCCGTTTCTTGGACTATTGCTCACTGTTTTGGGGTCCCGAAATGATTTCCACTATTGCCGAACCCAGGTGTGCGTTTACGTGTCGGTCATCAACACTCGCGAGCTTTGTCGCTTCTGACCCATTTCATGGACTATTACTCACCATTTTGGGGTCCCAGAGCGAATTACACGATTGACGATCCCCGGGGTGCGTTTACGTGTTCGTCGTCAACACTAACAGTTTTGACCAATTCTGACCCGTTTCGTGGACTATTACTCACCATTTTGGGGCCCTGAAGCGATTTCCATAGTTGCTGAACCCCAAGATGCGCTTACGTGTTGGTCATCAACACTCACAGTTTTTGCCCATTCTGGCCTGTTTCGTGGACTATTACTCACTGTTTTGGGCTGCCGGAGTGATTTCCATGATTGACGAACCCCGGGGTGCGTTTACATCTCGGTCATCAACACTCACAGTTCTGGCCGATTCTGGCCCGTTTTGTGGACTATTACTCACTGTTCCGGGGTCCCGGAGTGATTTCCACGATTAACAAACCCCGGGGTGCGTTTACGTGTCGGTCATCAACACTCACAGTTTTGGCCGATTCTGGCCTATTTCGTGGATTATTCCTCACTGTTTTGGGGTCTCGAAGTGATTTCCATGATTAACGAACCCCTGGGTGCGTTTACGTGTCGGTCATCAGCACTCGTGGTTTTTTTCGATTCTGACCCGTTTCGTGGACTATTACTCACCGTTCTGCGGTCCCAAAGCTATTTCCATGGTTGTCGAACCCCAAGGTGTGCTTAAGTGTTGGTCGTCTTCACCTTAATTGTTATTTGAACAAAAAAATTACAATAAACTTTTGGTAAGCCTCGCAGTTCAGGCCGATTCTGACCTGTTTCTTGGACTATTATTCACTGTTTTGGGGTGCCGAAGTGATTTCCACGATTGCCGAACCCGAGTGTGCGTTTACGTGTCGGTCATCAACAGTCACGGGTTTTGTCGATTCTGACCCGTTTCATGGACTATTACTCACTATTTTGGGGTCCCAGAGCGATTTCCACGATTGACGATCCCTGGGGTGCGTTTACGTGTCCGTCATGAACACTCATAGTTTTGGCCAATTCTGACCCGTTTCGTGGACTATTACTCACCATTCTGTGGTCCCAAAGTGATTTCGATGGTTGTCGAACCCCAAGGTGTGCTTATGTGTTGGTCGTCTTCACCTTAATTGTTATTTGAACAAAAATATTACAATAAACTTTTGGTATGACTCGCAGTTCGGGCCGATTCTGACCCGTTTCTTGGACTATTGCTCACTGTTTTGGGGTCCCGAAATGATTTCCACTATTGCCGAACCCAGGTGTGCGTTTACGTGTCGGTCATCAACACTCGCGAGCTTTGTCGCTTCTGACCCATTTCATGGACTATTACTCACCATTTTGGGGTCCCAGAGCGAATTACACGATTGACGATCCCCGGGGTGCGTTTACGTGTTCGTCGTCAACACTAACAGTTTTGACCAATTCTGACCCGTTTCGTGGACTATTACTCACCATTTTGGGGCCCTGAAGCGATTTCCATAGTTGCTGAACCCCAAGATGCGCTTACGTGTTGGTCATCAACACTCACAGTTTTTGCCCATTCTGGCCTGTTTCGTGGACTATTACTCACTGTTTTGGGCTGCCGGAGTGATTTCCATGATTGACGAACCCCGGGGTGCGTTTACATCTCGGTCATCAACACTCACAGTTCTGGCCGATTCTGGCCCGTTTTGTGGACTATTACTCACTGTTCCGGGGTCCCGGAGTGATTTCCACGATTAACAAACCCCGGGGTGCGTTTACGTGTCGGTCATCAACACTCACAGTTTTGGCCGATTCTGGCCTATTTCGTGGATTATTCCTCACTGTTTTGGGGTCTCGAAGTGATTTCCATGATTAACGAACCCCTGGGTGCGTTTACGTGTCGGTCATCAGCACTCGTGGTTTTTTTCGATTCTGACCCGTTTCGTGGACTATTACTCACCGTTCTGCGGTCCCAAAGCTATTTCCATGGTTGTCGAACCCCAAGGTGTGCTTAAGTGTTGGTCGTCTTCACCTTAATTGTTATTTGAACAAAAAAATTACAATAAACTTTTGGTAAGCCTCGCAGTTCAGGCCGATTCTGACCTGTTTCTTGGACTATTATTCACTGTTTTGGGGTGCCGAAGTGATTTCCACGATTGCCGAACCCGAGTGTGCGTTTACGTGTCGGTCATCAACAGTCACGGGTTTTGTCGATTCTGACCCGTTTCATGGACTATTACTCACTATTTTGGGGTCCCAGAGCGATTTCCACGATTGACGATCCCTGGGGTGCGTTTACGTGTCCGTCATGAACACTCATAGTTTTGGCCAATTCTGACCCGTTTCGTGGACTATTACTCACCATTCTGTGGTCCCAAAGTGATTTCGATGGTTGTCGAACCCCAAGGTGTGCTTATGTGTTGGTCGTCTTCACCTTAATTGTTATTTGAACAAAAATATTACAATAAACTTTTGGTATGACTCGCAGTTCGGGCCGATTCTGACCCGTTTCTTGGACTATTGCTCACTGTTTTGGGGTCCCGAAATGATTTCCACTATTGCCGAACCCAGGTGTGCGTTTACGTGTCGGTCATCAACACTCGCGAGCTTTGTCGCTTCTGACCCATTTCATGGACTATTACTCACCATTTTGGGGTCCCAGAGCGAATTACACGATTGACGATCCCCGGGGTGCGTTTACGTGTCCGTCGTCAACACTAACAGTTTTGACCAATTCTGACCCGTTTCGTGGACTATTACTCACCATTTTGGGGCCCTGAAGCGATTTCCATAGTTGCTGAACCCCAAGATGCGCTTACGTGTTGGTCATCAACACTCATAGTTTTTGCCCATTCTGGCCTGTTTCGTGGACTATTACTCACTGTTTTGGGCTGCCGGAGTGATTTCCATGATTGACGAACCCCGGGGTGCGTTTACATCTCGGTCATCAACACTCACAGTTCTGGCCGATTCTGGCCCGTTTTGTGGACTATTACTCACTGTTCCGGGGTCCCGGCGTGATTTCCACGATTAACAAACCCCGGGGTGCGTTTACGTGTCGGTCATCAACACTCACAGTTTTGGCCGATTCTGGCCTATTTCGTGGATTATTCCTCACTGTTTTGGGGTCTCGAAGTGATTTCCATGATTAACGAACCCCTGGGTGCGTTTACGTGTCGGTCATCAACACTCGTGGTTTTTTTCGATTCTGACCCGTTTCGTGGACTATTACTCACTGTTCTGCGGTCCCAAAGCTATTTCCATGGTTGTCGAACCCCAAGGTGTGCTTAAGTGTTGGTCGTCTTCACCTTAATTGTTATTTGAACAAAAAAATTACAATAAACTTTTGGTAAGCCTCGCAGTTCAGGCCGATTCTGACCTGTTTCTTGGACTATTATTCACTGTTTTGGGGTGCAGAAGTGATTTCCACGATTGCCGAACCCGAGTGTGCGTTTACGTGTCGGTCATCAACAGTCACGGGTTTTGTCGATTCTGACCCGTTTCATGGAATATTACTCACTATTTTGGGGTCCCAGAGCGATTTCCACGATTGACGATCCCCGGGGTGCGTTTACGTGTCCGTCGTCAACACTAACAGTTTTGACCAATTCTGACCCGTTTCGTGGACTATTACTCACCATTTTGGGGCCCTGAAGCGATTTCCATAGTTGCTGAACCCCAAGATGCGCTTACGTGTTGGTCATCAATACTCACAGTTTTTGCCCATTCTGGCCTGTTTCGTGGACTATTACTCACTGTTTTGGGCTGCCGGAGTGATTTCCATGATTGACGAACCCCGGGGTGCGTTTACATCTCGGTCATCAACACTCACAGTTCTGGCCGATTCTGGCCCGTTTTGTGGACTATTACTCACTGTTCCGGGGTCCCGGAGTGATTTCCACGATTAACAAACCCCGGGGTGCGTTTACGTGTCGGTCATCAACAATCACAGTTTTGGCCGATTCTGGCCTATTTTGTGGATTATTCCTCACTGTTTTGGGGTCTCGAAGTGATTTCCATGATTAATGAACCCCTGGGTGCGTTTACGTGTCGGTCATCAACACTCGTGGTTTTTTTCGATTCTGACCCGTTTCATGGACTATTACTCACCGTTCTGCGGTCCCAAAGCTATTTCCATGGTTGTCGAACCCCAAGGTGTGCTTAAGTGTTGGTCGTCTTCACCTTAATTGTTATTTGAACAAAAAAATTACAATAAACTTTTGGTAAGCCTCGCAGTTCAGGCCGATTCTGACCTGTTTCTTGGACTATTATTCACTGTTTTGGGGTGCCGAAGTGATTTCCACGATTGCCGAACCCGAGTGTGCGTTTACGTGTCGGTCATCAACAGTCACGGGTTTTGTCGATTCTGACCCGTTTCATGGACTATTACTCACTATTTTGGGGTCCCAGAGCGATTTCCACGATTGACGATCCCTGGGGTGCGTTTACGTGTCCGTCATGAACACTCATAGTTTTGGCCAATTCTGACCCGTTTCGTGGACTATTACTCACCATTCTGTGGTCCCAAAGTGATTTCGATGGTTGTCGAACCCCAAGGTGTGCTTATGTGTTGGTCGTCTTCACCTTAATTGTTATTTGAACAAAAATATTACAATAAACTTTTGGTATGACTCGCAGTTCGGGCCGATTCTGACCCGTTTCTTGGACTATTGCTCACTGTTTTGGGGTCCCGAAATGATTTCCACTATTGCCGAACCCAGGTGTGCGTTTACGTGTCGGTCATCAACACTCGCGAGCTTTGTCGCTTCTGACCCATTTCATGGACTATTACTCACCATTTTGGGGTCCCAGAGCGAATTACACGATTGACGATCCCCGGGGTGCGTTTACGTGTCCGTCGTCAACACTAACAGTTTTGACCAATTCTGACCCGTTTCGTGGACTATTACTCACCATTTTGGGGCCCTGAAGCGATTTCCATAGTTGCTGAACCCCAAGATGCGCTTACGTGTTGGTCATCAACACTCATAGTTTTTGCCCATTCTGGCCTGTTTCGTGGACTATTACTCACTGTTTTGGGCTGCCGGAGTGATTTCCATGATTGACGAACCCCGGGGTGCGTTTACATCTCGGTCATCAACACTCACAGTTCTGGCCGATTCTGGCCCGTTTTGTGGACTATTACTCACTGTTCCGGGGTCCCGGCGTGATTTCCACGATTAACAAACCCCGGGGTGCGTTTACGTGTCGGTCATCAACACTCACAGTTTTGGCCGATTCTGGCCTATTTCGTGGATTATTCCTCACTGTTTTGGGGTCTCGAAGTGATTTCCATGATTAACGAACCCCTGGGTGCGTTTACGTGTCGGTCATCAACACTCGTGGTTTTTTTCGATTCTGACCCGTTTCGTGGACTATTACTCACTGTTCTGCGGTCCCAAAGCTATTTCCATGGTTGTCGAACCCCAAGGTGTGCTTAAGTGTTGGTCGTCTTCACCTTAATTGTTATTTGAACAAAAAAATTACAATAAACTTTTGGTAAGCCTCGCAGTTCAGGCCGATTCTGACCTGTTTCTTGGACTATTATTCACTGTTTTGGGGTGCAGAAGTGATTTCCACGATTGCCGAACCCGAGTGTGCGTTTACGTGTCGGTCATCAACAGTCACGGGTTTTGTCGATTCTGACCCGTTTCATGGAATATTACTCACTATTTTGGGGTCCCAGAGCGATTTCCACGATTGACGATCCCCGGGGTGCGTTTACGTGTCCGTCGTCAACACTAACAGTTTTGACCAATTCTGACCCGTTTCGTGGACTATTACTCACCATTTTGGGGCCCTGAAGCGATTTCCATAGTTGCTGAACCCCAAGATGCGCTTACGTGTTGGTCATCAATACTCACAGTTTTTGCCCATTCTGGCCTGTTTCGTGGACTATTACTCACTGTTTTGGGCTGCCGGAGTGATTTCCATGATTGACGAACCCCGGGGTGCGTTTACATCTCGGTCATCAACACTCACAGTTCTGGCCGATTCTGGCCCGTTTTGTGGACTATTACTCACTGTTCCGGGGTCCCGGAGTGATTTCCACGATTAACAAACCCCGGGGTGCGTTTACGTGTCGGTCATCAACAATCACAGTTTTGGCCGATTCTGGCCTATTTTGTGGATTATTCCTCACTGTTTTGGGGTCTCGAAGTGATTTCCATGATTAATGAACCCCTGGGTGCGTTTACGTGTCGGTCATCAACACTCGTGGTTTTTTTCGATTCTGACCCGTTTCATGGACTATTACTCACCGTTCTGCGGTCCCAAAGCTATTTCCATGGTTGTCGAACCCCAAGGTGTGCTTAAGTGTTGGTCGTCTTCACCTTAATTGTTATTTGAACAAAAAAATTACAATAAACTTTTGGTAAGCCTCGTAGTTCAGGCCGATTCTGACCTGTTTCTTGGACTATTATTCACTGTTTTGGGGTGCAGAAGTGATTTCCACGATTGCCGAACCCGAGTGTGCGTTTACGTGTCGGTCATCAACAGTCACGGGTTTTGTCGATTTTGACCTGTTTCATGGACTATTACTCACTATTTTGGGGTCCCAGAGCGATTTCCACGATTGACGATCCCTGGGGTGCGTTTACGTGTCCGTCATGAACACTCATAGTTTTGGCCAATTCTGACCCGTTTCGTGGACTATTACTCACCATTCTGTGGTCCCAAAGTGATTTCCATGGTTGTCGAACCCCAAGGTGTGCTTATGTGTTCGTCGTCTTCACCTTAATTGTTATTTGAACAAAAAGATTACAATAAACTTTTGGTATGACTCACAGTTCGGGCCGATTCTGACCCGTTTCTTGGACTATTGCTCACTGTTTTGGGGTCCCGAAATGATTTCCACTATTGCCGAACCCAGGTGTGCGTTTACGTGTCGGTCATCAACACTCGCGAGCTTTGTCGCTTCTGACCCATTTCATGGACTATTACTCACCATTTTGGGGTCCCAGAGCGAATTACACGATTGACGATCCCCGGGGTGCGTTTACGTGTCCGTCGTCAACACTAACAGTTTTGACCAATTCTGACCCGTTTCGTGGACTATTACTCACCATTTTGGGGCCCTGAAGCGATTTCCATAGTTGCTGAACCCCAAGATGCGCTTACGTGTTGGTCATCAACACTCACAGTTTTTGCCCATTCTGGCCTGTTTCGTGGACTATTACTCACTGTTTTGGGCCGCCGGAGTGATTTCCATGATTGACGAACCCCGGGGTGCGTTTACATCTCGGTCATCAACACTCACAGTTCTGGCCGATTCTGGCCCGTTTTGTGGACTATTACTCACTGTTCCGGGGTCCCGGAGTGATTTCCACGATTAACAAACCCCGGGGTGCGTTTACGTGTCGGTCATCAACACTCACAGTTTTGGCCGATTCTGGCCTATTTCGTGGATTATTCCTCACTGTTTTGGGGTCTCGAAGTGATTTCCATGATTAACGAACCCCTGGGTGCGTTTACGTGTCGGTCATCAACACTCGTGGTTTTTTTCGATTCTGACCCGTTTCGTGGACTATTACTCACCGTTCTGCGGTCCCAAAGCTATTTCCATGGTTGTCGAACCCCAAGGTGTGCTTAAGTGTTGGTCGTCATCACCTTAATTGTTATTTGAACAAAAAAAATACAATAAACTTTTGGTAAGCCTCGCAGTTCAGGCCGATTCTGACCTGTTTCTTGGACTATTATTCACTGTTTTGGGGTGCAGAAGTGATTTCCACGATTGCCGAACCCGAGTGTGCGTTTACGTGTCGGTCATCAACAGTCACGGGTTTTGTCGATTCTGACCCGTTTCATGGACTATTACTCACTATTTTGGGGTCCCAGAGCGATTTCCACGATTGACGATCCCTGGGGTGCGTTTACGTGTCCGTCATGAACACTCATAGTTTTGGCCAATTCTGACCCGTTTCGTGGACTATTACTCACCATTCTGTGGTCCCAAAGTGATTTCCATGGTTGTCGAACCCCAAGGTGTGCTTATGTGTTGGTCGTCTTCACCTTAATTGTTATTTGAACAAAAAGATTACAATAAACTTTTGGTATGACTCGCAGTTCGGGCCGATTCTGACCCGTTTCTTGGACTATTGCTCACTGTTTTGGGGTCCCGAAATGATTTCCACTATTGCCGAACCCAGGTGTGCGTTTACGTGTCGGTCATCAACACTCGCGAGCTTTGTCGCTTCTGACCCATTTCATGGACTATTACTCACCATTTTGGGGTCCCAGAGCGAATTACACGATTGACGATCCCCGGGGTGCGTTTACGTGTCCGTCGTCAACACTAACAGTTTTGACCAATTCTGACCCGTTTCGTGGACTATTACTCACCATTTTGGGGCTCTGAAGCGATTTCCATAGTTGCTGAACCCCAAGATGCGCTTACGTGTTGGTCATCAACACTCACAGTTTTTGCCCATTCTGGCCTGTTTCGTGGACTATTACTCACTGTTTTGGGCTGCCGGAGTGATTTCCATGATTGACGAACCCCGGGGTGCGTTTACATCTCGGTCATCAACACTCACAGTTCTGGCCGATTCTGGCCCGTTTTGTGGACTATTACTCACTGTTCCGGGGTCCCGGAGTGATTTCCACGATTAACAAACCCCGGGGTGCGTTTACGTGTCGGTCATCAACACTCACAGTTTTGGCCGATTCTAGCCTATTTCGTGGATTATTCCTCACTGTTTTGGGGTCTCGAAGTGATTTCCATGATTAACGAACCCCTGGGTGCGTTTACGTGTCGGTCATCAACACTCGTGGTTTTTTTCGATTCTGACCCGTTTCGTGGACTATTACTCACCGTTCTGCGGTCCCAAAGCTATTTCCATGGTTGTCGAACCCCAAGGTGTGCTTAAATGTTGGTCGTCTTCACCTTAATTGTTATTTGAACAAAAAAATTACAATAAACTTTTGGTAAGCCTCGCAGTTCAGGCCGATTCTGACCTGTTTCTTGGACTATTATTCACTGTTTTGGGGTGCAGAAGTGATTTCCACGATTGCCGAACCCGAGTGTGCGTTTACGTGTCGGTCATCAACAGTCACGGGTTTTGTCGATTCTGACCCGTTTCATGGACTATTACTCACTATTTTGGGGTCCCAGAGCGATTTCCACGATTGACGATCCCTGGGGTGCGTTTACGTGTCCGTCATGAACACTCATAGTTTTGGCCAATTCTGACCCGTTTCGTGGACTATTACTCACCATTCTGTGGTCCCAAAGTGATTTCCATGGTTGTCGAACCCCAAGGTGTGCTTATGTGTTGGTCGTCTTCACCTTAATTGTTATTTGAACAAAAAGATTACAATAAACTTTTGGTATGACTCGCAGTTCGGGCCGATTCTGACCCGTTTCTTGGACTATTGCTCACTGTTTTGGGGTCCCGAAATGATTTCCACTATTGCCGAACCCAGGTGTGCGTTTACGTGTCGGTCATCAACACTCGCGAGCTTTGTCGCTTCTGACCCATTTCATGGACTATTACTCACCATTTTGGGGTCCCAGAGCGAATTACACGATTGACGATCCCCGGGGTGCGTTTACGTGTCCGTCGTCAACACTAACAGTTTTGACCAATTCTGACCCGTTTCGTGGACTATTACTCACCATTTTGGGGCCCTGAAGCGATTTCCATAGTTGCTGAACCCCAAGATGCGCTTACGTGTTGGTCATCAACACTCACAGTTTTTGCCCATTCTGGCCTGTTTCGTGGACTATTACTCACTGTTTTGGGCTGCCGGAGTGATTTCCATGATTGACGAACCCCGGGGTCCGTTTACATCTCGGTGATCAACACTCACAGTTCTGGCCGATTCTGTCCCATTTTGTGGACTATTACTCACTGTTCCAGGGTCCCGGAGTGATTTCCACGATTAACAAACCCCGGGGTGCGTTTACGTGTCGGTCATCAACACTCACAGTTTTGGCCGATTCTGGCCTATTTCGTGGATTATTCCTCACTGTTTTGGGGTCTCGAAGTGATTTCCATGATTAACGAACCCCTGGGTGCGTTTACGTGTCGGTCATCAACACTCGTGGTTTTTTTCGATTCTGACCCGTTTCGTGGACTATTACTCACCGTTCTGCGGTCCCAAAGCTATTTCCATGGTTGTCGAACCCCAAGGTGTGCTTAGGTGTTGGTCGTCTTCACCTTAATTGTTATTTGAACAAAAAAATTACAATAAACTTTTGGTAAGCCTCGCAGTTCAGGCCGATTCTGACCTGTTTCTTGGACTATTATTCACTGTTTTGGGGTGCCGAAGTGATTTCCACGATTGCCGAACCCGAGTGTGCGTTTACGTGTCGGTCATCAACAGTCACGGGTTTTGTCGATTCTGACCCGTTTCATGGACTATTACTCACTATTTTGGGGTCCCAGAGCGATTTCCACGATTGACGATCCCTGGGGTGCGTTTACGTGTCTGTCATGAACACTCATAGTTTTGGCCAATTCTGACCCGTTTCGTGGACTATTACTCACCATTCTGTGGTCCCAAAGTGATTTCCATGGTTGTCGAACCCCAAGGTGTGCTTATGTGTTGGTCGTCTTCACCTTAATTGTTATTTGAACAAAAAGATTACAATAAACTTTTGGTATGACTCGCAGTTCGGGCCGATTCTGACCCGTTTCTTGGACTATTGCCCACAGTTTTGGGGTCCCGAAATGATTTCCACTATTGCAGAACCCAGGTGTGCGTTTACGTGTCGGTCTCAACACTCGCGAGCTTTGTCGCTTCTGACCCATTTCATGGACTATTACTCACCATTTTGGGGTCCCAGAGCGAATTACACGATTGACGATCCCCGGGGTGCGTTTACGTGTCCGTCGTCAACACTAACAGTTTTGACCTATTCTGACCCGTTTCGTGGACTATTACTCACCATTTTGGGGCCCTGAAGCGATTTCCATAGTTGCTGAACCCCAAGATGCGCTTACGTGTTGGTCATCAACACTCACAGCTTTTGCCCATTCTGGCCTGTTTCGTGGACTATTACTCACTGTTTTGGGCTGCCGGAGTGATTTCCATGATTGACGAACCCCGGGGTGCGTTTACATCTCGGTCATCAACACTCACAGTTCTGGCCGATTCTGGCCCGTTTTGTGGACTATTACTCACTGTTCCGGGGTCCCGGAGTGATTTCCACGATTAACAAACCCCGGGGTGCGTTTACGTGTCGGTCATCAACACTCACAGTTTTGGCCGATTCTGACCTATTTCGTGGATTATTCCTCACTGTTTTGGGGTCTCGAAGTGATTTCCATGATTAACGAACCCCTGGGTGCGTTTACGTGTCGGTCATCAACACTCGTGGTTTTTTTCGATTCTGACCCGTTTCGTGGACTATTACTCACCGTTCTGCGGTCCCAAAGCTATTTCCATGGTTGTCGAACCCCAAGGTGTGCTTAAGTGTTGGTCGTCTTCACCTTAATTGTTATTTGAACAAAAAAATTACAATAAACTTTTGGTAAGCCTCGCAGTTCAGACCGATTCTGACCTGTTTCTTGGACTATTATTCACTGTTTTGGGGTGCCGAAGTGATTTCCACGATTGCCGAACCCGAGTGTGCGTTTACATGTCGGTCATCAACAGTCACGGGTTTTGTCGATTCTGACCCGTTTCATGGACTATTACTCACTATTTTGGGGTCCCAGAGCGATTTCCACGATTGACGATCCCTGGGGTGCGTTTACGTGTCCATCATGAACACTCATAGTTTTGGCCAATTCTGACCCGTTTCGTGGACTATTACTCACCATTCTGTGGTCCCAAAGTGATTTCCATGGTTGTCGAACCCCAAGGTGTGCTTATGTGTTGGTCGTCTTCACCTTAATTGTTATTTGAACAAAAAGATTACAATAAACTTTTGGTATGACTCGCAGTTCGGGCCGATTCTGACCCGTTTCTTGGACTATTGCTCATTGTTTTGGGGTCCCGAAATGATTTCCACTATTGCCGAACCCATGTGTGCGTTTACGTGTCGGTAATCAACACTCGCGAGCTTTGTCGCTTCTGACCCATTTCATGGACTATTACTCACCATTTTGGGGTCCCAGAGCGAATTACACGATTGACGATCCCCGGGGTGCGTTTACGTGTCCGTCGTCAACACTAACAGTTTTGACCAATTCTGACCCGTTTCGTGGACTATTACTCACCATTTTGGGGCCCTGAAGCGATTTCCATAGTTGCTGAACACCAAGATGCGCTTACGTGTTGGTCATCAACACTCACAGTTTTTGCCCATTCTGGCCTGTTTCGTGGACTATTACTCACTATTTTGGGCTGCCGGAGTGATTTCCATGATTGACGAACCCCGGGGTGCGTTTACATCTCGGTCATCAACACTCACAGTTCTGGCCGATTCTGGCCCGTTTTGTGGACTATTACTCACTGTTCCGGGGTCCCGGAGTGATTTCCACGATTAACAAACCCCGGGGTGCGTTTACGTGTCGGTCATCAACACTCACAGTTTTGGCCGATTCTGGCCTATTTCGTGGATTATTCGTCACTGTTTTGGGGTCTCGAAGTGATTTCCATGATTAATGAACCCCTGGGTGCGTTTACGTGTCGGTCATCAACACTCGTGGTTTTTTTCGATTCTGACCCGTTTCGTGGACTATTACTCACCGTTCTGCGGTCCCAAAGCTATTTCCATGGTTGTCGAACCCCAAGGTGTGCTTAAGTGTTGGTCGTCTTCACGTTAATTGTTATTTGAACAAAAAAAATTACAATAAACTTTTGGTAAGCCTCGCAGTTCAGACCGATTCTGACCTGTTTCTTGGACTATTGTTCACTGTTTTGGGGTGCCGAAGTGATTTCCACGATTGCCGAACCCGAGTGTGCGTTTACGTGTCGGTCATCAACAGTCACGGGTTTTGTCGATTCTGACCCGTTTCATGGACTATTACTCACTATTTTGGGGTCCCAGAGCGATTTCCACGATTGACGATCCCTGGGGTGCGTTTACGTGTCCGTCATGAACACTCATAGTTTTGGCCAATTCTGACCCGTTTCGTGGACTATTACTCACCATTCTGTGGTCCCAAAGTGATTTCCATGGTTGTCGAACCCCAAGGTGTGCTTATGTGTTGGTCGTCTTCACCTTAATTGTTATTTGAACAAAAAGATTACAATAAACTTTTGGTATGACTCGCAGTTCGGGCCGATTCTGACCCGTTTCTTGGACTATTGCCCACTGTTTTGGGGTCCCGAAATGATTTCCACTATTGCAGAACCCAGGTGTGCGTTTACGTGTCGGTCTCAACACTCGCGAGCTTTGTCGCTTCTGACCCATTTCATGGACTATTACTCACCATTTTGGGGTCCCAGAGCGAATTACACGATTGACGATCCCCGGGGTGCGTTTACGTGTCCGTCGTCAACACTAACAGTTTTGACCTATTCTGACCCGTTTCGTGGACTATTACTCACCATTTTGGGGCCCTGAAGCGATTTCCATAGTTGCTGAACCCCAAGATGCGCTTACGTGTTGGTCATCAACACTCACAGCTTTTGCCCATTCTGGCCTGTTTCGTGGACTATTACTCACTGTTTTGGGCTGCCGGAGTGATTTCCATGATTGACGAACCCCGGGGTGCGTTTACATCTCGGTCATCAACACTCACAGTTCTGGCCGATTCTGGCCCGTTTTGTGGACTATTACTCACTGTTCCGGGGTCCCGGAGTGATTTCCACGATTAACAAACCCCGGGGTGCGTTTACGTGTCGGTCATCAACACTCACAGTTTTGGCCGATTCTGGCCTATTTCGTGGATTATTCCTCACTGTTTTGGGGTCTCGAAGTGATTTCCATGATTAACGAACCCCTGGGTGCGTTTACGTGTCGGTCATCAACACTCGTGGTTTTTTTCGATTCTGACCCGTTTCGTGGACTATTACTCACCGTTCTGCGGTCCCAAAGCTATTTCCATGGTTGTCGAACCCCAAGGTGTGCTTAAGTGTTGGTCGTCTTCACCTTAATTGTTATTTGAACAAAAAAATTACAATAAACTTTTGGTAAGCCTCGCAGTTCAGACCGATTCTGACCTGTTTCTTGGACTATTATTCACTGTTTTGGGGTGCCGAAGTGATTTCCACGATTGCCGAACCCGAGTGTGCGTTTACATGTCGGTCATCAACAGTCACGGGTTTTGTCGATTCTGACCCGTTTCATGGACTATTACTCACTATTTTGGGGTCCCAGAGCGATTTCCACGATTGACGATCCCTGGGGTGCGTTTACGTGTCCGTCATGAACACTCATAGTTTTGGCCAATTCTGACCCGTTTCGTGGACTATTACTCACCATTCTGTGGTCCCAAAGTGATTTCCATGGTTGTCGAACCCCAAGGTGTGCTTATGTGTTGGTCGTCTTCACCTTAATTGTTATTTGAACAAAAAGATTACAATAAACTTTTGGTATGACTCGCAGTTCGGGCCGATTCTGACCCGTTTCTTGGACTATTGCTCACTGTTTTGGGGTCCCGAAATGATTTCCACTATTGCCGAACCCAGGTGTGCGTTTACGTGTCGGTAATCAACACTCGCGAGCTTTGTCGCTTCTGACCCATTTCATGGACTATTACTCACCATTTTGGGGTCCCAGAGCGAATTACACGATTGACGATCCCCGGGGTGCGTTTACGTGTCCGTCGTCAACACTAACAGTTTTGACCAATTCTGACCCGTTTCGTGGACTATTACTCACCATTTTGGGGCCCTGAAGCGATTTCCATAGTTGCTGAACACCAAGATGCGCTTACGTGTTGGTCATCAACACTCACAGTTTTTGCCCATTCTGGCCTGTTTCGTGGACTATTACTCACTATTTTGGGCTGCCGGAGTGATTTCCATGATTGACGAACCCCGGGGTGCGTTTACATCTCGGTCATCAACACTCACAGTTCTGGCCGATTCTGGCCCGTTTTGTGGACTATTACTCACTGTTCCGGGGTCCCGGAGTGATTTCCACGATTAACAAACCCCGGGGTGCGTTTACGTGTCGGTCATCAACACTCACAGTTTTGGCCGATTCTGGCCTATTTCGTGGATTATTCGTCACTGTTTTGGGGTCTCGAAGTGATTTCCATGATTAACGAACCCCTGGGTGCGTTTACGTGTCGGTCATCAACACTCGTGGGTTTTTTCGATTCTGACCCGTTTCGTGGACTATTACTCACCGTTCTGCGGTCCCAAAGCTATTTCCATGGTTGTCGAACCCCAAGGTGTGCTTAAGTGTTGGTCGTCTTCACGTTAATTGTTATTTGAACAAAAAAATTACAATAAACTTTTGGTAAGCCTCGCAGTTCAGACCGATTCTGACCTGTTTCTTGGACTATTGTTCACTGTTTTGGGGTGCCGAAGTGATTTCCACGATTGCCGAACCCGAGTGTGCGTTTACGTGTCGGTCATCAACAGTCACGGGTTTTGTCGATTCTGACCCGTTTCATGGACTATTACTCACTATTTTGGGGTCCCAGAGCGATTTCCACGATTGACGATCCCTGGGGTGCGTTTACGTGTCCGTCATGAACACTCATAGTTTTGGCCAATTCTGACCCGTTTCGTGGACTATTACTCACCATTCTGTGGTCCCAAAGTGATTTCCATGGTTGTCGAACCCCAAGGTGTGCTTATGTGTTGGTCGTCTTCACCTTAATTGTTATTTGAACAAAAAGATTACAATAAACTTTTGGTATGACTCGCAGTTCGGGCCGATTCTGACCCGTTTCTTGGACTATTGCCCACTGTTTTGGGGTCCCGAAATGATTTCCACTATTGCAGAACCCAGGTGTGCGTTTACGTGTCGGTCTCAACACTCGCGAGCTTTGTCGCTTCTGACCCATTTCATGGACTATTACTCACCATTTTGGGGTCCCAGAGCGAATTACACGATTGACGATCCCCGGGGTGCGTTTACGTGTCCGTCGTCAACACTAACAGTTTTGACCTATTCTGACCCGTTTCGTGGACTATTACTCACCATTTTGGGGCCCTGAAGCGATTTCCATAGTTGCTGAACCCCAAGATGCGCTTACGTGTTGGTCATCAACACTCACAGCTTTTGCCCATTCTGGCCTGTTTCGTGGACTATTACTCACTGTTTTGGGCTGCCGGAGTGATTTCCATGATTGACGAACCCCGGGGTGCGTTTACATCTCGGTCATCAACACTCACAGTTCTGGCCGATTCTGGCCCGTTTTGTGGACTATTACTCACTGTTCCGGGGTCCCGGAGTGATTTCCACGATTAACAAACCCCGGGGTGCGTTTACGTGTCGGTCATCAACACTCACAGTTTTGGCCGATTCTGGCCTATTTCGTGGATTATTCCTCACTGTTTTGGGGTCTCGAAGTGATTTCCATGATTAACGAACCCCTGGGTGCGTTTACGTGTCGGTCATCAACACTCGTGGTTTTTTTCGATTCTGACCCGTTTCGTGGACTATTACTCACCGTTCTGCGGTCCCAAAGCTATTTCCATGGTTGTCGAACCCCAAGGTGTGCTTAAGTGTTGGTCGTCTTCACCTTAATTGTTATTTGAACAAAAAAATTACAATAAACTTTTGGTAAGCCTCGCAGTTCAGACCGATTCTGACCTGTTTCTTGGACTATTATTCACTGTTTTGGGGTGCCGAAGTGATTTCCACGATTGCCGAACCCGAGTGTGCGTTTACATGTCGGTCATCAACAGTCACGGGTTTTGTCGATTCTGACCCGTTTCATGGACTATTACTCACTATTTTGGGGTCCCAGAGCGATTTCCACGATTGACGATCCCTGGGGTGCGTTTACGTGTCCGTCATGAACACTCATAGTTTTGGCCAATTCTGACCCGTTTCGTGGACTATTACTCACCATTCTGTGGTCCCAAAGTGATTTCCATGGTTGTCGAACCCCAAGGTGTGCTTATGTGTTGGTCGTCTTCACCTTAATTGTTATTTGAACAAAAAGATTACAATAAACTTTTGGTATGACTCGCAGTTCGGGCCGATTCTGACCCGTTTCTTGGACTATTGCTCACTGTTTTGGGGTCCCGAAATGATTTCCACTATTGCCGAACCCAGGTGTGCGTTTACGTGTCGGTAATCAACACTCGCGAGCTTTGTCGCTTCTGACCCATTTCATGGACTATTACTCACCATTTTGGGGTCCCAGAGCGAATTACACGATTGACGATCCCCGGGGTGCGTTTACGTGTCCGTCGTCAACACTAACAGTTTTGACCAATTCTGACCCGTTTCGTGGACTATTACTCACCATTTTGGGGCCCTGAAGCGATTTCCATAGTTGCTGAACACCAAGATGCGCTTACGTGTTGGTCATCAACACTCACAGTTTTTGCCCATTCTGGCCTGTTTCGTGGACTATTACTCACTATTTTGGGCTGCCGGAGTGATTTCCATGATTGACGAACCCCGGGGTGCGTTTACATCTCGGTCATCAACACTCACAGTTCTGGCCGATTCTGGCCCGTTTTGTGGACTATTACTCACTGTTCCGGGGTCCCGGAGTGATTTCCACGATTAACAAACCCCGGGGTGCGTTTACGTGTCGGTCATCAACACTCACAGTTTTGGCCGATTCTGGCCTATTTCGTGGATTATTCGTCACTGTTTTGGGGTCTCGAAGTGATTTCCATGATTAACGAACCCCTGGGTGCGTTTACGTGTCGGTCATCAACACTCGTGGTTTTTTTCGATTCTGACCCGTTTCGTGGACTATTACTCACTGTTCTGCGGTCCCAAAGCTATTTCCATGGTTGTCGAACCCCAAGGTGTGCTTAAGTGTTGGTCGTCTTCACGTTAATTGTTATTTGAACAAAAAAATTACAATAAACTTTTGGTAAGCCTCGCAGTTCAGACCGATTCTGACCTGTTTCTTGGACTATTGTTCACTGTTTTGGGGTGCCGAAGTGATTTCCACGATTGCCGAACCCGAGTGTGCGTTTACGTGTCGGTCATCAACAGTCACGGGTTTTGTCGATTCTGACCCGTTTCATGGACTATTACTCACTATTTTGGGGTCCCAGAGCGATTTCCACGATTGACGATCCCTGGGGTGCGTTTACGTGTCCGTCATGAACACTCATAGTTTTGGCCAATTCTGACCCGTTTCGTGGACTATTACTCACCATTCTGTGGTCCCAAAGTGATTTCCATGGTTGTCGAACCCCAAGGTGTGCTTATGTGTTGGTCGTCTTCACCTTAATTGTTATTTGAACAAAAAGATTACAATAAACTTTTGGTATGACTCGCAGTTCGGGCCGATTCTGACCCGTTTCTTGGACTATTGCTCACTGTTTTGGGGTCCCGAAATGATTTCCACTATTGCCGAACCCAGGTGTGCGTTTACGTGTCGGTCATCAACACTCGCGAGCTTTGTCGCTTCTGACCCATTTCATGGACTATTACTCACCATTTTGGGGTCCCAGAGCGAATTACACGATTGACGATCCCCGGGGTGCGTTTACGTGTCCGTCGTCAACACTAACAATTTTGACCAATTCTGACCCGTTTCGTGGACTATTACTCACCATTTTGGGGCCCTGAAGCGATTTCCATAGTTGCTGAACCCCAAGATGCGCTTACGTGTTGGTCATCAACACTCACAGTTTTTGCCCATTCTGGCCTGTTTCGTGGACTATTACTCACTGTTTTGGGCTGCCGGAGTGATTTCCATGATTGACGAACCCCGGGGTGCGTTTACATCTCGGTCATCAACACTCACAGTTCTGGCCGATTCTGGCCCGTTTTGTGGACTATTACTCACTGTTCCGGGGTCCCGGAGTGATTTCCACGATTAACAAACCCCGGGGTGCGTTTACGTGTCGGTCATCAACACTCACAGTTTTGGCCGATTCTGGCCTATTTCTTGGATTATTCCTCACCGTTTTGGGGTCTCGAAGTGATTTCCATGATTAACGAACCCCTGGGTGCGTTTACGTGTCGGTCATCAACACTCGTGGTTTTTTTCGATTCTGACCCGTTTCGTGGACTATTACTCACCGTTCTGCGGTCCCAAAGCTATTTCCATGGTTGTCGAACCCCAAGGTGTGCTTAAGTGTTGGTCGTCTTCACCTTAATTGTTATTTGAACAAAAAAATTACAATAAACTTTTGGTAAGCCTCGCAGTTCAGACCGATTCTGACCTGTTTCTTGGACTATTATTCACTGTTTTGGGGTGCCGAAGTGATTTCCACGATTGCCGAACCCGAGTGTGCGTTTACATGTCGGTCATCAACAGTCACGGGTTTTGTCGATTCTGACCCGTTTCATGGACTATTACTCACTATTTTGGGGTCCCAGAGCGATTTCCACGATTGACGATCCCTGGGGTGCGTTTACGTGTCCGTCATGAACACTCATAGTTTTGGCCAATTCTGACCCGTTTCGTGGACTATTACTCACCATTCTGTGGTCCCAAAGTGATTTCCATGGTTGTCGAACCCCAAGGTGTGCTTATGTGTTGGTCGTCTTCACCTTAATTGTTATTTGAACAAAAAGATTACAATAAACTTTTGGTATGACTCGCAGTTCGGGCCGATTCTGACCCGTTTCTTGGACTATTGCTCACTGTTTTGGGGTCCCGAAATGATTTCCACTATTGCCGAACCCAGGTGTGCGTTTACGTGTCGGTAATCAACACTCGCGAGCTTTGTCGCTTCTGACCCATTTCATGGACTATTACTCACCATTTTGGGGTCCCAGAGCGAATTACACGATTGACGATCCCCGGGGTGCGTTTACGTGTCCGTCGTCAACACTAACAGTTTTGACCAATTCTGACCCGTTTCGTGGACTATTACTCACCATTTTGGGGCCCTGAAGCGATTTCCATAGTTGCTGAACACCAAGATGCGCTTACGTGTTGGTCATCAACACTCACAGTTTTTGCCCATTCTGGCCTGTTTCGTGGACTATTACTCACTATTTTGGGCTGCCGGAGTGATTTCCATGATTGACGAACCCCGGGGTGCGTTTACATCTCGGTCATCAACACTCACAGTTCTGGCCGATTCTGGCCCGTTTTGTGGACTATTACTCACTGTTCCGGGGTCCCGGAGTGATTTCCACGATTAACAAACCCCGGGGTGCGTTTACGTGTCGGTCATCAACACTCACAGTTTTGGCCGATTCTGGCCTATTTCGTGGATTATTCGTCACTGTTTTGGGGTCTCGAAGTGATTTCCATGATTAACGAACCCCTGGGTGCGTTTACGTGTCGGTCATCAACACTCGTGGTTTTTTTCGATTCTGACCCGTTTCGTGGACTATTACTCACCGTTCTGCGGTCCCAAAGCTATTTCCATGGTTGTCGAACCCCAAGGTGTGCTTAAGTGTTGGTCGTCTTCACGTTAATTGTTATTTGAACAAAAAAATTACAATAAACTTTTGGTAAGCCTCGCAGTTCAGACCGATTCTGACCTGTTTCTTGGACTATTGTTCACTGTTTTGGGGTGCCGAAGTGATTTCCACGATTGCCGAACCCGAGTGTGCGTTTACGTGTCGGTCATCAACAGTCACGGGTTTTGTCGATTCTGACCCGTTTCATGGACTATTACTCACTATTTTGGGGTCCCAGAGCGATTTCCACGATTGACGATCCCTGGGGTGCGTTTACGTGTCCGTCATGAACACTCATAGTTTTGGCCAATTCTGACCCGTTTCGTGGACTATTACTCACCATTCTGTGGTCCCAAAGTGATTTCCATGGTTGTCGAACCCCAAGGTGTGCTTATGTGTTGGTCGTCTTCACCTTAATTGTTATTTGAACAAAAATATTACAATAAACTTTTGGTATGACTCGCAGTTCGGGCCGATTCTGACCCGTTTCTTGGACTATTGCTCACTGTTTTGGGGTCCCGAAATGATTTCCACTATTGCCGAACCCAGGTGTGCGTTTACGTGTCGATCATCAACACTCGCGAGCTTTGTCGCTTCTGACCCATTTCATGGACTATTACTCACCATTTTGGGGTCCCAGAGCGAATTACACGATTGACGATCCCCGGGGTGCGTTTACGTGTCCGTCGTCAACACTAACAATTTTGACCAATTCTGACCCGTTTCGTGGACTATTACTCACCATTTTGGGGCCCTGAAGCGATTTCCATAGTTGCTGAACCCCAAGATGCGCTTACGTGTTGGTCATCAACACTCACAGTTTTTGCCCATTCTGGCCTGTTTCGTGGACTATTACTCACTGTTTTGGGCTGCCGGAGTGATTTCCATGATTGACGAACCCCGGGGTGCGTTTACATCTCGGTCATCAACACTCACAGTTCTGGCCGATTCTGGCCCGTTTTGTGGACTATTACTCACTGTTCCGGGGTCCCGGAGTGATTTCCACGATTAACAAACCCCGGGGTGCGTTTACGTGTCGGTCATCAACACTCACAGTTTTGGCCGATTCTGGCCTATTTCTTGGATTATTCCTCACCGTTTTGGGGTCTCGAAGTGATTTCCATGATTAACGAACCCCTGGGTGCGTTTACGTGTCGGTCATCAACACTCGTGGTTTTTTTCGATTCTGACCCGTTTCGTGGACTATTACTCACCGTTCTGCGGTCCCAAAGCTATTTCCATGGTTGTCGAACCCCAAGGTGTGCTTAAGTGTTGGTCGTCTTCACCTTAATTGTTATTTGAACAAAAAAATTACAATAAACTTTTGGTAAGCCTCGCAGTTCAGACCGATTCTGACCTGTTTCTTGGACTATTATTCACTGTTTTGGGGTGCCGAAGTGATTTCCACGATTGCCGAACCCGAGTGTGCGTTTACATGTCGGTCATCAACAGTCACGGGTTTTGTCGATTCTGACCCGTTTCATGGACTATTACTCACTATTTTGGGGTCCCAGAGCGATTTCCACGATTGACGATCCCTGGGGTGCGTTTACGTGTCCGTCATGAACACTCATAGTTTTGGCCAATTCTGACCCGTTTCGTGGACTATTACTCACCATTCTGTGGTCCCAAAGTGATTTCCATGGTTGTCGAACCCCAAGGTGTGCTTATGTGTTGGTCGTCTTCACCTTAATTGTTATTTGAACAAAAAGATTACAATAAACTTTTGGTATGACTCGCAGTTCGGGCCGATTCTGACCCGTTTCTTGGACTATTGCTCACTGTTTTGGGGTCCCGAAATGATTTCCACTATTGCCGAACCCAGGTGTGCGTTTACGTGTCGGTAATCAACACTCGCGAGCTTTGTCGCTTCTGACCCATTTCATGGACTATTACTCACCATTTTGGGGTCCCAGAGCGAATTACACGATTGACGATCCCCGGGGTGCGTTTACGTGTCCGTCGTCAACACTAACAGTTTTGACCAATTCTGACCCGTTTCGTGGACTATTACTCACCATTTTGGGGCCCTGAAGCGATTTCCATAGTTGCTGAACACCAAGATGCGCTTACGTGTTGGTCATCAACACTCACAGTTTTTGCCCATTCTGGCCTGTTTCGTGGACTATTACTCACTATTTTGGGCTGCCGGAGTGATTTCCATGATTGACGAACCCCGGGGTGCGTTTACATCTCGGTCATCAACACTCACAGTTCTGGCCGATGCTGGCCCGTTTTGTGGACTATTACTCACTGTTCCGGGGTCCCGGAGTGATTTCCACGATTAACAAACCCCGGGGTGCGTTTACGTGTCGGTCATCAACACTCACAGTTTTGGCCGATTCTGGCCTATTTCGTGGATTATTCGTCACTGTTTTGGGGTCTCGAAGTGATTTCCATGATTAACGAACCCCTGGGTGCGTTTACGTGTCGGTCATCAACACTCGTGGTTTTTTTCGATTCTGACCCGTTTTGTGGACTATTACTCACCGTTCTGCGGTCCCAAAGCTATTTCCATGGTTGTCGAACCCCAAGGTGTGCTTAAGTGTTGGTCGTCTTCACGTTAATTGTTATTTGAACAAGAAAATTACAATAAACTTTTGGTAAGCCTCGCAGTTCAGACCGATTCTGACCTGTTTCTTGGACTATTGTTCACTGTTTTGGGGTGCCGAAGTGATTTCCACGATTGCCGAACCCGAGTGTGCGTTTACGTGTCGGTCATCAACAGTCACGGGTTTTGTCGATTCTGACCCGTTTCATGGACTATTACTCACTATTTTGGGGTCCCAGAGCGATTTCCACGATTGACGATCCCTGGGGTGCGTTTACGTGTCCGTCATGAACACTCATAGTTTTGGCCAATTCTGACCCGTTTCGTGGACTATTACTCACCATTCTGTGGTCCCAAAGTGATTTCCATGGTTGTCGAACCCCAAGGTGTGCTTATGTGTTGGTCGTCTTCACCTTAATTGTTATTTGAACAAAAATATTACAATAAACTTTTGGTATGACTCGCAGTTCGGGCCGATTCTGACCCGTTTCTTGGACTATTGCTCACTGTTTTGGGGTCCCGAAATGATTTCCACTATTGCCGAACCCAGGTGTGCGTTTACGTGTCGGTCATCAACACTCGCGAGCTTTGTCGCTTCTGACCCATTTCATGGACTATTACTCACCATTTTGGGGTCCCAGAGCGAATTACACGATTGACGATCCCCGGGGTGCGTTTACGTGTCCGTCGTCAACACTAACAATTTTGACCAATTCTGACCCGTTTCGTGGACTATTACTCACCATTTTGGGGCCCTGAAGCGATTTCCATAGTTGCTGAACCCCAAGATGCGCTTACGTGTTGGTCATCAACACTCACAGTTTTTGCCCATTCTGGCCTGTTTCGTGGACTATTACTCACTGTTTTGGGCTGCCGGAGTGATTTCCATGATTGACGAACCCCGGGGTGCGTTTACATCTCGGTCATCAACACTCACAGTTCTGGCCGATTCTGGCCCGTTTTGTGGACTATTACTCACTGTTCCGGGGTCCCGGAGTGATTTCCACGATTAACAAACCCCGGGGTGCGTTTACGTGTCGGTCATCAACACTCACAGTTTTGGCCGATTCTGGCCTATTTCTTGGATTATTCCTCACCGTTTTGGGGTCTCGAAGTGATTTCCATGATTAACGAACCCCTGGGTGCGTTTACGTGTCGGTCATCAACACTCGTGGTTTTTTTCGATTCTGACCCGTTTCGTGGACTATTACTCACCGTTCTGCGGTCCCAAAGCTATTTCCATGGTTGTCGAACCCCAAGGTGTGCTTAAGTGTTGGTCGTCTTCACCTTAATTGTTATTTGAACAAAAAAATTACAATAAACTTTTGGTAAGCCTCGCAGTTCAGACCGATTCTGACCTGTTTCTTGGACTATTATTCACTGTTTTGGGGTGCCGAAGTGATTTCCACGATTGCCGAACCCGAGTGTGCGTTTACATGTCGGTCATCAACAGTCACGGGTTTTGTCGATTCTGACCCGTTTCATGGACTATTACTCACTCTTTTGGGGTCCCAGAGCGATTTCCACGATTGACGATCCCTGGGGTGCGTTTACGTGTCCGTCATGAACACTCATAGTTTTGGCCAATTCTGACCCGTTTCGTGGACTATTACTCACCATTCTGTGGTCCCAAAGTGATTTCCATGGTTGTCGAACCCCAAGGTGTGCTTATGTGTTGGTCGTCTTCACCTTAATTGTTATTTGAACAAAAAGATTACAATAAACTTTTGGTATGACTCGCAGTTCGGGCCGATTCTGACCCGTTTCTTGGACTATTGCTCACTGTTTTGGGGTCCCGAAATGATTTCCACTATTGCCGAACCCAGGTGTGCGTTTACGTGTCGGTAATCAACACTCGCGAGCTTTGTCGCTTCTGACCCATTTCATGGACTATTACTCACCATTTTGGGGTCCCAGAGCGAATTACACGATTGACGATCCCCGGGGTGCGTTTACGTGTCCGTCGTCAACACTAACAGTTTTGACCAATTCTGACCCGTTTCGTGGACTATTACTCACCATTTTGGGGCCCTGAAGCGATTTCCATAGTTGCTGAACACCAAGATGCGCTTACGTGTTGGTCATCAACACTCACAGTTTTTGCCCATTCTGGCCTGTTTCGTGGACTATTACTCACTATTTTGGGCTGCCGGAGTGATTTCCATGATTGACGAACCCCGGGGTGCATTTACATCTCGGTCATCAACACTCACAGTTCTGGCCGATGCTGGCCCGTTTTGTGGACTATTACTCACTGTTCCGGGGTCCCGGAGTGATTTCCACGATTAACAAACCCCGGGGTGCGTTTACGTGTCGGTCATCAACACTCACAGTTTTGGCCGATTCTGGCCTATTTCGTGGATTATTCGTCACTGTTTTGGGGTCTCGAAGTGATTTCCATGATTAACGAACCCCTGGGTGCGTTTACGTGTCGGTCATCAACACTCGTGGTTTTTTTCGATTCTGACCCGTTTCGTGGACTATTACTCACCGTTCTGCGGTCCCAAAGCTATTTCCATGGTTGTCGAACCCCAAGGTGTGCTTAAGTGTTGGTCGTCTTCACGTTAATTGTTATTTGAACAAGAAAATTACAATAAACTTTTGGTAAGCCTCGCAGTTCAGACCGATTCTGACCTGTTTCTTGGACTATTGTTCACTGTTTTGGGGTGCCGAAGTGATTTCCACGATTGCCGAACCCGAGTGTGCGTTTACGTGTCGGTCATCAACAGTCACGGGTTTTGTCGATTCTGACCCGTTTCATGGACTATTACTCACTATTTTGGGGTCCCAGAGCGATTTCCACGATTGACGATCCCTGGGGTGCGTTTACGTGTCCGTCATGAACACTCATAGTTTTGGCCAATTCTGACCCGTTTCGTGGACTATTACTCACCATTCTGTGGTCCCAAAGTGATTTCCATGGTTGTCGAACCCCAAGGTGTGCTTATGTGTTGGTCGTCTTCACCTTAATTGTTATTTGAACAAAAATATTACAATAAACTTTTGGTATGACTCGCAGTTCGGGCCGATTCTGACCCGTTTCTTGGACTATTGCTCACTGTTTTGGGGTCCCGAAATGATTTCCACTATTGCCGAACCCAGGTGTGCGTTTACGTGTCGGTCATCAACACTCGCGAGCTTTGTCGCTTCTGACCCATTTCATGGACTATTACTCACCATTTTGGGGTCCCAGAGCGAATTACACGATTGACGATCCCCGGGGTGCGTTTACGTGTCCGTCGTCAACACTAACAATTTTGACCAATTCTGACCCGTTTCGTGGACTATTACTCACCATTTTGGGGCCCTGAAGCGATTTCCATAGTTGCTGAACCCCAAGATGCGCTTACGTGTTGGTCATCAACACTCACAGTTTTTGCCCATTCTGGCCTGTTTCGTGGACTATTACTCACTGTTTTGGGCTGCCGGAGTGATTTCCATGATTGACGAACCCCGGGGTGCGTTTACATCTCGGTCATCAACACTCACAGTTCTGGCCGATTCTGGCCCGTTTTGTGGACTATTACTCACTGTTCCGGGGTCCCGGAGTGATTTCCACGATTAACAAACCCCGGGGTGCGTTTACGTGTCGGTCATCAACACTCACAGTTTTGGCCGATTCTGGCCTATTTCTTGGATTATTCCTCACCGTTTTGGGGTCTCGAAGTGATTTCCATGATTAACGAACCCCTGGGTGCGTTTACGTGTCGGTCATCAACACTCGTGGTTTTTTTCGATTCTGACCCGTTTCGTGGACTATTACTCACCGTTCTGCGGTCCCAAAGCTATTTCCATGGTTGTCGAACCCCAAGGTGTGCTTAAGTGTTGGTCGTCTTCACCTTAATTGTTATTTGAACAAAAAAATTACAATAAACTTTTGGTAAGCCTCGCAGTTCAGACCGATTCTGACCTGTTTCTTGGACTATTATTCACTGTTTTGGGGTGCCGAAGTGATTTCCACGATTGCCGAACCCGAGTGTGCGTTTACATGTCGGTCATCAACAGTCACGGGTTTTGTCGATTCTGACCCGTTTCATGGACTATTACTCACTATTTTGGGGTCCCAGAGCGATTTCCACGATTGACGATCCCTGGGGTGCGTTTACGTGTCCGTCATGAACACTCATAGTTTTGGCCAATTCTGACCCGTTTCGTGGACTATTACTCACCATTCTGTGGTCCCAAAGTGATTTCCATGGTTGTCGAACCCCAAGGTGTGCTTATGTGTTGGTCGTCTTCACCTTAATTGTTATTTGAACAAAAAGATTACAATAAACTTTTGGTATGACTCGCAGTTCGGGCCGATTCTGACCCGTTTCTTGGACTATTGCTCACTGTTTTGGGGTCCCGAAATGATTTCCACTATTGCCGAACCCAGGTGTGCGTTTACGTGTCGGTAATCAACACTCGCGAGCTTTGTCGCTTCTGACCCATTTCATGGACTATTACTCACCATTTTGGGGTCCCAGAGCGAATTACACGATTGACGATCCCCGGGGTGCGTTTACGTGTCCGTCGTCAACACTAACAGTTTTGACCAATTCTGACCCGTTTCGTGGACTATTACTCACCATTTTGGGGCCCTGAAGCGATTTCCATAGTTGCTGAACACCAAGATGCGCTTACGTGTTGGTCATCAACACTCACAGTTTTTGCCCATTCTGGCCTGTTTCGTGGACTATTACTCACTATTTTGGGCTGCCGGAGTGATTTCCATGATTGACGAACCCCGGGGTGCGTTTACATCTCGGTCATCAACACTCACAGTTCTGGCCGATTCTGGCCCGTTTTGTGGACTATTACTCACTGTTCCGGGGTCCCGGAGTGATTTCCACGATTAACAAACCCCGGGGTGCGTTTACGTGTCGGTCATCAACACTCACAGTTTTGGCCGATTCTGGCCTATTTCGTGGATTATTCGTCACTGTTTTGGGGTCTCGAAGTGATTTCCATGATTAACGAACCCCTGGGTGCGTTTACGTGTCGGTCATCAACACTCGTGGTTTTTTTCGATTCTGACCCGTTTCGTGGACTATTACTCACCGTTCTGCGGTCCCAAAGCTATTTCCATGGTTGTCGAACCCCAAGGTGTGCTTAAGTGTTGGTCGTCTTCACGTTAATTGTTATTTGAACAAAAAAATTACAATAAACTTTTGGTAAGCCTCGCAGTTCAGACCGATTCTGACCTGTTTCTTGGACTATTGTTCACTGTTTTGGGGTGCCGAAGTGATTTCCACGATTGCCGAACCCGAGTGTGCGTTTACGTGTCGGTCATCAACAGTCACGGGTTTTGTCGATTCTGACCCGTTTCATGGACTATTACTCACTATTTTGGGGTCCCAGAGCGATTTCCACGATTGACGATCCCTGGGGTGCGTTTACGTGTCCGTCATGAACACTCATAGTTTTGGCCAATTCTGACCCGTTTCGTGGACTATTACTCACCATTCTGTGGTCCCAAAGTGATTTCCATGGTTGTCGAACCCCAAGGTGTGCTTATGTGTTGGTCGTCTTCACCTTAATTGTTATTTGAACAAAAAGATTACAATAAACTTTTGGTATGACTCGCAGTTCGGGCCGATTCTGACCCGTTTCTTGGACTATTGCTCACTGTTTTGGGGTCCCGAAATGATTTCCACTATTGCCGAACCCAGGTGTGCGTTTACGTGTCGGTCATCAACACTCGCGAGCTTTGTCGCTTCTGACCCATTTCATGGACTATTACTCACCATTTTGGGGTCCCAGAGCGAATTACACGATTGACGATCCCCGGGGTGCGTTTACCTGTCCGTCGTCAACACTAACAATTTTGACCAATTCTGACCCGTTTCCTGGACTATTACTCACCATTTTGGGGCCCTGAAGCGATTTCCATAGTTGCTGAACCCCAAGATGCGCTTACGTGTTGGTCATCAACACTCACAGTTTTTGCCCATTCTGGCCTGTTTCGTGGACTATTACTCACTGTTTTGGGCTGCCGGAGTGATTTCCATGATTGACGAACCCCGGGGTGCGTTTACATCTCGGTCATCAACACTCACAGTTCTGGCCGATTCTGGCCCGTTTTGTGGACTATTACTCACTGTTCCGGGGTCCCGGAGTGATTTCCACGATTAACAAACCCCGGGGTGCGTTTACGTGTCGGTCATCAACACTCACAGTTTTGGCCGATTCTGGCCTATTTCTTGGATTATTCCTCACCGTTTTGGGGTCTCGAAGTGATTTCCATGATTAACGAACCCCTGGGTGCGTTTACGTGTCGGTCATCAACACTCGTGGTTTTTTTCGATTCTGACCCGTTTCGTGGACTATTACTCACCGTTCTGCGGTCCCAAAGCTATTTCCATGGTTGTCGAACCCCAAGGTGTGCTTAAGTGTTGGTCGTCTTCACCTTAATTGTTATTTGAACAAAAAAATTACAATAAACTTTTGGTAAGCCTCGCAGTTCAGACCGATTCTGACCTGTTTCTTGGACTATTATTCACTATTTTGGGGTGCCGAAGTGATTTCCACGATTGCCGAACCCGAGTGTGCGTTTACGTGTCGGTCATCAACAGTCACGGGTTTTGTCGATTCTGACCCGTTTCATGGACTATTACTCACTATTTTGGGGTCCCAGAGCGATTTCCACGATTGACGATCCCTGGGGTGCGTTTACGTGTCCGTCATGAACACTCATAGTTTTGGCCAATTCTGACCCGTTTCGTGGACTATTACTCACCATTCTGTGGTCCCAAAGTGATTTCCATGGTTGTCGAACCCCAAGGTGTGCTTATGTGTTGGTCGTCTTCACCTTAATTGTTATTTGAACAAAAAGATTACAATAAACTTTTGGTATGACTCGCAGTTTGGGCCGATTCTGACCCGTTTCTTGGACTATTGCTCACTGTTTTGGGGTCCCGAAATGATTTCCACTATTGCCGAACCCAGGTGTGCGTTTACGTGTCGGTCATCAACACTCGCGAGCTTTGTCGCTTCTGACCCATTTCATGGACTATTACTCACCATTTTGGGGTCCCAGAGCGAATTACACGATTGACGATCCCCGGGGTGCGTTTACGTGTCCGTCGTCAACACTAACAATTTTGACCAATTCTGACACGTTTCGTGGACTATTACTCACCATTTTGGGGCCCTGAAGCGATTTCCATAGTTGCTGAACCCCAAGATGCGCTTACGTGTTGGTCATCAACACTCACAGTTTTTGCCCATTCTGGCCTGTTTCGTGGACTATTACTCACTGTTTTGGGCTGCTGGAGTGATTTCCATGATTGACGAACCCCGGGGTGCGTTTACATCTCGGTCATCAACACTCACAGTTCTGGCCGATTCTGGCCCGTTTTGTGGACTATTACTCACTGTTCCGGGGTCCCGGAGTGATTTCCACGATTAACAAACCCCGGGGTGCGTTTACGTGTCGGTCATCAACACTCACAGTTTTGGCCGATTCTGGCCTATTTCGTGGATTATTCCTCACCGTTTTGGGGTCTCGAAGTGATTTCCATGATTAACGAACCCCTGGGTGCGTTTACGTGTCGGTCATCAACACTCGTGGTTTTTTTCGATTCTGACCAGTTTCGTGGACTATTACTCACCGTTCTGCGGTCTCAAAGCTATTTCCATGGTTGTCGAACCCCAAGGTGTGCTTAAGTGTTGGTCGTCTTCACCTTAATTGTTATTTGAACAAAAAAATTACAATAAACTTTTGGTATGCCTCGCAGTTCAGGCCGATTCTGACCTGTTTCTTGGACTATTATTCACTGTTTTGGGGTGCCGAAGTGATTTCCACGATTGCCGAACCCGAGTGTGCGTTTACGTGTCGGTCATCAACAGTCACGGGTTTTGTCGATTCTGACCCGTTTCATGGACTATTACTCACTATTTTGGGGTCCCAGAGCGATTTCCACGATTGACGATCCCTGGGGTGCGTTTACGTGTCCGTCATGAACATTCATAGTTTTGACCAATTCTGACCCGTTTCGTGGACTATTACTCACCATTTTGGGGCCCCGAAGCGATTTCCATAGTGAACCCGAAGGTGCACTTACGTGTTGGTCATCAACACTCATAGTTTTTTCCCATTCTGGCCCGTTTTGTGGACTATTACTCACTGTTTTGGGGTCCCGGAGTGATTTCCATGATTGACGAACCCTGGGGTGTGTTTACGTGTCGGTCATCAACACTCAAAATTTTGGCCCATTCTGGGCCGTTTTGTCGACTATTACTCACTATTTCGGGGTTCTGGAGAGATTTCCACGATTAACAAACCCTGGGGTGCGTTTATGTGCCGGTCATCAACACTCACAGTTTGGGCCGATTCTGGCCCATTTGATGGATTATTACTCACTCTTTTGGGGTCCCGGAGTGATTTCCCCGATTAACGAAACCCTGGGTGCGTTTACGTGTCGGTCAGAGACAGTTGCGGGTTTTGTCGATTCTGACCCGTTTCGTGGACTATTACTCACCGTTTTGTGGTCCCAAAGCGATTTTCACGGTTGTCGAACCCCAAGGTGTGCTTATGTGTCGGTCGTTAAGACTATCAGTTTGGGCCGATTCAGGCCCGTTTCTTGGACTATTACTTAGTTTTGGGGCCCCGAAGTGATTTCCACGATTGATGAACCCGGGGTGCGTTTACGTGTCGGTCATCAACACACACAATTTTGGCCGATTCATGCCCGTTTCGTGCACTATTACTTAGCGTTTTGTGGTCCCGGAGTGATTTCGACGATTGAAGATCTCCGGGGTGCGTTTAATGTTCATCGTCAACACTCATAGTTTTGGCCAATTCTGACCCGTTTCGTGGACTATTACTCACCGTTTTGGGGTCCCGAAGCGATTTCCATAGTAGTTGAACCCCGAGGTGCACTTACGTGCCGGTCATCAAAACTCGCAGTTTTGGCTGATTCTGAACCGTTTCTTGAACTATTACTCACTGTGTTGGGGTCCCAGGGTGATTTCTATGATTAATGAACCCCTGGGTGCGTTTACGTGTCGGTCATCCACACTCGCGGTTTTTGTCGATTCTGACCTGTTTTGTGTACTATTACTCACTGTTCTGTGGTCCCAAAGCGATTTCCATGGTTGTCGAACCCCAAGGTGTGCTTATGTGTTGGTGGTCTTCACCTTAATTGTTATTTGAACAAAAAGACCACAATAAACTTTTGGTAAGACTCGATGTTCGGGCCGATTCTGACCCGTTTCTTGGACTCTTACTCACTGTTTTGGGGTCCCGAAATGATTTCCACAATTTCCGAACCCGTGTGTGTGTTTACGTGTCGATCATCAACACTCGCGGGTTTTGTCAATTCTGACCCGTTTCATGGACTATTACTCACCATATTGGGTTCCCAGAGCGATTTCCACGATTGACGATCCCCGCGGTGCGTTTACGTGTCCGCCGTCAACACTCACAGTTTTTGCCGATTCTGGCCCGTTTCATGGACTATTATTCTCTGTTATGGGTCCCAGAGTGATTTCCACTACTGACGAACCCCTGGGTGCCTTTACGTGTTGGTTATCAACACTCGCAGTTTTTATTCATTCTGGCCCGTTTCGTGGACTAGTACTCACCATTTTGGGGTCCCATGGTGATTTCCATGATCGACGATCCCCGGGGAGCGTTTACGTGTCCATCGTCAACACTCATGGTTTTCGCCCATTCTGACCCGTTTCATGGACTATTACTCACAATTTTGGGGGCCTCGAAGCGATTTTCATAGTTGTTGAACCCCAAGGTGCGCTTACGTGTCTGTCATCAACACTCACAGTTTTTGCCCATTATGGCCAGTTTTTCATAGTTGTTTAACCCCAAGGTGCGCTTACGTGTCGGTCATCAACACTCACAGTTTTTGCCCATTCTGGCCCGTTTCGTGGACTATTAGTCACTGTTTTGTGGTCCTGGAGTGATTTCCATGATTGACGAACCTCGGGGTGCATTTACGTGTCGGTCATCAACACTCACAGTTTTGGCTGATTCTGGCCCGTTTTGTGGACTATTACTCACTGTTTTGGGGTCCAGGAGTGATTTCCACGATTAACGACCCCCTGGGTGTGCTTACGTGTCGGTCATCAACACTCGCGGTTTTTGTCGATTCTAACCCGTTTCGTGGACTATTACTCACCATTCTGTGGTCCCAAAGTGATTTCCATGGTTGTCGAACCCCAAGGTGTGCTTATATATTGGTCGTCTTCACCTTAATTGTTATTTGAACAAAAATATCACAATAAACTTTTGGTAAGACTCGCTGAGGGAGTCCTGGACTAGGGGGTGTCCGGACAGCCGGACTATCATTGTCCGCCGGACTCCACGACTACGAAGATACAAGATTGAAGACTCCGGCTCGTGTCCGGATGGTACTTTCCTTGGCGTGGAAGGCAAGCTTGGCGATACGGATATGTAGATCTCCTACCATTGTAACCGACTCTGTGTAACCCTAGCCCTCTCCGGTGTCTATATAAACCGGAGGGCTTTAGTCCGTAGGACAATATACATTACAACAATCATACCATAGGCTAGCTTCTAGGGTTTAGCCTCCTTGATCTCGTGGTAGATCTACTCTTGTACTACCCATATCATCAATATTAATCAAGCAGGACGTAGGGTTTTACCTCCATCGAGAGGGCCCGAACCTGGGTAAAAACATCGTGTCCCTCGTCTCCTGTTACCATCCGCCTAGACGCACAGCTCGGGACCCCCTACCCGAGATCTGCCAGTTTTGACACCGACATTGGTGCTTTCATTGAGAGTTCCTCTGTGTCGTCACCGATAGGCTTGATGGCATCTTCAACCTGCAACGCTGTCCAGGGTGAGACTTTTCTCCCCGGACAGATCTTCGTATTCGGCGGCTTCGCCCTGCGGGCCAATTCACTTGGCCATTTGGAGCAGATCGAAAGCTACGCCCCTGGCCGTCAGGTCAGATTTGGAAGCTTAAACTTCATGGCCGATGTCCGCGGAGACTTGATCTTCGACGGACTCGAGCCACAGCCGAGCGCGCCGCACTGTGACGACGGGCATGATTTAGCTCTGCCATCGAACAGTGCCTTGGTGGCCGCACACGGCTCCGCTCCGGCCATTGGCCCGGAGCCGATCGCCCAGATCGAGGGCCGGTGGATAGGCGCCGCCCTGGGGGCTCCAACATCCACGACGATGGAGCCGAACACTAATCTTGTCCCCTGCAAAACTCGTGATTCCGAGGCGCCGGACTCCTCGCCGGACTCCGAACCTCCCGCGCCCCTACCAATCGGTCCGGATTGGGCGCCGGTTATGGAATTCACCGTTGCGGACATCTTCCAATGCTCGCCTTTCAGCGATATCTTGAATTCACTAAAGCATCTCTCGTTATCAGGAGAGTCCTGGCCGGATTATGGCCAGGATGGTTGGGATGCGGACGACGAAGAAATTCAGAGCCCACCCACCACCCACTTTGTAGCCACTGTCGACGATCTAACCGACATGCTAGACTACGACTCCGAAGACATCGACGCTATGGACGACGATGCCGGAGACGAACAGGAACCAGCGCCCACAGGGCACTGGAAGGCCACCTCGTCATATGACGTATACATGGTGGATACCCCAAAAGATGGGGACGGCGAAGGAACAGCGGAGGCAGATACCTTAAAGAAACAGCCCAAGCGCCGGCGTCAGCGGCGCCGCTCTAAATCTCGCCACAGCAAGAACGGAAATTCCAGTACAGGAGATAATAATACTCCAGAGAGTGCCGAAGACAATCCCCTCCAGCAAGACTCAGCGCAGGAGGACGCAGAAGCAAGCCCTCATGAGGGGGCGGCAGACGAAGAGGTTGAGGATCATAATTATATGCCTCCCTCCGAAGACGAAGCAAGCCTCAACGATGACGAATTCGTCGTACCTGAGGATCCCGTCGAACAAGAGCGCTTCAAGCGCAAGCTTATCGCCACAGCAAACAGCCTAAAGAAAAAGCAGCAGCAGCTTCAAGCTGATCAGGACCTGCTGGCCGATCGATGGACCGAGGTCCTCGCGGCCGAAGAGTATAAACTCGAACGTCCCTCCAAAAGTTACCCAAAACGCAAGCTGCTCCCCCGATTAGAGGAGGAAGCATACGTACCTCCATCACCAGCGCACGATATGGCTGACCGACCACCCCGTGGTTGTGACAGAGAGGCATCCAGGCCCCCAGCCAAGACCATACCCCGGCATCGCTCCAAAAGTACGAAGCCAAGAGGGAACGCGCCGGACTTGCGAGACATATTGGAGGACAAAGCAAGGCAATCCAGATCCATCTATGGATCACGTGGGCGCCCTATGACCCACAACGAATACCGTCGTGCCGGATACAATAACCCCGGCCGGGCCGAACACAGCAGACAGCGCTCTCTCGAGCTGCGTCGCGATATCGCTCAATACAGGGGCGCCGCACACCCATTATGCTTCACTGACGAAGTAATGGATCATCAGATCCCCGAAAGGTTTAAACCCGTAAACATCGAATCTTACGATGGCACAACAGACCCCGCGGTGTGGATCGAAGACTATCTTCTCCACATCCATATGGCCCGCGGCGACGATCTCCACGCCATAAAGTACCTCCCACTCAAGCTTAATGGACCAGCTCGGCATTGGCTTAACAGCCTGCCCGCAGAGTCAATTGGGTGTTGGGAAGACCTGGAGGCCGCATTCCTTGATAACTTCCAAGGCACATATGTGCGACCACCAGACGCCGACGACCTAAGCCACATCATTCAGCAGCCAGACGAATCGGCCAGACAATTCTGGACACGGTTCTTGACGAAGAAAAATCAAATCGTCGATTGTCCGGACGCAGAGGCCCTTGCAGCCTTCAAACATAACATCCGGGACGAATGGCTAGCCCGGCACCTAGGGCAGGAAAAGCCGAAATCCATGGCAGCCCTCACATCGTTAATGACCCGCTTTTGTGCAGGAGAGGACAGCTGGCTAGCCCGCAGCAACAATCTCCGTAAAAATTCTGGCAGTCCGGATAGTAAGGACAACAACGACAGGTCACGTCGAAACAAAAACAAGCGCCGAATTAACGGCGATGATAAGGAGGATACGACAGTCAATGCCAGATTCCGAGGCTCTAAACCCGGTCAGTGGAAGAAGCCATTTAAAAGAACCACTCCGGGTCCGTCCAATCTGGACCGAATACTCGACCGCTCATGCCAGATACATGGCACCTCTGAAAAGCCAGCTAACCACACCAATAGAGATTGCTGGGTGTTCAAGCAGGCCGGCAAGTTAATTGCCGAAGACAATGACAAGGGGCTAAATAGCGACGACGAGGAAGAGACCCGGCCGCCGAACAACAGAGGACAGAAGGGTTTTCCCCCACAAGTACGGACGGTGAATATGATATACGCGACCCACATACCCAAGAGGGAGAGGAAACGCGCACTAAGGGACGTCTATGCGATGGAGCCAGTCGCCCCAAAGTTCAACCCATGGTCCTCTTGTCCGATCACTTTCGATCGAAGAGACCATCCGACCAGCATACGCCATGGCGGATTCGCCGCATTGGTCTTAGACCCAATCGTTGATGGGTTCCACCTCACGAGAGTCCTGATGGACGGCGGCAGTAGCCTGAACCTGCTTTATCAGGATACAGTGCGCAAAATGGGCATAGACCCATCAAGGATTAAACCTACAAAGACAACCTTTAAAGGTGTCATACCAGGAGTGGAAGCCAACTGAACAGGCTCAGTCACACTGGAAGTGGTCTTCGGATCCCCGGATAATTTCCGGAGCGAAGAGTTAATCTTCGACATAGTCCCGTTTCGCAGCGGCTATCACGCTCTGCTCGGACGAACCGCGTTTGCCAAATTCAACGCGGTGCCGCACTATGCATACCTAAAGCTCAAGATGCCAGGCCCTCGTGGAGTCATCACGGTCAATGGGAATACGGAACGCTCCCTCCGAACGGAGGAACATACAGCGGCTCTCGCGGCAGAAGTACAGAGCAGCCTTCTAAGGCAATTCTCGAGTCCGGCCGTTAAATGGCCGGATACAGCAAAGCGCGCCCGGAGCAATGCCAAGCAAGACCACCTAGCGCGATCAGAGCACGCGTAGCAATGCGGCCCCAACCCTCGCCCGCGTATGATCGCAAGAATAACACTCCGCGTACATCATTACGCTTTGGAGATACCATGGGCACAGGGGAGGGGGCACGATCACAGCGGACCCAGAGTGCGGTTCGACCACACCGGGGCCTCGCAAATGTGCCCTTCTTTTTTTATTATTATTTTTCTTCCTTTTTGTACACAGGACTCTGTTAACCAGAAGCCCTGTCCGGCGGTGAACCTGCCGAACTCATGATGCAACAGTCAGGGACTAAAGAAGGCCGCGCCAAACACTCAGGTGGTCTCAATTACGAGCATTAAATTCGATTATATACACCAAATCCGCAACTCATCCCCGGAGGGGGACATGTTTATTTAGTCCAAATCCCTTGCTTACCGCACTATTTGTATCAGTCCGCTCTACTAGCAGACTTTTCTTTCATTAATAATGCAGCACCTTTATGATCGCAATTGCATCACATTATATATATATATATGCTCATTATATGACATCTGACACCCGTATATTTTGTACGGCATAATACACCGGGGGCTTATGTTCCCCACTCTATGGTGTGATAAAATCCGAACACTTTCCCAAGTGCGGCACCCCTAACTTATAGCATTATATGAATCGGCTCCGAATCATGTCTTGGGTCAATAGTTGGGTTTGCCCGGCTCCCACGTTTTGGTGCCTTACATTCCGTTCTGTCGGCTAAGGTGGCACTAGGAGAACCACTGCGATTGCGCCCCGGTTGAGCCGGGTTAACGCCTCAGTGGAGAAAGCTAAAACTGACTGGCATGATAAGGCGAGAGACTGGTCGCTGTTCGAGAGGTTTTTTCGGGTCCTTAAAGACTCACGCCGCTTCAAGCGAAGTTCCGGATAATGTCCGATGAAGGCGTGGATAGCGCCCCGGATTCGGTCTTCCGAATACCAGGGGCTTCGCTGAAATTTAAAATTATAGAATTCTATGGCTAAGTGAGAGTGTTCAAGCATTATAAGTCCGGTTGCCTTGTTCGTCGTGTGGAGCGCCTCCCTAGATGGACCCAAAAATGGGAACAAGAGTGCTCAAGTTTATCCCGAACACCCCAGCACTTGTGGCTTGGGGGCTGAAGCCAACGACTTGCCATCTCTCAGATTTTACAAACGGCCGCACAGAAGGGAATATTTTAAATTAAACAAGCGTTGCTCATGTCGCATATGAACGAAGTTTTCGGCGCACAGGATAAATAAACAGCGAGTTCACTCAAAGATTACATTTCGGGAGCACTCATCTGCAATATTGCAGGATCCCTTCAGGACAATTTTATAATACTTCTCTAGCGTGCGATACTCCTTGCCCGGCGGCGGTGGGTCCGTGAGAAGCTTCTCCGCATCCAATTTGCCCCATTGCACCTTTATGCGGGCAAGGGCCCGACGAGCGCCTTCGATACAGGCGGAGCGCTTGACTACATCCAGCCTGGGGCATGCATCTACCAGCCGCCGCACGAGGCCAAAATAGCTACCAGGCATGGCCTGTCCAGGCCACAGCCGGACTATGAGGCCCTTCATGGCCTCCTCAGCTACCTTGTGGAGTTCGACCAGCTGCTTCAGCTGGTCGCTTGGGGGCACCGGATGGCCGGCCTCAGTATACTAAGACCAGAAGACCTTCTCCGTCGAGCTCCCCTCCTCGCCATGATAGAATGCGGCGGCATCAGACGCACTACGCGGCAGATCTGCAAACGCCCCTGGAGAGCTCCGAATGCGGGTAAGTGTCAGGTAGTTCACATTAACATGCCTGCTTTGCATGAAAAACGCCTTACCCGCCGCTATCTTCTTTATGTCCCCAACCTCCTGAAGGGCCTTACGGGCCTCGGCCTTGGCGGACTTGGCACTTTCGAGAGCCGAGGCAAGCTCGGACTCTCGAGTCTTGGAGTCACGCTCCAAACTCTCATGTTTTTCCATGAGAGCCTGGAGCTCTTGCCAAACTTCCGCCACCCGTGCCTCTTGCTTTTCTCGCTCAGCCCGTTCCGTGGCCGCACTGCGTTCGGCCGCGGACACAGCATCCTTCAGGGCCGCCACCTCGTTAGTGGCCCCTGCAATACACATATTATCCTTGTTAATTTTATTTGCAACCAAAATCCTTTTCTGTAAGGTACTTATTCAAAGAGGTGTTACTCACCTTCTTTTTCCTCGAGCTGCTTCTTTGCATGGCCGAGCTCTTGCTCGGACCATTCGAGATCCTTCTTTAGCACGTCAACCTCCGCCGTTAGTGCGACAGAGGTCAGCAGCGCAGCCTACAAACCCATATTGACATATTTTAGGCAACCCTGCGTATATCTTGTTAAAGATCCTTAGTCCGGCTTTTCTTTCCGAACACCGGACTAAGCATCAGGGGCTACTGTCTATGCGGTATTACATTACATAATTTTAACTTCTTACCTCAAAGCCTGTTAAAAGGCTGCTGCAGGCTTCGGTCAACCCGCTCTTAGCGAGCTGAACCTTCTCAATCACCGCACTCATGATAGTGCGATGTTCTTCCTCGATGGAAGCGCCTTTAAGCGCCTCCAGCAGGTTATCCGACGCCTCCGGTTGGACGGAGGCCGCCGGCGTCACGGTCCTGCCCTTCTTTTGAAGGGGCCGCTTGCCGGACTTTGGGACCACTGCGGGTTCCGGTGTAGAGTCCGGCACGAAGTCCGGGAGGTTGCCTGATGGCGCCTCCGAAGCCTCCTCCTGATGGGTCCCTCTTTGGGATCCCACCTCGACGTCCTCGTCGGTGCATGGGGTGGAGGCAGTCGGGATGGAATTCACATTCTACAAGGCCAATGACCCGCTCGATGAGTCGGGGAGATCATCATTGGCCGGACTATGGACAGAATGCGGCGTTAGAAGGATACTACGCGACATAAAAGAAATTACACATCAAGGATCCGGATACTTACGATCTGGCCGGACGCCTGGCCCTTGGAGGCCACTCATCCTCACCAACGCTGATGTTGGCGAAACTGTCCGGGGGGATAGTTCTCCCCCTCTTGGACCCTTTGGCCTCCCCGATGGGGGAAGCCTTCCTTTTCTTCTCTCCCTCCTCCGGGAGAGAGTACTCCTCCTCGTCTTCGGGGGAGGAGTCCTCGTCGTCATCAGACGCCTGATTGCGGGAACTCTTTCGAGTCCCCGCGGCCACCTTCTTGGCCTTCTTGTCTGGCACCACGTGCGGTGCCAGAACCAGCAGCCCTGTTAAGCGGGCGTCCACTGGGTCTTCTGGCATGGGAGCCAGGCTGATGAGCAGCTTGGCCTTCTCCATCCATTCTTGTCAAAGGAAGAGGCAGAATGAAGCCTCACTAGAGTCAATCTAACTACCACAAGTGTCCCGTAATGGGGTTGAATCACTTACCTCGTCAGTTGGATACTGCGAGCTGAATCCGCGGTCTTCGGTCGCGGACGCGGGGGCTTCGGTGCCCTTGAATAGCACCCTCCAGGCGCCTTCGTATGTTGTATCGAAGAGCCCGCTTAGCGCCTGGTGCTGTTCCGGATTGAAATCCCACAAATTAAATGCCCGTTCTTGGCATGGCAGGATCCGCCGGATGAGCATGACTTGGACCACGTCGACGAGCCTGAGCCTATTGCTCACCATCTTCTTGATACATGCTCGGAGTCCCGTCACCTCCAGTGGATTCCCCCACTGCAAGCCCTTCTCTTTCCAGGAGGTGAGCTGCGTGGGGATGCCAGATCTAAACTTGGGGGCCGCCGCCCATGTGGATTTGCGCGGCTCGGTGATGTAGAACCACCCCGATTGCCACCCCTTGACGGAGTCCACGAAGGTCCCTTCCAGCCAAGGGACGTTGGGCAATTTGCCCAACATGGCGCCTCCCATTCCGCTTGCGTACCCTTCACAACCTTCGGCTTGACGTTGAAGGTCTTGAGCCACAGGCCGAAGTGGGGCCGGATGCAGAGGAAGGCCTCGCACACGACGATAAACGCCGAGATGTTGAGGATAAAGTTCAGTGCCGGATAGTGGAAATCCAGGCCGTAGTAAAACATGAGCCCCCGGAAAAATGGATGGAGCGGAAAGCCCAGTCCGCGGAGGAAGTGGGAGAGGAAGACGACCCTCTCATGAGGCCCGGGGGTAGGGATGAGCTGCCCCTCGTCGGGCAGCCGATACGCGATATCGCCGGAAAGGTATCCGGCGCTGCGCAGCTTGGTGATGTCCTCCTCCTTGACGGTGGAGGCTAACCATTTGCCTCCCGCTCCGGACATATTCGGAGAAGGTCGAGGCGAGATGTGCGAGCTCGGGCGTTGGAGTTTGAGTTCGCGGGGATGGATAAGCAAAGGAGGAAGAAGGCGTAGGTGAGAAGGTGAATCCTTATCCCTTATATATAGGCGGACAAAACTATGCGTCCCCCACCAGCCTGGTAAAATTCGCTTATCTCCCAAGCGCCACCATCAATGGCGCGGTTGGGTTACCCACGCACGTATTGATGAGAATCCCGGAATAAGGGGAACACGATCTCTATTTCGACAAGACGTGCCAAGGAAACCGCTTCGCCAAACATGCTGAGGTGGTATAGTAATTCAAACAAAGGCCTGGTGGCGGTGTGATGTCACGCCGCATAATACGTCAGCAGATTGAACTAAGTGTACATTTTATTCTCTCTACGGTGGAATGTGGAATTTATTTTGCAGAGCCGGACACTATCCTGGTGTTCATGATCTTCTCTGGATTATTCAAGAGAGGAACCCGCCTTGCAATGCCGAACATGATGCACGCCGGACTTATCGTCATTGAAGACTGGTTCAGGGGCTACTGAGGGAGTCCTGGACTAGGGGGTGTCCGGACAGCCGGACTATCATTGTCCGCCGGACTCCACGACTACGAAGATACAAGATTGAAGACTCCGGCTCGTGTCCAGATGGTACTTTCCTTGGCGTGGAAGGCAAGCTTGGCGATACGGATATGTAGATCTCCTACCATTGTAACCGACTCTGTGTAACCCTAGCCCTCTCCGGTGTCTATATAAACCGGAGGGCTTTAGTCCGTAGGACAATATACATTACAACAATCATACCATAGGCTAGCTTCTAGGGTTTAGCCTCCTTGATCTCGTGGTAGATCTACTCTTGTACTACCCATATCATCAATATTAATCAAGCAGGACGTAGGGTTTTACCTCCATCGAGAGGGCCCGAACCTTGGTAAAAACATCGTGTCCCTCGCCTCCTGTTACCATCCGCCTAGACGCACAGTTCGGGACCCCCTACCTGAGTTCCGCCGGTTTTGACACCGACACTCGCAGTTCGGGCCGATTCTGACCCGTTTCTTGGACTATTCCTCACTGTTTTGGGGTCCCAAAATGATTTCCACGATTGCCGAACCCGGGTGTGCGTTTACGTGTCGGTCATCAATACTCGCGCGTTTTGTCGATTCTGACCCGTTTCATGGACTATTACTCACCATTTTGGGGTCCCAGAGAGATTTCCGCGATTGACGATCCCCGAGATGCGTTGACGTGTCCGCCGTCAACCTCACAGTTTTGACCAATTCTAACCCATTTCATGGACTATTACTCACCATTTTTGGGCCCCAAAGCGATTTCCATAGTTGTTGAACGCCAAGGTGCGCTTACGTGTTGATCATTAACACTCTCAGTTTTTGCCCATTCTGGCCCGTTTCGTGGACTATTACTCACTGTTTAGGGGTCCCGGAGTGATTTCCATGATTGACGAACCCCGGGGTGCGTTTATGTGTCGATCATCAACGCTCACAGTTTTGGCCGATTCTGGCCCGTTTTGCGGACTATTACTCACTATTTCGGGGTCCCGGAGTGATTTCCACGATTAAAGATCCCCGAGGTGCGTTTACGCGTCGATCATCAACACTCACTGTTTTGGCCCATTCTGGCCCATTTCATGGATTATTACTCACTGATTTGGGGTCCCGAAGTGATTTCAACGATTAACGAACCCCTGGGTGCGTTTACGTGTCGGTCATTAACACTCGCGATTTTTGTCGATTCTGACCCATTTCATGGACTATTACTCACCATTCTGTGGTCCCAAAGAGATTTCCATGGTTGTCGAACCCCGAGGTGTGCTTATGTGTTGGTCGTCTTCACCTTAATTATTATTTGATCAAAAAGACCACAATAAACTTTTTGTAAAACTCGCAGTTCGGGCCGATTCAGACCCATTTTCGGACTATTACTCACTGTTTTGGGGTCCCGAAATGATTTCCACGATTGCCAAAACCGGGTGTGCGTTTACGTATCGATCATCAACACTCGTGGGTTTTGTCGATTCTGACCCGTTTCATGGACTATTACTCACTGTTTTGGGGTCCCGAAATGATTTCCACGATTGCCGAACCCGGGTGTGCGTTTATGTGTTGCTCATCAACACTCGCAGGTTTTGTTGATTCTGACCCGTTTCATGGACTATTACTCACCATTTTGGGGTCCCAGAGCGATTTCCACGATTGATGATCCCCGGGGTGCGTTTACGTGTCCGCCGTCAACACTCACAATTTTGACCAATTCTAACCCGTTTCGTGGCCTATTTGGGGACCCGAAGCGATTTCCGTAGTTGTTGAACCCCAAGGTGCGCTTACGTGTTGGTCATCAACACTCAACGTTTTTGCCCTTTCTGGCCCGTTTCGTGGACTATTACTCACTGTTTTGGGGTCCCGAAGTGATTTCCATGATTGACGAACCCCGGGGTGCGTTTACGTGTCGGTCATCAAAACTCATAGTTTTGGCCGATTCTGGCCCGTTTGATGGATTATTACTCACTGTTTTGGGGTCCCAAAGTGATTTCCATGATTAACGAACCCTTGGGTGCATTTACGTCTCGGTCATCAACACTCGCGGTTTTTGTTGATTCTGACCCGTTTCGTGGACTATGACTCACCGTTTTGTGGTCCCAAAGCGATTTAAACGGTTGTCGAACCCCAAGGTGTGCTTACGTGTTGGTCGTCAAGACTATCAGTTTGGGCCGATTCTGGCCCTTTTCTTGGATAATTACTCAGTTTTGGGATCCCGAAGTGATTTCCATGATTGATGAACCCCGGGGTGCGTTTACTTGTCGGTCATCAACACTCACAATTTGGCCGATTCTTGTCCGTTTCGTGCACTATTACATAGCGTTTTGTGGTCCTAGAGCGATTTCGACGATTGACGATCTTCAGGGCGCGTTTATGTGTCTGTCCTCAACACTCACAGTTTTGGCCAATTCTGACCCGTTTCGTGGACTATTGCTCACCGTTTTGGGGTCCCAAAGCGATTTCCATAGTTATTGAACCCCAAGATGCGCTTACGTGTCAGTCATCAACATTCACAGTTTTTTCATATTCTGGCCCGTTTCGTGGACTTTAACGAACCCCTGGGTGACTTTACGTGTTGGTTATCAACACTCGCAGTTTTTGTTGATTCTGACCTATTTCGTGGACTATTACTCACCGTTTTGGGGTACTGAAGCGATTTCCATAGTTGTTGAACCCCAACATGCGCTTATGTGTCGGTCATGAACACTAATAGTTTTTGGCAGATTCTGGCCCGTTTCTTGGACTATTACTCACCGTTTTGGGGTCCTGGAGCGATTTCCATAGTTGGTGAATCCAAAGGTGCGCTTATGTGTCGGTCATCAACACTCATAGTTTTGCCGATTCTGGCCCGTTTCGTGGACTATTACTCACTATTTTGGGGTCTCGGAGTGATTTCCATGATTGACGAACCCCGGGGTGCGTTTACGTGTCGGTCATCAACACGCATAGTTTTGGCCGATTCTGGCCCGTTTTGTAGATTATTACTCACTGTTTTGGGGTCTCGGAGTGATTTCCACGATTAACGAACCCTGGGGTGCGTTTATGCGTCGGTCATCAACACTCACAGTTTTGGCCGATTCTGGCCCATTTCGTGGATTACTACTCACTGTTTTGGGGCCCCGAAGTGATTTCCACGATTAACGAACCCCTGGGTGCGTTTACATGTCGGTTATCAACACTCAAGGTTTTTGTCGACTCTGACCCGTTTCGGGGACTATTACTCCCCGTTCTGTGGTCCCAAAGCGATTTCCCTGGTTGTCGAACGCCAAGGTGTGCTTATGTGTTGGTTGTCTTCAGTTTAATTGTTATTTGAACCAAAAAGCATAATAAACTATTGGTAAGCCTCGCAGTTCGGGCCGATTCTGACCCGTTTCTTGGAATATTACTCACTGTTTTGGGGTCCCAAAATGATTTCCAGGATTGCCGAACCCGAGTGTACGTTTACGTGTCGGTCATCAACACTCGCGGGTTTTGTCGATTCTGACACGTTTCATGGACTATTACTCACTATTTTGGGGTCCCAGAGCGATTTCCACGATTGATGATCCCTGAGGTGTGTTTACGTGTCCGTCGTTAACACTCATAGTTTTGGCTAGTTCTGACCCGTTTCGTGGACTATTACTCACCATTTTGGGGCCCGGAAGCGATTTCCATAGTTGTTGAACCCCAAGGTGCGCTTACGTGTCGGTCATCAAAACTCACAGTTTTTGCCGATTCTCGCCCGTTTCATGGACTATTACTCACTGTTTTGGGGTCCGGGAGTGATTTCCACGATTAACGAACCCCTGGGTGTGTTTACGTGTCGATCATCAACACTCGCAGTTTTTGTCGATCCTGACCCGTTTCGTGGACTATTACTCATTGTTCTGTGGTCCCAAAACGATTTCCATGGTTGTCAAACCTCAAGGTGTGCTAATGTGTTGGTCGTCTTCACCTTAATTGTTATTTGAACAAAAAGATTACAATAAACTTTTGGTATGACTCACAGTTCGGGCCGATTCTGACCTGTTTCTTGGACTATTGCTCACTGTTTTGGGGTCCCGAAATGATTTCCACTATTGCCGAACCCAGGTGTGGCTTTATGTGTTGGTCATCAACACTCGCGGGTTTTGTCGATTCTGACCCGTTTCATGGACTATTACTCACCATTTTGGGGTCCGAGAGCGAATTCCACGATTGACGATCCCCGGGGTGCGTTTACGTGTCTGTCGTCAACACTAACAGTTTTGACCAATTCTGACCCGTTTCGTGGACTATTACTCACCATTTTGGGGCCCTGAAGCGATTTCCATAGTTGCTGAACCCCAAGGTGCGCTTACTTGTTGGTCATCAACAATCACAGTTTTTGCCCATTCTGGCCAGTTTCGTGGACTATTACTCACTGTTTTGGGCTCCCGGAGTGATTTCCATGATTGACGAACCCCAGGGTGCGTTTACGTGTCGGTCATCAACACTCACAGTTCTGGCTGATTCTGGCCCATTTTGTGGACTATTACTCACTGTTTCGGGGTCCCGGAGTGATTTCCACGATTAACGAACCCAGGGGTGCGTTTACGTGTCGGTCATCAACACCCAGAGTTTTTGCCGATTCTAGCCTATTTCGTGGATTATTCCTCACTGTTTTGGGGTCCCGAAGTGATTTCCACGATTAACGAACCCCTGGGTGCGTTTACGTGTCGGTCATCAAAACTCACAGTTTTTGCCGATTCTGGCCCGTTTCGTGGACTATTACTCACTGTTTTGGGTCCGGGAGTGATTTCCATGATTAACGAACCCCTGGGTGCGTTTATGTGTCGATCATCAACACTCACTATTTTGTCGATTCTGACCCTTTTCGTGGACAATTACTCACCGTTCTGTGGTCCCAAAGCGATTTCCATGGTTGTCGAACCCCAAGGTGTGCTTATGTGTTGGTCGTCTTCCCCTTAATTGTTATTTGAACAAAAAGATCACAATAAACTTTTGGTAAGACTCGTAGTTTGGGCCGATTCTGACCCATTTTTGGGACTATTACTCATTGTTTTGGGGTCCCGAAATGATTTCCATGATTGCCGAACCCGGGTGTGCGTTTACGTGTCGGTCATTAACACTCACGGGTTTTGTCAATTCTGACCCGTTTCATGGACTATTACTCACCATTTTGGGGTCCTAGAGCGATTTCCACGATTGATGATCCCCGGGGTGCGTTTACGTGTCCGTCGTCAACAGTCACAGTTTTGACCAATTCTAACCCGTTTCGTGGACTATTACTCACCATTTTGGGGCCCCGAAGTGATCTCCATAGTTGTTGAACCCCAAGGTGCACTTACGTGTTGGTCATCAACACTCACAGTTTTTTCCCATTCTGGCCCGTTTCATGGACTATTACTCACTGTTTTGGTGTCCCGAAGTGATTTCCATGATTGACGAACCCTGGGGTGCGTTTACGTGTCGGTCAACAACACTCAACCTTTTGGCCCATTCTGGGCTATTTCGGGGTTCTAGAGTGATTTCCATGATTAACAAACCCAGGGTTGCGTTTATGTGTCGGTCATCAACACTCACAGTTTGGGCCGATTCTGGCCCATTTCGTGGGGTCCCGGAGTGATTTCCACGATTAACGAACCCCTGGGTGCGTTTACATGTCGGTGAGAGACAGTCGCGGTTTTGTCGATTCTGACCCGTTTCGTGGACTATTACTCACCGTTTTGTGGTCCCAAAGCGATTTTCACGGTTGTTGAACCCCAAGGTGTGCTTATGTGTTGGTCGTTAAAACTATCAGTTTGGGCTGATTCAGGCCTGTTTCTTGGACTATTACTCAGTTTTGGGTCCCGAAGCGATTTCCATAGTTATTGGACCCCAAGGTGCGCTTACGTGTTGGTCATCAACACTCACAGTTTTTGCCGATTCTGGCCCGTTCCATGGTCTATTACTCACTGTTTTGGGGTCCGGGAGTGATTTCCATGATTAACGAACCCCTGGGTGCGTTTACGTGTCAGTCATCAACACTCGTAGGTTTTGTCGATTCTAATCCGTTTCATGGACTATTACTCACCATTTTGGGGTCCCAGAGCGATTTCCACGATTGATGATCCCCGGGGTGCGTTTACGTGTCCGTCGTCAGCACTCACAGTTTTGGTCAATTCTGGTCCGTTTCGTGGACTATTACTCACTGTTTTGGGGTCCCGGAATGATTTCCATGATTGACGAACCGTGGGGTGCGTTTACGTGTCGGTCATCAACACTCACAGTTTTGGTCGATTCTGGCCCGTTTTGTGGACTATTACTCACTGTTTTGGAGTCTCGGAGTGATTTACACCATTAATGAACCCCGGGGTGTGTTTACGTGTCGGTCATCAACACTCATAGTTTTGGCCGATTCTGGCCCATTTCGTGGATTATTACTCACTGTTTTGGGGTCCCGGAGTGATTTCCACGATTAACGAACCCTGAGTGCGTTTACGCGTCGGTCATCAACACTGATAGTTTTGGCTGATTCTGTCCCATTTTGTGGATTATTACTCACTGTTTTGGGGTCCCGAAGTGATTTCCACGATTAACGAACCCCTGGGTGCGTTTACGTGTCGGTCATCAACACTCGCGGTTTTTGTTGATTCTGACCCGTTTCGTGGACTATTACCCACCGTTTTGTGGTCCCAAAGCGATTTTCACGGTTGTCGAACCCCAAGGTGTGCTTATGTGTTGGTCATCAAGAATATCAGTTTGGGCCGATTCTGGCCCTTATCTTGGACAATTACTCAGTTTTGGGGTCCCGAAGTAATTTCAACGATTGATGAACCCCGGGGTGCGTTTACATGTCGGTCATCAACACTCACAATTTTGGAGGATTCATGCCCGTTTCATGCACTATTACTTAGCGTTTTGTGGTCCCGGAGCGATTTTGACGATTGACGATCTCCGGGGTGCGTTTAATGTCCGTCGTCAACACTCATAGTTTTGGCCATTCTGACTCGTTTTGTGGACTATTACTCACCGTTTTGGGGTCCCAAAGCGATTTCCATAGTAGTTGAACCCCGAGGTGCGCTTACGTGCCGGTCATCAAAACTCGCAGTTTTGGCTGATTCTGGACCGTTTCTTGAACTATTACTCACTGTGCTGGGGTCCCGGAGTGATTTCCATGATTAACGAACCCCTGGGTGCATTTACGTGTCGGTCATCAACACTCGCGGTTTTTGTCGATTCTGACCTGTTTTGTGTACTATTACTCACCGTTCTGTGGTCCCAAAGCGATTTCCATGGTTGTCAAACCCTAAGGTGTGCTTCTGTGTTGGTGGTCTTCACCTTAATTGTTATTTGAACAAAAAGACCACAATAAACTTTTGGTAAGACTCGCAGTTCGGGCCAATTCTGACCCGTTTCTTGGACTATTACTCACTGTTTTGGGGTCCCGAAATGATTTCCACGATTGCCGAACCCGGGTGTGCGTTTACGTGTCGATCATCAACACTCGCGGGTTTTGTCAATTCTGACCCGTTTCATGGACTACTACTCACCATATTGGGGTCCCAGAGCGATTTCCACGATTGACGATCCCCGGGATGCGTTTACGTGTCCACCGTCAACACTCACAGTTTTTGCCGATTCTGGCCCGTTTCATGGACTATTATTCTCTGTTATGGGTCCCAGAGTGATTTCCACTATTAACGAACCCCTGGGTGCCTTTATGTGTTGGTTATCAACACTCGTAGTTTTTATACATTCTGACCCGTTTCGTGGACTAGTACTCACCATTTGGGGGTCCCATGGTGAATTCCATGATCGACGATCCCCGGGATGCGTTTATGTGTCCATTGTCAACACTCACGGTTTTGGCCAATTCTGACCAGTTTCGTGGACTATTACTCACAATTTTGGGGGCCTCGAAGCGATTTGCATAGTTGTTGAACCCCAAGGTGCGCTCACGTGTCGGTCATCAAAACTTATAGGTTTTGCCGATGCTGGCTTGTTTCATGGACTATTACTCACTGTTTTGGGGTCCGGGAGTGATTTCCACGATTAACGAAGTCCTGGGTGCGTTTACATGTCGGTCATCAATAGTCGCGGTTTTTGTCGATTCTGACCCGTTTCATGGACTATTACTCACCGTTCTGTGGTCCCAAAGGGATTTCCATGGTTGTCCAACCCCAAGGTGTGCTTATGTGTTGGTCGTCTTCACCTTAATTGTTATTTGAACAAAAAGATCATAATAAACTTTTGGTATGACTGGCAGTTCGGGCCGATTCTGACCCATTTCTTGGACTATTACTCACTGTTTTGGGGTCCCGAAATGATTTCACGATTGCCGAACCCTGGTGTGTGTTTACGTGTCGGTCGTCAACACTCGTGGGTTTTGTCGATTCTGACCCGTTTCATGGAATATTACTCACCATTTTGGGGTCCCAGAGCGATTTCCATGATTGACAATCCCCGGGGTGCGTTTACGTGTCTTTCGTCAACACTCACAGTTTTGACCAATTTTTACCCATTTCGTGGACTATTACTCACCATTTTGGGGCCCCGAAGCGATTTCCATAGTTGTTGAACGCCAAGGTGAGCATACATGTTGGTCATCAACACTCATAGATTTTGCCCATTCTGGCCCGTTTCGTGGACTATTACTCACTATTTTGGGGTCCCGGAGTGATTTCCTTGATTGACAAACCCCGAGGTCCGTTTACGTGTCGGTCATCAACACGCACAGTAATGGCCGATTCTGGCCCGTTTTGTGGATTATAATCACTGTTTTGGGTCCCGGAGTGATTTCCACGATTAACGAACCCCTGGGTGCGTTTACGTGTCGGTCATCAACACTCACGGTTTTTGTCGATTCTGGCCCATTTCGTGGACTATTACTCACCGTTTTGTGGTCCCAAAGCAATTTTCATGGTTGTCGGAACCCAAGGTGTGCTTACGTGTTGGTCATCAAGACTATCAGTTTGGGCCGATTCTGGCCCTTTTCTTGGACGATTACTTAGTTTTTGGGGTCCAGACGTAATTTCCACGATTAATAAACCCCGGGGTGCGTTTACGTGTCGGTCATCAACACTCACAATTTTGGCCGATTCTTGTCCGTTTCGTGCACTATTACTTAACATTTTGGGGCCTCAGAGCGATTTCGACGATTGACGATCCCCAGGATGCGTTTACGTGTCCTTCGTATCACCCATAGTTTTTGCCAATTCTGACCCGTTTCATTTACTATTCATCACCATTTTGGGGCCCCGAAGAAATTTCCATAGTTAGTGAACCCCAATGTGTGCTTACGTGTCAGTCATCAACACTCATAGTTTTTGCCGATTCTGGCCTGTTTCGTGGATTATTATTCTCTGTTTTGGGGTCCTAGAGTGATTTCCACTATTAATGAACCCCTGGGTGCCTTTACGTGTAGATTCGGACCCGTTTCGTTGACTATTACTCACCATTTTGGGGTCCCACTCACGATTTCCATGATCGATGATCCTTGGAGTGCGTTTACGTGTCCGTCGTCAACACTCACAGTTTTTGCCCATTCTGACCTGTTTCGTGGACTATTACTCACCATTTTGGGGGCCCCAAAGCAATTTCCATAGTTGTTGAACCCCAAGGTGCGCTTACGTTTCGGTCATCAACACTCACAGTTTTTGCCCATTCTGGTCCGTTCCGTGGACTATTACTCACTGTTTTGGGGTCCCGGAATGATTTCCATGATTGACGAACCGCGGGGTGCGTTTACGTGTCGGTCATCAACACTCACAGTTTTGGCCGATTCTGGCCCGTTTTATGGACTATTACTCACTGTTTTGCGGTCTCGGAGTGATTTCCACCATTAATGAACCCCAGGGTGCGTTTACGTGTCGGTCATCAACACTCATAGTTTTGGCCAATTCTGGACCATTTCGTGGATTATTACTCACTGTTTTGGGGTCCCGGAGTGATTTCCACGATTAACGAACCCTGGCGTGCGTTCACGCGTCGGTCATCAACACTGATAGTTTTGGCTGATTCTGGCCCATTTTGTGGAGTATTACTCATTGTTTTGGGGTCCCGGAGTGATTTCCACGATTAACGAACCCCTGGGTGCGTTTACGTGTCGGTCATCAACACTCGTGGTTTTTGTTGATTCTGACTCGTTTCGTGGACTACTACGCACCGTTTTGTGGTCCCAAAGCGATTTTCACGGTTGTCGAACCCCAAGGTGTGCTTATGTGTTGGTCATCAAGAATATCAGTTTGGGCCGATTCTGGCCCTTATCTTGGACAATTACTCAGTTTTGGGGTCCTGAAGTAATTTCCACGATTGATGAACCCCGGGGTGCGTTTACGTGTCGGTCATCAACACTCACAATTTAGGGCGATTCATGCCCGTTTCGTGCACTATTACTTAGCATTTTGGGGTTTTAGAGCGATTTCGATGATTGATGATCCCCGGGGTGCGTTTACGTGTCCGTCGTCAACACTCATAATTTTGGCCAATTCTCACCCGTTTCGTTTACTACTCCTCATTGTTTTGGGGTCCCGAAGCGATTTCCATTGTTATTGAAACCCAAGGTGCGCTTACGTGTTGGTCATCAACACTCAAAGTTTTTGCCGATTCTGGCCCTTTTCGTGGCCTATTATTCTCTGTTTTGGTGTCCCGAAGTGATTTCCACTATTAACGAACCCCTGGGGTGCCTTTACGTGTTGGTTATCAACACTCACAGTTTTTGTTGATTTTGACCCATTTCATTGACTATTACCCACCATTTTGGGGTCCCACAAGGATTTCAATGATCGACGATCCCCGGGGTGCGTTTATGTGCCCGTCGTCAACACTCACAGTTTTTGCCCATTCTGACAAGTTTCATGGACTATTACTCACCATTTTGGGGGCCCCGAGGTGATTTCCATAGTTGTTGAACCCCAAGGTGCGCTTACGTGTCGGTCATCAACGCTCACAGTTTTGCACATTCTGGCCCGTTTCATGGACTATTACTCACTGTTTTGGGGTCCCAGAGTGATTTCCATGATTGACGAACCCCGGGGTGCGTTTACGTGTTGGTCATCAACACTCACAGTTTTGGCCGATTCTGGCCTGTTTTGTGGACTATTACTCACTGTTTTGGGGTCCCGGAGTGATTTCCACAATTAAGGAACCCTGGGGTACGTTTAAACGTCAGTCATCAGCACTCACAGTTTTGGCTGATTCTAGCCCATTTCGACGATTAACGAACCCCTGGGTGCGTTTACGTGTTGGTCATCAACACTCGCGATTTTTGTCGATTCTGACCCGTTTCATGGACTATTACTCACCGTTTTATGGTCCCAAAGCAATTTTCACGGTTGTCGTACCCCAAGGTGTGCTTATGTGTTGGTCGTCAAGAATATCAGTTTGGGCCGATTCTGGCCCTTTTCTTGGACAATTACTCAGTTTTGGGGTCCCGAAGTAATTTCCACGATTGATTAACCCCGGGATGTGTTTACGTGTCGGTCATCAACACTCACAATTTTTGTCGATTCATGTTTGTTTCGTGCACTATTACTTAGCATTTTGGGGTCTCAGAGTGATTTCGACTATTGGCGATCCTTGGGGTGCGTTTACGTGTCCTCGTCTCACTCACAGTTTTAGCCAATTTTGACCTATTTCGTTTACCATTCCTCACAGTTTTTGGGTCCCGAAGCGATTTCCATAGTTATTGGACCCCAAGGTGCGCTTACGTGTTGGTCATCAACACTCACAGTTTTTGCCGATTCTGGCCCGTTCCATGGTCTATTACTCACTGTTTTGGGGTCCGGGAGTGATTTCCATGATTAACGAACCCCTGGGTGCGTTTACGTGCAGGTCATCAACACTCGTAGGTTTTGTCGACTCTGATCCGTTTCATGGACTATTACTCACCATTTTGGGGTCCCAGAGCGTTTTCCATGATTGATGATCCCCGGGGTGCGTCTACGTGTTCGTCGTCAACACTCACTGTTTTGGGGTCCCGGAGTGATTTCCATGATTGCCGAACCCCGGGGTGCGTTTACGTGTCGGTCATCAACCCTCACAGATTTGGACGATTCTGGCCCGTTTTGTGGACTATTACTCCCTGTTTCGGGGTCCCGGAGTGATTTCCACGATTAGCGAACCCCCGGGTGCGTTTACGCGTCGGTCATCAACACTCACAGTTTTGGCCGATTCTAGCCCATTTCGTGGATTATTACTCACTGTTTTGGGGTCCCGAAGTGATTTCCACAAGTAACGAACCCCTGAGTGCATTTACGTGTCGGTCATCAACACTCATAGTTTTTGCCCATTCTGGCCCGTTTCGTGGAGTATTACTCACTATTTTGGGCTCCCGGAATGATTTCCATGATTGGCGAACCCCGGGGTGCGTTTACGTGTCGGTCATCAACACTCACAGTTTTGAGGTCCCGAAGTGATTTCCATGATTAACGAACCCCTGGGTGCGTTTACGTGTCGGGGACTATTACTCACCGTTTTGTGGTCCCAAAGCGATTTTCACGGTTGTCGAACCCCAAGGTGTGCTTACGTGTTGGTCGTCAAGAATATCAATTTGGGCCGATTCTTGCACTTATCTTGGACAATTACTCAGTTTTGGGGTCCCAAAGTAATTTGCACGATTGATGAACCCTGGGGTGCGTTTACGTGTCGGTCATCAACACTCACAATATTGGCCGATTGATGTTCGTTTCGTGCACTATTAATTAGCATTTTGGGGTCTCAAAGCGATTTCGACTATTGACGATCCCCGGGGTGCATTTACGTGTCCGTCGTCTCACTCACAGTTTTGGCCAATTCTGGCCCATTTCGTTTACTATTCCTCACAGTTTTGGGGTCTCAAAGCGATTTCCATAGTTATTGAACCCCAAGGTGCGCTTACGTGTCGGTCATCAACACTCACAGTTGGACTATTACTCACTGTTTCGGGGTCCCGGAGTGATTTCCACGATTAATGATCCCCGAGGTGCGTTTACGCGTCGATCATCAACACTCACAGTTTTGGCCCATTCTGGCCCATTTCGTGGATTATTACGCACTGTTTTGGGGTCCCGAAGTGATTTCCACGATTAACAAACCCCTAGATGTGTTTACGTGTTGGTCATCAACACTCGCGGTTTGTGTCGATTCTGACCCGTTTCGTGGACTATTACTCACCGTTTTGTGGTCCCAAAGCGATTTTCACGGTTTTGAACCCCAAGGTGTGCTTACGTGTTGGTCGTCAAGACTATCAGTTTGGGCCGATTCTGGCCCTTTTGTTGGACAATTACTTAGTTTTGGGGTCCTGAAGTGATTTCCACGATTGATGAAACCCGGGGTGCGTTTACGTGTCGGTCATCAACACTCACAATTTTGGCTGATTCTTGTCCATTTCATGCACGATTACTTAGCACTTTGGGGTCTCAAAGCGATTTCGACGATTGACGATCCCCGGGGTGCATTTACGTGTCCGTCGTCAACACTCACGGGTTTGGCCAATTCTGAACCGTTCCGTTCACTATTCCTCATCGTTTTAGGGTCCCGAAGCGATTTCCATAGTTATTGGACCCCAAGGTGCGCTTACGTGTTGGTCATCAACACTCACAGTTTTTGCCGATTCTGGCCCGTTCCATGGTCTATTACTCACTGTTTTGGGGTCCGGGAGTGATTTTCCATGATTAACGAACCCCTGAGTGCGTTTACGTGTCGGTCATCAACACTCATAGGTTTTGTCGATTCTGATCCGTTTCATGGACTATTACTCACCATTTTGGGGTCCCAGAGCGATTTCCACGATTGATGATCCCCGGGGTGCGTTTACGTGTCCGTCGTCAACACTCACAGTTTTGGCCAATTCTGACCCGTTTCGTGGACTATTACTCAACATTTTGAGGCCCCGAAGCGATTTCGATAGTTGTTGAACCCCAAGGTGCGCTTACGTGTTGTTCATCAACACTCATAGTTTTTGCCCATTCTGGCCCATTTCGTGGACTATTACTCACTGTTTTGGGGTCCCGGAGTGATCCCCGGGGTGCGTTTACGTGTCGGTCATCAACACTCGCGGTTTTTGTTGATTCTGACCCGTTTTGTGGACTATTACTCACTGTTTCGGGGTCCCGGAGTGATTTCCACGATTAGCGAACCCCGGGGTGCGTTTACGCGCCGGTCATCAACACTCACAATTTTGGCCGATTCTAGCCCATTTCGTGGATTATTACTCACTGTTTTGGGGTCCCGAAGTGATTTCCACGAGTAACGAACCCCTGAGTGCATTTACGTGTCGGTCATCAACACTCACAGTTTTTCCCCATTTTGGCCCGTTTCGTGGACTATTACTCACTGTTTTGGGCTCCCGGAATGATTTCCATGATTGACGAACCCCGGGGTGCGTTTACGTGTCGGTCATCAACACTCACAGTTTTGGGGTCCCGAAGCGATTTCCACGATTGACGAACCCCTGGGTGCGTTTACGTGTCGGTCATCAACACTCGCGGTTTTTGTCGATTCTGGCCCGTTTCGGGGACTATTACTCACCATTTTGTGGTCCCAAAGCGATTTTCACGGTTGTCGAACCCCAAGGTTTGCTTATGTGTTGGTCGTCAAGAATATCAGTTTGGGCCCATTCTGGCCCTTATCTTGGACAATTACTCAGTTTTGGGGTCCCAAAGTAATTTCCATGATTGATGAACCCTGGGGTGCGTTTACGTGTTGGTCATCAACGCTCACAGTTTTGGCTGATTCTAGTCTATTTTGTGGACTATTACTCACTGTTTTGGGGTTCCGTAGTTATTTCCACGATTATCGAACTCCTGGGTGCGTTTACGTGTCGGTCATCAACACTCGCGGTTTTTGTCGATTCTGACCCGTTTCGTGGACTATTACTCACCGTTTTGTGGTCCCAAAGCAATTTTCACGGTTGTCGAACCCCAAGGTGTGCTTACGTGTTGGTCGTCAAGAATATCAGTTTGGGCCGATTCTGGCGCTTTTGTTATACAATTACTTAGTTTTGTGGTCCCGAAGTGATTTCCACGATTGATGAATCCCGGGGTGTGTTTACGTGTCGGTCATCAACACTCACGATTTTGGCCGATTCTTGTCCGTTTCGTGCACTATTACTTAGCATTTTGGGGTCTCAGAGCAATTTCCACGATTGACGATCCCCGGGGTGCGTTTACGTGTCCGTCGTGTCACTCACAGTTTTGGCCAATCTTGACCCGTTTCATGTACTATTCCTCACCGTTTTGGGGTCCCGAAGCGATTTCCATAGTTATTGAACCCCAAGGTGCACTTCCGTCTGGGTCATCAACACTCACAACTTTTGCTGATTCTGGCCCGTTTCATGGACTATTACTCACTATTTTGGGGTCAGGGAGTGATTTCCACGATTAACGAACCCCTGGGTGCGTTTACGTGTCGGTCATCAACACTCGCGGTTTTTGTCGATTCTGACCCGTTTCGTGGACTATTACTCACCGTTTTGTGGTCCCAAAGCGATTTTCACGGTTTTCGAACCCCAAGGTTTGCTTACGTGTTGGTCGTCAACACTATCAGTTTGGGCCGATTCTGGCCCTTTTCTTGGAGAATTATTCAGTTTTGGGGTCCCAAAGTGATTTCCACGATTGATGAACCCCGGGGTGCGTTTACGTGTCAGTCATCAACACTCAGAATTTCGGCCGATTCTTGTCCGTTTCATGCACTATTACTTAGCATTTTGGGGTCTCAGAGCGATTTCGACGATTGACGATCCCCGGGGTGCGTTTACGTGTCCGTCGTCAACAATCACGGTTTTTGCCAATTCAGACCCGTTTCGTTTACTATTCCTCATTGTTTTGGGGTCCCGAAGCGATTTCCATAGTTATGGAACCCCTAGGTGCGCTTACGTGTTGGTCATCAACAGTCACAGTTTTTGCCGATTCTGGCCCGTTTTGTGGCCTATTATTTTCTGTTTTGGGGTCCCGGAGTGATTTCCACTATTAACAAACCCCTGGGTGCCTTTACGGGTGTGGCCAATTCTGACCCGTTTCGTTTACTATTCCTCATCGTTTTAGGGTCCCGAAGCGATTTCCATAGTTATTGAACCCCAAGGTGAGCTTACGTGTCGGTCATCAACACTCGTAGTTTTTGCCGATTCTGGCCCGTTTCGTGGCCTATTATTCTCTGTTTTGGGGTCCCGGAGTGATTTCCACTATTAATGAACCCCTGGGTGCCTTTACGTGTTGGTTATCAACACTCGCAGTTTTTGTTGATTCTGACCCGTTTCGTGGACTATTACTCACCATTTTGGGGTCCCACAGCGATTTCCACGATTGACGATCCCCAGGGTGCGTTTATGTGTCTGTCGGCAACACTCACAGTTTTTGCCCATTCTGACCCGTTTCGTGAACTACTCACTGTTTTGGGGTCCCGGAGTGATTTCCACAATTGACGAACCCTGGGGTGCGTTTATGTGTCGGTCATCAACACTGACAATTTTGGCCGATTCTGACCCGTTTTGTGGACTATTACTCACTGTTTTGGGGTCCTGGAGTGATTTTCACGATTAACGAACCCCGGGGCGTGTTTACGTTTCGGTCATCAACACTCACAGTTTTGGCTGATTCTGGCCCATTTCATGGATTATTACTCCTTGTTTTGGGGTCCCGTAGTGATTTCCACGATTAACGAACCCCAGGGTGCGTTTACGGTTCGGTCATCAGCACTCGCGGTTTTTGTCGATTCTGACCCGTTTCGTGGACTATTACTCACCGTTTTGTGGTCCCAAAGCGATTTTCACGGTTGTCGAACCCCAAGGTGTGCTTACGTGTTGGTCGTCGAGAATATCAGTTTGGGCCGATTCTGGCGCTTTTCTTGGACAATTACTCAGTTTTGGGGTCCCGAAGTGATTTCCACGATTGATGAACCCCGGGGTGCGTTTACGTGTCAGTCATCAACACTCACAATTTCGGCCGATTCTTGTCCGTTTCGTGCACTATTACTTAGCATTTTGGGGTCTCAGAGCGATTTCGACGATTGACGATCCCGGGGTGCGTTTACGTGTCCGTCCTATCACTCATAGTTTTGGCCAATTCTGACCCGTTTCGTTTATTATTCCTCACCGTTTTGGGGTCCTGAATCGATTTCCATTGTTATTTAACCCAAAGGTGCGCTTACGTGTCGGTCATCGACACTCACAGTTTTTGCCGATTCTGGCCCGTTTTGTGGACTATTACTCACTGTTTCGGGGTCCCGGAGTGATTTCCGTGATTAACGATCCCTGTCGTTGGCAAAACCGGCGGATCTCGGGTAGGGGTTCCCGAACTGTGCGTCTAGGCGGATGGTAATAGGAGACAAGGGACACGATGTTTTTACCCAGGTTCGGGCCCTCTCGATGGAGGTAAAACCCTACTCCTGCTTGATTAATATTGATGATATGGGTAGTACAAGAGTAGATCTACCACGAGATCAAAGAGGCTAAACCCTAGAAGCTAGCCTATGGTATGATTGTTGTTCGTCCTATGGACTAAAACCCTCCGGTTTATATAGACACCGGAGAGGGTTAGTGTTACACAGAGTCGGTTACAATGGTAGGAGATCTACATATCCATATCGCCAAGCTTGCCCTCTACGCCAACGAAAGTCCCATCCGGACACGGGACAAAGTCTTCAATCTTGCATCTTCATAGTCCAGGAGTCCGGCCAACGGAGATAGTTTGGCTATTCGAACACCCCCTAATCCAGGACTCCCTCAGTAGCCCCTGGACCAGGCTTCAATAACGACGAGTCCAACGCGCATATTGTCTTCGGCATTGCAAGGCGGGTTCCTCCTCCGAATAATTCATAGAAGATTTTGAACACAAGGATAGTGTCCGGCTCTGCAAAATAAGTTCCACATTCCCCCATAGGAGAATAATCTTTAGACAAATTCAATCTGCTGACGTATTCTATGGCGTGACGTCACACCACGGCCAAGCCTTTATTGGAATCGTTTTTACTGTCCCACCTCAGCGTGTTTAACGAGGCGGTTTCCTTGGCACGTCTTGTCAAAGCAGAGATCGTGTCCCCTTATTCCGGGATTCTCATCAATACGGGCGAGGGTAACCCAGTCGTGCCCGTTGGCGCGCCTCCTCTATCGAAGGCGAGTCGCGAACGGTCACGGGGAGGGCTCTTGGTATTCAACCTCTTTATAACGAGACCAAGGCCCGCTCCTTTTTTTTCAATCTCAATCGAATCCGCCCCTCACCTCGAGTTCCAACACCCAAAGCTCTAGGTTCAGGCGCTTCAGACCTCTGAGGATGTCCGGCTCCAACCTGCAAGGCCGGTGGATGCCTTCCTCTGTCACGGAAGAAGACGTGCTAAAGCTGAGAGACACCCGGTATCTAACCGGCGAAATTTCGCACAGGCTGCCTGCCCAAGGGAAGGTTATTCCCACTCCCAAGCCTGGTGAGAGCGTGGTGTTCGTGTCTCACTTCCTTCGCAGGTTAGGCTTCCCGACGGACCCCTTCGTGAGGGGGCTCATGTTTTATTATGGGCTGGAATTTGATGACTTGGATCCGGAGTCCATCCTCCACATCTCATCATTCATTGTCGTATGTGAAGCCTTCCTACGCATTACCCCTCACTTCGGGTTGTGGCTCAAAACCTTCAAAGTGGAACCGAAGATGATCAAGGGGCAGCAGGCAGAGTGCGGAGGGGCTGTTATAAGCAAGAATGTTGACGCTCCATGGCCCGAGGGCTCTTTTCAAGAGGATCTTATTCTGTGGCAACAAGAGTGGTTTTATATCACCGCTCCCAGGGGCACCAAATGGGTGGCGCCACCTGCCTTTCGCTCGGGTCCTCCACCGCGGCTGTTGTCATGGGTCAATAAAGGGCTCGACTGGGGGCCGTCCAAGGATGTGCCCTTGTTGCAGGGCCGTATTCGAGACCTCCTAGAGCGTGAGATCAATCAGGTCGAAGTAGCGCAGGTCATGCTGATTCATCGCACCCTGCCCTACAAACGTCGCCCCCTCCACCTGTGGCAGGTCAATCCGGAGATACCACGAGCTCTCCAACATTTTATGGGTGTAACGCCCGTGGAGATGTACCAACTGTTCTTCGGATCATGAGCAATGTGTCCGGACTTGACCGAGGACGCAGGTCTGAGCTGCAATCGCCCGGATACTCAAATAAGTAGTCCTGTACCCGGACATGCTATCCGTATATCTATCATAAACTTGCCTTTAAAAGAGCTGTCCCTTGAACAGGAGTGGATAGCGAAAGCAAAACTGATCCACCGTCCGGCCCCCCTCCCTGAGACCACACCGGATCCTGTGTTAACCAAGATGCTAGAGGCTGCGCCTTTTGAAGAAGGCGAAGGGGGGAACAAGGGAGCTACTGCCTCCGTGAAGGAGTTTATCATGAAAGGAGGGATCGAGAATCCCTCCCTCTAAGGGGAGAAGAGGACCGCTTCTGAAGATCCGGAGACCAAGGCCTCGAAGTGGAGGAAGAAACCCTCGCCAGAGGGTCCTGCATCGGGAGATGCCCCGGCCGCACTATTTCCCCAAGGAGATCAGCCCTCCAGCAAGCCGTAAGTAAAGAGGGGCGTTTTCTTAAAATGAGAGACATCCCTGTTTTATTTCTGAAGATAACCGAAATTTTTCCTTGTAATTCGGATCTCAGCCCTTCTCAGTAGAGCTCGTCTTCAGGGGATCTCGATCCGGAGATGATGGAGAGTGAAACGCCTCCGCCTACCGTACCGTCATGCGAGGTGGACGACCCTGAGGTGTCGTCACGGAGGTTTCTCCGAATCCGGTGGGGCTCGAAGGCAGTCGTATGTCCCCTCAAAGCCCTCCATGTCCGGCCTTCGAAAAAGGCCATCTGACGAGTCTGGCACCGACTGGTGTACGGTCGGAGGAGCTGAAAGATCTGCTCGTGCGAGCGTCTATCTCGGAAGATCACCGTGCGCTAATGGGTACGGTGATTGAAAGGATTTCATCCGCTGAAAGCAGATTGCATGAAGCCGTCATAAGTTTACTGACGGGTTTTGAGGTAGGCAAAATGATGTACCTTCTGACAGTTTGGCATATAGGATCCGCCCTGTATAGATAGTAGCCCCTGAGACTCGGTGCGTTGTCAAAAATGACAGCGCGGCGAGGATCATAATCCCAGGTATAATATGCACTCTTCCTATGTAGGTTGCGAAGCGTCCGGTGGCAAGCCGGACTGATGAATTTGCCTAACTAAAGCGGTAGCTTGACGTGGCGGATTCTGACATCGCGCTTGTCAATAAGCGGCTTGACGAGTCACAAGTTATGCATCTTCTCCGCGGACACCCGGTAAGGTAGCTTAATGTATGTGCCTTACAACATGTATGCTTGACGCAGATGGTGCCGCTGCCATGGAGAACCTTTGGGCGGAACTCGCCCGAGCCAAGGAGCAAGCCCAAAAAAGTGATGCGGCCGAAGAGCTGAGAGCCGAACAGGCTGCTCACTGCCGAAGCAAGAAAGAAATGGCCGAGTTGCCCGTAAAGTTGAAGAATGCTACCGACCGTTGCAAGCTTCTTGAAAAAGAAGGTCGAGCAGAACAAGAGGACCTGAAAAAGGCCTCTACTGAGGCCAAGGATGCTCGCTCTGCGATGAGAGCTATGAAAGAGGAGCTACATCGGGCCGAAGATATTGCGGCTGGAAAGCCTTTTCTGCTGCGGAGGAAATTCACGGATCCTAAGTATGCTAAGTTGGGCCAGCTGTGGGGTGCGGAGGATGCTTATCTGGACTTGGCGGCGAGTGCCGCAGACGCGGCCGAACACTTCCAAGGCCAAAAGGATCACGGAATGGAAGAGCTTTTTTGGTCGCAGTTCCTTGGTGCGGTGCCGCATATTAGTGCAATGAAGCGGTCAGCATGCATAGAGGGTGCGCGGATGGCTCTTGCCCGTGTCAAGACATACTGGGTGGAGATGAAGGCCACCGACGTTGCATCCCAGGATTCGGACAGAAGCCGAGTACCTGCCGAGCACTATTTTGAGGAAGTCCTGCAGGGCGCTCGTTTAATAGAGACGCAGTGCTCGAAGGATATTATGTTCAAATGACATGTATGATTTGTGAAACAATATAATATAAGGGCCTTTTATACTTGTGCATTCAAGTATTAAAACACCTCCTGTGCGGCCGTTAATGTATATGCGTATATAACCTGAAAGATGGCAGTCTTCAGCTTCAGCCCCCACGGACATAGTTCGGGGGTGTTTGCAAAAAAGGCGCATTTTCGCACTTAATCCAACATCTTGGTCCTGTGAAGGAGGTGATAGTGTAGCAAACTAGGCAACCGGACTATAATGCTTTATCACTTTCACTTAGCCATAGGAGTTCGATGGTGGGGATACTATATAGCCCCTAGGGGCACCGCGCTCTCCCGAATTCGGGGCGCGTATGTGCCTGACCGGGAAACGGTCCTTCATTAATGCGGAGGAATTCTAAACATTCCGGTGGGTCATCGAGTGGTTGATCAGTCTCACGCTATATCATGATAGTCAGTTTTCGGCTTTCTCTACTGAGGTGCTCACCAGGCCGAACCCGGGCACAATCGCAGTAGTTCTCCTGGTGCCGCGTTAGCCGAGAGAGCGGAACGTAAGGCAGCAAAACACAGGAGCCGGGCAAACCCAACATTTGACCAAAGACATGATTCGGAGCTGATGCATATAAGGCCTAACTCGAGACGCCGAACACTCCCTAAGGTATTCGGTCTTTATGAAAACGGGTAGAACAATGCCCTAAGCCCCTGGTGTCCAGGTATGTGCAAGAAATTCTGACGCGGCCGATGCCAAAACGCCAGCCTCCTCCTCGGTTATAGGAAGAAACCGGGGGATGTGTATCAACAAGAGACAGTAAAAGAGGTTTACGTAGGGTCTTAATCTGAAAAGAATCCTTGCAACCATTCCCTACTGCACGTCCGCGCCTGTGTCTCCATTGTGCCGTATCCTGGACGGGTGTAGCACGGTGTTTATCTGTAAAGGAGAAGAACTTAGTTGAAGAGAGATCGTGTGAAAAATGTACTTTATATTAAATAAAAGGAGTACGGTTCGAAAAGCGAATAAAATTGAGCTTTATTGTCTCTTGTTGTACATGCATGCAGCCCCTTGTATGGGGGTGTGCGGCTAGTAGGCCTTCATATGTTTACGCTGGACTCGTCTAGCCGTGTCCGGGGTCTGAATGACCTGTTCAGGTGCTTGGTTTAGTGGAGCCGGATTAGTGTGTGACTGTCCAGGCAGTCTCATGTTCTTCCATGCTCGAGTAACACTTGATATTTCCCTTGAATGAGATGATGCCGCGTGGACCGGGCATTTTAAGTGTAAGAGATGCATAATGCGGTATTGCGTTAAAGCGGGCGAAAGCTTCACGTCCCAATAGTGCTTGATAACTACCTTTGAATGGGGCGATATGGAAGGTTAACTTTTCGTGGCGGAAGTTGTCGGATGAGCCGAACACAACTTCTAGTAGTAGGGAGCCCGTGCAATGGCATATAGGCTTGGCATTACCCCCTTGAAGGAGGTGTTGCTGTGGCGAATTTTGGTTGGGTCTATCCCCATTTTGCAGATTGTGTCCTGATATAGCAGGTTTAGATCACTATCGCCGTCCATTAGGACTTCTGTGAATTGGAGTCCGTCAATTATAGGATCTAATATCAGGGCAGTCCATCCTGCATTCCGGATATGTCCGGAGTAATCCTGATGATCAAAGGTAATTTGTTTTGACAACCAATGTCGGGACTCCCCTGGGATAGGCCGTGCGGCGTGTATTTCTATGGGCGCTGTTTTGATTTTCCCTTTTGTCACTTGAAGTGAGTTTACTGTTTTGACTTCTTGTGGGAAATTCTTTTGTTTTCCGGTGCTCTGCTTGTGGGGTTCGTCATCGTCTTCGGTTGGTGTGTCGAGCCCCTTGTGTTCGGCATTGAGTTTGCCGGACTGCTTGAAGACCCAACAATCTTTGTTGGTATGGTTTGCAGGCTTCCCGGGGGTACTGTGGATTTGGCATACTTTGTCCAAGATTTTGTTTAAGTTGGATAGCTCGTGGCTGTTATCCTTGAGGGGCACTTTTTTATGATTCTACCGAGAGCTTTTGAATCCCGCGTTGACTGCCATGCTCTTCGGGATGTTTCCCCTTGTCCAGCGCTGGTCCTGGCCATTGTTCTTGGCTTTTCCTGGCCAAGGTGCCTGGCGAGCCATTCGTCTCAGACGTTGTGTTTGAAAGCTGCTAAGGCTTCGGCGTCCGGACAGTTGACAATTTGGTTCTTTTTAGTGAGGAACCTGTTCCAGAATTTGCGGGCTGACTCTCCGGGTTGTTGAGTTATGTGACTTAAATCGTCTGCATCCGGAGGGCGGACATAAGTCCCCTGAAAGTTTCCCCGAAAATCCTCCTCGAGCTCTTCCCAACTTCCAATGGTATTTTCAGGGAGGCTTTTAAGCCAGTGCCGTGCTGGCCCTTTGAGCTTGAGGGGTAAGTATTTTATGGCATGGAGATCATCTCTTCTAGCCATGTGTATGTGGAGGATGTAATCCTCAATCCAGACTCCCGGGTCTGTTGTTCCGTCGTATGCCTCTATGTTTACGGGTTTAAATCCCGCTGGGAATTCGTGATCCAGCACCTCATCGGTGAAACATAGGGGGTGTGCGGCTCCCCTATATTTGGGTGTGCCGTGATGTCCGGATATTTGGCGTGTTGGATTGCTTAGAAGAGCTTGCTTTCTTGGCCCGTAGATGGACCTAACTGGGCCATCCTTTTGATACGAATCCTTATGCGGATCGCGTGCCGGCTTGTGTTCGGCGCCGCTTGCCGCTCTATGCTTGACATGTGGTCGTCTATCCGACTGGGCGGCCTCTTGGTTCTTTGATTGCGGGGGCTCTACGGCCTCCTCATCGAATTCGGGCAGTACTTTGCGCTTCGGGTAGCTCTTTGTTTGGCGGCTGTCGCCATATTTATCTGCGGTGTTGAGTACCTTGCTCCATCTGACTCTGAGTGCATCTTCCGCTTCTGATTTTTTAGGCTATGCGCAGTGGCGACGAGCCTTTTGCGGAGGTTCTTCTGCTCCAACAACTTGTCCGGTGTGAGATCATCCTGACTGTTATCTTCGCCGGGGACGGGTTGTTTATCCAAGTTGTCCTGTTCGGACGGTTGTTCAATGGCATGTTCGTCGTCCACCGGTTCGACCTGCTCTATGGCTAGGTCTGTATGGCCGCCATCTTTGTCGAGGCGGGACTTTGTGTGGCACTTTCGTCGCCCTCTTGATTGCTTTTCGAGGGATTTATCCTTAGTAGCGTCCCGTTGTTCCTCGTCGTCACTTCCTTTAGGTGTATCCACCATGTATACATCGTGAGATGGGGTGGCTGTCCAGTATCCTGTAGGTGCTGGTTCGTGGTTATCTCCTACCTCGTCGTCCATACCGTGGATGTCTTCGAAGTCGAAATTGAGCACGTCATTTAAACTTTCAAAAGTGGCTATGAAGTGGGTGGTGGGTGAGTGTTGAATTTCTTCGTCATCCGCATCCCAACTTTCCTGACCATAGTCCGGCCAGGGCTCTCCTGATAAAGAGCTTTAGTGAATTCAGGATGTCGCCAAAGGGCGAGTGCTGAAAGATGTCCGCGGTAGTGAACTCCATAACCAGCGCCCAATCGGATTTGATTGGCAGGGGCGCGTGAGGTTACGAGTCCGGAGAGGAGTCCGGCACCTCGGAGTCACGGGCTTTGCAACGGACATGGATGGTGTTCGGCTCAATGCCGTAGAGATCGTAGCCCCCGAGGCGGTGTCCAGCCAGTCGTCCTCGATCGGCGAAGTCGGCTCTGAGCTAAGGGTCGGAGCGGACACTGGTGCGGCCTCCAGGGCACTGTTCGGCGGAAGATCTAGATCATACCCATCGAGACAGTGCGGCGCGCTTGGCTGTGGCTCGAATCCGTCGAAGATCAAGTCTCCGCGGATGTCAGCCGTGTAGTTCAAACTCCCAAATCTGACCTGATGACCAGGGGCGTAGCTTTCAATCTGCTCCAGATGGCCAAGTGAATTGGCCCGTAGTGCAAAGCCGCCGAATACGAAGATCTGTCCGGGGAGAAAAGTCTCACCCTGGACCACGTCGTTGTTGATGATCGAAGGAGCCATCGGGCCTAAAGGCGATGACACAGAGGAACTCTCAATGAAAGCACCAATGTCGGTGTCAAAACCGGCGGATCTCGGGTAGGGGTTTCTGAAGTGTGCGTCTAGGCGGATGGTAACAGGAGACAAGGGACACGATGTTTTTACCCAGGTTCGGGCCTTCTCGATGGAGGTAAAACCCTACTCCTGCTTGATTAATATTAATGATATGGGTAGTGCAAGAGTAGATCTACCACGAGATCAAAGAGGCTAAACCCTAGAAGCTAGCCTATGGTATGATTGTTGTTCGTCCTACGGACTAAAACCCTCCGGTTTATATAGACACGAGGGTTAGGGTTACACAGAGTCGGTTACAATGGTAGGAGATCTACATATCCGTATCGCCAATCTTGCCCTCCACGCCAAGGAAAGTCTCATCCGGACACGGGACGAAGTCTTCAATCGTGTATCTTCATAGTCCAGGAGTCCGGCCAACGGTGATAGTTCGGCTATCTGGACACCCCCTAATCCAGGACTCCCTCAATCCCCGAGGTGTGTTTACGTGTCAATCATCAACACTCACAGTTTTGGCCCATTCTGGCCCGTTTCGTGGATTATTACTCATTGTTTTGTGGTCCAGAAGTGATTTCCACGGTTAACGAACCCCTAGGTGCGTTTACGTGTCGGTCATCAACACTCGCGGTTTTTGTCGATTCTGACCCGTTTCGTGGACTATTACTCACCGTTTTGTGGTCCCAAAGCGATTTTCACGGTTTTCAAACCCCAAGGTGTGCTTATGTGTTGGTCGTCAATACTATTAGTTTGGGCCGATTCTAGCCCTTTTCTTGGACAATTACTCAGTTTTGGGGTCCCAAAGTGATTTCCACGATTAATGAACCTCGGGATGCGTTTACATGTCGGTAATCAACACTCATAATTTTGGCCGATTCTTGTCCGTTTCATGCACTATTACTTAGCATTTTGGGGTCTGAAAGCGATTTCGATGATTGATGATCCCCGGGGTGCGTTTACGTGTCTGTGGTCAACACTCACGGGTTTGGCCAATTCTGACCCGTTTCGTTTACTATTCCTCATCGTTTTAGGGTCCGGAAGCGATTTCCATAGTGTTGAACCCCAAGGTGCGCTTACGTGTTGGTCATCAACACTCATAGTTTTTGCCGATTTTGGCCCATTTCGTGGCCTATTATTCTCTGTTTTGGGGTCCCGGAGTGATTTCCACTATTAAGAACCCCTGGGTGCCTTTACGCGTTGGTTATCAACACTCGCAGTTTTTGTTGATTCTGACCCGTTTCGTGGACTATTACTCACCATTTTGGGGTCCCACAGCGGTTTCCATGATCGACGATCCCCAGGGTGCGTTTATGTATCTGTCGGCAACACTCACAGTTTTTGCCCATTCTGACCCGTTTCGTGGACTATTACTCACCATTTTGGGGGCCCCGAAGAGATTTCCATAGTTGTTGAACCCCAAGGTGCGCTTACGTGTCAGTCATCAACACTCACAGTTTTTGCCAATTCTGGCCCGTTTCGTGGACTATTACTCACTGTTTTGGGGTCCCGGAGTGATTTCCACGATTGACGAACCCTGGGGTGCGTTTACGTGTCGGTCATCAACACTCAAAGTTTGGCCGATTCCGGCCCATTTTGTGGACTATTACTCACCATTTCGGGGTCCCACAGCGATTTCCACGATCGACAATCCCCAGGGTGCGTTTATGTGTCTGTCGGCAACACTCATAGTTTTTGCCCATTCTGACCCGTTTTGTGAACTATTACTCACTGTTTTGGGGTCCCGGAGTGATTTCCACGATTGACGAACCCTGGGGTGTGTTTACGTGTCGGTCATCAACACTCACAGATTTGGCTGATTCTGGCCCGTTTTTTGGACTATTACTCACTGTTTTGGGGTCCCGGAGTGATTTTCACGATTAACGAACCCCAGGGTTCATTTACGCGTCGGTCATCAACACTCACAGTTTTGGCTGATTCTGGCCCATTTTGTGGATTACTACTCACTGTTTTCGGGTCCCAAAGTGATTTCCACGATTAACGAACCCCTGGGTGCATTTACGTGTCAGTCATCAACACTCACAATTTTGGCCGATTCTTGCCCGTTTCGTGCACTATTACTTAGCATTTTGGGGTCTCAGAGCGATTTCGACGATTGACGATACCCGGGGTACGTTTAGGTGTCCGTCGTCTCACTCACAGTTTTGGCCAATTCTGACCCGTTTCGTTTACTATTCCTCACCGCTTTGGGGTCCTGAAGTGATTTCCATTGTTATTGAACCCAAGGTGCGCTTACGTGTCAGTCGTCAACACTCATAGTTTTTGCCGATTCTGGCCCTATTTGTGGACTATTACTCAATTTTTCGGGGTGCCGGAGTGATTTCCATGATTAACGAACCCCGGGGTGCATTTACGCGTCGATCATCAACACTCACAGTTTTGGCCCATTCTGGCCCATTTCATGGATTATTACTCACTGTTTCGGGGTCCCGAAGTGATTTCCACGATTATCGAACCCCTAGGTGCGTTTACGTGTCGGTCATCAACACTCGCGGTTTTATCGATTCTGACCCGTTTCGTGGACTATTACTCACCGTTTTGTGGTCTCAAAGCGATTTCGACGGTTTTCGAACCCCAAGGTTTGCTTACGTATTGGTCGTCAAGACTATCAGTTTGGGCCGATTCTGGCCTTTTCTTGGACAATTACTTAGTTTTGGGGTCCCGAAGTGATTTCCACGATTGATGAACCCCGGGGTGCATTTACGTGTCGGTCATCAACAATCACAATTTTGCCCGATTCTTGTCCGTTTCATGCACTATTACTTAGCATTTTGGGGTCTCAAAGCGATTTCGACGATTGATGATCCCCGGGGTGCGTTTACGTGTCCGTCGTCAACACTCACGGGTTTGGCCAATTATGAACCGTTTTCTTTACTATTCGTCATCGTTTTAGGGTCCCGAAGGGATTTCCATAGTTATTGAACCCCAAGGTGAGCTTACTTGTCGGTCATCAACACTCACAATTTTTGCCGATTCTGGCCCGTTTCGTGGCCTATTATTCTCTGTTTTGGGGTCCCGGAGTGATTTCCACTATTAATAAACCCCTGGGTGCCTTTACGTGTTGGTTATGAACACTCGCAGTTTTTGTTGATTCTGACCCGTTTCGTGGACTATTACTCACCACTTTGGGTTCCCACAGTGATTTCCACGATCGACGATCATGAGGGTGCGTTTATGTGTCTGTCAGCAACACTCACAGTTTTTGCCCATTCTAACCCGTTTCGTGAACTGTTACTCACTGTTTTGGGGTCCCGGAGTGATTTCCACAATTGACGAACCCTGGGGTGCGTTTATGTGTCGGTCATCAACACTCACAATTTTGGCCGATTCTGACCCGTTTTGTGGACTATTACTCACTATTTTGGGGTCCCGAAGTGATTTTCACGATTAACGAACCCCGGGGTGCGTTTATGCGTCGGTCATCAAGACTAACAGTTTTGGCTGATTCTGGCCCATTTCGTGGATTATTACTCACTGTTTTGGGGTCCCGTAGTGATTTCCACGATTAACGAACCCCTGGATGCGTTTATGTGTCGGTCATCAACACTCGCGGCTTTTGTCGATTCTGACCCGTTTCGTGCACTATTACTCACCGTTTTGTGGTCCCAAAGCGATTTTCACGGTTGTCGAACCCCAAGGTGTGCTTACGTGTTGGTCGTCGAGAATATCAGTTTGGGCCGATTCTGGCGCTTTTCTTGGACAATTACTCAGTTTTGGGGTCCCGAAGTGATTTCCACGATTGATGAACCCCGGGGTGCATTTACGTGTTGGTCATCAACACTCACAATTTCCGTCAATTCTTGTCCGTTTCGTGCACTATTACTTGGAATTTTGGGGTCTTAGAGCGATTTCGATGATTGACGATCCCCAGGGTGCGTTTACGTGTCCGTCGTATCACTCACAGTTCTGGCCAATTCTGACCCATTTCGTTTACTATTCCTCACCGTTTTGGGGTCCTGAATCGATTTCCATTGTTATTGAACCCAAAGGTGCGCTTACGTGTCAGTCATCGACACTCATAGTTTTTGCCGATTCTGGCCCGTTTTGTGGACTATTACTCACTGTTTCGGGGTCCCGGAGTGATTTCCATGATTAACGATCCCCCAGGTGCATTTACGTGTCAATCATCAACACCCACAGTTTTGGCCCATTCTGGCCCGCTTCGTGGATTATTACTCACTGTTTTGGGGTCCCGAAGTGACTTCCACAGTTAACGAACCCCTAGGTGCGTTTACGTGTCGGTCATCAACACTCGCAGTTTTTGTCTATTCTGACCCATTTCATGGACTATTACTCACCGTTTTGTGGTCCCAAAGCGATTTTCACGGTTTTCGAACCCCAAGGTGTGCTTATGTGTTGGTCGCCAATACTATCAGTTTGGGCCGATTCTGGCCCTTTTCTTGGACAATTACTCAGTTTTGGGGTCCCGAAGTGATATCCACGATTGATGAACCCCGGGGTGCGTTTACGTGTCGGTCATCAACACTCACAATTTTGGCCAATTCTTGTCCGTTTTGGGGTCTCAAAGCTATTTCGACGATTGATGATCCCCGGGGTGCGTTTACGTGTTCGTCGTCAACACTCACGGGTTTGGCCAATTCTGACCCATTTTGTTTACTATTCCTCATCATTTTAGGGTCCCGAAGCGATTTCCATAGTTATTGAACCCCAATGTGAGCTTACGTGTCGGTCATCAACACTCACAGTTTTTGCCGATTCTGGCCCGTTTCATGGCCTATTATTCTCTGTTTTGGGGTCCCGGAGTGATTTCCACTATTAACGAACCCCTGGGTGCCTTTACGTGTTGGTTGTCAACACTCGCAGTTTTTGTTGATTCTGACCCGTTTCGTGGACTATTACTCACCATTTTGGGGTCCCACAGCGATTTCCACGATCGACGATCCCCAGGGTGTGTTTATGTGTCTGTCGGCAACACTCACAGTTTTTGCCCATTCTGACCCGTTTCGCGGACTATTACTCACCATTTTGGGGGCCCCGAAGAGATTTCCATAGTTGTAGAACCCCAAGGTGCGCTTACGTGTCGGTCATCAACACTCACAGTATTTGCCCATTCTGGCCCGTTTCGTGGACTATTACTCACGGTTTTAGGGTCCCAGAGTGATTTCCATGATTGGCGAACCCCGGGGTGCGTTTACGTGTCGGTCATCAACACACACAGTTTTGGCCGATTGTGGCCCGTTTTGTAGATTATTACTCACTGTTTTGGGGCCTCGGAGTGATTTCCACGATTGACGAAACCCGGGGTGCGTTTACGTGTTAGTCATCAACACTCAAAGTTTTGGCCGATTCTGGCCCGTTTTGTGGACTATTACTCACCATTTCGGGGTCCCACAACGATTTCCACGATCGACGATCCCCAGGGTGCGTTTATGTGTCTGTCGGCAACACTCACAGTTTTTGCCCATTCTGACCCGTTTTGTGAACTATTACTCACTGTTTTGGGGTCCCGGAGTGATTTCCACGATTGACGAACCCTGGGTTGCGTTTACGTGTCGGTCATCAACACTCACAGTTTTGGCTGATTCTAGCCCGTTTTGTGGACTATTACTCACTGTTTTGGAGTCCCGGAGTGATTTTCACGATTAACGAACCCCGGGGTGCATTTACGCGTCGGTCATCAACACTCACAGTTTTGGCTGATTCTGGCCCATTTCGTGGATTATTACTCACTGTTTTGGGGTCCCATAGTGATTTCCACGATTAACGAACCCCTGGGTGCGTTTACGTGTCGGTCATCAACACTCGCGGTTTTTGTCGATTCTGGCCCGTTTCGTGGACTATTACTCACCGTTTTGTGGCCCCAAAGCGATTTTCACGTTTGTCAAACCCCAAGGTGTGCCTACGTGTTGGTAGTCAAGAATATCAGTTTGGGCCAATTCTAGCACTTTTCTTGGACAATTACTCAGTTTTGGGGTCCCGAAGTGATTTCCACGATTGATGAACCCCGGGGTGCGTTTACGTGTCGGTCATCAACACTCACAATTTTGGCCGATTCTTGTCCGTTTCGTGCACTATTACTTAGCATTTTGGGGTCTGAGAGCGATTTCGACGATTGACGATCCCCGGGGTGCGTGTACGTGTGCTTCGTCTCACTCACAGTTTTGGCCAATTCTGACACGTTTCATTTACTATTCCTCACCGTTTTGGGGTCCTAAAGTGATTTCCATAGTTATTGAACCCCAAGGTGTGCTTACAAGTCGGTCATCAACAGTCACAGTTTTTGCCGATTCTGGCCCGTTTTGTGGCCTATTATAATCTGTTTTTGTGGCCTTTACGTGTTGGTTATCAACACTCGCAATTTTTGTTGATTCTGACCCGTTTCGTGGACTATTACTCACCATTTTCGGTTCCCACAGTGATTTCCATGATCGACGATCCCCGGGGTGCGTTTACGTGTCTATCGTCAACACTCATAGTTTTTGCCCATTCTTACCCGTTTCGTGGACTATTACTCACCATTTTGGGAACCCGAAGCGATTTCCATAGTTGTTGAACCCCAAGGTGCACTTACGTGTTGTTCATCAACACTCACAGTTTTTGCCAATTCTAGCCCGTTTCATGGACTATTACTCACTGTTTTTGGGTCCCGGAGTGATTCCCATGATTTACGAACCCCGGGGTGCGTTTACGTGTCGGTCATCAACCCTCGCAGTTTTGGCCGATTCTGGCCCGTTTTGTGGACTATTACTCACTGTTTCGGGGTCCCAGAGTGATTTCCACGGTTAACGAACCGTGGGGTGCGTTTACGCGTCAGTCATCAACACGCAAAGTTTTGGCCAATTCTAGACCATTTCGTGGATTATTACTCACTCTTTTGGGGTCCCGAAGTGATTTCCACGATTAACGAACCCCTGGTTGCGTTTATGTGTCGGTCATCAACACTTGCGGTTTTTGGCGATTCTGACCCGTTTCGTGAACTATTACTCACGGTTTTGTGGTCCCAAAGCGATTTTCACTGTTGTCGAACCCCAGGATGTGCTTACGTGTTGGTCATCAAGAATATCAGTTTGGGCCGATTCTGGCTTTTTTGGACAATTACTCAGTTTTGGGGTCCCAAAGTGATTTCCATGATTGATGAACCCCGGGGTGCGTTTACGTGTCGATCATCAACACTCACAATTTTGGCCGATTCTTGTCCATGTCGTGCACTATTACTTAGCATTTTGGGGTCTGAGAGCGATTTCGACGATTGATGATCCCCGGGGTGCGTTTACGTGTTCGTCGTCTCACTCATAGTTTTGGCCAATTCTGACCCGTTTCGTTTACTATTCCTCACCGTTTTGGGGTCCTGAAGCGATTTCCATAGTAATTGAACCCCAAGGTGCGCTTACGTGTCGGTCATCAACACTCACGGTTTTTGCCATTTCTGGCCCATTTCGTGGACTATTACTCACTGTTTTGTAGTCCGGGAGTGATTTCCACGATTAACGAACCCCTGGATGCGTTTACGTGTCGGTCATCAACACTCACAGGTTTTGTCGATTCTGACCCGTTTCATGGACTATTACTCACCATTTTGGGGTCCCAGAGCGATTTCCACGATTGACGATCCTCGGGGTGCTTTACGTGTCCGTCGTCAACACTCATAGGTTTGCCCAATTCTGACCCGTTTTTCATGGACTATTACTCACCATTTTGGGGACCCGAATCGATTTCCATAGTTGTTGAACCCAAAGGTGCGCTTACGTGTCCGTCGTCAACACTCACAGTTTTGACCAATTCTGGCCCGTTTCATGGGCTATAACTCACCCTTTTGGGGCCCCGAAGCGATTTCCATAGTAGTTGAACCCCCAAGGTGCGCTTACGTGTCGGTCATCAACACTCATAGTTTTCAACCATTCTAGCCCATTTTGTGGACTATTACACACTGTTTCGGGGTCCCGGAGTGATTTCCACGGTTAACGAACCCCGGGGTGCGTTTACGCGTCGGCCATCAACAATCACAGTTTTGGCCAATTTTGGCCCATTTCGTGGATTATTACTCACTCTTTTGGGGTCCCGAAGTAATTTCCATGATTAATGAAACCCTGGGTGCGTTTACATGTTGGTCATCAACACTCACGGTTTTGGCTGATTATGGCCCATTTCATGGACTATTACTCACTGTTTTGTGGTCCCAAAGCGATTTTCATGGTTGTCGAACCTCAAGGTGTGCTTACGTGTTGGTCGTCAAGACTATTAGTTTGGGTCGATTCTAGCCCATTTCTTGGACTATTACTCAGTTTTGGGGTCTTGAAGTGATTTCCACGATTGATGAACCACGCGGTACGTTTACGTGTCGGTCATCAACACTCACAATTTGGGCCGATTCTTGTCCGTTTCGTGCACTATTACGTAGCATTTTACCTAGAGCGATTTCGGCGATTGAAAATCTCCGGGGTGCGTTTACGTGTCCTGAAGCGATTCCCATAGTTGTTGAACCCCAAGGTGCACTTATGTGTCGTTCATCAAAACTCGCAGTTTTGGCCAATTCTGACCCGTTTCATGGACTATTACTCATCGTTTTGGGGTCCCGAAGTGATTTCCATAGTTGTTGAACCCCAATGTGCGCTTACGTGTCGGTCATCAAAACTCGCAGTTTTGGCCGAATCTGGAGCATTTCTTGGACTATTACTCACCGTTTTGGGGTCCCGGAGTGATTTCAAAGATTAACGAACCCCAGGGTGCGTTTACGTGTATGTCATCAATACTCACGGTTTTTGTCGATTCTGACCTGTTTCGTGGACTATTACTCACTGTTTTGTGGTCCCAAAGCGATTTCCACGATTGACGATCCCTGGGGTGCGTTTACGTGTCCGTCGTCAACATTCATAGTTTTGGCTAATTCTGACCCATTTCGTGGATTATTACTCACCATTTTGGGGCCCCGAAGAAATTCCCATAGTTGTTGAACCCCAAGGTGCGCTTACGTGTTGGTCACCAACACTCACAGTTTTCGCCCATTCTGGCCCGTTTCATGCACTATTACTCACTGTTTTGGGGTCCTGGAGTGATTTCCATAGTTATTGAACCCCGGGGTGCGTTTACGTGTCGGTCATCAACACTCATAGTTTTGGCAGATTCTGACTCGTTTCATGGACTATTACTCACTGTTTTGGGGTCCCGGTGTGATTTCTAGGATTGACGAACCCCGGGGTGCGTTTACGTGTCGGTCATCAACACTCATAGTTTTGGCCAATTCTGACCCGTTTCGTGGAATATTACTCACTGTTTGGGGGTCCCAGAGTGATTTCCATGATTGGCGAACCCCGGGATGCATTTACGTGTCCGTCGTCAACACTCATAGTTTTGGCCAATTCTGACCTGTTTCGTGGACTATTACTAACCATTTTGGGGCCCCAAAGCAATTTCCATAGTTGTTGAACCCCAAGGTGCGCTTACATGTCGGTCGTCAACACTCATAGTTTTCGCCCATTCTGGCCCGTTTCGTGGAGTATTACTCACTATTTTGCGGTTCCGAAGTGATTTCCGTGATTGACGAACCCCGGGGTGCGTTTACGTGTCGGTCGTCAACACTCACAATTTTGGCCGATTCTGGCCCGTTTTGTGGACTATTACTCACTGTTTTGGGGTCTCGGGTGATTTTCACGATTAACGAACCCTGGGTTGCGTTTACGTGCCGGTCATTAACACTCACAGTTTTGGCTGATTCTGCCACGTTTTTTGGACTATTACTCACTGTTTCGGGGTCCCGGAGTGATTTCACGATTAACGAACCCCTGGGTGCATTTACGTGTCGGTCATCAACACGCGCGGTTTTTGTCGATTCTGATCCGTTTCGTGAACTATTACTCACCGTTTTGTGGTCCCAAAGCAATTTTCACGGTCGTCGAACCCCAAGATGTCCTTACGTGTTGGTCGTCAAGACTATGAGTTTGGGCCGATTCTGGCCCTTTTATTGGACTATTACTAAGTTTTGGGGTCCCGAAGTGATTTCCACGATTGATGAACCCCGGGGTGCGTTTACGTGTCGGTCATCAACACTCACAATTTTGGCCGATTCTTGTCCGTTTCTTGCACTATTACTTCGCATTTTATGGTCCCAGAGTGATTTCGAGGATTGACGATCTCCGGGGTGCGTTTACGTGTCCGTCATCACCACTCATTATTTTGGCCAATTCGGACCCGTTTCGTGGACTATTACTCACTGTTTTGGGGTCCCGAAGTGATTTGCATAGTTGTTGAACCCCATGGTGCGCTTACGTGTCGGTCATCAACACTAACAGTTTTCGCCCATTCTGGCCCGTTGCATGGACTATTACTCACTATTTCGGGGTCTCGGAGTGATTTCCATGATTGACGAACCCCAGGGTGCGTTTACGTCTCGGTCATCAACACTCATAGTTTTGGCCGATTCTGGCCCTTTTTAGACTATTACTCACTGTTTTGGGGTCTCGGAGTGATTTCGACGATTAACGAACCCCGGGGTGCGTTTACGTGTCGGTCATCAACACTCAATGTTTTGGCTGATTCTGTCCCATTACTCACTGTTTTGGGGTCCCGGTGTGATTTCCACGATTAACGGACCCCTGGGTGCGTTTACGTGTATGTCATCAATACTCGCAGTTTTTGTCGATTCTGACCTGTTTCGTGGACTATTACTCATTGTTCTGTGGTCCCGAAGTGATTTTCACAATTGACGATCCCCGGGGTGAGTTTACGTGTCCGCCGTTAACACTCACAGTTTTGGCCAGTTCTGACCCGTTTTGTGGACTATTACTCACCATTCTGGGGCCCCGAAGTGATTTCCATAATTGTTGAACCCCAAGGTGCGGTTATGTGTTGGTCATCAACACTCACAGTTTTCGCCCATTCTGGCCCGTTTCATGGACTATTACTCACGGTTTTGGGGTCCTGGAGTGATTTCCCTGATTGACGAACCCCGGGGTGTGTTTACGTGTCGGTCATCAACACTCATAGTTTTGGCCGATTCTAACCCGTTTCATGGACTATTACTCACTCTTTTGTGGTCTCGGAGTGATTTCCATCATTGACTAGCCCCGGGATGCGTTTATGTGTCCGTCGTCAACACTCACAGTTTTGGCCAATTCTGACCCATTTCATAGACTATTACTCACCATTTTGGGGCCCCGAAGCGATTCCCATAGATGTTGAACCCCAAGGTGCGCTTACGTGTCGGTCATCAACTCTCACAGTTTTCGCCCATTCTGGCTCGTTTTGTGGACTATTACTCACTATTTTGGGGTCCCGGAGTGATTTCCATTATTGACGAACCCCGAGGTGCCTTTACGTGTCGGTCATCAACACTCACAGTTATGGCCGATTCTGGCCCGTTTTGTGGACTATTAGTCACTGTTTTTGGGTCCCAGAGTGATTTTCACGACTAACGAACCCTGGGGAGCGTTTACGTGTCGGTCATTAACACTCACAGTTTTGGCCGATTCTGACCCATTTCATGGACTAATACTCACTGTTTTGGGGTCCCGGAGTGATTTCCACAATTAACGAACCCCTGGGTGCGTTTACGTGTCGGTCATCAACACTCGAGGTTTTTGTCGATTCTGGCCAGTTTCGTATACTATTACTCACCGTTTGGTGGTCCCAAAGCGATTTTCACAGTTGTCGAACCCCAAGGTGTGCTTACGTGTTGGTCGTCAAGACTATCAGTTTGGGCCGATTCTGGCCCTTTTCTTGGAAAATTACTCGGTTTTAGGGTCCCGAAGTGATTTCCACAATTGATGAACCCCGGGGTGAGTTTACTTGTCGGTCATCAACACTCACAATTTTTACCGATTCTTGTCCGTTTCGTGCACTATTACTTAGCATTTTATGGTCCCAGGCCAATTTCGATGATTGACGATCTCCGGGGTGCATTTACGTGTCCGTCGTTAACACTCACAGTTTTGGCCAATTCTGACTCGTTCCATGGACTATTACTCACCGTTTTGCGGCCCCAAAGCGATTTCCATAGTTGTTGAACCCCAAGGTGCGCTTACATGTCGGTCATCAAAACTCACCTTTTTGGGGTCCCGGGGTGATTTCCACGATTAACGAACCCTTGGGTGCGTTTACGTGTATGTCATCAACACTCGCGGTTTTTGTAGATTATGACCCATTTCGTGGACTATAACTCACTGTTTATGTGTCCCTCGTCAACACTCATAGTTTTGGCCAATTCTGGCCCATTTAGTGGACTATTACTCACCATTTTGGGGCCCCGAAGTGATTTCCATAGTTGTTGAACCGTAAGGTGCACTTACATGTTGGTTATCAACACTCACAGTTTTCGCCCATTCTGGCCCGTTTCGTGGACTATTACTCGTTGTTTTAGTGTCCCGGAGTGATTTCCATGATTGACGAACCCAGGGTGCGTTTACGTGACGGTCATCAACACTCACAGTTTTGGCCGATTCTGGCCCGTTTGTGGACTATTACTCACTGTTTTGGGGTCCCGGAGTGATTTCCACGATTAACGAACCCCGGGGTGCGTTTACGTGTCGGTCATCAACACTAACAGTTTTGGCCGACTCTGGCCCATTTCATGGACTATTACTCACTGTTTTGGGGTCCCGGAGTGATTTCCACGATTAACGAACCCCTGGGTGCGTTTACGTGCCGGTTATCAACTCTCGCGGTTTTTGACGATTCTGATCCGTTTCGTGGACTATTACTCACCATTTTGTGGTCCCAAAGCGATTTTCACGGTTATTGAATCCCAAGGTGTGTTTATGGGTTGGTGGTCAAGACTATCAGTTTGGGCCGATTCTGGCCCATTTCTTCGACTATTACTCAGTTTTGGGGTCCCGAAATGATTTCCACGATTGATGAACCCCGGGGTGCGTTTACGTGTCGGTCATTAACACTCACAATTTTCGCTGATTCTTGTCTGTTTCGTGCACTATTACTTGGCGTTTTGTGGTCCTTGAGCGATTTCGACGATTGACGTTCTCCGGGGTCCATTTACGTGTCAGTCGTCAACACTCACCAATTCTGACCCGTTTCGTGGACTATTACTCGCTGTTTTGGGTCCCAAAGCGATTTCCATAGTTGTTGAATCCAAAGGAAAGCTTAAGTGTCGATCATCAAAACTCGCAGTTTTTGCCGATTCTGGCCCGTTTCATGGACTATTACTCACTGTTTTGGGGTCCTGGAGTGATTTCAATGATTGACGAACCCCGGGGTGTGTACGTGTCGGTCATCAACACTCATAGTTTTGGCCGATTCTGACCCGTTTCGTGGACTATTACTCACTCTTTTGGGGTCCCGGCGTAATTTCCATCATTGACTAACCCGGGGATGCATTTACGTGTCCGTCATCAACACTCACAGTTTTGGCCAATTCTGACCCATTTCATAGACTATTACTCACCATTTTGGGGCCCCGAAGCGATTTCCATAGTTGTTGAACCCCAAGGTGCGCTTACGTGTCGGTCATCAACTCTCACAGTTTTCGCCCATTCTGGACCGTTTTGTGGACTATTACTCACTGTTTTGGGGTCCCGGAATGATTTCCATTATTGATGAACCCCGAGGTGCGTTTATGTGTCGGTCATCAACACTCACAGTTATGGCTCATTCTGGCCCGTTTTGTGGACTGTTAGTCACTGTTTTTGCGTCCCGGAGTGATTTTCACGACTAACGAACACTGGGGTGCGTTTACGTGTCGGTCATTAACACTCACAGTTTTGGCCGATTCTGGCCCATTTCATGGACTAATACTCACTGCTTTGGGGTCCCGGAGTGATTTCAACAATAAACGAACCCCTGGGTGCGTTTACATGTTGGTCATCAACACTCGCGGTTTTTGTCGATTCTGACCCGTTTCGTATACTATTACTCACCGTTTAGTGGTCCCAAAGCGATTTTCACGGTTGTCGAACCCCAAGGTGTGCGTACGTGTTGGTCATCAAGACTATCAGTTTGGGCCGATTTTGGCCCTTTTCTTGGACTATTACTTAGTTTTAGGGTCCCGAAGTGATTTCCACAATTGATGAACCCCGGGGTGTGTTTACTTGTCGGTCATCAACACTCACAATTTTTACCGATTCTTGTCCGTTTCGTGCACTATTACTTAGCATTTTATGGTCCCAGGCCGATTTCGATGATTGACGATCTCCGGGGTGCATTTACGTGTCCGTCGTTAACACTCACAATTTTGGCCAATTCTGACCCATTCCATGGACTATTACTCACCATTTTGCGGTCCCGAAGCGATTTCCATAGTTGTTGAACCCCAAGGTGCGCTTATGTGTCGGTCATCAAAACTCACCGTTTTGGGGTCCCGGGGTGATTTCCACAATTAATGAACCCTTGGATGCGTTTACGTGTACGTTATCAACACTCGTGGTTTTTGTCGATTATGACCCGTTTCGCGGACTATTACTCACTGTTTATGTGTCCCTCGTCAACACTGAAAGTTTTGACCAATTCTGACCTGTTTAGTGGACTATTACTCACCATTTTGGGGCCCCGAAGTGATTTCCATAGTTGTTGAACCCTAAGGTGCACTTACATGTTGGTTATCAACACTCATAGTTTTTGCCCATTATGGTCCGTTTTGTGGACTATTTCTCACTGTTTTGAGGTCCCGGAGTGATTTCCATGATTGACGAACCCAGGGTGCGTTTATGTGACGGTCGTCAACACTCACAGTTTTGGCCGATTCTGGCCCGTTTTGTGGACTATTTCTCACTGTTTTGTGGTCCCGGAGTGATTTTCATGATTAATGAACCCCGGGGTGCGTTTACGTGTAGGTCATCAACACTCAAACTTTTGGCCGATTCTGGCCCATTTCGTGGACTATTACTCACTGTTTTGGGGTCCCGGAGTGATTTCCACGACTAACGAACCCCTGGGTGCGTTTACGTGTCGGTCATCAACTCTCGCGGTTTTTGTCAATTCTGATCCGTTTCGTGGACTATTACTCACCGTTTTGTGGTCCCAAAGCGATTTTCACGGTTATCGAATCCCAAGGTGTGCTTATGTGTTGGTCGTCAAGACTATCAGTTTGGGTCGATTCTGGCCCATTTCCTGGACTATTACTCAGTTTTAGGGTCCCGAAGTGATTTCCACGATTGATGAACCCCGGGGTGCGTTTACCTATCGGTCATCAACACTCACAATTTTGGCCGATTCTTGTCTGTTTCGTGCACTATTACTTGACGTTTTGTGATCCCTGAGCGATTTCGACGATTGATGTTCTCCGGGGTCCATTTACGTGTCAGTCGTCAACACTCACCAATTCTCACCCGTTTCGTGGACTATTACTCGCCGTTTTGGGTCCCGAAGCGATTTCCATAGTTGTTGAATCCAAAGGAGCGCTTAAGTGTCGGTCATCAAAACTCGCAGTTTTTGCCGATTCTGGACCGTTTCTTGGACTATTACTCGCCGTTTTGGAATCCCGGAGAGATTTCCATGATTAACGAACCCGTGGGTGTGTTTACGTGTATGTCATCAATACTCGCGGTTATTGTCGTTCTGACCTGTTTCATGGACTATTACTCACTGTTCTATGGTCCCAAAGCGATTTCCACGATTGACAATCCCCGGGGTGTGTTTACGTGTCCGTCGTCAACACTCATAGTTTTGGCCAATTCTGACCCGTTTCAAGGATTAGTACTCACCATTTTGGGGCCCCGAAGTAATTTCCATAGTTGTTGAACCCCATGGTGCGCTTACGTGTCGGTCATCAACACACATAGTTTTCGCCCATTCTGGCCTGTTTCGTGGACTATTACTCACTGTTTTGGGGTCCCAGAGCGATTTCCATGGTTGATGAGCCCCGGGGTGCGTTTATGTGTCCGTCGTTAACACACATAGTTCTGGCCAATTCTGACCCGTTTAATGGACTATTACTCACCATTTTGGGGCCCCGAAGCAATTTCCATGGTTGTTGAAGCCTAAGGTGCACTTACGTGTTGGTTATCAACACTCATAGTTTTCGCCCATTCTGGCCCGTTTCGTTGACTATTACTCAGTGTTTTGGGGTCCCGAAGTGATTTCCATGATTGACGAACCCTAGGGTGCCTTTATGTGACGGTCATCAACACTCACAGTTTTGGCCAATTCTGGCCCGTTTTGTGGACTATTTCTCACTGTTTTGGGGACCCGGAGTGATTTTCACGATTAAGGAACCCCGGGGTGCGTTTACGTGTCGGTCATCAACACTCAAAGTTTTGGCCAATTCTGGCCCATTTCGTGGACTATTACTCACTGTTTTGGGGTCCCGGAGTGATTTCCACGATTAACGAACCCCTGGGTGCGTTTACGTGTCGGTTATCAACTCTCGTGGTTTTTGTCAATTCTGATCCATTTCGTGGACTATTACTCACCGTTTTGTGGTCCCAAAGCAATTTTCACGGTTATCGAATCCCAAGGTGTGCTTATGTGTTGGTCGTCAAGACTATCAGTTTGGGCTGATTCTGGCCCATTTCTTGGACTATTACTCAGTTTTGGGGTCTCGAAGTGATTTCCACGATTGATGAACCCCGGGGTGCGTTTACCTGTCGGTCATCAACACTCACAATTTTGGCCGATTCTTGTCTGTTTCGTCCACTATTACTTGGCGTTTTGTGGTCACTGAGCGATTTTGACGATTGATGTTCTCCGGGGTCCGTTTACGTGTTAGTCGTCAACACTCACCAATTCTGACCGGTTTCGTGGACAATGACTCGCTGTTTTGGGTCCCGAAGCGATTTCCATAGTTGTTGAATCCAAAGGAGCGCTTAAGTGTCGGTGATCAAAACTCGCAGTTTTTGCCGATTCTGGACCGTTTCTTGGACTATTACTCACCGTTTTGGGGTCCCGGAGAGATTTCCATGATTAACGAACGCCTGGGTGCGTTTACGTGTATGTTATCAATACTCGCGGTTATTATCGTTCTGATCTGTTTCGTGGACTATTACTCACTATTCTATGGTCCCAAAGCGATTTCCACGATTGACGATCCCCGGGGTGTGTTTATGTGTCTGTCGTCAACACTCACAGTTTTGGCCAATTCTGACACGTTTCATGGATTAGTACTCACCATTTTGGGGCCCCGAAGTGATTTCCATAGTTGTTGAACCCCAAGGTGCGCTTACGTGTCGGTCATCAACACTCATAGTTTTCGCCCATTCTGGCCTGTTTCGTGGACTATTACTCACTTTTTTGGGGTCCCAGAGAGATTTCCATGATTGACGATCCCCGGGGTGCGTTTATGTGTCTGTCGTCAACACACATAGTTCTGGCCAACTCTGACCCGTTTCATGGACTATTACTCACTATTTTGGGGCCCCGAAGCGATTTCCATGGTTGTTGAAGCCTAAAGTGCACTTACGTGTCGGTTATCAACATCAACGTTTTCGCCCATTCTGGTCCGTTTCATGGACTATTACTCACTGTTTTGGGGTCCCGGAGTGATTTCCATGATTGACGAACCCCGGGGTGCGTTTACGTGTCCATCATCAACACTCATAGTTTTGGCCGATTCTAGCCTGTTTTGTGGACTATTAATCACTGTTTTAGTGTACCGGAGTGATTTCCACGATTAACAAACCCGGGGATGCTTTTACGTGTCGGTCATCAACACTCACAGTTTTGTCCGATTCTGGCCCATTTTCTGGATTATTACTCCCTGTTTGGGGGTCCCAGAGTGATTTCCACGATTAACGAACCCCTGGGTGCGTTTATGTGTCGGTCATCAACACTCGCAATTTTGGTCTATTCGGGCCCATTTTGTAGACTATTACTCACTGTTTTGGGGTCCCGGAGTGATTTCCACGATAAACGAACCCCTCGGTGCGTTTACGTGTCGGTCATCAACACTCACGGTTTTGTCGATTCTGACCCATTTCGTGGACTATTACTCACCGTTTTGTGGTCCCAAAGCGATTTTCACGGTTGTCGAACCCCAAGGTGTGCTTACGTGTTGGTCGTCGTGACTATCAGTGTGGGCCGATTCTGGCCCGTTTCTTGGACTATTACTCAGTTTTGGGGTCCCGAAGTGATTTCCACGATTGATGAACCCCGGGGTGCGTTTACGTGTCGGTTATCAGCACTCACAATTTTGGACGATTCTTGTCTGTTTCATGCACTATTACTTGGCATTTTGTGGTCCCAGAGCGATTTTGACGATTGACGTTCTCCGGGTTCCGTTTACGTGTCAGTCGTCAACACTCACCAATTCTGACCCGTTTCGTGGACTATTACTCGCCGTTTTGGGTCCCGAAGCGATTTCCATAGTTGTTCAATCCAAAGGAGCGCTTAAGTGTCGGTCATCAAAACTCGCAGTTTTTGCCGATTCTGGACCGTTTCTTGGACTATTACTCGCCATTTTGGGGTCCCGGAGATATTTCCATGATTAACGAACCCCTGGGTGCGTTTATGTGTATGTCATCAATACTCGCGGTTATTGTTGTTCTGACCTGTTTCGTGGACTATTACTCACTGTTCTATGGTCCCAAATCGATTTCCATGATTGACGATCCCCGGGGTGCGTTTACGTGTCTGTCGTCAACACTCACAGTTTTGGCCAATTCTGCCCGTTTCGTGGACTAGTAATCACCATACTTGAGCCCCGAAGTGATTTCCATAGTTGTTGAACCCCAAGGTGCGCTTACGTGTCGGTCATCAACACTCGTAGTTTTCGCCCATTCTGGCCCGTTTCGTGGACTATTACTCACTGCTTTGGGTCCCAGAGCGAGTTCCACGATTGAAGATCCCCGGGGTGCGTTTATGTGTCCGTCATCAACACACATAGTTCTGGCCAATTCTGACCCGTTTCATGGACTATTACTCACACTACTGGAATCAACTACTTTGCCATCTGCCAGATCTTTGCCATCAGCTACCGAAAAGCAGACGGCAAAGAAACGGCAGACGGCAAAGAAGCTCTTTGCCATGCGCCATTTCATTGCCGTCTGCCAGCTGATGGCAAAGAATCTTTGCCGTCAGCCAGCTGACGGCAAAGAGGCAGGTGGCCCCACCCACCCGCCCGTTTAAAAAAAACTTAACACCCCCACCTCTTTGCCGTGTGCTAGCAGACGGCAAAGAGAGATAATGGCGGACGGCAAAGAGTGGCGGACGGCAAAGAGACGAGTAACTAACGGACGCCACCCCCCCCCCCCCCCGCCCGTTACTCTCCCTTCTCTTCCTCTCTCCTCCCCGACGCCCCACCCTAGCTAGATCCACTACCGCCCCCGCCGCCCGGCGCCGCCCCCGCCCTTGCCGCCCGGTGCCGCCCCCGCACCCGCACCCTTGGCCCGTCGCGCCACCACCCCTCCGCCCCCACCCCACCCGCCGACGCACCGTCACCCCACCACCCCTCCGCCACCCGCCGCCCGGCGCCGCCCCCGCCCTCCGCGGCCCGGCGCCGCCCCTGCCGCCCGGCGCCGCCCCCGCCCCCGCACCATTGGCCCGTCGCCCCACCACCCCTCCGCCCCACCACCCGACCCGCCGACGCCCCGTCGCCCCGCCACCCGCCGCCCGCAGCCGCCCCCGCCGCCCAGTGCCCCCCCCCCCCCCACCGGCCGACCGTCCCATTGCTCCGGTGAGGGACTACTACTTTTTTTCTGTTTTTTCAAAAAAAATTGCTGTTTAATTGTTAGTGCTAGATTGTGTTAGTGTTAGTGTTAGAAAAGAATTAGAAGAAGTAGAAGAAGTAGAAGTAGTAGAAAGATGAAAAAAGAAGAAGAAGAAAAGAAGTAGAAGTAGAAGAAGAAGAAGAAAAGAAGAAACGAAAAGAAGTAAAAAAGTAGAAAAAAGATGAAAGAAGAAGAAGAAGAAAGGAAAGAAGAAGAAGAGAAAGAAAGAAGAAGAAGGATAGAAGGAAACACCCCGACCCCCTGACCCCCCTGACCCCGACACCCCGACCCCGACACCCCGACCCCCTGACCCCTGACCCCGACACCCCGACCCTGACACCACACCCCGACCCCGACACCACACCCAGACACCCCGACACCCGACCCCCCGAGGCCGACATGGTCTTATATTTGTGAATTATTAGTTAGGTCATATATTTTTCGATTTTGTTATGAAAAACATCATATATAATTGTGTTGATCGGGTTGATTTAAATGTGCAGTTGTTTCACCGCTGCGAGGTTTGGTGTTCAACGACCTCGCCGTGCGTTTGATGAGCTCTGCCCCTTCGTTCGTGGGTGAGCACAAATGACATGTCCTCCTCCCCCATTAATTATTTGCTCTGTTCCGGTGTTCGTGCCGATGAAACTTGATAGCTATTTATATATGTGTCTTGAATCATCACTATGCGTAACCAATATGTGTCTCCCGTTCGAAAGCGTCATAGTTATAAATATGCATGCATTTGCATATTTATAACCTTGATTCTTTCGAATTGTCCAACGCTATCCATGGATAGCCCGAGTATGTGTAGATTGGGTTCGTTTTCCCATATGCTTTGCTCCAGATCCGACGCATAAATTTTGTCAGTGCCTCCCTTGTTGTTCTCCGGGTACACATCCTCTCTGTTTATTCCAGAGACGTGTATCAGGAGAACAGCGGGGAGGTGCTGCTGAAATTTTGCGTCGGATCCGGAGCATAGCATTGGAAAATGAACCCAATCTACACATACTCAGGTGGGATTAGGACCTATCATTACCTATTAGAGTGTAGGTTGCATGGACGTAATAAAATTGACAAAGTAGATCAACTGATGAATATATACATGGTGAATTATATATATAATTGTTGTGTGTACAGTAGCTCTGAAGTCAAGATGAGTGATCGTGCATGGATGTATACCGGTCACCCTGGTCAGAACAAATGGAGCACTGAATGGTTCACAAAAACCAAGGGGTTTGTGCAAGCCGCATTTGCAAATGGCCAGAGGAAAACTTGGTGCCCCTGTTTCCGATGCGGCAATTGGGAAAAGAGGACAGAGGCTGAAATGGGTAAACACCTGCAGAAGAATGGCATTACGCCCGATTATATGGTGTGGACATTTCATGGTGAGTCTGCCCAACGTGACCGAGCTAAGGTGGATCATCGTCGCACCAACGAGCATGGTACCGGGATGGAAAACATGGTGCAAGACTATGATGATGCTCGGGATTCGGACGAGGAGATGGAGGAATCTGCAAAGGCCTTCAATGAAATGTTGGAGTCTTCAAAACGTCCGCTCCATGAGCACACTGAGCTTTGTCAGTTGGATGCCATCTCACAAGTAATGGCTTTGAAGGCTTAGTTCAACTTGGGCAGAGAATGCTATGACGCAATTATGACAGTATTTGGACGCTTTCTACCCAAAGGCCATGTAATGCCTGCAAACCTGTAACAGTCGGACAAAATCCTCCGTGCACTGAAGATGCCCTATGAGAAGATACATGCCTGTGAGAAAGGATGTGCCTTATTTAGGCTTGACTATGCGGACTTGAACTATTGTCCCATTTGCAAGTCTTCCAGGTATATTGTGGTAGACAACGGTATGGGTGAGAAGACACAGACCAAAATCCCTGTTATTGTTCTTCGGTATATGCCAATCGTACCAAGACTTCAACGTCTTTTCATGGTCGAAGAGACGGCCAGACAGATGACATGGCACAAAACAGGCAAAAGAACCGAACTAGATGCAGATGGGAATCTAATCATGGTACACACATCGGATGGTGTTGCGTGGAAAAGGTTTGATATATTACAGGCTGACAAAGCGGCAGATCCGAGGCAAATACAGTTGTTGGCCCGTATTTGTCTTTCCACTCAATCTCCCCCCCCCCCCCCCGGACAGATTATGCAAAGAAAGAACATTTTCCTGACGTTGATAATTCCAGGGCCCAACTATCCGGGGAAAAATATGAATGTGTACATGCAGCCGCTTAAGGACGAATTGCAAGAAGCCTGGGATAATGGGTTCAAGACATACGACGCCTATAGCAAACGAAACTTCATAATGCGTGTCTGGTACATGTACTCGACGCATGACTTGCCGGCGTATGCGCTATTCGTTGGTTGGTGTGTGCATGGAAGGTTCCCGTGCCCCACATGCAAGGGAGCTCTTGAGTTTCGTTGGCTTCAGGCCGGTCGCAAGTTTTCTTGCTTCGACATGCATAGACAGTTCCTGGATCCTCGCCATAAGTTGAGGAAAGACAAGAAGAACTTCATCAGAGGTAGAGTTGTAAAAAACTCTGCACCACCTGAATTGACAGGCCAACAGACCCTGGATCAGTTAAACGCTCTCGAGCCAGATCCAGAGCGTCCAGGGTACTTAAGGGGTATAATTCTGAGCACGCCTGGACTCACAAAACATGCTTATGGGATCTGCCTTACTTCAAAGACCTCCTTTGCCCACACAAGATCGACGTGATGCACACTGAGAAGAATATCGCTGAGGCACTTTTTGGTACATTGTTCGGCATAGATGGGAAGTCAAAGGATAATGAAGAGGATTATGAAGTGCCGCCACGTGCTAGACTATCTCCCCCAAAGGAAGAGGATTATGAACCTCACATTAACCCAGACACATATGAAGGAGAATTCTTCCAAGAGACACATCTTTCCAAAAAGCGTTTCAAGAACCGGTATACTTCACCCCAAAACATTGAAGTAGACAGCGACAGTAAATCCCACATCACCCCAGAGGAGGAACAAGAAGAGCCAGAACAAGAAGAGGTTACTGGTGCGGACGACCTCTCAATTCTTGACCGATTACGTAAAGGAGGCCTTCCACATGTTGATGCCACTGAACCCTATGAGCCTGTCATTGATTATAGTGATGATGATGATTATGCATTTATTGATGATACTGATCGAGATTATTAGTAGTGTCAGGTATTCAATTTTTTTATGTTGTACTTGATGATGATACACTTAAGTGATATACATATTATTATTCATGTCGGTATTTTTTTATGTTGTACTAATTTCGTTTACTCTTTGTCATGGCAGGTGTTGAAAGATGGAAGGGGAGCCGACTGAGGCCAAGGACAAACGTGCCCAAATTGAAGGTGTGCCACACCATCAAGGTAGCTCCACCTTATATCAGTTCGGGCGGAATTGGGTATGTGGTTTGCTTCATGATTAATGCAATTCATTCATCATGCTAGCGTGAGCCCTTTAATTACTAATTTACTTTGTTTCTCTCTTTCAGGCATGCTACAATAAGATGGATAAGGTGCCAGAGGGGTACGACCTGTATGCCATGGCCCACACTGCCTCTTACAAGCAAGTCAAGGGGAAGGCGAGGAAAGGGGAGGAGTTTAACCCGAGCCAGATTCCCTAAAATCCAGAGCAGGTGATGATATCTAGTGGCGGGAGGTCCCGTGGCTCCATAGCCATTGATCCAGAGATTGCTCCTGACACCACGGTGAGTTTAATTTGAATGGACGTTACTTGCTAGTCTTAACATTTGAGTGTCATCATGCTAACAAAACATTGGAAATGATCTTTGGTGCAGCGTAACTCCACACAAGCATCACACGATCCTTCTCCAGCTACTGGCATGAGCCAGCCCGCTCCCACGCCTCCATGATCAAGGTAAGTTTCTCAAGTTTTTTGCTTAACAAATGCATAAAGACCTAGACTTAGCTTTATTTCATCCAATATGCTTACCTTAATGACCTAGAGTTAGCTTCTTTTCCTGCAAAATGACTTAATAAGCTTACTGACCTCCAAAACCAGCCATTTTAGCTTAGTTAGCTCATAAACGATCCATTTTACCTATGTTAGCTCTAAAATGATGCATTTTACCAAGTTAGCTCATAAACGATCCATTTCACCTAAGTTACCTCACAAACGATGGCGTGCTTCTTCTTCTAGTCTTCTTCTTCTAGTCACCTTTTCCTAACTTTCTTATTTGCCATTTTGCAGATTTCATTCACTTCTCGGAAGCTAGCTTGCTATGATGGAGTGCTTGTTTTTTATTTCATTCTCTTCTAGTATTCTTCTAGCTTGCTACGATGGAACTTGCTATCTTGATGAAACTTTGCATTGTAATATGTATGTGCAACTTCCTAATGGTTGCAACTTATGTGTATGTGCAACTTGGTATATATGTATGTACGATGAAACTTATGTGCTGTTAATAGCCCTGTGAAATATATCTATATATGTCATATATATATGCTGTGAAAATTGTTGGATTTAAAAAAAACAGGAAAAAAAAGCCAATATGCAGGCTCTTTGCCGTCTGCCACCGATGGCAAAGGGCTCTTTGCCATCAGCAGCGGACGGCAAAGAGGCCACGTGGCAGGCAACTGTGCTTCCTGGGAGGCTGACCAATTTGGTCAGTTTGCCTACAGTGGCTGACGTCAAAGGCCTTACGAAGTTTGCCGTCAGCGGCCGATGGCAAAGGCTTGCCATTAACCACCTAACGGAGGAACAGCGCATTTATTGTCGTCTGCATTATTTGTCGTCAGCTGCCGATGGCAAAGGCCCCTTTGCCGTCAGCCGCCCGAAGCATACGGCAACGTAGCTCTTAGCCGTCCCGTACTTTGCCGTCCACTTTTGCGGTCCGCAGCGGACGGCAAAGACCTTTGCCGTCCGCCATCCATTCCATTGCCGTCCGCCGTGGCAGATGGCAAAGTAGCTGATTCCTGTAGTGTCACCAATTTGGGGCCCCGAAGCGATTTCCATAGTTGTTGAAGCCTAAGGTGCACTTATGTGTTGGTTATCAACACTCACAGTTTTCGCCCATTCTGGCCCGTTTCGTGGACTATTACTCACTGTTTTAGGGTCCCAGAGTGATTTCCATGATTGACGAACCCCGGGGTGCGTTTACGTGTCGATCATCAACACACAGTTATGGCCGATTCTAGCCTGTTTTGTGGACTATTACTCACTATTTTGGGGGCTCGGAGTGATTTCCACGATTAACGAACCCCGGGGTGCGTTTACGTGTCGGTCATCAACACTCATAGTTTTGTCCGATTCTGGCCCATTGCATGGACTATTACTCCCTGTTTTGGGGTCCCAGAGTGATTTCCATGATTAACGAACCATGGGTGCGTTTACATGCCGGTCATCAACACTCACAGTTTTGGTCTATTCTGGCCCGTTTTGTAGACTATTACTCACTGTTTTGGGGACCCGGGGTGATTTCCATGATTAACGAACCCCTGGGTGCGTTTACGTGTCGGTCATCAACACTCATGGTTTTTGTCGATTCTGACCCGTTTTGTGGACTATTACTCACAGTTTTGTGGTCCCAAAGCGATTTTCACGGTTGTCGAACCCCAAGGTGTGCTTACGTGTTGGTCGTCAAGACTATCAGTTTGGGTCGATTCTGCCCCGTTTCTTGGACTATTACGCAGTTTTGGGGTCCCGAAGTGATTTCCACGATTGATGAACCCCGGGGTGCGTTTACTTGTCGGTCATCAACACTCACAATTTTGGCCGATTCTTGTCTGTTTCATGCACTATTACTTGGCATTTTGTGGTCCTAGAGCGATTTGGACGATTGACGTTCTCCGGGGTCCGTTTACGTGTCAGTCGTCAACATTCACCAATTCTGACCCGTTTCGTGGACTATTACTCGCCGTTTTGGGTCCCAAAGAGGTTTCCATGGTTGTTGAATCCAAAGGAGCGCTTAAGTGTCGGTCATCAAAACTCGCAGTTATTGCCGATTCTGGACCGTTTCTTGGACTATTACTCGCCGTTTTGGGGTCCCGGAGATATTTCCATGATTAACGAACCCGTGGGTGCGTTTACGTTTATGTCATCAATACCAGCGGTTTTTGTCGTTCTGACCTGTTTCTTGGACTATTACTCACTGTTCTATGGTCCCAAAGCGATTTCCACGATTGACGATCCCCGGGGTGCGTTTACGTGTCCGTCGTCAACACTCACAGTTTTGGCCAATTCTGCCCGTTTCGTGGACTAGTACTCACCATATTTGGGCCCCGAAGTGATTTCCATAGTTGTTGAACCCCAAGGTGTGCTTACGTGTCGATCATCAACACTCATAGTTTTCGCCCATTTTGGCCCGTTTCGTGGACTATTACTCACTGTTTTCGGGTCCCAGAGTGAGTTCCATGATTGACGATCCCCGGGGTGCGTTTATGTGTCCGTCGTCAACCCAAATAGTTCTGGCCAATTCTGACCCGTTTTATGGACTATTACTCAACATTTTGGGGCCCCGGATCGATTTCCATAGTTGTCGAAGCCTAAGGTGCACTTACGTGTTGGTTATCAACACTCACAGTTTTCTCCCATTCTGGCCCGTTTCGTGGACTACTCACTGTTTTGGGGTCCCGGGGTGATTTCCATGATTGACGAACCCCGGGGTGCATTTACATGTCGATCATCAACACTCACAGTTTTGGCCGATTCTAGCCTGTTTTGTGGACTATTACTCACTGTTTTGGGGTCCCGGAGTGATTTCCACGATTAACGAACCCCGGGGTGCGTTTACGTGTCCGTCATCAACACTTACAGTTTGTCCGATTCTGGCCCATTTCGTGGACTATTACTCCCTGTTTTGGGGTCCAAGAGTGATTTCCACGATTAATGAACCCCTAGGTGCATTTACGTGTCGGTCATCAACACTCACAGTTTTGGTCTATTCTGGCCTGTTTTGTAGACTATTACTCACTATTTTGGGGTCCCGGAGTGATTTCCATGATTAACGAACCCCTGGGTGCGTTTACGTGTCGGTCATCAACATTCACGGTTTTTGTCGATTCTGACCCGTTTCATGGTCATAAAGCGATTTTCACGGTTGTCGAACCCCAAGGTGTGCTTACGTGTTGGTCGGCATGACTATCAGTTCGGGCCGATTCTGGCCCGTTTCTAGGACTGTTACTCAGTTTTGGGGTCCCGAAGTGATTTCCACGGTTGATGAACCCGGGGTGCATTTACGTGTCGGTCATCAACACTCACAGTTTTGGCAAATTCTGGCCCGTTTTGTAGACAATTACTCACTGTTTTGGGGTCCCGGAGTGATTTCCACGATTAACGAACCCCGGGGTGCGATTACATGTCGGTCATCAACACTCGCGGTTTTTGTCGATTCTGACCCGTTTCATGGACTATTACTCACCGTTTTGTGGTCCAAAGCAATTTTCACGGTTGTCAAACCCCAAGGTGTGCTTACGTGTTGGTCGTCAAGACTATCAGTTTGGGCCGATTCTGGCCCTTCTCTTGGACTGTTACGCAGTTTTGGGGTCCCGAAGTGATTTCCACGATTGATGAACCGCGTGGTGTGTATATGTGCCGGTCATCAACACTCACAATTTTGGCCGATTCTTGTCCGTTTTGTGCACTATTACTTAGCATTTTGTGGTCCTAGAGCAATTTCGATGATTGACGATCTCCGGGGTGCGTTTACATGTCCGTCATCAACACTCATAGTTTTGGCCAATTCTGACTCGTTTCGTGGACTAGTACTCACAGTTTTGGGGCCCCGAAGCGATTTTCATAGTTGTTGAACCCCAAGGTGCGCTTACATGTCGGTCAACAAAACTTGCAGTTTTGGCCGATTCTGGACCGTTTATTGGACTATTACTCACCGTTTTGGGGTCCCGGAGTGATTCCCACGATTAACGAACCCCTAGGTGCGTTTACGTGTCAGTCATCTCGTGGTTTTTGTCGATTCTAACCCGTTTCATGGACTATTAATCACCGTTCTGTGGTCCCAAAGTGATTTCCATAGTTGTCGAACCCCAAGGTGTGCTTATGTGTTGGTCGTCTTCACCTTAATTGTTATTTGAACAAAAAGATCACAATAAACTTTTGGTAAGACTCGCAATTCGGGCCAGAGATACTAAGGGGCTTCCTGTTCAAACATAGGTCATATTTGAACCAACGAGAACATAGCTAGCGGTACCCTCTTGATCGGCGCAATGCCAAACCCACTAGGGGGCTTCTTGATCGTATTCGAATCTGAGCTTAACCCCTTTCCGGGTCCAACTTTGATCATATTCGAATCAGAGTCGTTAAAAAAGTCTCAAGGTCACTAGGGGGCTTCCTGTTCAAACATGGGTCATATTCGAACCAAAGAGAACATAGCTGTCGGTACCCTCTTGATCAACGCAACGCCAAAACCACTAGGGGGCTTACGGATCCTATTCGAATCCTAGCGTAAACCCCTTTTGGTCCAGCTTACTGATCGTATTCGAATCAAGAGCCTCGTCTTTTAAGTTTTTGACAACAATCTTTCAATTTATCTTAAAACTTTTTTGTTCATATATGAGACATATGTATGTGGTTTCTATTTTAACCCGGCTTGACTTTGGACAGTAAGTCGCCAGCATATGACAATCATCAAACACTTGGAAGTTTTGGCTTCTAAAAATTGGGTCATCACACTTACTGCACAGGTCATATAAACCGGCAGTGAAAATTCAATATCCCAGGTATGATATTATTATTATAGTTATGTTTCAAAGATATGATTCATAACAAGGCTTATCTATGACTCCTTTTTACACACCAGTGGTTATATGTGGGATATTACGACCCGCCCTGCGGTAAACCGCCAAGGGTTCTTGTGATCTACCTCTGTGTGCAGGATGTTTTAAGGATTTCTTTTGCACAAGGAATGTAGATGATAAGTATAACAAGAGTGAATAAAAGGAGGCGGCTTAACAGTGTTGAGTGTCAAAAACGTGCACGATGGCACGACAGATCAAAGTCATTTCTACCCTATTACATGACTCCCTGAGTCCAAATGATTAAACTATTTTTCAGGAGGCTGCTAAAATGAGTCGCCCGGCGGCTCAATTTTCTTGTTGGCCTGATGTCTCCGGGTCAACCCTCTCTGCGTTTTTGTCCTGTCCAGCATCCTGGAAGGTTGATGATGACCAGTCAATGCCATTCAAAGCTTCAAATTCAGCTTCATCATCAATTAACCCGGCCGGGTCAACTTTAGGGGCAAATGTGTGCTTACGGATTGGAGGGGTCAGGCTTGTCACTTTATAAGTCGGGGTTGGATGCCTCTGATTTTCTGTGTTGTAAGCCGGATGATACTTGGTGAGGTCTGTCTCATTGGCAATCATGTTGGCCATAGGACGTATCTGCTTCACACAAGCAGCAAAATCTGTCTGTTCAAACGGAGAGCCATCCTCCTTAAGACTGGGGTATCCTATGGTGATGTCGGCCGAGTCTAATTCCGGCAGCCATACTTTGGCCCGGCTTAAGGCAGATACGGCTCTAGCTCTCGCAGATGAAAGATTTAATTCTTTAAACCGCTGGGGCAGCACAGAGAGCTTCTTCAGCACATCAACCAGGAGCGTGGGGGCTTCATTTGACAGGGAAACTGTGGCAAAGCATGTTGAGCTCCAGTGTAAAGTTGTTCCACGGGCGTGTAAACCGCCTTCAGCTTAACCAGCATGTCCTGGTTGAGGTTAGTGCTCCTAGGGCCTGCATAGCATCAACAGGTGAGTTAAACAACAATTCATATGATCACCAGAAAGATTCAATTCTTGACACTTGTAGGGCGGCTTACCAAAGATTGCTAAGACCATCTGAGACACATGGCATTTTAAGCCGGACAATTCAGTGGTCACCTCTCCGAGAGCCGCCTCTGCTTTTTCCGCTCGATGGGTCGAGGCAATTTTTTCTTCAAATCAGGCTTTCTTTTCAACTTCAAAGTCATCCCTTAGTTTTTCTTGTTCAGACACGCTGAATTAAAATTTGGAGTTTGCTCTTTGAGTCTCCATCTCTTACAGCTCCAAGCGGTTCTTCAATTCAGATAGCTCTGACTGAAGTTGAGCAGTGGTAGTCTGTACAAGTGCCGGATCAAAATCATAAACATTGGTATGAAATATTAAGTCCCAAGCCTTTTTGCAAGCAACAACACTTGGCACTTGGGGACTAATGTCTACCGAAAACTTTATCTAAGTGGCGGCTTATGAGAGTACAAGTCCCAAGCTCTTTGCAAGCAACAGTACTTGGCACTTGGGGGCTAATGCATATTGCTATTCAAAAGTCACACAAGTACTATCTTCTACACAAGCATATGAAGGACCGGCTCATTCATGCTGAGTAAACCGGCCCTTGGGGGCTACGGGTTAAGCCAGATTTTAAGGTTTTATCAAAGGATATTACTAAGGCTCATAAATTTGTTCTAAGTCTACAGCATATTCATAATAAGTAGTGACTTCGGGGCTGGCATAGTAAGGTTAAATGCAATAAAGGGAAGAATTTATACCTCAAATTTCTAGTGCATCTGTTTCACCATGTCAACTTCAATATCATGGCTGTTGTGCACTTGGTTCAGATAACCAGAGAAAACTTCGTCAATGCTCAAGCGAGTGTAGTCAGCAATGTCAAATCTGACTTTGCGGCGGCTCATGTGCTCCTCCTTGGCAGAACACTTGGCGAGTACAGTAGGTCTCCCCGCCTCAGTGTAGCCGTTCTTGGTAATTTCCACGTCAACATCTTGTGGCTCGGCTGTCCTAGCCGGGCTTGAGGCTTCAGGATTTCCAGAGCCGTTGGTGGCTGGATCAACAGGCGGGTCAGCAGTCATCGTCGGCATGTCGTGAGCCGGTTCAAGTGGCGGTTCAGGAACAGAGGCTTCAGGCGTTGCGGGTTGAAGTTCCAGCTCATTGACGGTCGGTTCTATGGCTGGTTTTCTTTTCTTCACCCTCTTGCTGGGCTTTGCTTTGCCACTACATAAAATCAAAGAGGTCAGTGCAGATATAAAGGTTTGTAATGAGTACAGCATAAGTAAATCATCATTACCCTGGAGCATTTTTAAAAGCTGGCATGTTGGACTGAATTGAGTCGCCGGAGGAATGTGAAGTTTCCTGATAATTGGAATCAGAAGAGTTGAGATGTTGACGATTGAGACCCGCCAAAGGATAAAAAGAATTTAAGTCGGAGATGACCTCATTCCGGCGCCTCCTTGGCGTATTTGGCAAGCCGGAGGAGAGTTCTGCATCCTTGTTGGTCCGGGTCTGCCTTCGGCTCTCATGGATCTGTCGCTTCAAAAGATAGTGAGGATCCTGGTAAGCTAAGGGATGTGAAAATCTTACTTTCCGGGTTACTCTTCGGATTTTTTGTCTTGGGAAAGGCTCTGTATCCGAGGAAATAATAGTTACCTCTTCATATACCCCCTGACTCGTTCCCGTGTCATCCTGATCATAATCAGTATCAATAAGGTGATTAAAAAAATGAGCCAATAGAGTCAAGAGCTACCTCTGACTCAGAAGAGTCCTCCAGTTGAAGCAGCTCAGAAGCACTGGACTTCTTTCCTCTTTTCTTCGTGGCGGCTTTCCTGGCGGCTTTCTTGGCTTTTCTGGCTCTCTTTGTAGCTTCATGGTCATATGATTTCTTCCAAAAATCGTCATCGGCCTGTGGAAATCAGCAGCGGTTGGAACTAAAACGAAAACATCAAAGATAAAGGAAAAATAGTTAAGTTTGGCGGCTTACCCCTGGAGCCGGGTTAGCTTTGTAGAAAGGGCTTAGGAACACCTTGCCACAGTCTGCTAGGCTTTCATTTAAAAGTGATTTTGTCATATCATTGATAAGATCCTCAGGTAAATCATCAGGGTTGTCGTGCAGTGGATCATTCTTCTCGCCTGTGTAGGTGAACATTAAACCGGGGCGGTGGCTTAATGGGATGACCCGCCAGGCAACCCAAACCCGGACCAAGTCAATGCCATTTAAACTGTTCCCCAAAAGAGCCTTGATTTTGGCCATGGTAGGGGCGAGCTTTTGGCGTTCAGCAGCTGATAACTTGTCTGGAGGAGGATGGTTGGACTCAAGGCGCAGGGCGCGGAAGCCGGGCAGAGGGTTCTCATCAGCCGGAGAAGTATCTTGATAGTATAACCAAGTATGGTTCCAGACTTTGGGGTGACTCGGTGGTTGTGCATATGGAAAGATGACATCTCTCCGTCATTGGATTGAGACCCCCCCTCCCCCAATTCCAAACTTGGTTTGTTGGAATATTCATTCTGGTGGTTCAAATAAAACAATTCTCTGAAAAGTTCCAAGTTGGGTTCTTCTCCAAGGTACACCTCACAGAATGCTTGAAAGTTGCAGATGTTAGACACGGAATTGGGTCCGATGTCTTGAGGACGGAGGTCGAAAAAGTGCAAAACGTCTCTGAAAAACTTAGAGCCGGGCGGTGAAAAGCCCCGGTTCATGTGATCAGTGAAGACAATAACATCTCCTTCTTTGGGTTGCGGTTTCTCCTCTGCCGGGTTAGGAGGACGGTAAGACATGACATCCTTTTTTGGCAGATATCTGGTGTTCACAAAGTCATCAAGGGTACTATCCGTGATGATGGATTTAACCCAATTGCAAGACGTGGTTGTTTTGGGCGGCATTGTGAAGGAAGCCTAAAAAAGAGTAAGATTACCGGTTCAATTTTAAGCCGGAGGAAGAAATATTACAAGCACATATTCAAGTTGGCGGCTTATAAGGGGGCCTAATGGTATATGGCTAATTACATCAAAATATTTAAACCGCCATGAGCAGTCAGATTATTTAAGCAGCCATGAGCTGTTGGATATTGAGCATTATCACTAAAAGCCGGTGGTATGAGCTGCCATGGCTAGGAGGATCTATCAAACGCCAATTTTTGGTTAAGTGTCACACAAACAAGTTTCGCAGATCGCAATCATTATTTTGGATCAGCGAGTTTTCAGAAAAAGGAAATAAATCTAGACCTAAAACACTAGTGCATATGAGTTCCTGAGGTCCAAGGGGGTTGTTTCTTCAAAGAAAGGGGCTTGCTAGTCTTGAAAGAAAAGGCAAAAACAACTACCGCATCAGTTCTGTATCGCTTTGGATCAAAAAAGCTCATGGGGCAAGCATTAAAGAAGAATGGCAAGGAACTATGAAGAACACAGCGAACTCCAAAACCCTAATGCGGATCTAGGGTACGGGAAAACTAGTACTTACCGATGCAGATCTACTGCGGAGGGATGTTGTCGTACTCTGGTTCGATTCAGGGTGATGCAGCGGCCTGAGATGAAGACAACGGTGCGCTCTACGACAGCGGCGAAGCTCGAGCGGCAAGGGTTCACGAGAGGAAGAAGAATCTGGAAAGGAGGAGAATGAGGAAAAAACCGGCCGTGGCTATTTATAAGGAAGGGCTCATAAGTGGGCACGAAAATCGAGGGGACCAAAACATAGTTACCCAGATGTTCAGGCGCCTCGATTCTTGGGACAAATATTAAGATAAGGATCCGTTGAGATGTGTTGGAAAAAGTGTGAATTAATGGCAGGTCATGTCATGGCGGGTTATCACAGATCCAGAAGATGACGTCATGGCGGGTAGACTCTCGCACAGATGAAGAGCAGAAGATTTTTCATTAAGTGTTGAAGATTGACATGAACCAGTTCAAATCAATCTGGGGCCTAATGTTGGGGATATAACTGTTAGGTATGACCCGCCCAGGAGGGGCAGGGTTATACCTATAGGTGATTCATAATATGAAGCCCAAGAAGACAAATGAAGATGGCGGTTCACTTAAGGGCCCAAGGCCCAAAGGCGACTTAAGCCCGTAGAGATAATCCGCCATATGTATGTGACTTGTATTGTAAGGCAGGAATAGATAGTCACCGAGTCGGACACTGTTATGAGCCGGCCGGGACTCTGTGAGCCGCTGGGCGTCGACCTCTGTATATAAAGGGACGACCTGGCGGCGGTTCAGGACAAGTAACATCAAATCAAGAACTAGGCCAAGCGGATTTTGCTCCCTGGTAATCGAGGCATAGCAATACCACCTCAAACTGGATTAGACTTTTACCTTCACCGCAAGGGGCCGAACCAGTATAAACTCCCGTGTCCTTTGTCCCGTTTTAACCCCTTTAAGCTTCCTAGTTGCGATGGCTCCATGACTAAGTCCTTTCACTAGGACATCTGCCGTGACAATTCCACGATAGGGGGTGATTAACCCTCAACAAACAAAGTTGACAGTTTTTGAGTTTTTCAAGTTGAGGTGGTAGATTAACACAATTTCAAGCATACACATTACAATTAAAGCAAGCATGCAAAGAGTATATGAGAAGCAAAAAGTAAAGCATGCAACTTGCAAGAAAGTAAAGGGATGGGATTGGAGTGTGCAAACACTATTTGAGACACAGAGATTTTTGGCGTGGTTCCGATAGGTGGTGCTATCATACATCCACGTTGATGGAGACTTCAACCCATGGAGGGTAACAATTGCGCGGGTCCACGGAAGGCTCCACCCACGAAGGGTCCACGAAGAAGCAACCTTGTCTATCCCATCAAGGCCATTGCCCATGAAAGACTTGCCTCACTAGGGTAGATCTTCAAAAGTAGGCGATCACCTCGCCCTTACAAACTCCTTGGTTCAACTCCACAATCTTGACAGAGGCTCGCAAGTGACACCTAACGAATCTAGGAGACACCACTCTCCTAAAGGTAATAGATGGTGTGTTGTTGATGAACTCCTTGCTCTTCTGCTTCAAATGATAGTCTCCCCAACACTCAACTCTCTCACACAGATTTGGCTATGGTTGAAAGATGATTTGAGTGGAAAGCAACTTGGGGAAGGCTAGAGATCAAGATTCATATGGTATGATTGGAATATCTTGGCCTCAACACATGAGTAGGTGGTTCTCTCTCAGAAAATGAGTAGTGGAAGTGTAGGTTTGTTCCGATGGCTCTCTCCACGAATGAAGATTGGGTGGAGGGGTATATATAGCCTCCACACAAAATATAAACGTTACATGCAGATTCCAAAACTCGCTGGGACCGAATCAACAAACTCGGTCAGACCGATTTACTTCAAAATGTGAATGTTAGGATTTTCGGTCGAACCGATATAGTCATCTCAGTGGGACCGATGTGCAGGGGTTAGGGTAAAACCTCAACTCGGTTTGACCGATTACTCAAACTCGGTGAGACCGATTTTGGTAATGAGTAAACAGAGGATTGGTCAAGCAAACTCAATGGGACCGACTGCACCAACTCGGTTAGACCAAAAATGTTGCACCAGATCACAGAGAGATTGCAAGCCCATCTCGGTGAGACCGAGATCCCATCGGTGAGACCGAAGTAACTAGGGTTTAGCAGTGGCTGAATATGATGAAACTCGGTGGCTCCGGATAGACAAAGTCGGTGGGGCCGAGTTTGACATTTAGGTTTAGGACATATGTGGATGTGAGAAAGTGGCTGAGGGTTTTGGAGCATATCACTAAGCACTTTGAGCAAGCAAGTCATTAAGCAACACCTCATCCCATTTTAATAGTATTGGCTTTCCTATGGACTCAATGTGATCTTGGATCACTAAAATGTGAAATGTAGAGTCTTGAGATTTTGCCAATATTTGTCCTTAGCATCTTGAAGGGGTTCCACATCCTCTTGTCCATGTCCAAACCACTCCAATGTTGAACTTATCTGAAATGCACTAGGTAGAAGTATTAGTCCAACAAGAGATATGTTGTCATGAATTACCAAAATCACCCAGGGAGCACTTGTGCTTTCAATCTCCCCCTTTTTGGTAATTGATGACAACATACATCAAAGCTTTAGATAAAGATATAAGAAAATAGCAAGTAAAGCATTGGAAAGACATGCAACATGCATTGGCTCCCCCTACATGTATGCAATCATGTGATGATAGATCATAAGAGTATAAGAATGCATAAACATGTCAGAGCAAGCAATGAGTTACATGTGTCTTGGCTATATGCATCACGGCAAATGATATAGATACTAGAAATATACTTTCATGTTCAAGAATCTCTCTTGCAAACAATATGTACCACAACAAGAGATCTTCATGCACATGAGTGTGATGCATATACTTACCTTGTGGTCTTGAGCTAGCTTGAAGAAGATGTACCTGGGTAAACAAGGTTAGATAACACAAGAACATCTACTAGACAGAGCAAGAACTAAAGAACACAAGAATACCAAGACTGGGATGACATGTAGAGTGTGAGTACTAGGTACTCTATTTGGATGTTGACATGTCCCCAAGAATAATGATGCAATGAATTCCAAAGATTTTCTTCACTTAGATGTCTTTCTCCCCCTGAATCTGACATGGGGTAATGGGAGTAGATAGGGTAGTAGAAAATCAGAGCAAACAAGAAATATCCTAACCAGAGCAAGATAAGGTCATAACATATACTATCATGCATTTCCCCTCTTGAAGACATGAGACAACTTTCCTCTTAAGAAAAAGAGCACCAGGAGAAGCTTTTATGAGTGCATTCTCTCTTATGTGATAAGCTTTGATGTGCCCTCTCTCCCCCTTTAACATCAATTTCCAAGAAGGGACTTCTGGAGTATGAGTCAAGTAGGTTTGGTCCTTGAGTCACATTTCAAAGCCTCGTGTAATATTGATGCTGGTAGAGGACAAGTTACAAAGAGTGGAGCTGGGACAAATATGCAGAATGCAAGTGACACAGATTTTGTCTCAGGACTGAAATTGGTAGCACCGAGTGGTTGCAATTGGTGGCACCGAGTTGATTCGGTTCGGCTAAAGAAATTATTCCAGTGAGACTATCGTGGAATTATCACGTCAGATGTCCTCGTGAAAGGACTTAGTCGTGGAACCATTGCAACGGGTTAGCTTGAAGGGGTTAAACTGGACAAGGGACACGGGAGTTTTATACTAGTTCGGCCCCTTCGATGAAGGTAAAAGCCTACGTCTAGTTGTGATGGGATTGATTGGGTTTCGATGATCAGGGAGCGAAACACGCTTGCCTGAGTCTCGAGTTGTTGTCTGTTGTCCCTGAACCACCGCCGGGCCGTCCCTTTATATACACAGGTTGACGCCCGGCCGGTTTACAGAGCCCCGAGGCCGACTCATACAAAGTGTTCGGCTCGGTCTCTCCTTTCCTAACTTACATTACAAGTTTACACAGTCATGGCGGTTTACCACTATGGGCCCTAACCCGTCTTTGGGCTTCGGGCTTCTATGCTTCCTTTAGTAAAGCGCCATCTTCTGGATCTTCCTGGGCTTCAACATAGTCGAGAGTGAACCGGGCCCTCCTGGCTGGTTTATACTTAGTAGCTATATCCTCAACATTAGGCCCCAGATTGATTTGAATTTGTTCATGTCAATCTTCAATACTTCATAGATCTCTGGCAGGTATCTTCTTGTTTTCGTAAACCGCCATATTGTCTTCTCCTGTAATTTCATAAACCGCCATGATGTCATCTTCTGAACGCAGCAACGTTCCATCATGACATCATCTCTATAAACAAAAATTAAAAGGATTTCCTTCACTTAATGGTTATCCCAAAAATCGAGGCGACAGGCGCACTCATTATGCCGTTTTAGGCTCCTTGATTCCCGCGCCTGCCATTTTACTCTCTCCTCTATAAATAAGGCCCGAGGGCCCTCCTCTCTTTTTCCCCTTATGTGCTTTCTTCTTCCTCGTGACGCCCAAACTCTGAAGCTCCGTCGCCATCCGCGACCTTTGAGAACTGCATCGACAGAGGCTGCTGCATCAACCTGACACGGACCAGAAACTCGTCGCCCTCCTCCGCAGCAGATCTGCAGTGGTAAACTTCCTCTTCCCTTCATCTTTAGATCTGTTCTAGGGTTTGCGAACTCCTCTGTACAGTTCTTCATCCTTCTTTGTTCTTCCACCTGCCCCGATAGTTTTGATCCAATAATAGTGTAGATCTCATGCGGTAGGTACCCTGCATCCATTTTTAATGCTAGCAGACCATTCTTTTACCTCTGTAGAGTACATGGCCTTCCCTGCTCTACTTAGCACCTTTAGAGCTCACAGAGAAAATTGCTTTACGGATGTGTGGTAGATCCAAATAAATTTGACCATTGTGCAAAACCTGTTTCTGTCAATACTTCGCATAAATTTTGAATTCTGACCCTTCTGCCTACAGGCGGTTTAATCCTTTGATAGTCAATCCGCCATATATCATTCCTCTCTTAAACCGCCAACTGAACCTTGCATAGTGTTTTTCCACGGTTTAACACCGTATTATACGCCTTAAACCGTAAATCCTTAAACCGGCAATTTTTCCTTTCAGTTCCTCTTTCCGAAATGTTGAAACAATTTGCTGCTTGCAATTGGGTTCCGTCCCGGATCACGGAGACACGGATCAATGGTGATGTCACCACTGGTGCCTTAGTGTCAAAAAGGGTTCTCCACTGGCGAGTTCCGGAATCGGAATGTCCACCTGAACCTCAAGAAGGAGAGGTGATTGTTTTTATGCAACACTTAGACCGGGGATTCAATCCAGAGAGTAACTTCTTGTCACCTCAGCTCACTAGGCAAATAAAATCTCACAAGGATATGCAAGGAATTAACAGAATGATTTGCAATGAATTGGATGCAGGGAAATGCAGAAAGTAATAGAGAAAAGAAGAGAAATCTAGATGAAGTTTTTTTGAAAGGGGAACTAGCATGCAAGAGACAAATGCAAGAGCACAAAGAAACAACAAAGAACTTCATCTACAATTGGTCGGCGACAAAGTCACCTATGTTAGAGTATATAGACTTAGGAGTCAAGTGAAGACACTTTATCATAGGTCATACTCATCGTTTAAGCACAAAATGGGGTTGCCATTTTTCTTTTAATCATTTTGATGTATTCACATCTTGTTGAGATGCTTTGACCATGTCTTGGGGTTAAGATTCTTTAAGATGGAATGACATACCTTGGGTGGTGGTGATGAACTTGGTCATATAGTTGAACTTGTGTAGGGTGCTCAAGTTGATGTAGACCATCAAGAGTTGGGAGCACCACTTGTAGTTTAAGTTCATCTTCCTACATGGGTTATTCTTGCAAGGAAGAGCACTTGTGTATCCAAAGTGACAATCATAAAAATTCATATAAGAATTTGTCAAAGAATATATTGAATGGATTCGTGCTTCCTTGTCTTCATCCACCATTCTGTAGAGACTTGGAGATGTAGAGATTGCTTAAAATGTGATTGAGCTACAATCTCATAGAGTTGGGCTTTTCCCAGTACCTACAAGGGTTAGATAGCATGCAAGACTACAAAAGTATCCAAGACAAATGATCATCATCATAAGAGAATGGTCAAGGATTAGTCATAGTAAGGCTCATGCCCTGCATGCATCCACATGGAGTTTCTACTCCAAATTTGAGGCATCAATGATGTTCAATTCACCTCTCAACCTGCAAACAGTTTCTCATCAAGTGGTTTAGTGAATATATCCGCCAATTGCTTGTCGGTACGAACATGCTTAAGTTTGATATCTCCCTTAGCAACATGATCTCGAATGAAATGATGACGAACTTCAATATGCTTAGTTTGAGAATGTTGCACGGGATTATGAGCAATCTTAATAGCGCTCTCATTGTCCCAAAGCAATGGAACATGTTTCACATATATTTGGGTCATCCAAAGTAAGTGAGCACAACATGAACCAGCGGCAATGTATTCCGCTTCGGCAGTGGATAAGGATAAAGATGCGTCCCCATCGTATCTACTTTTCCAAACACTTTTGCCCTTGTTTTGGACTCTAACTTGCATGATTTGAATGGAACTAACCCGGACAAACGCTGTTTTCAGCAGAACTTCCATGGTGTTATTTTTGTGCAGAAATAGAAGTTCTCGGAATGACCTGAAAATCCACGGAGCAACTTTTTGGATTTAATAAAAAATATTGGTGAAAGAATCAACGTCAGGGGGCCCACACCCTGTCCACGAGGGTGGGCCCCCCTAGGGCGCGCCCCCTGCCTCGTGGGCACCCTGAAGCTCCACCGACCTCAACTCCAACTCCATATATTTACGTTCAGGGAGAAAAAAATCAAAGACAAGGATTCATCGCGTTTTACGATACGGAGCCGCTGCCAAGCCCTAAACTCTCTCGGGAGGGCTGATCTGGAGTCTGTTCGGGGCTCCAGAGAGGGGGATCCGTCGCTATCATCATCATCAACCATACTCCATCACCAATTTTATGATGCTCACCGTCGTGCGTGAGTAATTCCATCGTAGGCTTGCTGGACGGTGATGGATAAGATTTACAGCCGTAGGCTCATCGTGAGTAATTCCATCGTAGGCTCACCGCCGTGCGTGAGTAATTCCATCATAGGGTTGGATAAGATTTGCCATGTAGTTAAGTTAGTTTTGTTAGGGTTTGATCCCTAGTATCCACTTTGTTCTGAGATTGATGTTGTTGTGACTTTGCTATGCTTAATGCTTGTCATTAGGGCCCGAAAGCCATGATTTCAGATCTGAACCTATTATGTTTTCATGAATATATGTGAGTTCTCGATCCTATCTTGCAAGTCTATAGTCACCTATTATGTGTTATGATCCGTAACCCCGAAGTGACAATAATCGGGATACTTACCGGTGATGACCGTAGTTTGAGGAGTTCATGTATTCACTAAGTGTTAATGCTTTGGTACGGTACTCTATTAAAAGGAAGCCTTAATATCCCTTAGTTTCCAATAGGACCCCGCTGCCACGGGAGGGTTGGACAAAAGATGTCATGCAAGTTCTTTTCCATAAGCACGTATGACTATATTCAGAATACATGCCTACATTATATTGATGAACTGTGTGTTATAACTATTACATGAGGAATCGCATCCGACATAATTATCCATCAATGATCCAATGCCTACGAGCTTTTCACATATTGCTCTTTGCTTAGTTACTTTACTGTTGCCATTGTTATAATTATTACAAAATTGCTACTGTTACTTTTGCTACTGTTACCGTTACTTCCATACTACTTTGCTACTAAATACTTGCTGCAGATACTAAGTTATCCAGGTGTGGTTGAATTGACAACTCAACTGCTAATACTTGAGAATATTCTTTGGCTCCCCTTGTGTCAAATCAATAAATTTGGGTTGAATACTCTACCCTCAAAAACTGTTGTGATCCCCTATACTTGTGGGTTATCAGATACCGAGTTTTGTTTCTTGGAGGACCAAGATACAAGAGATCTACCAAGAAATTGACATGTTCCCGAAGTGGACTTTCTATCGACCTTGTCACCGGCATAGTCCGAGTCGGAGTAGCCAACAAGATCAAAAGAAGACCTCTTAGGATACCAAATGCCAAAATTTGGTGTATGTATTAAGTATATCACTATCCTTTTCACAGCCTTAAGATGACACTCTTTGGGGGTTGCTTGATATCGTGCACACATGCACACACTTAGCATGATATCGGGACAGGATGCACATAGATATAAAAATGAACCAATCATAGAGCGGCAAACATTTTGGTTAACCGGTTCGCCATCCTTTGTCAAGTCAAGATGTCCACTAGTAGGCATGGGGGTATTCATACCTTTGCATTCTTGCATGTTGAACTTCTTGAATAAGTCATTGGTATACTTCATTTGAGAGATAATGGTTCCCTCCTTAGTTTGCTTGATTTGCAAACCAAGAAAGAACTTGAGTTCACTCATCATAGAAATCTCAAACTTCTCCGACATAAGCTTCCCAAACTTCTCACTTCAACTTGAGTGTATCCTTGAGCAAGGAGACGAGCCTTTTGCGTACAACTTGTCCATCTTCATCTTGCTTGTTCCGAAATACCCATTTGGTTCCAATGACATTGTGCTTCTCATCGGGCTTCTCAACCAACGTCCATACTTGGTTCCTCTCAAAGTTGTGTAGCTCTTCGTGCATGGCATTTATCCAGTCCGGATCCTCTAATGCTTCTTCAACCTTCATAGGTTCAATGCTAGAAATGAATGAGTAATGTTCACAAAAGTTAGCCAAACGAGTTTTAGAGTGAGTAATTCTCCCGGTTTGAATGTCATCAATGATTTGTTCGACGGGATGATCTCTTGAGATTCTTACTCGAACTCGTGATAGCTTTTCTTTGGGTTAGGGTGGAACATCCTCTTCATTGTCTTGTTCTTCTTCTTGTCTTTCTTCGTTGTTGTTGGCGTGGTCGTTCTCCTGTGGAGGTGGAGAAGGAGGTCGTCGAGGTTCATCTTGTTGTACATCCTCGTTCTCATCGTCTTGACGTGTCCCACTCGTGGATGCCTCCAAGTCAACTCGTGGTTCACCTTGGCGTGAGGTTGAGGCTTCCACTTGGACGGATGATGTACTCTCCTTCACCTCCGTTGGGCGAATCTTTCCGATAGACAAGTCTTGGATTGCTTCCGAAGGATCTTTGTCACCTACATCAATTGGAAATTGCTCTACTTGCGAGTCATTAGATTAATCAAACTTCACATCTACCGTCTCTTCAACCTTTCGAGTGAAATTGTTGTAGACACGTTAAGTGTGAGAGTTTGAGCCATAACCTAGTAGGAAACCTTCATGAGACTTAGGAGCAAATTTCAAACGACGATGCTTGTCAAGAATGTAACACTTTGAGCCAAATACCCGAAAGTATCCAACTTGGGGTTTGTTACTGGTGAGGAGCTCGTATGCCGTCTTGCCGAGTAGCTTGTGAAGATATAGATGATTTGTTGCATGACAAGTTGTCTCAACCGCTTCTACCCAAAAGTGTTTTGGCGTCTTGTACTCATCAAGCATCATTCTTGCCATTTTGATGAGCGTCTGGTTCTTCCTCTCAACAACTCCATTTTGTTGAGGTGTGTACGTAGACAAGAACTCATGTGAGATCCCTTCTTCGTCAAGAAAGGTGTCCACATTGGCGTTCTTGAACTCCGTTCCGTTGTTTCTGCGAACCTTCTTGATCTTCACTTCAAATTGGTTTTGGGCCTTCCTAGCGAAGTTTTTGAAGATCTTTTGAACCGGCGATTTATCATCGAGAAAGAACACCCACGCAAATCTTGAAAAATCATCAACGATGACGAGTCCAAACGAGTTACCACCGAGACTGTTGTAGGCATTGGGACTGAAGAGATCCATGTGAAGTAGCTCGAGCGGTCTTCTCGTGGTCATGATGTTCTTTACGGGGTGGCTTCCTCCAACCTGTTTTCCTGCTTGGCAAGCACTGCAAAGTCTATCCTTCTCAAATATGACATCTTTAACACCAAGGATATGATCACCTTTAATAAGCTTGTCAAGGTTTCGCATGCCCACATGACCTAACTGTCTATGCCAAACCCAGCCTCTGGAAGATTTAGCAATTAAGCAAGTTCTAGGTTGAGCCTTTTTAGTGAAGTCGACAATGTATAGATCACCTCTACTATGTCGGTAAAGACCATTTTATGATTATCTCTTCGAAATAGTTGGCAATCTACTTTAGTAAATAGAACATTGAAACCAAAGTTAGCTAGTCTAGATACAGAAAGTAGATTATAGCCAAGATATTCAACGAGCATAACATTTTGTATGGAGCTGTCATGTGAGATGGCCACCTTACCGAGGCCAACCACCTTACCCGTTGAGTTAACCGAAAGTGACAAACTTTCGAGGGTCGTCGTTTTCAGCAAGATCACCGAGGCCAATTTCATGATGCTCACCGTCGTGTGTGAGTAATTCCATCGTAGGCTTGCTGGACGGTCATGGGTTGGATGAGATTTACCATGTAATTAAGTTAGTTTTGTTAGGGTTTGATCCCTAGTATCCACTATGTTCTGAGATTGATGTTGCTATGACTTTGCTATGGTTAATGCTTCTCACTAGGGCCCGAGTGCCATGATTTCAGATCTGAACCTATTATGTTTTCATGAATATATGTGAGTTCTTGATCCTATGTTGCAATTCTATAGTCACCTATTATGTGTTATGATCCGTTAACCCCGAAGTGACAATAATCGGGATACTTACCGGTGATGACCGTAGTTTGAGGAGTTCATGTATTCACTAAGTATTAATGCTTTGGTCCGGTACTCTATTAAAAGGAGGCCTTAATATCCCTTAGTTTCCAATAGGACCCCGCTTCCACGGAAGGGTAGGACAAAAGATGGCATGCAAGTTCTTTTCCATAAGCACGTATGACTATATTCAGAATACATGGCTACATTACATTGATGAACTGGAGCTAGTTCTGTGTCACTCTATGTTATAACTATTACATGAGGAATCGCACCTGACATAATTATCCATCACTGATCCAATGCCTATGAGCTTTTCACATATTGCTCTTTGCTTAGTTACTTTACTGTTGCCATTTTTATAATTATTACAAAACTGCTACTGTTACTTTTGCTACTGTTATCGTTACTTCCATACTAATTTGCAACTAAATACTTGCTGTAGATACTAAGTTATCCAAGTGTGGTTGAATTGACAACTCAACTGCTAATACTTGAGAATATTCTTTGGCTCCCCTTGTGTCAGATCAATAAATTTGGGTTGAATACTCTACCCTCGAACACTGTTGCGATCCCCTATAGTTGTGGGTTATCAAGAATATTTTTTGGCGCCGTTGCAGGGGAGCATAGCTCTATTCTTTGAGTCACTTGTGATTTATATCTGCTGGTCACTATGAGGAACTTGAAAGATCAAAGAACTAAGATTTATTCCTCAACTACGAGGGGAGGTAAGGAACTGGCATCTAGCTCTACACTTGATTCTCCTTCTGTTATGAGTAAACTTGCGACACCTAAACCTGCTTCTATTATTAATTCTGATAGGTCTCATGTCATTGATGATGCCACTTCTGCTATGAATGATACTTATGATGAAACTACTTCTATGCTTGATACTACTGTGCCATTAGGTGAATTTCTTGATGAACAACTTGTTAGGGCTAGAGAGAATGAAATTATTGAAACTGATAATATTGATGAAAGTGATGATGAAGATTCTCCCCCTAGATATGAATTGCCTATTGTGCCTAAGGGTTATGTTATGGATGAAGAAACTGCAAGAGATTTTCTTGCTTGCAATGATAGATTTGATCTTAAGAAATTATTAGCTAAGCTGAAACAAAAGTCTCTAAATGCTAGAATGAAATATGACCCTGCTTTTGCTATTTCACCTATCTGTGTTACTGATAAGGATTATGATTTCTCTGACGATCCTGAGATAATAACTTTGGTTGATTCTGATCCTTTTTCTGGCAATGAATCTGAAACTGTTGTGGCACATCTTACCAAATTGAATGATATGGCCACCCTTTTCCCTAATTTTGAGAAATCTCGCTACTACTATATCCTTAAGATTTTCCCGTTCTCATTAAAGGGTGATGCTAAAACTTGGTTTAATTCTCTTGATCTTGGTTGTGTGCATAGTCCCCGAGATATAATTTATTACTTCTCTGCTAAATATTTCCCCGCTCATAAGAAACAAGCTGCCTTGAGGGAAATATATAATTTTGTGCAAATTGAAGGAGAGAGTCTCCCACAAGCTTGGGGGAGGCTTCTCCGATTACTTAATGTTTTGCCTGATCATCCTCTTAAGAAAAATGAAATACTTGATATCTTTTATAATGGACTAACCGATGCTTCCAGAGACCACTTGGATAGTTGTGCTGGTTGTGTTTTCAGGGAAAGAACTGTTGGTCAAGCTGAATTGCTATTGAATAATATGTTGACTAATGAAAACAATTGGACACTTCCTGAACCAACTCCTAAGCCAACCCCAAAGAAAAGAGGTGTTCTATTTCTCAGTCCTTAATATATGCAAGAGGCAAAGAAATCTATGAAAGAGAAAGGTATTAAAGCTGAAGATGTTAAGAATTTACCTCCTGTTGAAGAAATACATGGCCTTAATATACCACCTATATATATCGAAGAAATACATAGTCTTGATAACCCGACAAAGATAGTAAAGGTAAATTCTCTCTATAGATATGATAAAGTTGAAATCCCGTCTACTAAGTTTGCTAGCCAATGCTTGGATGAATTTGATGAGTTTATGGCTAAACAAGAAAATTTCAATGCTTATGGTGGTAGATAATTGAAGAGTAATGCTTATATGATTGGACACTTGAGTGATTTTATGGCTAGAGTTAAAGGTGAACTTAAACTCATTAGTAAACATGCTTCTACGGTTACCACCCAAGTAGAACAAGTGCTTAAGGCTCAGAATGATTTGCTCAATGAATTAAATAATAATAAACATGACTTTGCTGTTAGAGTAGCAACTAGAACAGGTAAAATGACTCAGGAACCTTTGTATCCTGAGGGCCACCCTAAGAGAATTGAGCAAGATTCTCAGAGAAATAATGTAGATGCACCTAGTCCTCCTAAAAAGAAGAAAAATAAAAATGATAGGACTTTGCATGCTTCTAGTGAACCTATTATAGACTCACCTGAGAATCCCAATGATATTTCTATTTCTGATACAGAGACACAATCTGGTGATGAACATGAACCTAGTGATAATGTTAATGATAATGTTCATGCTGATGCTCAACCTAGCGATAACAATGATGTAGAGGTTGAACCTGCTGTTGATCTTGATAACCCACAATCAAAGAATCAACGTTATGATAAGAGAGACTTCGTTGCTAGGAAGCACGGTAAAGAAAGAGAACCATGGGTTCAGAAACCCATGCCTTTTCCTCCTAAACCATCCAAGAAAAAGGATGATGAGGATTTTGAGCACTTTGCTGAAATGATTAGACCTATCTTTTTGTGTATGCGTTTGACTGATATGCTTAAAGGGAATCCTTATGCTAAGTACATGAAATATATTATTACAAATAAAAGAAATATACCAAAAGCTGAAATTTCCACCATGCTTGCTAATTATAATTTTAAGGGTGGAATACCTAAGAAACTTGGAGATCCAGGAGTACCAACTATACCATGCTCCATTAAAAGAAACTATGTTAAAACTGCTTTATGTGATCTTGGAGCCGGTGTGAGTGTTATGCCTCTCTCTTTATATCTTAGACTTGAATTGAATAAGTTGACACCTACTTAAATATCTTTGTAAATGGCCGATAAATCAACCGCTATACCTGTCGGTATTTGTGAGGATGTACCTGTTGTGGTTGCAAACGTTACTATCTTAACGGACTATGTCATTCCTGATATTCCCGAGGACGATAGAATGTCGATTATCCTTGGTAGACCATTTTTGAATACTGAAGGGACTGTTATTGATTGCAACAAAGGCAATGTCACTTTTCATGTTAATGGTAATGAGTGTATGGTACACTTTCAGAGGAAACAACCTCAAGTCCACAGCATCAATTCTATTGGAAAAATACCATCGATTATTATAGGAGGTTTTGAATTTTCTCTTCCTACTGTCAAGAAGAAATATGATATTCTTATTATTGGGGATGTACATATCCCTGTTGAGGTAACCTAGTGTCATTTCGAATTTTCTCCGGTTTCATGCGATTCGGAATGAGTTTGTTAACAAGACTTGATCAAACTTGTTAGTGGATTCCTTTTGATGAGCATGAGATGGATGAAGTTAGAAGGCACAACTCTCTGTACCCTCCTTTTACTTTCTGTTATTTAGATTAAATAAAGTAAAAATAGTATTTTCTGTCTGTTTTCTGAATTATCCATGCAATAAAAAATACCCCGAAAATAAAAGTTCTCCAAATGCTCTAAAAATTAAATATGATTTTTTCTGGAATATTTGAAAATATCTGGCACTGAGAACACAGCAGGGGAGCAAGCACCTGGCCACGAGGGTCCAGGGCGCGCCCCCCTGGGGCGCGCCCCCTGCCTCGTGGGCCCCTGGTGGCCCCCCTCCACTTATTCCTGCGCCCGTCCTCTTCTTCTTCCTCCCAAAAAATCACCAACCAGGTCAAGCACGATTTCTAGCTCATCTTGCTGCCATTTTCGATCTCCTTGCTCAAAGCTCTATTCACAAAACTGCTTTGGGGGATTGTTCTTTGGTATGTGACTCCTCCAATGGTCCAATTAGTTTTTGTTCTAGTGTTTTATTCGTTGCAAATTTTTGCTGCCAAGGTGACCCTATTCTTGAGCTTGCATGTCAAATTTATATGGTCCCAAGTAGTTCAAATGCATGATATAGTCTCTAGACACTTGTGGGAGTAGTCGCTATCAATTTTGTTGAGTTTGGTTTACTTTGATTTTGAGTTACTAAAATTTTCAGAAATTTTTCAGAGAAAGAAATATGTCTAGGAATGGTTCTTCAAGGAAGCAAGGACCCGGGCTCGCAATACGTGAGTAGGACGATGAACCACCGAGGGAAGCTTACGTGCGGCCTTGTGAATGGCCGTCAGAGGAGTTTATGGTCAAAGCAGGCATCAAGGATGAATTTGATGCATATGTGCGTAATGCTGATCTTGAGGACTTCATGCAAGATAAGTTCCCTCAATACTACCATTTAACGGATTCCTTTGGGAGAAGGTTTAAATTTACATCTTTGCGCAATTCTCATAATGTCATGTTTTATCTTTATGATAAATCTTATACCATGGACTTAGAAGATTTTAGTACTGCTTGTAAACTCCAGCAAGTGGGTAGTGCTAGTAGACCTCACAAATCTGAATTTAAAGATTTTCTTGCTAGTATCACTATGGGGGAACCCAGAGAAATAGCACAAGCTACCATAGGGAGCATTCATTTTCTTGCTATACATTATTTTGCTCTCTTTATAGGTAGATGCATAAATGCTAAGGATGAGGCATGTCACATGTGTGTTCCTGATCTTAGTGTTCTCAGGAGTGCATGTTAGGGGATAAACAATATAACCTGGGGGCCATCATTGCACGTAGGTTGCATAATAATGGTTTAATTGGAGATTTGTTTGGTGGGTTTTATGCAACCCGTGTAGCTAATTTTCTTGAGATACCCATACATGAATGGGATATGGAGTTGCCTCCTGCTTATTTAGATTATAATGCCATGATTAGCCATCAGTTTCTTGAGAGGAATGAACAATTCCTCCAGTATCAACTAATCTTTGACAAACGTCGCACTGTCCATGTTGCTCTCCCTGCTCCTGGTTGCTTTGACTTTCAGGCAAAAAGGAGATACTTTATAACCAGGGAGGAGGCGAACGAGTACGAGAGGAGGACGGAGGCAGCCCGCCTCCAAGCTGCAGCTCGTGAGGCAATGGCTGGTACATCTCACTACGGCCCCAGCTACCACTTTGATCCGTGGGCATAGACCAACTTAGGCCAAAAGCCTAAGCTTGGGGGAGTACGTATTTCTCACCGACATTACATTCATGTTCACACACCCATCTTAGTTGTCGGTGCTCATACTTTTTCATTGTACTATCCATGCTAGTTTATTTCCTTCTCTTGCTTTCTTCTTGTGTGTTTGAATAACCTTAAGAAGACCAAAAAATAGCTAGTTTACTTTCCATGCTTGTAGTAGTAATTAAAATAAAACCCAAAAAGATTTCTCCTTCTTATTTTGCTTGTTGGGAGTTTTCCCGTGTAAATAGTTTTATTTCTTTTCTTTTCTTTGGGGGTCGAGAGGAGAAGACCATAATGAAAATGTTGAGTGGCTCTTATATGCATTATTGTTGATTTAACTAAGAGCCCATATTACCTTGTCCTCTCCTTTGAATTGAATGATTGCAGATTCCAGCTTAGTCCAATGCACGTGCACTATTATTATTATCCACACCGTTCGTTCGTGCAAGTGAAAGGCAATAATGACGATATATGACGGACTGATTGAGATGAGAGAAGCTGGTATGAACTCGAGCTATCTTGTTTTTGTAAATATGATTAGTTCATCGTTCCTGGTTTAGCCTATTATGAATAAACATGTTTGCAATGACAATTAGAGATTATAGTTGCTTATGCCATGCTTAATTAGCTAGGAGTTTATAATGGTTTACCTTGCATGCGAACATGCTATTAAAATGGTTGTGATGTGGTATGATAGGGTGGTATCCTGCTTTGAATGATTCGAGTGACATGACTGGGCACATGTTCACGCATGTAGTTGAAAAAAAAACATAGCCTCCACGATGTTTATGTTCATGGTGGATTATATCCTACTCATGCTTACACTCAGTGTTTGTTAATTTTAATGCATGTTCATGACTGTTGACGCTCTCTAGTTGGTCGCTTCCCAGTCTCTTTCTAGCCTTCACTTGTGCATCCATAAACCTCAAAGTTATTCCATATGAGTCCACCATACCTTCCTATATGCGGTATCTACCTGCCGTTCCAAGTAAATTTGTATGTGCCAAACTCCAAACCTTCAAATGAAATTATGTTTTGTATGCTCGAATAGCTCATGTATCAACTAGGGATGTATGTATCTTCCATGCTAGGCGGATTATTCTCAAGAGGAGTGGACTCCTCTCCTCATTCACAAGAAAATGGCTGGTCACCGGGATGCCCAGTCCCATTCTCAAATCAAATCAAAATAATTGCAAAAAAAACTCCCCTGGGATTGTTGTTAGTTGGAGGCACCCGTTATTTCGGGCAAGCCATGGATTGATGATTGTTGGTGGTGGGGGAGTATAAACTTTACCATTCTGTTTGGGAACTTCCTATAATGTGTGTAGCATGGAAGATATCGAGATCTCTCAGTTGTTATGTTGACAATGAAAGTATGCCACCCAAAATATTATTTATCTCTGTTTCAAACTCGAGCTCTGGCACCTCTACAAATCCTTGCTTCCCTCTGCGAAGGGCCTATCTATTTACTATTATGTTGAGTCATCACCCTCTTATAAAAAAGCACCCGCTAGAGAGCACCGCTGCCATTTGCATACATTACTATTAATTTATATTGGGTATGACTATGAATGGATCTCTTTTATTATGAATTACAATGTTTAGTCGGTCCTTGATCTTTAAAGGTACTCTGCATTTATGTTTTGCGGTCTCAGAAAGGGCTAGCGAGATACCATCTTGTTATATCATATTATGATTGTTTAGAGAAAGTGTAGTCATCTGAGTTTTATTATTATTGCTTGCTAGTTGATTATGCCATTGATATGAGTAAACATGATACCTAAGTGTTATTGTGAATATGGTTAGTTCATAATCTTTGCTGAAAACTTGAATGCTGGCTTTACATATTTGCAACAACAAGAGCAAACAGAGTTTGTAAAAGTTTTTCTTTATCACTTTCAGTTTATCAACTAAATTGCTTGAGGACAAGCCAAGGTTTAAGCTTGGGGGAGTTGATACGTATTCGTCGTATCTACTTTTCCAAACACGTTTGCCATTGTTTTGGACTCTAACATGCATGATTTGAATGGAACTAACCCGGACTGACGCTGTTTTCAGCAGAACTGCCATGGTGTTATTTTTGTGCAGAAATAAAAGTTCTCAGAATGACCTGAAAATCCACGGAGCAACTTTTTGGATTTAATAAAAAATATTGGTGAAAGAATCAACGTCAGGGGGCCCACACCCTGTCCACGAGGGTGGGGGCACCGCCCCCCTAGGGCGCGCCCCCTGCCTTGTGGGCCCCCTGAAGCTCCACCGACCTCAACTCCAACTCCATATATTCACGTTCGGGGAGAAAAAAATCAGAGACAAGGTTTGATCGCGTTTTACGATATGGAGCCGCTGCCAAACCCTAAACTCTCTTGGGAGGGCTCATCTGGAGTCCGTTCGGGGCTCCGGAGAGGGGGATCCGTCGCTGTCGTCATCATCAACCATCCTCCATCACCAATTTCATGATGCTCACTGCCGTGCGTGAGTAATTCCATCGTAGGCTTGCTGGACGGTGATGGGTTGGATCAGATTTACCATGTAATTAAGTTAGTTTTTTTAGGGTTTGATCCCTAGTATCCACTATGTTCTGAGATTGATGTTGCTATGACTTTGCTATGCTTAATGCTTGTCACTAGGGCCCGAGTGCCATGATTTCAGATCTGAACCTATTATGTTTTCATGAATATATGTGAGTTCTTGATCCTATCTTGCAAGTCCATAGTCACCTATTATGTGTTATGATCCGTTAAACCCGAAGTGACAATAATCGGGATACTTACCGGTGATGACCATAGTTTGAGGAGTTCATGTATTCACTAAGTGTTAATGCTTTGGTCCGGTACTCTATTAAAAGGAGGCCTTAATATCCCTTAGTTTCCAATAGGACCCCGCTACCACGGGAGGGTAGGACAAAAGATGTCATGCAAGTTCTTTTCCATAAGCATGTATGACTATATTCGGAATGCATGCCTACATTACATTGATGAACTGGAGCTAGTTCTATGTCACTCTATGTTATAACTATTACATGAGGAATCGCATCCGACATAATTATCCATCACTGATCCAATGCCTACAAGATGTTCACATATTGCTCTTTGCTTAGTTACTTTACTGTTGCCATTGTTACAATTATTACAAAAATGCTACTGTTACTTTTGCTACTGTTACCGTTACTTCCATACTACTTTGCTACTAAATACTTGCTGCAGATACTAAGTTATCCAGATTTGGTTGAATTGACAACTCAGCTGCTAATACTTGAGAATATTCTTTGGCTCCACTTGTGTCGAATCAACGAATTTGGGTTGGATACTCTACCCTCGAAAACTGTTGCGATCCCCTATACTTGTGGGTTATCAGACACGGTAAGTGTGACAGTTTGAGCCATATCCAAGTAGGAAACCTTCATGAGACTTAGGAGCAAATTTCGAACGATGATGCTTGTCAAGAATGTAACACTTTGAGCTGAATACCCTAAAGTATCCAACTTGGGGTTTGTTACCGGTGAAGAGCTCATATGTCGTCTTGCCGAGTGGCTTGTGAAGATATAGACGATTCGTTGCATGACAAGTTGTCTCAACCGCTTCAGCCGAAAATTGTTTTGGTGTCTTGTACACATCAAGCATCGTTCTTGCCATTTTGATGGGCGTCTGGTTCTTCCTCTGAACAACTCCATTTTGTTGAGGTGTGTACGTAGCCGAGAACTCATGTGAGATCCCTTATTCAACAAGAAAGTTGTCCACATTGGTGTTCTTGAACTCCATTCCGTTGTCGCTCCGAACCTTCTTGATCTTCACTTCAAATTGGTTTTGGGACTTCCCAGCGAAGTTTTTGAAGATCTTTTGAACCGGAGATTTATCATCGAGAAAGAACACCCACGTAAATCTTGAAAAATCATCAGCGATGACTAGTCCAAACGATTTACCACCGAGAATGTTGTAGGCATTGGGACTAAAGAGATCCATATGAAGTAGCTCGAGCGGTCTTCTCGTGGTCATGATGTTCTTCACGGGGTGGCTTCCTCCAACCTGTTTTCCTGCTTGGCAAGCACTGCAAAGTCTATCCTTGTCAAATATGACATCTTTAACACCAAGGATATGATCACCTTTAATAAGCTTGTCAAGGTTTCGCATGCCCACATGACCTAACCATCTATGCCACAACCAGCCTTTGGAAGATTTAGCAATTAAGCAAGTTCTAGGTTGAGCCTTTTTAGTGAAGTCGACAATGTATAGATCACCTCTACGATGTCGGTAAAGACCATTTTATGATTATCTCTTCGAAACACTTGGCAATCTACTTTAGTAAATAGGACATTGAAACCAAAGTCAGCAAGTCTAGATACAGATAGTAGATTATAGCCAAGAGATTCAACGAGCATAACATTTTGTATGGAGCTGTCATGTGAGATGGCCACCTTACCAAGGCCAACCACCTTACCCTTTGAGTTAACCGAAAGTGACATACTTTCGAGGGCCGTCATTTTCAGCAAGCTCACCGAAACATATCTTTATCTCCGGTCATGTGATCGATACATCCACTATCAAGGACCCATTCCTTTCGTCCAGCCATGTAGCCGCGAAGATTTGCCATAAGACCAAAGTGTCTGATAGACTCTTCAAGATCAAAGTCACTATCATCATCCTCATCATAGTATCCATGTTCAATATCATCTTGCAAATGATCATTTCCTAGAGAGAGTGATTCATTAGATATATGATTTTGACCATGTTCATCTCTATGGATTCTAATAGCTTCAGAAATAATATTGCTAATGCTTCCAACATCTCCTTTGGCACGCATAAGATTGGTAACCTCAAATAAACAAACTCCAAACTTAGGATCATTGGGATTCATCTTATTCAAATAAAATAAACTTGTGAAGAATCTCATCTAAGTTTTTCAAGGAATCGTCTAGAAATCGTTCCTCAAGAAATCTCCATATAGTATAAGCATAATCAAGAGTAGGCAAGTGACCAATCAAATTTCTAGGCAATCCTCTAATGATTGTGAATCATGTTAAGAGAATCATCATGGGTAGGATGCAAGGGATCAACAAGGGGTGCACAAGGAGTAGTAATGTACTTGTTCAAGTGATATTCATGAAAAATTCCAAGCATCTCATTTTTCCACTCACTAAAGAACTCTGCATCAAGCATAGGCACTCTACGTCTAAGACTCCCCAATGTAGACTCATCCATCTTCCTCCAATGGTGATTAAACCAAAGCAATGGAGACCAATTCTCTGATACCAATTGAAAGGATCGAGAAGAGGTGTCTAGAGGGGGGGTGATTAGACCTTCAACACACAAAGTTGACAGTTTTTAAGTTTTTGAAGTTGAGGTGGTAGATTAACACAATTTCAAGCATACACATTACAATTCAAGCAAGAATGCAAAGAGTATATGAGCAGTGGAAAGTAAAGTGTGCAACTTGCAAGAAAGTAAAGGGATGGGATTGGAGTGTGCAAACGTAATTGGAGACACGGATATTTTTGGCGTGGTTCCGATAGGTGGTGCTATCGTACATCCACGTTGATGGAGGCTTCAACCCATGGAGGGTAACGGTTGCGCGAGTCCACGGAGGGCTCCACCCACGAAGGGTCCATGAAGAAGCAACCTTGGCTATCCCATCATGGCCATCACCCACGAAGGACTTGCCTCACTAGGGTAGATCTTCATGAAGTAGGCGATCTCCTTGCCCTTACAAACTCCTTGGTTCAACTCCACAATCTAGACGGAGGCTCCCAAGTGACACCTGATAACCCACAAGTATAGGGGATCACAACAGTTTTCGAGGGTAGAGTATTCAACCCAAATTTATTGATTCGACACAAGGGGATCCAAAGAATATTCCCAAGTATTAGCATCTGAGTTGTCAATTCAACCACACCTGAAACTTAGTATCTACAGCAAAGGGTTTAGTAGCAAAGTAATATGATAGTGGTGGTAACGGTAACAAAAGTAAAGACAGCAAAAGTAATGTTTTTATTATTTTGTAGTGATTGTAACAGTAGCAACGGAAAAGTAAATAAGCGAGAACCAGTATATGGAAAACTCTTAGGCACCGGATCAGTGATGGATAATTATGCCGGATGTGGTTCGTCATGTAACAGTCATAACATAGGGTGACACAGAACTAGCTCCAATTCATCAATGTAATGTAGGCATGTATTTCGTATATAGTCATACGTGCTTATGGAAAAGAACTTGCATGACATCTTTTGTCGTACCCTCCCGTGGCAGCGGGGTCCTATTGGAAACTAAGGGATATTAAGGCCTCCTTTTAATACAGAACTAGAACAAAGCATTAGCACATAGTGAATACATGAACTCCTCAAACTATGGCCATCACCGGGAGTGGTCCCGATTATTGTCACTTCGGGGTTGCCGGATCATAACACATAGTAGGTGACTATAGACTTGCAAGATAGGATCAAGAACTAACATATATTCATGAAAACATAATAGGTTCAGATCTAAAATCATGGCACTCGGGCCCTAGTGACAAGCATTAAGCATAGCAAAGTCATAGCTTTTGGGGAATGTAGTAGAAATTCAAAATTTTCTACGCATCACCAGGATCAATCTATGGAGTAACTAGCAAAGAGAGAGAGGGGAGTGCATCTTCATACCCTTGAAGATCGCGATGCAGAAGCGTTGCAAGAACGCGGTCGGTGGAGTCATTCACTAAGCGATTCAGATCGCGGCCGAATCCGATCTAAGCACCGAACAACGGTATCTCTGCGTTCAACACACATACAGCCCGTGGACGTCTCCTCCTTCTTGATCCAGCAAGGGGAGAGGAGAAGTTGAAGGAGAGCTCCGGCAGCATGACGGTGTGGTGGTGGAGCTTGAAGTTCTCCGGCAGAGCTTCGCCAAGCACTACGGAGGAGGAGGAGGTGTTGGGGAGGGAGAGGGCTGCGCCAGGGGAAGGGTGAAGCTCCCATGCGCCTCCCCACTATATATAGGGGTGGAGGGGGCTGGTTTCTTGCCCTCCAAGTCCATTGGGGCGTTGGAAAAGGTGGGAGGAAAGAAATCCCATCATTTCCTTCCCCACCGATTGTTATCCCCCTTTTTTAGGGATCTTGATCTTATCCCTTCGGGATATGATCTTATTCCTTCTAAGGGGGGATCTTGGTGCGCCTTGACCCGGGGTGTGGGGCCTTTCCCCCACTACCCACGTTCATGTGGGTCCCCCCATGCAGGTGGGCCCCACTCAGGAACCTTCTAGAACCTTCCTGGTACAATACCGAAAAATCCTGAACATTTTCTGGTGGCCAAAATAGGACTTCCCATATATAAATATTTACCTCCGAACTATTCCGGAACTCCTCGTGACGTCCAGGATCTCATCCGGGACTCCGAACAACATTCGGTAACTGCACAGTAATTCCCATAACAACTCTAGCGTCACCGAACCTTAAGTGTGTAGACCATACGGGTTCGGGAATCATGCAGACATGACCGAGACAGCTCTCTGGCCAATAACCAATAGCGGGATCTGGATACCCATTTTGGCTCCCACATGTTCCATGATGATCTCATCGGATGAACCACGATGTCAAGGATTCAAGCAATCCCGCATACAATTCCCTTTGTCAATTGGTACGTTACTTGCCCGAGATTCGATCGTCGGTATCCCAATACCTCATTCAATCTCGTTACCGGCAAGTCACTTTACTCGTTCCGTAATGCATGATCCCGTGACTAACTACTTAGTCACATTGATCTCATTATGATGATGTATTACCGAGTGGGCCCAGAGATACCTCTCCGTCACACGGAGTGACAAATCCCAGTCTCGATTCGTGCCAACCCAACAGACACTTTCGGAGATACCCGTAGTGCACCTTTATAGCCACCCAGTTACGTTGTGACGTTTGGCACACCCAAAGCATTCCTATGGTATCCGGGAGTTGCACAATCTCATGGTCTAAGGAAATGATACTTGACATTAGAAAAGCTTTTAGCAAACGAACTACACGATCTTGACCTATGCTTAGGATTGGGTCTTGTCCATCACATCATTCTCCTAATGATGTGTTCTCGTTATCAATGACATCCAATTTCCATGGTCAGGAAGCCATAACCATCTATTGATCAACGAGATAGTCAACTAGAGGCTCACTAGGGATGTTGTGGAATATGTATTCACACATGTATTACGGTTTCAGTTAATACAATTATAGCATGAACAATAGACAATTATCATGAACAAGGAAATATAATAATAACCATTTTATTATTGCCTCTAGGGCATATTTCCAACAGTCTCCCACTTGCACTAGAGTCAATAATCTAGTTCACATCACTATCTGATCGTAATGAATCCAACACCCATGGGGTTTGATCATATCTCGCTTGTGAGAGAGGTTATTAGTCAATGGGTCTGAACCTTTTAGATCCATGTGTTCTTTACAAATCTCTATGTCATCTTGTAGATGCAGCTACCACGTACTATCTCGAACTATTCCAAATAACTGTTCTACTATATGAATCCGGTTTACTATTCAGAGTCATCCAGATTAGTGTCAAAGTTTGCATCGACGTAACCCTTTACGACGAACTATTTTACCACCTCCATAATCGAGAAAAATTCCTTAGTCCACTAGTCACTAAGGATAACTTTGATCGTTGTCCTGTGATCCATTTCTGGATCACTCTTGTACCCCTTGACTGACTCATGGCAAGGCACACTTCAGGTGCAGTACACATCATAGCATACTGTAGAGCCTACGTCTAAAGCATAGGGGACTGAGGGAGTCCTGGACTAGGGGGTGTCCGGATAGCTGAACTATCATCATTGGCCGGACTCCAAGACTATGAAGATAAAAGATTGAAGACTTTGTCCCGTGTCCGGATGGGACTTTCCTTGGCGTGGAAGGCAAGCTTGGCAATACGGATATGTAGATCTCCTACCATTGTAACCGACTCTGTGTAACCCTAGCCCTCTCCGGTGTCTATATAAACCGGAGGGTTTTAGTCCGTAGGATGGACAACAATCATACTATAGGCTAGCTTCTATGGTTTAGCCTCCTTGATCTCGTGGTAGATCTAATCTTGTACTACCCATATCATCAATATTAATCAAGCAGGAGTAGGGTTTTACCTCCATCGAGAGGGCCCGAACCTGGGTAAAAACATCGTGTCCCTTGTCTCCTGTTACCATCCGCCTAGACGCACAGTTCGGGACCCCCTACCCGAGATCCGCCGGTTTTGACACCGACATTGGTGCTTTCATTCAGAGTTCCTCTGTGTCGTCGCTCATAGGCCCGATGGCTCCTTCGATCATCAACAACGACGTGGTCCGGGGCGAAACTTTTCTCCCCGGACAGATCTTCGTATTCGGTGGCTTCGCACTGCGGGCCAATTCACTTGGCCATCTGGAGCAGATCGAAAGCTACGCCCTTGGCCATCAGGTCAGATTTGGAAGTTTAAACTATACGGCCGACATCCGCGGAGACTTGATCTTCGACGGATTCGAGCCACAGCCGAGCGCGCCGCACTGTCACGATGGGCATGATTTAGCTCTACCGCCGGACAGTGCCCTGGAGGCCGCACAAGAGTCCACTCCGACCCTTAACTCGGAGCCGACTGTGCCGATCGAGGATGGGTGGCTAGACACTGCCTCGGGGGTTGCTACCTCTACAGCGATGGAGCCGAATATCGACCATGTCCCTTGTGATCGTGACTCCAAGGTGTCGGACTCTTCTCCGGACCCCGAACCTTCCGCGCTCCTGCCAATCAAACTCGATTGGGCACCGATCATGGAGTTCACCGATGCGGACATCTTTCAGCACTCGCCTTTCGGCGACATCCTGAATTCGCTAAAGTGCCTCTCTTTATAAGGAGAGTCTTGGCCGGATTATGGCCAGGATGGTTGGGATGCGGACGACGAAGAAATTCAAAACCCACTGTCGGTGTCAAAACCGGCGGATCTCGGGTAGGGGGTCCCGAACTGTGCGTCTAGGCGGATGGTAACAGGAGACGAGGGACACGATGTTTTTACCCAGGTTCGGGCCCTCTCGATGGAGGTAAAACCCTACGTCCTGCTTGATTAATATTGATGATATGGGTAGTACAAGAGTAGATCTACCACGAGATCAAGGAGGCTAAACCCTAGAAGCTAGCCTATGGTATGATTGTTGTATTGTATGTTGTCCTACGGACTAAAGCCCTCCGGTTTATATAGACACCGGAGAGGGCTAGGGTTACAAAGAGTCGGTTACAATGGTAGGAGATCTACATGTCCGTATTGCCAAGCTTGCCTTCCACGCCAAGGAAAGTCCCATCCGGACACGGGACGGAGTCTTCAATCTTGTATGTTCGTAGTCTTGGAGTCCGGCGGACATTGATAGTCCGGCTGTCCGGACACCCCCTAGTCCAGGACTCCCTCAGTAGCCCCCGAACCAGGCTTCAATGACGATAAGTCCAGCGCGTTTACAGTCTTCGGCGTTGCAAGGCGGGTTCTCCCTTCAAATTCCATGTACCTGCCGAACAGTGTCCGGCTTCATCTTTAATACTGTGTTCCTCGGCTTCTATGCCAAATAATGGCCCTCTTCCACGCGTCGCACGAATGCGAAAAGCCAGGGTGTCTTTTGCATTTCACCCCCCAATTGTGCGAGTCGCCCGCCTATAAAAAAGGCAAGAATCCAGATCCAAACCACACCGTCTTCCTCCCGCGAATACTCCATCGAAGCGCCTTTGACCTAGAAATCCATTCCACCATGGATCGCCAACACGGCTCTTCTTCACGCGCTCCCAGCCCACCGCCGGGGAATTGGAGGAGGTTCTCTATTTCGCACGACGAGCTCGTGAAGCTCCAAACGGGGGGATTCCTCCCTCCGGCCATTATGATCCCAGTCCGGCCGGACTGGTTACTTATCAAAGTGGGAGACAGGCGGAGGACACTCCAAGCCCCAATAAGGGGGAGCGAGTATGTTTTGTCCCTTATCTGACAAGGGGACTCGTATTTCCAATACATCCGTTCCTCCGCGGGCTCCTGAAGTTCTACGGACTCCAGCTCCACCACCTCACGCCCGCCTCTGTCCTGCATATCGCGGGCTACGTAGCTCTTTGCGAGCTATTCCTGGGCATTGAGCCCCATTTCGCATTGTGGAAGAGGTTGTTTTGCCTCGTGCCCCGTTCTTACCAGGGGTCCATATATCAAGTGGGCGGCGCCGAAATATGGCGCATCACCGGGACCGGATACCTATCCGGCACTCCCAAGAAGGCGTCCGAAGACTGGCCCTCGGAGTGGTTTTATATAGAAGATGCCCCGCTGCCAGACCCAGTTCGGATCGGCCTCCCGGAGTTTAGTGCTGCTCCCTTGAAGAAACGCCTCAGCTGGCGCCCGCGGAGCCCCCGATTGGAGAAAGACAAGAGCGTCCACTACTTGATGGGCCGGATAAGATTAATGGATCATTCCGGCTTGACCATGATCGGAGTCATGGCGACATGCATCAAGCGAGGGGTACAGCCACTGCAATACAGAGGCCACCCCATGTGGGATTTCAACGGGGAAGACGATGCTACCCGGCACGGCCGCAAAGGGCCGGATTCGGCCGAGGATCTGGTGAAGATCCTGTCCAGCCTGTACAAGGGGGAGAAGGAGGATTTCCTTCGAATGGACCCTTTGAATGGGTTTTCCATGATCAACCCCAGAGGATGGGTAAGTGAACACCTTGAAGGGCCCAACCCATGCTATCGAAGTTTAAGCTTCTTACATTATGTCTTCGGCGCAGGGTCTACGCCGGATTGTGGAGGACATGGTGAGTCCTGCTCCGCAACCCGAGGATTCAGAAGGATCCCTGGATCCGGCCTCCGAAGAGGACCCAGATATCGAGGTGGAGCTGATCGACGGGGTGTATCACCAGCTCAGCATAGACAATGCTTTGGTCGCCATTACGGCGGACTACCCCGGGCTAAGTCCGGCTTCCCAGATGACCGTGACCGAAGTCCGGACACCATTATCTCATCCCTGCCCATTTCTGACCTTCGCGAATGATGGTATTTTGCAGGAAGCGCCTTTACGGCAGGAAGCCGAGCCCGTGGCGGCCGACCAACAGAGGTCAGTCCGAACCAGCAGGCGGAAAAGGAGCGTAGTGCGGACGGAAACGCCGCAAAGGTATAGCTCGTATTTGAATTTTTAGAGCAACGTTCCGAGGAAACGTCTGAGTGCTCATGATCTTTGTAGGAGAAAAAGCGCTCGCCGGACTGCGAGCGCAGGAATTGCCCATCCGACCAACCCCGGCCAGGCTCCAGCGCCCGGCCTGGAGGGGGAGGCAAGCGCAAGACGCGAGCCAGATCCTTCTCCAACGGAGGATACCGACAGACTGTCCGCCACCAAGTCTGAGGTGGAGAGCGCCATGAACCATAGGCGCCGCCGGACAGTATTTCAAGAAACGTGCTTTTCCCCTGAGGCATTGGATGCTTTTAACGCAGGGGACGCGCATCTCCGTGCTGCTCAAAATGGTTTTACCAGAGCCACGGAGCAGTATGTGAAAGACATACGGGTAAGGGAATTTTAATGGTTGTATATACCAGTAGCCCCAGAGACTTAAAGTAGTTATGCTAACTGATTTAAGGATCATTGGAAATTTCAGGCAATTAACGAGAAGAACGCCCAGCTGTCTCGGGAGCTGCAAGATTGCAAGGCCCAACTTGAGGCCGCACTTGCTGCCGCAGGAGGAGACGGAAAGACCCCTCCTGGTAACACATTTTTATTAATAAATATAAGCGTTGTGCGGCGTGCGCGCGAGTCTAATAATGACATTTGCAGGTACCGCCGGACAAGATCCGGACAGGCAAGCATTGCTACGCCAGCTAAAGGCCGGCGAGAGTGTGCTGAATAGAGTTCAGCAGGAAAGGAACAAGCTCCAGGATGCCAACGCCAAGCTCGGAGAAGAGCTGAAAGGCGCTCAGGCCGAGCTGTCCGGCTCCGTTAAGGAGAATCAGCGGCTTCGTCGTGGCATTTATAGTAAGTGCTTGAGCGAACTCTTTTGAAAAGAAGAGTTCGGCGAGGAAGCATTTTGACATAATATGTCTTGTAGGTATACTCACGGGTCGTCCTGCAGAGGAGATGCCCATATCAATGGGTGATCAACTTCCCGAACTGTTGCAGCTACTCGAACGAGTTCGGCAGGCAATGAGCGGCGTCGTTCAGGCTTTATGGCCAGCCCTCACCCTACCCAAGGGCCTCGGGGAGCTTGCGGAGAAGCTGCAGGGAGTGCGGCAGCGCTTCCATTTGTGGAAGATTTCGGCTTGCCGTCAAGGTGCCAGAGAGGCTTGGGCCATGGTGAAGACGCGGTACAAGAAGGCGGATCCCAACCACATGGCCGAAGTTGGACTGGTGGGGCCCGATGGGAAGGAGATCCCTATGAGTTTAGTGTATAGCCAAGTAGAGTTGGCTGCTAAATTTTCCCAACAGGACTGTAAACTAGACAGCCTGTTAGACGGGATTGAGGAGGAATACAATTAGTAAATTTGACAATGTATGTTATCCTTTAAAGTGACATGTGAAATGCCTTCTAGCCGGATTGTAGATCGTTTGTCTTTGCCGACCTTTTCGCTTCGACCTCGGGACCCTAGAGTCCGGAGTGTGTCCGAATACCTTTTTGGTTAAGAAACAACCGTGGTATGCATGGAGACCAGGCGTAGGGGTCATTAGTGCTTTATCAGACAAGTGCCCAACTAGTTATGTTATATTACATGGTTAGTAAGAAACATCTTCCAGGGAGAATAGTTCCGTTAAGGGTTCCTTTCGCTGGGAGGCATGCCCTAAAGTGCATGTCCGGACTGCAAAGAAAGCAGTAAAACATCTGGGGGCAGATAGATAAATAGGTAAAAAGTCATCTTTTAAGTCACCGACCGAATATTCCCTTAAGAACGCTAGCTTTTGGCTTCACCCAGTCTGAGGTACACATCCGGCTGACCCGGCAGTAACAATCGCAGAGGTGCTCCCTTTACCTCCTAGCCGAACAATCGGGAACGTAGGGGTAAGCACAGGAGCCAGGCAACCCAGCTTGGCCAAAACTTAAGTCATATCGATGCATATAATGGCGAGTAAAAGGTACATGTGGAAGCTTGACACATGTGCTGGGTATAAACCCGTATAATTGAGCTTCTGTAAAAGAAGCCCCCAGGAATAATGAGTGCGGATGGCACATCATGCGTATAATTGAGCTTCTGTAAAAGAAGCCCCCAGGAATAATGAGTGCGGATGGCACATCATGTGTATGCAAAGAATGCAAAAATAGGCCCGGAAGGGCTTTTAAGTGAAAAGGATAAAAAGAGAAACAAAAGACAGCTGAAGTGTAAAAGTTTGGACGGGGGAAGGGGACGAACTCTTAATCCGGCGCTAGGCATAGAATCGTCGGAGGCGGGCTGCGTTCCATGGGTTCGGCTCGAGTCGGTGGTCCGACGCATTTCGTAGACGGTATGCTCCGCCGGTCAGTACTTGATCGATAATGAAGGGGTCCTCCCATTTGGGATTGAGCTTGTCCTTTTTCTTGTACGGCAGGCGTAGAACTAGTTCGCCAACGTTGTAAGTCTTGGCCCGTACTTCTCTGCTTTGATATCTTCGGGCCTGCTGCTGATAGAATGCGGAACGAGCCTTCGCGATGTCACGTTCTTCCTCCAATGTGTCCAAGCTGTCCTGCCGATCAAGCTCGGCCTCTCTTTCCTCATACATGCGCACTCGAGGTGAGTCATGAATAATGTCACAGGGCAAGACTGCCTCTGCGCCGTATACCATAAAAAATGGTGTGAATCCAGTAGTACGGTTAGGCGTTGTCCGCAGCCCCCAGAGTACGGAGTCGAGCTCCTCGACCCATTGTGTGTCGGATTTGGTGAGTGGCCTCACTAGTCTGGGTTTAATGCCGCTCATTATTAGACCATTTGCTCTTTCCACTTGACCGTTGGTTTGAGGGTGATAGACTGACGCATAGTCGAGCTTGATGCCCATATTTTTGCACCATGACTTAACCTCGTCGGCTGTGAAGTTCGTGCCGTTGTCGGTGATGATGCTGTGGGGGACTCCGTAACGGTGTACCACCCCTGATATAAAGTCTATCACTGGTCCGGACTCTGCCGTTTTGACCGGTTTGGCCTCTATCCATTTGGTGAATTTATCCACCATGACCAATAGGTATTTTTTCTTATGGGTTCCCCCTTTAAGGGGTCCAACCATGTCGAGCCCCCAGACCGCGAACGGCCAGGTAATGGGTATGGTTTTGAGGGCGGTGGGTGGCATATGGCTCTGATTAGCAAAGAGCTGACAACCGACGCATCGCTGGACCAAGTCCTGTGCGTCTGCCCGAGCCGTCGGCCAATAAAATCCTGTACGGAATGCCTTTCCTACAAGGGCCCGGGCTGCTGCGTGGTGTCCACCTAGTCCGGCATGAATTTCAGCCAGGAGGTTTCGCCCTTCTTCTTCGGAGATACACCTTTGAAGGACTCCGGTGGTACTTTTCTTATAAAGTTCTCCCTCATGGACCTTGTAGGCCTTCGATCGCCGGACTATGCAACGGGGCTCATTTTGGTCTTCGGGAAGTTCCTGCCTGAGTAAGTAGGCTAGGAAAGGTTCTGTCCACGCGGCGATTACTGCCATTATGACGTGGGCGGAGGGTGTTATGTCGTCTGCCGAATCACCAGTTGGTGCGGTTTTCTCCGGTTTGTAGCTACCGGGCTCCTCTTCCCATAGTACGGATGGCTTGAAGAGCCGTTCCAGGAAGATATTTGGAGGGACAGCATCACGTTTCGCACCGATGCGTGCCAGAACGTCGGCCGCTTGGTTATTATCTCGGGCTATGTGATGGAATTCGAGTCCTTCAAACCGAGCTGACATTTTTAGAACAGCGTTGCGATATGCTGCCATTTTTGGATCCTTGGCATCGAAGTCTCCATTTATTTGGGATATTGCAAGGTTTGAGTCCCCGCGCACCTCTAGGCGTTGAATGCCCATGGAGACCGCCATCCGGAGACCATGTAACAGGGCCTTGTATTCGGCTGCATTGTTGGAGTCCGTGTACATTATTTGAAGTACATACTGGACTGTATCTCCGGTGGGGGACGTCAGTACGACGCCAGCCCCCAGTCCGGCCAACATTTTGGAGCCGTCGAAATGCATAGTCCAATTGGAGTATGCGTCGTACTCTTTAGGGAGTTCGGCTTCAGTCCATTCGGCGACGAAGTCAGCCAAAACTTGTGACTTTATAGCTCGTCGAGGTTTGTAAGTGATGTCGAATGGTAAGAGCTCAATGGCCCATTTTGCTATCCTGCCCGTTGCGTCGCGATTATTTATAAAGTCATTGAGTGGAACTTCAGAGGCCACTGTTATCGAGCACTCCTGAAAGTTGTGCCGGAGCTTTCGAGACGCCATGAACACCGCATATGCTATCTTTTGATAGTGCGGGTAACGGGATTTGCAGGGGGTTAACACAGTGGATACATAATACACTGGTTTTTGAAGAGGGGATTTATGCCCTTCTGTCGCTCGTTCGACGACGAGGACTGCGCTCACAACTTGATGTGTTGCTGCGATGTATAACAACATTGGTTCGCCCAGAGTGGGCGCAGCCAGGACCGGATTTGTTGTCAGTATGGCCTTTATTTCTTCGAGTCCGGTAGTGGCAGCATCCGTCCACTCGAAGTGTTCGGTGCGCCTGAGGAGGCGATAGAGGGGCAACGCCTTTTCTCCTAAACGGGAGATAAAGCGGCTTAAGGCTGCCACGCATCCTGTTAATTTTTGTATTTGTTTGAGGTCTTTTGGAATATCCAACTGTGACAGAGCTCGGATTTTGGCCGGATTTTCTTCAATTCCTCTACCGGATACGATGAAGCCCAGCAGCTTTCCGGCTGGTACGCCGAAAACGCATTTTTCCGGATTCAGCTTGATGTCATATGCTCTGAGGTTGTCGAGTGTGAGCCTCAAATCGTCTACTAAAGTTTCGACGTGTTTTGTTTTGACGACTACATCGTCTACGTATGCCTTGACTGTTTTGCCGATCTGGGTGGCCAGACATGTTTGAATCATGCGCCGATATGTTGCGCCGACGTTTTTGAGTCCGAAGGGCATCGTGTTGAAGCAGAATGGTCCATATGGAGTGATGAATGCCGTTGCGGCTTGGTCTGCTTCCGCCATCTTGATTTGATGATAGCCAGAGTATGCGTCCAGGAAGCACAACGAATCGTGCCCTGCTGTGGCATCGATAATTTGATCGATGCGGGGGAGAGGGAAGGGATCCTTTGGGCAAGCTTTATTGAGGTCTTTAAAATCGACACAGAGACGCCAGGATTTATCCTTCTTTGGTACCATCACCAAATTTGCTAGCCAGTCCGGATGTTTGATATCTCTAATGAATCCGGCTTCCAATAGTTTGGCTAGCTCTTCTCCCATTGCCTGTCTTTTGGGCTCGGAAAATCGTCAAAGAGCCTGTTTGACTGGCTTGAATCCTTTTAGGATGTTGAGGCTGTGTTCTGCCAACCTGCGAGGGATTCCGGGCATGTCTGAAGGATGCCAGGCGAAGATATCCCAGTTTTCCCGAAGGAATTCGCGCAGTGCGGCGTCTACTTCGGGGTTCAACTGTGCCCCAATGGAGGCCGTCTTTGTTGGGTCCGTTGGATGGACCTAGAATTTTATTATCTCGTCTGCTGGTTTGAAGGAGGTGGACTTGGATCTTTTATCGAGTATCACATCGTCCCTGTTCACCGTAGAGCGCAGCGCGGTGAGTTCCTCTGCCGCTAAGGCTTCGGATAGTGCCTCAAGGGCTAGTGCGGCTGTCTTGTTTTCGGCGCGGAGTGCTATGTCCGGATCACTAACGAGAGTGATTATTCCGCTGGGCCCAGGCATTTTCAGCTTCATGTACCCGTAATGAGGTATTGCTTGAAAAATTGTGAATGCCTCTCGTCCTAATATGGCGTGATACCCACTGCTGAACGAGGCCACCTGGAACGTGACTTCTTCGGATCTGTAATTGTCCGGAGAGCCGAATACCACATCGAGTGTGATTTTTCCGGTGCACAGCGCTTCCCGGCTAGGGATTATTCCTCTAAAGGTTGTGCTGCTTCGCTCAATACGGCTCCAATCGATTTCCATTTTTGCAGAGTTTCCTCGTAAATGAGGTTTAGTCCGCTGCCGCCGTCCATGAGGACTTTTGTCAGTCGAAAGCCGTCCACTATGGGACTAAGTACCAGTGCGGCTGGGGCTCTAGTTGTTCAGAATGTGGGCTCGTCGCTGCCATTGAAGGTAATAGCTGTGTCGCTCCATGGATTTGCTGTTGCTACTTGGTAGACTTCGGCGAGTTCGCGGATTGATCGTTTTCGCATATTATTTGATGCTAAAGTCTCGAAGACTGTTGATACCGTGCTGGTATTGTTGGAGTGGTTTCCCGGAGCTAGAAGCTCTTCGCTACTTTTGGCCACCTGCCGTAATATCCAACATGCTCGAAGGCTATGTGTTGGGATGGCTCCCTCTGTATTATGAAGCTTACAGGGTCCATTGAGCCATCCCTCCAGTACGGTTCCATTTCCCTTATTGGGTTTTTGTTTTTTCGTTTTTGCATCTGGGGCCTGAGTGTAAGGCACCCTTTTACTGCGGACTGGGTTTGGGGCCGGATTATCCCAAAATTGATTTTCGGTTTTCCGGAAACTCTCCATCACACAGTACTTTCGTACAATGGATGCCAGATCGGTGAAGCGCGTAATTTTGCGACGATCAATGGCGTTTAGTATTCCCTTGTCCGTGCAGTTATTGCGGAAGATTGATATTGCGTTTTCCTCTCGGCAGTCCTTTATCCTGTCCATAACCAGGAGGAATCTGGCCCAGTAGTGATGTACTGTTTCTGTAGGCTCTTGCCATATTAGAGATAGATCGCATATGTCTGGGCGGGTGGGTGGAATAAAATCCGGATCCCTGCCCATCTTGAGGCTCAAAGGCCAAGGGGTTTCCGAATTCGGAAGTGTGGTTTGCTGGGGACAATCCAGCGAGTCCGGGGCGATGCATGATTTTAAGTTCAGTGCTCGATCGAAGTCCGTCCCCCCGTGGGAATCCGGCATGGAGGGTTCGGGAATCCGGACATGAATTGTTTTCAACACTGGCAAAGAGTTGCCGTATTGCTCTTCCACCACTGCGACGTGGTGGGTGGCCTGGGGAGAGTTAATCTCTCTCAGATCGGTTTTAAGCCCAATCTGGTTGTAGTCCGTAGCGACTCCCAGGGCAGCGATGCGATCCAAGAGCTCGTTAACAGATGAGAGCTCTATTGGATCTAACTGTTTGGCAGCTTTAGGGCTGACGCGAAGATTGCTTTCGACGGCTTGAAAAGTCATTGCCGAAGCGGCGGCCGGACAGGCGGTCATGAGAAAACCACCAAGCCGGATAGTTTGGCCGGCGGCCAAGGCCCCTCCGGCGAAAACACCATCTTTGAAGACGGGTGGAGGCATCCGCTCTATCGATGATGACACAGGGGAACTCTCAATGAAAGCACCAATGTCGGTGTCAAAACCGGCGGATCTCGGGTAGGGGGTCCCGAACTGTGCGTCTAGGCGGATGGTAACAGGAGATGAGGGACACGATGTTTTTATCCAGGTTCAGGCCCTCTCGATGGAGGTAAAACCCTATGTCCTGCTTGATTAATATTGATGATATGGGTAGTACAAGAGTAGATCTACCACGAGATCAAGGAGGCTAAACCCTAGAAGCTAGCCTATGGTATGATTGTTGTAATGTATGTTGTCCTACGGACTAAAGCCCTCCGGTTTATATAGACACCGGAGAGGGCTAGGGTTACACAGAGTCGGTTACAATGGTAGGAGATCTACATGTCCGTATTGCCAAGCTTGCCTTCCACGCCAAGGAAAGTCCCATCTGGACACGGGACGGAGTCTTCAATCTTGTATCTTCGTAGTCTTGGAGTCCGGCGGACATTGATAGTCCGGCTGTCCGGACACCCCCTAGTCCAGGACTCCCTCACCCACCCACCACCCACTTCGTAGCCACTGTTGATGACTTAACTGACATGCTAGATTTCGACTCTGAAGACATCGACGGTATGGACGACGATGCCGGAGACGACCAAGAACCAGCACCCACAGGGCACTGGAAAGCCACCTTGTCATACGACATATACATGGTGGACATCCCAAAGGATGGGAATGGCGATGGAACAGCGGAGGATGACCCCTCCAAAAAACAGCCTAAACGCCGGCGTCAGCGACGCCGCTCAAAATCCCGCCACAGCATGAATGGAGATTCCGGCACCGGAGATAATAACACCCCAGACAGTCCCGAAGAAAACCCCCTCCATCAAGATTCGGCACAGGAGGATGGAGAAGCCAACCCTCATGAGAGAGCGGCAGACAAAGAGGTAGAGGACGATAATTACATGCCTCCCTCCGGAGATGAGGCAAGCCTCGACGACGACGAATTTGTCGTGCCTGAGGATCCTGTCGAACAAGAGCGTTTTCAACGCAGGCTTATGGCCACGGCAAGCAGCCTAAAGAAAAAGCAGCAACAGCTTAGAGCTGACCAAGATTTGCTAGCCGACAGATGGACTGAAGTCCTTGCGGCCGAAGAGTATGAACTCGAACGCCCCTCGAAAAGCTACCCCAAACGCAAGCTGCTGCCCCGATTAGAGGAGGAAGCACATAAACCTACATCACCAGCGCACAATACGGCCGACCGGCCACCTTGTGGCCGCGACAGAGAGGCCTCTAGGCCCTCCACTAAATCCATACCCTGGCGTCGCTCGAAAAGTACAAAGTCATGGGGGAACGCGCCGGACTTGCGGGACATATTGGAGGATAAGGTAAGACAATCAAGATCGATCTACGGATCGCGTGGGCACCCCACGATGCGCGACGACAACTGTCACGCCGGATACAGCAATTCCGGCCGGGCCGAACACAGTAGACAAAGCTCGCTTGAGCTGCGTCGTGATATAGCCCAATACAGAGGTGCCGCACACCCACTATGCTTCACAGATGAAGTAATGGATCATCAAATTCCCGAAGGGTTCAAACCCGTGAACATTGAATCCTACGACGGCACAACAGATCCCGTGGTTTGGATCGAAGACTATCTACTTCATATCCACATGGCCCGCGGTGATGATCTTCACGCCATCAAATACCTCCCACTCAAGCTTAAAGGACCAGCTCGGCATTGGCTCAACAGCTTGCCAGCAGAATCAATTCGGTGTTGGGAGGACCTGGAAGCCGCATTTCTTGATAACTTCCAGGGCACATATGTGCGACCACCAGACGCCGATGACCTAAGCCACATAATTCAGTAGCCAGACGAATCGGTCAGACAATTCTGGACACGGTTCTTAACCAAGAAAAATCAAATCGTCGACTGTCCGAATGCAGAGGCCCTTGCAGCCTTCAAACATAACATCCGCGACGAGTGGCTTGCCCGGCACCTAGGACTGGAAAAGCCGAAATCCATGGCAGCCCTCACATCACTCATGACCTGCTTCTGTGCGGGAGAGGATAGTTGGCTAGCCCGCAGTAACAACCTCAGCAAACATTCTGGTAGTCCAGATACCAAGGACAGCAATGGCAGGTCGCGTCGCAATAAGCACAAACTCCGCATCAACAGTGATAATACTGAAGATACGGCAGTCAATGCCGGATTCAGAGGCTCTAAACCCGGTCAGCGGAAAAAGCCATTCAAAAGAATTACTCCGGGCCCGTCCAATTTGGACCGGATACTCGATCGCTCGTGCCAGATACACGGCACCCCCGGAAAGCCAGTTAATCACACCAACAGGGATTGTTGGGTGTTCAAGCAGGCAGGCAAGTTAATTGCCGAAAACAATGACAAGGGGCTACATAGTGATGACGAGGAAGAGACCCGGCCGCCGAACAATAGAGGACAGAAGGGTTTCCCCCCACAAGTGCGGACGGTGAACATGATATACGCAACCCACATACCCAAAAGGGAGCGGAAGCGTGCGCTCAGGGACGTATACGCGATGGAGCCAGTCGCCCCAAAGTTCAATCCATGGTCCTCCTGCCTGATCACTTTTAATCGAAGGGAGCACCCCACCAGCATCCGCCACGGCAGATTCGCCGCATTGGTTCTAGACCCAATCGTCGACGGATTTCACCTCACTAGAGTCCTGATGGACGGCGGCAGCAGCCTGAACCTGCTTTATGAGGACACAGTGCGCAAGATGGGCATAGACCCCTCAAGGATTAAACCCACAAAGACGACCTTCAAAGGCGTCATACCAGGTATAGAGGCCAATTGTACTGGCTTAGTCACACTTGAAGTGGTCTTCGGATCCCTGGATAACTTCAGAAGCGAGGAGTTAATCTTCAACATAGTCCCGTTCCGCAGCGGCTATCATGCACTGCTTGGACGAACCGCATTTGCAAAGTTCAATGCGGTGCCGCACTACGCATATCTCAAGCTCAAGATGCCAGGCCCTCGAGGAGTCATCACGGTCAATGGAAACATGGAACGCTCTCTCCGAACGGAGGAGCATACAGCGGCTCTCGCGGCGGAAGTACAGAGCAACCTCTTAAGGCAATTCTCGAGTCCGGCCATTAAGCGACCAGACACCGTCAAGCGCGCCCGGAGTAACCTACAACAAGACCACCTAGCACGTTCCGAGCACGCGTAGCAATGCGGCCCCAACCCCAGCCCTCGCAAAATTGCGAGACCAGTGCCACGCGTACATCACTACGCTCTGGAGATACCATGGGCATAGGGGGAGGGGCACGACCACGGCATGCCCAGAGTGCGGCTCAACCACACCAGGGGCTCCCAAATGTGTCATCCCTTTTTTCTTTTTTTTTCTTATCCTCAGGACTCTGTTTCCCAGAAGCCCTGCCTGGCAGTAGACCCGCCGAACTCACGATGCAATAACCAGGGAAGCAGAAAAGCTACGACGAGTATCCAGGTGGTCTCCACTACAAGCATTATACCTGTTTTATACACCATTCCGCAGCCTACCCCTGGAGGGGGACATGTTAAATAGTCCCACTCCTTGCTTATCGCACTATTTGTATCATTCTGCATTCATTGCAGTATTTTTTTAATAAACAATGCATCTCTTTTTGCCTATCATTGCATTCCTTTTTATATATATGTTCAATTATGACATGTTGCATCCGTACGCTTTGGTACGGCCAAATACACCAGGGGCTTAAGTTCCCCAAATCATGGTGTGATAAGTCCGAACACTTTCACAAGTGCGGCACCCCGAACTTATAGCATTATATGCATCGGCTCCGAATCATGTCTTGGGTCAATAGTTGGGTTTGCCCGGCTCCCATGTTTTGGTACCTTACGTTCCGTTATATCGGCTAAGGTAGCGCTGGGAGAACCACTGCGATTGTGCCCCAGTTGAGCTGTGCTGAGCACCTAAGTGGAGAAAGCTAAAACTGACCGTCATGATGGGGAGAGAGCCAGTTGCTGTTCGAGAGGTTTTTTCGAGTCCCTAAAGACTTATGCCGCTTAGAGCGAGGAACTAGCTTTGTCCGGCCCAGGCGTGGATAGCGCCCTGAATTCGGCCTTCCGAACACTAGGGGCTTCGCCGAAATTTAAAATTATAGAATTCTATGGCTAAGTGAGAGTGTTCAAGCATTCTAAGTCCGGTTGCCTCGTTCGTTGTGTTGAGCGCCTCCCTAGATGGACCCAAAAATGGGAACAAGAGCGCTCAAGTTTATCCCGAACACCCCAGCACTCGTGGCATGGGGGCCGAAGCCAACGACTTGCCATCTCTCAGATTTGATAAACGGCCGCATAGAAGGTAATATTTTAAATTAACAAGTGTTGCTTAGCGCATATGAACAAAGTTTTCAGCGCACAGGATAACAAAATGCGAGTCTACTCAAAAATTACATCTTTGGAGCATTCACCCGCAATAATGCGGGCACCCTTCAGGACACCCTTATAATACATCTCGGGCGTGCGATACTCCTTGCCCGGCGGTGGCGCGTCCGTCACAAGCTTCTCGGCGTCCATCTTGCCCCAGTGCACCTTAGCGCGGGCAAGGGCCCGACGGGCACCTTCAATGCAGGCGGAGTGCTTGACGACGTCAACCCACGGACGGGCGTCCACCAGCCGCTGCACCAGACTGAAGTAGCTCCCAGGCATGGCTTCTTTGGGCCACAGCCGAACTATGAGGCCCTTCATGGCCTGTTCGGCCACCTTGTGGAGCTCGACCAGCTGCTTCAGCTGGTCGCTCAGGGGCACCGAATGTCCGGCCTCAGCATACTGAGACCAGAACACCTTTTCCATCGAGCTCTCCTCCTCGGCTCTGTAGAACGCGGCAGCATCGGACACGCTACGGGGCAGATCTGCGAACGCTCCTGGAGAGCAACGAATTCGGGTAAGTAACAAGTAATTCACTTTTACATGCTTGCTTTGCATGAAGAATGCCTTACCCGTCGCTATCTTCTTTACTGCCTCAATTTCCTGGAGGGCCTTCTGGGCTTCAGCCTTAGCGGCTTTGGCACTCTCAAGAGCCGACGTGAGCTCAGACTCTCGAGTCTTCGAGTCAGGCTCCAAACTCTCGTGTTTTTCCACGAGAGCCTGGAGCTCTTGCCGCACCTCCGCCACCCGTGCCTCCTGCTTCTCTCGCTCGGCGCGTTCCGCGGCCGCATTGCGTTCGGCCGCGGACACCGCCTCCTTCAGGGTCGCCACCTCGTTCGCAGCCCCTGGAGTACCCACGTTATTCCTGTCATTTTTCTTTATTTTGCAACCAAATCCTTTTCTATAAGGTACAACTTTAATAAGGTGTTACTTACCTTCCTTGTCCTCAAGCTGCTTCTTGGCACGGCCGAGCTCGATCTCGGACCGCTCGAGGCTCTGCTTCAAGGAATTGACCTCCGCAGTCAGTGCGGCAGAGGTCAGTAGCACAGCCTGCATTCCCATATTGACATATTTTTTTTAGACTCCTGCTTATATCTTTTTAGATCCTCAGTTCGGCTTTTCTTTCCGAACACTGAACTGAGCATCAGGGGCTACTGTCTATGCGGTACTATTTTTACACATTATAATCACATACCTCAAATCCTGTTAGAAGGTTGGTGCAGGCTTCGGTCAGCCCGCTCTTGGCGAGCTGAACCCTCTGAATCACCGCACTCATGACAGTGCGGTGCTCCTCGTCGATGGAAGCGCCGTTGAGCGCCTCCAGCAAGCTATCTGGCGCCTCCGGTTGGACGGAGGCCGCCGGCGTCGCTGTCTTGCCCTTCTCACGAAGGGGCCGCCCACCGGACTCCGGAACCACCAAAGGTTCCGGTGCGGAGTCCGGTCCGAAGTCCGGGAGGTTGCCCTGCGGCACCTCCGAGGCCTCCTCCTCCTGGCTGGTCCCCTTCTGAGACCCCACCTCGGCGTCATCTGCGTCACGGGGGGAGGAGGCGGTCAGAAGTGAAGTGCTATTCACATCCGACGAACCCAGGGACCCGCTCGACGAAGCGGGGAGATCGTCCTTGGGCGGACTACATGGTTGTATGCGGTGTTAGAAGACACTATGCGACAAAAGGAAAAATTATGAGTTATTCAGGAATCCAGACACTTACGATCTCGCCAGGGGCTTGGCCCTCGAGGGCCACTCCTCGTCGTCGTCGGTGGCGTTGGTGGAACAGTCCGGGGGAAGGGCCCTTCCTTTCTTGGACCCTTCGGCCTCTCCTGTTGGGGAAGCCTTCCTCTTCTTCTCTCCCCCCGCTGGGGGAGAGGCCTCTTTCTTCTCCTCCTCGTCTTCGTGGGAGGAGTCCGCCTCGGAGTCATCGGACGATGAATCCGATAACACCTGGCGCCGGGAACTCCTTCGGGTTCCCGTGGCCTTCTTCTTGGCCTTCTTCTCTGGTACCACATAAGGCGCCGGGACCAGCAGCCCTGTCAAACGGGCATCCACTAGGTCTTCTGGAAGGGGAGCCGGACAGTTAACCTGTCCAGACGTCTTCTGCCAGGCCTGTTAAAGGTAATGGGAGTTTAGATCCCACATAGAGTCAAACTAAGGAAAGCAAGTGTCCCATAAAGGATAGTATAGCTTACCTCGCCAGCCAGACACTGCGAGCTGAATCCGCGATCTTCGGTAGCGAATGCGGGAGCCTCGGCGCCCTTGAATAGCACCCTCCAGGCCTCTTCGTATGTAATGTCGAAGAGTCCGCTCAAAGTCTGGTGATGTGCCGGATCGAACTCCCACAAGTTGAAGTCCCGCTGTTGGCAGGGGAGAATCCGGCAGATGAGCATGACCTGGATTACGTTGACAAGCTTGAGCTTCTTGTTCACCAGGGTTTGGAGACAGGATTGGAGTCCGGTCAGCTCTTTCGAATTGCCCCACAACAGGCCCTTCTCTTTCTAGGAGGTGAGCCGCGTGGGGATTCTAGATCTGAATTCGGGGGCCGCTGCCCATTCAGGGTCACGCGGCTCGATGACATAGAATCACCCCAATTGCCACCCTTTGATGGTTTCCATGAAGGCGCCCTCGAGCCAGGTGACGTTGGGCATCTTGCCCACCATGGCGCCTCCACACTCCGCTTGGCGGCCACCCACTACCTTCGGCTTGACATTAAAAGTCTTTAGCCATAAGCCGAAGTGGGGCTGGATGCAGAGGAAAGCCTCGCACACGACGATAAACGCCGAGATGTTGAGGATAAAATTCGGGGCCAGATCATGGAAATCCAGGCCATAGTAGAACATGAGCCCCCGGACAAAGGGGTGGAGTGGGAAGCCCAGTCCGCGGAGGAAATGGGGAAGGAATACCACCCTCTCATGAGGCCTGGGGGTGGGGATGAGCTGTCCCTCGTCGGGTAGCCGGTGTGCTATATCGCTGGACAAGTATCCGGCCTTGCGCAGCTTTTTGATGTGCCCCTCCGTGACGGAGGAGGCCATCCACTTGCCTCCCGCTCCAGACATGGTTGGAGAAGGTTGAGGTGAGATGTGGGGGCTTGGGCGCTGGAGCTCGAGTGCGCGGAGATGGATAAGCAAAGGAGGAAGAAGGCATAGGTAAAAAGGTGGATCCTTATCCCCTTATATATGGGCGAGCGAAACTATGTGTCCCCACCAGCCCGGTAAAACTCGCTTATCTCCCAAGCGCCACAATCAATGGTGCGGTTGGGTTGCCCACGTCCGTATTGATGAGAATCCCGGAATAAGGGGACACGATCTCTGCTTTGACAAGACGTGCCAAGGAAACCGCTTCGCTAAACGTGCTAAGGTGGAACAATAAAAACGATTCGAGTAAAGGCTTGGCCGTGGTGTGATGTCATGCCATGAAATACGTCAGAAGATTGAACTTGTGTGAATACTATTCTCTCTACGGTGGAATGTGGAATTTATTTTGCAGAGCCGGACACTATCCTGGTGTTCAAAATCTTCTATGGATTATTCGGAGGAGGAACCCGCCTTGCAATGCCGAAGACAATATGCGCGCCAGACTTGTCGTCATTGAAGCCTGGTTCAGGGGCTACTGAGGGAGTCCTGGACTAGGGGGTGTCCGGATAGCCGAACTATCATCATTGGCCGGACTCCAAGACTATGAAGATACAAGATTGAAGACTTCGTCCCGTGTCCGGATGGGACTTTCCTTGGCGTGGAAGGCAAGCTTGGCAATATGGATATGTAGATCTCCTACCATTGTAACCGACTCTGTGTAACCCTAGCCCTCTCCGATGTCTATATAAACCGGAGGGTTTTAGTCCGTAGGACGGACAACAATCATACCATAGGCTAGCTTCTAGGGTTTAGCCTCCTTGATCTCGTGGTAGATCTACTCTTGTACTACCTATATCATCAATATTAATCAAGCAGGAGTAGGGTTTTACCTCCATCGAGAGGGCCCGAAACATCGTGTCCCTTGTCTCCTGTTACCATCCTCCTAGACGCACAGTTCGGGACCCCCTACCCGAGATCCGCCGGTTTTGACACCGACAGGGACGACCTTCGTCCTTTCTCTCTCTTCAGCCATGGTCAGGTCTTGAGTCTTACTCAATACTCACACCTTATAACACAGCCAAGACCTCCTTCTTTGCCAATCTATTTTTAACTCCTTCAAAATCTTGTCACGGTGCATATTCATTTGAAAGTACTATCAAGCGAATTTTGATCTATCCTTATAGATCTGGATGCTCAATGTTCAAGTATCTTAATCCAGGTTTTCCATTGAAAAAACTTTTCAAATAACCCTATATGCTTTCCAAAAATTCTACATCATTTCCGATCAACAATATGTCAACAACATATACTCATCAGAAATGCTATAGTGCTCCCACTCACTTCTTTGGAAATACAAGTTTCCAATAAACTTCGTATAAACCCAAAATCTTTGATCATCTCATCAAAGCATATTTCCAACTCCGAGATGCTTACTCCAGTCCTTAGAAGGATTGCTGGAGCTTTGCATACTTGTTAGCATCTTTTAGGATTGACAAAACCTTCTGGTTGTATCACATACAACCTTTCCTCAAGAAAATCGTTGAGGAAACAATGTTTCGACATCCTATCTGCAAGATTTCATAAATAATGCAGGAACTGCTAATATAATTTCAACAGGCTCTTAGCATCGCTACGAGTGAGAAAGTCTCATCATAGTCAACTCCTTGAACTTGTCAGAAAACATCTTAATGACAAGTCGAGCTTTCTTAATGGTGATACTTACCATCATTGTCCGTCTTCCTTTTAAAATCCATCTGTACCCAATAGCCTTACGACCATCAAGTAGTTCTTCCAAAGTCTATACTTTGGTTTCATACATGGATCCTCTCTCGGATTTTATGGCCTCGAGCCATTCGTCGGAATCCGGGACCACCATCGCTTATCCATAGCTCGTAGGTTCATTGTTATCTAGCAAACATGACCTTCAAGACAGGATTACCGCACCACTCTGAAGCAGTACACGTCCTTGTCGACCTACGAGGTTTTGTAGTGACTTGATCTGAAGTTTCATGATCACTATCATCAGCTTCCACTTCAACTAGTGTAGGCGCCACAAGAACAACTTCTTGTGCCCTGCTACACACTAGTTGAAGTGACGGTTCAATAACCTCGTCAAGTCTCCACCATCCTCCCACTCAATTCTTTCGAGAGAAACTTTTCCTCGAGAAAGGACCCAATTCTAGAAACAATCCCTTTTGCTTCCGGATCTGAGATAGGAGGTATACCCAAATATTTTTGGGTGTCCTATGAAGATGCATTTATCCGCTTTGGGTTCGACCTTATCAGCCTGAAACTTTTTCACATCAGCATCGCAGCCCCAAACTTTATAAGAAATGACAGCTTGGGTTTCTCTAAAACATAGTTCATACAGTGTCATCTTAATGGAATTGTGTGGTGCCCTATTAAAGTGAATGCGGTTGTGTCTAATGCCTAACCCATAAATAATAGTGTTAATTAATTCGATAAGAGACATCATGGTATGCACCATATCCAATAGGGTGCGGTTACAATGTTTGGACACACCATCACACTATGGTGTTCCAGGCGGTATTAGTTGTGAAACAATTTCCACAATGTCTTAATTGTGTGCCAAAATCGTAACTCGGATATTTATCTCTATGATCATATCATAGACATTTTATCCTCTTGTCACAATGATCTTCAACTTCACTCTGAAATTACTTGAACCTTTCAATAATTCAGATTTGTGTTTCATCAAGTAAATATACTAAGAATCTACTCAAATCATCTGTGAAGTAAGAGCATAACGATATTCACTGCGTGCCTCAGCACTCATTGGATTGCACACATCAAATGTATTACTTCCAACAAGTTGCTCTCTTGTTCCATCTCACTGAAAATGAGGCCTTTCAGTCATCTTGCCCATGTGGTATGATTTGCATGTCTCAAGTGATTCAAAAACAAGTGAGTCCAAACGGTCCATCTGCATGGAGTTTCTTCATGCGTATATACCAATAGACGTGGTTTGCATGTCTCAATCTTTTCAAAAATGAGCGAGTCCAAAGATCCATCAATATGGAGCTTCTTCATGCGTTTTATACCAACATGACTTAAGTGGCAGTGCCACAAGTATGTGGTACTATCATTACTATCTTATATCTTTTGGCATGAACATGTGTATCACTACGATCGAGATTCAATAAACCATTCAATTTAGGTGTAAGACCGTTGAAGGTATTATTCAAATAAACAGAGTAACCATTATTCTCCTTAAATGAATAACCGCATTGCAATAAACATAATCCAATCATGTTTATGCTCAACGCAAACAGCAAATAACAATTATTTAGGTTTAACACCAATCTCGATGGTAGAGGGAGTAGGCGATGCTTGATCACATCAACCTTGGAAACACTTCCAACACACATCGTCATCTCACCTTTAGCTAGTCTCCGTTTATTTCGTAGCTCTTTTATTTCGAGTTACTAACACTTAGCAACCGAACCGGTATCTTAATACCCTGGTGCTACTAGGAGTACTAGTAAAGTATACATTTAATACAATGTATATCCAATATACTTCTGTCAACCTTGCCAGCCTTCTCATCTACCAAGTATCTAGGGTAGTTCTGCTTCAGTGACCGTTCCCTCATTACAGAAGCACTTAGTCTCGGGTTTGGGTTCAACCCTGGGTTTCTTCACTAGAGCAGCAACTGATTTGTCGTCTCATGAAGTATCCCTTCTTGCCCTTACCCTTCTTGAAACTAGTGGTTTTACTAACCATCAACAATTGATACTCCTACTCGATTTCTACTTTCGCGGTGTCAAACATCGTGAATTGCTCAAGGGTCATCATGTCTATCCCTGATATGTTATAGTTCAATCACGAAGCTCTAATAGCTTGGTGGCAGTGACTATGGAGAACCATCACTATCTCATCTGGAAGATTAACTCCCACTCGATTCAAGTGATTGTAGTACTCAGACAATCTGAGCACATGCTCAATGATTGAGCTTTTCTCCCTTAGTTTGCAGGTTAAGAAACTTGTCGGAGGTCTCATACCTCTTGACGTGGGCACGAGCCTGAAATCCTAATTTCAGCTCTTGGAACATCTCATATGTTCTGCGACGTTTCAAAAAATGTCTTCGCTGCCTCAATTCTAAACCGTTTAACATTATGCACTGAACTATCACGTAGTCATCAAAACGTGTATGTCAGATGTTCGCAACATCCACAAACGATGCTCGAGGTTCAGCACACCGAGCGGTGCATTAAGGACATAAGCCTTCTGTGCAGCAATGAGGACAATCCTCAGTATACGGACCCAATCCGCATAATTGCTACTATCAACTTTCAACTAAATTTTTCTCTAGGAACATATCTTAAACAGTAGAACTAAAGCACAAGCTACGACATAATTTGCGAAGTCCTTTTGACTATGTTCATGATAATTAAGTTCATCTAATGAACTCCCACTCAGATAGACATCCCTCTAGTCATCTAAGTGATACATGATCCGAGTCAACTAGGCCGTGTCCGATCATCACGTGAGACGGACTAGTCATCATCGGTGAACATTTCCATGTTGATCGTATCTACTATACGACTCATGTTCGACCTTTCGGTCTCTTGTGTTACGAGGCCATGTCTATACATGCTAGGCTCGTCAAGTCAACCTAAGTGTTTTGCGTGTGTAAATCTGGCTTACACCCGTTGTATGTGAACGTTAGAATCTATCACACCCGATCATCACGTGGTGCTTTGAAACAATGAACTTTCGCAACGGTGCACAGTTAGGGGGGACACATTCTTGAAATTTTAATGAGGGATCATCTTATTTATGCTACCGTCGTTCTACGCAAATAAGATGTAAACATGACAAACATCACATGCAAATCATAAAGTGACATGATATGGCCAATATCATCTTGTGCCTTTGATATCCATCTTGAGGCACGACATGATCACCTTCGTCGTCGGCATGACACCATGATCTCCATCATCATGATCTCCATCATCGTGTCTTCATCAAGTTGTCTCACCAACTATTACTTCTACTACTATGGCTAACGGTTTAGCAATAAAGTAAAGTGATTACATGGCATTTTCAATGACACACAGGTCATACAATAAATTAAGACAACTCCTATGGCTCCTGCCGGTTGCCATACTCATCGACATGCAAGTCGTGATTCCTATTACAAGAACATGATCAATCTCATACATCACATATATCATTCATCATATTCTTTTGGCCATATCACATCACATAGCATAGCCTGCAAAAACAAGTTAGACGTCCTCTAATTGTTGTTGCATGTTTTATGTGGCTGTTATGGGTTTCTAGCAAGAACATTTCTTACCTACGCAAAAGACACAACGGTGATATGCCAATTGCTATTTACCCTTCATAAGGACCCTTTTCATCGAATCCGATCCGACTAAAGTAGGAGAGACTGGCACCCGCTAGCCACCTTTATGCAACAAGTGCATGTCAATCGGTGGAACCTGTCTAACGTAAGTGTACGTGTAAGGTCAGTCCGGGCCGCTTCATCCCACGATGCCGCCGAATCAAGATATCACTAGTAAAGGTAAGCAAATTGAACAAACCAACGCCCACAACTACTTGTGTTCTACTCGTGCATAGAATCTACGCAATAGACCTAGCTCATGATGCCACTTTTGGGGAACATAGTAGAAATTCAAAATTTTCTATGCATCACCAAGATCAATCTATGGAGTAACTAGCAACGAGAGAGAGGGGAGTGCATCTTCATACCCTTGAAGATCGCGATGCGGAAGCGTTGCAAGAACGCGGTCGGTGGAGTCGTTCACTAAGCGATTCAGATCGCGGCCGAATCCGATCTAAGCACCGAACAACGGTGCCTCCGTGTTCAACACACGTACAGCCCGGGGACGTCTCCTCCTTCTTGATCCAGCAAGGGGAGAGGAGAAGTTGAGGGAGAGCAACGGCAGCATGACGGCGTGGTGGTGGAGCTTGCAGTTCTCCGGCAGAGCTTCGCCAAGCACTACTACTACGGAGGAGGTGTTGGGGAGGGAGAGGGCTGCGCCAGGGGAAGGCTGAAGCTCCCATGCGCCTCCCCACTATATATAGGGGTGGAGGGGGCTGGTTTCTTGCCCTCCAAGTCCATTGGGGCGTTGGAAAAGGTGGGAGGAAAGAAATCCCATCATTTCCTTCCTCGTCGATTCTTATCCCCCTTTTTTAGGGATCTTGATCTTATCCCTTCGGGATATGATCTTATTCCTTCTAAGGGGGGATCTTGGTGCGCCTTGACCAGGGGTGTGGGGTCTTGCCCCCACTACCCACGTTCATGTGGGTCCCCCCATGCAGGTGGGCCCCACTCAGGAACCTTCTAGAACCTTCCCGGTACAATACCGAAAAATCCCGAACATTTTCCGGTGGCCAAAATAGGACTTCCCATATATAAATCTTTACCTCCGGACCATTCCGGAACTCCTCGTGACGTCCGGGATCTCATCCAGGACTTCGAACAACATTCGGTAACTGCACACTAATTCCCATAACAACTCTAGCGTCACCGAACCTTAAGTGTGTAGACCCTACGGGTTCGGGAATCATGTAGACATGACCGAGACAGCTCTCTGGACAATAACCAACAGCGGGATCTGGATACCCATGTTGGCTCCCACATGTTCCATGATGATCTCATCAGATGAACATCGATGTCAAGGATTCAAGCAATCCCGTATACAACTCCCTTTGTCAATCAGTACGTTACTTGCCCGAGATTCGATCATCGGTGTCCCAATACCTCGTTCAATCTCATTACCGGCAAGTCACTTTACTCGTTCCGTAATGCATGATCCCGTGACTAACTACTTAGTCACATTGAGCTCATTATGATGATGCATTACCGAGTGGGCCCAAAGATACCTCTCCGTCACACGGAGTGACAAATCCCAGTCTCGATTCGTGCCAACCCAACAGACACTTTCGGAGATACCCGTAGTTACATTGTGACGTTTGGCACACCCAAAGAATTCCTACGGTATCTGGGAGTTGCACAATCTCATGGTCTAAGGAAATGATACTTGACATTAGAAAAGCTTTTAGCAAACGAACTACACGATCTTGTGCTATGCTTAGGATTGGGTCTTGTCCATCACATCATTCTCCTAATGATGTGTTCTCGTTATCAATGACATCCAATGTCCATGGTCAAGAAACCATAACCATCTATTGATCAACGAGCTAGTCAACTAGAGGCTCACTAGGGACATGTTGTGGTCTATGTATTCACACATGTTTTACGGTTTCCAGTTAATACAATTATAGCATGAACAATAGACAATTATCATGAACAAGGAAATATAATAATAACCATTTTATTATTGCCTCTAGGGCATATTTCCGACAATAGCAACATCAATCTCAGAACATAGTGGATACTAGGGATCAAACCCTAACAAAGCTAACTCGATTACATGATAAATCTCATCCAACCCATCACCGTCCAACAAGCCTACGATGGAATTACTCACACACGGCGGTGAGCATCATGAAATTGGTGATGGAGGATGGTTGATGATGACGACGGCGACGAATCCCCCTCTCTAGAGCCCCTAACGGACTCCAGATCAGCCCTCCCGAGAGAGATTAGGGCTTGGCGGCGGCTCCGTATCGTAAAAAACGATGATTTCTTCTCTCTTATTTTTTTTCTCCCCGAAAGCCAATATATGGAGTTAGAGTTGGCATCGGAGGGTCTCCAGGGGGCCCACGAGGTAGGGGGCACGCCCGGGAGGGGAGGCGCGCCCCCCACCCTTGTGGACAGGGTGTGGGCCCCCTGGTCTTCATCTTTGGCGAGGATTTTTTATTATTTATTCTAAGATATTCCGTGGAGTTTCAGGTCATTCTGAGAACTTCTATTTTCTGCACAAAAAACAACATCATGGCAATTCTGCTGAAAACAGCGTCAGTCCGGGTTAGTTCCATTCAAAACATACAAGTTAGAGTCCAAAACAAGGGTAAAAGTGTTTGGAAAAGTAGATACGACGGAGACGTATCAACTCCCCCAAGCTTAAACCCTTGCTTGTCCTCAAGCAATTCAGTTGACAAACTGAAAGAGAAAAAATAACTTTTACAAACTCTGTTTGCTCTTGTTGTTGTAACTATGTCAAGCCAGCATTCAAATTTTTAGCAAAGATCATAACTAACCACATTTGCAATAACTCCTAGGTCTCATGTTTACTCATATCAATAACATAATCAGCTAGCAAGCCATAATAATAAATCTCAGATGACAACACTTTCTCAAAAGAATCATAATGTGATATAACAAGATGGTATCTCGCTAGCCCTTTCTGAGGCCGCAAAACATAAATGCAGAGCACCTTCAAAGATCAAGGACTGACTAGACATTGTAATTCATGGTAAAGGAGATCCAATCATAGTCATACCCGATATAAATTAACAGTAATGAATGCAAATGATAGTTGTGCTCTCCAGCTAGTGCTTTTAATAAGAGGGTGATGACTCAACATAAAAGTAAATAGATAGGCCCTTCGCAGAGGGAAGCAAGGATTTGTAGAGGTGCCAGAGCTCGGTTTTGAAATAAAGGTAAATTACATTTTGAGCGGCATACTTTCATTGTCAACATACCAACTAAGAGATGACGATATCTTCCATGCTAAACAAATTATAGGCGGTTCCCAAACAGAATGGTAAAGTTTATACTCCCCCTCCTCCACAAGCATCAATCCATGGCTTGCTCGAAACAACGAGTGCCTCCAACATTCAACGGGTCCCAGGGGGAGTTTTGTTTGCAATTATTTTGATTTAGTTTGCATAAAGCATGGGACTGGGCATCTCGATGACCATCCGTTTTCTCATGAATGAGGAGCGGAGTCCACTCCTCTTGAGAATAACCCGCCTAACACGGAAGATAAGGGCAGCCCTAGTTGATATATGAGCTATTCGAGCATGCAAAACAGAATGATTATTTGAAGGTTTAGAGTTTGGCACATACAAATTTACTTGGAACGGCAGGTAGATACTGCATATAGGAAGGTATAGTGGACTCATATGGAATAACTTTGGGGTTTAAGGTATTGGATGCACAAGCACTATTCCCGCTTAGTACAAGTGACGGCTAGCAAAAGACTGGGAAGCGACTAACTAGAGAGCGACAAGAGTCATGAACATGCATTAAAATTAATGAACATTGAATACAAGAATGAGTAGGATATAATCCACCATGAACATAAATATCGTGAAGGCTATGTTGATTTGTTTCAACTACATGCGTGAACATGTGCCAAGTCAAGTCACTCAAATCATTCAAAGGAGGATACCACCCCATCATACCACATCACAACCATTTTAATAGCATGTTGTCACGCAAGTTAAACCATTATAACTCATAGCTAATCAAGCATGGCACGAGCAACTATGATCTCTAATTGTCCTTGCAACATGTTTATTCATAATAAGCTAAATCAAGAACGATGAACTTGTTGGGGACGTTGCAGAAAATTAAAAATTTTCCTATGGTTTCACCAAGATCCATCTATGAGTTCATCAAAGCAACGAATCATGGGAGAGAGATTGCATCTACATACCACTTATAGATCGCGAGCGGAAGCGTTCAATGGAACGGGGTTGATGGAGTCGTACTCGTCGTGATTCAGATCACCGATGACCTAGTGCCGAACGGACAGCACCTCCGCGTTCAACACACGTACGGGGCGGATGACGTCTCCTCCTTCTTGATCCAGCAAGGGGGAAGGAGAGGTTGATGAAGATCCAGCAGCACGACGGCGTGGTGGTGGATGCAGCAGAACTCCGGCAGGGCTTCGCTAAGCAACTACGGGAGGAGGAGGAGGTGTTGCAGGGAGGAGGGAGGCGCCAGGGCTTATGGGTGCGGCCACCCCTCCCTCCCCTCCCTTTATATAGGCGCAAGAGAGGGGGGAAGGTGCAGCCTTGCCCCTTCCTCCAAAGAAGGGGTGCGGCCAAGAGGGGGGAGGAGTCCATCCTCCCCAAGGCACCTCGGAGGTGCCTTCCCCTCTATGGACTCTCCCCTCTCCAAGTCTCCTTGGCGCATGGGCCTCTTGGGGCTGGTGCCCTTGGCCCATATAGGCCAAGGCGCACCCCCTACAGCCCATGTGGCTCCCCAGGGCAGGTGGACCCCCCCGGTGGACCCCCCCCCCCCCCCCCCCCCCCCCGCGGACCCCTTTCGGCACTCCCGGTACAATACCGATAAAGTGCGAAACTTTTCTGGCGACCAAAATAAGACTTCCTATATATAAATCTTTACCTCCGGACCATTCCGGAACTCCTCGTGACGTCCGGGATCTCATCCGGGACTCTGAACAACATTCGGTTTGCTGCATACTCATATTCATACAACCCTAGCGTCACCGAACCTTAAGTGTGTAGACCCTACGGGTTCGGGAGACATGCAGACATGACCGAGACGGCTCTCGGGCAATAACCAACAGCGGGATCTGGATACCCATGTTGGCTCCCACATGTTCCACGATGATTTCATCAGATGAACCATGATGTCGAGGATTCGATCAACCCCGTATGCAATTCCCTTTGTCAATCGGTACGTTACTTGCCCGAGACTCGATCGTCGGTATCCCAATACCTCGTTCAGTCTCGTTACCGGCAAGTCACTTTACTCGTACCGTAATGCATGATCCCGTGACCAAACACTTGGTCACTTTGAGCTCATTATGATGATGCATTACCGAGTGGGCCCAGAGATACCTCTCCGTCATACGGAGTGACAAATCCCAGTCTCGATCCGTGTTAACCCAACAGACACTTTTGGAGATACCTGTAGTGCACCTTTATAGTCACCCAGTTATGTTGTGACGTTTGGTACACCCAAAGCACTCTTACGGTATCCGGGAGTTACATGATCTCATGGTCTAAGGAAGAGATACTTGACATTGAAAAAGCTCTAGCAAAACGAACTACATGATCTTGTGCTATGCTTAGGATTGGGTCTTGTCCATCACATCATTCTCCTAATGATGTGATCCCGTTGTCAATGACATCTGATGTCCATAGTCAGGAAACCATGACTATCTGTTGACCAACGAGCTAGTCAACTAGAGGCTCACTAGGGACATGTTATGGTCTATGTATTCACACGTGTATTACGATTTTCGGATAATACAGTTATAGCATGAATAAAAGACAATTATCATGAACAAGGAAATATAATAATAACCCTTTTATTATTGCCTCTAGGGCATATTTCCAACAGTCTCCCACTTGCACTAGAGTCAATAATCTAGTTACATTGTGATGAATCGAACACCCATAGAGTTCTAGTGTTGATCATGTTTTGCTCGCGAGAGAGGTTTAGTCAACGGATCTGCGACATTTAGATCCGTATGTACTTTGCAAATATCTATGTCTCCATCTTGAACATTTTCACGGATGGAGTTGAAACGACGCTTGATGTGCCTGGTCTTCTTGTGAAACCTGGGCTCCTTGGCAAGGGCAATAGCTCCAGTGTTGTCACAGAAGAGTTTGATCGGCCCCGACGCATTGGGTATGACTCCTAGGTCGGTGATGAACTCCTTCAGCCAAATAGCTTCATGTGCTGCCTCTGAGGCTGCCATGTACTCCGCTTCACATGTAGATCCCGCCACGACGCTCTGCTTGCAGCTGTACCAGCTTACTGCTCCACCATTCAACATATACACGTATCCGGTTTGTGACTTAGAGTCATCCAGATCTGTGTCGAAGCTAGCGTCGACGTAACCCTTTACGGCGAGCTCTTCGTCACCTCCATAAACGAGAAACATGTCCTTTGTCCTTTTCAGGTACTTCAGGATATTCTTGACCGCTGTACAGTGTTCCTTGCCGGGATTACTTTGGTACCTTCCTACCAAACTTACGGCAAGGTTTACATCAGGTCTGGTACACAGCATGGCATACATAATAGATCCTATGGCTGAAGCATAGGGAATGACACTCATCTCTTCTTTATCTTTTGCCGTGGTCGGGCATTGAGCCGAGCTCAATCTCACACCTTGCAATACAGGCAAGAACCCCCTCTTGGACTGATCCATTTTGAACTTCTTCAAAATCTTATCAAGGTATGTGGTTTGTGAAAGACCTATGAGGCGTCTCGATCTATCTCTATAGATCTTAATGCCTAATATATAAGCAGCTTCTCCAAGGTCCTTCATTGAAAAACACTTATTCAAGTAGGTCTTAATGCTGTCCAAAAGTTCTATATCATTTCCCATCAAGAGTATGTCATCTACATATAATATGAGAAATGCTACGGAGCTCCCACTCACTTTCTTGTAAACGCGGGCTTCTCCATAAGTCTGCATAAACCCAAACGCTTTGATCATCTCATCAAAGCGAATGTTCCAACTCCGAGATGCTTGCACCAGCCCATAAATGGATCGCTGGAGCTTGCATACTTTGTTAGCGTTCTTAGGATCGACAAAACCTTCCGGCTGCATCATATACAGTTCTTCCTTAAGATGTCCGTTAAGGAATGCCGTTTTGACGTCCATCTGCCATATCTCATAATCATAGTATGCGGCAATTGCTAACATGATTCGGACGGACTTCAGCTTCGCTACGGGAGAGAATGTCTCATCGTAGTCAATCCCTTGAACTTGTCGATAACCCTTAGCGACAAGTCGAGCTTTATAGACGGTAATATTACCATCCGCGTCCGTCTTCTTCTTAAAGATCCATTTGTTTTCTATCACTCGCCGATCATCGAGCAAGTCTGTCAAAGTCCATACTTTGTTTTCATACATGGATTCTATCTCGGATTTCATGGCTTCAAGCCATTTGTTGGAATCTGGGCCCGCCATCGCCTCTTCATAGTTCGAAGGTTCACTGTTGTCTAACAACATGATTTCCAGGACAGGGTTGCCGTACCACTCTGGTGCAGAACGTGTCCTTGTGGACCTATGAAGTTCAGTAGCAACTTGATCCAAAGTACCTTGATCATCATCATTATTTTCCTCTTCAGTTGGTGTAGGCATCATAGGAACATTTTCCTGAGCTGCACTACTATCCTGTTCAAGAGGTAGTACTTCATCGAGTTCTACTTTCCTCCCACTTACTTCTTTCGAGAGAAACTCTTTTTCCAGAAAGGATCCGTTCTTGGCAACAAAGATCTTGCCCTCGGATCTTAAGTAGAAGGTATACCCAATGGTTTCTTTAGGGTATCCTATGAAGACGCATTTTTCCGACTTGGGTTCGAGCTTTTCAGGTTGAAGTTTCTTGACATAAGCATCGCATCCCCAAACTTTTAGAAACGACAGCTTAGGTTTCTTCCCAAACCATAATTCATACGGTGTCGTCTCAACGGATTTAGATGGTGCCCTATTTAAAGTGAATGTAGTTGTCTCTAGAGCGTATCCCCAAAATGATAGCGGTAAATCGGTAAGAGACATCATAGACCGCACCATATCCAATAGAGTGCGATTACGACGTTCGGACACACCATTACGCTGGGGTGTTCCAGGCGGCGTGAGTTGTGACACGATTCCACATTTCCTTAAGTGTGTACCAAATTCGTGACTTAAGTATTCTCCTCCACGATCTAATAGTAGGAATTTTATCTTTCGGTCACGTTGATTCTCTACCTCATTCTGAAATTCTTTGAACTTTTCAAAGGTCTCAGACTTGTGTTTCATTAAGTAGACATACCCATATCTACTTAAGTCATCAGTGAGAGTGAGAACATAACGATATCCTCCGCGAGCCTCAACGCTCATTGGACCGCACACATCGGTATGTATGATTTCCAACAAGTTGGTTGCTCGCTCCATTGTTCCGGAGAACGGAGTCTTGGTCATCTTGCCCATGAGGCATGGTTCGCATGTGTCAAATGATTCATAATCGAGAGACTCCAAAAGTCCATCAGCATGGAACTTCTTCCTGTGCTTGACACCAATATGACCAAGGCGGCAGTGCCACAAGTATGTGGGACTATCATTATCAACTTTACATCTTTTGGTATTCACGCTATGAATATGTGTAACATTACGCTCGAGATTCATTAAGAATAAACCATTGACCATCGGGGCATGACCATAAAACATATCTCTCATATAAATAGAACAACCATTATTCTCGGATTTAAATGAGTAGCCATCTCGCATTAAACGAGATGCAGATACAATGTTCATGCTCAAACTTGGCACCAAATAACAATTATTGAGGTTCATAACTAATCCCGTGGGTAAATGTAGAGGTAACGTGCCGACGGCGATCACATTGACCTTGGAACCATTCCCGACGCGCATCGTCACCTCGTCCTTCGCCAGTCTCCGCTTATTCCGCAGCTCCTGCTGTGAGTTACAAATATGAGCAACGGCACCAGTATCAAATACCCAGGAGTTACTACGAGTACTGGTAAGGTATACATCAATTACATGTATATCAAATATACCTTTAGTGTTGCCGGCCTTCTTATCCGCTAAGTATTTGGGGCAGTTCCACTTCCAGTGACCCTTCCCCTTGCAATAAAAGCACTCAGCCTCAGGCTTGGGTCCATTCCTTGACTTCTTCCTGGTAACTGGTTTACCGGGCGCGGCAACCTCCTTGCCGTCCTTCTTGAAGTTCTTCTTGCCCTTTCCCTTCTTGAACTTAGTGGTCTTCTTGACCATCAACACTTGATGTTCTTTCTTGATTTCAACCTCTGCTGACTTCAGCATGGAAAATACATCAGGAATGGTCTTCACCATCCCCTGCATATTGTAGTTCAACACAAAGCTCTTGTAGCTCGGTGGGAGCGACTGAAGGATTCTGTCAATGACCGCCTCGTCCGGGAGGTTGATCTCCAGCTGGGACAGGCGGTTGTGCAACCCAGACATTTTGAGTATATGCTCACTGACAGAACTGTTTTCCTCCATCTTACAACTATAGAACTTGTCGGAGACTTCATATCTCTTGACCCGGGCATGAGCTTGGAAAACTAGTTTCAACTCCTCGAACATCTCATATGCTCTGTGTTGCTCAAAACGCTTTTGGAGCCCCGGTTCTAAGCTGTAAAGCATGCCGCACTGAACGAGGGAGTAATCATCAGCACGTGTCTGCCAAACGTTCATAACGTCTTGGTTCTGTGGGATGGGTGATTCACCTAGCGGTTCATCTAGGACATATGCTTTCTTGGCTGCTATGAGGATGATCCTCAGGTTTCGGACCCAGTCCGAATAGTTGTTGCCATCATCTTTCAGCTTGGTTTTCTCTAGGAACGCGTTGAAGTTCATGTTGACATGAGCGTTGGCCATTTGATCTACAAGACATATTTTGCAAAAGTTTTAGACTAAGTTCATGATAATTAAGTTCATCTAATCAAATTATTGAATGAAATCCCACTCAGATTGACATCCCTCTAGTCATCTAAGTGTTTACACGATCCGAGTCGACTAGGCCGTGTCCGATCATCACGTGAGATGGACTAGTCATCGTCGGTGAACATCTTCATGTTGATCGTATCTTCCATACGACTCGTGTTCGACCTTTCGGTCTCCGTGTTCCGAGGCCATGTCTGTACATGCTAGGCTCGTCAAGTTAACCCTAAGTGTTTTGCATGTGTAAAACTGTCTTACACCCGTTGTATGTGAACGTAAGGATCTATCACACCCGATCATCACGTGGTGCTTCGAAACGACGAACTTTAGCAACGGTGCACAGTTAGGGGAGAACACTTCTTGAAATTGTTGTAAGGGATCATCTTATTTACTACCGTTGTTCTAAGTAAACAAGATGCATAAACATAATAAACATCACATGCAATTATATAGTAGTGACATGATATGGCCAATATCATATAGCTCCATTGATCTCCATCTTCGGGGCTCCATGATCATCTTGTCACCGGCATGACACCATGATCTCCATCATCATGATCTCCATCATCGTGTCTTCATGAAGTTGTCACGCCAACGACTACTTCTACTTCTATGGCTAACACGTTTAGCATTAAATTAAGTAATTTACATGGCGTTCTTCAATGACACGCAGGTCATACAAAAAATAAAGACAACTCCTATGGCTCCTGCCAGTTGTCATACTCATCGACATGCAAGTCGTGATTCCTATTACAAGAACATGATCTCATACATCACAATATATCATTCATCATTCATCACAACTTCTGGCCATATCACATCACATGACAATTGCTGCAAAAACAAGTTAGACGTCCTCTAATTGTTGTTGCATCTTTTACGTGGCTGCAATTGGGTTCTAGCAAGAACGTTTTCTTACCTACGAATAACCACAACATGATTTTATCAACTTCTATTTACCCTTCATAAGGACCCTTTTCATCGAATCCGCTCCAACTAAGGTGGGAGAGACAGACACCCGCCAGCCACCTTATGCAACTAGTGCATGTCAGTCGGTGGAACCGGTCTCACGTAAGCATACGTGTAAGGTTGGTCCAGGCCGCTTCATCCCACAATACCGCTGAAGCAAGATAAGACTAGTAGCGGCAAGCAAGTTGACAAGATCTACGCCCACAACCAAATTGTGTTCTACTCGTGCAATAGAGAACTACGCACAGACCTAGCTCATGATGCCACTGTTGGGGAACGTTGCAGAAAATTAAAAAATTTCCTACGGTTTCACCAAGATCCATCTATGAGTTCATCTAAGCAACGGGTCATGGGAGAGAGATTGCATCTACATACCACTTGTAGATCGCGAGCGGAAGCGTTCAATGGAACGGGGTTGATGGAGTCGTACTCGCCGTGATTCAGATCACCGATGACCTAGTGCCGAACGGACAGCACCTCCGCGTTCAACACATGTACGGGGCAGATGACATCTCCTCCTTCTTGATCCAGCAAGGGGGAAGGAAAGGTTGATGAAGATCCAGCAGCACGACGGCGTGGTGGTGGATGCAGCAGAACTCCAGCAGGGCTTCGCGAAGCAACTACGGGAGGAGGAGGAGGTGTTGCAGGGAGGAGGGAGGCGCCAGGGCTTATGGGTGCGGCCACCCCTCCCTCCCCTCCCTTTATATAGGCGCAAGAGAGGGGGGAGGGCGCAGCCTTGCCCCTTCCTCCAAGGAAGGGGTGCGGCCAAGAGGGGGGGAGGAGTCCATCCTCCCCAAGGCACCTCGGAGGTGCCTTCCCCTCTTTGGACTCTCCCCTCTCCAAGTCTCCTTGGCGCATGGGCCTCTTGGGGCTGGTGCCCTTGGCCCATATAGGCCAAGGCGCACCCCCTACAGCCCATGTGGCCCCCCGGGGCAGGTGGACCCCCCCGGTGGACCCCCCCCCCCCCCCCCGGACCCCTTTCGGCACTCCCGGTACAATACCGATAAAGTGCGAAGCTTTTCCGGCGACCAAAATAAGACTTCCTATATATAAATCTTTACCTACGGACCATTCCGGAACTCCTCGTGACGTCCGGGATCTCATCCGGGACTCCGAACAACATTCGGTTTGCTGCATACTCATATTCATACAACCCTAGCGTCACCGAACCTTAAGTGTGTAGACCCTACGGGTTCGGGAGACATGCAGACATGACCGAGACGGCTCTCGGGCAATAACCAACAGCGGGATCTAGATACCCATATTGGCTCCCACATGTTCCACGATGATTTCATCGGATGAACCACGATGTCGAGGATTCGATCAACCCCGTATGCAATTCCCTTTGTCAATCGGTACGTTACTTGCCCGAGACTCGATCGTCGGTATCCCAATACCTCGTTCAGTCTCGTTACCGGCAAGTCACTTTACTCGTACCGTAATGCATGATCCCGTGACCAAACACTTGGTCACTTTGAGCTCATTATGATGATGCATTACCGAGTGGGCCCAGAGATACCTCTCCGTCATACGGAGTGACAAATCCAAGTCTCGATCCGTGTCAACCCAACAGACACTTTTGGAGATACCTGTAGTGCACCTTTATAGTCACCCAGTTACGTTGTGACGTTTGGTACACCCAAAGCACTCTTACGGTATCCGGGAGTTACACGATCTCATGGTCTAAGGAAGAGATACTTGACATTGAAAAAGCTCTAGCAAAATGAACTACACGATCTTGTGCTATGCTTAGGATTGGGTCTTGTCCATCACATCATTCTCCTAATGATGTGATCCCGTTGTCAATGACATCTGATGTCCATAGTCAGGAAACCATGACTATCTGTTGACCAACGATCTAGTCAACTAGAGGCTCACTAGGGACATGTTATGGTCTATGTATTCACACGTGTATTACGATTTCCGGATAATACAGTTATAGCATGAATAAAAGACAATTATCATGAACAAGGAAATATAATAATAACCCTTTTATTATTGCCTCTAGGGCATATTTCCAACAGAACTCGTCATATTTACAAAAACAAGAGAGGTCGAATTCATACCAGCTTTTCCATCTCAGTCAATCCATCATATATCATCATAATTGCCTTTCACTTGCACGACGAACGGTGTGAATAATAATAAGAGTGCACGTGCATTGGACCAAGCTGGAATCTGCGAGCATTCAATAAATAGGAGAAGACAAGGCAATATGGGTTCTTGATTAAATCAACAATGATGCATATAAGAGCCACTTCAACAATTTAATCATGGTCTTCTCCTACTGACCCCCAAAGAAAATAAAAGAAATAAAAACTATTTACACGGGAAAGCTCCCCACAAGCAAAAGAAGAACGGGAAATATTTTTGGGTTTTCCTTTTAATTACTAGAGCAAAGAAATAAACTACTACTAATTTCTTTTTGTTTTTCTTAAGGTTTATCAAACACACAAGAAGAAGGTAGGAAAAAAAAGAAAATAAACTAGCATGGATATTACAGTGAAAGAGTATGAGCACCGACATCTAGCAATGAGTGTGTGTGAACATGAATGTAATGTCGGTGGGAAATACATACTCCCCCAAGCTTAGGCTTTTGGCCTAAGTTGGTATATTGCCAGGGATAGCCTGGCGGATACCCGTAGGTGAAGCTGGGGTCATACTGCGATGAAGAAGACTCTAACTGCCACTGGCTGGCAACCACCTCTGGATCCCAAGAATAAACAGACTGTCGTGGAGGCTCATCTTGTGGCTCCGGTTCCGGGGCTGGTGCAGGATTTAGATAGGCTTGAACGGCCGCCCACGGAACGATGTGAGGACCTGCAGACAAGTTAAACAAAGAGGGAGCAGGCAAAGTAATAGTCTCAGGGTGATGTTTATCAAAGTACAATTTATATTTGAGCTCCCCTTCACGACTCTTAACAAGAAAGTCATGTGCTAGCATACTCTTATAATCTAAATAAGCACGGGGAAGCGATGTTTCCTCTTTCTCCTCATGCCTAATAGGTATTTCAAAATATTCAGCTAGGCGTGAAGCATAAATGCCTCCAAAGACGGGGCCCTTAGTACCGATCAGACTTAACCATCTAGCAGCATTTCCACCCATACTAACAGAGTTATTGCGGTATAAAACATGGAACAAAATGATAATATCAGGAACACTAAGGTTTCCATAGTTCCCGCGACCAATCAAGCAACGACTAGCAAATAAGGCAAAGTAGCGTAAAACAGGAAAATGTATGCTAGTAATCCTTGCATCAGAAACATTCCTGGTTTCTCCCACCGTGATAGTGTTAATAAAAGCTTCTACTTCGTTACGGTGTGGTTCATCCAAGGTGCCCTCAAAGGGTATTTTGCAAACCTCGCAAAATTCAGCTAATGGCATCTCCTTAACAACGTCATATAAATGAAACTCTACTGATGGAGGTGATTTCTTAGGGAAAAGTAGAAGTTTTGCACAAAAGTTTGTGAGTAAGAGATGCTGATGACGTTGGTCGCGGAGGAAGTCGGTGAGGCCAGCATTCTTAATCAATAAATAGAAATCCTCATAAATCCCGGCTCTCCTCAAGAAGTCATTGGAAGGCCATTCACACGGTTGGACCTCCGCGGTGCGAGGCAAATTAAATTTGGGCTTCTGTTCTTCTTCCTTTTGTTTTTCCTTCGAGCTTCGACTCGACGAGCCCCTCAAAAGTCTCTTCATTATTTCTGAAACAATCTGAAATTTTTAGTAACTTCAAATAAAAGTGAACCAACTTCAATAAAATTGATAGCAACTACTCCCACAAGTGCCTAGAGCCTAAATCAAGCATTAGAACTACTTGGGACCATATGAATTTGACATGCAAGCTCAAGAACATGGTCACCTATGCAGCATAAATTTGCAATGAATAGAGCACTAGAACAAAAACTAATTGGACCAATGGAGGAGTCACATACCAAGGAACAATCTCCCCAAGCAGTTTTGCGAGAGGTGCTTTGAGCAAGGAGATCGAAAATCACAGCAACAGGGGCTGGAACTCGTGCTTGAGTTGGTTTTTCGTGTTTGTGTGAGGCAGAGGAAGAAGATGGGTGCAGGGATAAGTGGAGGAGGGACACCGTGGGCCCACGAGGCAGGGGGGCGCACCCAGGGGGTAGGGCGCGCCCTCCACGCTCGTGGCCAGGTGGCAGCTCCCCCCGCGGTGATTTTTGCGCAGTAAATCATCAAATATTCCCGAAAAAATCATATTAAATTGGCATGGCATTCTGAGGACTTTTATTTTCGGGATATTTTTATGTTGCACGGATAAATCAGGAAACAGACAGAAAAAATACTATTTTACTTTATTTCTACTAAATAACAGAAAATATAAAGATGATACAGAAGGTTGTGCTTCTAGTTTCATCCATCTCATGTTCATCAAAAAGAATCCACTAACAAGGTTGATCAAGTCTTGTTAACAAACTCATTCCAATTAACATGGAACTGGAGAAATTTAGAATAACACTATGTTACCTCAATGGGGATATGGACATCCCCAATAATAAGTACATCATATTTCTTCTTGACAGTAGGGAGAGGAAATTCAAAACCTCCAAATATAATCGATGGAATTTTTCCAATAGAGTTGATACTATAAACTTGAGGTTGTTTCCTCGGAAAGTGTACCGTATGCTCGTTATCATTAACATGAAAAGTGACATTGCCTTTGTTGCAATCAATAACAGCCCCTGCAGTATTAAGAAAAGGTCTTCCAAGAATAATAGAAATACTATCATCCTCGGGAATATCAAGAATAACAAAGTCTGTTAAAATAGTAACGTTTGCAACCACAACAGGCACATCCTCACAAATACCGACAGGTATAGCAGTTGATTTATCATCCATTTGCAAAGATATTTCAGTAGGTGTCAACTTATTCAAGTCAAGTCTACGATATAAAGAGAGAGGCATAACACTAACACCGGCTCCAAGATCACATAAAGTAGTTTTAACATAATTTCTCTTAATGGAGCATGGTATAGTAGGTACTCCGGGATCTCCAAGTTTCTTTGGTATTCCACCCTTAAAAGTATAATTAGCAAGCATGGTGGAAATTTCAGCTTCCGTTATCTTTCTTTTATTAGTAATGATATCCTTCATATACTTAGCATAAGGATTTGTTTTGAGCACATCAGTTAATTGCATACGCAAAAAGATAGGTCTAATCATTTCAGCAAAGCGCTCAAAATCCTCATCATCCTTTTTCTTGGATGGTTTCGAAGGAAAAGGCATGGGTTTATGAACCCATGGTTCCCTTTCTTTACCATGTTTCCTAGCAACGAATTCTCTTTTATCATAACGTTGATTCTTTGATTGTGGGTTATCAAGATCAACAGCAGGTTCAACTTCTGCATCATTATCATTACTAGGTTGAGCATCATCATGAACATTATCATTAACATTTTCACTTGGTTCATGTTCATTACCAGATTGTGTTTCAGCATCAGACATAGAGATATCATTTGGATTCTCAGGTGGTTTAGCAATAGGTTCACTAGAAGTTTGCAAAGTCCTATCATTTTTCTTTTTCTTCCTTTTAGAAGAACTAGGTACATCGATATTATTCCTTTGAGAATCTTGCTCGATTCTCTTAGGGTGGCCTTCAGGATACAAAGGTTCCTGGGTCATTCTACCAGTTCTAGTCGCTACTCTAATAGAATAATCATTTTTCTTACTATTTATTTCATCAAGCACTTCTTTTTGAGCTTGAAGTACTTGTTCTACTTGAGTGGTAACCATAGAAGCATGCTTGCTAACAAGTTTAAGTTCACCTCTAATATTAGCCATATAATCACCCAAGTGTTTAATCATATAAGCATCTTGTTTTAACTGTCTACCAAAATAAGCATTAAAGTCATCTTGCTTAAACATAAAGTTATCAAACTCATCCAAGCACTGACTAGCAATTTTAGTAGGAGGGACTTCAGCTTTATCATATCTATAGAGAGAATTTACCTTTACTACCTATGTGGGGATATCGGGATCAGGAGGTTCTTCAGTGAATAAAGAATTGAGATCATATACTTCTTCAACAGGCGGTAAATTAAGACCGTGTATTTCTTCAATAGGAGGTAAATTCTTAACATCTTCAGCTTTAATACCTTTTTCTTTCATAGATTTCTTTGCCTCTTGCATATCTTCGGGGCTGAGAAATAGAACACCTCTCTTCTTCGGAGTTGGTTTAGGAATAGGCTCAGTAATTGGCTCAGGAGTTGGCTCGGGAGTTGGCTCGGGAGGTGCCCAATTATTTTCATTTGTCAACATATTATTCAATAGAATTTCAGCTTCATTCGATGTTCTTTCCCTGAAAAGAGAACCAGCACAACTATCCAGGTAATCTCTGGAAGCATCGGTTAGTCCATTGTAAAAGATATCAAGTATTTCAGGTTTCTTAAGAGGATGATCAGGCAAAGCATTAAGTAACTTGAGAAGCCTCCCCCAAGCTTGTGGGAGACTCTCTTCTTTAATTTGCATGAAGTTGTATATTTCCCTCAAGGCAGCTTGTTTCTTATGAGCAGGGAAATATTTAGCAGAGAAGTAATAAAACATATCCTGGGGACTACGCACACAGCCAGGATCAAGAGAATTAAACCATATCTTAGCATCACCCTTTAATGAGAATGAAAATATTTTGAGTAAATAAAGGTAGCGCGATCTCTCATCATTAGTAAACAGGGAGGCTATATCATTTAACTTAGTAAGATGTGCCACAACAGTTTTAGATTCATAGCCATAAAAAGGATCAGATTCAACCAAAGTAATTATATCTGGATCAACAGAAAATTCACAATAATCCTTATCGGGAACACAAATAGGTGAAGTAGCAAAAGCAGGGTCGGGTTTCATTCTATCTCTAAGAGATTCTTTACTCCATTTAATTAGCAGCCTCTTAAGTTCATATCTATCTTGGCAAGCAAAAATAGCTGCAGAAGATTCCGCGTCAAAAAGATAACCCTCAGGAATAGCAGGCATATTCTCATCATCACTCTCATCATCATATTCAGATTCAATAATTTCTCTTTCTCTAGACCTAGAAATCTGCTCATCTAGAAATTCACCAAGGGGCACCGTAGTATCAAGCATAGAAGTAGTTTCATCATAAGTATCATGCATAGTAGAAGTGGCATCATCAATAACATGCGACATATCAGAACGAATAGCAGAAGTAGGTTTAGGTGTCGCTAGCTTACTCATAACAGGAGGTGAATCAAGTGCAGAGCTAGATGGCAGTTCCTTACCTCCCCTCGTAGTTGAGGAATAAATTGTTGTCTTAGCGTCTTTCAAGTTCTTCATAGTGTCCAGCAGATATAAATCCCAAGTGACTCAAAGAATAGAGTTATGCTCCCCGGCAACGACGCCACAAAAAGGTCTTGATAACCCACAAGTATAGGGGATCGCAACAGTTTTCGAGGGTAGAGTATTCAACCCAAATTTATTGATTCGACACAAGGGGAGCCAAAGAATATTCTCAAGTATTAGCAGCTGAGTTGTCAAATCAACCACACCTGAAACTTAGTATCTGCAGCAAAGGGTTTAGTAGCAAAGTAATATGATAGTGGTGGTAACGGTAACAAAAGTAAAGACAACAAAAGTAATGTTTTTAGTATTTTGTAGTGATTGTAACAGTAGCAATGGAAAAGTAAATAAGCGAGGACCAGTATATGGAAAACTCGTAGGCACTGGATCAGTGATGGATAATTATGCCGGATGTGGTTCGTCATGTAACAGTCATAACATAGGGTGACACAGAACTAGCTCCAATTCATCAATGTAATGTAGGCATGTATTCTGTATATAGTCATACGTGCTTATGGAAAAGAACTTGCATGACATCTTTTGTCCTACCCTCCCGTGGCAGCGGGGTCCTATTGGAAACTAAGGGATATTAAGGCCTCCTTTTAATAGAGAATCGGAACAAAGCATTAGCACATAGTGAATACATGAACTCCTCAAACTATGGTCATCACCGGGAGTGGTCCCGATTATTGTCACTTCGGGGTTGGCGGATCATAACACATAGTAGGTGACTATAGACTTGCAAGATAGGATCAAGAACTCACATATATTCATGAAAACACAATAGGTTCAGATCTGAAATCATGGCACTCGGGCCCTAGTGACAAGCATTAAGCATACAAAGTCATAGCAACATCAATCTCAGAACATAGTGGATACTAGGGATCAAACCCTAACAAAGCTAACTCGATTACTTGATAAATCTCATCCAACCCATCATCGTCCAGCAAGCCTACATGGAATAACTCATGCACGGCGGTGAGCATCATGAAATTGGTGATGGAGGATGGTTGATGATGATGACGGCGACGAATCCCCCTCTCCGGAGCCCCGAACGGACTCCAGATCAGCCCTCCCGAGAGAGATTAGGGCTTGGCGGCGGCTCCGTATCATAAAACGCGATGATTTCTTCTCTCTTATTTTTTTCTCCTCGAAAGCCAATATATGGAGTTGGAGTTGGCGTCAGAGGGTCTCCAGGGGGCCCACGAGGTAGGGGGTGCGCCTAGGAGGGCGGGCGCCCCCCACCCTCGTGGACAGGTTGTGGGCCCCCTGGTCTTCATCTTTGGCAAGGATTTTTTATTATTTATTCTAAGATATTCCGTAGAGTTTCAGGTCATTCCGAGAACTTTTATTTTCTGCACAAAAAACAACATCATGGCAATTCTGCTGAAAACAGCGTCAGTCCGGGTTAGTTCCATTCAAAACATACAAGTTAGAGTCCAAAACAAGGGCAAAACTGTTTGGAAAAGTAGATACGATGGAGACGTATCAACACCTAAGGAATCTAGGAGACACCACTCTCCAAAAGGTAATAGATTGTGTGTTCTTGATGAACTCCTTGCTCTTGTGCTTCAAATGATAGTCTCCCCAACACTCAAATCTCTCTCACAGATTTGGCTATCGTAGAAAGATGATTTGAGTGGAAAGCAAGTCGGGGAAGGCTAGAGATCAAGATTCATATGGTAGGATTGGAATATCTTGGCCTCAACACATGAGTAGGTGTTTCTCTCTTAGAAAATGAGTAGTGGAAGTGTAGGTTTGTTTTGATGGCTCTCTCCATGAATGAAGAGTGGGTGGAGGGGTATATATAGCCTCCACACAAAATCTAACCGTTACACACAGATTCCCAAACTCTGTGGGACCGAATCAACAAACTCGGTCGGACTGATTTAGTTCAAAATGTAAACGTTAAGATTTTTGGTTGGACCGATATAGTCATCTCGGTGGGACCGATGTGTAGGGATTAGGGTAAAACCTCAACTCGGTTTGACATATTACTCAAACTCGGTGAGACCGATTTTGGTAATAAGTAAACAGAGGATTGGTCAAGCAAACTCGGTGGGACTGACTGAACCAACTCGGTTAGACCGAAAATGTTGCACCAAATCACAGAGAGATTGCAAGCCCATCTCGGTGAGACCGAGATCCCATCAGTGAGGCCAAAGTAACTAGGATTTGACAGTGGCTGAATATGATGAAACTCGGTGGCGCCAGATAGACAAAGTCGATGGGGCCGAGTTTGACATTTAGGTTTAGGACATATGTGGATGTGAGAAAGTGGCTGAGGGTTTTGGAGCATATCACTAAGCACTTTGAGCAAGCAAGCCATTAAGCAACACCTCATCCTCTTTTAATAGTATTGGCTTTCCTATGGACTCAATGTGATCTTGGATCACTAAAATGGAAAATGTATAGTCTATAGCTTTTGCCAATATTTGTCCTTAGCATCTTGAAGGGGTTCCACATCCTCTTTTCCATGTCCAAACCACTCCAATGTTGAACCTATCTGAAATTCACTAGGTAGAAGTATTAGTCCAACAAGAGATATGTTGTCATGAATTACCAAAATCACCCAGGGAGCACTTGTGCTTTCACTAACCATATTTTACAAAGTTTCGTAACATCGGTGGCGGCAGTACAGCTGTACTTACTGTATTTCTATTGGTAGTGTCACCGGACACTTGTTATTCATGTTGCTGGAATTTCTTTCCATCGGTTCTCTATTATGGCCAAGATTTAGTAGATGGCATAACTCCTGCTCCACTCTAAAAGATGTTATCATTTGCGACAATTGTTGAGTGCTCTGCACTTTAAACTTCATGTGTCCATAATTCCGTATGCATTGATCATCATGTTCTTCTTTAAGAACCTCGGCCTTGTGCATCTAAGTGTTCTGTTTACTTTTTAATCATTATATGTTCTCTGTGTTCCCAGATATGGTGAACAAAAGTTTGTAGAAGGAACTCGTGGATTTGTAAAAAGGATCCATCAACATCATGCAGCGCTGGGGCTGCTGGAGTGGATCCATTCCACTGGCAGGCCACAATCATTGGCTCTAACTACAATCCCTACGCAGGAGGGGTATTCTTTGTGAACATCTGTTTTCCTCCAGGCTACCCTTTAAGCCTCCAAAAGTGAATTCCTAAACAAAGCTGAGCTGGTGTCTGCGGTTTCCCTTGACCTTGGTGCTACTGATCTGTTAGTCAATCAATGTGTCTGTCTTTGAGAATTCAAGATGAACGAGTTCCATTCTAAAATCATATCTTACCTAGAGTTGATTTGTTATCAACGCTTCATTTCTTTCAGTTGTGATATGTTACATGATACACCTACTGCTGCTATATAGAGATGCTTGAATTGCAACGCACATATTTTGATGTGTGTAGTTTACTCCCTGGTAAATTTCGACATTTCATAAGTACATAATAGAATTGGTCAGTCAGACTCAGCAATGGTTCCCTTCAGTTTGGTTCTAGTTTGTTATCTTTTAAAGGTAAGAGAGAAAGGGAATTTACAAAACTAGTGGTTAACCAGCTTTTAATTTTCCTCTTATCCTAGAGCACAACAATGGTGGTTTTGTCCTGTCAAAATGAAAAAAGAATGACTGCCAAGTAGTACACCTTAATGCTATTTTCAAGAATGTGCAAGGATTTTATTGTGGATTGGGGCTGAAACTGTTCATTCAGTGTTATCTACCATAGACTTTGATATTGGGCGATACATACTCATATACTACCGAGCACACTTTGTTCATTTTAGTCTGATGTTTTTACAACAAACTGTAAAAAGGGAAAAAAGAGTAATGCTGGATTTGCGTTGACATTTTATTAAGTGTCTTGATTTTTTTTCGAGATACACCTGTTTATTTGGGCCCATTGTTTTGTAGTTCAGCTACTTATGTCAATTTATTATTTATCTTTCTCACCAAATCGGAGCATCTATTCAACGATGAAGATAATGATGATGATGATGTCACTGAAGCTCTAATGGCAGAGCTTGAAAGGATTAAAAAAGAGAGAGCCAAGGATAGGCTTAGAAAGGTTTGTTTTTTCCTTCTCCCTATTATCATTAAGAGGTCTCCTTTCCTGTAGATTTCCGCAATTAATGTGAAGTCACGTCTGTTTGCTGCAGGACCTCTAGCAAGCCAAAGAAGAGGCCAAAATGAAGGAGGTTGAGCTGATGCGAGGAAACCCGTTGATCAATATGAATAACTTCGGTTCCTTGAGAAGGTTAGGAACAGTGATACCTACTGTATCATATTGTATGCTTCTTTTTATGTTGTGGCAATCCTTTTTTAAGAAAGTAATGCTGCCATGCTTTTTGGCGAGGTTAATCATGTTCGGTACATTTGTTTTGTTGTAGGTGGGATGATGATGTTGTATTCAAGAACCAGTCTCATGGAGAGACCATGACACTGAAACGGTTCATCAATGACACCATCAGAAGTTTCTGCATAGGTACATGAAATGATTCTCCTGTATACTTTATGTTGCCTAGATAGTTTGCATGCTGGAAGAGTTTGTGATGTTTCTGTGTCTTGAAGATCGATTTGTATGACATAACTGTAACATCTATGTTATCTAAATGGTGACACGCTTACCCTGTTCCTAAGAGTAAAGAACCCACCGCTTGTGTATAACTAATGTGATGTCGTTACTTCAGGAACTCTCTATTAGTATTTTCTATTTGAATTCTTTTAGGCCCACATTGACATGCAAAACAAGTATGTTCATGGTGTACTCTCAGTTTGTGTGTCAGTGTCTTGTAAAATGTTGTTTTAGTCGAATTCCAGTTCTCCTGTCGACCTTATCTTTGGGAAATGGTTTTAACTGAGGAAGCAACATAAGGTACTTCTCTATATGATTGTTTTCTGGTTAGGCAAGAATGACGGTTACCGAGGTTTGGCTAAGTAAATTGGCTGGTTACCATTTGCCTCTATTTCTCATGACATTGCAGTCGTTGTACTGCTCGGAGGTTGACATCCTAATTCTCGAAAAAAAATTGCCACCTTTTCCATGGCTGGCACGGTAGGAGCTAGGGGAACCTTTATTTTGGTCTGTCGGTTCTGCGTTGCATCCTTGTGTTCTTAATGTTCAGAATCTGCATAAAAAAGTCTTGATTTTGTCGATTGATGGTGAGATAATGTCATTTGTTATCAAATGATGTAAGTAGCTTATTTTCCTCTATTTTTTCTCTGTTCTACTTTGGATTTCTTATTTCATTGATCTTCTTTATTGCACCCAAATTGAACTTCTATTTGCTTGCTGGCCCCAGGGGGAACTGAAGGAAATATGCCCTAGAGGCAATAATAAAGTTATTATTTATTTCCTTATATCATGATAAATGTTTATTATTCATGCTAGAATTGTATTAACCGGAAACTTAGTACATGTGTGAAAACAAAGACAAAACATAGTGTCCCTAGTATGCCTCTACTTGACTAGCTCGTTAATCAAAGATGATTATGTTTCCTAACCATATACATGTGTTGTCATTTGATGAATGGGATCACATCATTAGGAGAATGATGTGATGGACAAGACCCATCCGTTAGCTTAGCATTTTGATCATTAAAGTTTCATTGCTACTGCTTTCTTCATGACTTATACATGTTCCTCAGACTATGAGATTATGCAACTCCCGAATACCGGAGGAACACCTTGTGTGCTATCAAACGTCACAACATAAATGGGTGATTATAAAGATGCTCTACAGGTGTCTCCGAAGGTGTTTGTTGGGTTGGCATAGATCAAGATTAGGATTTGTAACTTCGGTTTTCGAAGAGGTATCTCTGGGCCCTCTCGGTAATGCTCATCACTATAGGCCTTGCAAGCAATGTCACTAACGAGTTAGTTGCGGGATGAAGTATTACAGAACGAGTTAACAGACTTCTCGGTAACAAGATTGAACTAGGTATGATGATACCGATGATCGAATCTCGGGCAAGTAACATATCGATGATAAAGATCTTCGTAGAATATGTAGGATCCAATATGAGCATCCAGGTTTCGCTATTGGTTATTGATTGAAGATGTGTCTCGGTCATGTCTACATAGTTCAGAATGGTTCCGGAGAAGTTCAGGTATTTTCCGGAGTACCGGGAGGTTATCGGAACCCCTCGGGAAGTTGATGGGCCTTTGTGGGCCTTAGTAGGAAGGAGAGGCAGTGGACAGGAGGTGGCGCCCACCCCCCCCCCCCCCCCCAAGCCCGGTCCGAATTGGACAAGGGGTTGGGGGCGCGGCCCCCCTCTCCCTTCCTTCCCCCTTCTCCTATAGGTGGAATCCTACTAGGACTTGGAGTCCTAGTAGGACTCCACTCTCCCGGCGCGCCTAGCATGGGCCGGCCGGCCTCCCCCTCCCTCTTTTATATACGGGGGTAGGGGGCACCCTAGAACACACCAAGATTTGCCTTAGCCATATGCGGTGCCCCCCTCCATAGTTACACACCTTGATCATATTGTCGTAGTGCTTAGGCGAAGCCCTGCGCCAATAACATCATCATCACCATCGCCATGTCGTCGTGCTGACAGAACTCACCCTTGTCCTCAACTGGATCAAGAGCACGAGGGACATCATCAAGTTGAACGTGTGCTGAACGCGGAGGTGCCATACGTTCGGTACTTGGATCGGTTGGATCGGGAAGACATTCGACTACATCAACTGTGTTACTAAACGCTTCCCCTTTCGGTCTACGAGGGTACATGGACACACTCTCCCCTCTCGTTGCTATGCATCTCCTAGATAGATCTTGCGTGATCATAGGAAATTTTTGAAATTACTATGTTCCCCAACAATGGCATCCTAGCCAGGTCTATGCGTAGATGTTTTATGCACGAGTAGAACACACGGAGTTGGGGGCGATAATAGCCATACTGCTTACCACCAACGTCTTACTTTGATTCGGCAGTATTGTTGGATGAAACGGCCCGGACCGGCAATACATGACCGTGTTCATGAGACTGGTTCTACCCACGTGCTTTTGCACATAGGTGGCTGGTCGGTGTTTGTTTCTCCAACTTTAGTTGAATCATGTTTGACTACGTCCGGTCCTTGTTGAAGGTTAAAACAACACACTTGACAAAAAATCATTGTGGTTTTGATGCGTAGGTAAGAGCGGTTCTTGCTAGAAGCCTATAGCAGCCACGTAAAACTTGCAACAACAAATTAGAGGACGTCTACCTTGTTTTTGCAGGGCTTGCTGTGATGTTATATGGTCAAGACATGATGTGATATAAATTATTATATGAGATGATCATGTTTTGTAACAGAGTTATCGGCAACTCGCAGGAGCCATATGATTGTCGCTTTATTGTATGCATTGCAATCGCCATGTAATTGCTTTACTTTATCACTAAGCAGTAGCGACAGTCTTAGAAGCAATAGTTGGCGAGACGACAATGATGCTACGATGGAGATCAAGGTGTCGCGCCGGTGACGATGGAGATCATGACGATGCTTCGGTGATGGAGATCATGAGCACAAGATGATGATGGCCATATCATATCACATATTTTGATTGCATGTGATGTTTATCTTTTATGCATCTTATTTTGCTTAGTACGGCGGTAGCATTATAAGATGATCCCTTACTAAATTTTAAGGTATAAGTATTCTCCCTGAGTATGCACCGTTGCTACAGTTCGTCGTGCCGAGACACCACATGATGATCGGGCGTGATAAGATATACGTTCACATACAATGGGTGCAAGCCAGTTTTGCACACGCAGAATACTCGGGTTAAACTTGACGAGCCTAGCATATGCAGATATGGCCTCGGAACACTAAGACCGAAAGGTCGAACGTGAATCATATAGTAGATATGATCAACATAGTGATGTTCACCATTGAAAACTACTCCATCTCACGTGATGATCGGACATGGTTTAGTTGATTTGGATCACGTGATCATTTAGATGACTAGAGGGATGTCTATCTAAGTGGGAGTTCTTACATAATATGATTAATTGAACTTTAATTTATCATGAACTTAGTCCTGATAGTTATTTTGCATGTCTATGTTATTGTAGATCAATGGCCCGTGCTACTGTTCCTTTGAATTTTAATGCGTTCCTAGAGAAAGCTAAGTTGAAAGATGATGGTAGCAATTACACGGACTGGGTTCGTAACTAGAGGATTATCCTCATTACTGCACAGAAGAATTACGTCCTGGAAGCACCGCTAGGTGCAAGGCCTGCTGCAGACGCAACTGCGGACGTTAGGAACGTCTGGTAGAGCAAAGCTGATGACTACTTGATAGTTCAGTGTGCCATGCTTTACGGCTTAGAATCGGGACTTCAAAGACGTTTTGAACGTCATGGAGCATATGAGATGTTCCAAGAGTTGAAGTTAATATTTCAAGCAAATGCCCGAGTTGAGAGATATGAAGTCTCCAACATGTTCTCTAGCTGCAAAATGGAGGAGAATAGTTCTATCAGTGAACACATACTCAGAATGTCTGGGTACCATAACCACTTGACTCAGCTGGGAGTTAACCTTCCTGATGATAGTGTCATTGACAGAGTTCTTCAATCACTGCCACCAAGCTATAAAGGCTTCCTGATGAACTATAACATGCAAGGGATGAACAAGACAATTCCCGAGCTATTCGCGATGCTAAAAGTTGCGGAGGTAGAAATCAAAAAGGAGCATCAAGTGTTGATGGTCAACAAGACCACTAGTTTCAAGAAAAAGGGCAAAGGGAAGAAGGGGAACTTCAAGAAGAACGGCAAGCAAGTTGCTGCTCAAGGGAAGAAGCTGAAGTCTGGACCTAAGCCTGAAACTGGGTGCTTCTAATGTAAAGGGATTGTTCACTGGAAGCGGAACTGCCCCAATTATTTGGCGGATAAGAAGGATGGCAAAGTGAAAGGTATATTTGATATACATGTTATCTATGTGTACCTTACTAATGCTCGTAGTAGCACCTGGGTATTTGATACTGGTTCTATTGCTCATATTTGCAACTAGAAACAGGGGCTACGGATTAAATGAAGATTGGCTAAGGACGAGGTGACGATGCGCGCCGGAAATGGTTCCAAGGTCGATGTGATTGCCGTCGGCACGCTACCTCTACATATACCTTCGGGATTAGTTTTAGACCTGAATAATTATTATTTGGTGCCAGCTTTGAGCATGAACATTATATCTGGATCTTGTTTGATGCGAGACAGTTATTCATTTAAATCATAGAATAATGGTTGTTCTATTTATATGAGTAATATCTTTTATGATCATGCACCCTTATTGAGTGGTCTATTTTTATTGTATCTCGATCATGGAGATACACATGTTCATAATATTGAAGCCAAAAGATGCAAAGTTGATAATGATAGTGCTACTTATTTTTGGCACTGCCGTTTAGGTCATATTGGCGTAAAGCGCATGAAGAAACTCCATGCTGACGGGCTTTTGAAATCACTTGATTATGAATCACTTGGTGCTTGCGGACCATGCCTCATGGGCAAGATGACTAAAACTCCGTTCTCTGGAACAGTGGAACGAGCTACTGATTTATTGGAAATAATACATACCGATGTATGCGGTCCAATGAGTGTTGAAGCTCGTGGCGGGTATCGTTATTTTCTTACTTTCACAGATGATTTGAGAAGATATGGGTATATCTACTTAATGAAGCATAAGTCTGAAACATTCGGAAAGTTCAAAGAATTTCAGAGTGAAGTGGAAAATCATGTAACAAGAAAATAAAGTTTCTGTGATATGATCGTGGAGGAGAATATTTGAGTTACGAGTTTGGTCTTCATTTGAAATAATGTGGAATAGTTTTGCAACTCACGCCACCTGGAACACCACAGCGTAATGGTGTGTCCGAACGTCGTAATCGTACTTTATTATTGGATATGGTGCGATCTATGATGTCTCTTACTGATTTACCGCTATCGTTTTGGGGTTATGCTTTAGAGACGGCTGCATTCACGTTAAATAGGGCACTATCCAAATCCGTTGAGACGACGGCTTATGAACTGTGGTTTGGCAAGAAACCAAATTTGTAGTTTCTCAAAGTTTGGGGCTGCGATGCTTATGTAAAAAAGCTTCAACCTGATAAGCTCGAACCCAAATTGAAGAAGTGCGTCTTCATAGGATACCCAAAGGAAACTATTGGGTACACCTTCTATCACAGATCCGAAGGCAAGATATTGGTTGCTAAGAATGGATCCTTTCTAGAGGAGTTTCTCTTGAAAGAAGTGAGTGGGAGGAAAGTAGAACTTGATGAGGTAATTGTACCTTCTCCCCAATTGGAAATTAGTTCATCACAGAAATCAGTACAAGTGATTCCTACACCAATTAGTGAGGAAGCTAATGATGATGATCATGAAACTTCAGATCAAGTTACTACCGAACCTCGTAGGCCTTCCAGAGTGCGATCTGCACCAGAGTGGTACGGTAATCCTGTTTTGGAAGTCATGTTACTAGACCATGATGAACCTACGAACTATGAGGAAGCAATGATGAGCCCAGATTCCGCGAAATGGCTTGAGGCCATGTAATCAAACATGGGGTCCATGTATGAGAACAAAGTGTGGACTTTGATAGATTTTCCCGATGATCGGCAAGCCATAGAAAACAAATGGATCTTCAAGAAGAAGACTGACGCTGACGGGAATGTTACTGTCTACAAAGCTCGACTTGTTCCAAAAGGTTTTCGACAAGTTCAAGGAGTTGACTATGATGAGACTTTCTCACTCGTAGCGATGCTTAAGTCTGTCTGAATCATGTTAGCAATGTGACTAATGAGTTAGTTGCGGGATGAAGTATTACGTAACGAGTAAAGATACTTGTCGGTAATGAGATTGAACTAGGTATGATGATACTGACGATCGAATCTCGGGCAAGTAACATACCGATGACAAAATGAACAACGTATGTTCTTATGTGGTTTGACCGATAAAGATCTTCGTAGAATATGTAGGAGCTAATATGAGCATCCAGGTTTGAAAGTGCGTTATATGGACTAGAGGGGGGGTGAATAGGCGATTTTTATGAATTCTTCACTGAGGAATTTGCCGGTGAGGAAATTCCTTAGCGAAGAACTATTAGCAGCGGAATAAGTACTCAGAAGTAAGCATAACAGAATACAAGCATGGTCATCATGATGAAATGAAGACTAGCACAGAGTACAGAAAGCGTAATCACAGGATAACACAAGATGAAGACAAACAGACTGAAGAAATTGAACTGAGGAAATTGAGGAAGTCTTCAGTCAAAGTCTTCAAACACAGATATGAACAAACACTCAACACAGTAATGAGGAAATGAAAGGGTTGAGGAAATAGAACCAGTTAGGTTGGTGAAGACAATGATTTGGTAGACCAGTTCCAACTGCTGTCTCAGTTGTACGTCTGGTTGGAGCGGCTGAGTATTTAAACTCGAGGACACATAGTCTCGGACACCCAGTCGCTGAGCACGCAGCTCAGGACACCCAGTCCTCACCGTATTCTCCTTGAACTAAGGTCACACAGACCTCGTCCAATCACTCGTGGTAAGTCTTCAGGCGACTTCCAAACCTTCACAGACTTGGTCACTCGGTGATCCACAATTCCTCTTGGATGCTCTAGACCATGATGCCTAACCGTCTGGAAGAAGCACAGTCTTCAAAGGTAACAAGCGTCGGATCCATGCAGGATCAATTTCTTCAGTGATGCTCAATCACTTTGGGTTTGTAGGGGTTTGGTTTTGGGTTTTCCTCACTTGATGATTTTCGCTCAAAGTCCTCGGAGGATGGGTTGCTCTCAAATGACAAGTGTCAAGTTCTCTCGGAGCAGCCAACCATATAGTGGTTGTAGGGGGCGGCTATTTATAGCCTAGGGAGCAGCCCGACATGATAAGACATAAATGCCCTTCAATGATATGACCGTTATGTGGATAAGATATTTTGGGATAGCTGGCGCGCAGCACAGCAACGGTCGGAAATTTGACTCTCAAATTCCTCAGGGCTATCATGTTCCTCATTGTGTAGGTAATTCACACTGGCGAATTCCTAACTCCTCAGTCAGAACAAATTCATCAGCGACCAGAAGAACTTCGTCTCTGTCACTGAAGAAAGAGACTGAACTGTATGAGATTTCCAAAGGCTTCACTCGAAGGGATTGGTATGTGTAGGATTTTGAGTTGAGCATCACATGGAAATTTTTCCTTAGTATTTCCTCGACCCCCTTTAACAGTACGGTGTTTCCTATGACTCAAGAAAGAGAAAATGAAACTACGAAAACAAAAGTCTTCACACTTCATGTTCCACAAATGAATACCAAGTCTTCAAGGTCACACCAATTTCTTCACTTTCAAAGTCTTCAGAAAGTCTTCAGAATATCAAAGTCTTCAGTTGAAGAACTTCATTTTTAGGGGTCGACTTTCTCTGTAAATATCAAACTCCTCATAGACTTATAGACCCGTGTACACTCACAAACGCATTAGTCCCTTAACCTATAAGTCTTCAATACACCAAAATCACTAAGGGGCACTAGATGCACTTACAATCTCCCCCTTTTTGGTGATTGATGACAACATAGGTTAAGTTTTCAACGGGGATAAACATATGAAGTGTATATACTGATATTGAGGAATTTGATTACAAGATATAGAAGAACTCCCCCTGAAGATGTGCATAGTGAGGAATTTGCTTTTGAGGCAATGCACATTTGAAGAGTTGAATCATGGAGATCTCCCCCTATATCTTGTAATTCATACACGCATTTGATATATAATATGAAGAATTTGAAATGCATGATGAAATATGGTGCCTGATGAGATTCAGCATGCGTGCAATGTCATTAACGAGGAATAAGGATGCAAAGCATAATGCAACAAAAGTATCAGCGCACCATCGGGTTTAAGATTACAACTCGATCCAAATAAAAGTTTCAGAAGAACGAGAGTTGTAACTTAAAAATGCCCTTAATATAGACCCACTTGAAGACTAACTCAGATTTCTCCCCCTTTGTCATCAAATGACCAAAAGGATTGAAACTGAGGACTAACGCCCCTGAAGAATTTCAAGTCGATGGAGGAGCGCCAACGTTGTCGGGGTTGTTTGTTGTAGCAGGGTCTGCCGCAGTGTCGTCCAAATCTTCATACTCATCAGTGTCACGCGATGAAGAATAAGAGCTGGCCACCAGTGGAGGAATTTTGACCCTCTTGAATTTCTTCGGTGGAGGTGCAGACTAGTCAAATTCTTCCTTGAGACCCATAGTCTTCAGTTCTTCAGCGCTATAGACATGAGTGAGGACAGCCTAGGTGCGGTTGAAGGTTTCATGAAGGTAGTATTGGTTCTTCTTCACTGCATTGTGTGTTGAGGTCATATTGTGAAGAAGTGCACCAAACTGACGCTTTACCCATTTGTGATTGCGATCAACCTTCTGATGAAGACTGAGGAGTAACTCGCGGTCAGTCATCACCATGGGTGTTGTGGCTTGAGGATTTTGCTTGGATGAGGTATTTGCGGCAGAGTCATGTGTGGCAGAATCGTCATTGGTAGAGTAAGATGCAGCCTTGCGAAATTGACCATCCAATGGACGAATGCCTTCATCGATCACAGCAGCGGCCTTGCCTTTATCATCAGCTGATGAAACTGTCCGTTTGAGGACTTCAATGGGAGGCAAGTAGCTACCGTGGTTCAGAGTGTCAGCTTTGTAATTCAGTGAAGATCTTGCCCTGATGAATCTCATAATCCAAGGAGCATAGGGCTTCAGCTTGAATGGTGACATAGCAATATTGGCCAGAGTCCTCATGAAGAAATCATGGAAGTTGACGGGAACGCCATGAATGATGTTGAAAAGCATATTCTTCATGATGCCAACGACTTCTTCATCATTTGAGTCGTGGCCTTTGATAGGACTCATTGTCTTCGTCAGAATTCGATAGACAGTCCGAGGCACATAGAGTAATTCCTTGACGAGGAATTTGGTTCGTGGGGCCTGCCTAGGCTTCAAAGGCTTCATGAGCACTTGCATATAGTGATTTGAAAGTTCTGGTTTGTTGTAGATACAACGAGCACCATCAAGTAGAGGACTGAGTGGTAGAGCACGAAGAAATTCAGTTGCTGGTGCCTTGTAGTGAGTATTTTCAGACATCCAGTCTAATACCCATGAGTTCACGTCTTCAGCGTCTCCGGTGATGTGCAGAGTTGCATAGAATTGAAGAATGAGTTCCTCATTCCAGTCACAGATATCAGTGCAGAAATTCAGAAGTCTTGCGTCGTGAAGAACACTGAGGACTGGCTTAAAGCCGGGCAGAGACTCCATGTCCACATGAGGAATGTGTCCATGATCGAAGACTTTGTCTTTGTTGAAGAGCACTGAGGAATAGAAATTGGCTTGGCTAGCAGTCCAGAAACGCCTCTTCCTTATGCGAGCAGAGTCATGGGGGTTGTAGTCAGTGAAGAATTCATGCTCGCTGAAGAAGTCTTCAGCCTCGAACTTTTGCTTTGTTGAGAAGGGATCCTTTGGCTTTGGCAGTGGAGTGTCAGTGAGTTGCATCACGACCTCAGGAATTGCGAGCTCAAGTTCTTCAGGCTGAGGAATTTCTGGTTCCTCTTCTTGTGCAACATGAGGATCAGCAGCAGCAGGTTCTTCAGCACTAGCGGCTGGAATATCTTCATGCACAGAGAGAGTGGGTTGAGTTTCTTCAGAGCCCATTTGAACTGTTGGTGCAGGGGACTGAGGAATCTGTTGGATCGGGGTGAAGAGAGGAGTATTGGGATGCTAACTTTCCCAAAATTCATCATTCATCACAGGTGTGGTGCATCCTATATCCACATCTTCATCTTCAATTTCCTCAACACCAGCCTCTTCAGCTGTGAACAGAGGCATAGGTGAGAAAATGACTGGCGTTGAAGGGATTGCGTCCACTTCAATTTCTTCATCAAGCTGCTCTGACGAAGCGGCAGAATGATTTTCTTCATCAGATCCGCTTGAGATCTCATAGTCTTCTCCAAAAGGAACAAGGTCCTTTGATGGAATTGAGGAAATTGGAACAGCATCAATTGGATTTTCAAAGGAGCTGGTCATTGGCTTCATTTTCTTCGCAGCCGAAGAATTTGACGCAGCTGATGCTTTCCGTTTCTTCACAGCAGCTCGTTCTGCAGCCTTGGTCTTCTTCACATCAGAGGCAGATGGAAGAATTGGAGTTGGTGTAGGCGCAGGAGGAGCTAAGGAAGTTGGTCGATTTTCCTCAGGCGCAACTGATGCAGTTGCCCTGTCTTGTTCAGTTTCTTCAGGCGCACCACTAGTGGATGCCCTGGCAATTTCTTCAGCGGCTGGAATGAGATCATCAGCCCTGGAACTGGCATTTTCTTCAGCAGCCTGAACTTCATCAGCGGTGCTGGCATGTTCTTCAGTCGGCTGAGCTGAGGCTCCAGCCTGAGGAATTTCATGTTGCGTTGGGGCAGCAACATTGGTGAACTTCTTCGTCAGGTTGACGAATCTGACCTTGGCTCCTTGCCAATCAGCATAATAAGCATCGAAGTTTTTGCTGAGGTCTTGAATTTCAGTCTGGACCTTGAGAAGTTCCTCAGGTGTCATTCTGACAACGTTTTTCTTCAGGAACTTCTCCTTTCTGTATTGAGCTTTCTTGATCTCTCTTGCCTTTTCAAACTTCCATTTCTCTTCAGTGATGAAATGGGTCAGCATATGACTTTGTCCAGGAGTCAGATGAAAGTCAGGCATAGGGGTGTTTGGATCCTTGTGCCAGAGATCAATATAATCGAGGATTTTCCTCGGATCCAACAGCAGAGGCACAGATGTGCCTTTGGCTCTAGCGGCCCTTTCTTGGCGGTCTCTGATGATTTCCGCAAGTTCATCATCAGAAGCTTCATCATCAGAAGGCACATGGAATGCGACCTGTTTCTTCTTTGGACTTGGCCGAGGACCTCATCCAGCTGTTGCTTTGGTCTTCAACAGTGTGGGGCCTGATGAGGAAATTGGTGCAGCTGAGGAACTTGCTGAAACACTAGAGGCAATCGAGAAACCAGCAGTCCTTTGACATGTAGCCAGATGCACAGGAGCTGAGGACTTTGAAGGAGCTGTTGAGAACTTTGGTGGAGCAGTAGCAGTGTGAGGAATTTGCCGTGAGGGCATTGCTGAGGAACTTGGCCGTGAGGGCGCTGTTGGTGAAGCACTTGGTTTACGAGCAGGCTTCTTTGGCATGGATTTCCTCGGTTTGACCGAGGCCTCAGTAGCAGTAGCAGTGGCAGAATCCTCATTGAATTTCTTCACTGCCTCCTTGGCTTGTCTTGCCAATTTAGCTTGGCGCTTAGCCCATTCTTCAGGAAAGTCCTCACCACGTTTGATGCTTGTGGGGTCAGCTACTTGGCCAGGTGCCAATGGAGCTCTTGGGCATGGAGGATTGAGGGCGAATTTCCTCATGTACTTTGGAGTCACATATCTGTATTCCCTCCATTCCCTTGCACATCTCCGTTCAATCCTCTGAATGCGCACCTTGCACTGGTTTTTGTTTTCTTTGCCAAATTTTGCTTCATCAGGTGTGCAATAGTCAGCATAAATTTCCTCTGGGATTTCAAACTCAGTCATAACCTCAGGTTTCTTTCCTCCTTTCTGCGGCTTCTTACCGTCTGCCATATTCTTCAGTTGAGGAATTTGAACAATCGAATTCTCTGAAGAAGTATGCAGTTTTTCTTCGAGGAACGCTGCAAATGAGTTAAGTTGATGAGAACCTAGTGATTCAGCAGCAGACATGAGTACCTATGAACAGAGTACAGGTGCGAGGAATTCGGAAAGGTCATATGCGTTCTCAGAAGGTTTTTCGAAAAGAACAAGTTTTGAGGAATTTGACCAGATGAACCTTGAGGAATTTCACTAAGCGTTCTTGTCTTAGGTTCCAGAGTTGTACAGATCAAAGATCCACACAATTAGGGAATCTTGAAGAAAATGATTGCTTAGAGAAACAGTTCAAGATCATATGATGTGTGAGGTGTTCATATGTGTGAAGATTTGAAGAATAAACACCTTTGAAGATTTTCAGGAAAGTTTGAGAATCAAGGTGAGTAATAAAAGTAACTTTTAATTACCCGAAGTGAAGAACACGACGAACTGAGAAGAACAGATGTGAAGTTCGTCAGGTTAGATCTCCCACGCCCTAACTTGGCAGAGGAAGACAGCTACGGCGGCGGCGGAGTGAAGATTTCCGCGGTCGGCGTGAGTACGACAGCGATGAGGTCGAGGCAGCGAAGCTCTTCCTCACCGGCGATGATGGAGTAGCAGCGGCACTAGGGTTTGAGGAGCTCGAGTGAGAGAGTAGCGATCGAGTGGTGTAAATGAAGTGAGGAAGGGGAGAGGGGTATTTATAGACACGGTGAAAAACTGTTCGCCTGAAGATTTGGGACGAACGTGCCCCTGCCCTTTCTCCTTCTCGCGACATGTGTCACCCACGTACTGTGTAGTTGAGATCGTGTACGATCGTGGGTGAATAGAATAATGCATTGTGGGATGCGGAACGGTTTGAGCGGCAAAACCGAAAATTTGGATAAGATTTGTTTTAAAGTTTCGTTCGCAATTTCTTCAGCTGACAAAGACACAGTGAAGATTTTGAACGAGTTTCAAATAGAACGCACATGAAGAATTTGTGAATAGATTGGGTTGAGTATAGCATAGAGGGGGAAGGGTCCGATAACATTCACTTAGCAGAAAAAGCAACTTGAAGAAATAGCTATAAGTGAATGCTGTAGAGCACATAAACTCATATATATATATATATACATAAACTCATATATATATATATATATATATATATATATATATATATATATATATATAGCCAATGAAGAAAAACGAAGGAAACAGTGAAGATTTTGAAAAGTTGAAGAATTTGAAAAACTGAAGAATTTCAAAACTAAGTAAAAACTCAAATTGAAGATTTTCAACTTTTTGTGGTGGCATGACCCACCGTATAAGAATGATGATTTCAGACACCGCGTACAATTGTCGTAGGGTTCTGAGAATCAAATTCTTCATTAATTTCTTGACACTTAGAGTGTTATTCTTCATTGATTGAAGAAAAACGTTTCTTCATGTGTTGCACATCTAAGTCATCAATTTTGCATAAGTGTTAGGATGTGTGTCCTTTTCAAAGAACATTCGAAGATTCTAAGATATTTAGCTCACACCGCAACTTGCTAAATCTCTTCTCATCCAAGGGCTTAGTGAAGATATCAGCTAGTGGTTCTTCAGTCTTCACGTGCTCGATGGAGATGTCGCCCTTCAACACATGATCACGAAGAAAATGATGACGAATCTGAATGTGCTTTGTCTTCGAGTGCTGAACTGGGTTGTGAGCAATGTTGATGGCACTCTCATTGTCGCAGAGGAGAGGCACATTCTTCACGTTGACGCCATAGTCCTTGAGTGTTTGCTTCATCCAAAGCAGTTGAGCACAGCAAGAGCCAGCAGCAATGTATTCAGCTTCCGCAATGGATAGTGATACGCAGTTCTGTTTCTTCGAGGACCAACAGACCAAAGAACGTCCGAGGAAATGACAAGTGCCAGAAGTTGACTTGCGGTCCACACGATCACCAGCATAGTCAGAGTCAGAATATCCAATGAGATCAAAAGCAGAGCCCTTGGGGTACCATAATCCTAGTGTTGGTGTGTGAGCTAGATATCGAAGAATATGCTTCACAGCCTTATGGTGTGATTCCTTCGATGCATCTTGAAATCGGGCACACATGCAAACACTAAGCATTATATCTGACCTAGATGCACATAAGTACAATAAAGAACCAATCATGGAGCGGTATACCTTGTGATCAAAGTCAATACCATTTTCATCAGTGCATAGATGGCCATTTGTGGGCATAGGGATTTTGACGCCTTTGCAATCTTGCATGCCAAATTTCCTCAGTACATCTTTGAGGTATTTCTCCTGAGATATGAATATGCCATTGTGCTGTTGACGAATTTGAAGACCTAAGAAGAATTTCAACTCTCCCATCATAGACATTTGATATTCTTCACTCATCATATAGGCAAATTCATCACTATAACGTTGGTCAGTACAGCCAAAGATAATATCATCAACATATATTTGGCACACAAACAGTTCACCATCATAAGATTTAGTAAAGAGAGTAGGGTCGAGTGAACCGGGTGTGAAGCCATTCTTCGCGAAGAATTCCTTCAATGTATCATACCACGCCTGAGGGGCTTGCTTGAGGCCATAGAGGGCCTTATTAAGTCAGAAGACTTTGTCAGGATTCTTTGGATCTTCAAAACCTGGGGGTTGAGCAACATATACTTCTTCCTCAAGCTTACCATTGAGTAATGCACTTTTCACATCCATTTGATATAAGATGATATCATGATGGTTAGCACAAGCAAGTAAGATGTGAATAGCCTCAAGTCTAGCAACAGGTGCAAAAGTTTCATCGAAATCAATTCCTTCAACCTGTGTGTAGCCTTGAGCTACCAGTCGTGCCTTATTCCTCACCACAAGGCCATTTTCATCTTGCTTGTTGCGGTAGATCCACTTTGTGCCAATGATATTATGCTTGCGAGGATCTGGACGTTTGACCAATTCCCAGACATTGTTGAGCTCGAACTGATGTAATTCTTCTTGCATAGCCTGAATCCACTCCGGCTCCAAAAATGCTTCATCTACCTTAGTGGGCTCTGTGATAGAGACAAAAGCATAGTGCCCACAAAAGTTGGATAAATGTGAAGCTTTTGAGCGTGTGAGAGGACCTGGTGCTCTAATGTCATCGATGATCTTCTCCACTTGCACTTCTTTTGCAACGCGAGGATGAGCTGGTTGTCGATGAGGAGTTTGATCAGCATTTTCTTCAGCACCATTTTCCTCAGCATTTTCTTCAGGTGCATCAGCTCGATGTTCTTCATGAACTGGAATGAATTCTTCAGCAGATTCTTCCGTAGGAATGACATCCTCAGTTGCCTTGAACTTGATAGAATCCTCAGGTTCTAGTTCATCTAACACAGAAGGTAGGTGCTCTCTTTGCGAGCCATTAGTTTCATCGAACCGCACATCTACAGTGTCAACAATCTTGTGAAGAACAATGTTGAAGACTCTGTAGGTGTGCGAGTCCTTTCCGTAACCAAGCATAAAACCTTCATGTGCTTTCGGTGCAAATTTAGAATTGTGGTGAGGATCTCTAATCCAACATTTAGCACCGAAGACTTTGAAATAACTCACATTGGGTTTCTTGTCAGTGAGGAGTTCATAGGCCGTCTTCTTGAAGAATTTGTGAAGATATACTCTGTTGATGATGTGGCACGCAGTATTAATTGCATCAATCCAAAAACGATGAGGCGTTTTGTATTCATCAAGCATAGTGCGAGCCATCTCAACAAGAGTTATGTTCTTGCGCTCCACGACGCCATTTTGCTGAGGAGTATAGGGAGCAGATAACTCATGAGTAATACCAAGTTCATCAAGATAGTCATCAAGACCGGAATTCTTGAACTCAGTTCCATTGTCACTTCTGATGTGCTTGATCTTTACACCAAAGTTGGTTGAAGCCCTCGAGGAAAAACGTTTGAAGACTTCCTGCACTTCATGTTTGTAAGTAACAATGTGTACCCATGTATATCGAGAGTAATCATCAACAATGACAAAACCATATAGAGATGCATCATTAGTGACTGCTGAGTAATGATTAGGTCCGAAGAGGTCCATGTGAAGCAATTCGAATGGACGAGTAGTGGTCATGATAGTCTTTGCTGGATGCTTGGCCTTGGTCATTTTTCCAGCTTCACAGGCTCCGCATAAGTGATCCTTGAGGAATTTGACATTCTCAATGCCAATGACATGCTTCTTCTTCACAAGCGTGTGCAAATTCCTCATGCCTGCGTGACCAAGTCATCGATGCCATAGCCAGCCTTCTGAAGCTTTTGCAAGTAGACACACGGCTGGTTGTGGTCCTGTAGAGAAATCAACAATATACAAATCTCCTCTCCTAAAGCCTTCGAAGACTTTGGAATTGTCAGCTTCCATAATCACAACACAGCAATACTTGCCAAAGACAACAACCATATCAAGATCACAAAGCATTGAGACTGACATGAGGTTGTATCCTAAGGACTCAACAAGCATGACTTTGTCCATGTGTTTATCCTTAGAGATCGCAACCTTACCAAGACCCAATACCTGACTTTTGCCTTTGTCAGCAAAGATGATATGCTTCAGATGTGATGGTGATAAGGAAGCATCCATCAAAAGATTCTTGTCACCAGTCATGTGATTTGTACATCCACTATCGAGGACCCATTCAGTGGCTTTGGGTTGATCATCCTGCAGATGAATTAGTGTAACTTACAATCTCATATGCTTCATCAGTGAAGAATATGATATCAAGTTCATCAGATGAACTTCATCAAGCAGTAAACAGATATAGCAGTAGGAGGACGTGTGAAATGAAAGTTCATTTCATCATGATTCGCCTGCGTCCTTTCAGGCAATTTTGTCAGGTCCCCAGCAAATTCTTCAGACGTTAAGGCACGTCTGGAGACCTGACCCTGCAGAAGAGATTAGTTCTTTTTCTTCACCACCCACATCTGAAGGGGTGGCAAAGAGTTCATCACTCTGCGAGCACCATACGAGAATGGTGGCATAGAAGCCAAACCATTTCGTTTCACATAAGAGGGGTTAGGGTAAGCATATGAATAAGCAGAGAAATTCTTCGAGGACTTATGAACATAATGGTTTGAAGAATAATGCACATATTCATAGCCCTTAGCTCTACCCTGCAAAATAGAGTTGTTAGCACGATGATAATCATATGAGGACTTTGATCCATTTGAGGAATTTGATCCATATGAAGAATTTGATCTGGGGTTCCTGTTCTTCACTGGTGGTGTCATGAGGACATTCACTTGAAGACTTTCAAGGCACTTCTTGGGAACCCAGATTTTCTTCATAGGAGAACCGTTCCTGCAGTTAGTGCCAACATATCTAGCAAATACTTCACCATTCTGATTTTTGAACAGTTTATAGTTGGAGTCAAATGACTCATCAGAAGGATGAGGAGATTCACATGTAAAGCCAGATAAGTTAGATGGATCAAATGGAGGTCCCTTTGCAGCAACCCATGAGGTTTTGGGGTACTGCTCAGGCTTCCAATATGTTCCATCAGCATTAAGTTTCCTCTCAAAGGCGATACCCTCTTTCCTAGGGTTTCTGTTGAGGATCTGCTTTTTCAGCACATCACAAAGAGTCCGATGCCCTTTGAGGCTTTTGTACATACATGTCATGTAAAATTCCTTCAGCCCTGCATCGTCAGTGATACTAGCAATGTCCTCAGATGAGGAATTAGTGATAGCAGAGGCAGGTGAAGAATTTGTAACAGTTGAAGCATTTGAACATTCAGGTGAAGAATTAGCAGATTCACGTTCAATGCACTTTAAGCATGGAGGAACAAATTCTTCCTGAGAAGCGCTGGTTTGTTGAGCTAGTAATGAATCGCGCTCCTTCTGAAGATCTTCATAACTCACGCTTAGCTTCTCAAGATCTTGCTTAATTTGAAGAAATTCATAAGAAAGTTTCTCATGATCAGATAAGAGAGTGTTATGATGACTTTGAAGGTTATCAAACCTAGACTGAAGTCTCTGAAGATTTTCAATCAGGGCTTTAGTGCGATCCATTTCTTCACCCAACATATCATCACTTTTGTCTAGCATGTTTTGAACTTGTTCCAAAGCCCTTTGTTGTTTTACAGCAATCTTAGCAAGTTTAGAGTAGTTGGGCTTGAGATCCTCATCAGATTCATTTTCACTAGATTCAGAGGAGGTGTATTTGAGTACCTTTGCACCTTTTGCCATGAAGCAATAGGTGGGAGCGTAGTCATCATTATCTTCATCAGGCGTGTCGGTGGGGTCAGTTTCTTCAGTGTTGAAGATGGACTTGCTAACGAAAGCAGTAGCGAAGGCCAGACTTGCCACACCAGATTCGGATTCTTCAGACGCCTCCTCTCCCTCATGTTCCTCAGATTCAGCTTCAGAGTCCATTTCCTTGCCAATGAATGCCCGAGCCTTCTTGGAGCTGCTCTTCTTGTGAGATGAAGACTTTGAGGATTTTGATGACAAAGATTTTGATGATTTCTTCTTCTTCGCATCATCAGAACTGTAATCCTTGTATTTCTTCTTCTTCAATTCATTTTCCCACTGAGGACAATCTTGAATATAGTGACCAGGTTTCTTGCATTTGTGGCACAGCCTTCTCTTATAGTCACTTGATGAGGAATCACTGCTTCTTGAGGATTTTCCAAAGCGACCACGTCTTGAGAACTTCTGGAATTTCTTCATGAGCAGTGCTAGCTCCTGGCTCAATTCTTCAGGATCACCGAGGCTACTACCAGAATCCTCACATTCAGACTCGGACACAACCTTGGCCTTCAGGGCACGTGATTTGCCATAGCTCGAACCATAGAGATCTCTCTTTTCAGCAAGCTGGAACTCGTGAGTATTTAGCCTTTCGAGGATATCGGCAGGATCAAGAGACTTGTAGTCAGCCCGTTCTTGTATCATCAGACCCAGAGTATCAAATGAGGAATCAAGCGATCTCAATAGTTTCTTCACCACCTCATGGTCAGTGATGTCAGTGGCACCGAGGGCTTGAAGCTCATTTGAGATGTCAGTGAGGCGATCAAAGGTTTGTTGGACATTTTCATTGTCGAGTCTTTTGAAGCGGTTGAAGAGATTCCGAAGAACATCAACTCGAGAGTCACGCTGAGTTGAGACTCCTTCATTCACTTTGGACAGCCTATCCCAGATAAGCTTAGCAGTTTCCAAAGCACTCACTCTTCCATACTGTCCTTTACTCAGATGGCCACATATGATATTCTTCGCTTGAGAATCGAGTTGCTTGAATCTCTTCACATCGGTAGCGTTCAGTGAGGGTGAGACAGAGGGAACACCATTTTCCACAACATACCAGAGATCGTTGTCAATTGCCTCGAGATGCATTCGCATCTTGTTTTTCCAGTAGGGGTAGTCCATCCCATCAAAGGTAGGACACCCAGCCGAGACCTTGATCATACCTGCGGTCGACATAACTAAAACTCCAGGCGGTTAAACCAAAATCACACAGAACAAGGGAGTACCTTGCTCTGATACCAATTGAAAGTGCGTTATATCGACTAGAGGGGGGGTGAATAGGTGATTTTTATGAATTCTTCACTGAGGAATTTGCCGGTGAGGAAATTCCTTAGCGAAGAACTATTAGCAGCGGAATAAGTACTCAGAAGTAAGCATAACAGAATACAAGCATGGTCATCATGATGAAATGAAGACTAGCACAGAGTACAGAAAGCGTAATCACAGGATAACACAAGATGAAGACAAACAGACTGAAGAAATTGAACTGAGGAAATTGAGAAAGTCTTCAGTCAAAGTCTTCAAACACAGATATGAACAAACACTCAACACAGTAATGGGGAAATGAAAGGGTTGAGGAAATAGAACCAGTTAGGTTGGTGAAGACAATGATTTGGTAGACCGGTTCCAACTGTTGTCTCAGTTGTACGTCTGGTTGGAGCGGCTGAGTATTTAAACTCGAGGACACACAGTCCCGGACACCCAGTCGCTGAGCACGCAGCTCAGGACACCCAGTCCTCACTGTATTCTCATTGAACTAAGGTCACACAGACCTCGTCCAATCACTCGTGGTAAGTCTTCAGGCGACTTCCAAACCATCACAGACTTGGTCACTTGGCGATCCACAATTCCTCTTGGATGCTCTAGACCATGACGCCTAACCGTCTGGAAGAAGCACAGTCTTCAAAGGTAACAAGTGTCGGATCCATGCAGGATCAATTTCTTCAGTGATGCTCAATCACTTTGGGTTTGTAGGGGTTTGGTTTTGGGTTTTCCTCACTTGATGATTTTCGCTCAAAGTCCTCGGAGGATGGGTTGCTCTCAAATGACAAGTGTCAAGTTCTCTCGGAGCAGCCAACCAGCTAGTGGTTGTAGGGGGCGGCTATTTATAGCCTAAGGAGCAGCCCGACATGATAAGACATAAATGCCCTTCAATGATATGACCGTTATGTGGATAAGATATTTTGGGACAGCTGGCGCGCAGCACAGCAACGGTCGGAAATTTGACTCTCAAATTCCTCAGGGCTATCATGTTCCTCACTGTGTACGTAATTCGCACTGGCGAATTCCTAACTCCTCAGTCAGAACAAATTCATCAGCGACCAGGAGAACTTCGTCTCTGTCACTGAAGAAAGTGACTGAACTGTATGAGATTTCCAAAGGCTTCACTCGAAGGGATTGGTAGGTGTAGGATTTTGAGTTGAGCATCACATGGAAATTTTTCCTTAGTATTTCCTCGACCCCCTTTAACAGTACGGTGTTTCCTATGACTCAAGAAAGAGAAAATGAAACTACGAAAACAAAAGTCTTCACGCTTCATGTTCCACAAATGAATACCAAGTCTTCAAGGTCACACCAATTTCTTCACTTTCAAAGTCTTCAGAAAGTCTTCAGAATATCAAAGTCTTCAGTTGAAGAACTTCATTTTTAGGGGTCGACTTTCTCTGTAAATATCAAACTCCTCATAGACGTATAGACCTGTGTACACTCAAAAACGCATTAGTCCCTTAACCTATAAGTCTTCAATACACCAAAATCACTAAGGGGCACTAGATGCACTTACAAGGTTCCACTATTGGTTATTGATAGGAGATGTGTCTCGATCATGTCTACGTAGTTCTCGAACCTGTAGGGTCCGCACGCTTAACGTTCGATGACGATTTGTATTATGAGTTATGTGTTTTGATGACCGAAGTTTGTTTAGAGTCTAGGATGAGATCACGGACATGACGAGGAGTCTCGAAATGGTCAAGACATAAAGATTGATATATTGGAAGGCTATATTCGGACATCAGAATGGTTCCGGAGAAGTTCGGGTATTTTTTGGAGTACCGGGAGGTTACCGGAACCCCTCGGGGAGATGATGGGCCTTAGTGGGAAGGAGAGGCAGTGGCCAGGAGGTGCCCCCCCCCCAAGCCCAGTCCGAATTGGACAAGGGGTTGGGGCGCGGCCCCCCTCTCCCTTCCTTCCCCCTTCTCCTATAGGTGGATCCTACTCGGACTTGGAGTCCTAGTAGGACTCCCCTCTCCCGGCGCGCCTAGCAAGGGCCGGCCGGCCTCCCCCTCCCTCCTTTATATATGAGGCATGGGTCATGCTAGAACACACCAAGTTTTGCCTTAGCCGTGTGCGGTGTCCCCCTCCACAATTACACACCTCGATCATATCGCCCATAGCGCTTAGGCGGAGCCTTGCGCTGGTAACATCATCATCACCGTCGTTGCACTGTCATGCTGACAGAACTCACCCTCGTCCTCAACTGGATCAAGAGCACGAGGGATGTCATCGAGCTGAACGTGTGCTGAACGCAGAGGCGCCGTATGTTCGGTACTTGGATTGGTTGGATCGCGAAGACGTTTGACTACATCAACTGTGTTACTAAATGCTTCCGCTTTCGGTCTACGAGGGTACGTGGACACACTCTCCCCTCTCCTTGCTATGCATCTCCTAGATAGATCTTGCGTGATCGTAGGAAAATTTTGAAATTACTACGTTCCCCAACATAAACGATCTTACGTGAGCCTGGATTGGAAGTTGTGTTCTTGGTTTGTGGTTCTTGTTGTTTGATTACTGTCTAATTTGTGGCAGGTTTCTCTTTGCCTTAGTCTCTCATGGAATAGGAGTCGTCGTGCTACTAGAAAATCTGATTCTCGTGCTGTTTGCGGGCCACTTACTCTGGGGCTGGTGAGCGAGGCCAGGTGAACACATTTTTCCTTGGTTGAATTAGTCAGTTGGTCCTCCTTGCTCCTGTAGTATTCATATTGTTGAGTGATTGAGTTCTATTTTTATTGGCCATGGCTGACTGTTTGACTGTATTATATTTGTATGCTTCTTTTTATGTTGCGGCTATCCTTTTTGAAGAAATTAAAGCTGCCATGCTTTATGATGAGGTTAATCATATACATGTGTGTGTTGCAGGTGGGATGACGATATTGTATTGAAGAACCAGTCTTGTGGAGAGACCAAGATCAACGACACCATCAGAAGTGATTTCCACTGAAATTCTGCATAGGTACATCAAATGATACCACTCTACACTTTATGTTGTATGGTGATATGTTACCCAGTTCATAAGTGTAAAGAAAAGAATCCACAACTTATTTATTATTGATGCTTTGTTGTGACCTCATGATCTTTCATTAGTATTTACAATTTGAATTCTTTTGGACCCACATTGACCTGGAAAATATGTCTGTGGTCTACCCTAAGCTTGTGTGACTGCCCAACAGTGTCTTGGAAAATGTTTTTTTTATTTTTGTAACCGAATTCATTGAGCACTTGAGATACCAATCTTCCTGTTGGCCTTCTCTTAGTGAAAATGACTTTAATTGAACTAGCAACCAAAGTTCCTTCTCTATTAGATTTTTTTCTGGTTTGGCTAGGTGGACATTACTTAGTGACAGTTTAGAAGAGCAAACTGACAGGTTACCCTTTTCCTATGTTTCTCATGGCATTGGAGTCGTTGTACTGCAAGGAGATTGATATCCTGGTTCTCCATTGTTGGCTGGCCGCTTTTAAAATGTCTGCTCACTGGCTGGGAGGAGCTAGGGAACATTTATTTTCTCACCTTTTTAGTTGGTGAGTCAGTTCTGCCTGCACTGCTGCATCTGTTGTATTCTTACTGTTCAGAATCTTCATAGAAGATGTCTTGATTTTGTCGATTGATTTTGAGTTGATGTTGCTTGTTATTGAATTTCAATGAAGTAACTTGTTTTTCTTTCTATTTTTTTATGTGTTCTACTTTGGATCTATTATTTATTCAGTCTTCTTCGCTACATGCAAATTGAACCTCTATTTGCTTGCTGGCCCCTTGGGGGGAAACAATCTTACATGAGCCTGCAATGGAAGTTATGTTCCTGGTATGTGGTTCTCGCTGTTTGATTGCGGTCTGGTCTGTCATTAGTGTAGAGATAGTGGGAGTTTTAGCCAAGCAAAATGGCAGGTTACCTTATGCCTCAGTTTCTCATGGTACAGGAGTTGTTGTGGTTCTCGGAGATCAATCACTCCTGGTTTTCATGCTGACCGCAGGCCACACCTACCCTAGGGCTGGTGAACGGGGCTGGGCAAACAAATTTTCCTTGGTTGAATTAGTGGGCTGGTGAGCGAGGCTGGGTGAACAAATTTTCCTTGGTTGAATTAGTCAGACAGTCGTCCTCACTTCTGCAGTATTCTTGTGTTGTTGAGTGATTGAGATTTGCTTTCGTTGGCCATGGTTGACTGTGTTTTACGGTTCGGAGAAGAGAAGACAGATGGTATGTACTTGTCTGCTATTCTGATTTTTTTGTTGATATGTTCGGAGAAGAGAAGGTATCTGTGATGAGAATGTTGTTGAGTCTATTCCCATTCTATTTAACAATTGTCTTGTTTAGTTTCATGCAGTGCCATACTCCAGGCCTAGTAGAGGCTGATTCTTTCGAGTTTAATAGTCTTGTCCAGTTTTAGTGCCATACTCCAGTTTATCCACTATACTTGAAGCCTAGTAGAAGGACTTATTTGTTTTAGTATAAAGGGATGGTTTCAGTTAGGAAAACACTTTATATCTGTAGTCTGATACAAGCAAATCATCAGACCTGTGGACCAGGAGCTAACTACCCCACCCTCTAAGGATCACACTAGTTCATCGAACATATCTTCCTTTATTCTGCCTCAAAATGCCAAATTGTATGCTTCTGCCATACAATTGTTCCTCCACACTAGTTCAACCAACATATCTTGGTTATATGCTTCCAATGAAACATTTTAGTGCTTCAATTGGAACAATGTTTTCTTCAAGCAATTCATTGGTGATTTGGACAGGGTTGGAAGCTTTTACTGCCATTTGAAGCACCACCACAGGGACGACCGACTTCTTCGAGCCGGTGGAAGCATACCGATGTGCTGCTCGTAGTACGTCACTATCTCCAAGATAATGCACAACTTGAGGTGCTGCTCCTAAGGCAGCACTTGATGGCCACGTTGTGAGATCCTACACAAAAGCAAAGTAGGAGTAGTGGCAATTTGTTTGAAGCATGCATTCAATTTAAATCGTTTCTCCACAGAAACATAATTGTTTGTCCCTGGAACAATGGAGCCATGTTATTTTTGTCCATGGAAGCAACTGTACGCCATTTGTTTTCATTGGAAACATCCTTGATGTGTTTGAAGCATGCGTACTCATTATAATTGTTCTTCTCTGTCTTATTTGGTTAGAGGAATTATCTAGCCGATGGAGAGAATTTTTTTATGTTTTTGAGGGAAATTTAAGTTGTAGAAAATTTAATTCACTATGGAAGCCAATTCACCTATAGACGGAAGCGGTTTAATTCACTATGGAAGCAATGTATTTAGATAACATTGGAAACTCTTTATTGTTGTGAAGAAAAATTATAAATAATAATGGGGAAAAAATTGCTTCCGAAGGAAGATGACCATCTGCTATCTAAGAGCTTAAAACGATACTCCCTCCGTTCCAAAATAGATGACTCAACTTTGTACTTTGAGTCATCTATTTTGGAACTGAGAGAGTATTTGCTTATCAATAATGTTCTGTTTTCGATGGAAGCAAAATAATATTTCTTGGAAGCAAGTCAATGAAAACAAGATCGTGATGCTTCTAAAAATACTTTCTTTCTTGACGGAAGCATGTGTGAAGATACTAGTTGTCTAGTTGAGGAAGCAAGATGGTGATGCTTCTGTGACATGTGAAATAATTTTATAGCGATTCTCTAGTCAACCGATGCAATATCGCGATGCTTCTGAAACAAAATATCACGTCAGATTTCCCTTTATAAAATCAGGTTACGCAGGGCATAAATTTCCAATAAACCGAAGCAAGATTTCATCCATCACAGAAGCAATTCTTCAGTGAACAGAAACATTTTTTTGATAGCGTGAACAGAAACATAAGTTATATAATTACAAACAAAGTTGGAAGCAGGTATTAGTTGCATCTGATATAAATTTGCATAACATTGGTTACAGGTTTCGCTTCCAAAGGAAGCATGCCGCTTCAACTCAAAAATAAAAAGGAAGCATGACGCAGACTGCTTCCTAAATCCAAGGCACAAGAATGCATCTCACCAGATTATCTCACGTAATTAGTGGCCCACATTAGTATGTGATTTGCGGAAGATGTTTAAGGTGGTTTTGCACGTGGAAAATTAACTGCCTAGACTCGTTTTAATGGGCCAGCAGGCACGTGAGATCAGATGTATTGTAGGGCTCATGAATTGTCTGATGGGAAGCAAACATCAGTACTTTGATGCCTAGTGTTGCCCTTAAATCAACCATAAACCTTTTACGATTTCACATAATCAGAATGGCTCCCAAATATATTGGAACGAGGACTAGCAGACATGTATGCATCAACCATCTGCACAAAACAGAAATTGTTAAGGAAATTTGTATTGATGAGGCAAACATTAAGTGTTTATTCCAAACGTGGTTAGAAAGATGGGATAGTACATTTTAAGAGACGACCATGTGTGCACCATCTTAAATAAAAGACTAAGAACCAAATTTTAAACAAAGACTAAGAACCAAATTGCGTACCTCCTCGGTCACTTGAGCTCTAGCACTCTGATGTGCTAATGCTATCTTCGATAGAACGCCAACGACACTAGCATATTCCCGGCTTTGTATTCCTGGTGATATAACGAGTTCAATAGTGTAAGTGCAACTTAGGTTTCAATGCAAGTGCGTTGTGCAAACTTTTTCTACGCAGCAGTGTATAATAGTACCTTCTTTATGTGCTCAAACTCAGCATCATCTTCAAGGAAGAAATTTAAATATTTGATACAGACATCAACCTGGAAGACAGTGACAATTAAACAATAGGTTTTGTATTCCGTAGGGAATATAATAATTAACCGTGTTATTCTTATCCATGTTATGGCATTTTTATTTATTGGAAACACATCCTTGATGTGTTTGAAGCATGCGTAATAATTATAATTGTTCTTCTCTATGGAAAGGTCTTATTTGGTTAGAGGAATTATCTAACCGATGGAGATAATTTTTTATATTTTTGATGGAAATATAAGTTGTAGCAAATTTAATTCACCGTGGAAGCCAATTCACCTATAGACAGAAGCGGTTTAATTCACTGTGGAAGCAATGCATTTAGATAACATTGGAGAATATTTATTGTTAAGGAAGAACATTTATAAATAATAATGGAAAAAAATTGCTTCCTAAGGAAGACGGCCATCTGCTATCTAAGATAAATAATAATGGAAACAATATTTGCTTCCTAAATAATGTTTTTCTTTTCAATGGAAGCAAACAAATATTTACTCGAAGCAAGTCTCTAGTCAATGAAAACAACATCATGATGCTTTTGAAACATGTGGAATGCTTTCTTTCTTGACAGAAGAATGTTTGAAGCAATTCTCTAGTTGCCTAGTCGAGGAAGCAAGGTCGTGATGCTTCTGTAACATGACAAATAATTTTATTTTTTAACAACGCCAGTTCGAAGCGATTCTCTAGTCAACCGATGGAATATCATGATGCTTCTAAAACAAAATATCATGCCACATTTCCCTTAAAAAATCAGGGTACAAAGGGCATAAATTTCCAATAAATCGAAGCAGATCTCATCGATCATAGAAGCAATTCTTCAATGAATGGAGACATTTTTTTGATAGCATGAACGGAAACATAAATTATATAATTATAAACAAAGTTGGAAGCAGGTATTAGTTGCATCTGATGTAAATTTGGATAACATTGGTTACAGCATTCGCTTCCAAAGGAAGCATCCGCTTCAACTCAAGAATAAAAAGGAAGCATGCCGCTTCAACTCATCAAAATAAAAAGGAAGCATGCCACAGATTGCTTCCTAAATCCAAGGCACAAGAATGCATCTCACCAAATTATCTCACGTAATCAGTGGCCCACATTAGTACATTATTTGCGGAAGATGTTTTACGTGGTTTTGTACGTGGAAAATTAACTGTCCAGGCTCGTTTTAAGGGGCCAACAGCCGTGTCAGATCAGATCTATCGTAGGGCTCATGAATAGTATGATGGGAAGCAAGCATCATCAGATGCCTAGCACTGCCCTTAAATAAAGGGCAAACCTTTTACGATTTCACATAATCAGAATGGGTCCCAAACATATTGGGACGAGGACTAGCAGACATGTATGCATCAACCATCTGCACAAAACAAAAACTGTTAAGGAAATTTGTCTTGATGAAGCAAACATTAAGTGTTTATTCCAAATGTGGTTAGAATGATGCGATACAACATTTTAAAAGACGACCATGTGTGCACCATCTTAAAAAAAGACTAATAACCAAATTGTAAACAAAGACTAAGAACCAAATTGCATACCTCCTCGGTCACTTGAGCTCTAGCATTCTGATGTGCTAATGCTATCTTCGATAGAATGCCAATGACACGGTCTTTCAATTCGCCTGTTAGCATATTCCCGGCTTTGTATTCCTAGCGATACAAGTCATACTGCTTACCAACATGTCATACTTTGGTTCGGCGGTATTGTGAGATGAAGCGGCAAGGACCGACATTACGCGTACGCTTACGCGAGACTGGCTTCACCGTTACGAGCACTCGTGCTTAAAGGTGGCTGGCGGGTGTCTGTCTCTCTCACTTTAGCTGAATCAAATGTGCCTACGCCCGGTCCTTGCGAAGGTTAAAACAGCACCAACTTGACGAACTATCGTTATGGTTTTTGATGCGTAGGTAAGAACGGTTCTTGCTCAGCCCGTAGCAGCCACGTAAAATTTGCAACAACAAAGTAGAGGACGTCTAACTTGTTTTTACAGGGCATGTTGTGATGTGATATGGTCAAGACGTGATGCTATATTTTATTGTGATCATGTTTTGTAACCGAAGTTATCGGCAACTGGCAGGAGCCATATGATTGTCGCTTTATTGTATGAAATGCAAACGCCCTGTAATTGCTTTACTTTATCACTAAGCGGTAGCGATAGTCTTAGAAGCAATAGTTGGCGAGACGACAACGATGCTACGATGGAGATCAAGGTGTCGCGCCGGTGATGATGGAGATCATGATGATGCTTCGGGGATGGAGATCATGAGCACAAGATGATGATAGCCATATCATATCACATATTATGATTGCATGTGATGTTTATCTTTTATGCATCTTATTTTGCTTAGTACGAAGGTCATTATAAGATGATCCCTTACTAAATTTGAAGGTATAAGTGTTCTCCCTGAGTATGCACCGTTGCTACAGTTCGTCGTGCCGAGACACCACGTGATGATCGGGCGTGATAAGCTGTACGTTCACATATGACGGGTGCAAGCCAGTTTTGCACACGCAGAATACTCGGGTTAAACTTGACGAGCCTAGCATATGCATATATGGCCTCAGAACACTAAGACCGAAAGGTCGAACGTGAATCATATAGTAGATATGATCAACATAGTGATGTTCACCATTGAAAACTACTCCATCTCACGTGATGATCGAACATGGTTTAGTTGATTTGGATCACGTGATCATTTACATGACTAGAGGGATGTCTATCTAAGTGGGAGTTCTTAAGTAATATGATTAATTGAACTTTAATTTATCATGAACTTAGTCCTGATAGTTATTTTGCATGTCTATGTTATTGTAGATCAATGGCCCGTGCTACCGTTTCTTTGAATTTTAATGCGTTCCTAGAGAAAGCTAAGTTGAAAGACGATGGTAGAAATTACACGGACTGGGTCCGTAACTTGAGGATTATCCTCATTGCTGCACAGAAGAATTACGTCCTGGAAGCACCGCTAGGTGCAAGGCCTGCTGCAGATGCAACTGCGGACGTTAGGAACGTCTGGTAGAGCAAAGCTGATGACTACTCGATAGTTCAGTGTGCCATGCTTTACGGCTTAGAATCGGGACTTCAAAGACGTTTTGAACGTCATGGAGCATATGAGATGTTCCAAGAGTTGAAGTTAATATTTCAAGCAAATGCCCGAGTTGAGAGATATGAAGTCTCCAACAAGTTCTCTAGCTGCAAAATGGAGGAGAATAGTTCTGTCAGTGAACACATACTCAGAATGTCTGGGTACCATAACCACTTGACTCAGCTGGGAGTTAAACTTCCTGATGATAGTGTCATTGACAGAGTTCTTCAATCACTGCCACCAAGATATAAAGGCTTCGTGATGAACTATAACATGCAAGGGATGAACAAGACAATTCCCGAGCTCTTCGTGATGCTAAAAGTTGCGGAGGTAGAAATCAAAAAGGAGCATCAAGTGTTGATGGTCAACAAGACCACTAGTTTCAAGAAAAAGGGCAAAGGGAAGAAGGGGAAGTTCAAGAAGAACGGCAAGCAAGTTGATGCTCAAGGGAAGAAGTCGATGTCTGGACCTAAGCCTGAAACTGAGTGCTTCTAATGTAAAGAGACTGTTCACTGGAAGCGGAACTGCCCCAAGTATTTGGCGGATAAGAAGGATGGCAAAGTGAAAGGTATATTTGATATACATGTTATCGATGTGTACCTTACTAATGCTCGTAGTAGCACCTGGGTATTTGATACTGGTTCTGTTGCTCATATTTGCAACTCGAAACAGGGGCTACGGATTAAACGAAGATTGGCTAAGGACGAGGTGACGATGCGCGCCGGAAATGGTTCCAAGGTCGATGTGATTGTCGTCGGCACGCTACCTCTACATCTACCTTCGGGATTAGTTTTAGACCTGAATAATTGTTTATTTGGTGCCAGCTTTGAGCATGAACATTATATCTGGATCTTGTTTGATGCGAGACGGTTATTCATTTAAATCATAGAATAATGGTTGTTCTATTTATATGAGTAATATCTTTTATGGTCATGCACCCTTATTGAGTCATCTATTTTTATTGTATCTCGATCATGGAGATACACAAGTTCATAATATTGAAACCAAAAGATGTAAAGTTGATAATGATAGTGCAACTTATTTGTGGCACTGCCATTTAGGTCATATTGGTGTAAAGCGCATGAAGAAGCTCCATGCTGACGGGCTTTTGGAATCACTTGATTATGAATCACTTGGTGCTTGCGAACCATGCCTCATGGGCAAGATGACAAAAACTCCGTTCTCTAGAACAATGGAACGAGCTACAGATTTATTGGAAATAATACATACCAATGTATGCGGTCCAATGAGTGTTGAAGCTCGTGGCGGGTATCGTTATTTTCTTACCTTCACAGATGATTTGAGAAGATATGGGTATATCTACTTAATGAAGCATAAGACTGAAACATTCAAAAAGTTCAAAGAATTTCAGAGTGAAGTGGAAAATCATGTAACAAGAAAATAAAGTTTCTGTGATCTGATTGTGGAGGAAAATATTTGAGTTACGAGTTTGGTCTTCATTTGAAACAATGTGAATGGTTTCGCAACTCACGCCACCTGGAACACCACAGCGTAGTGGTGTGTCCGAACATCGTAACCGTACTTTATTATTAGATATGGTGCGATCTATGATGTCTCTTACTGATTTACCGCTATCATTTTGGGGTTATGCTTTAGAGAGGGATGCATTCACGTTAAATAGGGCACTATCAAAATCCGTTGAGACGACGCCTTATGAACTGTGGTTTGGCAAGAAACCAAATTTGTAGTTTCTCAAAGTTTGGGGCTGCAATGCTTATGTGAAAAAGCTTCAACCTGATAAGCTCGAACCCAAATCGGAGAAGTGCGTCTTCATAGGATACCCAAAGGAAACTATTGGGTACACCTTCTATCAAAGATCCGAAGGCAAGATATTGGTTGCTAAGAATGGATCCTTTCTGGAGAAGGAGTTTCTCTTGAAAGAAGTGAGTGGGAGGAAAGTAGAACTTGATGAGGTAATTGTACCTTCTCCCAAATTGGAAATTAGTTCATCACAGAAATCAGTACCAGTGATTCCTACACCAATTAGTGAGGAAGCTAATGATGATGATCATGAAACTTCAGATCAAGTTACTACAGAACCTCGTAGGTCTTCCAGAGTGTGATCTGCACCAGAGTGGTACAGTAATCCTGTTCTGGAAGTCATGTTACTAGACCATGATGAACCTATGAACTATGAGGAAGCAATGATGAGCCCAGATTCCGCGAAATGGCTTGAGGCCATGAAATCAAACATGGGGTCCATGTATGAGAACAAAGTGTGGACTTTGATAGATTTGCCTGATGATCGGCAAGCCATAGAAAACAAATAGATCTTCAAGAAGAAGACTGACGCTGACGGGAATGTTACTGTCTACAAAGCTCAACTTGTTCTGAAAGGTTTTCGACAAGTTCAAGGAGTTGACTATGATGAGACTTTCTCACCCGTAGCGATGCTTAAGTCTGTCCGAATCATGTTAGCAGTGTGACTAATGAGTTAGTTGCAGGATGAAGTATTACGAAATGAGTAAAGAGACTTGCCAGTAACGAGATTGAACTAGGTATGATGATACTGACGATCGAATATCGGGCAAGTAACATACCGATGACAAAATGAACAACGTATGTTGTTATGTGGTTTGACCGATAAAGATCTTCATATAATATGTAGGAGCTAATATGAGCATCCAGGTTCCGCTATTGGTTATTGATCGGAGATGTGTCTCGATCATGTCTACATAGTTCTCGAACCTGTAGGGTCTGCACGCTTAACGTTCGATGACGATTTGTATTATGAGTTATGTGTTTTGATGACCGAAGTTTGTTTAGAGTACCGGATGAGATCACGGACGTGACGAGGAGTCTCAAAATGGTCAAGACATAAAGATTGATATATTGGAAGGCTATATTCGGACATTAGAATGGTTCTGGAGAAGTTCGGGTATTTTTCGGAGTACCGGGAGGTTACCGGAACCCCCCCAAGGAGTTGATGGGCCTTAGTGGGCCTTAGTGGGACGGAGAGGTAGCGACCAGGAGGTGCCCCCCCTCCCAAGCCCAGTCCGAATTGGACAAGGGGTTGGGGGCGCGGCCCCCCTCTCCCTTCCTTCCCCCTTCTCCTATAGGTGGAATCCTACTAGGACTTAGAGTCCTAGTAGGACTCCCCTCTCCCGGCGCGACTAGCAAGGGCCGGCCGGCCTCCCCCTCCCTCCTTTATATACGAGGCAAGGGTCACGCTAGAACACACCAAGTTTTGCCTTAGCCATGTGCGGTGTCCCCCTCCACAGTTACACACCTCGATCATATCGCCCGTAGCACTTAGGCGAAGCCCTGCGCCAGTAAAATGATCATCGTCGTCGCCACGCCATCATGCTGACGGAACTCACCCACGTCCTCAACTGGATCAAGAGCACGAGGGACGTCATCGAGCTGAACGTGTGCTGAATGCGGAGGCGCCGTACGTTCGGTACTTGGATTGGTTGGATCGCGAAGACGTTCGACTACATCAACCGCGTTACTAAACGCTTCCGCTTTCGGTCTACGAAGGTACGTGGACACACTCTCCCCTCTCCTTGCTATGCATCTCCTAGATAGATCTTGCGTGATCATAGGAAAAATTTGAAATTACTACGTTCCCAACAGAAACGATCTTACGTGAGCCTGGATTGGAAGTTGTGTTCTTGGTTTGTGGTTCTTGCTGTTTGATTACTGTCTAATTTGTGGGAGGTTTCTCTTTGCCTTAGTCTCTCATGGAATAGGAGTCGTTGTGCTACTAGAAAATCTGGTTCTCGTGCTGTTTGCGGGCCACTTACTCTGGGGCCGGTGAGCGAGGCCAGGTGAACACATTTTTTCTTGGTTGAATTAGTCAGTTGGTCCTCCTTGCTCCTGTAGTATTCTTACTGTTGAGTGATTGAGTTCTATTTTTATTGGCCATGGCTGACTGTTTGACTGTATTATATTTGTATGCTTCTTTTTATGTTGCGGCTATCCTTTTTGAAGAAATTAAAGCTGCCATGCTTTATGATGAGGTTAATCATATACATGTGTGTGTTGCAGGTGGGATGACGATATTGTATTGAAGAACCAGTCTTGTGGAGAGACCAAGATCAACAACACCATCAGAAGTGATTTCCACCGCAAGTTTCTGCATAGGTACATCAAATGATACCACTGTACGCTTTATGCTGTATGGTGATATGTTACCCAGTTCATAAGTGTAAAGAAAAGAATCCACAACTTATTTATTATTGATGCTTTGTTGTGACCTCATGATCTTTCATTAGTATTTGCAATTTGAATTCTTTTGGACCCACATTGACCTGGAAAATATGTCCGTGGTCTACTCTAAGCTTGTGTGACTGCCCAGCAGTGTCTTGGAAAATGTTTTTTTATTTTTGTAACCGAATTCATTGAGCACTTGAGATACCAATCTTCCTGTTGGCCTTCTCTTAGTGAAAACGACTTTAATTGAACTAGCAACCAAAGTTCCTTCTCTATTAGATTTTTTTCTGGTTTGGCTAGGTGGACATTACTTAGTGACAGTTTAGAAGAGCAAACTGGCAGGTTACCCTTTTCCTATGTTTCTCATGGCATTGGAGTCGTTGTACTGCAAGGAGATTGATATCCTGGTTCTCCATTGCTGGCTGACCGCTTTTAAAATGTCTGCTCACTGGCTGGGAGGAGCTAGGGAACATTTATTTTCTCACCTTTTTAGTTGGTGAGTCAGTTATGCCTGCACCGCTGCATCTGTTGTATTCTTACTGTTCAGAATCTTCATACAAGATGTCTTGATTTTGTTGATTGATTTTGAGTTGATGTTGCTTGTTATTGAATTTCAATGAAGTAACTTGTTTTTCTTTCTATTTTTTTATGTGTTCTACTTTGGATCTATTATTTATTCAGTCTTCTTCGTTACATGCAAATTGAACCTCTATTTGCTTGCTGGCCCCTTGGGGGGAAACAATCTTACATGAGCCTGCAATGGAAGTTATGTTCCTGGTATGTGGTTCTCGTTGTTTGATTACGGTCTGATCTGTCATTAGTGTAGAAATAGTGGGAGTTTTAGCCAAGCAAAATGGCAGGTTACCTTATGCCTCAGTTTCTCATGGTATGGGAGTTGTTGTGGTTCTCGGAGATCAATCACTCCTGGTTTTCATGCTGACCGCAGGCCACACCTACCCTAGGGCTGGTGAACGGGGCTGGGCGAACAAATTTTCCTTGGTTGAATTAGTGGGCTGGTGAGCGAGGCTGGGTGAACAAATTTTCCTTGGTTGAATTAGTCAGACAGTCGTCCTCACTTATGCAGTATTCTTGTGTTGTTGAGTGATTGAGATTTGCTTTCGTTGGCCATGGTTGACTGTGTTTTACGGTTCGGAGAAGAGAAGACAGATGATATGTACTTGTCTACTGATTATTCTGATTTTGTTGGTTGATATGTTCGGAGAAGAGAAGGCATCTGTGATGAGAATGTTGTTGAGTCTATTCCCCTTCTATTTAACAATTGTCTTGTTTAGTGTGGAGGCTGATTCTTTCGAGTTTAATAGTCTTGTCTAGTTTTGGCGCCATACTTCCTAAAGAGATGGTTTCATGCACTATACTTGAAGCCTAGTAGAAGGACTTATTTGTTTTAGTATAAAGGATGGTTTCAGTTAGGAAAACACTTTATATCTGTAGTCTGATACGAGCAAATCGTCAGACCTGTGGACCAGGAGCTAACTACCCCACCCTCTAAGGATCACACTAGTTCATCGAACATATCTTCCTTTATTCTGCCTCAAAATGCCAAATTGTATGCTTCTGCCATACAACTGTTCCTCCACACTAGTTCAACCAACATATCTTGCTTATATGCTTCCAATGAAACATTTTAGTGCTTCAATTGGAATGATGTTTGCTTCAAGCAATTCATTGGTGATTTGGACAGGGTTGGAAGCTTTTACTGCCATTTGAAGCACCACCACAGGGACGACCGACTTCTTCGAGCCGGTGGAAGCATACCGATGTGCTGCTCGTAGTACGTCACTATCTCCAAGATAATGCACAACTTGAGGTGCTGCTCCTAAGGCAGCACTTGATGGCCACGTTGTGAGATCCTACACAAAAGCAAAGTAGGAGTAGTGGCAATTTGTTTGAAGCATGCATTCAATTTAAATCGTTTCTCCAGAGAAACATAATTGTTTGTCCCTGGAACAATGGAGCCATGTTATTTTTGTCCATGGAAGCAATTGTACGCCATTTGTTTTTATTGGAAACATCCTTGATGTGTTTGAAGCATGCGTACTCATTATGATTGTTCTTCTCTGTCTTATTTGGTTAGAGGAATTATCTAGCCGATGGAGAGAATTTTTTTATGTTTTTGAGGGAAATTTAAGTTGTAGAAAATTTAATTCACTATGGAAGCCAATTCACCTATAGACGGAAGCGGTTTAATTCACTATGGAAGCAATGTATTTAGATAACATTGGAAACTCTTTATTGTTATGAAGAAAAATTATAAATAATAATGGGGAAAAATTGCTTCCGAAGGAAGATGACCATCTGCTATCTAAGAGCTTAAAACGATACTCCCTCCGTTCCAAAATAGATGACTCAACTTTGTACTTTGAGTCATCTATTTTGGAACTGAGAGAGTATTTGCTTATCAATAATGTTCTCTTTTCGATGGAAGCAAAATAATATTTCTTGGAAGCAAGTCAATGAAAACAAGATCGTGATGCTTCTAAAAATACTTTCTTTATTGACGGAAGCATGTGTGAAGATACTAGTTGCCTAGTTGAGGAAGCAAGATGGTGATGCTTCTGTAACATGTGAAATAATTTTATAGCGATTCTCTTGTCAACTGATGCAATATCGCGATGCTTCTGAAACAAAATATCACGTCAGATTTCCCTTTAGAAAATCAGGTTACACAGGGCATAAATTTCCAATAAACCGAAGCAAGATTTCATCCATCACAGAAGCAATTCTTCAGTGAACAGAAACATTTTTTTGATAGCGTGAACAGAAACATAAGTTATATAATTACAAACAAAGTTGGAAGCAGGTATTAGTTGCATCTGATATAAATTTGCATAACATTGGTTACAGGTTTCGCTTCCAAAGGAAGCATGCCGCTTCAACTCAAAAATAAAAAGGAAGCATGACGCAGACTGCTTCCTAAATCCAAGGCACAAGAATGCATCTCACCAGATTATCTCACGTAATTAGTGGCCCACATTAGTATGTGATTTGCGGAAGATGTTTAAGGTGGTTTTGCACGTGGAAAATTAACTGCCTAGACTCGTTTTAATGGGCCAGCAGGCACGTGAGATCAGATGTATTGTAGGGCTCACAAATTGTCTGATGGGAAGCAAACATCAGTAGTTTGATGCCTAGTGTTGCCCTTAAATCAAGCATAAACCTTTTACGATTTCACATAATCAGAATGGCTCCCAAATATATTGGAACGAGGACTAGCAGACATGTATGCATCAACCATCTGCACAAAACAGAAATTGTTAAGGAAATTTGTATTGATGAGGCAAACATTAAGTGTTTATTCCAAACGTGGTTAGAATGATGGGATAGTACATTTTAAGAGACGACCATGTGTGCACCATCTTAAAGAAAAGACTAAGAACCAAATTTTAAACAAAGACTAAGAACCAAATTGCGTACCTCCTCGGTCACTTGAGCTCTAGCATTCTGATGTGCTAATGCTATCTTCGATAGAACGCCAACGACACTAGCATATTCCCGGCTTTGTATTCCTGGTGATATAACGAGTTCCATAGTGTAAGTGCAACTTAGGTTTCAATGCAAGTGCGTTGTGCAAAGTTTTTCTACGCAGCAGTGTATAATAGTACCTTATTTATGTGCTCAAACTCAACATCATCTTCAAGGAAGAAATTTAAATATTTGATACAGACATCAACCTGGAAGACAAATGACAATTACACAATAGGTTTTGTACTCCATAAGAAATATACTCCCCCCATCCCATAATGTAAGATGTTTTTCGACATTACACTAGTGTCCAAAAACGTCTTACATTATGGGACAGAGGAAGTAATAATTAACCGAAACACCACTGATTGATTAATTGGATACAATAATTGAATAATCTAACTTATGAAACAAAATAATTATTACATGATCGTGGCATACTCCCTCCGTCCGCGAATAAGTGTACATCTACCTTTTGTCCTAAGGCAAAGTTTTCAAAATTTGACCAACTTTATAGAAAAGAGTAGTGACATATATGACATCAAATTGGTATATTATGAAAGTACATTTCAAAACGGATCCAGTGATACTAATTTAGTGTCATAAATGCTGCTATTTTTCCTTATAAAATTGGTCAAAATTCTAAAACTTTGACTTAGATAAAAGGTAGAAGTACACTTATTCGCGGACGAAGGGAGTACTAGTTTACTACTCATATTGGAAATCAATAATCTAACTTGTAAGATACAGGTATAATTAATTATGGTGCATGATTGTGGCATACTAGTTTACTACTCATTAATAAGTGCTCATGAATAACCAAGGAAATGGCTTACATCGAGGTTCGCTCCATATTTCCTTTGGCGTTCCGTGGTGGACTGGCCACCAGAGAAAGCATATTTCCTACTAATCTGTAAATTAAAACAGTAGAAATAAATCACAACCATTGAAATAATAGAATTACAAGGTGCTTGTCTCAAAGCAACGACATTTTCAACGTAATTAAATGGCCTAACTAGCATGCGATTCAAAACAAAGCTCAGGACAAACCTTTTCTTTAATTACTTTAGGTTTATCTGTCAGATATACTGCACTAGTCGGGTCACTGGCAGACATTTTACCACACTCCCCCTGTAAAAGGGAAATAAACCAAACACATAATGAAAGACAAAAAAGAAATCTCAGCGAGTTAGCCTAACTAAATGCTATTAACTAGGTCTGCTCTATTCAGTCCTAAATCCATGGCATTCCAAACGTACCTGAAGAGCAGGGAAAAACTTTGATTCAATAAGTGAAGGTTTCGGATAACCCATTTTAGGAGCAACATCACGAGTCAATCTAAAATAAGGATCCTACATAAATTAGATATAAATAAATCAGAAGGTAAAGTAAACCTGCATACTAAACACACATATGTACAATAATGAAAATTCCAGATATGTCTACATTACAATAGTTCACGGAATATTTTTTGTATAATTTGAACCCATATGTCCAAATCGATTACTGGAACAGCACAAAGTCAGGAGCAAAAAAAACTTACTTTACTGCTGTCAGATATGTTGTAATGCCAACATGCAGATATTTATTTATGCCAATAGGATTAAGATTGTAACAACAAAATATATTTGCCCTTGGTCCACCGAACATGTGACTAAGGGAAAGGAAAATTTTCAAAATACAACAACCATATAGGTATACGTCTAGCACATATGTTTCAGAGAAAACAGATCAGAGAGGCAAGCTGTGAGGAAGAAAAAACTCCCAGCTGTTTTTTTTCTCAAGCAAGGGACCATCTAGTTAAGGACTGGCCTGGTGCAGTGGCTAAGTCATCCCCACTTGTGCCAAAAGGTCCTAGGTTCGAACCAACCTCTCTGCATTGCACTTTGCAGGGGTAAGTCCGCGTTCCTATAATCCCTTCCCAGACACCACCTTGTGCAGGAGCTTCTATGCACTGGGGCCCATTCACCTTATGTACTTGGCAGCAATTAACCACAACACCAGTGTTGTTCCTCATTCCACCCTGTGCCGCCTCTGCTTTCCTGCTCCACCGACCTCTTCACTCACATACCGAGACACTATTGCCCTCGCGACAGCTGCTAATCTCTGCTTTCTTGCTTGCAAGCCACCACCCTCTCACTCACATGTTGAGACTCCAGCACCATTGTTGTTACTCGTTCCTCTCTGCTATCCCTTGCAACAGCTGCTTGCTCCCTACTTTCCTGCTCCACCAACCTCTTCCTCTCATACCTACTCTAAGCCGTAGAGGCCCTCGCAACAGTGGTTGATCTCTACTTTCCTGCTTGCAAGCCACCACCCTCCCACTCACACGCCGACACTACTGCTACCCCTAGCCACCACCGATGCTCCACCCCTCGCCACCAATAATTAAAAAATGCTGCTGAGAATAGCTGATGCAGCAATACAAAAGGAATGTTTTTTATCTTAAAAAACGTTTAGAAAAAAGGAATTTCAAATGTATAGGTAGGACACATTTCAATCTTTAAATGGAAATATCTTCATGAAGATGGCCGGAATACATAGATAGAAGGCAATAATTCTGTATTTTATGATGCATGTAAGTAAGCTAGAAAGAAGATACAAACTATGCAGTAAACAAAGATCATCATACCAGAGGTATGTTCTTACCTGGTCTATTGCACATGGAATAAGGCACTGCAGCTGGTCATTGACCCCAAAGAGATGGGGAAACGACGAAGCAAACGATGGAGCAGCTTGCACAGGAGGAAAGCAATACTTTCCTATGTGATCTTCTGGAGTAAATCCGAATGTGCCTCTAAGCTATCATTCAAAACCAAGAGTATTATGATAATATATAGAGTAAACAAATAGAGCTCAATAGTCTTGAAAAAGAATACTGGTCTTGATTGCAAAGTTCTTACAGTATTAAATGTCACACGCTTTGCAACTTGCATCATATTTTCATAGAAGGGACTGCGAGATAGAGGTCATTAGTATAGCACAAAAAAGGCAGCAATAGCGTAGGCATTTAATTTACTACTGACAACGAAAAATAAACATAATTAAGACCACAATCAACACCAGTATGTAAACTTACCCTCCAACATATTGAAAATCTGAGAAAATGAAAGTTCTTTCAACTTCAAACCCACATGCTATTATGTCTTTGGCATTTTCACGGGCAAGCCGTTTAGATTCCGCAATAGACAAGTCCTTCCAGAGGAACTTCTCGTCATCGGTTAACTGTATCACTACAGGCACCTTGAAGGCATCCTGTAAGTACCTGCCAAACATCGACCGCTAAGGTTAATATTAACATCAAGTTTTCATATCAGAAGATATCACAGGCGCACAACACTTTTTAGCGTGTATAGCTAAAATCCTATAGAGTAGTAATCTAGGGATAGAAGAAAATAATTATACGGAGATTCAAGTGGTCTAGCTGCTGCATCTGTTCATTGTACATGCATGCATTACCTAGACCATTGTAAGCTCGTCTGTTTCTTTCCAGGCATTGTACAGAGATGCATCCATGCGGGTGAATTGTATCTAGCCATCGGATACCGCTAGTACTACTAGTTGACATCAGACTGACGCTCTACCTATTAGTCTCAAATTTACACTAGAGAGCTGGACGGCGCAGGGAGGACGGGCTGACGGTGAGCCGGATAATGAGCTGGCCGTGACTGGGACAATGAGCGGGAGGCAGCACCACCGGTACGGCAGAGATCGGCGAGGGCGATGATTGGGAAATAGCCGTCGTGAGAATAGAGAGCACGAGGTGGGCCGATCCCGCTGACCCAACGGGTCACTTGGTGTCGGCTCTACTGACCCAAAAAAAAATTGAGGCCGACCCATGTGACCCATCGGCCTTGAAATTTTGGGTCGGGTCAGCGACCCAGCGGGCTGACCCGGCCCATTCCCATCTTGATCTATTCCCTTGAGCGATCGATCCCGTCCGTTTTTTGTGAGCGAGCGCTGTATCTTTTCGCTAGTTCGGCCCAGCCTTCCTTGGCCCAATGCCGTCCCTCGCCCGTGTGACCCATTCGACCGTGAACTAGCACTTTCAACTAGTACAAATGAATTGCTACTTTTATGGGATTTACACAGAAAAAAAAATAACCTATCCCTCCATTCCCTTTCGATTATAGCTTCCCAGGAAAATATTTTGTTATATTAGGAAAGAAAGTAGCATGCTCAGTTGAATCGATGTACCGCTTTTCGGTTGACTAGGAATGTTCATTGAATTGATCTACTATGAACAGCTTTTTAAATTAACAACAAATTTTCAAAGCGAGAACATATTTTCAAAAATATGATGATTTTTTTGAACTTATTAATTTTTCTGGAAAATATGAACATTTTTTGGAAACACGAACATTTCTTGTGCCAATTTGGTGTCACGTGCTCATCTCGGTGTCCGTCGTCGCTACCGCAACGACGTCAGCCTCAACTCACGTATCCTAAGACAGGATGATAGTGGTGTTACGGCGTTCACTCTGATAAGCACTGTCCTTTGATCCAAGCTTTATTAGATGTAATTAGGCAGGGATGTACCATCACTCATGTAAAATGCTTTAAATTCCAATGAGTGGCGCCTTTGCTTGTCAAAAAAATAAAAAACAGGATGAGTGGTGAGCCTGTGAGGACAATGACAGCCAATCACGTGGCGCGGGTAGGCGGCACAAGGCAAACGGAATCCCGACAAGAGTGCCACATGGTCAAAACTCAGAGACCTACCAACCGTTAATTCCAGAACATGACACTGCACGCCATCAGTGACCCTTTCTTGTTTGAAGATGGGCTAAATTCAGACACCAAGATCCAACTGCTCAATGCGTATACATGAATGATGAACAAATAATACTACAGCCGTGCTCTACTAGTCCAAGTTACGGACGTACAGTACAAGCACAAACACGAAGCACAACTGTCTCTAATTACACATACACCACCCATGTACAATGTACATTGTACTGTACACACCAGGGCAAGCAGGAAGGAAGTAGAAAAAAGATTGGACGTGGTGATCTAGATCTAAAATGAACTGCTAGGATAAATGAAATGAAATGAAACAGGGGGGATGCGGATGCAGCAAGCAATGCATCCCCACGCACAACCTATTCCGTGGTGGCTTTATTCGATGATGATTCGAGACAAATCCAATCATGGCGCTCGCCGCATCGGCCTGCCGGTGGAACTTTGCGCGCCGTGGTCGTGGTCTGGTGCATAGCATACTCCGGTTGCATCATTTCATTGGCCTCCGGTGAACACACACGAGCCGTAGCCTGCAGAAACCCAAACCACTTGTGTTACTAGTGTTGTTCCACTTCCACTTGCACGGATGGTAAAACACACAGGATGCTCCTTAATGAACCTGTACAATGGTATGCAGACGCGGCAGCTAGCTAAGCAATTGTCTGTCAGTCGGCACATGCAATGCAATGCAGTGGACAGTGAGTGGTACCGGTGCACATGTGCGCTTGCTTGCTTCAGTGGAATGAAAAAATCAATGGCGAAGGTGAAGGGAGATCCGTGCTTACTGGGGTTGGTGGAGGTGAGTGTGGCGGACTGCCGGAAGTCGCAGTTCCATGGGTGGCTGCCGGCGGCCTGGTAGAGCTGGTTCATGGCGTAGGCGGCGTGGGCGCGCACCGTGTTGGGCTGGAAGCAGGCGCCCCCGGGCTGGATGGCCCCGCAGTCCACGCCCACCTGCGAGCACGCGTAGTCCAGGTCCGTCTGCAGCTGCGCGTCCGTCGCGCCCGCGCTCGCCACGCACCATCCCCCTGACCCCTTGCTCGGCGTCGGAGTCGTCGGCGTCGGCGTCGTGGCCGCGCCTCCACCGGGCGAGGAGGCCGAGATCGTCAGGCCGGCGTCGTAGGCCATGGTGAGGTCGGTGTGGTAGAGCCCGAAGGCGCGCTCGGACGCCGGCCCGGGCTTGAGGTCCTCGTCGTAGAGCGCGAAGAGGTAGGTGTCCACGGGCCTCCCCGGCATGAGCGGCGTGCCGGCGCCGGACCTGAGGTGCGCGACGAGGTTGGAGACGTAGGCCCTGGCGTTGTCGACGGTGGCGCCTTGCTCCGTGGGGTCGCCCCTGGTGGGCCAGCCGGTCTCGGCGACCACGATGTCGACGGCGCCGTAGCCGGCGCGGCCGAGCGCGGACTTGACGGCGTCGACCTGCGCGTCGAACATGTTGGCGTAGGTGATCCTGGAGCCGGCGTCGAGGCGGCCGGCGTTGGGGCGGAAGAGGCAGAATGCGAGCGTGTCGGGCCTGGGGTCGGACTGGTAGGCGAAGTAGGGGTAGGGGTTGACCATGAAGGGCGCGCCGGTGCGGCTGAGGAAGCCCAGGATCCCCTGCAGCTGGGCGGCGGCGTCCGGGTGGAGGGCGCCGGTGGAGGGCGGGTCGGACTGCGCGAGCACGGCCATGGTGTTGACCGTGGAGAACTTGATGGCGGCGGCCCCGTCGCCGGCCGCGACGGCTGCGGCGCGGAGGTTCTGCATGGCCGGGAGCAGCGCGGCGGCGAGCGCGGCGTCCCCGGACTCGAGCACCTCGTTGCCGACGGCGACGACGGAGATGGTCGTGGCCGGGACGAAGGGCAGCACGTTGGCCGCGAGCCAGCCGGAGGCGGCGTTGGGGTCGGCGGCGATGGCGGGGATGTCGCCGTTGGCCACGCCGAGCACGAGCGAGATGCCGGTGCCGGCGAGCGCGCGGATGACCCCCGCATCGACGCCGTAGAGGCGCACCTTGGAAATTGCGGTGGACTTGAGCAGCCGCGCCGTGGCGTCCGGCGGCGGCAGGTTGTCCGCCACCTCGCCGTAGTTGACGCCGATGTGCGACTGCGCCTCTGCACCCAAATCCAAACAAGAATCAAACCCAGGCAAGGTCAGTAAAATTGCTGCGCTTTACGGGTGGAAAAGCTAGCTGCTGCGTCACTGGATCTTTCCTAGGGACTCGCGATGGGGATTGCTCGAAAAGCGGGGACACTTACCCGATGTGGCCACGAAGCAGCAGAGGAGGATGGGCGCGAGGAGCAGGAGCTTTCTCGACTCGGCCTCCATGGATTCTTGCTCGGATCTACCTTTGGATTTTGTTGTGTCAGTCAGGGAGCGGAAAGCGAGGGGGAGGAGAGGGAGAGGAGCAGAGAGAGACAGAGTGGGAGCGAGAGAGAGTGAAGCCGTTAGTTAAGACGCGGAGACGGAGGAGGAGGAGGCCGGCCAAATGGAGCAAGAATCGTATGCGTGCGCGGCCTACGGGAGCACGGTAGCGGTGGCGGGTGGCGCCCGGCGTTGCGTTGCGTGGCGTGGGAGCGCGACCTCGCCTCTCTCCTGGCCGCGGATTCCAGGCAAGGTATTGGGTGTGGAAGGGGGCATGGGATTTGGAGCGCGTGCTGGGCTCTGCGGTGGCCACGTGCGGCGCCGAGGCGGGTGGGGCGGGCCACGGGCGACGGTGGGTGCAGAGAAGAGATAGAGAGAGAGAGGATAGCCCCGTCTACTGTGCATGCGTGGTGGTGTTGAGAGCTGGGACAGCGACAGTGCTGTCTGGTAGGACCGTAGGAGTATGTGCTTGCCCATTGGACGTAGGGTATGGTGCATTTGGTGGGGTTTCGGGTTAATGTGCTTCCAGTAACTCTGCAACATTTGCAAAAAATGTAACTCTACAGCATTTGCAAAAAAGGCTCCTAGGAGTCCAAAAATTATGTATAGGCCGAACAGATCCAATAGCTCCCACATGCCGTCCGGTCCCAGAATACGACGGCCCAGGAGTCCGTATCATGGTAGCACTTGAGCCTCGGTAGCACCAGATACTCTCACGGGTATCTTTCATTCGCATAAAAATACAATAATAGAAAAATAAATGATTAGAATGTCCAGAGTTAAAAAAAAAGTTTTAGGATGTCATGCGCGTTTCAATCGTACATGATTTGAGTTTGTTTGATTGCGTCATAGAAAAAGGAATTGAAGATGCTGGAGTGAATCCTATGAAATGTGGCACAAAAGATTCCTTAAGAAAAAAAAATCATATATGATTCAACCCCAACGATAACCCCGGCTACAACTAACAATGAACTAGTGTCAGGATGAACTCTTGGGTGACACCTTAAAGAAGGAAAGAGATGCTCTTGAACACCTTTGTGCCGGTACTGAACCCCGTCGGTCAAATCATAAGGGCATCTCCAGCCGCGCCCCCAAGAAGGCCTCTCCAGACGATTTTTTCGCGCCGGCGCCGAAAAAACGGCCCAGTCGCGCCCCCAGGAGCCCGATTTTCGCCGGCTTGGGCCGAAAACAGCGCCGACGGACCCAGCCCGAACCCGGCGCGCTGGGGGCGCCCGGGGGCGCCGGGGCGAGTTGTTTTGGCGCGAAGAAGCCGCGGGCCAGCCGCGTCAGCGACTCGGCGTCTCGTCTCCCCCCCAACGGCCTCGGTTCCCGCGGGGAATCAATGGCAAGGCTGCCGCCGGTCAGCCTTGCCATTGATTCCTTCACGGGCGGCGCTTCACGGGACGGCGCGCCGACGCCTCCCCTCCCTCGCACGCGTACACACGGGCGCGGCCCGGCTATAAAAGCCGGCGGCATCCACTCCACTCTCCTGTACCCACAGCCCGCCCGCCCCCTCGCCGCCGTCCAGCCCCTCCCTCTCCCTGCCTCTCCCTTTGTGCCGTCGCCATGGCAGAACGTTTCCCCGGAGACAAGGCGGCGGCCAATGGCTTCGGTCGCCGTTCGCTCCGCGAACTGGAGTCCTGGCTCCTGTTCCAGGCGAACATCCCTGCGCCGCCGGACATGCGCGCCGGGCCATCGGGGTGGAGACTCAGCGTCGGGGGAGTGCCCATTCCCCCGTTGCCCGACGCCGTGGCGAAGCCGGGGTACTTCGCCGAGGAGGTCGAGATCGCGCGCGCGTCCCTCACCGACGCCCAACGCTCCCTCCCCCAGTACGCCGCCGACAACCACGCGGCCTGGGCGGCGTATTTCGAGCGCCGCCAGCAGCAGCGATTGGCGTCCACCAACGGCGCGCCAGTGGTCGGCGGTCGGCAGAACAGCGAGGGGCGCCGCCTCTGGTGGGGCGTCCCCGACCGCACACTCGAGGGCGTGCTCACGCACCTCGAGGGCGGCAACGACCCGCCATTGGCGTACCCTCCGGCGCAGCTCCGACGCGTCGGGCCATGGGCGCCAAGGCAGTTCGGGTCCTCCTCCTCCTCTTCCTCCTCCCGATCCTCGTCGCACTCCTCCGGCACTCCGTCCCTGCTCGGCGTGAAGGTCGAGCCCGCGGCGGAGTCGCCGCTCGGCCAGCGCACTCGCAGCGCCGGCATCGTCATCAACAAGGGCGGCCGGCGCGCCTCCTCCTCGTCGGCTCCTCCGCGCTTCGTCAAGCCAAAGACGGAGCCGGGGCTGGCGCCGGTGAAGACGGAGCCGGGGCTGGTGCCGGTGAAGGCGGAGTTCGCCGACGACGACGCGGCCCTAGAATGGGCGCGCCAGGACTCCATTGCGATGGAGAAGGCGCGCCGGGAGAAGGTGAAGGAGCGCCAGCGCGCCGCCCTGCGCCGCTTCGAGGAGCGCCGACGCGGCCGCGACGAAGACGGGGTCGTCGTCCTATGCGACAGCGACGACGACGACGACGCGCCGCCGCCAGTCCCCCATGGCGACGTCGGGTCCAGCCGGGGGGTCCGCGTCAAGGAGGAGAAGGCCGACGACGACGATGGCGGCGACGACTTCAGCCCCTTTCTTTTTTAGATTAGCTTAATGTAATGAAAATGCGCGAATTTGGCCGAAATTCGCCATGTTTAGCCGAAATTTAACTACTCTTTTATCATAACTTCGCCGAACGTCCTTTTTAAAAAAACATTCGCCTGGGGGCGGCCCTGGGGGCCGACGGCTGGGCGACGACTCGCCCCCAGGGCCTTTCTTCGCGCCGGCTCACCCCCAGGCGGCGCTTTTAGACGCCCCCTGGGGGGCCAACGGCTGGAGATGCCCTAAGCCCAGGGACCTTCCTGTCGGGGAAACTGATCCACGAACACCTATGGGACCGGCGGACCGAGTCCCTTTCGGTTCGGCGGAGGGCGGAGGTTGCACGAAGAGCGGATCGAGGCAATGCACACGAGCAGTTTACCCAGCTTCGGAGCTCTCCGGAGAGATAATACTCCTACTGCTGCATCTAAGTGTATATTGTGTTCTTGCTCAGAGCGATCAGCGCTACCAAACCGAGCGTGGGGAGCGTTTCTAGCTTCGAATGAGTCGAACCCTCTCTACGTTGCGCATGGGCCTCCTTTTATACGCTCAAGGGGTCACCGACAGGTGGCAGCGTAGATACAAAAGGGTAAAAATGGAAAAAGAACGCGGTAGGTACAGCTACCCATACTGTAGGCACAGTGTATCATACCTAACTCTAACGGCAGGGGACAAGGGCATTAAATCCCCGTCTGTGTCGCCCAAACAGTGTAAACAGAGACCGTCAGGGGCGCCAGCGATTGCCACGATGGCCTTCTCGTCAGCGCCGCTTGCCATCGTGCACCCCTGGCTGCACAGCCTCCCGCCACGTGTGCCCGGGAGGGCCCCTGAGCGACACGTGGGTGGATGTGCTGGAGCGCGGGTGCGGTGTGGCCGCTTGCCGCGGCAAGTGCCTTGCCGCGGTCGTTGTCTTGTCGGGCTCGAGAGCTTGTCGTTCACCGAGCCTTGCCGAGACGCATGGCGCGTCGCGGCAAGCTTTCTTGAGACGCCTTGACTGGCCTTCCCAGCAAGCTCCTCTTGCCGGGGCCTTGTCTTCCAAATTTGAGTACTTTGTTATTTAATGGCTTCCCGGCAAGCTCCTCTTGCCGGGGGCTTGTCTTCTGAGGAGCCACAGAGGATCTTGGCGGTGACCTGGCGAGTCTTGCCGCGGGGTGCTGCAACTGCCCGTGCACAAGTTCGGGATACTAGGGTACCCCTACTCTAGTACACCGACAGGAGCCCCCGGGCCTGGGCCACACACGGTGCCGACCGCTGTTGAGCCAGGCCCAAAACAGGGCACGGGCACACGCGGCCTGGGTCATGCCGTTTCCTACTCCGCATCCACCATGCCCTCCCCGAACGGCACGCGTTGAATGCGGCGTCGTGGGAGAGATCGTGGGGGATTCTTTATTCAGAAAAAGCGTAACGTTCGCCCCCGCCCTCTTTATAAGCAGAGGAAGCAGGGGCAGTAGCTCATTTCGCCGGTTACTACTCCCAAATCTCCGTCGCCCCCCCTTTCTCCAAGGTCGAAAGAGAGCAGCGCTCCGCCCCTCATCACCGCCGTCGCCACCAACGCCATCGATCTCCTCCACCACCTTCGCCATGGCTCCGAAGACCGGGAAGGTCGCGAAGTCGGCCGAGGCGCTGCGGCTCGAGGCGCTGCGAAAGGAGCGGGCCACTTTCCCTCCCGAGCTCGACGCGGCGGGGCTGAGGCAGTGGTTCTACCTTTTCTGGTCGACGGAGACGCGTGCACATCCGCGCACGAAGGTACTCTCCGCCGCTGCTTCGAAACGGGCTCCATACGGGTATCCCTTCTTCCCGCTGTTCTTCTACTGTGGCCTTTGTCTGCCCTTCTCGGAGTTTTTCTGCGACATCATGAACACCTACGGGTTTCATCTTCTTGATTTCACCCCCAATGCCGTTTTGACCATGTCCGTTTTCGCACATCTCTGCGAAAACTTTGTCGGAGTCCACCCAAACGTAGCCCTTTTCCGCCATTACTTCATGCCTTGGGTCGAGAGAGGAGAGCCACTTTCCGGCGGGATCGCCTGGATCTCGAGGGCCGGCAAGAAGGAGGCGTATCTGGAGGGGGAGCTTCGCAGCAAGTGGGAGGAGTGGAGAGCTGAGTGGTGTTGGATCATGGAGGAGGACCCGCAGCCGTTCACCGCCTTGCGCCAAGTTCCAGTAGTACGCGGCAACGATTGGAGCAGCCTGGCCCCGGAGGACGCTAGGTTGCAGATTGCTGTCACCAGAATCCTGTGCCTTAGGCTTGCCGGGCTGACCGTGGGTGCCGTAGGCGCAGACTTTCTCCGCCGCCGCATCGCCCCCCTGCAAGAGAGGAGGAGACCTGCTTGGGAGTTTGGCGGTCCGGCAGATATCATGAGGCTGCGCCCGGGCCTCAATTTTAACTTCACTGTGTTGGAGTTGGATGCAATGCTCAAGGAGCTATTCAAGCACGACCCCCAACATCCAGAATGGTTCAGGCTGCCGGCAGGGGTCGTCCCGCTGTGTAACAATTCTTCCCTCGACCGCATCCGCGCGATGATGCCGCAGTGCGACTCGCATGGTCTTGTCCCAACGTGGCAAGAACCAGCGGACGACGTTGTGCAGCAGTTCTTCGACGGACTGGTGGAGGTGGCGGTCCGCGCCGACGAGCAGAGGAGCCTCACCTGCGACACTACCGAGGAGGAGATGCGACGCACCGCCACCAGGGCGAAAGAGGCGGCAGCAGCCGCTGCCGCGGGTGAGTTCGGGTTCACCGTGGAAGAGGCAGAGGCAGAGGCGGCGGCAAGCCTTGCCGAGCGAGAGTGGATTAACGGCGAGGAAGAACTTGCCGCGCCTGACACCGAGTCGAGCGAGCCCGCCGAGGGTGCGAGCGGCCCACCGTCTCCAGACCACTTGCCGCAGGCGGAGCCCACAGCGCAGCCCCCAGCTTAACCAGGAAGGCGCCTTCGCAGGGGCGGGGATGCAGCGGGGCGGCAAAGGAGTCAGCAGCCAACGCGCCGCGCGACTCGCTCCATCGCGACAAGCGATGTTGCCGCGGGAGCGCCTCGTACCGCCGCGGCAGCTGGAGCGGGATCTTCCCGCGCCACCGCCACCGCGCCCGCCAAGCGGACAAGGGATCCTACTCCTCCGCCTCGTCGCGCCGCAGGTGGGCCGGACTTCGACCTCTCCGCGCTCAGCTCCGAAGAGGAGGAAGAAGAGTAAGATTCATCTGCGCACTTGTAGTTCTCCAATTTTGTCGTTTTGTCTTGTATCTAACTTGCTTCGATCTGAACCTGTTCCTTTTCAGGACGTTGGCTCAAAGAGCAGCGAAGAGAGCCAAAGTCCCGGTGGTTATCATCGAGGACGAGCCCACCGAAGCAACAGGGGGGGCGCCCGAGACCACCTTGCCGGACCCGGCAACTACTCCGCGAAGCAGCCCCCAGCGCAGCCCCCAGTGTAAGTACATGATTTACTTTCTGCTTTTGGGCGCGCATGGGTGCTCTTTTCTTTGCTGACATCTGACTATTGGTTTGTTTGTGTAGGAGCAGAACAGCTTCACCAGGAGGGCTCGGAAACCGCGTCCGACGTGCCATCTTCTTCCACTACACCTCCAAGGGATGATTCCCCGGCAAGGGAGCTCTCTCCGGCAAGGGAGCAATCTCCGGCAAGGGAGGAGTCTCCGGCAAGGGAGGAGTCTCCGGCAAGGGGCAGCACTAGTGACCCCCCGGTGGTGGAGCCCATGACCATGGATTCCAGTTCAGGTACTCCCTTGCTTGAAATTTTTCTTGTGTTATTTTGCTGATTTTTCTTTTCGAATGCTTGTTTGACTTCTCCTTCTTCTCCAGTCATCAGATCCACCCTCCACGGAGCCGATGGAGACCGAGGCGGGCGGCGAGGAGAACACACGCGGCAACACTGATGATGCCACGGCCACTGAAGAAGGAGCCGGTGCTGATGCGCCCGCCGGCGAAGAGGCCGCCAAGGCTGCTGCCGCGGAAGCTGGCGAGGGATCCGGCGTTCGCACTGATGGCCCTGAGGCCGCAGGAGCGCCTGGCGCTACGCCGACCGCCGATCCCTCCGCTGCTGCCGCAGCACCAGGCTCCGAGGAGCCCCAGCCCGACGCTTATCTGAAGGCCGGCGAGGGCATTTTCATCAAGCTCCCCTGGGCGTCAAGCTCCAGGGCGCCGGTTGAAGGAGAAGCCCTGGATGGGGAGGTACTTGCCTCCGCTGGGTTGTCGATCGTCGACGCGCCGGGAAGCAGCAGCAACGAGCCTGAGGAGGAGCGGCTGCTACGGAGGCTGCTGGCGCTCTACCGCGCCCGCCAAGCCAAGCTGGAGTCCCGGGAAGCGCTTGTCGCGAAGGCGAGCGTGGATATTGAGAAGCGCGTGGAGGAGCTCCGGGGTCTCCGCCAGGAAGCTCTCCGGGCCTTGGCGGAGGAGCGGGAGCAACTTGCTGAAGAGCGGAAGGCCTTCCTCCTCGAGAAGGCCGAAGCAGAAGAGCAACAGCGGCTCGTCGGTGAGAAGCTGTATGCGCAAGAAGGTGAGCTGGCCCAACGGAAAGTCAACCTCGACAGCCACGAGGAGGATCTTGCCGCGCGTGAGCAGGCACTTAGCGGGGCGCTCCAAGAAGCAAAGGACGCGGCTGTGGCTGCCGAGGCCGCCAAGAAGGAATTGGAGGCAAAGGTGGCGCAGCTGGAGGCTGATCTGAAGGCGGGCGGCGAAGAGCTTGCCGCACTCAAGCTTGAGCACGAGAAGGACGCCCTCGCCCACGGTGAGCTGTAGGGTCAACTCGCCGAGAAGGGCAAGGAGCTGAGCGCCGCCAAGGATTCCAACGCCGATCTGGAGCTTAAGCTGGCCACCTTGACGGAGACGCTGGACGACGCCAAGAAACGGGAGGTGGACTTGAAGGAGGAGATCAAGGGCAATGAAGCGCTGCTGGCGAGGGCCGCCGAAACCCAGAACACCTTCAAGGATACGGTGGAGCTCTGGACGGAGGGCCTTGTGAACATTGCTGCAGTCATTGACGGGGAGCTGGCGCAGCTGGGAGTGGAGGACTTCGGGTACTCCTCCGACGAGAACCTCCCGCCCAGCGCCAAGCTCACCCTGTTCTTCAAAGGCGTGGCTACAGCCCTCCAGCAGCTCCGAGAGAAGATCCCAAAGCAGCTGGCCGACGAGTCACGCACGATCTACGCCAGAGTCCTGGAGAAGGTGTTGGTGAAGGTGGCCTTCCGCAACCCAGGCCTCAACTTCACCAACGTCCTCAAGAAGCTGCCGGCAGATGTTGATCTGGACGCGCTCAAAGCCCTTGTCGCACCCATTGTGGACAAGGTGAATGAGGTCAAGAGGGTCGATGGTGGCCGCGTAGATTAGGCCGCCCGTTTTCTTCTTTGCTTGCCGCTGCTAGTCATGTCATGAGAACATTTTATTAGAGCCGCGACAAGTTATTTTTGTAATATAACTCTATCTTAGGTAATGATTGCTATGTCACTTCCTTTACTTGATTCTTGGCTTTGTATGTTTCTACCCTACGCTTTCTAGGGAAACTTGCCGGCGCAGGTACCCTTGCCGCGAGCGCCGAGTGCGGAACTTCAGCAGCCTGCTGGCGGTGCCGCTACCGACAAGCAACCTTGTCGCAACTAGTCGCAGCTCACTTAAGTTGTTGAGCGGACTCGAAACAAAGTAAGGGCGCAACTAGCTACGAGTTGGTTCGGTGTACTAGAGTAGGGGTACCCTAGTATCCCGAACTTGTGCACGGGCAGTTGCAGCACCCCGCGGCAAGGCTCGCCAGGTCACCGCCAAGATCCTCTGTGGCTCCTCAGAAGACAAGCCCCCGGCAAGAGGAGCTTGCTGGGAAGCCATTCAAGAACAAAGTACTCAAATTTGGAAGACAAGGCCCCGGCAAGAGGAGCTTGCCGGGAAGGCCAGTCAAGGCGTCTCAAGAAAGCTTGCCGCGACGCGCCATGCGTCCCGGCAAGGCTCGGTGAACGACAAGCTCCCGAGCCCGACAAGACAACGACCGCGGCAAGGCACTTGCCGCGGCAAACGGCCACACCGCACCCGCGCTCCAGCACATCCACCCATGTGTCGCTCAGAGGCCCTCCCGGGCATGCGTGGCGGGAGGCTGTGCAGCCAGGGGTGCACGATGGCAAGCGGCACTGACGAGAAGGCCATCGTGGCGATCGCTGGCGCCCCTGACGTTCTCTGTTTACACTGTTTGGGCGACACAGACGGGCATTTAATGCCCTTGTCCCCTGCCGTCAGAGTTAGGTATGATACACTGTGCTTACAGTATGGGTAGCTGTACCTACCGCGTTTTTCCATTTTTACCCTTTTGTATCTACACTGCCACCTGTCGGTGACCCCTTGAGCGTATAAAAGGAGGCCCATGCGCAATGTAGAGAGGGTTCGACTCATTCGAAGCTAGAAACGCTCCCACGCTCGGTTTGGTAGCGTTGATCGCTCCTGAGCAAGAACACAATATACACTTAGATGCAGCAGTAGGAGTATTATCTCTCCGGAGAGCTCCGAAGCTGGGTAAACTGCTCATGTGCATTGCCTCGATCCGCTCTTCGTGCAACCTCTGCCCTCCGCCGAACCGAAAGGGACTCGGTCCGCCGGTCCCATAGGTGTTCGTGGATCAGTTTCCCCGATATCTTTGGCGCGCCAGGTAGGGGGCGTCGAGGTTGTGTGAACCCGATCCGGCGTGCACGCGAGCTAAATCTTCATCATCTTCATCGACATGCCACTGAAGAAGAAGGCTTCGGAGGCAGTTGTTCCGTCCACGTCGATTCCACCGCCACCGGAGCAAACGGGTGGTGGAGTAGACGCCGGCGGAAGAACGGGCGTCGACGAGGGTGCTCACAGTGCTGCCAAGTCCAAGTCCAAGGACAAGGCAGCACAGACCTCGGCGTCGTACATGCACCGCGCCCGTCTCAGGAGGCGCGGGACCAACAGCATCATGGCGTTCGCAACGCCATACGTCCGCTGGGCCAAGGTCAAGCTGGTGGATCTCGCGGAGTTCAAGACCAGCATGCATGCCAGCATGCTGGCCCGAGCGAAGTACGGTCGCCTGGACGGGATACTGCTCCTTCTAACATAGTTAGAAGTCCGAGCATATCCCGCTCCTCGCACCGTTCGCCGCTACCGCCCACCACTCCAGCAGAAGCCTTGGCGCGAGCTCAACTGCTCCTAGATTACCCTCCAACGGCAGACAAGACCGACGAGTGGAGGGCCACCATTCAGAGTCTCATTGGCTTCGCCAACGGCGACACTGCGCGGCAACCAAGCACCTCGCTGCCGCGGCAAGACTGCCGGACGCGAGCCGATGGCGACAAGACCGATGGGGGTGCAACTTCCATGCACTCTCCACCACGAAGGCCAAGGTTGCCGACTCGTCGGGTCCACCTCAACAGCGACTCCACTGCGTCGTCAGATCCGCGAGCTCGTCGCGATCAGCGCCAAGTTCTGCACAAACGACAGCAAGAGGACGCTCGTACTCGCATCGAGCGTCGAAGAGAAGCGCGGCGTCAATCTGACCAGCGCGCTGGGCCCTCTGTCGACATGCATGCGCCAGGGGAACCAGGCGACTTGCCGTACGCGGTAGGTTGCCCTGCGTTCACTCGTGAGCTGCGGCAAGTCCAGTGGCCCAGCAAGAAGAATTTCAAGCCAGATGTGCCGGAGAAGTACGACGGCAAGTCGCATCCTTCGGAGTTCCTCAGCATCTACACCGTCGCGGTGCAGGCTGCCGGGGGACGAGACGACAAGATCCTTGCTAACTACTTCCCGCTGGTGCTCAAGCCTAACATCAGATCCTGGCTCATGCACTTGCCGGACAACTCCATTTCCTCTTGGGCAGATCTATGCCATCAGTTTGTCGGCGCATTTACAGGCGGCCACAAGCCTCATGGCCAAGAAAGCGATCTTCATCTGCTTGCCCAGAAGGAAGGAGAGCCCCTGCGCAAGTACATTCAGAGATTCAGCCGTGTACAGCACAACATCCCAGATGTCCACCCTGCCGCGGTCATCAGCGCGTTCCATCAGAACGTGCGAAACCGCAGGATGCGGGAGGAGATGGCGATGTGCAAGATCAGGGATGTTAGCGAGCTTTATGCCCTGGCCGACAAGTGTGCACGTGCTGAAGAGGGGAGGAGGCTCCCCGGAGAGAATACAGGAGCAGGAGGATCCGACAGTGAGGATGCTGCCCCGGCAAGGAAAGGCCGGCGGCGGAACAACAGAAAGAAAAAGGGCAAAGAAGTGCTAGTTGTTGAGCAGTCCGGCAATGGAGGTGGCGCCAAGAAAGCTAAAGTTGGAAGCTCCGGCAAGGAGAGCCAGGCTGTGGCGGCCGCCGACAACCAGGACAGCTCCGGTAAGCAGTACTGCAAGATCCACCGCACCAAGGGCCACGACCTCCAGAGCTGTAAGAAGGTTGAGCAGCTTGTTGAGCAGCAGAAAGCTGAGTACGAGCGACGCGACAAGGAGAAGGCCCAGGAAGGTGCTGGAGGAACCAGCAAGAAACGCCCTGGCCGGGGAGGACGCCGCGGCAAGGCCAAGCAGCGGCAAGGAGATAGGCCTCCCCACGGCCGCGACAAGGATGAAGACGACGACAACGACGAAGATATGGATGACAATGAGGTAGATGAGCAGGAATTTCTGAAAGCCACAGAGGTCCTGTGCGTTGACGGTGGTGCTTCTCTGCATACTTCGCACCACCAGCTCAAACAGTGGATGCGGGAAGTTAATGCAGCGGAACCATCCATGGAATCACGCAGGCCTCTGAAATGGTCCAGCACGCCTATCATCTTTGATATTGAGGATCACCCTGATCGTATAACTGCGGTCGGGTGCTTGCCGATGTTGGTTTCACCAACTATCCGCAACCTCAAAGTCACAAAGATGCTAGTTGACGGCGGGGCCGGCTTGAACCTGATCTCCTCCGCGGTCCTCCAGAAACTCCAGATCCCTGACAGCGAGCTCGAAGAGACCGGCACATTCCAAGGAATCAACCCGGGAAGGAGCAAGCCGAAGGGAAAGATCACACTGCCGGTGACATTTGGCAGCGAGCTGAACTTCAGAACTGAGAGGGTCACTTTTGACGTTGCTAATTTTCCATTACCCTACAATGGAATACGCGGCCGTCCTGCGCTCGCCAAGTTCATGGCAGCCTCTCATTATGCATACAACGTGCTCAAGATGCCAGGCCCGATAAGTGTCATCTCTGTCCCTGGCGACAAGAAGGATGCTCTTATCTGCGCCGACAAGATTTACCGGGAGGCAGCAGCCGCAGCTGATTGCAAGTCACTTGCCGCTGAAGCTCCCGGGGGGGAAGAAGAGGACCAAGTCTGGCAAGAGCTTTGATGCCCACTCCGGCAAGCGCACCTCTTCGGAGTGCTGCGCTACCGTCGAGGACGCACCATCGAGCTCCACCAGCAAGTGTAAGAAGACGATGGCAGCTCCACCTGAGACCAAGAAGGTGTCCGCCAAGGAGGACGGCACTGGTGGTACCTTCACCATCAGTGCCACTCTTGACCCTAAATAGGAAAGCGCGCTCATTGCTTTCCTACGGGCGAATGTCGACGTGTTTGCATGGCAACCGTCTAATATCCCCGGTGTTCCCAGGAAAGTAATTGAGCACCACCTAGCCGTTTGTCCTCACGCGTGGCCCGTCAAGCAAAAAGTCAGGAAGCAAGCAGTGGAGCGCCAAGAGTTCATTGCAGAAGAAATCAAGAAGTTGGAAGCAGCAGGCCTTGTCAGAGGAGTGCTCCATCCCACATGGTTGGCCAATCCTGTAGTCGTGCGCAAGGCCAACGGAAAATGGAGGCTTTGTATCGATTTCACCGATGTCAATAAAGCTTGTCCCAAAGATCCATTTCCCTTGCCGCGCATTGACCAGATTGTTGACTCCACAACCGGATGTGATTTTCTTTCATTTCTTGATGCATACTCAGGATACCATCAGATCTTCATGGCAGAAGAGGATGAGGAGAAAACCGCATTCATCACCCCATGTGGCACATATTGTTTCGTACGGATGCCCTTCGGGTTAAAGAATGCCGGTTCCACATTTGCTAGACTAGTCCATGTCGCTTTTGAGCCAGAGATACACAGAATGTGGAAGCCTACATGGATGATATAGTGGTCAAGAGCAAGGACAAGGCGACCCTGATCCAAGACTTAGATGAAACATTTGCAAATCTGCGCAAGATCAACCTCAAGCTTAACCCCGAGAAGTGCGTGTTTGGAGTCCCTTCCGGCAAGCTTCTCGGGTTCTTTGTATCTTAGCAGGGAATTGAAGCTAATCCCGACAAGATCAAGGCCATCGAGCGGATTGAAGCACCAAAGCGCGTCAAGGATGTACGAAGACTTGCCGGTTGCGTGGCTGCTCTCAGCAGGTTTATCTCTCGTTCTGCTGAGCGCGCCCTGCCATTTTTCAAAATATTGAAAAAGGCAGGTCCAATGAAATGGACTCCGGAAGCGGAGGCTGCGCTGCAGGACTCGAAGAGGTACCTGTCCTCCACTCCAATACTTGTCGCACCTAGGCCACAAGAGAAGTTGCTGCTGTACCTAGCGGCAACCAATCAAGTGGTTAGTGCTGCGTTAGTAGCGGAGAGGGAGGCGGATGATGAGCCCGCAACCACGGCAAGTGCATCCAGCGACAAGCAGGGGGCTTCACCGACAAGCTCTGGTCCCGACAAGGATGGATCTGCGCAGGTACGCGAGGAAGTCCAGAAGAAAATGGTGCAGCGCCCAGTTTACTTTGTCAGCTCCCTTCTGCAGGGGGCTAGGTCAAGGTACTCTGGTGTGCAGAAGTTGCTTTTCGTCCTTCTCATGGCCTCGAGAAAGCTGCGCCATTACTTCCAAGCACATGAGATCACAGTTGTCACTCGCTTTCCGCTGAATAGGATACTGCAGAACCCGGAAGCAACAGGCAGGATTGTCGAGTGGGCACTGGAACTGTCAAGCTTTGGCCTCAAGTTCGAGAGCACTTCAACTATCCAAAGCAGAGCATTGGCAGAATTCATAGCAGAGTGGACGCCAACGCCAGATGAAGAAATTTCAGAAACGAGCATCCCCGTCAAGGAGGCAAGCAAAGAGTGGCTGATGCACTTTGATGGTGCCTTCTCGCTCCAAGGCGCCGGTGCTGGCGTGCTGCTTATCACACCCACCGGAGAGCACCTCAAGTACGTAGTCCAGATGCACTTTCCCAAGGAGCAAGCAACGAACAATACTGCAGAGTATGAAGGCTTGCTTGCCGGTCTTAGGATCGTAGCAGACCTTGGGATCAAGAAGCTCATTGTAAGGGGTGACTCGTAGCTTGTCGTCCACCAAGTGACCAAGAACTATCAGAGTCCATTGATGGAAGCTTATGTTGATGAAGTGAGAAAGCTAGAAGAGCACTTTGACGGCCTACAAATGGAGCATGTTCCAAGAGCACAGAATGACATTGCTGATGGCCTGTCAAAGTGCGCCGCACTAAAGCTACCCGTGGAACCAGGGATCTTTGTGCTCAAGCTGGCGCAACCATCCGTGACACCATCAACTGGACAGAACAAGAAGAGGAAGTTGGTTTCTGGTGACTACTTTCCGGCAGAGCTTCCCGAAGCCGCCGCCAAGAAGGTCCCCAAGATCAACGCCAAGAGTGCTGAGGAGCAGTCTGCTCCGGCAAGCCTTACGGTTTGTTCCGTTGAAGCAGACGCTCCCGACAAGTTTTGCTCCGGCAAGCTTGCTGGGAAACATCAAGCTCCGGCTGAGCCTCAGGTTCTTGCCGTAGAAGCGGATGTTCCCGCAGCAGCAGATGTGCCTTTAGTCCTTGTTGTCGAGCCGCAAGCTCCAGCATGGGCACAACAAATTGTCCGTTTCCTTCAGACAGGAGAACTTCCCGAAGAGCAAGAAGAAGCGGAAAGAGTAGCCCGACAGTCAAGTATGTACAAGTTTGTCGACAACACACTGTACAGAATAAGACTCAACGGTGTGAAATTGAAGTGTATTCGCCGGGAAGATGGACAACAGCTGTTGGCAGAGATACATGGAGGCATATGTGGTCACCACATTGGCGCAAGAGCACTTGCTGGCAAAGCGTTCCGGCAAGGTTTCTTTTGGCCGACAGCCCTCCAGGATGCAACTGCACAAGTAACCAAGTGTGAAGCGTGCCAGTTCCATTCCAAGCAGATACACCAGCCAGCTCAAGCTCTCCAGACGATCCCTTTATCCTGGCCATTTTCGGTCTGGGGGCTCGACATCCTCGGCCCCTTCCCCCGAGCTGTCGGGGGCTTTGAGTTCTTGTACGTCGCCATCGACAAGTTCACAAAGTGGCCGGAGGTGGAACCAGTGAGGAAGGTGACAGCACAGTCAGCAGTCAAGTTCTTCAGGTCGATTGTTTGCCGTTTCGGGATCCCTAACAGGATCATCACCGACAACGGCACGCAATTCACGAGCCGCACCTTCATGCAATACGTCCAAGATCTTGGCGCCAAGGTCTGCTTCGCTTCTGTTGCTCATCCGAGAAGCAACGGTCAAGCGGAGAGGGCAAATGCTGAAGTGCTGCGAGGCCTCAAGACCAGAACTTTCGACAGGCTGCGCAAGTGCGGAAGAAACTGGATCGAGGAGCTGCCGGTGGTTCTTTGGTCGATCAGAACGACGCCAAATCGAGCCACTGGCCAGACACCTTTTGCTCTAGTCTATGGAGCAGAGGCAGTTCTCCCCACGGAACTCGTATATGGGTCGCCTCGAGTGGTCGCTTATGATGAGCTTGAGCAAGAGCAGCTGCGACAAGATGACGCGCTGCTCCTTGAGGAGGATCGTCTTCAGGCTGCTGTACGAGCTGCTCGATATCAGCAAGCTTTGCGTCGCTACCATAGCCGCAAAGTTAAAGCCAGAAGTTTCGAGGAAGGCGACCTTGTTCTTCGGCGCGTTCAGTCCGCCAAGAATTCCAACAAGTTGACGCCGAAGTGGGAAGGCCCTTATCGGGTGAAACGAGTCACTAGGCCTGGCGCTGTCCGCCTTGAGACCAAAGATGGCATTCCGGTGAGCAACTCCTGGAACCTTGAGCATCTTCGTAAGTTTTACCCATAGGGCGCGGTTGCCGGAACCCGTTCCGGCAACCACCTTTTGTACAAGTCTTGCCGCTGTTGCATGTAATCCTTCGTACAAAGCCGGGCGCAGACCCCGTGCATAAATAAAGATCATGTGCTTCGCATAGCTTGTCAATTTCATGCTTTCTTTCTTTTCGCATGTATCATCTGACACTTTGTGCAGCACCTGCCCCCGGTAAGCAATAACGAGCCATAAGGCTCCATATCTTTATTTTCTCTTCTGTCTCTTTCTCAAAGGAAGGAAGGTTCCCTCGCCCAAAAGGTTTGCCGGGGGGGAGGAGAAGATAATGGTGTGGACCGGGCCGTTCAAGAAAGTTTCGCCTTGCCAAGAAGCAAACGGCAGAAAAGCTAAGTTGCCAAAGTTTGAGCAATCAGTTTTTAAATTGTTAAGTTATCTTCCTTGAACGACCGCGCTTTGTATGGAAAACCTGTGCGCGGAGGAACCAACTCGTAGCTAGTTGCGCCATTACTTTGTTTCGAGTCCGCTCAACAACTTAAGTGAGCTGCGACTAGTTGCGACAAGGTTGCTTGTCGGTAGCGGCACCGCCAGCAGGCTGCTGAAGTTCCGCACTCAGCGCTCGCGGCAAGGGTACCTACGCCGGTAAGTTTCCCTAGAAAGCGTAGGGTAGAAACATACAAAGCCAAGAATCAAGTAAAGGAAGTGACATAGCAATCATTACCTAAGATAGAGTTATATTACAAAAATAACTTGTCGCGGCTCTAATAAAATGTTCTCATGACATGACTAGCAGCGGCAAGCAAAGAAGAAAACGGGCGGCCTAATCTACGCGGCCACCATCGACCCTCTTGACCTCATTCACCTTGTCCACAATGGGTGCGACAAGGGCTTTGAGCGCGTCCAGATCAGCATCTGCCGGCAGCTTCTTGAGGACGTTGGTGAAGTTGAGGCCTGGGTTGCGGAAGGCCACCTTCACCAACACCTTCTCCAGGACTCTGGCGCAGATCGTGTGTGACTCGTCGGCCAGCTGCTTTGGGATCTTCTCTCAGAGCTGCTGGAGGGCTGTAGCCACGCCTTTGAAGAACAGGGTGAGCTTGGCGCTGGGCGGGAGGTTCTCGTCGGAGGAGTACCCGAAGTCCTCCACTCCCAGCTGCGCCAGCTCCCCGTCAATGACTGAAGCAATGTTCACAAGGCCCTCCGTCCAGAGATCCACCATATCCTTGAAGGTGTTCTGGGTTTCGGCGGCCCTCGCCAGCAGCGCTTCGTTGCCCTTGATCTCCTCCTTCAAGTCCGCCTCCCGTTTCTTGGCGCCGTCCAGCGTCTCCGTCAAGGTGGCCAGCTTAAGCTCCAGATCGGCGTTGGAATCCTTGGCGGCGCTCAGCTCCTTGCCCTTCTTGGCGAGTTGACCCTGCAGCTCACTGTGGGCGAGGGCGTCCTTCTCGCGCTCAAGCTTGAGCGCGGCAAGCTCTTCGCCGCCCGCCTTCAGATCAGCCTCCAGCTGCGCCACCTTTGCCTCCAATTCCTTCTTGGCGGCCTCGGCAGCCGCAGCCGCGTCCTTTGCTTCTTGGAGCGCCCCGCTAAGTGCCTGCTCACGCGCGGCAAGATCCTCCTCGTGGCTGTCGAGGTTGACTTTCCGTTGGGCCAGCTCACCTTCTTGCGCATACAGCTTCTCGCCGACGAGCCGCTATTGCTCTTCAGCTTCGGCCTTCTCGAGGAGGAAGGCCTTCTGCTCTTCAGCAAGTTGCTCCCGCTCCTCCGCCAAGGCCCGGAGAGCTTCCTGGCGGAGACACTGGAGCTCCTCCACGCGCTTCTCAATATCCACGCTCGCCTTCGCGACAAGCGCTTCCCGGGACTCCAGCTTGGCTTGGCGGGCGCGGTAGAGCGCCAGCAGCCTCCGTAGCAGCCGCTCCTCCTCAGGCTCGTCACTACTGCTTCCCGCGCGTCGACGATCGACAACCCAGCGGAGGCAAGCACCTCCCCATCCAGGGCTTCTCCTTCAACCGGCGCCCTGGAGCTTGATGCCCAGGGGAGCTTGATGAAAATGCCCTCATCGGCCTTCAGATAAGCGCCGGGCTGGGGCTCCTCGGAGCCTGGCGCTGCGGCAGCAGCGGAGGGATCGGCGGTCGGCGCAGCGCCAGGCGCTCCTGCGGCCTTAGGGCCGTCAATGCGATCGCCGGATCCCTCGCCAGCTTCCGCGGTAGCAGCCTTGGCGGCCTCTTCGCCAGCGGGCGCATCAACACCGGCTCCTTCTTCAGTGGCCGTGGCATCATCAGTGTTGCTACGTGTGTTCTCCTCGCCGCCCGCCTCGGTCTCCATCGGCTCCGTGGAGGGTGGATCTGACGACCGGAGAAGAAGGAGAAGTCAAACAAGCATTCGAAAAGAAAAATCAGCAAAAGAACACAAGAAAAATTCCAAGCAAGGGAGTACCTGAACTGGGATCCATGGTCATGGGCTCCACCACCGGGGGGTCACTAGTGCTGCCCCTTGCCGGAGACTCCTCCCTTGCCGGAGACTCCTCCCTTGCCGGAGATTGCTCCCTTGTCGGAGAGAGCTCCCTTGCCGGGGAATCATCCCTTGGAGGTGTAGTGGAAGCAGATGGCACGTCAGACGCGGTTTCCGAGCCCTCCTGGTGAAGCTGTTCTGCTCCTACACAAACAAACCAATAGTCAGATGTCAGCAAAGAAAAGAGCACCCGTGCGCACCCAAAATCAGAAAGTAAATCATGTACTTACGCTGGGGGCTGCTTCGCGGAGTAGTTGCCGGGACCGGCAAGGTGGTCTCGGGCGCCCCCCCTGTTGCTTCGGTGGGCTCGTCCTCGATGATAACCACCGGGACTTTGGCTCTCTTCGCTGCTCTTTGAGCCAACGTCCTGAAAAGGAACAGGTTCAGATCGAAGCAAGTTAGATACAAGACAAAACAACAAAATTGGAGAACTACAAGTGCGCAGATGAATCTTAATCTTCTTCCTCCTCGTCGGAGCTGAGCGCGGAGAGGTCGAAGTCCGGCCCACCTGCGGCGCGACGAGGCGGAGGAGTAGGATCCCTTGTCCGCTTGGCGGGCGGGGTGGCGGTGGCGCGGGAAGATCCCGCTCCAGCTGTCGCGGCGGTACGAGGCGCTCCCGCGGCAACATCGCTTGTCGCGGTGGAGCGTGTCGCGCGGCGCGTCGGCTGCTGACTCCTTTGCCGCCCCGCTGCGTCCCCGCCCCTGCGAAGGCGCCTTCTTGGTTGAGCTGGGGGCTGCACTGTGGGCTCCGCCTACGGCAAGTGGTCTGGAGACGGCGGGCCGCTCGCACCCTCGGCGGGCTCGCTCGACTCGGCGTCAGGCGCGGCAAGTTCTTCCTCGCCGTCAATCCACTCTCGCTCGGCAAGGCTTGCCGCCGCCTCTGCCTCTGCCTCTTCCACGGTGAACCCGAACTCACCCGCGGCAGCGGCTGCCGCCGCCTCTTCCGCCCTGGTGGCGATGCGTCGCATCTCCTCCTCGGTAGTGTCGCGGGGTGAGGCTCCTCTGCTCGTCGGCGCGGACCGCCACCTCCACCAGTCCGTCGAAGAACTGCTGCACAACGTCGTCCGCTGGTTCTTGCCACGTTGGGACAAGACCATGCGAGTCGCACTGCGGCATCATCGCGCGGATGCGGTCGAGGGAAGAATTGTTACACAGCGGGACGACCCCTGCCGGCGGCCTGAACCATTCTGGATGTTGGGGGTCGTGCTTGAACAGCTCCTTGAGCATTGCATCCAACTCCAGCACAGTGAAGTTAAAATTGAGGCCCGGGCGCAGCCTCATGATAGCTGCCGGACCGCCAAACTCCCAAGCGGGTCTCCTCTCTCTTGCATGGGGGCGATGCGGCGGCGGAGAAAGTCTGCGCCTACGGCAACCACGGTCAGCCCGGCAAGCCTAAGGCGCAGGATTCTGGTGACAGCAATCTGCAACCTAGCGTCCTCCGGGGCCAGGCTGCTCCAATCATTGCCACGTACTACTGGAACTTGGCGCAAGGCGGTGAACGGCTGCGGGTCCTCCTCCATGATCCAACACCACTCAGCTCTCCACTCCTCCCACTTGCTGCGGAGCTCCCCCTCCAGATACGCCTCCTTCTTGCCGGCCCTCGAGATCCAGGCGATCCCGCCGGAAAGTGGCTCTCCTCTCTCGACCCGAGGCATGAAGTAATGGCGGAAAAGGGCTACGTTTGGGTGGACTCCGACAAAGTTTTCGCAGAGATGTGCGAAAACGGACATGGTCAAAACGGTGTTGGGGGTGAAATCAAGAAGATGAAACCCGTAGGTGTTCATGATGTCGCAGAAAAACTCCGAGAAGGGCGGACAGAGGCCACAGTAGAAGAACAGCGGGAAGAAGGGATACCCGTATGGAGCCCGTTTCGAAGCAGCGGCGGAGAGTACCTTCGTGCGCTAATGCGCACGTGTCTCCGTCGACCAGAAAAGGTAGAACCACTGCCTCAGCCCCATCGCGTCGAGCTCGGGAGGGAAAGTGGCCCGCTACTTTCGCAGCGCCTCGAGTCGCAGCGCCTCGGCCGACTTTGCGACCTTCCCGGTCTTCGGAGCCATGGCGAAGGTGGTGGAGGAGATCGATGGCGTTGGTGGCGACGGCGGTGATGAGGGGCGGAGCGCTGCTCTCTTTCGACCTTGGAGAAAGGGGGGGCGGCGGAGATTTGGGAGTAGTAATCAGCGAAATGAGCTACTGCCCCTGCTTCCTCTGCTTATAAAGAGGGCGGGGGCGAACGTTACGCTTTTTCTGAATAAAGAATCCCCCACGATCTCTCCCACGACACCGCATTCAACGCGTGCCGTTCGGGGAGGGCGCGGTAGATGCGGAGTAGGAAACGGCACGACCCAGGCCGCGTGTGCCCGTGCCCTGTTTTGGGCCTGGCCCAACAACGCTCGGCACCGTGTGTGGCCCAGGCCCGGGGGCTCCTGTCGGTGTACTAGAGTAGGGGTACCCTAGTATCCCGAACTTGTGCACGGGCAGTTGCAGCACCCCGCGGCAAGGCTCGCCAGGTCACCGCCAAGATCCTCTGTGGCTTCTCAGAAGACAAGCCCCCGGCAAAAGGAGCTTGCCGGGAAGCCATTTAAGAACAAAGTACTCAAATTTGGAAGACAAGGCCCCGGCAAGAGGAGCTTGCCGGGAAGGCCAGTCAAGGCGTCTCAAGAAAGCTTGCCGCGACGCACCATGCGTCCCGGCAAGGCTCGGTGAACGACAAGCTCCCGAGCCCGACAAGATAACGACCGCGGCAAGGCACTTGCCGCGGCAAGCGGCCACACCGCACCCGCGCTCCAGCACATCCACCCACGTGTCGCTCAGGGGCCCTCCCGGGCACGCGTGGCGGGAGGCTGTGCAGCCAGGGGTGCACGATGGCAAGCGGCACTGACGAGAAGGCCATCGTGGCGATCGCTGGCGCCCCTGACGGTCTCTGTTTACACTATTTGGGCGACACTGACGGGCATTTAATGCCCTTGTCCCCTGCCATCAGAGTTAGGTATGATACACTGTGCCTACAGTATGGGTAGCTGTACCTACCGCGTTCTTTTTCCATTTTTACCCTTTTGTATCTACGCTGCCACCTGTCGGTGACCCCTTGAGCGTATAAAAGGAGGCCCATGCGCAACGTAGAGAGGGTTCGACTCATTCGAAGCTAGAAACGCTCCCACGCTCGGTTTGGTAGCGCTGATCGCTCCTGAGCAAGAACACAATATACACTTAGATGCAGCAGTAGGAGTATTATCTCTCCGGAGAGCTCCGAAGCTGGGTCAACTGCTCGTGTGCATTGCCTCGATCCGCTCTTCGTGCAACCCTCGCCCTCCGCCGAACCGAAAGGGACTCGGTCCGCCGGTCCCATAGGTGTTCGTGGATCAGTTTCCCCGACATCTGTGGCTCCTCAGAAGACAAGCCCCCGGCAAGAGGAGCTTGCCGGGAAGCCATTCAAGAACAAAGTACTCAAATTTGGAAGACAAGGCCCCGGCAAGGCGTCTCAAGAAAGCTTGTCGCGACGCGCCATGCGTCCCGGCAAGGCTCGGTGAACGACAAGCTCCCGAGCCCGACAAGACAACGACCGCGGCAAGGCACTTGCCGCGGCAAGCGGCCACACCGCACCCGCGCTCCAGCACATCCACCCACGTGTCGCTCAGGGGCCCTCCCGGGCACGCGTGGCGGGAGGCTGTGCAGCCAGGGGTGCACGATGGCAAGCGGCGCTGACGAGAAGGCCATCGTGGCGATCGCTGGCGCCCCTGACGGTCTCTGTTTACACTGTTTGGGCGACACAGACGGGCATTTAATGCCTTTGTCCCCTGCCGTCAGAGTTAGGTATGATACACTGTGCCTACAGTATGGGTAGCTGTACCTACAGTGTTCTTTTTCCATTTTTACCCTTTTGTATCTACGCTGCCACCTGTCGGTGACCCCTTGAGCGTATAAAAGGAGGCCCATGCGCAACGTAGAGAGGGTTCAACTCATTCGAAGCTAGAAATGCTCCCACGCTCGGTTTGGTAGCGCTGATCGCTCCTGAGCAAGAACGCAATATACACTTAGATGCAGCAGTAGGAGTATTATCTCTCCGGAGAGCTCCGAAGCTGGGTAAACTGCTCATGTGCATTGCCTCGATCCGCTCTTCGTGCAACCTCCGCCCTCTGCCGAACCGAAAGGGACTCGGTCCGTCGGTCCCATAGGTGTTCGTGGATCAGTTTCCCCTGACGAGCCTCTTGGGAGGAGGCTCAACCACCAATATACTCCAAACAAAAGCCGAAGCATGCGTGAAGTGGCAATGGCAGAACACGCGAACTAGAACAAAGAGCCAGCTACCACCTGACGCCTCTTCACCGCACCACAAGTGCCACAACACCAAGGAGACAGAAACGACCTACACCACCACAACAAGAAAATGCTCGCAATCCAAAACAATAAGGTGTGCATCAAGATCGTTCCCTCGCGATAGCCACGTGGGCACAAAGGATTGACGAGGGCCGAAGGGGAAAAGTAAAAAACGCGTCGACCCTTTCTCTCCTCGCACGCAAGCCTCCCCCGTGAGAAAATAATCCTCCCCTAGTCTCCTCTCCCCCGCGACTACTCGCCGCCACCGCCACCGCCACCGCCATGACCCATGCCGGCCGATTCCGGCGAGTCCCGGCGGCGGGTGACACACCAACGCCTCCCCTGGCCCTACTCCTTCCTTCCATCCGTCCAGATCCGTCCTCCTCTCCTCGTCTCTCTCCTCCGCGTCTTCCTCTAGGGAGCCTTGCGGCTGCAGAAGGAGAGGAGTCAAGGGGGCCGGGCTAGCCGACTTCCTCGCCGGATCTGGAGCACAGGGGCGCCGCCGCTGCCGCGCGCACAACAAGCCGCAGCCACCTCCACTCCGGCGCCGATTGATGGGCCTCTCCATCCTCGCGCACCCGCCTCCTGCCTCCCGCCCCCAGGACCTGCAGATCCTTGCCTTCCCCATGGGTGATGTCTCTAGTGAAGGAGGGCGGAGACTCGCGCCGCCGTCGACCTGTCCTTCTCGTCGGTCGCGCCCCATGCTAGCAGGTGGGCAGAGCCTCATCATCGTCAGCGGGAGGAGGCTAGCAGCAATCGCAGCAGGTGGCGGTGGTGGTGAAAGAATCGATGATGGCGCAAGGCCCACCGCTTCTTATGCTGCGGTGCTGCACAACGGCGTCTCTGCGGGTATGCTAGCGCCTCCTCTTATCTTGCTTCTTACTGATGCAAGCGGGAGAATGGTAAATATGGAGATTAGCCAATGAGACATGGTTGTTAAATTTGTCTTTTCTGGTACATTTTTTGAGGGATCGGTGATGACGCAAGGAACTAAGACCTCCAGCGAGGCGGTCTTGGGTGCAGTAGCGAAATTTGTTCATTGGATAGAGCTTTGAATAGGTTAGCCCACCTTCTCTCTATTTACATTCATGTGCAGAATGGGTGATGTTGCATCAGAACCTTTTGTTTCTTCTTTGGTCAAGTTACATATGTATCAAGATGTGAGTTGCTAAATGTTCATGTATGTCTCATGGATGGACACTACCTTGCAGGCTTAATGGTTTTGGTTCACGTAGAAGAGATCCATCCTTAGGCTTAATGGTTTCTTGATCTTCACTCCTATTTCTCAGCATTTTTGTTTATCCTCAAATAGTTCCTGCTTAGCTCGTTTGTCACTTGTGCTTGTTATTATTCTAGAGGTTAAGTGGGTGAAATAGTTGGTGATGTTTAGTGTGGAAGCCACTCAAAACCGTTGTATATAGTTGCATTTGAGATTTTTCGTCCAACGATGTGTTCAAATTTATACAATTGGATTTCCAAAAAAAATCCTGAGTCTTTGTTACACAAAGACAAGATCACAAGAAAGGGACTTTTAGTCATTAGTGAATCCTACATTTGTTTTAGCCCTTCTGTTGGCAGTATACCGATCTGATTACACATATGTGTGAAACAAAATTGAAATACTCAGGTTTGGTATTGTTCTCTTCTGTTTTTCATTGGGTTTAGGATGGCTTACCGCCCTTACATATTTAGTTCAGAACCTTCTATCCAGTAGGTGTTCTTCGCGAATTTATTACGACCAATTGTCATAGCCTGCTATGGTTGCTTCATGATCCTTTGTCTTGAACTTTATTTTCCTAAATTGCTTGCTTGTGATGGATTAATATGTCATTTTGTGAGTGTTGCTTGTTTAAAATTGATTCTCTGGTTGCCGTTTTTCTTTTGAGCAAGCTGCTTGAATTTTAGGTAACCTGACAGGGCCCGCAACATTGATGTTGCATTCATGAATCTCTCATACACAGGTAAGAAATATTCTCCCTCTCATAAAATCATTTTAGTGCATGATGGAGGTTTGCTCACGTCCTTTCCATTTCTGTTGGTTAGAAAATATTTTCCATTGTTGGGTATTCACAGAAATTTAGGGAATATTTGTTGTCAATGATTTTTTTGCGGTCCACACTCCAAAGCTGATTTAAGGATCGAGTGAAGGTGGAGCGGCATATTCAAACTTGCATATCATGGCCCAACCCGCTCTCGAGCAATCCGACATTGTTTACTCTTCGTTAGGTTTGCCTCTGTTTTTTTGTTTTCCAACTTTGCTTCTTCTGTCTTCTTTGTTTTCTTATATGTTTTTTCACAACTCTTGGCAGCAATACCTCGCGCGAATATATATTTTAGAGTTAATGAAAATCTCAGTTACTCTTGGCTCACTGCAATATAGCAAGTGTATCTTTAAGATGGAAATTTCGCTAACATTTCAGTTTATTTTACTGCGGGTCTACTAACACTCTTGATCCTCATAGGATCATGGATGTTGCTTCGGATAAGGCCAATTAAAGAAATTATAGGCCCTGTTATTCAAAGAAGCGTTACAATAGCTACCCGAACTACTGAGGAGTTTATTCTTAAGGTGAATGCCATGGACTATTTCCCTAGCTGGACATGTTCATTAGCCATTTTTCTTCTATAGTCGAAAAGTTTCTAACATGCTGTCATATTTTCCCTGTAGGATTTGGCAATATAATCTGATGATAGTGTGTTATCTCACGCTGCACATTTGATGGTTGGCATGCTAGCTGTGAGTCTAGCTCATGTAACTTCCAAGGTATTTTTGCATAAGTCTCTTAGATGTAGTTTTGTAGTTGTAGTTACAGTCCCGGCGCATTTGTTATTAGAGTCATTTAGGTTTAGATTTGATGTATGATGCTATATTCAATTGTCCTGTCTTCTGCGCAGGAGCCTCTTTGTGATGTTTTGTCATCTCATCATCGAAGTCTCATTTAGAACTTGAACAATAACAGTGAAACCACCAAGCGGATTGTTCATATTATGATAAATGACCATCTAGATCGTGGATGTGTGCTAATAGAGACTGTTGCAACACACAAGGTATCTCTTCACGTTTTATTTGTTTTGCTTATATACCTAGCAATCGTTATGGTGGGAAGTACCCAATGGTATAGTGTTTCTTCGCTTACTATGTTGTCAGCCATTTCTGGATTTTTTAACTTTGCTGCCAAAGGTATACGTAAGCATTAGATATACGCATTATAGGAGAAATATGGAATATGTATTAATATAGGTTGCTTTGCCTCTGTCTATTGTCTCTTTTTTCTTCATGTGATTGAAACTAAGCTATATGGAGCATATTTATTATTGCCTTCTTTGCTACTTTTGGATTTGTCACCTAAATAATTAGAGTTGATAGCCTATTATGATTTCTTACTAATAACATTGCCAAATTCCCCTCATGCAGAGTAGCTTTTAGAGTGGTCAAAGAGACTGAATTCACACATGATTGGGTTGATCTATTGTGTGTTGAATTAATTTAGCTCTGTTTCGATGGCCAGAAAATAGTAGTACTACATATATCTTATTAGGAGCTGGAACAAGGCATGTACGGATTGTTCCTTTTCAATTATACGAGTTTCGTGAATCTTTTCCCCTATGTGTTTTCTACAGGCTTACAAGATGGAGTGCTAACCAGAAGGGCAACAAGGTGTAGTGGCATCGAAACAAGTTCAAGACTTCTGGTCGAGTGAAACTAAGGACAACAAGGTGAGCTCTAATCTGACGTTGTGCAAGTGCAACTATGACATAGTTTTGATTTTAGGTATACTTGCACAGAAGGGCTATATGTGCCCTCTTTGTTGTCATGATGTGCCTGGTTCTTTCAGTTCGCCTCATCTTGGTTTTGCTTTGTCATACCTCGCGTCTTGTTCAATCCTTGCGTACATGTATGCTCATGTCTCTGTTCTCTTGAGCAGTTGTGTGTTGGTCACTACACAGTGTCACATTTCTATAGTTGCTTGCTACAAATTTTTAAGTCCTTCACAGCTCACAAGTTCTTTCTGGATATGTATGCCAACATGCAAAATAGGATACAATGGAAAAGGTTTGTGAAATTGTTAAGAGGCAACTTGCTGTTTCTGAAGGCACTGAAGTTTGTGGTAGCACCAACTTCTCTGACCTTGGAGCTGATTCACTGGACATGGTAAATACCCACAATATTTTTTTACCGATGTCATGCATGTTTGTTTTGAACTAAGCGGCACCTAACTAACTTAACCTGGCCAAATAGCTCAAGGTTCCAAATGAGTAGTTCCTTGTTAGGTTTGGTTATGTCTACTCTGTTGAGATGTGAAATGACACCGATGACGTGGTCTCATGACAGTAATGAATATCATTGGGTTTATTTACATGTGTAACTGCGTTTCTAGAAATATGTGGATTTTTATCCTTTGCATTCTTTAAGGTTTAAGGCAGATTTTCAAGGGGCCACATGAATTAGAAAAATCTTTGTATCTTAACATGGAATAACCAAAACTGGTATCTTAATTATAGCATCATATGCTATGCATTGCAAATTATAGCATTATGGTTTCCATTTTGTGATTTTCAACAGAGCTGTTACTGCTTTTCTCCAATTATATACCTATTGGCTATATGTATATTCTCCTATCACACTTTTTTCTCAAATGCCAGGCTAAGGAGGCTCAAACTGCCAGCCTCAATTAAATCGATTCAATTATTTATATCTTTGTTTGCTAATTTGCAGATGCAAGCGCTTCTGACTGCTGAAGTTTGTAATTCAAAGGAACAAGGAGCAAAGCACTCCTAGCTTGTAGTTAAGATCATAGGCTTGCTGTTATTCTCTTGTGATTCAGAATTTTAGTCGAAGAATCTTGGCTTCTTGTTGGATTTCTGCAGTAAAGTCCAGTGGTTATCATTCATCATCCTGCCCAGAGGATTTCATTTTGTGGATGCCTGAGTTTAGAAATTTTTCCTCTGTCCATCGTCGACGTATCGTCCATGATAGCTGTTCATATGAGGGAGTACATTTTCCAGTAATGCATTTCCATTGGTCCCGTGACTTATACTACTACTACCACTACTTTGCTATCAGCTTCGTCTATACCGTGATTATTAGCTGCATGTGTTCCATCTCTTGTAAATGTCACTTCATTAATCACAATCATTAGATAAAAAGGACAGTGGAAGGCACCTATCTGGCACCACAGAGCTTCCGATCAGGCGGCGCACCAAAGGTGCGCCCCAACCACTAGTGAATTCACCATAGGGTGAGCCAACAGAGTGCCCACCCCAACATCCCCATTTCTTGCATAGTGGCACGCAAGAACACGCCGATAATGGATTTGCCGAGACCCTGAAAAAATTAAAAACACAGATACTAGAACAATATATTAAAAATAGAAAATTTTAAATATGTGCCTCAAAATCAATATATTTATTAAGAATGAACAATGTTACGATCTACAACCGGTCGGCATGCAATGTCACTAGGAGCATCCTGTAACCACAAGTTGATTGGGTACTCTTTCTTGGTATATGCTCACAGTGACCTAGCTATGATTCAGATAAGTTGTAAACTGCTACCACGTTGAAGAATGAGGCATGTATGTTTTTGTCAGAGAAAAAGGTCAAGGGGCGCCCGACTTTAAATAATAAAGCCATAACCGACATAGGAGTCAGATACATAGCCATCACATATTACAACATACAAAATAAAAGCCCTAGACTAGAAGCCGTATAATCTCAATAAAAGAAACGGTAGGCCAACATCGAAAGCATGGGGTCAAGCAACAAATTGGTTACGGTTGATGGCGTGGATGGTGAAAGAAATATGCCCTAGAGGAAATAATAAAGTTGTTATCTTATATTTTCTTATTCATGATAAAGGTTTATTATTCATGCAAGAATTGTATTGATGGAAAACTTAAATACATGTGTGAATACATAAACAAATATCGTGTCCCTAGTAAGCCGCTACTAGACTAGCTCGTTGATCAAAGATGGTTAAGGTTTCCTAACCATAGATATGTGCTGTCATTTGATAACGGGATCACATCATAATGAGAAGGAAGTGATGGACAAGACTCATCCGTTAGCTTAGCATATTGATTGTTCAGTTTGTTGCTATTGCTTTCTGAATGTCAAATACATATTCCTTCGACTACGAGATTATGCAACTCCCGGATACCGAAGGAATACCTTGTGTGCTATCAAACGTCACAACATAACTGGGTGATCAGAAGGATGGTCTACAGGTATCTCTGAAGGTGTTTGTTGAGTTGGCATAGATCGAGATTAGGATCTGTCACTCCGAGTATCAGAGAGGTATCTCTGGGCCCTCTCCGTAATACACATCATAAGCTTGCAAGCAAATAACTAAGGAGTCAGTTACGAGATGATAACGAGATTGAACTAGGTATGAAGATACCGACGATCGAATCTCGGGCAAGTAACTGATACATCTCCAACATATTTATAATTTTTTTATTGTTCTATGCTATTATATTATCCATCTTAGATGTTTTATATGCATTTATATGCTATTTTATATGTTTTTTGGGACTAACCTATTAACCTAGAGCCCAGTGCCAATTTCTGTTTTTCCCTTGTTTTTGAGTTTTACAGAAAAGGAATACCAAATGGAGTCCAATTGGCATGCCATTTTTTGTGGATTTTTTATGGACCAGAAGAAGCCCCCGAAGCAAAAGAGTTGGGCCAGAAGAGTCCCGAGCCAACCACGAGGGTGGAGAGTGTGCCCTACCCCCTGGGCATGCCCCCCTACCTCGTGGCTGACTCGGAGACCCCCCTGACGTGAAACCTACGCCAAAAATTCCTATAAATACAGAAACCCCCGAAAAGAAACCTAGATCGGGAGTTCCGCCGTCGCAAGCCTCTGTAGCCATCAAAAACCAATCGGGACCCTGTTCCGGCACCCTGCCGGAGGGAGGAACCATCACCGGTGGCCATCTTCATCATCCCGGCGCTCTCCATGACGAGGAGGGAGCAGTTCACCCTTGGGGCTGAGGGTATGTACCAGTAGCATGTGTTTGATCTCTCTCTCTCTCTCATGTTCTTGATTTGGCACGATATTGATGTACCGCGAGCTTTGCTATTATAGTTGGATCTTATGATGTTTCTCCCCATCTATCTCTTTGTAATGGATTGAGTTTTCCCTTTGAATTTATCTTATCGGATTGAGTCTTTAAGGATTTGAGAACACTTGATGTATGTCTTGCATTGGCCCGTGGTGACAATGGGGTATTCTATTGATTCACTTAATGTATGTTTTGGTGATCAACTTGCGGGTTCCGTAACCTTGGGAATCTACGCATAAGGGTTGGCACACATTTTCATCTTGACTCTCCGGTAGAAACTTTGGGGCACTCTTTGAAGTTCTTTGTGTTGGTTTGAATAGATGAATCTGAGATTGTGTGATGCATTCGTATAATCAAACCCGCGGATACTTGAGGTGACATTGGAGTATCTAGGTGACATTAGGGTTTTAGTTGATGTGTGTCTTAAGGTGTTATTTTACTACGAACTCTAGGGTTGTTTGTGACACTTATAGGAATAGCCCAATGGATTGATCGGAAAGAATAACTTTAAGGTGGTTTCATACCCTACAATAATCTCTTCGTTTGTTCTTTGCTACTAGTGACTTTGGAGTGACTCTTTGTTGCATGTTGAGGAACTATTATATGATCTAATTATGTTATCATTGTTGAGAACTTGCACTAGTGAAAGTATGAACCCTAGGCCTTGTTTCTGTGCATTGCAACATCGTTTTCGCTCACTTTTGCTACTAGTTACCTTGCTGCTTTTATAATTTCATATTACAAAGGCCTTTATCTACCATCCATATTGCACTTGTATCACCATCTCTTCGTCGAACTAGTGCACCTATACAATTTACCATTGTATTGGGTGTGTTGGGGACACAAGAGACTCTTTGTTATTTGGTTGCAGGGTTATTTGAGAGAGACCATCTTCAACCTATGCCTCCCACGGATTGATAAACCTTAGGTCATCCACTTGAGGGAATTTTTTTACTGTCCTACAAACCTCTGCACTTGGAGGCCCAACAACGTCTACAAGAACAAGGTTGTGTAGTAGACATCAAGCTCTTTTCTGGCACCGTTGTCGGGGAGGTTAGTGCTTGAAGGTATATCTTTAGATCTTGCAATCGAATCTTTTAGTTTCTTGTTTTATCACTAGTTTAGTATATATAAAAAACTACAAAAAAATGGAATTGAGGGTGCCTCATATGCTTCATCTTTTTAATGTATCTCATGAAAATATGGATTCCGGTAATTGTGCCAAAGTGTTAGAAGAAGAATGCATTAAAATGATTAGCACTAAATCTTTGAATGACGAGCATGATTGCAATGTTGTTAGTATGAATTCTTTGAATATCCATGATGCTAATGATATGCAAAGCTACAAGCTTGAGTATGCTATGTTTGATGAAGATGATACTTTTAGTCCCCCAAGTTTTGATGAGTATATTTATTATGATGAAAGGATGCCTCCTATTTTATGATGATTATATTGACGAAAGTGGGTTTGGAAGTGTGTCAAGTTTAGAAAGTAATGATTCCACTATTTTGGAGGGTCTTGAATCTTATTGTGATAATTATAAAAGTGGATTTGGAGAGGTCATGACTTTATTTAGTGATGAATCCACTATTTCGGAAGAGGTTCCAATTGATTATGAGAATAAAGTTCCTATCTATGATAATTATTGTGATGACATGTATGCTATAAAGAATAATGATAACTATGAAACTTGTCGTATTGATTTTAATTTTCAATTGGGTTATGCCTCACATGATAGTTATTTTGTTGAGTTTGCTCCCACTACTATTCATGAGAAGAAATTTGCTTATGTGGAGAGTAATAAAATTTCTATGCTTGTGCATCATGAAAATAATGCTTTATGTGATAGTTATATTTTTGAATTCATTCATGATGCTACTTAAAATTATTATGAGGGAGGAGTACATGCTTTTAGGAATTGCAATAATATCAAGTTTCTTCTCTATGTGTTGAAAATCTTGAAGTTATGCTTGTTTTGCCTTGCTATGCTAGTTGATTCTTGTTCTCATAAGTTATTTGCTCACAAAATCCCTATGCATAGGAAGTGGGTTAGACTTAAATGTCCTAGTCATATGCTTCATGATGCTCCCGTTATGTTTCAATTCTTATCTTTTATGTGAGAATCATTGAAATCATCATGCCTAGCTAAAAAGGCACTAAAGAAAAGTGCTTGTTGGGAGACAACGCAATATTTGCGCCTACTGTTTTTGTGTGTTCACATGATTAAGCTATTGTAGTAATCATGTTTTATATCAATAAAGTGCCAAGTAAAGCCTTTAGGATAGCTTGTGGTGATAGTTGTGTTGATCCTGCTGAAAATCAGAAACATTTGCGCTCAGTAAATAATTACCAGAATCTTATTGAAATGTGCTTTTGACATGATTATTTTTGCTATGGATTGATGCACAAATTGCTTAGGTGACTATTTTTTTCAGAATTTTTGGAGTTACAGAAGTATTCGAGAGTTACAGATTACTACAGACTGTTCTGTTTTTGACAGATTTTGTTTTCTTTGTGTTGTTTGCTTATTTTGATGAATATATGAGTAGTATCGGATGGTATGAACCATAGAGAAGCTGGAATACAGTAGATATTACACCAATATGAATTTAGAATGAGTTACAACAGTACCTAAGTGGTGATTTATTTTCTTATACTAACGGAGCTTACGAGTTTTCTGTTGAGTTTTGTGTTGTGAAGTTTTCAAGTTTAGGGTAAAGTTTGATGGACTATAGAATAAGGAGTGGCAAGAGGCTAAGCTTGGGGATGCCCAAGGCACCCCAAGGTAATATTCAAGGACAACCAACTGCCTAAGCTTGGGGATGCCCCGGAAGGCATCCCCTCTTTCGTCTTCGTTCATCAGTGACTTTACTTGGAGCTATATTTTTGTTCACCACGTGATATGTGTTTTGCTTGGAGCGTCATTTTATTTTATTAGGTTTTGCTTGTTGTTTGAATAAAATATTAAGATCTGAAATTCTTAAATGGTAGAGAGTCTTCACATAGTTACATAATTATTCAACTACTCATTGATCTTCACTTATATCTTTTGGAGTAGTTTGTCATTTGCTCTAGTGCTTTACTTATATCTTTTAGAGCACGGCGGTGGTTTTATTTTGAAGAAATTGATGAACTCTCATGCTTCACTTATATTATTTTGAGAGTCTTAAACAACATGGTAATTTTCTTAGGTTATGAATTTAGTCCTAATATGATAGGCATCCAAGATGGATATAATAAAAAATTTCATATAAAGTGCATTGAATACTATGAGAAGTTTGATTCTTTATGATTGTTTTGAGATATGAAGATGGTGATATTAGAGTCATGCTAGTGGAGTAATTGTGAATTTGAGAAATACTTGTGTTGTGGTTTGTGAGTCTCGTAGCATGCACGTATGGTGAACCCTTGTGTAACGAAGTTGGAGCATGAGGTATTTTTTTATTGTCATCCTTTGTGTGGAGGTCGGGATCACGCGATGGTTAACTCCTACCAACCCTTCCCCTAGGAGCATGCGCGTAGTGCTTGGTTTTGATGACTTGTAGATTTTTGCAATAAGCATGTGAGTTCTTTATGACTAATGTCGAGTCCATGGATTACACGCACTCTCACACTTCCACCGGTGCTAGCCTCTCTTGTGCCGCAACTTTTGACGGTACCATACACCCACCATTTACCTTCCTCAAAATAGCCACCATACCTACCTATTATGGCATTTCCATAGCCATTCCGAGATATATTGACATGCAACTTTCCACCGTTTCATTTATTATGACACGCTTCATTATTGTCATATTGCTTTGCATGATCATGTAGTTGACATTGTATTTGTGGCAAAGCCACCGTTCATAATTTTTTCATACATGTCACTCTTGATTCATTGCACATCCCAGTACACCGCCGGAGGCATTCATATAGAGTCATATTTTGTTTTAAGTATCAAGTTGTAATTCTTGAGTTGTAAGTAAATAAAAGTGTGATGATCATCATTATTAGAGCATTTGTCTCATGTGAGGAAATAAAAAAATGGAGAGGCCAAAGAAGCCAATCAAAAAAATGAGAGAAAAAGAGAGAAGGGGCAATGTTACAATCCTTTTACCACACTTGTGCTTCAAAGTAGCACAATGATCTTCATGATAGAGAGTCTCCTATGTTGTTACTTTCATATACTAGTGGGAATTTTTCATTATAGAACTTGACTTGTATATTCCAATGATGGGCTTCCTCAAATTGCCCTAGGTCTTCATGAGAAAGCAAGTTGGATGCACACCCACTTAGTTTCTTTTTGAGCTTTCATACACTTATAGCTCTAGTGCATCTGTTACATGGCAATCCCTACTCACTCACATTGATATCTATTGATGGGCATCCCCACAGCCCGTTGATACGCCTAGTTGATGTGAGACTATCTCCTTCTTGTTGTCTTCTCCACAACCTGTTGGAAATATGCCCTAGAGTCAATAATAAAAGTGTTATTATTATATTTCTTTGTTCATGATAATAGTCTTTTATTCATGCTATAACTATATTATCCGGAAATCGTAATACACGTGTGAATACATAGACCACAATATGTCCCTAGTGAGCCTCTAGTTGACTAGCTCGTTGTGATCAACAGATAGTCATGGTTTCCTGGCTATGGACATTGGATGTCATTGATAACGGGATCACATCATTAGGAGAATGATGTGATGGACAAGACCCAATCCTAAGCCTAGCACAAAGATCGTGTAGTTCGTATGCTAAAGCTTTTCTAATGTCAAGTATCTTTTCCTTAGACCATGAGATTGTGCAACTCCCGGATACCGTAGGAATGCTTTGGGTGTACCAAACGTCACAACGTAACTGGGTGGCTATAAAGGTGCATTACAGGTATCTCCGAAAGTGTCTGTTGGGTTGGCACGAATCGAGACTGGGATTTGTCACTCCGTGTAAACGGAGAGGTGTCTCTGGGCCCACTCGGTAGGACATCATCATAATGTGCACAATGTGACCAAGGGGTTGATCACGGGATGATGTGTTACGGAACGAGTAAAGAGACTTGCCGGTAATGAGATTGAACAAGGTATCAGTATACCGACGATCGAATCTCGGGCAAGTAAAATACCGCTAGACAAAGGGAATTGTATATGGGATCGATTGAGTCCTTGACATCGCGGTTCATCCGATGAGATCATCGTGGAACATGTGGGAGCCAACATGGGTATCCAGATCCCGCTGTTGGTTATTGACCGGAGAACGTCTCGGTCATGTCTGCATGGTTCCCGAACCCGTAGGGTCTACACACTTAAGGTTCGATGACGCTAGGGTTATAAAGGAAGTTTGTCTGTGGTTACCGAATGTTGTTCGGAGTCCCGGATGAGATCCCGGACGTCACGAGGAGTTCCGGAATGGTCTGGAGGTAAAGATTTATATATGGAAAGTTGTTGTTCGGGTTCCGGAAAAAGTTCGGGTTTTTTCGGTATTGTACCGGGAAGCTTCCAGAAGGTTCCGGAGGATTCCGGAGGGGTCCAGAGGTCCGGAAATTGTTCCACCACGTCCAATACAGTAGCATGGGCTGTAGGGGGGCGCCCTAGCCTTAATGGGCCAGGGGCACCAGCCCTCCCAAGGCCCATGCGCATGGGAGGGGGAAACCCTAAGGGGGAGGGCCTCCACTTGACTTGGGAGGCACTCCTCCCCCGCTTGGCCGCACCCCTTCCTTGGAGGAAGGGGCAAGGCTGCGCCTCCCCCCTCTCCCTTTCCCCTATATATAGTGGAGGGGAGGGAGGGCAGCCATACCTGAAGCCCTGGCGCCTCCCTCCCTCCCGTGACACCTCCTCCTCTCCCGCAGGTGCTTGGCGAAGCTCTGCAGGATTGCCACGCTCCTCCACCACCACCACGCCGTTGTGCTGCTGTTGGATGGAGTCTTCCTCAACCTCTCCCTCTCTTCTTGCTGGATCAAGGCGTGGGAGACGTCACCGGGCTGTACGTGTGTTGAACGCGGAGGTGCCGTCCGTTCGGCACTAGGATCTCCGGTGATTTGGATCACGACGAGTACGACTCCTTCAACCCCGTTCTCTTGAACGCTTCCGCTTAGCGATCTACAAGGGTATGTAGATGCACTCTCCTTCCCCTCGTTGCTGGTCTCTCCATAGATAGATCTTGGTGACACGTAGGAAAATTTTGAATTTCTGCTACGTTCCCCACCAGTGGCATCATGAGCTAGGTCTATGCGTAGTTTCTATGCACGAGTAGAACGTAAAGTAGTTGTGGGCGTTGATTTTGTTCAATATGCTTGTCGTTACTAGTCTTATCTTGATTCGGCGGCATCGTGGGATGAAGCGGCCCGGACCGACCTTACACGTACTCTTACGTGAGACTGGTTCCACCGACTGACATGCACTAGATGCATAAGGTGGCTAGCGGGTGTCTGTCTCTCCTACTTTAGTCGGATCGGATTCGATGAAAAGGGTCCTTATGAAGGGTAAATAGCAATTGGCATATCACGTTGTGGTCTTTGCGTAGGTAAGAAACGTTCTTGCTAGAAACCCATAGCAGCCACGTAAAACATGCAAACAACAATTAGAGGACGTCTAACTTGTTTTTGCAGGGTATGCTATGTGATGTGATATGGCCAAAAGGATGTGATGAATGATATATGTGATGTATGAGATTGATCATGTTCTTGTAATAGGAATCACGACTTGCATGTCGATGAGTATGACAACCGGCAGGAGCCATAGGAGTTGTCTTAATTTATTTATGACCTGCGTGTCAACATAAACATCATGTAATTACTTTACTTTATTGCTAAAGCGTTAGCCATAGTAGTAGAAGTAATAGATGACATGACAACTTCAAGAAGACACGATGATGGAGATCATGATGATGGAGATCATGGTGTCATGCCGGTGACGATGATGATCATGGAGCCCCAAGATGGAGATCAAAGGAGCTATATGATATTGGCCATATCATGTCACTATTATTTGATTGCATGTGATGTTTATCATGTTTATACATCTTATTTGCTTAGAACGACGGTAGTAAATAAGATGATCCCTCATTAAAATTTCAAGAAGTGTTCTCCCCTAACTGTGCACCGTTGCTACAGTTCATCGTTTCGAAGCACCACGTGATGATCGGGTGTGATAGATCCTTACGTTCACATACAATGGGTGTAAGACAGTTTTACACATGCAAAACACTTAGGGTTAACTTGACGAGCCTAGCATGTGTATAGACATGGCCTCGGAACACAGAAGACCGAAAGGTCGAGCATGAGTCGTATAGAAGATACGATCAACATGAAGATGTTCACCGACGTTGGCTAGTCCGTCTCACGTGATGATCGGACACGGCCTAGTTGACTCGGATCATGTAATCACTTAGATGACTAGAGGGATGTCTATCTGAGTGGGAGTTCATAAGATGAACTTAATTATCCTGAACATAGTCAAAAAGGATTTTGCAAATTATGTCGTAGCTCACGCTTTAGTTCTACTGTTTAGTTATGTTCCTAGAGAAAATTTAGTTGAAAGTTGATAGTAGAATTATGCGGACTAGGTCCGTAAACTGAGGATTGTCCTCATTGCTTCATAGAAGGCTTATGTCCTTACTGCACCGCTCAGTGTGCTGAACCTCAAACGTTGTCTGTGGATGTTGCGAACATCTGACATACACATTTTGATAACTACATGATAGTTCAGTGCGTAATGCTAAATGGTTTAGAATTGAGGCACCAAAGACATTTTGAAACGTCGCGAAACATATGAGATGTTTCGAGGGCTGAAATTGGGATTTCAGGCTCATGCCCACGTCAAGAGGTATAAGACCTCCGACGATTTTCTTAGCCTGCAAACTAAGGAGAAAAGCTCAATTGTTGTGCTTGTGCTCAGATTGTCTGAGTACAACAATCGCTTGAATCGAGTGGGAGTTGATCTTCCAGATGAAATAGTGATGGTTCTCTGAAGTCATTACCACCAAGCTGCTAGAGCTTCGTGATGAACTATGATATATCAGGGACATATATGATGATCCTTGAGATATTCGCGATGTTTGACACCACGAAAGTAGAAATCAAGAAGGAGCATCAATTGTTGATGGTTGGTGAAACCACTAGTTTCAAGAAGGGCAAGGGCAAGAAGGGATACTTCATGAAACGGCAATTCAGCTGCTGCTCTAGTGAAGAAACCCAAGGTTGAACCCAAACCCGAGACTAAGTGCTTCTGTAATAAGGGGAACAGCCACTGGAGCAGAATTACCCTAGATACTTGGTAGATAAGAAGGATGGCAAGGTCGATAGAAGTATATTGGATATACATTGTGTTGATGTGTACTTTACTAGTACTCCTAGTAGCACCAGGGTATTAGATACCGGTTCGGTTGCTATGTGTTAGTAACTCGAAATAAAAGCTACAGAATAAACGGAGACTAGCTAAAGGTGAGCTGACGATATGTGTTGGAAGTGTTTCCAATGTTGATATGATCAAGCATCGCACGCTCCCTCTACCATCGAGATTGGTGTTTGCATTGAGCATAGACATGATTGGATTATGTCTATCGCAATATGGTTATTCATTTAAGGAGAATAATGGTTACTCTGTTTATTTGAATAATATCTTCAATGGTCTTGCACCTAAAATGAATGGTTTATTGAATATCGATCGTAGTGATACACATGTTCATGCCAAAAGATAGTAATGATAGTACCACCTACTTGTGGCACTGCCACGTAAGTCATATCGGTATAAAACACATGAAGAAGCTCCATGTTGATGGATCTTTGGGCTCACTCGTTTTTGAAAAGTTTGAGACATGCGAACCATGTCTATTGGTGTATATGCATGAAGAAACTCCATGCAAATGGACCGTTTGAACTCACTTGATCTTGAATCACTTGAGACATGCAAATCATACCACATGGGCAAGATGACTGAAATCCTCGGTTTCAGTAAAATGGAACTAGAAAGCAACTTGTTGGAAGAAATACATTTTGATGTGTGCAGTCCAATGAGTGTTGAGGCGTGTAGTGGATATCGTTATGTTCTTACTTCACAGATGATTTGAGTAGATGTTGAGTACATTTACTTGATAAATCACGAGTCCGAATTATTGAAAGGTTCAAGTAATTTCAGGGTGAAGTTGAAAGATCGTCGTGACAAGAGGATAAAATATCTATGATATGATCATAGAGATGAATATCTGAATTACGAGTTTGGCACAGAATTAAGACATTGTGGAAATTGTTTCACAACTAATACAGCCTGGAACACCATAGTGTGATGGTGTGTCCGAACATCATAACTGCACCCTATTGGATATGATGCATACCATGATGTCTCTTATCGAATTACCATGATAGTTTATGGGTTAGGCATTAGAGACAACCACATTCACTTTAAATAGGGCACCACGTAATTCTGATGAGATGACACCGTATGAACTATGGTTTAGAGAAACCTAAGCTGTCATTTCTTAAAAGTTTGGGGATGCGACGCTTATGTGAAAAAGTTTCAGGCTGATAAGCTCGAACCCAAAGCGGATAAATGCATCTTCATAGGACACCCAAAACAGTTGGGTATACCTCCTGTCTCAGATCCGAAAGCAATAAGGGATTGTTTCTAGAATCGGGTCCTTTCTCGAGGAAAAGTTTCTCTCGAAAGAATTGAGTGGGAGGATGGTGGAGACTTGATGAGGTTATTGAACCGTCTCTTCAACTAGTGTGTGGCAGGGCACAGGAAGTTGTTCCTGTGGCACCTACACCAATTGAAGTGGAAGCTTATGATATTGATCATGAAACTTCGGATCAAGTCACTACCAAACCTCGTGGGATGACAAGGATGCGTACTACTTCAGAGTGGTACGTAATCCTGTCTTGGAAGTCATGTTGCTAGACAACAATGAACCTACGAGCTATGGAGAAATGATGGTGGGCCCGGATTCCGATAAATGGCTCGAGGCCATAAAACCCGAGAGAGGATCCATGTATGAAAACAAAGTGTAGACTTTGGCAGAACAGCTCGATGGTCGTAAGGCTGTTGAGTGCAGATGGATTTTAAAAGGAAGACGGACAATGATGGTAAGTATCACCATTAAGAAAGCTTGACTTGTCGTTAAGATGTTTTCCGACAAGTTCAAGGAGTTGACTGCGATGAGACTTTCTCACTCGTAGCGATGCTAAGAGTCTGTTGGAATTATATTAGCGATTACTGCATTATTTATGAAATCTTGCAGATAGGATGTCAAAACATTGTTTCCTCGATGATTTTCTTGAGGAAAGGTTGTATGTGATACAACCGGAAGGTTTTGTCAATCCTGAAAGATGCTAATAAGTATGCAAAGCTCTAGCAATCCTTCTAAGGACTGGAGTAAGCATCTCGGAGTTGGAATGTATGCTTTGATGATGATCAAAGATTTTGGGTTTATACAAAGTTTATGAGAAACTTGTATTTCCAAAGAAGTGAGTGGGAGCACTATAGAATTTCTGATGAGTATATGTTGTTGACATATTGTTGATCAGAAATGACGTAGAATTTCTGGAAAGCATATAGGGTTATTTGGAAAGTGTTTTTCAATGGAAAGCCTGGATTAAGCTACTTGAGCATTGAGCATCAAGATCTATAAGGATAGATCAAAACGCTTAATGGTACTTTCAAATGAGCACATTCCTTGACATGATCTTGAAGGTGTTCAAGATGGATCAGTCAAAGAAGGAGTTCTTGCCTGAGTTGTAAGGTATGAAGTTAAGACTTAAAAGCTCGACCACGGCAGAATAGAGAGAAAGGACGAAGGTCGTCCCCTATGCTTAAGACGTAGGCTCTACAGTATGCTATGCTGTGTACCGCACCTGAAGTGTGCCTTGCCATGAGTCAGTCAAGGGGTACAAGAGTGATCCAAGAATGGATCACAGGACAGCGGTCAAAGTTATCCTTAGTAACTAGTGGACTAAGGAATTTTCTCGATTATGGAGGTGGTAAAAGAGTTCGCCGTAAAGGGTTACGTCGATGCAAGCTTAACACCTATCCGGATAGCTCTGAGTAGAGAAGCCGGATACGTATAGTGGAACAACCATTTGGAATAGCTCCAAGTGGAGCGTGGAAGCAGCATTTACAATATGACCTAAAGATTTGTGAAGTACATACGGATCTGAATGTTGCAGACCCGTTGACTAAAACCTCTCTTACAAGCAGAACATGATCAAACCCTAGAACTCATTGAGTCTTAATCACATGATGATGTGAACTAGTTTAATGACACTAGTAAACTCTTTGGATGTTGGTCACATGGTGATGTGACCTGTCAGTGTTAATCACATGGTGATGTGAACTAGATTATTGACTCTAGTGCAAGTGGGAGACTGTTGGAAATATGCCCTAGAGGCAATAATAAAAGTGTTATTATTATATTTCTTTGTTCATGATAATAGTCTTTTATTCATGCTATAACTGTATTATCCGGAAATCATAATACACGTGTGAATACATAGACCACAATATGTCCCTAGTGAGCCTCTAGTTGACTAGCTCGTTGTGATCAACAGATAGTCATGGTTTCCTGGCTATGGACATTGGATGTCGTTGATAATGGGATCACATCATTAGGAGAATGATGTGATGGACAAGACCCAATCCTAAGCCTAGCACAAAGATCGTGTAGTTCGTATGCTAAAGCTTTTCTAATGTCAAGTATCTTTTCCTTAGACCATGAGATTGTGCAACTCCCGGATACCGTAGGAATGCTTTGGGTGTACCAAACGTCACAACGTAACTGGGTGGCTATAAAGGTGCATTACAGGTATCTCCGAAAGTGTCTGTTGGGTTGGCACGAATCGAGACTGGGATTTGTCACTCCGTGTAAATGGAGAGGTGTCTCTGGGCCCACTCGGTAGGACATCATCATAGTGTGCACAATGTGACCAAGGGGTTGATCACGGGATGATGTGTTACGGAACGAGTAAAGAGACTTGCCGGTAACGAGATTGAACAAGGTATCGGTATACCGACGATCGAATCTCGGGCAAGTAAAATACCGCTAGACAAAGGAAATTGTATACGGGATTGATTGAGTCCTTGACATCGCGGTTCATCCGATGAGATCATCGTGGAACATGTGGGAGCCAACATGGGTATCCAGATCCCGCTGTTGGTTATTGACCGGAGAACGTCTCGGTCATGTCTGCATGGTTCCCGAACCCGTAGGGTCTACACACTTAAGGTTCGATGACGCTAGGGTTATAAAGGAAGTTTGTATGTGGTTACCGAATGTTGTTCGGAGTCCCGGATGAGATCCCGGACGTCACGAGGAGTTCCGGAATGGTCCGGAGGTAAAGATTTATATATGGAAAGTTGTTGTTCAGGTTCCGGAAAAAGTTCGGGTTTTTTCGGTATTGTACCGGGAAGCTTCCAGAAGGTTCCGGAGGATTCTGGAGGGGTCCGGAGGTCCGGAAATTGTTCCACCACGTCCAATACAGTAGCATGGGCTGTAGGGGGGGCGCCCTAGCCTTAATGGGCCAGGGGCACCAGCCCCCCCAAGGCCCATGCGCATGGGAGGGGGAAACCCTAAGGGGGAGGGCCTCCACTTGACTTGGGAGGCACTCCTCCCCCCCTTGGCCGCACCCCTTCCTTGGAGGAAGGGGCAAGGCTGCGCCTCCCCCCTCTCCCTTGCCCCTATATATAGTGGAGGGGAGGGAGGACAGCCATACCTGAAGCCCTGGCGCCTCCCTCCCTCCCGTGACACCTCCTCCTCTCCCGCAGGTGCTTGGCGAAGCCCTGCAGGATTGCCACGCTCCTCCACCACCACCACGCCGTTGTGTTGCTGCTGGATGGAGTCTTCCTCAACCTCTCCCTCTCTCCTTGCTGGATCAACGCGTGGGAGATGTCACCGGGCTGTACGTGTGTTGAACGCGGAGGTGCCGTCCGTTCGGCACTAGGATCTCCGGTGATTTGGATCACGACGAGTACGACTCCTTCAACCCCGTTCTCTTGAACGCTTCCGCTTAGCGATCTACAAGGGTATGTAGATGCACTCTCCTTCTCCTCGTTGCTGGTTTCTCCATAGATAGATCTTGGTGACACGTAGGAAAATTTTGAATTTCTGCTACGTTCCCCAACACAACCACCATTCTATTCCACCCGTAGTGCTATGTCCATGGCTCACGCTCATGTATTGCGTGAAAGTTGAAAAAGTTTGAGAATACTAAAGTATGAAACAATTGCTTGGCTGAAACCGGAGTTGTGCATGATTTGAATATTTTGTGTGATGAAGATGGAGCATGGCCAGACTATATGATTATGTAGCGATAAGCTTTCTTTGGCCATGTTATTTTGAGAAGACATAATTGCCCTTTTAGTATGCTTGAAGTATTATCATTTTCATGTCAATATTAAAATTTTGTTTTGAATCTTATGGATATGAATATTCTTGCCACAATAGAGAAGATTACATTGATAAATATGTTAGGTAGCATTCCACATTAAAAAATGTTTTTATCATTTACCTACTCGAGGACGAGCAGGAATTAAGCTTGGGGATGCTTGATACGTCTCCAACGTATCTATAATTTTTTATTGTTCCATGCTATTATATTATCCATCTTAGATGTTTTATATGCATTTATATGCTATTTTACATGATTCTTGGGACTAACCTATTAACCTAGAGCCCAGTGCCAGTTTCTATTTTCCCCTTGTTTTTGAGTTCTACAGAAAAGGAATACCAAACGGAGCCCAATTGACATGCCAATTTTTGTGGATTTTTTATGGACCAGAAGAAGCCCCTGAAGCAAAAGAGTTGGGCCAGAAGAGTCCCGAGCCAAGCATGAGGGTGGAGGGCGCGCCCCCTACTTCGTGGCTGACTCGGAGACCCCCGGTGGCACCCCGATCCGCTTGGAGCAGGGGGCCTTCGCATGTCAGCCCAGGATAACACCTGACGCACGACAGGTCCATGGTACAGCATTCCAGGTACAGGAATATTCATCAAATACATGTGTATAAGGGTACATCATTGATGGATACAATTATCTGACATAGCACTACGACTATATGGATGGCAGCGGAAGTCTATTTAAATGATGGCAGAAGTCTTGGTTTGGCAACAAATCACTCAGGATGGGCTCCATAACTCACAGGACTGGCAATATTACGGCCTAGCACGACGGAACAAGCGAATAATCTGGGCACGACCTACAAAACTAGCATGACACGCCAGGTCATACATTGAATGTACTTGCAAGACAACCAAATACATAGCATCCAAACGAACAGATGACAAAGCAAGAACCAAGCATATGCAACAGTCTACTTCAACACAACTTCTAAGCATGGCATGATATTAACTAGAATCATCAATCAAACTAGTCATGAACAACATCAAAGCATCTACTAGCATGGCATATCAAACTTACTTCTAACTAAGCAACAACAAAGCATAGCATATGAAAACATGGCATGGCATCATGAAACTATGCTGAAAATAAACTACCAATGACCTCTCGTGAAGACATATAGCATTAACATTATGCAACAATCTCTTACTCTGCCACGGCTCCTCGGAGCAAACTCATAACTTACCGAGACCTCATCTCGTGATCATATCAACACACCGTCGTGACTTCTCACAATTATCTCATAGTCCAAGTCACCACATTATTTATCACATCTTAGTTATCACATTAATTATTAGCAGGTTTATCCTCCATTTCGACCAAGACCCGATAGTGTGACCTACTACGAACTGTGCCCATGACCGAGGACGCAGCTATCGATAGATTTAACACACACTCTGCAGAGGTAGCACACTATACCCACACCACAGAACCCATAGCCTCGCTCTCCCATTCGGGTGGACCAACGGCGTTCCGACAAAACCGATCTACTGTCCTGACACTCTCCCGGCCACTCCGACCAACTCCCCTCTAGGCTAAGTCATGGGTGGCCCCGTGCCTACCAAAGGCACCAACGGCCACCGTCGTGGCAAAACAAAAACGGTCCCAAACGGGGACATGTGCACATAACCAAACTCAGGCTCACAAGGCTTATGTCCGCCTACCTGATCAGGGTAGCGCGCGCCCATAACCTTCCCTATTTGGAGGCACCACCGAGAGGCATGACAATAGACCCAGCTAGGACCTCCCATAAAGGTAAATGTGGTTGCACTGGAGAAAGCTCGATTTGGTGGCACTATGACTCGATCCCATTGATGACGGAGGAGGTTTATTATTAAGTCATGTTATTAACTTCTCCACCATCATCAACATTATGCGCATATTTAACAAGGATGCAACAATGAACATGCAGCAAACAAATGCATTAACAAATATCAAGCTTTTCAAGTGAACAGATAAAGCATATGAAACCTGACAATTGATACGTCTCCAACATATCTATAATTTTTTATTGTTCCATACTATTATATTATCTGTTTTGGATGTTTAATGGGCTTTAATATGCTCTTTTATATTATTTTTGGGACTAACCTATTAACCGGAGGCCCAGTGCCAATTTCTGTTTTCTGTGTGCCTATTTTAGAGTTTTATAGAAAAGGAATACCAAACAGAGTCCAAACGATATGAAACCTTAGCGAGGATCTTTCTTGGACAAAAAACAATCCAGAAGACTTGGAGTTGAAGTCTGGGACTCTACGAGGAGGCCACGAGGCAGGAGGGCGCGCCCCCCACCCTCGTCATCAACCCACAAGCTTGTTGGAAACAAGCCAACGAGTATCATCAAAACAACGACTGGTAATAGTAAGAAGAGGCAGGGGAGGAATGCCTAACAAAAAGAGGAGATAAACCTCCAACAGAGAAGAACCGATAGAACCTCCAACATCGAAAACATCATAGAAGATGCAAGTGAACTCCGTTACCGATGAACTCGAGCTTGTCATAAAAATGACCATAAGCTCTAAATCTCACAAAGAGAACCAAACAAGAACCAAGAAAGATAATGCAAGGATGCAATGGTTTGAGCTCTCTACGAATGATACAATCAAGCTACTTATCGAGTGCCCCCCTTGATAGTACGGCAATCGATCCTAAAATCCGGTCTCCCAACTACCACCATGAGACCGGTAAAATAGAAAACCTATCAAGGGCAAACCTTTGCCTTGCACAAAGTCCACTTGAGCTAGATGATGACGATCTTGACTCCCTCAAGTTGGACCACCTTTCTTGATTGCGTTGGCTCGATGAAGACTAGATGATTGCTCCCCATACTCCACTATGGGCGAGCCACTCTTCCACACATCTTCACAAGTTCATTGTCACCATAATGGACAGCAAGCTTCAAGCATTTGATCTCTTCGTGATGCTTCACTTGAACTTGCACACCACAACCTAACCCCACAAAGAACTCTCACGAAGATCATGGGTTAGTACACAAAGCGTAATTGACAATGCTTACCATACCATGGGATCACTCGATCCCTCACGGTACATCTTCTATGCTTTGTGTGTTGGTCAACTTGATTCACTCTTTGACTTAGTCTTGATCAACCTCTCACAAGACCAATCTTTTAGGTAATTCCTTGAATAGCACCTTGGTCGACCAAACTCTCCTTGAAACCAACACATATACTCCAAGAAAAGCCTATGGACAAAACCTTCAAATATAACTCAAGGCAACCATTAGTCCATAGAGATTGTCATCAATTACCAAAACCAAACATGGGGGCACCGCGCGTTCTTTCACCTACTCCTCATGTTAACATCAATTGATGGGCATCTCCATAGCCCGTTGATTATCGTCGTCAATGTGAGACTTTCTCCTTTTTTGTCTTCTCCACACAATCCCCATCATCATATTCTATTCCACCCATAGTGCTATATCCATGGCTCATGCTCTTGTATTGCGTGAAAGTTGAAAAAGTTTGAGATTATTTAAGTACGAAATAATTGCTTGGCTTGTCATCGGGGTGTAGAATTTGGGAACATTTTTGTGTGACGAAAATGAAGCATAGCCTAACTATATGATTTTGTAGGGATGAACTTTCTTTAGCCATGTTATTTTGAGAAGACATGATTGATTTTATTACTATGCTTGAAGTATTACTATTTCTTTTGTCAATATGAACTTTTATTTTGAATTATTTGGATCTGAACATTCATGCCACAATAAAGGAAATTACATTGAGAATTATGTTTGGTAGCGTTCCACATTAAAAAAATTGTTTTTATCATTTACCTACTCGAGGACGAGCAGGAATTAAGCTTGGGGATGCTTGATACGTCTCCAACGTATCTATAATTTTTGATTGTTCCATGCTATTATATTACCCCTTTTGGATGGTTGTCGGTGTCAAAACCGGCGGATCTCGGGTAGGGGGTCCCAAACTGTGCGTCTAGGCGGATGGTAACAAGAGACGAGGGACACGATGTTTTTACCCAGGTTCGGGCCCTCTCGATGGAGGTAAAACCCTACGTCCTGCTTGATTAATATTGATGATATGGGTAGTACAAGAGTAGATCTACCACGAGATCAAGGAGGCTAAACCCTAGAAGCTAGCCTATGGTATGATTGTTGTAATGTATGTTGTCCTACGGACTAAAGCCCTCCGGTTTATATAGACACCGGAGAGGGCTAGGGTTACACAGAGTCGGTTACAATGGTAGGAGATCTACATATCCGTATTGCCAAGCTTGCCTTCCACGCCAAGGAAAGTCCCATCCGGACACGGGACGGAGTCTTCAATCTTGTATCTTCGTAGTCTTGGAGTCCGGCGGACATTGATAGTCCGGCTGTCCGGACACCCCCTAGTCCAGGACTCCCTCAGTAGCCCCCGAACCAGGCTTCAATGACGATAAGTCCAGCGCGTTTATAGTCTTCGGCGTTGCAAGGCGGGTTTTCCCTTCAAATTCCATGTACCTGCCGAACAGTGTCCGGCTTCATCTTGAATACTGTGTTCCTCGGCTTCTACACCAAATAATGGCCCTCTTCCACGCGTCGCACGAATGCGAAAAGCCAGGGTGTCTTTTGCATTTCACCCCCCAATTGTGCGAGTTGCCCGCCTATAAAAGAGGCAAGAATCCAGATCCAAACCACACCATCTTCCTCCCGCGAATACTCCATCGAAGCGCCTTTGACCTAGAAATCCATTCCACCATGGATCGTCAACACGGCTCTTCTTCGCGCGCTCCCAGCCCACCGCCGAGGAGTTGGAGGAGGTGCTCTATTTCGCACAACGAGCTCGAGAAGCTCCAAACGGGGGGATTCCTCCCTCCGGCCTTTATGATCCCAGTCCGGGCCGGACTGGTTACTTATCAAGGTGGGAGACAGGCGGAGGACACTCCCAGCCCCAATAAGGGGGAGCGAGTATGTTTCGTCCCTTATCTGACAAGGGGACTCGGATTTCCAATACATCCGTTCCTCCGCGGGCTCCTGAAGTTCTACGGACTCCAGCTCCACCACCTCACGCCCGCATCTGTCCTGCATATCGCGGGCTACGTAGCTCTTTGCGAGCTATTCCTGGGCATTGAGCCCCATTTCGCATTGTGGAAGAGGCTGTTTTGCCTCGTACCCCGTTCTTACCAGGGGTCCATATATCAAGTGGGCGGCGCCAAAATATGGCGCATCGCCGGGACCGGATACCTATCCGGCACTCCCAAGAAGGCATCCGAAGACTGGCCCTCGGAGTGGTTTTATATAGGAGACGCTCCGCTACCAGACCCAGTTCGGATCGGCCTCCCGGAGTTTAGTGCTGCTCCCTTGAAGAAACGCCTCAGCTGGCGCCCACGGAGCCCCCGATTGGAGAAAGACAAGAGCGTCCACTACTTGATGGGCCGGATAAGATTAATGGCTCATTCCGGCTTGACCATGATCGGAGTCATGGCGACATGCATCAAGCGAGGGGTACAGCCACTGCAATACAGAGGCCACCCCATGTGGGATTTCAACGGGGAAGACGACGCTACCCGGCACGGCCGCAAAGGGCCGGATTTGACCAAGGATCTGGTGAAGATCCTGTCCAGCCTGTACAAGGGGGAGAAGGAGGATTTCCTTCGAACGAACCCTTTGAATGGGTTTTCCATGATCAAACCCAGAGGATGGGTAAGTGAACACCTTGAAGGGCCCAACCCATGCTTTCGAAGTTTAAGCTTCTTACATTATGTCTTCGGCGCAGGGTCTACGCCGGACTGTGGAGGACATGGTAAGTCCTGCTCCACAACCCGAGGATCCAAAAGGATTCCTGGATCCGGCCTCCGAAGAGGACCCGGATATCGAGGTGGAGCTGATCGACGGGGTGTATCACCAGCTTAGCATAGACAATGCTTTGGTCGCCATTACGGCGGACTACCCCAGGCTAAGTCCGGCTTCCCAGGTGACCGCGACCGAAGTCCGGACACCATTATCTCATCCCTGCCCATTTCTGACCTTCGCGAACGATGGTATTTTGCAGGAAGCGCCTTTACGGCAGGAAGCCGAGCTCGCGGCGGCCGACCAACAGAGGTCAGTCCGAACCAGCAGGCGGAAAAGGAGCGCAGTGCGGACGGAAACGTCGCCGCAAAGGTATAGCTCGTATTTGAATTTTTAGAGAAACGTTCCGAGGAAACGTCTGAGTGCCCATGATCTTTGTAGGAGAAAAAGCGCTCGCCGGACTGCGAGCGCAGGAATTGCCAATCCGACCAACACCGGCCAGGCTCCAGCGCCCGGCCTGGAGGGGAAGGCAAGCGCAAGACGCGAGCCGGATCCTTCTCCAGCGGAGGATACCGACAGACTATCCGCCACCAAGTCTAAGGTGGAGAGCGCCATGAACCATAGGCGCCACCGGACAGTATTTCAAGAAGCGTGCTTTTCCCCTGAGGCATTGGATGCTTTTAACGCAGGGGACGCGCATCTCCGTGCTGCTCAAAATGGTTTTACCAGAGCCACAGAGCAGTATGTGAAAGACATACGGGTAAGGAAATTTTAATGGTTGTATATACCAGTAGCCCCCGAGACTTAAAGTAGTTATGCTAACTGATTTAAGGATCATTGGAAATTTCAGGCACTTAACGAGAAGAACGCCCAGCTGTCTCGGGAGCTGCAAGATTGCAAGGCCCAACTTGAGGCCGCACTTGCTGCCGCAGGAGGAGACGGAAAGACCCCTCCTGGTAACACATTTTTATTAATAAATATAAGCGCTGTGCGGCGTGCGCGCGAGTCTAATAATGACATTTGCAGGTACCGCCGGACAAGATCCGGACAGGCAAGCATTGCTACGCCAGCTAAAGGCTGGCGAGAGTGTGCTGAATAGGGTTCAGCAGGAAAGGAACAAGCTCCAGGATGCCAACGCTAAGCTCGGAGAAGAGCTGAAAGGCGCTCAGGCCGAGCTGTCCGGCTCCGTTAAGGAGAATCAGTGGCTTCGTTGCGGCATTTATAGTAAGTGCTTGAGCGAACTCTTTTGAAAAGAAGAGTTCGGCGAGGAAGTATTTTGACATGATATGTCTTGTAGGTATACTCACGGGTCGTCCTGCAGAGGAGATGCCCATATCAATGGGTGATCAGCTTCCCGAACTGTTGCAGCTACTCGAACAAGTTCAGCAGGCAATAAGCGGCGTCGTTCAGGCTTTATGGCCAGCCCTCACCCTACCCGAGGGCCTCGGGGAGCTTGCGGAGAAGCTGCAGGGAGTGCGGCAGCGCTTCCATTTGTGGAAGATTTCGGCTTGCCGTCAAGGTGCCAGAGAGGCTTGGGCCATGGTGAAGACGCGGTACAAGAAGGCGGATCCCAACCACATGGCCGAAGTTGGACCGGCGGGGCCCGATGGGAAGGAGATCCCTGTGAGTTTAGTGTATAGCCAAGTAGAGTTGGCTGCTAAATTTTCCCAACAGGACTGTAAACTAGACAGCCTGTTAGACGGGATTGAGGAGGAATACAATCAATAAATTTGACAATGTATGTTATCCTTTAAAGTGACATGTGAAATGCCTTCTAGCCGGATTGTAGATCGTTTGTCTTTGCCGACCTTTTCGCTTCGACCTCGGGACCCTAGAGTCCGGAGTGTGTCCGAATACCTTTTTGGTTAAGAAACAACCGTGGTATGCATGGAGACTAGGCGTAGGGGTCATTAGTGCTTTATCAGACAAGTGCCCAACTAGTTATGTTATATTACATGGTTAGTAAGAAACATCTTCCAGGGAGAATAGTTCCGTTAAGGGTTCCTTTCGCTGGGAGGCATGCCCCAAAGTGCATGTCCGGACTGCAAAGAAAGCAGTAAAACATCTGGGGGCAAATAGATAAATAGGTAAAAAGTCATCTTTTAAGTCACCGACCGAATATTCCCTTAAGAACGCTAGCTTTCGGCTTCACCCAGTCTGAGGTACACATCCGGCTGACCCGGCAGTAACAATCGCAGAGGTGCTCCCTTTACCTCCTAGCCGAACAATCGGGAACGTAGGGGTAAGCACAGGAGCCAGGCAACCCAGCTTGGCCAAAACTTAAGTCATATCGATGCATATAATGGCGAGTAAAAGGTACATGTGGAAGCTTGACACATGTGATGGGTATAAAACCCGTATAATTGAGCTTCTGTAAAAGAAGCCCCCAGGAATAATGAGTGCGGATAGCACATCATGCGTATAATTGAGCTTCTGTAAAAGAAGCCCCCAGGAATAGTGAGTGCGGATAGCACATCATGCATATGCAAAGAATGCAAAAGTAGGCCCGGAAGGGCTTTTAAGTGAAAAGGATAAAAAGAGAAACAAAAGACAGCCAAAGTGTAAAAGTTTGGACGGGGGAAGGGGACGAACTCTTAGTCCAGCGCTAGGCATAGAATCGTCGGAGGCGGGCTGCGTTCCATGGGTTCGGCTCGAGTCGGTGATCCGACGCATTTCGTAGACGATATGCTCCGCCGGTCAGTACTTGATCGATAATGAAGGGGCCCTCCCATTTGGGCTTGAGCTTGTCCTTTTTCTTGTCCGGCAGGCGTAGAACTAGTTCACCAACGTTGTAAGTCTTGGTCCGTACTTCTCTGCTTTGATATCTTCGGGCCTGCTGCTGATAGAATGCGGAACGAGCCTTCGCAACGTCACGTTCTTCCTCCAATGTGTCCAAGCTGTCCTGCCGATCAAGCTCGGCCTCTCTTTCCTCATACATGCGCACTCGAGGTGAGTCATGAATAATGTCACAGGGCAAGACTGCCTCTGCGCCGTATACCATAAAAAATGGTGTGAATCCAGTAATACGGTTAGGCGTTGTCCGCAGCCCCCAGAGTACGGAGTCGAGCTCCTCGACCCATTGTGTGTCGGATTTAGTGAGTGACCTCACTAGTCTGGGTTTAATGCCGCTCATTATGAGACCATTTGCTCTTTCCACTTGACCGTTGGTTTGAGGGTGATAGACTGACGCATAGTCGAGCTTGATGCCCATATTTTTGCACCATGACTTAACCTCGTCGGCTGTGAAGTTCGTGCCGTTGTCGGTGATGATGCTGTGGGGGACTCCGTAACGGTGTACCACCCCTGATATAAAGTCTATCACTGGTCCGGACTCTGCCGTTTTGACCGGTTTGGCCTCTATCCATTTGGTGAATTTATCCACCATGACCAATAGGTATTTTTTCTTGTGGGTTCCCCCTTTAAGGGGTCCAACCATGTCAAGCCCCCAGACCGCGAACGGCCAGGTAATGGGTATGGTTTTGAGGGCGGTGGGTGGCATGTGGCTCTGATTAGCAAAGAGCTAACAACCGACGCATCGCTGGACCAAGTCCTGTGCGTCTGCCCGAGCCGTCGGCCAATAAAATCCTGTACGGAATGCCTTTCCTACAAGGGCCCGGGCTGTTGCGTGGTGTCCGCCTAGTCCGGCATGAATTTCAGCCAGGAGGTTTCGCCCTTCTTCTTCGGAGATACACCTTTGAAGGACTCCGGTGGTACTTTTCTTATAAAGTTCTCCCTCATAGACCTTGTAGGCCTTCGATCGCCGGACTATGTAGCGGGCCTCATTTTGGTCTTCGGGAAGTTCCTGCCTAAGTAAGTAGGCTAGGAAAGGTTCTGTCCACGCGGCGATTACTGCCATTATGACGTGGGCGGAGGGTGTTATGTCGTCTGCCGAATCACCAGTTGGTGCGGTTTTCTCCGGTTTGTAGCTACCGGGCTCCTCTTCCCATAGTACGGATGGCTTGAAGAGCCGTTCCAGGAAGATATTTGGAGGGACGGCATCACGTTTCGCACCGATGCGTGCCAGGACGTCGGCTGCTTGGTTACTATCTCGGGCTATGTGATGGAATTCGAGTCCTTCAAACCGAGCTGACATTTTTAGGACAGCGTTGCGATATGCTGCCATTTTCGGATCCTTGGCGTCGAAGTCTCCATTTATTTGGGATATTGCCAGGTTTGAGTCCCCGCGCACCTCTAGGCGTTGAATGCCCATGGAGACCGCCATCCGGAGACCATGTAACAGGGCCTCGTATTCGGCTGCATTGTTGGAGTCCGTGTACATTATTTGAAGTACATACTGGACTGTATCTCCGGCGGGGGACGTCAGTACGACGCCAGCCCCCAGTCCGGCCAACATTTTGGAGCCGTCGAAGTGCATAGTCCATTTGGAGTATGCGCCGTACTCTTTAGGGAGTTCGGCTTCAGTCCATTCAGCGACGAAGTCAGCCAAAACTTGTGACTTTATAGCTCGTCGAGGTTTGTAAGTGATGTCGAATGGTAAGAGCTCAATGGCCCATTTTGCTATCCTGCCCGTTGCGTCGCGGTTATTTATAATGTCATTGAGTGGTACTTCAGAGGCCACTGTTATCGGGCACTCTTGAAAGTAGTGCCGGAGCTTTCGAGACGCCATGAACACCGCATATGCTATCTTTTGATAGTGCGGGTAACGGGATTTGCAGGGGGTTAACACAGTGGATACATAATACACTGGTTTTTGAAGAGGGAATTTATGCCCTTCTGTCGCTCGTTTGACGACGAGGACTGCGCTTACAACTTGATGTGTTGCTGCGATGTATAACAACATTGGTTCGCCCAGAGTGGGCGCAGCCAGGACCAGATTTGTTGCCAGTATGGCCTTTATTTCTTCGAGTCCGGCAGTGGCAGCATCCGTCCACTCGAAGTGTTCGGTGCGCCTGAGGAGGCGATAGAGGGGCAACGCCTTTTCTCCTAAACGGGAGATAAAGCGGCTTAAGGCTGCCACGCATCCTGTTAATTTTTGTATTTGTTTGAGGTCTTTTGGAATATCCAACTCTGATAGAGCTCGGATTTTGGCCGGATTTGCTTCAATTCCTCTACCGGATACGATGAAGCCCAGCAGCTTTCCGGCTGGTACGCCGAAAACGCATTTTTCCGGATTCAGCTTGATGTCATATGCTCTGAGGTTGTCGAATGTGAGCCTCAAATCGTCTACTAAAGTTTCGACGTGTTTTGTTTTGACGACTACGTCGTCTACATATGCCTCGACTGTTTTGCCGATCTGGGTGGCCAGACATGTTTGAATCATGCGCTGATGTGTTGCGCCGGCGTTTTTGAGTCCGAAGGGCATCGTGTTGAAGCAGAATGGTCCATATGGAGTGATGAATGCCGTTGCGGCTTGGTCTGCTTCCGCCATCTTGATTTGATGATAGCCAGAGTATGCGTCCAGGAAGCACAACGAATCGTGCCCTACTGTGGCATCGATAATTTGATCGATGCGGGGGAGAGGGAAGGGATCCTTTGGGCAAGCTTTATTGAGGTCTTTAAAATCGACACAGAGGCGCCAGGATTTATCCTTCTTTGGTACCATCACCAAATTTGCTAGCCAGTCCGGATGTTTGATATCTCTAATGAATCCGGCTTCCAATAGTTTGGCTAGCTCTTCTCCCATTGCCTGTCTTTTGGGCTCGGAAAATCGTCGAAGAGCCTGTTTGACTGGCTTGAATCCTTTTAGGATGTTGAGGCTGTGTTCTGCCAACCTGCGAGGGATTCCGGGCATGTCTGAAGGATGCCAGGCGAAGATATCCCAATTTTCCCGAAGGAATTCACGCAGTGCGGCATCTACTTTGGGGTTCAACTGTGCCCCAATGGAGGCCGTCTTTGTCGGGTCCGTTGGATGGACCTGGAATTATATTATCTCGTCTGCTGGTTTGAAGGAGGTGGACTTGGATCTTTTATCGAGTATCACATCGTCCCTGTTCACCGTAGAGCGCAGCGCGGTGAGTTCCTCTGCCGCTAAGGCTTCGGATAGTGCCTCGAGGGCTAGTGCGGCTGTCTTGTTTTTGGCGCGGAGTGCTATGTCCGGATCACTAACGAGAGTGATTATTCCGCTGGGCCCAGGCATTTTCAGCTTCATGTACCCGTAATGAGGTATTGCTTGAAAAATTGTGAATGCCTCTCGTCCTAATATGGCGTGATACCCACTGCTGAACGAGGCCACCTGGAACGTGACTTCTTCGGATCTGTAATTGTCCGGAGAGCCGAACACCACATCGAGTGTGATTTTTCCGGTGCAGCGCGCTTCCCGGCTAGGGATTATTCCTCTAAAGGTTGTGCTGCTTCGCTCAATACGGCTCCAATCGATTTCCATTTTTCGCAGAGTTTCCTCGTAAATGAGGTTTAGTCCGCTGCCGCCGTCCATGAGGACTTTTGTCAGTCGAAAGCCGTCCACTATGGGACTAAGTACCAGTGCGGCTGGGGCTCTGGTTGTTCGGAATGTGGGCTCGTCGCTGCCATTGAAGGTAATAGCTGTGTCGCTCCATGGATTTGCTGTTGCTACTTGGTAGACTTCGGCGAGTTCGCGGATTGATCGTTTTCGCATATTATTTGATGCGAAAGTCTTGAAGACTGTTGATACCGTGCTGGTATTGTTGGAGTGGTTTCCCGGAGCTAGAAGCTCTTCGCCACTTTTGGCCACCTGCCGTAATATCCAACATGCTCGAAGGCTATGTGTTGGGACGGCTCCCTCTGTATTATGAAGCTTACAGGGTCCATTGAGCTATCCCTCCAGTACGGTTCCGTTTCCCTTATTGGGTTTTTGTTTTTTCGTTTTTGCATCTGGGGCCTGAGTGTAAGGCGCCCTTTTACTGCGGACTGGGTTTGGGGCCGGATTATCCCAAAATTGATTTTCGGTTTTTTGGAAACTCTCCATCGCACAGTACTTTCGTACCATGGATGCCAGATCGGTGAAGCGCGCAATTTTGCGACGATCAATGGCGTTTAGTATTCCCTTGTCTGTGCAGTTATTGCGGAAGATTGATATTGCATTTTCCTCTCGGCAGTCCTTTATCCTGTCCATAACCAGGAGGAATCTGGCCCAATAGTGATGTACTGTTTCTGTAGGCTCTTGCCGTATTAGAGATAGATCGCATATGTCTGGGCGGGTGGGTGGAATAAAATCCGGATCCCTGCCCATCTTGAGGCTCAAAGGCCAAGGGGTTTCCGAATTCGGAAGTGTGGTTTGCTGGGGACAATCCAGCGAGTCCGGGGCGATGCATGATTTTAAGTTCAATGCTCGATCGAAGTCCGTCCCCCCGCGGGAATCCGACATGGAGGGTTCGGGAATCCGGACATGAATTGTTTTCAATACTGGCAAAGAGTTGCCGTATTGCTCTTCCACCACTGCGACGTGGTGGGTGGCCTGGGGAGAGTTAATCTCTCTTAGATCGGTTTTAAGCCCAATCTGGTTGTAGTCCGTAGCGACTCCCAGGGCAGCGATGCGATCCAAGAGCTCGTTAACAGACGAGAGCTCTATTGGATCTAACTGTTCGGCAGCTTTAGGGCTGACGCGAAGATTGCTTTCGACGACTTGAGAAGTCATTGCCGAAGCGGCGGCCGGACAGGCGGTCATGAGGAAACCACCAAGCCGGATAGTTTGGCCGGCGGCCAAGGCCCCTCCGGCGAAAACACCGTCTTTGAAGACGGGTGGAGGCATCCGCTCTACCGGTGACGACACAGGGGAACTCTCAATGAAAGCACCAATGTCGGTGTCAAAACCGGCGGATCTCGGGTAGGGGGTCCCGAACTGTGCGTCTAGGCGGATGGTAACAGGAGACGAGGGACACGATGTTTTTACCCAGGTTCGGGCCCTCTCGATGGAGGTAAACCCCTACATCCTGCTTGATTAATATTGATGATATGGGTAGTACAAGAGTAGATCTACCACGAGATCAAGGAGGCTAAACCCTAGAAGTTAGCCTATGGTATGATTGTTGTAATGTATGTTGGCCTACGGACTAAAGCCCTCCGGTTTATATAGACACCGGAGAGGGCTAGGGTTACACAGAGTCGGTTACAATGGTAGGAGATCTACATATCCGTATTGCCAAGCTTGCCTTCCACACCAAGGAAAGTCCCATCCGGACACGGGACGGAGTCTTCAATCTTGTATCTTCGTAGTCTTGGAGTCCGGCGGACATTGATAGTCCGGCTGTCCGGACACCCCCAAGTCCAGGACTCCCTCAATGGTTATGGGCTTTATTTTACACATTTATATCATTTTTGGGACTAGCCTACTAACCGGAGGCCCAGCCCGTATTGCTGTTTTTTTTGCCTATTTCAGTATTTCGAAGAAAAGGAATATCAAACGAAGTCCAGACGGAATGAAACCTTCGGGAGCGTGATTTTTTGAACGAACGTGATCCAAAGGACTTGGAGTGCATGTCAAGAAGCAGCCGAGGCGGCCACGAGGGTGGGGGCGCGCCCACCCCTACAAGGCGCGTCCCCCTGTCTCGTGGGCCCCTCGGGCGGCCACCGACCTACTTCTTCCTCCTATACATACCCACGTACCCCAAAAACATCCAGGGAGCCAATGAAAAACAATTCCCACCGCCGTAACCTTCTGTATCCGCGAGATCCCATCATGGAGCCTTCGCCGGCGCTCCGCTGGAGGGGGAATCGACCACGGAGGGCTTCTACATCAACACCATATCCCTTCCGATGAGTTGTGAGTAGTTTACCACAGACCTTCGGGTCCATAGTTATTAGCTAGATGGCTTCTTCTCTCTTTTTGGATCTCAATACCATGTTCTCCCCCTCTCTTGTGGAGATCTATTCGATGTAACTCTTTTTGCGGTGTGTTTGTCGAGATCTAATGAATTGTGGGTTTATGATCAAGTTTATCTATGAGAAATATTTGAATCTCCTCTGAATTCTTTTATGTATGATTGAGTTATCTTTGCAAGTCTCTTCGAATTATTAGTTTGGTTTGGCCTACTAGATTGATCTTTCTTGCAATGGGAGAAGTGCTTAGCTTTGGGTTCAATCTTGCGGTGTCCTTACCCAGTGACAGCAGGGGTTGCAAGGCACGTATTGTATTGTTGCCATCGAGGATAAAAAGATGGGGTTTATATCATATTGCTTGAGTTTATCCCTCTACATCATGTCATCTTTCTTATTGCGTTACTCTGTTCTTATGAACTTAATACTCTAGATGCATGCTGGATAGCGGTTGATGTGTGGAGTAATAGTAGTAGATGCAGGCAGGAGTCGGTCTACTTGTCACGGACGTGATGCCTATATACATGATCATGCCTAGATAATCTCATAATTATTCGCTTTTCTATCAATTGCTCGACAGTAATTTGTTCACACACTGTAATACTTATGCTATCTCTAGAGAAGCCAGTAGTGAAACCTATGGCCCCCGGGTCTATCTTTTATCATATAAGCCTTCAATCTACTTTTATTTGCATCTTTGCTTTTCCAATCTATATCATAAATACCAAAAATATATTTATCTTATCATACTATCTCTATCAGATCTCACTTTCGCAAGTGGCCGTGAAGGGATTGACAACCCCTTTATTGCGTTGGTTGCGAGTTATTTGTTTGTTTATGTAGGTGCGTGGGACTTTTGAGGAGCCTCCTACTGGATTGATACCTTGATTCTCAAAAACTGAGGGAAATACTTATGCTACTATTGTTGCATCACCCTTTCCTCTTCAAGGAAAACCAACGCAAGCTCAAGACGTAGCAGCGAGAAACAACATAAGATCCAACTATAATAGCAAAGCTCGCGATACATCAAGATCGTGCCATATCAAGAACATGAGAGAGAGAGAGAGGGAGATCAAACACATAACTACTGGTACATACCCTCATCCCCGAGGGTGAACTACTCCCTCCTCATCACCGAGAGCGCGGGGATGATGAAGACGACCACCAGTGATGGATCCCCCCTCTGGCAAGGTGCCGGAACAGGGTCCCGATTGGTTTTTGGTGGCTACAGAGGCTTGCAACGGCGGAACTCCCGATCTAGGTTTCTTTTGGGGGGGTTTCTATATTTACAGGATTTTTTGGCATCGGGAACAAGTCAGGGGGGTCGCCGAGTCATCCACGAGGTAGGGGGCCGCGCCCAGGGTGGTGGGGCGCGCCCTCCACCCTCGTGGATGGCTCGGGACTCTTCTGGCCCAACTCTTTTGCTCCGGGGGCTTCTTCTGGTCCATAAAAATCCACAAAAATTGGCATGTCAATTGGACTATATTTGGTATTCCTTTTCTCTAAAACTCAAAAACAAGGAAAACCAAAAAATGGCACTGGGCTCTAGGTTAATAGGTTAGTCCCAAAAATCATATAAAATAGCATATAAATGCATATAAGACATCCAAGATTGATAATATAATAGCATGGAATAATAAAAAATTATAGATACGTTGGAGACGTATCAAGCGGCCACCGAGCCCCTGGGTGCAGTAGGAAGGGGACGACCCAGGGTGATGGGTCGAGCCGAACTGTGCACTAAGCCCAATGCTCCGGGGCCTTTTCATTTCTTTTTTTAATTAACTTCATTTTTCTTTTAAATTGTTTTGTTTGCACTTTCCTTTTTAAAAGCAGAATAGTTTTATAAAATATAAAACTTGGTCCAATATTTATATTGCAAATTTAGACACTGCCTCAAAAGTTTGAGGATTATTTGAATCCATTTGAATTTTGTTTAAACATAAATGATTTAAATTTGGTGTTGTTCTTCTACGGTTTTGGTTGTTATAGGGCAATTAAATATTTTATTAGATGTTAGATGTTGTTTGTTAATTAGTTAGTGAAATTTTTAACCTTTTGAACATTTTCAATTCACTGTTTTATGAAACTATAATTTGACTTGTTATTCGAATTTTTATTTGAACTAAGTTTGAAATAAGTGAGTTTTAGCAAATATTTTAATTATGATGACCTGGCATCATTAACAGGGGTTTACTGTAGCTTGATTAACCGGGTGTTACAATTTGTCACTCTGAGTATGGGAGAGGTATCTCTGAGCCCTCTCGGAGTCTCGGTAATACACATCATAAGAAGACTTGCAAGCAAAGTGATTAATGAGTTAGTTGCAGGATGATGTATTACGAAACGAGTAAAGAGACTTGCTGGTAACGAGATTGAACTAGGTATGAATATACCGACGATCGAATCTCGGGCAAGTAACATACCGATGGACAAAGAGAATTACATATGTTGTCACAACGGTTCAACCGATAAAGATCTTCTTAGAATATGCAGGAGCCAATATGGGCATCCAGGTTCCACTATTGGTTACTGACCGGAGAGGTGTCTCGGTCATGTCTACATAGTTCTCGAACCCTAGGGTCCGCATGCTTAACGTTCGATGACGATAAAGTATTATATGAGTTATATGATTTGGTGACCGAATGTTGTTCGGAGCCCCGGATGAGATCACGGACATGACGAGGATTCTCGAAATGGTCAAGAGGTAAAGATTGATATATAGGACGATAGTATTCGGACACCAAAAGTGTTCCGGAGGGTACCAGGTACATATCGGGTTACAGGAAGGGGTTCCGGGCACCCCTGGCAAAAGATATGGGCCTTTTGGGCCAAGAGGGGAAAAGCACCAGCCTCCAGGGGCTGGTGCGCCCTCCATATGGGCCGAACCAGGAGGAGAAAGGAAAGAGGAGAAGGGAAAAGGGAAAGGGGGGATTCAGCCTCCCCCTTCCCTCCCTCCTCCCTCCTCTTTCCTTCTTCTCCGGTAAATATGGAAGGGGGGGGGGCGAATTGGGGTGGAACCCCAAGTATGATTTGCCTACTTGGGGCGCCCCTAGCACACACCAAACCAATTGTTAGCCGTGTGAGGCGCCCCCTCCACCGTTTACTCCCACGGTCATATCTTCGTAGTGCTTAGGCGAAGCCCTGCGCGGATCACTTCACCGTCACCGTCACCACGCCGTCGTGCTGGCGGAACTCATCTACTACCTCGACGTCTTGCTGGATCAAGAAGGCAAGGGACGTCATCAAGCTGAACGTGTGCAGAACTCAGAGGTGACGTACATTTGGTACTCGATCGGTGGATCACAAAGAAAGTTCGACTACATCAACCGCGTTGTGAAATGCTTCCGCTTACGGTCTATGAGGGTACGTAGACACACTCTCCCCCTCGTTGCTATGCATCTCCTAGATAGATCTTGTGTGAGCGTAGGATTTTTTTTTGAAATTGCATGCTACGTTCCCCTACATCTGCCTCGAAGGAACGTGCCAGTAAAAAGTTGCCTCGGGCCACAATTTGAGGGGAGCAGTAACTGCTCGACCTGTCATGGGGTGAGTCGTTTCGATAAAAGTTGTCAGACTGAGTGGAACCGTTCACGCCGATGTGCTTGACCTTCAAGGCTAAGATACCCAATCTCTTCAGGCAAAGGGAACAGGTTCTGTCGAGCTCTGACTAGCGTCGCTCTTTTGAAGGGGTGGCTTGAAAATTACAAGAGGAACTCGTCTGTCGAGCCAAGAACTCCGGACCCGAGGTTGTTATCATCGGGAGGATCATCCTCGGCGTAGAAGACCCGTTCGGGGGCTACTAACCGTGTCCTGGATAAGAGGGTACTAACCCATCCGGGCCATTCTCCTCAGGTTGGGCCGTCGAACCCTCATTCGTGGTCAAGATGGACTCCGGAGGCCGCGCGCAGGAGGCGTGATCAAGACTGCCTCTCCCGAAGACTTGACGTATACTCCAAGATCTCCGCCGCCTAGCTCCTAGCTACCGACCTTGTAACCCTAGAAACCCATCCTAGCGTGTATATAAGCCATAGGGTTTAGCCAGTAGAGGGGACATCAACGCAAAATCATTCACCTAGCCCTAGAGTTAGACCACACATCATTATCTCGAGGTAGATCAACTCTATACTTGATACATCTCCATTGATATAAACAAGAGCATGACGTAGGGTTTTACCTCCATCAAGAGGGCCCGAACCTGGGTAAACATCATCTCCTTCATTCATGTTATCCTCGATCTGAGATCCATAGCTCGGGACCCCCTACCTCGAGGTCTGCCGGTTTTGACACCGACAAAGACCTCCTTTGGAGAAGAATTCCAAGGGATTTCCATGACCCCGCCCCCTTACTCTTGTGAATTGGAGAAGACTACCTCTATCAAGACCTCATCTCCTCTTGAATTTGGGAAGAATTACCTAGGCTACTCTCTTTTCCCTTTGTTGTTCTAGTACCTTTATGGATCTCATGTGTTTGCTTATTTAGTGGATGGGTGATTGGATCTTGTCTTGAGTGTTTCTCTATGTGTCTTGAGTGTTCCTCTCGATTCCCTTCGAGTTGTGAAAGATTGGGCAATCTAGGGCCCTACATCATCTTGGTATCATGAGCAATGTTGATCACGGACACGTCTCCAACGTATCTATATTCTTTGACTGTTTCATGCTATTATACTATCACTTATATATGCTTTATATGCAATTTTATATTGTTTTTAGGAACTAACCTATTAACCTAGTGCCCAATGACAGTTTCTCTGTTCCCCTATTTACTGTTTCGCAGAAAACCATACCAAACAACGTCCAAACACAATGAAACTTCACGGTGATTTTTTTACCAGAAGGGACCCTAAAAGATTCAGAAGGAGGCCAGAAGATGTACGAGAGGGCCACAAGCTCACACAGCACGCCCCCAGGCGCGCCACCTGAGCATGTGGGCCCCTAGTAACCCCAATTGACCTAATTGCAAGCCTATAAATTCGCTAAATTTCTAAAACCACCAGAGCGAGACCCGGGACAATTATTCCGCCGCCGCAAGCCTTTATTTTTTCGTGCTTGTAGTGGTCGCTAGGTGGTCTACGAATCCGAATGTAATTTTTATCATTTTTGGTATTCGTTGTGCTGCATGAATGATCAGAATTTTTTCTCGAGAAAAAAGGGTTAGTTGACACATGGCAATTTTCTGTCAAGAATAAACTGAAGCACGAAATTACCATGCTTGCCAATTAATTTTGTCATCGAAAATGTTTAATTTGCCATGTGCTCGTACCCGACGTTCGGACGTCATCACATTCCATGAGCTAAACTACCCTCATTTATTTAGCAAAAACTTGTTGTTATGTGCGCTCGTGACTGCTGGACAGCGAACGTTTGTTAGATGAGCAGACGTGTCCTCTGCAACTTGGAGTCCACTTGAGTTCAACGCCCTCGATCAATATCTACGCCCAAGCAGAGCCGTCGGGAGAAGTTGCTGCGCTCGGGAAATCTGCTGTGGCCTTGGCTTCAGATCTGCCGGCAATGGCGGAGTCGCCGGAGCAGTTCAGGGGCCAGTCCCGCCTCCCCCGCTTCGCCGCGCCCCTCCGCTACGACCTCGTCCTCCGCCCCGACCTCGCGGCCTGCACCTTCTCCGGCTCCGCGTCCGCCGCCGTCGCCGTCTCCGCGCCCACCCGCTTCCTCGTCCTCAACGCCGCCGAGCTCGCCGTCGACCGCTCCTCCATCCGCTTCCAGGCACTCACTCGCCGCGCCCTCCCCCCTCGACGCAGGTCCTCCGATCCCTTGTCTGTCTGTCTGTCAGGTTCTCATGGCGGGGCTGTGTTGGTTGCGTTGCAGGACTTGGCGCCGACGGAGGTGGCGCAGTTCGAGGAGGATGAGATCCTGGTCCTCGGGTTCGGCCGCGAGCTGCCCCTCGGCGATGGCGTGCTCTCCATGGACTTCACCGGGACCCTCAACGACCAGATGAGGGGCTTCTACAGGAGGTATATATCGTCCTTTATCCTTCTGATTCTGATGATGATGATGGGCAAGATCCGATCTTACTTACACGGAATCACTGGACCATGATTTGTCAGTTACACGGGCATTTGGGCTGGGAACTTGTTGCGATGCTTAGAGTGCTCAAGTGATGAGTGGTGTGATCTGATACAGTCATCTCTTGATATCAAGCCAGATCGTAGGATATTTGGATCATGATCTTGAGATCCTCCCATGCCCCATCATGAACCACTATTCATTCAATCTTTGCTATTCTGAATATCGTATTTATTAACGAGAAACAATCATTGGAAAAGGTTGCTCTGTTTTTTATGGGTGTCCATATCTTAAAACACATGAGCCCTGTGTCTGCAGTAACTTGAAAAAAATAGGAAACTGAAGAAACAAATATCCGAAACTTCATAATGTTGTGGATAAAGAAAGGGTCTGAATGATCATATTTGTAGAGCGGATGTAGGATGTTAGTATTAATTTGCCCATCTCATTGTGCAGCCCAGATTTATTGTTGGAATTCATGCTGCAGACAGTGTACCTAATTCCAGCACTGTTGCGCATAGGTTTCTGTGAGACTTTTTAGACAGAATCGTGTTACATGGGAGTATTTGGGCATAGTCAGTGCCTGTGGAATGCACCTGATCTTATTTCTTTATATTTGGTCTGTGTTTCTCATGCTCTTGTCCTGGTATTTGACTGCAGCAAGTATGAGTACAATGGGGAGGCAAGAAACATGGCGGTTACACAGTTTGAAGCTGCTGATGCACGGCGGTGCTTTCCATGCTGGGATGAGCCTGCATTTAAGGTGTTTAACACTTGCTTTGTTGTTATTTTATGAACTGTGTCTTGATGTACTTTGAATCTGAATATGAACGTTAGACGGTCAAATCAGTTTGTATTTTGATATAGGCGTAAATCATATGTGCATTTTTTTTTTGCTTAGAATTTTGTAGGTCTGAGATCCATCACCTTTAGTAACTTCTCTTGTATTTGTATTTCTATTATTCAGGCCAAGTTCAAGATAACGTTGGAGGTTCCAGCTGAACTGGTAGCATTGTCCAACATGCCAGTAGTTAAGGAGACAGTCTGCGGGCCTCTGAAGACTGTCTATTATGAGGAATCTCCACTTATGTCAACATATCTTGTCGCAATAGTTGTTGGTTTGTTTGATTACATAGAGAGCTCAACGTTAGAAGGTAGAAGCTCAGTTCTCCTGAAACCACTTCTATAGTATCTTTCATTCAAAGTGCTACATTACTGCCCTTCTTCCCTTTCTTTTACATTTCTCTTGATTTGTTAATAATATATAGGCACCAAAGTTCGTGTGTACACCCAAGTTGGCAAGACTAGTCAAGGAAAGTTTGCATTGGATGTTGGGGTGAAGTCACTGGATCTATTCAAGGAGTAAGCTTCCAACCATTATTTCTATTAACATATTTATAATTATAAAAAATGAGGCAGCATCAAACGAGAAAACAGATATGTTGAATAATTGGACATGCCAATTAATGGTGCTAGTTGGATAAGAATCTCTAACGGTGTTTAATAACCAGTTACTTCGCCACTCCTTACCCACTACCTAAGTTGGATATGATTGCTATCCCTGATTTTGCTGCTGGAGCTATGGAGAACTATGGGTTGGTTACTTACCGGGAATCAGCTTTGCTTTATGATGAGCAATTATCGTCAGCATCCAACAAACAACAGGTTATGGCTATTTTTTGTTTGAGTCCATTTGTTTCTTTGACTAATAGTTAGTGAGTGGGTTTTTACTTGAATGTTTACCAAACTAAATCTCCTTTTGTTGATTTACATTTGTTCTTTATTTAGGTAGCAATCACCGTTGCGCATGAATTGGCTCACCAATGGTTTGGCAATCTTGTAACCATGGAATGGTGGACTCACTTGTGGCTAAACGAGGGTTTTGCTTCATGGGTAATCAATCTGATAACCGTTTTTTAAGAAATTATAATGGTGATCTGATGTTGTATATTACTATTATTGAAGAAGTCATTATGTTTGAACAGGTGAGTTATTTAGCTGTAGAATCCATTTTTCCTGAATGGAATAACTGGACACAATTCCTTGATGAGACGACCTCTGGCCTCAGATTGGATGCACTTGCAGAGTCTCATCCTATTGAGGTAATCTTCTTCCCTAGTCAGTGCAAGTTTTTGCTTCAATTTGTTTCATCATTATTCTGTGTAAGAACAGATTTTCTAGTAGTGCTCTAACATCAACAAATGCTTGGCATATTTATATTAGGGATATGGAAATATATTATGACAGCAAGTTGAATAAATGTTGCAAAGTTGACGAGTTGCACACACATAAGCAACGATTAATGCATAGTCCCTGGCCATGATTACATATTTATAGACAGAAGAATTAATCTCTGATATTTAACGCCCGCCTGCTGGAATTCTTCTGATGTTAATGCTTATATTTTACTATTGTTTTACAGAACTCAAAATGTGTGAACATGTTGTAAAGTATTGTTTATGATTCTGTCCAGTATTAGCATCTCCAATTGTCTCAGCTGTGATTTTGGTTATTTGACCTGTTTGTTCAGGTTGATGTAAACCATGCCAGTGAAATCGATGCGATTTTTGATTCCATAAGCTACGACAAGGGAGCTTCTGTCATTCGCATGCTACAAAGCTACCTTGGTGCAGAGCGGTTTCAGGTTAAATAATGTTTCTTCTTGAAAAAAATATTTGGATCTTGTTTGCTGCAATGGTCCATCATTCTGTTTCCTGTATTGGCTGCTGTGGCTTGCTGCCATTACCACTTCTGAACCCTTGCATGTATAAGTTTTTTACTCCCTCTGTAAAGAAATATAAGATCATTAGATCACTATATTAATGATCTAAACGATCTTATAGTGATCGAAACGATCTTATATTTATTTACAGAGGGAGTACTTCATTAAACAAGCGATGTGAGATGTCTCTGCTGCCACTCTGATGCACTGTATCTTAAATTTAGATGCATTTGTAATCTGAAACCAAAATACTGAAGATGATCATAGTTGTTAGATCTGACTGTATTGTTGACCCCATTATGAGTGTGCATGGTGCATCTGCTGCAGAACTTTGATGTTTTGTGTATTAAATATGGATGATTAATTCTATTGCATTTATGATTTTTGTTCTGCCTATCTAGCTCTGTTCCTAATATAAACATCTTTTCTGCTTGTTCTAACTTTGAGATTCTGTACTCTTCCAGAAAGCTTTGGCTTCATACATAAAGAAGTACGCGTACTCGAACGCTAAAACCGAAGACCTATGGGCTGTTCTTGAGGAGGAAACTGGGGAGCCTGTCAAGGATCTGATGACTACATGGACTAAGCAACAAGGATATCCTGTTATATATGCAAAACTAAATGGGCAAGATTTGGAACTCGAGCAGGTTTTGACGCATTCATTTGCATATTGTTTCTTACTACTATGCATGGGGAACTGGGTATAAATATGCATGCATGACCTATGTTTTCCTGTTATTATAAATTTATCTAAAGTATACTTGGATTGGCAACTTGGTCATGAATTCATGATTGCTTCTTTCTAGGACCTCTTTTCTATGGATTAATGGGAGAAAGTTCGCACCATTGTTCCCTTGCGCGGCGTGACGTGCATCATTGATCAGCTGCCCGTGATTAGCACTGTGGCTTGATGCGGACGCACGCTCGCGCGGTAGTGCTGTCCCTTTTCTATTGGTACCTTTAATCACTTGTTATTGGGGGCCAAACCTACTGGCAACGGCTGAAACTACAGGGCTGTTTGGTTTGTGACTAAGGTTGCCTTAGGTTGCCACACCTAACCTTAGGCAAGTTTGACCAACTTAGGAGGGTGTTTGGTTCAAACCTCATGTTAGGCAAGATGCTTTTCCCACACTAGGGCCCCACATCACATACACTCAGAAAGTGTGGCAAGATTCCCTTAGGCTTGCCAACTTGTGGCTTCCATTTTGTTGAACTAAAACCTTAGGCAATTTTGGCAAGAAATGTGTGGCAAAGTGTGGCATTGCAAGGCCTAGAACCAAACAGTCCCAGCAGTTTAAATCTGTTAGAGATATTTCTTGATTCTCAAGTTAGTTATTTCCTAAAATTTGCTAGTTCCGCTTAGCCTCCAAGTTTGTAAGGTTGCTATATAATGCATAGCAATATCAATCAATAGATAAGCAGAGAAATAGTCCCAATTATTCTCTCCCCAAGTTTCTCCCCTGCTCTTGTTTTGCGGCAGCCTTCTTGGTTGGGCCTCGCGCCTCATCTGTCCAGGGCCATCTACCCACACCACATCATCTACCACGTTCATGACATTTTCATTTTTTCATTTTTTTTACCTTCACATAGACCACGGAACACATTAGGATACATGCAAGGCACCTTAATTAAAAATCAGAATAACAATGACTAGAAATGTGAACAGTAATGTAATTTTCTGGGTTTGTTTTCATGCATGATCTGTTCAATCAGAAATATAAAGAGCATATCAGTAAAGCCATTAGAAATATAAAGCGCATATCAGTAAAACTATTAGAAAAATAAAGAGCATATCAGTAAAGCCGTTAGAATGTACATATCATTCTTGGATGTTGGAGTATTATATGTGCTTTATATTATCAAATTTAGCCAATCTCTCTACAGTCTACACCAGTATTAACTCAATGGAAACGAAGCTACTTCTTAGTATCGAGCAATTCCTAAATTTTAAAAACTATTTCTTAATTTCGTTCTTTGGGTCCGAATAACTGCCACACGTGTGGCGTCGATAGGAACCCGCCCGCACGCCTCGTGCGGCATAGACGGGGATCGGCCCGCACGACCACGTCCGAGTGCACAAAAGCACGGCCCGCACGTCCGGTGTGTGGCAACCCCGCCCACACTGCCCCGTCCGGGCCAGAAGACCGGCTGCCCGCACGACCCAGCCGATCCACGCCTCCGATCCATCCCCTCTCTCGTACGCCGCCATCGTCCCCCACCTCTCGAACCCCGACATCCGTCGCCGGCCATCCCTGGTTGCCATGGCAACCAGGGCAGATCCGTAGGGCGCTCCGACCCCAAACCACACCCTAACCCTCCCCATCCCCAGCCCCCCACTCCAATCCAGCCCTCCAGACACGATCAGCTAAAACCAGGTGAAAATTCTCGATCTCGTCCTTCCCTCTCATCCTTAAGGCTGAAAATCTCCCGATCTTGTACTGGGTCCATACTATAGGGGTAGAACACTGCATGGTTCGGTGTATATTCGCAATTGCCAGGCAGAATACACTAGATCTGCCATGTACTATGTTTGAGGTTAACTTAGGTGCCTAGTTTAGGCACTTAAGTAGTTGGGTATGAAATGGATGAGTAGGAATCCCTAAAAAAGGGCAGGAAGGACGATTTTTTGAATGAAGAGGGTGGGAAAAAATAATTGCCACTTGTGTGTAACGACAGTTGCCACTTGTGTATGATGACAATTGCCACCTATTTTGACCTGTTGCTTGCCATCCCTATCTTCCATGTGCAAGCAGCAGAAGAATACAAATTCTTGTGGATCATTGATGCCTTTTTGATCATCCAGTGATTGAGAACATGTCGGAAAAGAATCGAGACGCGGAAAGGATGAATCGCGAAGGTGGCGCTGATGCTTGGGGTTCTCAAAGGCCAGAAACACCGCCTTGGGATGCAACAGAGTATAGTCAACTCATCTCTGCAAGGCCGTTGCTGCCACTACTAGAACAGTATGCAGGCGTAGGTATGATGCGTGGTAACAAAAAGAAGAGAGCAGTTGCCAACTTCGCAACGATGAAGATGACATTCTACTTATGTCCTACACTCCCATTTTTTTTGCAGGTTCTTATGACCAAAACACTCTCAGGGGGCCCCCATGGCAAGTTCAGTCACAAGGCGCTAACACTGACATATGTACGGGCAACCAACCTCAACTAGCTAGTATGGCTAATCAAGGTAATGCAAAAAAAAAACACATACTGCTGAGGACGTGAAAAATGGACATGCAAAAAAACTGGCAAGAGGACTCACGAGTTATCACGGGTGAAAATGCAGAGCCTTCATGCAGCACGTGGCATCAGCCAGCACCCATGTACCTGCCATCGACGTCATACACAGGTCAGTCCATAAAAAAAGTGAAGTTGCGGATGTTCAATTAGCAGAAGGGGCATAGTTGGCAGCTCCAAATTGCCATGACTGGACTTCTACAATTGCCATGAATTTAAAACTACATTTGCCATCCCTGGACAACTGTTGTTGCCATCAGTGGACACTTGCAGTTGCCATGGAGAAACAACTGCAGTTGCCATGCTAGAGCAACTACAGTTGCCATGTCATCGCAATTGCAGTTGCCATGGAGGAACAACTGCGGTTGCCATGCCGATGCAACTATAGTTGCCATGCCAGTAAAACTGCAGTTGCCACATCAGGGGCGACTGCAGTTGCCGTGCTAGCACAAACTGCAATTGCCATGAATTGACCAACCACTACTATGCTTACAGCGTATTACGCTGGTGGTGACGCGGCAAACGTCCCGTGGCAAGCTTCACAAATTGCAGGTTGAGCACGACATTTTGGTGTCACAGACCACACAAGATGGCCAAATGCAGCACAACAAGGTAAGGAAAAAAATTGAACCACAAAAAACATCACTACATTTGTTGTTTGTAGTTTTTTGTAGGCAAAACAATAGTTGCCATGTTTGTTGAACAGTACCTGCCATGACTGGACAGCTACAGCTGCCACACATGTCCACACGCAGTCTCACGGCTTGCTGTTTGAAAATATGTCGTGCCAAATCAATCGAAGATGGTGTGATCCGTTGTGATACACATCTTATTCAACCAAAAAATCTTACTCTCGTGCTTGTTTTTTCTATTACAGAACCTACAACTACAGTGAACAGCGGCGCGGGGACATCTACTGCGGGGAGCTCTGAGCGCACGGAAGACGCGTTCCACCAGCCAGCAGACTGTCATGCCGCAAACAATTTCGAGTCAGAGTCGGAAATGGCAATCAATCCAGCAATGCCGACGAGCACCCCTTTGAACACAAGCACTAGCAACACTCAAGTAGATGGAACTGCCGCAGATACTGAAGCGAATGATGAAACTGACGACGACGCACAAGAGGATGAAGATGGTGGGCAATCCGAGATCGTGGTACCTCAGCCACCATACATTGGGCAGAGATTTGGATCGTTCGCAGAAGCAAAGGAATACTACCAGGCATACGCAAAGTTCCATGGATTTGCGGTCAACACCGAGTACCATAGGAAAATTAAGAAAACTAATGAGTACAGCAGAGGTGAGATTAGGTGCCACAAGGCACGGAGGAACAAGAAGGGGAAAGGTGTTGCGCCTGTCGTTCCGGAACGAAAGAGAGGCATCATTCTCAAGACGGGGTGCCCTGTCCGGTGTAAGCTAAACGTAGATGGAGTAACATGGGTGGTCAATGAGTATTTTGACGAGCACAACCACAAACTCATAAAGAAGTTCAACCTGGTGAAATTTCTGACCGCCCACAGAGGGTTCACCCCCGTCGAAAGGAAATTCGTAAAGCTGCTACATGATTGTAACGTCGGTCCATCAAGAATGGTACAGATACTATCTCTCATCCACAGCAAAAAGGGGACTCTGAGTAGCATGCCGTACATACCAGCTGACGTCACAAACCTACAGGCCAAGTACCGTAGAGAGAGCAAGTTGGCAGACATAGAGGCCACAATAGCCTACTTCGATGCGAAAGCAAAGGAAGATCCAAATTTCTTCTATAGGATAAGGTTGGACGATGAGGACCGTGTCAGGAACATGTATTGGGTGGATGGTGCTGCAAGGAGAGCCTACAAACATTTCCGAGATTGCATTTCATTCGACGCGACGTACCTCACCAATATGTACAAGATGCCATGCGCTCCGTTCATAGGAATAAATAACCACAATCAGTCGTTGCAGTTCGGATGCGGCCTCGTCCGGAACGAAGACACGGATGGGTACGTTTGGCTGTTCAAGACCTTCTTGGAGTGCATGGATGGACTTGCTCCGATGAACATAATAACGGACCAAGATTTCAGCATGCGTGTAGGCATAGAGGAGGTCTTTCCGTTGGCAGTGCACAGGCACTGCAGGTGGCACATTATAAAGAAGGCTGAGGAGACGCTAGGACCGTTCTTTGCCGACCGTCCAGAGCTGCACAAGGCATTCGAGCTGTGCGTGGACCACAGCTTGACGGTGGAGGAGTTTGAAAGGAGCTGGATGGCCATGACTGAAACACATCAAGTCCAGGACAACGAGACTCTTGTTAGCCTGTGGGAGAAGCGAATGTACTGGGTGCCGGCCTACTTCATGCAGTGCTTCTTCCCCTTTCTGCAGACTACGCAGCGCAGCGAGGGGTTCAATGCTGTTTTAAAGCGGTACGTCAGCCCTGGCAACTCATTGTTACAGTTTGCCAAGCAGTACACAGCTTTGCAACAAAAAATTCTGGGATCTGAGCTACAGCAAGAAGCGACCACAGCCCTAAAGCAGCCAAAATTGCTAACGTATTTACCGATGGAGAGGCAAATGAGCAAGATATACACCAACAAGATCTTTAACAAGTAAGTCAGTTGCATTACAGTCTTATTTGCATAAAAAGCACCAAGTCAGTAGGGGCCTTATAGAGTGCAATGCAGTTGCCATGACATGCAGCTGCCATGTTTAATGAAATACTGTTTGTCATGCTTACTCAGATGCAGTTGCCATGTTAAAATGAAAATTTTGTTTTGGCATACTTGCTCGGGTGTATTTCCCTTGTTGAATGAAGTGCAGTTGCCATGTTTTATGCGCTGTGCTTCCATTGGAGCATGTTGGCATGCAAACGCCAATGTCAAAAAATGCTAAAAAAAATGTTATATTGGTAACACATATGCTGAAATGCAGTTGCCATGTTTAATGAAATGCATCTGCCCTTTTTTTTTGAAATGCAATTGGCATGTTTACTCAGCTGTAGATGCCATGTTTAATAAAAATGCAGTTGCCATGTTTTATGCAATGTGCTTCCATTGGGGAATGTTGGTGTGGAAAATGACGATATCCAGTTGAAAATGTACTGCAATTGCCATGTCTGTTGTACTGCAATTGCCATGTATGTTGTAATGCATTTGCCATGTGTAGTGTACTGCATTTGCCATGTTCAACGTAATATATTTGCCATGTTCAATGAACTATGTTTGCCATGTTCAAACAAAATGTATTTCTATTTCCATGACAACATAAGGGTGTACAAGAAAAAGATCGCACGAAAGTTTAACAGAAAACACACAAAACTTGCAGATTCCAGGAAGAAATAAAGCGTGCCAGCATGTTCACGGCTTTCCGGGTGGACGAACATACGTTCAAGGTGTGTTCTATTTTGGGCATGTCAGATTCAGAACCTGAAGACGCGGACAAAGGAAGGAACTACTTCGTCAGAGCCTCGATAGGCGAAGGCGAGTACTACTGCCAATGATGCAAATTCGAACGGAACGACATTGTGTGCTGTCACATACTAAAAGTCATGGACATGAACGCTGTGACACGCATGCCCCGCCATTTCATAAGGCGGCGATGGACTTGGGACGCTGACGACGCGTTGGCGCCGCAGACAACACACGCAGTTCTGGCTGTGCATGACGAGAGACCTGAGTCAACCATGGAAGCCGTGAAGCACGTTGTGCTGACAAAGAACTATGCTGAGCTAATTGATGAAGCGTGCAAGAGTGATGACACAGGGAGAGTCGCAGAAAAACACAGGAAGGCACTGAAAAGAGAGCTTGATGAGATCAAAAAGAGGAAAGCCGAGGAAGCCTTACACCGGTTCTCCCGCACATCAAGTGTGCCTTCATCCACGGGGCCATCGTCTGAAAACTCGGAGATAGGATCTGGAACAGCAAGCACACAAACCCAAGTCAGGAACCCACCCCGTTCCATCACAAAGGGTCGTCCGAGAGAGATAAGGTACAAGTCGGGGCTGGAGATTCAAGCAAAACACAAGAAAGCGAAGAAAGGGGCGGGCAATCCATGAGCACAAATTGGGGCGTTGTGACATGGTCCATGTGGACATTTTGTTTTGTACCCCTATACGATGGGATTTTTTTTAATTGGGAGAATGACTCTTGAGGGGGGACAGAAGTAGAAGGAAAATTCATTGAATGGATAAATGCATTTGCCATGTTGTGGGTACTTAATCTGCCATGTTATGTGTAGTTAATCTGCCATGCTATTTTATACCAAAATATGCCATGCTATTTTATACTAGATAAGTGATGCTATTTTATACTAAATATGCCATGCTACTTTATACTAAATATGCCATGTTAGTTGTACTGGATCTGCCATGTTAGTTGTACTGGATTTGCCATGTAAGTTGTACTGGATCTGCCATGTTATTTATGCTGTATCTGCCATGTTAGTTATACTGAAAATTTCCGGATGCTTTTTGTAATGACTCTGCATGGCATATATCCCCATGACAAATACGATGCGGTTTAGAAGCACGTAGTGTGTTGTGTGCAATGTATGGGAAAACAAGTTGGAAAAAAAAGCGTAAACGTGCATAAACCGCAGCAAAGGTTATGGCTACATGATAAACCTACCCAATGCTAGCCGGTGCAATTAGCGATGAAAAAGAACAAGCAAAACAGCCAAAAAAATGAAAATGACGATGACTTTCACTAACCATGTCTGTTGAACTACATTTGCCATCTTTTTTTTGAAAACATCGCAGACGCATTCGAAACAGCAAAAAACGATGCTAGAAACGACGAAACCACTGTCGTAATGATAAACATAAAAACAGATCTGATGTAACGCCTAAAATAGGTTCACGTCCACACATGTATTACAGAAAACACTAAAAAATGTCGCTAACACGCCACCATTACATAGTAGGCTACACGAGGTTGCAGTCATAACGTAGCACACAAAAACATAGTTTTTCGACAAAGAACAGAGAGATAGTACCTTACATTCCTCAACAACAGAATGTAAGGTGTGCGTCTGGTGTGTAACGCCACGTGATCACTTGTACTTCTTGATGACTTGCTTGACAGCTTCCTCCACGAACTCGCGTGCTCCGGACCGCTTGTTGAAATCTTCATTCGTCAGCCAGTTCCATGTGCAGATTTTTCGGAGCTCAACGACCGTTGCATCTGTGATAGCGGGGACAATTCTGCCTTCCCACTTTGCAAAGTATTCCAGCGCGTGAAAGCCACAGTCCGTCCTGCACGAGGAAAAAAGAGTTCAGGTGAACACGCAAAATGGACAGCTGCAGCAAAGATGGACTTCAGTTCAGATGTGTCAACAAAAAAGAGGGGGTGGATTGATGTAAAAATGGCACATGAAGGAGCGGGTTAAAAGAAATTACGTGTTCCCTTGCTTCACAGTCGCCACATACTCAGTCGGGAAATGCCTGATCTGGACCTTTGAATGTTCGTAGTGACGGTTCCAAGTCTCTTTGAGGTTCTTGATGAAGAATTCGGCATGCGTAGTAAGGTCTGCATCAGCTTCCGAACGGATTGAATCAAGCACCTCGATACGTTGGTTTTTCAGGTCAAGACAGACCGCATAGTGGTGACCACACTTGTCGTGTCGGTCGTGTGGTGCAAGCTCCTGGAACATGGGGAACATGACCTGCATTTAAAAAAGTGAAGAAATGAGATACAAAGTTCACATAAAAGAACAACAGAGGGACAAAAAAATTAGAATCACGTAGAATGTTTGATTATGGGTGGGAGTAGTTGAAAGAAAGTTGCCGTCCATTGTATGAACAAAATGAGCCATGTATTTTACTATCAAGTTGCCACATAGTTTGCACGGGGATGCAAAAAATCAAGAAGTCAGTGTGCACGGCAACTGTTGCCACATGAAAACTTCTGCCACACAAACACAAGTACAGGTTTTGGCAAAAAACCACGCCATGTGAAAAAACGGTGCAGACAGGAAAGGAGTACTCACATATTTCTTCAGTGTGAGCTTGAAGTCACCGTGTTGTGCAAAATTGTTCCTCAGGATTTTATGGTGAAGTCACCATCCCATATTTTGCAGGTCACACTGTAATGCATGATTATCTTGTCGGCGCATGCATCGGTGTGATTGTTGATGTAGTCGATCCCGCATGCAACTACATTCGTCGACATATTTTCGTTTGGCCTCACGGACTCGGCAAGATCACCCAGGTCGACGTACGTCGCTCCGCACTGAATGACTTTCGTTCTGTCCAAACATGAGCTGTATGAAAACGATATAGCATGGAAGAATCATGCCTACTAAGTAAAAGAAATATATGAAAGAACTAAAACGTAAGTGGACCATTTATAAAAAGTACGAAGTAGATAAATGGTAAAAAAGAGCAAGCAAGATGAGAGATTATGGGGTATGGTAATTTACGCTTTCAGCTCCTTCATGTGCTTGCTGTTGGTCCTCGCATTTCCAAAACGCTTGACGATATCGTACAGCTGGGTATGTTCCTTAGTGGCCCTGAATTCGGGCTCGTAGTCTTCCGCGGGGGGTGGGTGAACTATCCTCTGCTGCCTCACAGGACCAGGGGTGACACTCCTAATGGTATCCTCAGATACCGTATCTGCAGGCACATTGGAACTTGATTGCCCTTGCCCTCGTGAGGAACTCCTCTGCAATGCTGTCTCCTCGATCATGCGGTAAACTTCATCAAGTGACGGTGAAATCTCCTCAGGGGTGGCTGCAATGAATATAAAAAAAAGTGGGTTAGGATACATATAAAATTCAAAAACAGATGGATTGTGAGGAGGTAAAGGTCCATGATGTGATATGTAGGTAGAAAAAGTGGGGCAGTTGCCATGGGTGGTCCAACTACAGTCGCTATGACATAGCAAATACAATTGCCATGTAGTTGCACTGTAGTTGCCACCTAGTTGTACTGTAGGTACCATGTCACAGCAACTGCAGTTGCCATGTTGTGTCGGCTCCACTTGCCATGTGATTGCCGTATGAAAAAATGCAGCATGGTAGAAAAAATGCAGGTGGCATGATGTGGCAAATCCAGTTGCCATGTGTACTGAACTGTATTTGCCATGTGACAGCAACTACAGTTGCCATGTTGAAATAACTTCAGTTGCCACGTGCTTGCCCAAATGTCAAACGCAGCATGGCAGCAAGAAAAAAACGTAGGTGACATGGTGCATCAAATCCAGTTGCCATGTCGTCACATGGCAGTTGCCGTCACAAGTGAGGACCCCCAAAAAGAATATGATTGGGACAAAAGTCAAACTACAAACATGTATACAAGAAAATCGTAAGTGCGTGATGAGTGTACCTTGCACAATTGGCTCTGCGAACTTGACAGCCTTCCTGCCCTCGACCATTGGCTGCGCCATCATTGCGGGCATGCCTCCTGGGAAAGCAAAGGCAACTGGTATAGGATCGTGCACCATCGGTTGATCTTGACTGACGCCAAGGCTGAAGCTCGGTGGGGTAAAGGCCATTGGGTGCCTCTCATTCCTACTGGCCGGACCACGAACGACTTTCGGGGCAGAATCCAAGGGTGAAAGATCGACAACCATATCTGAATCGGCCGCTACAAAATGACCGGCCTTATTTGCAGGGCGGGGCGTGTTGTCGGCGGTCTCTGCCGCAGCTTTCATGACAATCTTCTTGTTTGGACTGTAGGGGACACCGACATTGACTGGGAGCCTGGAAGTGCGCAGATTTATGCTGGGGATTTCTGCTGCGGGTGAAGGCACAGTCTGCTCCGGGCGTTCCTCTGCGTCACTCGTGCCCGGCTTGACACCTGCATCAGTTGTGCTCCGGTCTTGCGGTTTCTCCATCACATTGATTTTTGCAGGTGGCGGGAACAGTGTGGACGCAGGAACATAACCAGATTCGTCTCTCCTGCTCCTAGCTACAGCCGGAGCGTTGGGTATGTCTGTTGATTGCTTGCGGGGGCTATGACGCCTAGGTGGAAGACCAGCACGCGGAACGGTCGCCTTAGCAGTATCTCCACTGACAGGAGCTGGAGCTGTTGTGCCAGGACTCTCATCTGCAGATGGCATATCCTTGTGAACTGCCGCCTCAGCCGCTTCTGTCATGGACACAGGTGTGCCACCAGGCACGCGCTTGGAATCAGTGTCAGATGAGCGAGAATCTTCCTTGCCTAGGTTGGTCTCGCGAGCATCCACTTCGACGCTTGCTGATGGGGTGGCATGGCTCACAGCAGCATCCTTCATTGCCAGAAGAGTTGGCAATATTTCAGCTGTCCTGGCGGATACCGACTCGTCACTCCCCGATGTACGGATGCCTGTTGTTCTAGCCTGCACATCTGCAGCCGGCGGAGATGGTCGGCCACTTGCATCAGAGTTAGTGGGAGCAGTTGACGGTGCAGCAGCAGTATTGTCGCCTGGCGCCTCGTGTACATCTGAGTTGCCACCTGTTGACAACTTTGAATGCAGGCGTTCGAGTGGGTCTCTACTGATATGCTTGGCCCCGTGCGTAGTAGTCTTCTTCACCCTGCAAAGGAAAAAAAGCACGTGAAAAATGGTATGAAAAAAATGGACAAAAAAATATGTTTGCAATGATAGAAGCATTAAAAAACTAAAAAACAAGTGGAAAAAGCTGGTAGTTGCCATGTAAGGGGGTCATGAGTTGCCATGTGCCATAGTTAGCAGTTGCCATACAGCAGCAGTTATCAAAGTTAGGCAAATTGAAAAGGAATGATAGAAATGTCTGATCTGTCAGGAATGCAATTTCAAAAATTAGGTGTGGGGTGAGCTCTCAGAAGCAAATGGTAAAAGGTGGCAGTTGCCATTAGGTACAGAAATAGTTGCCATTTGGCCTAGATGCCAGTTGCCATGTAAAGATAATAGGAGTTGCCATACATTTAAAAAATGAAGGAAGAAATCATTTGGAAAAACAGCAGTTGCCTCGTGGGGGATGATAACAGAAGAACATGTGACAAAGCAGACCAGTTGCATTGAAAAATCAAGAAAAAAACCGCTATCTCAAATGAAAAGCACATGGAGAAACCTACTTCTTGACTGCCTTCCTCAGGTCTGGCAACACGACAGGATCCCCGGTGTTGGTCGTCGTCGTACGAGGAGAAGACCTGGTGGAAGGGATGTCACCGGCAATGGGGGCACCTTTGTTCAAGCGAGCAGAAACACGGGTTGGCGTTGGCGCCTGTTTCTTCGTAGCTGCTCGTCCACCAGCGGTCGGCTCACTGCACGCAACAGATGGAGGGAAAAAAGAAGGTGGCAATTGTCAGACAACAAACTAATTGCCGCGCTTGACAAAAAACAAGTGCAAAAGAAATGGATGAGATTGTTCCAAAGAAAAGAGGCACAGCAGAAAACTAAAATTGAGAGTCGAACCTCTTCCTGGCAGCTAGGGGATCGATCCTAGACCTCTTGCCAGCAGAACCCTGCCCAACATCCTCTGGAGCCCTCCCCCTCCTTGATGGCAACACCCCCTCGCCTCTCGCAGCTGTATGTTCTTTCACTTTCTCCGGTGGGTGGGCACCTGTTGCATCCTTTCCCTTGTTGCCGCATGTGCGAACTTCAGCGTGTTCATCGTCATCGGTGTCATCGTCGTCGTCCTTGCTGAGGCCAGCGTCTCCATCCACATCATCCTGTGTGTCATCGGGCTCTTGGGAGCTGTTGTAGTCATACCGGGCCACGGCAACCGGTTGCCGATGTGTACGTTCTGGGACAAATGAAGTGAACTGCCTCGCAACCGCGTCGCTGTCAGAGGCACTGAGGGACGTCCACCCCTCAACCAACTTCCCGAGCAGGCCGATCATTCCGGATGCAAACTGCCCAATTAGATGCTCCACTGGTGCCCTCGCCTGTGCACGAAAACAAGAAGCATCAACAAAACCACACCCGTACTGCATTCGCTTCCGCGACATCAACATGTAATCCACGGCAAACCGTGGATGTGGACATTTTGATTACCTCAGAAGGGCAAGAAGGAGCTGAGTGCACGTCCATCCACTTTTCAAATTTTTGAGGCCCTCCAAACACGTTGTAGTCTATAGCATGCTTGGCCATCAGCTATGAAAAACAAAAAAAGAAATTGTAAGCATGCCTTATAAACCACGGACGGTTGCGTCCTGTCAATTTTGTAAGCATGCCGTGTGAAAAAGACATAAACAAAAACTAACCTGTAGTTTTTCATATGTGCCATCAGTTGCCCTGTCTGCGGCAAGCACAGCCTTGACAGCGCTGATGGTCCACGCAGAAACAGCAAACTTGTGCGTAGGCGGTGGGCCTCCTACCCCGGTGAAATCCACGGTGGACAGATCAAGAGAGTCGACATACATGAGCTGATTTAAAACAATTTTGCAAAGAAAAGAAAATATCAGTTGCCATCGTGGTTACTTTGTAGTTCAAAAATAAAAAAAGAGCAGGATAATGTATGATCCAACGATAATATGTATGTGTTAGTTGCCATCAAAGTGTGATGGCAGTTGTCATCCTACTGTGATAGCAGTTGCCATGCTAATATGAAGGTAGTTGCCACATTGTCAGTATGACAGTTGCCACGTTGTCATTATGGCAGTTGCCACATTGTCACTATGGCAGTTGCCATCTTGTTATGACCAGATTGTCATGCATGAAATAAAAGTACGTTATAAACAAAGAGTTCACAGAGATCTGGTGAAAATAAATACCATTAAGTGCAGACGACAACCCTTCTGGTACATCTTGTTTTTGAAAGCATCGTGGAGAAAGTCGGCAATAAACTTACACGAGTTCATACTCTTCACGTTTTTCAGATTCGCCTGCACCACACAAAAATTTCAGGGCAAAAAAGTTTGCCGCGTCAGAAATCAAAAAGGAAGAAACGCAACGAAAACACTGGCAGTAGCAAGCATGGATCATTCACCAGGATGGGGAAACATTTGTTGCTTGGGCGAAGAGAAGTGGTCGGCGCGAAAACAGCTGAGATGAGGTACATGAGTAGCTTCATCTTGAAAACTTCTCCGTGCGTCGTCATGTCCTGCAGAGAATTTGCCAGTACAGACGTGTTCGGCATTGCCTCCAACCCAGGAAACAAACGGGCGAACAGCTCTTCCTCAATCTCATTATTAACCTCGTACGGGACTTTGATATGTCCCCGAGGCACACCCAAAGTGCAGAACACGGATTCCTCATTCAATGGAAGTCTTCCCCGTCCCGGGATCACGAATTCCCTGGAGGCGGGATCGTATATCTCACCAAGCCAGTCGCATACCGGGTTGACAAGGTTCGTGCACCGGACATCCATCAGAACCTGCATACCCATCTCAGCAGCAGCTCCCTTTTGATCGTCAGTGAATTTGTCAATCAACACGGTCAGACGTTCCTGGGAGGCTCTGTTGCGAATACGTTTCTTCTTCTGCAAAAAACAAACACAAAAGTGTTGAGCTGTTGCCATGTTTTTGCAATGTTATGAAAATTTAGTTCATGATGGACGACTATAAAAAAAGATCTAGGTGCCAGCAAATAACATAAATCAGGAGGAGGGGGGCGGGTGTGCAGACAGTTACCTCATCGCCCTCTTTTCTCCGTCCAGTTGCCCGGTTACGTTGAGGTGGATCCATGAAATCGTCATCATCACTTTGATGATCGCCGCGAGCCATTCTGCTGATGTAGGAACAGACCAAATTGTTAAGGGCGAAAATGTAAATGCAATGGGTAAGCAGTTGCCACCTAACAGAAAAATGTTAACTATTTGAATGCAAATGTGGTTGCCATACTATGCAGCCAGTTTGCCACATTGTCATATCTGTGTTGTGGCAACAGACATTGTGTTCACATACTGTATTGCAACATGATTATACAAAATCCAAGTGGCAAACACGCCCACTCGATGTGCACATTAGTTCCGTCCAGTGCTACCGATTGTGGCAACTATCAAAGTATGGAAACTGTCGCAAAATAATTTAGAAAAAAAAAAACAAGTCTCACAAATGAAAAAGAATGTTTGAGGTTACTATCATGTAAATTCAGCAAAAAATCAGTTTGCCTCGTTAAAAAGAGCGTGTATGTGGCAACTATCTCATTCATTCAGTAAAATTTAGTTGCCCCCCTTGTGTGTGAGCTTGAACACATTTGTGGCAACTATGACAGTCAGTTTCAGAAAATATGTTGCCGCAGAAGAGAACACATTTGTGGCAACTGCCACATTTGTTCATGTAGTTTAGTTGCCACACACCTGTTCACGTTCGGTCATACTGCCATAGTTGCCACATTCAGAAAGCATATTTTTTCTAGTTACTTATCGTACAAGTTCAGCAGAATTAAAATTTGCCACATGGGAAGAGCATGCGTGTGGCAACTGCCACAGGAGTTCAATGAAATTAGTTCCCCTTATGTAAAAGCTTGAGTGTGGCAACTATGACAGTCATTTTCGGAAATCTGTTGCCACAGAGGAGAACACGTTTGTGGCAACTACCACATTTCTTCAGGTAGTTTAGTTGCCACACATTTGTTCACGTTCAGTCATACTGCCAATTTCGCCACATTCTGCAGTTTCAAACCCAAAACTAAACTAGATCTAGGTTTCAATGGCAACTACTTCAACCTCAAAAATCACCCTTACAATTCTCGCGCGAAAATGGCTGCAAACCCAAATTTCGAACCAATGCGCACCAAAACAACTCTCAAATCCAAATGCAAGACTAATGCGTGCCTACGAGCAGGCATAACCTCACCGACGATGCCGCCGCAGCGGCGGCGACGAAACTGCCCACTCCCACCAAGCAACGGCAGCACACAACTACGGCGCACCGCCGCAGCGGCGGGAACGCCGGCGCACCGCCGAATCGCCGGAATCTCTAGGAATCGGATCTAGAAATCGAACAGGGAGGAAAAAGGGGAACAAAATCAGGGAGGGGATGCGAGAGATGAAGCGAGCATTACCTTCGACCCGCATGCGTTCCGGCGACGCCGCTCCGCTCCGGCGAGCACCACCGACGGCCGCGAACACCGTCGACTGTTCCGCCTCCGTCGTCGCCTTCTCCCCTCGCCTTCTCCTCCAGTGGTTTGAAGTGCGAGTGGGTTGTGCCAGTAAATGCGACGCGGGGGTGAGTGAATGGAACCGTGAGGGAGAGGGTGGAGGGGTGTGCGACGTGTTTGACGTCAACCGTGGTCGGAACGTGGCGTGCGGGCGCATGGCAGTTCCACCGCACGCCTCTCAGTGGCAACCGCTGACCGCGGGATGGCAACCACCGTGCGGGCGAACCCACTCGCACACCGCACACGAGAATCGTCCTACGTGGCGCCGAAAACCAGCCCTTTTGCTCCAAGATTCGTGCGTACCGAAACCAGCGGCGATGCTTGCGTGTGGACGGAGTGGTGAACGACCACACGTGTGGGCGTTAACATTTTCGTTCTTTATTACAGGCTCAATTTCTGTCAGATGGATCATCTGGTCCTGGCATGTGGATCGTTCCTATGACAGCATGCTGTGGCTCGTACGATCTGAATAAGAAGTTTCTGTTGAAAGGCAAGACCGATACGATGCATATAAAAGATTTTGCAGCCACCCAAAGTGGCCAAAAATTTTAGATCAAACTGAACATTGATCAAACTGGATTTTATAGAGTGAAGTATGATGATGAACTTGCAGCCGGACTTGAAAATGCAATAAAAGCCAAGAAACTCTCTTTAATGGATATGATTGGTAAAGACAATATGATTTAAGATACATTATTGTATATACTTTTAAAAATGTTTTGACAAATGAGATATATTGTTCTGTAGGTATTGTGGAAGATTCTTATGCTCTTTCTGTTGCTTGCAAACAAACACTGACATCATTGCTTCGTTTGCTAAATGCTTATCGTCATGAGTCTGATTACACTATACTTTCACATGTAACCTCTGTAAGTAAGCCTTATACCTCCAATTGAATCCTTAGCCTCGTGGCTTCATTTTACGTGTGTAACTAATGTTTGTTTACAAGATTAGTTCTCATTGTGTGTTTCTTCTCTATTCCCAGGTATGTTTAAGCGTTAATAAAATATCAACTGATGCTAATCCTGACTTGTCTAGCGATATCAAACAACTTTTGATCAAGCTTCTTCTGTTAGCTGCCAAGTATGCCGACAAGCTTAACATCATACCTGTTTTCAATATATTTATGTGTGATTACAATTTTAAAGCTTTCATGCACTTCACATTTCAGAAGAGTAGGCTGGGATCCTAAGGATGGTGAGAGCCATCTTGATGTGATGCTTAGATCACTGCTCTTGATTGCCCTTGTCAAGCTCGGACATGAAGAGACTATAAATGAGGGAATTCGGCGTTTCCATATCTTCTTAGAAGACCGAAAAACTCCCCTTCTACCTCCAGACAATAGAAAGGTCATTTTTTTTCCTTTATAGATTATTGCGACTTCTTTGCCTCTTTGGTATCTAACCTGCAATGTTTTTCAGGCAGCATACCTTGCTGTGATGCGGACCGTGAGTACCTCAAACAGAGCCGGTTATGATGTTCTCCTGAAAATCTACAAGGAAACATCTGAAGCACAGGAGAAGTCTCGTATCTTAGGTGTGTAGTTATTTTGTAACTTGTGCAACACAAGTTACACAACACGGCAGAGAGCTTTCTGATGTATTGGTTCATCCTAAATACTCTTTTGTTTCTAGGCTCGTTGTCTTCATGCCCAGACAAGGATATTGTTGTTGAGGCATTGAACCTCATGCTTACAGATGAGGTTAACCTCTAAACCATTTCTATTTGACATATATTCTGAATGATTGATTCAGTACAGACTTGCAGTTACTGGTACAAAAGCCACTCTAATCTGCCTCTTTTTTGTTAGGTACGGAATCAAGATGCATTTTATGTCCTTGGTGGTATTAGCTTAGAAGGACGAGAAGCTGCATGGGCCTGGCTGAAGGTATGTTATAGTTGCAGGGCAAGTTGCCTAGGCTATTTATGTTATGGTCTGGCATGATTTTTCGTTTTTACCTTAGCATGTGCTCTTTGTAGAAAATGAGGGAATTTCATGAGGTGTGGCACTTGACATTATCTGTTTCATGAATGGATGAGCCCAGAAATGCAGAAAGCTCTAAACCTTCGATAAAAATTGTTCAAAAGCAAATATAACCACTTCCGTTGGTGATAGATAAATTTTTGCTTTTGTGCATTGACAAACAATAGTGTAGCATCGGAAGGAGTAACGACCACCTATGTCGAGTTATTTGAGTATACATTTCTAATATGAATAATGAATGGTTTATATGTTAGACTTCAGTCAATGCTCTGGCGAATAACAGAAAAAACTGCACTTCCAGTTAGAATAATCTTAGCACTATGCTGCTACGTATGTTTGATCCTGCGCCATTTGGCTACATTGGATGTTTACGCGATGTTGCATTGTCATGCAGGATAACTGGGATCACGTCGTTAAGACTTGGCCATCAAGCTCACTCATATCGGACTTCGTTAATTCTACCGTTTCACCGGTACGCCACACATGCCTTTTCCCTTCAAAATTCTTTGTGCTCTGCCATTTATTTAGCTAAATTAAAACACGTTTCATATGTTGTTTAACCTCTACGACCAGTTCACCTCCGAGGAGAAAGCTGCTGAGGTTTCCGAGTTCTTCGCCACTCGCGTGAAACCGTCGTTCGAAAGAGCGTTGAAGCAGAGCCTCGAGAGGGTGCGGATCAGTGCTAGATGGATCGACAGCATCAAGAGCGAGCCCAACCTCGTGCAAACGGTGCAGCAGCTGCTGCTTCAGGAGTTTTAAGCGGCTCCTTTGTACGAAGAAGAGATTATGTGTCATGACTGCATAATAATGTTTTGGAAAGGCTCTGTTCTAATGAGCAACAACACATTAATTATCTGTTGTGTGGCTTTACGACAATCTGCTCGTTAACTAATGCCGTTTGTTTCCTGGAGATGTTTGTTTGGGTTATTCCAGAGCAGTAGCAAAATAAATCTACACTAAAAATAGTTGCAACACAAAAGATACTAGTTAGAGCCGAAGTCCTCAAAATCTACTCCCTAGCCGTCGTTTGTAACATCCCAAATTTTCAATTTTCATTAGATCATCATTGCATATCATATTTTATTGAATTTTGGCTTGATCCTAGAAATTTTACGCAACTCAAGGACCCACGGAGAGAGTTGGGGATTTTGTTATTTTCATATTTGAGTTTTCTTAAATGTTGAAAATAGGATCATTTGATTTTAATTATTTTATCTTTGTATATTTCTATTATAAAAATAAAAGAGAGGGAATAAAATGACTTTCCTAAAATAAAGAAATATTGGAGATTAAATAATAAAATCAAATAAGATTTTATTTCGGAGTTTTATCGTTATTTTAATTGAATTAGGAAAATGCGCGTTTTTCAAAATTGCATTTTAGGCCCAAATAAATGTTCATCTTGTCCGGCTTATTTTTAGAGGACGGGAAAAATTTATTTTGGGATTTTTGAAGTCAGTTTAGTATTTCTTTTCTTTCTTTTTTTGCGCATCATAATTATTTTTAAAAAAAGGAAACCGACTTCGGGCCGTACCCCAGCGGGACTCCTCGGGCCGGCCCTTATAAGCCGCCACCCCCGGCGCCCCCAGCCCACCCAGCCGCCCCGCCCCGAAACCCTAACCCTAGCCCGACGCCGCCGTCGCCGCCGGAGCCGCTGCCGACCCCGCCGCCCGCCCCGCCGCCGTCGCCCCGCGCCTGTAGCCGCCGGAGTTCTCGCCGGACCCGAGGTAGCCGCCGCCAATTTTTTTTATAAAACCGTTGGTTTTTAAAAAAAAACCTAGATCTGTTTTTTAGATCAGTTCGTCGGTTTTTCTCGGTTTAGTTATTTAGCGACGTTCGTCCGTATGTTCGTTTTAACGAATGATTTTCGTCGTTTAGTCGCAGACAGCGAACGTTCGTTCGTTAGCCTGTTCGTCCGTTTTTCTTTTTCTCGGATTTTTCGCGATTATTTTCGATCGCGATTTCTGATCCAATTTTCGTTTTAGTATAACTTTTCGCTCGTTTATCGGAATCAGGTGATTCAAGCGCCTAGAGTTTCGTCTCGAAACTCTCTTTCCGTTTAACCAACTCAAATAAGTTTTTGCTACTGTAAAATTTGACTTAGGCCCAGATTAGTAAATGAAGCTTGTTTCTTTCGTCGTTTGAGTTTCGTTGCTTCGTTTGATTTGATTCTTTTTGCAAACCGGAGTTCTTAAGTTGAACTTTCTGGTTAGATCTCTTATTTGAGTTTTACCTTTGCATTAGATGAGTGCTTATTGTATGCTTGTTTGTTTGCGATAGAGTACCCGGAGTGCGTAGCTTGCTACTACGAGTCTCTAGGTTTCACGGATCATCAGCAAGGCAAGTAAGACTTTGATCATACCTCTTTACTACCCAGTTTTATTGCATTAGATCAATCCTCAAACAATTGCATGGTTAGGATCTGATTAATATGTGGGTTTTGGGAAGTAGTTGAGGTAGTACCTATTGTCCTGTTTATTATCAAATCTCTGGGAGTTACTTCTACGTTTGCTTATATTGCTATGCTATTCTAGTAGACGTGGATTGAGTGAGTGTATCCATGACAGATGTGAGATTCTTAATTGATGGTTTACTTAAGGTGGCAACTTTAATACACATCTAGGTGGATTGAGGCACCTGGGGAACCCAGTGTTGCCTGTATTTTTGGAAATCTCGGGGTACCGTGTGATTCTTCTATGGACCGCCACCTAGGCTCAAAGGGATCATGAGATTATTCATGCTAGAAACTTCTGTGTGCAGTCATAAGCTACTATAGGCTCTAGCATAGTTGAGTATGTTGTGTGACCTCTTTCAGTGGTAGACTAGCAGATGTAGGGGATGTAGGTTGGTACTGTCTACCCAAAATAAAGAGTTAATGCTTCTGAAAGACTGTGTCTCAGTCATCCGTTTCTCAAACATCATCTAGTGCAAGAAATCCAACGGAGGAGATCGAGTCTTGCGGGAAAAAGTGTGCAAACCTCTGCAGAGTGTACAAACTAATCATGGTTAGCCGTGTCCCCTGTTATGGACGTTTTGAGTATCTAATTTCTTGGATTGTCATGTGAATCTCATCATGTTACTTAATTTTAAATTGTTGGGTTAATGATGATGCTTAATCGGGATTGAGTTCGAGGAACCTTCTCAATGTTTAACAATCACCATGATAGTTAAATAAAATTTATTCCTTTGTTGTAGGGAAAAATTGGCTTTATGCAAAACTGTAATCATAGAGGTTTCCACCAGCCATATATGCATGTAGTGATAGCATTATTCTGTTCATTACTCTTTATGTGTTACATTGCCAGCATATTCCATGTGCTGACCCGTTTTCGGGCTGCAACGTTCATGTTGCAGACTTTTCAGACGACGAGTAAGGTGCCTTAGGCCATGATCTTTCACTCAGTGATGTCGTTGGAGTTGATGGACTCACTTTATCTTCCAAGCCTTCCGCTGTTATCGTTATTAGATGGCCTTAAGCCATATTTATTGTAATAATCTCTTTTGAGACATTCGATGTAATAAGTGTGTGATTGCTACTCTGTTATAAATCCTTCAAGTAATGTGCGTGTCAGCATTACCGATCCAGGGATGACACTGATGCACAGAGATCAGACTGTTTGAGGTCTGGTCGCTACAAGATGGTATCAGAGCACACGCTGACTGTAGGACACGACCACTAAGCTAAAGCCCTAGATCACTACTCTCTTCTCATTTCTGACTCCTCTCCCTTTTCTACTCTTTAGGATGGCGGATGCAAGGAACAAGTTCACGCAACCGGATGAAGATACACCCTTTGGACGTCACTTGAAGGAATTCACTAGATACCTGAATATCGGAGTATCAAGCTTCATCGAGACCTACATCGCCACTTTACCAGAAGAGGAGCGTTGGATGATTCAAGTTCAAGTTCCAGGAAGGACGTTCATGCCCGTCACTAAGCCCATTGAGTTTTCCTTTGATGCACCAACCTGGAGTCTAGGAAAGAGCATGGCAGCCCACATCACCATGGGACGCATTGGAGAAGTTTACCATAAGGATCTCAAGGATACTATCTACCAGATTTGTGGGCGCCGAGATGAACAATGGGAGATGATCAACACCAGGAAGGATAGATCAATTGCAGCTTTCATCCAGGAGTTAAACCAACACATTCGCCGCCAGGAGAACCAGATGTGCGCAGGCATGATAGATCTGAAGAAGGCAATGACCAAGATCACGGAGTTGGAAGAAGAAATCAAGTCTACACGCGATGGATATGAGGAGGAAATGACGACACTCGTGGAGAAGAATGATGATCTGAAGAAGAAGCTAAAAGTATTTATGGGATTCCCCGCGCAGGAAGGGGAAGACGACGATTGCACTTGCCCGGACTACATCATCATTGACGACACCGACTCAGACCCAGACGATAGCGATGATGACTTTGTTGATGAAGCTGGAGCAGATATCATGGAGTCTTCGACCGATCAATTTTTCTAGTCGACCACCATAACAGTAGTAGTATTCCACCTTGTATACAGTATAATCTGAGCACTTTTGTAACAATAGTTAGACCGTTGTATGCCCCTGTTTGAATTGATTGAAGTGATATTGTTTGTGTTTGTCTCATGTGCATATGGGTAGTGTTTTTCTCTCTAGACCTCATTCTATTCTGTTTCTCATCTTTTCTAAACCCTCAGATGCCTCCGAGACGTGACAATGGATTTGCTTTCCCACCGGAGCTCACTCAGTTGATCCAGCAGCAGAATGTATTGATGCAGATACTGGTCCAGAATCAGAATCAGGGGAACAACAACAACAACAACCCACCACCACCTATTGATCACTTAGCCCATTTCTTGAGGTTGAATCCGCCGGTGTTCTCCAGTAGCACCGAGCCGGTAGTTGCAGATGATTGGCTCCGCAAGATGGGAAGGGAGTTGACCACTGCAGGATGCACATATGCGGAGAAAGTGCGTTTTGCCGGACATCAGCTTGATGGACCCGCAGCATCATGGTGGAAGAATTTCACAGCCACTTACCCCATTGACACTGTCACATGGGACCAATTTCAGCAGGCTTTCCGTACTGCCCATGTTTCAGCAGGAGCTATGGCCATGAAGAAGCGTGAATTTCGCAACTTGCGCCAAGGAGGACGTACAGTTGGCCAGTATGTGGATAATTTTAGTAAGCTAGCACGTTATGCCCTAGATGACGTTGCTACCGATGCAACTAAGCAGGAGAAGTTTCTGGAAGGACTGAATGATGAGCCGGGCATGCAGTTGATGGTGGCAACCTTCAACAACTACCAGGAGTTGGTAGACCGAGCTCTCATGACTGAAGGGAAGCAGCAGCAGATTGACAGCCGCAAGAGGAAGTATGGACAAGGGAAGTACAATTCTGGAGCTCAGCAGAAACCTCGTTTTACCCCGAACTCGAGAGGACCTTTTCAGCATACCCATGGAGGTAATAATCATAATGGAGGGAGTTCGCACAACCATAGTGGCCCCAAGAATGGCAATGGGAATGGAGGAAGCAACGGACAGAATCGTGCCAACCCGTCAACACCAGCCAAGAGGGATCTAAGCCACATTACCTGTTTCAAATTCCAGAAGACTGGACATTATGCCACTGAATGTCCTGAAGCAAAGAATGGAAATGGCAATGGAAGCTCTGGGAAGAAGCCTAACCCTTTCAACAGGGGACAGGTGAACCACGTTAACGTGGAGGAGGTTGAAGCTCAACCAGATGCAGTAATAGGTAAGTTTTTGGTTAAGTCATTTACTGCAATCGTTCTTTTTGATACTGGTGCATCGCATTCATACATATCAAGGGGATTTGTGGATAAGTATAAACTGCCAACACAAGCCCTTAGGTCACCCATGTTAGTAACCTCGCCAGGAGCTGAGTATATGGCTAGTCTATGGTGTGATCGGTTACCATTAAGGATTGGTAACTACGTGTTCCCCTCAGACCTAATTGTATTGGAGTCGCAAGGACTGGATGTGATATTAGGCATGGATTGGTTATCGAAGTATGGAGGGAACATTGAATGCGCCAGTAAGTCGATTTTGCTTACCACCCCAGAAGGAAGGAGGATCAAGTATGTATCCCGGCATATGCTGAAAAGAACTCAAGTGAATTCCTTATCAGGAGTTGTACAGGAGGAAGTACCAGTGGTGAAGGATTTCCCTAACGTATTTCCAGAAGAGTTGTCAGGCATGCCACCGGATAGAGACATTGAGTTTTTGATTGAGCTTTTGCCAGGCACAGGGCCAATATCTAAGAGACCGTATAGATGCCCGCAAAAGATTTGGAGGAAATTAAGAAGCAGATTAAGGAGTTACTGGATAAAGGTTATATTCACCCAAGTTCGTCACCTTGGGGATCACCAGTGCTTCTAGTGGAGAAGAAGGACGGATCATTGAGGATGGTTGTTGATTATCGAGGCTTGAATGAAGTGACAATCAAGAACAAGTAACCACTGCTCATGATTAGTGATTTGTTTGACCAGTTGCAAGGAGCTAAGGTATTTTCCAAGATCGATCTGCAATCAAGATACCACCAGCTGAAGATTCGAGAGCAGGATATACCTAAGACAGCTTTTACCACAAGGTACGGGCTATATGAGTATACCATTATGTCATTTGGTCTAATTAACGCACCTGCCTATTTCATGAACATGATGAACAAGGTGTTTATGGAGTTTTTGGATAAGTAAGTCGTGGTGTTCATTGATGATATTCTGATCTACTCAAAGAATGAAGAGGAGCATAAGGAGCATTTGCATTTGGTACTTGGGAAGCTCAGAGAACATCAGCTATATGCCAAGTTCAGCAAGTGTGAGTTTTGGTTGAAGGAAGTTGGATTTCTCGGACATGTTATATCTGGAGAAGGAATAGCAGTAGACCCCACCAAAGTTGTCACTGTGACAAATTGGGAAGCCCCTACGTCAGTTGGAGAGATCCGGAGTTTTCTTGGACTTGCAGGATACTACCGGAGGTTCATTGAATTCTTTTTGAAGATTGCAAAACCCATGACGGAGTTGTTGAATAAGGACACCAAATTCAATTAGACTGGGGAATGTGAGACCAGTTTTCAGGAGTTGAAGAAACGTTTGGTTACATCACCAGTGTTGATTCTGCCCGATCAGTGCAAGGATTATGAAGTATATTGTGACGCTTCTCGTCGAGGACTTGGAGCGGTACTTATGCAGGAGGGAAGAGTTGTTTCGTATGCCTCACGACAACTTAAGCCCCGTGAGTTGAATTATGCTACACATGATTTGGAGTTAGCAGCCGTAGTGCATGCATTGAAGACATGGAGACATTTTCTCATCAGAAACCATTGTGAGGTGTACACGGATCACAAGAGTTTGAAGTACATCTTCACACAGAAGGAGTTGAATCTCAGGCAAAGGAGATGGTTGGAGCTCATTAAGGATTATGATATGAGACTGCATTATCACCCCGGAAAGGCTAACGTAGTAGCCGATGCATTGAGCCGCAAGATCCATGTCAACACTCTCATGACCGGAGAGTTACCCAAGGAGTTAGCCGAGGATCTTCGCGAGCTATGTTTGGAGATAGTTCCGAGAGGCTATGTAGCAGCATTGGAGAATCAGTCTACCTTGATGGATAAGATCCGAGAAGCTCAGAAGACAGACAAGGAGATTGTCGAGATAAAGGAGAAGATGAGCAAAGAAAAAGCTAAGGGGTTTCGTGAGGATGAGCACAATACCTTATGGTTTGAGGACCGTGTTTATGTACCTAATGACCCGGAGATCGGGAAGTTGATTCTACAGGAGGCCCATGATTCACCGTATTCGATTCACCCAGGAAATACCAAGATGTATCTGGATTTGAAGGACACGTTCTGGTGGACCGGTAAGAAGAAGGATATTGCGGAGTATGTAGCAGTTTGCGATGTATGTTAGAGAGTGAAGGCAGAGCATCAGAAGCCAGCAGGATTGTTACAACCATTGCCGATACCCGAATGGAAGTGGGATAAGCTAGGCATGGATTTTATCACGGGATTTGCCCAGGACACGTTCAGGCTATGACTCGATATGGGTTGTAGTTGATTGTTTGATGAAGGTAGCTCATTTCATCCCAGTGAAGACTAGTTATACCAGTGCTAAGTTGGCAAAGATATACATGACCAGGATTGTATGTCTGCATGGAGTTCCGAGGACCATTGTATCAGATAGAGGAACCCAGTTTACCTCAAAGTTCTGGAATCAGTTGCACGAAACTTTGGGTACCAGGCTAGAGTTCAGTACAGCCTTTCATCCACAGACAGATGGACAGACCGAGAGAGTCAATCAGATTATGGAGGACATGCTGAGAGCTTGTGCGCTAGGTTATGGATCTAGTTGGGACGACAATTTGCCATATGCAGAGTTCTCTTACAACAACAGTTATCAATCCAGTTTGAAGATGACCCCTTTCGAAGCTCTGTATGGAAGGAGGTGCAGGACACCGTTATTGCGGGATGAAGTTGGAGACCGCCAGTTGTTTGGACCAGATTTGATTAAAGAGTCTGAAGAGAAGGTTAAGTTAATTCGCAATAGACTCAAAGTAGCCCAGTCCAGGCAGAAGAGCTATGCGGATTCTAAACGCAAGGAGACAGTTTACGAAGTTGGAGATAGAGTTTATCTTCGTGTATCCCCACTTCTATGAGTTAAGCGTTTTGGAGTTAAGGGAAAGTTAGCACCACGTTTTGTGGGACCATACAAAGTTTTGGAGCGTATGGGAGAAGTTGCTTACAAGTTGGAATTGCCCGAAGGATTGTCAGGAGTTCATGATGTGTTCCACGTTTCCCAGTTGAAGAAGTGCCATGCAGAGATAGCCGATATCCCTCTGAGAGATACAGTGCCACTGGAAGCGATTCAGTTGGATAGCAATTTGACCTATGAGGAGAAGCCAGTGAAGATTCTCGAGTTTGCCAGCCGAGTCACACGCAACAAGGTTATCAAGTTTTGCAAAGTTCAGTGGAGCCACCATATCAAAGATGAAGCCACCTGGGAGCGAGAGGAAGACCTATTGAAGGACCACCCTCACCTATTTTCTAGCCAACCCGAATCTCGAGGGCGAGATTCATCTTAAGGGGGGTAGGTTTGTAACATCCCAAATTTTCAATTTGGAATGTTATACATTAGATCATCATTGCATATCATATTTTATTGCATTTTGGCTTGATCCTAGAAATTTTACGCAACTCAAGGACCCATAGAGAGAGTTGGGGATTTCGTTATTTTCATATTTGAGTTTTCTCAAATGTTGAATGTATGATCATTTGATTTTAATTATTTTATCTTCGTATATTTCTATTATAAAAAAAGAGAGAGGGAATAAAATGACTTTCCCAAAATAAAGAAATATTGGAGATCAAATAATAAAATCAAATAAGATTTTATTTCGGAGTTTTATCGCTATTTTAATTGAATTAGGAAAAATGCGCGTTTTTCAAAATTGCATTTTAGGCCCAAATAAATGTTCATCTTGTCCGGCTTATTTTTAGAGGACGGGGAAAATTTATTTCAGGATTTTTGGAGTCCGTTTAGTATTTCTTTTCTTTCTTTTTCTGCGCGTCGTAATTATTTTAAAAAAAGGAAACCGACTTCGGGCCGTACCTGAGCGGGACTCCTCGAGCCGGCCCTTATAAGCCGCCACCCCCGGTGCCCCCAGTCCACCCACCCAGCCGCCTCGAAACCCTAACCCTAGCCCGCCGCCGCCGCAGCCGCGCGCCGCCGTCGCCCCGCGCCGCCGCCGCCGACCCCGCCGCTGTCGCCCCGCGCCCCGCCGCTCGATCCACCGCCCATAGCCGCCGCCGTCTCACCGGAGTTCTCGCCGGACACGAGGTAGCCGGCGCGTTTTTTTATAAAACCGTTCGTTTTTTTTAAACCCTAGATCCGTTTTTTAGATTGGTTCGTCGGTTTTTTTCGGTTTAGTTATTTAGCGGACGTTCGTCCGTATGTTCGTTTTAACAAATGGTTTTCGTCGTTTAGTCGCAGACAGCGAATGTTCGTTCGTTAGCCTGTTCGTCCGTTTCTCTTTTTCTCGGATTTTCCGTGATTATTTTCGATCGCGATTTCTGATCCGATTTTCGTTTTAGTATAACTTTTCGCTCGGTTATCGGAATCAGGCGATTCAAGCGTCTGGAGTTTCGTCTCAAAATCCTCTTTCCGTTTAACCAACTCAAACAAGTTTTTGCTACTATAAAATTTGGCTTAGGCCCAGATTAGTAAATGAAGCTTGTTTCTTTCGCCGTTTGAGTTTCGTTGCTTCGTTTGATTTGATTCTTTTTGTAAACCGGAGTTCTTAAGTTGAAATTTCTGGTTAGATATCTTATTTGAGTTTTATCTATGCATTAGATGAGTGCTTATTGTATGCTTGTTTGTTTGCGATAGAGTACCCGGAGTGCGCAGCTTGCTACTACGAGTCTCTAGGTTTCACGGATCATCAGCAAGGCAAGTAAGACTTTGATCATACCCCTTTACTACCCAGTTTTATTGCATTAGATCAATCCTCAAACAATTGCATGGTTAGGATCTGATTAATATGTGGGTTTTGGGAAGTAGTTGAGGTAGTACCTATTGTCCTGTTTATTATCAAACCTTTGGGAGTTACTTCTATGTTTGCTTATATTGCTATGCTATGCTAGTAGACGTGGATTGGGTGAGTGTATCCATGACAGATGTGAGATTATTAATTAATAGTTTACTTAAGGTGGCAACTTTAATACACATCTGGGTGGACTGAGGCACCTGGGGAACCCAGTGTTGCCTGTATTTTTGGAAATCCCGGGGTACCATGTGATTCTCCTATGGACCGCCACCAAGGCTCAGAGGGATCATGAGATTATTCATGCTACAAACTTCCGTGTGCAGCCGCAAGCTACTATGGGCTCTAGCATAGTTGAGTATGTTGTGTGACCTCCTTCAGTGGTAGACTAGCAGATGTAGGGGATGTAGGTTGGTACTGTCTACCCAGAGTAAAGAGTTAATGCTTCTGAAAAACTGTGTCTCGGTCATCCGTTTCTCAAACATCATCTAGTGTGAGAAATCCAACGGAGGAGATCGAGTCTTGCGGGGAAAAGTGTGCAAACCTCTGCAGAGTGTACAAACTAATCATGGTTAGCCGTGTCCCCGGTTATGGACGTTTTGAGTATCTAGTTTCTTGGATTGTCATGTGAATCTCATCATGTTACTTAATTTTAAATTGTTGGGTTAATGATGATGCTTAATCGGGATTGAGTTGGAGGAACCTGCTCAATGTTTAACAACCACCATGATAGTTAAATAAAATTTATTCCTTTGTTGTAGGGAAAAATTGGCTTTATGCAAAACTGTAACCATAGAGCTTTCCACCAGCCATATATGCATGTAGTGATAGCATTATTTTGTTCATTACTCTCTATGTGTTACATTGCTAGCATATTCCATGTGCTGACCCGTTTTCGGGCTGCAACGTTCATGTTGCAGACTTTTCAGACGACGAGTAAGGTGCCTTAGGTCGTGATCTTTCACTCAGTGATGCCGTTGGAGTTGATGGACTCACTTTATCTTCCAAGCCTTCCGTTGTTATCGATATTAGATGACCTTAAGCCATATTTATTGTAATAAGTTCTCTTTTGAGACATTCGATGTAATAAGTGTGTGATTGCTACTCTGTTATAAATCCTTCAAGTACTGTGCTTTTTAGCATTACCGATCCAGGGGTGACACTGATGCACAAAGATCAGACTGTTTGAGGTTTGGTCGCTACACCATTACTTTGTATGAATTTGCCCGGTACTTCCAAAGATTTATACGTAAGAGTTAATCATACTACTGTTTCCACAAATTTTATCTTGAGACCTACTCCCTCCGTTCCAAATTACCCGTCGTGGTTTTACTTCAAATTTGATCTAAAACCACGATGAGTAATTTGGAACGGAGGGAGTATAAGGGACAATGTTTTAGAGGATCAAATTGTTTGAAAGTGCTCATGTTGCTTGGAAGGAAATGGTAACCCTACTTTTGATGAACTCGAACCTGTACTCACTCAATGTTCATTCTTCATTATCAAGAATGATGAAAAATCATGTAAACAAAAGAATGATAAAAATGATCCTAGCTTTGCTAAACAATTTCAGTCATCTTAGGTGATGTTGAAAATTTAATGAATATATATTGTCCTAGCGAGAGTGATGGAAACTCACCCAAGTGCGATACGGCCGGATGCGGGGAGGACATGGCGAGCGGAAGCGAGGCGGTGCCGAGGAGAAAGGAAGACTCGGGGAAGAAGAAAGAAGGGCGACAATTGGATTAGAAAATCGGCTTGCACAATGTTTTTTCAGGCAACTTGCCAGGAGTCAAATCCCATACATCCTAGATAATTTTTATGTAGAATTGATAAAGCATGCTACATCTTTTGTTGCATGTGGTCTGTATGGATGACACGAAACCATAGAAATCATGGTGAATCTTCTGGTGGGCTCATGACACCGTTGTAGACTCAATGTCGAGTACAAAACCAACTCGGGAAGACAGCAAAACTAGAGTTAAAACCCCACTACCATCGACCACAAGAAGGATTCTACAAGACGCATGTGGATGTTGCATAAAGCAAAAGAGATCGATGAAGCATCTAGAGTAGTAATAAGAGTGCTAAAGGGAATTAGTTACAACAAGCAGTTGTCGGTGTGGCTCGATTTATAACAGGGCCAAATATGAAGCCACTATTTGAACATGGCACACCGAAAACCGATTCCCAAGATTTTGTTCCATTCTAATAAAAGAACGCATGTGTCATGGAGCTAGCATTTTTTTATTCTTCTTTTGTGGGGGAATGGGGCTAGGACCTTACCTATTATTAGTCGGATACAAGAGTCCTTAGAAGGAAGGATGTAGGGCTTTTGACATATATGCCATGTTAAAAGGGAAGATGCTAGCAGCTTTGATTGTGCCTTTTTCAAATTAAGAACTCATAAGCTAGTACTCTCTCCGATCCAAAATAAATGCCGCGGCTTTGAACTAAGCCGAGAGAGTAGCAATTTTTTTTTTGGTTCCGTATCTAACCAGGAGCGTGCCTTGATATGCCGTGTGCTAGAAGACACCCTTCTACCTATGGACTAGACAACATTTTAATCTTAGTTGTTAATAACTAACGAAGTTCTTATCTGATTTTGCAAAACAAGAAGGAGATGCTCTAGTCGCCTGATCTGAATCTCCTTTTTTTTTCTTTTGGTACGAATTCTACTCTCTCCGTCCGAGATACATCTAGATGTATTTTAGTTCTAGATACATCTTGTTTTATCCATTTTGATGACAAGTATTTTCGGACGGAGGGAGTATAAATCAGAGATGAAAAAAGAGTTTCTTTTTAGGCTAGAGATGAAAAAAGAGTAAAAACCTCTTCAAGCGGGCAGCGGGCAACGGTCACTCTCGGCGTGGGCCCATTCCCAAAGTTGTGCCAACTCTACCCAGTGGGCCCCGTGCCGTGGCCCACATGTCATTCAGGAGAGCAGTAGGTGACACTGCTCCTAAACCCAACGCGTCCCCAACAGCTCCACCCCCACCCCACCCCTCCCGTCAGTTCGTCGTCGCCGGCCACTTCGCCTCTCCCGCCGCCGCCGCCCCCTCCAAACCCCCAGCTCAGCCATTGGATCTCCCCCTACATGCCCAGAGCCAAGTAGACAGACCCCCCACCGGCGCACGAACCTTAAGGCAGGCAGCGCGGCCGGCCGGCCACCTGATGGCGTCCGTGGCGGAGCTCAAGGAGAAGCACGTGGCGGCGACGGCCTCGGTCAACTCCCTGCGGGAGCGGCTCCGCCAGCGCCGGCAGACGCTCCTCGACACCGACGGTGAGCCCTCCCCCTCCCTCCCCCGGCCCTCGAGGGTTTGCTTTGCTTGTGGATTCGGGGAACTGTTGCTGACTGCTGTGCTCCGTGTGTGTGGCGGGCGTGCAGTGGAGAAGTACTCCAAGGCGCAGGGGCGGACGGCGGTGAGCTTCAACCCCACGGATCTGGTCTGCTGCCGCACGCTGCAGGGCCACAGCGGGAAGGTTCGCTCCTTTCTTTGGTTGACTTCTTCGGCCTCTCCTCTCGCCACCGTTTCGGCGCAGGGAGTAGTTCAATTTCGAAGCAGAAATTAGTGAGGTCTCACGCTTGTTAGTAGCTGTTAGTACTCCAATTGTGGAAATGGTGGTGCTAGCATGAGCAATTCATGACCGAGTTTGATTTGCCGAGAGTAAGATTTGGACATAGGGGTCGACCTCTTCTTCTGCAATGTAAAGGAAATAACCTGGATTAGTATGAGGTTTGGTTCGGACGCGTACCTTGACATTGAGAGGACGAGTGCTTGTTTTCAAGAGGCTGCTGTTTTGGCCCAATTTGTCATGAATTGAGACCGACTTTTAGTCTAGGGTGTGAAGTTAGCTTCAGGGATGGTGGTAGGAATAGCTTCAATTATAGGGGAAGAGAACATAGCTTCATGCAAAGGGAGCAGATGATGTTTTGGCTTCAAAGCTCCTGCCTATTGGCGCCAAAAGCAAAAGCAGAATTAGGGCAAACTGGTCTTTTTAGCATACTCGTGGCGGTAACCGAAAATATGCGCGTAATTTTACATGTTAAGGAAACCGAGCAGTGTTCAGTTGGCTAGAGCCCACGCCTGTGAACTCGCCCACCCGCGTTCGAGGCGCCACCTCCGCAGGTGCCTCACTTATTAAATATAAAAAATGCCCTTTGTGCTGGTGCCCATGGGTCGAGTTTCCAAGGTCATTGGGCATAATTTTACGTTTTATAAGGATTTTGTTACTGCTGTTGTGGTCCAAGAAAATTGCAGTGTTATCTAGCAAAGTATCAAATCTCTGGTCTGCTCTTGAGCCAAGTCTCTCGCGAAATTATGGATGCACTGAAGTATTTAGCATGCCGTGGTTCTTAGTTTACTATTTTGGCTCTGCTTTCCTAATCAGGTAATCATGCCTATGGGTAGAATGTGTAGTTGGGTTTGAATTGCAATTTTGATGATTTACTCGATTTAGAATTTTCTTGAATCCAAGTGAGAAATGGGTATGAGCAGTCTACTCGAATCCGTTCCTTCCATTGTTCCATACCCTTGTAAATGAGTCAATAGTACAACCAAAGCTTCAGTACCAACAGTAACAATCTGTGAGATGCTCATTGATGTCCCACATGGAATGTGCCACTTGCAATCACCGAAGCTCAAGGTTGAGCCTGTTGGTGAACCCATGTGGCCTGATTTAAACAGCCCTAATCCCTCTCCATAGTAGCATTCCCTTGGTAATTATTTCTGTTTTGTTTTGAAATATAACCACTATGCTGTTCTGTAGTCCTTTTGTGCGAATCCTCTTTTTATTTGAGGGCATGTTGTTGTTTGACACCAACTGAAATAGAAAATATGTAGGGTGGAAGAACTCGAGTTTTGAGAACAGGTATGCGGGTTGTTACTTGTTACCAATTTTTTAGAGCATTGCAATTCACAGAAAGAACCCTGGTGCTAAGAATTTTTGATCGGTTGGTCCTTCGAACTGCTCTATCATGCCTAGTTATATGCTCCGTCAATTTGTTTTGTTTGTTGAGCGATTTGGATTTCTTTCTAGGACAGTACCTCGCAAAGTTGCTTATGTTGATATGTTTAATGGCTTCATGGTTTTATAACTAGTACTAAGTACTATCTCTGACTCAACACAGGTATATTCTCTGGATTGGACCCCTGAGAAGAACTGGATAGTTAGTGCCTCACAAGATGGAAGACTAATTGTATGGAATGCTTTAACGAGTCAGAAAACACATGCCATAAAGCTACACTGTCCATGGGTGATGACATGTGCTTTTGCGCCCAATGGTCAATCCGTTGCTTGTGGCGGTCTTGATAGTGCATGCTCTATATTCAACCTTAGCTCACAAGCAGACAGAGATGGGAACATGCCAGTATCAAGAGTACTTACTGGACACAAAGGCTATGTTTCATCCTGTCAGTATGTCCCAGACCAGGAAACCCGCTTGATTACAGGCTCAGGTGACCAAACGTGTGTCCTGTGGGATGTTACTACTGGCCAGAGGATATCAATCTTTGGAGGTGAATTTCCATCAGGGCATACATCTGATGTGTTAAGGTAATTGCCTTTTTCTTATGGCATTCAATTTAACATCATGCTTACTGTCGTGATATATTGGTTCTTATTTTATGACCAAAACAATGTGATACTGTTCAAGTTTCATTGATTATGTTGAATTGAACAAAGTTCCATGGTATTGATTTGAAAGCATCACCCATTAATCGTACACCTTGTCTGACTGGGCTGTATTTGTAAAGAAAGAATATGTTTCACCTTTTGGCGGTGCAAGTTTACTTTTAAGGGCTGGCTGTGATTAGTAATAAACTAATAATCAGTAGGAAATGTTACTGCATGCTGGCACATGCAGCGTTTGGTCAGTGAGACTTCTCTGTCAATTGTTGTTGATATAGATCATCAATGGTCTAATTATTAATCAAGTAGCTGATGTGATATCTTGGCAACGCGGCCGCATGCTTGTTTCACAGCTTTATAAGTTGCTATACTTTTTATGTCCATACTCATAGTGTTCTGATCTTCTTTTTATCCCTTTCAGTCTGTCCATCAACTCGTTAAACACGAATATGTTTATCTCGGGTTCATGTGATACAACTGTAAGGCTATGGGATCTCAGGATTGCAAGTCGGGCAGTTCGGACATATCATGGACATGAGGGTGACATTAACAGTGTCAAGTTCTTCCCTGATGGTCAGAGGTTCGGTACTGGTTCAGATGATGGTACATGCAGATTATTTGACATGAGAACAGGGCATCAACTTCAAGTGTACAATCGGGAGCCCGATAGAAATGATAACGAGCTCCCTATTGTTACATCTGTCGCTTTTTCCATATCAGGGAGGCTTCTTTTTGCTGGATACTCCAATGGCGACTGTTATGTGTGGGACACGCTTCTTGCCGAGGTGTGCATTTTACCCATTTCCCATGAATTTGATTGCAGCTTAGATAATAGGATGAAACCCAGACATGTAAAAATAAGATTGATCAAGTTTTACTGCGAAGCTACAACTAAATTTCATATGATTGAGAAGGAAACATAGTTTGACTATACAATTTATTTACCATAGAAAAATCAGATCAAAGTTCAGAAATGCCAAGCCTGGTTAGTAACACCACTAAATTGCATAAGCTTGACTTCGTTACAGTCCAGCAATAGCTTAGCCATTCTGTTGTTTGCATTTGGCTATGGTCTACTTGAGTACGCTTCCCATCTTATGACATCAGTTTCTGCAGCATCTTTATATGCAATTCATGCATTAGTAGTGTTGTTATAGATCACCTTGTAGATTCCTGTTATAGGCCAAAAATGCTTCAGAGAATAGAGTTTAGACTGCACCAAGCTGCCAACACAAGGCTTTACTGCGAGTTGATCCCATACTGTTAGAACCCTCTGGACCTGATGAGTTTATCCCCAGTGGCCTGCGAACTACCCATGCTGTTTGGCTAGGCTAGTTGTCGAAGATTGTGACCTCGTGGTTTGAGCCACAATTAGTTTTCAGTTTTTTGCAGCGCCTCTTTTGGCCATGCTTTTATTTTTAGATTCAGACCCCTTGGTGCCTTGTGAGCCTTCAGTTTCCTTCCTATAATTGATCAGGAAGAGAGAGTGCCCACAAAAAACTTGCATATTCTAGCTTTTATGAGCTCAAGCTATTAGCCTATTAGGACTACTCTTGTGGCGTTTGGTGAAATATAAAACATCTGCCGCATATCATAAATCATCCATTTTATTTATTGCCTGTACTATTAAAACTGTGGTTGACCTGTGAATACTTTTAAAAATGACTCAGATGGTGCTTAATTTGGGAACTCTCCAAAACTCTCATGAAGGCCGTATAAGCTGCCTTGGGCTGTCATCCGATGGGAGTGCATTGTGTACAGGAAGCTGGGACAAAAATTTGAAGGTAAGGGATGTGCTTTCAATATGAACTGTTGTAGGAAAGTTTACATATGCCGATGCCATTACTCTAAACTGGGCTAGAAAGGAAATATCAGTTGTAGGACAAAGTTTACATACATAGGACATCTTATGCTATATTTCCAAAATTAACGACTTTGTCCATCTTTTGAAACAATTGTGCACATTGTGGTACACTCAACATATACTGAAAAGGCGCATGCTTTTTTATTTTCCAATATCTGTTTGTTTAGCTCTTGCTTTGTAATCAGTGAAAGTACTCAGTGGGTTATAGGCAGATTTTCCCTCTCAATGAGGTACTTCTCATTGGGTTATAGACAAATTTTCCCTCTCAATTCGCAGAAAGTGAAATGAAATAAACTTTAGTCAACTCCGGCATTCTATCTAACCGTCGAAACATTGCTGGTTGTTGAGAATTTCCAGATCTGGGCTTTCAGTGGACACCGCAAGATAGTCTGAAGCCCCAGCGCGTGCTCTCCCCGCATTGTACGTTCCTCGTCGTCGCGTGTCGGGGGTGGTTGGCCAACTCGAAAGGTTCCTGAAGATGAAGTCGTCCGTTTTGTAGCATGGAATCCATGGATCTCCTGTTGCGTGCGTCCAATGGAAAACTCGGTTTGCCGAGACGGAGTGTGCTGTGTGGTGATGTTGTTGCATTGCACCTGGTCAAGTCAGCGTGCTGTTGTTTATAGAGTTGCCAGAAAGCAAGCAGCGCACATGTGATATTTTTCTGCCCTTGTTGTGTACAACTATATATTTTTAGCTGTAGAAAATGAAGCCAAATTGTTAGAACCAAGAATCAATTTGTTCGTTTCTGGAGTAAGATAAGGAATGCGAGCTTCATTTCCTGTGTGCGCGTGTGCTGTGATGGTTGACAGGTTCAGTGAGCCATTCACTGCTTGTTTTACCTATGATGCCAAAATTCTTAGAATTCCAATGGGCATGACATTGCAGCCCTGTATTATTTTTGTAGTCTTGCAATTTAAGAATGGCGCGAGTCTTCTTTGATTGGAAGGATTCCAAAAAATGCAAGAAAAGAAAAATGTGTAGGATTAGGGTGTTTATGGATTTGCAACATGAACTTGTCTCTAAAAAGTCTAAACTGGAAGAGATCACGAGATTCCATTTAACATCGGACACACACGACCATCGATAAGGTGGGTACCTTCCCCTAGGGTTCCACCACCATCCTAAACAACAGACCAGTTATCTAGGTTTATCTACCAAGGCTCGGAAATCAGACGCCGGTGGACCCGAACCCGCCCTCCCCGCGGAGGGTGGCGTCGAGGTCCTCCACCTCGGCGACCTCCTGCGTTGCGATCACCTGGACGATCATCTGCGCGACACGGTCACCGGGCTTCACGGCAAAGTCCGCCTCCGAGTGGTTGAAGAGCACGACGCCCACGGGGCCGCGGTAGTCGGCGTCGATCACCCCGGCGCCCACGTCGATGGCGTGCTTCAGCGCCAGGCCCGACCTCGGCGCTGCAAAGATCCGAATAGAAATAGGCATTTCATCAAACACCTGTGGCGCATGCAAGAAACGAGACCCAGGGAAGACGTAGGCGGGCGTCTCGTCTCACCGATGCGCGCGTAGGTGCCCTCCGGGATGGCGATGCTCAGGTCGGTGGCCACCAGCGCCTTGCCCCTCGCCGGCACGACCGTCTCCACCGCGCTGAGATCGGGCAGAGAAACGGTGAGGGGGACAGGGAAACCATGGCCGAGGGCTGGTGTGAGAGGTAGTCACTGGCGATGGAGCGCGTGCGTACCTGGAGAGGTCGTAGCCGGCGGCGAGGGCGGAGCCGCGGGACGGCAGGATGGCCTTGTCGGAGAGCTTCTTGACCTTGAGCAGCGGCGCGATCTTGGTGATCTTGTGGGGAGGCTCGAGCACGGGGTCGGCACCGGCGCCGTTGGTGGCGGCCATTGCGACGACGGACGGGAGGGTTCTCGGTGGCCGGCGGCGAGAGATGGAAGGAGAGGAGTTGAGGAGGAGCTGGCTGGAGTCGAGGGCGGCCGTGACTGCGGGGGACGATAAATAGGGCCGCGGCGGCGGGGCGGGAAGCGGAGCGGATGGCGCCAAATTCTCCCGCCATAAAATTTCACCGATCCTGCAAAGGAAAATCGGCAGCTTGGTTTGGTCTCCAACGCGGAGTTTACGGGCTTACTTTGCTTCATTTTTTTTTCTTGCTATTTTTCAAAAAAAAATCTTGCTTTGGTTGTTTTTCTTAACTAGTCAATGTGTACGTTCAATGCACGTCAATTTGGAAGTATATTAAGTGCATACGGATATTAAGTAGAATATTTTTTCGTGTTATTATGTGATTAGCATTATATTTGGCATGAATTTAACTGCACACTAAACGTGTTGAGCGCTCGACATTGAATCAGTCTAAATCGTTGGATTGACATGATTTAATGAACAAGATTAATTGAATCTGCCCCTTTGGGTCTTTTTATATTGGTATAGATATAGATATAGATTCTTCTTGATTTGATTGTTAGCAAAGTCTAAATTATCTTCGTTTAACTTATACTCCCTCCATTCCATAATGTAGTGCGCCCGCGTTTCCTGAGATCCAAGTTTGACCGTAAATTTAAGCAAGAGACCGACTGCGACAGGAATGAATTCAATGGTATAATTTTTCATTCCTCCACAGTCAGTCTCGGTAGTTAAATCTACGGTCAAACTTGAATCTTGAAAAGTGCGGGCGCACTACATTGTGGTATGGATGGAGTACTTCCTCCGTCTCAAAATAAGTATCTCAATCTCGGTATAACTGTGTACTAAAGTTAATACAAAATTGACACTTTTATGCCGAGAAGCTTTGGGAGATTGTTGCGAGGCAGCTCTGGCCGGCAATATATTATGAGCTCGTTTCTCATCGTTGTACGCCCAGAATTTCTTTTAGAATTTTGCACCATCACAAGCCCTGTCTACACTTTTGAACGCGCTATTCCACGTCCACTTGGTTAGCAGATGCTCTACGTGCTTACCCTCAAAACAAAATATGTGCTGCTTTGATGAACAAGCCAATGACAATAATGGTTCCACTCGATTTTAAGATCACAAAATTCAGTTGAACTTTTCTTTTCAAGGGGGGCAAATTCAGTCGACGATGTCAGGCCCAAACTGGCACCGGTTCTGTTGGCAACCATCATCCTCTCAGCTGCAGAGAGAGCCAGCAGGCGTCGGCGCGTCGCGCTCTAACGGTGCCCTAGGTGTATCTGCCAATGAAAAACGGACTGCCTTCTTTACATTACAGCCATGATGATGAAGATGGTTCTCATGATCCGAGTCAGCACCTCGATTTATAGTACCAGAAATTTCACATGAAGGAGCAGGTCCGAGGATCCACCGTGTCTTGAATAAAATTTGAAAACTCCCAGAAAATCCTTGCACAAAACTAGTACAAAGGTTGCTTGCTTCTACACCTCCCGCATGGAACCCTCTGAAAAGCATGCAAAGACGAACCCACAAACCTTGAACCGGGGTCAAATTCAGTTGTCGCCGTTGGCGCCATCTTCATTGTCCCTTTTCCTCTTGCTTGGCAGGGCAGATCCTGCGGACTTGTTTCCGTTGACCACCTCGCTTTTCTCGGCCGCGCCTGACTCCGGTTCGTCGTCCTCAGCCTCATCCTCTTCATCTTCAGCCTAAGAACAACACAATTGAATTAGCTGACAAACAGATAAACAACACAATTGGACTAGCTAGGAGAGAAGTATAGATCAGTGGGCAGCATGTAGTGTGTACTATTATTATACAATTAATTAGTGTGTGCAAGTTATATGACAAACAAATGAAGTTTAGGTTGTCGTTCGCTGGACGATTACTGGGTCACCTTATTAATGAGGATGCAGGGAAGCCGATGAAGAATTACAGAGATGGTTCTCTTCTCTATAAGAAGATCCTCTATAAGAACCATGGTAGATGCAAATTCTGACAATGAACAGGAGCGACCTACAAGTGTGTAAACCGAGCCCAACGTCACCATCTTTGAAGAAGAGCAAATAAGCACAATGTTGTGTGCTTGCATTGCCATCAGATCCTAAATTGCAAGTATAAGCTAAGGTACTAATAAAACTATAAATGTATTCCTGTGTCCCATGGCCGTTCTACTCTAGGCCGTCATTCGTGAGACTCTAGGATGGGATTCATGTCCAACTTCAGTTGAGCATGTGATTGCTGGGGTGCGATTTAGGGAGGGGGATGATTGTGCCATGGTGGTGTGGTGAGGGGTGGTGCTGTTTGCTGGGGGCTAGGGATTACTCAACCGCATATATATTTTTACAAGAAAATCCTTCACCAACATACTGATGCTTTATATCATGTTACTTTCTTACTACAGCAATTGGTCATTCTTTAGGACCACGGGAGGCAGCTAATCTTCAAGCTGATCACTGAGTAGTGCAAGAAGGTGGTGTGAAGACCGCGGCGCTGATTTCAAGTTCTCTGTCTGGCATTTTTCTTGCATGTGCTTGTAGTAGAGCTTCCCCTAGGTGGAGGGAGCTTACTTAGGGGTGTTTTATGTTTTGATCAGTCTGTGATTGTGTTCCAAGGACTGAGATGCTGAAAACTGCAGTGGTGTTGCTGGGGTGTAGTAATGCCGTTTTGGTGTTTTCTGCCTTTAATCTTATAGCTGGTATCCCCAGCCCCAGGGGCACATTGTTCGGTTGCTTGAAAAGCAGGGGGGTATGCCTTTTGTCTCAAAAATAAAACTAAATGTAGAAGTTGTTTTTTTAAAGACAAACAAGTAAGTCACACAAAACACAATGCATTACACTGGACAAACAGCAATTTAACCAACATGTAGAAACTGTACAAATATCCAGTGAACTATGAAGTTTGCCCTAAAGCACAAAAGTACATACAAGGCGAGAAGAGAAAGCAAATCCTAGGACCACACTGCAGATTGCCCAACAATGAATGCAAAAATATGGGTCTTACTTTGTACTTATATAAGTTTCAAAATGCACTGGAAAACAATGCAGCCTAGTGGAGCAACAACCTAACTTGTGGGTTTTAACTTACATTATTATAAATAAATCACAAAAGAAGAGGAAGATAAGACAGATTTTAATCATATTTGACACCGATAATAATGCAACTATCCTTTTAGAATTCTGGCATTTGGCCACCCATTGTAAAATAGTCGACAAATTTATTGTCACTGTGAATATCCATTTCTATTTACATCATACCAGTACACCACTATAGATATCCATTTGTATGTACATTATACCAGTATAGCACTTAACAAATTTATTGTCACTTAAGATACTCATTTGCACATCATACCAGTATACCACTTAACAAATTTATTGTCACTTAAGATACTCATTTGTACATCATACCAGTACACCACTATAGATATTCATTTGTATGTACACAGTACACCATACCAGTATATTACTTAACAAATTTATTGTCACTTAAGATACTCATTTCTATGTACATCGTACCAGTATACCACTATACTGAGTTTTCAGGAAATGAAGAGGCCTACTAAAACAAAGAACTGTTCAAGATGTTGTAAGGGCAATATGTATAAATGACAGAGCAAATCATGTCTAACTCAATCACATGAAGCAATGAGGTTGTGCAGGGCACAATGGCTTAACAATAGGGTTATGTGTTCTCTAATGACCACTGTTACCACTATGAGCAACCATTCGTTGTTCTAAAGGAAATCCTGCAGTGTAGTACTATAATGTTACCGATACAACTCGTTAACCGTTTAACTAGTTGTCAGCTATGCGGAGGTTATTGAAGGAGTACATCATATGAGGAACATTTTATCAAATGCCAACCAATACAGATTTCTAAATAGCAGAGGAATTAGAAGAGAAATCTCACCTCGTCACCTTCCTCTTCATCTTCATCTCCTTCCTCGTCCTCGCCATCTTCTTCTTCATCTCCTTCCTCTTCCTCTCCGTCCTCTTCATCTCCTTCCCCTTCGCCGTCCTCCGCCCCCTCTTCATCCCCCTCCTCGTCCTCATCATCATCCTCTTCCTCGTCCTCATCAGACTCCAGGCGGTCATTGCCCTCGGCATCGGCGCCATCCAAGTACTTCAAGCTGGGGACCAGCGCAAACACCTTCTCCCTGTACCCCTTGAGCTTGGTGACGGGGCACTGGTACAGGTCCAGCGACTCGACCCCGAGCGGCGCGAGCGGGGCGAGCTCCTCGACCGCGGCGAAGCGGTTGTTGCCGAGGTCGAGGTGGCGGATGGTCCCGCCGCAGGACCCGGCGACGGCGGCGAGGGAGTCGGCCCCGGCGAGGCGGTTGTCGGGGAGGGAGAGGCGGCGGAGGGCCGGGAGGCGGGGCAGGCCCGCGAGCGAGGAGAGGCGGGCGCCCGCGACGGAGAGCTCCTCGAGCGAGGGGAAGCGGTCGAAGAGGGCCGGCGAGGGGAGGCGGCCCGTGGAGGACTTGACGGCGCCGTCGAGGGTTAGGGTTTTGGGCGCGGAGAAGGGGGAGAGGGGCGCGCTCTTGACGGCCGCGCTGATGGCGCGCTCCCACGCCGCGTCGTCCTCTACGGCGCCGGCGCCGGCCATGGCTGCGGCGGCGGGGCGGGCGGCGGCGGCGGTCGTGGGTAGAACCCTAGCTAAACCCTGGAGCCGCAAAGCTTGGGAGGCGGACGGAGCAGACAGGTACGGAAATGGGGGATGACCAGTGTGGTGGTGCTCGTCGTCCAAGCGTTGGGGGTGGGTTGTGATGGGCCCTTTTGGGGGCAATTGATGGGCCTGGGCTTATAGGTTTATGTGCAGCTTGTCAGAATTAGTTATTTCTTTGTGTACAATCCCTAAAAAAAAGTCTACTAGAACTTGAGTGAAGAAAATATACTTGCATACTATGCATGTTTCGCATGATTTGACTTAAGAAAAATAAAAACCTTGTGACAAGAATGTTCGGTAAAACTTGACAATGGGAAATAGTCCAGTTCATCGTTAGGTATGTGAATTCTCGCCTTTGACCTTTAGTTATATGAGATTCCTCGCATAGACTTTCCGAGCATGTTATCGGGATGTATACACAAATCATAGAATGAATAAAAAATCTGCTTTTCCGGAGAGATTTTTGATTGAAAGGGTATCTACTAATCTCCATCCTTAATCTGCATCGAAATCTATAAACTTCTCCTGGGGGTGTATCGGAGCAAAACTCGATGGAGATATACGAGAGAGAGAGAGAGAGAGAGAGAGAGAGAGAGAGAAATCATACCTTCTTGATGTTATTCCGTGGGCTATGCATTGTACTGCGCTCAACATATTCACTATAAATGTGACGTGGGGTAGTGTGCCGCGTTGCTGATTGTACGACTAGTTTCATGTGCTTAAGTGCATATTTCAAACCGGTGCTTACCTCCGAATCATTTATAGGTTTGTACATGACTTTCCGTTGTTGCAAGATCCCATGATCATTTGGTGTTTCAGTAGGCATGTACACCCCAAGTCATGATCTTCTTAACACCTTTCGCGTGTAAGTAGTTCAACCGCACTAATAATTTTTCCGGAGAAGCCCGAATTGTAGGTCAGGGTAGTTTCTCTGGAAAAAAAAACTTATTCTATGCTTAGATAGTATTTGGTTCTCTCTAAGTATTTCATATTGGTCTCAAGTTACAATTCGTGAATTCACTTACTCTATTACTTATTTTATCCTGATAATATCCAAGTTATTTGCATTCATGTTGTCGATGCACGAAATTTTCAAACCATGTATACGGCGGCATACGTAGTAAAAAACATGGAGGGGAGAGCGATACAATGACAACAAAGCTAAAACCCTAGCGGCTAGAGCTCTTGAATCGGTATGTGACTTTGCGTAGTCGGTGATGTAGAAGATGTTTGAGTTTTTCTCCTAGGCCTATGGGTCCTTAGAGCATCTCCAACAGCCGCGCTAAGCGCCGCGCGCAAAAAACCTGTTTGCCACGCGCGCTTCGGCATGTTTAGTGTGGTCGCCACCGCTGGCTCCAGCAGCTGCGCTATAATGCAGCGCGCGCGCGCCGCTCCAGCAGCGCGCAAAAATACAGCGCGCGCGACTCGCCGGGCATTTAAACATATATGATATTTTGGACACAAAATGAGTTTGAAACATTCATCAAAATGCAATGAACATGTGAAATTTGACACAAACAAGTTGATGAATAAAAGTTCATGCCCACAAGTTTATCCAACCAAGTTCAAATGCAAACTAAAGTTCAAGACATAAATGAAAGACACATCAATCATCTTCCTCGTCTTCGTCCTCATCTTCCGAAGACGATTCTTCCGCCTCCGAAGATGAATCTTCCTCCCTCTCCTCATCACGCACCGCATCACGTGAAGCTCCGACGGTGTTGGCAAGATTTTCAACGGCATCTTCATGGGAATGTGTGTGAGAAGGCACATCAAAAGATATTCCACCCATGGCGACCGGAGGTGCACCCATGCCTCCCATGAGAGAAGCAAAACTCATGCCTCCCATGGCGGCCATAGCGTCGGAGGGTGCTCCAAAGCCACCCATGCCTCCCATGGCGGCCGGAGGTGCACCCATGCCTCCCATGGCTCCGAAGCCACCCATGCCTCCCATGGCGCCAAGGCCACCGCCACCCATGCCGCCGAAGCCACCGCCACCCATGCCGCCGAAGCCACCGCCACTCATGCGGATCATGGCTCTTTTTTGGATCAAGACTTCTTCACATGCAAGGTTGGCGTATTCCTTTTGTGCATCATTGAACAAAGATGTGTCAAAGAAGAACAAGTGCTTCTTCCATTTCAACAACTTAGCTCGCTCCTCCATGCCCATCTTCCTCTCCTCCAATGCCACTTTCCTCTCCTCGGCCGCCAACCTCCTCTCCTCGGCCGCGGCATCTTGGTTCCTTGCCATTTTCCTCACCTCATTGGCTTCTCTTCTTGCGTTGACAATTGCTTCCATAGCATTTTTGAGCTCATCATCTCCTTTCCTCTTCTTCTTTTCGGTTTTGTCTTTCTTGCACCCATCCGGTCGTTTTGGCTTCGAGTATGAAACCGAGTTGGGTGTGGGGCTTCTCTTGCCGTCATCACTTGATGCATCCTCCTCCTCCTCATCATCATTCAACTCAATTGCTTGCTTGCGTTTGTTGCTCAAATGCAAATCATCCAAACCATCACGCTTCTTCCATTTCTCATCATCCTTTAACACTTCATAGCAATGAGGCAAGGTAAAGATCCTGCCTTTCTTGATCTTCCCCTTCTTGGTTGTCCTCGTCTCTTCTTTGAACAAGTTTTGTGCAATGTTGTACTACAAGAAAAACAAAACAAGTTAGCACTTCGGTCACCAAAGTATCCAAAACAAGTATGATGAACATATATGAGATGCCACTTACTCGATCATCCTCATTTGTGCCACTTGGGTTAATCTTGTCAACTGCCTTTTGTACGGCCGCCCACTTTTGACAATCCGAGTTGATTGTCGACCATCGGGACCGAAGTGATCTCTCGGAGCGGTCAATTCCACTCATGTTGTGAGCATCAAAGTGTTCTTTCATTCGCCCGCAATACGCGTCTCTACTTTGATCACCTCCAATGGATGGATCCCTCGACACTTGTAAATAAGTATAGCATAGTAACTTGTCATCGTTGGTGGTGTAATTGCCGCTCTTCCTTTCGGCGCGTCGACAATGCCCTCACCCTCCTCGTCCACCTCAAACTCATGGTCTTCGGAATGGATGTCATTGGTTTGAGACCAATGCGAATTGTTGGACCCAACACCCATAGTTGACATGTATGCATCATCGTTGAGACTACAAAGTTTTTTGAACAATGCAAATAAGCTATCTATAGGTGATGATGCATTGAAAAAATAACAAGAAAAGAAAGTTGGAAATTTTTTCACCTTGGGGGCATTTCGTCAAACACGTGGTGCACGTCGGCGGCCGGCTCAATGAGTGAGCTCGCCGGCGCTTCGGTAGCCGTCGCGGCCGTCGAACGCCCTGCAAGCTTCTTTCCCCTCGCCTTCGTGGTACCGGAGCCGTCCGCCGCCTTGTTCTTCTTCGCGGATGTTTTGCCCTTCTTCAGTCGCGCCGCATTGGGGACCTTCGACGGTGCGGCGGCGGCACGGGACGGCGCCGGCGCTACACCACCCGGCGCCGTGGTCATCCGCGGCGGCAAGAAGAGGCTGCGCGCGAGGCCGACGCTCGGCGATGCTCCGGCGGTGGCGACGCCAACGCTTCCCGCGCTAGGGTTTCCGGCGGCGGCGGCGGCGGGGGGGGGGGGGGGGGGGGGGACGCGGCTGTACAACGGGATGAGCGGGGTGCCGGTGTGCGCGTCCATGGGTGGGTGGCAGGGCGCCGGCACCGGCGCGCGCGGGGCGTAGGAGGAGGAGAGGAGAGAGTGCGGCGCGAGCGTTCGAGTGTGCCGCGCACTGTAGCGGGTGCCCGAAATACACCGCGCAGGACAGTGTTTTCGACCGCGCGCCCAACTCGTTATATAGCGCGCGCCGTTTTTACGCGCCCGCTGGAGCGACCCGCCGCGTTGCGCGCGCGCTAAAATAGACTAATTTGCGGCGCGGCGCTAGTTTACCGCAGCTTTTGGAGATGCTCTTATATATGCATATTGTCCTAGGCTCCAAGTGGAGCAGAAACCAAACCAGACTCGAACTCCTCCATCAATAAGAAAAGTACCATCTCCTCTTCGCATCGTATTCCAGATCGGCTCTTGTTTCGTTATCCGCATGCCACAAGATGGAAAGTTTTGGAACATCTTTTGTCTTATGTACACAAATTTCTTCGTTTAGTCTCCATATGATGGGGACAATAAATTTAAAATAAAAATCATATGCACAAAAGAGTAGAGAGATGAAAGAGAAAGGAATACAAGGAATTTGCTATAGCATCATTACTTGAACAAAACCCCCAAAACTACAAAAGTGTTTTTTTATCCGAGCACACATGTTTCCCCGTGAAGAGTAAAATTGAAAAAAATAGTAAAAATTGCAAAACTGTGATCTTTTTAATGATAAACATCGACGAATGTTTCAACTGCGTGCAAAAAATTGTGAGAAAAATGACATTTGTGGAGGTCTGTGCAATTTTTTTGTTTGATATTCCAAACAGCTTTCAACAATAATCTTTATGGAGCATCGTTTTTTTTCAAAGACCTCCATAAATTTTATTCAATCATGAAATTTTGCACGCAAGGGTGAAGAATTCTCACAAACAAAAAACAGATTGTTTTGGTTTTCTCACGTTCACCAGGGGGCATGTGAGCTCGAGATAAAAAAAACCAAATGATCCAGTGAAGAGTGGATTGGGTCTTCTTGAAGCAAACGATGCTGAAGCTTGGCTTTGCTCACCAATGGGTACAGTGGATTATGACATGTGTGACCTCGGTGAGATACTCCATGAAATTCAATGGGGCCATCTTAGATTCGTTTGCACCGTCACGTGGTCTTCCGCAAGGTGATCCATTATCTCCATTTTTATTCCTTTTTGTGGCTGATGGTCTTTCTGCTTTACTCAGAAAAGGCATAGAGAATCAAAGTCTTCAAGCTTTAAGAGTTTGCCCAAGGGCCCCTGCCATATCTCATTTGCTATTTGCGGATGACACACTTTTGTTCTTTAAAGCTAATGGTGACCAAGCTCAATACATAAAAAGTGTGATTAATAGTTATGCACGTGCCACTGGGCAGCTCATCAACCCACAAAAATGCTCCATCCAATTTGGTGATGCTTGCCCAGTAGAGGTGCAGCAAGCTGTCAAGCAAGTGTTGCATGTTACTAACACTGAATTTGAAGGCAAATATCTTGGGCTTCCAACTCCAGATGGAAGAATGCATAGAGGAAAATTTCAGGTGCTACAAGCTAGTCTTACTAAAAGGATTATGGAATGGGGTGATACTCTATCCCAAGCTGGAATTGAAACAATGATCAAGGCTGTGGCTCAGGCCATTCCAACATACATCATGGGAGTTTTCTGCCGGCCTCGGTGTGTGATGACCTCACTAGGCTGGTTAGGAACTTCTGGTGGGGATCAAGAAATGGGAAGAGGAAAACCCACTGGAAATCATGGGAGAAAATGACACAACCAAAAGGAAAAGGGGGTCTTGGCTTTCGTGATTTCAGAATTTTCAATCAAGCCCTATTAGCTCGTCAAGCTTGGAGGCTCGTCACGAAACCAGACTCACTGTGTGCTATGGTCTTAAAGGCGAAATATTATCCTAACGGCTCCCTAGTGGACACTGTTTTTTCAGGTAACGCTTCACCTACCTGGCATGCGATCCAACATGGTTTGGAACTGCTGAAACAAGGGATCATGTAGCGTGTGGGAAACGGAGAACAGGTGCGGATATGACGTGATCCTTGGCTCCCTAGACCCCCCTCATACCGGCCGATCGTGGGGCGAGGGGCATGCCGTCTGCATCGCGTCAACGAGCTACTGGATGGGAATGGCCGCTGGATCCCGGAGCTAGTCCAACGGCATTTCCACCCAATTGATGCTGCATGTATATTCACGATTAAAGCCTCGCCACAGCGTCAGGAGGACGTCTTGGCCTGGGCGCCGGATCCTCGGGGCATCTTTTCCGTCCGCAGCGCGTACCACCTCGGAGTCCACCTATCTACCAGCACCAACGTTGGTGCAATGAGCAGGGCACCGGACGGCACTCGTGCCGTCTGGAAGGAAGTGTGGGGGTGCACTGCTCCCCCGAAGGTACGCATTTTTGCGTGGCGTCTAATCACAAACTCACTAGCGACCATGAAAAATAAAGCCAAACGGAAACTGGAGGTCACTAATATTTGTGTGCTTTGTGGCATGGAATCCGAGGATACATTCCACGCTATGTGTAGGTGTCCGATGGCGAAAATGCTATGGCAGGCGATGGCGAAGTTCCAGTGTATGCCGCGTCTTCAGGATGTCCTTAATTCGGGCACGGAGTGGGCTCTTCACCTGCTAAACCAATGCACGGATGAGCAGCGTCTTCCGGTGATCATGACGCTTTGGAGAAACTGGCACGTCCGCAACGAAGTAGTGCACCACAAACCGGCTCCCACCACTGAAGCTTCCTGCAGATTTTTGTGCAGCTACATCGACAGTCTGTACTGCATTCAGCAACACCCGAACGATGATGTGACCAAAGGGAAAATGGTGATCAAGCCAAGCTGCTGTAGCTCGCGTATGAAGTCACCAATAGAACGGATGGAGTGCACCGGACCGCCGGAACAATGGTCCAAACCACCGGAGGGCTGGGCCAAATTGAACATCGATGGCGCCTGGAGAGAAGAGGATGGCACGGGCGGCGCAGGCATGATTCTTCGCGACCAAGATGGCTCCATCATTTTTGCATCTTGTAGGTTCCTTACGACATGCACGAGTGCCCTTGAAGCCGAAGTAGCTGCTTGCATGGAAGGAATTTCCCTCACGCTAGCACGGACTACACTGCCGTTTATCCTGGAGACTGACTGTCTTACTGCAGCAAACATGATCAGAGATGTTGACACCAATAGATCCCCAGTGGCTGCCCTCATCGGTGAAATCAAGCATCTCCTGGCACTTGGACGTGAACATGTGATAGCACATGTGAGTAGAAACAAGAATAAAACTAGTCATGCACTTGCCCAGATGGGTATTTCTGAACTCCGTACAGCCGTTTGGCTTCGTCATGGACCTGATGAAATTGGCACCTTATGTCATCAGGATTGTAATAATGTTCCTTGATTAATACAATCCTTTCTTTTCGCAAAAAGAAAAGAGATTTTTTTTATAGTAACCATTATATGAGGAATGGATTTTTCGGGAATTTCCTCTGCGTTGCCTTTTTTTCTTCTTTTTTTTTTGCGGGTGGCCCTGTCTTTTTTAGACGGTGAGTTGCCCTGATAATAAGAAGGTTTTTTTAGGGAGCCCTGATAATAAGAGGTTGAAAACAGTAAGCAAGCTTCCCTAAAAAAAACAGTAAGGAAGCTAGAAAGAGAGGTGCCACACGTCTTTATGCATCTTTCATCAAATGACAGAATGCAAGATAGACCGAATCAGCTCAGATCCAGGCCCAGTTCTTTTGACAGAATCTGGGGATTCTCCCAGAATCCGACCCCTAACCAGCTTCTCCCAGAATCTTTGAGCCCCATTTGCTTTACAATCCTATCTAATTAGACCCTAATTAGATAGGATTGTAAAACAATTGGGGCTCAAAGATTCTGGGAGAAGCTGGGTAGGGGTCAGATTCTGGGAGAATCCTGAGATTCTGGCAAAAGAACTGGGCCCCAATCCGGCGCCACACGTCTGATCACAAATCACATGCACTCCAAAGAACGAAGATTTACAATGAAGACTGGTGCAAAGGAAGCACATGTAGGAGTGGGACGTGAGGCGTGAGAGGACCGGCATCCACGTCGTCCATGCAATGATCCAATCCATCCATGCATGCATAGGGCGATCGAGAAAAGTGTACGAAAGCTAGCCAGCTAGCTATTCATATAGGGCGTGCGCTGTGCACCCGTACTGTTGTTGTCCCCCACGAACGACGACCCTCAGATGCCATGGCATGGCGTGCATGCATGTGGCAGAGCGAGGCCGGCGCACAGGGCGGTGACCGCGTCGGCATGCACGCGGTCGGCTCTCCCATGTCGGAGTCGGCACGCACGACGGCTCCATCTTTCGGTGGCTTCCGTCGACCGGCGGACCGCGGCACAGCACCGATCGATCGATCAGCTGGGTACCAGTACCAGTACCACGCACGGTCCCTTCCTTCCGGTCGATATCGGTCTCGCTCACTCTCATGTCACGGACGCGTGCGTGAGAAGGACAAATATATGGTCCTGCTACACAGCGACCCCGGACGAGACGAGACGGGACGAGATGCCGTCCGGTCCAAAGTCTGCAATCAAGTTACTCCTACTAGGTCCTAGCGGCCTGCCCTGATTAATTTCTCGTCGGGCAGAAGCTATAGCTAGGTAGCGACGAGTCAGCCGCAGCTGCAGCTGCGGACAAACGCACACGCACGCGTCCATCGGTCACCACTCACCAGTTCCCAAACCCACCCGGCACCGGCCGTGCATCGTGGGCCGGGCGAGCGCTGCGTGCCAACGGCCGTACGCGTTGCTGTGCCGGCCGGGCCGGCGCATGGATGGGGGATGTCTCCCACATGCGACGCCGTGCGTCCGTGCGTGCGTGCACGTGAACAGGGCGCGCTCAATAATTATCATGGGAGTGAGAGACGAGCTAGGTAGCCAGTACCCGGTTAGCTAGCTAGCTAGCTCTGTCGCGAGCACGTACCGGCCGGATCATGGTGGCCGCATGCACCGCGGCAGCATGGGAAACGCATGCTCAAGTTAAGGGTACGTACGGCTGGGCAGATGAGACCGAGCATATGGGTGAGAGGTTGGGGGTTGGACGGCACGGAGGAGGGCGACGGGGGCTGGCGCCCGGTGCATGCACGCGCGCGCGCGCGCCCGCCGATACGGACGCACGATCTCGTCTCGGCATGGGAAGGGAGTAGAGACGACACACGGGGCACGGCCCGCGGCGCCTCCTGTTATGTACGTGTGTGTGTGCACACAGCTGGAGTGCTGGTCGGCTGTACCAGGCCCATGCAAAGCGCATGCACCGACGGCGGGGATTGCCCGCGGGCTCGCGCTGCGTGTGGTGTGACCAACCAACCGGCCGGTGGCGTCGGTGGCTACTGCACTGTCAGTCACTGTGTGCGTGCGTGGTGGAAGAATCTGAGCCTGATGGACGGATGGCGTTGGCGCTGTCTGCCGCGAACGATCGAGCGGGGAGCAGGGCGTCAGTCTGTACAGTGCAGTCGTGCGGATGCAGGGAGGCAGGCAGGAAGTCCCCCTCTGCTCCTGCTTCACCAAGCAAATGTATTTTTTGAATGTTGGCAGTTGGTCTGCCAAATTCATTGCTCAGGGGAAAGGGAACAGAGAACAGGCCCAAGCGGGCAAGCACCTTGAGAAGAGGTGTAAAGGGAAGAAAAAGAGGGGAAAGAGAAGAAGAGAGAGAGAGGTTACAACAGCTCAGCCAGGATCGAAGGGAATGCCAGCACCAGCCATGTTCCACACCCTAATCTCATCCCTAATTCGACGAATGAGCGCTGCCTTGCTCAAGAATTCCTTCTGAAAAATGCGTCTATTCCGCTCCCGCCAAATTTCCCAGGAGGTTAGTTGGATGAGCGAGATGGTGCTTTTCCTGCTGTCCGCCGGAGCCGAAATATAGCATCGGTTCATCCAATCCTTGATGTCCGAGGCGCCGTTCCAAGTTGCAGGGCTGAGCGACGGGAAGCTCCCAGTGGTGGCAACAGCCTCCCATATGTCCCTAGACCACGGGCAGTCCACCAGTAGGTGGAACGGGGTTTCCAAATTGCGCTCGCATAATGGGCAGAAGTAGTTGTTTTCCCAGCCCCGTCGCAGCAGGGCGTCCGCCGTTAGTATCTTACCCAAGATAGCTGTCCAGATGAAGAAGCGGCACTTGCCGGGTGCCCAAGCTGACCAGATTACCTGGTAACCATCAAGGGGAATCGATCCCTCAAACTGAATCAGGTAGGCAGAGCGGGCCAAGTAATTGCCATCAGGCGTGAGCCTCCAAGTGATGCTGTCGGCCACATCCTGCCTAAGCTCAACCTCCTGTAACATCTCCGCTAAACCGACAAGCTCGTCAGTCATCTGCTCCGTGAGACCCAGAGCAAGGTCAGCCAGCCACCTCTCGTTGGCCATCGCCTCCTGGACCGTTCTGTTCTTGCGAGTAGATACACTGTACAGTGTTGGGGCGATGACCTTTGGGCACTGCCCATGCAGCCATCGGTCGTGCCAGAAGCTAGTCCGTGCACCATCGCCCAGAGTAATGCTCGTCGCCATCGAGAAGAGCTCTTTCTCCTTTGAGCTGCAGGGTAGCGGCCCACGCGCCCACGGTCTCGCTGGGGCTTTCCAAGCAAGCCACATCCATCTCAATCTTAAGGCTAGACCAAATCTTGCAAAATCCATGACTCCTAGCCCCCCAAGGTGTTTGGGGCGGCAAACCAAGCTCCAGGCCACTCGGCACTGGCCACCATTGCATGTGCTTTCTCCGTTCCAAAGCCATGCACGACATAGCTGAATCATTCTCTTGAGGACCCATCGTGGCATCTTATGCACAGTCATCATATATACTGCAAGGGCAGCCAGATTTGACTTTAGAAGCACGAGGCGACCGCTCTTGGCCATCATGCCACCCTTCCAGAAGGACATTCGGTTGCCAAACTTCAGTATGAGCGGTTCAAAGTCCAGTTTTGTCAGGCACCTTAAGGATAGCGGCATCCCCAGATAGATGGTCGGGAAGTGCTTAATAGGGATCCCAAGCAGTGCTAAAATTGCATGCAGGTCCATAGCCGCACACCGAATGGGCAAAGCCAGGCTTTTACTGGTGTTAGTGCGCAGGCCCGAGATGCACGCGAAGCAATCAAGCAACGACTTGATCATGCGAGCATCGCGCACAATCGGGTTCATAAAAAGGGCCACATCATCAGCATAGAAAGAGCATCGCATAAGCCTTCTTCCGGGCAGTTTGGAGAGCAACCCTTCCTCTGTCGCCATGCACATCAATCGTTGAAGCGGATCCATAGCTAGGATAAACAGGAAAGGGGATATGGGATCCCCTTGCCTTAGGCCCTTGCGGTGGATCACGTCCTCAGATTGCTGGCCATTGATGAGAACGCGAGATGAAGAGGTACGCAACAGCATGGCAATCCAGCTCCGCCATCTCGTCCCGAAGCCGCGGGCCTGAAGCATATCCAGAATGTACTCCCAAGAAACAGAATCGAAAGCCTTAGAAATGTCTAACTTGAGGAGGATGGCTGGCTTTTTCGTCTTGTGCAGATATCTGACCGTATTTTGAACATAGAGAAAGTTCTCCTGTATGCTTCGATTTTTAATGAAGGCGCTCTGGCAGATATCCACCAGTTCGGGCAGCTTTGGAGCTAGGCGGCGAGCAAGCAGTTTCGTGAAAATTTTGACGAGGCTGTGGACTAGCGAGATCGGTCTAAAATCAGAGAGATTGTCCGCGCCGTGCCTTTTGGGGATTAGGATGATGAAAGCCTTGTTGACCTGGGCTAGCCCTCTGCTATCCATGCGGTGCAGCTGGTTGAGGGCTGCTAGCACGTCTAGCTTAATGGGCTGGTTGAGGGCTGCTAGCCGTGAGATGGTGACTTCCCAGCGATGCTTATACCAAGCAAATGTAATATGCGTGGTATGGAGGGGCATCGATCGTGTGTACGCTGGCGCCCACGAACGCCTGCTTTCTCGTCGTGGTCTCCATCTCACGGCTGTACTATGCGTGTCGGCATGTGAGGCTCTCTCTCTCTCTCCCGGTCCCTGTTCTAGTTATCCTAGCTAGCTAGCTAAGCTCCGTAAAGTCGTACCAGATGATTCTTGTTTGCGGTCTTATCTGCACTGGCTAGCTGCTCGATCCGCACCACCCAATCAGGAGAAAATCTCAACCAAAGCTTCCGGCCTCAACCCAAACAAAAGTAACCCTCTGAGCTTGCCAACGTTCGCGGACGATTTCCATGGAGCTTCTTCCCAGCGAATGTTCGCCAGTCAGCATTACCGAAACATCAACCGTGTATATTTTTGTACAAAGTTGGGTCATCTATTTTGGAACGGAGGGAGTAGATCGGTTGGCAGGGAGGCACTCCTCTTTATTAGTTGCGACAGATTTAAGCCATCTTTGTTCCAAAAGGAATTTTGTTTTTTTGGGGGGGGGGGGGGGGGGGGGGGGGGGGAAGGAATTTCGTTTTGAAGAGGTCTCTTATGCTTGCAGGATTTTACACCATAGCAACTTCTGATGCAAAGGAATAAGGAAAGCTAGTTTGACTATTTGGGTTGTTCTGAAACTGGTATGAAATCAATTGAATTCCACATGAATCAAAGCACCAACCTCCAACCTCTTTTTTCAAACACTCTGAAGAAATCAAGCAAATCCATGTTTGTTTTCTAATGTTTTCCTTTTTCATACATATTATATTAAATATGACCAGACTTAAAGAGCAGCTAGGAAAAGAAATTGGATGTTTCATTCCACGGGTACCCCATGCGCCTTCAAGCCAACTAGGGTTTCCTCGCCTCCCGCCGATGGCGGCGCGGGTGTATCTCGTCTTCTATGGCCTTAGGGTCATGGAGGCACGGTGGATCTCGACCCTTGCCGATGGGAGGGCCTCTACTTTGTTTTTAGGTGTTTTAGAGAGTTTTGCTCGAAAATTCAAGGCGGTGGCTCCCTTACGATGAAATAAGGTTCTCCTCACCTAGCCCTTGTCCCGGGGGAGCGTTTAACGTCGTCGGACGACATGTGGATGCGTGTCTCCGGGGGAAAGGATTTTCGTTTTGAAGAGGTCTCTTATGCTTGCAGGTTTTTACACAATAGCAACTTCTGATTCAAAGGAATAAGGGAAGCTAGTCCGATTATTTGGGTTGTTCTGAAACTAGTATGAAATCAATTGAATTCCACATGAATCAAAAGCACCAACCTCCAACCTATTTTGTCAAACACTCTAAAGAAATCAAGCAAATTCATGTTTGTTTTCTAATGTTTTACCTTTTCATGCATATTATATTAAATATGATCACAATTAAAGAGCAGCTCGAAAAAGAAATTGGATGTTCCATTCCACGAGTACCCCGCAAAAAATGTTTCCTTTACCACTAGAGCCTTCAAGACAACTAGGGTTTCCTCGCCTCCCGCCGACGGCGGCGCCGATGTACCTTGTCTTTCGTGGCCTTATGGCCATGGAGTCACTGTTGACCTCGACCCTTGCCGACGGGAGGGCCTCGGATTTGTTTTTAGGTGTTTTTAAGAGTTTGTTTAAGGTATGTGCCTTGCTCAGAAATTCGAGGTGGCTGCTCCCTTAAGACGAAATAAGGTTCTCCCCACCTAGCCCATGTCCCGGCGGTGCGTCTAACGTCGCTGGAGGGTGTGTGGATGCGTGTCTCCGGCGGATCTCACATGATTCGGTTGGTGTTTCTCTTTAGTGGATCTGTTTAGATCCGCTCTTTTTTCATCCGCGTTTGTGTATCTACAGGTTGGATCCTTCCGAACTACACTTCACTTCATCGACGACATTGTTGTTTGATATGTTTGTATAATTTTTTTTATTGTTTCGTGCCATGTTTATATCATTCGGGCATACTTTTGGCACCATTTTTTCATTATTGGACTAACCTATTAACTTAGTGTTGCTGATACAACCAGTTTGCATCATGTTTTTATATCAATATTTATTGCATTATGGGTTGTTATTTCACATTATGGCACAATACTTATGCTTTTTCTCTCTTATTTTACAAGGTTTACATGAAGAGGGAGAATGTCAGAACCTGGAATTCTTGACCGGAAAGGAGCAAATCTGAGATACATATTCTGCACAAATCCAAATGTCCTGAAATTTTAGGGAGAGTTATTTTGGAATAAATAAAAAATATTAGGCGAAGAAATTACCATAGGGGACCACCAGGTGGCCACAAGCCTGGGGGCGCCCTAGGGCTTGTGCCCCCCCCCCCTGTCAGGCCTCCGGTTCCCCTCTTCTGCTATATGGTGTATTTCGACGTGGAAAAAATATCAAAAGGAAGCTTTCGGGATGAAGCTGTAAGGGCATGTTTTTTCCCTGAGGTGTTTTGGTGATTGATGGCAATGCTTTTGCGGACTAATCGTGTGCCTTGAGTCTCTCAGATACTTCATCACTGGGCACGAGACGATGCGGTGCCCCTCGGAGACTATTGAAGTCGGCGTCGTCCTACGTTTCTCTTTGGTGGATTTGAGTCGTAGGAGAGCCGTACTATTAAGAGGGGGTCCGCGTCGGAAAGGTTTGGGTGAAATCAACACGTACACTTGTCTCCCCTTTCCCTGCACTTTGGAGCTGCCCTTCGTTATCTTGGTTGTGCGGAAACCTGGCGACTACTGCTGTACTTGCGGTAGTACCGTAGGTACAAGCGGTAGTACCGCTGGGTGTCACGGTAGTACCGCTCCTCCTGAGCGGTAGTACCGCGGCACCCAGGCCTTGTGCCGCTCCGGTGCGGTAGTAGGGGCGGATGTAATTTTTTACATCCGCGCCCACCACGGTAGTACCGCTCATCCAGCGCGGTAGTACCGTGGGGGCCCACGGTAGTACCGCTCCCTGGGAGCCGTAGTACCGTGGCCCTCCTACCTAGTACCGCTGAGCCACGGTAGTAGGCGCGGATGTAATTTTTTACATCCGCGCCCACCACGGTAGTACCGCGCCCTACGTGCGGTAGTACCGCGTCGGGTTTTTGCACCACCCCAGTTTCAGCGGAAGTAGGCACGGATGTAATTTATTTCATCCGCGCCCTTCCCAGGCCGTGACTCTCCTGCCTTGCGGTAGTACCGCAAGGGGGAGCGGTAGTACCGCGCCAGCGTTAGTACTGCCCCTCAGTCAGGCCAGTTCCGGCCTGTGCTGCTGCCGCGGTAGTACCGTGGTCGTCCACGGTAGTACCGCGCAGCCTCACGGTAGTACCGCGCCCCTGGAGCGGTAGTACCGTGTGTCGCGGGCTGAACTTATTGGATAACGGTTGGATTTGTCCACGACTATATAAGGGGTGTCTTCTACCTCTAGTAGGTTACCTCTTCCACCTCTAAGCTCCATTGTTGCTCCAAGCTCCATTTTCGCCCGATCTCTCTCCCTAGCCAATCAAACTTGTTGATTTGCTCGGGATTGGGTGACAAGGGCCCGATCTACACTTCCACCACAGGATATTTGATTTCCCCCACTTATCCCTTGCGGATCTTGTTACTCTTGGGTGTTGAGCACCCTAGACGGTTGAGGTCACCTCGAAGCCATACTCCATTGTGGTGAAGCTTCGTGGTGTTGTTGTTGTTGGGAGCCCCCGTTTGTTGTGGAGATTGCCCCAACCTTGCTTGTAAAGGTTCGGTCGCCGCCTTCAAGGGCACCAATAGTGGAATCACGACATCTCGCATTGTGTGAGGGCGTGAGGAGAATACGGTGGCCCTAGTGGCTTCTTGGGGAGCATTGTGCCTCCACACCGCTCCAACGGAGACGTACTTCCCCTTAAAAGGAAGGAACTCCGGTAACACATCCTCGTCTCCACCGGCTCCACTATTGGTTATCTCGTGCCTTTTACTTTAGCTAGTTTACTTGTTCACATCCTTTACTTGCTTGTGTGCTAGTTGTCATTGCATCATATAGGTTGCTCACTTAGTTGCACATCTAGACAACCTACTTTGTTGCAAAGTTTAATTTGACTAAGAAAAGCTTAAAAATTGTTAGTTGCCTATTCACCCCCCCTCTAGTCAACCATATCGATCCTTTCAATTGGTATCAGAGCCTCATCTCTTTATTAAGGACTTTGCCGTCCGAAGAGTATGGTTGACACCAACGATGGTGCGGAGGAACACTCCAGTGTGAATCCCATCTCATCTTCGGCCGAAGGGGGAACCTCGGTCTCACGTGAGGAATTCAATGTGGCTTTAGACACATTGAAAACCTCCATGACGTCCGAGGTTAAAAGCATGTTTACTGAATTTCTAGAGGGACTTAAACTATCTACCTCGCCTATGAAAGTGGGTGATCCCACTAACAAGGTGACGGATGCTAACTCCGATAAGGGGGAAGCTAACAATGAAAGGAGTCCTTCTACTAGTGGTAGAAATGGCACCGGCATCTTTTCCCATGTGGAACCTCCTACCTATAAAGGACCGATTCCCTCCACTCATTTAAATCATGCCGGTCCTCCTCCTAAATATGTAAAAAATGAAGATTTTGATTCTTGGGTTTATCGCTTCAAGCGACATTTAAAACATGTGAACACTAACCTTTGGAGAGTCATTGAAGAAGGTTTCTATCCTCATGACCCAAGCAACTTCACCCCTCGAGAATAAGTGGACAATCAATTCAATGAGAGTGCTCTCTTCATCATCCAAGATGCTATCCTTCCCGAAGATCTTCCTCATCTTCGACCTCATGCCATGGCTAAAGAAGCATGGAAGTGTGTCGAGCGTATGTACAGAGGAAGTGCTAGCATTCAACGCTCCAACTATGAAGTGGTGCAAGATGAAGCCGATGAGTTTGCAATGAAAGAGGATGAAGAACCTCGTGAGCTCTTTCGAAGAGTGACCAAACTTGCGGTCGCACTCCGAGATCATGGGAGTAAGGACACGGATGACAACTGGATCAAGCGCAAGTTCCTCAAGGCCATGATGCCCTACAACAAGGCCATGTCCTCATTCATCCGCCAAAGACCGGACTTCCACTCCATGACCTATAGTGAAGTGCTGGATGAGTTTATTGCAATGAACATCTTGGATAAGACCGCCGACAATACGGTGCTTCGTTTCCAAAGGGCCAAGAAGCCCAACCTTGCTCTGAAGGCCAAGGTTATTGTGGAAGAAGAGGAATAAGTGGAAGATGAGGAAAGCAACCCCGAAGACACCAAGTTTGATTATCATGAGCACATGGCCCTTGCTTCAAGACAATTTTGGAACAAGAAGAGTTCAAGACCCAACTTCAACAAGAACAACTCCAGTGGCGTCAAGGGCAAGCAACAAGTTAGAACTTGTTTCAACTGTGGCAATGTAAGCCATTTCGTTGCGGATTGTCCTTACGAGAAGCGGGAAGACAATGGTGGCAAGTTCATCCGAAAAGACAAAGCCAAGTCCTTCCCCAACAAGAACAACTTCGCCAAAAGGACTCCCACTCGTGGGTTGGTGGTTCAAGAAGAATACCAAGAGGATGACGATGATGATGAAAATGAAGAAGCAATGGCCATGGCATCCGTTGCCATTGCCACTACTCCCCGGGTGTCTCTCTTTGATTCACCCAACGAAACAATCACCGCCAAATGCCTCATGGCTAAAGCTTCAAACAAGGTAACCCCCAACATTAAAACCACCATCATTCCTAATCCCTCCATGGAGGATTGCATTGATGAACATTGTGGGTCTAATGAAGAAGTGAATGAGTTTGAGTCGTTTATGAGTAAGCTCAAGGGCAAGTCCAAGAAGCACTTTGTTGCTCTCTTGGAACAACTTGGTGAGGCCAATGACATGATCGAGGCTCACGAAGAAACCATCTCTAAGATGGAAGGTCATAGTCATAATTATGCCAATGAGATATCGGATCTCTCTAATGCTCTTGAAGAAGAGCGTGTGCATTGTTTGACTCTTGAGGAGTCACACAATGATGACCATGCTAAGTTAAAGAAAGATCTTGATCATGCTCTTGTCATGTCTCGTGTGCTAACTTCCGAGAAGTCTAAACTTGGGGTTGATCATGCTAGACTCAAGGAGGAGTTTGAGATACTTGACAAGGCCCACAAGGTCTTGAAGGGTACTCATGCTAGCCTCAAAGAGTCTCATGCTCAACTCCAAGTTAAGCTAATCAAGGAAAATGCCACCTTTCCTCATATGGTATTAATTGATAATGCATGTGCTACTAACCCATGTTGTGAGCATGTGCATCTTGTGGAGGAAAATGCCAAGCTTAAGGATCAACTTGAGAAAGGCCTTGTGTCTTGCATTCAAGGTGAGAAAAACCTCAACGACCTTTTGAGCAATCAAAAGGAAGTTGTGGCCAAGGAAGGAATTGGGTTTGCACCCAAGTCCAAGAGCAAGAAGAAGAAGAACAACAAGACCAATCGTCCTCCTCCTCTCAAACAAACGTTTGTGAAAGAGGGAGAGGGTGCTCCTGAGAAGAAGAAGGAGAAAGTGAAGGGAGGTGTTGTCCAAAAGGGCAAAAGCATTTCCTCAAACAAAGCCGGCGACTTTAACCCGTCATATGTGTTGTGCCGTGCTAGTGATGGACATGTTTATGCTCGATTTGTTGGTTCTTCTTATGAGTACATTGAATGGTCTATTTGGGTTCCCAAGACCCTTGTTACTAACATCAAAGGACCCATTACTAAATGGGTACCTAAAACCAAGCATTGATCTCGTGTAGGTGTTTGCTTCCGGTGGGGGATCATGGTTGCTCGATAGTGGAGCAACAAATCATATGACCGGAAGCAAGGACTTGGTGGTGGACGTGCAAGAGATTCCATCTATGCCCACCAATGTCGAGTGGGGTGATGCATCACATTCTAAGGTATTGGGTCTCAGCAAGGTTTTCATTTCTCATGATCTAACGATCGAGAAAGTCATGCTTGTTGAGTCCCTTGCATACAATTTGCTTTCCGTTTGTCAACTTGCACTCATGGGTTTTGCTACATTCTTTGACATTGATACCGTGGCCCTCTTGTGGAGTAAGACTCTTAAAGTAGCCTTTTTTGGGCATGTCGAGAACGGTCTTTATGTGATTAACTTTTCGGAGCGATCCACTAAGACCGCGACATGCCTAATGGCTAAAGTTGATGTGGGATGGCTTTGGCATCGCCGTTTAGCCCACGTCAATATGAGATCTTTGCAAAGTCTTCTCAAGGGGGACCATGTCCGTGGACTAACAAACGTTAGCTTTGCCAAAGATCGTGCTTGCAGTGCTTGTATCGAAGGGAAGCTTCATGAAAAGGCTCACCCTCCTTCAACCCTCATCTACTCGAAGAGACCCTTGGAGCTCCTTCACATGGATCTCTTTGGTCCTCCATCCTTTGATAGTCTTGGAGGAAGAAAGTATTGCTTGGTGATTGTGGATGACTACTCAAGATACACTTGGGTATACTTCTTCAAGAAGAAGAGTGAGACTCAACAAACCGTCATCAACTTTGCAAATGAAGCTCAACGTCAACATGATGCAAAGATCTTGACAATAAGAAGTGACAACGGCAGCGAGTTCAAGAACTACACCTTGGATGAGTTTCTCAGTGATGAGGGGATCAAGCATCAATATGCTGCTCCTTATACCCCTCAACAAAATGGTGTAGCGGAGAGGAAGAACCGGACGTTGATGGATGCGGCAAGGACCATGATGGCGGAGTTCAAGTCTCCATACAACTTTTGGGCCGAAGCCATCAACACCGCGTGTCATGCATCCAATCGGCTCTATCTCCGCAAAGGCTTGAACAAGACTCCTACTAACCGGCAACAAGCCCAACCTCAAGTACTTCCAGGTGTTCGGTTGTAAGTGTTTCATTCTCAAGAAAGGTGTTCGTTTGTCTAAATTTGAGGCTAGAGCTCATGAGGGCATATTTGTTGGTTATGCTACAAACTCTCATGCTTACCGTGTCCTCAACAAGTCCACCGGACTCATTGAGGAGACGTGTAACGTGGAGTTTGACGAAAATAACGGCTCCCAAGTGGAGCAAAGTGATACTTGTGATGTAGGTGATGAAATTCCTCCCCAAGCCATAAGAAGAATGGGTATTGGTCAAATCCTACCCATTGAGGAACCCCTTGTGGCCGAAGGAGAAGGACAATGCTCTACTCAAGTAGAGCCATCACCTCATCAAGACCCACACGCTTCCGAAGAACAAAGTGAAGGCCCTCAACCTCGTGAACAAGACCAAGGGCAAGATCAACCTCATGATGGTGATGAACCTCTAAGTGATGCCCAAGGTCAAGTTCTCCCCTTCGAGCAAGTTCAAGATCAAGAGCAACCTCGAGATCAAGAACAAGCTCAAGACAGCGCTCAAGATGATCAAGTCAACCCTCCTCCCTCCACATCCGAGGAGGAATTAGAGCGTCGTGCCGTGAAGATTGCTTCCAAGCTCACCACTCAAGGCCATCTTATGGAAAATGTGGTTGGAAGTCTAAGAAAGGGGGTAAGCACTCGTAGACAATTAGCAAACTATTCTGAACATCACGCGTTTGTCTCTTGTGTTGAACCCCAAAAGGTCTATGAGGCGCTCGAAGACTCGGATTGGCTCAATGACATGCATGAAGAACTCAACAACTTCGAGTACAACAAAGTGTGGAGATTGGTGCCAAGGCCATCGGGGAACCACAACGTCATTGGAACCAAGTGGATCTTCCAGAACAAGCAAGATGCTCACGGGAACATCATTCGCAACAAGGCGAGATTGGTAGCACAAGGCTACTCCCAAGTCGAGGGTATCGACTACGGTGAAACCTTTGCTCCCGTTGCTCGTCTTGAATCCTTTCGTTTGTTGATTGCATATGCTTCCCATCACAACTTTAAGTTGCAACAAATGGATGTGAAAAGTGCTTTTCTTAATGGTCCCATTAATGAGTTGGTCTATGTCAAGCAACCCCCCGGGTTCGAGGACCCCTACTTTCTGGATCATGTGTATCAACTCGATAACGCACTCTATGGCCTTAAACAAGCCCCACGTGCGTGGTATGATCACCTTACCGAGTTGCTACAAGATCGTGGATTTGAAGTAGGACAAATCGACCCCACTCTTTTTACTAAGAAGGTCAACGGGGAGTTGTTTGTATGCGAACTATATGTTGATGATATTATATTTGGTTCTCCTAACAAAACTTTCAATGAAGAATTTGCCGCTCTCATGACCTCCAAGTTTAAGATGTCCTCGATGGGAGAGTTGAAGTTTTTCCTTGGTTTCGACATCAAACAAAGAAGAGAAGGAACCTTCATCAACCAAGCCAAATACACTCAAGACATGCTTAAAAGATTCAAGCTAAGTGATGTCAAGCCGGCTTCTACACCAATGCCTACCAAGTGCCAACTTAACATCGATCCCAATGGTAAAGCGGTGGATCAAAAGGTATATCGCTCCATGATTGGCTCCTTGCTTTACCTTTGTGCATCTAGACCGAATATCATGTTGAGTGTGGGGATGTGTGCACGTTTCCAAGCCGCACCAAAGGAAAGTCACTATGTGGCGGTCAAGCGAATCTTTCGATATTTGGCTCATACCCCAAACTTTGGCCTATGGTACCCAAGAGGAGCAAACTTCAAGCTTGAAGGGTTCACGGATTCCGATTGGGCGGGAGACAAAGTGGATAGGAAGTCCACTTCCGGAGGGTGCCAATTTCTTGGTTGCTCTTTGGTAAGTTGGTCTTCCAAGAAGCAAAGTTGTGTGTCTCTCTCATCCACCGAAGCGGAGTATGTGGCGGCAGGTAGTTGTTGTGCTCAACTCCTATGGATGAGGCAAACTTTAATGGAGTACGGTGTCATTTGTGACAAAGTGCCTCTTTGGTGTGACAATGAAAGTGCCATCAAGATTTCTCTCAACCCGGTGCAACACTTCAAGACGAAGCACATTGAGATTCGGTATCACTTCATCCGGGATCACATTAGGCGAGGGGAGATCGAGCTCAAGTATGTCAACACTCATGATAACCTTGCAGATATTTTCACGAAGCCCTTGGATGAAGCAAGATTTCGCGAGTTAAGGCATGAGCTAAATATCATTGATTCGAGCAATGTGACTTGAAACCGTGCACCCCCCACCACACTCAACTTGTTGTCTCGTTTAGGTGTAGGCATGGACATAGGGGGAGTGTTGTTCTCTCAATGAACTCTCCCTCCCCCCGTTATGCATAAATAGATCATATCTTTCACATTAGCCATTTTTGATGGTACTTGTGCTTCAAAGACGAGTTTTGGTCATGGGCCCAAGGATAATTCTTCGCGGTGCCATACCATCCAACTCAAACATAGGTGGCTTCGGCCACCGCCCTCTCTTCTCGAGAGACTGTGTCACTTGGTGGTTTCCTGCTGTTCTCCTTGTGGTTTCTTGTGTGTGAAAGTTCCCGTGCAAAGGCGTTTTCCTCTCGTGTTTGAAACCCTCGGTGTCTTGAGCTCACGGTACTACCGCGACAGGCCACGGTACTACCGCGGCCAGTCACGGTACTACCGCTGGTAGGAGCACGGTACTACCGTCCCCACGCGGCAGTAATTTTTTTACTGCCGCCTGGTTGAGCGGTACTACCGCCTCGGTGCGGTACTACCGCCTTGGCGCGGTACTTCCGCCCGAGCGGTACTACCGCGTCGGTTCGAGCGCGTGGGGATAAGGACGGGCAGGGGGAGTTCTAACTCCCCATACCCATTCGTGTCCTCTCTCTCCATGTCGTCTCTTCCTCTCCCGTGCTCAAGAACGGAACCGGTGTTCGTCGCCGGATCTCCTCCACCGGCTGCCCTCCCGTGATTCCGACCGGTGGGATCGTTCCCCACCACGTGCTCTTGCTATGGACCAAGGTTTTTCCCCAACTCCCTCTCCTTTTGATTGTGTTTGGTGCTTTTAGGTTTTGGGGGAGGCTTGTGTGTTCTTGAGATTCATAGGCTTAATCTCTGCAAGAATAGGATGAAGGAGTGTGGTATTGCATAGGATTTATACTTGTATTGTTGTCTTACGCTAGATCGGATCACCGTAGCACCGCCATGGTTTCGCGGTTCTTTTCAGATTCAAAACTCGTGTTAGATCTGACGCAACGCGGTACTACCGCCCGTATGGAGCGGTACTACCGCTCGCACGGTACTACCGCCCCTCGGGTGCGGTACTACCATGCCCCGTGCGGTACTAAGAGCCTACTACCGCTCCAGACACGGTACTACCATGACGTCGCACGGTACTACCGTGACCTCGCACGGTACTACCGCGTCTGAAGCTGTACTAACCCTTAGTACCGCAGACAATGGCAGTTCTACCATGGCCCACATCTATCGCATGACAACTTTCTCGTATGCCTTCTATGTGTTTCCTGTGCTGTTTTTCTTGACCTTTGCATTGATCCTCTTCGCATTTTTGTTTTGGTGCTTTGCGTGTGTGTCTCAGGTGGTGGCTCTCGCCGGTCCAATCCCATTCGTGACACTGGATCCAAGCGTCTGCGCAACCCAGGAGAAGTTCCAGAGGGATCATCTGCGTCCAAGCGCAATGTCAAGACCACAGCCAGCAAGCAGAAGGAGCCCGCTAAGGGCATGGATGAGATCGCCCAAGCTGATTATGTCCGTCTCAGGCAGCTTCACCCTTATGTGCCCCCGTGTGCCAACTTCAGAGGCTGTGAGCTGTTCTGGAACAAGCAACAGGTCAACATCTATCTGGATGTCATCAAGAACAAGCAGAACACCTATGTGGAGGTGAAATGGATTGATATGCATCACATGAGGAAGGACAAGTTTCGTGACTACTTTGGATAGGCTCTGGACTTGGTGGAGCAATTTGGTATTGAGCATGTGATTACCTTCCACCTCGACTATGACCCTGAGCTTATTTGTCAGTTCTTTGCCTCAGTCTACTTTCACTCCGATGAGGAACGGAGGATGACCTGGATGACCAACGGCCGTAAGCTGACTGCTACCTGGAAGGAGTTCATGGATCTCCTCCAGGTTCCTGATGATGGACTCAACACTCCAATGGGTGTTCGCCCCCATGCCAATGCTGATTCTGCCAGCAAGGACAGACTTGCCCCTTTCATGGTTGAGAAGACACTCGCCAATGGCAAGAAAACTTTGGTGCTCAACTCCTTCCTGGATATCATGTATCGCATCTTCCGCAACTCCTTGTTCCCTCGCATCGGTGATAAAGACAAGGTTCATGCCTATATGGTGGACATGATGCTCATCTGCGAGGATGCTCGTTCGTCTCAGTCACAGCCACTTGATGTCTCACACATTATGTGGTGTGAGCTCCGGTTTGCAGTGTTTACCCGCAAGGTCCCTATCTATGGGCCCTATCTGTTTCTGCTACTTTCGAAGACTTGGGAGAAGATGTATCCTGAGGATGAGTTTCTGGCTCCTGACTGGGTTCGCCATGAGCCCATCTGCCTGCGTATCAAACCCAACTGGGCCAACACCACTACTCGCGCCGAGGCGACTGTTGCTAGAACTGCTGTTGATGAGGAGGCTGCTGGCGCCGAGGATGATTCTGAGGGCCATTCTGCTAGGCCCTCCCAGAGTGCTTCTAGGCCATCGTGGGCCAAGAAGTTGAAGGATAAGATGAAGTCTCTTTTCTGCATGCAAGCCAAGGGGCAGTACAGGACTCACATGGAGTCCAAGGAGAGTCGTCGCCGGCACAACCAGATCTTGCAGCTCTATGGTGAAAATGTGTCTGGCGGGTCTGAGGAGCGCATCACTCCCGAAGCCGAGTGGATGGAGAAGCAAGGCTACAGGTGGACTGATTCTGAGGAGGATGTTGAGGAGTCCATTCCAACTGCAGAGGCGTCTGACGGAGAGGATTGGGACGACTTCTCTGCTTGAGCCACCCCTGGTGTGTGTAGGTGTCCTCTCTGCCTTTTTGGCGTCTCAATGCCAAAGGGGGAGAGAGTGTAGGGATTTGCGCGTTTACGAGTCGTGTGGTTGCGTTTGCTACTTTCTCAGTTGAACTATTTGCTGCTTTCTCGCTTGAACCTTGGTTACCTTACTTCGTATGGTGTAAGACATATGCACTCTATCTATCCTAGCAAGCTTGTGTTATATTGTGCTATCTGTATGCTATGCTATGCTTATTTTCATGCCTTGGTCTCTAAAATATAGCGGGAGTGTTGATCCTAGTTTGTGTGCCTTGCAGTCCAAAGCATTCATCTAAAGTGCACACATCTAGGGGGAGCCCGTCTATATTTTAGAGAGGTGGGGTTTGCCCCTGCTCTCAATTATCTTATCTATGTGCAAATCCTGTGTTGTCATCAATCCACCAAAAAGGGGGAAATTGTAAGGGCATGTTTTTTCCCTGAGGTGTTTTGGTGATTGATGACAATGCTTTTGCGGACTAATCGTGTGCCTTGAGTCTCTTAGATACTTCATCACTGGGCACGAGATGATTCGGTGCCCCTCGGAGACTATTGAAGTCGGCGTCGTCCTACATTTCTCTTTGGTGGATTTGAGTCGTAGGAGAGCCGTACTATTAAGAGGGGTCCGCGTCGGAAAGGTTTGGGTGAAATCAACACATACACTTGTCTCCCCTTTCCTTGCACTTTGGAGCTGCCCTTCGTTATCTTGGTTGTGCGGAAACCTGGTGACTACTGCTGTACTTGCGGTAGTACTGCAGGTACAAGCGGTAGTACCGCTGGGTGTCATGGTAGTACCGCTCCTCCTGACCGGTAGTACCACGGCACCCAGGCCTTGTGCCGCTCCGGTGCGGTAGTAGGGGCGGATGTAATTTTTTACATCCGCGCCCACCATGGTAGTACCGCTCATCCAGCGCGGTAGTACCGCGGGGGCCCACGGTAGTACCGCTCCCTGGGAGCCGTAGTACCGTGGCCCTCCTACCTAGTACCGCTGAGCCACGGTAGTAGGCGCGGATGTAATTTTTTACATCCGCGCCCACCACGGTAGTACCGCGCCCTACGTGCGGTAGTACCGCGTCGGGTTTTTGCACCACCCCAATTTCAGCGGAAGTAGGCACGGATGTAATTTATTTCATCCGCGCCCTTCCCAGGCCGTGACTCTCCTGCCTTGCGGTAGTACCGCAAGGGGGAGCGGTAGTACCGCGCTAGCGGTAGTACTGCCCCTCAGTCAGGCCAGTTCCGGCCTGTGCTGCTGCCGCGGTAGTACCGTGGTCGTCCACGGTAGTACCGCGCAGCCTCACGGTAGTACCGCGCCCCTGGAGCGGTAGTACCGTGTGTCGCGGGCTGAACTTATTGGATAACGGTTGGATTTGTCCACGACTATATAAGGGGTGTCTTCTACCTCTAGTAGGTTACCTCTTCCACCTCTAAGCTCCATTGTTGCTCCAAGCTCCATTTTCGCCCGATCTCTCTCCCTAGCCAATCAAACTTGTTGATTTGCTCGAGATTGGGTGACAAGGGCCCGATCTACACTTCCACCACAGGATATTTGATTTCCCCCACTTATCCCTTGTGGATCTTGTTACTCTTGGGTGTTGAGCACCCTAGACGGTTGAGGTAACCTCGAAGCCATACTCCATTGTGGTGAAGCTTCATGGTGTTGTTGTTGTTGGGAGCCTCCGTTTGTTGTGGAGATTGCCCCAACCTTGCTTGTAAAGGTTCGGTCGCCTCCTTCAAGGGCACCAATAGTGGAATCATGGCATCTCACATTGTGTGAGGGCGTGAGGAGAATACGGTGGCCCTAGTGGCTTCTTGGGGAGCATTGTGCCTCCACACCGCTCCAACGGAGACGTACTTCCCCTTAAAAGGAAGGAACTCCGGTAACACATCCTCGTCTCCACCGGCTCCACTATTGGTTATCTCGTGCCTTTTACTTTAGCTAGTTTACTTGTTCACATCCTTTACTTGCTTGTGTGCTAGTTGTCATTGCATCATATAGGTTGCTCACTTAGTTGCACATCTAGACAACCTACTTTGTTGCAAAGTTTAATTTGACTAAGAAAAGCTTAAAAATTGTTAGTTGCCTATTCACCCCCCCTCTAGTCAACCATATCGATCCTTTCAGAAGCGCCACCGTCTCGAGGCGGAAGTTGGGTGATGTCTGCTAGAACTACGTCGGTATTTCCCTAAAGAGGGAGGGATGATGCAGTATAACGACTGTAGGTATTTCCCTCAATGATGAGATCAAGGTTATCGAACCAGTAGGAGAACCTCCTCACACCACATAAACATCACCTGCACACAAATAACAAATACTCGCAATCCGACGTGTTAAAGGGTTGTCAATCCCTTCTGGGTACGGTGCCTCAAGATAGGAAAATAACGTGAGGTAAAAGTGGTAGATAGGATAAATAGATCGCGGAACAAATAAATTGCAGCAAGGTATTTTTGTATTTTTATTTTAATAGATCTAAAAATAAATGTAAAGGAAAATAGATCACAAAGGCAAATATGATGAAAAGAGACCCGGGGGCCGTAGGTTTCACTAGTGGCTTCTTTCGAGAAAAATAGCAAATGATGGGAAAACAATTACTATTGGGTAATTGATAGAACTTCAAATAATCATGACGATATCCAGGCAATGATCATTATATAGGCATCACGTCCAAGATTAGTAGACCGACAATTAAGTTCATGAAAAAACGGAGTAATGCAATAAGAACGATGACATGATGTAGATGAGATCTGTTTATATATTGCGGAGATATAGATCTCATCTTGTTATCCTTAGTAGCAATGATACATACGTGTCGGTTCCCCTTCTATCACTGGGATCAAGCACCGTAAGATCGAACCCACTACAAAGCACCTCTTCCCATTGCAAGATAAATAGATCAAGTTGGCCAAACAAAACCCAAATATAGGAGAAGAAATACGAGGCTATAAGCAATCATGCATATAAGAGATCAAAGAAGACTCAAATAACTTTCTTGGATAAAAACATAGATCTGGTCATAAACTCAAAGTTCATCAGATCCCAAAAAAACACACCGCAAAAAGACTTACATCATATGGATCTCTAAGAGACCATTGTATTGATAATCAAGAGAGAGAGAGAGAGGAAGCCATCTAGCTACTAACTATGGACCCATAGGGCTACAAAGAACTACTCACACATCATAGGAGAGGCACCAATGGAAGTGGTGAACCCCTCCATGACGGTGTCTAGATTGGATCTGGTGGTTCTCGACTCTGCGGCGGCTAGAATTGATTTTTGTTGACTCTCCTAGGGTTTCTGGAATATTGCGGTTCAGGGGGCACCCGAGGTGGGCACAACCCACTAGGGCGCGCCTGGGTCTCCTGGCGCACCCTGGTGGGTGCTGCTCCTCTCGAGCCACCCCCAGGTGCTTTCTTGGCCCACTAGATGTCTTTTGGCCAAAAAAATCCTCCTGGAGTTTCGCTGCGTTTGGACTCCGTTTGATATTGATTTCCTGCGATGTAAAAAACATGCAGAAAATAGCAACTCACACTGGGCACTATGTCAATAGGTTAGTAGAAAAAAATGATATAAAGTGACTATAAAATGATTGTAAAACATCCAAGAATGATAATATAACATCATGGAACAATCAAAACTTATAGATACGTTGGAGACGTATCAGCATCCCCAAGCTTAATTCCTGCTCGTCCTCGAGTAGGTAAATGATAAAAACAGAATTTTTGATGTGGAATGCTGCCTAACATGTTCATCACATTTATTTTCTTTATAGCATGGACATATGGACTTTTACATGATTCAAAGTAATAGTCTAGGTTTGACATGAAGACTTTAATACTCAAGCATACCAACAAGCAACCATATCTTTCAACATATCAAAGGTCTATGAGGCGCTCGAGGACCCGGATTGGCTCAATGCCATGCATGAAGAACTCAACAACTTCGAGCATAACAAGGTGTGGAGATTGGTGCCAAGGCTAATGGGGAACCTTTGTCATTGGAACCAAGTGGATATTCAAAAACAAGCAAGATGCTCATGGAATTATCGTTCACAACAAGGCACGTCTGGTAGCACAAGGCTACTCCCAAGTCGAGGGTATCAACTACGGTGAAACCTTTGCTCTCGTTGCTCGCCTTGAATCTATTCGTTTGTTGATTGCTTATGCTTCACATCATAACTTCAAGTTGCAACAAATGGATGTGAAAAGTGCTTTTCTTAATGGTCCTATTAATGTGTTGGTGTATGTCAAACAACCCCTGGGGTTTGAGGATCCCTATTTCCCCGATCATGTGTACCAACTTGACAAGGCCCTCTATGGCCTTAAACAAGCCCCACGTGCATGGTATGAGCACCTTACTGAGTTGTTGCAAGATCGTGGGTTTGAAATTGGGAAAATCGACCCCACTCTTTTTACTAAGAGGGTCAACGGGGAGTTGTTTGTGTGCCAACTACATGTTGATGATATTATCTTTGGTTCGCCTAACAAAGCTTTCAATGAGGAATTTGCCGCTCTCATGACCTCAAAGTTCAAGATGTCTATGATGGGAGAGTTGAAGTTATTCCTCGGGTTCGAAATCAAGCAAAGAAGAGAAGGAACCTTCATCAACCAAGCCAAATACACTCAAGACATGCTCAAGAGATTCAAGCTAAGTGATGTCAAGCCGGCTTCCACTCCAATGCCTGTCAAATCCCAACTTGACATAGATCCCAATGGTAAAGCGGTGGATCAAAAGGTATATCGCTCCATGATTGGCTCCTTGCTTTACCTTTGTGCATCTAGACCGGATATCATGTTGAGTGTGGGAATTTGTGCACGGTTTCAAGCCGCACCTAAGGAAAGTCACTTTGTGGTGGTCAAGCGATTTTTTTGGTATTTGGCTCATACCCCAAACTTTGGCTTATGGTACCCAAGAGGAGCCAACTTCAATCTTTTGGGCTATTCAGACTCAGATTGGGCGGGAGACAAAGTGGATAGGAAGTCCACCTCCGGAGGGTGCCAATTTCTTGGTTGCTCTTTGGTGAGTTGGTCTTCCAAGAAGCAAAGTTGTGTGTCTCTCTCGTCCACCAAAGCAGAGTATGTGGCTGTGTGAGTTGTTGTGCTCAATTTCTATGGATGAGGCAAACTTTGAAGGATTACGGTGTCACTTGTGACGAAGTGCCTCTTTGGTGTGACAATGAAAGTGCCATCAAGATCTCTCTCAACCTGGTGCAACACTTCAAGACGAAGCATATTGAGATTCGGTATCACTTAATTCCGGATCACATTAGGCGAGGGGAGATCAAGCTCAAGTATGTCAACACTCATGATAACCTTGCAGATATTTTCACGAAGCCCTTGGATGAAGCAAGTTTTCACGAGTTAAGGCATGAGCTAAATATCATTGATTCGAGCAATGTAGCTTGAACCCTTGCACACCCCACCATACTCAACTTGATATCTTGTTTAGGTGTAGGCATGGACAGAGGGGGAGTGTTGTTCTCTCAATGAAATCTCCCTCCCCCATTATGCATAAATTGATCAACTCTTTCACATTAGCCATTTTTGATGGTACATGTGCTTCAAAGACGAGTTTTGGTCATGGGCCCAAGGATAATTCTTTGCGGTGCCATACCAATTGAATCAAACATAGGTGGCTTCGGCCACCATCTTCTCCTCTTAAGAGGTCGTTGCTTGTGCTTGTTCCTTGTTGTCTTTTGCCTTCTTGTTGTGTCGTGGTTGTGTCTGCGTTGCCTCATGGGTGTGTGTGGTTGTGTGTCCGTTTGCGTGAAGGTTGCATTGCAAAGGCTGTTTTCCTCTCTTGTTTGCGAAACTTGCATTTTCTTGGGTCTACGGTACTACCGTGGCTTGCCACGGTACAACCACAGGAGCTGTGCATGGTACTACCGCAACCTACACGGTAGTAATTTTTTACTGCCGATGGACGAGCGGTACCACCACCCAGCATGCGGTACTTCCGCCCGGGCGGTACTACCGCAATGACCCGCGGTACTACCGCGCAGTCGTGAGCGCGTGGGGGTTAAGAGAGGGCAGGAGGAGTTCTAACTCCCCATACCCATTCAACTCCTTTTCCCCACGTCGTCTCTCTCTCTCTCTCTCTCTCTCTCTCTCTCTCTCTCTCTCTCTCTCTCCTGCCCAAGAACGGCACTAGAGGACCTCAACGGATCTCCTTCTCCGGCCGCTCTCCTCGCATTCTGATCGGTGGGATCATTCCCCACCTTGCCCTCTTGCCATGGAACAAGGTTTCTCCCCAAATCCCTCGCTCTTTGCTTCATTGTTTTGTCTCTAGGTTTTTGGGGAGATGCATGTTGTTCTTGAGATTTTAGGCCAAATCTTTGCAAGAGTAGGACGGAGGAGAGTAGTAGTGCTGTAGAGATGCTACTTGGTTTGTTGCCCACAGAATTGTTAATCAACCGTAGTACCGCTCCGCTGTTGCGGCTGTGCCCAGATCTGATTCACCCCAGATCTGACACCGAGCGGTACTACCGCACCTCCCTGTGGTACTACCGCTCTGACCGTTGTCGACTCCTACAATACTACGACTCCTTAGGAGTGGTACTACCACGCGTGGCGTGGAAGTAAAATTTTACTTCCGCACCAGGCGCGGTACTACCATGCCATCCTAGTGCGGTACTACCGCGGCTGGAGCAGTAGTAAAATTTTAGTTTCGCACAACGGTGCGATACTACCGTTTCAGTCGAACCTTCCCTGTGGCAACTACCCAATGTTATTTCTACTTGTTTCATTTGTTTTGTTGTGGTCTTTGCATTGATCCTTCTCTCTTCTCTTGCGTGTTCTTGTGTTGTGTGTCATAGGTGGTGGCTTCGGTTCCAATGTCCGTCAGTCGACACGGGCTCGAAGCGCCTGCGCAACCAAGATGAAGCTCCAGAGGGCTCCAATGCCCCCCAATGCAGAACCAAGACCACCGCCACCAAGATCAAGGAGCCAACAATGGGCATGGATAAGATACCACTGGCTGAGTTTGTCACTCGAAGGAAGATCAACCCCTATGTGAATCCCCGTGCAAACTTCAGAGGGAATGATTTGTTCTGGACCAAGAAACATAATCTTATCTATCTGGATGTGATCAAGGCCAAGCAGAACATCTACATGGACGTGCACCGGATTGACATGAATCATATGAGGCAGGATAAGCACCGTGACTATTTTGGTGAGGCTTTGGACCTGGTGGAGCAATTTGGCATTGAGCACTTACTTACTTTTCACCTGGATTTTGACTCGACGATTGTGGCCCAGTTCTTTGCCTCGGTCCACTTTCATACTGATGAGGAACGGGCCATGACCTGGATGACCAATGGACAACGGATGACTACTAAGTGGAAGGACTTCATGGATTTGCTTCAGGTTCCTGATGAAAGGCTCAACACGCCCGTTGGTGTTCGCCCTCGTGCCAACCCCGAGTCAGCCAGCGAGAACAAGCTTCAGCCCTTCTATGTTGAGAAGACGCTTCCCAGTGGCAAGAAGGCGTGGGTGCTGAACTCTTTCCTTGATATCATGCATCGGATCTTCCGCAACTTCCTCTTTCCGCGCAATGATGACAAGGATAAGGTGCATGCCTATCTCGTGGATATGATGCTCATTTGTGAGGAGGCGCGTCATGCTAAGACGCAACCACTTGATGTCTCACATATCATGTGGTGCGAGCTATAGTTTGTGGTGTGCAACCGTAAGGTACCCATCTATGGACCTTACCTGTTTCTCTTGATCACGAAGACTTGGGAGAAGCTCTATCCCGATGATGAGTTCGTTACCCCCAACTGGATTCGTCATGAGCCCATCAAGCTCCGCATCAAGAGCCAGTGGGCTAACACCACTCCCCGTGTTGAGGTAGCGACTGCTCAGATGGATGTGGATGAGGATGAGATCGAGGAGGAGGACGCTGATGAGGAAAGCTCTGCCGGCTACTCGCCTTCTTCTTCTAAGCCATCATGGGCTAAGAAGCTGAAGGCCAAGATGAAGACTTTGTTCTGTATGCAGGCCAAGGGGTAGTACAGGACCCATGTTGCTTCCAAGGAGAGTCACCAACGCGATAAGAAGATCTTCAGGACCTTTGTCGAAATCGTGGAGAGTGGTTCAGAGGAAAACATCACTTTGGAGGCTACCTGGATAGCCAAGCACGGATATCAGTGGACGGAGTCAGAGGAGGAGCCCATTCCCGCTGCCAAGACAAATAAGGAGCATGAGGAGTGATCACTGCAGTTTGAACTACCACATGTGTCGTAGGTGTCCTCTCTGCCTTTTTGGTGTCTCGATGCCAAAGGGGGAGAGAGTGTAGGATTTGCGAGTCTTGTGTCGTGTTGTTTCGCTCTGTCGCTTTGCTTTCGTTCTGTTGAACCTCGTTTGCTTTGGTTTGGTTTGTGCTCGTAAGACCTAGTTCTCTATCATATGGTGTAAAACATATGCTCTCTAGCGTATTTTGTTGTCTTTAATGCTTAGTAGCTCGTGAGCCTATGCTATCTTGTGCCCTTCTTCGTTATGCTCATAATTATTATCTTGCCTACTTGCTTAGTGTTAGTTGTATTGTTGCAAGAGATGCATTGTCTATAAAATATAGGGGAGTGTTGATCCTAGTATGTGTGCCGTGCAGTCCAAAGCACTTCTCTAGAGTGCACACATCTAGGGGGAGCCCGTCTATATTTTATAGATGGTGGGTTTGCCTTTGTTTCATTTTATATCCCTATGTGCAAATCCCATATTATCATCAGTCCACCAAAAAGGGGGAGATTGTAAGGGCATATTTATCCCTTAGTAGTTTTGGTGATTGATGACAATGCTTTTGCGGACTAATCGTGTGCATTGAGCATTTCAGATATATCATGTCTAAACACAAGACGATTTGGTGCCTCTCGAAGACTATTGAAGACATCGTTTCTCTACGTTTCTATTCGGTGGATTTGAGTCGTAGGAAAGCCGTACTATTAAGAGGAGGTCCGCGTTGGAAAGGTTTGTGTGGAATCAACACGTACACGTCTGTTCCTTTTTGCACCACCTTTCCTTTGGCTCTTTGGAGCATCCTCCATCTCTCCGTGTCTCTACAAAATGAAGGACTCCTAGTGTTGCTGAACTGAGGCAGGCGGTAGTACTGCTCTTCGGAGCGGTACTACCACAGGCCCTTGTGGTAGTACCGACCACCAGTGCGGTAGTACCGTAGGTTCTCACGGTAGTACCGCTCCTTGGGAGCGGTAGTACCGTGGCCTCAGGCCAGGCACAACTGCTTGAGCGGTAGTAGGACGAATGTAATTTTCTACATCCGCGCCCTACGCGGTAGTACCGCTCCATGTGCGCGGTAGTACCGTGGGCTCTGGCCAGGCACAGTAGCATGAGCGGAAGTAGGGGTGGATGTAATTTTTTTACATCCGCGCCCTACACAGTAGTACCGCTCCAGGCTTGCAGTAGTACCGTGTCGGATTTTTGCATAGATCAAAACTCAGCGGAAGTAGCCACAATTGTATTTTTATATGTCCGTGCCTTCTCAGCCTAGACTATTCCTGCCTTGCGGTAGTACCGCGCCAGCGGTTCTACCGCTCCTTGCCTTAGCGCATCAGGACTGGTCTTAGCCCCTACCGTGCCATCGGTAGTACCGCAGTTCTCTGCGGTAGTACCGCAGGCCCTTGTGGTAGTACCGCTTGTATGATGCGGTAGTACTACATGTCGCAGGCTGAGTTGGTGGATAACGGTTGGATTTGTCCCTTGACTATAAAAGGGGAGTCTTTTTCTCCGAGTTGACTACCTCTTCCCCTCTAAGCTCCATTGATGCTCTTGAAGGAAATATGCCCTAGAGGCAATAATAAAGTTATTATTTATTTCCTTATTTCATGATAAATGTTTATTATTCATGCTAGAATTGTATTAATCGGAAACATATTACATGTGTGAATACATAGACAAACATAACGTCACTAGTATGCCTCTACTTGACTAGCTCATTAATCAAAGATGGTTATGTTTCCTAACCATAGACATGTGTTGTCATTTGATTAACAGGATCACATCATTAGGAGAATGATGTGATTGACATGACCCATTCCGTTAGCCTAGCACTTAATCGTTTAGTATGTTGCTATTGCTTTCTTCATGACTTATACATGTTCCTGTAACTATGAGATTATGCAACTCCCGTTTACCGGAGGAACACTTTGGGTGCTACAAACGTCACAACGTAACTGAGTGATTATAAAGGAGTACTACAGGTGTCTCCAAAGGTACATGTTGGGTTGGCGTATTTCGAGATTAGGTTTTGTCACTCCGATTGTCGGAGAGGTATCTCTGGGCCCTCTCGGTAATGCACATCACTATAAGCCTTGCAAGCAATGTAGCTAATGAGTTAGTTACGGAATGATGCATTATGTAACGAGAAAAGAGACTTGACGGTCACGAGATTGAACTAGGTATTGGATACCGACGATCGAATCTCGAGCAAATAACATACCGATGACAAAGGGAACAACGTATGTTGTTATGCGGTTTGACCGATAAAGATCTTCGTAGAATATGTAGGAGCCAATATGAGCATCCAGGTTCCGCTATTGGGTATTGACCGAGAATAGTTCTAGGTCATGTCTACATAGTTCTCGAACCCGTAGGGTCTGCACGCTTAAGGTTTCGATGACAGTTATATTATGAGTTTATGAGTTTTGATGTACCGAAGGAGTTCGGAGTCCCGGATGAGATCGGGGACATGACGAGGAGTCTCGAAATGGTCGAGATGTTAAGATTGATATATTGGCCAAAAGGAAGGAGGCCTGCGCCCCCCCTCTGGTCCGAATTGGACAAGGGGGCCGGCCCCCTTTTCATTCTCCCTCTCCTCCTCTTTTCTTCTCCAACAAGGAAAGGAGGAGTCCTACTCCCGGTGGGAGTAGGACTCCCCCCTTGGTGCGCCTCCTCCATAGGTCGGCCGCCTCCCCCCTTGCTCCTATATATATGGGGGCAGGGGGCACCCCAAAGACACAACAACGATTGATCCTTGAGATCTATTAGCCATGTGCGGTGCCCCCCTCCACCATAGTCCTCCTTGATAATATTGTAGCGGTGCTTAGGCGAAGCCCTGCGACGGTAGAACATCAAGATCGTCACCACGCCGTCGTGCTGACGGAACTCTCCCTCGACACTCGGCTGGATCGTAGTTCAAGGGACGTCATCGAGCTGAACGTGTGCTAGAACTCGGAGGTGCCGTAGTTTCGGTGCTTGATCGGTCGGGCCGTGAAGACGTACGACTACATCAACCGCGTTGTTCTAATGCTTCCGCTTTCGGTCTACAAGGGTATGTAGATTACACTCTCCCCTCTCGTTGCTATGCATCACCATGATCTTGCGTGTGCGTAGGAAATTTTTGAAATTACTATGTTCCCCAACAGTGGCATCCGAGCCTAGGTTTTATGCGTTGATGTTATATGCACGAGTAGAACACAAGTGAGTTGTGGGTGATATAAGTCATACTGCTTACCAACATGTCATACTTTGGTTCGGCGGTATTGTTGGATGAAGCGGCCCGGACCGACATTACGCATACGCTTACGCGAGACTGGTTCTACCGACGTGCTTTGCACACAGGTGGCTGGCGGGTGTCAGTTTCTCCAACTTTAGTTGAACCGAGTGTGGCTACGCTCGGTCCTTGCGAAGGTTAAAACAACACTAACTTGACGAACTATCGTTGTGGTTTTGATGCGCAGGTAAGAACGGTTCTTGCTAAGCCCGTAGCAGCCACGTAAAATTTGCAACAACAAAGTAGAGGACGTCTAACTTGTTTTTGCAGGGCATGTTGTGATGTGATATGGTCAAGACGTGATGCTATATTTTATTGTATGAGATGATCATGTTTTGTAACCGAAGTTATCGGCAACTGGCAGGAGCCATATGGTTGTCGCTTTATTGTATGAAATGCAAACGCCCTGTAATTGCTTTACTTTATCACTAAGCGGTAGCGATAGTCATAAAAGCAATAGATGGCGTAACGACAACGATGCTACGATGGAGATCAAGGTGTCGCGCCGGTGACGATGGTGATCACGATGGTGCTTCGGAGATGGAGATCACAAGCACAAGATGATGATGGCCATATCATATCACTTATATTGATTGCATGTGATGTTTATCCTTTATGCATCTTATCTTGCTTTGATTGACGGTAGCATTTTAAGATGATCTCTCACTAAATTATCAAGAAGTGTTCTCCCTGAGTATGCACCGTTGCGAAGGTTCTTCATGCTGAGACACCACGTGATGATCGGGTGTGATAGGCTCTACGTTCAAATACAACGGGTGCAAAACAGTTACACACGCGGAATACTCAGGTTAAACTTGACGAGCCTAGCATACAACAGATATGGCCTCGGAACACGGAGACCGAAAGGTCGAGCGTGAATCATATAGTAGATATGATCAACATATTGATGTTCACCGATGAAACTACTCCATCTCACGTGACGATCAGACATGGTGTAGTTGATATGGATCACGTAATCACTTAGAGGATTAGAGGGATGTCTATCTAAGTGGGAATTCTTAAGTAATATGATTAATTGAACTTAAATTTATCATGAACTTAGTCCTGGTAGTATTTTGCAACTTATGTTGTAGATCAATAGCTTGCGTTGTTGCTTTCATATGTTTATTTTGATATGTTCCTAGAGAAAATTATGTTGAAAGATGTTAGTAGCAATGATGCGGATTGGATCTGTGATCTGAGGTTTATCCTCATTGCTGCATAGAAAAATTATGTCCTTAATGCACCGCTAGGTGACAGACCTATTGCAGGAGCAGATGCAGACGTTATGAACGTTTGACTAGCTCAATATGATGACTACTTAATAGTTTAGTGCACCATGCTTAACAGTTTAGAATCGGGACTTCAAAAGACGTTTTGAACGTCATGGGCCATATGAGATGTTCCACGAGTTGAAGTTAATATTTCAAGCAAATACCCGAGTTGAGAGATATGAAGTCTCCAACAAGTTCTATAGCTAAAAGATGGAGGAGAATCACTCAACTAGTGAGCATGTGCTCAGATTGTCTGGGTACTTTAATCGCTTGAATCAAGTGGGAGTTAATCTTCCAGATAAGATAGTGATTGACAGAATTCTCTAGTCACCATCACTAAGTTACTAGAACTTCGTGATGAACTATAGTATGCAAGGGATGACGAAAACGATTCCCGAGCTCTTCGTGATGTTGAAATCGACGAAGGTAGAAATCAAGAAAGAACATCAAGTGTTGATGATTGACAAGACCACTAGTTTCAAGAGAAGGGCAAAGGGAAAGAAAGGGAACTTCAAGTAGAAAGACAAGTAAGTTGTCACTCCTGCGAAGAAGCCCAAAGCTGGACCAAAGCCTAAAACTGAGTGCTTACACTGCAAAGGAAATGGTCACTACAAGCGGAAATGCCCTGAATATTTGGTGGATAAGAAGGATGGCAAAGTGAACAAGGGTATATTTGATATACAGGTTATTGATGTGTGCCTTACTAGTGTTTATAGTAACTCCTGAGTATTTGATACTTGTTCGGTTGCTAATATTAGTAACTCGAAACAAGAGTTACAGAATAAACAGAGACTAGTTGAGGGTGAAGTGACGATGAGTGTTGGAAGTAGTTCCAATATAGATATGATCATCATCGCACACTCCCCATACTTTCGGGATTAGTGTTAACCCTAAATAAATGTTAATTGGCGTTTGCGTTGAGCATGAATATGATTTGATCATGTTTATTGCAATACGGTTATTCATTTAAAGTTAGAGAATAAATTGTTATTTTGTTTACATGAATAAGACCTTCGATGGTCATACACCCAATAAAAATAGTTTGTTGGATCTCGATCGTAGTAATACACATATTCATAATATTGATGCCAAAAGATGAAAAGTTAATAATGATAGTGCAACTTATTTGTGGCACTGCCGTTTGGGTCATATCGGTGTAAAGCGCAGGAAGAAACTCCATAAGGATGGATTTTTGGAATCACTTGGTTATGAATCATTTAATGCTTGCGAACCGTGCCTTTTGGGCAACATGACTAAAACTCCATTCTCCGGAACAATGGAACAAGCTACTGACTTATTGGAAATAATACATACCGATGTATGCGATCCAATGAGTGTTGATGCTCATGGCAAGTATCGTTACTTTCTGACCTTCACAAGATGATTTGAGCAGATATGGGTACATCTACTTGATGAAACATAAGTCTGAAATAGTTGAAAGGTTCAAAGAATTTCAGAGTGAAGTGAAAAAATCATCGTAACAAGAAAATAAAGTTTCTACGATCTGATCGTGGAGACGAATATTTGAGTTACGAGTTTGGTCTTCAATTAAAACAACGTGGAATAGTTTCACAGCTCATGCCACCTGGAACACCACAACGTTATGGTGTGTCCGAACGTCGTAACCGCACTTTATTGGATATGGTGCGATCTATGATGTCTCTTATCGGTTTTACCACTATCGTTTTGGGGTTGTGCATTAGAGACAGCTGCATTCACGTTTAAAAGGGCACCATCTAAATCCGTTGAGACGACACCGTATGAACTATGGTTTAGCAGTAAACCTAAGCTGTCGTTTCTTAAAGTTTGGAGTTGCGATCCTTATATGAAAAAGTTTTTCAACCTGATAAGCTCGAACCCAAATCGGAGAAGTGCGTCTTCATAGAATACCCAAAGGAAACTGTTGGGTACTCCTTCTATCACAGATCCAAAGGAAAAACATTTGTTGCTAAGAATGGATCCTTTCTAGAGAAGGAGTTTCTCTCGAAAGAAGTGAGTGGGAGGAAAGTAGAACTTGATGAGGTAATTGTACCTTCTCCCTTATTGGAAAGTAGTTCATCACAGAAATCAGTTCCAGTGATTCCTACACCAATTAGTGAGGAAGTTAATGATGATGATCATGAAACTTCAGATCAAGTTGCTACCAAACCTCGTAGGTCTTCCAGAGTAAGATCCGCACCAGAGTGGTATGGTAATCATGTTCTGGAAGTCATGTTACTAGACCATGATGAACCTACGAACTATGAGGAAGCGATAATGAGCCCAGATTCCACGAAATGGCTTGAGGCCATAAAATCTGAGATATGATCCATGTATGAGAACAAAGTATGGACTTTGATTGACTTGCTCAATGATCAGCAAGCCATGTTAAATAAATGGATCTTCAAGAGGAAGACGGACACTGATAGTAGTGTTACTATCTACTAAGCTCGACTTGTTGCGAAAGGTTTTCAACAAGTTCAAGGTGTTGAATACGATGAGATTTTCTCACTCGTATCGAAGCTTAAGTCTGTCTGAATCATGTTAGCAATTGCCACATTTTATGAAATCTGGCAAATGGATGTCAAAACTGCATTCCTTAATGGATTTATTAAAGACGAGTTGTATATGATGCAACCAGAAAGTTTTTGTCAATCCTAAAGATGCTAACAAAGTGTGCAAGCTCCAGCGATCCATCTATGGACTGGTGCAAGCATCTCGGAGTTGGAATATACGCGTTGATGAGTTGATCAAAGCATATGGTTTTATACAGACTTTTGAAGAAGCCTGTATTTACAAGAAAGTGAGTGGGAGCTCTGTAGCATTTCTAATATTATATGTGGATGACATATTGTTGATTGGAAATGATATCGAAATTCTGGATAGCATGAAAGGATACTTGAATAAGAGATTTTCAAAGCAAGACCTCGGTGAAGCTGCTTACACATTGAGCATCAAGATCTATATAGATAGATCAAGATGCTTGATAAGATTTTTCAATGAGTACATACCTTGATAAATTTTTGAAATAGTTCAAAATGGAACAGTCAAAGAAGGAGTTCTTGCCTGTGATGCAAAGGTATGAAGTTGAGTAAGACTCAAGACCCGACCATGGCAGAAAATAGAAAGAGAATGAAAAGTTATTCCCAATGCCTCAGTCATAGGTTCTATAAAGTATGCTATGCTGTGAACCAGACCTATTGTATACCTTGCTCTGAGTTTGACAAAGGAATATAATTTTGATCTAATAGTAGATCACTGGACAACGGTCAAGAATATCCTTAGTGAGGACTAAGGAGATGTTTCTCGATTATGGAGGTGATAAAAGAGTTTGTTGTAAAAGTTACATCGGTGCAAACTTTTACAATGATCCAGATGACTCTAAGTCTCAACTGGATACATATTGAAAGTGGGAGCAATTAAGCTAGAGTAGCTCCATGCAGAGCATTGAAGACATAGAATATTTGCAAAATACATACGGCTCTGAATGTGACAGACCCGTTGACTAAGCTTCCCTCACGAGCAAACCATGATCACACCTTAGTACTCTTTGGGTGTTAATCACATAGCAATGTGAACTAGATTATTGACTCTAGTAAACCCTTTGGGTGTTGGTCACATGACGATGTGAATTATGGGTGTTAATCATATACAGATATGAATATTGGTGTTAAATCACATGGCGATGTGAACTAGATTATTGACTCTAGTGCAAGTGGGAGACTGAAGGAAATATGCCCTAGAGGCAATAATAAAGTTATTATTTATTTCCTTATTTCATGATAAATGTTTATTATTCATGCTAGAATTGTATTAACCGGAAACATAATACATGTGTGAATACATAGACAAACATAACGTCACTAGTATGCCTCTACTTGACTAGCTCATTAATCAAAGATGGTTATGTTTCCTAACCATAGACATGTGTTGTCATTTGATTAACGTGATCACATCATTAGGAGAATGATGTGATTGACATGACCCATTCCGTTAGCCTAGCACTTGATCGTTTAGTATGTTGCTATTGCTTTCTTCATGACTTATACATGTTCCTGTAACTATGAGATTATGCAACTCCCGTTTACCGGAGGAACACTTTGGGTGCTACCAAACGTCACAACGTAACTGGGTGATTATAAAGGAGTACTACATGTGTCTCCAAAGGTACATATTGGGTTGGCGTATTTCGAGATTAGGTTTTGTCACTCCGATTGTCGGAGAGGTATCTCTGGGCCCTCTCGGTAATGCACATCACTATAAGCCTTGCAAGCAATGTAGCTAATGAGTTAGTTACGGAATGATGCATTATGTAATGAGAAAAGAGACTTGCCGGTAACGAGATCGAACTAGGTATTGGATACCGACGATCGAATCTCGGGCAAGTAACATACCGATGACAAAGGGAACAACGTATGTTATTATGCGGTTTGACCGATAAAGATCTTCGTAGAATATGTAGGAGCCAATATGAGCATCCAGGTTCCGCTATTGGTTATTGACCGAGAATAGTTCTAGGTAATGTCTACATAGTTCTCGAACCCGTAGGGTCCGCACACTTAAGGTTTCGATGACAGTTATATTATGAGTTTATGAGTTTTGATGTACCGAAGGAGTTCGGAGTCCCGGATGAGATCAGGGACATGACGAGGAGTCTCGAAATGGTCGAGATGTAAAGATCGATATATTGGACGACTATATTCGGAGTTCGGAAAGGTTCCGAGTGATTCGGGTATTTTTCGGAGTACCGGAGAGTTACGGGAATTCGCCGGGGAGTATATGAGCCTTATTGGGACATATGGGAATAGAGGAGAGAGGCCAAAAGGAAGGAGGCCTGCGCCCCCCTCTGGTCCGAATTGGACAAGGGGGCCGGCCCCCTTTTCCTTCTCCCTCTCCTCCTCTTTTCTTCTCCAACAAGGAAAGGAGGAGTCCTACTCCCGATGGGAGTAGGACTCCCCCCTTGGTACGCCTCCTCCATAGGCCGTCCGCCTCCCCCCTTGCTCCTATATATATGGGGGAAGGGGGGCACCCCAAAGACACAACAACGATTGATCCTTGAGATCTATTAGCCGTGTGCGGTGCCCCCCTCCACCATAGTCCTCCTCGATAATATTGTAGCGGTGCTTAGGCAAAGCCCTGCGACGGTAGAACATCAAGATCGTCACCACGCCGTCATGCTGATGGAACTCTCCCTCGACACTCGGCTGGATCGGAGTTCGAGGGACGTCATTGAGCTGAACGTGTGCTAGAACTCGGAGGTGCCGTAGTTTCGGTGCTTGATCGGTCGGGCCGTGAAGACGTACGACTACATCAACCGTGTTGTTCTAATGCTTCCGCTTTCGGTCTACAAGGGTATGTAGATTACACTCTCCCCTCTCGTTGCTATGCATCACCATGATCTTGCGTGTGCGTAGGAAATTTTTGAAATTACGACGTTCCCCAACAGTTCTAAGCTCCATTTTCGCCTGATCTCTCTCCCTAGCCAATCGAACTTGTTGATTCTCTAGGGATTGGTTGAGAAGGCCTCGATCTACACTTCCACCAAGAGAAATTTGATTCCCCCCCACTAATCCCTTGCGGATGTTGTTACTCTTGGGTGTTTGAGCACCCTAGATGGTTGAGGTCACCGTGGAGCCATAGTCCATTGTGGTGAAGCTTCGTGGTGTCGTTGGGAGCCTCCAATTCAGTTGTGGAGATTGCCCCAACCTTGTTTGTAAAGGTTCGGTCGCCGCCTCCAAGGGCACCAATAGTGGAATCACAACATCTAGCATTGTGTGAGGGCGTGAGGAGAATACGGTGGCCCTAGTGGCTTCTTGGGGAGCATTGTGCCTCCACACCGCTCCAATGGAGACGTACTTCCCGTCAAAGGGAAGGAACTTCGGTAACACATCCTCGTCTCCATCGGTTCCGCTTTTGGTTATATCTCACCTTTACTTGTGCAAGCTTTATTGTGTTATATCCTTTGCTTGCTTGTGTGCTTATTGTTGTTGCATCATATAGGTTGCTCACCTAGTTGCATATCTAGACAACCTACTTTGATGCAAAGTTTAATTTGATAAAGAAAAGCTAAAAAATTGTTAGTTGCCTATTCACCCCTCCTCTAGTCAACTATATCGATCCTTTCAATTGGTATCAGAGCCTCGTCTCTTAATTAATGGCTTTACCGTCCTAAGAGTATGGTTGACACCATAGACAGTGAGGAGGAGCACCCCGGTGTGAATCCTTCTTCGTCTACGGCCGATGGGGGATCCCTAGTCTCACGTGAGGAATTCAATGTGGCTTTGGACACATTGAAAACCTCCATGACGACCGAGGTCAAAGGCATGTTCAAAGAGTTCCTTGATGGTCTTAAATTATCCACCGCACCCTTGGAAGTGGTCGCTCACACTAACAAGGTGGCAGATGCCAACTCCGATAAGGGGAAAGCTTCTAGTGATAAAGTTCCTTTATCTAGTGGTAGAAATGGTAGCGACATCTTTGCCCATGTTGAACCTCCTCTTACTAATGGAGGACCGGTTCCCTCCACACATTTAAATCATGCGGGTTCTCCTCCTAAGATTGTGAATAATGAGGATTTTGACTCTTGGGTCTATCGCTTTAAACGTCATTTAAACCATGTTAATACTAATCTTTGGAGAATTATCGAGCAAGGTTTCTATCCGCATGACCCAAGCAACTTTACCCCGAGAGAAGCCGCGGATCATCAATTCAATGAGAATGCCCTCTTCATCATCCAAGACGCAATTCCATCCGAAGATATTGCACATCTCCGTCCGTTCACCGTGGCTAAGGAAGCATGGCACCATTTTGTTTCTCTTTACGAGGGAAGCGAAAGCATTCAACGCTCCAACTATGAAGTGGTGCAAGATGAAGTCGATGAGTTTGCAATGAATGAAGATGAAGAACCTCGTGAGCTTTACCAGAGATTAACCACTCTCACGGTCTCCCTTCGAGATCATGGGAGCAAGGATACAGATGATAATTGGATCAAGTGCAAATTCCTCAAGGCCATGATGCCTTACCACAAGGCCATGTCCTCCATCATCTGTCAAAGGCCGGACTTCCACCCCTTGTCCTCAAGTGAAGTGTTGTGTGAGTTTGTGGCAATGAGGATCTTGGACAAGACCGCCGACAATGCGGTGTTGCATTCTCAAAGAGCAAAGAAGCCCAACCTTTCCTTGAAGGCTAAGGGTAGTGTAGAAGAAGAGGATGAAGAGGAAGATGAGGAGAGCAACCCCGAAGATACAAAATATGATTATCATGAGCACATGGCTCTTGCGTCAAGGCAATTTTGGAGCAATAAGAACTCAAGGCAAAATTTCAACAAGAACAACTCAAGTGGCTTCAAGGGCAAGCAATGTGTGATAACATGTTACAATTGTGGCAATGTGAGCCATTTTGTTGCGGAGTGCCTTACGAGAAGCGGGAAGACAATGGTGGCAGGCTCATCCGAAAAGACAAAGCCAAGTCCTTCCCTAACAAGAACAACTTCACCAAGAAGACCCCGACCAAAGGATTGGTGGCACAAGAAGAATACAATGAGGATGATGATGATGATGAAGATGGTGAAGCCATGTCCATGGCCTCCGTTGCCATTGCCACAACTCCACATGTGTCTCTCTTCAATTAACCCAATGAGAACATCACCGCCAAGTGCCTCATGGCCAAAGCCACCAACAAGGTAACCCCCAACATCAAAACAACCATCACTACTAATCCTTCCTTGACGGATTGCATTGATGAAAGTGAGGGGTCTAATGAGGAAGTAAATGAATTTGAGTCTTTTATGAGTAAGCTCAAGGGAAAATCCAAGAATCACTTCTTTGCTCTCTTGGAACAACTTGGTGAAGCCAATGACATGATCAAGGCTCATGAAGAAACCACCTCTAAGATGGGAGGTCATAGTCATGACTATGCCAATGAGATATCAGACCTCTCTAATGCGCTTGAGGAAGAGCGTGTTCATCGTTTGGCTCTTGAGGAGTCACACAACGATGACCATGCTAAATTAAAGAAAGATCTTGATCATGCTCTTGTTGTATCTCGTGTGCTCGATTCCGAGAAGGCTATACTTGGGGTTGACCATGCTAGACTCAAAGAGGAGTTTGATATACTTAACAAGGCTCACAAGGCCTTGAAGGGTGCTAATGCTAGCCTCTAGGAGTCTCATGATCAACTCCAAGTGAAGCTAACCAAGGAGAAAGCCACTTTTCCTCATATGGTCTTTATTGATAACGTAAATTCTACTAACCCATGTTGTGAGCATGTGCATCTTGTGGAGGAAAATGCCAAGTTGAAGGAGAAACTTGAGAAAGGCCTTGTCTCTTGCGTACAAGGTGAGAAGAATTTCAATGACCTTTTGAGCAATCAAAAGGAAGTTGTGGCCAAGGAGGGAGTTGGGTTCGCACCCAAGTCCAAGAACAAGAAGAAGAATGACAAGACCAAACTACATCCACCTCTCAAGCAAACTTTTGTGAAGGAGGAGAAGAACAATGTGAAGGGTGGTGATGTCAAAAAGGGCAATGCACCCCTTCCAACAAAGCCGGCGACTTTAACCCTTCTTATGTGTTGTGCCGTGCTAGTGATGGGCATGTTTATGCTAAATTTGTTGGTTCTCCTTATGAATACATTGAATGGTCTATTTGGGTTCCTAAGACCCTTGTTACTAACATCAAAGGACCCATTACAAAATGGGTACCTAAAACCAAGCATTGATCTCTTGTAGGTGTTTCCTTCCGGTGGGGGATCATGGTTGCTCGATAGTGGAGCCACAAATCATATGACCGGAAGCAAGGACTTGGTGGTGGACATACACAAGATCCCATATATGCCCACCAATGTCGAGTGGGGTGATGCCTCGTCTTCTAAGGCACTGGGTCTTGGCAAGGTAGTCATTTCTCATGATCTCATGATCGAGAAAGTCATGCTTGTTGAGTCACTTGCATACAACTTACTTTCCGTTCGTCAACTTGCACTCATGGGTTTTGCCACATTCTTTGATATTGATACCATGGCCCTCTTGTGGAGCAAGACTCTTAAAGTAGCCTTTGTTGGGCATGTCAAGAACGGTCTTTATGTGATTAACTTTTCGGAGCGACCCACTAAGACCGCGACATGCCTAATGGCTAAAGTTGATGTGGGGTGGCTTTGGCATCGCCGCTTAGCCCATGTCAATATGAGATCTTTGCAAAGTCTTCTCAAGGGGACCATGTCCGTGGACTAACAAATGTTAGCTTTGCCAAAGATTGTGCTTGCAGTGCTTGTATCGAAGGAATGTTACATGAGAAGGCTCACCCTCCCACGACTATCATCTACTCAAAGAGACCCTTGGAGCTCATTAACATGGATCTTTTTGGGCCTCCATCCTTTGATAGTCTTGGGGTAGAAAGTATTGCTTGGTGATTGTCGATGATTACTCAAGGTACACTTGGGTATATTTATTCAAGAGGAAGACTGAAACTCAACAAACTGTCATCGAGTTTGCAAATGAAGCTCAACGTCAACACGATGCAAAGATCTTGACAATAAGAAGTGACAACGGCACCGAGTTCAAGAACTACACCTTGGATGCGTTTCTTAGTGATGAGGGGATCAAGCATCAATATTCCACACCATACACCCCTCAACAAAATGGTGTTGCAGAGAGGAAGAATCGGACGTTGATGGATGCGGCAAGGACCATGGTGGCAGAGTTCAAGTCTCCTTACAACTTTTGGGCCAAAGCCATAAACACCGCGTGTCATGCATCCGATCGGCTCTATCTCCGCAAAGGCTTGAACAAGACTCCTTATGAAATACTCACCGGTAACAAGCCCAACCTCAAGTACTTCCGGGTGTTTGGTTGTAAGTGTTTCATTCTCAAGAAAGGTGTTTGTTTGTCTAAATTTGAGGCTAGAGCTCATGAGGGCATATTTGTTGGTTATGCTAAAAACTCTCATGCTTACCGTGTCCTCAACAAGTCCACAAGACTCATTGAGGAGACGTGTAACGTGGAGTTTGACGAGAATAACGGCTCCCAAGTGGAGCAAAGTGGTACTTGTGATGTAGGTGATGAAATTCCTTCCCAAGCCATAAGAAGAATGGGTGTGGTCATATCCTACCCATTGAGGAACCCCTTGTGGCCGAAGGAGAAGGACAATGCTCCACTCAAGTGGAGCCATCACCGACCCAAGACCCACACGCTTCCGAAGAACAAAGTGAAGGCCCTGAACCAAGTGAACAAGATCAAGGGCAAGATCAAGCTCAGGATGGTGGTGAGCCACCAAGTGATGCCCAAGGTCGAGTTCCCCCTTCCGAGCAAGTTCAAGATCAAGAGCAAGCTCAAGATCAAGAACAAGCTCAAGACGACGCTCAAGATGATCAAGTTTCCACTCCTTTTCTCACACCTGAGTAGGAGTTGGAGCGTCGTGCCGCTAAGATTGCTTCCAAGCTCAACACCAAAGATCATCTCATGAAGAATGTTCTTGGAAGCCTAGAAAGGGGGTAAGCACTCGTAGACAATTATCAAACTATTGTGAACATCACGTGTTTGTTTCTTGTGTCGAACCCCAAAAGGTCTATGAGGCACTCGAGGATCCGGATTGGCTCAATGCCATGCATGAAGAACTCAACAACTTCGAGCACAACAAGGTGTGGAGATTGGTGCCAAGGCTAACAGGGAACCAAAATGTCATTGGAACCAAATGGATATTCAAAAACAAGCAAGATGCTCATGGAATTATCATTCACAACAAGGCACGTCTGGTAGCACAAGGCTACTCCCAAGTCGAGGGTATCAACTACGGTGAAACCTTTGCTCCCGTTGCTCGCTTTGAATCTATTCGTTTGTTGATTGCTCATGCTTCACATCATAACTTCAAGTTGCAACAAATGGATGTGAAAATTGCTTTTCTTAATGGTCCTATTAATGAGTTGGTGTATGTCAAACAACCCCAGGGGTTTGAGGATCCCTACTTCCCCAATCATGTGTACCAACTCGTCAAGGCCATCTATGGCCTTAAACAAGCCCCACGTGCGTGGTATGAGCACCTTACCGAGTTGTTGCAAGATCGTGGGTTTGAAATTGGGCAAATCAACCCCACTCTTTTTACTAAGAAGGTCAACGGGGAGTTGTTTGTGTGCCAACTATATGTTGATGATATTATCTTTGGTTCACCTAACAAAGCTTTCAATGTTGAATTTGCCGCTCTCATGACCTCACAGTTCAAGATGTATATGATGGGAGAGTTGAAGTTCTTCCTCGAGTTCGAAATCAAGCAAAGAAGAGAAGGAACCTTCATCAACCAAGCCAAATACACCCAAGACATGCTCAAGAGATTCAAGCTAAATGATGTCAAGCCGACTTCCACTCCAATGCCCGTCAAATGCCAACTTGACATAGATCCCAATGGTAAAGCAGTGGATCAAAAGGTATATCGCTCCATGATTGGCTCCTTGCTTTACCTTTGTGCATCTAGACCGGATATCATGTTGAGTGTGGGAATTTGTGCACGGTTTCAAGCCGCACCTAAGGAAAGTCACTTTGTGGCGGTCAAGCGAATCTTTTGATATTTGGCTCATACCCCAAACTTTGGCTTATGGTACCCAAGAGGAGCCAATTTCAATCTTTTGGGCTATTCAGACTCAGATTGGGCGGGAGACAAAGTGGATAGCAAGTCCACCTCTGGAGGGTGCCAATTTCTTGGTTGCTCTTTGGTGAGTTGGTCTTCCAAGAAGCAAAGTTGTGTGTCTCTCTTGTCCACCGAAGCAGAGTATGTGGCTGCCGGGAGTTGTTGTGCTCAACTTCTATGGATGAGGTAAACTTTGAAGGATTACGGTGTCACTTGTGACGAAGTGCCTCTTTGGTGTGACAATGAAAGTGCCATCAAGATCTCTCTCAACCCAGTGCAACACTTCAAGACGAAGCATATTGAGATTCGGTATTGATAATCCCCAAGTGCAGGGAATCATCATAGCAATTTCCAAAGGTGGAAGTGATAAGTATGGAGTGTCGAACCCACAAGGAGCTAAAGGTAAGATCAATATTCTCTCAAGTCCTATCTGCCACTGATACGGCTCTACGTACACCGAACGTTTGCTTCCAACTAGATACGAGAAATAAAACTACGTTGTGGGTATGAAGAGGATAACTTTGCATGATATCGGAGAGCTAAAATATAAAAGTAGGTGCTGTTATCATAAAGTTAGATTATATTACTAAATATTATAAATAGCGAGTGTGGAATAATGATGAATCGGTGTGCGGAATTATCCTAGGCAATTGTTAACAAGACCGGTAGTCGTCATTGCAATTTCATATGAGGGAGAGGCATAAGCTAACATACTTTCTCTTCTTGGATCATATGCACTTATGATTGGAACTCTAGCAAGCATACGCAACTACTAAAGATCATTAAGGTAAAACCCAACCATAGCATTAAAGCATCAAGTCCCCTTTATCCCATATGCCACAACCCCCTTACTCGGGTTTATGCTTGTGTCACTCAAGCAACCAATTATAAGCGAATCATGAACGTATTGCAACACCCTACAGGGGGAATCCCTCATGCTTGCGCGACACGGAGGGCACAATAGGAAGCACCAAAATAAAACATACAACTCGTACCAATCTAGATCATCAATCAACCCAAAGACAAAAGATATCTACCCAAAACATCATAGGATGGCAACACATTATTGGATCATAATATGTAGCATAAAGCACCATGTTCAAGTAGGGATTACAGCGGGGTGCGGGAGAGTGGACCGTGTAAAAGATATGAGGATGGTGATGATGATGGTGATGTTAATGAAGACGATCACCGCGGCGATGATTCCCCTCCCAATGGCACTCCGGCGCCACTGAGAGAGAGGAGGATAGGTTCTCCCCCTTGTGCTTACTCCTCCATGGCCTCCCCCCCTAGATGGGGAGAGGTTCTTCCTCTTGTCCTTGGCCTTCATGGCGATGATGGCCCCTCCGGGGTCCTCCTCCATGGCCTCCGGTGATGATGGCCTCCTCCGGCAGGGTGCCAGAGAGGGCCTAGATTGATTTCTCGTGGCTACAGAGGCTTGCGGCGGCGGAACTTCCGATCTAGGTTTATTTCTGGAAGTTTCTGTATTTATAGGAATTTTTGGCGTAGGTCTCACGTCAGGGGGGTCTCCGGGCTGTCCACGAGGCAGGGGGGGGGGGGCGCGTCCCCCACTCTCGTGGGCAGCCTGGGACCCTTCTGGCCCAACTCTTGCACTCCTCAGGCTTCTTTTGGTCCATAAAAATTCATCAAAAATTGGCACGTCAATTGGACACCGTTTTGTATTCCTTTTCTGTAAAACTCAAAAACAAGGAGAAAACAGAAACTGGCACTGGGCTCTAGGTTAATAGGTTAGTCCCAAAAATCATATAAATGCATATAAAACATCCTAGATGAATAATATAATGAATACTTCATAAATTATAGATACGTTGCAGACGTATCAGCATCCCGAAGCTTAATTCCTGCTCGTCCTCGAGTAGGTAGATGATAAAAGAAAGAATTTATGAAGTGTGAATGCTAGCAGGTGCACAAATTTGATCAATGATAATTTCAATCACCTTTTCTAGCATGATTATATGTCATAACAGTAGTTCATCTCATAAAACTTCTCAAGATCAAGTAACAAGCTATTCACATGTTAAAGCATAAACCATAAACTTTCTTGAAAACCACCAAACTTCATTGTCAGTCATCAAACAATTACAATTCATCTTATTTTCAGGAAGGGTCTATGTCAGAGCTTTGATTTAGCAAACTCCACATACTCAACTATCATATAGTCTTCCATGATTGCTACCACTCTAAGCATATTCTTAGAACAAATAACATCCATCAAACAGAGAGAAAGATAGGGGCTTAGTGTTTCGCCTCCCAACTCACTTATCATATAGATAGTTGTCAACAATAATAATTCATGATCAAATAAATTTGCATGGCCATATATGCTTAGATCTTTCCCCAACACACGATGCTTGCTAACTAAAGAGTAGGTAGGAATGAGAAGGAATACTACTGACTCTTGCATAAAAGTAAAAGATAGGCCCTTCACAGAGGGAAGCAGGGATTTGCAGAGGTGCCAGAGCTCGATTTTGAAATAGAGATGAAAATAATTTTGAGAGGTATGCTTTCATTGTCAACATAACAACCAAGAGTTCCCAATATCTTCCATACTACATACATTATAGGCGGTTCCCAAACAGAATGGTAAAGTTTTTACCCCCCCCTCCACCAACAAGCATCAATCCATTGCTTGCCCGAAACAACGGGTGCCTCCAACTAACATCAATCCTCGGGGAGTTTTGTTTGCAATTATTTTTGATTTGATTTTGATCTTTTGACCATGGGACTGGGCATCCCAGTTACCAGCCATTTTTCTCGTGAATGATGAGCGGAGTCCACTCATCGTGAGAATAACCCACCTAGCATGGAAGATACTGACAACCCCTAGTCGCTACATGAGCAATTTGGGCATACAAAACAGATTATTATTTGAAGGTTTAGAGTTTGGCACATGCAAATTTACTTGGAACGGCAGGTAAATACCGCATATAGGTAGGTATGGTGGACACTCATGGAAGAAACTTGGTTCAAGGAATTCGGATGCACAAGCAGTATTCTCGCTTAGTACATATATGTTGGTTAGCAAAGGATTCTAAAAAGCAAGCACCACATGTTGGAGGATCTATAACAATATAACTTCTATACAAATACACCCAAGCATAACTCATTACGTTGTCTTCCTTGTCCAACTTCAACTAATTTGCTCAGGTTTGAAAACAATTAATGGGGCTCACAATCATAGAAGATGTCTAAGATAGTATATTTATATGTGAAATTTCTCTTCCTTCAATATTCTTTTATGAATTGTTCAAGTGACCAATACAATGCTTGCTAACCTTCAATAAATTTACTATCTCTGCTTCTTAAATGTGAAGTCATTACTCCCAACGGGGTAAGCATATGAAAAATATATAATTTCAGATTTATGACATTCAACTCATTCAACCATTTACTCATAGGATATAAGTGAAGCACATGAGTAAATGACAAACTACTCCAAAAAGATATAAGTGAAGATCAATGAGTAGTTAAATAATTATGTAGCTATGTGAAGACTCTCTAACATTTAAGAATTTCAGATCTTGGTATTTTATTCAAACAACAAGCCAAATAAAATAAAATTACATTTCAAGGATAGCACAACTCATGTGAAGAAGCAAAAACTTAGGCTCAACCGATACTAACCGATAATTGTCGAAGAAGAAAGGTGGGATGCCTACCGGGGCATCCCCAAGCTTAGATGCTTGAGACTTCTTGAAATATTATCTTTGGGTGCCTTGGGCATCCCCAAGCTTGAGCTTTTGTGTCTCCTTAATTCCTTTTATATCTCGGTTTCCTAAATCTCGAAAGCTTCATCCACACCAAACTCAACAAGAACTCGTGAGATAAGTTAGTATAAACCAATGCAAAAACCTTATCATTTTATACTGTAACAAATAACTAAAATTATTATTCAACATTTCATACTAAATGTCTCTGCATATTTAATGCTCCTATCCTCAAATAGAATCATTAAACAAGCAAACATATGCAAACAATGCAAACATAACAGCAATCTGCCAAAACAGTGTAGTCTGTAAAGAATGCAAGATTCATCATACTGCCCTAACTCCAAAAATTATGAGATAAATTGGTGAACGTGAGTAATTTGTCTATTAATATTCTTCAAAAATAATCTACTCAAAACCACTCTTCTGTAAAAAATGGCAGCTAATCTCGTGAGCGCAAAGTTTCTGTTTTTTACAGCAAGATCACATTAACTTTCACCCAAGTCTTCCCAAAGGTATTACTTGGCACTTTATTGAAACAAAAGCTATAAAACATGATTATTACAGTAGCTTAATCATGTAAACACACAAAAACAGTAAGGGTAAATATTGGGTTGTCTCCCAACAAGCGCTTTTCTTTAATGCCTTTTAGCTAGGCATGATGATTTCAATGATGCTCACATAAAAGATAAGAATTGAATCATAAAGAGATCATCATGAAGAATATGACTAGCACATTTGAATCTAACCAACTTCCTATGCCTAGTGATTTTGTGAGCACGCAATTTAAGGGAACAAGAATCAACTAGCATAGGAAGGCAAAGCAAGTATAACTTCGAAACTTTAAGCACATAGAGAGGAAACTTGATATTATTGCAACTCCTACAAGCATATATTCCTCCCTCATAATAATTTTCAGTAGCATCATGAATGAATTCAACAATATAACCATCACATAAAGCATTCTTTTCATGATCTACAAGCATACAAATTTTTCTACTCTCCACATAAGCAAAATTCTTCTCATTCGGAATAGTGGGATCACTAATTCCTAAAGTTGGCACTCTTCCAAACCCACTTTAGATGATAGTAATATTCATATTCGAAAAGATATAAGTGAAGTTCATGGAGAATTATACAATTAATATAGACAAACCAATATACAGGCTCAAAATATATAAGTGAAGCACACGAAGCATTCTATAAAACCACACTCAAATGATTTAAGTGAAGCACAAAGAGCAATTCTATAAGATCATACTTAAAAGATATAAGTTAAGCACATGAAGTATTATATAAATCAATGAAGAGCTATCTCATACTAGCATGATTCTTAAAGAAAAATAAAAACACAAAGGACACAAATCATGTGAACAAAACAAAAACCGAGGTATACCGATATTTGTTGAAGAAGAAAGATTGGATGCCAACCGGGGCATCCCCAAGCTTAGATGCTTGAGTATCCTTTGAAATATTTACTTGGGGTGCCTTGGGCATCCCCAAGCTTGAACTCTTGCCTCTCTTTATTCTTCTCACATCGGTAACTCCTCGTTCTTCGAACACTTCATTCACAAAAACTCAAACAAAAACTTTGTTAGATCCGTTAGTGTAATAAAGCAAACTACCACTTTAAGGTACTGTAATTAACTCATTCTTTATTTATATTGGTGTTAAACCTACTGTATTCCAACTTCTCTATGGTTCATACCCCTACATACTAGCCATAGATGCATCAAAATAAGCAAACAACACACAAAAAGCAGAATCTGTCAAAAATAGGACAATCTGTAGTAATTTGGAAGTTTAGTAAACTTCTGTAACTCCAAAAATTCTAGAAATATATGAAAATTTAAAAAATTTGTACAGAAGTAATGTGCAAAAAGTTTCAGACCCATTTTACTTTCCAGTAAAAAATGTAAATGCACGCGCTACAGCCAAAGTTTCTGTTTTTGTTCTGCACATAGTAAACAAGCAATCTAATCATCCTAAAACCAAAGCTTGGCACATTATTTTTATAATACAATGGATATATACAAGGGGATAATTTTTTATAGAGAAACTTCCATGGAAAATTCTACATTGTTTCCGTGAGCATGAACACAAGTTCTCAAGGTCGACCCTCACTTCTTCAATGCATAACTTCCCAATCACTTCTCTTTTTGAAAAACTTTTTAGGCATGAGAGGCAAGATTTTTTTTGTTGGTATTTTCATTCTTTCAATTTTTTTGTATGTTTCACCCACAACTAAACAGAAACAAAAAGTAAAAACAAAATCTACTTAGTGAAGAAAGCAAACAAGCACACACGAGAATATCAACCCCACGCTATTGCTCCCCGGCAACGGCGCCAGAAAAGAGCTTGATAATCCCCAAGTGCAGGGAATCATCATAGCAATTTCCAAAGGTGGAAGTGATAAGTATGGAGTGTCGAACCCACAAGGAGCTAAAGGTAAGATCAATATTCTCTCAAGTCTTATCTGCCACTGATACGACTCTACGTACACCGAACGTTTGCTTCCAACTAGATACGAGAAATAAAACTACGTTGTGGGTATGAAGAGGATAACTTTGCATGATATCTGAGAGCTAAAAATATAAAAGTAGGTGCTGTTATCATAAATTTAGAATATATTACTAAATATTATAAATAGCGAGTGTGGAATAATGATGGATCGGTGTGCGGAATTATCCTAGGCAGTTGTTAACAAGACCGGTAGTCGTCATTGCAATTTCATATGAGGGAGAGGCATAAACTAACATACTTTCTCTTCTGGGATCATATGCACTTATGATTGGAACTCTAGCAAGAAGAGAAAGTATGTTAGCTTATGCCTTAACCGTAATCATGGATCGGTGTGCGGAATTATTGAAAGATCGTGGATGTCGCCTAGAGGGGGGGGGGGTGAATAGGCATTTTAAAATAATTACAGTTAAGGCTTGAACAAATGCGGAATAAACCTAGCGGTTAATTTGTCAAGCACAAAACCCTAAACAACTAGGCTCACCTATGTGCACCAACAACTTATGCTAAGCAAGATAAGCAACTATGTGATAGCAAGATATATGACAAAGAACAAAATGGCTATCACAAAGTGAAGTGCATAAGTAAAGGGCTCGGGAAAGAGATAACCGAGGCACACGGAGACGATGATGTATCCCAAAGTTCACACCCTTGCGGATGCTAATCTCCATTTGGAGCGGTGTGGAGGCTAAGAAGCCACTAGGGCCACCATAATCTCCTCACGCCCTCGCACAATGCAAGGTGCCGTGATTCCACTAAGGGACCCTTGAGGGAGGTCACCGAACCCGTACAAATGGCAACCCTTAGGGGCGGTCACCGAACCCGTACACTTTGGCAACCCTTGGGGGCGGTCACCGGTACCCGTTAAATTGCTCGGGGCGGTCTCCACAACCTAATTGGAGACCCCGATGCTTGCCCGGAGCTTTACACCACAATGATTGAGCTCCGAACAACACACACCGTCTAGGGCGCCAAGGCACCCAAGAGGAACAAGCTCTAGGGTTCCCAAACACCCAAGAGTAATAAGCTTCTCAAACTTCACTTCCACGTATCACCGTGGAGAACTCAAACCTATGCACCAAATGCAATGGCAAGGGCACACGGAGTGCCCAAGTCCTTCTCTCTCAAACCCACTGAAGCAACTAATGCTAGGGAGGAAAATGAGAGGAAGAACAAGAAGGAGAACACCAAGAACTCCAAGATCGAGATCCAAGGGGCTCCCCTCACATAGAGGAGAAAGTGATTGGTGGAAATGTGAATCTAGATCTCCTCTCTCTTTTCTCTCAAAAACTAGCAAGAATCCATGGAGGGATTAAGAGTTAGCAAGCTCGAAGAAGGTCAAAAATGGGGGAAGAACACGAGCTCAAAGGATAAGGTTCATTGGGGAAGAAGATCCCCTTTTATAGGAAGGAAAAAAATCCAACCGTTATGTGCTCAGCCCGCACACGAGCGGTACTACCGCTCGGGCGAAAGAAGCAGGGAAAAGGAGCAGCAAAACATGAACCTTGGGGCGGTAGTACCGCTTAGAAGCGGTACTACCGCTCACCCCAACGGTACTACCACTGGAGGAGCAGAACACGGGACCAAAAGAGGCAGGGCAGAGCAGAGTACGGCGGCAGTAATGCAGTAGAGGTATTACCGCCCGACCGGAGCGGTACTACCGCTTATAGGCGGTACTACCGCCCATTCTGGGTGGCACTACCGCTTATAGGCGGAACTGCCGTGCCTTACTGCCGTGCGACTACTGCTGAACCCGACACGAAAAGAGCAGACCCAAAAACGAGGCGGTAGTAGAGTGGCACTGGAGCGGTACTACCGCTTGACGCTACAAGCGGTACTACCGCTGGCTCAGCGGTACTATCGCAGGGAGAAAAACAGGACTGCCATAACTTCTTCATATGAGCTCCGAATCGAGCAAACTCAAGCTTGTTGGATACAAGACAACGAGTAGCATCAAAATAGCGAAGGGGAGAGAAACCTCCAACAGAGAAGAACCGGCAGAAACTCCAACATCGAAAACATCATAGAAGATGCAAGTGAACTCCGTTTTCGATGAACTCGAGCTTGTCATCAAGATGACCATAAGCTCCAAAACTCACAAAGAGAACCAAACTAGAACCAAGAAAGATGATGCAAGGATGCAATAGTTTGAGCTCTCTATGAATGATACGATCAAGTTACTCATCGAGAGCCCCCCTTGATAGTACGGCAATCGAACCTAAAACCCGGTCTCCCAACTACCACCATGAGACTGGTAAAATGGAAAACCTATCAAGGGCAAACCTTTGCCTTGCACATGGTCCACTTGAGCTTGATGATGACGATCTTGACTCCCTCAAGTTGGACCACCTTTCTTGATTGCGTTGGCTTGATGAAGACTAGTTGATTGCTCCCCCATACTCCACTATGGGTGAGCCACTCTTCTGCACATCTTCACAAGTCCATTGTCACCACAATGGACGGCAAGCTTCAAGCATTTGATCTCTTCGTGATGCTTCACTTGAACTTGCACACCACAACCTAACCCCACAAAGAACTCTCACGAAGATCATGGGTTAGTACACAAAGCGTAATTGACAATGCTTACCATACCATGGGATCGCTTGATCCCTCTCGGTACATCTTATACGCTTTGTGTGTTGATCAACTTGATTCACTCTTTGACTTAGTCTTGATCAACCTCTCACATGACCAATCTTTAGGTAATTCCTTGAATGGCACCTTGGTCATCACAAACTGTCCTTGAAACCAACAAATGGACTCCAAGAAAATCCTATGGATGAATCCTTCAAATAAAACTCAAGGCAACCATTAGTCCATAGAGATTGTCATCAATTACCAAAACCAAACATGGGGGCACCGCATGTTCTTTCAATTATCCTAGGCAATTGTTAACAAGACCGGTAGTCGTCATTGCAATTTCATATGAGGGAGAGGCATAAGCTAACATACTTTCTCTTCTTGGATCATATGCACTTACGATTGGAACTCTAGCAAGCATCCGCAACTACTAAAGATCATTAAGGTAAAACCCAACCATAGCATTGAAGCATCAAGTCCCCTTTATCCCATATGCCACAACCCCCTTACTCGGGTTTATGCTTCTGTCACTCAAGCAACCCACTATAAGCGAATCATGAATGTATTGCAACACCCTACAGCGGGAATCCCTCATGCTTGCGCGACACAGAGGGCACAATAGGACAATACCAAAATAAAACATACAACTCGTACCAATCTAGAACATCAATCAACCCAAAGACAAAAGATATCTACTCAAAACATCATAGGATGGCAACACATTATTGGATCATAATATGTAGCATACAGCACCATGTTAAAGTAGGGATTACAGCGGGGTGCGGGAGAGTGGGCCGTGTAAAAGAGATGAGGACGGTTGAGGGAGTCCTGGATTAGGGGGTGTCCGAATAGCCGGACTATAACCTTTGGCCGGACTCCTGGACTATGAAGATACAATATTGAAGACTTCGTCCCGTGTCCGGATGGGACTCTCCTTGGCGTGGAAGGCAAACTTGGCAATACAGATATGTAGATCTCCTCCCATTGTAACCGACTCTGTGTAACCCTATCCCTCTCCGGTGTCTATATAAACCGGAGGGTTTTAGTCCGTAGGACGAACAACAATCATACCATAGGCTAGCTTCTAGGGTTTAGCCTCTCTGGTCTCGTGGTAGATCTACTCTTGTACTACCCATATCATCAATATTAATCAAGCAGGAGTAGGGTTTTACCTCCATCGAGAGGGCCTGAACCTGGGTAAAAACATCGTGTCCCTTGTCTCCTGTTACCATCCGCCTAGACGCACAGTTCGGGACCCCCTACCCGAGATCCGCCGGTTTTGACACCGACATTGGTGCTTTCATTGAGAGTTCCTCTGTGTCGTCATCTTTAGGCCCGATGACTCCTCTGATCATCAACAACGATGCGGTCCAGGGTGAGACTTTTCTCCCCGGATAGATCTTCGTATTCGGCGGCTTTGCACTGCGGGCCAATTCGCTTGGCCATCTGGAGCAGATCGAAAGCTACGCCCCTGGCCATCAGGTCAGATTTGGAAGTTTGAACTACACGGCTGACGTCCGTGGAGACTTGATCTTCGACGGGTTTGAGCCACAACCAAGCGCGCCGCACTGTCACGATGGGCATGATCTAGCTCTGCCGCCGAACAGTGCCCTGGAGGCCGCACCCGTGTCCGCTCCGACCCTTAGCTCGGAGCCGACTGCGCCAATCGAGGACGGGTGGCTGGACACCGCCTCGGGGGCTGCAATCTCTACGGCGGTCGAGCCAAACACCAGCCCTGTCCTCTGTGAAGCCCGTGACTCCAAGGTGCCGGACTCCTCTCCGGACTCCAAACCTTCCGCGCCCCTGCCGATCGAATCCGATTGGGTGCCGATCATGGAGTTCGCCGCCGCGGACATCTTTCAGCACTCGCCCTTCGGCGACATTCTGAATTCACTAAAGTCTCTATCTTTACCAGGAGAGCCCTGGCCGGACTATGGTCAGCAAGGATGGGATGCGGATGACGAAGAAATTCAAAGCCCACCCACCACCCACTTCGTAGCCATTGTCGATGATTTAACCGACATGCTCGACTTCGACTCTGAAGACATCGACGGTATGGACGACGATGTAGGAGACGAACAGGAACCAGCGCCTATCAGGCACTGGACCACCACCTCATCTCACGATGTATACATGGTGGACACACCTAAAACAAACGACGACGAGGAACAAAGGGATGCAACGAGGCATCGTTCCCTCGAAAAGCAGTCAAAGCGGCGGAGTAAGCGCCGCTCCAAACCCCACCTCGACAGAGATAGCAGCCATACAGACCCAGCCATAGAGTAGGGCGAACCGGCGGACGACGAACATGCCATCGAGCAACCGTCCGAACAGGGCAACTTGGATAAACAAACCGAACAACCCGTCCCCGGCAAAGATAATAGTCCGGACGACCTCACACCGGACAAGTTGCTGGAGCAGAAGAACCTCCACAAAAGGCTCGTCGCCACTGCGCGTAGCCTGAAAAAGTAGAAGCGGAAGCTCAAAATAGCGGAAGATGCACTCAGAATTAGATGGAGCAAAGTACTCAACACCGTAGACAAATATGGCGACAGTCGCCACACAAAGAGCTATCCGAAGTGAAAATTACTGCCGGAATTTGATGAGGAGGCCTTAGAGCTCCCACAATCAAAAAATAAGGAAGCCACCCGGTCAGATAAACAACCCCATGGCGAACATAGAGCGGCAAATGGCGCCGCACACAAGCCGGCACGCGATCCGCACAAGGATTCGCATAAAAAAGACGGCCCAACCAGATCTATCTACGGGCCAAGAAAGCAAGCTCTAGTAAGCAATGCAACGCAACAAGTATCCGAACATCACATCACACCCAAATATAGGGGTGCCGCACACCCCCTATGTTTCACCGACGAGGTGCTGGACCATGAATTTCCAGCGGGATTCAAGCCTGTAAACATAGAGGCATACGACGGAACAATAGACCCTGGAGTCTGGATTGAGGACTATATCCTCCACATACACATGGCTAGAGGAGATGACCTCCACGCCATAAAATACTTACCCCTCAAGCTCAAAGGGCCAGCCCGACATTGGCTTAAAAGCCTTCCTGAAAACACCATTGGAAGTTGGAAAGAGCTCGAGGATGCTTTTCGGGCAAATTTTCAAGGGACCTATGTCCGACCTCCGGATGCAGACGATCTAAGTCATATAACTCAACAACCCGGAGAGTCAGCCCAGAAACTCTAGAACAGATTTCTTACTAAAAAGAACCAGATAGTCGACTGTTCGGACGCCGAAGCCTTAGCAGCTTTCAAACACAGCGTTCGAGATGAATAGCTCGCCAGACACCTTGGCCAAGAAAAACCAAGAACAATGGCCGCATTAACAAGCCTCATGACCCGCTTTTGCGCAGGAGAGGATAGCTGGTTGGCACGAAGCAGTACCAGCGACCCAAGTACATCCGAAGTTAGGGATGGAAACGGGAAACCGCGACGCAGCAAGGACCAGCGTCGGACCAATGGAAACAGCCCAAAGAGCACGATAGTCAACGCCGGATTCAAAAGCTCTCGGCAGAATCAGAAAAAGCCGCCCTCAAGGATAACAGGGACGAGCTATCTAACCTAAACAAAATCTTGGACAAGATATGCCAAATCCACAGTACTCCCGGGAAGCCTGCAAACCATACCCACAGAGATTGCTGGATCTTCAAGCAATCTGGCAAACTCAATGCCAAACACAAGGGGCTCGACATACCAAGCGAGGACGATGACGAACCCCACAAGCAGAGCACCGGAGAACAAAAGAATTTCCCAAAAGAAGTCAAAACAGTAAACTCACTTCACGTGACAAAAGGGAAAAACAGAGTGGCGCCTATAGAGATACGCGCCATACGGCCTATCCCAGAGGAGTCCCGCCACTGGTTGTTGAAACCAATCACCTTCGACCATCAGGATTACTCTAGAAGTATTCGGAATGCAGGTTGGACTGCCTTGATATTAGATCTGATAATTGACGGACTCCACTTTACACAAGTCCTAATGGACGGCGACAGTGGTCTAAACCTGCTATATCAGGACACAATCCGCAAAATGGGGATAAACCCAACAAAAATTCGCCATAGCAACACTTCCTTTCAAGGGGTAACGCCAGGCCCAGATGCCCATTGTACAGGTTCTCTCCTGCTAGAAGTTATGTTCGGCTCCCCCGACAACTTCCGCCGCGAAAAGCTAACTTTCCACATCGCCCCATTTACAAGTAGCTATCAAGCACTACTGGGACGCGAAGCTTTCGCCCACTTTAACGCAATACCACATTATGCATCCCTTACGCTTAAAATGCCCGGTCCACGAGGCATCATCTCATTAAAGGGAAATATCGAGTGTTCCTCGAGCGCGGAAGACTGTGCGGCTGCCTTGACAGCCACACACTACACCGGCTTCACTAATCAAAGCACCTAAAACAGGTCGTTCAGACCCCGTACATGGCTAGACGACTCCGGCGTAAACATACAAGGGCTTACTAGCCGCATACCCCCGTACAAGGGGCTCCGCGCGTGTATAGCAAGAGACAATAAAGCTCAATTTTGCCCATTTTCTGAACTATACTTTGTTTATTTAATATAACATACATTTTCGCATGACCTTTTTCAACTAAGTTCCTCTCTTTTACAGATGAACACCGTGCTACACCCGTCCAGGATACGGCACAACGGAGACACAGGCACAGACGTGCAGTAGGGACCCGTTCCAAGGATTCTTTTCAGATTAAGACCCTGCGTAAACCTTTTTCACTGTCTCTTGTTGATACACATCCCCCGGTTTCTTGGTATAACCGAGGAGGAGGCTGGCGTCTTGGCATGTGGCCACGTCAGAATTTTGCGCGTACCTGGACACCAGGGGCTTCTTACCAAGGGCGTTGTTCAACCGTTTTCATAAAGACCGAATACCTTTGGGAGTGTTCGGCGTCGCGAGTTTGGCCTTATATGCATCAGCTCCGAATCATGTCTTTGGTCAAATGTTGGGTTTCCCGGCTCCTGTGTTTTGCCACCTTACGTTCCGCTCTATCGGTTAAGGCGGCACCAGGAGAACTACTGCGATTGTGCCCCGGTTCGGCCAGGCGAGCACCTCAGTAGAGAAAGCCGAAAACTGACTGTCATGATATAGCGTGAGACTGGTCAACCACTCGATGACCCGCCGGAATCTTTAGGATTCCTCCGCATTAACGAAGGGTCGTTTCCCGGCCAGGCACACACGCGTCGCAAATTTGGGTGAGCGCGGTGCCCCTAGGGGCTATATAGTAGCCCCACCATCAAACTCCTATGGCTAAGTGAAAGTGATAAAGCATTATAGTCCGGTTGCCTAGTTCGCTGCACTATCACCTCCTTAATAGGACCAAGACGTTGGATCAAGTGTGAAAATGCGCCTTCTGTGAACACCCCCGCATTATATGCGTGGGGGTTGAAGCCGAAGACTGCCATCTTTCAGGTTATATACACATATACATTAACAGCCGCACAGGAGGTATTCTAATTCTTGAAGGCACAAGTATAAAAAGCTTTTTATATTCCATCGAAACATTGTTTTACAATAATACATGTTATTCGAACATAATATCCTTCGAGCACTGCGTCTCTATTAAACGAGCGCCCTGCAGAACTTCCTGAAAATAGTGCTCGGCAGGTACTCGGCTCTCGTCCGAATCTTGGGATGCAACAGCGATGGCCTTCATCTCCGCCCAGTATGTCTTGACACGGGCAAGAGCCATCCGCGCACCCTTTATGCACGCTGACCTCTTCATTGCATCAATATGCGGCACCGCACTGAGGAACTGCTGCACCAAGCTAAAATAACTCTTCGACTTGGGCCTTTCCGGCCACAGATGACTCACGACATACTTCATGGCGAGTCCGGATAACCTATTCAGCTCCGCCCATGCGGCCAAACGATCGGTTAATGGAAGTGGGCGCTCTGGATTGTGGAACTACAACCAAAAAAGCTTTCCCACTTCGTGGTCCTTTTGATCTCGGAAGTGTTCGACCGCGTCCGCGGCACTCGCCGCCAAGTCCAGATAAGTGTCTGCCACACTCCACTGCCGGTACAATGGAGCATATTTAGGATCCCCGAACTTCATCTGCAGCATAAAGGGCTTTCCAGCCATGATATCTCCGGCCTGACGTAGCTCCTCCTTCATAGCTCCCATCGTAGAGCAAGTATCCTTGACCTCGGTAGTGGCCTTCTCTAGGTCCTTCTGTGCCACCCGACCTTCTTTTTCAAGAAGCCCGCAGCGGTCGGCAGCATTCTTCAACTTTACAGCCATCTCGGCCATTTCCTTCTTGCTTTGGCAGTGAGCAGCCTATTCGGCTTTCAGCTCTTTAGCCGCCTTTAAGGCAGCCGCATCGCTTTTCCTGGCCTGCTCCTTGGCTCGGGCAAGTTCCGCCCGAAGGTTCTCCATGGCAGCGGCACCATCTGCATCAAGCACACATGTTGTAAGGTACAAGCATCAAGCTCCTCCTACCAGGTGTCTTCGGAGAAATTACATACCTTGTGCCTCGTCAAGCTGCTTGTTGACACGCGCGATATCGGCATCTGCCACGTCAAGTTGCCGCTTTAGCTCGGCAAATTCATCAGTCCGGCTAGCCACCGGACACTTTGCCACCTACATAGGAAAGGCGACATATTATACTTTGCCACCTACATAGGAAAGTCTCAGGGGCTACTATCTGTACATGGCGCATCTTATATATGCGGATCTGTCAAAAGGTACATAATTTCGCGTACCTCAAAACCTGTCAGTAAACTCCTGACAGCTTCATACAACCAGCTCTCCGCGGATGAAATCCTTCCAATCACCGTATCCATCAACGAACGGTGTTCTTCTGAGATAGATGCTCGCCCAAGCAGATCCTTCAGCTCCTTCGACCGTGCACCGGACGGTACCGGACTCGTCTGATGGCCTTTTTCGAAGGCCGGACACGGAGGGCCTTGGGAGGCCATACGACTGCCTTCCGGCCCTGCCGGATTCGGAGAAACCCTCCGTGACGACACCTTAGGGTCGCCCGCCTTGCAAGGCGGTACGGCAGGGGGAGGCGTTCCGCTCTCCATCATCTCCGAACGAAGATCCCCTGAAGATGAGCTCTGCTGAGAAGGGCTGAGATCCGAACTACAAGGTAAAATTTTGGTTATCTTCCTCATAAATAGAACAGGGATGTCTCTCATTTTAAAACTCCCCTCTTTACTTACGGCTCGGTGGAGGGCTGATCCCCTTGGGGGCACAATACGACCGAGGCATCCCCCGGCGCCGGACCCTCTGATGAAGATTTCTTCCCCCGCTTTGAGTCCATGGTCTCCGGGTCTTCAGAGGCGGTCCTCTTCTTCTCCTGGTTAGAGGAATTCTCGATTCCTCCTTTCCTGACAGCCTCCTTCGGGGAGGCGGTAGCTTCCTTGTTCCCCTCTTCTCCTTCTTCCAAAGGTGCAACCTCCAACATCCTGGTTAACACGGGATCCGGCGTAGTCTCAGGGAGGGGGTCCGGACACCTGATTAGCTTTGCTTTCGCTATCCACTCGTGTTTAAGGGACATCTCTTTTAAGGGCAATTTTATGATAAATATATGGATAGCGTGTCCAGGTACAGGGCTACTTACTTGAGTATCCGAGCGATTGCAGCTCAGACCTGCGTCCTCGGACGAGTCCGGACACATTGCTTGTGATCCGAAGAACAATTTGTACATCTCCATGGGCGTCGCGCCCACAAAATGTTGGAGGGCTCGTGGTCCCTCCGGATTACACTCCCACAGGCGGAGGGGGCAACGTTTGCAGGGCAGAGTGCGGCGAGTCAACATGACCTGCGTCACTACGACCAGATTGATGTCTCTTTCTAGGAGATCTCGAATGTGGCCCTGCAACAAGGGCACGTCCTTGGACGGCCCCCAGTTAAACCCTTTATTGACCCATGACGCTAGCTGTGGTGGGGGACCCGAGCGAAAGGCAGGTGGCGCCACCCACTTGGTGCCCCTAGGAGCTGTGATATAAAACCACTCTCATTGCCATAAGCTGAACTCCTCTTGAAAAGAGCCCTCGGGCCATGGAGCGTCAGCATTCTTGCTTATGGCAGCCCCTCCGCACTCCGTGTGCTGCCCCTCGATCATCTTCGGCTCTACTTTGAAGGTCTTAAGCCACAATCCAAAGTGAGGAGTAATACGTAGGAAGGCCTCGCACACGACAATGAACGATGAGATATGGAGGATGGACTCCGGAGCCAAGTTGTGAAATTCCAGCCCGTAATAAAACATGAGCCCCCTCACGAAGGGGTCCGTCGGGAAGCCTAGCCCCCGAAGAAAGTGAGACGCGAACACCACGCTCTCACCAGGCTTGGGAGTGGGAATAACCTGCCCTTGAGCAGGCAGCCTATGCGAGATTTCGCTGATTAGGTACCTGGCATCTCTTAGCTTTAGCATGTCTTCTTCCGTAACGGAGGAAGGCATCCACCGGCCTTGAAGGTCGGAGCCGAACATCATCGGAGGTCCGAAGCGCCTGATCTGGAGCTTTGGGTGTTGGAACTCAAGGTGAGAGGCGGATTCGATTGAGATTGAAAGAAAGGAGTCAAGCCTTGGTCTCTTTATAAAGAGGTTGAATACCAAGAGCCCTCCCCGTGACCGTTTGGGACTCGCCTTCGATTCAGGAGACATACCTACAGGCACGATTGGGTTACCCACACTCGTATTGATGAGAATCCCGGAATAAGGGGACACGATCTCTGCTTTGACAAGACGTGCCAAGGAAACCGCCTCGCTAAACGCGCTGAGGTGGGACAGTAAAACAATTCGAATAAAGGCTTGGCCGTGGCGTGATGTCATGCTGCGGAATACGTTAGCAGAGTAGATTTGTGCAAATATTATTCTCTCTACGGTGGTATGTGGAACTTATTTTGCAGAGCCGGACACTATCCTTGTGTCCAAAAATCTTCTATGAAGTATTCGGAGGAGGAACCCGCCTTGCAATGCCGAAGACAATCTGCGCGCCGGACTCATCGTCATTGAAGCCTGGTTCAGGGGCTACTGAGGGAGTCCTGGATTAGGGGGTGTCCGGATAGCAGGACTATAACCTTTGGCCGGACTCCTGGACTATGAAGATACAAGATTGAAGACTTCGTCCCGTGTCCGGATGGGACTTTCCTTGGCGTGGAAGGCAAGCTTGGCGATACGGATATGTAGATCTCCTCCCATTGTAACCGACTTTGTGTAACCCTAGCCCTCTCCGGTGTCTATATAAACCGGAGGGTTTTAGTCCGTAGGACGAACAACAATCATAGCATAGGCTAGCTTCTAGGGTTTAGCCTCTCTGATCTCGTGGTAGATCTACTCTTGTACTACCCATATCATCAATATTAATCAAGCAGGAGTAGGGTTTTACCTCCATCGAGAGGACCCAAACCTAGGTAAAAACATCGTGTCCCTTGTCTCCTGTTACCATCCGCCTAGACGCACAGTTCGGGACCCCCTACCGAGATCCATCGGTTTTAACACCAACAATGGTGATTATGATGGTGATGTTGATGAAGACGATCACCGCAGCGATGATTCCCCTCTCGATGGCACTCCGGCGCCACCGAGAGAGAGGAGGAGAGGTTCTCTCCCTTGTGCTTCCTCCTCCATGGCCTCCCCCTAGATGGGAAGAGGTTCTCCCTCTAGTCCTTGGCCTTCATGGCGATGATGGCCCCTCCGGGGTCCTCCTCCATGGCCTCCGGTGATGACGGCCCCCTCCAACAGGGTGCTAGAGAGGGCCTAGATTGATTTCTCATGGCTATAGAGGCTTGCGGCGGTGGAACTTCCGATCTAGGTTTATTTCTAGAAGTTTCTGTATTTATAGGAATTTTTGGCGTAGGTCTCATGTCAGGGGGGGGGGGCGTCTCCGGGCTGTCCACGAGGCAGGGGGGCACGCCCCCACCCTCATGGGCAGCCCAGGACCCTTCTGGACCAACTCTTGCACTCCTGAGGCTTCTTTTGGTCCATAAAAATTCATCAAAAATTGGCACGTCAATTGGACTCCGTTTCTTTTTCTGTAAAACTCAAAAACAAGGAGAAAAATAGAAACTGACACTGGGCTGTAGGTTAATAGGTTAGTCCCAAAAATCATATGAAATAGCATATATATGCATATAAAACATCCTAGATGGATAATATAATAGAATGAATACTTCATAAATTATAGATATGTTGGAGACGTATCAGGTATCACTTCATTCAGGATCACATTAGGCGAGTGGAGATCAAGCTGAAGTATGTCAGCACTCATGATAACCTTGCAGATATTTTCACGAAGCCCTTGGATGAAGCAAGATTTCACGAGTTAAGGCATGAGCTAAATATCATTGATTCGAGCAATGTAGCTTGAACCCTTGCACACCCCACCATACTCAACTTGATATCTTGTTTAGGTGTAGGCATGGACATAGGGGGAGTGTTCTTCTCCCAATGAACTCTCCCTCTCCCTATTATGCATAAATTTATCAACTCTTTCACATTAGCCATTTTTGATGGTACATGTGCTTCAAAGACGAGTTTTGGTCATGGGCCCAAGGATAATTCTTCGCGGTGCCATACCAATTGACTCAAACATAGGTGGTTTCGGTCACCATCCTCTCCTCTTAAGAGGTCGTTGCTTGTGCTTGTTCCTTGTTATCTTTTGCCTTCTTATTGTGTCGTGGTTGTGTATGCGTTGCCTCATGGTTGTGTGTGGTTGTATGTTCGTTTGCGTGAAGGTTGCGTTGCAAAGGCTGTTTTCCTCTCTTGTTTGTGAAACTTGCATTTTATTGGGTCTACGGTACTACCATGGCTTGCCACGGTACTATCGCAGGAGCTGCGCACGGTACTACCGCAACCAGCACAGCAGTAATATTTTATTGCCGCTGGACGAGCGGTACCACCGCCCAGCGTGCGGTACTTCCGCCCAGGTGGTACTACCGCAATGACCCGCGGTACTACCACGCAGTCGTGAGCGCGTGGGGGTTAAGAGAGGGTAGGGGGAGTTCTAACTCCCCCATACCCATTCAACTCCTTTTCCCCATGTTGTCTCTCTCTCTCTCTCTCTCTCTCTCTCCTGCCCAAGAACGATGCTGTTGGACCTAGCCGGATCTCTGTCTTCAGCCGCTCTCCTTGCATTCCGGCCGGTGGGATCGTTCCCTACCTCACCCTCTTGCCATGGAACAAGGTTTCTCCCCAAATCCCGTGCTCTTTGCTTTGTTGTTTTGTCTCTAGGTTTTTGTGGAGATGCATGCTGTTCTTGAAATTTTCGGACAAATCTTTGCAAGAGTAGGATGGAGTAGAGTAGTAGTGCTGTAGAGATGCTATTTGGTTTGTTGCCCACGGAATTATTGATCAACCGTAGTACCGCTCCGCTGTTGCGGCTATGCCCATATCTGATTCACCCCTGATCTGACCCCGAACGGTACTACCGCACCTCCCGTGTGGTACCACAGCTCTGACTTTTGTCGCCTCCTATAGTACTACCGCTCCTTAGGAGCGGTACTACCATGCGTGGCACGGAAGTAAAATTTTACTTCCGCTCTAGGCGCGGTACTACCGTGCCATCCTGACACGGTACTACCGCGGCTGGAGTAGTAGTAAAATTTAGTTCCGCACAACAATGCGGTACTACCGTTGCAGTTGAACCTTCCCTGTGGCAACTACCCAATGTTATTTCTACTTGTTTCATTTGTTTTGCTGTGGTCTTTGCATTGATCCTTCTCGCTTCTCTTGCGTGTTCTTGTGTTGTGTGTCATAGGTGGTGGCTCCGGTTCCAATGTCCGTCGGTCGAATCCTGTCCGCGACACGAGCTTGAAGCGCTTGCGCAACCAAGATGAAGCTCCAGAGGGATCCAATGCCTCCCAACGCAGAACCAAGACCACCGCCACCAAGATCAAGGAGCCAACAATGGGCATGGATGAGATACCACTGGCTAAGTTTGTCACTCGAAAGAAGATCAACCCCAATGTGACTCCCCGTGCAAACTTTAGAGGGAATGATTTGTTCTGGACCAACCAGCAGAATCTTATCTATCTGGATGTGATCAAGGCCAAGTAGAACATCTATGTGGACGTGCACTGGATTGACATGAATCATATGAGGCAGGATAAGCACCGTGACTATTTTGGTGAGGCTTTGGACCTGGTGGAGCAATTTGTCATTGAGCACTTGCTTACTTTTCACCTGGACTTTGACCCGGCGATTGTGGCCCCGTTCTTTGCCTCGATCCACTTTCATACTGATGAGGAACGGGCCATGACATGGATGACCAATGGACATCGGATGACTACTAAGTGGAAGGACTTCATGGATTTGCTTCAGGTTCCTGATGAAGGGCTCAACACGCCCGTTGGTGTTCGCCCTCATGCCAACCCCGAGTCAGCCAGCAAGAACAAGCTTCATCCCTTCTATGTTGAGAAGATGCTTCCCAGTGGCAAGAAGGCTTGAGTGTTGAACTCTTTCCTTGACATCATGCATCGGATCTTCCGCAACTCCCTCTTTCCCCGCATTGGTGACAAGGATAAGGTGCATGCCTATCTCGTGGATATGATGCTCATTTGTGAGGAGGCGCGTCATGCTCAGACGCAACCACTTGATGTCTCACATATCATGTGGTGCGAGCTACATTTTGTGGTGTGCAACCGTAAGGTACCCATCTATGGACCTTACCCCTTTCTCTTGATCACGAAGACTTGGGAGAAGCTCTATCGCGATGATGAGTTCGTTGCCCCCAACTGGATTTGTCATGAGCCCATCAAGCTCCGCATCAAGAGCCAGTGGGCTAACACCACTACCCGTGCTGAGGCAGCGACTGCTCAGATGGATGTGGATGAGGATGAGATTGAGCAGGAGGACACTGATGAGGACAACTCTACCAGCAACTAACCTTCTTCTTCTGAGCCATCCTGGGCAAAGAAGCTGAAGGCCAAGATGAAGACTTTGTTCTGTATGCAGGCCAAGGGGTAGTACAGGACCCATGTTGCTTCCAAGGAGAGTCTCCAGCGCGATAAGAAGATCTTGAGGACCTTTGGCGAAATTGTGGAGAGTGCCTTAGAGGAAAACATCACTCTGGAGGCTGCCTGGATAGCCAAGCAGGGATATCAGTGGACGGAATCAGAGGAGGAGCCCATTCCCGCTGCCGAGACTGATGAGGAGCATGAGGAGTGATCACTACAGTTTGAGCTACCACATGTGTCGTAGGTGTCCTCTCTGCCTTTTTGGTGTCTCGATGCCAAAGGGGGAGAGAGTGTAGGATTTGCGAGTCTTGTGTCGTGTTGTTTCGCTCTTCGCTTTGCTTTCGTTCTGTTGAACCTCGTTTGCTTTGGTTTGGTTTGTGCTCGTAAGACCTAGTTCTCTATCATATGGTGTAAAACATATGCTCTCTAGCGTATTTTATTGTCTTTAATGCTTAGTAGCTCATGAGCCTATGCTATCTTGTGCCCTTCTTCGTTATGCTCATAATTATTATCTTGCCTGCTTGCTTAGTGTTAGTTGTATTGTTGCAAGAGATGCCTTGTCTATAAAATATAGGGGAGTGTTGATCCTAGTATGTGTGCCGTGCAGTCCAAAGCACTTCTCTAGAGTGCACACATCTAGGGGGAGCCCGTCTATATTTTATAGATGGTGGGTTTGCCTTTGTTTCATTTTATATCCCTATGTGCAAATCCCATATTATCATCAATCCACCAAAAAGGGGGAGATTGTAAGGGCATATTTATCCCTTAGTAGTTTTGGTGATTGATGACAATGCTTTTGCGGACTAATCGTGTGCATTGAGCATTTCAGATATATCATGTCTAAACACAAGACGATTTGGTGCCCCTCAAAGACTATTGAAGACGGCGTTTGTCTATGTTTCTTTTCGGTGGATTTGAATCCTAGGAAAGCCGTACTATTAAGAGGGGGTCCGCATTAGAAAGGTTTGGGTGGAATCAACACGTACACATCTATTCCTTTTTGCACCACCTTTCCTTTGGCTCTTCGGAGCATCCTCCATCTCTCCATGTCTCTTCGGAATGAAGGACTCCTAGTGTTGCTGAACTAAGGCAGGCGATAGTACTGCTCTTTAGAGCGGTACTACCGCAGGCCCTTGCGGTAGTACCGGCCACCAGTGCGGTAGTACCATAGGTTCTCATGGTAGTACTGCTCCTTGGGAGCGGTAGTACCGTGGCCTTAGGCCAGGCGCAGGTGATCGAGCGGTAGTAGGGGCGGATGTAATTTTTTACATCCGCGCCCTACGCGGTAGTACCGCTCCATGGGCGCGGTAGTACCGTGGGCTCTGGTCAGGCACATCAGCATGAGCGGAAGTAGGGGCGGATGTATTTTTTTTACATCCGTGCCCTACACGGTAGTACCGCTCCAGGCTTGCGGTTGTACCATGTCATATTTTTGCATAGATCAAAACTCAGCGGAATTAGTCACGGATGTATTTTTATATGTCCGTGCCTTCTCAGCCTAGACTATTCCTGCCTTGCGGTAGTACCGCAAGGGGGCGCGGTAGTAAACTTTATATACTTTATACAATTTGTCATCGGTGCAGGCAATAAAAATTGATCTTTAAATCTGTGTGATCTATTAGTGTGAGGAAAATAAACTTTATACAAACTTGTGACAGGGAAGAAATAAAAGCGATAGACTGCATAATAAATTTTTCTATCACAAGGGGCAATATAAAGTGGCATTCTATCGCATTAAGATTTCATGCATCCAAACCAAAAAGCGCATGCCAACCTCTGCTTCCCTATGTGAAGGGCCTATCTTTTACTTTTTAATATTTACCTTTATGCAAGAGTCATGGTGATCTTTACCAATTCCTAAATTTTGCCTTTTTCTTTTGGCAAGCGTCATGTGATACATATATCCACCCGGATGTAGGTGATCATGAGTTATTATTGTTGACATTACCCTTGAGGTAAATAGTTGGGAGGCGAAACTATAAGCCCGTATCTTCCTATGTGTCTGATTGAAGCATTGATCTCATAAGTATCATGTGAGTGTTAGCAGTTATGAAAGACTAAAATATAACTGAGTATGTGGATTTGCCAGACAAGCTCTTATATTGACTCTTTCCGATGTTATGATAAATTGCAAATTGCTTCAATGACCGAGATCATAGTTTGTTGATTTTCAATAAAGTTTCTTGGTTCGTACTTTGTGAATGAATTGTCACTTTAGCATGAGAAGTTATATGACAAGATATTGTTGTCCTAAAGATGATCATGATGCCTTCATGTCCGTATTTTATTTTATCGACACCTTTATCTCTAAACATGTGGACATGATTATTGATTTCGGCTTTCGCTTGAGGACATGCAAGGTCTAAGCTTGGGGGAGTTGATACATCCATTTTGCATCATGTTTTTATATCAATATTTATTGCATTGTGGGCTGTTATTTCACATTATGGAACAATACTTATGCCTTTTCTCTCTTATTTTACAAGGTTTACATAAAGGGAGAATGCCGGCAGCCGGAATTCTGGACCAAAAAGGAGCAAATCTGAGATACCTATTGTGGACAACACCAAATGTCATAAAATTTAATGGAGAATTATTTTGGAATAAATAAAAAATATTGGGCGAAGAAATTACCAGAGGGACCCGCCAGGTGGCCACAAGCCTCGGGGGCACGCCCTACCCCCTGGGCGCGCCCCTAGAGCTCGTGGCCCCCCCTGTCAGGCCTCCAGTGCCCCTCTTATGCTATATGGTGTCTTTTGACTTGGAAAAAATCAGAAGGAAGCTTTCAGGATGAAGCGCCGCTGTCTCTAGTCGGAACTTGGGTAGGAGCAATCTAGAGCTCCGACAGAGCGATTCTGCGGGGACACTTCCCTCTTGGAGGGGGAAATCAAAGCCATCGTCATCACCAACGATCCTCTCATTGAGGGAGGGTCAATCTCCATCAACATCTTCATTAGCACCATCTCCTCTCAAACCCTAGTTCATCTCTTGTATTCAATCTTTGCCTGAGAATCTCAGATTGGTACTTGTGGGTTGCTAATAGTGTTGATTACTCCTTGTAGTTGATGTTAGTTGGTTTATTTGGTAGAAGATCATATGTTCAATGCTACGTCTTGAGCTTGCGTTGGTTTTCCTTGAAGAGGAAAGGGTGATGCAGCAATAGTAGCGTAAGTATTTCCCTCAGTTTTTGAGAACCAAGGTATCAATCCAGTAGGAGGCTCCTCAAAAGTCCCACGCACCTACACAAACAAACAAAGAACTCGCAACCAACACAATAAAGGGGTTGTCAATCCCTTCACGACCACTTGCGAAAGTGAGATCTGATAGAGATAGTATGATAAGATAAATATTTTTGGTATTTTTATGATATAGATTTGAAAAGTAAAGATGCAAATAAAAGTAGATTGAAAGCTTATATCACTACAAAAAAAATACACTTCCGTAATGATACGTGTTCGTCACCGTAGGTCGCGTTTTCTGTCATGCATGTACATCCATGACAAATTTATGATAGAATCAAGATAGTCATACATGTGTTGTTGTAGAAGTGTTCCATGACATTACCAAAATTATCATCACGGAAGTATCCACTTCCATGACGATAAATCGCGCGTCATAGAAGTGCTTTTGTCAAGGGTGACCGACACGTGGCATCCACCCTAACGGAATGCCGTTAAGCTATCGGGTCGGTTTTTGGATCCGATAACCCGTTAACAACCCCGACCAATGGGGATTTTCCACGTGTAAAATCATCATTGGCTAGAGGAAACACGTGTCGGCTCATCGCTGGGACAGATGCCATCCACTCATTGGACAGAAGGCGCCTATGATACGTCGACACGTGGTACGGCCCAACAGAGGCCCATTCCTGTGAAAAGGCCGGCCCATTTGACTTGGTCAAAAGGTAGCGGGCCGGCCCATGGAAAGCCTGTTAACGGCCTGTTCGCATATAGCCCATTTACAGCCCGCTAACCCAAGGCCTGTTACACCCTATTCAAATTAGGCCCAGTAGCGTCATCTGGGCCATCCAATATGATTCCAGCCCATTTTCACTTCTGGCCCATGTATGGCCCATGACGTCTTTCGGCCCATATGAGGCCCTACGTAACTCTTGGCCTATTAACGGCCCGTGGTAAAACTGGCCCGTAATGAACAGTGTATCACTTTACACCCATTAACGGCCTGTGGTGAAACTGGCCCGTAAAGAACAGTGTATCACTTTATACCCATTAATGGCCCGTTATTCCGGTGGGCCGTTTCCAGCCCATGTTATCTTTCGGCCTTCTCAGAGCCCATTTATTCTTGGGCTCATTTCCAGCATTCGTTTACTTATGGCCCGTTACTGTCATTTTCTGCTTGTGGGCCAAATTCAGCCCGTGGTTACAGTCGGCCCATTTGTAGTCCGTTAATATGTTGGGCCATTTTCATAGCGTCATCAAATACGGCCTATTAATGATGGCCCGTTATGGTCGGCCCATGAACGGATGATTCCAACTCTAGCCCGTTTACGGCCTGAATGTGGTCTGTTTGGTCCATGTTTGGCCAATCGATCATACGGCCCGTACAAGGCCCATTGATGATACGACCATAGAAGGCCCATTGTTTCTACGGCCCGTAGAAGGCCCACTGCTTCTACGGCCCATAGAAGGCCCACTGCTTCTACAGCCCGTACAAGGCCCACTGCTTATACGGCCCGTAGAAGGCCCACTGTTTCTACGGCCCGTAGGAGGCGCAGTGTCCCTACAGTAAATATTAGCCCATGGTTATTATGGCCTAGTTTTAAAAAATAGGTTATTGCAGCCACTAGCAAACCGCAGAAAAAGAACTGCACTGACTACAAGCAAACAAATAAACAAGACAACAAGGAAATAAATAAGCAAGCAACTTACACTAGGCTATCACGGCTATTACACATATTACATCCACTGGGCATCAAAGTTCACCACCAGTGCAAATATAGGGAACACGGCAGCATATAAACACCGCAACAAAACAAGTCCAGAACTAAAACCACTTCAGAAGAGCTCAAGAAACAATATCCTGGGTACCCATAATGCTGGCAAGATGCTTAGCAAGCTTATTAACTTTCTCTTGTTTGGCGCTTAAGTCCTCCAGCGCTTGCTGTTGCACCAGAAAGTATGCATCTGAATTCTGCAGGGACTTCCTTAGTCCTTTGGCTTCCTGTCGCATAACATCTGATCGATGTCTTTCAACTTGAAGTTGAGACTCAAGAAGCCGAACTGATTCAGGCAAAGAGCTCGAAGAGCTGGTGCCAGCAGTGGTAGCTAGTAACTCGAACACTACATCAAGACATGACTTTGGGGTTGTCTCAGTGTCTTCAATATAGTTTTTCTTAGCTTTCTTGGAGACCAACAGGGATGTCTCACTATCTTGAACTTTATCTGCATTACTTCCTTTACCATTGCATAACAGGGTACTCTTCTCCAATATTTTATCTGCGTTCTAAAAGAGAAACAAACAAACACATCTCAGGTTTACAATGTAGTATATGAAACTCATTTCGGTAAACCAGTTTAATAGTAAGGTGGACAGGATAACATCATGAAACAAACATATATCTATGTAGTATGGTCACTGTATGGTCTATATCATTCTAGTTTATGTTGCCAAATCAAGATAGATACAGTTCGAATCATATCTATTTAAGACAAAGCAGCATAGACAGAATATAAGTGTGGGAAACTACACAGCGATAACAACACTTGTAATGTGCATGGCATGAGAACATAACTGTTTATTCAATTGAAACTGAAATCAACATAGAGCAAGTTACAACAGTAGACAACCAAGCACGTTGAAGAAACAAGTTTAAAACAGGTTCAATTGCATCCTTGAAATTTGAAATTAGTTGGTATCAGTAAATACAGTGATGCGAGAGCAAAGTAGTATGAACCATAGCTACGGAACCTGACCCGAGAACAATTCTTCTTCTGGTTTAAGCGTTGACTTCGGGTTCAGAGTGGTGGTCCTCGTGATTTGGGCACTGCAGTTGCCTTACTAACCGCTCGTGTTTGGGTGCTCTGTGGTGGAGACGGTGCTGTGTCAACGGGAACTGGGTGTCTATCTGCTGGGGTTGGGGTTAGAAGGGGTGTAGCTGGTTCTCTGTCCAACAGGGTAGGGGTACAATCTGCACAAGTGTGGGTTATGTGTGGTGGGGCTGGTTCTTGGGCAAGTACAACCATGGTTCTATCTGCATCAATAGTTAGCATGATCTTTTCTGAAGTCCGTGTTTTTACTCCCACGGATACTGCCATCACTCCCTCCAATTAAAATGGCTGATAAACAAGGAAAGTAATTGAATGTACAGACATTGTAAGATAGACAGGTGCAATGGATAGTAGGGAAGAAAACAGGGCATGAAATAATTCACATTTATGTTGTCTAAGCAAACAGAATAGCAGGACATAATTTCACATATATGATGGCTAATTAAACAGGATAGCATGACACAATTTCACATGTATGATGGCTAACTAAACAGGATAGAATGACATACTTCAAAATATGATGACTATGTAAACAGGATGACATGATATAACTATACGATGTGTCTATTAAAGTGGTTGTCATGCCATAAATCACAAACATGCCGTCGATGGAAACATGATGGCATGATATAATTCACGGACAGAATGACATAATTTAAAATATGATGACTATGTAAATAGGATGAGATGATATAACTATATTATGTCTTTAGAAAATGGGTTGGCATGCCATAATTCAGATACATGCTGTCTATGTAAACATCATGGCATGACATAATTCAAATATATGATTTATATACTAAGGAAGTGAGCAGAGGGCAATCACATATATGATGTGTCAACTAAGGAGATGACATTCAATATTGTGTATATGATGTAAAAACTAAGCATTGCAATACAACATATGCATTATATGAGTAATATAACCCTACCAAGTTTGAGCATACACCTCAGGGGGATAATAGGACTGGTCATCTGCTTCTGAATCCTCCTCTGAAGAGCTATCTGTAACCAGCAGGTAGCATTGTCTGCTCTGAAGACCTTGTTTTCACTCCAGATTTCTCCATCACCAATTCAAATGGCTGATGCACAGGAAGAGCAGTTGAATATACAAACATTATCGACAAAAGCAATGAGAAATACAAAAAAAAGGACGGCATGATATAATTCACATATATGACGCTTGCCTAAACAACATGGCATTGCATAATTCACATACATAATGCCTTGCGACAAGATAACATTGCATAATTCACATATATAATGTCTTGCAACAAGATGGCATTGCATAATTCACATATATGGTAATTAGATACTAAACAGGTGGCATTCACACAAAGCATGTCTAAACTAAGCAAATGACATAGCAATGCAAGATACCATACGCACGATATGAGTAACATAACCCTGCCAATTTAGGACATGCACTTCGGGGGGGGGGGGATATGACTGGTCATCTGTCTCTGAATCCTCCTCTGAGGAGCTATCGGTAACCAGCAAGACATGCGCTTCGTCAGATAGCATTGTCTGCTCTGGAGACCTTGTTTCCACTCCAGATCCCATGATCGTGCCGAATGGCTGATGCACAGGAAGAGTAATTGAATGTACTAAAATTGTTAACAAATTTAACACGTAATAAAAAAATGATGGCATGATATAATTCACATATAAGATGACTGGCTAACCAGGGTGGCATTGCAAAATTCACATATATGATGCCTGGCTAGACAAGATGGCATTGCATGATTCACATATACGATAAAGAAACTAAATAGATGGCATTGACACAAAGCATGTCTAAACTAAGCAGATGACATCTTTAATGTATACAGTAAGCAATGCAAGGCACCATATGCATGATATTACCAACATTAGCATGCCAAGTTAGAGCGAAGACCTCATGGGGTAAATAGGAGTGGTCTTCTCCTTCTGAATCCCCCTCAGAACAGTTATCTTCCTCTTTATTACGATCCAAAAAGGGTGGAGGGGGGCTGCCTTTGCGCCCACCATGGAATGACGTCTGCATGAAATTTTATTGCCATGCAAGGCTCGTCTCTTTTGCTCTACATGATCAGTTGCATTGTGTACAATAACTGGCATGCATAGGAATAAAACATAGTGAGATTATGTAAGGAGTGCATGCACAACTCCAGAGTGATGGTAGCAAACTGTGGATAGACCCAAAACCAATGATAGCAGGCAAATAATAGCTTTAGTTAAAAAATATAGATAATGGCTCCTTTAATGTTTGTTTGCACCCAACATGAAACTCATAGTAGACACCGGAGATTAACCAGATAGTAGACATATAGTACTGATTGCTGCCCCAATATGTACCCCACAACCATTTAAAAACTCAAGTTTCATCATTAGTTTGGACCTGACTCGGAGTCTAATAGGTGAACATGACGATAATGTAGCATGTCATCATATTAAGCGACGCATAACGTAAGCAGATACAGAAGAGTGCGACCTCTCTTGCGGACCCGTGTAGTTCTCAAGGTCATCTGCTCAGTTGATGATGGTAATGCAGTTGTCGTGGCTGCCGGCGGCGGGGAAGAAGATCTGAGGCGGCGAAAGACGGTCTGGAGAGTGGATCCCTGCTGTGGTGAACCCTTCCGTCGTTGGAGCAGCTGAGATGGGGTGGAACACAGGGCCGCAGGAGCAGGACAAACCACACAAGGTTTTCTTTGACACATATCTGTAACAGAAGTAATTGAGTAAGGGGATGTTTGAATTTTAGGATTCTAACAATGCAGGGATAGGAAATAGACAGGAATAGGAAATAGACAGGAATAGGATAGGAATGCACGTGCAAAACGGAGAATTTAAAAAAACAGGATTTCTGCCAATCTGGGTGTTTGGTTAACAACAATTGGAAGATCACAGGATGCAAAAAAGCATGGTGAGATTAAGTCAATCCACAAGAAAATGTACGGTTATAATGCTATTATGCTACTATCTCTTAGTCTTGTGCTTGATGAATAGGAATATGAAAAGGAGGAGAAGTGGAAATTAGAATTCCTATGATTTTTCTTTCAAGGAGACACTAAAGGAACAAATCCTACAGTTTTTCTTTGCTCCATTCCTTTGCACCAAATTCATGAAAAGTAGTACCATAGGAAACTTTCCAATTCCTATGTTTTTCATTCACTTTTCCTTTCAAGCACTGGCGATTCTAGTAGGCAGGCTTGAGCAAGGAAAATCCTACACTAAAAAAATGTTTTTGTGCTACTTCTATTACTTTGGACCCAGGCCACTGCCATACTAGCTCAACTCCCAGGCCCATCGACAAATGCACAGCTCAAACATGCAGAGATAAATAATGATGGCGTTCAAGAGAGTCCATCACGGATAGCTAAGTTGCCTTGTACCTCACTGCTTGTCATATAGTAGGATAAAATAATCGTATTTCCTGTTACTACGAGTGCTCAGTGGACAATATATATAACATGTAGAGTAAGAAAGAGATGCAACAAGTGTACAACCTCTTTGGCAAAGCCATGTCGATCTCAGCGCGATTGGGTTGGCCCGTGAGGATGCTCTGGTTGACTTGGCTGTCGGAGGAGGGGAACAAGATCTTAGGCGTCTGGAGATGGAGCCCGAGGTACTGCTCCGCTGTGATGGAGGGTTTCGTCGTTGGAGCAGCTCCGGTGAGTTGTACGACGCCGAGGCTGAAGCAGGACAAGAGAGACAATGAACAACATTAACCTGAGTGGAATTCTAATAGCATCTCCAATACATGACGTAATATACATAACCACAAAGTGCTAGATGTAAAACACATCAGCCGCTCATCTCTGAACTTAAATGTCGAAACTGAACTTAACTGTTGAAACAGAACTTAACTGTCGAAACTGAATTTTGCTGTCGAAACTGAATTTGCTGTCGAAACTGAACGCACTAGCAAGGTGAGGCTACACGTCGGTCGACTGACTTTTTCATCTATGGTCAGTCGATTTTGCAGCCGTTGGATACGAAATCAAGGGCCTACAGTTCATATTCAACCTCCACCCCATTGAGCCGCCAGCCACCACCGGCCAAACAGCAGCCCCCCGCCGCCCGCGGCCGGCGGTGCGCCGCCCCGCCCGCCCCGAAAACCCTCCCCATCGCCGGTCCGCCGCCGCCCCGGCCATCCCTCTAGGCCCCCTGATACGTCTCCGTCGTATCTACTTTTGCAAACACTTTTGCCCTTGTTTTGGACTCTAATTTTATGATTTGAATGGAACTAACCCGGACTGACGCTATTTTCAGCAGAATTGCCATGGTGTTGTTTTATGTGCAGAAAACAAAAGTTCTCGGAATGACCTGAAACTCCACGGAATATCTTAGAATATATAATAAAAAATCCTCGCCAAAGATGAAGACCAGGGGGCCCACACCCTATCCACGAGGGTGGGGGGCGCGCCCCTCCCCCCTGGGCGCGCCCCCCTACCTCGTGGGCCCCCTGGTGGCCCTCCGACGCCAACTCCAACTCCATATATTGGCTTTCGGGGAGAAAAAAAATCAGAGAGAAAGTTTCATCGCGTTTTACGATATGGAGCCGCCGCCAAGCCCTAATCTCTCTCGGAAGGGCTGATCTGGAGTCCGTTCGGGGCTCCGGAGAGGGGGATTCGTCGCTGTCGTCATCATCAACCATCCTCCATCACCAATTTCATGATGCTCACCGCCGTGCGTGAGTAATTACATCGTAGGCTTGCTGGACGGTGATGGGTTGGATGAGATTTATCATGTAATCGAGTTAGTTTTGTTAGGGTTTGATCCCTAGTATCCACTATGTTCTGAGATTGATGTTGCTATGACTTTGCTATGCTTAATGCTTGTCACTAGGGCCCGAGTGCCATGATTTCAGATCTGAACCTATTATGTTTTCATGAATATATGTGTGTTCTAGATCCTATCTTGCTAGTCTATAGTCACCTACTATGTGTTATGATCCGGCAACCCCGAAGTGACAATAATCGGGACCACTCCCGGTGATGACCATAGTTTGAGGAGTTCATGTATTCACTATGTGCTAATGCTTTGTTCCGGTTCTCTATTAAAAGGAGGCCTTAATATCCCTTAGTTTCCAATAGGACCCCGCTGCCACGGGAGGGTAGGACAAAAGATGTCATGCAAGTTCTTTTCCATAAGCACGTATGACTATTTACGGAATACATGCCTACATTACATTGATGAACTGGAGCTAGTTCTGTGTCACCCTATGTTATGACTGTTACATGATGAACCACATCCGGCATAATTATCCATCACTGATCCGGTGCCTACGAGTTTTCCATATACTGGTTCTCGCTTATTTACTTTTCCGTTGCTACTGTTACAATCACTACAAAATACCAAAAACATTACTTTTGCTGTCTTTACTTTGTTACCGTTACCACCACCATCATATTACTTTGCTACTAAACACTTTGCTGCAGATACTAAGTTTCCAGGTGTGGTTGAATTGACAACTCAGCTGCTAATACTTGAGAATATTCTTTGGCTCCCCTTGTGTCGAATCAATAAATTTGGGTTGAATACTCTACCCTCGAAAACTGTTGCGATCCCCTATACTTTTGGGTTATCAAGACCTTTTTCTGGGCCGTTGCCGGGGAGCATAGCTCTATTCTTTGAGTCACTTGGGATTTATATCTGCTGGACACTATGAAGAATTTGAAAGATGATTGAACTACTATTTTGCCCTCAACTACGAGGGGAGGTAAGGGACTGCCATCTAGCCTTGCACTAGATTCTCCTTCTGTTATGAGTAATTTTGCGACACCTTAACCTACTACTGCTATTGATTCTGATATGTCGCATGTTATTGATGATTCCACTTCTGCTATGCATGATACTTATGATGAAACTACTTCTATGCTTGATACTACTGTGCCCCTTGGTGAATTTCTAGATGAACAAATTTCTAGGTCTAGAGAAAGAGACATTATTGAAACTGAACACGACGATGTTAGTGATGATGAACCTATGCCTTCTATTCCTGAGGGTTATCTTTTTAATGTTGAATCTTTTGAAGCTGTTCTTGCTTGCCATGATAAACTTGAACGTAAGAGGTTACTAATTAAGTGGAGTAAGGAATCTTTTAGAGGTAGAATGAGACCCGACCCTGCTTTTGCTACTTCACCTATCTGTGTTCTTGATCAGGATTATTATGATATTTCTGGTGATCCAGATATAATTACTTTGGTTGAATCCGATCCTTTTTATGGCTATGAATCTGAAACTGTTGTGGCACATCTTCGTAAGCTAGATGATATAGTTGCCCTATTTACTAATAATCTGAGATCGCGCCACTTCTATTTACTCAAAATATTTCCGTTCTCATTAAAGGGTGATGCTAAGAAATGGTTTAATTCTCTTGATCCTGGTTGTGTGCAAAGTCCCTAGGATATGATTTATCACTTCTCTGCTAAATATTTCCTTGCTCATAAGAAACAAGCTACTTTGAGGGAAATATACAATTTTGTGCAAATTGAAGAAGAGAGTCTCCCACAAGCTTGGGGGAGGCTTCTCAAGTTACTTAATGCTTTGCCTGATCATCTTCTTAAGAAACCTGAAATATTTGATATCTTTTATAATGGACTAACTGATGCTTCCAGAGATTACCTGGATAGTTGTGCTGATTCTCTTTTCAGGGAAAGAACACCGGATGACGCTGAAATTTTATTGAATAATATGTTGGCAAATGAAAATAATTGGGCACCTCCTGAGCCAACTCCTGAACCAACTCCTGAGCCAATTACTGAGCCTATTCCTAAACCAACTCCGAAGAAGAGAGGTGTTCTATTTCTCAGTCCCGAGATATGCAAGAGGCAAAGAAATCTATGAAAGAAAAAGGTATTAAAGCTGAAGATGTTAAGAATTTACCTCCTATTGAAGAAATACATGGTCTTAATTTACCGCCTATTGAAGAAGTATATGATCTCAATTACTTATTTACTGAAGAACCTCCCGATATCCCGACACAGGTAGTAAAGGTAAATTCTCTCTATAGATATGATAAAGCTGAAGTCCCTCCTACTAAAATTGCTAGTCAGTGCTTGGATGAGTTTGATGACTTTATGTTTAAGCAAGATGACTTTAATGCTTATTTTGGTAGACAATTAAAACAGAATACCTTTATGATAAAACGCTTGAGTGATTATATGGCTGATATTAGAGGTGAACTTAAACTTGTTAGCAAACATGCTTCTATGGTTACCACTCAAGTAGAACAAGTACTTAAAGCTCAGAAAGAAATGCAAGATGAAATGAATAGTAAGAAAAAATATTATGCTATTAGAGTGGCTACTAGAACTGGTAGAATGACTCAGGAACCTTTGTATCCTGAAGGCCACCCTAAGAGAAACTATCAAGATTCTAAGAGAAATAATGTTGATATGCCTAGTTCTTCTAAAAGTAAGAAAAAGAAAAATGATAGGACTGTGCAAACTTCTAGTGAACCTATTGCTGAACCACCTGATAATCCAAATGATATCTCTATGTCTGATGCTGAAACACAATCTGGTAATGAACATGAACCTAGTGAAAATGTTAATGATGATGTTCATGATGATGCTCAACCTAGTAATGATAATGAAGTAGAAGTTGAACCTCCTGTTGATCTTGATAACCCACAATAAAAGAATCAAACTTATGATAAAAGATACTTCGTTGCAAGGAAACATGGTAAAGAAAGAGAACCATGGGTTCAGAAACCCATGCCTTTTCCTCCGAAACCATCCAAGAAAAAGGATGATGAGGATTTTGAGCGCTTTGCTGAAATGATTAGACCTATCTTTTTGCATATGTGCTCAAAACAAATCCTTATGCTAAGTATATGAAGGATATCATTACTAATAAAAGAAAGATACCTGAAGCTGAAATTTCCACCATGCTTGCTAATTATACTTTTAAGGGTGGAATACCAAAGAAACTTGGAGATCCAGGAGTACCTACTATACCATGCTCCATTAAAAGAAATTGTGTTAAAACTGCTTTATGTGATCTTGGAGCCGGTGTTAGTGTTATGCATCTCTCTTTATATCGTAGACTTGACTTGAATAAGTTGACACCTACTGAAATATCTTTGCAAATGGCTGATAAATCAACTACTATACCTGCCGGTATTTGTGAGGATGTGCCTGTCGTGGTTGCAAACGTTACTATTTTAACGGACTTTGTTATTCTTGATATTCCCGAGGATGATAGTATGTCTATTATTCTTGGAAGACCTTTCCTTAATACTAGGGGCTGTTATTGACTGCAACAAAGGCAATGTCACTTATCATGTTAATGGTAATGAGCATACGGTACACTTTCTGAGGAAACAACCTCAAGTTTATAGTATGAACTCTATTGGAAAAGTTCCATCGATTATATTTGGAGGTTTTGAATTTCCTCTCCCTACTGTCAAGAAAAAGTATGATATTCTTATTGTTGGGGATTTTCATATCCCCGTTGAGGTAACTTAGTGTTATTCGAAATTTCTCCGGTTCCGTGATTATTCGGAATGAGTTTGTTAACAAGACTTGATCAACCATGTTAGCGGGTTCATTTTGATGATCACGAGATGGATGAAACTAGAAGCACAACCTTCTGTACCCTCTTTATATTTTCTGTTACTTGGTGGAAATAAAGTAAAATAGTATTTTTCTGCCTGTTTCCTGACTTATCTGTGCAATATAAAATATCCCGAAAATAAAAGTCCTCAGAATGCCATGCCAATTTAATATGATTTTTTCGGGAATATTTGAGAATTTACTATGCCAAAATTACCACGGGGGGAGCTGCCACCTGGCCACGAGGGGGGTGGGCGCGCCCTACCCCCCTAGGCACGCCCCCCTGCCTCGTGGGCCCACGGTGGCCCTCCTCCACTTATCCCTGCATCCATCTTCTTCCTCTGTCTCACACAAACACGAAAAACCAACTCAAGCACGAGTTCCAGCCCCCGTTGCTGTGATTTTCGATCTCCTTGCTCAAAGCACCTCTCACAAAACTGCTTGGGGAGATTGTTCCTTGGTATGTGACTCCTCCATTGGTCCAATTAGTTTTTGTTCTAGTGCTTTATTCATTGCAAAATTGTGCTGCATAGATGACCATGTTCTTGAGCTTGCATGACAGATTTATATGGTTCCAAGTAGTTCTAATGCTTTATATAGGTTTTAGGCACTTGTGGGAGTTGTTACTACCAATTTTATTGAAGTTGGTTCACTTTTATTTGAAGTTACTAAAAATTTCAGATTGTTTCAGAATTAATGAAGAGACTTTTGAGGGGCTCGTCGAGCCGAAGCTCTAAGGAAAAACAAAAGGAAGAAGAGGAGAAGCCCAAATTAAATTTACCTCGCACCGCGGAGGTCCGGCCTTGTGAATGGCCTTCCGATGACTTCTTGAGGAGAGATGGGATTCATGAAGATTTCTATTTATTGATTGAGAACCCCGGCCACACCGACTTCCTCCGCGACCAACGTCATCAGTATCTCTTACTCACAAATACTTTTGTGCAAAACTTCTACTTTTTCCCTAAGAAATCACCTCCAACAATAGAGTTTCATTTATATGACGTTGTTAAAGAGATGACATTAGCAGAATTCTGCGAGGTTTGCAGAATACCCTTTGAGGGCACCTTAGATGAACCCCACCGTAACGAATTAGAAGCTTTTGTTAACACCATCACGGTAGGAGAAACTAGGAAGGTTTCTGATGCAAGGATCACTAGCATACATTATCCTGTTTTACGCTACTTTGCCTTATTTGCTATTCGTTGCTTGATTGGACACGGGAACTGTGGGAACCTTAGTATTCCTGATATTATTATATTGCTCCATGGTTTATACCGCAATAACTCTGTTAGTATGGGTGGAATTGTTGCTGACGGTTAAGTCTGAACCGTACTAAGGGCCCCATCTTTGGAGGCATTTATGCTTCACGCCTAGCTGAACATTTTGAAATACCTATTAGGCATGAAGAGAAAGAAGAAACAGCATTGCCCCATGCTTATTTAGATTATAGGAGTATGATAGCGCATGATTTTCTTGTTAAGAATCGCGAAGGGGCGCTTAAATATAAATTGTACTTTGATAAACATCACCCTGAAACTATTACTTTGCTTGCTCCTTCTTTGTTTAACTTGTCTGCAGAACCTCACATCGTTTCATGGTTGGCTGTTCAAGCCTATCGGAATCCTACACCAGCCCCGGAACCGGAACCACAAGATGAGCCTCCATGACTATCTGTTTATTCTTGGGATCCTGAGGAGGCTGCCAGCCAGTGGCAGCCGGAGCCTTCTTCGTCACACTACGACCCCAGCTACACCAACGGATATCCACCAGGCTATCCCTGGCAATAGACCAACTTAGGCCAAAAGCCTAAGCTTGGGGGAGTACGTATATCTCACCAATATTACATTCATGTTCACACACACACTCATTGCTAGATGTCGGTGCTCATACTCTTTCACTGTAATATCCCTGCTAGTTTATTTTCTTATTCCTGCTTTCTTCTTGTGTGTTTGATAAACCTTAAGAAAAACAAAAAATTAGTTAGTCTACTCTCTATGCTTGTAGTAGTAATAACTAAAAAGAAAACCCAAAAATATTTCCCATTCTTCTTTTGCTTGTTGGGAGCCTTCCCGTGTAAATAGTTTTTATTTCTTTTCCTTTCTATGGGGGTCGAGAAGACTATATTGCAAATGCTTAGTGGCTCTCATATGCATGATCGTTTATTTAACTTAGAGCCCATATTACCTGTCTTCTCTTTTGAGTTGAATGCTTGCAGATTCCAGCTTAGTCCAATGCACGTGCACTCTTATTATTATTCACACCGTTCGGTCGTGCAAGTGAAAGGCCATAATGATGATATATAATGTACTTATTGGGATGAGAAAAGCTGGTATGAACTCAACCTCTCTTGTTTTTGTAAATATGATGATTCATCGTTCCTGATTCAGCTATTATGAAGTAAACATATTTGCTATGACATTTAGAGATTATAGTTGCTTGTGCCATGCTTGATTAGCTATGAGTTATAATGGTTTACCTTGTGTGCCAACATGCTATTAGAATGATTATGATGTGGTATGATAGGATGGTATCCTCCTTTGAATGAATTGAGTGACTCGACTTGGCACATGTTCACGCATGTAGTTGAATCAAATCAACGTAGCCTTCATGATATTTATGTTCATGGTGGATTATATCATACTCATGCTTATATTCGGTGTAAATTAATTTTAATGCATGTTTACGACTGTTATCGCTCTCTCAGTTGGTCGCTTCCCAGTCTTTTGCTAGCCTTCACCTGTACTAAGCGGGAATACTGCTTGTGCATCCAAACTCCTTAAACCCCAAAGTTATGCCATCTGAGTCCACTATACCTTCCTATATGCGGTATCTACCTGCCGTTCTAAGTAAATTTGTATGTGCCAAACTCCAAACCTTCAAATAAAATTCTGTTTTGTATGCTCAAGCAGCTCATGTGCAACTAGGGCTGCCTATATCTTCCAAGCTAGGTGGGTTATTCTCAAGAGGAGTGGACTCCGCTCCTCATTCACGAGAAAGGGCCGGTAACCGGGATGCCCAGTCCCATGATCCAAAAAGATCAAAGCAAATCAAAATAATTAAACAAAAATCCCCTTGGGACCCGTTGGAGGCACTCGTTGTTTCGAGCAAGCCATGGATTGATGCTTGTGGAGGAGGGGGAGTATAAACCTTTACCATTCTATTTGGGAACTGCCTATAATGCATGTAGTATGGAAGATACAGCCATCTCATAGTTGTTGTGTTGACAGTGAAAGTATGCCGCTCAAAATATAATTTATCTCTATTTCAAAATCGAGCTCTGGCACCTCTACAAATCCCTGCTTCCCTCTGCGAAGGGCCTATCTATTTACTTTTATGTTGAGTCATCACCCCTCTTATTAAAAGCACCTGCTAGAGAGCACACTATTGTTTGCATTCATTATGATTGGTTTATATTGTGTATGACTTGACTGGATCTCTTTTACCATGAATTACAATGTTTAGTCAGTCCTTGGTCTTTAAAGGTGCTCTGCATTTATGTTTTGCGGTCTCAGAAAGGGCTAGTGAGATACCATTTCGTTATATCATGTTATGATTGTTTTGAGAAAGTGTTGTCATCCGAGTTTTATTATTATGGCTCGCTAGCTGATTTTATTATTGATATGAGTAGTTGTGAGACCTACGTGTTATTGTGAGTATGGTTAGTTCATAATAATTGCTGAAACTTGAATGCTGGCTTTTCATGTTTACAACAACAAGAGCAAACAGAGTTTGTAAAAGTTTTTCTTTTTCTCTTTCAGTTTGTCAACTGAATTGCTTGAGGACAAGCAAGGGTTTATGCTTGGGGGAGTTGATACGTCTCCGTCGTATCTACTTTTCCAAACACTTTTGCCCTTTTTTGGACTCTAATTTATATGATTTGAATGGAACTAACCCGGACTGACGCTGTTTTCAGCAGAATTGCCATGGTGTTGTTTTATGTGCAGAAAACAGAAGTTCTCGGAATGACCTAAAACTCCACGGAATATCTTAGAATAAATAATAAAAAATCCTCGCCAAAGATGAAGACTAGGGGACCCACACCCTGTCCACGATGGTGGGGGGCGGGCCCCTCCCCCTGGGCACGCCCCCCTACCTCATGGGCCCCCTGGTGGCCCTCCGACGCCAACTCCAACTCCATATATTGGCTTTCGGGGAGAAAAAAAATCAGAGAGAACGTTTCATCGCGTTCTACGATATGGAGCCGCCGCCAAGCCCTAATCTCTCTCGGGAGGGCTGATCTGGAGTCCGTTCGGGGCTCTGAAGAGGGGGATTCATCGCTGTTGTCATCATCAACCATCCTCCATCACCAATTTCATGATGCTCACTACCGTGCGTGAGTAATTGCATCGTAGGCTTGCTGGACGGTGATGGGTTGGATGAGATTTATCATGTAATCGAGTTAGTTTTGTTAGGGTTTGATCCCTAGTATCCACTATGTTCTGAGATTGATGTTGCTATGACTTTGCTATGCTTAATGCTTGTCACTAGGGCCCGAGTGCCATGATTTCAGATCTGAACCTATTATGTTTTCATGAATATATGTGTGTTCTAGATCCTATCTTGCAAGTCTATAGTCACCTACTATGTGTTATGATCTGGCAACCCCGAAGTGACAATAATCGGGACCACTCTCGGTGATGACCATAGTTTGAGGAGTTCATGTATTCACTATGTGCTAATGCTTTGTTCCGGTTCTCTATTAAAAGGAGGCCTTAATATCCCTTAGTTTCCAATAGGACCCCGCTGCCACGGGAGGGTAGGACAAAAGATGTCATGCAAGTTCTTTTCCATAAGCACGTATGACTATTTACGGGATACATGCCTACATTACATTGATGGACTAGAGCTAGTTCTGTGTCACCCTTTGTTATGACTGCTACATGACGAACCACATCCGGCATAATTATCCATCACTGATCCGGTGCCTACGAGTTTTCCATATACTGGTTCTCGCTCATTTACTTTTCCGTTGCTACTGTTACAATCACTACAAAATACCAAAAACATTACTTTTGCTGTCTTTACTTTGTTACCGTTACCACCACTATCATATTACTTTGCTACTAAACACTTTGCTGCAGATACTAAGTTTCCAGGTGTGGTTGAATTGACAACTCAGCTGCTAACACTTGAGAATATTCTTTGGCTCCCCTTGTGTCGAATCAATAAATTTGGGTTGAATACTCTACCCTCGAAAACTGTTGCGATCCCCTATACTTGTGGGTTATCACCCCCCCCATGCCGAGCTTTTTCTCCGGCGATCCCCACGCCACCGCCCCGCCATCGCCCCCATCCTGAACCCTAAATAGATAGTGGGGTACCTCTCCGGCGAGCCCCCCTCGCCGCTGCGGCTGGTTCTCATCCCCCAACCCCTGAACCGGCAAGCCCCCCTCCCCGCTGCGACTGGTTCTTCCTTCACCCCGGCGAGCCCCCCCACCCCCCACAGCACCCCCTGAAAATTGACTGACCCAAAAGTCGATTCAGTCGACTGAAGTGTAGCTAAATCGGAGCAACATCACAAGCAAGAGCAAGAGCGAGAGCAGCAGCGCGAGCAAGAACAATAGCAAGTGCAGACCAGGCAGGGGACCGAGAGCAAGAGCAGAGCAGCAGCACAAGCAAGAGCTAAAGCAGCAGCAACTCCTACTGATGTGGTCGTCACCGCTGAGGGAGCGACGCCGTGGAGAAAGTGGCCGGCGACGCCGCCGTGGATGGAGCCGCGCCATGTCGGCTTGGGAATGAGCGCCGGCAGCACCGTGAGATCTAATCAAGAAGAAAATGCGGCGATTAGTGTACAACCTCTTTGGTGGCGTCGATTAGACCACAACTTCATCTGAGGAAACGGTGATGATGATGCTCTTCCGGTGGTGCAGGTGAAGACGGCGGTGTGGGAATGGAGGTGGCGCGAAAGACGAGGGGAACGTCGGGGCAGCTCCTTGGAGGTGGAGGACGGGGTGGCTGAACCGGCGGGACCACGAGATCGACGATGGATCCTCATCCGGTACGGTGGATGAGGGACTTGGAGGTGTTGCTGTGGACGACGTCGTCGGGGAAGAGGCTCCGGCTGGGTGGCGGACGGAGCAGGGTGTGGGGTTTCGTCGTGGGTTTTTGCGGCCTCGGTGTACGAATGGGTGGGCGGATGGGATGGCAGTGGGGAAGCATGGCTTAGAGACGCGCTTGTCCAAAATGTGGGGTAAGTTACAAAAGTACCCCCACCGATTTGAGGCGGTTCTTTCGGTTCAGGGGTACCACGGGCATTTCGCCTGTCGGGATTTCACAGGAGGTGGGAGTTTTCGCGCGCGTTGTAATTTCGGAATAGCAAGGTGCGGGTTGAGATGGAGGGAGTTGTCGGAGCACAACGAGACAAAGATATATCTTAAATATTTCGGGCTAACAAGGCGCGGGTTGAAGAGGCGGGAGTTTCGTAGCACGATAGACGGAGACGGTAGCTTGAATTTTCGGCATAACAAGGCACGGCTTGAAATTTCGGAAGAACAAGCTTGACGTGACGTGTACCAAAAAAAGGACAATTTGCACCTCAACACGCACAACACACACACACACAAACACCATTTAGACTAGAGTAAGGTACACGTGCATTGCACGCATGAGATTTGGCAACCAAATTATGAATAAATACCACATTATAGCATGCAAGCTTTGAGTCATATATGTATGATGTAGATGTTCATTTAATTCTTATAGTTCATTTCATTCAAAATCATCTAGTTTTTATAAGAAAGCTAATCTATTTTAAGCTTCATGGAATTGTGCGTTGTAAGACATAAAGTAAAAACAAATAATGGCAAATCATGTAGAAAAACATTTGGGCAATTCTGATACGGAAGATTCTAGAACAAATAAGAAGTGCTTGTGTTTTGATGTTTGTGCATTATGCTTAAGTTCAACCATGGAGTCTTTTAGATTATACATGTGGCGAAATCTGGTGGAATCTAGATGATATCCAACGACCAGTAGTGCTCAAATTTGCCATCTTTGGACCATCGGATTCGCCTCATCGAACGACCATCTTTCAAAGTTAAAGTTAACCGCACACAATATAAAAAAATATAAAATATTATATATATATATAGGGGTATAGATATAGATATGTGATGCGAAAGCCGCCCATCACCTCCAATTAGAATAGTGTTTCCATGCACGGATGCGACGTGGCCAAATGATGTCTGCCGTCGGTATCTCAAATTCAAATCAGTCTGACCTTGTTCAATGTGTATACATTACAACATGCTCGTTTCCAAACCACACCGCGCATATCTCCGTTATATTCATGCATGAATGGGTTTCAAACATCAGGATCTCTTATTCAAAATATTTGAATTCAACTTTACATTGATTATGACCTCACCTATTCTTTTACACCCACACAATAGTCTTCCCTTTATAATTGTACCACTAACTTTCTCTCGTGCATGCACACACACACACTAGCTGTCGACATTATCCATCGCACGCATGCAATATTTTTCTTTAGGTCGGTCCCCCATGAAGGCACACACTCACACACACCCCTCTCCATCATATCGGGCATTCTTTATCTCTCACGCGTGCATGCGCAACGATCGATGTTCCTCTATGTATGTGTGTATATAGCTAGGTCTTTCATAGTTTTCCACACAAACCGATCAATCGATATGTCCAGTGAGGTCTCACCCTCTTTCCCACGTCCACATCAATCAATGTATACCTCTCTATATAGGATTAACATATATAGCTAATACACCCACATTAATTATATATCCAACGTCCCCCTCTCATCATCCATGCCTTCCACTTCATCTCTCAGACGCGTGCACAATGGCGAAGATAGGGGGCAATAAGGGCCCCGCGCCCCCTAACATCACTATATATCAAGGCTAATATGAATGTGATCATTAGACAATTGCTGCTAAAATGGTTTAAGTTCATGAACTGACCCTCCTCATAAAGGATTAGCAATGCTTGGCCCCCTAGCTCATTTATTTTTTATGGCTCCACCACTGCGTGCAACAGCGCACGTGTTCGCCCCCTCTCTCTAAATATCGATCTCGCAGTTGTGCATTCCTTCATAGTCTCCCTCCACTCGGCCCCTCGCACCATATTCTGGCCCCCCCACCGGATTTTGCCACATGTACAATCTAGCAGACTCCATGGTTGAACTTAAGCATAATGCACAAACCTCAAAACAACAGTGGTTCTCTTTTGTTCTAGAATCTTCCGTATCATAACTGCCCAAACTTTTTTCTAGTTGAATTGCCATTATTTGTTTTTACTTTATGCTTTACAACACACAATTCCATGAATCATAAAATAGATTTAGGGCTTCTTTGATTCAAAGGATTCTCAAAGGAATTTTGGAGGATTCTAATCATTAGGAATTTTTCCTATCTTGGTTGTTTGATTCGTAGGATTGTAAACCATAGGAATTTTTCCATATGATTCATTTGCACTAGATTTATAGGAAACATCCCATCCATTCAAACCTCTTTGAAAGAATTCTGCGTTTTTTCTATGCAAAATCAAACACTCGTACAATCCTGTAGGATTCAAGACGACATTCCACTATAATCCCATGTTTTTCCTATTCCCGCGTTCTTAGATTTTTTATAAAAACTAATTGATTTTGAATGAGATGAACTATAAGAATTAAACGAAGGGCTACATCAGGCATATATGACTCAGAGGTTACATGCTATAGTGTGGTATTTATCCATAATTTGGTTGCAAAATCTGTTGCGTGCAATGCACGTGTACCTTACTAGTACTTCGAGTATGTGCAAAACATGTAAATTAGAATACCAATGATAGTTACACAGTGTCTCTCTTACAGTTCATAAGCCACGTGGTACATGTGGAGGCATTGTCGCGACCTCCTTGCGTGGATTGATCACAGTGACGTGCTGCTGGTTCCAGAAGAATGTACTCGTCCTCCCTGAGCCATACTGGCGGTACATGCACGAAGCAAAGATGTGCACCCAGGCCACGCACGCACTCATTCCCTCACACGCACACGAGGGTACACGGGAGGATGCAATTTTGTACCAAGATCCACCCCATGTGATAATTTGACGCGTGTAAAGTGATTCACTTCATTGATGGTCAATTAATACAGCGCATGCAAATTGAGTGGACATGAGGGCGGAAGAAAGACATTATTACTCCACTGCGCGCATGGGAGTAGTTAAATCGTGGGTTGCTAGTAGTACTTCCATTGTTCTCCTTCGTATTTTGTGCCAATTTTTGACAGTAACATAATATTTACGCATTTGAGCAGTGTAGTACTTGAAATTTATGTTCCGCTAAACTCATCGGGAGCCGTTTCGGGCCTCGAAACCAAAACCATCAATTAATCTTTACCTTGTTCCCATCACATTCGAAAGCCTGCTCACACCTACTAGTACGTACCAAACCTGAATGTGTTCCCACTATGCAGGTATTAGTACTAGTGCTAGTACTTAGGTTATAAAAAGGGGAACTACCTAACCGAAAATTACTCTACCTTTCCTCCTCATAAGTGCTTCTTCTTCGTCCGTCGTTTCCATGGCCGGTGAGCAGAGCTCTAGGTCGAGCACTACTCGTAACAAGGGAGCGGCAACCAAGGCTACGGAAAAAAAGAGAGGGCTCGCCGCCACGCAGAGACCTCAAAAGATCTCTCACGGACAGGCAATAGCTCCCAGGAGCGCCCTAGCCGCGGAGGCGAACATGCCGAGCCGGCGGAGCTGGAGTCGTTATCCCTCGACGGCATGCCCGATCAGCTCAAGAAGCACCTCAATAAGCAGACGGAGTGCATCCAAGGCTTGATGGAGTTGCTGCAGGAGAGCCTCGATGACATGCCTGTTGAGCTCAATCAGCAGGGGGAGTTGACCGCCGACTTGGTGATGCTGCTGAAGAAGAGCATTGCCTCGGAGAAGAAGGCGACCGACGAAATCCTGTGACTTCAGGAGGACAAGGCGAAGCTCTGCCACGAGATCGACCTATTGAAGGAGAAGAATGCCAGCTGGAAGAAGCTACATGAGAATAGTAGTTCCTCAATGAAGATGCTGCAGGCCCTCGTCATGGAACAGAAGGAGGAGTTGGCGAAGCTCCGCATCGAGCACCCGGCTGCTGTCAAGGTACGCAATGCGGCCGTGGAACAGATGATGAAGGCTCGCGTCGAGAAATCCCATGTCATGGACAGAATGAAGAAGATGGCGGAGGAGACGCGTAAGGAAATGGAGGTTGTGGAGGCGATGAAGAAGCAGTTACGACTCCGCGGCGAATTAGATCATTTGGGTTTATAATCTTCCTTCTTCTTTTGCTCCTGTGTTTCATCTTTTGCTTCGGGTGTTTCGCCGCACGTGTCACGTTCTCTACGAGGCATGAATAGAACAATGTTTTTTTGAGGGAATGAATAGAACAATGCTAGTGAGATGACTAGCAAATTAGATCATTTTTTATCGCCATATGGCATTGGGCTGCCGTGTTTTGTGCTCCTCCATCGCAGTACTACTCCAGTGGAAAACTTGAGTATACCGCACGGTTGTTTGCTCCTCCTCGATCAGGTCGTCAGTGCATTTGTACGAGCAGTCAAATCACAAGGCCCCGCCTTCCAGCAGTAATGAGCCGTCAAATCACAAAGGCCCTCACCTCTCGTGAAACCGATCAAGCTAGACTGCCCCACCCTCTAGCCTTTTAAAAAATGTATACTTTTGTACAACAGTAGTATCGATGGATTGCACCATGGAGCAAAACATGAAATTAAAAAAAAGGTGGTACATATAGAGAGCGCTCGTCGCCAAATTATGCATATAGTACTATTAAAAAGGCTAGTCACAATAATGGTGTCCAGCACAACCCACCCCTCAAATAAAACTAAGCACCCTGGAATTCTTTGACAAAACTAAGCACCCTGAAATTCTTGACAACTAAAGTGCTGGCTATATGATGTTGGCCATATATATTGTACGTATATAATGTGAAGAAACGAGTGGTAGTACTATACCAACTAAAAGATGAAATGTAAGAAATACTAGTATGTACGTACTGAAGAGTTAAAGTAACAAGAAGAAACATAACATAGTTCTGCTGGGGGGCTCAGTACAACACACCCCTCAAATTAAATTAAGCACACCTGAAATTAAACTATGCAACTATTCCAGTAGACACTACACTAGAACAACCATGAGCAACGACACTGCCACCTTACTCGGAGTCCTCGTCCACGTCCTCGACTTCGTACTTGTCCCTCTTCCTCTTGGCCGATACTTCTTTGCTTGAACCACACACTTGGCTGTTGCTCTTCATCCAACCCTTGTAGATATTGAAGAAAAGGTAGCCATCCATTGCAGCGTAGTGGATGTGATCTATATCTAGTACATTCCGCTGCCATGCATGAAGATGAAACATGTATGGAGGTTTATCCAGTTTACCGTACGAAAGATGAACCATGGCTCCTGCCAGGGTCAGCATTGAAGGCTGACGAGAGGACACCAACCGATTCTTCTGGAGGTCGAAGGTGTTGGCTACAACGAGGCCTATCCGACGCATGACTTCTTTGTCGTTACCAAAGTCTACAGTAATGAATTTGACTAGGTTGCTCTCGAGGAAGTTCTTAAAATCCTGGCACTCAATGCCGGCATGGCATATGTGGTAGACCAAGCATAAGTCATGCACGCAAACCTGGATCACGACGGGCTTCTTCCTCTCTTCGTCCTTTAGATCCTTCTATCGTCCCAGGACTGTGTTGTACTCAACATCTAGCCCAGCAACCCAATCATCATATGAGTCTTCAAACATGCGTCTGAAGCGAGAAAGGCATCCTTTCACCGTCGCAGAAGAACGGGTGTAGATGACGTCGAACTCATCGCCGGTGATGGTTCTAACCTTGTACTCACCGCCGATCGTGGAGATTTGGGATGCCATGGATTTGGGAGGAGGATTAGGATTAGTGGAACTGCCGTAATGTGAATGGACGAGACGACTAGGAGTGAACCGCTGTAGTATTGAAGGACGTGCGGGGACGAGTAGGAGCGAACTGCCAGCGTGCGAACGGCAGGGTAGTGGCTTTCCATTCTCCCGAGATACGGGCTTCCGAGAGCCCTTGGATCTGAGATCGAATGGTTGCATGGCGTCATTCTAGACCTATGGGTGAATATCCTATCCTGGAGGGTTATTCTGCAAATTTTCAGCAACTTAGCATGCGACCGTTTGATCTCAGATCCAAGGGCTACCAGCAGCTCGTATCATGGTCGTGCCTACCACGACCGTCGCGTTGCTTGCGCGGTCGCTCCCTTGGAGATTTAACACAGTGTGTTAGGCTATATGATGTTGGCATGTCATACATAGTCATCACTTAGTCACTCATACTACAAGGTTAGCCAAGGAGTGACCTCTTCCAATGAAATGGTGTTGCTAAGTTGGCTTCATTTAATTAGCGACTCAAAATTGTCTTTTCACCTGGGTACACGCGCTTAGCACCGTTTCTTCCTTGGGTCACCAAACTAGTCTCTCTCTCTTCTTGATTAACTTGCCACATCAGACTTTATGCCTATGTGGCAAGCTTAGCACATGTAGGAGCAAGTAAAAGTAAGTACAATAGTGCGTTTTACATGGCATTTTTGCATATGTGGAGGAAAGAGAGGCAAGGAAAAAGTGGAGAAGTGGGCTGTCATGCAAGAGCCGGCCTCTACTACATGGTGGAGCATTGGGAGAGGCACCTATGTGGAGGTGGTCAGGAATCGGGAGACTCACGCCGGTCGTAGCGCCGCAGTAAAAATGATAATGGCAAGTCAAATCACAGGGCCCCACCTGTCCAGCAGTAACTCGCTATCAAATCATACAGCCCTACGTTTGCAGTAGCCTACTCCCTGGTCTTCTCGCGTCTCTGTCAAACCGACTAGGCGGAATTGCCCCGCCGCCTACCGCGCAGGAAAAGCCCCGCCCTCGACTTTTAAATAGTATACAGTATACTAATTTTGTATCCATGGATTGCGCCTGTGCCATGGAGCAAAGCGTCTAGAAAACAACGATACACATGTACGGAGTATACAACATGCCCGTCGCGTTCGCGTCACACCCCAGACGGTCGGTCGGTCTGGCACGCTACTCTTCGAATGGAACGCGCGTCATATTGCGTTTGCACATACATGTGGGACGGCAATTAAGAACCGACCATAGGCACACTCCCCGGCCCCGCAAGTCAGGTGACTTAATAGAAGAGGGAGACGAGCGATAGTACTAGAGAAGTGTTGTACTACGTTGGTGCCTGGATGATCCCTGCAAGACACGGAAGATCAGTTCGTCCATGCATGTGATCAGACTCCAGCAGACACGCCTGGATTGGCTATCGTCTACATATCGTGCGGTCTGTGTTGTACATGGCTGTAGTTGTGGTGAGAAATCTAAAAAAAGGTTTCTTGTCATCTCGCAAAATTAGGTGTCATGTGCTTCGGATCACTTCGAGGGTTAAACAGCGACAACTGAGTTGGGCTAGTCATTGGGGGACATGCACGAACAGTGACTACTCGGCTGCCATCTAGGTCAAGCCGGCTATGTTAATTAGGACATCTATCGACGGACCCCTTTTCTACGAGTTTATCTTTAATTTGAGCTTTGTTCCTCGTCTAGTTTGTCCGTAGGGATTCATGTTGTCTCCTTTGGGCAGTGAGGTTATGATTTCGTGTCATGTGGCATTTTTCCGTGTTATATGTTATAATCCGGTGCTTCAGATCAAAATGACGACAACTGCGCCTCCGTGCCACATGCATGAAGACTTCTCGACAGTCATTGACGAGGTCAAGCCGACTCCGGTAGACAAAAGAAAACTAGTACTACTCCACTATATAGGCAGGAGCCTCCGCGCTTGCTTGCTAGTGTTTCTCTCTTCACACTGTCTCGGCCTCTCCAGATCTAAACACGATAGCGGTGGCCACACTCTCTCTCTCTCTCTCTGCTCACCGCTGGTCCCAGATCCAGCCGGATCCTCTTCGCCGGGAAGGCGAGAAGGTGCAACATTCACACGGTCGTCCTCGGCGACGGCTCTTACCCATTGCTGGGCGCGTCCCGATCAGCCTGCCTTATCGTTCTCTGCCAAGCACCACTGGCGAGGGAGGGCCTCCCACCCCTTCTTCCTCGCTGCCATAGTGTGGGCAGATCTGGCCTCCCGCCGCCCACCTAGCGACATCCCGGCGGCTATCAGGTATAACTTCCTTTGAAACCAGCCTTGGTCTACTTCCCGAGCTCCTAACGTCGCTGCATTTGTATCTTTTACTATTTCTCAGGCCCCCTCGTAGATAGGATCGATCGGCTACTCGAAAACCACCTATTTTTTAACGTTTAAGAGGTAAAACTAGTTCATGCACTCGAATCCAGTACTACTTGGTTCAAACAAGGAAGAAAGGGGGTGGGGTGGGGGAGGATTTGTTACCTGAATCTAGGACTTGGTCGAAAGAGGAAATAATGGAGGCGAAAAGTAGTAGAGACTGGCTATCCAATTGGTCTCTAGGTCTAATAGGGAAATAAAGGGAAACGCAGTACAAACTCAATATAAACCCGATCTATTGGTTGAAAAAGCAAAGAAAGTGGGGACTGGGGGACAAGTCAACAGAGTAAGTCCAGCACTAGATTTGCTAGCCTCACACAGTATAAGGTGGCTATACCGAACAAAAATGGGACCAACCCAGATATCCTGTTCTGATGTTTGTTGCCCCGAGCCACTCTTATGTAATGCCACTAGTAAAATGTAGCAGTCGCACTGTTAAAAGTAAGGACATGTTAAACCAATGTTGTTTTCAATGTAATGCCTCCATTAATATGAATCAATGGCACTTCTTTACATGTCCTGCTAAAATTTCCCATTAAGATAAGTTGGTTCTTTTCGTTAGAAATGCAACTGTCCTGGTCTGCCTACTCTCCCGTGCCCAAAGTAATGTCATATTTAACGGTTGTCATAGTTAATCCTAATGCCCACACTAATATCTAGCAATGCCACTGCTTTAGAAATTGCTACCGTCCTTGTAGGATTGCCATTCAGATAAGGAACATGCTTCTTTTCATTTGATGCATGTTTCATCACTTGTTAGTCACCCTCCTTTCCACCTTTTTTGTGCAAACAGAGATATACATTTCACGCTTGATCTTAGTTGAACTTCACAAATGATATCCAAATTATAGTTGAGCATTCCAGGAGCTTCACAACCAACCTTGATGTTGCTCAATTTTATTGCAACTAATGAAGAAGAAGCTCTGTGGGTTTCGTTTTCTGATGGAAATGGAACCGAGGCTGGAGCCCTTTTCTTAAAATTTTTTGAAGAAGAAGCTGCTAGCTCACGGGACATTGCTTCATTTTAGGTGAACTGCACCAAAAGGTCCCATGAATTGAATCATCCATGTTGGTGACTGAAAGAGCCAGATTTAGCATCCCAGTCTAAGCACCCCCGATCTCCATCCTTGCGACGCACGGTACACCTCGTTTGCCACCTGCTCGACCCTAGTGTCACTGATAAAATGAAGTAATAATACAGTTAAAATAGAGTGAGTGTCATATCTATCATTTCATTTCCAATGTAGGTAAATAAAGTGCTTCTGTTTGTTAATGTATGTTTCATCAACTAGTCCCATTGTTAATGTTTAAGCGTTTATACAAACTGGGGTGCTTAATTTTAGTTGATATGTACAAAAATAGAGATTTGAATGTCTCAAGGCGCCTCCTTGTACTGCCGCTGTACACTGATGTTCATCAGTGGCAGAAGGTGTATCTGGGAGACTTGGGACGATGTCCAGTATGAGGCGTACCGTATGAGGCGTTGTAGGGCCCATCTCGCCCTCGCAGCATGGCATACTATGATACTATCGCAATATTTTCTTCTATTTATTTTGTGTGTTTCATCAACTAGTGCAACTATAATGTAATCATGCTTTTTCATTATCTGTGCAAACAGGGTTATTCATCTACATTTTGGTGGAACTGCACAAATGTACGTATGGAACCGGCATATATGCAGGTGCCAGGTGTGCCAAGTAAAAATTACCGACACCAACCATGCTGCATGCACGCATTGGCATCCACCACCACCAGTGGGATGTGTGGCGCTCTCTGTGGACAGATCTTTCTCGGCAGCAAATCCTCTAACCAAATACTAGTAGCTTATATTGGCGGTTTTCTAGGGAGTACTCTTTTCTGAAAGAAGCACCAATCTATTTTTCTTTGTTTGTACACTGTGTCACAACTTTGACTCAAAGGTCCAAAGCTATTTTAGGGTGATTGGCGTAGTACTCGGAGACTGATTGTAAGCATGATTTTCATTAGCTATCACACTGATTGTAAGCATGAGCAGGTGGAAGATTAGGTTAGTGCGAAGCTTACCTTAAACCCTACCGCCGCCATTGAAATGAGGCGAGCATCGAGGGAACCGTGGAGAATGGCGGGGAAGCGTCATCGCGCCATCCGGCCTCCTCTTGCGGTGGGAGAACAAATACTCCTGTGGCTCCGGCTGGCTCTGCACCCTCACGAACGGAACAACATACTCGATCGATTCGTTATCCTCTAGGTGCTCGACCTTCGACCTGTACGCCCACCACCTCCTCCTGACTGTCGCCTCGGGTGAATCTGTCTGCTCCATTGCCCAGAGGAGATACTCGATGAACTCGGAGGACTGTGGCGTGACTGCCGCCGAGGAGTACATGTACATCGCCGCCCTCATCGCCGCTGTCTCGCTCTTTCGCATACATTGCCACATGGTCTGCACTGTCCTTGAAATCTCCCACTCATTGTCAAACCAACTAAGGATCTCCTTCAACCTCGCTAACTTTGCCTGGTCGCCACCGACGATCTTCCTGATTCGCTGCTGCATCCTCTCCATAGATGTCCTTCTGAGTGGCCCGGTGCTAGCTTTGGAAGATGGGAGGAGAGACGGGTGGTATTGCAATAGAGAAGAGGGAGAGGCAAGACGGTGGTTTTGGAATGGAGATGATGGAGAGGAGAGGAGGTGGTTTTGCAATGGAGAAGATCAGAAGCGGGAGAGCCGAGACGGTGGTTTTGGAATGGAGATGATGGAGAGGAGAGGAGGTGGTTTTGCAATGGAGAAGATCGGAAGAGGGAGAGGCGAGACGGTGGTTTTGGAATGGAGATGATGGAGAGGATAGGAGGTGGTTTTGCAATGGAGAAGAGGGAGAGGAGCGTGCGGCAGCGATTTAGGATTGGACAAGAAGGCTGGCGCATTGTGACTGGATCAAAATCAAAATCAATTTACCCTTCAATTAAGAAAGCAACCCCACATTAACTAATCTCCCTTTTATTCTGGGTCATAATTGACCATGATTTTCGCACATAAAATATATGTTATACGTTGCAAAAATAATATAATTTGAAAGTACATTCAGATACGAACCAAACGATACAATTTTTGGTGACATGCATTCACATTTTGCATGGGGTACGTGGTCAAACTTTGACCCAAAATACGCAAAACAACAAAAGAATACTTCCAAGACCAGCGCCGCTCTTCCGCTCTTCTCCTCTTAAACCACCGCCGCTCTTCTCCTGTTCCAATCTAAATCCAGCACCGCCCCTCTCCTATTGCATTTCAAAACCACCGCCTCTCCTCTCCTGTTCTAGTCCAAAACCAGCGTCGCTCCTCTCCCGTTCTAATCCAAAACCAGCGCTGCTCCTCTCCTCTTCCATTCAAAAACCACCGCCGGCGAGTGAAGGTGCTGTGGAGAAGTAGATCAATGGAGGAGTACAACCGATACGTGAGGATCGCAGACGGCGACCCTATGAAGCTAGCTAGGATATTGGAGATACAGTCTTGGTTTGACAATAAGGACCAACTAGCGGCGACGGTGACATCCATGGCCAAATATCTGCAACAGAGCGAAAAGGCGACGATACTCCCGGAGGGAGTCGCACCGGAGTACATAGAGCTACTCCTCTGGGCCATGGAGCAAATAGATTCACTAAATCCGATCGTGAGGGAGCGGTGGTAGGAGTATCGATCCCAGATGGAGCATCCACCAGAGATTGAAGGATCGAGCATCTACAGGGTGCCGTTTGTGAGGGTGTCCTGCCAGAGCGAGCCGGTGGAGTCTTCGTCGACCGAACCCAACTGCAAGAGGAGAAAAGCAGTTGGCCCAATGACGCTTCCCCGCCATCGTCTCCCTCGCTGTTCACATTGTCTCACGGGGCGGCTGTCTGCCGCCGAGGAATAGGAGGGGGCTGCCTCCGCCCCCTAGCCCAATAGTCGATAGGTTGTGAACTATCAGGAGGAGCTTAGGGTTTTCAGTATTTGCAGGTTGTGAATTGTGTTTTGTGTTGTGTATTTTGAGAGTACTTTTAGATATGAATGTCTTTTGAATTTCAGATTTCCAGTATTGAGCATATGAAGTATTTTATGAATTCTAGAGATCTATTTTTAGCACTTAAAAAAATGTAGTTTCATAGGAGTATAAAAGTGCAGACAATGTGATTCTCAGAGAAGAAACTGCAAGTTTCAGTTTCAGATAAGAAACTGCAAGTTCGGTTTCAGATAAGAAACTGCAACTTTCAGAGGCAGAGCATTTATATTAACACGGCCTTTTCAAACAGGGTTAACATCATGTTGGAAGTTTTATTCATGGTCAAAAATGGAACTACCAGCCAGTTAACATCATGCTGATCAATATTCATGCATAGCACATCTTCATATAATGCACAGTGAAAATGCCCACACAATGTCGAGTGTGCGAAACACAGAGAAAACGAGGGACGAAGTTTTGGCAAGTGTTGGATGTGGTTTTGGGCTGCCCCGTCTAGGCTTTCATTTTTAACATGCGCAGCCCACGACCTCGGATGGGAGGTCCATAGGCCGGTTATCGACCGGCCTATGGACCTCCCATCCGAGGTTTTATTTTTGGCAGCCCAATTTATGTATTTTTGAAGAAAACGCAGAAGTCTGTTCTATTTTCCTGTATAAGAATAGGAACGCCAGGTCCAACTTATGTTTTCCTTCTAACTATATTATATATATTTAAATTATTTTATATGTTATTATATATTATTTTTATTGTCATCATATATTTAACAGATACTTACATATGTAAGAAAACAATATCCCACAACTTATTAACTTATAAAAATAATTTCTTAACAAATAAAATCCTGGATTGTTTTGGCACGAAAATCCTAGTGATTGTGTACAAAAGCTTGGTAAGATTTAAGGACGAATGTAATAATATCACTTATTATTTAAATATATTTATTATAACAAAATGCTTAGCCCCTTTTTATTTTTTGATAACATTGCTGGCCCAACCCAACATTATAATTAGAATTAGCCAAGCAAAATCGTGTATTTCGAGAAAGTGCAAATGGCCTGTACTTTTTTAGAAAATAAAATAAATGGGCCGCATGGACGCTACATTATTTGTTCACCCAGCCCAGCTAATGGCTGTAATTCAAAAAAAAAGATCAAATTGACTGTAAATTTTACCGCGCAAAAAAAAGACTGTAAATTCTGAAAAATGGGTTGAATACGTGCCACATTTTTGGAGGCTGAAATGTGGGCCAATAGGTCGAAGCCAACGCAAGTCGTTGTCAATTTAGTCAACAAATGATTCTGACATGTTTGCCATTGGATTTACATCCAACGACTGGCATCCATCTTCAATCTCTTGTCTTCTTCCTCCAGCGCCGCTGGGACCACCTCCCGCCTCCTGCTGCTAGCAGCTCTGCTTAGCACGCTTCGCTATGAAGTGCTACTCCACCGTTGGCCAGGCCATCCCTCCACCCCTCCACACCTCCTGTTCTTCTCCACCGACTGCCGAACCAGCCACACTAGAACCAGTTAACCCTCGTACACCTCTCCGTCCGCGACTCTACTCCCGTGTCTTCCCATCTCCGGCTCGTTGCTGTCCGGGGCCTCGCCATCGTCCACCACCTTGGATGCGCTCGGCGCGGCATGGTCAACATGGTCAACGAACGACACCATCGGAAGTAGAATGTGCGTGGAGAGGCTGACAGCTGGGTCCACGGCCGCACACAAGGAAATGCCTCCTTATTACGCGCAAAATAATAATTCCTCCACCTGACATCTGGGACCCATCGGAAGGGCCTCTGTATTTTGTGAAAAAAATGTACCCCACACTGACATGTCGGACCCACCAGCTATCTTCGCACGCAAGGAAGTGCCTCCTTATTACGCACAAAAAAAATGAATACTCCCCCTGCCAGCTGGAACCCAGCATAGTGGGAGGCCGACTTGTGGGCCTACCAAGTTGACGGGGACGGAGGGCTTTGTCAACTTAATCAATATGAACGATTCTAGCTCCTGTTACCGTACGATGTTCATCCAACGGCCGTAGTGCTTCTTCAACCTCTGGTCTTCTTGCTCCAGCAGCCCAAACCAGCGCTGGTCGTGCCGCGTGCTCCTGCCTCCCGTGGCCGGCTGTGATGCCGCGGAGGCCTCACCGCCCCCTACTGCTCCCATCGCTGGCCAGGCCATCCCTCTACTCACCCACACCCCCTGTTATTCTGCGGCGACATCAGCCTCACACCGCAGCCGAACCAGTGAACCCTCGTACTCCTCTTCGCGTGGGCATCCACTGCTGCGTCTTCCCCGGCTCCGATTCGTCCCCTTCCTAGGCCTCGCCGTCGTCCATCGCCGTGGTGCTCTCGGCGCAGCGTGGTCAACATGGTCAAGGAACGACTTCCATCAGACGTGGACTATATGTGGAGAGGCTGACAGCTGGGTCCACGGCCGCAGCAAGGAAGTGCCTCCTTATTACGCGCAAAATAATGATTCCTCCACCTGACAACGGGGACCCACCGGACGGGCCACCGTATTTCGCAAAAAAAACGTTTCACCCTGATTGCTGGGACCCACCAGCTACATCTTTGCGCGCAAAGAAGTGCATCCGGGCAAAAAAAAGATTCGTCCCCCCTGACTGCTGGGACCCACCAGCTACATCTTCGCGGGCACGGAAGTGCCTGACAGTCGGGACCCACCTGGTCGAAGCATACGTAGCATTGTCATTCTGGTCGCGAACGTGTACGTACATACTGGTCGATGTAGAGGCGCGCACGTGTCGTAGTAGAGGCGTGCATGTAGCATGTACACCTATGTACAACGGCTAGGGTGCAAGAAAGAAAATACGGCCACGTACGTACATACGGGCGGGGTCTCGAACGCCTACTCGCGCATACGTACGGCTAGGGCTCGTGAACATGGCTGGGTCAGAACGGAGAAACAACGTTGTCGTCGTGTTCAAGGGGAGGCAACGGAATGCGTCGTGTTCATGGGGAGGCAACGGAATGCGTCGTGTTCATCGGGAGGCAACGGAACACGTGGGAGCCAATCGCCTGGGTCGGAACGGAATGCGTGGTCATGTTCATCGGGAGGGCTTGGACGGAACAGGCAATGGAAACGAGGCCTGGCATACCGCGGAATGGAGGAAATGGACTTGTGTTCGACCGTCCATGTTCGAAACGGGATCCTGTTCATCGGGAGGGGTCTGGCGTACCGCAAAATGGAGGAAACGGACCTCCTATGGTCGAAACGGGGGTCCTATTGATCGAGAGGGGTGTGGCGTACCGCAAAAGGGAGGAGGTCGAAACAGGGGTCCTGTTGATCGGGAGGGGTGTGGCGTACCTTAAAACGGAGGAAACGGACCTCCTACGGTCGAAACGGGGGTCCTGTTGATCGGGAAGGGTGTGGCGTACCAAAAAACGGACGAAACGGACCTCCTACGGTCGAAATGGGGGTCCTGTTGATCGGGAGGGGTCTGGCGTACCACAAAACGGACGAAACGGACCTCCTACGATTGAAACGGGGGTCCTATTCATCGGGAGGGGTGTGGCGTACCGCAAAACGGGACTCCACAGGATACTGTTCATCTCCACCGTCGACCTCCTCCAGCCTCCACGGGCTATTGTTCATCCACCGTCGACCTCCTCCAGCCTCCACCTATGACTGTTCATCCACGGGCTCCTGTTCATCCAGCTTCCACCACGTGCTACTCCACCGGCTACTGTTCAACCACCCCTCTCCATGGGCTCCTGTTCAACCACCCCTCCACGGGCTACTGTTCATCCACCCCTCCACCGTCTACTGTTCATCCAGCCCTTCACGGGGTCGTCCTATTCATCCAGCCCTCCACACCACGGTGTCCTGTTCATCTAGAGGCAACGCCACCGCTCATAGTTCATCCAACCCCCCCCCCCCCCCCCGCAACGCTCACTGTTCATCCAATCGATCGGCTTCAGTTAGCAGCAGTAGCGAAGGAATCGCTCGATCGGGTTCAGTTAATAGCCATCGATCGATCGCTCGGGTTCAGTAACACGTAGCCTGCAGTGCAATTTCTCGGGTTCAGTTAGAGCCGAACGCCTTGCTCGGGTTCATTTAGAGCCAATGCCTCGCACACACATGCGCACGTGTACGAGAGAAACGCGCATCGCTCGGCCCCCGACCTCCCACCGTAACCGGGAACTCCCCGAAATTTTCCTCCCCCTCGCTTCTACCATGGTTTTTTCCATCATGGATGGCCCAAAGAATGTCATGCAGCCGCGTCTCCGGCCCGCCCAGGACGAAAAGCCCATTTTCTGTCATGATTTTTTTCATAGAAGTAGGAGCCCACCATATCTATGATGATACCGGGTTTTGTCACAATTATCGTCATAGAAGTGTCATATCTATGACAAAAAAAATTCGTTCGGCCCAAAATGTCACGGATGTGTCTTTTTTTTGTAGTGTATGATAAAAGATAGACCCGGGGCCATAGGTTTCACTAGTGGCTCCTCTCAAGATAGCATAAGTATTATAGTGGGTGAACACATTACTGTCAAGCAATTGATAAAAAAGTGAATAATTATGAGATTATCTAGGCATGATCATGTATATAGGCATCACGTCCGCAACAAGTAGACCGACTCCTGCCTGCATCTACTACTATTACTCCACACATCGACCGCTATCCAGCATGCATCTAGAGTATTAAGTTCATAAGAACAGAGTAACACATTAAGAAAGATGACATGATGTAGAGGGATAAACTCATGCAATATAAACCCCATCTTTTTATCCTTGATGGCAACAATACAATACGTGCCTTGCTGCCCCTGCTATCACTGGGAAAGGACACCGCAAGATTGAACCCAAAGCTAAGCACTTCTCCCATTGCAAGAAAGATCAATCTAGTAGGCCAAACCAAACTGATAATTCGAAGAGACTTGCAAAGATAACTCAATCATACATAAAAGAATTCAGAGGAGATTCAAATATTTCTCATAGATAAACTTGATCATAAACCCACAATTCATCGGATCTCGACAAAGACACCGCAAAAAGAGTTACATCAAATAGATCTCCACAAGAGAGGAGGAGAACATGGTATTGAGATCCAAAAAGAAAGAAGAAGCCATCTAGCTAATAACTATGGACCCGAAGGTCTGTGGTAAACTACTCACAACTCATCGAAGGGGCTATGTTGTTGATGTAGAAGCCCTCCATGGTCGATTCCCCCTCCGGCGGAGCGCCGGCAATGGCTCCAAGATAGGATCTCGCGGATACAGAAGGTTACGGCAGTGGAAATTGTGTTTCGGTGGCTCCCTGGATGTTTTCGGGGTATGTGGATATATATAGGAGGAAGAAGTATGTCGGTGGAAGCCCGAGGGGCCCACGAGACAGGGGGCGCGCCCTACATGGGTGGGCGCGCCCTCCACCCTCGTGGCCACCTCGGCTCCTTCTTGGCTTGCACTCCAAGTCCTCTGGATTGTGTTTGTTCCAAAAAGATCGCTCCCGAAGGTTTCATTCCATTTGGACTCCATTTGATATTCCTTTTCTTTGAAATACTGGAATAGGCAAAAAAACAGCAATACGGGCTGGGCATCCGGCTAGTAGGTTAGTCCCAAAAATGATATAAATGTGTAAAATAAAGCCCATAAACATCCAGAACAGGTAATATAATAGCATGGAACAATCAAAAATTATAGATACGTTGGAGACGTATCAAGCATCCCCAAGCTTAATTCCTGCTCATCCTCGAGTAGGTAAATGATAAAAACAGAATTTTTGATGTGGAATGCTACCTAGCATAATTCTCAATGTAATTTTCTTTATTGTGGCATGATTGTTCAGATCCAAATGATTCCAGATAAAATCTTATAAAACATAAAAATAATAATACTTTGAAGCATACTAACAAATAATCATGTCCTATCAAAATAGCATAGCCAAAGAAAGCTTATCCCTACAAAATCATATAGTTAGGCCATGCTTTATTTTCATTACACAAAATACTCCCATCATGTACAACCCCGATGACAAGCCGAGCAATTGGTTCATACTTTTTAACGCGCTTCAGCATTTTTCAACTCTTACGCAATACATGAGCGCAAGCCATGGACATAGGACTATGGTGGTATATGGTGGTGGTTGTTAGGACAAAAAGGGAGAATATAGTCTCACATCAACTAGGCGTATCAATGGGCTATGGAGATGCCCATTAATAGATATCAATGTGAGTGAGTAGGGATTGCCATGCAACGGATGCACTAGAGCTATAAATGTATGAAAGCTCAACAAAAGAAACTAAGTGGGTGTGCATCCAACTTGCTTGCTCACGAAGACCTAGGACATTTTGAGGAAGCCCATCATTGGAATATACAAGCCAAGTTCTATAATGAAAAATTCCCACTAGTATATGAAAGTGACAACATAGGAGACTCTCTATCATGAAGATCATGGTGCTATTTTGAAGCACAAGTGTGGAAAAGAGATAGTAGCAATTGTCCCTTCTCTATTTTTCTCTCATTTTTTTCTTTTTTTTCTTTTTTTCTTTGTCCTTTCTTTTTTTTTCTTTTTGGCCTTTCTCTTTTTTTCTCTGGCCTTCTTTTTTTCTTCTTTTTGGCCTTTCTCCTTTTTTTTCTTTCTTTTAAAGTCTGAAGTCTATCCCGACTTGTGGGGGAATCATAGTCTTCATCAACCTTTCCTCACTGGGACAATGCTCTAATAATGAAGATCATCACACTTTTATTGATTTACAACTCAAGAATTACAACTCAAAGCTAGAACAAGATATGACTCTATATGAATGCCTCTGGCGGTGTACCAGGATATGCAATGAATCAAGAGCGACATGTACGAAAATTATGAAGGTGGCCTTGCCACAAATACGATGTCAACTACATGATAATGCAAAGAGCAATATGACAATGATGATGCGTGTCATAATAACGGAACGGTGGAAAGTTGCATGGCAATATATCTCGGAATGGCTATGGAAATGCCATAATAGGTAGGTATGGTGGCTGTTTTGAGGAAGGTAAATAATGGGTGCATGATACCGGCGAAAGTTGCACGGTATAAAAGAATCTAGCTAAGTGGAAGGGTGAGTGTGCGTATAATCAATGGACTCACATTAGTCATAAAGAACTCATATACTTATTGCAAAAGTCTACTTAGCCCTCGAAGCAAAGTACTACTATGCATTCCCCTAGAGGGATAGATTGGTAGGAAAAGACCATCGCTCTTCCCCGACTGCCACTCATAAGGAAGACAATCAAAAGAGCACGTCATGCAACAAATTTGTCACACAACTTTTACCATACGTGCATGCTACGGGACTAGCCAACTTCAACACAAGTATTTCTCAATTTCATAATTACCCACTAGCATGACTCTAACATTACTACCTTTATATCTCAAAACAATTATCAAGCATCAAATTGATCCTAGTGTTTAATGCACTTTCTATGATAGTTTTTATTATACCCAAATTGGATGCTCATCATTCTAGGACCAAATTCATAACCATAGAAAATACCATGTTGTTCTAAGAGACTCTCAAAATGATATAAGTGAAGCATGAGAGAGTAGCAATTTTTACAAAATTAAGCCACCACTGTGCTCTAAAAGATATAAGTGACGCACTAGAGCAAAAACTATCTAGCTCAAAAGATATAAGTGAAGCACATAGAGTATTCTAATAAATTCTAATCAAGTGGGATTCTCCCAAAAGGTGTGTACAGCAAGGATGATTGTGGCAAACTAAAAAGCAAATACTAATATCATACACAATGCTCCAAGCAAAACACATATCATGTGGCGAATAAAAATATAGCTCCAAGTAAAGTTACCAATGAACAAAGACGAAAGAGGGGATGCCTTCCAGGGGCATCCCCAAGCTTAGGATTTTGGCTATTCTTGAATATCTTGGGGTTCCATGGGCATCCCCAAGCTTAGGATTTTGCCACTCCTTATTCCATAGTCCATCAAATCTTTACCCAAAACTTGAAAACTTCACAACACAAAACTCAACAGGAAATCTCATAAGCTCCGTTAGTGAAAGAAAGCAAAGCCACCACATAAGGTACTTTAATGAAATCATTCTTTATTTATATTGGTGTTAAACCTACTGTATTTCAAGTTCTCTATGGTTCATACCACTTAATACTAGCCATAGATGCATCAAAATAAGCAAATAACACACGAAAGGCAGAATCTGTCAAAAACAGAACAGTCTGTAGCAATCTGTAACTAACGCAAACTTCTGGAACTCTAAAACTCCTACCAAAATAGGAAGTCCTGGACAATTTGTCTATTGATCTACAGCAAAAAGAATCAATGAAAAATCACGTTTCTGTGATTTATTGAATTGTTTCTCGTGAGCACAAAGTTTTTGTCTTTCAGCAGAATCAAATTAACTATCATCATAGGTTATCCTATAGGTTCTACTTGGCACAAACACTAATTAAAACATGAAAACACATCTAAACAAAAGGTAGATGCAAAATTTATTACTAAACAGGAATAAAAACAAATAACACAAATAAAATTGGGCTGCCTCCAAACTAGTGCTATCGTTTAACGCCCCTAGCTAGGCATAAAAGCGAAGATAGATCTAAGTAGTGCCATCTTTGGCACTCGATTCATAAGTAGATCGCATGATAGATTCATAAGGTAATTTAATTTTCTTTCTTGTAAAATGCTCCATGCCCTTCCTTAATGGAAATTGGAATCTAATATTCCCTTCCTTCATATCAATAATTGCGCCAATCGTTCTAAAGAAAGGTCTACCAAGTATCGTAGGGCAAGAAAGATTGCAATCTATATCAAGAACGATAAAATCTACGGGCACCAATTTTATATTTGCAACAATGAGAACATCATTAATCCTTCCCATTGGCTTCTTAATGGTGGAATTTTCAAGGTGCAAATTTAAAGAGCAATCATCAAGATCATGTAAACCTAGAATATCACATAAAGTTTTCGGAATCGTGGAAACACTAGCACCCAAATCACACAAAGCAAAATATCATAATCTTTAATGTTAATCTTTGTAGTAGGTTCCCACTCATCATTAAGTTTTCTAGGTATAGAAACTTCCAAATTAAGTTTTTCATCAAAAGATTGCATCAAGGCATCAACAATATGTTTGGTAAAAGCTTTATTTTGACTACAAGCATGAGGAGAATTCACAACGGATTGCAACAAGGAAATACAAATTTCTAAAGAACAATTATCATAATCAAATTCCTTGAAATCCAAGATAGTGGGTTCAATGCTATTTAAATTCATGACCTCTCCAATCCCACTTTTACCAATTTTAGCATCAAGATCTAAAAACTCCGAATTATTGGGACACCTTCTAACTAAAGTTGACTCATCTCCAGTCCCATTATTATTACATATTGCAAAACAAGGATCTAATAGGGGACACATCAATAACTTTAAGATGTTCGTCAATATTTTCATGGAAACTAGAAGAACACACTTTTACAAAGCAATCTTTCTTAGCACGCAATCTAGCGGTTCTTTCTTTGCACTCGTCAATGGACACTCTCATCGCTTTGAGATACCCATTGATATCATGCTTAGGGGGAGTAGATCTAAGTTTAAGAGAATCAACATCAAGCGAAAGTCTATCAATGTTCCTAGCCAAATCATCAACTTTGAGCAATTTTTCTTCAAGCAAAGCGTTAAAATTCTTTTGAGAGATCATAAATTCTTTCACACTATTCTCAAAATCAGAGGGTATCTTATTAAAATTACCAAAAGAATTATTGTAGGAATTTGCATAATTATTAGAGGAATTACTAGGGAACGGTCTAGGATTAAAGTTTCCTCTATAAGCATTGTTTCCAAAATTATTCCTACCAAAAAAATTTACATCCATAGATTCATTATTATTCTTAATCAAGGTAGATAAAGGCATATCATTGGGATCAAAATAAGCACTCTTAGTAGCAAACAATCTCATAAGTTCATCCATCTTTCCACTTAAAACATTAATTTCTTCTATAGCATGCACTATTTTACTAGTAGATCGTTCGGTGTACCATTGAGAATAATTAGCCATAATATTATCAATAAGTTTTGTAGCATCTCATAAAGTGATTTCCATAAACATGCCTCCCGTGGCCGAATCTAAAAGATTTCTAGAAGCAAAGTTTAATCCGGCATAAAAAATTTGTATGATCATCCATAAATTCAAACCATGAGTAGGGCAATTGCGAATCATCAATTTCATTCTTTCCCAAGATTGGGAAACATGCTCATGATCAAGTTGTTTAAAATTCATAATATCATTCCTAAGAGTGATGATCGTAGCGGGAGGAAAATACTTAGAGATAAAAGCATCTTTGCACTTGTTCCAAGACTCAATACTATTTTTAGGCAAAGACGAAAACCAAATTTTTGCATGATCTCTAAGTGAAAACGGAAATAACTTCAATTCAACAATATCATTATCTGTATCTTTCTTCTTTTGCATATCACACAAATCAACAAAGTTGTTTAGATGGGTAGCAGCATCTTCACTAGGAAGGACGATGAATTGATCTTTCATAACAAGATTCAGGAAAGCAGTATTGATTTCGCAAGACTCAACATCATTAAGAGGAGCAATCGGAGTACTAAAGAAATCATTATTATTGGTATTGGAGAAATCACACAATTTGGTATTATCTTGCGCCATGGCAACAAGTAATCCAACACACAAGCAAACAGAAAAAGGCAAGCAAAAAAGAGAGGAGAAGATTGGGAAAGAGAGGGCGAATAAAATGGCAAGGGTGAAGTGGGGGAGAGGAAAACGAGAGGCAAATGGAAAATAATGTAAATCCGAGGGAGATGAGTTTGTGATGAATACTTGGTATGTCTTGACTTGAGCGAAGACCTCCCCGGCAACGGTGCCAGAAATCCTTCTTGCTATGTCTTGAGCTTGCGTTGGTTTTCCTTGAAGAGGAAAGGGTGATGCAGCAATAGTAGCGTAAGTATTTCCCTCAGTTTTTGAGAACCAAGGTATCAATTCAGTAGGATGCTCCTCAAAAGTCCCACACACCTACACAAACAAACAAAGAACTTGTAACCAACGCAATAAAGGGGTTGTCAATCCCTTCATGGCCACTTGCGAAAGTGAGATCTGATAGAGATAGTATGATAAGATAAATATTTTTGGTATTTTTATGATATAGATTGGAAAGTAAAGATGCAAAAAAGTAGATTGAAAGCTTATATGATTAAAGATAGACCTGGGGGCCATAGGTTTCTCTAGTGGCTTCTCTCAAAATAGTATAAGTATTACGGTGGGTGAACAAATTACTATCAAGCAATTGATAGAAAAGTGAACAATTATGAGATTATCTAGGCATGATCATGTATATAGGCATCACGTCCGCAACAAGTAGACCGACTCCTGCCTGCATCTACTACTATTGCTCCACACATCAATCGCTATTCGGCATGCATCTAGAGTATTAATTTCATAAGAACAGAGTAACACATTAAGAAAGATGACATGATGTAGAGGGATAAACTCATGCAATATGATATAAAACCCATCTTTTTATCCTCGATGGCAACAATACAATACGTGCCTTGCTGCCCCTGCTGTCACTGGGAAAGGACACCACAAGATTGAAACCAAAGATAAGTACTTCTCCCATTGCAAGAAAGATCAATCTAGTAGGCCAAACCAAACTGATAATTCGAAGAGACTTGCAAAGATAACTCAATCATACATAAAAGAATTCAGAGGAGATTCAAATATTTCTCATAGATAAACTTGATCATAAACCCACAATTCATCGGATCTCGACAAAGACACCGCAAAAAGAGTTACATCAAATAGATCTCCACAAGAGAGGGGGAGAACATGGTATTGAGATCCAAAAAGAAAGAAGAAGCCATCTGGCTAATAACTATGGACCCGAAGGTCTGTGGTAAACTACTCACAACTCATCGAAGGGGCTATGGTGTTGATGTAGAGGCCCTCCATGGTCGATTCCCCCTCCGACGGAGCGCCGGCGAAGGCTCCTAGATGGGATCTCGCGGATACAAAAGGTTACGGCGGTGGAAATTGTATTTCGGTGGCTCCCTGGATGTTTTCGGGGTACGTGGATATATATAGGAGGAAGAAGTATGTCGGTGGAAGCCCAAGGGGCCCACGAGACAGGGGGGCACACCCTATAGGGGTGGGCGCGCCCTCCACCCTTGTGGCCACCTGGGCTACTTCTTGGCTTGCACTCCAAGTCCTCTGGATTGTATTTGTTCCAAAAAGATCGCTCCCAAATGTTTCATTCTGTTTGGACTCTGTTTGATATTCCTTTTCTTTGAAATACTGAAATAGGCAAAAAAACAGCAATACGGGCTGGGCCTCCGGTTAGTAGGTTAGTCCCAAAAATGATATAAATGTGTAAAATAAAGCCCATAAACATCCAAAACAGGTAATATAATAGCATGGAACAATCAAAAATTATAGATACATTGGAGACGTATCATTCAAATCCTTAATGATATTCAATACCCCTCTGATCTTGAACATGAACATTCTTTGTGAGTAGTTACTTTTGTTTCTGAGGACATGGGAGAGGTCTTGTTATAAGTAATCATGTGAATTTGGTATTCGTTCGATATTTTGATGAGATGTATGTTGTCTTTCCTCTAGTGGTGTTATGTAAACGTCGACTACATGACACTTCACAATGATTTCGGCCTAGAGGAAGGCATTTTGAAGCAATAAGTAGATGATGGGTTGCTAGAGTGATAGAAGCTTAAACCCTAGTTTATGTGTTGCTTTGTAAGGGGATGATTTGGATCCACATGTTTCATGCTATGGTTGGATTTATCTTAATTCTTCTTTTGTAGTTGCAGATGCTTGCAAGAGGGGTTAATCATAAGTGGGAGGCTTGTCCAAGTAAGGACATCACCCAAGCATCGGTCCACTCACATATCAAATTATCAAAGTAACAAACGCGAATAATATGAGCATGATGAAAACTAACTTGACAGTAATTCCCATGTGTCCTCATGAGCGCTTTGCTTTATATAAGAATTTGTCCAGGCTTGTCATTTGCAAGAAAAAGGATTGGGCTGCCTTGTTGTACCCTTGTTACACTTATTACTGAAGGAAATATGCCCTAGAGGCAATAATAAAGTTATTATTTATTTACTTATTTCATGATAAATGTTTATTATTCATGCCAAAATTGTATTAACCGGAAACTTAGTACATGTGTGAATACATAGACAAAAACATATAGTCCCTAGTATGCCTCTACTTGACTAGCTCGTTAATCAAAGATGGTTATGTTTCCTAACCATAGACATGTGTTTTCATTTGATGAACGGGATCACATCATTAGGAGAATGATGTGATGGACATGACCCATCCGTTAACTTAGAATTATGATTGTTTCAGTTTCATTGCTACTGCTTTCTTGATGACTTATAGAAGTTCCTCAGACTATGATATTATGCAACTCCCGAATACCCAAGGAACACTTTATGTGCTACCAAACATCACAACGTAAATGGGTGATTATAAAGGTGCTCTACAGGTGTCACCGAAGGTGTTTGTTGGGCTGGCATAGATCGAGATTAGGATTTGTCACTCCGTGTTTCAGAGAGGTATCTCTGGGCCCTCTTGGTAATACTCATCATTATAAGCCTTGCAAGCATTGTGACTAATGAGTTAGTTGCAGGATGAAGTATTACAGAACAAGTAAAGAGACTTGCCGATAATGAGATTGAACTAGGTATAATGATACCGACGATCGAATCTCGGGCAAGTAACATACCGATGACAAAGGGAACAACGTATGTTGTTATGCGGTTTGACCGATAAAAATCTTCGTAGAATATGTAGGAACCAATATGAGCATCCAGGTTCCGCTATTGGTTATTGACTGAAGACGTGTCTCGGTCATGTCTACATAGTTCTTGAACCCGTAGGGTCCGCACGCTTAACGTTCAATGATGATTGGTATTATGAGTTTATGTGATTTGATGTACCGAAGGTTGTTCGGAGTCTCGGATGTGATCATGTACATCACGAAGAGTCTCGAAATGGTCAAGACATAAAGATTGATATATTGGATGGCTATGTTTGGATACCGGAAGTGTTCCGGAGAAGTTTCGGGTAAAACCGGAATACCGGGGGGTTAACGGAACCCCCCGGGGGGTTAATGGGCCTACATGGGCTTTAGTGGAAGAGAGGAGGAGGAGGCCAAATGGAGGCGCCCCCTGAAGCCCAATCCGAATTGGGGAGGGGGGCCAGCCCCCCTTTCCTTCTCTCCCTCTTCCTCTTTCCTTCCCCTCCTAGTTGGACTAGGAAAAGCGGAACCTACTCCTAGTAGGAGTAGGATTCCTCCCCTTGAGGCGCGCCCCATGATGCCGGCCGACCCCCTCCTCCCCTCCTTTATATACGGGGGAGGGGGCACCCCATAGACACACAAGTTGATCTTTAGCCATGTGCGGTGCCCCCCTCCACAGTTTTCCACCTCGGTCATATCGTCGTAGTGCTTAGGCGAAGCCCTGCGCCGGTAACTTCATCATCACCGTCACCACACTGTCATGCTGACGAAACTCTCCTCAACCTCAGCTGGAGAGTTCGAGGGACGTCACCGAGCTGAACGTGTGCAGATCACGGAGGTGCTATGCGTTTGGTACTTGATCGGTTGGATCACGAAGACGTTCGACTACATCAACCCCGTTACATAACGCTTCCAATTTTGGTCTACGAGGGTACGTAGACACACTCACCCCCTCGTTGCTATGCATCACCTAGATAGATCTTGCGTGATCGTAGGAATTTTTTTGAAATTACTGCATTCCCCAACAGTGGCATCCGAGCCAGGTCTATGTGTAGATCTTATACGCACGAGTAGAATACAAAGAGTTGTGGGCGATAATAGTCATACTACTTACCAGCATGTCATACTTTTATTCGGTGGTATTGTTGGATGAAGCGGCCTAGACCGACATTACATGACAGCGTTCATGAGACTGGTTCTACCGACGTGCTTCGCACACAAGTGGCTAGTGGGTGTCTGTTTCTCCAACTTTAGTTGAATCGAGTTTGACTACGCCCTGTCCTTCTTGAAGGTTAAAACAACACACTTGACGAAAAATTGTTGTGGTTTTGATGCATAGGTAAGAACAGTTTTTGCTAGAAGCCCATAGCAGCCACGTAAAACTTGCAACAACAAAGTAGAGGACGTCTAACTTGTTTTTGGAGGGCTTGCTATGATGTGATATGGTCAAGACATAATGTGATATAATTTGTTGTATGAGATGATCTTGTTTTGTAGCAAAGTTATCGGCAACTGGCAGGAGCCATATGGTTGTCGCTTTATTGTACGCAATGCAATCGCCATGTAATCGTTTTGCTTTATCACTAAGCGGTAGCGATAGTCGTAGTAACAATAGTTGGTGAGACGACAATGGTGCTACGATAGAGATCAAGGTGTCGCGCCGGTGACGATGGAGATCATGACGATTCTTCGGTGATGATGATGGTCATATCTCGGGTTAAACTTGACGAGCTTAGCATATGTAGATATGGCCTCGGAACACTAAGACCGAAGGTCGAGCGTGAATCATATAGTAGATATGATCAACATACTGATGTTCACCATTGAAAAGTCCTCCATCTCACGTGATGATCGGACATGGTTTAGTTGATATGGATCACGTAATCATTTAGATGACTAGAGGGATGTCTATCTAAGTGGAAGTTCTTAAGTAATATGATTAATTGAACTTTAATTTATCATGAAGTTAGTCCTCATAGTATTTTGCAAATTATGTTGTAGATCAATAGCTCGCGTTGTAGCCTTCCTATGTTTTTATATATTCCTAGATAAAACTAAGTTTAAAGATGATAGTAGCAATGATGCGGACTGGGTCCGTGATCTGAGGTTTATCCTCATTGCTGCATAGAAGAATTATGTCATTGATGCACCGCTAGGTGACAGACCTATTGCAGGAGCAGATGCAGACGTTATGAACGTTTGGCTAGCACAATATGATGACTACTTGATAGTTTAGTGCATGATGCTTAATGGCTTAGAATCAGGACTTCAAAAACGTTTTGAACGTCATGGAATATATGAGACGTTCCAGGAGTTGAAGTTAATATTTCAAGCAAATACCCTAGTTGAGAGGTATGAAGTCTCTAACAAGTTCTAAAGCTAAAAGATGGAGGAGAATAGCTCAAGCAGTGAGCATGTGCTCAGATTGTCTGGGTACTACAATCACTTGAATCAAGTGGGAGTTAATCTTCCATATAAGTTAGTGATTGAAAGAGTTGTCTAGTCACCATCACCAAGTTACTGGAACTTCATGATGAACTATAATATGAAAGAGTTCTCTAGTCACCATCACCATCACCAAGTTACTGGAAATTCCTGAGCTCTTTGTGATGCTGAAAATCGACGAAGGTAGAAATCAAGAAAGAGCATCAAGTGTTGATGATTGACAAGACCACTAGTTTAAAGAAAAGGGCAAAGGGAAAGAAAGGGAACTTCAAGTAGAATGGCAAGCAAGTTGTCACTCCCGTTGAGGGAGTCCTGGACTAGGGGGTGTCCGGATAGCCGAACTATCATCATCGGCCGGACTCCAAGACTATGAAGATACAAGATTGAAGACTTCGTCCCGTGTCCGGATGGGACTTTCCTTGGCGTGGAAGGCAAGCTTGGCGATACGGATATGTAGATCTCCTACCATTGTAACCAACTCTATGTAACCCTAGCCCTCTCCGGTGTCTATATAAACCGGATGGCTTTAGTCCGTAGGACAACAAACAATAACAACAATCATACCATAGGCTAGCTTTTAGAGTTTAGCCTCCTTGATCTCGTGGTAGATCTACTCTTGTAATACCCACATCATCAATATCAATCAAGAAGGACGTAGGGTTTTACCTCCATCAAGAGGGCCCGAACCTGGGTAAAACATCGTGTCCCTTGTCTCCTGTTACCATCCGCCTAGACGCACAGTTCGGGACCCCCTACCCGAGATCTGCCGGTTTTGACACCGACATTGGTGCTCTCATTGAGAGTTCCTCTGTGTAGTCACAGATAGGCTCGATGGCTCCTTCGATCATCAACAACGACGCGGTCTAGGGTGAGACTTTTCTCCCTGGACAGATCTTCGTATTCGGCGGCTTTGCACTGCAGGCCAATTCGGTTGGCCATCTGGAGCAAATCGAAAGCTACGCCCCTGGCCGTCAGGTCAGATTTGGAAGTCTTAACTTCACGGCTGACATCCGCGGAGACTTGATCTTCAACGGATTCGAGCCACAGCCGAGCGTGCCGCACTGTCACGACGGGCATGATTTAGCTCTGCTGCCGGACAGTGCCCTGGAGGCCGCACACGAATCCGCTCTGACCCTCGATTCGGAGCCGGTTGGGCAGACCGAGGACGGGTGGTCAGACACCGCCTCGGGGGCTGCAACCTCTACGGCGATAGAGCCGAATACTGACTTTGTCCCTTTTGAAGCTCGTGACTCCAAGGTGCTGGACTCCTTGCCGGACTCCGAACCTCCCGCGCCCCTTTCAATCGAATCCGATTGGGCGTCGATCATAGAGTTCACCGCCGTGGACATCTTTCAACACTCATCTTTTGGTGACGTCCTGAGTTCGCTAAAGCATCTCTCGTTATCAGGAGAGCCCCGGCCGGACTACGGTCAGGACGGTTGGGATGTGGACGACGAAATTCAAAACCCACCCACCACCCACTTAGTAGCCACTGTCGACGATTTAACCGACATGCTAGACTTCGACTCCGAAGACATCGATGGTATGGACGACGATGCCGGAGACGACCAAGAATCAGCGCCTACTGGGCACTGGAAAGCCACCTCAACCCACAACATATACATGGTGGATACACCAAAAGGAAGTGATGACGAGGAACAACGGGACGCGGCGAAGGATAATTCCCCCGAAAAACAACAAAAGCAGCGACGCAAGCGCCGCCCGAAGTCCCGCCTCGATAACAACAGCACCCATACGGACCCAGCCGTAGAGCAGGGCGAACCAATGGACGAGCAACCCATCCCCGGCGAAAACAATAGTCCAGACGATCTCACACCGGACACATCACCGGAGCATAAGAACCTTCACAGAGGGCTCGTCGCCACTACAAGAAGTTTGAAGAAGCAAAAGCGGAAGCTCAAAGCGGCGGAAGACGTACTCAGAATGAGATGGAGCAAAGTACTCAAGACCGCAGATAAATACGGCGACAGTCACCACGCAAAGAGCTACCCAAAGCGCAAGCTTCTGCCCGAATTTGACGAGGAGGCCGTAGAGCCCCCACAGTCAAAAAAGAAAGAGGCCACCTGGCCGGATAGACGACCAGCTAACAGAGCGGCAAGCGGCGCCGCACATAATCCGGCACACTTTCCAAATAAGGATCCTAGCAAAAAGGTTGGCCCAGTCAGGTCCATCTATGGGCCAAAAAAGAAGGCTCCAGGAAGCAACACAACCCGCTGAGTGTTCGAACATAATGGCACAACTAAATACAGGGGCGCCGCACACCCACTATGCTTCACCGACGAGGTACTGGATCATGAATTTGCAGCCGGATTCAAGCCCGTAAACATAGAAGCATATGACGGAACAACAGACCCCAGAGTCTGGATTGAGGATTATATCCTACACATACATATGGCTAGAGGAGACGATCTCCACGCCATAAAATACCTACCCCTCAAGCTCAAAGGGCCAGCTCGGCATTGGCTCAAAAGCCTCCCAGAAAGTACCATTGGAAGTTGCGAAGAGCTTGAGGATGCGTTTCGAGCAAATTTTCAGGGAACTAATGTCCGCCCTCTGGACGCAAACGATTTAAGTCATATAACTCAACAGCTCGGGGAGTCAGCATGCAAATTCTGGAACAGGTTCCTCACCAAAAAGATCCAAATCTTCGACTGTCCGGACGCCGAAGCCTTAGCAGCCTTTAAACATAACGTCCGGGACGAATGGCTCACCAGACACCTCAGCCAGGAAAAACCAAAAACAATGGCCGCACTAACAAGCCTCATGACCCGCTTTGCACGGGGGAAGATAGCTGGCTGGCAAGATGCAGCACCAGCGACCCGAGTACATCCGAGGTCAGGGATGGAAATGGGAAATCACGACGCAGAAAAGATCAGCGCAGGAACAGGGAAAGCGGCCCAGATAGCACGGAGGTCAACGCCGGATTCAAAAGATCTCGGCCGAATAACAAAACAATGCCCCTTAAGGACAACAGTGATGAGCTATCCAACCTAAACAAAATTTTGGATAGGATATGTCAAATCCACAGCACCCCCGGGAAGCCTGCAAACCATACCCACAGAGATTGTTGGGTCTTCAAGCAGTCCGGCCGACTTAACGCCGAACACAAGGGGCTCGACACACCAAGCGAAGACGATGACGAATCCCACAAGCAGTAGACCGGAGCAAAGAAGACTTTCCCACTAGAGGTCAAAACAGTGAACTCACTTCATGTGATAAATTGTGCGGAAGCGATATAAACCTGCTATACAAGGACACCATCCACAGAATGGGGATAGACCCTACCAAGATTTTCCATAGCAACAATTCCTTTAAAGGAGTGACGCCAGGCCCTTATGCCAAGTGTACAGGCTTTGTACTACTAAAAATTGTGTTCGGTTCACCCGACAATTTCCGTCGCGAAAAGCTAATCTTCCGTATCACCCCATTCAAAAGTGGCCATCAAGCACCACTGGGACGCGAAGCTTTCGCCCGCTTTAACGCAATACCACATTACGCGTCTCTCACATTCAAAATGCCCAGTTCACGAGGCATAATCCTATCAAAAGGAAACTCCAAGTGTTCCTTGACCACGGAAAATGTGAGACTGCCTTGACAGCCACACATCAATCCAACCTTGCTGATCAAAGCCCCTAAAAATAGGTCATTTAGACCTCGGACACGGTTAGACGAGTCCGGCTTAGATAAACAAGGGGCTTCCCAGCCGCATACCTCTTTACAAGGGGCTGCACGTATAAACAATGAGAGCCAATAAAACTCAGTTTTATTCATCTCCCAAATTATACTATGTTCTAAATACATTTTTTGCATGATATTTTTCCCAAACTAAGTTCTTCTCTTTTATAGATGAACCATGTGCTACACCCGTCCAGGATACAGCACAACGGAGACACAGGCGCAGACGTGCAGCAGGGACCCGTTGCAAGGATTCTTTTCAGATTAAGACCCTGCGTAAACCTTTCTTACTGTCTCTTGTTGATACTCATCCCCCGGTTTCCCACCATAACCAAGGAGGAAGCTGGCGTTTTGGCATTGGCCGCGTCAGAAGTTCTCGCTTGCACCTGGACACTAGGGGCTTTGGGCATTGTTCTGCCCGTTATTATATAGTCTGAATACCTTAGGGAGTGTTCGGTGTCTCGAGTTAGGCCTTATATGCATCAGCTCCGAATCATGTCTTTGGTCAAATGTTGGGTTTGCCCGGCTCCTGTGTTTTGCTGCCTTACGTTCCGCATCGTCGGCTAACGCGGCACTAGGAGAACTACTGCGATTGTGCCCTGGTTCGGCCGGGCGAGCACCTCAGTAGAGAAAGCCGAAAACTGACTGTCATGATATAGCAAGAGACTGGTCAACCACTCGATCGACTATCGGAATGTTTAGAATTCCTACGCTTCGACGAAGGACCGCTTCCCGGTCAGGCACACACGCGCCCCGAGTTGGGAGATCACGGTGCCTCTAGGGGCTATATCGTAGCCCCACCATCGAGTTCCTATGGCTTAGTGAAAGTGATAAAGCATTATAGTCTGGTTGCCTAGTTTGCTATGCTATCACCTCCTTCAAAGGACCAAGATGTTGGATTAAGTGTGAAAATGCGCTTTTTTGCAAACACCCCCGTACTATGTGCGTGGGGGCTGAAGCCAAAGACTGCCATCTTTCAGGTTGTAAATACATATACACTAACGGCCGCACAAGAGATATTTCAAAACTTGAACGCACAAGTATAAAAAGTCGTTATATTATAAAAATGATCTCACAAATCATACACGTCATTTGAACATGACATTTTTGGAGCACTGTGACTCTATTAAACGAGCGCCCTGCAGGACTTCCTCAAAATAGTGCTCGGTGGGTAATCGGCTCTCGTCCGAACCCCGGGACGCAACAACGGTGGCATTCATCTCCGCCCAGTATGTCTTAACACGTGCAAGAGCTATCCGTGCACCCTCTATGCAGGCCGACCGCCTCATCTCCTTGATATGCGGCACCGCCCCTAGGAATTGCTGCAATAAACCAAAATAACTCTTCGGTTTGGGCCTTTCCGGCCACAGATGAGCCCCCATATCCGTCATGGCTAGTCCGGACAATCTATTCAGCTCAGCCCACTCAGCTAACTGATCGGTCAACGGTAGTGGACGCTCCGGACTATGGAATTGAGACCAAAACAGCTCTTCCATTTCATGATCCTTCTGACTTCGGAAGTGCCGAACTGCGTCCGCCGCACTCGCCGCCAAATCTAGATAAGGATCCTCCGCACTCCACAGCTGGCCCAACTGAGCATACTTCGGATCCGTGAATTTCCTACGCAACAGGAAGGGCCTTCCAGCTACAATGTCTCCGGCCTGACGCAGTTCCTCCTTTACAGCCCGCATTGCAGAACGGGCATCCTTGGCTTCGGCGGTGGCCTTCTTTAGGCCCTCTTGCTCCACTTGGCGTTCTCTTTCAAGAACCTCATAGCGGTCGGTAGCATCTTTTAATTTCACGGCCATTACGGCCATTTCCTCCCTGCTTCGGCAGTGAGCAGCCTTCTCGGCTTTTAGCTCCTTTGCTTCCTTCAAGGCAGCCGCATCACTTTTTCGGGCTTGGTCCTTGGCTCGAGCAAGCTCCGCCCGAAGGTCTTCCACAGCAGCGGCACCATCTGCATCAAGCATACATGTTGTAAGGAGTGGGCGTCAGCTCCCTTACCAGGTGACCGCGGAAACACCACTTACCTTGCGACTCGTCAAGTCGTTTATTGACCAGCGTGATGTCCGCATCTGCAACGTCGAGTTGCCGCTTCAGTTCACCAACTCTATCAGTCCGGCTGGCCACCGAACGCTCCGCCACCTGCATAGGAAAGGCAACATTTCGTAACTAAGATTATGATCCCCGGCACGCTGTCGCTTTCGACAACATACCGAGTCTCAGGGGCTACTATCTATACAGGGCGCACCCTATGTGCAAAACTGTCAAAAGGTATGTCATTTTTTTTGCGTACCTCAAAACCCGTCAGTAAACTTCCGATGGCCTCATGTAAGCCGCTTTCAGCGGATGAGATTCTTTGAATCACCGCACTCATTAATGCGCGGTGATCTTCCGAGAGAGATGCCCTCTCGAGCAACCCCTGCAGCTCCATCGGCCGCACTCCAGCGGGTGTCGAACTCCCAGGCCCCGACGGACTCGGGGAGACCCTCCGTGACGACACCTCAGGGTCGTCCGCCCCGCCTGATGGGACGGCAAATGGAGGTGTTTCGCTCTCCATCATCTCCGGACGAAGATACCCCGAGGATGAGCTCTGCTGGGAAGGGCTGAGATCCAAACTACAAGGTAAAAACTTCGATTATCCTTAGAACTGAAATAGGGATGTCCTTTATTATAAAACTTCCCTTTTTTCTACTTACGGCTCGCTGGAGGGCTGATTCCTTTGGGGAGACTGTACGGCCGGGACTCCTCCCGGCATAGGACCTTCCGGTGCAGATTTCTTTCCCCGCTTCGAGGCTTTGGCCCCCGGGTTTTCGGAAGTGGTCCTCTTCCCCCCTGGAGGGAGGGATTCTTGATTCCCCCCTTGCTGAGAGCCTCCTTAACGGAGGTGGTAGTTTCCCTGTTCCCCCCTTCGCCTTCCTCCGGAGGCGCAACCTCCAACATTTTGATTAACACGGGATCCGGCGTGGTCTCAGGGAGGGGGGCCGGACACCGTATCAGTTTTGCTTGCGCTATCCACTCCTGTTCAAGGGATAGCTGGTTAAAAGGCAAATCCATGATAAATAAATGGATGATATGTCCGGTCACAGGGCTACTTACTTGAGTATCCAGGCGATTGCAGCTTAGGCCAGCGTCCTCGGTCAAGTCCGGACACACTTCTTGTGATCCGAAGAACAGTTTGTACATCTCCACGGGTTTTGTACCCATAAAGTGTTGGAGAGGTCATGGTCCCTCCGGATTGAATTCCCACAGGCGAAGGGGGCGACGTTTGCAGGGCAGAAGACGCCGAATCAGCGTAACCTTCGTCACTACGGCCAGATTGATCTCCCTCTCTTGGAGATCTCGAATCCGGCCCTGCAATAGAGGTACGTCCTTGGACGGCCCCCAGTCGAACCCTTTATTGACCCACGATGTCAGCTGTGGTGGAGGGCCCGGGCGAAAGGCGGGCGGCAGCCTCTGCCTGCTGCCCCTGGGAGTGGTGATATAGAACCACTCATGTTGCAACAAACCGAGCTCCTCCTGAAAAGAGCCCTCGGGCCATGGAGCGTCGGCCCTCTTGCTTATAAACGCCCCTCCGCACTCTGCCTGACGCTCCTCAATCATCCTCGGCTCCACATTGAAGGTTTTGAGCCACAAACCAAAGTGAGGGGTAGTGCGGAGGAAGGCTTCGCAGATGACAATAAACGATGAGATATGGAGGATAGACTCCGGAGCCAGGTCATGGAATTCCAGCCCATAGTAAAACAAGAGCCCCCTCACGAAGGGATAGATCGGGAAGCCTAGACCCCGACGGAGGTGAGGCACGAACACGATGCTCTCGCCAGGCTCCGGGGTAGGAATGACTTGCCCTTGGGCAGGCAACCTATGCGAAATCTCATAGGTTAAGTACCTGGCATCCCTAAGCTTTAGCACGTCCTCTTCCGTGACGGAGGAGGGCATCCAGGGCCCTGAAGGTCGGAGCTGGACATTGTCGAAGGTCCGAAGTACCCGAATCTAGAGCCCTGGGTGTTGGAACTCGGGGCGAGGGGCGGATTCGATTGAGGATTGAAGAAAAGAAATGGGCCTTGGTCTCATTATAAAGGGGGAGAATACCAAGAGCCATCTCCATGACCGTTTAGAACTCGCCTTCGATAGAGGGGGCGTGAACGGGCGCGGTTGGGTTACCCACGCCCGTATTGATGAGAATCCCGGAATAAGGGAAACACGATCTCTGCTTCGACAAGACGTGCCAAGGAAACCGCTTCTCTAAACGCGCTGAGGCGGTATAATAAAAACGATTCAAGTAAAGGCTTGATTGTGGTGTGACGTCACGCCACGAAATATTCAGCAGATTGAACTTGAGTAAATATTATTCTCTCTACGGTGGAATGTGGAATTTATTTTGCAGAGCCGGACACTATCCTGGTGTTCACAATCTTCTACAAACTATTCGGAGAAGGAACCCGCCTTGCAATGCCGAAGACAATATGCGCGCCGGACTCGTCGTCATTGAAGCCTGGTTCAGGGGCTACTGAGGGAGTCCTGGACTAGGGGGTGTCCAGATAGCCGAACTATCATCATCGGCCGGACTCCAAGACTATGAAGATACAAGATTGAAGACTTCGTCCCGTGTCTAGATGGGACTTTCCTTGGCGTGGAAGGCAAGCTTGGCGATACGGATATGTAGATCTCCTACCATTGTAACCGACTCTATGTAACCCTAGCCCTCTCCGGTGTCTATATAAACCGGATGGCTTTAGTCCGTAGGACAACAAACAATAACTACAATCATACCATAGGCTAGCTTTTAGGGTTTAGCCTCCTTGATCTCGTGGTAGATCTACTCTTGTAATACCCACATCATCAATATCAATCAAGCAGGACGTAGGGTTTTACCTCCATCAAGAGGGCCCGAACCTGGGTAAAACATCGTGTCCCTTGTCTCCTGTTACCATCCGCCTAGACGCACAGTTCGGGACCCCCTAACCGAGATCCGCCGGTTTTGACACCGACACCCGTGAAGAAGCCCAAAGTTGGACCTAAGCCTGAAACTGAGTGCTTCTACTGCAAAGGAAATGGTCACTGGAAGCGGAACTACCCCAAATATTTGGCGGATAAGAAGGATGGCAAAGTGAACAAAGGTATATTTGATATACAGATTATTGATGTGTACTTTACTAGTGTTCATAGCAACCCTTGGGTATTTGATACAGGTTCAGTTGCTAAAATTAGTAAATCGAAACGGGAGTTGCAGAATGAACAGAGACTAGTTAAGGGTGAAGTGACGATGTGTGTTGGAAGTGGTTCCAAGATTGATATGATCATCATCGCACACTCCCTATACTTTCGGGATTAGTGTTGAACCTAAATAAATATTATTTGGCGTTTGTGTTGAGCATGAATATGATTTGATCATGTTTATTGCGATACGGTTATTCATTTAAAGTCAGAGAATAATTGTTGTTCTATTTATATGAATAAAACCTTCGATGGCCATACACACAATGAAAATAGTCTATTGGATCTTGATCGTAGTGATACACATATTCATAATATTGATGCCAAAAGATGCCAAGTTGATAATGATAGTGCAACTTATTTGTGGCACTACCGTTTGGGTCATATCGGTGTAAAGCTCCTCAAGAAACTCCATAAAGATGGACTTTTGGATTACTTGATTATGAATCATTTGATACTTGCGAACCGGGCCTTATAGGCAACAGGACTAAAACTCCGTTCTCCGAAACAATGGAACGAGTTACTGACTTATTGGAAATAATACATACTGATGTATGCAGTCCAATGAGTGTAGATGCCCATGGCGGGTATTGTTATTTTCTGACCTTCACAGATAATTTGAGCAGATATGGGTATATCTACTTAAATGAAACACAAGTCTGGAACATTTAAAAAGTTCAAAGAATTTCAGAGTGAAGTGGAGAATCATTGTAACGAGAAAATAAAGTTTCTACGATCTGATCACAAAGGCGAATATTTGAGTTATGAGTTTGGCCTTCATTAAAACAATGTGGAATAGTCTCACAGCTCTCGCCACCTGGAACACCACAGCGTAATGGTGTGTCCGAACGCCATAACCACACTTTATTAGATATGGTGCGATCTACGATGTCTCTTACCAATTTACCACTATCGTTTTGGGGTTATGCATTAGAGACAGCTGCATTCACTTTAAACAGGGCACCATCAAAAATCCGTTGAGACGGCGCCTTATGAACTGTGGTTTGGCTAGAAACCAAAGTTGTCGTTTCTTAAAGTTTGGGGTTGCGATGCTTATGTGAAAAAGCTTCAACCTGATAAGCTCAAATCCAAATCGGAGAAGTGCATATTCATAGGATACCCAAAGGAAACTGTTGGGTACACCTTGTATCACAGATCCGAAGGCAAGATATTCATTGCTAAGAATGGATGCTTTCTAGAGAAGGAGTTTCTCTCGAAAGAAGTGAGTGGGAGGAAAGTAGAGCTTGATGAGGTAATTGTACCTTCTCCCGAATTGGAAAGTAGTTCATCACATAAATCAGTTCTAGTGATTCCTACACCAATTAGTGAGGAAGCTAATGATGATGATCATGAAACATCAGATCAAGTTACTACCAAACCTCGTAGGTCAACAAGAGTACGATCTGCACCAGAGTAGTATAGTAATCCTATTATGGAAGTCATGTTACTAGACCATGATGAACCTATGAACTATGAGGAAGCGATGATGAGCCCAGATTATGTGAAATGGCTTGAGGCCATGAAATCTGAGATGGGATCCATGTATGAGGACAAAGTGTAGACTTTGGTGGACTTGTCCGATGATCGGCAAACCATTAAGAATTAATGGATCTTCAAGAGGAAGATGAACACTGGTAGTAGTGTTACTATCTACAAAGCTCGACTTGTCGCAAAAAGGTTTTCGACAAGTTCAAGATGTTGACTACAATGAGATTTTCTCAACTGTAGCGATGCTTAAACCCGTCCGAATCATGTTAGCAGTTGCCATATTTTATGAAATCTAGCAAATGGATGTCAAAACTACAATCCTTAAATAGATATTTCTTAAAGAAGAGTTGTATATGATGCAACCAGAAGGTTTTGTCAATCCTAAAGGTACTAACAAGGTGTGCAAGCTCGAGCCATCCATCTATAGACTGGTGCAAGCATCTCGGAGTTGGAATATACGCTTTGATGAGTTGATCAAAGCATATAGTTTTATACAGACTTGCGGTGAAGCCTGTATTTACAAGAAAGTGAGTGGGAGCTCTGTAGCATTTCTAATATTATATGTGGATGACATATTGTGGAATGGAAATGATATAGAATTTCTGGATAGCATGAAGGGATACTTGAATAAGAGTTTTTCAATGAAAGACCTCGGTGAAGCTGCTTACATATCGGGCATCAAGATCTATAGATAGATCAAGACGCTTGATAAGATTTTTCAATGAGTAAATACCTTGACAAGTTTTTGAAAGAGTTCAAAATGGACCGGTCAAAGAAGAAGTTCTTGTCTGTATTACAAGGTGTAAAGTTGAGTAAGACGTATTGTATACCTTTCCATGAGTCAAAGCCCGACCACGTCAGAAGATAGAAAGAGAATGAAAGTCATTCCCTATGCCACAGTCATAGGTTGTATAAGGTATGCTATGCCGTGTACCAGACCTATTGTATACCTTACCATGAGTTTGGCAAGGGGGTACAATAGTGATCTAAGAGTAGATCACTTGACAGCGGTCAAAATTATCCTTGGTAAGGACTAAGGGAATGTTTCTCGGTGATGGGGGTGATAAAGAGTTCGTCGTAAAAAGGTTACGTCGATGCAAGCTTTTACACCAATCTAGATGACTCTAAGTCTCAATCTGGATATGTCGTGGAATTGTCACGGCAGATGTCCTAGTATGAGGACTTAGTCATGGAGCCATCGCAACTAGGTTAGCTTAAAGGGGTTAAACGGGATAAAGGACACGGAGAGTTTATACTGGTTCGGCCCCTTGCGGTGAAGGTAAAGGCCTAATCCAGTTTGAGGTGGTATTGCTTATGGCTCGATTAATAAGGAGCGAATACGCTTGACCTAGATTTTGATCTCATCTTTCTTGCCCTGAACCGACGTTAGGTCATCCCTTTATATACACAAGTTGACGCCCAGCGGATCACGGATTCTCGGACGGCTCATAGACAACGTGTCCTGCTTGGTGACTAAATATACTTGCCTTACAATATAAGTCATACACATATGGTGGTTTACCCTTATGGGCCCTAAGTCGCCCTTGGGCTTTAGGCTCCTGCAAGAACAGCCATCTTCGGTATCCTCACGGGCTTTGTATGGATGAACCACCGTAGGTATAACCCGACCCCTCCTGGGCGAGTCATACCCAATAGTCATATCCCCAACATTAGGCCCTAGATTGATTTGAACTCGTTCATGTCATTCTTCAACACTTCTTGTGAGATCTCATAACCCGCCATGACGTCATCTCCTGCGATTGCGGTAACCCGCCATGACGTCACCTGCCATCAATATCACACAATACCCAATATATCTTAATAGATCCTTTTCTTTAATAGCTATCCCGAAAATCGAGGCGTCCGGTCAGCTGGATAATAATTCTTTGGCCTCCTCGTTTTTCGCGCCCACCTGTTACCCTTCTCCTTATAAATAGGGTCAAATAGCCCTCCTTTCATTTTCCCCTCTCTTCCTTCTCGTCTTCCACCTCTCTCCATGATGCATCTGTACGCCTGAGCACCGCCGCCACAAAGCTCATCGTCTTCCTCATCCTCGGCCGTTGCATCGACCTGAACGGGACCAGAGAAAACTACAATGCCTCTTCACTGCTCCTCGGATCTAGTAAGGACCTTATCTGAAGGAAATATGCCCTAGAGGAAGTAATAAAGTTATTATTTATTTCCTTATTTCATGATAAATGTTTATTATTCATGCTAGAATTGTATTAACCAGAAACATAATACATGTGTGAATACATAGACAAACAGATTGTCACTAGTATGCCTCTACTTGGCTAGCTCGTTAATCAAAGATGGTTGTAGTTTCCTAACCATAGACGTGAGTTGTCATTTGATAAACGGGATCACATCATTAGGAGAATGATGTGATTGACTTGACCCATTCTATTAGCTTAGCACTTGATCGTTTAGTATATTGCCATTGCTTTCTTCATGACTTATACATGTTCCTATGGCTATGAGATTATGCAACTCCCGAATATCGGAGGAACACTTTGTGTGCTACCAAACGTCATAACGTAACTGGGTGATTATAAAGGTGCTCTACAGGTGTCTCCGATGGTACTTGTTGAGTTGGCATAGATCGAGATTAGGGTTTGTCACTCCGATTGTCGGAGAGGTATCTCCGGGCCCTCTCGGTAATGCACATGACTATAAGCCTTGCAAGCAATGTGACTAATGAGTTAGTTGCGGGATGATGCATTACAGAACGAGTAAAGAGACTTGCCGGTAACGAGATTGAACTAGGTATTGAGATACCGACGATTGAATCTCGGACAAGTAACATACCGATGACAAAGGGAGCAACGTATGTTGTTATGCAGTTTGACCGATAGAGATCTTCGTAGAATATGTAGGATCCAATATGGGCATCCAGGTTCCTCTATTGGTTATTGACCAGAGAGGTGTCTCGGTCATGTCTACATAGTTCTCGAACCCTTAGGGTCCGCACGCTTAATGTTCGTTGACGATATAGTATTATATAAGTTATGTATGTTGGTGACCGAATGTTGTTCGGAGTCCCGGATATGATCACGGACATGATGAGGAACTCCGAAATGGTCCGGAGATAAAGATTGATATATGGGATAATAGTGTTTGGTCTCCGGAAGGGTTCTGGAATTCACCGGAAGGGGTTCAAGATGTTTCCCGAAATGTTTGGGTACGAGAACACTTTATTTGGGCCAAAGGGGAAAGCCCACAAGGTTTTTGGAAAGCGCAAAAGGAAGTTTTGCGGAGTCCAGGGGCCAGACGCCAGGGTCCCTGGCGTCTGGGTCCAGACACTGGGAACCCTGGCGTCTGGCCTTGGAGTCCGAGAAGGACTCTTGCCTTTCGAGTGAAACCAACTTTGTGGAGGCTTTTACTCCAAGTTTTGACCCCAAGGCTCAACATATAAATAGAGGGGCAGGGCTAGCACCAAAGACACATCAAGAAACACCAAGCCGTGTGCCGGCAACCCCGTCCCCTCTAGTTTATCCTCCTTCATAGTTTCCGTAGTGCTTAGGCGAAGCCCTGCGGAGATTGTTCTTCACCAACACCGTCACCACGCCGTTGTGCTGCCGGAACTCATCTACTACTTCGCCCATCTTGCTGGATCAAGAAGGCGAGGATGTCATCGAGCTGAACGTGTGTTGAATGCGGAGGTGGTGTACGTTCAGTACTTGACCGGGGCGGATCGTGAAGGTGTACGACTACATCAACCGCGTTAATAAAACGCTTCTGCTTAGCGATCTTCAAGGGTATGAAGATACACTCCCCCTCTCGTTGCTATGCATCACCATGATCTTGCGTGTGCGTAGGAATTTTTTTGAAATTACTACGTTCACCAAAAGTGGCATCCGAGCCAGGTTTATGCATAGATGTTATATGCACGAGTAGAACACAAGTGAGTTGTGGGGGATACAAGTCATACTGCTTACCAGCATGTCATACTTTGATTCAACGGTATTGTTGGATGAAGCGGCCCGGACCGACATTACGCGTACGCTTATGCGAGACTGGTTCTACCGTCGTGCTTCGCACATAGGTGGCTGGCGGGTGTCAGTTTCTCCAACTTTAGTTGAATCGAGTGTGGCTACGCCCGGTCCTTGTTGAAGGTTAAAACAACACTAACTTGACGAAATATCATTGTGCTCTTGATGCGTAGGTGAGAACGGTTCTTGCTCAGCCCGTAGCAGCCACATAAAACTTGTAACAACAAAGTAGAGGACGTCTAACTTGTTTTTGCAGGGCATGTTATGATGTGATATGGTCAAGACATGATGCTAAATTTTATTTTATGAGATGATCATGTTTTGTAACAGAGTTATCGGCAACTTGCAACAACTAGCAGACACCACGTGATGATTGGGTGTGATAAGCTCAACGTTCACCTACAACGGGTGCAAGCCAGTTTTGCACAAGTAGACGAGCCTAGCATATGCAGATATGGCCTCGAAACACTGAGACCGAAAGGTCGAGCGTGAATCATATAGTAGATATGATCAACATAGTGATGTTCACCATTGAAAACTACTCCATTTCACGTGATGATCGAAACTGGTTTAGTTGATTTGGATCACGTGATCACTTAGATGATTAGAGGGATGTCTGTCTAAGTGGGAGTTCTTAAGTAATTTGATTAGTTGAACTTTAATTTATCATGAACTTAGTCCTGATAATATTTTGCAAATTATATTGTAGATCAATAGTTCGCGTTATAGCTTCCCTATGTTTTTTATATGTTCCTAGAGAAAACTAAGTTGAAAGATGATAGTAGCAATGATGCGGACTGAGTCCGTGATCTGAGGTTTCTCCTCATTGCTGCACAGAAGAATTATGTCCTTGAAGCACCGCTAGGTGACAAAACTATTGCGAGAGCAGATGCAGACGTTATGAATGTTAGGCTAGCTTAATATGATGACTACTTGATAGTTTAGTGCACCATGCTTTACGGCTTAGAATCGGGACTTCAAAGACGTTTTGAACGTCATGGACCATATGAGATGTTCCAAGAGTTGAAGTTAATATTTCAAGCAAATACCTGAGTTGAGAGATATGAAGTCTCCAACAAGTTCTATAGCTAAAAGATGGAGGAGAATAGCTCATGCAGTGAGCATGTGCTCAGATTGTCTGGGTACTACAATCGCTTGAATCAAGTGGGAGTTAATCTTCCAGATAAGATAGTGATTGACAGAGTTCTCGAGTCACCATCACCAAGTTACTGGAACTTTGTGATGAACCATAGTATGCAAGGGATGACGAAAACGATTCTCGAGCTCTTCATGATGCTGAAATCGATGAAGGTAGAAATCAAGAAAGAGCATCAAGTGTTGATGATTGACAAGACCACTAGTTTCAAGAAAAGGGAAAAGGGAAAGAAAGGGAACTTCAAGCAGAATGGCAAGCAAGTTGTCACTCCCGTGAAGGAGCCCAAAGCTGCACCAAATCCTGAAACTGAGTGCTTCAACTCCAAAGGAAATGGTCACTAGAAGCGGAAATACCCTGAATATTTAGTAGATAAGAAGGATGGCAAAGTGAACAAGGGTATGTTTGATATACGGGTTATTGATGTGTACCTTACTAGTGTTTATAGTAACCCTTGGGTATTTGATACTTGTTCAGTTGCTAAGATTAGTAACACAAAATAGGAGTGACAGAATAGAGACTAGTTGAGGGTGAAGTGACGGTGTGTGTTGGAAGTGGTTCCAAGATTGATATGATCATCATCGCACACTCCCTATATTTCGAGATTGGTGTTGAACCTAAATAAATGTTATTTGGTGTTTGCGTTGAGCATAAATATGATTACATCATGTTTATTACGATACGATTATTCATCTAAGACAGAGAATAAATTGTTATTCTATTTACGTGAATAAAACCTTCTATGGTCATACACTCAATGTTGATGGTTTATTGAATCTTGATCATAGTGATACACATATTCGTAATATTAATGCCAAAAGATGCAAAGTTGATAATGATAGTGCAACATATTTGTGGCACTGCCTTTTGGGTCATATCGGTGTAAAGCGCATGAAGAAACTCCATAAAGATGGACTTTTGGAATCACTTTATTATGAATCATTTGATGCTTGCGAACCATGCCTTATGGGCAAGATGACTAAAACTCCGTTCTCCGGAACATTGGAATGAGCTACTGACTTATTGGAAATAATACATACCGATGTATGGGATCCAATCAGTGTTGATGCTCGTGGCGAGTATCATTATTTTGTGACCTTCACAGATGATTTGAGCAGATATGTGTATATCTACTTAATGAAACACAAGTCTGAAACATTTGAAAAGTTCAAAGAATTTCAGAGTGAAGTGGAGAATCATCATAACAAGAAAATAAAGTTTCTACGATCTGATCGTGGAGGAGAATATTTGAGTTACGAGTTTGGCCTTCATATAAAACAATGTGGAATAGTTTCGCAGCTCACGCCACCTGGAACACCACAGCGTTATGGTGTGTCCAAATGTTGTAACCGCACTTTATTGGATATGGTGCAATCTATGACGTCTCTTATCGGTTTACCACTATCGTTTTGGGGTTATGCATTAGAGACAGTTGCATTCACTTTAAACAGGGCACCATCAAAATCTGTTGAGACAACGCCTTATAAACTATGGTTTGGCAAGAAACCAAATTTGTCGTTTCTTAAAGTTTGGAGCTGTGATGCTTATGTGAAAAAGTTTTCAACCTGATAAGCTCAAACCCAAATCGGAGAAGTGCGTCTTCATAGGATACCCAAAGGACTGTTGGGTACACCTTCTATCACAGATCCGAAGGCAAAATCTTTGTTGCTAAGAATGGATCCTTTCTAGAGAAGGAGTTTCTCTTGAAAGAAGTGAGTGGGAGGAAAGTAGAACTTGATGAGGTAATTGTACCTTCTCCCTTATTCGAAAGTAGTTCATCATAGAAATCAGTCCTACACCAATTAGTGAGGAAGCTAATGATGATGATCATGAAGCTTCAGATCAAGTTACTACCAAACCTCGTGGGTCTTCCAAAGTAAGATCCGTACCAGAGTGGTATGGTAATCCTGTTCTAGAATTCATGTTACTGGACCATCATGAACCTACGAACTATGAGGAAGCAATGATGAGCCCAGATTCCGCAAAATGGCTTGAGGCCATGAAATCTGAGATGGGATCCATATATGAGAACAAAGTGTGGACTTTGGTGGACTTGACCGATGAGGAAGACGGACAATGATAGTAGTGTTACTATCTACAACGCTCGACTTGTCGCAAAAAGGTTTTTTTTGACAAGTTCAAGGTGTTGACTACAATGAGATTTTCTCAACTGTAGCGATGCTTAGATCCGTCCTAATCATGTTAGCAGTTGTCATATTTTATGAAATCTGGCAAATGGATGTCAAAACTGCATTCCTTAAATGGATATTTCTTACGAAAAGTTGTATATGATGCAACCAGAAGGTTTTGTCAATCCTAAATGTACTAACAAGGTGTGCAAGCTCTAGCAATCCATCTATGGACTAGTGCAAGCATCTCAGAGTTGGAATATACACTTTGATGAGTTGATCAAAGCATATAGTTTTACAAAGACTTGCGGTGAAGCCTGTATTTACAGGAAAGTGAGTGGGAGCACTATAGCATTTCTGATAAGTATATGTGAATGACGTATTGTTGATCAGGAATAATGTAGAACTTTCTGGAAAGCATAAAGGAGTGTTTGAAAGGAGTTTTTCAAAGAAATACCTCGGTGAAGCTACTTACACATTGAGCATCAAGATCTATAGAGATAGATCAAGACGCTTGATAAGATTTTTCAATGAGTACATACCTTGATAAGATTTTGAAGTAGTTCAAAATGGATCAAGCATAGAAAGGGTTCTTGCCTGTGTTACAGGGTGTGAAGTTGAGTAAGACTCAAAACCCGACCATGGCAGAAAATAGAAAGAGAATGAAAAGTCATTCCCTAAGCCTCAGTCTTAGGTTCTATAAAGTTTGCTATGTTGTGTACCAGACCTATTGTGTACCTCACCAGGAGTTTGGCAAGAGGGTACAATAGTGATCTAGGAGTAGATCACTGGACAGCGGTCAAAATTATCCTTAGTGAGGACTAAGGAAATGTTTCTCGGTGATGGGGTGATATAGAGTTCGTCATAAAGAGTTACGTCGATGCAAGCTTTTACACCGATCCAGATGACTCTAAGTCTCAATCTGGATACATATTGAAAGTGGGAGCAATAAGCTATAGTAGCTCTATATAGAACATTGTAGACATAGAATATTTGCAAAATACATACGGCTCTAAATTTGACAGATCCGTTGACTAAACTTCTCTCACGAGCAAAACATGATCACACCTTAGTACTCTTTGGGTGTTAATCACATTGCGATGTGAACTAGATTATTGACTCTAGTAAATCCTTTGGGTGTTAGTCACATGGCGATATGAACTAATCACATAAAGATGTGAACTCTTGGTGTTAAATCACATGATGAACTAGATTATTGACTCTAGTGCAAGTGGGAGACTAAAGGAAATATGCCCTAGAGGCAATAATAAAGTTATTATTTATTTCCTTATTTCATGATAAATGTTTATTATTCATGCTAGAATTGTATTAACCGGAAACATAATACATGTGTGAATACATAGACAAACAGATTGTCACTAGTATGCATGTACTTGACTAGCTCGTTAATCAAAGATGGTTGTAGTTTCCTAACCATAGACATGAGTTGTCATTTGATAAACGGGATCACATCATTAGGAGAATGATGTGATTGACTTGACCCATTCCGTTAGCTTAGCACTTGATTGTTTAGTATATTGCTATTGCTTTCTTCATGACTTATACGTGTTCCTATGACTATGAGATTATGAACCTCCAGAATACCGGAGGAACACTTTGTGTGCTACCAAATGTCACAATGTAACTAGGTGATTATAAAGGTGCTCCACAGGTGTCTCCGATGGTACTTGTTGAGTTGGCATAGATCGAGATTAGGATTTGTCACTTCGATTGTTAGAGAGGTATCTCTGGGCCCTCTCGGTAATGCACATCACTATAAGCCTTGCAAGCAATGTGACTAATGAGTTAGTTGCGGGATGATGCATTACGGAACGAGTAAAGAGACTTGCCGATAACGAGATTGAACTAGGTATTGAGATACCGACGATCGAATCTCGGGCAAGTAACATACCGATGACAAAGGGAACAACGTATGTTGTTATGCGGTTCGACCGACAAAGATCTTCGTAGAATATGTAGGATCCAATATGGGCATCCAGGTTCCGCTATTGGTTATTGACCAGAGAGGTGTCCCGGTCATGTCTACATAGTTCTCAAACCCATAGGGTCCGCACGCTTAACATTCGTAGACGATATAGTATTATATGAGTTATGTATGTTGGTGACCGAATGTTGTTCGGAGTCCCGGATATGATCACGGACATGACGAGGAACTCCGGAATGGTCCGGAGATAAAGATTGATATATGGGATAATAGTGTTTAGTCTCTGGAAGGGTTCCGGAATTCACTGGAAGGGGTTCCGGATGTTTCCCGAAATGTTTGGGTACGAGAACACTTTATTTGGGCCAAAGGGGAAAGCCCACAAGGTTTTTGGAAAGTGCAAAAGGAAGTTTTGCGGAGTCCAGCTGGTCCAGACGCCGGGAACCCTGGCATCTGGCCCTGGAGTCCGAGAAGGACTCTTGCCTTTCGGGTGAAACTGACTTTGTGGAGGCTTTTACTCCATGTTTCGACCCCAAGGCTCAACATATAAATAGCTAGAGGGGCAGGGCTAGCACCAAAGACACATCAAGAAACACCAAGCCGTGTGCCGGCAACCCCGTCCCCTCTAGTTTATCCTCCGTCATAGTTTCCGTAGTGCTTAGGCGAAGCCCTGCGGAGATTGTTCTTCACCAACACCGTCACCACGCCGTTGTGCTGCCGGAACTCATCTACTACTTCGCCCATCTTGCTGGATCAAGAAGGCGAGGATGTCATCGAGCTGAACGTGTGTTGAATGCGGAGGTGGTGTACGTTCAGTACTTGACCGGGGCGGATCGTGAAGGTGTACGACTACATCAACCGCGTTAATAAAACGCTTCTGCTTAGCGATCTTCAAGGGTATGAAGATACACTCCCCCTCTCGTTGTTATGCATCACAATGATCTTGCGTGTGTGTAGGATTTTTTTTTGAAATTACTACGTTCCCCAACAGTGGCATCCAAGCCAGGTTTATGCGTAGATGTTATATGCATGAGTAGAACACAAGTGAGTTGTGGGCGATACAAATCATACTGCTTACCAGCATGTCATACTTTGATTCGGCAGTATTGTTGGATGAAGCGGCCCGGACCGACATTACGCGTACGCTTACGCGAGACTGGTTCTACCGACATGCTTCACACACAGGTGGCTAGCGGGTGTCAGTTTCTCCAACTTTAGTTGAATCGAGTGTGGCTACGCCCGGTCCTTGTTGAAGGTTAAAACATCACTAACTTGATGAAATATCATTGTGGTTTTGATGCGTAGGTAAGAACGGTTCTTGCTCAGCCCGTAGCAGCCACGTAAAACTTGCAACAACAAAGTAGAGGATGTCTAACTTGTTTTTGCAGGGCATGTTGTGATGTTATATGGTCAAGACATCATGCTAAGTTTTATTGTATGAGATGATCATGTTTTGTAACAGAGTTATCGGCAACTAGCAGGAGCCATATGGTTGTCGCTTTATTGTATGCAATGCAATCGCCCTTTAATTGTTTTTACTTTATCACTAAGCGGTAGCGATAGTCGTAGAAACAATAGTTGGCGAGACGACAGCGATGCTACGATGGAGATCAAGGTGTCGCACCGGTGATGATGCTGATCATGACGGTGCTTTGGAATTACTACGTTCCCCAACATTATCTTCTCCACCGTAGATCTCCATTAGGGTTTCTGCAGTTCTTGGAGTTCTTCATCGTTCTTCACTGTACCTCTAGTTAGTCCTTACTTAGATCCAAATATGTCCTTTAAGACATGCGGAATCTGTTTCTATTCCTTCTCTTATCCCAAAACTTGCTTCACAGATGCAGAAATCTCGCCCTTGTGCTAGTTCCTCTGCTGCTGAAATATTTAGGTTTTGACTTATTCTCTTTTTTCACACAGCGCTAGATCCAAATCACCTGCTCCAGTCTATAAAACCTGTCTATTCAACACTTAGCAGATTTCACTCTCGATAAATATCAGTTTGGTCATGGCGGCTTACATCACCAGTTATCACTAGCCATATATCATTAGGCCCCTTTTTAAGCCGCCACTCCGAATATGTACTGTAGCGTTTTACCTCTGGCTTAATGAATCAACTTAAACCGGCAAAATTGTTCTTTCTTTTAGGCTTCTTTCTTCACAATGCTGTCGAAGGCAGTCACTTCATGTAATTGGGTCCCCTCCATTGTCACTGACGACACGCTCAAATATTTTGTCAAAACCGGCTATTTACCAGCAAAAACTGTCATGCATTATTGCGCCCCCAATCCAAAAGAAGAAAGACCTCAGCCAAAGGATGATGAGGTCATTCTTTTTACTGATCACATGAATCGGAGCTTCTCGCCGCCCGGTTCTAAATTTTTTTGAGATGTTCTGCATTTCTTTTAGCTTCATCCTCAAGACATCGGACCCAATTCCGTGTCAAACATTTGCAACTTTCAAGTTTTCTATGAAGTATACCTTCAAGAGGAGCCCAATGTTGAACTGTTTAGGGAATATTTTTATTTGAACCGCCAAAACGAGTTTACAAACAGACCCAGCTTGGAACTTGGAAGAATCTCAATTCAACGAAGAAGAGATGCTATCTTCCCCTATGCTTGCTTGCTGAGTCACCCCAAAGATTGGAACCAGAGATGGTTTCATTGCAAAGACACCTCTCCGGCTAATGAGAATCCACTGCCAGGCTATCGTGCCTAGCGTCTTGACCCAAAACATTGTCTTCCTGAGAAACTTACCCCTGCTAAACATGCAAAACTCTCCCCCACCATTGCAAAGGTCAAGGTTTTGCTGGGAAATGGGTTAACTGGCATTGACTTGGTTCGGTGCTGGGTTTCTCAGAGAATCATACCCTTGAGTTGCCGATCCAGCTTAATGTCTACTTACACGGGTGGTATAAAGGATCCACTACGCCACAGCTCCGTGCGTTTAACTGATGATGCAATCAATGAAATGACAAAGAGCCTTCTGAATGAAGATCCGAAAGACTGCAGCAAAGTGGGTCTGAACCCTTTTTGCAAACTTAACCCGCCACCAGAGGTGAGTCTTTAAATTACTTACTTTACCATCATCACTCCAATATTCTATTAACTCCACTTTGATGACTTTCACAGGCTAAATCTGATTTCTGGAAAAAGAAATATGACCATGAAGCTACCAAAAATGACAGGGCTGCCAAGAAAACCGTCAAGAAGAATAAGAAGAAATCAAGTACTTCCGAGCTGTTGGAACTAGACGACAGCTCTGAGTCGTAGGTAGCTCTTGATTCCCTTGGCTCCTTTTTCAATTATCTTATTGACATTGATTATCATCAGGATGACACGGGGGCTAGTCAAGCAATCGAGGAAGAGGTAACTATCATCTCCTCCGACTCCGAGCCTTTGCCAAGACAAAAAAATCAAAGAGTAACCCGGAAAGTAAGCTTTTCACACCCCTTAGCTCTTCTGGATCCTCACTTTCTTTTGAAGCAACATCAGCACGAGAGCCAGCGAGAGACTCGAACCAGCGGAGGTGAAGAATTATCTTCCGGTTTACCAAATACTCCAACTCCGAGGAAACGTCGAAACGAGGTCATCCCAAATTTAAAATCTTTTTATCCTCTCGCGGGTCTCATTCGCCAGCCACTTGATTATTCCGGTTCAAATTATCAGGAGACTTCTCGCTCCTCTTCTGGCGACTCATCACAATCCCAGTTGCCGGCTTTCAAAACTGCTCCTGGGTAATAACAATTACTTATTATTTGCTTCCTCCTCAGGTTCTTATGTTTGTACTGACCTCTCATAACTTATGCAGTGGAAAAGTAAAAACTAGCAACAAGGCAAAGGTGGCCAAGCCGGCTAAAGACCCCAAAGTCCATGAACCGGAACAACAAATTCCAGCGTCTGACACCTCCGTACCACAACCAGAAGAACATGTTCATGACGCTCCACTAGAAATTCATGACCCTTCCATTGACCAGACAAGCAACAATCCTTTGAATACTGAATCATTAAGCCTAATTAAACCGCCTGAGACTCATGCCGATGATGTGATGATCACTAGCACCAACTTTAGAGAGCCGGGAAGACCTACTGTCTTGGCCAAACACTTCGCCAAAGAAGAGCATATTGAGAAACGAAAAGTGAGATTTGACATTGCCAACTATTCTCAAGTGAGCATTAACAAAGTATTCTCTGGTTATCTCAACCAAGTGCACACCAGCCGCGACCTTGAAGTTGACATGGTGAAGGAGATGCATCAAAAATATGAGGTATGGACTCCTGCTTTAATGAATTATGCATATCCTATCAGCCCCCTAGTCTACTGTGTATGATAGGATTGAATATGCTGTAGACTTAGAGTAACCATGAGTATAAATAGTACCCTTGATAGAATCTTTCAAAATAAGGCTTACACCATCTGAGTTAAAGAAGATCTTTAACGATTAACACTGCATCCATAGCACCCAAGGGCCGGTTTAATCAGCATGAATGAGCCGGTCCTGTTCATCATTGTTTATAAATCAAAGCTTACTCGTGTAGCCCCCATGAGCTGGCTGTGATCGTTTGCGGCACAAGCGGGTCATCATAAAGTAGTAGGAAGACACAAGCAATATGCATTAGCCCCCAAGTGCCAAGTACTCTTGCTTGCAAAGTGCTTGGGACTTATTCACATAAGCTGTTGTATGAATACTTTTTTCGGCACGCATTAGCCCCCAAGTGCCAAGTGTTGTTGCTTGCAAAAGGCTTGGGACTTCATTTCTGTAACCCAAAATATGAACATGATATTGAGCCAGTGTATGTACAGGATACCACTGCTCAACTTCAATCACAATTGACTGATGTGAAAACCCGGCTGGAGCACCAAGAGTCTGAGACCCGGAAAGCGGACTCAAAATTCCAATTTAGCTTGGCTGAAACGGAAAAACTGAAGACCAGTTTTGGGGTTGAAAGAAAGGTCTGGGCTGAAGAGAAAACTGCCTTGACACAGTGGGCTGAAAAGGCGGAGGCGACTCTTCAGGAGGTGACCACTGAGCTTACCGGTTTAAAACACCATGTATCCCGGATGGTTTCTGCTATCTTTGGTGAGTCGCCTTGCTAGTATCAAATTTGAATCTCTTCCTTGATGGTATAAACCGCCTCTAACCAATCCATAATTATGACGCAGGTCCCAGGAGCAACAATCTTAGTCAAGAGATACTTGTGAAGCTCAAGGCTGTTTTTACACTTGTTGAACAGTTATATACTGGAACTTAGCACGCACTGGCCACAATTGCTCCGACTAATCAAGCACCTAGTCTCTTGAGTTATATACTGCCTGCGAGGATTAACAAGATGAAGCGATCATCTGCAAGAGCCGGTGTTGTGATAGCTTTAGGTCGGGCCAAGGCATGGCTAGAAGAGCTAGACCCGGCCGATATAGCTACTGGATATCCAAGATTAAAAGAAGATGGCACTCCCTTTGAGAAGAAAGACTTTGCTGCCTACGTGCAGGAGATACCTCCCCTGGCCAGCCTGATTGCCAATGAAACGGATCTTTCAAGATACCAACCGGCTTATGACATGGAGAATCAGAAGATGCCCACGCCGGCTTATAAAGTGATGGAGCTAATTCCACCAATCTGTAAGTATACTTTCGCTCCTGAAGTTAAACCATCCGAACTTATAGATGATGAATCTGAATTCCAAGTATTGTGTGGCATTGATTGGTCATCGCCAAATTTCCAGACGGCTGAGGAGGATGAAGAACCGGAGAAGGATGATCCAGAAGTTTCAAGTCGTCATGGCCAACAAGAGTGATCCACCAGGCGGTATAAAATATGTTATCCTTTGAAAACACTTGATCTTTTTGGCTCCCTGAGTCATGTAATAGGCTAGCAAAACTTTTCTCTATCATGCCATCGTGCATGTTTGTGTTTTGCCCAATATTGTTTGATCCGCCACTTGAAAACTATCATCTTACACTTATGAGAACATTGAGTTATGTAGATGAGATTTAGTACTATCCTGCACACAAGTAGATCACAAAAGCCCTGGCGGTTTACCGCAAGGCGGGTCATAATATCCCATATAAATCCACTAGTGATTAAAACAATTTATACGCAGGGCCGGTTTAATCATGATTAGATATAATCAAAAATATCATACATGTGATATGTGATTAAACTGCCAGCTTACCATATCAATGCAGTAAGGGTGATAACCCAAAACTTAGAAGATAATACTTTGAAGCATTTAATATCATCATATACTGGTGACTTATCATCCAAAGCCAGGCCGGGTTACTAGAAACCACAGACATACCCAAATATGAGTAGTAAAAATTGAGGCTACATGGCCTGAATCACTTTAAACCATATGTCAATATGGTGGCAAGGTGAACCCAAAAAATGTTCAAAATACCAAGCAAAGCAAGAAAACGAGTCTTTTGTAGGCCGCCAAGCCTAAAGCTCCGAGGCTTTCATGGGCCGCCAAGCCACTGAGTTAACCTTTTACACTTATTGAAACCGGCCTCACATGACCGTCGTTTTAACCTTGACAAGTGCAGGGTCTATGTAAGATTGACTGTCAAGAGTACGGCTTGTCATTCCGGGATTACTCATGCAGAGTGGCAGTTCCTACAAAGCAAGAGAACCCGGAAGGTTTTGGTGAATACACCTGGTGTTCCAAACCAGCTCACAAGGGTAGTAACACTATGTTCTCTTTGGTGAATACACCTATGTTTGAACAGGAAGCCCCCAAGTGCTTGTGGCATTGAGCCGATCAAGAGGGATATTCACAGCTATGTTCTCTTTGGTGAATACACCTATGTTTGAACAGGAAGCCCCCAAGTGACCATTGAAATTGTGGCATTGAGCCGATCAAGAGGGATATTCACAGCTATGTTCTCTTTGGTGAATACACCTATGATTGAATAGGAAGCCCCCAAGTGACCATTGAAATGTTGGAAATATGCCCTAGAGGCAATAATAAATAAGTTATTATTATATTTCCTTGTTCATGATAATCGTTTATTATCCATGCTATAATTGTATTGAAAGGAAACTCAGATACATGTGTGGATACATAGACAACACCATGTCCCTAGTAAGCCTCTAGTTGACTAGCTCGTTGATCAATAGATGGTTACGGTTTCCTGACCATGGACATTGGATGTCATTGATAACGGGATCACATCATTAGGAGAATGATGTGATGGACAAGACCCAATCCTAAGCCTAGCACAAAGATCGTAGTTCGTATGCTAAAGCTTTTCTAATGTCAAGTATCTTTTCCTTAGACCATGAGATTGTGCAACTCCCGGATACCGTAGGAATGCTTTGGGTGTACCAAATGTCACAACGTAACTGGGTGGCTATAAAGGTGCACTACAGGTATCTCCGAAAGTGTCTGTTGGGTTGGCACGAATCGAGACTGGGATTTGTCACTCCGTGTAAATGGAGAGGTATCTCTGGGCCCACTCGGTAGGACATCATCATAATGTGCACAATGTGACCAAGGGGTTGATCACGGGATGATGTGTTACGGAACGAGTAAAGAGACTTGCCGGTAACGAGATTGAACAAGGTATCGGTATACCGACGATCGAATCTCGGGCAAGTACTATACCGCTAGACAAAGGGAATTGTATACGGGATTGATTGAGTCCTTGACATCGTGGTTCATCCGATGAGATCATCGTGGAACATGTGGGAGCCAACATGGGTATCCAGATCCTGCTGTTGGTTATTGACCGGAGAACGTCTCGGTCATGTCTGCATGGTTCCGGAACCCGTAGGGTCTACACACTTAAGGTTCGACGACGCTAGGGTTATAAAGGAAGTTTGTATGTGGTTACCGAATGTTGTTCAGATTCCCGGATGAAATCCCGGACGTCACGAGGAGTTCCGGAATGGTCCGGAGGTAAAGATTTATATATGGGAAGTCCTGTTTTGGTCACCGGAAAAGTTTTGGGTTTTATCGGTAACGTACCGGGACCACCGGGAGGGTCCCGGGGGTCCACCAAGTGGGGCCACCGGCCCCGGAGGGCTGCATGGGCTAAGTGTGGGAGGGCACCAGCCCCAGGTGGGCTGGTGCGCCCCCCCACAAGGGCCCAAGGCGCCTAGGGTTTGGGGAGGGGGCGCCCCACCTTGCTTGGGGGGCAAGTTTCCCCTCTTCCCCCCTTGGCCGCCTCCCTAGATGGGATCTGGGGCTGCCTCACCCCTTGGGGTGGGAACCCTAGAGGGGGCGCAGCCCCCTCCCCTCCCCCTATATATAGTTGAGGTCTAGGGGCTGCCCAACATACGAGAACTTCTCCCTCTTGGCGCAGCCCTACCTCTCTTTCTCCTCTTCTCCCGCGGTGCTTGGCGAAGCCCTGCAGGATTGCCACGCTCCTCCATCACCACCACGCCATTGTGCTGCTGCTGGATGGAGTCTTCCTCAACCTCTCCCTCTCTCCTTGCTGGATCAAGGCATGGGAGACGTCACCGGGTTGTACGTGTGTTGAATGCGGAGGTGCCGTCCGTTCGGCACTAGGATCTCCGGTGATTTGGATCACGACGAGTACGACTCCTTCAACCCCGTTCTCTTGAACGCTTCCGCTTAGCAACCTACAAGGGTATGTAGATGCACTCTCCTTCCCCTCGTTGCTAGTCTCTCCATAGATAGATCTTGGTGACACGTAGGAAAATTTTGAATTTCTGCTACGTTCCCCAACAGTGGCATCATGAGCTAGGTCTATTGCGTAGATTCTTTGCACGAGTAGAACACAAAGTAGTTGTGGGCGTTGATGTTGTTCAATATGCTTACCGTTACTAGTCCAATCTTGTTTCGACGGTATTGTGGGATGAAGCGGCCCGGACCGACCTTACACATACTCTTACGTGAGACAGGTTCCACCGACTGACATGCACTTGGTGCATAAGGTGGCTAGCGGGTGCCAGTCTCTCCCACTTTAGTCAGAACGGATTCGATGAAAAGGGTCCTTATGAAGGGTAAATAGCAATTGACATATCACGTTGTGGTTTTGCGTAGGTAAGAAACGTTCTTGCTAGAAACCCATAGCAGCCACGTAAAACATGCAAACAACAATTAGAGGACGTCTAACTTGTTTTTGCAGGGTATGCTATGTGATGTGATATGGCCAAGAAGAATGTGATGAATAATGTGATGTATGAGATTGATCATGTTCTTGTAATAGGATTCACGACTTGCATGTCGATGAGTATGACAACCGGCAGGAGCCATAGGAGTTGTCTTTATTTATTGTATGACCTGCGTGTCATTGAACAACGCCATGTAATTACTTTACTTTATTGCTAACCGGTAGCCATAGTAGTAGAAGTAATAGTTGGCGAGACAACTTCATGAAGACACGATGATGGAGATCATGATGATGGAGATCATGGTGTCATGCCGGTGACGATGATGATCATGGAGCCCCGAAGATGGAGATCAAAAGGAGCAAAATGATATTGGCCATATCATGTCACTATTTGATTGCATGTGATGTTTATCATGTTTATGCATCTTGTTTACTTAGAACGACGGTAGTAAATAAGATGATCCCTTACAACAATTTCAAGAAGTGTTCTCCTCTAACTGTGCACCGTTGCTAAAGTTCGTCGCTTCTAAGCACCACGTGATGATCGGGTGTGATGGATTCTTACGTTCACATACAACGGGTGTAAGACAGATTTACACACGCGAAACACTTAGGGTTAACTTGACGAGCCTAGCATGTACAGACATGGCCTCGGAACACAGAGACCGAAAGGTCGAGCATGAGTCGTATAGTAGATACGATCAACATGAAGATGTTCACCGATGATGACTAGTCCGTCTCACGTGATGATCGGACACGGCCTAGTTGACTCGGATCATGTAATCACTTAGATGACCAGAGGGATGTCTATCTGAGTGGGAGTTCATAAGATGAACTTAATTATCCTAAACATAGTCAAAAGATCTTTGCAAATTATTTCGTAAGCTCGCGCTTTAGTTCCACTGTTTAGATATGTTCCTAGAGAAAATATAGTTGAAAGTTGACAGTAGCGATTATGCGGACAGTAGAAAGCTTATGTCCTTAATGCACCGCTTAGTGTGCAGAACCCCAAACGTCGTCTGTGGATGTTGCGAACATCTGACATACACGTTTTGATAACTATGTGATAGTTCAGTTAAATGGTTTAGAGTAGAGGAACCAAAGACGTTTTCGAAACGTCGCGAAACATATGAGATGTTTCGAGGGCTGAAATTGAGATTCCAGGCTCGTGCCCACGTCAAGAGGTATAAGACCTCCGACGATTTTCTTAGCCGGCAAACTAAGGGAGAAAAGCTCAATCGTTGAGTTTGTGCTCAGATTGTCTGAGTGCAACAATCACTTGAATCAAGTGGGAGTTGATCTTCCAGATGAGATAGTGATGTTTCTCCAAAGTCATTGCCACCAAGCTGCTAGAGCTTCATGATGAACTATAACATATCAAGGATAGATATGATTATCCTTGAGGTATTCGCGATGTTTGACACCGTGAAAGTAAAATCAAGAAGGAGCATCAATTGTTGATGGTTGGTGAAACCACTAGTTTCAAGAAGGGCAAGGGCAAGAAGGGATACTTCATGAAACAGCAAATCAGCTGCTGCTCTAGTGAAGAAACCCAAGGTTGAACCCAAACCCGAGACTAAGTGCTTCTGTAATAAGGGGAACAACCACTGGAGCAGAATTACCCTAGATACTTGGTAGATGAGAAGGCTAGCAAAGTCGATAGAAGTATATTGGATATACATTATGTTAATGTGTACTTTACCAGTACTCCTAGTAGCACCAGGGTATTAGATACCGGTTCGGTTGCTAAGTGTTAGTAACTCGAAATAAAAGAGCTACGGAATAAACGGAGACTAGCTAAAGGTGAGCTGACGATATGTGTTGGAAGTGTGTCCAAGTTTGATGTGATCAAACATCGCACGCTCCCTCTACCATCAAGATTAGCATTAAACCTGAATAATTGTCATTTGGTGTTTGCGTTGAGCATAGACATGATTCGATTATGTCTATCGCAATACGGTTATTCATTTAAGGAGAATAATGGTTACTCTATTTATTTGAATAATACCTTCAATGGTCTTGCACCTAAAGGAATGGTTTATTGAATCTTGATCGTAGTGATACACATTTTTCATGCCAAAAGATATAAGATAGTAATGATAGTACCACTTATTTGTGGCACTGCCATGTAAGTCATATTGGTATAAAACGCATGAAGAAGCTCCATGTTGATGGATCTTTGGACTCACTCGTTTTGAAAAGTTTGAGACATGTGAACCATGTCTATTGGTGCATACGCATGAAGAAACTCCATGTAGATGGATCGTTTGGACTCACTTGATTTTGAATCACTTGAGATATGCAAATCATACCACATGGGCAAGATGACTGAAAAGCCTCGTTTTCAGTAAGATGGAACAAGATAGCAACTTGTTGGAAGTAACACATTTTGATGTGCGCAGTCCAATGAGTGCTGAGGCATGCAGTGAATATCGTTATGTTCTTACTTCACAGATGATTCGGGTAGATGTTGAGTATATTTACTTGATGAAACACAAGTCTGAATTATTGAATAGTTCAAGTAATTTCATAGTGAAGTTGAAGATCATTGTGACAAGAGGATAAAATGTCTATGATATGATCATAGAGATGAGTATCTGAGTTACGAGCTTTGGCACGCAATTAAGACATTGTGGAAATTGTTTCACAACTAATACCGCCTGGAACACCATAGTGTGATGGTGTGTCCGAACATCATAGTTGCACCCTATTGGATATGGTGCGTACCATGATGTCTCTTATCGAATTATCACTATCGTTCATGGGTTAGGCGTTAGAGACAACCGCACTCACTTTAATAGGGCACCACGTAATTCCATTGTGATGACACCGTGAGAACTATGGTTTAGAGAAACCTAAGCTGTCGTTCCTTAAAAGTTTGGGGCTGCGACGCTTATGTGAAAAAGTTTCAGGTTGATAAGCTCGAACCCAAAGCGGATAAAATGCATCTTCATAGGACACCCAAAACAGTTGGGTATACCTCCTAATTCAGATCCGAAAGCAATAGGGATTGTTTCTAGAAACGGGTCCTTTCTCGAGGAAAAGTTTCTCTCGAAAGAATTGAGTGGGAGGATGGTGGAGACTTGATGAGGTTATTGAACCATCACTTCAACCAGTGTGTAGCAGGGCACAGGAAGTTGTTCCTGTGGCACCTACACCAATTGAAGTGGAAGCTTATGATAGTGATCATGAAGCTTCGGATCAAGTCACTACCGAACCTCGTAGGACGACAAGGACGCGTACTGCTTCGGAGTGGTACGGTGATCCTGTCTTGAAGGTCATGTTGCTAGACAACAATGAACCTACGAGCTATGGAGAAGCAATGGTGGGCCCATATTCCAACAAATGGTTAGAATCCATGAAATCCGAGATAGGATCCATGTATCAGAACAAAGCATGGACTTTGGTGGACTTGCCCGATCATCAGCGAGCCATTGAGATAAATGGATCTTTAAGAAGAAGACGAACATGGACGGTAATGTCACCATCTATGAAGCTCGACTTGTGGCGAAGAGTTTTTTCACAAGTTCAAGGAGTTGACTACGATGAGATTTTCTCATCCGTAGCGATGCCTAAGTCCGTCGGAATCATGTTAGCATTAGCTGCATTTATGAAATCTGGCAGATGGATGTCAAAACGAGTTTCCTTACCAGTCTTCGTATGGAAAAGTTGTATGTGATACAATCAGAAAGTTTTGTCGATCCTAAGGATGTTAAAAGGTATGCTGGCTCTAGCGATCCTTCTAAGGACTGGAGTAAGCATCTCGGAGTTGGAATGTGCGCTTTGATGAGATGATCAAAGATTTTGGGTTTATACAAAGTTCATGAGAAACTTGTATTTCCAAAGAAGTGAGTGGGAGCACTATAGAATTTCTGATGAGTATATGTTGTTGACATATTGTTGATCAGAAATGATGTAGAATTTCTGGAAAGCATATAGGGTTATTTGAAAGGTGTTTTTCAACAGAAAACCTGGATTAAGCTACTTGAAAATTGAGCATCAAGATCTATGAGGATAGATCAAAAACCACTTAATGGTACTTTCAAATGAGCACATACCTTAACATGATCTTGAAGGTGTTCAAGATAGGATCAGTCAACGAAGGAGTTCTTGCCTGAGTTGTAAGGTATGAAGTTAAGAGTTAAAGCTCGACCACGGCATAAAAGAGAGAAAGGACGAAGGTCGTCCCCTATGCTTTAGACGTAGGCTCTACAGTATGCTATGCTAAGTACCGCACCTGGTGTGTGCCTTGCCACATGTCTGGCAAGAGGGTACAAAGGTGATCAAGGAGTGGATCACCAGATAGCAGTCAAAATTATCCTTAGAGGAATAAGGATTTGTTTCTCGATTATGGAGGTGATAAAGAGTTCGACGTAAAGGGTTACGTCGATGCAAGCTTTAACACCTATCTGAATGACTCTGAGTAGCAAATCGGATACGTATAGTGGAGCAACCATTTGGAATAGCTCCAAGTGGATCTTGGTAGCAGCATTTACAATATGACATAGAGAATTATGAAGTACATACGGATCTGAACATTGCAGACCCGTTGACTAAAACTTCTCTCACAAGCAAAACATGATCAAACTCCAGAACTCATTGAGTCTTAATCACATGATGATTTGAACTAGTTTAATGACACTAGTAAACTCTTTGGATGTTGGTCACATGGTGATGTGACGTGTGAGTGTTAATCACATGGCGATGTGAACTAGATTATTGACTCTAGTGCAAGTGGGAGACTGTTGGAAATATGCCCTAGAGGCAATAATAAATAAGTTATTATTATATTTCCTTGTTCATGATAATCGTTTATTATCCATGCTATAATTGTATTGAAAGGAAACTCAGATACATGTGTGGATACATAGACAACACCATGTCCCTAGTAAGCCTCTTGTTGACTAGCTCGTTGATCAATAGATGGTTACGGTTTCCTGACCATGGACATTGGATGTCATTGATAACGGGATCACATCATTAGGAGAATGATGTGATGGACAAGACCCAATCCTAAGCCTAGCACAAAGATCGTAGTTCGTATGCTAAAGCTTTTCTAATGTCAAGTATCTTTTCCTTAGACCATGAGATTGTGCAACTCCCGGATACCGTAGGAATGCTTTGGGTGTACCAAACGTCACAACATAACTGGGTGGCTATAAAGGTGCACTACAGGTATCTCCGAAAGTGTCTGTTGGGTTGGCACGAATCGAGACTGGGATTTGTCACTCCGTGTAAACAGAGAGGTATCTCTGGGCCCACTCGGTAGGACATCATCATAATGTGCATAATGTGACCAAGGGGTTGATCATGGGATGATGTGTTACGGAACGAGTAAAGAGACTTGCCAGTAACGAGATTGAACAAGGTATCGGTATACCGACGATCGAATCTCGGGCAAGTACTATACCGCTGGACAAAGGGAATTGTATACGGGATTGATTGAGTCCTTGACATCGTGGTTCATCCGATGAGATCATCGTGGAACATGTGGGAGCCAACATGGGTATCCAGATCCCGCTGTTGGTTATTGACCGGAGAACGTCTCGGTCATGTCTGCATGGTTCCCGAACCCGTAGGGTCTACACACTTAAGGTTCGATGACGCTAGGGTTATAAAGGAAGTTTGTATGTGGTTACCGAATGTTGTTCGGAGTCCCGGATGAGATCCCGGACTTCACGAGGAGTTCCGGAATGGTCCGAAGGTAAAGATTTATATATGGGAAGTCCTGTTTTGGTCACCGGAAAAGTTTCGGGTTTTATCGGTAACGTACCGGGACCACCGGGAGGGTCCCGGGGGTCCACCAAGTGGGGCCACCAGCCCCGGAGGGCTGCATGGGCTAAGTGTGGGAATGTACCAGCCCCAGGTGGGCTGGTGCGCCCCCCCCCCCACAAGGGCCCAAGGCGCCTAGGGTTTGGGGAGGGGGCGCCCCACCTTGCTTGGGGGGCAAGTTTCCCCTCTTCCCCCCTTGGCCGCCTCCCTAGATGGGATCTGGGGCTGCCGCACCCCTTGGGGTGGGAACCCTAGAGGGGGCGCAGCCCCCTCCCCTCCCCCTATATATAGTTGAGGTCTAGGGGCTGCCCAACATATGAGAACTTCTCCCTCTTGGCGCAGCCCTACCTCTCTTTCTCCTCTTCTCCCGCAGTGCTTGGCGAAGCCCTGCAGGATTGCCACGCTCCTCCATCACCACCACGCTGTTGTGCTGCTGCTGGATGGAGTCTTCCTCAACCTCTCCCTCTCTCCTTTCTGGATCAAGGCATGGGAGACGTCACCGGGCTGTACGTGTGTTGAACGCGGAGGTGCCGTCCGTTCGGCACTAGGATCTCCGGTGATTTGGATCACGACGAGTACGACTCCTTCAACCCTGTTCTCTTGAACGCTTCCGCTTAGCGATCTACAAGGATATGTAGATGCACTCTCCTTCCCCTCGTTGCTAGTCTCTCCATAGATAGATCTTGGTGACACGTAGGAAAATTTTGAATTTCTGCTACGTTCCCCAACATGAAATTGTGGCATTGAGCCAATCAAGAGGGATATCCAAAGCTATGTTCTCTTTGGTGAATACACCTATGTTTGAACAGGAATCCCCCAAGTGACCTTTTTGGGATGAAAAAGACTCATTATTCTTGAAGATGAAACGGCACAGGCCCTGCTTTACCAGGGATGCCGGTTTTATTATAATCATCATAATATATACATTGTTAAAATATGTACATTGTAAGAGTCGTTGGCTCAAGTGTAGTAAGGCCGAAGATGAGCAATTTCCATGGTCGGCGGGTCTCCTCCTCCAACTTACATGAGTCCTTCTGGTCTCGTATATCGATAAGGTAGTATTACCCATTGTTCAAATTCTTGCTGACCACAAAGGGTCCTTCCCAAGGTGGGGATAGCTCATATCAGTTTGATCATGGATAAGCCGGAGCACCAAGTCACATTCTTGAAAGGTTCTGGTCTTAACCCGGCGACTGTGATAATGGCATAGATCTTGTTGGTAAATCGTCGAGCGAGCCGCCACAAGGTTACGTTCCTCATCTAATAGGTCAAGTGCATCCTGACGTGCTTTTTCATTATCAGCTTCAACATAAGCCACCACACGGGGCGAGTCGTGACAGATGTCACTAGGGAGAACCACCTCTGCTCCGTAAACCATGAAGAAAGGCATGTAACCCATAGATCTGTTGGGGGTAGTACTGATACTCCATAGCACTGAAGGTAACTCCTCCACCCAACAACCCGGTGTCCTCTACAAAGGAACCATAAGCCGGGGCTTGATACCTCTCAAAATTTCTTGATTGGCTCTTTCAGCTTGACCATTGGATTAGGGGTGAGCTACTGACGATACGTCAAGTCGAATATGCTCACGTTGACAAAACTCTTTCATAGCACCCTTCGACAAATTAGTGCCATTATCAGTTATAATGTTGTGGGGAAAACCAAAGCGAACAATCACCTTTTGATGAATTGAACCGTTGTTCCCGCATCACACTTACTGACCGGTTCTGCTTCGGCCCACTTTGTGAATTTGTCAACCGCCACCAAAAGGTGGGTCTTTTTATCCTTGGACCTTTTAAAAGGCCTAACCATATCAAGACCCCAAACTGCAAACGGTCAGGTAATTGGAATCATCCTCAATTCTATAGCTGGCACATGAGCTCGCCGTGAAAATTTCTGACAACCATCACATTTACTAACCAGATCCTCTGCATCAGCATGAGCCGTCAGCCAGTAAAATCCATGACGAAAAGCTTTAGCCACAAGAGACTTCGAACCAGCATGATGACCACAATCTCCTTCATGAATCTCGCGAAGAATTTCATGGCCCTCTTCAAGAGAGACGCAACATTGAAATGCCCCAGTAACACTGCAATGGTGCACCTCTCTGTTAACAATTGTCATTGACTTAGACCGCCGGGTTATCTGTCTGGACAAAGTTTCATCCTCAGATAACTCGCCCCGGATCATATAAGCCAAATATGGAACTGTCCAATCAAGAATAGCGTGAAGAGTCGCCTCCAATTGTGCTTCCGGGTTAGGAATAGCCAGATCTTCCTCTGTAGGCAATTTGACAAAAGGGTTATGCATAATATCTAAGAAAGTGTTAGGTGGCACCGGCTTACGCTGGGACCCTAACCGGCTTAAGGCATCAGGCGCCTCATTTTTCCTGTGATCAATGGCTTCCACTTGATAACCCTTGAAGTGCCCAGCAATAACGTGAACCTCACGGCAATAAGCCACCATGAGTGGATCCTTAGAATCCCATTTGCTTGAAACTTGCTGAGCCACCAAGTCCGAGTCACCGAAACATCTCACCTGGCTTAAATTCATATCCTTAGCCATCCGAAGACCATGGAGCAAGGCTTCATACTCAGCTGCATTGTTAGTACAGGGAAACATCAACCTTAAAACATAACAAAACTTGTCACCTCGAGGGGAAGCTAAGACAACTCCAGCCCCCGAGCCCTCCAATTTCCTGGACCCATCAAAGTGAATAGTCCAATATGTCTTATCTGGCTTTTCTTCAGGCATCTGCAGCTCCGTCCAGTCATTGATGAAATCCACAAGTGCTTGAGACTTGATGCCCGTGCGAGGCATATACTTAAAACTGCGAGGTCCAAGCTCAATAGCCCACTTGGCTACCCAACCCATGGCTTCCCTGTTTGAATAATATCCCCTAAGGGAGCAGAACTAACCACGGTGATGGGATGACCCAAAAAATATTGCTTAAGCTTCCGACTGGCCATGAACACCCCATATACGAGCTTCTGCCAGTGCGGATACCTCTACTTGGACTCAATAAGAACTTCACTGATATAGTAAACCGACCGTTGAACCTGATATTCCTTGCCTGCTTCTTTCCGTTCCACCACAATAGCTACACTAACCGCCCGGGCGTTAGTAGCCACATATAGTAACAATGGCTCCTTATCAATAGGAGCAGCAAGGACTGGCGACTCAGCTAGCTGTTTCTTCAAAGCTTCAAACGCGTCATTAGTAGCATCACTCCAGACAAAGTGATATGTTTTCTTCATCATCTGGTACAGTGGTATAGCCTTCTCACCCAATCGGCTTATGAACCAGCCTAAGGCAGCAATACGACCCACCAGACGTTGAACATCATTGATACACGCCGGCTTTGCCAAGGATGTAATGGCCTTGATCTTCTCCGGGTTAGCTTCAATGCCTCTGTTAGAAACCAGAAAACCCAAGAGCTTGCCTGCTGGCACACCAAAAACGCACTTGGTCGGGTTAAGCATCATCTTGTAGACCCGGAGATTGTTGAAGGTCTCCTTTAAATCATCTATCAAAGTTTCCTTCTCTCTGGATTTCACCACAATATCATCCACATAAGCATGAACATTGCGCCCAATCTGACTGTGAAGGAAATTCTGCACACATCGTTGGTAAGTCGCTTGGGCACTCTTGAGCCCAAAAGGCATAGACACATAGCAGAAGGCTCCAAATGGAGTGATAAAAGTTGTCTTCTCCTGGTCTTTAACTGACATCTTGATCTAATGATAACCAGAATAAGCATCCAAAAAACTCAAATGCTCACAACCCGCTGTAGCATCAATAATTTGATCAATACGAGGGAGAGAAAAAGGGTCAGCCAGACAGGCTTTGTTTAAGTCCGTGTAGTCCACACACATACGCCAAGTGCCATTCTTCTTAAGTACCAACACCGGATTAGCCAACCACTCAGGATTAGACTTCAATAATGAACCCAGCCGCCAAGAGTCGGGTCACTTCTTCACCAATGGCCTTACGCCTCTCCTCATTGAAGCGACAGAGGAATTGCTTGACCGGCTTAAACTTTGGACCAATATTAAGAGTGTGCTCGAGTTCCCTCGGTACACCTGGCATATTAGAAGGTTTCCATGCAAAGATGTCCTGGTTCTCACGGATGAACTCGATGAGCGCGCCAGGTTAGCACTGATACTAAACTGCTTGGATGAATTGCCAGGAACAAAGTCAACTAGCTTAGTGTCATCGGCTGACTTAAACTTCAATACCGGATCATGCTCTGAAGTTGGCTTTTTCAAAGATGTCATATCCGCCAGATCAACATTGTCATTGTAGAACTTCAACTCCTCTATTGCACAAACAGACTCAGCATAAGCAGCGTCCCCTTCTTCACACTCCAAAGCTATTTTCCGGCTTCCATGCACTGTGATGGTCCCCTTGTAACCCGGCATCTGAGCTACAGATAAACATAACAAGGCCGTGCCATGAATTTGGCATAAGCCGGTCGCCCAAACAGAGCGTGATACGGGCTTTTAATCTTGACCACTTCGAATGTTAGTCTCTCAGCCCTGTAATCATGTTCATCCCCAAAGGCTACTTCCAGATCAATCTTGCATACAGGATATGCTGACTTACCAGGCATCACCCCATGGAAAACAGTATTGGACGGCTTAAGACTTTTGTCAGTCAACCCCATGCGACGGAAAGTATCATAGTAAAGGATATTAATGCTGCTACCCCCATCCATGAGTACCTTAGTGAATTTGTATCCACCAACTTGAGGCGCCACCACCAACACCAAGTGACCCGGATTATCAACCCGGAGTGGGTGATCCTCTCGACTCCACATAATTGGTTGCTCAGACCATCGCAAGTAATGGGGAATTGCCGGCTCAACGGCGTTCATAGCCCTTTTATGGAGCTTCTGATCCCGCTTGCATAAACTTGTGGTGTAGACGTGGTTCTGCCTGCTATTCAACTTCTTCGGATGACTTTGATATCCAGACTGCCGCTACTGCTGAGCCCCCTGACCGGATTGTTGATTGTATCCATCCTGATTACCTTGATGGTTTTGGTGGCCCTGGAAACAGGAACTAGAACTGCCACCACCTTAACCTGTGCCATGAGAACCGCCACCGGCAGAACCTGAGCCGCCGCCCGGCCCATGATTGTTCTGGAATAAATCAAAATTTTCGAACTCCTTCATAATTTGACAGTCCTTCCAAAGGTGATTGGACGGTCTTTCCCACGTACCATGCTTTGGGCAGGGCTGATTCAGCATCTGCTCGAGATTGAGACCTGATCCACCTGCCTGAGGAGGTGGTTTCCCCTTACAACGCTGAACATTATTCTGTGTGTTAGTATTGGCCACAAAGTCTGAATTACTATCAGCCTTGTGCTTACCATTGCCGGGTTATGCTGTTGACCCTTGGTGTTGCCACTCTTCTTTCCCTTTCCCGGCTTTTCATCATCAGACTCGGGGTCCTTGGTACTATCAAAGTCGACATACTTAATTAGAGCCGCCATCAGCTCCCCATATCATTGCAATGGCTCTTGAGCCGCCCTAGCTTCTGTTTAAGAGGCAAAAAACGGCAATTCTTCTCTAACATTAGGACTGCAGAACCGGCATTGATGTTATCCGATGAGTGCAGGATAACCTTGACCCGATGCACCCAATGGGTCATTGACTCGCCCTCTTCTTGGGCGCAAGCATCCAAATCCACAATTTACATGGGTTGTTTGCACGTATCTTTAAAGTTCTGGATAAACCGGGCTTTTAGCTCATTCCATGACCCGATGGAATTGGCAGGCAGCCCTTTCAACCAAGTACGGGCCGTCCCATCCAACATCATGGTGAAGTATTTGGCACATGTAGCATCGCTGACCTCCAACAGTTCCATGGCCATCTTGTAACTCTCAATCCATGCCTCAGGGGGTAAGTCGGCTGTGTAGTTAGGCACCTTACGAGGTCCTTTGAAATCCTTGGGCAGACGGTCGTTCCGCAGAGCTGGCACTAAACATGGTATACCCGTGGTTCTAGAGGTCACGCCTGCCTCCACCGAAGTCATCGGATAAACTGGAAGATGTTGATGAGCCGCCTGCTCAGCTTCTTGACGTGCCCTGTCCTAATCGATAAAATCATGAGCACCATCACGCGTCGGGTCATGCCCACGCGGCTGGTTACAGTGCCTGTCGTTGCTTGAAACGATCGGTGAGTCCATGTGTCTGCTATAACTCCAGTTTGGGCGAGGGGTCGAATGAATCCTCTCTCGATTGTAAGAATATGCCTCCTGTTGTACCAATGCTGTTTGAAGAAGCTCTCTAGCCCTCTGTCTCAACCGCAGCTGGAGAATCGCCTTCAACTGGGAGAGCCGCCAATCGTGTCGCCGCAGTGATCATATTATCCAAAGGGTTGGAATAATGACCTGGTGGTGTTGGCACATACTGATGCGGAGTATTATTCAGACAAGGCGGCTCCGTCGTGCGCGGTTGAGCTGGCGCTCTAGCCCCAGGCGCTCAACCCGGTGTACCTCTGGTTGGTTACGGGTCCCTGCTCCAGGCATACAAAAGAGGTTCCTTGCCTCGTAAACCAGCGGCAGACAACTCCGGTGCCTTCTTCTTATGATTTCGTTTGAAGCGTTCTGATCCAACGAGAGCCGGAAGGAATTAGCCTGGATCCGTTGTACCTGAGAATTCAAAACAGGTCGCTCTATAGTCATCCTAGCTTTCTCCGCCGCCAGGTCTTCCTTGGCTTGCGCTACCTCATCATGCAGTTTTGCAATTTTCGCATTATGCTGAACTTGATTCGCCGGGTTAACCTCTGCTGTTAACAAGGTTGTCAGATTATCCAACAAATCAGTCAAAACCTGAGCCGGCGGGCGCACAGGGCCTCCTGCCCTAGCTGCCATCGCCGTTGTTGGCCAGAGACCATTGCTGCCGCACTCGAAGAATTCTGCGCAGGCTGCTTACCGGCCATGAAGATTGCGACCCTATTCGGCGGCTCATAGGGGTCCGAATACTGTCGCCATCAGAACAACCCCCAAGCATGTCGTCTTGCAGTTGGTACAATGAAGTAGTCTCACCCGTGGATGACTCACCATCAGAATAGATGGTTGTCTCACCGCCAGACATGGATCCTTCATCAAATTCCGCCCCATGGATGAATCCCATGAAGGCACATTTCATGGCGGGCTGAGCTCGGGCAGGTAGTGCAGGCTGAGCCGTCTCGATGATGTTGGTGCAGGTGTCCGGCTCAGGGCCCGGCTCACCGATCTTGCCGATGTAGACATGAATTCCGCCGAAGGGGACCCGGTACCCGTACTCAATTGGGCCGGCCTCGGGGCTCCAGCCCGCATCGTCGATGTAGAGCTTGTCGCGATGACTCTTTGTCATCCGGCCCATAGCGTATCCCTTGATCCCTTCGAAGATGCCCTTCAAGAACTCAAAACCACTGGCGCTGGCCCCACGGTGCGCCAACTATCGTGGAATTGTCACGGCAGATGTCCTAGTCTGAGGACTTAGTTGTGGAGCCATCGCAACTAGGTTAGCTTAAAGGGGTTAAACGAGATAAAGGATACAGAGAGTTTATACTGGTTCGGCCCCTTGTGGTGAAGGTAAAGGCCTAATCCAGTTTGAGGTGGTATTGCTTATGTCTCGATTACTAGGGAGCGAATACGCTTTACCTAGCTTTCGATCTCTTCTTTCTTGCCCTGAACCGCCACCGGGTCATCCCTTTATATACACAGGTTAACGCCCAGCGGCTCATGGAGTCCCGGCCGGCTCATAGACAACGTGTCCGGCTTGGTGACTAAATATACTTGCCTTACAATATAAGTCATACACATATGGCGGTTTACCCTTATGGGCCCTAAGTCGCCCTTGGGCTTTAGGCCCTTGCATGAACCGCAATCTTTGACATCCTCACGGGCTTTGTATGGATGAACCGCCGTAGGTACAACCCGGCCCCTCCTAGGCGGGTCATACCCAATAGTCATATCCCCAACATGATACATATTGAAAGTGGGAGCAATTAGCTAGAGTAGCTCCATACAGAGCATTGTAGACATAGAATATTTGCAAAATATATATGGCTCTGAATGTGACAGACCCGTTGACTAAACTTCTCTCATAAGCAAAACATGATCACACCTTAGTCATCTTTGGGTGTTAATCACATAGCAATGTGAACTAGATTATTGACTCTAGTAAACCCTTTGGTTGTTGGTCACATGGCGATGTGAACTATGGGTGTTAATCACATACAGATGTGAACTATTGATGTTAAATCACATGGCGATGTGAACTAGATTATTGACTCTAGTGCAAGTGGGAGACTGAAGGAAATATGCCCTAGAGGCAATAAAGTTATTATTTATTTCCTTATTTCATGATAAATGTTTATTATTCATGCCAAAATTGTATTAACCGGAAACTTAGTACATGTGTGAATACATAGACAAAAACATATAGTCCCTAGTATGCCTCTACTTGACTAGCTCGTTAATCAAAGATGGTTATGTTTCCTAACCATAGACATGCCTTGTCATTTGATGAATGGGATCACATCATTAGGAGAATGATGTGATGGACAGGACCCCTCCGATAGCTTAGCATTATGATCGTTTCAGTTTCATTGCTACTGCTTTCTTCATGACTTGTACAAGTTCCTCAGACTAGGAGATTATGCAACTCCCGAATACCGGAGGAACACTTTGTGTGCTACCAAACGTCACAATGTAAATGGGTGATTATAAAGGTGCTCTACAAGTGTCACCAAAGGTGTTTGTTGGGTTGGCATAGATCGAGATTAGGATTTGTCACTCCGTGTTTCAGAGAGGTATCTCTGGGCCCTCTAGGTAATACTCATCATTATAAGCCTTGCAAGCATTGTGACTAATGATTTAGTTGCGGGATGAAGTATTACGGAATGAGTAAAGAGACTTGCCGGTAACGAGATTGAACTAGGTATAATGATACCGACGATCGAATCTCGGGCAAGTAACATACCGATGACAAAGGGAACAACGTATGTTGTTATGCGGTTTGACCGATAAAGATCTTCTTAGAATATGTAGGAACCAATATGAGCATCCAGGCTCCGCTATTGGTTATTGACCGGAGACGTGTCTCGGTCATGTCTACATAGTTCTCAAACCCGTAGGGTCCGCACGCTTAACGTTTGATGACGATTGGTATTATGAGTTTATGTGATTTGATGTACCGAAGGTTGTTCGAAGTCCCGGATGTGATCACGGACATGACGAGGAGTCTCGGAATGGTCGAGACATAAAGATTGATATATTGGACGGCTATGTTCGGACACCGGAAGTATTGGGCCTTAGTGGGACCCCCCCCCCCCCGGGTGATCAAGTAGAGAACGCACGACACCTCCGTGATCTGCACTCATTCAGCTCGGTGACGGTGATGATGAAGTTACCGGCACATGGCTTCGCCTAAGCACTACGACGATATGATCGAGGTGGAAAACTATGGAGGGGGGCACCACACACGGCTAAAGATCAACTTGTGTGTCTATGGGGTGCCCCCTCCCCCGTATATAAAGGAGGGGAGGAGGGGGTCGGCCGGCCTCATGGGGCGCACCCCAAGGGGAGGAATCCTACTCCTACTAGGAGTAGGTTCCCCTTTTCCTAGTCCAACTATGAGGGGAAGGAAAGAGGAAGAGGGAGAGAAGGAAAGGGGGGACAACCCCCCTCCCCAATTCGGATAGGGCTTGGGGGGGTGCGCGCCTCCAACTTGCCTCCTCCTCCTTTCTTCCACTAAAGCCCATGTAGGCCCACTAACCCCCCGGGGGGTTCCAGTAATCCCTCCGGCACTCCTGTTTTCTCCGAAATCACGCGGAACACTTCCGGTGTCCGATCATAGCCGTCCAATATATCAATCTTTATGTCTCAATGATTTCGAGACTCCTCGTCATGTCCGTGATCACATCCGGGACTCTGAACTATCTTCAGTACATCAAAACACATAAACTCATAATAACAATCGTCATCGAACGTTAAGCGTGCGGACCCTACGGGTTCGAGAACTATGTAGACATGACCGAGACTCATCTTTGGTCAATAACCAATAGCGGAACCTGGATGCTCATATTGGTTCCTACATATTCTAAGAAGATCTTTATCGGTCAAACTGCATAACAACATACGTTGTTCCCTTTGTCATCGGTATGTTACTTGCCCGAGATTCGATCGTCGGTATCTCAATACCTAGTTCAATCTCGTTACCGGCAAGTCTCTTTACTCGTTTTGCAGTACTTCATCCCGCAACTAACTCATTAGTCACAATGCTTGCAAGGCTTATAGTGATGAGTATTACTGAGAGGGCCCAGAGATACCTCTCTGAAACACGGAGTGACAAATCCTAATCTCGATCTGTGCCAACCCAACAAACACCTTCGAAGACACCTGTAGAGCACCTTTATAATCACCCGTTTACGTTGTGACGTTTGGTAGCACACAAAGTGTTCCTCCAGTATTCGGGAGTTGCATAATCTCCTAGTCTGAGGAACTTGTATAAGTCATGAAGAAAGCAATAGCAATGAAACTAACACGATCATAATGGTAAGCTAACGGATGGGTCATGTCCATCACATCCTTCTCCTAATAATGTGATCTCGTTCATCAAATGACAACACATTTCTATGGTTAGGAAACTTAACCATCTTTGATTAACGAGCTAGTCTAGTAGAGGCATGCTAGGGACTATAGGTTTTGTCTATGTATTCACACATGTACTAAGTTTCCGGTTAATACAATTCTAGCATGAATAATAAACATTTATCATGAATTAAGGAAATAAATAATAACTTTATTATTGCCTCTAGGGCATATTTCCTTCAATATGTTATTCAAATTCTAATATATGCAGTTAATTTCAATTTACTGGTGATAACCTATAGCTTAAGCCTGAATTCGGTTCTTATCTCCCTTTCGCTAGACCTCTGGACCTTAAACCTAGCCAGTCTATCACCAGATGCGCCGCTAGAAAATGGTCACCTTCTTCACCCCCTCTTGAATGCAATTAACTGCCTTCCATATAGTCTTGTGTATGAATTTAGGTAACCAACTTTTTCCAGCCAAGTAAATTTTCTATAAATTCAAATATTTAGATCTAAATCGTGTTCCTATCTTCACGCCGCTTCCTTTGTTAGATCTCTAAACCATAAACTAGCCCATCCACCTATTTCTCAAACGCGTCGCCAAGTCGCACTCGCCATCTATCCTTCTTGCCCTAATTCTCCGTCCCCCGTCATAGTTGTAGATGTCATTTCCTTGTCTCTCATGCCTCCAAGCGTCTGCTGAAGCTATCTCCACCATATCCCACCGCTCACCTAAGTCGCTGCAAACCCCCTTGTTAAACCTGAATCTGGTTCATATCTCCCTTTTGCTAGCTAGACCTCTAAACCTTAAACCTAGCCAGCCTATCGCCAGACGCGCCGCTGGAAACTAACACCTTCTTTCTCCCCTCATGAATGCAATTCAATGACCTAGTTGTTTGTGTAAATTTAGGCAACAAGCCTTTTGCCAGCCGAGCAAATTTTCTATAAATTCAAATCAATCTTTGGACCGTTGGATCTGATTCAGGCTCTATCTTCACCCAATTTTCTAGTTGTCTAGATCTCTAAACCCTAACACTAACAGTAGCCAATCCACCAATTTCTCAATCACGCCGCCGGGTGTAGCCATCCACCCATTTCTCGAATGCGACGACAAGCGGCGCTCACCCTCTTTACTTTTTGCGCTCATTTCTCGCCCCTCCACCATAGTCGTAGTCTCGTAGATGTCATCTCCTTGTCTCTAATGTCTCCACGCGTCTGATTACGCCATCTCCGCCATCACCCCTCGCTCACCTAAGTTGTCGCGAACCCCCTTGGTCGCGGCCCATGTATGTTGTTCCAATTCGAATCTATGTATTTAATTTCAAGCATTGATATGCAATACTACGGACTGTTTTTTTCTTCTTGTTGAACAACTGATCCAACAGTTTGAGCAAAAAGCTAACTGAACAAAAGAAGGGGACAGAAAAAAAGGATGAAGAAAATAAAGCTAGGAAAAGTCGAGCCTACTCTCCTAAAACTATTCCTCCCGCATCATCACGAAAAGTTGACGCAGACGCTGCCGTTCTTGGCGCATCCGCACGACGGGCACGCCTGCGCCGAGGCCGCGCACGGCGCGCACACGCAGAGGTGACGGCACGGCAGCAGCAGCACGACGGCCGCGCCGTCGCCGCACCCCTTGCACCTCCCTTCCCCTGTCGGGGCCGGCGTGCCCACCTCGGCCTCTTCCTCCTCCGCGCAGACGGGCACCTGGTTCTCCCCCCAGCAGCACGACTCGGCGTCGTCCTGGTCCTGGCCGTTTCCGCCGCCGCGGACCGCCTGCGCGTCGAGCACCCGCTGCAGGTCGGCGCGGAGCACGTTGGCGGCGGCGTCGTGGGACTGCGCGACGTCGCGCCACATCTGCGCCTCCATGTAGAGGCTCCTGAGGCGCTCCTCCAGCGCCCAGTTCATGCCCCGGACCCGCTCGATCTCCTCGTCCTTGGCCTTGAGCCGCTTCGCCGCCCTGGCCTCCACGGCGGAGACGATGAGCCGCAGGTGGCTCCGCCTCTGCTCCGCCAGAGCAGCCCACATCTTTCTCGCCTGCATCATGCATCCACCACGGTTAACAACAAACAAACAAAGGCCAGAGAAAAGCCCGATCAAACGCGGCGATTAGTTTGGTCACGCGACTCACATGTCTGTGCAGGATGTGGTCGACGGCCACGGCCTGCTGCTGCGCGTGGGCCGCGAGAACCTCGCCGAGCACGGACGCCCCCTCGTCGACGCGCCTCCGCTTGTTGCCGGAGGTCATTTCCTGGGCGCCGTCGCCCTTCCTCGCCAGATCAGCCGCGGCCAGCGCCAACAACTCCGAGTACTGGTCCGCGGCTGACATCGTCGGGGGCGGCGGCGTGAAGACGTCCGCGTACGGCTGGCACCCAAGCTGCTGGCCCGTCGCCCCGGCGCCGTAGCAAGGCCCAGACATAACGGCGGTGGGGGCGCCCGCCCTGTTGGTGGTGAGCAGCATGTGGCGCAGGCGCTGCAGGTCCACGGCCATGGCGGTCTGCTCCTGGGCGGCACGCAGTGGCAGGCCGCCTATATATACACACCGGCGGCGAGCCAAGGGAAGGCGATGGTGATGAGTTAGTGAGATGCGGGAGGAGCAGTGGGAGGCGAGGTCATGGACGGATCGCGCGGCGATGGATGGATGGGCAGCGCGGCCGGGGTGGCGAGGAAAGAAACTCAGAAAGAAACAAGGAGGTCCGTCCCGTCCGTCCTGGGATGGCAGGCAGCCGAGTATTTATGGTGCGTGGCGGTCGCGGGTGGGTTTTGGTTGGCGTCCACGTTTCATGGCCTTGGCCTCGAGTGAGAGGAGGAGAAAGCAACTGACGATGAGATCGACCCCCCGATTATATATCCTTCTCGTTTTCAGGGGCGATTTCCTTTTATTTATGCCTTCCGTTTCAATCAACCTCCCTCTCTCCTTCCCTTTAATAATTCGGAGCACTCCTGGCTACTACTCCTACAAACCAAGAATACATGCACAAGACGCGTGCATATATACGAAAATATATGCGTATACGGGGTCGAGTCCATGGGATGATTTTTGCAAAAGGAGACCAGATCATCGCTTAAGTTAGCATGTCGTGGCGCCAAATCAGCAGGCGTCGTTGGGGCCGCTTTGATCGATCTGCACGAATCTTTTTTTTTTCTTTTTTTTTTTTGAGGGATCTGCACGAATCTTGGGGTGTAAGGAAACCCAGATCGGACAGAACAAAATAAACGGAAATGTTAACGCCCACACGTGTGGACGTTTGCACATCGCCCACACGCCTCCATCACCATTCATTTTGCCACGTATGAATAGATGACATTAGCAGAATTTTTTTTGGTTTTTGGCTTAAAAATGTTGTATCTCCTAAATAAAAAAGCGAACTAAAAATCCGTTTTCACCATTAAATCCGTCTCGACGAGATCTTCAAAACTAGACCCCATGTTGATATGTTTCGACGAATTTTTTTTTTTTGCCAAAAGTTGCCACGATGTTTACACTGTAGTTGCCATAGGGCTTAAACTAAAGTTGCCATGTGGCAATTTTAGTTTCTAGATCATGGCAATTTTAGTATTTTGATGATGGCAACTCCAGTACTTTGATCATGAAAATTATTTTTTGTATGAACCATGGCAATTTTACGTGCATGTATCATGGCAATTTTAGTTTATGGTTCATTGCAAGTCTAGTTTCTTAATTCCCCGTTTTATAAATGTCAAAATTTACTTTTAAATGTAGAAGAAAATAGCTGAAACATATCATGGCAACTTCAGTGTAAACATCATGGCAATTCATATGCAATAGACATGGCAACTTTTAATCCAAATTTTTTTTCATCAAAATATATCAACATGAGATCTAGTTTCGAAGATCTCATCGCGAGGGATTTAATGGTGAAAACGGATTTTCAATCGGATTTTTCGTTTAAGAGATAAAACATTTTAAAAACTGAAAATCCAAAAAGATTCCTGCATGCATGCATGCGATGACGTAGCAATCTGTTTACATTAGAGACGTGTGGTGCGTCTTTCTTCCTGCCACACGTGTGGCAGTTAGCGCGACCCAAAATAAATGGGTCCGAATAACTGCCACACGTGTGGCGTCGATAGGAACCCGCCCGCACGCCTCGTGCGGCATAGACGGGGATCGGCCCGCACGACCACGTCCGAGCGCACAAAAGCACGGCCCGCACGTCCGGTGTGTGGCAACCCCGCCCGCACTGCCCCATCCGGGCCAGAAGACCGGTTGCCCGCACGACCCAGCCGATCCACGCCTCCGATCCATCCCCTCTCTCGTACGCCGCCATCGTCCCCCACCTCTCGAACCCCGACATCCATCGCCGGCCATCCCTGGTTGCCATGGCAACCAGGGCAGATCCGTAGGGCGCTCCGACCCCAAACCACACCCTAACCCTCCCCATCCCCAGCCCCCCACTCCAAATCCAGCCCTCCAGACACGATCAGCTAAAACCAGGTGAAAATTCTCGATCTCGTCCTTCCCTCTCATCCTTAAGGCTGAAAATCTCCCGATCTTGTACTGGGTCCATACTATAGGGGTAGAACACTGCATGGTTCGGTGTATATTCGCAATTGCCAGGCAGAATACACCAGATCTGCCATGTACTACGTTTGAGGTTAACTTAGGTGCCTAGTTTAGGCACTTAAGTAGTTGGGTATGAAATGGATGAGTAGGAATCCCTAAAAAGGGGCAGGAAGGACGATTTTTTGAATGAAGAGGGTGGGAAAAAATAATTGCCACTTGTGTGTAACGACAGTTGCCACTTGTGTATGATGACAATTGCCACCTATTTTGACCTGTTGCTTGCCATCCCTATCTTCCATGTGCAAGCAGCAGAAGAATACAAATTCTTGTGGATCATTGATGCCTTTTTGATCATCCAGTGATTGAGAACATGTCGGAAAAGAATCGAGACGCGGAAAGGATGAATCGCGAAGGTGGCGCTGATGCTTGGGGTTCTCAAAGGCCAGAAACACCGCATTGGGATGCAGCAGAGTATAGTCAACTCATCTCTGCAGGGCCGTTGCTGCCACTACTAGAACAGTATGCAGGCGTAGGTATGATGCGTGGTAACAAAAAGAAGAGAGCAGTTGCCAACTTCGCAACGATGAAGATGACATTCTACTTATGTCCTACACTCCCATTTTTTTGCAGGTTCTTATGACCAAAACACTCTCAGGGGGCCCCCATGGCAAGTTCAGTCACAAGGCGCTAACACTGACATATGTACGGGCAACCAACCTCAACTAGCTAGTATGGCTAATCAAGGTAATGCAAAACCAAAAAAAAACACATACTGCTGAGGACGTGAAAAATGGACATGCAAAAAAACTGGCAAGAGGACTCACGAGTTATCACGGGTGAAAATGCAGAGCCTTCATGCAGCACGTGGCATCAGCCAGCACCCATGTACCTGCCATCGACGTCATACACAGGTCAGTCCATAAAAAAAGTGAAGTTGCGGATGTTCAATTAGCAGAAGGGGCATAGTTGGCAGCTCCAAATTGCCATGACTGGACTTCTACAATTGCCATGAATTTAAAACTACATTTGCCATCCCTGGACAACTGTTGTTGCCATCAGTGGACACTTGCAGTTGCCATGGAGAAACAACTGCAGTTGCCATGCCAGAGCAACTACAGTTGCCATGTCATCGCAACTGCAGTTGCCATGGAGGAACAACTGCGGTTGCCATGCCGATGCAACTATAGTTGCCATGCCAGTAAAACTGCAGTTGCCACATCAGGGGCGACTGCAGTTGCCGTGCTAGCACAAACTGCAATTGCCATGAATTGACCAACCACTACTATGCTTGCAGCGTATTACGCTGGTGGTGACGCGGCAAACGTCCCGTGGCAAGCTTCACAAATTGCAGGTGGAGCACGACATTTTGGTGTCACAGACCACACAAGATGGCCAAATGCAGCACAACAAGGTAAGGAAAAAAATTGAACCACAAAAAACATCACTACATTTGTTGTTTGTAGTTTTTTGTAGGCAAAACAATAGTTGCCATGTTTGTTGAACAGTACCTGCCATGACTGGACAGCTACAGCTGCCACACATGTCCTCACGCAGTCTCACGGCTTGCTGTTTGAAAATATGTCGTGCCAAATCAATCGAAGATGGTGTGATCCATTGTGATACACATTTTATTCAACCAAAAAATCTTACTCTCGTGCTTATTTTTTCTATTACAGAACCTACAACTACAGTGAACAGCGCCGCGGGGACATCTACTGCAGGGAGCTCTGAGCGCACGGAAGACGCGTTCCACCAGCCAACAGACTGTCATGCCGCAAACAATTTCGAGTCAGAGTCGGAAATGGCAATCATTCCAGCAATGCCGACGAGCACCCCTTTGAACACAAGCACTAGCTGAAGGAAATATGCCCTAGAGGCAATAATAAAGTTATTATTTATTTCCTTATTTCATGATAAATGTTTATTGTTCATGCTAGAATTGTATTAACCGGAAACATAATACATGTGTGAATACATAGACAAACATAGTGTCACTAGTATGCCTCTACTTGACTAGCTCGTTTATCAGAGATGGTTGTGTTTCCTAGCCATGGACAAAAGAGTTGTCATTCGATTAACGGGATCACATCATTAGGAGAATGATGTGATTGACATGACCCATCCTGTTAGCCTAGCACTTGATCGTTTAGTATACTGCTATTGCTTTCTTCATGACTTATACAAAGTTCCTGCAACTATGAGATTGTGCAACTCCCGTGTACCGGAAGAACACTTTGTGTGCTACCAAACATCACAACGTAACTGGGTGATTATAAAGGTGCTCTACAGGTGTTTCCAAAGGTTCACGTTGAGTTGGCATAATTCGAGATTAGGATTTGTCACTCCGATTGTCGGAGAGGTATCTCTGGGCCCTCTCGGTAATACTCATCACTTAAGCCTTGCAAGCATGTAACTAATGAGTTAGTTATGAGATGACGTATTACAGAACGAGTAAAGAGACTTGCCGGTAACGAGATTGAACTAGGTATTGGATACCGACGATCAAACCTCGGGCAAGTAACATACCGATGACAAAGGGAACAAAGTATGTTGTTATGCGGTTTGACCGATAAAGATCTTCGTAGAATATGTAGGAACCAATATGGACATCCAGGTCCCGCTATTGGTTATTGACTAGAGACGTGTCTCGGTAATGTCTGCATTGTTCTCGAACCATAGGGTCCGCACGCTTAAGGTTTCGATGACAATTATATTATGAGTTTATGTATTTTGATGTACCGAAGTTTGTTCGGAGTCCCGGATATGATCACGGACATGACGAGGAGTCTCGAAATGGTCGAGACATAAAGATTGGTATATTGGACGGATATATTTGGACACCGGAAAGGTTCCGGAGAAGTTTGGAGCTCCGGGAGGTTACCGGAACCCCCCGGGAGGTATATGGGCCTTATTGGGCCCATGTAGGAGGAAGAGAGAAGGAGCAAGGGAAGGGGGCGCGCCCCCCAAGCCCAATCCGAATTGGGGAGGGGGCCGGCCCCCCCTTTCCTTTCTCCTTCCCCCTCTTCCTATTACTACTACTAGTACTACTTCCTAATACTAGTACTCTTTCCTTCCCCCTCCAAATAAGATAAGGAAAAGAGAGGGAAACCTACTTGGAGTAGGTTTCCCCCTCCTCATGGCGCGCCCCCCCTAGGGCCGGCCACCTCCTCCCTCCCTCCTTTATATACGGGGGTAGGGGGGCACCCTAGAACACACAAGTTGATCATTGATCATTCCTTAGCCGTGTGCGGTGCCCCCCTCCACGATATTACACCTCGATTATATTGTAGCGGTGCTTAGGCGAAGCCCTGCGACAGGAGAACATCAAGATCGTCACCACGCCGTCATGCTGACGGAACTCTCCCTCGGAGCCTCTACTGGATTGGAGATCGAGGGTGCGTCATCGAGCTGTACGCGTGTCAAGAACTCGGAGGTGCCGGAGTAACGGTGCTTGGATCGGTCGGATCGGGAGGACGTACGACTACTTCCTCTACGTTGCGTCAACGCTTCCGCTTCGGTCTACGAGGGTACGTAGACAACACTCTTCCCTCGTTGCTGTATCATCACCATGATCTTGCGTGTGCGTAGGAAAATTTTGAAAGTACTACGTTCCCCAACAGTGGCATCCGAGCCTAGGTTTTATGCATTGATGTTATATGCACATGTAGAACACAAGTGAGTTGTGGACGATATAAGTCATACTGCCTACCAGCATGTCATACTTTGGTTCAGCGGTATTGTTGGATGAAGCGGCCTGGACCGACATTACGCGTACGCTTACGCGAGACTGGTTTTACCGCCGTGCTTTGCAGACAGGTGACTAGCGGGTGTCTGTTTCTCCAACTTTAGTTGAACCGAGTGTGGCTACGCCCGGTCCTTGTGAAGGTTAAAACGGAGTCTATTTGACAAACTATCGTTGTGGTTTTTGATGCGTAGGTAAGAACGGTTCTTGCTAAGCCCGTAGCAGCCACGTAAAATTTGCAACAACAAAGTAGAGGACGTCTAACTTGTTTTTGCAGGGCATGTTGTGATGTGATATGGTCAAGACGTGATGAGATATAAGTTTTTGTATGAGATGATCACGTTTTGTTGAAGTTATCGGCAACTGGCAGAGGCCCTATGGTTGTCTCTTTGTTGCATAAGATGCAAGTGCCAAATAATTGCTTTACTTTATCGCTATGCGATAGCAATAGTTGCAAGAGCAACAGTTGGTGAGACGACCATGTGACGACACATTGATATAGATCAAGATGATGAAGATCATGGTGTCGTGCCGGTGACGATAGAGATCATGACAGTACTTTGGAGATGGAGATCAAAGGCGCAAGATGATCATGGCCATATCATGTCACATATTTTGATTGCATATGATGTTTATCTGTTATACATCTTATTCTTGCTTGGATTGACGGTAGCATTTTAATATGATCTCTCACTAATTATCAAGAAGTGTTCTCCCTGAGTATGCACCGTTGCCAAAGTTCGTCGTGCCCAGACACCACGTGATGATCGGGTGTGATAAGCTCTACGTCCATCTACAACGGGTGCAAGCCAGTTTTGCACACGCGGAATACTCAGGTTAAACTTGACGAGCCTAGCATATGCAGATATGGCCTCGGAACACGGAGACCGAAAGGTCGAGCGTGAATCATATAGTAGATATGATCAACATAGTGATGTTCACCATTGAAAACTACTCCATCTCACGTGATGATCGGTTATGGTTTAGTTGATTTGGATCACGTGATCACTTAGATGACTAGAGAGATGTCTGTCTAAGTGGGAGTTCTTAAGTAATATGATTAATTGAACTTAAATTTATCATGAACTTAGTCCTGGTAGTATTTTGCAAATTATGTTGTAAGATCAATAGCTTGCATTGTTGCTTTCATATGTTTGTTTTGATATGTTCCTAGAGAAAATTGTGTTGAAAATTGTTAGTAGCAATGATGCGGATTGGATCCGTGATCTGAGGTTTATCCTCATTGCTGCACAGAAGAATTATGTCATTAATGCACCGCTAGGTGACAGACCTATTGCAGGAGCAGATGCAGACGTTATGAACATTTAGCTAAAGCTCAATATGATGACTACTTGATAGTTTAGTGCACCATGCTTAACGGCTTGGAACCGGGTCTTCAACGATGTTTTGAACGTCATGGAGCATATGAGATGTTCCAGGAGTTGAAGTTAATATTTCAAGCAAATACCTGAGTTGAGAGATATGGAGTCTCCAACAAGTTCTATAGCTAAAAGATGGAGGAGAATCGCTCAACTAGTGAGCATGTGGTCAGATTGTCTGGGTACTTCAATCACTTGAATCAAGTGGGAGTTAATCTTCCAGATAAGATAGTGATTGACAGAATTCTCTAGTCAACATCACTAAGTTACTAGAACTTCGTGATGAACTATAGTATGCAAGGGATGACGAAAACGATTCCCAAGCTCTTCGTGATGCTGAAATCAACAAAGGTAGAAATCAAGAAAGAGCATCAAGTGTTGATGGTTAACAAGATCACTAGTTTCAAGAAAAGGGCAAAGGGAAAGAAAGGGAACTTCAAGTGGAAAGACAAGCAAGTTGTCACTCCCATGAAGAAGACCAAAGCTGGACCAAAGCCTGAAACTGAGTGCTTACACTGCAAAGGAAATGGTCACTGGAAGCGGAAATGCCCTGAATATTTGGTGGGTAAGAAGGATGGCAAAGTGAACAAGTGTATATTTGATATACAGGTTATTGATGTGTGCCTTACTAGTGTTTATAGTAGCCCCTAAGTATTTGATACTTGTTCGGTTGCTAAGATTAGTAATTCGAAACGGGAGTTGCAGAATAAACAGAGACTAGTTAAGGGTGAAGTGACGATGTTTGTTGGAAGTGGTTCCAAGATTGATATGATCATCATCGCACACTCCCTATACTTTCGGGATTTGTGTTGAACCTAAATAAGTGTTATTTGGTGTTTGCGTTGAGCATGAATATGATTTGATCATGTTTATTGCAATACGGTTATTCATGTAAGATAGAGAATAATTGTTGTTCTGTTTACATGAATAAAAACCTTCTATGGTCATACACCCAATGAAAATGGTTTGTTGGATCTCGATCATAGTGACACACATAATCATAATATTGATGCCAAAAGATGCAAAGTTAATAATGATAGTGCAACTTATTTGTGGCACTGCCGTTTGGGTCATATCGGTGTAAAGCGCATGAAGAAACTCCATAAAGATGGATTTTCGGAATCACTTGGTTATGAATCATTTGATGCTTGCGAACCGTGCCTTTTGGGCAAGATGACTAAAACTCCGTTCTCCGGAACAATGGAACAAGCTACTGACTTATTGGAAATAATACATACCGATGTATGCGATCCAATGAGTGTTGAGGCTCGTGGCAAGTATCGTTATTTTCTGACCTTCACTAGATGATTTGAGCAGATATGGGTACATCTACTTGATGAAACATAAGTCTGAAATAGTTGAAAGGTTCAAAGAATTTCAGAGTGAAGTGGAAAAATCATCGTAACAAGAAAATAAAGTTTCTGCGATCTGATCACGGAGACAAATATTTGAGTTACGAGTTTGGTCTTCAATTAAAACAATGTGGAATAGTTTCACAAACTCACGCCACCTGGAACACCACAATGTAATGGTGTGTCCGAACGTCGTAATCGTACTTTACTTGATATGGTGCGATCTATGATATCTCTTATCAGTTTACCACTATCGTTTTGGGGTTATGCATTAAAGACAGCTGCATTCACGTTTAATAGGGCACCATCTAAATCCGTTGAAACGACACCGTATGAACTATGGTTTAGCAGTAAACCTGAGCTGTCGTTTCTTAAAGTTTGGAGTTGCGATGCTTATATGAAAAAAGGTTTTTCAACTTGATAAGCTCGAACCCAAATCGGAGAAGTGCGTCTTCATAGAATACCGAAAGGAAATTGTTGGGTACACCTTCTATCACAGATCCGAAGGCAAATTTGTTGCTGATAATAGATCCTTTCTAGAGAAGGAGTTTCTCTCGAAAGAAGTGAGTGGGAGGAAAGTAGAACTTGATGAGGTAACTGTACCTACTCCCTTATTGGAAAGTAGTTCATCACAGAAATCAGTTCCTGTGACAAATACACCAATTAGTGAGGAAGCTAATGATATTGATCATGAAACTTCAGATCAAGTTACTACAGAACCTCGTAGGTCTTCCAGAGTAAGATCCGCACCAGAGTGGTGTAGTAATCATGTTCTGGAAGTCATGTTAGTAGACCATGATGAACCTACAAACTATGAGGAAGCGATGATGAGCCCAGATTCCGCGAAATGGCTCGAGGCCATAAAATCTGAGATATGATCCATGTATGAGAACAAAGTATGGACTTTGATTGACTTGCTCGATGATCAGCAAGCCATGTTAAATAAATGGATCTTCAAGAGGAAGACGGACACTGATAGTAGTGTTACTATCCACTAAGCTTGACTTGTTGCAAAAGGTTTTCAACAAGTTCAAGGTGTTGAATACGATGAGATTTTCTCACTCGTATCGATGCTTAAGTCTGTCTGAATCATGTTAGCAATTGCCACATTTTACGAAATCTGGCAAATGGATGTCAAAACTGCATTCCTTAATCGATTTATTAAAGAAGAGTTGTATATGATGCAACCAGAAGGTTTTGTCAATCCTAAAGGTGCTAACAAAATGTGCAAGCTCCAGCGATCCATCTATGGATTGGTGCAAGCATCTCGGAGTTGGAATATACGCTTTGATAAGTTGATCAAAGCATATAGTTTTATATGGACTTACGATGAAGCCTGTATTTACAATAAAGTGAGTGGGAGCACTACAGCTTTTCTGATTAGTATATGTGAGTGACATATTGTTGATCAGAAATGATGTAGAATTTTTCTGCAAAGCATATAGGAGTGTTTTAAAGGAGTTCTTTAAAAAGAAAAGACCTCAGTAAAAGCTACTTACATATTGAGCATCAAGATCTATTGAGATAGATCAAGACGCTTGATAAGATTTTCAATGAGTACATACCTTGGCAAGATTTTGAGATAGTTCAAAATGGAACAGTCAAAGAAAGAGTTCTTGCCTGTGTTGCAAAGGTATGAAATTGAGTAAGACTCAAATCCCGACCACAGCAGAAAATGGAAAAGAGAATGAAAAGTCATTCCCTATGCCTCAGTCATAGGTTCTATAAAGTATGCTATGCTATGTACCAGACCTATTGTATACCTTGCTCTGAATTTGGCAAGGGAGTACAATAGTGATCTAGGAGTAGATCACTGGACATTGGTCAAGAATATCCTTAGTAAGGACTAAGGAGATGTTTCTCGATTATGGAGGTGATAAAAGAGTTTGTTGTAAAAGTTACATCAGTGCAAACTTTTACACTGATCCAGATGACTCTAAGTCTCAACCTGGATACATATTGAAAGTGGGAGCAATTAGCTAGAGTAGCTCCGTGCAGAGCATTGTGGACATAAAATATTTGCAAAATACATACGGATCTGAATGTGACAGACCCGTTGACTAAGCTTCTCTCACGAGCAAAACATGATCACACCTTAGTACTCTTTGGGTGTTAATCACATAGCGATGTGAACTAGATTATTGACTCTAGTAAACCCTTTGGATGTTGGTCACATGATGATGTGAACTATGGGTGTTAATCATATACAGATATGAATATTGGTGTTAAATCACATGGCGATGTGAACTAGATTATTGACTCTAGTGCAAGTGGGAGACTGAAGGAAATATGCCCTAGAGGCAATAATAAAGTTATTATTTATTTCCTTATTTCATGATAAATGTTTATTGTTCATGCTAGAATTGTATTAACCGGAAACATAATACATGTGTGAATACATAGACAAACATAGTGTCACTAGTATGCCTCTACTTGACTAGCTCGTTTATCAGAGATGGTTATGTTTCCTAGCCATGGACAAAAGAGTTGTCATTTGATTAACGGGATCACATCATTAGGAGAATGATGTGATTGACATGACCCATCCTGTTAGCCTAGCACTTGATCGTTTAGTATACTGCTATTGCTTTCTTCATGACTTATACAAAGTTCCTGCAACTATGAGATTGTGCAACTCCCGTGTACCGGAAGAACACTTTGTGTGCTACCAAACGTCACAACGTAACTGGGTGATTATAAAGGTGCTCTACAGGTGTTTCCAAAGGTTCATGTTGAGTTGGCATAATTCGAGATTAGGATTTGTCACTCCGATTGTCGGAGAGGTATCTCTGGGCCCTCTCGGTAATACTCATCACTTAAGCCTTGCAAGCATGTAACTAATGAGTTAGTTATAAGATGACGTATTATAGAACGAATAAAGAGACTTGCCGGTAACGAGATTGAACTAGGTATTGGATACCGACAATCAAACCTCGGGCAAGTAACATACCGATGACAAAGGGAACAAAGTATGTTGTTATGCGGTTTGACCGATAAAGATCTTCGTAGAATATGTAGGAACCAATATGGACATCCAGGTCCCGCTATTGGTTATTGACTAGAGACGTGTCTCGGTCATGTCTGCATTGTTCTCGAACCGTAGGGTCCGCACGCTTAAGGTTTCGATGACAATTATATTATGAGTTTATGTATTTTGATGTATCGAAGTTTGTTCGGAGTCCCGGATATGATCACGGACATGACGAGGAGTCTCGAAATGGTCGAGACATAAAGATTGGTATATTGGACGGATATATTTGGACACCGGAAAGGTTCCGGAGAAGTTTGGAGCTCCGGGAGGTTACCGGAACCCCCTGGGAGGTATATGGGCCTTATTGGGCCCATGTAGGAGGAAGAGAGAAGGAGCAAGGGAAGGGGGCGCGCCCCCCAAGCCCAATCCGAATTGGGGAGGGGGCCGGCCCCCCCTTTCCTTTCTCCTTCCCCCTCTTCCTATTACTACTACTAGTACTACTTTCTAATACTAGTACTCTTTCCTTCCCCCTCCAAATAAGATAAGGAAAAGAGAGGGAAACCTACTTGGAGTAGGTTTCCCCCTCCTCATGGCGCGCCCCCCCTAGGGCCGGCCACCTCCTCCCTCCCTCCTTTATATACGGGGGTAGGGGGGCACCCTAGAACACACAAGTTGATCATTGATCATTCCTTAGCCGTGTGCGGTGCCCCCCTCCACGATATTACACCTCGATTATATTGTAGCGGTGCTTAGGCGAAGCCCTGCGACAGGAGAACATCAAGATCGTCACCATGCCGTCGTGCTGACGGAACTCTCCCTCGGAGCCTCTACTGGATTGGAGATCGAGGGTGCGTCATCGAGCTGTACGCGTGTCAAGAACTCGGAGGTGCCGGAGTAACGGTGCTTGGATCGGTCGGATCGGGAGGACGTACGACTACTTCCTCTATGTTGCGTCAACGCTTCCGCTTCGGTCTACGAGGGTACATAGACAACACTCTTCCCTCGTTGCTGTATCATCACCATGATCTTGCGTGTGCGTAGGAAAATTTTGAAATTACTACGTTCCCCAAGACTAGCAACACTCGAGTAGATGGAACTGCCGCAGATACTGAAGCGAATGATGAAACTGACGACGACGCACAAGAGGATGAAGATGGTGGGCAATCCGAGATCGTGGTACCTCAGCCACCATACATTGGGCAGAGATTTGGATCGTTCGCAGAAGCAAAGGAATACTACCAGGCATACGCAAAGTTCCATGGATTTGCGGTCAACACCGAGTACCATAGGAAAATTAAGAAAACTAATGAGTACAGCAGAGGTGAGATTAGGTGCCACAAGGCACGGAGGAACAAGAAGGGGAAAGGTGTTGCGCCTGTCGTTCCGGAACGAAAGAGAGGCATCATTCTCAAGACGGGGTGCCCTGTCCGGTGTAAGCTAAACGTAGATGGAGCAACATGGGTGGTCAATGAGTATTTTGACGAGCACAACCACAAACTCATAAAGAAGTTCGACCTGGTGAAATTTCTGACCGCCCACAGAGGGTTCACCCCCGTCGAAAGGAAATTCGTAAAGCTGCTACATGATTGTAACGTCGGTCCATCAAGAATGGTACAGATACTATCTCTCATCCACAACAAAAAGGGGACTCTGAGTAGCATGCCGTACATACCAGCTGACGTCACAAACCTACAGGCCAAGTACCGTAGAGAGAGCAAGTTGGCAGACATAGAGGCCACAATAGCCTACTTCGATGCGAAAGCAAAGGAAGATCCAGATTTCTTCTATAGGATAAGGTTGGACGATGAGGACCGTGTTAGGAACATGTATTGGGTGGATGGTGCTGCAAGGAGAGCCTACAAACATTTCCGAGATTGCATTTCATTCGACGCGACGTACCTCACCAATATGTACAAGATGCCATGCGCTCCGTTGATAGGAATAAATAACCACAATCAGTCGTTGCAGTTCGGATGCGGCCTCGTCCGGAATGAAGACACGGATGGGTACGTTTGGCTGTTCAAGACCTTCTTGGAGTGCATGGATGGACTTGCTCCGATGAACATAATAACGGACCAAGATTTCAGCATGCGTGCAGGCATAGAGGAGGTCTTTCCGTTGGCAGTGCACAGGCACTGCAGGTGGCACATTATAAAGAAGGCTGAGGAGACGCTAGGACCGTTCTTTGCCGACCGTCCGGAGCTACACAAGGCATTCGAGCTGTGCGTGGACCACAGCTTGACGGTGGAGGAGTTTGAAAGGAGCTGGATGGCCATGACTGAAACACATCAAGTCCAGGACAACGAGACTCTTGTTAGCCTGTGGGAGAAGCGAATGTACTGGGTGCCGGCCTACTTCATGCAGTGCTTCTTCCCCTTTCTGCAGACTACGCAGCGCAGCGAGGGGTTCAATGCTGTTTTAAAGCGGTACGTCAGCCCTGGCAACTCATTGCTACAGTTTGCCAAGCAGTACACAACTTTGCAACAAAAAATTCTGGGATCTGAGCTACAGCAAGAAGCGACCACAGCCCTAAAGCAGCCAAAATTGCTAACGTATTTACCGATGGAGAGGCAAATGAGCAAGATATACACCAACAAGATCTTTAACAAGTAAGTCAGTTGCATTACAGTCTTATTTGCATAAAAAGCACCAAGTCAGTAGGGGCCTTATAGAGTGCAATGCAGTTGCCATGACATGCAGCTGCCATGTTTAATGAAATACTGTTTGCCATGCTTACTCAGATGTAGTTGCCATGTTAAAATGAAAATTTTGTTTTGGCATACTTGCTCAGGTGCATTTCCCTTGTTGAATGAAGTGCAGTTGCCATGTTTTATGCGTTGTGCTTCCATTGGAGCATGTTGGCATGCAAACGCCAATGTCAAAAAATGCTAAAAAAATGTTATATTGGCGACACATATGCTGAAATGCAGTTGCCATGTTTAATGAAATGCATCTGCCCTTTTTTTTGAAATGCAATTGACATGTTTACTCAGCTGTAGATGCCATGTTTAATCCAAATGCAGTTGCCATGTTTTATGCAATGTGCTTCCATTGGGGAATGTTGGTGTGGAAAATGACGATATCCAGTTGAAAATGTACTGCAATTGCCATGTCTGTTGTACTGCAATTGCCATGTATGTTGTAATGCATTTGTCATGTGTAGTGTACTGCATTTGCCATGTTCAACGTAATATATTTGCCATGTTCAATGAACTATGTTTGCCATGTTCAAACAAAATGTATTTCTATTTCCATGACAACATAAGGGTGTACAAGAAAAAGATCGCACGAAAGTTTAACAGAAAACACACAAAACTTGCAGATTCCAGGAAGAAATAAAGCGTGCCAGCATGTTCACGGCTTTCCGGGTGGACGAACATACGTTCAAGGTGTGTTCTATTTTGGGCATGTCAGATTCAGAACCTGAAGACGCGGACAAAGGAAGGAACTACTTCGTCAGAGCCTCGATAGGCGAAGGCAAGTACTACTGCCAATGCTGCAAATTCGAACGGGACGGCATTGTGTGCTGTCACATACTAAAAGTCATGGACATGAACGCTGTGACACGCATGCCCCGCCATTTCATAAGGCGGCGATGGACTTGGGACGCTGACGACGCGTTGGCGCCGCAGACAACACACGCAGTTCTGGCTGTGCATGACGAGAGACCTGAGTCAACCATGGAAGCCGTGAGGCACGTTGTGCTGACAAAGAACTATGCTGAGCTAATTGATGAAGCATGCAAGAGTGATGACACAGCGAGATTCGCAGAAAAACACAGGAAGGCACTGAAAAGAGAGCTTGATGAGATCAAAAAGAGGAAAGTCGAGGAAGCCTTACACCGGTTCCTCCACACATCAAGTGTGCCTTCATCCACGGGGCCATCGTCTGAAAACTCGGAGATAGGATCTGGAACAGCAAGCACACAAACCCAGGTCAGGAACCCACCCCGTTCCATCACAAAGGGTCGTCCGAGAGAGATAAGGTACAAGTCGGGACTGGAGATTCAAGCAAAACACAAGAAAGCGAAGAAAGGGGCGGGCAATCCATGAGCACAAATTGGGGCGCTGTGACATGGTCCATGTGGACATTTTGTTTTGTAGCCCTATACGATGGGATTTTTTTAATTGGGAGAATGACTCTTGAGGGGGGACAGAAGTAGAAGGAAAATTCATTGAATGGATAAATGCATTTGCCATGTTGTGGGTACTTAATCTGCCATGTTATGTGTAGTTAATCTGCCATGCTATTTTATACCAAAATATGCCATGCCATTTTATACTAGATAAGCCATGCTATTTTATACTAAATATGTCATGCTACTTTATACTAAATATGCCATATTAGTTGTACTGGATCTGCCATGTTAGTTGTACTGGATTTGCCATGTAAGTTATACTGGATCTGCCATGTTATTTATGCTGTATCTGCCATGTTAGCTGTACTGAAAATTTCCGGATGCTTTTTGTAATGACTCTGCATGGCATATATCCCCATGACAAATACGATGCGGTTTAGAAGCACGTAGTGTGTTGTGTGAAATGTATGGGAAAACAAGTTGGAAAAAAAGCGTAAACGTGCATAAACCACAGCAAAGGTTATGGCTACATGATAAACCTACCCAATGCTAGCCGGTGCAATTAGCGATGAAAAAGAACAAGCAAAACAGCCAAAAAAAATGAAAAAATGATGATGACTTTCACTAACCATGTCTGTTGAACTACATTTGCCATCTTTTTTTTGAAAACATCGCAGACGCATTCGAAACAGCAAAAAACGATACTAGAAACGACGAAACCACTGTCGTAATGATAAACATAACAACAAATCTGATGTAACGCCTAAAATAGGTTCACGTCCACACATTTATTACAGAAAACACTAAAAAATGTCGCTAACACGCCACCATTACATAGTAGGCTACACGAGGTTGCAGTCATAACGTAGCACACAAAAACATAGTTTTTCGACAAAGAACAGAGAGATAGTACCTTACATTCCTCAACAACAGAATGTAAGGTGTGCGTCTGGTGTGTAACGCCACGTGATCACTTGTACTTCTTGATGACTTGCTTGACAGCTTCCTCCATGAACTCGCGTGCTCCGGACCGCTTGTTGAAATCTTCATTCGTCAGCCAGTTCCATGTGCAGATTTTTCGGAGCTCAACGACTGTTGCATCTGTGATAGCGGGGACAATTCTGCCTTCCCACTTTGCAAAGTATTCCAGCGCGTGAAAGCCACAGTCCGTCCTGCACGAGGAAAAAAGAGTTCAGGTGAACACGCAAAATGGACAGCTGCAGCAAAGATGGACTTCAGTTCAGATGTGTCAACAAAAAAGAGGGGGTGGATTGATGTAAAAATGGCACATGAAGGAGCGGGTTAAAAGAAATTACGTGTTCCCTTGCTTCACAGTCGCCACATACTCAGTCGGGAAATTCCTGATCTGGACCTTTGAATGTTCATAGTGACGGTTCCAAGTCTCTTTGAGGTTCTTGATGAAGAATTCGGCATGCGTAGTAAGGTCTGCATCAGCTTCCGAACGGATTGAATCAAGCACCTCGATACGTTGGTTCTTCAGGTCAAGACAGACCGCATAGTGGTGACCACACTTGTCGTGTCGGTCGTGTGGTGCAAGCTCCTGAAACATGGGGAACATGACCTGCATTTAAAAAAGTGAAGAAATGAGATACAAAGTTCACATAAAAGAACAACAGAGGGACAAAAAAATTAGAATCACGTAGAATGTTTGATTATGGGTGGGAGTAGTTGAAAGAAAGTTGCCGTCCATTGTATGAACAAAATGAGCCATGTATTTTACTATCAAGTTGCCACATAGTTTGCACGGGGATGCAAAAAATCAAGAAGTCAGTGTGCACGGCAACTGTTGCCACATGAAAACTTCTGCCACACAAACACAAGTACAGGTTCTGGCAAAAAACCACGCCATGTGAAAAAACGGTGCAGACAGGAAAGGAGTACTCACATATTTCTTCAGTGTGAGCTTGAAGTCACCGTGTTGTGCAAAATTGTTCCTCAGGATTTTGTGGTGGAAGTCACCATCCCATATTTTGCAGGTCACACTGTAATGCATGATTATCTTGTCGGCGCATGCATCGGTGTGATTGTTGATGTAGTCGATCCCGCATGCAACTACATTCGTCGATATTTTTCCGTTTGGCCTCACGGACTCGGCAAGATCACCCAGGTCGACGTACGTCGCTCCGCACTGAATGACTTTCGTTCTGTCCAAACATGAGCTGTATGAAAACGATATAGCATGGAAGAATCATGCCTACTAAGTAAAAAAAATATGAAAGAACTAAAACGTAAGCGGACCATTTATAAAAAGTACGAAGTAGATAAATGGTAAAAAAGAGCAAGCAAGATGAGAGATTATGGGGTATGGTAATTTACGCTTTCAGCTCCTTCATGTGCTTGCTGTTGGTCCTCGCATTTCCAAAACGCTTGACGATATCGTACAGCTGGGTTTGTTCCTTAGTGGCCCTGAATTCGGGCTCGTAGTCTTCCGCGGGGGGTGGGTGAACTACCCTCTGCTGCCTCACAGGACCAGGGGTGACACTCCTAATGGTATCCTCAGATACCGTATCTGCAGGCACATTGGAACTTGATTGCCCTTGCCCTCGTGAGGAACTCCTCTACAATGTTGTCTCCTCGATCATGCGGTAAACTTCATCAAGTGACGGTGAAATCTCCTCAGGGGTGGCTGCAATGAATATAAAAAAAAGTGGGTTAGGATACATATAAAATCCAAAAACAGATGGATTGTGAGGAGGTAAAGGTCCATGATGTGATATGTAGGTAGAAAAAGTGGGGCAGTTGCCATGGGTGGTCCAACTACAGTCGCTATGACATAGCAAATATAATTGCCATGTAGTTGCACTGTAGTTGCCACCTAGTTGTACTGTAGGTACCATGTCACAGCAACTGCAGTTGCCATGTTGTGTCGGCTCCACTTGCCATGTGATTGCCGTATGAAAAAATGCAGCATGGTAGAAAAAATGCAGGTGGCATGATGTGGCAAATCCAGTTGCCATGTGTACTGAACTGTATTTGCCATGTGACAGCAACTACAGTTGCCATGTTGAAATAACTTCAGTTGCCACGTGCTTGCCCAAATGTCAAACGCAGCATGGCAGCAAGAAAAAAACGTAGGTGACATGGTGCATCAAATCCAGTTGCCATGTCGTCACATGGCAGTTGCCGTCACAAGTGAGGACCCCCAAAAAGAATATGATTGGGACAAAAGTCAAACTACAAACATGTATACAAGAAAATCGTAAGTGCGTGATGAGTGTACCTTGCACAATTGGCTCTGCAAACTTGACAGCCTTCCTGCCCTCGACCATTGGTTGCGCCATCATTGCGGGCATGCCTCCTGGGAAAGCAAAGGCAACTGGTATAGGATCGTGCACCACCGGTTGATCTTGACTGATGCCGAGGCTGAAGCTCGATGGGGTAAAGGCCATTGGGTGCCTCTCATTCCTACTGGCCGGACCACGAACGACTTTCGGGGCAGAATCCAAGGGTGAAAGATCGACAACCATATCTGAATCGGCCGCTACAAAATGATCGGCCTTATTTGCAGGGCGGGGCGTGTTGTCGGCGGTCTCAGCCGCAGCTTTCATGACAATCTTCTTGTTTGGACTGTAGGGGACACCGACATTGACTGGGAGCCTGGAAGTGCGCAGATTTATGCTGGGGATTTCCGCTGCGGGTGAAGGCACAGTCTGCTCCGGGCGTTCCTCTGTGTCACTCGTGCCCGGCTTGACACTTGCATCAGTTGTGCTCCGGTCTTGCGGTTTCTCCATCACATTGATTTTTGCAGGTGGCGGGAACAGTGTGGACGCAGGAACATAACCAGATTCGTCTCTCCTGCTCCTAGCTACAGCCGGAGCGTTGGGTATGTCTGTTGATTGCTTGCGGGGGCTACGACGCCTAGGTGGAAGACCAGCACGCGGAACGGTCGCCTTAGCAGTATCTCCACCGACAGGAGCTGGAGCTGTTGTGCCAGGACTCTCATCTGCAGATGGCATATCCTTGTGAACTGCCGCCTCAGCCGTTTCTGTCATGGACACAGGTGTGCCACCAGGCACGCGCTTGGAATCAGTGTCAGATGAGCGGGAATCTTCCTTGCCTAGGTTGGTCTCGGGAGCATCCACTTCGACGCTTGCTAATGGGGTGGCATGGCTCACAGCAGCATCCTTCATTGCCAGAAGAGTTGGCAATATTTCAGCTGTCCTGGCGGATACCGACTCGTCACTCCCCGATGTACGGATGCCTGTTGTTCTAGCCTGCACATCTGCAGCCGGCGGAGATGGCCGGCCACTTGCATCAGAGTTAGTGGGAGCAGTTGACGGTGCAGCAGCAGTATTGTCGCCTGGCGCCTCGTGTACATCTGAGTTGCCACCTATTGACAACTTTGAATGCAGGCGTTCGAGTGGGTCTCTACTGATATGCTTGGCCCCGCGCGTAGTAGTCTTCTTCACCCTGCAAAGGAAAAAAAGCACGTGAAAAATGGTATGAAAAAAATGGACAAAAAAATATGTTTGCAATGATAGAAGCATTAAAAAACTAAAAAACAAGTGGAAAAAGCTGGTAGTTGCCATGTAAGGGGGTCATGAGTTGCCATGTGCCATAGTTAGCAGTTGCCATACAGCAGCAGTTATCAAAGTTAGGCAAATTGAAAAGGAATGATAGAAATGTCTGATCTGTCAGGAATGCAATTTCAAAAATTAGGTGTGGGGTGAGCTCTCAGAAGCAAATGGTAAAAGGTGGCAGTTGCCATTAGGTACAGAAAATAGTTGCCATTTGGCTTAGATGCCAGTTGCCATGTAAAGATAATAGGAGTTGCCATACATTTAAAAAATGAAGGAAGAAATCATTTGGAAAAATAGCAGTTGCCTCGTGGGGGATGATAACAGAAGAACATGTGACAAAGCAGACCAGTTGCATTGAAAAATCAAGAAAAAAAACGCTATCTCAAATGAAAAGCACATGGAGAAACCTACTTCTTGACTGCCTTCCTCAGGTCTGGCAACACGACAGGATCCCCGGTGTTGGTCGTCGTCGTACGAGGAGAAGACCTGGTGGAAGGGATGTCACCGGCAATGGGGGCACCTTTGTTCAAGCGAGCAGAAACACGGGTTGGCGTTGGCGCCTGTTTCTTCGTAGCTGCTCGTCCACCAGCGGTCGGCTCACTGCATGCAACAGATGGAGGGAAAAAAGAAGGTGGCAATTGTCAGACAACAAACTAATTGCCGCGCTTGACAAAAAACAAGTGCAAAAGAAATGGATGAGATTGTTCCAAAGAAAAGAGACACAGCAGAAAACTAAAATTGAGAGTCGAACCTCTTCCTGGCAGCTACGGGATCGATCCTAGACCTCTTGCCAGCAGAACCCTGCCCAACATCCTCTGGAGCCCTCCCCCTCCTTGATAGCAACACCCCCTCGCCTCTCGCAGCCGTATGTTATTTCACTTTCTCCGGTGGGTGGGCACCTGTTGCATCCTTTCCCTTGTTGCCGCATGTGCGAACTTCAGCGTGTTCATCGTCATCGGTGTCATCGTCGTCGTCCTTGCTGAGGCCAGCGTCCCCATCCACATCATCCTGTGTGTCACCGGGCTCTTGGGAGCTGTTGTAGTCATACCGGCCACGGCAACCGGTTGGCCGATGTGTACGCTCTGGGACAAATGAAGTGAACTGCCTCGCAACCGCGTCGCTGTCAGAGGCACTGAGGGACGTCCACCCCTCAACCAACTTCCCGAGCAGGCCGGTCATTCCGGATGCAAACTGCCCAATTAGATGCTCCACTGGTGCCCTCGCCTGTGCACGAAAACAAGAAGCATCAACAAAACCACACCCGTACTGCATTCGCTTCCGCGACATCAACATGTAATCCACGGAAAACCGTGGATGTGGACATTTTGATTACCTCAGAAGGGCAAGAAGGAGCTGAGTGCACGTCCATCCACTTTTCAAATTTTTGAGGCCCCCCAAACACGCTGTAGTCTATAGCATGCTTGGCCATCAGCTATGAAAAACAAAAAAAGAAATTGTAAGCATGCCTTATAAACCACGGACGGTTGCGTCATGTCAATTTTGTAAGCATGCCATGTGAAAAAGACATAAACAAAAACTAACCTGTAGTTTTCCATATGTGCCATCAGTTGCCCTGTCTGCGGCAAGCACAGCCTTGACAACGCTGATGGTCCACGCAGAAACAGCAAACTTGTGCGTAGGCGGTGAGCCTCCTACCCCGGTGAAATCCACGGTGGACAGATCAAGAGAGTCGACATACATGAGCTGATTTAAAACAATTTTGCAAAGAAAAGAAAATATCAGTTGCCATCGTGGTTACTTTGTAGTTCAAAAATAAAAAAAGAGCAGGATAATGTATGATCCAACGATAATATGTATGTGTTAGTTGCCATCAAAGTGTGATGGCAGTTGTCATCCTACTGTGATAGCAGTTGCCATGCTAATATGAAGGTAGTTGCCACATTGTCAGTATGACAGTTGCCACATTGTCACTATGGCAGTTGCCATCTTGTTATGACCAGATTGTCATGCATGAAATAAAAGTACGTTATAAACAAAGAGTTCACACAGAGATCTGGTGAAAATAAATACCATTAAGTGCAGACGACAACCCTTCTGGTACATCTTGTTTTTGAAAGCATCGTGGAGAAAGTCGGCAATAAACTTACACCAGTTCATACTCTTCACGTTTTTCAGATTCGCCTGCACCACACAAAAATTTCAGGGCAAAAAAGTTTGCCGCGTCAGAAATCAAAAAGGAAGAAACGCAACGAGAACACTGGCAGTAGCAAGCATGGATCATTCACGAGGATGGGGAAACATTTGTTGCTTGGGCGAAGAGAAGTGGTCGGCGCGAAAACAGCTGAGATGAGGTACATGAGTAGCTTCATCTTGAAAACTTCTCCGTGCGTCGTCATGTCCTGCAGAGAATTTGCCAGTACAGACGTGTTCGGCATTGCCTCCAACCCAGGAAACAAACGGGTGAACAGCTCTTCCTCGATCTCATTATTAACCTCGTACGGGACTTTGATATGTCCCCGAGGCACACCCAAAGTGCAGAACACGGATTCCTCATTCAATGGAAGTCTTCCCCGTCCCGGAATCACGAATTCCCTGGAGGCGGGATCGTATATCTCACCAAGCCAGTCGCATACCGGGTTGACAAGGTTCGTGCACCGGACATCCATCAGAACCTGCATACCCATCTCAGCAGCAGCTCCCTTTTGATCGTCAGTGAATTTGTCAATCAACACGGTCAGACGTTTCTGGGAGGCTCTGTTGCGAATACGTTTCTTCTTCTGCAAAAAATAAACACAAAAGTGTTGAGCTGTTGCCATATTTTTGCAATGTTATGAAAATTTAGTTCATGATGGACGACTATAAAAAAAGATCTAGGTGCCAGCAAATAACATAAATCAGGAGGAGGGGGCGGGGTGTGCAGATAGTTACCTCATCGCCCTCTTTTCTCTGTCCAGTTGCCCGGTTACGTTGAGGTGGATCCATGAAATCGTCATCATCACTTTGATGATCGCCGCGAGCCATTCTGCTGATGTAGGAACAGACCAAATTGTTAAGGGCGAAAATGTAAATGCAATTGGTAAGCAGTTGCCACCTAACAGAAAAATGTTAACTATTTGAATGCAAATGTAGTTGCCATACTATGCAGCCAGTTTGCCACATTGTCATATCTGTGTTGTGGCAACAGACATTGTGTTCACATACTATATTGCAACATGATTATACAAAATCCAAGTGGCAAACACGCCCACTCGATGTGCACATTAGTTCCGTCCAGTGCTACCGATTGTGGCAACTATCAAAGTATGGAAACTGTCGCAAAATAATTCAGAAAAAAACAAGTCTCACAAATGAAAAAGAATGTTTGAGGTTACTATCATGTAAACTCAGCAAAAAATCAGTTTGCCTCGTTAAAAAGAGCGTGTATGTGGCAACTATCTCATTCATTCAGTAAAATTTAGTTGCCCCCCTTGTGTGTGAGCTTGAACACATTTGTGGCAACTATGACAGTCAGTTTCAGAAAAAATGTTGCCGCAGAAGAGAACACATTTGTGGCAACTGCCACATTTGTTCATGTAGTTTAGTTGCCACACACCTGTTCACGTTCGGTCATACTGCCATAGTTGCCACATTCAGAAAGCATATTTTTTCTGGTTACTTATCGTACAAGTTCAGCAGAATTAAAATTTGCCACATGGGAAGAGCATGCGTGTGGCAAACTGCCACAGGAGTTCAATGAAATTAGTTGCCCTTATGTAAAAGCTTGAGTGTGGCAACTATGACAGTCATTTTCAGAAATCTGTTGCCACAGAGGAGAACACGTTTGTGGCAACTACCACATTTCTTCAGGTAGTTTAGTTGCCACACATTTGTTCACGTTCAGTCATACTGCCAATTTCGCCACATTCTGCAGTTTCAAACCCAAAACTAAACTAGATCTAGGTTTCAATGGCAACTACTTCACCCTCAAAAATCACCCTTACAATTCTTGCGCGAAAATGGCTGCAACCCCAAATTTCGAACCAATGCGCACCAAAACAACTCTCAAATCCAAATGCAAGACTAATGCGTGCCTACGAGCAGGCATAACCTCACCGACGATGCCGCCGCAGCGGCGGCGACGAAACTGCCCACTCCCACCAAGCAACGGCAGGCACACAACTACGGCGCACCGTCGCAGCGGCGGGAACGCCGGTGCACCGCCGAATCGCCGGAATCTCTAGGAATCGGATCTAGAAATCGAACAGGGAGGAAAAAGGGGAACAAAATCAGGGAGGGGATGCGAGAGATGAAGCGAGCATTACCTTCGACCCGCACGCGTTCCGGCGACGCCGACTGTTCCGCCTCCGCCGTCGCCTTCTCCCCTCGCCTTCTCCTCCAGTGGTTTGAAGTGCGAGTGGGTTGTGCCAGTAAATGCGACGCGGGGGTGAGTGAATGGAACCGTGAGGGAGAGGGTGGAGGGGTGTGCGACGTGTTTGACGTCAACCGTGGTCGGAACGTAGCGTGCGGGCGCATGGCAGTTCCACCGCACGCCTCTCAGTGGCAACCGCTGACCGCGGGATGGCAACCACCGTGCGGGCGAACCCATTCGCACACCGCACACGAGAATCGTCCTACGTGGCGCCGAAAACCAACCCTTTTGCTCCAAGATTCGTGCGTACCGAAACCAGCGGCAATGCTTGCGTGTGGACGGAGTGGTAAACGCCCACACGTGTGGGCATTAACATTTTCGAAATAAATTACGTACTCTGGTCTCCCCTCTGGACTTGGTAAAAAGCCGGAGTTAGCGGAGGGCGATTCGGAGAAGAAGGAAACTGCATGCATGCGTTTGGCGCGTACGACGTCCATGGACTGCTGCATGGAACGCATGCACGTACTTTAATGTGGTGAGATATATACTACTAGTAGTACTAGGCGTTTTTTTGGCTGGCTAGCTGTAGGCAGTTTTTTTTTTAGGAGGAAGAAACATCTCATGCTATAAATATAGGAATATAATAAGGGAGTAAGTTACAGCGTAGAGGCAGAGACGCGCGCGAGGGATCAAAATTAGCAAGGAAATGAATGAGCTAGAGTAATTGATTCTTGCCTGTATACGTTGGTGCAAATCCGGCCGATCGATCTGCACGTTTAATTTCGACGAAAACTATGTGCGCACGACAGCTTTTGGTTTAATTTGATTTCCAAAAAAGATCTCTACCTCCAAAAAATTCCAGGGTAGTTTATTATCGTCTTCGTCGGTCGTCTTCAATTGCGGGATATATACATGATACTCACGTAACCTCGGCGCCAAAATAGAACTAACCACGCGTACGTCACCGGCCGTTCAAAACACGACTTGTACAGTACAGCTGTACAAATACGGTGCAGATCTGCATGCCAACTCATCACACGTACACTGTACAATCGATGCAAAAAAAAACGTACACTGTACAAATACACAGGAGTATATCCGGAGAGCACTGGAATTAATCAATGGATTGCAGTTTTCGTTTTTATTTTTTATTTTAAGAGAGATCTGCGATGGACCTTTGTGCGCAAGGAAACAAGGCACGCATTAATTCAAGCGGGAGCACTGCGCGGATAATTTCACGGAGACGTTTCGGCTTCTTCTTCTTCTTCCTCTAGAAAAGAAGGACGGGACGGCTGACGCGCGCGGCGAGAGCGCGGGGAAAAGAGAAGGAACGGAACAGCTTTCAAGGAAACGCAACGCATGCATGCGGACGGGAGAGATGATCCGGCGGACCGGCGGGCGTGTCGCGCGCCGCGCGAATAGCTCCACGCGCAGCGCGGTGGCACTTGGCTCCGGCGCCACCGACCGATAAGAACTTTTGACGTGTCCCGAGACGCGCCGCGCCTGCCGGGCCGGCAACGTGGCACTTGCCATGTCACGCGCTTGGGACAGTACTATTAGAGCATTTATACCGGAAACCTTTTCAAATGCTCGGACGGACGGCTCGGTCATTAATTGATAAAATGTTCTGACCCGACACATGTCCCAAAACGCTAGGCTCAGCGTTAGCTCTCATATTCAGCGTAAATATACGGCGGTTATTGGATGGCCCAGACGTGACCAGGCGTGTCCACAAGGTCGGATCCGGGCCATGCTGGCCCACCCGATCTCACATATATTAATCCTTATTCGCTCCTCGGAACAAACCCTAACCACTCCACTCCGCCCTCAAGCCTCCGTCCGGTGATCTACGGCCTGAGCAAGGTTTAATGTCACACCTTCACACGTGCACCGATGATGCTAGACACAACGCCGGGACGAGGGCTAGGCGGGGGAATCTTATTCCATCATCAATAAGCCGCCGCCGTCTCGCCTTCTGACACAAACCCTACCGAAACTCTTTTTTTTTCTTTAAAAAATAGAGCCCTCCCGCCGGCAAGGGCCGGGATGCACCGTGACGCCATGGCCCTAAGGTCACCGAAGACAAGGCAGACGGCCCGGGAGGCAGAGGAACCGTATAGGGATTTTCGTACGATTGGACACTGCTCTTTTAATAGAAAAAGAATTCACCCACTTAAATACTCATCCTGCCACAGTTCTTTGTTTTCTCTATGGTGTCAAGCAATGTTTGATGCAAATTTCTGTATTTTACGCTTAATTAACAGGGAGAAACCTAAGGCAAGATGATACAACTCACGTGCGTGTTATCACAAACTAACAAGTACACGTACGTCGAGGCGGCTAACTCCATGACTTTTTTCTCTTCTTTCGCGATGGAGCTCTAGCCTAGTCGTCTAGGATATGTGAGATCTGGAGAGTCCACCTCATCTACACAACCCTCCCCTCCTTGGACCGTTCCGGCGCATCAAACTTAGCGCCGCTAGCTCGTTCCCTAGTTTAATTTAGCGTCTCATCAGGGGTACGTGCAGCGCAAGCCCGCAGAGCCGAGCCGAGCTGACCAAGTTTTGGCACTCATCGATCGAGCTGGATAATGTTTTTTTTTTTTGCGGGAAACTTCGAGCTTTATTCAACTATTCTCTGTTCCCACACGGTCGATCGAGCTGGATAATGTGGCTAATATATGTAGCGACTAGATAAGCTACGTACGTACTCCTCAATCAATCCATACGTATACGCCTCTTGGCATGACATTTCAACAAATCAACGTATAAAATGAGAGCATCAACAGGCCGATCGATGCTCTCATTTTATACACATGGACGTACGTCCGGGTTTTGGATACATGGTGTTTAAATATACACGCAGGATTGAGCTGAGATTTAGTCTTGTTTTGGAACAAGGGGACCAGCTTATATTAGCTGATGCCAGCAATGATATCATATCAAGCTTTATTTACATGGCCGTCGACTTGTATTTTTTTTTCTCTTCCATTTTGTTTAAGTTGCACGTTAGCACGAGACATAAAAATGGTTTGGTGGCTAAAATTCAGTACACCTGCTTCGGTACTGGGACAGCTTAGCTCAGAGACGTGTAGGCCAGCTACAAGTTTTCATTCACATAGGACCATTCGTGATGCCGACTTCTAAAATGATGGCACTCCTCCCTCGTTTTGTTTTCCGAGCAATGATGTGCCACCCTTCAACTGTCACCTCGGACGATTTGGAGATAGAAACACCGAATACAATTAATTAACTACTAAAATAACGATTCTATAGATTTCTTTTTATATTTGAACTGCACATACAAGATCATCCAATTAAGAGCGTCCCTTTCACGGTCCATTCTAATTTTCCTTTCACGCGGAGTGGTTGGCACACCCGGTGTCATATCGGTTGGCTTCCATTTTTATAACAATAGTCATACACATCAACAAATTGGCACCAATAAGTGCGTGCAATTCTGCCGAAGTGGAAGTGTTGTCGACTAAACTAAAATACCATATCAGCATGTCATCGCCATCATCAAATATATCACCATGTCAATATCATCAACAAATGAGCATACGGTATTGCCACGCGGTACGTATTAATATATACATGGATGTCCTCAAGATTATTTCATATATACATGGACGTCCGGGTTTGGATACGTGATGTTTTAAAAAAAACATATGCATGCCTGACTTGAGATTTAGTCCTGTTTTGGAAAAAGGGAACCAGCTAGGCAGCAACCATATCATATCAAGCTTTATTTACATGGCCATTGACTTCTGTTTTTTCTCTTCCATTTGGATGTTTAAAAAATGATTTGGTGGCTAAAAATCAGTACACCTGCTTCGGTATTGGGACAACTTAGCTTAGAGAATTGTAGGCTTGAAGTTTCCAGTCATACATGACCTTTTCTTAATACAAGACCATCTTGTTATGTCGACATCTAAGATGATGGAGATGGTACCTCCTCCCTCATTTTTTCGAATTTCGAGTAATGATGCGGTACCGGTCAACTGTCACCATGGACGATTTGGAAATACATAGTTATCAACACCGAATACAATTAATTAAGTACTAAATATGATTCAATAGAATTTTTTTGATTCGAACTACACGTATAAGATCGTCCAATTAAGAACGGCCGTTTCGCAATCCTTCATAGTTTCCTTTCACACAGAGTGATTAGCATACCTGGTGTCATATCGGTTGGCTCCATTTGCATACCACCAAGAGCCATACGCATCCACAACTAGGTACCAATAAGTGCGTGCATTTTATCTCTAGCTCCCTTTGCCGAGATGGAAATGTTGTCGACTAAACTAAATATTAGATCAACATGTCAATATCATCGACATGTAGAAGATAGACACCGATTTGACACCCGGGGCCACATGATATTGCCATGCAGTATGAATACCCGGATGCATTCCGTCATTTTCCCGGTTGCCTTTCGGGCTCCTCTAGGTGTCACGGTTGTGAGAAACCACAAGGTCCATGCACATTTGTCCCATTCAGCACAGACGCTTGTGATTCACCGCCCCCTTTTAATCGCACAACTGGGAAAAAGATAACTGAGATATGGTTAACCGTCAGTCATCACCCAATCGATGTGTGTGTGTGTGTGGGGGGGGGGGGGGGGCACTCATGGTAGCACGACCTTTTCTTTTCGCGTGTCCACTTCTCCCCCATCAACCTCATTAGAGCGATTCCTCCATTTATCTGAAGTAGTAGCAAAATAAATTAAAAGGCGAGGGAGGCATAAAGGAGCGAGTGCTAACTGCTACTGAAAATTCCCTTGTCCGTCCCAAGATTTTTTAGCGGTCACACATGTCGTTTGGTGGTTGCTTGGATGTATCGGTTATCTGCTAAAATGATGACATCTCCTCCCTTGTTTGTTTTACGACTTCCGAGTGATGATGCGGTGCCCCTCAGCTATCACCTCAAAAAAATTGGAGATAGATAGTTATCAACACCAAATACAATCAAGCATTAAGAAAAATGAAACCTTTTCTCTTCAAGTTTTCCTTCTTTCAATGGAAAATACTACAAGATCACCCAATTAAGAGCATTTCTTTCATAGTCCTTTCTGGTCTTCCTTTCAGGTAGAGTGGTTAGCACACCTGATGTCATATCGGTTGGCTTCCATTTTCATATCAATAGCTAGTATAATGCATCAACAAATAGCACTAATAAGTGTGTGTATTTTTTCTTCAGACAAACAGGAGGCCACCAGGCGGCCTCCCCGCTCAATTACTCAGAATGAAATAGGACACAGAACAATCACGTCATCTAAGCGAAGAGTACCACAACAAGGGAAACTAAAATGAAAGGTTCTTTTTACTACAACGAAATTAAACAAGCCATTTCCACCTCACGAACGAGGGCTAGAAGTTTACTTTCATGCTACTTTCATGGTCCTTTCTAATTTTCCTTTCACGCAGAGCGGTTAGCAGGTCGTATTGGCTAACTTTCATTTTCATACCAATAGCCACACGCATCAACAAATATGCATCAATAAGTGAGTGCATTTTATATCCAACTTCCTTCGCCAAAGTGGAAATGTTGTCGACTAAATTAAATATATTAGCATGTCAATATCATCAACAAATATACCAGCATGTCAATATCAATAACAAATGAGCACACGATATTACCACGCAATACTTATACCCGGATGCATGCCGTCATTTTCCCGGTTGCCTTTCGGGCTCCTCTAGGTGTCACGATTGTGAGAGACCACAAGGTCCATGCACATTTGTCCTGATGCTTGTGATTCGCCGACCCCTTTAATCGCACAAGCAAAAAGTTAACCGAGATATGGTTAACCGTCAGCCATCACCCTATCACCATGTACATGTGTGTCCACAATCACTCATGGTAGCAAGACTTTTTCTTCTCGCGTGTCCACTTCTCTCCCGTCAACCTCATAGCGCGATTCCTCCACTTATCTGGAGTGGTAGCGAGATAAATTAAAAGGCCGGGGAGGCATAAAGGAGCCTGTGCTAACTGCTACTGAAAAGGCTCTTGTCCCTCTCAAGATTTTTCAGTGGTCATACGTGTGGTTTGGTGGTTGGTTGGATGCATGGGTTAGCTGCCAAAGCTTGGTTATTCTAGCTTAGTGTGCAACTGGCTTTGTGGATTCGGCCATATGTAGATAGAAAAGAGAAGGTGGAGAGAAGTTGGCCTCAGTTAAGTATGCAAAATCTTTAGAGGCAGCCTGTTTGTAAGCAAATGACGTTTTAGACAAGGACACTCCTCTTAAAATACATCTTTGGCCAGCAAAAAAAAGTTACAGAAATGTTTTCCATGGAACATCAAATTATACGTTTTTTACACTAGTCCAAACTTTTACATGCTAGTATTAGCTAAAGTTAGAAAAGTTAGGCTGCATGGAAAATGAGACGATTAATTACGCCATTCGACCAGACAAGCCAGGCGAAACCTAAGCAGTTGCAGGTGAATGGCGTTTCACAAAGCGAAAACCCACCTAACATTGGTGCCAGTGGCTTTTCTCAACAAGCGTCACATCTAAACCTAATGCAATTAGAAGGGCCCATTTTCTATTTCTGTCGGTCGAAAGGTGAATGTATGGGTGAAATGAAAGGACAGAGACAGGAACATCGTTTGACGATGGATAAAGGTTGATGGGAGGAATTTTCGCTCCACGAAAAGCAAGAGATATCTTCTGTTCCTCAATAATCCTACATCTACGTAAGGCCTACAAAGACTAACGTAAACTGCCTAACTAATTAACTTCGCCCCCCCCCCCCCCCGATTTTCAGGTGGGCGGGGCCCCTTCCTCCCCCTTCTCCAATACTATTTAGCTATGTTGCACTTTACGTAAAACACGTAACATTATTTACGTAAGTGTAGCATTCCTCTTTGTTCCTACTAGCTACTAGTTCCTACTTGAACTTGATCGAGCCTTTGGTTTAGTGCTGCACAAATGGCATACTAGCTACTAGCTTCTACTACACCACCACACGGAACCTAATTTATTCCTCCTTGAGAGCCGATTAAGTGACCAAGGGACAGGCAAGACCCAACAAAGATGGCAAAGATTTGTTCTCCTGGCTGTATGCTACGCGCGCTAACTACTAGCCTTTTTGGATCTACTGATCGTGCTAGTAGCTAGCCTTGGTGCATGCACATGCATGGGGGGCTATGGAAAGCTAGGGATTATCAGAAAGTTTTATATATCAACCATGCATGCGCTCAATGTGGGAGAAGCAGATCGATCAGGCTGATTTGTGATTGTGAGAGCGCTGTCATGGACAAGCACCACAGCACTCATCCCATCCATCTTTAATTTTCCATGGCTGACTGAGATGCACATACATGGGATGGTGGGCTACCAGTGACCAGTATTGCTCTCCACAATAGCAAAAATGCCTCAGTGCCATGTGTTTTCTTTTCTTTTGTGTATAGTGTCTTAGTGCCCTGTGACTACGAAGTAATTGTATTTTCTTTGAGGAAATGAATTCTGAAGTAGCCTGAATGAAATGAAGGTTAACCCCCAAAAAGCTTGTGCTTTAGGATTATTATCATAGTATATCATGTCATCATCAATCATTTCGATGCGAAGAAGACCGTACGGCCACGCGGCAGCATCCATCAATCAATCGTTGTAGCAAGTATCCCTATTGCCCCCACTTTTAATTTGCCAATGGAATCGCTTCTGCTTTCCAGCATTTGCCATGGAAGATGGGACAAGGAATCGGGATAAGGAAAGAACAAGAGAAAGAGGGGAACAATTAAAGGAAACTGGTGAGGCTGAGACTAAAAGCCATGCCGATCATCTTCCACCCAGCATGTGTAGATAGATCGTAGCCTAGCAGACACGTAGTAGGACAGTACGTAGGTGGATGTGACAGCATGTCCTCCTTCCCAATTTCACAAACAAAATTCCGTGGCTCCATTATTGTTCCCATCGACCCTAGCTAGCCGTATTATCCGTTCACCCCCCCACTCTGATCTAGTGCCAAGAAAAGGAAGAAAACTCATCACGATAACCTAATCAATGGAGGACGGCGACGCAAGAAGGTTGAACAAGGTCGACTAGGAAATGCATGTTGGGAAAAGGGAGGAAGAAAGAGAGGTTATAAACAAAAGAGAGCTATACTAGCAGCAGATCTGACTCGGCCGGGCGGCAAAGTGGTTGTGGAGATCACTGGATTCCTGCACTAGATCGAGCTTCCTCGCAAAAGCCAAGAATAATCACAGAAACAATAATAGCAGGAGCGGGTGTTGCTTTATGATTTGTGCGCGCTCGTGCATGCTCTCCACGTCAAGGGGTGGCTCGCAATTGGCATCATCAGACTAAGACACATATTCTTGTCCTGATCACACACCTCTTTCATTCTTTCTTTTCCAAAGGCTCTCTCTCTCACACACACACGCACCGTACCCCCTTGAAAAGAAGTGGGAGCCAAGCTGCGAGTTGGATGGCTAGCTACCTTCCCTTCCCCGATATACCCGGTGCGAATCTAAAGTCCTCGGATCTCGTTCGGACATCTTTTTACCGCTTTGTGTTGTTATCATGAGTTTCACTCCTTTTTTCAAAAAGAAAGAAAAAGAAAACAAGTCCAATCCAACTCCAGCTCCAACTTGTGTGCGAGTTGGACGGATGGCTGCCTTTGCCCCGATACATCCGGTGAGAACATAAAGTCGCCGCATCCTCGGATCTTGTTGGCCATCTTCTCATTTCTTGTAAGCATCAGCTTCACTCCTTTTTTTTTTGCTGGCGTTGCTGTCTGAGACGAGACGAGACGAGATGAGATGAGATGAGATGCGTTTGTTGGTTCCACGGACAAGAATGTACTCCCTCCATTCCATAATGTAGTGCTTCCTCTATCCACGTGCTTCAACTTTGACCGTAAATTTAACTACCAAGACCGATTGCGGTGGGAGCAAAAATTATATCAGTGAATTCGTATACGAAAGAAGTTTTCAATTATATAATTTTTTCTCCCGCCGCAGTTGGTCTCGTTGGTTAAATTTATGGTCAAAGTTGGACCTCGGGAAGCGCGGGCGCACTATATTTTGAAATGGAGGGAGTAGCAAGTTGGAAGCCTTTTGGGCAGGGGCACATGAGGATACGTTGTACGCTAAGGTTCAAAGGTTGGCTGTGTGATAGATATATCCTGATGAGCTGACCTGGCTTCCATGGCCTGGAGGGAGGCGGGAATAGAATTCTCGGCCGGCCGGCCGGCTGGCCACGATGTCATCGTACACCTATCGATCTATCTGCAGCAGGCCTGTTGCACCGCTGGTCCCGTCCTCACGCACAGCACGGGGATAGATAGGTAGATATGATTGAGAATGAGATGCCATCCGTCCGTCCATGTGTGCGGGCCTAGTACGTGCCGGCCGGGCATGGTGGATCGTCACCTCCAGCTTAGCATTCCGGTCAGGTGATAGGAAGTTTAGGTACGTGCTTGCCCCGCAGCCGAACACGCACGCAATCAGCACCGGAGTGAGTGAGTCCGTCAGGGCCACCGCACGGTCGAGATCGTTGCATTGTTGCTTCCTCCGGCCCCATCCCCATGCCCACCTTGGCTTTGCCTGCGCCGCACGTACGTAGGTACGTGGCTGTTGGTGCGTGTGCATCATCCTCTCGTCGTCTCATTCTCATTGTGGCGTGTCGATCCATCCCCGGCCGCGCGCGCTGCACCACCGGCGCCGATGCCGGGCGTGCGTCACCTCGGACCAGATCATGATCATCACAGAGATAGATAAAGGCGTCCCCTTCCCGAGGAGTGGATGGATGCTAGCCTAGGTGCGGTGCGGCAACCTGCATCATCCATGGGAAAAGCCAAAAAGGAGGTCAGCTGTGTGCCGTGGTGGCACCGAAAGGAGCTAGCTAGCTCGGTCGGGGCCTGGGCAGTTGGTGCGTGTGCATGCCATGCCAGGATGCCGCCGGCCCTTGGCGTCAGTCAGTCAGTCAGGCTCGCTCGGACGGATCACAACACCAAGGGAACAAACTTCTTGTTGTTGTACGTACAAAAGTGTATCCTAGTACTAGATGGTGCCGAGATGATGCATCCTGTGTAGTAGTAGTACTGTAGTAGTAGAGTAGATGGGCAGATGTGCGCGTGTCGATGCCGCGAGTCAGCACAGCGTTGACCCAACTACTTCCGTTTCCCGTTTTTGCCCCCCGCACCAGAAAACTACCCGGAGATGAACGAATGCCACCTCTGATCGATCGATAATCCCAATGGCCGGTAATTTCGCTTGCACAACACAGAACAGACATCGAAGAGGAGAAATAAAACAGGAGCGCATGAAAAGAATGCGAGGCAGAAAGAATGTGAGGGACCAAAGGCATGGCAGGCAGGCAACAAACTGCAAACACGTAGAGTAGCTCCGAGAGCCATACATTTGTTTTTTTCTTTTCTTTTTTAAGAAAACAAAGCATGCTGAAAAGGTAGAGCTTTGTTTAGCTAGCCTCTCACATCGACTCCCATCACCGATCCGTTGCTGGATGATGCAACATGCTAGTTGATATTACAAAGAAGAAGAAGAAGAAGAAGAAGAAGAAGAAGAAGAAGAAGACATATATACGAGTAACATATGCCTTGTAGAGTTGAAGAAAGGGGCCACTGAGCCCAACCAATAAGATAGGCGTATGAATGTATGTATATGATTGTAACGTGGTCACATAACACCCAGGAGCTATCTCTAAATGCCGACCTAAACTGATTGACTGACCCGGCTCCGGCTTGTGATGATGAGATAAAAGCATCTCCAGCCGCGCCCCCAACAAGGTCCCCAGGCGACTTTTCGGTCGCTGACGCCAAAAAATCGGTCCAGTCGCGTCCCCAGGGGCCCAGTTTTCGCCGGCTCGGGTCAAAATTGGCGCCGGCGGACCCAACCCGAACCCGGCGCGCTGGGGGACGCTCGGGGGCGCCGGGCGAATCATTTCTGGCGCGAAAGCGACGCGGGCCAGCCGCGTCAGCGACTCGACTCTCTTCTCGCCGCTTCGTCGTCCTCATCGTCTCGTTTCCCGCGGCGAATCAATGCCAAAGCTGCGCGCGCTGCCGCACCGGTCGGCCTCCATTGATGCCTCACGGGTGGCGCAGTGAAGGCCGGGCGACGCGCGTCCCCTCGCCCACCACGCCTCCCGCCACGCGTAACGTGCCGGCCAAGCCTACCACGCGGCGCCTCCGCCTATATAAGCCGACAACCAGCGCGCCAGAGGCACGCACAGATACTCCACCGCCGACGCGCCCATTTCTCCCCCTCCTCCTCTCGCCGTCTCCAGTTCAGAAGAATAGCCGAGCGCTTCCCAGGCGACGGCGCGGCGGCGAATGGCTTCGGGCGCCGCCATCTTCACGAGGACGAGGCTCGCCTCCTTTTCGAGGCCGAGTACCCGGCCCCGCCAGACATGCGGGTGCCCGGGTCGTGGAGGATCAGCGCCGGCGGCGTGCCGGTGCCACCACCACCCACCGGGGCGGCGCGGCGTGCGGAGATCGCATGTATCCGCGCGTCCCTGCCGCGGGCGGCGAGGGAAGGCCCGCGGTACACCCCCGACAGCCCGCTCTGGGAGCCCTACTTCCGCCGCCGCCACGCCGAGCAGCTTGAGGCGACGAACGACGTCGTGCCCTCCGGCAGGCTCAACTCCGGGGACCGGCGCCGGTGGTGGGGCGTGCCCGGCCGCACGTTGGAGGCCGTCCTCGAGTACATCGAGGGCGGCAACACGCCATGCCTCGAGTACCCCGCTCCCCCATCCTTCTCATGCCGCCGTGGGAGCTCCTAGACGCCGAGGCGCATGAAGTGGCCCGGAGCGTCCTCCTCCTCGTCCGGCCGCTCGTCGGGCTCTCCCTGCCTCCTCCCCGTCAAGCCGGAGCCCCAGGACATGCCTGTCAGCGCGCGCACCCGCAGCTCCGGCGTCCGCATCGGCGACTCCACCCCCCTCCGGCCGCTTCGTCCTCGTCGAGCCCAAGCCGGAGCCCGGCCTCCCTTCGGAGTACGAGGAGATATCCCAGCGCGGCTTCTCCGACGAGGACGCCATGCAGTGGGCGTGGGATGACTACCTCCGCGATGAGATGGTCCGGCAGCGCCGGGCCCTGGAGGAGCTAGAAGCCCGCAAGCGTGTGCGCGAGGACGAGCACGGCGTCGCGATCCTCGACAGCGACGACGACGAGGACGCCCCCGGACCGTCCAACCCGCCGCGCCAACCGGGGGAGGGATGCAGTAGGGACGGCGGCGGTGACGACAACGACGACGACGACGATGACGACAACGGCGGCGACTACACGCGGTACTACAGCCTCCTCGGCATGTAGAACTGCAAGGGCGGGCGGCGGGCGGCGAGGAGCGGCGATGGAGACGGCGAGGGGCAGCCCCTAGTAGTTTTTTCTTTTAAAAGAAAAATACGTCCCCAGCGTGTGCGCCGCGACTGGGGGAAATCACGTCCCCAGCGCGCCGCGACTGGGGGAAATCACGTCCCCAGCGCGCCGGTTAGCGCTGGTGCGTCCCCCGGGGACGTTTTTTAGCCCCTCCTGGGGGGCCAATGGCTGGAGATGCTCTAAATGCCGACCTAAACTGATTGACTGACCCGGCTCCGGCTTGTGATGATGAGCCTAAGCGTGGAATGATTTATTTCCCTCTCGAGATGCTCGTGCTCTCGGTCCCATTGATCCACATGGAATAAAACTAGAGCAATCAATCTCCCTTGGAAACGTCGTCTTTACCCGGTGACATGGTACAGATAAATAAAGAAGGGTCTGCCTAGGTCTCAGTTGACTTAGACTTCGCGAATGTAAGACAATAAGTTTTGGGGGAACCAGCACAACCCTCTAGGGGTGGCTTATCTCATATATATAATGGGTGTGTTATAATAGGTACAATATACGTACACAAATACAGAAGCTATACATAGTCTAACACCCTCCCTCAATCTTAGCCACTTTCTAAAGAACTAAGAAGGGTAAGATTGCGCCTACAAGCCTCAAACTGTGGTAGAGGTAAAGGCTTAGTGAAGATGTCTGCAAGTTGATCCTTAGAAGAGATGAACTTGATCTGGAGTTGCTTCTGCGACACATGTTCCCGTACAAAGTGATAGTCAACTTCAATGTGTTTTGTTCGGGCATGAAATACCGGATTTGCAGAAAGATATGTAGCACCGATGTTATCACACCAAAGGATAGGAGGCTGCGGTTGAGACAAACCCAACTCCTGAAGCAAAGACTGCACCCAGATAATCTCTGCAGTAGCATTAGCTACAGCCTTATACTCAGCTTCAGTACTACTACGTGACACAGTAGCCTGTTTCCGAGCACTCCAGGCGATCAAATTGGAGCCAAAGAACACTGCATAACCCCCCGTGGATCGCCTGTCATCTGGACTGCCAGCCCAATCTGCATCAGAGAAGGCCGAAAGAACCCGAGAGGAAGTCGGCCGAATATGCATCCCAAATGTCACCGTGAACTGAACATAACGAAGAATGCATTTAACAGCAGCCCAATGAGTGTCTCTAGGAGCCTGAAGATACTGACAAACCATGTTAACAGCATAAGAGATATCTGGTCTCGTGATCGTCAAGTACTGAAGCCCACCAACAATGCTCCTGTACTCTGTGGCATCCGCAGGAGACAGAAGCTCACCATCAACAACTGTGATCTTGTTGGTAGATGACATGGGTGTGGTAGTCGGTTTGCACTTCAGCATACCAGCTCGCTGCAACAAATCCAAGGAGTACTTCTTCTGCGTAAGAACAAGACCATCAACACGAGAAGTGACCTCAACTCCAACAAAGTAGTGAAGCTTCCCAAGATCTTTGACCGCAAAATCAGCACCAAGAGAGCAGACAAGAGCATCAGCAGCATACTGAGAAGAGCTGACAAGGATAATATCATCGACATATACCAAAAGATACATAGTGACTTCTGGCTTCTGTAGAAGGAATAATGAAGAGTCAGCAGTGGACGACACAAACCCATGAGCACGAAGGGCAGAGGCAAGGCGGGCATGCCAGGCACGAGGAGCTTGCTTCAGGCCATAGAGTGCTTTGGTGAGACGACAGATATGGTCAGGATGACCAGGATCAGAAAAACCAGGCGGCTGTTTCATATAAACCTCTTCCTCCAAGAATCCATGGAGAAAAGCATTCTCCACATCAAGTTGACGAAGTGACCAACCACGAGAAACGGCAAGAGAAAGAAGAAGCCGAATGGTGGTAGGCTTGACAACGGGACTGAATGTGTCCTCATTGTTGGGGAACGTAGTAATTTCAAAAATTTCCTACGCACACGCAAGATCATGGTGATGTATAGCAACGAGAGGGGGAGTGTATCTTCATACCCTTGAAGATTGCTAAGCGGAAGCGTTTATCAACGCGGTTGATGTAGTCGTACGTCTTCACGATTCGACCGATCCAAGTACCGAACGCACGGCACCTCCGAGTTATGCACACGTTCAGCTCGATGACGTCCTCGCCTTCTTGATCCAGCAAGACGGGCGAAGTAGTACATGAGTTCCGGCAGCACGACGGCGTGGTGACGGTGTTGGTGAAGAACAATCTCCGCAGGGCTTCGCCTAAGCACTACGGAAACTATGACGGAGAATAAACTAGAGGGGACGGGGTTGCCGGCACACGGCTTGGTGTTTCTTGATGTGTCTTTGGTGCTAGCCCTTCCCCTCTATTTATATGTTGAGCCTTGGGGTCGAAACTTGGAGTAAAAGCCTCCACAAAGTCGGTTTCACCCGAAAGGCAAGAGTCCTTCTCGGACTCCAGGGCCAGACGCCAGGGTTCTCGGCGTCTGGACCCAGACGCCAGGGACCCTGGCGTCTGGCCCCTGGACTCCGCAAAACTTCCTTTTGCGCTTTCCAAAAACTTTGTGGGCTTTCCCCTTTGGCCCAAATAACATGTTCTCGTTCCCAAACATTTCGGGAAACATCCGGAACCCCTTCCGGTGAATTCTGGAACTTTTCCGGAGATCAAACACTATTATCCCATATATCAAACTTTATCTCTGGACCATTCCGGAGTTCCTCGTCATGTCCATGATCTTATCCGTGACTCCGAACAACATTCGGTTACCAACATACATAACTCATATAATACTATATCGTCAACGAAACGTTAAGCGTGCGGACCCTACGGGTTCGAGAACTATGTAGATATGACCTAGAACTTGTTTCCGGTCAATAACCAATAGCAGGACCTGGATGCCCATATTGGCTCCCACATATTCTACGAAGATCTTTATCGGTCAAACCGCATAACAACATACGTTGTTCCCTTTGTCATCGGTATGTTACTTGCCCGAGATTCGATCGTCGGTATCTCAATACCTAGTTCAATCTCGTTACCAGCAAGTCTCTTTACTCGTTCCGTAATACATCATATCACAACTAACTCATTAGTTGTAATGCTTGCAAGGCTTATAGCGATGTGCATTACCGAGAGGGTCCAGAGATACCTCTCCGACAATCGGAGTGACAAAACCTAATCTCGAAATACGCCAACCCAACATGTACCTTTGGAGACACCTGTAGTACTCTTTTATAATCACCCAGTTACGTTGTGACGTTTGGTAGCACCCAAAGTGTTCCTCCGGTAAACGGGAGTTGCATAATCTCATAGTTACAGGAACATGTATAAGTCATGAAGAAAGCAATAGCAACATACTAAACGATCAAGTGCTAGGCTAACGGAATGGGTCAAGTCAATCACATCATTCTCCTAATGATGTGATCCCGTTAATCAACTGACAACTCATGTCTATGGCTAGGAAACTTAACCATCTTTGGTTCAACGAGCTAGTCAAGTAGAGGCATACTAGTGACACTATGTTTGTCTATGTATTCACACATGTATTATGTTTCCGGTTAATACAATTCTAGCATGAATAATAAACATTTATCATGATATAAGGAAATAAATAATAACTTTATTATTGCCTCTAGGGCATATTTCCTTCAGTCCCTCACTTGCACTAGAGTCAATAATCTAGTTCACATCGCCATGTGATTTAACACCAATATTCATATCTGTATAGGATTAACACCCATAGTTCACATCATCATGTGACCAACACCCAAAGGGTTTACTAGAGTCAATAATCTAGTTCACATCGCTTATGTGACTAACACCCAAAGAGTACTAAGGTGTGATCATGTTTTGCTCGTGAGAGAAGCTTAGTCAACGGGTCTGTCACATTCAGAGCCGTATGTATTTTGCAAATATTCTATGTCTACAATGCTCTGCACGGAGCTACTCTAGCTGATTGCTCCCACTTTCAATATGTATCCAGATTAAGACTTAGAGTCATCTGGATCAGTGCCAAAACTTGTATCGATGTAACCCTTTACGATGAACCTTTTTGTCACCTCCATAATCGAGAAACATATCCTTATTCCACTAAGGATAATTTTGACCAATGTCCAGTGATCTACTCCTAGATCACTATTGTACTCCCTTGCCAAAACAGGGCAGAGTATACAATAGGCCTGGTCCATAGCATAGCATACTTTTATAGAACCTATGACTGATGCATAGGGAGTGACTTTCATTCTCTTTCTATTTTCTGCTGTGGTCGGGATTTGAGTCTTACTCAATTTCATACCTTTGCAACACAGGCAAGAACTCTTTCTTTGACTGCTCCATTTTGAACTACTTCAAAATCTTGTCAAGGTATGTACTCATTGAAAAATCTTATCAAGCATCTTGATGTATCTCAATAGATCTTGATGCTCAATATGTAAGTAGCTTTGCCGAGGTCTTTCTTTTAAAGAACTCCTTTAAAACACTCCTTTATGCTTTGCAGAATAATTCTACATTATTTCCGATCAACAATATGTCATTCACATATACTTATCAGAAATGCTGTAGTGCTCCCACTCACTTTCTTGTAAATACAGGCTTCACCGTAAGTCTGTACAAAACAATATGCTTTGATCAACTTATCAAAGCGTATATTCCAAGTCTGAGATGCTTGCACCAGTCCATAGATGGATTGCTGGAGCTTGCATATTTTGTTAGCACCTTTAGGATTGACAAAACCTTCTGGTTGCATCATATACAACTCTTCTTTAATAAATCCATTATGCAGTTTTGACATCTATTTGCCAGATTTCATAAAATATGGCAATTGCTAACATGATTCGGACAGACTTAAGCATCGATACAAGTGAGAAAATCTCATTGTATTCAACACCTTGAACTTGTCGAAAAACCTTTTTGCGACAAGTCGAGCTTTGTAGATAGTAACATTACTATCAACGTCCGTCTTCCTCTTGAAGATCCATTTATTTTCTATGGCTTGCCGATCATTGGGCAAGTCCACCAAAGTCCACACTTTGTTCTCATACATGGATCCTATCTCAGATTTTATGGCCTCCAGCCATTTTGCGGAATCTGGGCTCATCATCGCTTCCTCATAGTTCGTAGGTTTATCATGGTCTACTAACATGACTTTCAGAATAGGATTACCGCACCACTTTGGTGCGGACCGTACTCTGGAAGACCTACGAGGTTCTGTAGTAACTTGATCTGAAGTTTCATGATCATCATCATTAGCTTCCTCACTAATTGGTGTAGGAATCACTGGAACTGATTTCAGTGATGAACTATTTTCCAATTTGGGAGAAGGTATAGTTACCTCATCAAGTTCTACTTTCCTCCCACTCACTTCTTTCGAGAGAAACTCCTTCTCTAGAAAGAATCCATTCTTAGCAACGAATGTTTTGCCTTTGGATCTGTGATAGAAGGTGTACCCAACAGTTTCCTTTGGGTATTCTATGAAGACGCACTTCTCCGATTTGGGTTCGAGCTTTATCAGGTTGAATTTTTTTTTCATATAAGCATCGCAACTCCAAACTTTAAGAAATGACAGCTTAGGTTTACTACTAAACCATAGTTCATACGGTGTCGTTTCAACGGATTTAGATGGTGCCCTTTCAACGTGAACGCAGCTATCTCTAATGCATAACCCTAAAACGATATTGGTAAATCGGTAAGAGACATCATTGATCGCACCATATCAAATAAAGTGCGGTTATGACGTTCGGACACACCATTACGTTGTGGTGTTCCAGGTGGCGTGAGCTGTGAAACTATTCCACATTGTTTTAATTGAAGACCAAACTCGTAACTCAAATATTTGTCTCCGTGATCAGATCGCAGAAACTTTATTTTCTTGTTACGATGATTTTTCCACTTCACTCTGAAATTCTTTGAACCTTTCAACTATTTCAGACTTATGTTTCATCAAGTAGATATACCCATATCTGCTCAAATCATTTTGTGAAGGTCAGAAAATAATGATACTTGCCACGAGCATCAACACTCATTGGATTGCATACATCGATATGTATTATTTCCAATAAGTCAGTAGCTTGTTCCATTGTTCCGGAGAACGGAGTTTTAGTCATCTTGCCCAAAAGGCATGGTTCGCAAGCATCAAATGATTCATAACCAAGTGATTCCGAAAATCCATCTTTATGGAGTTTCTTCATGCGCTTTACACTGATATGACCCAAACGGCAGTGCCACAAATAAGTTGCACTATCATTATTAACTTTACATCTTTTGGTTTCAATATTATGAATATGTGTATCACACGATCGAGATCCAACAAACCATTTTCATTGGGTGTATGACCATAGAAGGTTTTATTCATGTAAACAAAACAATAATTATTCTCTAACTTACATGAATAACCGTATTGCAATAAACATGATCAAATCATATTCATGCTCAACGCAAACGCCAAATAACATTTATTTAGGTTCAACACTAATCCCGAAAGTATAGGGAGTGTGCGACGATGATCATATCAATCTTGGAACTACTTCCAACATTCATCGTCACCTCACCCCCAACTAGTTTCTGTTTATTCTGCAACTCCCGTTTCGAGTTACTACTCTTAGCAACTGAACTAGTATCAAATACCAAGGGGTTGCTATAAACACTAGTAAAGTACACATCAATAGCATGTATATCAAATATACTTATGTTCACTTTGCCATCCTTCTTATCCGCCAAATACTTGGGGTAGTTCCACTTCCAGTGACCAGTCCCTTTGTAGTAGAATCACTTAGTCTTAGGCTTAGGTCCAGACCTGGGCTTCTTCACTTGAGCAGCAACTTGCTTGCTGTTCTTCTTGAAGTTCCCCTTCTTCCCTTTGCCCTTTTTCTTGAAACTAGTGATCTTGTCCACCATCAACACTTTGATGTTTTTCTTTGATTTCTACCTTCGCCGATTTTTGCATCGCGAAGAGCTTGGGAATTGTTTTCGTTATCCCTTGCATACTATAGTTCATCACGAAGTTCTAGTAACTTAGTGATGGTGACTAGAGAACTCTATCAATCACTATCTTATCTGGAAGATTAACTCCCACTTGATTCGAGCGATTGTAGTACCCAGACAATCTGAGCACATGCTCACTAGTTGAGCGATTCTCCTCCATCTTTTAGCAATAGAACTTGTTGGAGACTTCTTATCTCTCAACTCGGGTATTTGCTTGAAATATTAACTTCAATTCCTGGAACATCTCATATGGTCCATGACGTTCAAAACGTCTTTGAAGTCCCGATTCTAAGCCGTTAAGCATGATGCACTAAACTATCAAGTAGTCATCATATTGAGCTAGCCAAACGTTCATAACGTCTGCATCTGCTCCTGCAATAGGTTTGTCACCTAGCGGACATAATTCTTCTGCGCAGCAATGAGGATAAACCTCAGATCACGGATCCAATCCGCATCATTGCTACTAACATTTTTCAACACAATTTTCTCTAGGAACATATCAAAATAAACATATGAAAGCAACAACGCAAGCTATTGATCTACAACATAATTTGCAAAATACTACCAGGACTAAGTTCATGATAAATTAAAGTTGAATTAATCATATTACTTAAGAACTCCCACTTATAAAGACATCCCTCTAATCTTCTAAGTGATCACGTGATCCAAATCAACTAAACCATAACCGATCATCACGTGAGATGGAGTAGTTTTCAATGGTGAACATCACTATGTTGATCATATCTACTATATGATTCACGCTCGACCTTTCGGTCTCCGTGTTCCGAGGCCATATCTGCATATGCTAGGCTCGTCAAGTTTAACCCGAGTATTCTGCGTGTGCAAAACTGGCTTGCACCCGTTGTAGATGGACGTAGAGCTTATCACACCCGATCATCACGTGGTGTCTGGGCACGACGAACTTTGGCAACGGTGCATACTCAGGAAGAACACTTCTTGATAATTAGTGAGAGATCATCTTAAAATGCTACCGTCAATCAAAGCAAGATAAGATGCATAAAGGATAAACATCACATGCAATCAATATAAGTGATATGATATGGCCATCATCATCTTGTGCTTATGATCTCCATCTCCACAGCACCGTCATGATCACCATCGTCACCGGCGCGACACCTTGATCTCCATCGTAGCATCGTTGTCGTCTCGCCAACTATTGCTTCTACGACTATCGCTACCGCTTAGTGATAAAGTAAAGCAATTACAGGGCGTTTGCATTTCATACAATAAAGCGACAACCATATGGCTCCTGCCAGTTGCCGATAACTCGGTTACAAAACATGATCATCTCATACAATAAAATATAGCATCACGTCTTGACCATATTACATCACAACATGCCCTGCAAAAACAAGTTAGACGTCCTCTACTTTGTTGTTGCAAATTTTACGTGGCTGCTACGGGCTTAGCAAGAACCGTTCTTACCTACGCATCAAAACCACAACGATAGTTTGTCAAGTTGGTGCTATTTTAACCTTCGCAAGGACCGGGCGTAGCCACACTCGGTTCAACTAAAGTTGGAGAAACTGACACCCGCCAGCCACCTGTGTGCAAAGCACGTCGGTAGAACCAGTCTCGCGTAAGCGTATGCGTAATGTCGGTCCGGGCCGCTTCATCCAACAATACCGCCGAACCAAAGTATGACATGCTGGTAAGCAGTATGACTTGTATCGCCCACAACTCACTTGTGTTCTACTCGTTCATATAACATCAACGCATAAAACCTAGGCTCGGATGCCACTGTTGGGGAACGTAGTAATTTCAAAATTTTCCTACGCACACGCAAGATCATGGTGATGTATAGCAACGAGAGGGGGAGTGTATCTTCATACCCTTGAAGATCGCTAAGCGGAAGCGTTTATCAACGCGGTTGATGTAGTCGTACGTCTTCACGATTCGACCGATCCAAGTACCGAACCCATGACACCTTCGAGTTCTGCACATGTTCAGCTCGATGACGTCCTCGCCTTCTCGATCCAGCAAGACGGGCGAAGTAGTACATGAGTTCCGGCAGCACGACGGCGTGGTGACGGTGTTGGTGAAGAACAATCTCTGCAGGGCTTCTCCTAAGCACTACGGAAACTATGACGGAGGATAAACTAGAGGGGACGGGGTTGCCGGCACACGGCTTGGTGTTTCTTGATGTGTCTTTGGTGCTAGCCCTGCCCCTCTATTTATATGTTGAGCCTTGGGGTCGAAACTTGGAGTAAAAGCCTCCACAAAGTCGGTTTCACCCGAAAGGCAAGAATCCTTCTCGGACTCCAGGGCCAGACGCCAGGGTTCCCGGCGTCTGGACCCAGACGCCAGGGACCCTGGCGTCTGGCTCCTGGACTCTGCAAAACTTCCTTTTGCGCTTTCCAAAAACTTTGTGGGCTTTCCCCTTTGGCCCAAATAACGTGTTCTCGTTCCCAAACATTTCGGGAAACATCCGGAACCCCTTCCGGTGAATTCCGGAACTTTTCCGGAGATCGAACACTATTATCCCATATATCAAACTTTATCTTCGGACCATTCCGGAGTTCCTCGTCATGTCCATGATCTTATCCGTGACTCCGAACAACATTCGGTTACCAACATACATAACTCATATAATACTATATCGTCAACGAAACATTAAGCGTGCGGACCCTACGGGTTCGAGAACTATGTAGACATGACCTAGAACTTGTTTCCGGTCAATAACCAATAGCGGGACCTGGATGCCCATATTGGCTCCCACATATTCTACGAAGATCTTTATCGATCAAACCGCATAACAACATACGTTGTTCCCTTTGTCATCGGTATGTTACTTGCCCGAGATTCGATCGTCGGTATCTCAATACCTAGTTCAATCTCGTTACCGGCAAGTCTCTTTACTCGTTCCGTAATACATCATCTCACAACTAACTCATTAGTTGTAATGCTTGCAAGGCTTATAGTGATGTGCATTACCGAGAGGGCCCAGAGATACCTCTCCGACAATCGGAGTGACAAAACCTAATCTCGAAATACGCCAACCCAACATGTACCTTTGGAGACACCTGTAGTACTCCTTTATAATCACCCAGTTACGTTGTGACGTTTGGTAGCACCCAAAGTGTTCCTCCGGTAAACGGGAGTTGCATAATCTCATAGTTACAGGAACATGTATAAGTCATGAAGAAAGCAATAGCAACATACTAAACGATCAAGTGCTAGGCTAACGGAATGGGTCAAGTCAATCACATCATTCTCCTAATGATGTGATCCCGTTAATCAAGTGACAACTCATGTCTATGGCTAGGAAACTTAACCATCTTTGATTCAACGAGCTAGTCAAGTAGAGGCATACTAGTGACACTATGTTTGTCTATGTATTCACACATGTATTATGTTTCCGGTTAATACAATTCTAGCATGAATAATAAACATTTATCATGATATAAGGAAATAAATAATAACTTTATTATTACCTCTAGGGCATATTTCCTTCACTCATAGTCAAGACCATGGCGCTGCCGAAATCCTCGAGCAACAAGGCGCGCTTTGTAACGCTCAATAGATCCATCCGAATGCTTCTTCACTTTGAATACCCATTTGGAGTCAATAACATTTACCCGTGGTGGTGGAGGAACGAGAGTCCATGTCTTGTTACGAAGAAGAGCATGAAACTCCTGCTCCATAGCCTGTCGCCAATGAGGAACGCGCATGGCAGCCTGATATGATCGGGGCTCAGAGGACGGATCCGCAACAGCAGCAGCCAAACAAGCAGCCAACCAAGCAACAGTACCATCCTTACGTTCCTTAGGTTTGAAAATGCCACTGCGACTGCGTGTATGTGGTCGGGACACAGGAGCCGCTGAGGTCAACGGAGCAGCCGGCAATGGACTGGAGGACGGCGATGTAGACGAGTCAGCTGGCGCAGGTGACGAGGAGCCAGACGCGGTGTCCTCAGGCGCAGTCGGCGTAGCAGCCCGGCCCACAGGCGATGCCAGCGGTGCAGACGGAGCTGCTGGCGATGCCGGCGTCACGGACCGAGCCGAGGGCGAGCCCGGCATAGTAGGCCGAGGCACTGGCGAAGCCGGTGTCGCAGGCCGAGCCACGGGCGAAGGCGGCGTGACGGGCCGAGCCGTAGACAACTCCGGCGTAGAGGGCCGAGCCACTGGAGACTCGGCGGGAGTACGGTTTATGAGAAAGCATGCAGTGGTGAAAGCATCACTCCAAAACCGAAACAGAACAGATGCATGGGCCAAAAGAGTAAGACCAGCTTCAACAATGTGACGATGCTTACGTTCTACTGAACCATTCTGCTGATGTGTATGTGGACATGCTAAACGATGAGCTATCCCAAGCGACTGAAAGAAGGAGTTGAGGTTGCGATACTCGCCTCCCCAGTCCGACTGGACATGAACAATTTTGTGCTTGAGAAGGCGTTCAACATGTTTTTGAAACTGAACAAAAATGTCAAACACATCAGATTTACGTTTGATAAGATAAAGTCAGGTAAAGCGACTATAAGCATCAATGAAACTGATATAGTAATTGTGACCACCGACAGAAGTCTGAGCAGGGCCCCATACATCTGAAAACACAAGTTCTAAAGGATGTTTCACCTCACGACTGGACTCCGAAAAGGAAGTTGATGACTCTTCCCCTGCTGACAAGCATCACACACTGCTACATCTTTATTACTAGACAGACTAGGAAGCTCATGACGACGCAAAATATGACGAACGATAGGTGTGGCCGGGTGACCAAGACGAGCATGCCACTGTGACGGAGAGACCCGAACTCCACTGAAAACGCGGGCGACACCAGGATGCTCCAGACGGTAGAGGCCCTGGCACAACCGCCCACTAAGAAGAATGTCCCTCGTGCCCCGATCCTTAATAAAAAGATCAAAAGGGTGAAATTCACAAAGCACATTATTATCACGTGTGAGTTTAGGAACTGAAAGAAGATTACGTGTCACAGAAGGAACTCGAAGAACATTGCGAAGATGAAGACTCCTATTGGCATGTCTAGTGAGAAGAGATGCTTGACCAATATGAGAGATGTGCATACCTGCTCCATTGGCGGTGTGGATCTTGTCGGAGCCATGATAAGGTTCACGAGTGTGAAGCTTCCCCATCTCGCTGGTCAGATGCTCTGTCGCCCCAGAGTCCATGTACCAGTGTGGATCGATGGAGTAGGACTGAGTGTGTCCCTGTTGCTTCTGCGGCGCTGGACGATCAGCCATGGCGACCTGACGGGCATTGTTGCGTGTATCCTTGCCGTCATTGCCAAGACCAAGGAAACTTCGCTGGAAGTGCTTGTGACACTTGGAGGCCCAGTGCCCATCGCGGCCACAAAGTTGACACACACGCGGACCGCCAGCCCCCGGTAATGTCGCAGTAGGAGGGGGGGCGAGGCGGGCGGTGGTGGCAGCCCCAAAGGAGCCCGGGATGATGAAGAAGAGCGACCACCCTTGGTGGCGGCGTTGGCCAAGAGGGAGCCATTGCCCCGGGAGCGGTGTGTCTCGACCCGTTGCTCAGTGAGAAGGGGGCGGGAGAAAACCTCGTGTGCCAGCACGGGTGTCGAGTTGCCCCGCTCGTTGATGATCTCGACTAAGGCATCATACTCCTCATCAAGACCATTGACAATAAACGAGTTGAACTCGGAGTCGGTGAGGGGCTGTCCAATGGAGGCCAACGTGTCGGCGAGGCCCTTGACCTTATTGTAGAACTCAGTGGCAGTGGAGTCAAGCTTCTGACACTCGCCAAGCCTACGACGAAGTGCAGAGACACGGGCCTGAGACTGCGCCGCGAAGGTGCGCTCAAGGATGGTCCAGGCCTCATGAGACGTCTCCGCGAAAACAACAAGCCCGGCGACAGCCGGCGAGAGCGACCCCTGGATGGAGGAGAGGTTCGCCTGGTCCTGCCCCGTCCAGACGTGATGGGCCGGATTGTAGACCGGACCGTGCACGCTGTCCACCAGTGCGGGGGGGGGGGGGGGGCAGGGAAGAGATCCGTCGACATAGCCGAGCAGATAGTGGCTCCCCAAGAGCGGAAGAACCTGCGCACGCCAGAAGATGTAGTTGTCGGCGGAGAGCTTGATGGTGATGAGATGACCGAAGTGAAACGGCGGCGGTGATGACGGTCCCATCGAGGAGGCTGCCTGGGGTGCAAGCACCATGGAGGCAGCCGGAGGCACCGGAGTCAGTGCGGGGGTAGGCAGCACCGCGGCCGGGGCGGATGCCGCAAAGCCCGCGGCCGGGGCGGACGCCGCAAACCCCGCCATCGGGGCGGTGTCGGGCGCTGCCGGCAGGAGCGGCGGGGCAACGCCCGCAGGATCGATGGCGTACGGCGGCGCCGCGGTGTAGACCGCGAGGTCGCGCCCGAGCGAGGGCACCGGCGGTGTCGAGTATACAGAGCCAATGCTCCGGGTCCCGAGCGGGGCCGGGAGGGCGACGGCGTCCAACGGGAGGTTTAGTAGAGCCGCAAGGGAGGCCAGGAGGAGTCCCGCGGCGGTGGAACCAGTTGTGGCGGCGCTCGACATGGCGGCGGGGCGATCGGTGGCGCGGCGGCGAAAGCGGCGGCGGCGGCGGTGCGGGTATTAGGGTTTTAAGCGGAAGCGATCGTAACCTAGCGTGATACCATGTAAGACAATAAGTTTTGGGGGAACCAGCACAACCCTCTAGGGGTGGCTTATCTCATATATATAATGGGTGTGTTACAATAGGTACAATATACATACACAAATACAGAAGCTATACATAGTCTAACAGCGAAGTCTAAGTCGACTCGCGTCATGCATACGTACCTGGACTCAGACGGTGTACGCTCTCCTTCGCTGCTGGCTCGTGACTTGTCTTGTTGGGCTACGAATCAGTAGTTCCTTTCTTTTTTGCTAAGCCTCAAGTGCGGTCGCCTCATGGGCTAGGAATCGGCCATTTTCTCTTTCTTTATTCCTTTAGCAAAGCAAATTCTGCACCTTCCCTCCCGGTTCATTTTTTCTCAGGAAAAAACTTCCGGTCCAATTTCCCATCATTTTTCCAGGTTTTGATATTGTTTTTTCTTACAATTTTAAATTTTATTTTGTATTTTAAATAAAAAATAAAATGACAAATAAACATAATTTGAACCACATTACTTGCAAACGCGTCGCACTCCTTGGAGTTGGCGGTAGGATATGACATGTGTAGTTGCAACTCTAGTGATGGACATGCAACTTGCCAACATCCCTCTCCTTCAGTTCTAGTCACAGCGTATCTCTTGCAGTTGCAGGCGGATTGTGACACGTGCAATTGCAACTCTAGTGACGGACATGCAACTGACCAACATCCCTCCCCTTCAGCTGCAGTCGTGTGTACCCTTGCAGTTGTAGGTGGGTTGCGACATGTGCAGTTGCAACTCTAGTTGTGGGCATGTAACTCCCCCCCCCCCCCCCCCCCTCCAGTTGCAGTCGTGTTGTAACCCTTGCAGTTGTAGGAAGGATGTGACACGTCCAGTTGCAACTCTAGTGGTGAATATGCAACTTAACATTTGTCCCTTCCAGTTGCAATTGCGTTATACCCCTTGCTGTTGCAGGCGACTTGCGACACATGCAGTTGCACCTCTACTTATGAACATGTAGCTGGACGACATCCCTCGGCCTCTAGTTGTAATCGCATTGTACACTTGCAATTGCAGGCGGGTTGTGACACATGCAATTGCAACTCTAGTGATGGACATGCAACTGGCCAAACATCCCTGCCCGGTCCCAATTGCAGTGTCGTAGTACCCCTTGCAATTGCGGACAAGTTGTGACACGTGCAATTGCAGGTTGCAATATGAACATTCACACAACTCACATTACATAAAAAAGTATCAAAAACAAATATATACTACACAAAGAATAAATGAAAAATGAAAACAACCAAAAATAAAAATGGCAGTGCAACCAAAAACGAAAAAGAACCAACTGACAACGAAAAAGGCTCCAACCCCTCGCTAGCCCATCACGCAAGCAAACCCAAGCCCGACAGGAAAAAACAAAAGTAAAGACAAACAGCAGCCCATCTCTCTATACCTCCCTACACGGGCTGATTTTAAGCAAAAACCAGCAGCGCACTAATCGTCAAGCAGACAAACAATCCAACGGACAATAGGTTGACTGAGACTTTACTAAATCTCAGTCGACTGAGATTTAGCGGTTCCCAATAAAGAAAGGACATGGAGACATGCAAACAAACAAAGAAACTGGATGCAGATCGAGGGACAGGACCCCCTCAGTACGATGCCAAGATTGCGAAATCTCAACCAACCAACTCACACATGGCTTAGGCCACGCTACGCCACCATGGAAATTAAGGGATGAACCCCGGCCCTAAGCTTCCACGCACAACATCAGTGCACGCCTACACGCACACATTGCTTTCTTCGGATGAGACGAGCATAAAAATGACCTGCTACTAGGGTCAGTAGAGGCTATATATTATGAGCTTGAGTAGGAAGAAACGACACTCCAGCACGATGCTGATGGACAGATAGACGGTCCAAATGTTTGTCCTGGGCGATGGAGATGGCCGATCGAGCGGGCTCCTGGTGTTCAAATCAGGATTCCATGCTTGCTAAGCGCCAATTTGTCCATTCAAGCGATCAAAAGAGGTTGTTCCGTGACGCAAATGGGGTGCTTTGTCGGACCCTAATGGATAGACAGACACCGGGCAGACGATGATGGAAACGGGGGTGGTGGGATTGACTGACTGGCCACGCTAATCGCGACGTTGGACCAGCAAAGGAAAATCCAGAGAACCTACTCAATGCCGGATTTACTGAAGTTTGAAAACCTACCATGCCCGAGAGTATAAAAGGGAAGGCGTGCCCACCGTGAAAGCTAGGAAACCAATGGAGACATTCATCAGAAATGAAGGGGCCAATGATGATGTTACTGGACCAGTAAGCTGCAAGGAGCTGGAACCCTGCCTAATTCGGCAAATAAAATAAGGTTTAGGTCCAAATCTAGCGGTAACTAGTATGGGAATCAAAGTGAAAGACAAGTGGTAGTAAAGATAATGGTAGCTTCCTAAAGTCAAGGCAGGGTCCGGAGAAAGAAAGGGACAGCAAAACCATGCAGCAAGCAAGGCCAAGTTCCTGAAGCAGTGACAAGTCATGGATTTTGTGCAAGTTGCCAACTTAAAAAAAAGGCGCACACAAAAGTTGTTTATGGAGCGCACAATGCTAATGCTAATGCTACCGAGGGACAGGGACGGGCAAGCAAAGACCGGTGTACAAGAAAGGCGCATCAATTGGAAGCCCGGATGGGTCAACAGCGGCTGAAGGCGACTCAAGGGCAAAGAAAGCATGTGCAGGATCAGATCAGATGGACATAACTGCGCTCTTGGTGGCCAATAATGGACCCAAAAAGTATTAAGTGAGGTTCAGAGTGCAAGTTGTGGAAATGAATAACATGGTTTGCAAGGCTACTGCAGAGGGAGAGAGAAATAATGCTTACCAGGAGGAGGAGAAGAAGAAGAAACATGATCAGAAAAGTTGCCAACCAAATCTAGCTTTCAGTGCATCTGACCTGGCTCATGGCCACCATTAGCCTAGGTGCTCCCTTGGTGTCTGCAGAATCTGGTCCCAATCACTGCTCCTGTGTATGCTCATCACTTTCAGGGGCTATAATTGGGCCTCCATGTGTCCACACCGTGCATAATTTTGTCGGTCCTTCTTTACTTAGTACTACATGCTCGTCTGATTTGATCCCCCTGAGGGCTGTGTCTGCCGTTGGAGTTGGAGGTAAGTATATATGCATATACCCCGCCGAGGCATCATTCTATGTTTGACAACCACTTCAATGCAGGAATATATAGCACAAGGTAGTACTCAAGATTAGCCTGAAAGGGATCCAAACCTGCCCATGAATAGCCTGTTGCGGGCATATATTGATTGGCGTAACAGACCGGCAAAGCTCCGCGTGCCTAGAATCCGATCCCAGATCGACGGTCATTATTCAGGGCTAAACAAGCACCTAACCTACAGGCTTTCAGAGGATGGCATTGTTCAGCCCTTGCTCAATCCATCAAAGCCCTCCATTGTATTGTCTCTGTACTTTGACTGGTGCACAGCGTATTGCTTTCCACACCAATGCACAATTTTGTCGGCCCTTCTTTACTTAGCAGATGCTCATCTGATTGGATCCCACTGAGAGCCATGTTTGGCGTTGGAGTTAAGTATATATGCATCTCCCACCAAGAATATCATTCTATGTTGAACTTGACAACCACTTCAATGCAGGAATATCAGAACATACTCAAGACAGTCTGAAAGGGATTCAAACCTGCCCGTGAATAGCCCGTTGCGGGTATCGATTGGCGTTGCAGATCGGTAAAGCTTTACATGCTCTGAATGCGGTCTGAGATCAACAGTAAGCAGTGTTTCCCCAGTTTCGCTGATAGGGCTAAACAAGCAACTGACCTACAGCCTTTTGGAGGATGCCATTGTTCAGCCGTCGCTCGATCCATCAAAGCACTCCATTGTATTGTCTCTGTACTTTGGCTGGTGCGCAGCGTATTGATTTTGACACAAAGCTGAATTACACAGAAACAGTATCAGTAGTACCAGAGACTCTGCAATAGAATAATCTAGCAACATCAAACCCATGCTACAAGGACTGACCCTGATTGCTGGATTGCAATGTTTGCACTGAGATATTAACAAGAGAAGAAAGATTTCATGTCATAATTGTTCCTGCTGGATAAAGATCGTATAGTAACTGGTAGGCCATCTTCGCTTATAATTGACCATCTGTGAGTTCGATCCACTCAACAATTGCCAGTGTACATTACAAAGATGCGGTCAGTGAGGACTACAATCCTGTGCGCGTTGGTCGCGCTTAACAGAAATGGGGCAATCTGCAGCGAAGAAGTGTTGTGACTGTCAAAACACAGACTCTAGTAGTGTAATCATGAGCTATCACAGTATAAACCTCAGCAGGACTTCTATTTTCTTCTAAAGCAAGGAAATAGGCCTGATCTTCCTTCTTCTCGTAAGTGTCCCAAAGGGCACATGATGAATGCAGTAATGCAACATGAGTAGTGGAATGTAGAAACAAAAGTAAGTTGAGTATACATGTTACAGCTATCTAGGACGATCGTAGTTGTAATTAGCATGTGAGTTAAACATTGCAGCATTTCACATTTCTGAGATAAAAAATTAAAAGAGCCATCCAAATAATGGTGGAGAAAAACCATTATCTAAATAAATAAATAAATTCAAGTAACAGTGGAAAGACATGGTTCAGGCATTCAGCACATGTTTCGACATGCTCGCTAATTGAGCATGAATAATCAAATTTTGCACGCACCACAAGGGATACTCTTACTAGTTGCTTCACAGATACACCAAGTCCATAACAAAGCACAGATTTATGTTCTTCACAGTGTTTTAATCCATGTAAACAAGCAATCTGACATCTGAAATGCCTAAGGTGTCAGATTGCTTGTTTACAACGTACATAGTAGGAGATGTAACAACGTACGCGTAACGTGGCCAGAAGCTATCTCAAATCAAATGCCGACCTAAATTGATTGTCGACCCGGCCAGCGCGTGGTTTGGCGATGAGCTAAACGCGGAATGTTTCATTTTCCTCTCCAGATTCTCGTGCTGAGTCTCGTCGACATGGAATAAAATCGTTTCTTGGGTACAGGGCTAGAATAATCTCCCCTCGATACGGCTTTACTACCCGGTGACGTGATACAGATAAAGAAAGATGAGGAGAAGAGACATGCAAACAAAGAGATTGGATTGGATTGGATGCAGAGGAGAGGAGGTACAGGCACCCTCAAATACATGCTCAGATTGCGAAATCTGAACCAACCAAATCACACACGGCTAGGGTACGCCTCCACGTATACATCAATGCACGCACACATGCACGCACACATTACTTTCTTCAGATGAGACAAGTATAAAAATGGCCTGCTGCTAGAGTCAGTGGATTGGCTATGCACCGAGTGGGAAGAAACGGGACACCAGCGTGATGCTGATAAATAGATGGTCCAAATGTTTGTCCAGAGCGATGGAGATGGCGGAGCGTTCATTCAAGCAATCAAAAGAGATTGTTTCACAATGTAAATCGGATGCTTCTTTGTCAGACTCCCAATGGATAGACACCAGGCAGATGATGATGGAAACATGGGGTGGTATTGACTGGCCACGCTAATTGCGACGTTCGACCAGCAAAGAGACGCCGTCGAACGGCGCGATTCAGAGAAGCTTCTCAAAGCCAAGCTCATCAAAGATCGTTCAAAAACCTACTATACGCAGGAGTAGAAAAGGGAAGATGCACCCACCGTAAGAGCTGAGAACTGGAGCTCTACCTAATTCAGCAAATAAAATAAGATTTTAGGTCGAAATCTAGTGATAAGTGGTAACCATGAGAATCAAAGTGAAAGACAAGTAAAGAAGGTGGTAGCTTCCTAAAGTTAAGGCAGGGTCCGGAGAAAGAGACAGCAAAACCATGCGGGCGACCAAAGCCAGTTCCTGAAGCAGTGATAACTCATGGATTTTGTGCAAGTTGCCAACTTAAAAAAGGCAGGCCCTAGCCTATGGCCACACACACAAGTCGTTTATGGAGCAGGCAACGCTACTCAGGGACAGGGACAGGCAAGCAAAGACTGGTGTACAAGAAGAACGCATTAAATGGAAATCCAGATGGGTCAACAGAGGCTGAAGGTGACTCAAGGGCAAGTAAAGCATGTGCTGTTGGTGGCCAATAATAGACCCCAAAAAAAGCATTAAGAGAGGTTCAGAGTGCAAGTTGTGGAAATAACATGGTTTGGAAATGCTTACCAGGAGAAGAAAAACAAACAGGGTCAGGAAAGGGCGGGGGGCTTCCGGTCTCCATCCGCTGTAGTATTTGCTTGACTTTTTTCTGGGTAAGCCACTAGCACCCATCCAAATCTAGCTTTCGGTGCATCTGACCACCATCATAGGTGGGTGCTCCCCTTAGTGTCTGCAGAATCTGGCCCCAATCACCGCTCCTGTTCATGCTCTTCACTTTCAGGGGTTATATAATTGAGCAGCGGCCAGTTGGCCTCCCCCCATCTCGCCTCCATGCGTCCACTCCGATGCTTTGGTCCTTCGTTACTTGGCACATGTTCCGTCTGATTCGATCCCACTGAGAGCTGTGCTTGGTGTTGGAGTTAAGTATATATGCATCCCCTGCCAAGGCATCATTCTATGTTGACAACCACTTCAATGCAGGAATATATCACAAGGTACTCAAGATTAGCCTGAAAGGGATCCAAACCTGCCCATGAATAGCCTGTTGCGGGTTATATTGATTGGCGTAGCAAGCCGGCAAAGCTCTGCGTGCTTAGAATCCGATCCGAGATCAACGGTTTAGCGGTGATTCCATGATTTCGCTGGTAGGGCTACACAAGCACCTAGCCTACAGCCTTTTGGTGGATGCCATTGTTCAGCCATCACTCAATCCATCAAAGCACTCCATTGCATTGTCCCTGTGCTTTGACTGGCGCACAGCCTATTGATTTTGACACAAAGCTACATCACACAGAAACAATATCAGTACAGAGACTCGCTACAGAATAATCTGACAACACACAAAGACTGACTGTTATTGAAGATTGCAATATTGTACTACCTCTGTCCCATAATATAAGACGTTTTTGCAGTTCAATTTGACCTACAAAAACGTCTTACATTACAGGACGGAGGGAGTACATTACAAAGATGCGTTGAGTGAGGATGATAATCCCATGCGCGTTGGTCTGGCTTAACAGAAATGGGGCAAACTGCAGCAAAAAGGTGTCGTGACTGTCAAAACGCAGACTGTAGTGGTGTAATCATGAGCTATCACAGTATAAACCTTATCAGGACTTCTATTTTCTTCTGAAGCAAGGAAGTAGGCCTTATCTTCCTTCTTCTCGTAAGTATCCCAAAGGGCACATGATGAATGTGGTAATGCAAAATGAGTAGTTGAATGTGGAACCGGAAGTTGCATATACATGTTACAGCTATCTAAGACGACTCGTAGTTGTTTGAAAACATAATCAGCATGTGAGTTAAACATTGCAGTATTTCACATTCTGAGATAAAAAATAAGAGAGCTATCAAATAACCTTGGAGAAGATCCACTATCCAAAACAAATAAACTTCTAATAACAGTGCAAAGACATGGTTCAGGCGTTCAGCACATGTTTCAACATGCTCACCAATTAAATAAAATTTTGCATGCACCACAAGGGATATTCTTACTAGTTGCTTCACAGAAACAACAGGTCCATAACAAAGCACAGATTTATGTTCTTCGCAGCATTTTAATCCATGTAAACAAGCAATCTGACATCTGAAATACTTCAAATAAATAAGATGTTAAGGGAAAAAACTAATCAGGGCCACATCTTAATCATACGGAACACATTATGTTAATGAAGTTGATACTGATAAAACTAATAGTATAGGAAGACATCAAAATTAAGGACAGTATCTACCAGCAGCAAGTCTATGAATCCAGATGCCTACAAAAATATTTGGCTCAATTCACAACCAATCAACTATATCTAGTAAGATGTGCAATTACATCTGAAGTCATTTCTCATTCTTAGAAGTCTTAAAACGTCTTACATTTATTTACAGGGGTAGTAAATAAATAGACCGATAAAGGAATGATACCGTCGAAGTCCAATGCAGATAAGTCAACCAGCGGCACGAGCATCAAGATTCAATTGCATACAATGAACGTAGATAATCATTGCCAACAAATTCAGAAATTAGCAGACCAATCAATGTGCTAGACTGAAGGGAAATTCAATTATAGACGGCATCTGGAGCATTTTACAGGTGTTTTCTGCCTGTTAATGGATGCGAAAACAACAAAATAGGAACTGATTGAGATGCCAGCTTGTTCATGCGCTAACCTTTACCGATGGTCAGTTCATGCAAGGAATGATAATGCTGCTAATGAATTAAAAACATCCAATTAACCAAGAGCATCTAGTGGTATGACTGTGTGAGTGTGACACAGTTTATGCTGCAGAACTCTCTAAAATGAAGTAGCAGAACAGTAACAACTAACAAATATCCTTCTGCAAGCAGAACCACATGAGACTGGGTGAATAAAAGAGTTTCAGATAAATAAGTGTCGGATTATTGTTTATGAGCCAAACGTAGAAAGCCATCCAAGTAGGAGAAGCAAACTCAACATTACATATATTAATACAAAGCAGAACTGATGCTGTAATTTTTTTTTTTTGGAATTAGAAGCTACTAGAGTTAATCCTCTCAAATCCCTCAACCTAATCCCTACATTTCAACTGAACCTGTGCCTCTTATCAGCTGAGCCGCAACTTGATTCCTGGAAGGGCTTCATATTTGATGATGTGATGTTGGTGTTTACAGTTCTACCTTTAACAGCCAAGGTGCAAGAAACATCCATTGTACAGAGGACTTACATAGTTTGTTGTGTGCAAATGGGCTCATGTGAGCATCAAGAAATCAACTAAGAAGGTGCACCGGCCAGACACACCATGGTTTTGCTTCTCATGTAAATCAATACTCGAGCTATACTGCCAGTGGAATATTCAAGTCGGAGCATGGCCGTCCAATTAAAGAGGAAAACTGATCATGGAATTTCAGCAGAGGACACTTCTCAATGAGATTAGTATCATCGTAGGCCTCCTTGAGAAAGACGGTACTTCTTGCTCCCTTGTTAGTAATGTAGAAGATCCCATGATTTTTTATCAAACAAAGGAGTAGCTTGCATGGCAGCCTGTACTCGTTATGGAAGACTTCTAGCTTGTCGGATGTCAGTCGTTTCTGCATTGTCAAGCTTAAGACCTCATGTAGAACAGCAACAGACCGCTTCCGAGCCTGTGGAGTTGCAGGCTCCACTCGCCTAGCATTCAAATAAGGTGAAGGAAATGCCATCTTCTGCCACCTGACTACCTCCTCAAGGTACTTCCGGTTGGGCCTAAATCCTGCTGGATACTTTAACTTGAACGCAAAAGGACCCAGTATATTTCCATCTTTAGGAACCCCTCTGTACTCCATTTGGAAACCATCGAAGTTCAGTTTTTCTTCTCGTGCTGTGACTGCCAGTGAAGAATCCCAACTCTCCAAACACAGATGGTCCAATCCTCTCACATCACGGATTGAAAAAAAATCAGGGTAACTAGGAATCAACTTGTCCTTGAAGTTCTTTGGTAGACCCAATTCAGGTTGGATGAGCTCAATCTTCTCTAAAGGGATCTGGCAGTCCATGGACATCATTAACAGCTTCCTCAGATTTCTTACCAAGATAGGTTCCATTAGCTCCTGTGCTTGGATCTCCTCGCCGGAAATATTTCTGGCCTTCTCAGTAAGCGTGACAGCAATGGGTCCACGCGATGTACTTCCACCAGAGACACGGAAGATATTGGGGTGGCGCTCAATCAGTGCAACAAAGTTCCATTTTTGGACAAAGCCAACCTCCTTTTCCAGGTCACGTACAAGTAGTGAACCTGTCTTTTGGGCCAGGATGAGCTCACGGAGACGGAGGAGGAGGGCGGGCTTCTTTTGGAGGTCCATGGCCTTGTCGAGACCAGGCTCACGGTGATAAAGCTTCTTCTTCGGACGGCGTCCATGACCAGCAGAGAACGAGGACATTTCCTTGAATTGTACCAAGGAACGCGATCTGGGAATGTAAGATAACTGTTCTGCCAATCTTCTCATCAGATTTACTCTTAAATGCAAGTCTGTGTAGGCACCAGAGGCCCTGAGCATTCAGGAGTGTACTTCAAATTCTACAAAAAAAAGGGGGACAGAATATTCAGGCCGTTTCAAACAACATAAGCCTTACATTACAACTAAGGAATAAAATTAGTAATACCAAAAGCCTGTATCTCAACTCTTAACTCTCAACAATTCCCATTTCAGAAGAACAACTCATAGCAGCAGTGGCAGAACGAAGGACATTTCATAGGGTGTGCAACCTCTAAAAAATATTATCGACATCGAACGCATAATACAAAGTTGACCAAAAGAGCAATGTAAATACTAAATAGCTTAATCAAGTCTCACAACATTAGAGTTCATTAAATACGTTTGCAACTGTTACAACGCAACTAGTTGCCGAGACGAAATGGCCTTGCAAGAATAATGACATGAGTAGAAATCTACAACATTAAACTACTTTGCGCTTTTGCATTGCCATAAAAGCAGCAGGTATATCATCTTGACCCGCTTTCAGGAATATAGCTCACTCAATAAAATATTAAAATGTCACCAAGCAGGCAATCAATGGTTCACCAGTTGCTCATCCGGAGTATGTACTGTACTATTTATCGGTTTATTCTTCAAAAGACTAATTGCAGACAATACTCCAATACCAACTACGTAGCTCTGAAGACTGAACTGAGGCAGCTAGCACTTCTAGTTTCTACAACCACACTAGTTACCTCGAGCAGCTGAGTCGAGCTCTATGTCCCGAAGGCGTTCAGAGGTCGCGCTCAGGTCCTCAGGACGTCACCGGCGGCAGTGGGCAAGACTGCTCGTGCTCGGAGGTCGCCGAGCTCGGAGTCAGGCCGCGTCGCGGGCCGCGGCCGTGCGAGAGTGGGGATGGCTTTACGGGTGATGGGTACTGGGGAGCAAGGGGCGGCGGGGGCCGGGGCAGTCGTGGAGGCGGGTCGCCGACTCGCCGGGGCGGCCAGGTCAGTTGTGGAGGCGGCGGCGTTTGGTTCATTCGGTGGCTCGATCTCGAATTCTCGACGGAAAAGCCGAACAGGACGACAGCACCGCTGATGGGCTGGACCAGCCAGCCCGGTCCGGGAAGGCCGCCAGCCCAGTACATTTGATGGTTTCCAAATGGAGTACATTTTTGGAATGCTACCAATTTTTTCTTAAATTATACAAATATATTTCAGTACACTGTATAAACATTTAAAAAATGCCATGAATATTTTTTTAAATGTCACAAATATTTTTTTGAATGCTATAAACATTTATTAAAAATTGCATGCACACATTTTTACATTGCATTAACATGTTTCTAATGTGCAGTGAACGTTTATAAACTTATGTAAAATATTTTCCCATTTCAAAAATTTATGTAAAAGTAACAAAATATAAAGAAAGAAGTGCACTAGTGAGCCAGTAGTCCTCATAAGCTTGACCGCCCCATTTAGGGGGAGGGGCACTTGACGCGGGTATCTCACTATAAGCGAGACAAAGCTGTGCCCAGCTTGGCCTCGCCTGTGGCTGTGTGCGCCGAATTAAATTGTTTGGGTAATGTTCTACAGACCGGTACGGTCTAATTTATAACCATTCATGACTCTCTATTTTTTCTGTTTTCACTATTTCTTTCTCGGGTTTCGTCGTATTTTCTAGGTTTTCCTTTTTCTTTTAATTTTTGAATACATATGTAATTTCTTAAATACACACTGTACATTTTCCCTGAACATGTGGAACATTTTTTTATACAAACCGATTTAAAAAATACATGATAATATTTTTTAGAATATATTTTTGAACATTATTTGAATACATGTAAAAAAAATATAATACACACTGAATTTTTTTCGAATGGTATGAAACATTTTTTAAAATTGTGTGGACATCTTTTACCCTGTATAATTACTTTTCAAACACATGTTTCAATAAAACTCGAACAAATGTCAATCATTTGCAAATACACATTAAATATATTTTTAATGATACAAAACATATTGTAAAATTCCATGGATTTACTTACATTATATTACCATTATTATTTTATAAATGTCACGAATATAATTTTTAAATATGTGAACTTTTTCTTAAATGCAACGAACGTTTTTTGACTGGTACTACACAAATTTAAAAATAATACATGAACATTATTTACATTTTTTAAATTGTCATGAACATATCTTTTAAAAACTCATGAACTTTGTTTAATTGTTACAAACATACTAATTGATGGTACAGTTTTTTTAAAGATGTGTGGACATTTTTTTACATTGCATGAACATTTCTAAAATGCACCATGAAAGATTTTCAATTTTAAAAACTCATGAACTCTGCATCGTTACACCGATGACCATGTGTGAGTAGTCCTCCTTGACTATGGGTCCATAACAGCAGCTCTTGTTCTTCAATGCTAAAATCACATGAGCTACCCTACATGATTGTCATCAATCGGATGTAATTCCTAATGTGTTTGTTGTGGTGTGATAAATTGTCGCTCTATGATCTGATCATATATGGATCTTTCATTTGGTTTGGTTTGGTTCTTTGCTGCAAGATTTGTATACATATATGTTTTTCGATCTATTAGTTTTTCAATTGATTAGGCAAATTATCTACAAGAGGAGGTTGTGTATGTTATTTGGATTTTACCTTGCGAGCAATCTATCTCACTGACATAACGAGAAAAAGACATGCATTGTGTTATTGCCACTAATAATATAAAAGGTAATTGACTAGTTATCTTGATGATGAACCTAAGATAAAGAGAATATACTACGTTGCTTTGCTTTAATGTAATGCTCTGTTTGTACTTAATACTTACATATGCATGCTAGATAACAATTCCGAGTGGAGTATTAGCTGTAGATACAATTAAATAACAGTCTATGGATATAATTAAAGTATAATGATTATATGCAATCATGCCATGTATTTTTCCGGGTAGGCGTGCGTGCCCGTGGCGTCTCTGAATAGACGAGCAACCAAACAGAGTTGACCAACCACGGTGGCATATAAACGCACGAAACAGAAGCATCTATCTATGAACACCCACTAGTAGAAAACCACCCATTAGTCCCGGTTCGTAAGGGCCTTTAGTCCCGGTTCATGAACCGGGACTAATGGATCGTTACTAATACCTCCACCCATTAGTCCCGGTTCAAACCAGAACCGGGACCAATGTGCCTCCACGTGGCCCTATGCACCCACCCCAGTCAGGAGGCCTTTGGTCCCGGTTGGTGGCTCCAACCGGGACCAAAAGTCAATTTTTTTAAAAAAGTGGCTGCTTTAGGGGTTATTTTTAGGTTGTTATTATAGCTAGCTAATAGAGAGAAGTGTCCTCTCTTATATCTTCGTCCTTGGTTTATCAACGCTGCTGCTATGTTCATTGCACCCGCAGATATAAAATGCTCATGCATGCTTGCATCATACATCATCATATATATATATAATAACAAGTCCTACTAATCATGCATCATCATATACAACTTCTACTCGTTATTAATAATAAGTCATACGATCATCATCCTCATAGTCATCGAACCCAACCCTACATAATTGTTCTTAGCACATGATCATCAGTATCAGGTAGGACCTAAACACCCTTAAGGTAAAATAGCATAAAACAATATAGACCCTGACTCTCCATTATGAAGAATGGCGATCATCCTGTCTCCAATTTTTGCCCTTCGCTGAATGTTGCTTCCAAGAAGCTCCTTACGACTGTCCATACATTTTTTTCATTCTTTGATTATCATGTCTCCACTTATTTTAGAAACCCGATATGGACAGTTGAGATTCGTAGGACGACCTGGGTGTATGTTCAAAACATGAAGGCTACCCCGTGTATACATCAGATGAGGCACACAATCATTTGGGATTATTTGTTGAAAAACATAGTAATAACTTCGTAGTTAGCAATGATATGATGTACTAGTTTTAGAAGTGTGCAAAAAGATGCACGAATGTTGTAATAGTAAAAAATCATACCAGGGTATCTCCATGGTAGTTACCGTAGTTCAACACGTGCACTAGTGGCACGTATTGACCATAATGTTGAGGAGTTCGATTGTAGACATTGTAATTCTCAAGATCAGTATAAAATCCGACCAGATGATTTTTCTCCTGATAAGTTAGTTCGGAGCCTTCGGTGTAGCAGGTTCTGTCTACCATCTTCCGCACATTCTTTGAAGAATGAAAATAAGCTGTCAATGGAGAATAAGTTGTCAACTATTTTCAAATAAATAATATAAATTACTTAATAACTATGTTAAGCTCACATGGGGGAAGAATTGGAGGTGTATCCACAAGGACGAAAATCGTAGGTCTCTCTTGCTCGATTGTAGGATCACCAAGATCCATGGTAACAAGCATACCCTCATCAAAACCATACATCTTGCAAAGTGCTTCCCAATTTTTGCAACCAAAATGGGTTACACTCTGAGCATTGTACAGCTTTACTTGAAAATCCACACCATGATGGGTACTTAGGATAATTTTTTTGGTTTTGAAACTTTCATGGTCTTCAAAACCCATCCTCTCCAAGACATAGCGTCTTGCAAAGCATGGGATAAACTAGTTGAATTGGAAAAGATGAAAAATATTGTCATGATTAAAATAGTTGAAGTCATGAGTAATTACGAAAAAAAACTATTATCGTCGGTTGCGTACTGTATGAACATCGAAGGTCTCCTCGAGCTTAATGCTGAAGCGCCGATCTTCTTCCAGCACAATGAACCTGTCGCAGATACCTCGGTCGTCGTGGCACCAGTCGCACTCCCCCGGGCGGTTTTCGTCATCCGATGAGTACGACATTTCCGGCCTATACGTTCATAATTCAAATATTAAACTAGATCATTATTATTAATCACGGGTTGAGTATCGATGATCGATGTACTAGCTCCTCATTTCATTCCCGAATGCATTATTAATTATATCAAATTGTCTAGCACACGGGAATGAAGGAGAAATTATCCAATATGAGCATTCAATAAGCAACACCAAATCATAAAATAAGCAAAACCAAATCATAAAATAAAGTATAGTATTCAAATTAGCATGCATTCAATAATTATAAGCAAAAATACATCATCTCTTGGTGTCCCTACATCGTCGAATATTATCACTAATACAACTAGAACCTTACCTCCGACGGGTATCGACGCGGACGGTGGACACCCAAAGATAAGGAACCATCACAGGATCATAGCTCTAGTGAGATCCCTGAAGAACCTGCCAGGTATTGTCGAACCTCCCCTCCAATGCAACCATATAGCGACGGACGTGCTCGTCCTCCTTGCTGACACGGTGACGTACCACCTCCGCAGTGTCCGGATGCCTCACCACCGTCACTGGCCCACGCGACCGCCACCAAACAAGGATCGGGTCAACAACAGGCTGCCTCCTCACCAACCTACGTCACCCCGGAAGGTAGCACCTCCCAATACCAACCCGGCGGAGCTCAGTCCCGAACATGGCCCTGATCAAGCAGGCCTCCACCGCCGAGTCGACGACGACGAGAATGCGGGATAGGCATCGCCGACGTCGACGCGGGAACTACTTCTATATATAGTTAAATAAAAGTAGTTTCATTAATTAAATCAACTATGTAGTTCAACTACTAAGCACTTACTATAAATAAATAAGTAGTACTTACTAAAAACAAACTACTTTTATATATAGTAAAATAAATTAGTTTATTAAATCAACTAGCTAGTACAACTATATATAAACTACTTCTTATTTTTTCCTTTTTCTAAATACTATGAACAAAAAAATCATTAAAATTCTATGAACAAAATTAATTACACAATCTAAATATCACCAAAAAAAATCTATTAACAATAATATCACCAAACATGCATATTCAATAATAATATCACCAAAAAAATCTATTAACAGAAAAAAAATCTAACATAATATGAACAAATTAATTGCTATACATATCTAGTCTAACAAAAAAATCTAATTAATCTAACAAAAATATCTAACATAATATGAACAAATTAATTACTACACATGTAATCTAACAAAAAAATCTAATTAAATCAACTATCTAATTCAACTACTAAGCACTTACTATAAATAAATAAGTAGTACTTACTAAAAACAATCTACTTCATTATATAGTAAAATAAAATAGTTTATGAATGTTTTTTTATACACTATATAAACATTTAAAAAATGCCATGAATATTTTTTTAAATGTCATAAATATTTTTATGAATGCTATAAACATTTATTAAAAACTGCATGCACACATTTTTACATTGCATTAACATGTTTCTAATGTGCAGTGAACGTTTATAAACTTATGTAAAATATTTTCCCATTTCAAAAATTTATGTAAAAGTAACAAAATATAAAGAAAGAAGTGCACTAGTGAGCCAGTAGTCCTCATAAGCTTGACCGCCCCATTTAGGGGGAGGGGCACTTGACGCGGGTATCTCACTATAAGCGAGACAAAGCTGTGCCCAGCTTGGCCTCGCCTGTGGCTGTGTGCGCCGAATTAAATTGTTTGGGTAATGTTCTACAGACCGGTACGGTCTAATTTATAACCATTCATGACTCTCTATTTTTTCTGTTTTCACTATTTCTTTCTCGGGTTTCGTCGTATTTTCTAGGTTTTCCTTTTTCTTTTAATTTTTGAATACATATGTAATTTCTTAAATACACACTGTACATTTTCCCTGAACATGTGGAACATTTTTTTATACAAACCGATTTAAAAAATACATGATAATATTTTTTAGAATATATTTTTGAACATTATTTGAATACATGTAAAAAAAATATAATACACGCTGAATTTTTTTCGAATGGTATGAAACATTTTTTAAAATTGTGTGGACATCTTTTACCCTGTATAATTACTTTTCAAACACATGTTTCAATAAAACTCGAACAAATGTCAATCATTTGCAAATACACATTAAATATATTTTTAATGATACAAAACATATTGTAAAATTCCATGGATTTACTTACATTATATTACCATTATTATTTTATAAATGTCACGAATATAATTTTTAAATATGTGAACTTTTTCTTAAATGCAACGAACGTTTTTTGACTGGTACTACACAAATTTAAAAATAATACATGAACATTATTTACATTTTTTAAATTGTCATGAACATATCTTTTAAAAACTCATGAACTTTGTTTAATTGTTACAAACATACTAATTGATGGTACAGTTTTTTTAAAGATGTGTGGACATTTTTTTACATTGCATGAACATTTCTAAAATGCACCATGAAAGATTTTCAATTTTAAAAACTCATGAACTCTGCATCGTTACACCGATGACCATGTGTGAGTAGTCCTCCTTGACTATGGGTCCATAACAGCAGCTCTTGTTCTTCAATGCTAAAATCACATGAGCTACCCTACATGATTGTGATCAATCGGATGTAATTCCTAATGTGTTTGTTTTGGTGTGATAAATTGTCGCTCTATGATCTGATCATATATGGATCTTTCATTTGGTTTGGTTTGGTTCTTTGCTGCAAGATTTGTATACATATATGTTTTTCGATCTATTAGTTTTTCAATTGATTAGGCAAATTATCTACAAGAGGAGGTTGTGTATGTTATTTGGATTTTACCTTGCAAGCAATCTATCTCACTGACATAACGAGAGAAAGACTTGCATTGTGTTATTGCCACTAATAATATAAAAGGTAATTGACTAGTTATCTCGATGATGAACTTAAGATAAAGAGAATATACTATGTTACTTTGCTTTGATGTAATGTTCCGTTTGTACTTAATACATACAAATGGATGTTGGATAGCGATCTTGGTGGAGTATTAGCTGTAGACGCGGTTGAATAACGGTCAATTGATATAACAAAATAATAATGTTATGTGCAATCATGCCATGTATTTTTTTCCGGGTAGGCGTGCGTGCCCGTGGCGTCTCTGAATAGACGAGCAACGAAACAGAGTTGACCAACCACGGTGACATATAAACGCACGAAACAGAAGCATCTATCTATGAACACCCATCTATATCCACGTGACAAAATAAAAAGTCTACTCCATTATATTCTCAGGAAACAGGGTTGTTTATTATTTTGGCACAAGTCGCAGAAGCTTACTATAGCGCTATCACGAACAGTTCAAACATATACACAAGTCCAAATAGCTTATCTGTGTACCATCCGCTATATTTCTCATTATGCTGTCATCCATCGTCCAATTTTTGTTAGAGATGGAGGGTCTAAAGCAACTGCAGAACTAATAAGACACAAGTTGTCGTTTGCATAGCGCAATCACGACGTCATTTTGAGCTAAGACGGAGCTGACACTATCCTAGCATGCATATACTTATAACACAAAGTCAAAACAGGGTTAGTAGGAGTAGTACTACCATTAACCACTATTATAATTATAATGGAACCCGCAGCCGGCCGACACGAACAGCTCAACCGCACGGTGCTGTGCACCCATCGAGCTTAGATTAGCTTAATCGTCCCGCAAATTCCTTGAGCATATCGTCGTAACCGCATCCGTCCCAAACCATATGGAGATGCTTTAATTTTCTCATTTTTATAGCATGGAGATGTGCCTGATGTTGATTTGATGTACGGCTTGCAGCAAAGGCCACGGAGACGACTAGCGAGAAAAATAGTAAATCCATTAACATACTAGCACAAAGTCAGCTGCTAAGATTCGATTGAGCCATCAAGGGGCAGTTAGTTACCCACGTGACGTCATTTGGAAGCAGCATGATTAGGGTGGGCCGGGTGTACTCTACTAGCAGTGTACTTCAATTGTACTCAGGGTGTACTTCAAAAGTTGCTTTCAAGTTCGACGCTTGGAGGTAGGTAGCGAGCATTGTAAGCCCTGGAGTTTGTACGAGCATGAAACCATCATCGGCTGCTGGCATGCAGGGAAAAAAAGGAAGATGTGCTCCCGTTTGCCAGATGATTGTAACAATCCAAAGGAGTCTGGTCTTAGTTTCATGTGTGTAAAATGCCATTGTTGTTGCTCCCGAGCTCATGTGGATTCTGAATTCTCTTGTGTTTGTGTTCTGGGGACTGTTTAGTGTTTATTTACAATATCATATGGCTATGAGCCCACAGTCCACATGAGTCCATTATCGGCATCTCGTTAAGAGACGCTATGATTCCTTTCAGATTCAACAGGATGCTTCACGCATGTTTCATTAATGAAATTTACTGCCGTGTCTCCTTCACAACAACAACAATAACAATAACAAATAACAACAAAGCTCACAAGTGGGGTTAAATCGTTCGTAAGCTCACAAGTGGGGTTAAATGGTCTGTATATCAACAGTAAAGTCTACCACTTTGGCAAGGCTAAGGAGAAGAAGGAACAAATGTACTGTAATGTTGTTATCTTCCCATTCATTGCCTTGAAATTTGTGGAACAGTGACCTAAGAAGCATTGAAGATGGAACGGACAAATTGTTAGTAGTTATATAAGAGCATGATTAATCAGATTGCCAATTGTTGGCTATAGTATATTGTCTAGCCAATGTAATTGTCAACATGTATAAGTTAGCTACAAGAAAGTATCACTTTAACGTATGACCCATCTTCTACTCTCAAAAAGCTTCTTGGAGCCCGTGCTGTAGCCAGCTATAAATCTACAGCCTGATTCTCTTCTCTTTCACCTTCTCTCTCTTCCAACTAGGCAAAATATAATATTTAAATTCTTATAGCCCGCTTTGCTCTAAGCCTCCCCCTGATCCATATTAATTCTTGCTGCTTTAAGTACAACTTTAGTATACTTAAAGCAACGACAATTAATATGGATCTGAATTTTCACCAGAGGGTGACTAACTCGATTCTCTAGTGCTACCATGTTCCTGCTTCCCTTCTTCAAGTTCTAATAGGAGAGGCCAAATGTTTAGACTTATACTAGTCCAAATATTTCTTCAAGAAAATGTGAAAACCAAGAGAAAATATAGGTTTGTTAAATGGGATTGTCTCCTTTAGCCAAATTTTGTAAAAGTACATAGTAGGAAGCAGATAAAATAAGATGAGTTGGGCATAGAAGAAGCTATTCTCAAATTAAATAGGAGGTGAAGAAGCACAAACTTATGTTGTTTAGTACACCAACTCGTGGTGCTAACCTGGGAATTTTGGAGGATTAGAATCCTTCAAAAAAATTGTTGGTTGTTTGATTGATATGATTGAATTTTATAGGAATTTTTTCTAATGATTTCTTTGTATTACTTCCCATAGAATTTCTAGCATCCACTCAAGCCTCTTTAAAAACAAGGTCTTTGTATTTTCTGTGATGCAATCAAACAACCAAAAATCCTATAGAATTGAGATGAGTATGACATTCCAATCTCATGTTTTTTTTCTTTTCCTACGTTTTTAGAATCCTATGAATCAAAGATACCCTAAGACTGGAGGCCTTTCACCATGGTAGGAAGCAATTCCTACTGTTTTCGTAAATATAAAATGGGGCCTATTTCTGCAGCTATGAAGAACAAGGGGCCTGTATAAGAATTATATGTTATATTAGAATAAAAATATGGATGACTTGTCCGTTGTCCTGAGACGCTGCAATAGGTAGTACTATCTGATGCACACTCATCGAGTCTGCCTTGAAGAAGATGATTCACAATAGTTCTTTAACAGGCTTGCCAAGCCCACTGTAGCTAACAAAAACAAATACAACTTATTAGAGCATCTGCATCCAGCCCCCTCAAATCCTTCTTATGTGCCTGAACATATGGCTCGGTCACGAATTTGCCACCCAACCGAACCCTTCAAACCAGCCCTATACGTTCGGGTTGTCCGGTACCCCCAAACCCAGCTCATATGTGGGGCAGATATGAGGGTGCCCGGACGCGTCTGTCACGTTGGACTTACGGACGGGGCCTGCGCCAAAACTCATCGGTCTAACAGGCACCTCCTCCGATTCGGTGAGGACGCATTCATGGTGGCGCGCCGAATCCTGCTATTTAAGTCGGACGGTGAGGCAACCTTAGCCCCACTGCCATTTCCCTCCTCTCACTCCCGTCCACGCCACCGCTGCTCCCTCCTCTCCCTCTTCCACTTCCAATCCAATCTCATCGTCTGCCATGGTCCGACACAAGATTACATATTATAAGATGCTCACGCTTGAGCACTGGGCGGGGATCCAAGTCGAGATGCCACTACAAGAAATATGTCAACTTATGACCTTCTGTCAGTGACCCTGGAAGAATTGGTCATAGATTTATGACCATTTGAGACCAATTGGTCAAAAGCTGTTCGAGGGGCTCCAAACCCGAAACCATTGCGACCATTTTGGTCAGAAAGGTCATAATTTCCTTACATGAAATGGTCATAAAGCTAACAGCGCTAGTCCGCTGCCTTATTTCTAGTTGTTAACGACCAATATAGATGGTCATAGCCTTGTAAATTGTGGTGGGTTGCTATGACTAGGCGCCACCTCATCAGTTTTGCCTATGTGTCATGTCCATGTGGCAGTTTTTGCCCTAGGTTGTGAAGCAACCTATATTTCTGTCATTCCCAAAATTCCCAAAAAAATCTCATAAATTCTTTGGGTCATATCTTCGTCAAATATGTAAAAACCTTCCTTGCCTAGTTCAAAAATAATTCAAAAATATTCATTTCCCTATTCTGTTCAGAGTAACAGTTTGTGAAGGAAGTACCACTTTGGCATGTCCAAATAGTATCCATTTTCTACAGTGCTTTCCTATGCCCAAATAACCATCCTCCACCAAATGCCAGCTCAATCCATTCATTATTTTGAGCCAAGCTTCAACATTCGTATTTATGTCCAGTGTGGTGGTTTGCAAAGCAAGTACCACCTAGGCTCCTCCTTTTGAGCTGAAAATTTGTGAAAACGGTCTTCTTAGTAACTGATCATCCTCAGCCAAAACTCACGCCCATTAGCCATGTACATTTCCCGTACCGCTAATCAAACACTTGGCTGCTAATTCATGTTTGAGCATCGATTGGTCTCCTCGTGAGAATCTTATGTTGTAATTTTCTTCCTAGCACCAACCTGGGGAGTGCCCAACCCACTAGACATGCCTAGGCCGCCCAGAACACATGGCAACGGCACGGTCACGCGGTGACCACGCGGCGGGCATGCGAGTTTACACGCTCTAGAGTTGGGGCCCTCGGCCACCGCCCAAACCTCGACGTATCGCCACCAAACCATGTATTTATGATTAAATAGGTCCTTATGTAACTAGAAATGATTTTTGGAAAAAATAAATAGCAAACTATGAGGCAGCTGCAGTTCAAATTTGACCCGCTTCCAACTGAATCGGCAGAAATTTGTCTTTTTCACGAGAGGTGGATCAAAAAAATTTACACCAGACCATTTTGTCAATTGTGCATTAAATATGGCCAAGTATTTTGTAAAAATGATTTGGTCCAATTTTGCAACAATTATTTGGTAGTTCCTTCACAAAAAAACCTCCTTTCGGGCACTCGAAAAATGGAAAATGGTTTTTTCGTCCAACGAAAATGAAAAGTTCCTTAGGCAACATTGTTTGCTATTCCAATATGCACCCTTGTGCACAATATGAGATCATTTGAACAAACTATGCCATGAATGTGGCCATAAGATTTTGATCATTTGGCTTGAAAGCCATGAATCTTCACACTTGATAGCTCATTTCTGAGAACGCTTTTTTAAAATAATTACCGTATTACAAGTTTATTATTTTTCCTGGAAACTTGGTCACATATAATGACACAATGCGAAGGTTTTCCAATTTTTTGTTTTTTTTGAATTTTTTATGCCCGTTTCAAAATGCGGTCAAAACGGCGGGCTTGACCGTTCCTAGCTAGTGGTTGAATCTTGTAAAACTTTTGGTGTTTCTCTGATTAAATAGATACTTATGTACCTAGAAATGATTTAAAAAAATAAATAGCAAACTATGAGGTAGCTGCAGTTCAAATTTGACCCGCTTCCAATTGAATCGGCGGAAATTTGTCTTTTTCACGAGAGGTGGATCAAAACTTTTTACACCCAACCATTTGGTCAATTGTGCATTAAATATGTCCTAGTATTTTATAAAAATGATTTGGTCCAATTTTGCAACAATTATTTGGTAGTTCCTTCACAAAAAAACCTCCTTTCGGGCACTCGAAAAATGGAAAATGGTTTTTTCGTCCAACGAAAATGAAAACTTCCTTAGGCAACATTGTTTGCTATTCCAATATGCACCCTTGTGCACAATATGAGATCATTTGAACAAACTATGCCATGAATGTGGCCATAAGATTTTGATCATTTGGCTTGAAAGCCATGAATCTTCACACTTGATAGCTCATTTTTGAGAATACTTTTTTAAAATAATTACCGTATTACAAGTTTATTATTTTTCCTGGAAACTTGGTCACATATAATGACACAATGCGAAGGTTTTCCAATTTTTTGATTTTTTTTTGAATTTTTTATGCCTGTTTCAAAATGCGTCAAAACGACGGGCTTGACCGTTCCTAGCTAGTGGTTGAATCTTGGAAAACTTTTGGTGTTTCTCTGATTAAATAGATACTTATGTACCTAGAAATGATTTTAAAAAAATAAATAGCAAATTATGAGGTAGCTACAGTTCAAATTTGACCCGCTTCTAGTTGAATCGGCGGAAATTTGTCTTTTTCACGAGAGGTGGATCAAAACTTTTTACACCCAATCATTTGGTCAATTGTGCATTAAATATGTCCTAGTATTTTATAAAAATGATTTGGTCCAATTTTGCAACAATTATTTGGTAGTTCCTTCACAAAAAAACCTCCTTTCGGGCACTCGAAAAATGGAAAATGGTTTTTTCGTCCAACGAAAATGAAAACTTCCTTAGGCAACATTGTTTGCTATTCCAATATGCACCCTTGTGCACAATATGAGATCATTTGACCAAACTATGCCATGAATGTGGCCATAAGATTGATCATTTGGCTAGAAAGCCATGAATCTTCACACTTGATAGCTCATTTCTGAGAACACTTTTTTAAAATAATTACCGTATTACAAGTTTATTATTTTTCCTGGAAACTTGGTCACATATAATGACACAATGCGAAGGTTTTCCAATTTTTTGATTTTTTTTGAATTTTTTATGCCCGGTTCAAAATGCGGTCAAAACGGCGGGCTTAACCGTTCCTAGCTAGTGGTTGAATCTTGGAATTTTTTTGGTGTTTCTATGATTAAATAGATACTTATGTACCTAGAAATGATTTTTGGAAAAAATAAAGAGCAAACTACGAGGTAGCTACAGTTCAAATTTGACCCGCTTCCAGCTGAATCGGTGGAAATTTGTCTTTTTCACGAGAGGTGGATCAAAACTTTTTACACCCAACCATTTGGTCAATTATGCATTAAATATGTCCTAGTATTTTAGAAAATTGATTAGCTACAATTTTGCAACAAATATATGGTAGGTCCTTCAAAAAAAACTCATTTTGGGCACTCGAAAAAATGGAAAATGAAATTTTCGTCCAAAGAAAATGAAAACTTCCTTAGACAACATTTGGTCAACTGAACATTAAGATTTTATAAAATTGATGTGGCCCAAATTTGCAACAAATATTTGCTAGGTTCTTCATAAAAAAATCATTTTGGGCACTCGAAAAATAATTCTCTTACAGAAAACTTATTTCTAAGAACACTTTTTTATGATATTTACATTATTCAAAGTTTGTTATTCTTACTGAAAAGTAGGTCACACTTGGTGACACAATGCAAAGCTTTTTGATTTCTATTTGTTTTCATAAAATTTCTAGGCCGTAAAATAGCAGACTTGTTTTAACATCTTATTTTCAATCGATTATGACCAATTTAAATGGTCTTAAAATCATCAAAGGGGTACTGCGTTTTGATTGGTCCAAAACCATCTCACGCGGATCATGGATTAGCACCGTCGGATGCGCCCGGATCCAATGGCAGCCCACACCCCATCCTCGTTGCTCTCCCCCTCCCTCTCATCCTCATCCACCCACGAAAACCCTAGCTCACTTATCCCCATCGCCGCTGCCGCTGCCGCTCCCTTTTCCCCCGCCGCCGCCTGTCTCCTCCCATCGTACTCCTCCTCCCTTGTCGTCTCGTCGCCGCTGCCACCTCCTCCCTGTCCCCGGCCTCCTTTCCTCCCCGTCCCCGACCTCCTCCCGTGGCACGCGATCCCCTCTCCCCTCCCCTCCCCTCCCGATCCCACCCACCGAACCGATCCCGATCCAGTCCAGATCGAGAGAGAGAGAGCCCCCTCCCGCGATTCCCACCGCCGCCACCACCACCCACCACCGCCGACCTTGTCTCCGCCACGGACCCTCTCCCCTAGCCTTCACCCCCAAGATCCACCAGTCTAGGCACGGCCATGGCGTCGCGGTCGGCTTTCTTGCCGGCGCGCGCGTGCGTGCTTCACGCCGGCCACGGGCCTCTGGCAATCAGGACGGCTACAACGACAACGGGATCATCGGGTCTCCGGCGGCTCGTTCCCCTCGCGCAACTGCTCCCCTCCTTCTCTCCACACCGAAACCCTAGATCGACGCCATGGCCACCTCGCAGGTGGCGCATGCAGGTGAGATCTGGTATGGACTCCCCCCTTTCTTCTCCTCCTCTCATCTTGCTCGACTCTCATTGCGTTTGTGCAGTTTTTTTTGCAGATCATCTGGTCAAGGAGGACGCCATGGATAAGTCCGATGCCATGGAAACCTCGCATGCAACACATGAGGAAGCCAGACATGGCGACAACCGCCAGCCTTTCAGATCTCGACGACTTCCACCCACGATGGAGGACTGGGGTGAGCTCCTCCCCTCCCCCTATCTCTCTCCCACCCGTGCCTCGTTCCCCTTCTTCGTCCTCTATTTTTGCGCCGTGATCTGCGTGTACGAAGCCTGGCTAGTGATCAATCAACGTTGAATAAACAACCAGAGACGCCGACAATAATTCCAGCAGTTTGCTTTTGAGATGTGAGCTAGTACTAGTGCTACTGGTCTAGTAAATTACTTGTGTGGAAAATGATTAGTGTTCAACTACTAGGATGAACATACCAAATGCCCACACAACTACTGCAATCATCAACCAGATGCTGATATGGCTGTAAGTGGTGGATTTGGGTGATTGATACATAATCGCATAGTTAATTCAGGGTGTGAACATTTCTTAGGAGTTATGTTAAGAAACATACATGTTTCACAGCACTTCGTTGAAACCAATTGGAAAACAATGGAATAGCCGAACAGGTCTTGTTTGATAGTTTTTTAACATATAACATTACTTAGGGATATACGTAACTGTTTTGGTTACTATTTTGTACTCTAGTTTCTGCTTCTTAGTTTCAATGAAGCAGCATTGATAATTTTATAATTTATTTATGCCTGAACACTAGGCTATTGATTCTGCCCTGATCTGTTGACTCATAGTTTGATTCATGGCGTGCTTGACTGCTTGTGTATTGTTATAGGTGAGGAAGAACCAGCTGCCGACGGGCGAGGGCCTGGGGTACCTGGAGGCCAAGCACCACCTGCTGCTGAGCATTGAGTTCAATCCATTACGAGGATTCTTGTTGTTTGTCTTTGAACAATGCTTGCATTTTAGCTACTGCCACTTTGAGCTGTTGTAGCTTGTAGTTATCAATTCCAGCTGGGTTTACATATTGCATTTCTGGAGTAGTAGATCGACATTTCTAAGTTCTTTTGGTATATAAGATGAACAAATGTTATGTTTAAAGTGTGAGCTGACTAGTAATCCTAGAGAGAACCAGCTCCATTTTTGCAAGAGTTAGCTAATATAATTAGTTAGATACTATTGTATTAGTTAGCTAATATAATTTGCAGCATTAGTTAGGTAATGATGTAGTCTTTTTTAGACTTCTCTTGTATGAGTACTCTTTGATGATGCTTGCTTTAGAAAAAGAGATCATGGATAGATAGAGTAGGGAAACAGTGGGCTTCCTTTCAAGTTAAATTAACTAATCATCATTTGGCTCATCAATTTTTCATTTCTTGTGTGACATTTGTACCCTGTTAATTATCATCTGTTCCCTTCTATTTTGAATTGACTGCACATGATTGGGTTGTGCTTCCTCTGTTACATTCAGAATAGTTTGATGTTATAGTGATGATATACTAGGAACATTGCTTTCACCTACAATAATTGTCTCAGTTTAAAAAAGTATAACCAGCAAAACATCTACAATTGCACTCAAGGTTTACTACTAATAGTAGAATGTATGTGATTGCTCTGTGCTGTTAAGATCAAAGACTCTCATTTTGACATAATGTCTTTTTTTGTTTAAACATGCTTGCTAAGTTGTTTACTAATGTTGCTAAGTTGTTTAAACATGCTTGCTGCTAGCTTTGAAGTTGATCTGAAGAACCATTCATGCATTTACACATTCATGCCCCGACCCGACCCCTTGCTCGTCTCCCATCTCGTTTCGTTCCCTTGGTGGCTGCTGCTGTTTTGCGTTGGATTTTGATTCTGTTTGGTTTGCTGATGTTGTTTCTGTGGTGGCGGCGCAGGCTCGCGGTGAAGAAGAGCAAGGCCAAGCACCCTCCGAGCGCCTTCATCGTCTTCATGTGAGTTCTCCGATTCCATTCGTGGTTCGTCTTCATGTGCTGATAGTTTGTGTGCTCTGACTAGTAATTTTAGATCTTGCGTGTTGATTGGATGGCTGTTGTAGTATAATGATATTGTTGTTTCAGCACAATGTGTTGAAGTTAAGTAGCAGGACATGCACTTGTGCCATGCATATGCATATTATATCTGTTGTCTTGTATGAATACCTCATTTTAACTTGTACTAGCTGAAATGTGTTTATCATTCTATAAAAAATTGTCCTTTACTCCTTTACTCCTTTTTTTGAATGGAATGTTCATAATATATTGGCTCCAGTTTTTCTAATTCTTCTAAGCTGATTCATGTAACAGGGCGACTGTGGAAGGCATGTTGTATTTCTGTCAGCCCAGTCCTGACTATGTCTGTCCGTGAGTCCAACATTTGATCGCTGTTGAAGGAGCTCCATGCTGAAGAAGAAAACACTTGTAGAGCTTGTAACATTACTTGGAGAGCTTGTAAAGTACTGTAGAGCTTTGCATTTATAGAGCTTGTAAAGCATTGTATAGCTTGTAGAGCTTGTTAGAGCTTGTATTACGTGTCATTTGTAGAGCTTGTAGTGAATCTGGCTATTGTTATTTGAATAATTATGTGTGTTTTCTGCTTGCCTATTTAAATACTGGTTATTTTCTTACTATGAAATTCAAATATGATGTCAAATTGAAATATGAAGAATCTAAGCCTAATAGCTGGGACCCATTTATCAGAACCTGACAAGTGGGACCTGTTTGACTAATGGACCCATTTTATAAAAAAAGAAAACTAAAACTGCTGGTACAAAAAGGCCATGGCCCAAAAAATAAAAAGGCCAAATTGTAGGGCTTGGCCCGTGTAGTTCACCAAAATTAGCAGCAAAAAAAAACATAAATGGGCTGAATTAATGGGCTCGGGCCATGTAGAAAATCGAATTGGACCGGGATGAATCTTGTGCCACATCAGCTTGCCACGCTGGATGCCTACGTGGCCCGCGGGAGGTTGCTAGTGACCAAAACGCCACAGTAGGAATATTTTGGTCGTAAACGTCTTTGACCATTCCAGAAGAAAGGTCGCTATAGTCAGTTTACGACGCCCAGCTTTTGACCTTTTGTTTTTGGTCACAAAAAGGTCGTAAATGAAAATTTGTGACCTTTCAGTGACCAATAGTGGTGGTCACAAGTTGACATATTTCTTGTAGTGTGCGTGTCACAGAGGAGGCACGCCGCGCCGCCAAGCTTGCAGCGATGGAGGAGGAGGAGCGGGTGCCAGAAGAGGAGGTGCCAAAGGAGGAGGTGCCAGAGGAGGAGTCAAGTGCCGGGAGGAGGATGCTTCCATGGAGGAGACACAGACGAGACCCCCGGGCATGGACGTCCCCTGCGATTTTGGCATGGCAGAAGCGAAGGCGGAATTTGAAAACACACAAACCACAGAGGTCGTAGCCACCATCCTCTAGGACCTCTAGGCGGGTTGCATTCGAGAATTGTGCTTGCAAAGTTCATAAAATGAGGGGTGACCGGCTCCTATCCGCGGACGAGTCCGAATACGTCCACGGACATATGTGGGTGAGAGTTGTGGTTGTACGTTAGATGCTCTTCGGTAACCCACGCACACCTCACCCGCTAGTTACAAGCGTGCGTCGCGAATATACAGGGACGGGAGTTGTGGTTGTATATGTCTGTAGATGCTTTTAGAGTATCTATAGCTGGACTTTGCAAATCCAGCCCTTTAAATGTCTGTGGATGCATCCGTACGCATTCGCAGACACTGACCGGTCATGTCTCAGATAATGCAATCCATATCCGGACACCTTAATTACCATATCTTAAATCTATATAAACTCATGCAACTACGTCAATGCACATACATCGTCTGGCTACTCCATCACACTACACTAAACATGCTATCGGACTATCAAAATTTGGCATGTTTGGCTATGATGGAGATCATCCACGGCTGCCATTGCCCTTCCCGGCGCCCTTGCCGTCCTTCTCACGGAAGTACCGGTCGAAGGCGTAGTAGGAATCGAGCCGGATCTGCTCGTCGCTGGAGCTTTCCTCCTCGTCGTTGTTCTCCTTCTCCTCTTTCGGTGGCAGTCCGGCCATGACATGGACCACCCAATTATGCTCTCGCACGAGGGCGCGCGTATTCCTCCCTCGTCGTTTTTTCACAATGCGGGAGCGGATGGCTTCCTCCTCTGCGGCCGCCCGCGCCGCCGATCAACCGCCTCCGTCGCCGCCATTTCTGCCGCGATACGGGTCTCGGCAGCCCTTATCCTCTCCTTCGGGCTGCTTGTTCCCAATGGGACTCATAGTCTGCCCGACCGGTGGATGGGGAAGCAGAGATTTACAGCTGCCGACGAGCGAATGGGGAGGAATATATGTGGGGCCGGGTGGGCCAGTGTGGGACGGGTCCAACGTGGCAGACACGGCCAGATGCCCCATATTCGCCTCACATTTGGACTGGATATGAGGGGTGTCGGTCAACCCGGACGTTTGAGGCCTATTTAAGGCGTCCATCTTATTAAAAAATCATGATCGATGAGTGACCGGTTGACATCCGAATGTATGAGGCGGGTTTGAGGCCCCGGCTGTAGATGCTCTTAGGTAATCCACGTACACCACGCCCGCTAGTTGCAAGACTCACTCCGGTCTGGTCTCGAGCTTCCATCAACACCAAACTCTATATAAACCCGCGAGCTACAGGTGCTGAAACCACACTACTCACCATTACTAATCAATCAATACTAGTAAAGCAGCTGGCCGTACAAAAAGTACAGCTAGCTCCACACCGAGAGTCAAGAGGAGATCGAGGTGGAGCAATGTCGTCGTCGCAAGCCCTAGCGCTCGTCTCGCTCGCCATCCTGGTCTGCTGCAGCTCCCCCCTCCTCACCCATGCGCAGAGGCCGGCGACCGACCCGGCGGCCGACGTCTGCGCCAGCCTGGCCACGGACGACGCCTGCCACAACGTCCCCAAGGCGCTGCGCCTCAAGCTGATCGGCATCCCGACCATCCTCGTCGCGAGCGTCATCGGCGTCTGCCTGCCGCTCTTCGCCAAGTCGGTGCCGGCGCTCCAGCCCGACCGCAACCTCTTCTACGTCGTCAAGGCCTTCGCGTCGGGGGTCATCCTCTCCACCGGCTACATGCACGTGCTGCCGGACTCGTTCAACAACCTCAACTCGCCCTGCCTCCCCGAGAAGCCGTGGCGGCAGTTCCCCTTCACCACCTTCGTCGCCATGCTCGCCGCCGTCTTCACGCTCATGGTCGACTCCCTCATGCTCACCTTCTACAACCGCAAGAAGAAGGGCCACCAGGCCGGGGCTCCCGCTCCCAGCAGCGCCGCCGCCGTCGCCAACATCGAGAGCCCGGAGCCGGAAGCGCACTGGCACAGCCACGGCCACGGCCACGGGACGGCGTTGGCCAAGCCCGACGACGCCGAGGCCGGCCAGATGCAGCTCCGCCGGAACCGCGTCGTCGTTCAGGTAATCTTGTGTTGCACTCGCACAATTAATTCCCGCTCGCACATCGTCTTTCAGATGGTTTTCAACTCAGCCATGGATCCATGCATGGCTGCCAATCAAATCTCTCAACGACGGGCTCCGTACGCCCGTGCTCTACTTTTTTTAGTTTTTACGCCACAGATGCCGGCCGATCGACTCCAAATGTCGAGGCCTACGCGCCTCGTTGACTTCATCTCACATGGAATATTAAATATGTAGATCATCTTCGTGATTGCATCGGTACTACTTAAGATTGTTCTCGTCTCAGTGCCGTACTTGGTTGTCGCGGCTAGAGATCGACAACGAACTGAATCAAACATGCGTAGTGGCCCAATCCTCCATTTGTCTAGCTACCTAATAGTTTATGTAAGATGTGAACATCAAGATAAGTTTACTTAATTAGCTCAACTAAGTTACATGCATCATGTCTGACTTTAGTTCCCCTAAATAAATCAAGCTTACCAAGCATGATCTTCTACTTACCGAAGGGCTACTAATTGCGGCTTTATGTAGCTAGCTTTAATTAGTTATTAAGGAAATACAATGACTTAGTCCTGGTTTCTCTAAAATTATTGTGAATTGTGACTTTCTGAGCATGCATGGGAATCCTTTTCTCAGAGTAGGCATGTACTCTACTGTAATGTGAAGACAACTACTCCCTCCGTCCCAAATTACTCGTCGCTGAAATAGATGTATCTAGAACTAAAATACATACATCCATACGTGCGACAAGTAAATCGGAACGGAGGGAGTAGTATATATTACGAACTGATTACGCGACCTTTCTATTAACATAATCTTTAAAGTACAGTCAGCACTTTAAGCTTTTTTTCCGAAGCAAAATCATGCAAAGAGCAGAAAATGCCACAGTATCCGTTTAAAAAAAAGTTAAAATTGTATCCTCTTGGTATATGTAGTTCTTCTTATTCAACGGTTGACGTACAAAATGCATCAGCTTGAACTTTTGGGTCAACTGTCTGGTGCATGCAGTATTACATGGTATCGAAACCAAAAAGTCTTGAGTTCAAGACCCAGCTAAATACATAGCCTACCTTTCTCCTCGGTTTTAGCTTTTGGATGAACTGGCTGGTGCAGTTTCCATGGATGCTTGATTAATTTTGTACATATATGTACAGGTTCTCGAGATGGGCATCGTGGTGCACTCGGTGGTGATCGGGCTGGGCATGGGCGCGTCGCAGAGCGTGTGCACCATCCGGCCGCTGGTGGCTGCCATGTGCTTCCACCAGATGTTCGAGGGGATGGGCCTCGGCGGCTGCATCCTCCAGGCCGAGTACGGCACCAAGATGAAGGCCGGCCTCGTCTTCTTCTTCTCCACCACCACGCCCTTCGGGATCGCGCTCGGCCTCGCGCTCACCAAGGTGTACCAGGACAACAGCCCCACCGCGCTCATCGTCGTCGGTCTCCTCAACGCCGCCTCCGCGGGCCTGCTGCACTACATGGCGCTCGTCGAGCTCCTCGCCGCCGACTTCATGGGGCCCAAGCTGCAGGGCAGCGTCAGGCTCCAACTCATCTGCCTCACCGCCGTCCTCCTCGGCGCCGGCGGCATGTCCGTCATGGCCAAATGGGCGTGAGCTACTCGTCCAGACGCGTCGATGTGTATACGTGTATGTTGCAATGTGTGTGTGTGTGTGTGTGTTTATGCATTGCTCTCTAGTCTCTAGAGTAGTAATTAAGCTTGCTTGCTCGATCACCCTCAGCTAGCATCTCACGTACGTTGTAGCAATCTTAATGTTGAAAGATGTCCACCAGACCCCCAAGTACCGTTGTACAATGTGTGTGTAAAATGTCATGCTTTTCTGGCCATGTTAACTGGGTTGTCGTGTCAAATTCTGTTCCTTTTCTTTTTTTCTTTGTTGAAAGGGAAGCATCTTTTAATGTTCGATGTTTTTTCGAAAAGGAGGATACCCGGCGTCTACTCCTGAGATTCACATAATTATCTCCCATGACGTGTACTCGAGCAAGCTTCAACACATTGTTGGAGCAGATAAAACAATCAAGACTTCAACGCTCATTCTTTTCTCTCTTCTTGGATTGCCACTCTCGGTTAGTACCAGACCCTCAACACCTTCCTTGGTGCAATTGGAAGATGTCTTATACCCTCGGCTCTTGCATATGCAGATCACTTACAATGTTCCGTTCTCCGTGACTGCTGAGTTAACTGCCGGAACAGGAGGCGGACAAGGTTTGTGTTCCGGTGTTTGCTTCTTTGCAGTATGTTTCAGTTGTTATTCACGACTGAGAATGTCTGCCCATGTCCAGGTTTGGCAACAGAAGTTATGAATCTTGTCATCGTCGCTCCTCAGGTCAACCCTTACACCTAGAATGATCTTGTATGTCATGCATCATCGCTGAACGTGTCCTAACCTTTACGACTGCTTTGCAGATAGTAGTGTCGCTCGGAGCCGGCCCATGGGGCAAGCTCTTGATACATCAAAACTCACAAACTCATAATAAAACTGTCAACGAAATCTTAAGCGTGCAGACCCTACGGGTTCGAGAACTATGTAAACTATGTATGAAAAAAGTTGTTCATTATATTATGCCACTTATATTCAAAATATTCTTCGATTACATAACAATTAAATGTAATATTTTAGTTCTAGTACAGATAGTATTAATTCAACTATGCGTGTTTCATACAATCAAATCACTGAAAAGTGCAATTGAGTATTCTCTAGTTACTATATGATCACATGCACCTAAATCCACACATGAGCTAGGAGTAGCTAGCTAGCTGGCTGGCTGCGCCCTGCACCCAAGCCGCTCCTTGATTCTTTCTGGCTCAGCCTTTTTCTGCCACCACACTACACCACAACCACTGCCTCCATGTGATGCCTCTGATCAGCCCGTTGTACATTCGCTCGCTCTCCCCAAGACCAAGACCCATCTACACACCCACCAACGTACCACATTACCAAAGAGATGCCACCTCCACTTATTACTGAGTACTATGTGTTAACATGAGAGCATGGGGGCCTTGCATGCTCATAATACCACATGAAACCACTCCACTGCCTCGCCAAATGATTAGTTGCCCATTCCCAGAAAAAAGTGGCGATCTTTCTTTTAAAAGCTTTACTAACTACTCCCTCCCTTCGGAATTACTTGTCTCAAAAATGGATGTATCTAGATGTATTTTAGTTCTAGATACATCCATTTTCGAGACAAGTAATTTCGAACGGAGGGAGTATGTTGTTAACAAGCTCTGTTAGGCCAACTCCACCGCGCGACGCTATCCTGTCCGGCTCCGTCCGTTTGGGGTAAAAGGGACAAAAGAGGCGGCCCAGCGCACGGCCTCAAACGGACAAATGTCCGGATTCCGTCCGTTTTCGACCCATCCCAGGCCCAAACTTGCGCTCGGTTTGGGGTGAAACGGACGCGCGCGGACAACCGCGACGCACGCCCTTGCCCCCCCCCCTTGGCCCGCCTGTCGGGGACACTAGCAGTCCCTCCGCTCCCCAACGCTTCACCCTCTCTCCCCACCCCGCCCCGCCGCCGGCGCCGCCGTATTCTCCGGCCGCCTCCTCACCGCGCAGCCCCCCGCCGTCCATAACAAACCACGTCTGGACATGGCCGCCACCACGCCCGCGCTTTCGCCGTAGTTTTGGCCGTCGCCGTCCTTGCCGGTGCCGGAGGGGACACGACTGCCGGCGACGGACCACGACTGCCGAGGCAGATTCCGACGAGAGCTCCAGAGCGGCCAGTAGCCGGCCGGCAACCACCCCTGCTACATCGAGGTGATCATCGCGGCCGCTTCGCCACTACGACCGCAAGGTGTTCGACCTTTTGCCAACAAAGGTATGGACAGTGGAGACGAGTTTTTCTTCCATCACTTCCTATGTTCATCGGACGATTCGTCGTAGGATGATGAAGAACTTGTGGTGGCTGCACTGGTCGTGAACGGCCATATTCAACGGCAGCTTCCTCGGTACAGGGGGTCACTCCCTGGCAAGGCTCCCAACCTGAACCGCAACAGGGAGAGAGGCCACGCCCTGCTCTATGCCGATTACTTTGCCAACACCCCGCTCTTCAAGCCGGATAAATTTCGTCGCCGTTTTTGTATAGCAAGGCATGTGTTCAATCGTATCCAAGAGGGAGTGGTTGCTCATGACCCATACTTCGAGTGCAAGACGGATGCCCTTGGCAAGCTTGGATTCTCCTCTTACCAGAAATGCACCGCGGCCATCCGCATGCTTGCATATGGTATTCCAGGCGATCTGGTGGACGAGTATGTGTGTATGAGTGAGACAACATGTCTGATGTCAATGTACAGGTTTTGTCAGGCTGTGATCGAGGTGTTTGGCCCAGAGTACTTGAGGCAGCCAACTGCCGCTGATACAGAGAGATTGTTGGCGACCAATGCAGCTAGAGGCTTTCCAAGCATGCTTGGCAGCATTGATTGTATGCATTGGGAGTGGAAGAACTGTCCATTTGCTTGGCAGGGCCAGTACAAGGGGCATGTTAACGGGTGCACTGTCATATTAGAAGCGGTGGCATCGCAAGATCTTTGGATATAGCATTCTTTCTTCGGTATGGCAGGTTCTCACAATGATATCAACGTGCTGCAACGTTCTCCAGTCTTCGCGAGGCTTGCTGAAGGAAACTCCCCACCTGTCAACTTTGAGATCAACGACCACCAGTACAACAAAGGATACTATCTAGAAGATGGTATATATCCTCAGTGGTCAACTTTTGTGAAGACAATCTCGAAACCCCAAGGTGAGAAGAGAAAAAGATTTGCCCAAATGCAAGAGAGTGTTAGAAAGGATGTGGAACGTGCTTTCGGTGTGCTTCAATCCTGGTGGGGTATCGTTCGAAACCCTGCACTGTCATGGGATGAAAGGAAGCTTTGGGAGGTGATGACTGCTTGTGCGATCATGCACAACATGATCGTCGAGGATGAGCGTGATGAGAGTATCTTCGACCAAGGATTTGATTATCAAGGTGAAAATATTGAGCCCCTGCACCAAGACCCGGCCACATTTGAACAGTTTGTCCAATTCCACCGTGAGATGCGTGATTGGCACACTCATTTGAATCTTCAAAATGACTTGGTTGAGCACGTCTGGGATCACATTGGTAACCAATAGATGTATTGGTCCAATTTATGTCCAGTCAAGACAATTTTGATTTGGTTGTAAAACTATTTTATTTAAGACAATTTCAATTGGGTTGTAAAACTATTTTAATTTTCAGACAAATATTTGGGTTGAAAGTATTTTAATTTTCAATTTAGGCATTTTTGGCCCTCACGGACAAGATGGGAATGGATGTGGCCGCGCGCTGGGCGCACGGCCACCGCATCCCAGGACAGGCCCGGACACGACCCCAAACCCCTATCCAAACGGACCGAAACCGGACAAAACGGACGTCCGTTTGGGGTCGCACGGTGGAGTTGGCCTTAAGAATGGAGGTGGAGGTCGGTAATGCACACACAATATTCACATGCAACCCCTGGTATGGCTATTTTTGCAACCTTAAGCTCCTCACATGCATCTATTAGGGACATGGAGCAAGATAGTCAAACGGTAATAGACCCCCCCCACAAACCAAGTCAAAAAAGCCCACAAAAGAGGGGCGCCAGTGAGTGAGTGAGTGAGTGAGTGAGTGAGTGTGAGGTGATGAAAAGGCATGCATGCAAAAAGAGCCAAACGGATGTGAGCTCATGACACTTTTTTCTGCTCATATCTTCTTGATGCCGGCCAGCCCTACATCTACATCTACATGCATGAGGTAGTTACTAGGGAGGGAGGGAGTACTTGCCTCCATGGATCCCACTCCAAACGCATCGCTCAGCTAGCTAGCTGACTGATAGTATGTAGCTAGCTCCACTCCACTCACTCTCCTTTGTGATCTCACCGGCCGTGGCCATCACCGTCAAATAATGCCTCCCGAGCCCTGACCAAAGTGACCAGTGCTCAGCTCACCTCAAGCAGTACGCCTTGACCCTTGACTCTTGTTGAGCCATGGATGCGAAGGGATCCGGCGGCGCGCATAGAGAAGGAGAGGACACCGGGAACGTCATGGCCGGCGCCATGACGGTGGCGAGGGAGTACCGGCGGGGGAACTGGACGCTGCCGGAGACAATGCTGCTGATCGAGGCCAAGAAGCGGGTGCACGAGGAACGGCACCCGGCGGACCTGGGCCTGGGGCGCTGGCGGTGGGTGGAGGACTACTGCTGGCGCGCCGGGTGCCGGCGCAGCCAGAACCAGTGCAACGACCGGTGGGACAACCTGATGCGGGACTACAAGAAGGTGCGCGCGTACGGCGAGCACGCCGGAGCCGGAGCGGAGGCGCCGAGGCCGAGCTACTGGGAGATGGCGAGGGCGGAGAGGAAGGCGAGGTACCTCCCCTCCAACCTCCTGCGCGAGATTTACGAGGCCATGGGCGAGATCGTTGAGCGGCGGACGGGCTTCTCCGGCGCCGGCGGCCCGTTCTTGGGCGCGCCGCTGCCGATGGCCAGCACCGGCCTCGTCGGCGTCCCTATGCAGGCCTCGCCGCTCGCGCAAGTCCAGCCCCGACCTTTAGGTACGCCTCATGCATGCATTCTCCGTCTCTTTGGCCGTTGCGTTCTGATCACGAGATTTTGGGTCACCGTCACGAGTTCTTAGTACTGATGGACACATGCATTGTTGGTTGCTTGGTTTCTTTCATGGCCAATAATCAAGACCAAGAAGAAACGCGTTGCAGCTCGGAGTCGTCGCCGGAGAGGAAGAGGCTGCGGCTATCGCTGGACGGCCAGCCCGGGAGCAGCCGCAGCACGCCAGCGTCAGCCGCAGGGCACAACGATCGGCACCAAGAGCCCCAGGGCGACGACAGGGAGATCAGCTCCGACGACAGCGAGGAGCATGACGAGCTGAGCGGGGCGATCGGGCAGTGCGCGGCCATCCTGTCGGGCGCGCTGGAGAGCCGGGAGGCCGCGGAGGAGCGGCGGCACAGGGAGGTGATGGCGGTGGAGGAGCGGCGCAGCGTGGCCAAGAAGGCGCGGCGCGAGGCCGGCGAGCAGTGCATGGCCGGGCTGGCGGCCGCCGTGGGCCAGCTCGCCGGCTCCATGCTCGCGCTCGCCGCCAAGCACGAGGGCCCCGCCGCGCCCAAGTGAGACAAACGAACAAACCCCGGCCAGAGCAATAATCCAACGGGATCTCTCTCTCTCTCCCTCCCTCTCTCTGTGTGTGCTGCACGATGATGCCGCCCCGCGCCGCGCGCGTGCAGTGATCGAGTGCGCAGCGGCATGCATGCATGCACATCTCGCGCGCACGGAGCTCGAGACCGGTGCGCGCTACGATCGGCGAGCCCGGGACGCCTGAGCCTTGCATGTGATTGACATGTAGCTACTACTACTCCAAAGCGGTTGCTAGGGAGTAGGGATCCATCCATGGCACGTACGTACGTACGTACGTACATGGACCTTAATCAGTGTACGTACTTTGTTCATGTGCTCGTTTGTTGTGGTTTATGCATGCATGCATGCCATATTGCCATTCATGATTCGACGGTGGTGTGTATGATCGAGTGATGGCATGCTAGCTGCATGAGGGTTTAGCATCTGAAGACGCCTTTCGTGCTGTCAATGTAAAGTGGATTCAGTATTCTTATCTGCAAGCATGTTTGTGTTTATATATAGCTGTAGGAGTAGCTCCAAAAAGTATTTGCTTGCCGAAACAGTTGCAAAAATATTCATGAGGATCTTCCCAGATTATATTCCGTGAAACACTTATTCATGCGGACCCGCAAGTGTATTACACATGAGGCGTCCTTTTTTTTCCGGTCATTCTGAGCCATGTACTGTGTCAAGCCGCCGGCTTCTTCTTAATGGAATCTCAGTAGCTATCCTGCTAACTTTCAGAATATGAGCTAGGTTCCCAACATACGGTCAATGGTTTACAACCTAGTTTATAATCTGTTGCGGATTAGCCTAACGATGATAAAGATCACTAGATGGGTATTCTCAGTGTCAACTTTTGGATGTCTTGAAGGCAATGATACTTTTTCGCAAATACGCAAGCTGTGTATCTTTGTATTGATAGAAGGAGAAAGTAGCATGGGATTACAACGCATACAGAGCCATGTACGCAGAGGCATGGTGCACAAGCTCGGAGCAAATTAGAACAAGGGGTCTGCTCAGCCCTAGGTGTCTACACTAGCAACTACTCGCCAGGGATGATGTTAAGCAGCCCTTTGGCGCCTGCCTTTGCCCATAGACACGCCTCGTCTTTGATGGTGTCGGAGACCAGGGTGAGAGAAGGAGTGGCTCGGTCGAAGATGCACGCGTTGCCGTGTTTCCAGAGCCCCCATGCCGTGAGGATGATGAGGGAGGATAGGCCTTTTCGCACTGGTGCCGGCGAGCGGTCGAGGCAGGAAGTCCACCAAGTCTGGAAGGGGGTGTCAGCAGATGGAAGATCGACGACCATGCGAGCCCAGCCGAGGACCTCATGCCAAACCTGACGCGAGAACGAGCAGGCCGCGAGGAGGTGATGCATGGACTCGAGTTCTTGATCGCAGAGCGCGCAAGAGTCCTCGTGCGGCAAGCCGTGGCGGGCAAGCCGCTCCGCGGTCCAGCAGCGGTCTTGCATGGCAAGCCAAAGGAAGAACCTGATGCAAAGAGGCGCCCGAGGGCGCCAGGTGAGCCGCCAATGAGGGTCTTCACATGCGCCCAAGAACAACGCCTTGTAGCAGGTGAAGGAAATATGCCCTAGAGGCAATAATAAAGTTATTATTTATTTCCTTATTTCATGATAAATGTTTATTATTCATGCTAGAATTGTATTAACCGGAAACATAATACATGTGTGAATACATAGACAAACATAGTGTCACTAGTATGCCTCTACTTGACTAGCTCGTGAATCAAAGATGGTTAAGTTTCCTAGCCATGGACAAAAGAGTTGTCATTTGATTAACGGGATCACATCATTAGGAGAATGATGTGATTGACATGACCCATTCCGTTAGCCTAGCACTTGATCGTTTAGTATGTTGCTATTGCTTTCTTCATGACTTATACATGTTCCTGTAACTATGAGATTATGCAACTCCCGTTTGCCGGAGGAACACTTTGGGTGCTACCAAACGTCACAACGTAACTGGGTGATTATAAAGGAGTACTACAGGTGTCTCCAAAGGTACATGTTGGGTTGGCGTATTTCGAGATTAGGTTTTGTCACTCCAATTGTCGGAGAGGTATCTCTGGGCCCTCTCGGTAATGCACATCACTATAAGCCTTGCAAGCAATGTAGCTAATGAGTTAGTTACGGAATGATGCATTACGTAACGAGTAAAGAGACTTGCCGGTAACGAGATTGAACTAGGTATTGGATACCGACAATCAAATCTCGGGCAAGTAACATACCGATGACAAAGGGAACAACGTATGTTGTTATGCGGTTTGACCGATAAAGATCTTCATAGAATATGTAGGAGCCAATATGAGCATCCAGGTTCCGCTATTGGTTATTGACCAAGAATAGTTCTAGGTCATGTCTACATAGTTCTCGAACCCGTAGGGTCCGCACGCTTAAGGTTTCGATGACAGTTATATTATGAGTTTATGAGTTTTGATGTACCGAAGGAGTTCGGAGTCCCGGATGAGATCGAGGACATGACGAGGAGTCTCGAAATGGTCAAGACGTAAAGATCGATATATTGGACAACTATATTCGGAGTTCGGAAAGGTTCTGAGTGATTCGGGTATTTTTCGGAGTACCGGAGAGTTACGGGAATTCGCCGGGGAGTATATGGGCCTTATTGGGCCATACGGGAATAGAGGAGAGAGGCCGAAAGGAAGGAGGCGCGCAGCCCCCCTCTGGTCCGAATTGGACAAGGGGTGCGGCCCCCCTTTCCTTCCTCCTCTCTCCCTCTTTCCCCCTTCTCCTACTCCAACAAGGAAGGAGGGAGTCCTACTCCCGGTGGGAGTAGGACTCCCCTTGGCGCGCCCCTCCTAGGCCGGCCGCCCCTCCCCCCTTGCTCCTTTATATACGGGGGCAGGGGGGCACCTCTAGGAACAACAACAACACAAGTTGATCTATGGATCGTTCCTTGGCCGTGTGCGGTGCCCCCTCCACCATATTCCACCTCGGTCATATCGTCGCGGAGTTTAGGCGAAGCCCTGCGCCGGTAGAGCATCATCATCGTCACCACGCCGTCGTGCTGACGGAACTCATCCCCGACGCTTTGCTGGATCGGAGCCCGGGGATCGTCATCGAGCTGAACGTGTGCTGAACTCGGAGGTGCCGTACGTTCGGTACTTGGATCGGTCGGATCGTGAAGACGTACAACTATATCAACCACGTTGTCATAACGCTTCCGCTTACGGTCTACGAGGGTACGTGGACAACACTCTCCCCTCTCGTTGCTATGCCATCACCATGATCTTGCGTGTACGTAGGAATTTTTTTGAAATTACTACGTTCCCCAACAGTGGCATCCGAGCCTAGGTTTTATGCGTTGATGTTATATGCACGAGTAGAACACAAGTGAGTTGTGGGCGATACAAGTCATACTGCTTACCAGCATGTCATACTTTGATTCGGCGGTATTGTGAGATGAAGCGGCCCGGACCGACATTACGCGTACGCTTACGCGAGACTGATTTCACCGTTACGAGCACTCGTGCTTAAAGGTGGCTGGCGGGTGTCTGTCTCTCTCACTTTAGCTGAATCGAGTGTGGCTACGCCCGGTCCTTGCGAAGGTTAAAACAGCACTAACTTGACGAACTATCGTTGTGGTTTTGATGCGTAGGTAAGAACGGTTCTTGCTAAGCCCGTAGCAGCCACGTAAAATTTGCAACAACAAAGTAGAGGACGTCTAACTTGTTTTTGCAGGGCATGTTGTGATGTGATATGGTCAAGACGTGATGCTATATTTTATTGTATGAGATGATCATGTTTTGTAACCGAAGTTATCGGCAACTGGCTGGAGCCATATGGTTGTCGCTTTATTGTATGAAATGCAAACGCCCTGTAATTGCTTTACTTTATCTCTAAGCGGTAGCGATAGTCGTAGAAGCAATAGATGGCGTAACGACAACGATGCTACGATGGAGATCAAGGTGTCGCGCCGGTGACGATGGTGATCACGACGGTGCTTCGAAGATGGAGATCACAAGCACAAGATGATGATGGCCATATCATATCACTTATATTGATTGCATGTGGTGTTTATCCTTTATGCATCTTATCTTGCTTTGATTGACGGTAGCATTATAAGATGATCTCTCACTAATTATCAAGAAATGTTCTCCCTGCGTATGCACCATTGCGAAAGTTCTTCGTGCTGAGACACCACGTGATGATCGGGTGTGATAGGCTCTACGTTCAAATACAACGGGTGCAAAACAGTTGCACACGCGGAATACTCAGGTCATACTTGACGAGCCTAGCATATACAGATATGGCCTCGGAACACGGAGACCGAAAGGTCGAGCGTGAATCATATAGTAGATATGATCAACATAATGATGTTCACCATTGAAAGCTACTCCATTTCACGTGATGATGGGTTATGGTTTAGTTGATTTGGATCACGTGATCACTTAGAGGATTAGAGGGATGTCTTTCTAAGTGGGAGTTCTTAAGTAATATGATTAATTGAACTTAAATTTATCATGAACTTAGTCCTGGTAGTATTTTGCAAATTATGTTGTAGATCAATAGCTTGCGGTGTTGCTTTCGTATGTTTATTTTGATATGTTCCTAGAGAAAATTGTGTTGAAAAATGTTAGTAGCAATGATGCGGATTGGATCCATGATCTGAGGTTTATCCTCATTGCTGTGCAGAAGAATTGTATCGTTGATGCACCGCTAGGTGACAAACCTATTGCAGGAGCAGATGCAGATGTTATGAACGTTTGGCTAGCTCAATATGATGACTACTTGATAGTTTAGTGCACCATGCTTAATGACTTAGAATCGGGACTTCAAAGACGTTTTGAACATCATGGACCATATGAGATGTTCCAGGAGTTGAAGTTAATATTTCAAGCAAATACCCGAGTTGAGAGGTATAAAGTCTTCAACAAGTTCTATAGCTAAAAGATGGAGGAGAATTGCTCAACTCGTGAGCATGTGCTCAAATTGTCTGGGTACTACAATCTCTTGAATCAAGTGGGAGTTAATCTTCCAGATAAAATAGTGATTGACAGAATTCTCTAGTCACCATCACCAAGTTAGTAGAACTTAGTGATGAACTATAATATGCAAGGGATAATGGAAACGATTCCCAAGCTCTTCGTGATGCTAAAATCAACGAAGGTAGAAATCAAGAAAAACATCAAGTGTTGATGGTAGACAAGACCACTAGTTTCAAGAAAAGGGCAAAGGGAAGAAGGGAAACTTCAAGAAGAACGGCAAGCGAGTTGCTGCTCAAGTGAAGAAGCCCAAGTCTGGTCCTAAGCCTGAGACTAAGTACTTCTACTGCAAAGGGATTGGTCACTGGAAGCGGAACTACCCCAAGTGATTGGCGGATAAGAAGGATGGCAAAGTGAACATAAGTATATTGGATATACATGTTATTGATGTGTACTTTACTAGTGTTTATAGCAACTCCTCAGTATTTGGTACTAGTTCAATTGCTAAGAGTAGTAACTCGAAACGGGAGTTGCAGAATAAACAGAAACTAGTTAAGGGTGAAGTGACGATGTGTGTTGAAAGTAGTTTCAAGATTGATATGATCATCATCGCACACTCCCTATACTTTCGGGATTAGTGTTGAACCTAAATAAATGTTATTTGGTGTTTGTGTTGAGCATGAATATGATTTGATCGTGTTTATTGCAATACGGCTATTCATTTAAGTAAGAGAATAAACTGTTGTTCTGTTTACATGAATAAAACCTTATATGGTTACACACCCAATGAAAATGGTTCATTGGATCTCGATCGTAGTGATACACATACTCATAATATTGAAACCAAAAGATGCAAAGTTAATAATGATAGTGCAACTTATTTGTGGCACTGCCGTTTAGGTCATATTGGTGTAAAGCGCATGAAGAAACTCCATGCTGATGGGATTTTGGAATCACTTGATTATGAATCACTTGATGCTTGCGAACCCTGCCTCATGGGCAAGATGACTAAGACTCCGTTCTCCGGAACAGTGGAGCGAGCAACTGACTTATTGGAAATAATACATACTGATGTATGCGATCCAATGAGTGTTGATGCTCGTGGCGGGTATCGTTATTTTCTGACCTTCACAAGATGAATTGAGCAGATATGAGTATATCTACTTGATGAAACATAAGTCTGAAATAATTGAAAGGTTCAAAGAATTTCAGAGTGAAGTGGAAAAATCATCATAACAAGAAAATAAAGTTTCTACAATCTGATCGCGGAGACGAATATTTGAGTTATGAGTTTGGTCTTCATTTGAAACAATGTGAAATAGTTTCGCAACTCACGCCATCTGGAACACCACAATGTAATGGTGTGTCCGAACGTCGTAATCGTACTTTATTGGATATGGTGCGATCTATGATGTCTCTTATCGGTTTTACCACTATCGTTTTGGGGTTGTGCATTAGAGACAGCTGCATTCACATTTAAAAGGGCACCATCTAAATCCGTTGAGACAACACCGTATGAACTATGGTTTAGCAGTAAACCTAAGTTGTCATTTCTTAAAGTTTGGAGTTACGATGCTTATATGAAAAAGTTTCAACCTGATAAGCTCGAACCCAAATCAGAGAAGTGTGTCTTCATAGAATACCCAAAGGAAACTATTGGGTACTCCTTCTATCACAAATCCAAAGGCAAAACATTCATTGCTAAGAATGGATCCTTTCTAGAGAAGGAGTTTCTCTCAAAAGAAGTGAGTGGGAGGAAAGTAGAACTTGATGAGGTAATTGTACCTGCTCCCTTATTTGAAAGTAGTTCATCACAGAAATCTGTTCCTGTGACTACTACACCAATTAGTGAGGAAGTTAATGATGATGATCATGAAACTTCAGATTAAGTTACTACAGAACCTCGTAGGTCTTACAGAGTAAGATCCGCACCAGAGTGGTACGGTAACCCTGTTCTGGAAGTTATGTTACTAGACCATGACGAACCTACGAACTATGAAGAAGCGATGGTGAGCCCAGATTCCGCAAAATGGCTTGAGGCCATGAGATCTGAGATAAGATCCATGTATGAAAACAAAGTATGGACTTTGATTGACTTGCCCAATGATCGTCGAGACATTGAGATTAAATGGATCTTCAAGAGGAAGACGTACGATGATAGTGTTACTATCTACAAAGCTAGAATTGTCGTAAAAGGTTTTCGACAAGTTCAAGGTGTTGACTACGATGAGAGTTTTTCACTCATATCTATGCTTAAGTCTGTCTGAATCATGTTAGCAATTGCCACATTTTATGAAATCTGACAAATGGATGTCAAAACTGCATTCCTTAATGGATTTTTTAAAGAAGAGTTGTATATGATGCAACCAGAAGGTTTTGTCGATCCGAAAGGTGCTAACAAAATGTGCAAGCTCCAGCGATCCATCAATGGACTGGTGCAAGCATCTCGGAGTTGGAATATACGCTTTGATAAGTTGATCAAAGCATATAGTTTTAATACAGACTTGCGGTGAAGCCTGTATTTACAAGAAAGTGAGTGGGAGCACTATAGCATTTTTGATAAGTATATGTGAATGACATATTGTTGATCGGAAATAATGTAGAATTTTTTTTGGAAAGCATAAAGGAGTGTTTGAAAGGAGTTTTTCAAAGAAAGACCTTGGTGAAGCTGCTTACACATTGAGCATCGAGATCTATAGAGATAGATCAAGACGCTTGATAAGATTTTTCAATGAGTACATACCTTGACAAGATTTTGAAGTAGTTCAAAATGGAACAGTCAAAGAAAGAGTTCTTGCCTGTGTTGCAAGGTGTGAAGTTGAGTAAGACTCAAAACCCGACCATGGTAGAAAATAGAAAAGAATGAACAGTCATTCCCTATGCCTCAGTCATAGGTTCTATAAAGTATGCTATGCTGTGTACTAGACCTATTGTATAACTTGCTTTGAGTTTGGCAAAGGAATACAATTTTGATCTAAAAGTAGATCACTAGAACAGCGGTCAAGAATATCCTTAGTGAGGACTAAGGAGATGTTTCTCGATTATGGAGGTGATAAAAGAGCCAGTCGTAAAAGGTTACAACGATGCAAGCTTTTACACCAATCCAGATGACTCTAAGTCTCAATCTGGATACATATTGAAAGTGGGAGCAATTAGCTAGAGTAGCTCCGTGCAAAGCATTGCAGACATAGAATATTTGCAAAATACATACGACTCTGTAATATGACAGACTCGTTGACTAAACTTCTCTCACGAGCAAAACATGATCATACCTTAGTACTCTTTGGGTGTAAATCACATAACAACGTGAACTAGATTATTGACTCTAGTAAACCCTTTGGGTGTTGATCACATGACGATGTGAACTATGGGTATTAATCACATACAGATGTGAATATTGGTGTTGAATCACATGGTGATGTGAACTAGATTATTGACTCTAGTGCAAGTGGGAGACTGAAGGAAATATGCCCTAGAGGCAATAATAAAGTTATTATTTATTTCCTTATTTCATGATAAATGTTTATTATTCATGCTAGAACTGTATTAACCGGAAACATAATACATGTGTGAATACATAGACAAACATAGTGTCACTAGTATGCCTCTACTTGACTAGCTCGTGAATCAAAGATGGTTAAGTTTCCTAGCCATGGACAAAAGAGTTGTCATTTGATTAACGGGATCACATCATTAGGAGAATGATGTGATTGACATGACCCATTCTGTTAGCCTAGCACTTGATCATTTAGTATGTTGCTATTGCTTTCTTCATGACTTATACATGTTCCTGTAACTATGAGATTATGCAACTCCCGTTTGCCGAAGGAACACTTTGGGTGCTACCAAACGTCACAACATAACTGGGTGGTTATAAAGGAGTACTACAGGTGTCTCCAAAGGTACATGTTGGGTTGGCGTATTTCGAGATTAGGTTTTGTCACTCCGATTGTCGGAGAGGTATCTCTGGGCCCTCTCGGTAATGCACATCACTATAAGCCTTGCAAGCAATGTAGCTAATGAGTTAGTTACGGAATGATGCATTACGTAACGAGTAAAGAGACTTGTCGGTAACGAGATTGAACTAGGTATTGGATACCGACAATCAAATCTCAGGCAAGTAACATACCGATGACAAAGGGAACAACGTATGTTGTTATGCGGTTTGACCGATAAAGATCTTCGTAGAATATGTAGGAGCCAATATGAGCATCCAGGTTCCGCTATTGGTTATTGACCAAGAATAGTTCTAGGTCATGTCTACATAGTTCTCGAACCCGTAGGGTCCGCACGCTTAAGGTTTCGATGACAGTTATATTATGAGTTTATGAGTTTTGATGTACCGAAGGAGTTTGGAGTCCCGGATGAGATCGGGGACATGAAGAGGAGTCTCGAAATGGTCGAGACGTAAAGATCGATTTATTGGACGACTATATTCGGAGTTCGGAAAGGTTCTGAGTAATTCAGGTATTTTTCGGAGTACCGGAGAGTTACCGGAATTCGCCGGGGAGTATATGGGCCTTATTGGGCCATACGGGAATAGAGGAGAGAGGCCGAAAGGAAGGAGGCGCGCAGCCCCCCTCTGGTCCGAATTGGACAAGGGGTGCGGCCCCCCTTTCCTTCCTCCTCTCCCCCTCTTTCCCCCTTCTCCTACTCCAACAAGGAAGGATGGAGTCCTACTCCCGGTGGGAGTAGGACTCCCCTTGGCGCGCCCCTCCTAGGCCGGCCGCCCCTCCCCCCTTGCTCCTTTATATACGGGGGCAGGGGGGCACCTCTAGGAACAACAACAACACAAGTTGATCTACGGATCGTTCCTTAGCCGTGTGCGGTGCCCCCCTCCACCATATTCCACCTCGGTCATATCGTCGCGGAGTTTAGGCGAAGCCCTGCGCCGGTAGAGCATCATCATCGTCACCACGCCGTCGTGCTGACGAAACTCATCCCCGACGCTTTGCTGGATCGGAGTCCGGGGATCGTCATCGAGCTGAACGTGTGCTGAACTCGTAGGTGTCGTACGTTCGGTACTTGGATCGGTCGGATCGTGAAGACGTACAACTACATTAACCGCGTTGTCATAACGCTTCCGCTTACGGTCTACGAGGCTACGTGGACAACACTCTCCCCTCTCGTTGCTATGCCATCACCATGATCTTGCGTGTACGTAGGAAATTTTTTGAAATTACTACGTTCCCCAACAGCAGGAGCTCGCCGAGTACGTGCCGGAAGCGGTCCAACGCCAGGAGAGCACGTCTGGCATGGAGGAGAGCGGTGTGTGGCGCACGAGGCGCCAAAGGTCGACATATTGCACCATGGCCGCCGGGCCGAGTGTGCATTGGATGTCGTGGACCCAGGAACATAGGTGAAGGTCGTCGCGCATAGTGCGGTCTTTGCGGGAGCGGCGCGGGACGAGAGCATAGACGAGAGGGGCGATCTCAGCCACGGATCTGCCATTGATCCAGTGATCGGTCCAGAAGTGGCAGGTGTTGCCCGAGCCAAGCTGCCATCTTGTGGAGGCGCGGAAGATGGCGTTTGCGTCGGCGTCGTGAGGAATGGGGAGGTGGCTCCAAGGTCGCGAGGGGTCCGTGCGGTGGAGCCACAGCCAGCAAACGCGCAAAGACAAGCCCGTGCGGTAGATGTCGCGGATGCCAAGGCCGCCGAGAGAGATAGGGCGGGACAGCCATTGCCAGTTGACACGGCATTGGCCTCTGTTGTCCTCCTTGTGGCACGCCCAAAGGAATCCACGGATGATCCGATTCACCTTCTTGATGGCCGTTTTGCTGAAGGCGATGGCCGTGAGGAAATGCGCGGGGATGGCGCAGAGGACATGTCGCACTAGGGAGAGGCGATCACCTTGAGAGAGCATGGAGGCGCGCCAGGTGGATAACTTGCAGCCGAGCTTGTCGAGGATCGGCTCCAAACTCGTCGAGCAGGCCTTGCGGATGGCAAGAGGCAGCCCAAGGTAGGTGATCGGGAAGTGTGCCACAGGACACTGCATCTCGGAGGCGATCGTGGCGATGTGATCGTCGGTGCACCGGATCGGGGTCGCTGAGCATTTGTTGAAGTTGGTGTGCAGCCCGGAGGCTCTGCTGAAGACTTGGAGGAGGGTGCGCACGGCGGCGATGTCATGGCTGTCCGGATGGCAAAAGACGATGACGTCGTCCGCGTAAAGAGATATACTGGATGCTGCATTCCGGGTGGTGAGGCGATGAAGGAGGCCGGTGTCCACAGCGCGCAGCAGCATAGAGTTGAGGACGTCGATCACGATCGTGAAGAGCATGGGAGAGACCAGATCGCCTTGTCTCAGACCATGGGCATGGTCGATCGGGGGACCTGGGTGTCCATTGATGAGCACCCTCGTCGAGGCCGTGGAAAGAAGGATGGATATCCACTCGCGCCATCGTGGCCCAAAGCCAAGGTGTGCCAAGACCTGGAGTACAAACGGCCAGGACACGCTGTCAAAAGCCCGCGCGATATCAAGCTTGAGAAGCATATGCGGCGCCTTGAGGTTGTGGAGGAGACGAGACGTTTGTTGCACAAGCATGAAGATGCCATGGATGCACCGCCCTTCGATGAAAGCACTCTGGTTAGTGGAAACCATGGATCCTAGGTGAGGTGCCCGCTGAAGGGAGAGCAGCTTCGCGACAAGCTTGGCGAAGATGTGGATGAGACTAATCGGCCGGTAGTCATAGAGTGATCTCGCGTCCGCACGCTTTGGGAGCAAAGTGAGGAGTGCCTCTTTGAGCTTTTGAAAACTTCGGCCGTTCATGGAGTATAGCTTGTCGAGAGCCTCGCGGAAGTCGTGCTTGATCGTGTCCCAACAAGCAACAAGGAACTCGAATGTGAAGCCATCGGGGCCGGGCGCCTTGCCGGCCGGCAGGCTTTTGACGGCGTCCCAGATCTCGTCATCGGTGAATGGGGTGTCCAGCGCGAGCAGGTCGAACTGCGGAACTTGGAGAGCATGGAGATCAAGCATGATATCGCGCCCTGCAGCGGTGCCGAGCACCTCGGAGAAGTGGTTGAAGGCGGCATTGACCATAGCGTCGTGATCAGTGATAGTGGTGGAGCCCACCAGGAGGCTCGTCATAAGGTTGCGCTGCTTGCGGTGTGCCGCGTGGATTTTGTAGTAGGATAGCACGGCGTCGTCGCTACGTAGCCAGGAAAGGTGCACCCATTGTCGTGCGATTGATCTCTCAAGGGATGTGAGGCCCAGGTACGAAGCCTTGAGCTTCCGATGCAGCCAGGTCTCGAGGAGGGAGAGCGGCCTGGAGTCTTGTGCCGCGTCAAGACGTGTGATGAGCTCCCACACGAACTTGAGCTGCAAGGAGACGTTGCCAATCATGCACGCACTCCATCGCTGCAACTGTCTCGCTGTAGCCTTGAGACGTGTCACGATCCTTCTGAAAGGGTCGGCGTCAGGCGCAGAGGATGTCCAAGCCTCAGAAACCACGTCGTGGAAGCCTTGAAGCTTTGGCCAGAATCTCTCTAAGTGAAAGCGTCTAGCCCCGGGTGGCCGCGCCACACAGTCGACCAGGAGCGGGCAGTGGTCCGAGGCTGCCGAAGAGAGGCACTGAAGAAGGCAATGTGGGTGAGCAGTCTCCCATCCAGAGGTGCAGAGGATGCGGTCGTTGCGGACTAGGGTCGGGTTGTCACACTCATTAGACCATGTATAACGGCGGTCGTGCATGTATAAGTCACGGAGCTCCTCATCAGCAATGAATCGTCGAAATCTGCCCATGATGCGGTGGTTGATGTTTGCATTGCTCTTCTCGGCCACCGAGAGGATCATGTTGAAGTCACCGCCAAGGAGCCACGGGCCTACGTGGGAATCACGCACATCATGCAGCTCATCCAGGAACTCGAGCTTGGCGTTGTCGTCTTGTGGTCCGTAGACCCCAGTGATCCACCAATGGCCATCGCCAGCCGGGGGGGGGGGGGTGACGAGAGCCGTGACATGGTGCGTGCCAACGATTGGGTTCGAGAGGGAGAGGTCCGAACGTCGCCAAGCGAGCAAGATGCCCCCGCGGGTGCCGGTTGCGGGGAGGAAGAAGTAATCCTCAAAGAGTGGACCGAGCGTGTCAAGCACAATGGAATCGGTGAGGAGCGCTAGTTTAGTTTCTTGTAGACAAACGATGGATGGGGCAGCAGCGGTGATCACACTGCGAACAGCCGTTCGCTTGGCGCCGGAGTTGAGGCCACGAACGTTCCAGAAGATGGCTTTAAAGTTGTAATCCATAAAAAGATGATGAAGATGTTAGGGTTACAGGATCAATAGCGCTATGCCTCAATGAGCTGCATGCTCGCCACGCGGGCGGTCGCAGGGAGCGCAGATGGGAGTTGCCAGCCAAAGAAGTCCGCAAAGGCCTGAAGGACGTCCATGGCCAAGGGCTGCTCGAAGAGAAGGGCATACTTGTCAAAAACGTCGCTGGGGATGGGGGAATCATCATCTTCAATGAGGCCAAGGCGCCGGAGATGAACTCGTTTATCTTTCATCTCCGAACTGAGACCGAGATCGGCACGGGCGATCCGGAAACTGCGCCGTGGCGTAAAGCTAGCCGGTAGAGGTCGGAATCTCCCCCCCTCATCTTTGTCCACTCCGTCGACCGAAATTGCAGGATTTTGGGCGTGTGGGGGTGGTCGGGGCTTGGTGCAAGTCCTTGATGGCAGGTCTGTGGTTCATGCATCTAAATGAACTAGATATGTGCCCGATCTTTCTCCGCCAGTAAAGATTAGTCTTAACAAAAAGGAGCCCCAAAAGTCTACCGTGCTCGGTGTAGCACATGCCACACGATCGGGGAGAGAGGAGGAGATCTCACATTGCAAACAGGCTTTTCTTAACCTTCGTTGGCGAACCATGGCTCAGTGCACATGGTCTGAGCATTTTGATCGTGCACACTGTAGTTGGATATCTATAATACCTAAATAGTTGATTCCCACTACTTATAATTCTCTCAACATGAAAGCAAGCCACCCACCTCACCGAGTGTGCCACGTCAGCATCCACTAACAATATTTTTCAGCCCATGCAAACCTTATTCCATTATCACTAATTCTCTCAGCATGCAAGCATCCCACCTCACAATACACTACAATTTTTTTCAGCCCATGCAAACCATACCAATATGTCTATGTTTGTCAATGGACATATGTAGTACAATAGATACTTATTTAATTTATTTACTTCCTAAAGATTGTGAAATGCCCTGATTTACACAAAATGCAAGCACGGAATATTTATATGATAAAATTAGTAGCTTTTGATTTAGATCTTTTCCTTCATATATAAGTCATATGTAATTAATCTTTATATTACCGCAGCAATGCGCGGGGAAATTACCTAGTTATATAAGTCCATCACTCCTCAGTAACCCTTAAACCATCTCACACCTCACACACTCTCCTGACCAGAACGAGACATCACCCCCCCACCTAGTCACATTGATCCAGTTGTCATGTGGCCGTCGTTGCTTCCTCCTCCGCGGTGTCGATGTTGCCTTCATCTCCTAGTTGTGCGACATCTAATTTTGTCTGTAGGGGAGAGGAGGAGAGCATGGCAATGGAGCATGTTTTCTAGCATAAGAGGAGTTTCATCGGGAAATCTATGATCGAGGAAGGAGCCCAATTTGTGGACGACGCGACACTCTCAGATCTTGTGACGACGTGAGAGGATACCCTAGCTGTCACATCCCTCCCGGAGTAGAGGAGATGACGGCTGGTGCGGAGGATGTCCTTTCCTAGTGACAGCAGGGGTAGCAAGGCACGTATTGTATTGTTGCCATCGAGGATAAAAAGATGGGGTTTATATCATATTGCATGAGTTTATCCCTCTACATCATGTCATCTTTCTTAATGCATTACTCTGTTCTTCATGAACTTAATACTCTAGATGCAGGCAGGAGTCGGTCGATGCGTGGAGTAATAGTAGTAGATGCAGAACTGTTTTGATCTACTTGTCATGGACGTGATGCCTATATACATGATCATGCCTAGATAATCTCATAACATGCACTTTTCTATCAATTTCTCGACAGTAATTTGCTCACCCACCGTAATACTTATGCTATCTTGAGAGAAGCCACTAGTGAAACCTATGGCCCCCGGGTCTATCTTTTATCATATAAGTTTCCCATCTACTTTTATTTGCATCTTTTACTTTCCAATCTATATCATAAAAATACCAAAAATATTTATCTTGTCTATTTATCTCTATCAGATCTCACTTTCGCAAGTTACCGTGAAGGGATTGACAACCCCTTTATCGCGTTGGTTGCGAGGTTCTTGTTTGTTTGTGTAGGTACGAGGGACTTTTGAGGAGCCTCCTACTGGATTGATACCTTGGTTCTAAAAACTGAGGGAAATACTTACGCTACTTTGCTGCATCACCCTTTCCTCTTCAAGGGAAAACCAACGCAGTGCTCAAGAGGTAGCACTCATCACCGAGGGAAATACCTACCGTTGTTGTGATGCATCATCCCTTCCTCTTTGGGAAAATACCGACGTAGTTCAAGCAAACGTCACTGGTTGCTCTCCTATGATTTTGATACAGTGGGGTATTTGCCATAAAAGAGTGACAAGTGTACCCTTTAAAGAAACTTCACATGAGGCAGCCCTCATCGCTTCCTACTTGTGTTGCCACAACTTGCCAGTACCCAATTTGATAGTGGTAGTGGGAATTTTTTACCTTTTGTTTCTTGTGTTTTGAATCAAATTTAAATCTTTTTTTGTCATAGTAGATGCATATTTTATCTATATAGTACGTTTTCTACATAACTGAGTGACCTTAGTGGCAAGAATTGTTGATTGTCATTGCGAGAAAGACTACATGGCTAGGAGCACCATACATTCTCATGCCAGCGTGGCTCAATGTGCCTAAAAGAGGGACCTAAAGTTTCATCTGAAGATTTTAATTTTATTTGATGGAAGCTTATGATACTTTTTAGAAATTTTTGGTGCAATCTAAAATATTGATTAATATTTCATCGAGGTGAGGCTTGTTTTCTGGAAAATGTTTTTGTAACTTCTGAATTTTGATCCCAAATTTATGAAAGATAATCACATATTTCCAAAAGTCCTGCCCTTCCTGTAATCTTTTTGAAAGCTCTAATTTTGAAAGCCATCTCCTAATATTTGAATGTACTTTGAGCTTGAAAAACAAATAGATGGATTTTTTTAGTTTTTACATAAGTCTTTCGGGTGTCTAGAGAGAGTGTCATCGACACTAATCCATGATCGCTAGCTTGCAACACCCATTTTTTAATACTTTTAGTGTGGCAAAAACATGGAAATAAACCTTTCACAATGACTAGTTCCAGACTCATTCCCAACATTAATTTGCTCTAAAAGCTTGTCTGAGTTAAACCATATAAGTTTTGCATGCAAGTAACTGAGTCATTTATTTGTAAATTGTTCATCCTTTATATTGGTATTTTAAAATGAAAAATTCAGTACTTTTTGCAACACAATATGTTGACATTTAGAAATCTACCACTCTAACGGGTGACACGCATGTAAGTACAATCACAACCTGTGAATGATACATGAGTATAAAATACTTAGAGCATCTAACGTTGAACTTAGCAAATCCGGCCCAATAAACATCTGCGGACGTGCCCGATCATTGTTCGGGCATATTTGTTTTGAGCCCCTGATTGTTTGTGTATACAAGCATGCTCCTCATTTTCCCCTTGTATGGCTAGTAATTTATATGTGATTGGTGGAGATGAAGAGAGAGAAAAGAAAGAATAAAGAAAGAGAAAAGATGGTCCAAGGTGGGCCGCATCCTACATGTTGGACTGACCGGGCGCATTCACGAGCCCTCATATGCTCCCTATATTTAGTCTCAATGTGGTGGTTTGTACAACCCGGGTGAGAGAGTCCTGGAATAGGGGGTGTCCGGATAGCCGAACTATCACCGTTGGCCGGACTCCTGGACTATGAAGATACAAGATTGAAGACCTCGTCCCGTGTCCGAATGGGACTTTCCTTGGCGTGGAGGGCAAGCTTGGCAATACGGATATGTAGATATCCTACCATTGTAACCGACCCTGTGTAACCCTAACCCTCTCCAGTGTCTATATAAACCGGAGGGTTTTAGTCCGTAGGACGAACAACAATCATACCATAGGCTAGCTTCTAGGGTTTAGCCTCTTCGATCTCGTAGTAGATCTACTCTTGTACTACCCATATCATCAATATTAATCAGGCAGGAGTAGGGTTTTACCTCCATCTAGAGGGCCCGAACCTGGGTAAGAACATTGTGTCCCTTGTCTCCTGTTACCATCCGCCTAGACGCACAGTTCGGGAACCCCTACCCGAGATCCGCCGGTTTTGACACCGACATTGGTGCTTTCATTGAGAGTTCCTCTGTGTCGTCACCTTTAGGCCCGATGGCTCCTTCGATCATCAACAACGACGCGGTCCAGGGTGAGACTTTTCTCCCCGAACAGATCTTCGTATTCAGCAGCTTTGCACTGCGGGCCAATTCACTTGGCCATCTGGAGCAGATCGAAAGCTACGCCCCTGGCCATCAGGTCAGATTTGGGAGTTTAAACTACACGGCTGACATCCGTGGAGACTTGACCTTCAACGGATTCGAGCTACAGCCAAGTGCGCCGCACTGTCTCGATGGGTATGATCTAGCTCTGCCGCCGAACAGTGCCCTGGAGGCCGCACCAGCGTCCGCTCCGACCCTTAGCTCGGAGCCGACTTCGCCGATCGAGGACGAGTGGCTGGACACCGCCTCGGGGGCTATGATCTCTATGGAGATTGAGCCGAACACCATCCCTGTCCTTTGAAAAGCCCGTGACTCCGAGGTGCCGGACTCCGAACCTCCCGCACCCCTGCCAATCAAATCCGATTGGGCGCCGGTTATGCAGTTCACTGCCGCGGACATCTTTCAGCACTCGCCCTTTGGTGACATCCTGAATTCACTAAAGTCTATCTCTTTATCAGGAGAGCCCTGGCCGGACTATGGTCAGGAAGGTTGGGATGCGGACGACGAAGAAATTCAACACCCACCCACCACCCACTTCATAGCCACTGTCGAAAGTTTAAACGACGTGCTTAATTTCGACTCCGAAGACATCGACGGTATGGACGACGATGTAGGAGATAACCACGAACCAGCACCTACAGGGTACTGGATAGCCACCCCATCTCACGATGTATACATGGTGGATACACCTAAAGGAAGTGACGACGAGGAACAACGGGATGCTACGAAGGATAAATCCCTCGAAAAGCAATCAATACGGCGACGAAAGCGCAACACAAAGTCCCGCCTTGACAAAGATGGCGGCCATACAGACCCAGCCATAGAGCAGGTCGAACCGGTGGACGACGAACATGCCATTGAACAACCGTCCGAATAGGACAACTTGGATAAACAACCCGTCCCCGGCGAAGATAACAGTCCGGACGATCTCACACCGGACAAGTTGTTGGAGCATAAGAACCTCCACAAAAGGCTCATCGCCACTGCACGTAGCCTGAAAAAGCAGAATCGGAAGCTCAAAACAGCGGAAGATGCACTCAGAATCAGATGGAGCAAAGTACTCAACACCGCAGACAAATACGACAACAGTCGCCAAACAAAGAGCTACCCGAAGCGCAAACTACTGCCCGAATTCGATGAGGAGGCCTTAGAGCCCCCACAATCAAAGAACAAAGAGGCCGCCCGGTCGGATAGACGACCACATAACAAGCATAGAGCGGCAAGCAGCGCCACACACAAACCGGCACACGATCCGTATAAGGATTCACATCAAAAGGATGGCCCAGTTAGATCCATCTACAGGCCAAGAAAGCAAGCTCTTCTAAGCAATGCAACACGCCAAATATCCGGATATCACGGCACACCCAAATATAGGGGAGCCGCACACCCCCTATGTTCCACCGATGAGGTGCTGGATCACGAATTCCTAGCGGGATTTAAACCCGTAAACATAGAGGCATACGATGGAACAACAGTCCCAGGAGTCTGGATAGAGGATTACATCGTCCACATACACATGGCTAGAGGAGATGATCTCCACGCCATAAAATACTTACCCCTCAAGCTCAAAGGGCCAGCACGGCACTGGCTTAAAAGCCTCCCTGAAAATACCCTTGGAAGTTGGGAAGAGCTCGAGGATGCTTTTCGGGCAAATTTTCAAGGGACTTATGTCCGCCCTCCGGATGCAGACGATTTAAGTCACATAACTTAACAACCCGGAGAGTCAGCCTGCAAATTCTGGAACAGGTTCCTCACCAAAAAGAACCAAATAGTCGACTATCTGGACGCCGAAACCTTAGCAGCTTTCAAACACAACGTCCGAGACGAATGGCTCGCCAGGCACCTTGGCCAGGAAAAGCCAAGAACAATGGCTGCACTAACAAGCCTCATGACCCGCTTTTGCGCGGGAGAGGATAGTTGGCTGGCAAGATGTAGTACCAGCGACCCAAGTACATCCGAAGTCAGAGATGGAAACGGGAAACCACGACGCAGCAAGGACGAGCGCCGGACAAGGGGAAACAGTCCGAAGAGCACGGCAGTCAACGCCGGATTCAAAAGCTCTCGGCAGAATCATAAAAAACTGCCCCTCAAGGATAACAGCCACGATCTATCCAACTTAAACAAAATCTTGGACAAAATATGCCAAATCCACAGTACCCCCGGGAAGCCTGCAAATCATACCCACAGAGATTGTTGGGTCTTCAAGCAGTCCGGCAAACTCAATGCCGGACACAAGGGGCTCGACACACAAAGTGAAGACGATGACGAACCCCACAAGCAGAGCACCGGAAAACAAAAGAATTTCCCACAAGACGTCAAAACAGTAAACTGACTTCAAGTGACAAAAGGGAAAATGAGAACGGCGCCCATAGAAATACGCGCCGCACGGCCTATCCCAGCGGAGTCCTGACATTGGTTGTGAAAACCAATCACCTTTGATCATCAGGATTACTCCGGACGTATCCGGAACGCAGGATGGACTGCCCTGATATTAGATCCTATAATCGACGGACTCCAATTCACAGAAGTCCTAATGGACGGCGGTAGTGATCTAAACCTGCTATATCAGGACACAATCCGCAAAATGGGGATAGACCCAACCAAAATTCGCCACAGCAACACCTCCTTCAAGGGGGTAATGCCAGGCCTATATGCCCATTGCATGGGCTCCCTACCGCTAGAAGTTGTGTTCGGCTCATCCGACAACTTCCGCCACGAAAAGTTAACCTTCCATATCGCCCCATTCATAAGTAGTTATCAAGCACTATTGGGATGTGAAGCTTTCGCCCGCTTTAACGCAATACCGCATTATGCATCTCTTACACTTAAAATGCCCGGTCCACGCGTCATCATCTCATTAAAGGGAAATATGAAGTGTCACTTGAGCACGGAAGAACGTGAGACTGCTTGGACAGTCACACACTAATCCAGCTCCGCTAAACCAAGCACATGAACAGGTCATTCGGACCCCGGACACGGCTAGACGAGTTCGGCGTAATCATATGAAGGCCTACTAACCGCACACCCCCGTACAAGGGGCTGCATGCATGTATAACAAGAGACAATAAAGCTCAATTTTATTCGCTTTTTCAATCGTACTCCTTTTATTTAAACATAAAGTACATTTTTTGCACGATCTTTCTTCAACTAAGTTCTTCTCCTTTACAGACGAACATCGTGCTACACCCGTCCAGGATACGACACAACGGAGACACAGGCGCAGACGTGCAGTAGGGACCCATTGTGAGGATTCTTTTCAGACCTGCGTAAACCTTTTTTACTGTCTCTTGTTGGTACACATCCCCCAGTTTCTTGCTATAACCGAGGAGGAGGCTGGCGTTTTGGCATCGGCCGTGTCAGAAATTTTTGCGCGTAACTGGACACTAGGGGCTTAGGGCATTGTTCTGCCCGATTTCATAAAGACCGAATACCTTAGGGAGTGTTCGACGTCTCGAGTTAGGCCTTATATGCATCAGCTCCGAATCATGTCTTTGGTCAAATGTTGGGTTTGCCCGGCTCATGTGTTTTTCTGCCTTACGTTCCGTTTTATCGGCTAATGCGGCACCAGGAGAACTACTGCGATTGTGCCTGGTTCGGCCTGGCGAGCACCTCAGTAGAGAAAGCCGAAAACTGACTATCATGATATAGCGTGAGACTGGTCAACCACTCGATGACCCACCAGAATGTTTAAAATTCCTCCGCATTAACGAAGGACCGTTTCCCGGTCAGACACATACGCGCCCCGAACTCGGGAGAGCGCGGTGCCCCTAGGGGCTATATAGTAGCCCCACCATCGAACTCCTATGGCTAAGTTAAAGTGATAAAGCATTATATTCCGGTTGGCTAGTTTGCTACGCTATCACCTCCTTTACAGGACCAAGACGTTGGATTAAGTGTGAAAACGCGCTTTTGTTTTGCAAACACCCCCGCACTATGTGCGTAGGGGCTGAAGCCAAGGACTGCCATCTTTCAGGTTATATACACATATACATTAACGGCCGCACAGGAGGTACTTTAATACTTGAACGCACAAGTATAAAAAGCCCTTATATTATATTGAAACATTGTTTCACAAATCATACATGTCATTTGAACATAATATCCTTCGAGCACTGCGTCTCTATTAAACGAGCGCCCTGCAAGACTTCCTCAAAATAGTGCTCAGCGGGTACTCGGCTTCTGTCCGAATCCTGGGATGCAACGTCGGTGGCCTTCATCTCCGCCCAGTATGTCTTGACACGGGTGAGAGCCATCCGCGCACCCTCTATGCATGCTGACCGCTTCATTGCACTAATATGCGGCACCGCACCAAGGAACTGCTGCACCAAGCCAAAATAACTCTTCGGCTCAGGCCTCTTTGGCCACAAATGAGTCGCGACAGACTTCATAGCAAGTCCGGACAACCTATTCAGCTCAGCCCATTCGGCCAAACGATCGGTCAATGGAAGCGGACGCTCTGGACTATGGAACTGCGACCAAAAAAGCTCTTCCATTTCGTGATCCTTTTGGCCTCGGAAGTGTTCGGCCGCGTCCGCGGCACTCGACGCCAAATCCAGATAAGCATCCTCAGTAGAGAAGGCTTTCTAGCCGCACTATCTTCGGCCTGACGTAGCTCCTCTTTCATAGCTTTCATTGCAGAGCGAGCATCCATGGCCTCAGTAGCGGCCTTTTTCAGGTCCTTGTTCCGCTCGACCTTCTTTTTCAAGAAGCTCGCAACGGTCAGTAGCATTCTTCAACTTTATGGCCATCTCAGCCATTTCTTTCTTGCTTCGGCAGTGAGCAGCCTGTTCGGCTCTCAGCTCTTCGGACGCTTTCAAGGCAGCCGCATCACTTTTTCGGGCTTGCTCCTTGGCTCGGGCGAGTTCCGCCCAAAGGTTCTCCATGGCAACGGCACCATCTGCGTCAAGCATACAAGTTGTAAGGCACAGACATTAAGCTACCTTACCAGGTGTCTGCAGAGAAGCTGCATGTTGGGGAACATTGCAGAAAATAAAAATTTTGCTACAGTTTCACCAAGATCCATCTATGAGTTCATCTAAGCAACGAGTGATAGGAGTGCATCTACATACCTTTGTAGATCGCGAGCGGAAGCATTCAAGAGAACGGGGTTGAGGGACTCGTACTCGTCGTGATCCAAATCACTGATGACCAAGTGCCAAACGGACAGCACCTCCGCGTTCAACACACATACGGAGCGGATGACGTCACCTCCTTCTTGATCCAGCAAGGGGGAAGGATAGGTTGATGAAGATCCAGCAGCACGACGGCGTGGTGGTGGATGCAGCAGAGTTCCGGCAGAGCTTCGCCGAGCTTCTGCGAGAGGGAGAGGTGTAGCAGGGGAGAGGGAGGCGCCAAGACTTCAAGGTGCGGCTGCCCTCCCTCCCCCTCCTTTATATAGGCCCCCAGGGGGGGCGCCGGCCAAGGGGGGCGGAGTGCCCCCCAAGGCAAGTGGAGGCACCCACTCCCCTAGGGTTCCCAACCCTAGGCGCAGAGGGGGGCCTAGGAGGGTGCACCAGCCCACCAGGGGCTGGTTCCCCTCCCACTTCAGCCCATGGGTCCCTCCGGGATAGGTGGCCCCACCCGGCGGACCCCCAGGACCCTTCCGGTGGTCCCGGTACAATACTGGTGACCCCCGAAACTTTCCCGGTGGCTGAAACTGCACTTCCTATATATAATTCTTTACCTCCGGACCATTCCGGAACTCCTCGTGACGTCCAGGATCTCATCCGGGACTCCGAACAACTTTCGGTTTGCTGCATACTCATATTCATACAACCCTAGTGTCACCGAACCTTAAGTGTGTAGACCCTACAGGTTCGGGAGACACGCAGACATGACCGAGACGGCTCTCCGGTCAATAACCAACAGCAGGATCTGGATACCCATGTTGGCTCCCACATGCTCCTCGATGATCTCATCGGATGAACCACGATGTCTAGGATTCAATCAACCCCGTATACAATTCCCTTTGTCAATCGGTACGTTACTTGCCCAAGACTCGATCGTCGGTATCCCAATACCTTGTTCAGTCTCGTTACCGGCAAGTCACTTTACTCGTACCGTAATGCATGATCCTGTGACCAGACACTTGGTCACTTTGAGCTCATTATGATGATGCATTACCGAGTGGGCCCAGAGATACCTCTCCGTCATACGGAGTGACAAATCCCAGTCTCGACCTGTGTCAACCCAACAGACACTTTCGGAGATACCTGTAGTGCACCTTTATAGTCACCCAGTTACGTTGTGACGTTTGGTACACCCAAAGCACTCCTACGGTATCTGGGAGTTACACGATCTCATGGTCTAAGGAAAAGATACTTGACATTGGAAAAGCTCTAGCAAAACGAACTACACGATCTTGTGCTATGCTTAGGATTGGGTCTTGTCCATCACATCATTCTCCTAATAATGTGATCCCGTTATCAACGACATCTAATGTCCATAGTCAGGAAACCATGACTATCTGTTGATCAACGAGCTAGTCAACTAGAGGCTTACTAGGGACATATTATGGTCTATGTATTCACACGTGTATTACGATTTCCGGATAATACAATTATAGCATGAATAAAGACAATTATCATGAACAAGGAAATATAATAATAATACTTTTATTATTGCCTCTAGGGCATATTTCCAACAGTCTCCCACTTGCACTAGAGTCAATAATCTAGTTACATTGTGATGAATCGAACACCCATAGAGTTCTGGTGTTGATCATGTTTTGCTCGCGAAAGAGGTTTAGTCAATGGATCTGCGACATTCAGATCCGTATGTACTTTGAAAATATCTATGTCTCCATCTTGAACATTTTCATGGATGGAGTTGAAACGGCGCTTGATGTGCCTGGTCTTCTTGTGAAACCTGGGCTCCTTGGCAAGGGCAATAGCTCCAGTGTTGTCACAGAAGAGTTTGATCGGCCCCGACGCATTGGGTATGACTCCTAGGTCGGTGATGAACTCCTTCACCCAAATTGCTTCATGCACTGCCTCCGAGGCTGCCATGTACTCCGCTTCACATGTAGATTCCGCCACGACGCTCTGCTTGCAGCTGCACCAGCTTACTGCTCCACCATTCAACATATACACGTATCCGGTTTGTGACTTAGAGTCATCTAGATCTGTGTCGAAGCTAGCATCGACGTAACCTTTTACGACGAGCTCTTTGTCACCTCCATAAACGAGAAACATGTCCTTTGTCCTTTTCAGGTACTTCAGGATATTCTTGACCGCTGTCCAGGGTTCCTTGCCGGGATTACTTTGGTACCTTCCTACCAAACTTACGACAAGGTTTACATCAGGTCTGGTCTACAGCATGGCATACATAATAGATCCTATGGCTGAAGCATAGGGGATGACACTCATCTCGTATTTATCTTTTGCCATGGTCGGGCATTGAGCCGAGCTCAATCTCACACCTTGCAATACAGGCAAGAACCCTTTCTTGGATTGATCCATTTTGAACTTCTTCAAAATCTTATCAAGGTATGTGCTTTGTGAAAGACCTATGAGGCGTCTCGATCTATCCCTATAGATCTTGATGCCTAATATGTAAGCAGCTTCTCCAAGGTCCTTCATTGAAAAACACTTATTCAAGTAGGCCTTAATGCTGTCCAAAAGTTCTATATCATTTCCCATCAAAAGTATGTCATCTACATATAATATGAGAAATGCTACAGAGCTCCCATAAGTCTGCATAAACCCAAACGCTTTGATCATCTCATCAAAGAGAATATTCCAACTCTGAGATGCTTGCACCAACCCATAAATGGATCGCTGGAGCTTGCATACTTTGTTAGCATTCTTAGGATCGACAAAACCTTCCGGCTGCATCATATACAGTTCTTCCTTAAGATGTCCGTTAAGGAATGCCGTTTTGACGTCCATCTGCCATATCTCATAATCATAGTATGCGGAAATTGCTAACATGATTCGGACGGACTTCAGCTTCGCTACGGGAGAGAATGTCTCATCGTAGTCAACCCCTTGAACTTGCCGATAACCCTTAGTGACAAGTCGAGCTTTATAGATGGTAATATTACCATCCGTGTCCATCTTCTTCTTAAAGATCCATTTGTTTTCTATCGCTCGCCGATCATCGGGCAAGTCTGTCAATGTCCATACTTTGTTTTCATACATGGATTCTATCTCGGATTGCATGGCTTCAAGCCATTTGTTGGAATCTGGGCCCGCCATCGCTTCTTCATAGTTCAAAGGTTCACCATTGTCTAACAACATGATTTCCAGGACAGGGTTGCCATACCACTCTGGTGTGGAACGTGTCCTTGTGGACCTACGAGGTTCAGTAGCAACTTGATTTGAACTACCTTGATCATCATCATTAATTTCCTCTCCAGTTGGTGTAGGCACCACAGGAACATTTTCCTGAGCTGCACTACTTTCCGGTTCAAGAGGTAGTACTTCATCGAGTTCTACTTTCCTCCCACTTACTTCTTTCGAGAGAAACTCTTTTTCCAGAAAGGATCCGTTCTTGGCAACAAAGATCTTGCCCTCGGATCTTAAGTAGAAGGTATACCCAATGGTTTCCTTAGGGTATCCTATGAAGACACATTTTTCCGACTTGGGTTCGAGCTTTTCAGGTTGAAGTTTCTTGACATAAGCATCGCATCCCCAAACTTTTAGAAACGACAGCTTAGGTTTCTTCCCAAACCATAATTCATACGGTGTCGTCTCAACGGATTTAGACGGAGCCCTATTTAAAGTGAATGTAGCTGTCTCTAGAGCGTATCCCCAAAATGATAGCGGTAAATCGGTAAGAGAAATCATAGACTGCACCATATCCAATAGAGTGCGATTACGACGTTCGGACACACTGTTACGCTGAGGTGTTCTAGGCGGCGTGAGTTGTGAAACGATTCCACATTTCCTTAAGTGTCTACCAAATTCGTGACTTAAATATTCTCCTCCATGATCTGATCATAGGAACTTTATCTTTCGGTCACATTGATTCTCTACCTCATTCTGAAATTCCTTGAACTTTTCAAAGGTCTCAGACTTGTGTTTCATTAAGTAGACATACCGATATCTACTCAAGTCATCAGTGAGAGTGAGAACATAACGATATCCTCCGCGAGCCTCAACGCTCATTGGACCACACACATCAGTATGTATGATTTCCAATAAGTTGGTTGCCCGCTCCATTGTTCCGGAGAACGGAGTCTTCGTCATTTTGCCCATGAGGCATGGTTCGCATGTGTCAAATGATTCATAATCGAGAGACTCTAAAAGTCCATCAGCATGGAGCTTCTTCATGCGCTTGACACCAATGTGACCAAGGCAGCAGTGCCACAAGTATGTGGGACTATCGTTATCAACTTTACATCTTTTGGTATTCAAACTATGAATATGTGTAACATTACGTTCGAGATTCATTAAGAATAAAGCATTGACCATTGGGGCATGACCATAAAATATATCTCTCATATAAATAGAACAACCATTATTCTCGGATTTAAATGAGTAGCCATCTCGTATCAAACGAGATCCAGATACAATGTTCATGCTCAAACTTGGCACTAAATAACAATTATTGAGGTTTAAAACTAATCCCATAGGTAAATGTAGAGGTAGCGTGCCGACGGCGATCACATCGACCTTGGAACCATTCCCGACGCGCATCGTCACCTCGTCCTTCGCCAGTCTCTGCTTATTCCGCAGCTCCTGCTGTGAGTTACAAATATGAGCAATGGCACCGGTATCAAATACCCAGGAGTTACTACGAGTACTTGTAAGGTACACATCAATTACATGTATATCAAATATACCTTTAGTGTTGCTGGCCTTTTTGTCCGCTAAGTATTTGGGGCAGTTCCGCTTCCAGTGACCCTTCCCTTTGCAATAAAAGCACTCAGTCTCAGGCTTGGGTCCATTCTTTGACTTCTTCCCGGCAACTGGCTTACCGGGCGCGGCAACATCCTTGCCGTCCTTCTTGAAGTTCTTCTTGCCCTTGCCCTTCTTGAACTTGGTGGTTTTATTGACCATCAACACTTGATGTTCTTTCTTGATTTCTACCTCTGCTGACTTCAGCATTGAAAATACTTCAAGAATAGTTTTCACCATCCCCTGCATATTGTAGTTCATCACAAAGCTCTTGTAGCTCGGTGGGAGTGACTGAAGGATTCTGTCAATGACCGCCTCGTCCGGGAGGTTAATGTCCAGCTGGGACAGGCGGTTGTGCAACCCAGACATTTTGAGTATGTGCTCACTGACAGAACTATTTTCCTCCATCTTACAACTGTAGAACTTGTCGGAGACTTCATATCTCTCGACCCGGGCATGAGCTTGGAAAACCATTTTCAGCTCCTCGAACATCTCATATGCTCCGTGTTTCTCAAAATGCTTTTGGAGCCCCGGTTCTAAGCTGTAAAGCATGCTGCACTGAACAAGGGAGTAATCATCAGCACGTGACTTCCAAGCGTTCATAACGTCTTGGTTCTCTGGGATGGGTGCTTCACCTAGTGGTCCTTCTAGGACATATGCTTTCTTGGCAGCTATGAGGATGATCCTCAGGTTCCGGACCCAGTCCGTATAGTTGCTGCCATCATCTTTCAGCTTGGTTTTCTCTAGGAACGCGTTGAAGTTCATGTTGACATGAGCGTTGGCCATTTGATCTACAAGACATATTTGCAAAGGTTTTAGACTAAGTTCATGATAATTAAGTTCATCTAATCAAATTATTTAATGAACTCCCACTCAGATTAGACATCCCTCTAGTCATCTAAGTGTTAGACAATGATCCGAGTCGACTAGGCCGTGTCTGATCATCACGTGAGACAGACTAGTCATCATCGGTGAACATCTCCATGTTGATCATATCTTCCATACGACTCATGTTCAACCTCTCGGTCTCTGTGTTCCAAGGCCATGTCTGTACATGCTAGGCTCGTCAGTTAACCCTGCGTGTTTTTGCGTGTGTAAAACTGTCTTACACCCGTTGTATGTGAACGTAAGAATCTATCACACCCGATCATCACGTGGTGCTTCGAAACGACGAACTTTAGCAACGGCGCACAGTTAGGGGAAACACTTTCTTGAAATTATTATAAGGGATCATCTTATTTACTACCGTCGTTCTAAGTAAACAAGATGCATAAACATAATAAACATCACATGCAATTATATAGTAGTGACATGATATGGCCAATATCATATAGCTCCTTTGATCTCCATCTTCGGGGCTCCATGGTCATCTCCATCACCGGCATGACACCATGATCTCCATCATCATGATCTCCATTATCGTGTCTTCATGAAGTTGCCACACCAACGACTACTTCTACTTCTATGGCTAACGTTTAGCAATAAAGTAAAGTAATTTACATGGCGTTCTTTAATGAAACGCAGGTCATACAAAAATAAAGACAACTCCTATGGCTCCTGCCGGTTGTCATACTCATCGACATGCAAGTCGTGATTCCTATTACAAGAACATGATCTCATACATCACAATATATCATTCATCATCCATCACAACTTTTGGCCATATCACATCACAGCAAAAACAAGTTAGACGCCCTCTAATTGTTGTTGCATTTTTTACGTGGCTGCAATAGGGTTCTAGCAAGAACGTTTTCTTACCTACGAAAAAGCCACAACATGATTTGTCAACTTCTATTTACCCTTCATAAGGACCCTTTTCATCGAATCCGCTCCTACTAAAGTGGGAGAGACAGACACCTGCTAGCCACCTTATGCAACTAGTGCATGTCAGTCGGTGGAACCTGTCTCACGTAAGCCAACGTGTAAGGTCGGTCCGGGCCGCTTCATCCCACAATACCGCTGAAGCAAAATAAGACTAGTAGCCACAAGAAAGTTGACAACATCTACGCCCACAACAAATTTGTGTTCTACTCATGCAATAGAGAACTACACATAGACCTAGCTCATGATGCCACTGTTGGGGAACATTGCAGAAAATAAATTTTTTCCTACGGTTTCACCAAGATCCATCTATGAGTTCATCTAAGCAATGAGTGACAGGAGTGCATCTACATACCTTTGTAGATCGCGAGCGGAAGCGTTCAAGAGAACGGGGTTGAGGGAGTCGTACTCGTCGTGATCCAAATCACCGATGACCAAGTGCCAAACGGACAGCACCTCCGCGTTCAACACACGTACGGAGTGGATGATGTCTCCTCCTTCTTGATCCAGCAAGGGGGACGGAGAGGTTGATGAAGATCCAGCAGCACGACGGCGTGGTGGTGGATGCAGCAGAGTTCTGGCAGAGCTTCGCCGAGCTTCTGCGAGAGGGAGAGGTGTAGCAGGGGAGAGGGAGGCGCCAAGACTTCAGGGTGCGGCTGCCCTCCCTCCCCCCTCCTTTATATAGGCCCCCAGGGGGGCGCCGGCCAAGGGGGGTGGAGTGCCCCCCAAGGCAAGTGGAGGCGCCCCCTCCCCTAGGGTTCCCAACCCTAGGCGCAGAGGGGGGCCCAGGAGGGGCGCACCAGCCCACCAGGGGCTGGTTCCCCTCCCACTTCAGCCCATGGGGCCCTCCAGGATAGGTGGCCCCACCCGGTGGACCCCCGGGACCCTTCCGGTGGTCCCGGTACAATACCGGTGACCCCCGAAACTTTCCCGGTGGCCGAAACTGCACTTCCAATATATAATTCTTTACCTCCGGACCATTCCGGAACTCCACGTGATGTCCGGGATCTCATCCGGGACTCCGAACAACTTTCCGTTTGCTGCATACTCATATTCATACAACCCTAGCGTCACCGAACCTTAAGTGTGTAGACCCTACGGGTTCGGGAGACACGCAGACATGACCGAGATGGCTCTCCGGTCAATAACCAACAGCAGGATCTGGATACCCATGTTGGCTCCCACATGCTCCTCGATGATCTCATCAGATGAACCACGATGTCGAGGATTCAATCAACCCCGTATACAATTCCCTTTGTCAATCGGTACGTTACTTGCCTGAGACTCGATCGTCGGTATCCCAATACCTCGTTCAGTCTCGTTACCGGCAAGTCACTTTACTCGTACCGTAATGCTTGATCCCGTGACCAGACACTTGGTCACTTTGAGCTCATTATGATGATGCATTACCAAGTGGGCCCAGAGATACCTCTCCGTCATACGGAGTGACAAATCCCAGTCTCGATCCGTGTCAACCCAACAGACACTTTTGGAGATACCTGTAGTGCACCTTTATAGTCACCCAGTTACGTTGTGACGTTTGGTACACCCAAAGCACTCCTACGGTATCCGGGAGTTACATGATCTCATGGTCTAAGGAAAAGATACTTGACATTGGAAAAGCTCTAGCAAAATGAACTACACGGTCTTGTGCTATGCTTAGGATTGGGCCTTGTCCATCACATCATTCTCCTAATAATGTGATCCCGTTATAAACGACACCTAATGTCCATAGTCAGGAAACCATGACTATCTGTTGATCAACGAGCTAGTCAACTAGAGGCTTACTAGGGACATATTATGGTCTATGTATTCACATGTGTATTACGATTTCCGGATAATACAATTATAGCATGAATAAAGACAATTATCATGAACAAGGAAATATAATAATAATAATCCTTTTATTATTGCCTCTAGGGCATATTTCCAACACTGTATACCTTGTGACTCGTCAAGCCGCTTATTGACAAGCGCGATGTCAGAATCCGCCATGTCAAGTTGCCGCTCTAGTTCGGCAAATTCATCAGTCCGGCTTGCCACCGGACGCCTCGCCACCTACATAGGAAGAGCGCATATTATACCTGGGATTATGATCCTTAGCGCGCTGTCATTTTTGACAACGCACCGAGTCTGAGGGGCTACTATCTATACAGGGCGCATTCTACATGCCAAAGTATTAGAAGGTACATCATTTTGCGTACCTCAAAACCCGTCAGTAAACTTATGACGGCTTCATGCAATCCGCTTTCAGCGGATGAAATCCTTTCAATCACCGTACCCATCAGTGCACGGTGATCTTCCGAGATAGACGCTCGCCCGAGCAGATATTTCAGCTCCTCCGACCGTACACCAGTCGGCGCCGGACTCGTCCGATGGCCTTTTTCGAAGGCCAGACGCGGAGGGCTCTGAGGGGACATATGACTGCCCTTGAGCCCCGCCGGATTCGGAGAAACCCTCTGTGACGACACCTCAGGGTCGTCCGCCTCGCATGACGGTACGGCAGGCGGAGGCGTTTCACTCTCCATCATCTCCGGATCAAGATCCCTGAAGACAAGCTCCGCTCAGAAGGGCTGAGATCCGAACTACGAAGAAAAACTTCGGTTATCTTCAAAAATAAAACAAGGATGCCTCTCATTTTAAGAAGACGCCCCTCTTTACATACGGCTCGCTGGAGGGCTGATCTCCTTGGGGAAATAGTGCGGCCGGGGCAACTCCCGGCGCAGGACCCTCTGGCAAGGATTTCTTCCTCCGCTTCGAGGCCTTGGTCTCCGGATCTTCAGAAGCGGTCCTCTTCTCCCCTTGGAGGGAGGGATTCTCGGCCCCTCCCTTCTTGATAAACTCCTTTGTGGAGGTAGTAGCTCCCTTGTTCCCCCCTTCGCCTTCTTCAAAAGGCGCAGCCTCTAGCATCCTGGTTAACACATGATCCGCCGTGGTCTCAGGGAGGGGGGCCGGACATCGGATCAGTTTTGCTTTCGCTATCCACTCCTGTTTAAAGGACAACTCTTTTAAAGGCAAGTTTATGATAGATATACGAATAGCATGTCCGGGTACAAGACTACTTACTTGAGTATCCGAGAGATTGCAGCTTAGACCTGCGTCCTCGGTTAATTCCGGACACATTGCTCGTGATCTGAAGAACAGTTGGTACATCTCCACGGGCGTTGCGCCCATAAAATGTTGGAGAGCTCGTGGTCCCTCCGGATTGAACTCCCACAGGCGGAGGGGGCGACGTTTGCAGGGCAGGGCGCGACAAATCAACATGACCTGCGCTACTACGACCAGATTGATCTCCCTCTCTAGGAGGTCTCGAATACGGCCCTGCAACAAGGGCACGTCCTTGGACGGCCCCCAGTCGAGCCCTTTGTTGACCCATGATGCCAGCCGTGGCGGAGGACCTGAGCGAAAGGCAGGTGGCGCCACCCATTTGGTTCCCCTGGGGGCGGTTATATAAAACCACTCTTGTTGCCATAATCTTAGCTCCTCTTGAAAAGAGCCCTCGGGCCATGGAGCGTCAACATTCTTGCTTATAACAGCCCCTCCGCACTCTGCCTGCTGCCCCCTGATCATCTTTGGTTCCACTTTGAAGGTTTTGAGCCACAACTCGAAGTGAGGGGTAATGCGGAGGAAGTCTTCACATACGACAATAAACGATGAGACGTGGAGGATGGACTCCGGATCTAAGTCATGAAATTCCAGCCCATAATAAAACATGATCCCCCTCACGAAGGGGTCCATCGGGAAGCCTAACCCTCGAAGGAAATGAGACACGAACACCACGCTCTCACCAGGCTTGAGAGTGGGAATAACCTGCCCTTGGGCAGGCAGCCTGTGCGAGATTTCGCCGGTTAGATACCGGGCGTCTCTCAGCTTTAGCACGTCTTCTTCCGTGATGGAGGAAGGCATCCACCGGCCTTGCAGGTCGGAGCCGGACATCCTCGGAGGGCCGAAGCACCTAAATCTAGAACTTTGGGTGTTGGAACTCGAGGCGAGGGGCGGATTCGATTGAAGATTGAAAGAAAGGAGCGGGCCTTGGTCTTGTTATAAAGAGGTTGAATACCAAGAGCCCTCCCCGTGACCGTTCGGGACTCGCCCTCGATAGAGGAGGCGCGCCAACGGGCACGGCTGGGTTACCCACGCCCGTATTAATGAGAATCCCGGAATAAGGGGACACGATCTCTTCTTTTACAAGACGTGCCAAAGAAACCGCCTCGCTAAACACGCTGAGGTGGGACAGTAAAAATGATTCCAATAAAGGCTCGGCCGTGATGTGACGTCACGCCACGAAATACGTCAGCAGATTGAATTTGTGTAAGGATTATTCTCTCTACAGTGGAATGTGGAATATATTTTGCAGAGCCGGACACTATCCTTGTGTTCAAAATCTTCTATGAAGTATTCGGAGGAGGAACCCACCTTGCAATGCCGAAGACAATATGCGCGCCGGACTCGTCGTCATTGAAGCCTGGTTCAGGGGCTACTGAGGGAGTCCTAGAATAGGGGGTGTCCGGATAGCCGAACTATCACCGTTGGCCGGACTCCTGGACTATGAAGATACAAGATTGAAGACCTCGTCCCGTGTCCGGATGGGACTTTCCTTGGCGTGGAGGGCAAGCTTGGCAATACGGATATGTAGATCTCCTACCATTGTAACCAACTCTGTGTAACCCTAACCCTCTCCAGTGTCTATATAAATTGGAGGGTTTTAGTCCATAGGACGAACAACAATCATACCATAGGCTAGCTTCTAGGGTTTAGCCTCTTCGATCTCGTGGTAGATCTACTCTTGTACTAACCATATCATCAATACTAATCAAGCAGGAGTAGGGTTTTACCTCCATCAAGAGGGCCTGAACCTGGGTAAAAAAATCATGTCCCTTGTCTCCTGTTACCATCCGCCTAGACGCACAGTTCGGGAACCCCTACCCGAGATCCGCCGGTTTTGACACCGACACCGGGTGTATAGCGATTAGGGGTCTCACTACTAGGGAAAACCATAGCAGCAGCGCGGGTTTTTGGTTTAGCAGTAGTGCGGGTAGGTGCGCTACTAGTAGGGCACTACAGCTAAACTTTAGGAGTAGCATGGTTCTTGCACACGCTACTGCTAACTCAGATAGAAGTAGTGTATCTATCCAGCACTACTGATAGTTACTAGCAGCAAACCCAGGCCCCGCGCTACTACTACTCATCTCTATTCCATTTCTCTATTGTTCTATAGTGTATTTATACACCGTTATACAAGTTTTGATACAGTAGCAATTTCGAGATTTTTATATATTATGATCGTGATGGGTTATTATATCTGTGGGTGAAAGAAACTTGGATTAGATTCAAGTGGAGGCAATATGGTGTAGATCCAAAGTACTACTAATCCAAACTTGTTTACTGGTATAATTACCCATCATGATCATAATAATATAACAACTCAACATTCTCATCATAATAACTCATCATTATCATAGTAACAAGTCATACTCATCATCATCATCATAGTCATCTACAACTCATCATTCTAGCACATCACTGATCATCATCATCATAATAACAACTCCTCCTCGTCATCATAGTCATAACCAACACTAGTTAATTGTTCTTAGCACATGATGAGTACTACATAGGACCTGCTACCCTCTCTAAGGTAAAAGCGCACAAAACAGGATAGCCACTGAGTCTCCATTATGGAGAATAGAGATATCATGTCTCCAATTCGTGGGCTTCGCACCATGTTGCCTCCAAGTAGCTCCCTAGAATCGTTCATAACTTTTTCCGATCCTTTGATTGCGAGGTCTTCATCTCTTCGAGAAATCGTGTATGCATAGCAAAGAACCGTAGGCAGACTTGGCCATAAGCTAATAATATCAATGTCACCTTTCATATGCATCAGATGAGGCACACAATCCTTCGGGATTTTCTGTTGAAGAACATAATAATAACGTAATTAGCAATGTAGTTTTGCTTTAGAAGGATGTATGCAAAAGATGCACTGGTGTCACAATAGTAAAAAATCATACCATGCCATTTCCATGGATGTTACCATAATTCAACACATGGACTAGTGGCAAGTATTGACCATAATGTGGAGGAATTTCATAATTATTATTGAAAGTCTCAGCATCAATAATAAATGAGACAAGATGATTTTTCTCCTCGTAAGTTAGTTCAGAGCCATCAGTGTAGTAGGTTTTGTCTACTACCTCTGTACATTTTTTAAAGAATGGAAATAAGTCGTTGATGATTTTTAAATAAACAATATAAATTACTTAACAAATTTATTTGGCAAACTCACAAAGAGGTAGAATTGGAAGTGTGTCCACATCCACCCAAATGTTGATATTATCTTCAATTTCATCTTTGGGCCGAATATCGAAGGTTATTTTCATATCCTCCTTAAATTCGTAGGCCTTGCATATTCCTATCCAAATCGTGCAACCAAAATGTGGGCTATTTGGTGCATTAAATAGCTTAACCCAAAAATTGAAACCATGTTTCGTCCTAAGGTGAGCTCTCTTCGCCTTTGTACTCTCCCTATCTTTGAAACCGGGCTTTTTCAAGACATACGGTCTTGCATGACATGCGATGAACTATTCTAATTGTAAAAAAATAGAAGTTACACGTTGAAGCCATGAATCACAAGTCATGCTTAATTACAGAAAAATACTTGTCGTCGTTACGTACCATAAAAACATCAAAAGTCTCCTTCAACACGATGGTGAATACCTCATGTTTTGCACACGAGGCATCCTGTCGCACATACCTCAGTCGTCTTCGTAGTAGTCGCACTCAGGGATCCTATCATCGTCAGACATTTCCTGTGTTCATAATCCAAAGGTTAAAAATTGACGGCAAATAATAGGAACTCAACACACAGATCATTATTATTCATCACGGGTTGACTGTTAGTCTGTCGAGTCTTTCCTTGAAAACTCTCATCTCACGTGGTGTATATGGTGGGCACTCCCGCTCTGATATATTCGACCGTCGGTGATGGCCGCTCCTCCCTTCGTTCCCGAGTGCATAATGCTAAAATGTCTAGTACATGGGAACGAAGGAGAAGTGACCCCCACAACACCAGTCGGGTTTCTTCCTCTCTCATATTTCGACAGTATATGGTGGACTCTCCCTCACAGATATTTCAAATATTGATGGTGGTTGCTAATTCTTGAGCTTGCGTTGGTTTTTCCCTTGAAGAGGAAAGGGTGATGCAGCAAAGTAGAGATAAGTATTTCCCTCAGTTTGAGAACCAAGGTATCAATCCAGTAGGAGAAGAACGCACAAATCACCAATACCTGCACAAACAATCAAACACTTGCACCCAACGCAATAAAGGGGTTGTCAATCCCTTCACGGTCACTTTTAAAAGTGAGATTTGATAGAGATAGATAAATATAACTAAACAGAAGATAAAATATTTTTGGGTTTTTGGTTTATAGATCTAAAAATAAAAGATTGCAAAATAATAGATCAAAAACTAATATGATGGAAAATAGTAGATCGGAAATTAGTATGATGGAAAATAGACCCGGGGGCCATAGGTTTCACTAGAGGCTTCTCTCATGAAGGCAAATAATCAGTGGGTGAACGAATTACTGTCGAGCAATTGATAGAAAAGCACAAAGTTATGACGATATCCAAGGCAATGATTATGCAATATAGGCATCACGTGTGTGTCAAGTAGACCAGCTCCTGCCTCCATATAGTACTATTACTCCACACATCGGCCGACTCATGCTTGCATCTAGAATATTAAGTTCATAAAGAACAGAGTAACGTATTAAGTAAGATGACATGATGTAGAGGAATTAACTCAAGCAATATGATGAAAACCCCATCTTTTTATCCTCGATGGCAACAATGCAATATGTGTCTCGCTACCCCTACTTTGTCACTGGGTGAAATCACGCAAGATTGAACCCAAAGCTAAACACCTCTCCCATTGCAAGAAAAACCAATCTAGTTAGCCAAACCAAGAGAAATACAAAGATACCAAATCATGCATCTAAGAATTCAGAGGAGATTCAAATAATATTCATAGATAAACTGATCATAAATCCACAATTCATCGGATCTTGACAAACACACCGCAAAAAATTATTACATCGTATAGATATCCAAGAACATCGAGGAGAACATGGTATTTAGAATCAAAGAGAGAGAAGAAGCCATCAAGCCACTAGCTATGGACCCGTAGGTCTGAAGTGGACTACTCACGCTTCATCAGAAGGGCAATAGAGTTGATGTATGATACATCTCCGTCGTATCTAGTTTTCCAAACCCTTTTGCCCTTGTTTTGGACTCTAACTTGTATGATTTGAATGGAACTAACCCGGACTGACCTGAAACTCCACGGAACACCTTAGAAAAAACAATAAAAAATCCTCACCAAAGATGAAGACCAGGGGGCCCACACCCTCTCCATGAGGGTGGGGGACGCCCCCCCCTCTGAGCGCACCCCCCTATCTCGTGGGCCCCCTGGTGGCCCTCCGACGCCAACTCCAACTCTATATATTGGCTTTCGGGGAGAAAAAAATCAGAGATAAGAAATCATCGCATTTTACGATACGGAGCCGCCGCCAAGCCCTAATCTCTCTCGAGAGGTGAGGGAGTCCTGGACTAGGGGGTGTCCGGATAGCCAAACTATCATCATCGGCCGGACTCCAAGACTATGAAGATACAAGATTGAAGACTTCGTCCCGTGTCCGGATGGGACTTTCCTTGGCGTGGAAGGCAAGCTTGGCGATACGGATATGTAGATCTCCTACCATTGTAACCAACTTTTTGTAACCCTAGCCCTCTCCGGTGCCTATATAAACCGGATGGTTTAGTCCGTAGAAGAGAACAACAATCATACCATAGGCTAGCTTATAGGGTTTAGCCTCCTTGATCTCGTGGTAGATCTACTCTTGTAACATCCACATCATCAATATCAATCAAGCAGGACGTAGGGTTTTACCTCCATCAAGAGGGCCCGAACCTGGGTAAAACATCGTGCCCCTTGTCTCCTGTTACCATCCGCATAGACGAACAGTTCAGGACCCCCTACCCGAGATCCGCCGGTTTTGACACCGACATTGGTGCTTTCATTGAGAGTTTCTCTGTGCCGTCACAATCAGGAAGGATGCCTCTTCCCGTCTTTAAAGACGGTACCATTGCCAAAGGAGCTTTGGCCGCCGGTCAAGCTATCCGGCTGGGTGGTTTTCTTATGACCGCCTGTCCGGCCACCACTTCGACGATGACCTCTCGGGTCATCAAAAGCGATCTTCGCATCAACTCGGAATTCGCCGAGTAGCTGGATCCGATGGAGCTCTCTTCCGTAAACAAGCTCTTGGATCACATCGCCACCCTGGGAGTCGCTACAGACTACGATCAGATTGGGCTTAAAACTGATCTGAGAGAAATTAACTCTCCCCAGGCTACCCACCATGTTGCTGTGGTAGAAGAACAATGCAGCGACTCTTCCCCTATGTTAAGAACCAGTTATGTCCGGATTCTTGATCCCTCCATGCCAGATTCCCGCGGAGGGACAGACGTCAATCGAGTACCGAACCTAAAGTCAGGCAGCGGACTAGATTCGTTGGACGACCTCCAGCAATCCAAGCTTCCAAATCCGGAAATTCCTCGGCCTTTGAGCCTCAGATTGGGCGGGGCCCCGAATTTAGTTCCACCCGCCCACCCAAACACAAGCGATCTATCTCAAATACGGCAAGAGCCCAATGAAACAGTACATCATTACTGGGCCAGATTCCTCCTGGTTATGGACAGGATAAAGGACTGCCATGAGGAGAGCGCAATCTCTATTTTCTGCAATAATTGCACGGACAAGGGAATCATGAACGCCATAAGTCGTCGCGAGGTCACGCGCTTCGCCGACTTGGCGACCATAGTACGAAAATAATGTGCGATGGAGAGTGCCTGGAAAATCGAAACTAGATTTTGGGACAATCCGACCCTGAACACAACCTTAGTCCGAAATAAAAGGGTGCACCACGCTAAAGCACCTGGGTCAAAAACCAAAAAGCAAAAAAAACCCAAAGGGTACGGAACCGTACTGGAAGAATGGCTCAGCGGACCCTGCAAAATCCATAATACAGAAGGCGCCACTCCAACACATAGCCTCCGGGCATGTTGGATACTACGGCAGGTGGCCAAAAGTAGCGAAGGGCTTCTAGCCCCGGACAACCAGCCCAACAGCACCAGTACGGTATCAACAGTCTTCGAGACTTTCGCATCAAATAATATGCGGAAACGAACAATCCGCAGCCTCGCCGAAGTCTACCAAGTAGCAACAACAAATCCATGGAGCGACACGGCTATCACCTTCAATGCCAGCGACGAACCTAAATTCCGAACAGCCCGAGCACCAGCCGCATTGGTCCTCAGTCCCATAGTGGACGACTTTCGTCTTACCAAGGTACTCATGGATGGCGGCAGCGGATTAAACCTCATCTACGAGAAAACTCTCCAAAAAATGGAAATAGACTGGAGCCGCATTGAGCGAATCAGCACAACCTTTAGAGGAATAATCCCTAGTCAGGAAGTACGCTGCACAGGAAAAATCACACTAGATGTGGTGTTCGGCTCGCCGGACAACTACAGGTCCGAGGAAGTCACGTTCCAAGTGGCCCCGTTCAGCAGCGGATATCACGCTCTATTAGGGCGAGAGGCATTCACAATTTTCCAAGCCGTACCCCATTACGGGTACATGAAGCTCAAAATGCCCGGGCCCAATGGAATCATCACTCTGATCAGTGATCCGTACATAGCACTCCGCGCCGAAAACAAGACAGCCGCACTAGCCCTAGAGGCACTATCCGAAGCACTAGCGGCAGAAGAACTCACGGCACTACGCTCCATGGTGAATAGGGATGATATGATACTCGACAAGAGATCTAAGTCCACGTCTTTCAAACTAGCAGACGAAATAGTCAAATTCCAGGTCCATCCTATGGACCCCACAAAAACGGCCTCCATTGGGGCACAATTAAACCCTGATGTAGAAGCGGCACTACGAGAATTCCTTCAGGAAAATTGGGACATTTTTGCCTGGCACCCTTCAGATATGCTAGGAATCCCACGCAGGCTAGCAGAGCACAGACTAAATATCCTAATAGGATTCAAGCCAGTCAAACAGGCTCTTTGACGATTTTCCGAACCCAAAAGACAGGCAATGGGAGAGGAGCTAGCCAAACTATTGGAAGCCGGATTCATCAGAGATATAAAACATCCGGACTGGCTAGCAAACCTGGTAATGGTACCAAAAAAGGACAAATCCTGGCGCCTTTGTGTGGAATTTAAAGACCTTAATAAGGCTTGTCCAAAGGATCCTTTCCCTCTCCCCCGCATCGACCAAATCATCGATGCTACCGCGGGGCACGATTCATTGTGTTTCCTCGACGCATACTCCGGTACCATCAAATCAAGATGGTAGAAACAGACCAGGCCGCAACGGCATTCATTACTCCATACGGACCATTCTGCTTCAACACAATGCCCTTCAGACTTAAAAACGCCGGCGCAACATATCAGCGCATGATTCAGACATGTCTGGCTACTCGGATCGGCAAAACAGTGGAGGCATACGTAGATGATGTGGTCGTCAAAACCAAACACGTCGATACTCTAATAGACGATTTGAGGCTCACATTCGACAACCTCCGGGCATATGACATTAAGCTTAACCCGGAAAAATGCGTTTTCGGTGTACCAGCCGGAAAGCTCTTGGGCTTCATTGTATCCGGTAGAGGAATTGAAGCAAACCCAGCCAAGATCCGAGCTCTGTCACAATTGGACATCCCAAAACACCTCAAACAAATACAAAAATTGACTGGATGCGTGGCGGACCTAAGCCGCTTCATCTCCCGTTTGGGAGAAAAGGCATTGCCCCTCTACCGCCTCCTCAGGCGCACCGAACACTTCGAATGGACGAACGCTGCCACAGCCGGACTCGAAGACATAAAGGCCATACTGGCAACAAATCCGGTCCTGGCCACGCCCAACTTTGGCGAACCAATGTTGTTATACATCGCGGCAACACATCAAGTTGTAAGCGCGGTGCTCATCGTCGAACGAGGAACAGAAGGGCACAAATTCCCTCTTCAAAAACCAGTGTACTACGTATCCACTGTCCTAACTCCATGCAAGTCCTGGTACCCACATTATCAAAAGATAGCGTACGCAGTGTTCATGGCATCCTGGAAGCTGCGACACTACTTTCAAGAGTGTTCGATAACAGTGGCCTCCGAAGTACCTCTCAACGACATCATAAACAATCGCGACGCAATGGGCAGGATTGCAAAATGGGCCATTGAGCTTTTACCATTCGATATAACCTACAAACCGCGGCGATCTATAAAGTCACAAGTTTTGGCTGACTTCGTCGCTGAATGGACTGAAGCCGAACTCCCTAAAGAGTACGGCGCATACTCCAATTGGATTATGCACTTCGACGGCTCTAAAATGTTGGCCGGCTTGGGGGCTGGCGTCGTCTTGACGTCCGAAACCGGAGATTCAGTCCAATACGTACTTCAAATAATGTACACGGACTCCAACAACGCAGCCGAATACGAGGCTCTTCTACATGGTCTCCGGATGGCCATCTCCATGGGCATTCAACGCCTAGAGGTCCGCGGGGATTCAAACCTCGCAATATCCCAAGTAAATGGAGACTTTGACGCTAAGGATCCGAAAATGGCAGCCTACCGTAACGCCGTCCTAAAAATGTCAGCTCGGTTCGAAGGACTCGAATTCCACCACGTAGCCCGGGACAACAACCACGCAGCCGACGTGTTGGCACACATCGGCGCAAAACGTGACGCCGTCCCTCCAAACATCTTCCTGGAGCGGCTCTTTAAGCCATCCGTACTATGGGAAGAGGAGTCCGGAAATAGTAACCCGAAACCATCCGCGCCACCCAACACGGAACATTCTGACACAATTGGTGGCTTAGCTAATGAAATAACACCCTCAACCCACGAAATAATGGCAGTAATTGCCCCGTGGACGGAACCATTCCTAGCCTACTTAACTAGGCAGGAACTCCCCGAAGACCAAAATGAGGCCCGCTGCATAGTTCGGCGATCTAAAGCCTACAAGGTCCATGAGGGAGAACTTTATAAGAAAAGCACAACCGGAGACCTTCAAAGGTGTATCTCCGAAGAGGAAGGGCGAAACCTCCTGGCTGAAATTCACGCCGGACTCGGTGGGCACCACGCCGCAGCCCGGGCCCTTGTAGGCAAGGCCTTCCGTACAGGATTTTATTGGCCAACTGCCCGGGCAGATGCTCAGGACTTAGTCCAACGATGCGTCTGTTGCCAGCTCTTTGCTAATCGAAGCCACATGCCACCCACCGCCCTCAAAACTATACCCATCACCTGGCCGTTCGCGGTCTGGGGGCTTGATATGGTTGGACCCCTTAAAGGGGAACCCACAAGCAAAAATACCTATTGGTCATGGTGGACAAATTCACCAAATGGATAGAGGCCAAGCCAGTTAAAACGGCCGAATCCGGACCCGTGATAGACTTCATATCCGGGGTAGTAGACCGTTATGGTGTCCCCCGCAACATCATCACTGATAACAACACGAATTTCATGGCCGACGAAGTTAAACTATGGTGCAAAAACATGGGCATTAAGCTCGACTACGCTTCAGTCTATCACCCCCAAACTAACGGTCAAGTCGAACGAGCAAATGGTCTAATCATGAGCGGCATCAAACCCAGACTAGTGCGGTCCCTCAAGGAATCTAACACGCACTGGGTAGAGGAGCTCGACTCCGTACTCTGGGGGCTGCGGACCACGCCAAACCGCACTACCGGATTCACACCATTTTTTATGGTGTACGGCGTAGAGGCAGTTCTGCCCTGCGATATAATTCATGACTCACCTCGCGTGCGCATGTATGAAGAAAGAGAAGCTGAGTTGGATCAGCAGGACAGTTTGGACGCCTTAGAGGAGGAGCGAGACGTGGCAAAAGCTCGTTCCGCATTCTATCAGTAGCTGGCTCGAAGATATCAAAGCAGAGAAGTACGGGCCAAAACTTACAATGTTGGTGAACTTGTTCTACACCTGTCGGACAAGAAAAAGGAGAAACTTAAGCCCAAATGGGAAGGTCCCTTCATCATCGACCAAGTCCTGACCGGCGGAGCATACCGTCTACGTAATGCATCTGACAACCGACTCGAGCCGAACCCATGGAACGCAGCCCGTCTCCGGAGATTCTACGCCTAATGCCGGACTCAGAGTTCATCTCCCTCCTCTGTCCACCTTTTACATTTTCACTGTCTCTTGTCCCCCTCCTTCTTCCCACTTTTTTCTTTTTAGTAAAAGCCTTTGATAGGCTGATTTGCGCATGGTTCGCACACACTTGATGTGCTCCTAGCACTCATTATACCTGGGGGCTTCTTTAACAGAAGCTTATTTATACGGGCTTCATGCCCAACACATGTGTCATACTTCCGCATGTACCTTTTATTCACCATTATATGCATCGATATGACTTAAGTTTTGGCCAAGCTGGGTTGCCTGGCTCCTGTGCTTACCCCTACGTTCCCGATTGTTCGGCTAGGAGGTAAAGGGAGCACCTCTGCAATTGTTACTGCCGGGTCAGCCGGATGTGTACCTCAGACTGGGTGAAGCCGAAAGCTAGCGTTCTTAAGGGAATATTCGGTCGGTGACTTGAAAGATGATTTATTACTTATTTAACTTATCTGCCCCCAGATGCTTTTTCTGCTCTTTCCGCAGTACGGGCATGCACCTTAGGGCATGCCTCCCAGGGAAAGGAACCCCTAACGGAACTATTCTCCCTCGAAGATGTTTCTTACTAACCATGTAATATAACATAGCTAGTTGGGCACTTGTCTGATAAAGCACTAATGACCCCTATGCCTGGTCTCCATGCATGCCCCGGTTTTTTCATAACTGAGAAGGTATTCGGACACACTCCGGACTCTAGGGTCCCGAGGTTGAAGCGAAAAGGTCGGCAAAGACAAATGATCTACAATCCGGCTAGAAGGCATTTTACATGTCATTTTAAAATACATCGTCAAATTGACTGATTGTACTCCTCTTCAATCCCGTCTAACAGGCTGTCTAATTTACAGTCCTGTTGGGAATACTTAGCGGCCAACTCTACTTGGCCGTACATTAAGCTCACAGGGATCTCCTTCCCATCGGGCCCCGCAGGTCCGACCTCGGCCATATGGTTCGGGTTCGCCTTCTTGTACCACGTCTTCACCATGGCCCAGGCCTCCCTGGCGCCTTGACGGCAGGCCGATATCTTCCACAAATGGAAGTGCTGCCGTGCTCCCTGAAGCTTCTCGGCAAGCCCTTCAAGGCTTCCGGGTAGGGAGACGGACGGCCATAAGGCCTGGGCGACGCCACTCATCGCTTGCCGAACACGTTCGTGCAGTTGCATCAGCTCGGGGAGTTGGTCACCCGTTGAACCGGGCATTCCCTCCGCAGGGCGACCTGTGAGCACACCTAAAGATCTGTCAATCAACTTCCTCGCCGAACTCTTCTTTTCAAAGGAGTTTGCTCAAGCACTTACTATAAATGCCGCGACGAAGCCGCTGATTCTCCTTCACGGAGCCAGACAGCTGGGCCCGAACATCTTTCAGCTCTTCTCCTAGCTAGGTGTGGGCATCTTGGAGCTTGCTCCTCTCCTGCTGCACCTTCATAAGCACCCTCTCGCCGGCCTTTAGCTGGTGTAGTAGCTGTTGCTTGTCCGGATCTAGTCCGGCACCCTCTGCAATATTATTGTCAGATTTACGCACACGCCGTACTTTATTAACTACTTATCTTTTCGAAGTATGTATTACCAGCGGGGGTCTTTGTAGCTCCCCCTGTGGTGGCCAGTGCGGCCTCAAGATGGGCCTTGCACTCTTGAAGCTCCTGGGACAGGTGGGTATTCTTCTCCGTAAGAACCTGCATAACAAATGATCCTTAAATCAGTTATTTTAACTATTTTAAGTCTCGGGGGATACTGGCATATATAACTATTAAAATTGCTTACTCGTATGTCCTTCACATACTGCTCCGTGGCTCTGGTTAAACCATCTTGAGCGGCACGGAGATGCGTGTCTCCCTCATTGAAGGCATTCAACGCCTCCGGGGAGAAACACGCGTCACGAAGAACTGTCCGGCGACGCCTGTGATTCATGGCGCTCTCCACCTCAGACCTGGTGGTGGACAGCCTGTCGGCATCCTCCGTTGGAGGAGCATCCGGCTCATGCCTTGTGTTTGCCTCCCCTTCCGGACCACACGTTGGAGCATGGCTGGCGGAGGCTTGATTAGCAACCTCTCCGGACATTGTCCGGCGAGCGCTCTTTCTCCTGGAAAAGTCATGAGCGTTAATATACCTCCTAAGGATCCTTCCCTTAAAAACAGCGATGTGCTGTACCATTGCGGCGATGTTTCAATTCGCATCGCACTCCTCTTCCGCCTGCCGAACTGACCCTTGTTAGTCAGCCGCGGCGGGTTCAGCTTCCCGCCTTAAAGACGCCTCCTGCAATGCACCATCGGTGTAAGATGGTCAGAAACGAGCATGGATCAAATGATGGTGTCGGGACTCCGGGCGTAGTCACCTGGGAAGCCGGAAATAAATCGGGGTAGTCGGCCGTAATGGCGACTAGAACATCGTCCATGCTAAGTTGATGGAACACCCCGTCGATCAGCTCCACCTTTATGTCCGGATCCTCTTCGGAGGCCGGATCAAGGGATCGTCCCGGATCCTCGGGCTGTGGAGTCAGGCTTTGTATGTCCTCCACGTCCCGGCGCAGCTCCTGCGCCAAAATCACAAAGTAAGACACTTGCCTTTGGAAATATGGATCGGATAGATAAACGTCGGCTTACCCAACTCCGAGGGTTATTCATGGAGAATCCATTCAATGGACTCGTGCGGAGGAAGTCCTCCTTCTCCCCCTTGTACAAGCCGGACAAGATCTTTACCAGATCGGCGGCCGATCCCGGCCCTCTGCGGCCGTGACGGGTGGCATCATCTTCCCCATTGAAATCCCACATGGGGTGGCCCCTATATTGGAGCGGCTGCACCCCTCGCATAATGCACATGGCCATGATTCCAATCATGGTCAATCCGGAGTGAGCCAATAACCTAATCCGGCCCATCAGATAATGGACGCTCCCATCATCTTCCCGTTAAGGGCTCTGCGGGCGCCAACTCAGGCGTTTATTCAAGGGAGCATTGCCGAACTCCGGGAGGCCGATCCGAACTGGGTCCAGCAAAGGGGCGTCCTCCATGTAGAACCATTCCGAAGGCCAGTCTTCAGACGCCTTCTTCGGGGTACCGGATATATATCCGGTCCCGGCGATGCGCCATATTTCAGCTCCGCCCACTTGATATATCGACCCCTCGTGAGAACGGGGTACGAGGCAAAACAATCTCTTCCACAGCGCAAAATGGGGCTCGATGCCCAAGAATAGCTCGCAAAGAGCTACGAAGCCTGTGATGTGCAGAATAGAGGCAGGCGTAAGGTGGTGAAGCTGGAGTCCGTAGAACCCCAGGAGCCCCCGGAGAAACGGATGTATGGGAAATCCAAGTCCCCTTATTAGATAAGGGACGAAGCATACCCGCTCTCCTTTGGAAGGGTTGGGGACGCTCTCCACCTGCTTTCCACCCCTGAAGGTGGCCAGTCCGGCTCGAACCGGAACCATGAAGGCTGGGGTAAGATATCCCTCGGTCTGGAGCGTCACTAGCTCACTGTGTGGAACTGAGCATCTCCCCCAATCTCCTAGCTGAGGGCTAGGAGCGCGAGAGGAGGAGCCGCGTCGACTATCCATGATGGAATGGATTTTTGTTAGAGGCGCTTCGATGAGTACTTGCGGAAGGAGGATGGTGTGAGTTGGATCTAGATCCTCACCTCTCTTATAGGTGGCTCGTTCGCGCGGCTAGGGGGTAAAATGTAAAAATACCCTAGCTTTTCACATTCATACGACATGTGGAAGAGGGCCATTATTGGATGTAGAAGCCAAGGAGCGCAACATTTATAAGGAAGCCGAACACTATTCGGCAGGTACATGAAGTTTGAAGGAGAACCCGCCTTGCAACGCCGAAGACAATATGCGCGCCGGACTCGTCGTCATTGAAGCCTGGTTCGGGGGCTACTGAGGGAGTCCTGGACTAGGGGGTGTCCGGATAGCCGAACTATCATCATCGGCCGGACTCCAAGACTATGAAGATACAAGATTGAAGACTTCGTCCCGTGTTCGGATGGGACTTTCCTTGGCGTGGAAGGCAAGCTTGGCGATACGGATATGTAGATCTCCTACCATTGTAACCGACTTTGTGTAACCCTAGCCCTCTCTGGTGCCTATATAAACCGGATGGTTTAGTCCGTAGAAGAACAACAATAACAACAATCATACCATAGGCTAGCTTCTAGGGTTTAGCCTCCTTGATCTCGTGGTAGATCTACTCTTGTAACATCCACATCATCAATATCAATCAAGCAGGACGTAGGGTTTTACCTCCATCAAGAGGGCCCGAACCTGGGTAAAACATCGTGTCCCTTGTCTCCTATTACCATCCGCCTAGACGCACAGTTCAGGACCCCCTACCCGAGATCCGCCGGTTTTGACACCGATAGGAGGGCTGATCTGGAGTCCGTTCGGGGCTCCGGAGAGGGGGATTCGTCGCCGTCGTCATCATCAACCATCCTCCATCACCAATTTCATGATGCTCACCGCCGTGCGTGAGTAATTCCATCGTAGGCTTGCTGGACGGTGATGGGTTGGATGAGATTTATCATGTAATCGAGTTAGTTTTGTTAGGGTTTGATCCCTAGTATCTATTATGTTCTGAGATTGATGTTGCTATGACTTTGCTATGTTTAATGCTTGTCACTAGGGCCCGAGTGCATGATTTCAGATCTGAACCTATTATGTTTTCATGAATATATGTGTGTTCTTGATCCTATCTTGCAAGTCTATAGTCACCTACTATGTGTTATGATCCGGCAACCCCGAAGTGACAATAATCGGGACCACTCCCGGTGATGACCATAGTTTGAGGAGTTCATGTATTCACTATGTGCTAATGCTTTGTTCCGGTTCTCTATTAAAAGGAGGTCTTAATATCCCTTAGTTTCCAATAGGACCCCGCTGCCACGGGAGGGTAGGACAAAAGATGTCATGCAAGTTCTTTTCCATAAGCACATATGACTATATACGGAATACATGCCTACATTACATTGATGAACTGGAGCTAGTTCTGTGTCACCCTATGTTATGACTGTTACATGACGAACCGCATCCGGCATAATTATCCATCACTAATCGGGTGCCTACGAGTTTTCCATATACTAGTTCTCGCTTATTTACTTTTCCGTTGCTACTGTTACAATCGCTACAAAATACCAAAAACATTACTTTTGTTGTCTTTACTTTTGTTACCGTTACCACCACTATCATATTACTTTGCTACTATACACTTTGCTACAGATACGAAGTTTCCAGGTGTGGTTGAATTGACAACTCAGCTGCCAATACTTGAGAATATTCTTTGGCTCCCCTTGTGTCGAATCAATAAATTTGGGTTGGATACTCTACCCTCAAAAACTGTTGCGATCCCCTATACTGGTGGGTTATCAAGACCTTTTTCTGGCGTTGTTGCCGGGGAGCATAGCTCTATTCTTTGAGTCACTTGGGATTTATATCTGCTGGACACTATGAAGAACTTGAAAGACGATCGAACTACTATTTTGCCCTCAACTACGAGGGGAGGTAAGGAACTGCCATCTAGCTCTGCACTAGATTCTCCTTCCGTTATAAGTAAGCTAGCGACACCTAAACCTGCTACTGCTATGAATTCTGATATGTCGCATGTTATTGATGATGCCACTTCTGCTATGCATGATACTTGTGATGAAACTACTTCTATGCTTGATACTACTGTGCCCCTTGGTGAATTTCTTGATGAGCAAATTGCTAGGTCTAAAGAAAGAGAAATTATCGAATCTGAATACGATGATGAGAGTGATGATGAAAATATGCCTCCTATTCCTAAGGGTTATCTTTTTGATGCAGAATGTTCTGCAGCTATTTTTGCTTGCCAGGATAGATATGAACTTAAGAGGTTGCTAGTTAAATGGAGTAAAGAATCTTTTAGAGATAGAATGAGACCCGACCCTGATTTTGCTACTTCACCTATCTGTGTTCCCAATAAGGATTATTATGATTTTTCTGTTGATCCAGATATAATTACTTTGGTTGAATCTGATCCTTTCTATGGCTATGAATCTGAAACTGTTGTGGCACATCTTACTAAGTTGAATGATATAGCTGCCCTGTTTGCTAATGATGAGAGATCGCGCTACCTTTATTTACTCAAAATATTTCCGTTCTCATTAAAGGGTGATGCTAAGATATGGTTTAATTCTCTTGATCCTGGTTGTGTGCAAAGTCCCCAGGATATGATTTATTACTTCTCTGCTAAATATTTCCCTGCTCATAAGAAACAAGCTGCTTTGAGGGAAATATACAACTTCGTGCAAATTGAAGAAGAGAGTCTCCCACAAGCTTGGGGGAGGCTTCTCAAGTTACTTAATGTTTTGCCTGATCATCCTCTTAAGAAACCTGAAATACTTGATATCTTTTATAATGGACTAACTGATGCTTCCAGAGACTACGTGGATAGTTGTGCTGGTTCTCTTTTCAGGGAAAGAACACTGGATGAAGCTGAAATTCTATTGAATAATATGTTGACAAATGAAAATAATTGGGCACCTCCTGAGCCACCTCCTGAGCCAGCTCCAGAGCCAATTACTGAGCCTATTCCTAAACCAACTCCGAAGAACAGAGGTGTTCTATTTCTCAGTCCCGAAGATATGCAAGAGGCAAAGAAATCTATGAAAGAAAAAGGTATTAAAGCTGAAGACGTTAAGAATTTACCTCCTATTGAAGAAATACATGGTCTTAATTTACCGCCTGTTGAAGAAGTATATGATCTCAATTACTTATTTACTGAAGAACCTCCAGATATCCCGACATAGGTAGTAAAGGTAAATTCTCTCTATAGATATGATAAAACTGAAGTCCCTCCTACTAAAATTGCTAGTCAGTGCTTGGATGAGTTTGATGACTTTATGTTTAAGAAAGATGACTTTAATGCTTATTTTGGTAGACAGTTAAAATAGAATACCTTTATGATTAAACGCTTGGGTGATTATATGGCTGATATTAGAGGTGAACTTAAACTTGTTAGCAAACATGCTTCTATGGTTACCACTCAAGTAGAACAAGTACTTAAAGCTCAGAAAGAAGTGCTTGATGAAATGAATAGTAATAAAAATGATTATGCTGTTAGAGTGGCTACTAGAACTGGTAGAACGACTCGGGAACCTTTGTATCCTGAAGGCCACCCTAAGAGAATCGAGCAAGATTCTCAGAGGAATAATATTGATGTACCTAGTTCTTCTAAAAGGAAGAACAAGAAAAATGATAGGACCTTGCAAACTTCTGGTGAGCCTATTACTGAACCACCTGAGAATCCAAATGATATTTCCATGTCTGATGCTGAAACACAATCAGGTGATGAACATGAACCTGGTGAAAATGTTAATGATAATGTTCATGTTGATGCTCAACCTAGTAATGATAATGATGTAGAAGTTGAACCTGCTGTTGATCTTGATAACCCATAATCAAAGAATCAACGTTATGATAAAAAAGACTTTGTTGCTAGGAAACATGGTAAAGAAAGGGAATCATGGGTTTAGAAACCCATGCCTTTTCCTCTGAAACCATCCAAGAAAAAGGATGATGAGGATTTTGAGCGCTTTGCTGAAATGATTAGACCTATCTTTTTGCGTATGCGATTAACTGATGTGCTCAAAACAAATCCTTATGCTAAGTACATGAAGGATATCATTACTAATAAAAGAAAGATACCTGAAGCCAAAATTTCCACCATGCTTGCTAATTATACTTTTAAGGGTGAAATACCAAAGAAACTTGGAGATCCTGGAGTACCTACTATACCATGCTCCATTAAGAGAAATTATGTTAAAACTGCCTTATGTGATCTTGGAGCCGGTGTTAGTGTTATGCCTCTTTCTTTATATCGTAGACTTGACTTGAATAAGTTGACACCTACTGAAATATCTTTGCAAATGACTGATAAATCAACTGCTATACCTATCGGTATTTGTGAGGATGTGCCTGTTGTGGTTGCAAACGTTACTATTTTAACGGACTTTGTTATTCTTGATATTCCCGAGGATGATAGTATGTCTATTATTCTTGGAAGACCTTTTCTTAATACTGCAGGGGCTATTATTGATTGCAACAAAGGCAATGCCACTTTTCATGTTAATGGCAATGAGCACACGGTACACTTCCCGAGGAAACAACCTCAAGTTTATAGTATCAACTCTATTGGAAAAATTCCATCGATTATATTTTGAGGTTTTGAATTTACTCTCCCTACTGTCAAGAAAAAGTATGATATTCTTATTATTGGGGATTTTCATATCCCCGTTGAGGTAACTTAGTCTTATTCAAAATTTCTCCAGTTCCGTGATTATTCAGAATGAGTTTGTTAACAAGACTTGATCAACCTTGTTAGTGGGTTCATTTTGATGATCACGAGATGGATGAAACTAGAAGCACAACCTTCTGTACCCTCTTTATATTTCCTTTTTATTTAGTAGAAATAAAGTAAAATAGTATTTTTTGTCTGTCTCCTGACTTATCCGTGCAATATAAAAATATCCCAAAAATAAAAGTCCTCAGAATGCCATGCCAATTTAATATGATTTTTTCGGGAATATTTGAGGATTTACTGTGCAAAAATTACCGCGGGGGGAGCTGCCACCTGGTCACGAGGGTGGAGGGTGCGCCCTACCCCCTGGGCGCGCCCCCTACCTCGTGGGCCCACGGTGGCCCTCCTCCACTTATTCCTGCACCCATCTTCTTCCTCTGTGTCACACAAACACGAAAAACCAACTCAAGCACGAGTTCCAGCCCCCGTTGCTATGATTTTCGATCTCCTTGCTCAAAGCACCTCTCGCAAAACTGCTTGGGGAGATTGTTCCTTGGTATGTGGCTCCTCCATTGGTCCAATTAGTTTTTGTTCTAGTGCTTTATTCTTTGCAAATTTGTGCTACATAGGTGACCATGTTCTTGAGCTTGCATGTCAAATTTATATAGTTCCAAGTAGTTCCAATGCTTTATATGGGCTCTTGGCACTTGTGGGAGTTGTTGCTATCAATTTTATTGAAGTTGGTTCACTTTTATTTGAAGTTACTAAAAATTTCAGAAATTTCTCAGAGGAAAGAATATGTTTAGGAGGATGTTCCAATGTGGCCCTTCAAGGAAGCAAGGCCCCAAGCTTGCAATACGTGATGCTGACGAGGAACCACCAAGAGACGCTCCTGTGAGGCCCTGTGAATGGCCTTTGGAAAATTTTATGAATCAAGTGGGAATCAAAGAAGAATTTAGCGCATATTTGCGCAACACCGGTCTTGAGGACTTTGAAGCTGACAAATGCCCCCAGTATCATGATCTCACAAGTTCATTTGTGAGGAGGTTTGAGTTTTCATCTTCGCGTAATTCTCCTTCAGTCATGTTTGACCTTTATGACAAATCTTATACCATGGACTTAGAGGATTTCACTTCTGCTTGCAAACTTCCATCATGGGGTAGTGTCAGGGATCCCCCTAAATCTGAATATAGAGACTTTCTTGCTAGAATAACTATGGGGGAATCTAGAGATATAACACAAGCCACTTTAGGGAGCATTCACTTTCCTGCTATACATTATTTTGCTCTCTTCATAGGTAGATGCATAAATGCTAAGGATGAAGCATGTCACATGTGTGTCCCTGATCTCAACATTCTCAGGAGTGCTGTGTTAGGAGACCAATCTTATCATATGGGAGCCATTGTAGCTCGCAGGTTGCATCAGAATAGACATAACGGAGATTTCTTTGGAGGAATTTATGTAACCCGCATAGCTATTTTTCTTGAGATAGACATTCGTGAGGGTGATATGGAGTTACCCCCTTCTTATTTAGATTTTGATTCTATGGTTTCCCACCAGTTTGTTGAGAGGACTGAACCACCTCTCCAGTATCGACTAATCTTTAACAAACGTCATGTAGTCCATATTGCTCTTCCTTCTCCTGCCTTCTTTGATTTTCAGACAAAAGGAAGATATATTATTACCAGAGAGGAGGCAGATGAGTACGAGAGGAGGGCGGAGGCTGCCCGACGCCACGCTACAGCTCAGGCGGCGATAGCAGCTGCATCATAGCGTGACCCCAGCTTCACCTACGGGTATCAGCCAGGCTATCCCTGGCAAGAGACCAACTTAGGCCAAAAGCCTAAGCTTGGGGGAGTACGTATTTCCCACCGACATTACATTTATGTTCACACACACTCATTGCTAGATGTCGGTGCTCATACCCTTTCACTGTAATATCCATGCTAGTTTATTTTCTTTTTCCTACTTTCTTCTTGTGTGTTTGATAAACCTTAAGAAAAACCAAAAAGAAATTAGTAGTAGTTTATTTCTTTGCTGTAGTAATTAAAGAGAAAACCCAAAAATATTTCCCGTTCTTCTTTTGCTTGTTGGGAGCTTTCCCGTGTAAATATTTTTTATTTCTTTTCCTTTCTTTGGGGGTCGAGAAGACTATATTGAAAATACTTAGTGGCTCTTATATGCATGATTGTTTATTTAACTTAGAGCCCATATTACTTGTCTTCTCTCTTTAGTTGAATGATAGCAGATTCCAGCTTAGTCCAATGCACGTGCACTCTTATTATTATACACATCGTTCGATCATGCAAGTGAAAGGCAATAATTAGGATATATGATGGACTTATTGGGATGAGAAAAGCTGGTATGAACTCAACCTCTCTTGTTTTTGTAAATATGATGATTCATCGTTCCTGATTCAGCTATTATGAAGTGAACATATTTGCAATAACATTTAGAGATTATAGTTGCTTGTGCCATGCTTGATTATCTATGAGTTATAATGGTTTACCTTGCGTTCCAACATGATATTAGAATGATTATGATGTGGTATGATGGGATGGTATCCTCCTTTAAATGAATTGAGTGACTAGACTTGGCACATGTTCACGCATGTAGTTGAATCAAATCAACATAGCCTTCATGATATTTATGTTCATGGTAGATTATATCCTACTCATGCTTGTATTCGGTGTAAATTAATTTTAATTCATGTTTACGACTGTTGTCGCTCTCTCAGTTGGTCGTTTCCCAGTCTTTTGCTAGCCTTCACCTGTACTAAGCGGGAATACTGCTTGTGCATCCAAACTCGTTAAACCCCAAAGTTGTTCCATATGAGTCCACTATACCTTCCTATATGCGGTATCTACCTGCCGTTCCAAGTAAATTTGTATGTGCCAAACTCCAAACCTTCAAATGAAATTCTGTTTTGTATGCTCGAGCAGCTCATGTTTCAACTAGGGCTGCCCTTATCTTCCATGTTAGGCGGTTATTCTCAAGAGGAGTGGACTCCGCTCCTCATTCACGAGAAAAATGGCTGGTCGCCGGGATGCCCAGTCCCATGATTTATGCAAACTAAATCAAAATAACTGCAAACAAAACTCCCCCTGGGACCCGTTGAATGTTGGAGGCACTCGTTGTTTCGAGCAAGCCATGGATTGATGCTTGTGGAGTAGGGGAGTATAAACTTTACCATTCTGTTTGGGAACCGCCTATAATTTGTTTAGCATGGAAGATATCGTCATCTCATAGTTGTTGCATTGACAGCAAAAGTATGCCGCTCAAAATGTTATTCAATCTCTATTTTAAAACCGAGCTCTGGCACCTCTACAAATCCCTGCTTCCCTCTGCGAAGGGCCTATCTATTTACTTTTATGTTGAGTCATCATCCTTCTTATTAAAAAGCACCTGCTGGAGAGCACACTGTCGTTTGCATTCATTATTATTGGTTTATATTGGGCATGACTTGACTGGATCTCTTTTACCATGAATTACAATGTTTAGTCAGTCCTTGATCTTTAAAGGTGCTCTGCATTTATGTTTTGCGGTCTCAGAAAGGGCTAGCGAGATACCATTTTGTTATATCATGTTATGATTATTTTGAGAAAGTGTTATCATCCGAGTTTTATTATTATGGCTCGCTAGCTGATTATGTTATTGATATGAGTAATTGTGAGACCTTTGTGTTATTGTTAGTATGGTTAGTTCATAATAATTGCTGAAACATGAATGCTGGCTTTTCATGTTTACAACAACAAGAGCAAACAGAGTTTGTAAAAGTTTTTCTTTTTCTCTTTCAGTTTGTCAGCTGAATTGCTTGAGGACAAGCAAGGGTTTAAGCTTGGGAGAGTTGATACGTCTCCGTCGTATCTACTTTTCCAAACACGTTTGCCCTTGTTTTGGACTCTAACTTGTATGATTTGAATGGAAATAACCCGGACTGACGCCGTTTTCAGCAGAATTGCCATGGTGTTGTTTTATGTGCAGAAAATAAAAGTTCTCGGAATGACCTGAAACTCCACGGAACACCTTAGAAAAAACAATGATAAAATCCTCGCCAAAGATGAAGACCAGGGGGCCCACACCCTATCCACGAGGGTGGGGGGCGCCCCCCCCCCCCCCCGGGCGCGCCCTCTACCTCGTGGGCCCCCTAGTGGCCCTCCAACGCCAACGCCAACTCTATATATTGGCTTTCGGGGAGAAAAAAATCAGAGAGAAGAAATCATCGCGTTTTACGATACGGAGCCGCCGCCAAGCCCTAATCTCTCTCAGGAGCGCTGATCTGGAGTCCGTTCGGGGCTCCGGAGAGGGGGATTCCTCGCCGTCGTCATCATCAACCATCCGCCATCCCCAATTTCATGATGCTCACCGCCGTGCGTGAGTAATTCCATCGTAGGCTTGCTGGACGGTGATGGGTTGGATGAGATTTATCATGTAATCGAGTTAGTTTTGTTAGGGTTTGATCCCTAGTATCCATTATGTTCTGAGACTGATGTTGCTATGACTTTGCTATGCTTAATGCTTGTCACTAGGGCCCGAGTGCCATGATTTCATATATGAACCTATTATGTTTTCATGAATATATGTGTGTTCTTGATCCTATCTTGCAAGTCTATAGTCACCTACTATGTGTTATGATCCGGCAACCCCGAAGTGACAATAATCGGGACCACTCCCGGTGATGACCATAGTTTGAGGAGTTCACGTATTCACTATGTGCTAATGCTTTGTTCTGGTTCTCTATTAAAAGGAGGCCTTAATATCCCTTAGTTTCCAATAGGACCCCGTTGCAACGGGAGGGTAGGACAAAAGATGCCATGCAAGTTCTTTTCCATAAGCACGTATGACTATATACGGAATACATGCCTACATTACATTGATGAACTGGAGCTAGTTCTGTGTCACCCTATGTTATGACTGTTACATGACGAACCGCATCTGGCATAATTATCCATCGCTAATCCAGTGCCTACGAGTTTTCCATATACTGGTTCTCGCTTATTTACTTTTCCGTTGCTACTGTTACAATCACTACAAAATACCAAAAACATTACTTTTGTTGTCTTTACTTTTGTTACCGTTACCACCACTATCGTATTACTTTGCCACTAAACACTTTGCTGCAGATACTAAGTTTCCAGGTGTGGTTGAATTGACAACTCAGCTGCCAATACTTGAGAATATTCTTTGGCTCCCCTTGTGTCGAATCAATAAATTTGGGTTGAATACTCTACCCTCGAAAACTGTTGCGATCCCCTATACTTGTGGGTTATCAATGTACATGCCCTCCGTGATAGAATCCCCCTCCGACAGGATGCCGGAAAAGGCCCCAAGATGGGATCTCACGGGAACAGAAGGTTGCGGCGGTGGTAAAGTGTTTTCGTGGATGCTTCTGGTGGTTTGGGAATATATGTGAATATATAGGAGGCAGAACTAGGTCAGGGGGGTCACGAGGGGCCACAAGGTAGGGGAGGGGCGCCCTCCACCCATGTCATCGCCCCATGGCTCTTCTGACTTGAACTCCAAGTCTCCTGGGTGTCTTCTGGTCTAAGAAAAATCATCGTAAAGTTTTATTCCGTTTGGACTCCGTTTAGTATTCCTTTTCTATGAAGCTCAAAAACAAGGAAAAACAGAAACTAGCACTGGGCTCTAGGTTAATAGGTTAGTCCCAAAAATAATATAAAATAGCATATTAATGCATATAAAACATCGAAAACAGATAATATAATAGCATGGAACAATCAAAAATTATTGGAGACGTATCAAGTATCCCCAAGCTTAATTCCTGCTCGTCCTCGAGTAGGTAAATGATAAAAATAGAATTTTTGATGTGAAATGCTACCTAACATATTTATCCATGTAATTTTCTTCATTGTGGCATGAATGTTCAGATCCATAAGATTCAAAACAAAATTTTAATATTGACATATAAACGATAATACTTCAAGCATACTAATAAAGCAATCATGTCTTCTCAAAATAACATGGCCAAAGAAAGCTATCCCTACAAAATCATATAGTCTGACAAGCCAAGCAATTGTTTCATACTTTTGGTGTTCTCAAACTTCTTCAACTTTCATGCAATACATGAGCGTGAGCCATGGACATAGCACTATAGGTGAAATAGAATATGGTGGTTGTGGAGAAGACAAAAAGGAGATAGGCTCACATCAACTAGGCATATCAACAGGATATGGAGATGCCCATCAACAGATATCAATGTGAGTGAGTAGGGATTGCCATGCAACTAATGCGCTATAGCTATAACTTTATGAAAGCTCAAAAAGAAACTAAGTGGTTGTTCATCCAAGTCGCTTGCTCACAAAGACGTAGGGCAATTTGAGGAAGCCCGTCATTGAAATATATAAGACAAATTCTATAATGAAAAATTCCCACTAGTACATGAAAGTGACAACATAGGAGACTCTCTATCATGAAGATCATGGTGCTACTTTGAAGCACAAGTGTGGAAAAAGGATAGTGACATTCCCCCTTCTCTTTTTTTTTCTCTTTTTTTGTGGGCTTCTTTGGCCTCTCTTTTTTCTTTTTTTTTTCTTTTTCGTCCGGAGTCTCATCCCGACTTGTGGGGGAATCATAGTGTCCATCATCCTTTCCTCACATGGGACAATGCTCTAATAATGATGATCATCACACTTTTATTTACTTACAACTCAAGAATTACAACTCGATACTTAGAACAAAATATGACTCTATATGAATGCCACCGGCGATGTACAGTGATGTGCAATGGCTCAAGAGTGACATGTATAAAAGTTTTTATGAACAGTGGCTTTGCCACAAATACTATGTCAACTACATGATCGTGCAAAGCAATATGACAATGATGGAACGTGTCATAATAAACGGAACGGTGGAAAGTTGCATGGCAATATATCTCGGAATGGCTATGGAAATGCCACAATAGGTAGGTATGATGGTTGTTTAGAGGAGGTATATGGTGGGTGTATGGTACCGGCGAAAGTTGCGCGGTACTAGAGAGGCTAGCAATGGTGGAAGGGTGAGAGTGTGTATAATCCATGGACTCAGCATTAGTCATAAAGAACTCACATACTTATTGCAAAAATATATTAGTCATCGAAATAAAGTACTACACGCATGCTCCTAGGGGGATAGGTTGGTAGAAAAAGACCATCGCTCGTACCCGACCGTCACTCATAAGGAAGACAATCAATAAATAAATCATGATCCAACTTCATCACATAACGGTTCGACATACATGCATGCTACGGGAATCACAAACTTTAACACAAATCATGCTCTGACCATCACGAGGGGCCCACAAGGTAGGGGGGTGCGCCCTACCCCCCTGGGCGCGCCCTCCACCCTTGTCGCCGCCTCGTGGCTCTTCTCACTTGAACTCCAAGTTTCCTGGGTGTCTTCTGGTCCAAGAAAAAATCATTGTGAAGTTTTGTTCCGTTTGGACTCCGTTTAGTATTCCTTTTTTGCGAAGCTCAAAAACAAGGAAAATGCATAAACTGGCACTGGGCTCTAGGTTAATAGGTTAGTCCCAAAAATAATATAAAATAGCATATTAATGCATATAAACATCCAAAACATATAATATAAGAGCATGGAATAATCAAAAATTATAGATACGTTGGAGACGTATCAGTGGTCGCTTCCCCTCCTTCGCTCGTGCATTACCAAGGTATATCATGAGAAGAAGGAAAGGAAGCGACCCCCCACGACAATAGTCGGCATCCTTCCTTCAAGAGTAGACTAAAAGTTACACAAGGAGCCCCGACAGAATGACAGTCAACCCATTACATATATCAAGTAATGACATAAAAAATGACCTTTGTTTTGCTGAAATATCATTTAATTCCTATTTTGGCAAATCACGGGCACTCAATATTTCCTACTTTATAGCAAAAGTCGTTAAAATCCACGAAAAATTCTGGCACAATCTTTGCTAAAACTAGACATATCGAGCGCCTGAAATTTGCCGGAACAAAAATTAATCAACATTCCTGCAAAATATAGGCCACTCGAAGTTTCGCTGCAAACAATAATAGCCAAGATAGCACTTGGGAAAGCACATAAACATGCTAGTACTACACAACACTACTCCACATATCACAGTAACAAATAAACCATCTAAATTTACTCACTGGACGACTATTGAGGATGCTGGTGATCTTCTGGGTGTCATCAAGCGGCACGTCAGTGATCTTCCCTGCACACAAATAAAATAACTATGTGATCTATGCGTGATATGCTAATCAAATCTTCAAATGGCTAGTAAATAGCAACGTATGAGAATTTATAGTAAACTACAAAGTAAGTGCCCTAATAGTAAACTACAAACTAAATGCCCAAAGTTGTTTCCTAAACCCTAAAAAAATGCCCTAATTTCGGAATATAACAAATACAAGACATTTTTTAAAATTCTACCAGCTAAATATAGTAAACTATAAACTATAATGTAGAAACTAAACTACAAACTATAAACTACTTCGGTAAAACTATAAAGCACAAACTATAAACTACAGGACATGTTTAGATAGAGAGGCGGGAGAGAGGAGAGAGGAGGAGGGGGGGATCGGCAGCGGCTGGAGGAGGAGGGAGAAGAAGGCGGCGACAGAGGCGGCTGGGCGTGCTCACCTAGGGCGTCAGCGGAGGCATGGAGGAGAACTGGTCAGGGGCTCAGGGAACGGCAACGATGCGTCAACGCGGGAGGAGCACGGTGACAATGCGACAACGGTGAGAGAGGGAGTGTGAGTGAGTGAGGAGAGGGAGAGTCGGGAGCCGAGGAAGAGGATAACGTAGCCGTAGCAGTGGCACGGTCGGGACCCCATTGCTGCTATCCTCTTAGTAGTAGCGCGTCTCCTGCAAAGCGCTCTGCTACTATACCTAGCCCAGTGGGTACGGTGGCCACCACTTAGCAGCAGTGCGTCACCCGCGCTACTGCTAAATGGATAGCAGTAGCGCGGTCAAAAGCCCGCGCTACTGTAAAGTTGCAGTAGCGCGTGCTTATGAACCGCGCTACTAATAAGCCTCCACCTATAAGGGTTTTGCTAGTAGTGCCTAAGAGCATCTACTGCCGGACTTGGCAAATTCGACCCCTCAAATGCCCACGGACGCGCCCGGACGCGACCGTGATGACCAGTCACGCCTCAAAAATGCATTCCACATCTGAATACCTTAAATCCATATTATTAGATGCAATGCAACGATCTTTGAGCGGAGCCTTGTCTGGTTCCGCTCCCCGCTCGCCCGGTTCCACCCTGGCCATGTCCAGCGGAAGGAGTCCGAGCGCTGCCATGCACGGGCCTCCTCCCGGGCGCAGTGGAGAATAAGCCGGACGACCATCTCTTCCTCGAGGCCGCGTGGGATGAGCTCGAGCTCGACGGATCTAGTGGTGAAGGAGTCGGATCCGTTGTCCGCCATGCCGAAAATGGCCGAAAGTCGCCGGAGACGAGCTTGGGTGGCGGAGGGGAGTGGAGTGAAGTGAAGTGGCTAGGGTTTGGTCCGGCGAGCGGATGGGGTCGGGTGGGCCAGCGTGGGCCGGATTTGGGCGCCCCCATATCTGCCCCATATTTGGGTTGGATATGAGGGGTGTGCGTCAGCCCGGGCATTTGAGGGTCATTTGAGGGGGGGTCGAGGTCGTGGCTCCGATGCTGCAGATTATGCCTGAGCTTCAGAACCTCTATGGGGAGCCCACTTCGCCTATTTCGATGGTGCTTCCTGAGAAGTGTTGGAAATATTCCCTAGAGGCAATAATAAATTAGTTATTATTATATTTCCTTGTTCATGATAATCGTTTATTATCCATGCTATAATTGTATTGACAGGAAACTCAGATACATGTGTGGGTACATAGACAACACCATGTCCCTAGTAAGCCTCTAGTTGACTAGCTCGTTGATCAATAGATGGTTACGGTTTCCTGACCATGGACATTGGATGTCGTTGATAACGGGATCACATCATTAGGAGAATGATGTGATGGACAAGACCCAATCCTAAGCCTAGCACAGAGATCGTGTAGTTCGTATGCTAAAGCTTTTCTAATGTCAAGTATCATTTCCTTAGACCATGAGATTGTGCAACTCCCGGATACCGTAGGAATGCTTTGGGTGTACCAAACGTCACAACGTAACTGGGTGGCTATAAAGGTGCACTACAGGTATCTCTGAAAGTGTCTATTGGGTTGGCACGAATCGAGACTGGGATTTGTCACTCCGTGTAAACGGAGAGGTATCTCTGGGCCCACTCGGTAGGACATCATCATAATGTGCACAATGTGACCAAGGGGTTGATCACGGGATGATGTGTTGCAGAACGAGTAAAGAGACTTGCCGGTAACGAGATTGAACAAGGTATCGGTATACCGACGATCGAATCTCAGGCAAGTACAATACCGCTAGACAAAGGGAATTGTATATGGGATCGATTGAGTCCTTGACATCGTGGTTCATCCGATGAGATCATCGTGGAACATGTGGGAGCCAACATGGGTATCCAGATCCCGTTGTTGGTTATTGACCAGAGAACGTCTCGGTCATGTCTGCATGGTTCCCGAACCCGTAGGGTCTACACACTTAAGGTTCGATGGCGCTAGGGTTATAAAGGAAGTTTGTATGTGGTTACTGAATGTTGTTCGGAGTCCCGGATGAGATCCCGGACGTCACAAGGAGTTCCGGAATGGTCCGGAGGTAAAGATTTATATATGGGAAGTCCTGTTTTGGTCACCGGAAAAGTTTCAGGTTTTTTCGGTAACGTACCGGGACCACCGGGAGGGTCCCGGGGGTCCACCAAGTGGGGCCACCAACCCCGAAGGGCTGCATGGGCCAAGTGTGGGAGGGGACCAGCCCCAGGTGGGCTGGTGCGCCCCCCCATAGGGCCCAAGGCGCATGGAAGTGGGGAAGGGGGGCAAACCCTAGGGCAGATGGGCCCTAGGGCCCACCCTAGGTGCGCCTCCCCCCTCTCCCCTTCTGGCCGCCACCCAGATGGGATCTGGGGGCTGCCGCCACCCCTGGGGAGGGAACCCTAGAGGGGGCGCAGCCCCCTCCCCTCCCCCTATAAATACTTGAGGTCTGGGGGCTGCCCAACACATGAGAACCTCTCCCTCTTGGCGCAGCCCTACCTCTCTTACTCCTCCTCTCCCGCGGTGCTTGGCGAAGCCCTGCTGGACTACCACGCTCCTCCATCACCACCACGCCGTTGTGCTGCTGCTGGATGGAGTCTTCCTCAACCTATCCCTCTCTCCTTGCTGGATCAAGGCGTGGGAGACGTCACCGGGCTGTACGTGTGTTGAACGCGGAGGTGCCGTCCGTTCGGCATTAGGATCTCTGGTGATTTGGATCACGATGAGTACGACTCCTTCAACCCCGTTCTCCTGAACGCTTCCGCTTAGCGATCTACAAGGGTATGTAGATGCACTCTCCTTCCCCTCGTTGCTGGTTTCTCCATAGATAGATCTTGGTGACACGTAGGAAAATTTTGAATTTCTGCTACGTTCCCCAACAGTGGCATCATGAGCTAGGTCTATTCCGTAGATTCTTTGCACGAGTAGAACACAAAGTAGTTGTGGGCGTTGATTTTGTTCAATATGCTTACCGTTACTAGTCCAATCTTGTTTCGACGGTATTGTGGGATGAAGCGGCCCGGACCGACCTTACACGTACACTTACGTGAGACAGGTTCCACCGACTGACATGCAATTGGTGCATAAGGTGGCTAGCGGGTGCCAGTCTCTCCCACTTTAGTTGGAACGGATTCGATGAAAAGGGTCCTTATGAAGGGTAAATAGCTATTGGCATGTCACGTTGTGGTTTTGCGTAGGTAAGAAATGTTCTTGCTAGAAACCCATAGCAGCCACGTAAAACATGCAAACAACAATTAGAGGACGTCTAACTTGTTTTTGCAGGGTATGCTATGTGATGTGATATGGCCAAGAAGAATGTGATGAATGATATGTGATGTATGAGATTGATCATGTTCTTGTAATAGGAATCACGACTTGCATGTCGATGAGTATGACAACCGGCAGGAGCCATAGGAGTTGTCTTTATTTATTGTATGACCTGCGTGTCATTATACAACGCCATGTAATTACTTTACTTTATTGCTAACCGGTAGCCATAGTAGTAGAAGCAATAGTTGGCGAGACAACTTCATGAAGACACGATGATGGAGATCATGATGATGGAGATCATGGTGTCATGCCGGTGACGATGATGATCATGGAGCCCCGAAGATGGAGATCAAAAGGAGAAAAATGATATTGGCCATATCATGTCACTATTTGATTGCATGTGATGTTTATCATGTTTATACATCTTATTTGCTTAGAGCGACGGTAGTAAATAAGATGATCCCTCATTAAAATTTCAAGAAAGTGTTCCCCCTAACTGTGCACCGTTGCGAAAGTTCGTCGTTTCGAAGCACCACGTGATGATCGGGTGTGATAGATTCTTACGTTCACATACAACGGGTGTAAGCCAGATTTACACACGAGAAACACTTAGGTTGACTTGACGAGCCTAGCATGTACAGACATGGCCTCGGAACACAAGAGACCGAAAGGTCGAGCATGAGTCGTATGGTGGATACGATCAACATGAAGATGTTCACCGATGATGACTAGTCCGTCTCACGTGATGATCGGACACCGCCTAGTTGACTTGGATCATGTAATCACTTAGATGACTAGAGGGATGTCTATCTGAGTGGGAGTTCATGAGATGAACTTAATTATCCTGAACATAGTCAAAAGATCTTTGCAAATTATGTCGTAAGCTCGCGCTTTAGTTCCACTGTTTAGATATGTTCCTAGAGAAAATATAGTTGAAAGTTGACAGTAGCGATTATGCGGACAGTAGAAAGCTTATGTCCTTAATGCACCGCTTAGTGTGCTGAACCCCAAACATCATCTGTGGATGTTGCGAACATCGAACATACACGTTTTGATAACTACGTGATAGTTCAGTTAAACGGTTTAGAGTTGAGGCACCAAAGACGTTTTCGAAATGTCGCGGAACATATGAGATGTTTCGAGGGATGAAATTGGGATTTCAGGCTCGTGCTCATGTCAAGAGGTATAAGACCTCCGATGATTCTCTTAGCCTGCAAACTAAGGGAGAAAAGCCTAATCGTTGAGCTTGTGCTCAGATTGTCTGAGTGCAACAATCACTTGAATCGAGTGGGAGTTGATCTTCCAAATGAGATAGTGATGTTTCTCCAAAGTCATTGCCACCGAGCTGCTAGAGCTTCGTGATGAACTATATCAAATCAGGGATAGATAAGATGATCCTTGAGGTATTCGCGATGTTTGACACCATGAAAGTAGAAATCAAGAAGGAGCATCAATTGTTGATGGTTGGTGAAACCACTAGTTTCAAGAAGGGCAATGGCAAGAAGGGACACTTCATGAAACGGCAAATCAGTTGCTGCTCTAGTGAAGAAACCCAAGGTTGAACCCAAACCCGAGACTAAGTGCTTCTATAATAAGGGGAACAGCCAATGGAGCAGAATTACCCTAGATACTTGGTAGATAAGAAGGCTGGCAAGGTCGATAGAAGTATATTGGATATACATTATGTTAATGTGTACTTTACTAGTACTCCTAGTAGCACCAGGGTATTAGATACCAGTTCGGTTGCTAAGTGTTAGTAACTCGAAATAAAAGCTACGAAATAAACGGAGACTAGCTAAAGGTGAGCTGACGATACGTGTTGGAAGTGTTTCCAAGGTTGATGTGATCAAGCATCGCACGCTCCCTCTACCATCGAGATTGGTGTTAAACCTAAATAATTGTTATTGGTGTTTGCGTTGAGCATGGACATGATTGGATTATGTCTGTCGCAATACGGTTATTCATTTAAGGAGAATAATGGTTACTCTGTTTATTTGAATAACACCTTCAATGGTCTAGCACCTAAAAGGAATGGTTTATTGAATCTCGATCGTAGTGATACACATTTTCATGCCAAAAAGGATATAAGATAGTAATGATAGTACCACTTACTTGTGGCACTGCCATGTAAGTCATATTGGTGTAAAACGCATGATGAATCTCCATGTTGATGGATCTTTGGACTCACTCGTGTTTGAAAAGTTTGAGACATGCAAACCATGTCTATTGGTGTATACGCATGAAGAAACTCCATGCAGATGGATTGTTTGGACTCACTTGATTTTGAATCACTTGAGATATGCAAATCATACCACATAGGCAAGATGACTGAAAAGCCTCGGTTTCAGTAAGATGGAACAAGATAGCAACTTGTTGGAAGTAACACACTTTGATGTGTGCAATCCAATGAGTGCTGAGGCTTGCAGTGAATATCGTTATGTTTTACTTCACAGATGATTTAAGTAGATACTGTATATTTACTTGATGAAACACAAGTCTGAATTATTGAAGGGTTCAAGTAATTTCAGAGTGAAGTTGAAGGTCATTGTGACAAGAGGATAAAATGTCTATGATATGATCATAGAGATGAGTATCTGAGTTGCGAGCTTTGGCACACAATTAAGACATTGTGGAAATTGTTTCACAATTAATACCGCCTAGAACACCATAGTGTGACGGTGTGTCCGAACATCATAGTTGCACCCTATTGGATATGGTGCATACCATGATATCTCTTATCGAATTACCACTACCGTTCATGGGTTAGGCATTAGAGACAAGCGCACTCACTTTAATAGGGCACCACGTAATTCCGTTGAGACGACACCGAACTATGGTTTGGAGAAACCTAAGTTGTTGTTTCTTAAAAGTTTGGGGCTGCGACGCTTATGTGAAAAAGTTTCAGGTTGATAAGCTCGAACCCAAAGCGGATAAAATGCATCTTCATAGGACACCCAAAACAGTTGGGTATACCTCCTAATTCAGATCCGAAAGCAATAGGGATTGTTTCTTGAATCGGGTCCATTCTCGAGGAAAGGTTTGTCTCGAGAATTGAGTGGGAGGATGGTGGAGACTTGATGAGGTTATTGAACCATCACTTCAACCAGTGTGTAGCAGGGCACAGGAAGTTGTTCCTGTGGCACCTACATCAATTGAAGTGGAAGCTTATGATAGTGATCATGAAGCTTCGAATAAAGTCACTACCGAACCTCGTAGGACGACAAGGACGCGTACTGCTTCAGAGTGGTACGGTGATCCTGTCTTGAAGGTCATGTTGCTGGACAACAATGAACCTACGAGCTATGGAGAAGCAATGGTGGGCCCATATTCCGACAAATGGTTAGAAGCCATGAAATCCGAGATAGGATCCATGTATCATAACAAAGCATGGACTTTGGTGGACTTTCCCAATGATCGGCAAGCCATTGAGATAAATGGATCTTTAAGAAGAAGACGGACGTGGACGGTAATGTCACCGTCTATGAAGCTCGACTTGTGGCGAAGAGTTTTTCACAAGTTCAAGGAGTTGACTATGATGAGGTTTTCTCATCCGTAGCGATGCTTAAGTCCGTCAGAATCATGTTAGCATTAGCTGCATTTATGAAATCTGGCAGATGGATGTCAAAACGAGTTTCCTTACCAGTTTTTCGTAAGGAAAGGTTGTATGTGATACAATCAGAAAGGTTTTGTCGATCCTAAGGATGCTAAAAGGTATGCTAGCTCCAGCGATCCTTCCATGGACTGGAGTACGCATCTCGGAGTTGGAATATACACTTTGATAAGATGATCAAAGATTTTAGGTTTATACAAGGTTTATGAGAAACTTGTATTTCCAAAGAAGTGAGTGGGAGCACTATAGAATTTCTGATGAGTATATGTTGTTTACATATTGATGATCAGAAATGATGTAGAATTTTCTGGAAAGCATATAGGGTTATTTGAAAGGTGTTTTTCAATAGAAAACCTGGAATAAGCTGCTTGAACATGGAGCATCAAGATCTATAAGGATAGATCAAAATGCTTAATAATACTTTCAAATGAGCACATACCTTGACATGATCTTGAAGGTGTTCAAGATGGATCAGTCAAAGAAGGAGTTCTTGCCTGAGTTGTAAGGTATGAAGTTAAGAGTTAAAGCTCGACCACGGCAGAAGAGAGAGAAAGGACGAAGGTCGTCCCCTATGCTTCAGACATAGGCTCTACAGTATGCTATGCTGAGTACCGCACCTGATGTGTGCCTTGCCACATGTCTGGCAAGAGGGTACAAAGGTGATCAAGGAGTGGATCACCAGATAGCAGTCAAAATTATCCTTAGAGGAATAAGGATATGTTTCTCGATTATGGAGGTGATAAAGAGTTTGATGTAAAGGTTACGTCAATGCAAGCTTTAACACCTATCCGAGTGACTCTGAGTAGCAAACCGGATACGTATAGTGGAACAACCATTTGGAATAGTTCCAAGTGGAGCGTGGAAGCAGCATTTACAATATGACATAGAGATTTGCGAAGTACATACGGACCTGAATGTTGCAGACCCGTTGACTAAAACCTCTCTCACAAGCAAAACATGATCAAACCCCAGAACTCATTGAGTCTTAATCACATGGTGATGTGAACTAGTTTAGTGACACTAGTAAACTCTTTGGATGTTGGTCACATGGAGATGTGACCTGTCAGTGTTAATCACATGGCGATGTGAACTAGATTATTGACTCTAGTGCAAGTGGGAGACTATTAGAAATATGCCCTAGAGGCAATAATAAATTAGTTATTATTATATTTCCTTGTTCATGATAATCGTTTATTATCCATGCTATAATTGTATTGACAGGAAACTCAGATACATGTGTGGGTACATAGACAACACCATGTCCCTAGTAAGCCTCTAGTTGACTAGCTCGTTGATCAATAGATGGTTACGGTTTCCTGACCATGGACATTGGATGTCGTTGATAACGGGATCACATCATTAGGAGAATGATGTGATGGACAAGACCCAATCCTAAGCCTAGCACAGAGATCGTGTAGTTCGTATGCTAAAGCTTTTCTAATGTCAAGTATCATTTCCTTAGACCATGAGATTGTGCAACTCCCGGATACCGTAGGAATGCTTTGGGTGTACCAAACGTCACAACGTAACTGGGTGGCTATAAAGGTGCACTACAGGTATCTCCGAAAGTGTCTGTTGGGTTGGCACGAATCGAGACTGGGATTTGTCACTCCGTGTAAACGGAGAGGTATCTCTGGGCCCACTCGGTAGGACATCATCATAATGTGCATAATGTGACCAAGGGGTTGATCACGGGATGATGTGTTGCGGAATGAGTAAAGAGACTTGCCGGTAACGAGATTGAACAAGGTATCGGTATACCAACGATCGAATCTCAGGCAAGTACAATACCGCTAGACAAAGGGAATTGTATACGGGATCGATTGAGTCCTTGACATCGTGGTTCATCCGATGAGATCATCGTGGAACATGTGGGAGCCAACATGGGTATCCAGATCCCGTTGTTGGTTATTGACCAGAGAACGTCTCGGTCATGTCTGCATGGTTCCCGAACCCGTAGGGTCTACACACTTAAGGTTCGATGATGCTAGGGTTATAAAGGAAGTTTGTATGTGGTTACCGAAGGTTGTTCGGAGTCCCGGATGAGATCCCGGATGTCACGAGGAGTTTCGGAATGGTCCGGAGGTAAAGATTCATATATGGGAAGTCCTGTTTTGGTCACCGGAAAAGTTTCGGGTTTTTTTGGTAACGTACCGGGACCACCGGGAGGGTCCGGGGGTCCACCAAGTGGGGCCACCAACCCGAAAGGGCTGCATGGGCCAAGTGTGGGAGGGGCCCAGCCCCACGTGGGCTGGTGCGCCCCCCCCCCCTACAGGGCCCAAGGCGCATGGAAGTGGGGAAGGGGGGCAAACCCTAGGGCAGATGGGCCCTAAGGCCCGCCCTAGGTGCGCCTCCCCCCTCTCCCCTTCTGGACGCCACCCAGATGGGATCTGGGGGCTGCCGCCACCCCTGGGGAGGGAACCCTAGAGGGGGCGCAGCCCCCTCCCCTCCCCCTATAAATACTTGAGGTCTGGGGGCTGCCCAACACACGAGAACCTCTTCCTCTTGGCGCAACCCTACCTCTCTTACTCCTCCTCTCCCGCGGTGCTTGGCGAAGCCCTGCTGGACTACCACGCTCCTCCATCACCACCACGCCGTTGTGCTGCTGCTGGATGGAGTCTTCCTCAACCTATCCCTCTCTCCTTGCTGGATCAAGGCGTGGGAGACGTCACCGGGATGTACGTGTGTTGAACGCGGAGGTGTCGTCCGTTCGGCATTAGGATCTCCGGTGATTTGGATCACGATGAGTACGACTCCTTCAACCCCGTTCTCTTGAACGCTTCTGCTTAGCGATCTACAAGGGTATGTAGATGCACTCTCCTTCCCCTCGTTGCTGGTTTCTCCATAGATAGATCTTGGTGACACGTAGGAAAATTTTGAATTTCTGCTACGTTCCCCAACAAGAAGATGGGGTCTCTTAGAGGGGACTTGGCGATGCCGACTGCGACCTCATCGTCTTCGTTGGAGCCGAGTCAGGCGCTCGCCTTTGTGGACCTTAGAGGTTTGGCAGCTACCACTGCTCTCTCACCTGAGGTTGTTGGCCTGGTGGCATCTGTTGGTGCTAAGGTTTATGAGGTAGGTGCTTGGGCACCTGTTTCTGTGGCGCCGAAGCCCGTCCGGTCTCCCATCTTTGACCGTGACGCTATGTTGGCACGTATTGACGAGGTGGTCTTCACGAAAAAGCTTGGTCGCTTGCTCGACGGCTTGGATGCAGCTTGTCCTGGGTTTGCCAAGACGATCGCTTGCCTTCTAGCGGAGGAGGTTTCTACGGGCAAAATGAAGAAGGCGAAGAAGGCTATCAGGAGCATAGGCAAGAAGAGTGACGGGCATCCACGGCTGCTTAATGGAGGATGCACAGTCTCTTCGTCATCCATCTTCGATTGACTCGCCTCTGTGGATTTGGTAGCCTTCGGTAGTTTGGTTGAGGGTTTGTTGTTGCATGTTATGTATGTTTGTCGGGTTGACCGTGGTGTCATGGAGTTCCTTTCTTAGTGAGTAGTCCGCATGTGGTCTATATGTATCGGTTTTCGCCCGGTTTTCTGTTAATTAACTGAACAATTCTTTTCTCCTTAATTAATCGATGAGGCAAATTTTTTGCCTCTCGTTTCAAAAAAAAATTAAACAGAGTTCATATGGGAACAAAGAACCGCTTCATCGAAAAGCTTGCATGCATGCACATGTACGTACTGTGCTGACCCGAAGCTGCAAGAGCAGATAGAAATTTTACCACTGATGACCGCGTGTAAATTAACTCGAAGCAAAGCTCGACGCGCTGCACATATGCCCGACAGCCACATCATCATCATGCATGCATTTGACAAGCTTTTCCCATGTGAGATCTGTTGCAAAATACAAATGTGCATGCAAGGAAACACTAATTGCTGATCAAATGTTCTTTCTCAGACTAATACAAATGTGCATGCAAGGAAACACCTTTTTTTACCTCTGGTTGCAATTTTGCCACAAATCAACCGCTGGTGGCAATGTAAATACCTCTGGTTGCAATTAAGGTGGACAGATTCATGAGACAAGAGGCTTATTTCAGTCAAGAAGAAGTGTGAAAAAACTTGGGGCTTAAGAGCATCTCCAACAGCCGCGCTAAAGCGCCGCGCGCAAAAAACCTGTTAGCGCGCGCGCTGCGGTTGGTTTTGCGCGCCCGCCTGCGCTGGCTCCAGCAGCGGCGCTATAATGCAGCGCGCGCGCCGCTCCAGCAGGGCGCAAAAATACAGCGCGCGCGCCGCACAAACCACATGTACATTTCAAAAAAGATGAGCAAAAATAATCAAACAAACAAAATAAAAATCAATAACAAATAGTTCAAAATAAATCATTACAACTCAAACAAATAGTTTATCGTTCAGTACAATAACAAATAGTTCAAAATAAATTATTACAACACAATAAATAGTTCATGAACAATACAATGTCGAGTGCAGATATCATCATGCTCTTTGCCGTCCATGCCATGCCCACCACTCTTCAATTAGATCATTCTGAAGTTCCTTGTGCGTTGCGGGACGCCGAATGGCATGATAGGAGGCAACAAAACGGGCTACCCTTTCAGCCCTCCGCCGCACTCGCACGGGATGTCCCAAGAGCTCATACTGTGAGTAGTCTAAATCTTGGCCACGCTCATTCTCGATGATCATGTTGTGCATGATCACACAAGCGTGCATGATGTACCAAAGCATTTTTTGATCCCAAAATCTTGCCGGTCCTCTCACAATAGCAAATTGGGCTTGCAAAATCCCAAATGCTCTCTCCACATTTTTTCTAGCCGCCGCCTGAGCATTGTGGAAATCAAGATTTTTCTTACCTTCCGGTTTTTTCAACGGCTTCACGAAGGTTTGCCACTTTGGATAGATGCCATCCGCTAGATAGTAGCCATAGTTGTACGTACGGCCATTTGCTACAAACTGCACAGGTGGCAACTCACCGTTTGCAATCTTATTCATCAGTGGTGACCGGTTGACAACATTGATATCATTCAAAGATCCAGGCATTCCAAAGAATGCATGCCAAATCAAAGTCTCCTGATCGGCCACCGCTTCAAGGATTATAGTGGAAACCTTTTTTTGGCCGTGGAATTGCCCATGCCATGCCTTTGGACAATTCTTCCAACTCCAATGCATGCAATCTATTGAGCCAAGCATGCCAGGAAAGCCGCGCGCTTTGTTCATCGCCAATAGCCTTGCGGCGTCTTCAGCAGTGGGAGATCTCAAATACTCCTCGCCAAACACTAGCAACGACATGATGGCTTGGCTCTCACCCATAGCAAACACTTCAGCAGTGACACACATGATGGCTTGGCTCTCACCCATAGCCAAATGATCATCAACTAGATCAGCCGGGATACCGTATGCCAACATACGCAAAGCAGCTGTCACCTTCAGAAAAGTGCTATGCCCGAGCTCTCCGGCGGCATTCCTCCTTTGCTGGAAAAACCGGTCATGGCTCGCTAGTTTCTCTGCAATGCGCCTGAACAAGTCGGTGCTCATCCTAAACCGGCGACGAAAATACGACTCCGGGTATATGGGATTCTCCACAAAATAGTTCTTCATCAATCTGTTATGGGCATCAATCCTATCTCTCCAAATTTTCTCCCGACCCATAACCGAACCACCGTGCTTCGGTTTTTTATTGATATGCATAGCTACGATCATTGCAAGATCCTCCTCCTCTTCCATATCAAATTCTTCTTCGGAAGAATCATACGATGAACTCATCTACAATTTTCAATACTATACTATAAAAACTACAATTCAAAACATGCACCAAATTCATGAAGTTTGAGCAATACATACCTTGTAGGCGTTTTGTCAAACACCTTGCGGGCGCGGCGCGGCAGCGAGCGCTCGGGCGCTGTTCCTCGGACGACGGAGGCGCGCGGGCGCCGGCGGTACTAGGAGGGGATGGGCGGAAGCGCGGGCGCGCGGGGATAGGCCGGGGAAGCCTGAGACGGTCGCCGGGGTGCGCGGGCGGCGGCGGCGACGCGGCCGGTCGGGGGTGAAAGCGCGAGAGGAAGAGCGGGTGCGAGCGCTCGAGTGTGCCGCGCGCTGTAGTGGGCGCCCGAAATACGCCGCGCGGGTAAGTGTTTTTGACCGCGCCCAACCCGTTTTAGCGCGCGCGCCGTTTTTGCGCGCCCGCTGAAACGCCTTGACGCGTTGCGCGCGCGCTAAAACGACCTATTTTGCGGCCGGCGCTAGTTTAGCGCGGCTGTTGGAGATGCTCTGAGGATGAAACGTTCCGCTCGATCCTTGCCAAGCATAACGTCCAAGGGGAAGATACCAAGGAGACGGGCAATTTACATGGGGTTGCAACCTGCAACAGTAGCTGACGAGAGGCATCAGGGGGCGTCAGGGCAGGAGCACTAGCAACGTTTTCCCGTCCAAGTTCGTTGGTCAGAATGAAGCCGGACAAAATTGTTGCCAGCCAGTGACAACTGCAGAAGCCCAGGACTCCAGCGAGTGGCAGCGGCAGCATCATGGAAATGTGAAAAGTTACCGCGCGCACACACACACATGCTGCACAATGTGGCGCCGCTGGCATCCATGCCGGGGAACCAGAGGCAGATCATGGGGGAGAGAGAGGGGGAGGGAGATGCTAGGTAGGTGGTGAGCTGTTGATGACGATGGTGCAAGAGGACAGGGGAGTACTTGGGCAATGGCAGGCGGCCATGGGCAGAGAGCCAGGCCAGGCAGATGAGGACTGGAGAGCGGTCAAAGGAATCTCACCGCGCCTAGCAGCTAGCTCGCCCGCCAGCTCTCTGGCTCGCTGCTGCTGCTGCGGCTCAGCAATGGCAAATGGCACGTCAAGGTCAGGCAGGGCGAGCTGGAGCTCGTGGTACGTCAAAGGCTGGCGCTGTGGCCGTGCTGTGCTGGGCGCGCTCGCGGCCAAAGCGGTGTACGTCGTCGTCGTCAGAGTCTCTGTCTCTCTCGCTCTCTCGTCGAGAAATTTCAAACATGTTCGGCGGCGATCGAGCCGGCCCGGTCCTGGCTTGACGTCGGCGGCAGCTTCATGCATGCCGGACTCCCCCAGCGGTGGCCGGCGGGCCGCGCGCCGGTGACGGGCATGGCCGCCAGCCACCCCGTGACAGCGGCTGGAATCTTTGGGTTCTTTTCTGCTGTTCAACGTTGCCCGCGTAGTGTAGCCGCGCATAGCTGATTAGCATTATTCGACGGGAACTTTCATCTGGGATAATAATCGGTCGCACTATACTACCAGTACGGAACTGCGGCAGCAGTGGCGGAGCAGTCATGAGTTCAGGGGATGGGCAACGGAGCCACTGCACTGTGCCTCCGGTTCAATACTCGAAAAGCCATGGAAAAGTTCGAGTTTGTCCGAGAAATTCACAAAGCATGCATCTGCCGTCTCATTTCATAAGATTGCAAGAGAAAGCTCAAGCAACATATGAAGAAAAGTATAGCGCTATAAAAATAATTATCATTAAAAAAACACGCAATAATATATATTTGTATATATAATTAACTCACATTCTCGACCGTGTAGCTGCCGGAATTCGTCAGCGCAAGCACATACCCATGCAAGGCCAACTCTAACTGACCCCCTGTCGGGCCGTAAGGGAGGATAAATTCAGTTTTCCTCCCTTACACCGCACCCAGTCGATCCTCTAAACCGGTTAGTGGAGTAAAAAATTTACTCCACCGCCGAACCCCCCCCCCCCCCCCACCCTCCAATCTCTCTAAATATCCTCACCCCTCGCGCGACTGAGGAAAACACCCCGCCTTCGCGCCGGCTTCACTCCTGCCGCACCCCCCTACCACCACCGATGACTGCCCTCCCGCCGGAATGGATAGCCCGAGCCCTTCCGCCACCCCGCCGGCAACCGCCCCACGCCGAAGAAAACTTTGGGGATGAAAAAGGTACACCGGGTTCAAGCTCCGGCTCTAACCGCGGCAATGGTCGCTGGGGTGGCAACCGCCTCCTTGGGGACGGCCCTGACCAAGGAGGCCGCGAAGAAGAAGAAGAAGAAGAAGAAGAAGAAGAAGAACGCTACAACGGCGCATCGTCCACGATCGGGGCCTCGTGCAGCGTCTCCGGCGACCCCTACGACCACTGCTCTGGGGCGTCCGGCAGCCGCAACCGGCAACAAGGGTTGCGGCTGCCAAGTGCTCAATGAAATGCCGACAAGGTAACGAAAAACAGCTTTCACATTTTGGCCAAAGGTGATTGTTGGTGGCCGGTGGTGATGTAGTTTGTTTGTTTTGTAGTCATCGTGCGAAGATGGACACGGCCGAATTCTTAGCGTCTTTGGAGTCCTCGACAACAATGGGGCGGCCAAAGGAGAGGGGGTGGTCAACAAGGAGGAGCTTGTGAAGGTGACCGAAGCAAGCATGCGGTCGTCAAGGTCACACACTGCCAACTACAATCAAGTTGAAGATGTTGTGAACCACTACAACAACTCCGTGGAGGTGCAATCTGTTGGGGAACGTAGCAGAAATTCAAAATTTTCTACGCATCACCAAGATTAATCTAGGGAGATTCTAGCAACAAGAGAGAGAGGGAGTGTATCTTCATATCCTTGAAGATCGCTAAGCGGAAGCGTTACAAGAACGCGGTTGATGGACTCGTACTCGTGATGATTCAAATCGCGGAAGATCCGATCTAGCGCCAAACGGACAGCGCCTCCGCGTTCAACACACGTACAGCCCGGGGACGTCTCCTCCTTCTTGATCCAGCAAGGGGAGAGGAGAAGTTGAGGGAGAACTCCGACAGCACGACGACATGGTGGTGGTGGAGCTCGTGGTATTCCTGCAGGGCTTCGCCAAGCACTACGGAGTAGGAGGAAGAGTTGGAGGAGGGAGGGGCTGCGCCAAAAGCAAGGGTGCTGCAGCCCTCCCACCCCCCTCTATTTATAGGGTGAAGGGGAGAGGGGGACGGCCTCCCTAGATCCCATCTAGAGGGAGCGGCGGCCAGGAGGGGGAAACTTGCCCCCCAAGCAAGGTGGAGGCGCCCCCTCCCCTAGGGTTTCCAAACCTAGGCGCCTTGGACCCTTGGGGGGGGGGGGCGCACCATCCCACTAGGGGGCTGGTTCCCTTCCATATTCAGCCCATTAAGTCCCCCAGGGCAGGTGGCCCCACCCGGTGGACCCCCGGACACCTTTCGGTGGTCCCAGTACAATACCGATAACCCCCGAAACCATTCTGGCGACTGAAACTGGACTTCCCATATATAAATCTTCACCTCCGGACTATTTCAGAACTCCTCGTGACGTCCGGGATCTCATCCGGGACTCCGAACAACCTTCAGTAACCACATACTATTTCCCATAACAACTCTAGCGTCACCGAACCTTAAGTGTGTAGACCCTACGGGTTCGGGAATCATGCAGACATGACCGAGACGTTCTCTGGCCAATAACCAACAACGGGATCTGGATACCCATGTTGGCTCCCACATGTTCCACGATGATCTCATCGGATGAACCACGATGTCGGGGATTCAATCAATCCCGTATATAATTCCCTTTGTCAATCGGTATGTTACTTTCCCGAGATTCGATCGTCGGTATCCCAATACCTCGTCCAATCTCGTTACCGGCAAGTTACTTTACTTGTTCCGTAATGCATGATCCCGTGACTAACTACTTAGTCACATTGAGCTCATTAAGATGATGCATCACCGAGTGGGCCCAGAGATACCTCTCCGTCATACGGAGTGACAAATCCCAGTCTCGATTCGTGCCAACCCAACAGACACTTTCGAAGATACATATAGTGCACCTTTATAGCCACCCAGTTACGTTGTGACGTTTGGTACACCCAAAGCATTCCTACGGTATCCGGGAGTTGCACAATCTCATGGTCTAAGGAAATGATACTTGACATTAGAAAAGCTTTAGCAAACGAACTACACGATCTTGTGCTATGCTTAGGATTGGGTCTTGTCCATCACATCATTCTCCTAATGATGTGATCCCGTTATCAATGACATCCAATGTCCATGATCAGGAAACCATAACCATCTATTGATCAACGAGCTAGTCAACTAGAGGCTCACTAGGGACATGTTGTGGTCTATGTATTCACACATGTATTACGGTTTCCAGTTATTACAATTATAGCATGAACAATAGGCAATTATCATGAACAAGGAAATATAATAATAACCATTTTATTATTGCCTCTAGGGCATATTTTCAACAGTCTCCCACTTGCACTAGAGTCAATAATCTAGTTCACATCACTATGTGATTGTAATGAATTCAACACCCATGGGGTTTGATCATATCTCGCTTGTGAGAGAGGTTATTAGTCAACGGGTCTGAACCTTTCAGATCCGTGTGTGCTTTACAAATCTCTATGTCATCTTGTAGATGCAGCCACCACGCTCTATTTGGAGCTATTCCAAATAACTGTTCTATTATACGAATCCGGTTAACTACTCAGAATCATCCAGATTAGTGTCAAAGTTTGCATCGGCATAACCCTTTACGACGAACTCTTTTACCACCTCCATAATCGAGAAAATTCCTTAGTCCTCTAGTTACTAAGGATAACCTTGACCGTTGTCCTGTGATCTATTCCTGGATCTCACTTGTACCCCTTGAATAACTCATGGCAAGGCACACTTCAGGTGCGGTACACAGCATAACATACTGTAGAGCCTACGTCTAAAGCATAGGGGACGACCTTCGTCCTTTCTCTCTCTTCTGCCGTGGTTAGATCTTGAGTCTTACCCAATACTCATGTTGGGGAACATAATAATTTCAAAAAAATTCCTACGCACATGCAAGATCATGGTGATGCATAGCAACGAGAGGGGAGAGTGTTGTCCACGTACCCTCATAGACCGAAAGCGGAAGCGTTAGAACAACGCGGTTGATGTAGGCGTACGTCTTCACGGCCCGACCGGTCAAGCACCGAAAACACGGCACCTCCGAGTTCTAGCACACATTCAGCTCGATGACGTCCCTCGAACTCCGATCCAGCCGAGTGTCGAGGGAGAGTTCCGTCAGCACGACGGCGTGGTGACGATGATGATGTTCTACCGTCGGAGGGCTTTGCCTAAGCACCGCTACAATATTATCAAGGAGGACTATGGTGGAGGGGGGCACCGCACACAGCTAAGAGATCAATGATCTGTTGTTGTGTCTAGAGGTGCCCCCTGCCCTCGTATATAAAGGAGCAAGGGGGGAGGGGGCGGCCGGCCAGGGAGGTTCCTTGTTGGATTAGGAGAAGGGGGGAAAGAGGAGGGAGAGAGAGGAAGGAAAGGGGGGCGCCGCCCCCCTCTCCTTGTCCTATTCGGACTAGGTAGGGGAGGGGAGCGCGGCCCTACCCTGGCCTCCTATCCTCTTCTCCACTAAGGCCCACTATGGCCCATTAAGCCCCCGGGGGATTCCGGTAACCTCCAAGTACTCCGGTAAAATCCCGATTTCACCCGGAACACTTCCGATATCCAAATATAGGCTTCCAATATATCAATCTTCATGTCTCGACCATTTCGAGACTCCTCGTCATGTCCGTGATCATATCCGGGACTCCGAACAACCTTCGGTACATCAAAACTCATAAACTCATAATATAATCGTCATTGAAACTTTAAGCATGCGGACCCTATGGGTTCAAGAACTATGTAGACATGACCGAGACACGTCTCCCGTCAATAACCAATAGTGGAACCTGGATGCTCATATTGGCTCGCACATATTCTACGAAGATCTTTATCGGTCAAACCACATAACAACATACGTTTGTTCCCTTTGTCATCGGTATGTTACTTGCCCAAGATTCGATCGTCGGTATCTCAATACCTAGTTCAATCTCGTTACCGACAAGTCTCTTTACTCGTTGTGTAATACATCATCTCGCAACTAACTCATTAGTCACATTGCTTGCAAGGCTTATACTGATGTGCATTACCCCGAGGGCCCAGAGATACCTCTCCGACAATCGGAGTGACAAATCCTAATCTCGAAATACGTCAACTCAATAAGTACCTTCGGAGACACCTGTAGAGCACCTTTATAATCACCCAGTTATGTTGTGATATTTGGTTGCACACAAAGTGTTCCTCCGGTAAACGAGAGTTACATAATCTCATAGTCATAGGAACATGTATAAGTCATGAATAAAGCAATAGCAACATACTAAACGATCAAGTGCTAAGCTAATGGAATGGGTCAAGTCAATCACATCATTCTCTTAATGATGTGATCCCGTTAATCAAATGACAACTCATGTCTATGGCTAGGAAACTTTAACCATCTTTGATTCAACGAGCTAGTCAAGTAGAGGCATACTAGTGACACTCTGTTTGTCTATGTATTCACACATGTATCAAGTTTCCGGTTAATACAATTCTAGCATGAATAATAAACATTTATCATGAAATAAGGAAATAAATAATAAATTTTTTATTACCTCTAGGGCATATTTCCTTCAGTCTCCCACTTGCACTAGAGTCAATAATCTAGTTCACATCACTATGTGATTTAACACCAATATTCACATATGTATGTGATTAATACCCATAGTTCACATCGTCATGTGATCAACACCCAAAGGGTTTACTAGAGTCAATAATCTAGTTCGCATCTCTATGTGATTAACACCCAAAGTGTACTAAGGTATGATCATGTTTTGCTCGTGAGAGAAGTTTAGTCAACGGGTCTGTCACATTCAGAGTCGTATGTATTTTGCAAATATTCTATGTCTACAATGCTCTGCATGGAGCTACTCTAGCTAATTTCTCCCACTTTCAATATGTATCCAGATTGAGACTTAGAGTCATCTGGATCAGTGTAAAAGCTTGTATCAATGTAACTCTTTACGACGAACTCTTTTATCACTTCCATAATCGAGAAACTTCTCCTTAGTCCTCACTAAGGATATTCTTGACTGTTGTCCAGTGATTTACTCTTAGATCAAAATTGTACTCCCTTTCCAAACTCAGAGCAAGGTATACAATAGGTCTGGTACACAACATAGCATACTTTATAGAACCTATGACTGAGGCATAGGGAATGACTTTTCATTCTCTTTCTATTTTCTGCTATGGTCGAGTTTTGAGTCTTACTCAACTTCACACCTTGCAACACAGGCAAGAACTCCTTCTTTGACTGTTCTATTTTGAATTACTTCAAAATCTTATCAAGGTATGTACTCATCAAAAAATCTTATCAAGCGTCTTGATCTATCTCTATAGATTTTGATGCTCAATGTGTAAGCAGCTTCATCGAGGTCTTTCTTTGAAAAACTCCTTTCAAATACTCCTTTATGCTTTCCAAAAAATTCTACATTATTTCTAATGAACAATATGTCATTCACATATAGTATTAGAAATGCTACAGATCTCCCACTCACTTTCTTGTAAATACAGGCCTTTCCAAAAGTCTGTATAAAACCATATGCTTTGATCAATTTATCAAAGCGCATATTCCAACTCCGAGATGCTTGCACCAGTCCATTGATGGATTGCTAGAGCTTGCACATTTTGTTAGCACCTTTTGGATCGACAAAACCTTCTGGTTGCATCATATACAACTCTTCTTCTAGAAATCCATTCAGGAATGCAGTTTTGACATCCATTTGCCATATTTCATAATCATAAAATGCGGCAATTGCTAACATGATTCGGACAGACTTAAGCATCGATACGAGTGAAAATCTCATCATATTCAACACCTTGAACTTGTCAAAACAAAACTTTTTGCGACAAGTCGAACTTTGTAGATAGTAACACTACTATCAGTGTTTGTCTTCCTCTTGAAGATCAATTTATTTTCTATGGCTTGCCGATCATCGGGCAAGTCCACCAAAGTAAATACTTTGTTCTCATACATGGATCCCATCTCAGATTTCATGGCCTCAAGCCATTTCACGGAATCTGGGCTCATCATCGCTTCCTCATAGTTCGTAGGTTCATCATGGTCTAGTAACATGACTTCAGAACAGGATTACCGTACCACTCTGGTGCGGATCTTAATCTGGAAGATTCTACAAATTTTGGTAGTAACTTGATCTGAAGTTTCATGACCATCATCATTAGCTTCCTCACTAATTGGTGTAGGAATCACTGGAACCAATTTCTGTGATGAACTACTTTCCAATTCGGGAGAAGGTACAATTACCTTATCAAGCTCTACTTTCCTCCCACTCACTTCTTTCGAGAGAAAGTCCTTCTCTAGAAAGGATCCATCTTAGCAACGAATAACTTGCCTCCGATTCTGTGATAGAAGGTGTACCCAATAGTTACCTTTGGGTATTCTATGAAGACGCACTTCTCCGATTTGGCTTCGAGCTTATCAGGTTGAAACTTTTTCACATAAGCATCACAACCCCAAACATTAAGAAACGAAAACTTTGGTTTATTGCCAAACCACAGTTAATAAGGCATCATCTCAACAGATTTTGATGGTGCCCTATTTAAAGTGAATGCAGCTGTCTCTAATGCATAACCCCAAAACGATTGTGATAAATCGGTAAGAGATATCACAAATCGCACCATATCCAATAAAGTGTGGTTATGACGTTCGGACACACCATAACGCTGTGGTGTTCCAGGTGGTGTGAGCTTGTGAAACTATTCCACATTGTTTTAATTGAAGACCAAACTAGTAACTCAAATATTCGTCTCCGCAATCAAATCGCAGAAAACTTTATTTTCTTGTTATGATGATTTTCCACTTCACTCCGAAATCTTCGAACTTTTTCAAATGTTTCAGACTTATGTTTCATCAAGTAGATATACCCATATCTGCTCAAATCATTTGTGAAGGTCAAAAAATAACGATACCCGCCAAGAGCCTTAATACTCATTGGTCTGCATACATTAGTATGTATTATTTCCAACAAGTCAGTAGCTCGTTCCATTGTTTCGGAGAACGGAGTTTTAGTCATCTTGCCCAAAAGGCATGGTTCGCAAGCATCAAATGATTCATAACCAAGTGATTCCGAAAATCCATCTTTATGGAGTTTCTTCATGCGCTTTACACCGATATGACCCAAATGGCAGTGCCACAAATAAGTTGCACTATCATTATTAACTTTGCATCTTTTGGCATCAATATTATGAATATGTGTATCACTACGATCGAGATCCAACAAACTATTTTCATTGGGTGTATGACCATTGAAGGTTTTATTCATGTAAATAGAACAACAATTATTCTCTGACTTTAAATGAAAAATCGTATTGCAATAAACATGATCAAATCATATTTATGCTCAACGCAAACGCCAAATAACATTTATTTAGGTTCTACACTAATCTCGAAAGTGTAGGGAGAGTGTGATGATGATCATATCAATTTTGAACTACTTCCAACACACAACGTCACTTCACCCTCAACTAGTCTCTATTTATTCTGTAACTCTTGTTTCGAGTTACTAATATCTAGCAACCGAACAAGTATCAAATACTCAGGGGCTACTATAAACACTAGTAAAGTACACATCAATAACCTGTATATCAAATATGAATGAAATATGCCCTAGAGGCAATAATAAAGTTATTATTTATTTCCTTATTTCATGATAAATGTTTATTATTCATGCTAGAATTGTATTAACCGGAAACATAATACATGTGTGAATACATAGACAAACATAGTGTCACTAGTATGCCTCTACTTGACTAGCCTGTTAATCAAAGATGGTTATGTTTCCTAACCATGGACAAAGAGTTGTTATTTGATTAACGGGATCACATCATTAGTTGAATGATCTGATTGACATGACCCATTCTGTTAGCTTAGCACCCGATCGTTTAATATGTTGCTATTGCTTTCTTCATGACTTATACATGTTCCTATGACTATGAGATTATGCAACTCCCATTTACCGGAGGAACACTTTGTGTGCTACCAAACATCACAACGTAACTGGGTGATTATAAAGGTGCTCTACAGGTGTCTCCAAAGGTACTTGTTGGGTTGGCGTATTTCGAGATTAGGATTTGTAACTCCGAATGTCGGAGAGGTATCTCTGGGCATTCTCGGTAATACACATCACTTAAGCCTTGCAAGCAATGCAACTAATGAGTTGGTTGCGAGATGATGTATTACGGAATGAGTAAAGAGACTTGCCAGTAACGAGATTGAACTAGGTATTGGATACCGACGATCGAATCTCGGGCAAGTAACATACCGATGACAAAGGGAACAACGTATGTTGTTATGCGGTTTGACCGATAAAGATCTTTGTAGAATATGTAGGAGCCAATATGAGCATCCAGGTTCCGCTATTGGTTATTGACCGAGAATAGTTCTAGGTCATGTCTACATTGTTCTCGAACCCGTAGGGTCCGCACGCTTAAGGTTTCGATGATAGTTATATTATGAGTTTACATGTTTTGATGTACCGAAGGAGTTCGGAGTCCCGGATAAGATCGGGGACATGACGAGGAGTCTCGAAATGGTCGAGACGTAAAGATTCATATATTGGATGATATGGTTAGGCCAAGGGGTCAAGCCCATGAGGCTTTAGGTCGGTGCAAAAGGAGTTTTGCGGAGGCCAGGGGGGCAAACGCCGGAGACCCTGGCATCTGGCCCTGGGCCAGACGCCGAGGCCCATGGTGTCTGGGCCAGACGCCAAGGATTGTGGCGTTTGGTCCTGGAGTCCGAGTGGGACTCTTGCCTTTCGGGCAAAACCGACTTTGAGGAGGCTTTTGCTCCAAGTTTCGACCCCGGGGCTCAACATATAAATAGAGGGGCAGGGCTAGCACCAAAGACACAACAATTGATCCCTTGGATCTCTTAGCCGTGTGCGGTGCCCCCCTCCACTATAGTCCACCTCGATAATATCGTAGTGGTGCTTAGGCGAAGCCCTGCGACGGTAGAACATCAAGATCGTCACCACGCCGTCGTGCTGACGGAACTCTCCCTCGACACTCGGCTGGATCAGAGTTCGAGGGACATCATCGAGCTGAACGTGTGCTAGAACTCGGAGGTGTCGTAGTTTCGGTGCTTGATCGGTCGGGCCGTGAAGACGTACGACTACATCAACCGCATTGTGCTAACGCTTCCGCTTACAGTCTACAAGGGTATGTAGACAACACTCTCCCCTCTCGTTGCTATATCATCACCATGATCTTGCGTGTGCATAGGAATTTTTTTGAAATTACTACGTTCCCCAACAGTGGCATCCGAGCCTAGGTTTTATGCGTTGATGTTATATGCACGAGTAGAACACAAGTGAGTTGTGGGCGATACAAGTCATACTGCTTACCAGCATGTCATACTTTGGTTCGGCGGTATTGTGAGATGAAGCGGCCCAGACCGACATTACGCGTACGCTTACGCGAGACTGGTTTCACCGTTACGAGCACTCGTGCTTAAAGGTGGCTGGCGGGTGTCTGTCTCTCTCACTTTAGCTGAATCGAGTGTGGCTACGCCCGGTCCTTGCGAAGGTTAAAATAGCACCAACTTGACAAACTATCGTTGTGGTTTTTGATGCCTAGGTAAGAACGGTTCTTGCTAAGCCCGTAGCAGCCACGTAAAATTTGCAACAACAAAGTAGAGGATGTCTAACTTGTTTTTGCAGGGCATGTTGTGATGTGATATGGTCAAGACGTGATGCTATATTTTATTGTATGAGATGATCATGTTTTGTAACCGAAGTTATCGGCAACTGGCAGGAGCCATATGGTTGTCGCTTTATTGTATGAAATGCAAACGCCCTGTAATTGCTTTACTTTATCTCTAAGCGGTAGCGATAGTCGTAGAAGCAATAGATGGCGTAACGACAATGATGCTACGATGGAGATCAAGGTGTCACGCCGGTGACGATGGTGATCACGACGATGCTTCGGAGATGGAGATCACAAGCACAAGATGATGATGGCCATATCATATCACTTATATTGATTGCATGTGATGTGTATCCTTTATGCATCTTATCTTACTTTGATTGACGGTAGCATTTTAAGATGATCTCTCACTAAAATTATCAAGAAGTGTTCTCCCTGAGTATGCACCGTTGCCAAAGTTTGTCGTGCCCAGACACCACGTGATGATTGAGTGTGATAAGCTCTACGTCTATCTACAACGGCTGCAAGACAGTTTTGCACACGCGGAATACTCAGGTTAAACTTGACGAGCCTAGCATATGCAGATATGGCCTTGGAACACGGAGACCGAAAGGTCGAGCGTGAATCATATAGTAGATATGATCAACATAGTGATGTTCACCATTAAAAACTACTCCATCTCACGTGATGATCGTTTATGGTTTAGTTGATTTGGATCACGTGATCACTTAGATGACTAGAGAGATGTCTGTCTAAGTGGGAGTTCTTAAGTAATATGATTAATTGAACTTGAATTTATCATGAACTTAGTCCTGGTAGTATTTTGCAAATTGTGTTATAGATCAATAGCTCGCGTTGTTGCTTCCCTATGTTTTTGCTTCCCTATGTTTTTATATGTGTTCCTAGAGAAAACTATGTTGAAAAATGTTAGTAGCAATGATGCGGATTGGATCCGTGATCTGAGGTTTATCCTCATTGCTGCACAGAAGAATTATGTCCTTAATGCACCGCTAGGTGACAGACCTATTGCAGGAGCAGATGCAAACGTTATGAACATTTGGCTAGCTCAATATGATGACTACTTGATAGTTTAGTGCACCATACTTAACGGCTTAGAATCGGGACTTCAAAGACGTTTTGAATGTCATGGACCATATGAGATGTTCCAAGAGTTGAAGTTAATATTTCCAGCAAATACCTGAGTTGAGAGATATGAAGTCTCCAACAAGTTCTATAGCTAAAAGATGGAGGAGAATCGCTCAACTAGTGAGCATGTGCTCAGATTTTCTGGGTACTTCAATCGCTTGAATCAAGTGGGAGTTAATCTTCCAGATAAGATAGTGATTGACAGAATTCTCTAGTCACCATCACCAAGTTAGTAGAACTTTGTGATGAACTATAGTATGCAAGGGATGACGAAAACGATTCCCGAGCTCTTCGTGATGTTGAAATCAACGAAGGTAGAAATCAAGAAAGAACAATCAAGTGTTGATGGTAGACAAGACCACTAGTTTCAAGAAAAGGGCAAAGGGAAGAAGGGGAACTTCAAGAAGAACGGCAAGCGAGTTGCTGCTCAAGTGAAGAAGCCCAAGTCTGGTCCTAAGCCTAAGACTAAGTGCTTCTACTGCAAAGGGATTGGTCACTGGAAGCGGAACTACCCCAAGTGATTGGCGGATAAGAAGGATGGCAAAGTGAACATAAGTATATTTGATATACATGTTATTGATGTGTACTTTACTAGTGTTTATAGCAACCCCTCGGTACTTGGTACTGGTTTAGTTGCTAAGAGTAGTAACTCGAAACGGGAGTTGCAGAATAAACAGAAACTAGTTAAGGGTGAAGTGACGATGTGTGTTGAAAGTAGTTTCAGATTGATATGATCATCATCGCACACTCCCTATACTTTCGGGATTAATGTTGAACCTAAATAAATGTTATTTGGTGTTTGCGTTGAGCATGAATATGATTTGATCGTGTTTATTGCAATACGGTTATTCATTTAAGTAAGAGAATAAACTGTTGTTCTGATTACATGAATAAAACCTTATATGGTTACACACCCAATGAAAATGGTTCATTGGATCTCGATCGTAGTGATACACATATTCATAATATTGAAACCAAAAGATGCAAAGTTAATAATGATAGTGCAACTTATTTGTGGCACTGCCGTTTAGGTCATATTGGTGTAAAGCGCACGAAGAAACTCCATGCTGATGGGATTTTGGAATCACTTGATTATGAATCACTTGATGCTTGCGAACCATGCCTCATGGGCAAGATGACTAAGACTCCGTTCTTCGGAACAGTGGAGCAAGCAACTGACTTATTGGAAATAATACATACTGATGTATGCAATCCGATGAGTGATAAGGCTCGCGGCGGGTATCGTTATTTTCTGACCTTCACAGATGATTTGAGCAGATATGGGTATATCTACTTGATGAAACATAAGTCTGAAACATTTGAAAAGTTCAAAGAATTTCAGAGTGAAGTGGAAAATCATCGTGACAAGAAAAAGGTTTCTACGATCTGATCGCGGAGACAAATATTTGAGTTACGAGTTTGGTCTTCAATTAAAACAATGTGGAATAGTTTCACAAATTCATGCCACCTGGAACACCACATCATAATGGTGTGTCCGAACGTCATAACCGTACTTTATTGGATATAGTACAATCTATGATGTTTCTTACCGATTTACCAATATCGTTTTGGGATCATGCATTAGAGACAGTTGCATTCACGTTTAATAGGGCACCATCTAAATCCATTGAGACGACACCATATGAACTGTGGTTTAGCAAGAAACCCAAGTTGTCGTTTCTTAAAGTTTGGGGCTGCGATGCTTATGTGAAAAAGTTTCATCTTGATAAGCTCAAACCCAAATTGGAGAAGTGCGTCTTCATAGAATACCCAAAGGAAACTGTTGGGTACACCTTCTATCACAGATCCGAAGGCAAGATATTCGTTGCTAAGAATGGATCCTTTCTAGAGAAGGAGTTTCTCTCGAAAGAAGTGAGTGGGAGGAAAGTAGAACTTGATGAGGTAACTGTACCTACTCCCGAATTGGAAAGTAGTTCATCACAGAAATCTGTTCCTGTGAATCCTACACCAATTAGTGAGGAAGCTAATGATGATCATCATGTAACTTCAGATCAAGTTACTATAGAACTTCGTAGATCAACCAGAGTGAGATCCACACCAGAGTGGTACGGTAATCTTGTTCTGGAAGTTATGTTACTAGACCATGACGAAACTGCGAACTATGAGGAAGCGATGATGAGCCCAGATTCCGCAAAATGGCTTGAGGCCATGAAATCTGAGATGGGATCCATGTATGAGAACAAAGTGTGGACTTTGGTTGACTTGCTCGATGATCGGCAAGCAATTGAGAATAAATGGATTTTCAAGAGGAAGACGGACGCTGATAGTAGTGTTACTATCTACAAAGCTAGAATTGTCGCAAAAGGTTTTCGACAAGTTCAAGGTGTTGATTACGATGAGAGTTTCTCACTCGTATCTATGCTTAAGTCTGTCCGAATCATGTTAGCAATTGCCGCATTTTATGAAATCTGGCAAATGGATAAACAAAACTGCATTCCTTAATGGATTTATTAAAGAAGAGTTGTATATGATGCGACTAGAAGGTTTTGTCAATCATAAAGGTGCTAACAAAATATGCAAGCTCCAGTGATCCATCTATGGACTGGTGCAAGCATCTCGGAGTTGGAATATACGCTTTGATAAGTTGATCAAAGCATATAGTTTTATACAGACTTGCGGTGAAGCCTGTATTTACAAGAAAGTGAGTGGGAGCACTACAACATTTCTGATAAGTATATGTGAATGACATATTGTTGATCGGAAATAATGTAGAATTATTCTGCAAAGCATAAAGGAGTGTTTGAAAGGAGTTTTTCAAAGGAAAACCTCGATGAAGCTGCTTACATATTGAGCATCAAGATCTATAGAGATAGATCAAGATGCTTGATAAGATTTTCAATGAGTACATACCTTGACAAGATTTTGAAGTAGTTCAAGATGGAACAGTCAAAGAAAGAGTTCTTGCTTGTGTTACAAGGTGTGAAATTGAGTAAGACTCAAAACCCGACCACAGGCAGAAGATAGAAAGAGAATGAAAGTCATTCCCTATGCCTTGGCCATAGGTTCTATAAAGTATGCCATGCTATGTACCAGATCTATTGTATACCCTACACTGATTTTGGCAAGGGAGTACAATAGTGATCTAGGAGTAGATCACTGGACAGCGGTCAAAATTATCCTTAGTGGAATAAGGATATGTTTCTCGATTATGGAGGTGACAAAAGGTTCGTCGTAAAGGGTTACGTCGATGCAAGTTTTGACACTGATCTAGATGACTCTAAGTCTCAATCTGGATACATATTGAAAGTGGGAGCAATTAGCTAGAGTAGCTCCGTGCAGAGCATTGTTGACATAGAAATTTGCAAAATACATACGGATCTGAATATGGCAGACCCGTTGACTAAACTTCTCTCACAAGCAAAACATGATCACACCTTAGTACTCTTTGGGTGTTAATCACATAGCGATGTGAACTAGATTACTGAATCTAGTAAACCCTTTGGGTGTTAGTCACATGGCGATGTGAACTATGCGTGTTAATCACATAATGATGTGGACTATTGATGTTAATCACATGGCGATGTGATCTAGATTATTGACTCTAGTGCAAGTGGGAGACTGAAGGAAATATGCCCTAGAGGCAATAATAAAGTTATTATTTATTTCCTTATTTCATGATAAATGTTTATTATTCATGCTAGAATTGTATTAACCGGAAACATAATACATGTGTGAATACATAGACAAACAGAGTGTCACTAGTATGCCTCTACTTGACTAGCCTGTTAATCAAAGATGGTTATGTTTCCTAACCATGGACAAAGAGTTGTTATTTGATTAACGGGATCACATCATTAGTTGAATGATCTGATTGACATGACCCATTCCGTTAGCTTAGCACCCGATCGTTTAATATGTTGCTATTGCTTTCTTCATGACTTATACATGTTCCTATGACTATGAGATTATGCAACTCCCGTTTACCGGAGGAACACTTTGTGTGCTACCAAACATCACAACGTAACTGGGTGATTATAAAGGTGCTCTACAGGTGTCTCCAAAGGTACTTGTTGGGTTGGCGTATTTCGAGATTAGGATTTGTCACTCCGAATGTCGGAGAGGTATCTCTGGGCCCTCTCGGTAATACACATCACTTAAGCCTTGCAAGCAATGCAACTAATGAGTTAGTTGCGAGATGATGTATTACGGAACGAGTAAAGAGACTTGCCAGTAACGAGATTGAACTAGGTATTGGATACCGACGATCGAATCTCGGGCAAGTAACATACCGATGACAAAGGGAACAACGTATGTTGTTATGCGGTTTGACCGATAAAGATCTTCGTAGAATATGTAGGAGCCAATATGAGCATCCAGGTTCCGCTATTGGTTATTGACCAAGAATAGTTCTAGGTCATGTCTACATTGTTCTCGAACCCGTAGGGTCCGCACGCTTAAGGTTTCGATGACAGTTATATTATGAGTTTACATGTTTTGATGTACCGAAGGAGTTCGGAGTCCCGGATAAGATCGGGGACATGACGAGGAGTCTCGAAATGGTCGAGACGTAAAGATTCATATATTGGATGATATGGTTAGGCCAAGGGGTCAAGCCCATGAGGCTTTAGGTCGGTGCAAAAGGAGTTTTGCGGAGGCCAGGGGGGCAAACGCCGGAGACCCTGGCGTCTGGCCCTGGGCCAGACGCCGAGGCCCATGGCGTCTGGGCTAGACGCCAAGGATTGTGGTGTTTGGTCCTGGAGTACGAGTGGGACTCTTGCCTTTCGGGCAAAACCAACTTTGAGGAGGCTTTTGCTCCAAGTTTCGACCCTGGGGCTCAACATATAAATAGAGGGGTAGGGCTAGCACCAAAGACACAACAATTGATCCCTTGGATCTCTTAGCCGTGTGCGGTGCCCCCCTCCACTATAGTCCACCTCGATAATATCGTAGCGGTGCTTAGGCGAAGCCCTGCGACGGTAGAACATCAAGATCGTCACCACGCCGTCGTGCTGACGGAACTCTCCCTCGACACTCGGCTGGATCGGAGTTCGAGGGACGTCATCGAGCTGAACGTGTGCTAGAACTCGGAGGTGTCGTAGTTTCGGTGCTTGATCGGTCGGGCCGTGAAGACGTACGACTACATCAACCGCGTTGTGCTAATGCTTCCGCTTACGGTCTACAAGGGTATGTAGACAACACTCTCCCCTCTCGTTGCTATATCATCACCATGATCTTGCGTGTGCGTAGGAATTTTTTTTGAAATTACTACGTTCCCCAACAAAATATACCCTTGTTCACTTTGCCATCCTACTTGTCCACCAAATATTCAGGGCATTTCCGCTTCCAGTGACTATTTCCTTTGTAGTAGAAGCACTCAGTTTCATGCTTTCGTCCAACTTTGGGCTTCTTCACGAGAGTGACAACTTGCTTGCCATTTGACTTGAAGTTCCCTTTCTTTCCCTTTGCCCTTTTCTTGAAACTAGTGGTCTTGTCAATCATCAACACTTGATGCTTTTTCTTGATTTCTACCTTCGTCGATTTCAACATCACGAAGAGCTCGGGAATCGTTTTCGTCATCCCTTGCATACTATAGTTCATCACGAAGTTCCAGTAACTTGGTGATGGTGACTAGAGAACTCTGTCAATCACTATCTTATCTGGAAGATTAACTCCCACTTGATTCAAGTGATTGTAGTACTCAGACAATCTAAGCACCTGCTCACTAGTTGAGCAATTCTGCTCCATCTTTTAGGCGAAGTATTTGTTAGAGGTCTCATACCTCTTGGCACGGGCATGAGTCTGAAATATCAATTTCATCTCATGGAACATCTCATATGTTCCGTGACATTTCAAAAACGTTTTTGTAGTCCCGGTTCTAAGCCATAAAGCATGGTGCACAAAACTATCAAGTAGTCATCATATTGATCTAGCCAAACGTTCATAACGTCTGCATCTGCTCCTGCAATAGGTCTGTCACCTAGCGGTGCATCAAGGACATAATTCTTCTGTGCAGCAATGAGGATAAACCTCAGATCACGGACCAAGTCCGCATCATTGCTACTAAAATCTTTCAACTTAGGTTTCTCTAGGAACACATATAAAAACATAGGGAAGCAACACCGTGAGCTATTGATCTACAACATAATTTGCAAAATACTACCAGGACTAAGTTCTATTGGGGAACGTAGTAATTTCAAAAAAATTCCTACGCACACGCAAGATCATGGTGATGCATAGCAACGATAGGGGAGAGTGTTGTCTACATACCCTTGTAGACCGTAAGCGGAAGCATTAGCACAATGCGGTTGATGCAGTCGTACGTCTTCACGATCCGACCGATCAAGTACCGAACGTACGACTCCTCCGAGTTCAGCACACGTTCAGCCCGATGACGTCCCTCGAACTCCGATCCAGCCGAGTGTTGAGGGAGAGTTTCGTCAGCATGACGGCGTTGTGACGATGATGATGTTCTACCGACGAAGGGCTTCGCCTAAGCACCGCTACAGTATTATCGAGGTGGACTATGGTGGAGGGGGGCACCGCACACGGCTAAAAGATCAAACGATCAATTGTTGTGTCTCTGGGGTGTCCCCCTGCCCCCTATATAAAGGAGCAAGGGGGGTGCGGCCGGCCAAGGGAGAGGGCGCGCCGGGAGGAGTCCTACTCAATGTTTAAAATTGCCAGCTATTGAAAAAAGCGGCACCCACTAGCGGCAGCAATGAGCAGCTATTGCCAGCAATAGCTGCCGCTATGCCAAATAGCGGTTTTGCAGAATACATGCAAGAATTTCAAAAATAAGTGCAAGATACATGTCAAACTACAGAAATTCAGCATCGATTAAATAGTTGAGACAAAAAGAAACATAATAACTGAACCATAAGATCATCCATTAAGCCAACTTTCAGCAATCGTCTCAAGCGACAAAGCAAATAGTTCGGTAGACATTGGACCGTCTCAAGCGACAAAGCAAATAGTTCGACACTGGACATAGACTGACAGACTATATAACAGAGCATTGAGTACCTCAAAAAAGATGAACTAGTAAGTTCTGCAGATAAATAATCCATAAAGGTAATGGTGCATTCTCTTATATTCTTCTCCAGAATCTGAAGGAGACTTGTCAGACTCCGATTCAGAAGAAGAAGCAGCTTGCGGCATTGTTTCAACACGCATAGCCATCAAGGACTGCAGGCTCACGGTCTTGATTTTCTTCCTAGGCCGAGAACTCCTCTTCCTTTTGCTTGTCCCTGTGATGATGATGCCCTGTTTGGTGCCTCTTCCGATGCATCTTCATGAGCTTTCTCTTGTTCTTCATTAGCTTCTGCAGTTGGTTCTTTCCTAGTGATGAACTCATTGTCATAATCAGCAAGAACATCATCTACTTCTTTCTCTATGGGATCTCTGTTTTTGTTCTCTCTCTTGTTCCTTAGTTTAGAGTTGAATTTCACAAACACAAGATCCCTCATCCTGTCATGAAGCAGCCTATTGCGCATCTTTGTATGAACCTAAAAGTTCATAAAAATTAAATACTTATAACAAATGTAGGAAACAAAAAACCCAATTGTATAAACTGCAAACATATAATGTGTTACCTCTTCGAAAGCTGACCAGTTCCCCTTTGATTATTGCGAACAGACTCTTCTATAGATGTTTTCTTGTAAAACTTATCAATAGTGGCACTGCCACTACCTACCACAGCTCCAGAGTTACTCATCCCACTGCCTCTTGTTGACTTCAGCAACACAACATCATTCCTCTCCAAGTCAGAATCATCCCCACTACCCATTTCATCATCTGAGTTCTCTATATTAATTGCAGATCGAACCCTTTGCAGTTCATCCTTCTTCTTTTGCTTGTCACCACTCTTCTTCGTAAGAAAAGCAATAATCTCTTCCTTCACATCAGCTGGAACCTTCTTACATTTAACAGCATTGAAGCCAGTAATGCAAGCAAGATGATACTTCATTCTAGTAATTCCACCTTTCAATAGCTTGTCACAAAAATTGCACTGCAAATGGTACTTCTTGTTCACATCTGGGGCAAAACAGTACGCATATGCAGGTTCATCGGACACTACTGCTTGCCTTGCTTGTGTTTGGGTAACTAAAACACCTACAGAAAAAGTACAAATTAATTTCATTAACCTGCGGTGCTAGTGCTACAGATGACCTATTTGATTGATAATTGATCTATCCTAATTAAGGAAGACGCAGATGATATATGCCACAATTAATTACTTCAATTCAGAAACATCTAAAATTGTAAATTGTTGTTGAAGCATAGGAGATTGGCCACGGTTTATTTGATTGATAATCTACCTACAACGTATAACCTACTGAAAATAATAACTGGCTACTTGTTACCTTTCAGATTGATAAGAGAGGTGGAACATAAACTTGCTAGATTGCAGAACGTAAAACATAGAATATGTTTCTCTTCTATTGGAAGATAAACTTACGATCCCTCTACTAATAGAAGATGAACTAATGGAAAGACATACTAGGAAACTTACCTCCCTGAATCTCTGACTCCGGCTGAGACATGGTCCTGCAGTTCTTCTTCGCATCCGTGTTGAAGGCTCACCGTCGTGCCGCCGTCGCCAGAGATATAGATCGGGGAAGAGGAGCGAATGTTTTGCTTGTTAGGGTTAGTGCTCGGCTGATTTTGTAGCTCCTCTTTGGGCCTCTGTGCGGTGATTCTGAAAAGGCCCAGAATTCCCATAGTGAGCGTACTCCCTTGTGGCCCAAACTCATATAGCGGCGCAATATTATCCAGGAAATAGCGGCTACAACTGGTGTTTTGCAGCTTTTTGCGGTTCAGTTCCTGTAGCGCAAAAAAATGGCATTGCGTTACCCCCAGCTCTTCTAGCCGCTATGGCCGGCAAATAGCGCCGCAATAGCCGGCAATTTAAAACCTTGGTCCTACTCCCACCGGGAGTAGGACTCCCCCCCCCCTTTCCTAGTTGGATTAGGACTTGGGAGGGGGGAAAGAGGAGGGAGAGAGGAAGGAAGGGGGCGCCGCCCCCCTCTCCTTGTCCTATTCGGACTAGGGGGAGGGGCACGCGGCCCAGCCCTGGCCGCCTCTCCTCTTCTCCGTAAAGGCCCACTAAGGCCCATTAACCTCCCGGGGGGTTCCAGTAACCTCCCGGTACTCAGGTATAATCCCGATTTCACACGGAACACTTCCGATATCCAAACATAGGCTTTCAATATATCAATCTTCATGTCTCGACCATTTCGAGACTCCTCGTCATGTCCGTGATCACATCCGGGACTCCGAACAACCTTCGGTACATCAAAACATATAAACTCATAATATAACTGACATCGTAACGTTAAGCGTGAGGACCCTACGGTTTCGAGAACTATGTAGACATGACCGAAAAACGTCTCCGGTCAATAACCAATAGCGGAAACTGGATGCTCATATTGGCTCCCACATATTCTACGAAGATATTTATCGGTCAGACCGCATAACAACATACGTTGTTCCCTTTGTCATCGGTATGTTACTTGCCCGAGATTCGATCGTCGGTATCTCAATACCTAGTTCAATCTCGTTACCGGCAAGTCTCTTTACTCGTTCCATAATACATCATCCCGCAACTAACTCATTAGTTGCAATGCTTGCAAGGCTTATAGTGATGTGCATTACCCCGAGGGCCCAGAGATACCTCTCCGACAATCGGAGTGACAAATCCTAATCTCGAAATACGCCAACCCAACATGTACCTTCGGAGACACCTGTAGAGCACCTTTATAATCACCCAGTTACGTTGTGACGTTTGGTTGCAGACAAAGTGTTCCTCCGGTAAACGAGAGTTACATAATCTCATAGTCATAGGAACATGTATAAGTCATGAAGAAAGCAACAGCAACATACTAAACTATCGTGTGCTAAGCTAACGGAATGGGTCATCTCAATCACATCATTCTCCTAATGATGTGATCCCGTTAATCAAATGACAACTCATGTCTATGGCTAGGAAACATAACCATCTTTGATCAACGAGCTAGTCAAGTAGAGGCATACTAGTGACAATCTGTTTGTCTATGTATTCACACATGTATTATGTTTCCGGTTAATACAATTCTAGCATGAATAATAAACATTTATCATGAATAAGGAAATAAATAATAACTTTATTATTGCCTTTAGGGCATATTTCCTTCAGTCTCCCACTTGCACTAGAGTCAATAATCTAGATTACACAGTAATGATTCTAACACCCATGGAGCCTTGGTGATGATCATGTTTTGCTCGTGGAAGAGGCTTAGTCAACGGGTCTGCAACATTCAGATCCGTATGTATCTTGCAAATTTCTATGTCTCCCACCTAGACTAGATCCCGGATGGAATTGAAGCATCTCTTGATGTGCTTGGTTCTCTTGTGAAATCTGGATTCCTTCGCCAAGGTAATTGCACCAGTATTGTCACAAAAGATTTTCATTGGACCCGATGCACTAGGTATGACACCTAGATCGGATATGAACTCCTTCATCCAGACTCCTTCATTTGCTGCTTCCGAAGCAGCTATGTACTCCGCTTCACATGTAGATCCCGCCACGACGCTTTGTTTAGAACTGCACCAACTGACAGCTCCACCGTTCAATGTAAACATGTATCCGGTTTGCGATTTAGAATCGTCCAGATCAGTGTCAAAGCTTGCATCAACATAACCATTTACGATGAGCTCTTTGTCACCTCCATAAACGAGAAACATATCCTTAGTCCTTTTCAGGTATTTCAGGATGTTCTTGACCACTGGCCAGTGATCCACTCCTGGATTACTTTGGTACCTCCTTGCTAGACTTATAGCAAGGCACACATCAGGTCTGGTACACAGCATTGCATACATGATAGAGCCTATGGTTGAAGCATAGGGAACATTTTTCATTTTCTCTCTATCTTCAGCAGTGGTCGGGCATTGAGTCTTACTCAACTTCACACCTTGTAACATAGGCAAGAACCCTTTCTTAGCTTGATCCATTTTGAACTTCTTCAAAACTTTGTCAAGGTATGTGCTTTGTGAAAGTCCAATTAAGCGTCTTGATCTATCTCTATAGATCTTGATGCCCAATATGTAAGTAGCTTCACCGAGGCCTTTCATTGAAAAACTCTTATTCAAGTATCCCTTTATGCTATCCAGAAATTATATATCATTTCCAATCAGTAATATGTCATCCACATATAATGTCAGAAATGCTACAGAGCTCCCACTCACTTTCTTGTAAATACAGGCTTCTCCAAAAGTCTGTATAAAACCAAATGCTTTGATCACAATATCAAAGCGTTTATTCCAACTCTGAGAGGCTTGCACCAGTCCATAAATGGATTGCTGGAGCTTGCACACATTGTTAGCTCCCTTTGGATCGACAAAACCTTCCGGATGCATCATATACAACTCTTCTTCCAGAAATCCATTCAGGAATGCAGTTTTCACATCCATTTGCCAAATTTCATAATCATAAAATGCGGCTATTGCTAACATGATTCGGACAGACTTAAGCATCGCTACGGGTGAGAAGGTCTCATCGTAGTCAATCCCTTGAACTTGTCGAAAACCTTTTGCAACAAGTCGAGCTTTGTGGACAGTAACATTACCGTCAACGTCAGTCTTCTTCTTGAAGATCCATTTATTCTCAATTGCTTGCCGATCATCGGGCAAGTCAACCAAAGTCCATACTTTGTTCTCATACATGGATCCCATCTCAGATTTCATGGCCTCAAGCCATTTTGCGGAATCTGGGCTCACCATCACTTCTTCATAATTCGTAGGTTCATCATGATCCAGTAGCATGACCTCCAGAACAGGATTACCGTACCACTCTGGTGCGGATCTTATTCTGTTTGACCTACGAGGTTCAGTAACAACTTGATCTGAAGTTCCATGATCATCATCATTAACTTCCTCACTAATTGGTGTAGATGTCATAGGAACCGGTTTCTGTGATGAACTACTTTCCAATAAGGGAGTAGGTACAGTTACCTCATCAAGTTCTACTTTCCTCCCACTCACTTCTTTTGAGAGAAACTCCTTCTCTAGAAAAACTCCGAATTTAGCAACAGAAGTCTTGCCTTCAGATTTGTGATAGAAGGTGTACCCAATAGTCTCCTTTGGGTATCCTATGAAGACACATTTCTCCGATTTGGGTTCGAGCTTATCAAGTTGAAGCTTTTTCACATAAGCATCACAGCCCCAAACTTTGAGAAACGACAACTTTAGTTTCTTGCCAAACCATAGTTCATAAGGCGTCGTCTCAACGGATTTTGATGGTGTCCTATTTAACGTGAATGCAGCCGTCTCTAAAGCATAACCCCAAAACGATAGTGGTAAATCAGTAAGAGACATCATAGATCGCACCATATCTAGTAAAGTACGAATACGACGATCGGATACACCATTACGCTGTGGTGTTCCGGGTGGCGTGAGTTGCGAAACTATTCCGCATTGTTTCAAATGTAGACCAAACTCGTAACTCAAATATTCTCCTCCACGATCAGATCGTAGAAACTTTATTTTCTTGTTACGATGATTTTCAACTTCACTCTGAAATTATTTGAACTTTTCAATCGTTTCAGACTTATGTTTCATTAAGTAGATATACCCATATCTGCTTAAATCATCTATGAAGGTGAGAAAATAACGATATCCGCCACGAGCCTAGACATTCATCGGACCACATACATCTGTATGTATGATTTCTAATAAATCTGTTGCTCTCTCCATAGTACCGGAGAACGGCGTTTTAGTCATCTTGCCCATGAGGCACGGTTCGCAAGTACCAAGTGATTCATAATCAAGTGGTTCCAAAAGTCCATCAGTATGGAGTTTCTTCATGCGCTTTACACCGATATGACCTAAACGGCAGTGCCACAAATAAGTTGCACTATCGTTATCAACTCTGCATCTTTTGGCTTCAACATTATGAATATGTGTATCACTACTATTGAGATTCAATAAAAATAGACCACTCTTCAAGGGTGCATGACCATAAAAGATATTACTCATATAAATAGAACAACCATTATTCTCTGATTTAAATGAATAACCGTATCGCATCAAACAAGATCCAGATATAATGTTCATGCTCAACGCTGGCACCAAATAACAATTATTTAGGTCTAAAACTAATCCCGAAGGTAGATGTAGAGGTAGCGTGCCAACCGCGATCACATCGACTTTGGAACCATTTCCTACGCGCATCGTCACCTCGTCCTTAGCCAATCTTCGCTTAATCTATAGCCCCTGTTTCGAGTTGCAAATATTAGCAACAGAACCAGTATCAAATACCCAGGTGCTACTGCGAGCATTAGTAAGGTACACATCAATAACATGTATATCACATATACCTTTGTTCACCTTGCCATCCTTCTTATCTGCCAAATACTTGGGGCAGTTCTGCTTCCAGTGACCAGTCTGCTTATAGTAGAAGCACTTAGTCTCAGGCTTAGGTCCAGACTTGTGTTTCTTCTCCTGAGCAGCAACTTGCTTGTTCTTCTTCTTGAAGTTCCCCTTCTTCTTCCCTTTGCCCTTTTTCTTGAAACTAGTGGTCTTGTTGACCATTAACACTTGATGCTCCTTCTTGATTTCTACCTCCGCGGCTTTTAGCATTGCGAAGAGCTCGGAAATCGTCTTATCCATCCCTTGCATGTTATAGTTCATCACGAAGCTCTTGTAGCTTGGTGGTAGTGATTGAAGAATTCTATCAATGACGCTATCATCCGGAAGATTAACTCCCAGTTGAATCAAGTGATTATTATACCCTAGACATTTTGAGTATATGCTCACTGACAGAACTGTTCTCCTCCATCTTGCAGCTGTAGAACTTATTGGAGACTTCATATCTCTCAATCCGGGCATTTGCTTGAAATATTAACTTCAACTCCTGGAACATCTCATATGCTCCATGACGTTCAAAACATCGTTGAAGTCCCGGTTCTAATACGTAAAGCATGGCACACTGAACTATCGAGTAGTCATCAGCTTTGCTCTGCCAGACATTCACAACATCTGGTGTTGCTTCTGCAGCAGGTCTAGCACCCAGCGGTGCTTCCAGGACGTAATTCTTCTGTGCAGCAATGAGGATAATCCTCAAGTTACGGACCCAGTCCGTGTAATTGCTACCATCATCTTTCAACTTTGCTTTCTCAAGGAACGCATTAAAATTTAACGGAACAACAACACAGGCCATCTATCTAAAATCAACATAGACAACCAAGACACTATCAGGTACTAAGTTCATGATAAATTTAAGTTCAATTAATTATATTACTTAAGAAATCCCACTTAGATAGACATCCCTCTAATCCTCTAAGTGATCACGTGATCCAAATCAACTAAACCATGTCCGATCATCACGTGAGATGGAGTAGTTTCAATGGTGAACATCACTATGTTGATCATATCTACTATATGATTCACGCTCGACCTTTCGGTCTCCGTGTTCTGAGGCCATATCTGTTATATGCTAGGCTCGTCAAGTTTAACCTTAGTATTCTGCGTGTGCCACTATTTTGCACCCGTTGTATTTGAACATAGAGCCTTTCACACCCGATCATCACGTGGTGTCTCAGCACGAAGAACTTTCGCAACGGTGCATACTCAGGGAGAACACTTATACTTTGATAATTTAGTGATGGATCATCTTATAATTCTACCGTCAATCAAAGCAAGATAAGATGCATAAAGGATAAACATCACATGCAATCAATATAAGTGATATGATATGGCCATCATCATCTTGTGCTTGTGATCTCCATCTTTGAAGCACCGTCATGATCACCATTGTCACCGGCGCGACACCTTGATCTCCATCATAGCATCGTTGTCGTCTAGCCAATCTTATGCTTCTACGACTATCGCTGCCGCTTAGTGATAAAGTAAAGCATTACAGGGCGATTGCATTGCATACAATAAAGCAACAACCATATGGCTCCTGCCAGTTGCCGATAACTCGGTTACAAAACATGATCATCTCATACAATAAAATTTAGCATCATGTCTTGACCATATCACATCACAGCATGCCCTGCAAAAACAAGTTAGACGTCCTCTACTTTGTTGTTGCAAATTTTACGTGGCTGCTACGGGCTCAGCAAGAACCGTTCTTACCTACGCATCAAAACCACAACGATAGTTTGTCAAGTTGGTGCTGTTTTAACCTTCGCAAGGACCGGGCGTAGCCACACTTGGTTCAACTAAAGTGAGAGAGACAGACACCCGCCGGTCACCTTTAAGCAACTAGTGCTCGTGGCGGTGAAACCAGTCTCGCGTAAGCGTACGCGTAATGTCGGTCTGGGCCGCTTCATCTCACAATACCGCTGAACCAAAGTATGACATGCTGGTAAGCAGTATGACCTATATCGCCCACAACTCACTTGTGTTCTACTCGTGCATATGACATCTACGCATAAAACCAGGCTTGGATGCCACCATTGGGGAACGTAGTAATTTCAAAAAAATTCCTACGCACACGCAAGATCATGGTGATGCATAGCAACGAGAGGGGAGAGTGTTGTCTACATACCCTTGTAGACCGTAAGCGGAAGCGTTAGCACAATGCGGTTGATGTAGTCGTACGTCTTCACGATCCGACCGATCAAGTACCAAACGTACGGCACCTCCGAGCTCAGCACACGTTCAGCCCGATGACGTCCCTCGAACTCCGATCTAGCCGAGTGTTGAGGGAGAGTTTTGTCAGCACGACGGCGTGCTGACGATGATGATGTTCTACCGACACAGGGCTTCGCCTAAGCACCGCTACAGTGTTATCGAGGTGGACTATGGTGGAGGGGGGTACCGCACACGGCTAAAAGATCAAACGATCAATTGTTGTGTCTCTGGGGTGCCCCCTGCCCCCGTATATAAAGGAGCAAGGGGGGTGCGGCTGGCCAAGGGAGAGGGCGCGCCGGGAGGAGTCCTACTCCCACCGGGAGTAGGAATCCCCCCTTTCCTAGTTGGATTAGGACTTGGGAGGGGGCAAAGAGGAGGGAGAGAGGAAGGAAGGGGGTGCCGCCCCCCTCTCCTTGTCCTATTCGGACTAGGGGAGAGGGGCGCGTGGCCCAGCCCTGGCTGCCTCTCCTCTTCTCCGTAAAGGCCCACTAAGGCCAATTAACCTCCTGGGGGGTTCCGGTAACCTCCCGGTACACCGGTAAAATCCTGATTTCACCCGGAACACTTCCGATATCCAAACATGGGCTTCCAATATATCAATCTTCATGTCTCGACCATTTCGAGACTCCTCTTCATGTCCGTGATCACATTCGGGACTCCGAACAACCTTCGGTACATCAAAACATATAAACTCATAATATAACTGTCATCGTAACGTTAAGTGTGCGGACCCTACGGGTTCGAGAACTATGTAGACATGACCGAGACACGTCTTCGGTCAATAACCAATAGAGGAACTTGGATGCTCATATTGGCTCCCACATATTCTACGAAGATCTTTATCGGTCAGACCGCATAACAACATACGTTGTTCCCTTTGTCATCGGTATGTTACTTGCCCGAGATTCGATCGTCGGTATCTCAATACCTAGTTCAATCTCGTTACCGGCAAGTCTCTTTACTCGTTCCGTAATACATCATCCCGCAACTAACTCATTAGTTGCAATGCTTGCAAGGCTTAAGTGATGTGTATTACTGAGAGGGCCCAAAGATACCTCTCCGACAATCGGAGTGACAAATCCTAATCTCGAAATACGCCAACCCAACATGTACCTTCGGAGACACCTGTATAGCACCTTTATAATCACCCAGTTACGTTGTGATGTTTGGTAGCACACAAAGTGTTCCTCCAGCAAACGGGAGTTGCATAATCTCATAGTCATAGGAACATGTATAAGTAATGAAGAAAGCAACAGCAACATACTAAACGATCGTGTGCTAAGCTAACGGAATGGGTCATGTCAATCACATCATTCTCCTAATGATGTGATCCCATTAACCAAATGACAACTCATGTCTATGGCTAGGAAACATAACCATCTTTGATCAACGAGCTAGTCAAGTAGAGGCATACTAGTGACAATCTGTTTGTCTATGTATTCACACATGTATTATGTTTCTGGTTAATACAATTCTAGCATGAATAATAAACATTTATCATGATATAAGGAAATAAATAATAACTTTATTATTGCCTCTAGGGCATATTTCCTTCAAGTTCATGATAAATTAAAGTTCAATTAATCATATTACTTAAGAACTCCCACTTAGGTAGACATCCCTCTAATCATCTAAGTGATCATGTGATCCAAATCAACTAAACCATGTCCGATCATCACGTGAGATGGAGTAGTTTTCAATGGTGAACATCACTATGTTGATCATATCTACTATATGATTCACGCTCGACCTTTCGGTCTCAGTGTTCCGAGGCCATATCTGTATATGCTAGGCTCGTCAAGTTTAACCTGAGTATTCCGCATGTGCAACTGTTTTGCACCCGTTGTATTTGAATGTAGAGCCTATCACACCCGATCATCACGTGGTGTCTCAGCACGAAAAACTTTCGCAACGGTGCATACTCAGGGAGAACACTTCTTGAAATTTAGTGAGAGATCATCTTATAATGCTACCGTCAATCAAAACAAAATAAGATGCATAAAGGATAAAGATCACATGCAATCAATATAATTGATATGATATGGCCATCATCATCTTGTGCTTGTGATCTCCATCTTCGAAGCACCGTCATGATCACCATCATCACCGGCGCGACACCTTGATCTCCATCGTAGTATTGTTGTCATTTCGCCACCTATTGCTTCTACGACTATCGCTACCACTTAGTGATAAAGTAAAGCAACTACAGAGCGTTTGCATTGCATACAATAAAGCGACAACCATATGGCTCCTGCCAGTTGCCGATAACTCGGTTACAAAACATGATCATCTCATACAATAAAATATAGCATCATGTCTTGACCATATCACATCACAACATGCCCTGCAAAAACAAGTTAGACATCCTCTACTTTGTTGTTGCAAATTTTATGTGGCTGCTACGGGCTGAGCAAGAACCGTTCTTCCCTACGCATCAAAACCACAACGATAGTTCGTCAAGTTAGTGTTGTTTTAACCTTCTCAAGGACCGAGTGTAGCCACACTCGGTTCAACTAAAGTTGGAGAAACTGACACCCGCTAGCCACCTATGTGCAAAGCACGTCGGTAGAACCAGTCTCGCGTAAGCGTGCGCGTAATGTCGGTCCGGGCCGCTTCATCCAACAATACCACTGAACCAAAGTATGACATGTTGGTAAGCAGTATGACTTGTATCGCCCACAACTCACTTGTGTTCTACTCGTGCATATAACATGTACGCATAAAACCTGGCTCGGATGCAACTGTTGGGGAACGTAGTAATTTCAAAAAAATTCCTACGCACACGCAAGATCATGGTGATGCATAGCAATGAGAGGGGAGAGTGTTGTCCACGTACCCTCATAGACCGAAAGCGGAAGCATTAGAACAACGTGGTTGATGTAGTCGTACATCTTCACGGCCCGATCGATCAAGCACCGAAAACACGGCACCTCCGAGTTCTAGCACACATTCAGCTCGATGACGTCCCTCGAACTCCGATCCAACCGAGTGTCGAGGGAGAGTTCTGTTGGGGAACATTGCAGAAAATTAAAAAATTTCCTACGGTTTCACCAAGATCCATCTATGAGTTCATCTAAGCAACGAGTGATAGGAGAGGGAACCATCTACATACCACTTGTAGATCGCGTGCGGAAGCGTTCAAGGGAACGGGGATGATGGAGTCATACTCGCCGTGATCCAAATCACCGATGACCAAGTGCTGAACGGACAGCACCTCCGCGTTCAACACACGTACGGAGCGGACGATGTCTACTCCTTCTTGATCTAGAAAGTAGGAAGGAGAGGTTGAGGAAGAAGGCTCCAGCAGCAGCACGACGGCGTGATGATGGTGTAGAGGCAGTACTCCGACCGGGCTTCGCCAAGCACTCAACGGAGGAGGAGAGGTGTTGGGGAGGGGCGGGGCCACGCCTTGGATCAGGTGTTCAGCCCTCCCCTCAGCCCTCTATTTATAGGGGAAGGGGGAAGGGGGCCGGGCCCCTCTAGATGAGATCTAGAGGGGGGCGGCAGCCAGGGAGGGGGGCGCCCCCACTAGGGTTCCCCCCCCAACCCTAGGCGCATGGGCCCAAGGGGGGGCGCGCCCAGCCCTCCAGGGTCTGGTTCCCTGCCCCTTGTGGCCCATGAGGCCCTCCGAGAGGGGTGGCCCCTCCCGGTGGACCCCCCGGAACCCCTCTGGTGGCCCCGGTACAATACCGATATGCCCCCGAAACTTTTCGGTGTCCGTATGACAACTTCCCATATATAAATCTTCACCTCCGGACCATTCTGGAACTCCTCGTGACGTCCGGGATCTCATCCGGGACTCCGAACAACATTCGGTAATCACATACAAGTCTTCCTACTAACCCTAGCGTCACCGAACCTTAAGTGTGTAGACCCTACGGGTTCGGGAGACATGCAAACATGACCGAGATCGCTCTCCGGTCAATAACCAATAGCAGGATCTAGATACCCATGTTGGCTCCGACATGCTCCTCGATGATCTCATCGGATGAACCACGATGTTGAGGATTCAATAAACCCCGTATACAATTCCCTTTGTCAATCGGTACGTTACTTGCCCGAGACTCGATCGTCGGTATCCCAATACCTCGTTCAGTCCCGTTACCGGCAAGTCACTTTACTCGTACTATAATGCATGATCCCGTGACCAAACACTTGGTCACTTTGAGCTCATTATGATGATGCATTACCGAGTGGTCCCAGAGATACCTCTCCATCATACGGAGTGACAAATCCCAGTCTCGGTCCGTGTCAACCCAACGGACACTTTCGGAGATACCTGTAGTGCACCTTTATAGTCACCCAGTTACGTTGTGACGTTTGGTACACCCAAAGCACTCCTACGGTATCCGGGAGTTACATGATCTCATGGTCTAAGGAAGAGATACTTGACATTGGAAAAGCTCTAGCAAAACGAACTACGCGATCTTGTGCTATGCTTAGGATTGGGTCTTGTCCATCACATCATTCTCCTAATGATGTGATCCCGTTGTCAACGACATCTAATGTCCATAATCAGGAAACCATGACTATCTGTTGACCAACGAGCTAGTCAACTAGAGGCTCACTAGGGACGTATTTGGTCTAATTATTCACACGTGTATTACGATTTCCGGATAATACAATTATAGCATGAATAAAAGACAATTATCATGAACAAAGAAATATAATAATAATCCTTTTATTATTGCCTCTAGGGCATATTTCCAACAGTCTCCCACTTGCACTAGAGTCAATAATCTAGTTACATTGTGATGAATCGAACACCCATAGAGTTCTGGTGTTGATCATGTTTTGCTCACGGAAGAGGTTTAGTCAACGGATATGCGACATTCAGACCCGTATGTACTTTGCAAATATCTATGTCTCCATCTTGAACGTTTTCACGGATGGAGTTGAAACGACGCTTGATGTGCCTGGTCTTCTTGTGAAACCTGGGCTCCTTGGCAAGGGCAATAGCTCCAGTGTTGTCACAGAAGAGTTTGATCGGCCCCGACGCATTGGGTATGACTCCTAGGTCAGTGATGAACTCCTTCACCCAAATTGCTTCATGCGCTGCCTCCGAGGCTGCCATGTACTCCGCTTCACATGTAGATCCCGCCACGACGCTCTGCTTGCAGCTGCACCAGCTTACTGCCCCACCATTCAACATATACACGTATCCGGTTTGTGACTTAGAGTCATCTAGATCTGTGTCAAAGCTAGCGTCAACGTAACCCTTTACGACGAGCTCTTCGTCACCTCCATAAACAAGAAACATGTCCTTTGTCCTTTTCAGGTACTTCAGGATATTCTTGACCGATGTCCAGTGTTCCTTGCCGGGATTACTTTGGTACCTTCCTACCAAACTTACGGCAAGGTTTACATCCGGTCTGGTACACAGCATGGCATACATAATAGATCCTATGGCTGAGGCATAGGGGATGACGCTCATCTCTTCTTTATCTTTTTCCGTGGTCGGGCATTGAGCCGAGCTCAATCTCACACCTTGCAATACAGGCAAGAACCCTTTCTTGGACTGATCCATTTTGAACTTCTTCAAAATCTTATCAAGGTATGTGCTTTGTGAAAGACCTATGAGGCGTCTCGATCTATCCCTATAGATTTTGGTGCCTAATATGTAAGCAGCTTCTCCAAGGTCCTTCATTGAAAAACACTTATTTAAGTAGGCCTTAATGCTGTCCAAGAATTCTATATCATTTCCCATCAAAAGTATGTCATCTACATATAATATGAGAAATGCTACAGAGCTCCCACTCACTTTCTTGTAAACGCAGGCTTCTCCATAAGTCTGCATAAACCCAAACGCTTTGATCATCTCATCAAAGCGAATGTTCCAACTCCGAGATGCTTGCACCAGCCCATAAATGGATCGCTGGAGCTTGCGTACTTTGTTAGCATTCTTAGGATCGACAAAACCTTCCGGTTGCATCATATACAGCTCTTCCTTAAGATAACCGTTAAGGAATGCCGTTTTGACGTCCATCTGCCATATCTCATAATCATAGTATGCGGCAATTGCTAACATGATTCAGACGGACTTAAGCTTCGCTACGGGAGAGAAAGTCTCATCGTAGTCAATCCCTTGAACTTGCCGATAACCCTTAGCGACAAGTCGAGCTTTATAGATGGTGACATTTCCATCCGCGTCCGTCTTTTTCTTAAAGATCCATTTGTTTTCTATCGCTCACCAATCATCGGGCAAGTCAGTCAAAGTCCATACTTTGTTTTCATACATGGATTCTATCTCGGATTGCATGGTTTCTAGCCATTTGTTGGAATTTGGGCCCACCATCGCTTCTTCATAGTTCGAAGGTTCACCGTTGTCTAACAACATGATTTCCAGGACAGGGTTGCCATACCACTCTGGTGTGGAACGTGTCCTCGTGGACCTACAAAGTTCAGTAGCAACTTGATCCGAAGTACCTTGATCATCATCATTAATTTCCTCTCCAGTCAGTGTAGGCACCACAGGAACATTTTCCTGAGCTGCACTACTTTCCGGTTCAAGAGGTAGTACTTCATCAAGTTCTACTTTCCTCCCACTTACTCCTTTCGAGAGAAACTCTTTTTCCAGAAAGGATCCGTTCTTGGCAACAAAGATCTTGCCTTCGGATCTAAGGTAGAAGGTATACCCAATGGTTTCCTTAGGGTATCCTATGAAGACGCATTTTTCTGACTTGGGTTCGAGCTTTTTAGGTTGAAGTTTCTTGACATAAGCATCGCATCCCCAAACTTTTAGAAACGACAGCTTAGGTTTCTTCCCAAACCATAATTTATACGGTGTCGTCTCAACGGATTTAGACGGCGCCCTATTTAAAGTGAATGTAGCTGTCTCTAGAGCGTATCCCCAAAATGATAGCGGTAAATCGGTCAGAGACATCATAGATCGCACCATATCCAATAGAGTGCGATTACGACGTTCGGACACACCGTTACGCTGAGGTGTTCCAGGCGGCGTGAGTTGTGAAACGATTCCACATTTTCTTAAGTGTGTACCAAATTCGTGACTTAAATATTCTCCTCCACGATCCGATCGTAAGAATTTTATCTTTCGGTCACGTTGATTCTCTACTTCATTCTGAAATTCCTTGAACTTTTCAAATGTCTCAGACTTGTGTTTCATCAAGTAGACATACCCATATCTACTTAAGTCATCAGTGAGAGTGAGAACATAACGATATCCTCCGCGAGCATCAACGCTCATTGGACCACACACATCAGTATGTATGATTTCCAATAAGTTGGTTGCTCGCTCCATTGTTCCGGAGAACGGGGTCTTTGTCATTTTGCCCATGAGGCATGGTTCGCATGTGTCAAATGATTCATAATCGAGAGACTCTAAAAGTCCATCAGCATGGAGCTTCTTCATGCGCTTGACACCAATGGGACCAAGGTGGCAGTGCCACAAGTATGTGGGACTATCGTTATCAACTTTACATCTTTTGGTATTCACACTATGAATATGTGTAACATTACGTTCGAGATTCATTAAGAATAAACCATTGACCATCGGAGCATGACCATAAAACATATCTCTCATATAAATAGAACAACCATTATTCTCGGATTTAAATGAGTAGCCATCTCGCATCAAACGAGATCCAGATACAATGTTCATGCTCAAACTTGGCACTAAATAACAATTATTGAGGTTTAAAACTAATCCCGTAGGTAAATGTAGAGGTAGCGTGCCGACGGCGATCACATCGACCTTGGAACCATTCCCGACACGCATCGTCAACTCGTCCTTCGCCAGTCTCCGCTTATTCCGCAGCTCCTGCTGTGAGTTACAAATATGAGTAACGGCACCGGTATCAAATACCCAGGAGTTACTACGAGTACTGGTAAGGTACACATCAATTACATGTATATCAAATATACCTTTAGTGTTGTCGGCCTTCTTGTCCGCTAAGTATTTGGGGCAGTTCCGCTTCCAGTGACCCTTCCCTTTGCAATAAAAGCACTCAGTCTCAGGCTTGGGTCCATTCTTTGACTTCTTCCCGACAACTGGCTTACCGGGCGCGGCAACATCTTTGCCGTCCTTCTTGAAGTTCTTCTTACCCTTGCCCTTCTTGAACTTAGTGGTCTTATTGACCATCAACACTTGATGTTCTTTCTTGATTTCAACCTCTGCTGACTTCAGCATTGAAAATACTTCAGGAATGGTCTTCACCATCCCCTACATATTGTAGTTCAACACAAAGCTCTTGTAGCTCGGTGGGAGCGACTGAAGGATTCTGTCAATGACCGCCTCGTCCGGGAGGTTGATCTCCAGCTGGGACAGGCAGTTGTGCAACCCAGACATTTTGAGTATGTGCTCACTGACAGAACTGTTTTCCTCCATCTTACAACTATAGAACTTGTCGGAGACTTCATATCTCTCGACCCGGGCATGAGCCTGAAAAACCATTTTCAGCTCCTCGAACATCTCATATGCTCTGTGTCGCTCAAAACGCTTTTGGAGCCCCGGTTCTAAGCTGTAAAGCATGCCGCACTGAACGAGGGAGTAATCATCAGCACGTGATTGCCAAGTGTTCATAACGTCTTGGTTCTTTGGGATGGGTGCTTCACCTAGCGGTGCATCTAGGACATAATCTTTCTTGGCTGCTATGAGGATGATCCTCAGGTTCCGGACCCAGTCTGAATAGTTGCTGCCATCATCTTTCAGCTTGGTTTTCTCTAGGAACGCGTTGAAGTTCATGTTGACTTGAGCGTTGGCCATTTGATCTACAAGACATATTTGCAAAGGTTTTTAGACTAAGTTCATGATAATTAAGATCATCTAATCAAATTATTTAATGAACTCCCACTCAGATTAGACATCCCTCTAGTCATCTAAGTGTTACACGATCCGAGTCGACTAGGCCGTGTCCGATCATCACGTGAGACGGACTAGTCATCATCGGTGAACATCTCCATGTTGATCGTATCTTCCATACGACTCATGTTCGACCTTTCGGTCTCTTGTGTTCCGAGGCCATGTCTGTACATGCTAGGCTCGTCAAGTTAACCCTAAGTGTTTCTGCATGTGTAGAACTGTCTTACACCCGTTGTATGTGAACGTAAGGATCTATCACACCCGATCATCACGTGGTGCTTCGAAACGATGGACTTTAGCAACGGCGCACAGTTAGGGGGAACACTTTCTTGAAATTATTATAAGGGATCATCTTATTTACTACTATCGTTCTAAGTAAACAAGATGCATAAACATAATAAACATTACCTGCAATTATATAAAGTAGTGACATGATATGGCCAATATCATATAGCACCTTCGATCTCCATCTTCGGGGCTCCATGATCATCTTCGTCACCGGCATGACACCATGATCTACATCATCATGATCTCCATCATTGTGTCTTCATGAAGTTGTCACGCCAACGACTACTTCTACTTCTATGGCTAACGCGTTTAGCAATAAAGTAAAGTAATTTACATGGCGTTCTTCAATGACACGCAGGTCATACAAAAAATAAAGACAACTCCTATGGCTCCTGCCGGTTGTCATACTCATCGACATGCAAGTCGTGATTCCTATTACAAGAACATGATCTCATATATCACAATATATCATTCATCATTCATCACAACTTCTGGCCATATCACATCACATGACAATTGCTGCAAAAACAAGTTAGACGTCCTCTAATTGTTGTTGCATCTTTTACGTGGCTGCAATTGGGTTCTAGCAAGAACGTTTTCTTACCTACAAATAACCACAACGTGATTTTGTCAACTTCTATTTACCCTTCATAAGGACCCTTTTCATCTAATCCGCTCCAACTAAAGTAGGAGAGACAGACACCCGCTAGCCACCTTATGCAACTAGTGCATGTTAGTCGGTGGAACCTGTCTCACGTAAGCGTACGTGTAAGGTCGGTCCGGGCCGCTTCATCCCACAATACCGCTGAAGCAAGAAAAGACTAGTAGCGGCAAGCAAGTTGACAAGATCTACGCCCACAACAAAATTGTGTTCTACTCGTGCAATAGAGAACTACGCATAGACCTAGCTCATGATGCCACTGTTGGGGAACGTTGCAGAAAATTAAAAAATTTCCTACGGTTTCACCAAGATCCATCTATGAGTTCATCTAAGCAACGAGTGATAGGAGAGGGAAGCATCTACATACCACTTGTAGATCGCGTGCGGAAGCGTTCAAGGGAACGGGGATGATGGAGTCGTACTCGCCGTGATCCAAATCACCGATGACCAAGTGCTGAACGGACAGCACCTCCGCGTTCAACACATGTATGGAGCGGATGACGTCTCCTCCTTCTTGATCCAGCAAGGGGGAAGGAGAGGTTGAGGAAGAAGGCTCCAGCAGCAGCACCGACGGCGTGATGATGGTGGAGAGGCAGTACTCCGACAGGGCTTCGCCAAGCACTCAACGAAGGAGGAGAGGTGTTGGGGAGGGGAGGGGATGCGCCTTGGATCAGGTGTTCAGCCCTCCCCTCGCCCCTCTATTATAGGGGAAGGGGGAAGGGGGCCGGCCCCCTCTAGATGAGATCTATAGGGGGGGCGGCGGCCAGGGAGGGGGGCTTGCCCCCCAAGCAAGGGGGGGCGCCCCCACTAGGGTTCCCCCCCCCCCCAACCCTAGGCGCATGGGCCCAAGGGGAGGCGCGCCCAGCCCTCCAGGGGGTGGTTCCCTACCCCTTGCGGCCCATGAGGCCCTCCGAGAGGGGTGGCCCCTCCCGGTGGACCCCCAGGAACCCCTCCGGTGGCCCCGGTACAATACCGATATGCCCCCGAAACTTCTCGGTGTCCGTATGACAACTTCCCATATATGAATCTTCACCTCCAGACCATTCCGGAACTCCTCGTGACGTCCGAGATATCATCCGGGACTCTGAACAACATTCGGTAATCACATACAAGTCTTCCTAATAACCCTAGCGTCACCGAACCTTAAGTGTGTAGACCCTACGGGTTCGGGAGACATGCAGACATGACCGAGATGGCTCTCCGGTCAACAACCAACAACGGTATCTGGATACTCATGTTGGCTCCCACATGCTCCTTGATGATCTCATCGGATGAACCACGATGTTGAGGATTCAATCAACCCCGTATACAATTCCCTTTGTCAATCGGTACGTTACTTGCCCGAGACTCGATCGTCGGTATCCCAATACCTCGTTCAGTCCCGTTACCGGCAAGTCACTTTACTCGTACTGTAATGCATGATCCCGTGACCAAACACTTGGTCACTTTGAGCTCATTATGATGATGCATTACCGAGTGGGCCCAGAGATACCTCTCTGTCATACGGAGTGACGAATCCCAGTCTCGATCCGTGTCAACCCAACAGACACTTTCGGAGATACTTGTAGTGCACCTTTATAGTCACCCAGTTACGTTGTGACGTTTGGTACACCCAAAGCACTCCTACGGTATCCGGGAGTTACACGATCTCATGGTCTAAGGAAGAGATACTTGACATTGGAAAAGCTCTAGCAAAACGAACTACACGATCTTGTGCTATGCTTAGGATTGGGTCTTGTCCATCACATCATTCTCCTAATGATGTGATCCCGTTGTCAACGACATCTAATGTCCATAGTCAGGAAACCATGACTATCTGTTGACCAACGAGCTAGTCAACTAGAGGCTCACTAGGGACGTATTTGGTCTAATTATTCACACGTGTATTACGATTTCCGGATAATACAATTATAGCATGAATAAAAGACAATTATCATGAACAAAGAAATATAATAATAATCCTTTTATTATTGCCTCTAGGGCATATTTCCAACAAGTTCCGTCAGCATGACGGCATGGTGACGATGATGATGTTCTACCGTCGCAGGGCTTCGCCTAAGCACCGCTACAATATTATCTAGGAGCACTATGGTGGAGGGGGGCACCGCACACGGCTAAGAGATCAATGATCTGTTGTTGTGTCTAGAGGTGCCCTCCTGCCCCCGTATATAAAGGAGAAAGGGGGGAGGGGGCGGCCGGCTAGGGAGGAGGCGCGCCAAGGGGAGTCCTACTCCCATCGGGAGTAGGACTCCCTCCTTCCTTGTTGGATTAGGAGAAGGGGGTAGAGGAGGGAGAGAGAGGAAGGAAAGGGGGGGTGTCGCCCCCCTCTCCTTGTCCTATTCGGACTAGGGGGAGGGGCACGTGGCCCTGCCCTGGCCTCCTCTCCTCTTCTCCACTAAGGCCCACTATGGCCCATTAAGCCCCCGGTGGATTCCGGTAACCTCCCGGTACTCCGATAAAATCCCGATTTCACCTGGAACACTTCCGATATCCAAATATAGGCTTCCATATATCAATCTTCATGTCTCGACCATTTTTAGACTCCTCGTCATGTCCATGATCATATCCGGGACTCTGAACAACCTTCGGTACATCAAAACTCATAAACTCATAATATAATCGTCATTGAAACTTTAAGCGTGCGGACCCTACGGGTTCGAGAACTATGTAGACATGACCGAGACACGTCTCCGGTCAATAACCAATAGCGGAACCTGGATGCTCATATTGGCTCCCACATATTCTACGAAGATCTTTATCGGTCAAACCGCATAAGAACATACGTTTGTTCCCTTTGTCATCGGTATGTTACTTGCCCGAGATTCGATCGTCGGTATCTCAATACCTAGTTCAATCTCATTACCGGCAAGTCGCTTTACTCGTTAAGTAATACATCATCTCGCAACTAACTCATTAGTTACATTGCTTCCAAGGCTTATAGTGATGTGCATTATCGAGAGGGCCCAGAGATACCTCTCCGACAATCGGAGTGACAAATCCTAATCTCGAAATACGTCAAATCAACAAGTACCTTCGGAGACACCTGTAGAGCACCTTTATAATCACCCAGTTACGTTGTGACGTTTGATTGCACATAAAGTGTTCCTCCGGTAAACGAGAGTTACGTAATATCATAGTCATAGGAACATGTATAAGTCATGAAGAAAGCAATAGCAACATACTAAACGATCAAGTACTAAGCTAACGGAATGGGTCAAGTCAATCACATCATTCTCCTAATGATGTGATCCCGTTAATCAAATGACAACTCATGTCTATGGCTAGGAAACTTTAACCATCTTTGATTCAGTGAGCTAGTCAAGTAGAGGCATACTAGTGACACTCTGTTTGTCTATGTATTCACACATGTATCAAGTTTCCGGTTAATACAATTCTAGCATGAATAATAAACATTTATCATGAAATAAGGAAATAAATAATAATTCAATTATTGCCTATAGGGCATATTTCCTTCAACTCACACCTTATAACACAGCCAAGAACTCCTTCTTTGCCGATCCATTTTGAACTCCTTCAAAATCTTGTCACGGTATCTATTCATTTGAAAGTACTATTAAGCATTTTTTATCTATCCTTATAGATCTTGATGCTCAATGTTCAAGTAGCTTTATCCAGGTTTTCTATTGAAAAACACTTTTCAAATAACCTACTTTCCAGAAACTTTACATCATTTCTGATCAACAATATGTCAATAACATATACTCATCAGAAATTCTATAGTGCTCCCACTCACTTCTTTGGAAATACAAGTTTCTCATAAACTTTGTATAAACCCAAAATCTTTGATCATCTCATCAAAGCGTATATTCCAACTCCAAGATGCTTACTCCGGTCCTTAGAAGGATTGCTAGAGCTTTGCATACTTGTTAGCATCTTTCAGGATTGTCAAACCCTTCTAGTTGTATCACATACAACCATTCCTCAAGAAAATCGTCGAGGAAACAATGTTTTGACATCCTATCTGCAAGATTTCATAAATAATGTGGTAACTGCTAATATAATTCCAACAGACTCTTAGTATCGCTACGAATGAGAAAGTCTCATCGCAGTCAACTCCTTGAACTTGTCAGAAAATATCTTAACGACAAGTCGAGCTTTCTTAATGGTGATACGTACCATCATTGTTCGTCTTCCTTTTAAAATCCATCTGCACCCAACAGCCTTATGACCATCAAGTAGTTCTTCCAAAGTCTATACTTTGTTTTCATACATGGATCCTCTCTCGGATTTTATGGCCTCTAGCCATTCGTCGGAATCCGGGCCCACCATCGCTTCTCCATAGCTCATAGGTTCATTGTTGTCTAGCAACATGACCTCCAAGACAGGATTACGTACCACTCTGAAGTAGTACGCATCCTTGTCAACCTACGAGTTTTGGTAGTGACTTGATCCGAAGTTTCATGATCAATATCACCAGCTTCCACTTCAATTGGTGTAGGCACCACAGGAACAACTTCCTGTGCCCTTCTACACACTAGTTGAAGTGACGGTTCAATAACCTCATCAAGTCTCCACCATCCTCCCACTCAATTATTTTGAGAGAAACTTTTCCTCGAGAAAGGACCCGATTCTAGAAACAATCCCTTTTGCTTCTAGATCTGAGACAAGAGGTATACCCAACTATTTTTGGGTGTCCTATGAAGATGCATTTATCCACTTTGGGTTCGAGCTTATCAGCCTGAAACTTTTTCACATAAGCGTCGCAGCCCTAAACTTTTAAGAAACGACAACTTAGGTTTCTCTAAACCATAGTTCATACGGTGTCGTCTTAACGGAATTGTGTGGTACCCTATTTAAAGTGAATGTGGTTGTCTCTAATGCCTAACCCATAAACAATAGTGGTAATTCGATAAGAGACATCATGGTATGCACCATATCCAATAGGGTGCAGTTATGATGTTCGGACACACCATCACACTATGGTGTTCTAGGCGGTGTTAGTTGTGAAACAATTTCCACAATGTCTTAATTGTGTGCCAAACTCGTAACTCGGATATTCATCTCTATGATCATATCATAGACATTTTATCCTCTTGTCACGACGATCTTCAACTTCACTCTGAAATTACTTGAACCTTTCAATAATTCAAACTTGTGTTTCATCAAGTAAATATACTTAGCATCTATTCAAATCATCTGTGAAGTAAGAACATAACGATATCCACTGCGTGCCTCAACACTCATTGGACTGCACACATCAAAACGTATTACTTCCAACAAGTTGCTTTCTTGTTCCATCTCACTGAAAATGAGGCCTTTCAGTCATCTTGCCCATGTCGTATGATTTGCATGTCTCAAGTGATTCAAAATCAAGTGAGTCCAAATGATCCATCTGTATGGAGTTTCTTCATGCATATATACCAATAGACATGGTTCGCATGTCTCAATCTTTTCAAAAACGAGTGAGTCCAAATATCCATCAACATGGAGCTTCTTCATGCGTTTTATACCAATATGACTCAAACAGCAGTGCCACAAGTAGGTGGCACTATATCATTACTATCTTATATCTTTTGGCATGAACATGTGTATCACTACGATCGAGATTCAATAAACCATTCATTTTAGGTGCAAGACCATTGAAGGTATTATTCAAATAAACAGAGTAACCATTATACTCCGTAAATGAATAACCGTATTGCGGTAAACATAATCCAATCATGTCTATGCTCAACGCAAACACCAAATAACAGTTATTTAGGTTTAACACCAATCTCGATGGTAGAGGGAGCATGCGATGCTTGATCATATCAACCTTGGAAACACTTCCAACACACATCGTCATCTCACCTTTAGCTAGTCTTCGTTTATTCCGTAGCTCTTTTATTTCGAGTTACTAACACTTAGCAACTGAACCGGTATCTTAATACCCTAGTGCTACTAGGAGTACTAGTAAAGACACATTTAATATAATGTGTGTCCAATACATACTTCTGTCAACCTTGCCAGCCTTCTCATCTACCAAGTATCTAGGGTAGTTCTGCTTCAGTGACTGTTCCCTCATTACAGAAGCACTTAGTCTCGGGTTTGGGTTCAACCTTGGGTTTCTTCACTAGAGCAGCAACTGATTTGTTGTTTCATGAAGTATCACTTCTTGCCCTTGCCCTTCTTGAAACTAGTGGTTTTACTAACCATCAACAATTGATGCTCCTACTTGATTTCTACTTTCGCGGCGTCAAACATAGCAGAAATTCAAAATATTCTATGCATCACCAAGATCAATCTAGGGAGGTTCTAGCAACAAGAGAGAGAGGGAGTGCATCTTCATACCCTTGAAGATCGCTAAGCGGAAGCGTTACAAAAACGCGGTTGATGGAGTCGTACTCGCGACGATTCAAATCGCGGAAGATCCGATCTAGCGCCGAATGGATGGCGCCTCTGTGTTCAACACACGTACAGCCCGGGGATGTCTCCTCCTTCTTGATCCAGCAAGGGGAGAGGAGAAGTTGAGGGAGAACTCTGACAGCACGACGGCATGGTGGTGGTGGAGCTCGTGGTATTCCTGCAGGGCTTCGCCAAGCACTATGGAGTAGGAGGAAGAGTTGGAGGAGGGAGGGGCTACGCCAAAAGCAAGGGTGCTGCAGCCCTCCCACCCCCCTCTATTTATAGGGTGAATGGGAGAGGGCCCCGGCCCCTCTAGATCCCATCTAGAGGGGGGCGGCGGCCAGGAGGGGGAAACTTGCCCCCCAAGCAAGGTGGAGGCGCCCCCTCCCCTAGGGTTTCCAAACCCTAGGCGCCTTGGGCCCTTGGGGGGCGCACCAGCCCACTAGGGGGCTGGTTCCCTCCCATATTCAGCCCATTAAGTCCCCCGGGGCAGGTGGCCCCACCCGGTAGACCCCCGGACACCTTTCGGTGGTCCCGGTACAATACCGATAACCCCCAAAATCATTCCAGCGACTCAAACTGGACTTCCCATATATAAATCTTCACCTCTGGACTATTCCGGAACTCCTCGTGATGTCCGGGATCCCATCTGGGACTCCGAACAACCTTCGGTAACCACATACTATTTCCCATAACAACTCTAGCGTCACCGAACCTTAAGTGTGTAGACCCTACGGGTTCGGGAATCATGCAGACATGACCGGGACATTCTCTGGCCAATAACCAATAGCGGGATCTGGATACCCATGTTGGCTCCCACATGTTCCACGATGATCTCATCGGATGAACCACGATGTCGGGGATTCAATCAATCTCGTCTACAATTCCTTTTGTCAATCGGTATGTTACTTGCCCGAGATTCGATCGTCGGTATCCCAATACCTCGTTCAATCTCGGCAAGTCACTTTACTTGTTTCGTAATGCATGATCTCGTGACTAACTACTTAGTCACATTGAGCTCAATATGATGATGCATCACCGAGTGGGCCCAGAGATACCTCTCCGTCATACAGAGTGACAAATCCCAGTCTCGATTTGTGCCAACCCAATAGACACTTTCGGAGATACCTGTAGTGCACCTTTATAGCCACCCAGTTACGCTGTGACGTTTGGTACACCCAAAGCATTCCTATGGTATCCAGGAGTTGCACAATCTCATGGTCTAAGGAAATGATACTTGACATTAGAAAAGCTTTAGCAAACGAACTACACGATCTTGTGCTATGCTTAGGATTGGGTCTTGTCCATCACATCATTCTCCTAATTATGTGATCCCGTTATCAATGACGTCCAATGTCCATGGTCAGGAAACCATAACCATCTATTGATCAATGAGCTAGTCAACTAGAGGCTCACTAGGGACATGTTGTGGTCTATGTATTCACACATGTATTACGATTTCCAGTTAATACAATTATAGCATGAACAATAGACAATTATCATGAACAAGGAAATAAAATAATAACCATTTTATTATTGCCTCTAGGGCATATTTCCAACACAATCAAGCCATACGCAAGTTTCTCTTTAGTATCGTTGGAGCACCATTCATGATTAATGCAACCGATGGTCCGGTTGCATCAATCAAATGAATCATGCACCAACGAGCGGTGTGCAAGTGGCGGAGTATGGACCCTACATCCAAGAACTACTCAAGCATGGAAACAACAAGTTCGGCCACAAGCCCTTCACGTTGCATCATTGCTACAAAGTGTTATGCAAGAACGAGAAGTGGATCCAAAGAGTTTCGCAGACCACTCCAAAGAGATCACCTCGTTTGAGTTTGTGCATGCCATTGGTTGGCTCGATCCACAACATACACGTGTTATGTTTGTGGTGATTTGGGATCAAACTTTGTGTTTTAAGTGATGCATTTGTGTTATGATGGTTATGTTATGCATGTTTTAATTTCATTGTTTTATAATATATATATTGTGAAGCATTTGAAGTTCATCCGGCAAAAACGAAAAATCTATACAGTTTTTTTACTCCACTAAAGTTTAGGGGATGGGCTAGGTGCGACCACCTATAGAGAAGCAAACTTTTCCTCCTCTAACTTTACTCGGCCGGATCCTCCTTTAACTTTTAGGGGGCGGTTAAAGTTGGACTAACCCATCCCAATAGCACGATCGGCTGCATGATTCCAGGAGTTAGAGATAGACTCACACATTGAGAACCAACCAATAGTTGAAGGGCTAGAGCATGTTTGAACGCATTCGTGGACAATGTCGGACCGCCCCTTATTTGATTGTCCAGACAACCACACCCTTCATTTTCATGCAAACACAAGCACGTAGATCATATAGTACACAACTAATTCACCAATTTAACACACAAAATACGTGAGTAGTCTGTTAACTCAAATTGATTACACACTTTAGGCAAAATAACTTGGAAAATGATTGATTTAGGCCATAAACTCATTAATATGATCAAATATGGCCAAAACCCGTCCGGAAGAGAGAGAGAGAGAGAGAGAGAGAGAAACGACATGATGGCTGCCACACACTAGTAGAAAAAACGACCTTTCGTCCCGGTTCGTAAGGACCTTTAGTTCCGGTTCTGTAACCGACACTAAAGGGTGGGGACTAAAGCCCCCCCCCCCGGCCCTTAGTCCTGGTTCAACATGACCCGGGACCAAAGGCCCACCACGTGGCACGTGCCCGCGCCGAGGGCTGGGGGACCTTTAGTCCCGGTTGATAACACCAACCGGGACTAAAGATTCATTTTTTGAAAAAATGAATTTTTTTCCGGTTTTCAAATTTCTGAATTATTTGACGATTTAATCTCTAATCACCCCTCATCATTGCTCAAGTGTGGAGCACTCATTCCAAATTCTCTTCCCGACCGGTTACCCATCCTCTCACTACTCCAGTTTGAGCACGCTTAACTTCCGAGTTTTATTCCCCCTAATTCCCAAGTCTACACTTATTGTTTACCTGACAATAGTAAGCTCTCAATCCTATTAACCCTCGGGAGTTTAGCTTGAGCATAAAGTCACACGTTTCACCATTTGAATTTGAAATTATTATTCTAAAAAACAATAATTATTTAGTAACACTAATATTTATTGAATAAGTAGTTTAGCCAGATTTGACCATAATTGGACCACAATTTGACCAAAATTAAAAAAACGAAAATATTTATTTAGTAACACTAATATTTCTTAAATAAGTAGTTTGACCATAGTTTGACCAGATTTAACCAAAATTCAAAAAAACTGAAATTTGAGCATAACTTGTTTCCTTTCAGAATTTGAGGATTGTAAAAAATTTCAAAATGGCATGCGGCCGTCGAAATTGGAACCGGATTTTCGTGTTGAACATTTTGATATATAATACTTTTTTTCGACATCGTATGCAAAAGATATGGTCGTTTTATTTTTTCATAACATTTTTTTGCAAAACATGTCGAAATTTATGTTTTTAAATTTCCCTAACTACTAGATGTAGTAACATAACTACATCTTGAAGGATTTTAATTTTTGAAGCTTTTATTATTTCTTTTGTTTTTTTCAAAACTGAAAAGGCGATAGGGGGGTAGAGTTTGAAAATTGCCCTTTAGTCCCGGCTTGTGTCTCCAATCGGGACTAATGAGCTGAACATTAGGTCGTTTTTCTACTACTGACATCATCGTACCCTACACCGCCCATGAACTTACTGTTTTTCCCTTATAAACCATGCTAAGGGCATAGAGGAAAAATAATTAAAAAATATTTGATGGTTTTTTTCTTACAAATCCTAGCAAACCACTAAAACACTAATCAACTTATGATGAAGCCAACTATATATTATAATTGATGCCTTTAAAATTAAGCTTTGTAAGATTATGTACATTCTACTCCTTGGGCAGATTGATTTTCTTCTGTTTTGTACTCGTTCAATGTCCTTCTGTTGGCAATCGTATCAAGTCTTGTTAGCTAGTTTTCTTCCTTTTGAAATTTACTAGCTAATTTCCCATGTGTTGCAACTGGGCATGCATATTCTAGTGGTTCGACACCAATTGTGTTTCGCATATACCTTACACCCATCATATTCTATATTTTTGTTAACATTTGGTATGATTTGAGTATGGGTGGAAAAAGGCAAAAAAATTGTATTGATTTAGTTGGGATTTGGTAAGATTTGATTTGATTTGGGTATAGGTAGGGGAAGGTGAAGGAAATATGCCCTAGAAGCAATAATAAAGTTGTTATTTTATATTTCCTTATTCATGATAAAGGTTTATTATTCATGCTAGAATTGTATTGATTAGAAACTAAAATACATGTGTGAATACATAAACAAATAATGTGTCCCTAACCATGGACATGTGTGAATACAAGATGGTTAGGTTTCCTAACCATGGATATGTGTTGTCATTTGATAACGGGATCACATCATTAGGGGAATGATGTGATGGAAAAGACCCATCCGTTAGCTTAGCATAATGATCATTCAGTTTTATTGCTATTGCTTTCTTCCTGTCAAATACATATTCCTTCAACTATGAGATTATGCAACTCCCAGATACCAGAGGGATGCCTTGTGTGCTATCAAATGTCCCAACGTAACTGGGTGATTATAAAGATGCTCTACAGGTATCTCCGAAGGTGTTTGTTGAGTTGGCATAGATCAAGATTAGGATTTGTCACTCAGAGTATCGGAGAGGTATCTCTGGGCCCTCTCGATAATACACGTCATAAGCTTGCAAGCAAACAACTAAGGAGTTAGTCACGAGGTGATGTATTATGGAACGAGTAAAGAGACTTGCTGGTAACGAGATTGAACTAGGTATGAAGATACTGACGATCAAATCTCGGGCAAGTAATATACCGATGGAAAAAAGGGAATTGCGTATGTTGTCATAATGGTTCGACCGATAAAGATCTTCTTAGAATATGTAGGAGCCAATATGGGCATCCAGGTTCCGCTATTGGTTATTGACCGGAAAGGTGTCTCGGTCATGTCTACATAGTTCTCGAACCCGTAGGGTCCGCACGCCTAACATTCGATGACGATATAATATTATATGAGTTATGTGATTTGGTGACCGAATGTTGTTCGGAGTCACGGATGAGATGGCGGACATGACGAGAAGTCTTGAAATGGTCAAGAGGTAAAGATTTATATATAGTACGATAGTATTCGAACACCAAAAGTGTTCCGGAGGGTACCGGGTACATATCGGGTCACCGGAAGGGGTTCCGGGCATCCCCGGCAAAAGATATGGACCTTATGAGCCAAGATGGGAAACACACCAGCCACAAGGGGCTAGTGCGCCCCCCATATGGGTCGGCCTAAGGAGGGGGAGGAAAGGGGAGAAGGGAAAGGAAAGTGTGGATTAGGATTCCCATTTTATTCCCTCCCCCCCCTCCCCCGCTTTCCTTCTCCCTCAGTTAATTATGGTAGGGGGCGCCACTTGGGAAGGACCCCAAGTAGGATTCGACCTACTCTAGCACACCCCAGACAATTTCCTAGCCGTGTGCGGCGCCCCCTCCACCGTTTACACCCCCGGTCAAATTTTCATAGTGCTTAGGCGAAGCCCTGCGGATATCACTTCACCATCACTGTAACCACGTTGTCGTGCTGACGGAACTCATCTACTACCTCAATGTCTTGCTGGATCAAGAAGGCGAGGGATGTCGTCGAGTAGAACGTGTGCAGAACGCGGAGGTGTCGTGCATTCGGTACTTGATCGGTTGAAGCACGAAGAAGTTCGACTACATCAACCGCATTGTGAAACGCTTCCGCTTAGGATCTACGAGGGTACGTAGACACACTCTCCCCTCGTTGCTATGCATATCCATGGATAGATCATTGCGTGCGCGTAGAATTTTTTTGTTTTCCATGCAACGATTCCCAACAGAAAGCAAGGACATTTTTGATTTAGTTGTGGTTTTGATGGGATTTGATTTGATTGGGTTAATGCATGACATAGTTTTGAGAGTAAGAATGACGGACAAACGTGCAAACACCAAATCTGCCATCACAACCATGGACTCCCCTTTAAAAGTAAAGATTATTTTGAAAGCACCTTTTTAAAAAAATGTATAATACCATAGTGCATCAGGAGTGTTCGAACCGACACCATAAGGTAATGTGCAAACTGTGACCGCTAGAATGCAAAGTGTTTTGTAGTTCTAACTGGTTACATAACAAATATAGGATCAAACAAGCAAAAATCGGAAGAAAATTGGTCTGTCTAGCGAGAAGATTGTACATAATCTTACAATGGTTAATTTCAAAGGCACCAATTCTAATAATAGGGCGGGGCAAATCGGTTGGTGTTCCCGTGGTTTGCTAAACCCTTATTTGATCAAATTAGTTTATGCCCTAAATCGATCATTCAGTTTGAGTTAATTGACTACTAAGGCATTTTACTCTCAAGAATAAATTTAATAATTCATACATAGGCGATACACGAATGAATCAATCGACTCTCTTGTTGCGCTCGCTGATTTTTCTTCTTGTTGTTGTTGAACAACTTCTTGCCTTCCTCGTCCAAGAGGCTAGTGTCCTACAACATGATTCTTGACTCCTATGTGTCCTCGCAAGTCTCAACTTCTCTTTCTCAAGCTCAATTGTCTCCAACATCTTCAGATTTTCAAGCTCCACTTTTGTCCATTTCTCTTAATTCTCCATATCAATCTTCTCCATCTTAATTTTCAACCTCTCCTGGACGAATAATATCCTCTCCCTTTGCACGTACAAAAAGAGCTTGTACCTCTCCTCCTTGGTGGAAAAAAATGTCCATCCATGTGACGAACATTTTTCTTATCACATTGTCATGCGCGGCCCTCTCCTTCAAGCTCCACTTTTGTCCATTTCTCTTAATTCTCCATATCAATCTTCTCCGTCTTAATTCTCAACCTCTCCTGGACGAATAATATCCTCTCCCTTTGCACGTACAAAAAGAGCTTGTATCTCTCCTCCTTGGTGGAAAAAAATGTCCGTCCATGTGACGAACATTTTTCTTATCACGTTGTCATGCGCGACCATCTCCTTCACCCACTTTTCCCCATCACCTCTTGGAGCCTCTTTAACATGGTACATTGTTCGTCCGCCCCTCCACTAGGCTCATCATCGTCATCCAATTCAATGGATTGATGTGGGCTTGAGCCATCGTTGTTGATCTTCTTGGTGGGGTTCCTGAGCTCATCGTAATCCTTCATCTTCTTGGTGTGGTTTCTGATCTCATCATAGATGGTTTGTCACTTCGGTTTCTCATTCAATTTTAACCAACAATGATACATAAATGTCTTTTTCTTAACTTGTTGGTACAAAGTGGCAGCCAACCCCATATAGCAAACAAGAATCACTCAAGATAATGTAAGAAACAAAGCAAGCAATACAAATGATGACAATGTGAAGCAAGTCAAACATACATGGCTTCAAAGTACAATGCCACTTTGCTTTTGACCAACTACTTGTGCATAGAAACCACAAAGCTTGTTCATGGACTATTGGATATTCTCCCACCTATATTGGAGAGAGCCCTTGCTGCGACTGGTATGGATGGCAACCGGCTCCACATAGTGCTTCTGTTCATGGTAATGTTTGTGGATTCCCCCCCCCCCCCATACTTTGTGCCCTTTTGCTCGGTTCCACATATAGGGTTGTGAATGTCAGTCATCTTGCCTTTGTTCCCTTCTTTTTTTAGTGCCCAATATTTTCCCAACATCAAACAAAGGGGAATTGGTATCATCCAACTCATAAGGTGAAGGCTCTTGACCATCAACACAATGAAACAACTATCCCATGCACTATCTCCCCGCGTGTACCTCCCTGCAATACCTTATGACGAACACCCATGTAGGGATCGGGTGCAATGGTTGAATACATTTTCCCTGGGATGACAACGGGATCACAAGGACTCGTGCAGTGTCATCCTAGTGTAGCATGATGTCGTAGTGGTCAATCAACACCCTCAGATCCTCACTCAGACAGCACCAGAGATGGAGGGCGGAGGTAGATCCCCTCCCCCTCCCCCCCCCCCCCCCCAACCCGCAACGGTGTTGGCAATAGTAGCAGGGATGAGTCGACGTGGAGGCCAACCAATGCAATCTCCTCGATACACATCTTAAGTGCCTTAGTGTGCGCTGGATTATACTAAAAAGTTGTGTTGATGTCGGTGACTTATGTTGTCAGCTCCAAGAGCTACGGATGCACACATATGAAGGAATCATGGAGTTGCTTCGACATCGCATTAGTCATGGTACTCCCTCTCACCACTCCTTCCATGGTCTACGTCGTGATGGCCTCAAGGGGATTGAGTCTCCTTAGCGTAAGCGTAGAGCGGTGGGTGGCTCTTATACTAAGATTTGTCATGGACCTAACATAGTTTTGAAAAGCGAAATGGGATAGAGAGGGAACGGGGTCGAGGAGCGAGACAAGAAGAACTCAAATAGGAATTGGACAACAGAATAATAGTTCTCGGATCCGCTTTTGGTGGTGTAAGGTTCGTGCAATGTTGTCTAAATATGTATCCTCACTTAAAATACCAAGGAATAGTCAGTTCCATTGCAAACACTCTTGCAAAAGCCCTCGCGGCCCATGGTCATAGCTACACATTTTTATCCTTCTAGCCGGCATCATTTGGTTAGTGACGCGATAATGATGGTCGTTTTTAACATAAAGATATATTTATAATGGTCATGACATACTTGATTAAAGTTCGCAAATTTAGAACAAGAAGAAGAATATTACAGTATACTTCTCCGTCCCAAAATGAGTGTCGCCGACTTAGTACAATTTTTATACTAAGTGGGTCACACTTATTTTAGGACGGAGGAAGTATTTTGGATCGGAGGAGTAATGTCTTTGAAATGAGTGTTGACGTAGGGAAGTCTAATTATACAGCTCTACAAGGGCTCTACCGAAAAATATTTTTCTTAAGCCAAAAAAATACAGAGAAGCGCATTTCACACGGCGGAAGCCAACAACCGATTCCCCAATTCGCCTCCTCGCGTGCGGTTTGATCCGGCTCAAGGTTCCGCCCTAATCCGGCGTCGAATCCGATGGCGGCCAGCGCCGGCAGCAAGATCCGCAACGCCAAACTGGTGCGAATTCTAATCTCGAGTGTCCGGCCGCAGCCATTGACCGCCGGATCGCCCGGACTGGATCTTGATCGCTACTTGGAGTTACTTAGTAGGAGTGTCTGGCTAGTTCTGGTGTGATTGTCTCGTGGGAGTGCTCCCGATCGCATGTTTCTCTTGAATCTTTTTGATGGGTCGAGTGCACAATTGATGGTGGTGTCGCTGCTGTTACGACGGCTGATAATATCATGTAGTAGTAAGATTATGTTTGCTGGGGAATTCTCCAGCAGATGTTGTTCTGCGCCAGTAGCCACACTTTCTTTTTCAGTCAGGGGCGCGGAGCTTGTTCTTAAATACTGTTACTAACTCTTCTCTTCGGGGGTGCAAAATGTATGAGAAGATATGGTCATTAATTTCTTTTTTCTTGTATTAAATGTTTCACAAGCATGATGCTTTTGAGCTCATAACTGGCCCGCAGTTCATATCTAAATTCCATTTTGATGGTCCAGTTTTACAGCGAATCGCTAAATTATGTCCTGAGTATTTTGTTTTAGTGTGAAACATATTGATTTTGCGCTTTTAAAATCTCATGGGTTATGAAATGCCGATGTTTTACTGTGCTCGGATTTTTCAGGTTCTTCTTGGCGATGTGGGTGCTGGAAAATCCAGTCTGGTGCTTCGGTTTGTAAAAGGACAATTTGTTGAGTTCCAGGCAAGTCGTCGATTCACTCATTCTGTTAAACATAATATATCTGTAGGTTTTTTTTCTGAAAATGATCATTGTATTGGTCTATTTGTCTTCAGGAATCGACAATTGGAGCGGCTTTCTTCTCTCAAACATTGGCCGTTAATGACGAGACTGTTAAGTTTGAAATCTGGGATACAGCTGGGCAGGAGAGGTATCACAGCTTGGCCCCCATGTACTATAGGGGTGCTGCCGCAGCAATAGTTGTCTATGACATCTCGAATCAGGTTAGTAAAATGGAATTGGTTTACCTGTGCCAGTGATAAAATAATAGGTCTCAATGACAGTCTCCTATTATTTACATGTTAGCTGCTTTGGCCAATCAGCAATGGTTATGAGTCCTTACAGTAGTACGTTTGAGTTGTGAGTTCAGTTGGGGAATTAAAAGGGAACCAAGAATAATTGTAGCGGAGGCAGTAAAGTCAGGCTAGGTAGTTTCCAGATGGTGTGATTTAGTTCTCAGAACCCCTTCTAAAAATTTGTGGAGGGAAGCAATGGGCACTTGGGTAAAATCTGACAACTTGGTTTCTTCAGTCACTAATCTGTTCCAAGAGAAAGAGAGATAGTGAAACTATGGAGAAGAGAAAACATTATTCAAGTAGACCTGCACTTGCTTACCTTGTATTGCAAAAGAGTGGATGCCTGTGAAGAACTGCAGGGTGCCATACTTCATAACAGTAACAATGTGACAGGGGCTACGATTTCGTATGGATGACACCATAAATGCAGTTAGCAAAATTTGGTGATGGTTAAGTTTGTTGTTTACTTGCCAACAATGAGTGGGTCTTGGTGAGAACATGATAGAAATATCTAGTTTCGCTTCTCTGAAAGTTTTGAGCTTTTAACACACTTAAGTACTAGTGCATTTAACTGGCTACTGGTGGTTGATCCACCTGGAATACCTTGGATGGTTTATATTCCTTTCTTGCACGTGAGGTAAACAATCCATAGTTAAAGGGCATTGATAATACTTAGTCGACGACTAATACACAGTATTCCTCAAAATAGTTCTCCACTATGGATGTATGTTTGCTGTGGTGCTGTTTCTACGAGTTTTTAGTTATCATGGAACCTCTTCTGTTTTAGCATGTTCGTACCACATATGCACTTTGTGTTTGCTGCTTCATGCGTACATGTTGTAATTCTATTCTGTGCTTGAAAAAGTACTAACTTAATCTAGAAGCAGTATAGCTACCACTAAGTGCAAGGATGATCCCATTAAGATATCATGTAACCTTTAACATTTTTACCTTCAGGCATCCTTCACCAGAGCAAAGATATGGGTTCAAGAACTTCAAGCTCAAGGTACTCCACTTTATCATTTGAAGACATGTCATCCCTGATGTTTGATCATGTCCGCCCAGTCTGTAAACTGTATGATGAACCAGCTCCTCAAATAGTTAGCTTGTACGAAATCCATTTTTAAGTTCTCTGTGTTTCTGGATTTGATGATAAGACTAATACGCAGTTTGAGTCACTTTAGGTTTGTGTTTTCCACATGTTTATGCAATTAAGCTATGTTTTATTTGGTCTCCACACTTTGTTTTGTTTATACTTCTATTTTGGCTACAAAGATCATCATGTTTAAGTTATTATAAATTTCCACTTATACTCACATTTGACTTCTTTGCTCATTTTCACGTTTGTGCTTTTGGATCTTTTATGAAAATATTTGTGCTTTTGGATCTGATTAATGGTAATATAAATACTAATAGTTAACAGAATCGGGCCATGTGAAAGGTTTTGTCGCTTATTAATGCAGACATATTAATTTAGCCTTTTCTTTGGTGTAGGAAACCAGAATACAGTAGTGGCTCTTGCTGGCAACAAAGCTGATTTGCTCGAGGCGAGGGAGGTTCAAATAGAGGTATGTAGTTCATTTTCTTCCTGGTTGCTTTGAACCTTCCAAGTCTAGTATTGTACATGCATTACTTTGTCTATGTTTCACTGTTCTACTTCACCGAGGTTTAATTTGCTACCATTGAAAATAGATATGGTATTGTCAACTAGTAATTCAAATAATCTGCCTTTCATACTATAATATGACTATCAGCATCACATCATATCATTCTTATTTCTGTTTATTTGGGATTCAACAGTTGTACAAAGAAAATCTCTCTGTGAGCACATTAAATCCACCTTGTATTTTAATACCATTTACATAGAACCTTATAATTTGGAGGCAAATACGTGATATTACACGTTCACATTGTTTTTAGTTTTCACAACTTCCTACTGTGGAACATCCTGATGCACATATCTGCTTTCTTTCTTGAAGACAGCATTACCATCATTTAGTCTTTTGTGCCTTGCTTGCTTTAGTTACAGGGAATTTTACACATTTGCCGAGACCATCAAAAGTAGTGTATTTATGTTTCCTGCAGCATCTAAACATGGTTTAAGAAATAAAAGACGGCAAGGATACTATTATTTACTACTATCAGCACGTTCATGCTATCTGTTTTTGTGTAATCTTGCGGAAATTGTTTTGGTAGTAGTAAATTTGGTGGTACTCCTACCAACCATTTCAAATGATAAGATACACTCCCTAAATTGCATACTGAAGGGCATGAATGTTTTCTGCTGTGATTCAGAAAACAAGGCGCAGAGAGAAATTAGCACTAGTTTTGGACTTTTGGTGAAAATGCTCCCGAGTCCACAGCCCTTTCCTCCTCTAATCGTGTGCTGGCTTAATTACCTGGTGCACTAACAGCCCAACGTCCTCGAATCCAACTAGGAAAATTAAGTACAGCCCAGCGATTAATTAGGGGCAAGATTGGAAAGAAATCTAATGGAAGGGGGTATGATTTTTTCCAACTCGTTTTTTCCATTTATCACTTCTCGTGCATTTGTAAGCTATATGCTCTCACTGACTAGCAGGGAATATGAAGTCATGACAAGGATAGCTTGGTCATTTTCACATCCGTCTTTTCATGATTTGTACAACTCATTTTGCCCAACCTGGAAGAGATTAAACTATCCAGGCTGAGCTATTATTGGACAAAGCAGAACTCCGTGTTTAGTTTGGTATCAAAGCCTCACGCTCGACAGACAGTTGGTTATTTCTCATGTAGCACCAGCTTGCTTGCCCACGCAAGAGAGCTGATTTGGCTCTCTGCGCTGTCAAGAATTTATTGGCAGTTAAGAGCACCCATACCAAGGAAAGCAAGAGTGTTCATCTCCCTACCAAATGTCTCCTCCTTGCCGAGCAAGGCTATAACTACTTTTTCCTAAGTTCTGAACGCACCCTTAATTTTTATGCTTACTCGTGGTCTTACAATTTGCGACGGAGGGAGTATGGAAGCAGGAAATATTTAGTTATGACAAGTGAATGTGCTACTTCATGTTGCTTGCAGCATTTGGTTTACTTGATGCGGGTGTTTTTTATCAGCTGAGGTAGCTGTTCTATGTATATATGTGTGACATGAGGTTCATTTACTGCAGGAAGCCAAGACATATGCGCAGGAGAATGGCCTCTTCTTCATGGAAACGTCTGCTAAAACTGCAACCAATGTGAATGACATATTTTATGAGATTGGTGAGTCCACTTTCTACTGTTTGTTGGGCTGTTGGATTCTAGACCGAAAATCTCCAAGCCCCAGTGCAGTCCACCATTACCTTGCTCCACCTTTTGCCCCTTAACATAGACTTTTGTCTTCTTTTTTTCGTACTTGTTTGCATTGATGTTATATGATGAGATGCTAACGTTTCATCAATTCCCATTGCAGCGAAGAGATTGCTTCAGGGGCAGGCGGCGCAGAACCCACAGGCGGCGGGGATGGTTCTCTCCCAGAGACCCAATGAGAGAGTGGTCAGCGCGGCTTCGTGCTGCTCCTCCTGAAGCATCGTAAATTTGGTCACATTCGTCGTCTGTGAGAAATTTTGGGAGAGGAATCTCGACAAACTATCCTGAAAGCGCATTTTGGGAGAGGAATCTCGACAAACTATCGTGAAAGCGCCTCTTTATCCTGTGCCTTATCTGATATACTCTAAGCGCTACCGTGCCCGCCTGTTTTTTCTTTTTCGTTCATGCGTTTATCATGTAAATGCCCATACTAGAATGCCGCTGCAGATATCTTAAGTGAGAGTTACCTCCAAAGTGGTTGATTGTCTCCCCCAGTAATTGTTGCTCCTAAGTTTGATGTTCAGAGAGTATGCAACGGGTTATTCAACAAAGAACACAGCTGCGTCGCGTGTGTAGGAATTTTATTCTAGTTCGATGGGATCAGTTTGGAGATGGTTTGCAGAAAATTTCAAACCAAATTTTGCCGCAGAGAGCGAATATAACAAAATTTGACCAGGAAGCAGGTAATGTGCAGGGGAATGCAACAACCAGGGACACAAATCTACCCAATTTTACACATCCCAGGAATAACAAGAGCTTATATATAATATCTCAAATTAGATCATCAAAATTTAGTATGAATAAGAGATGCAATGGAATTATCTCCTGGCCTGGTATACACAGATTGCAGGATTGGAATAAGAAATTCAGTACAGTGCCAAACTGGCCAGGAAACCCCAGCTCACTGGAAAATAGCGCGATTTAGCCTAATCTAACTTGTTTGCTAGTATTTTACATATTCACTTTCCCTAGTTACGCCGATATGTTCATAACTTTGCACATCAAGGTCTCAAGCAGCAGTGCAGGAACACCAAGCAAGTCGGCGTTGTACTTCCGGTCCGCAAAGCCTAATTCATATATTCATAACTTTACACATTCAGGTCACACGCAGTGCGGCACGGCAGGAACCCCCAGTTACGTTGTACTTCTGGTCCGCTGAGCCTAATCCGATTACGACCATTTCGACAGTGTTTTCATTACCCCTTTCAAAATCTTCGTAAACCACATTGCGTTCATGACAAAGAGCACCGACGGCACGGTCAGTGTCAGGTAATAACCAAATGCGTGCATCTTCATTATCTGTTGTGAAATCAATTGAAAAGTAGGTAAAAATGTGTCAGATGGCATATGGATGTTGTGTGCTAAGGAAAACTGAATTAGCGAATTCCAATGAAGATCTCCAGTACCTGGCTGTAGTGCAAATAGATGTGGTAAAATACATACAGGAACAAAAATATCCTTGCCACCTGAAAGAAGTAGACCAATGCTATGATCAAAAGAAAAGATCCCATCGCCAAATACTAGTGCAAGAACCCTACTAGTATAACAACCAGGCGGTGAAGTTACTTTGTCAATGAAACTATATGACTGCATGAGGTATTATGAATGTAAAGCAGTTCTTCAATTCCTACTGATCTGATCCCTTTATTATACTGTTCTTACTGAATTTCATGCTTTTTGTTTGTTTACAGAACATTCAAGACAGTTCAAAGAAATACTCACCAGCCATACAACAAATATCAAAATACCATTAATCAGGTAGGCGCTCGACTTCTTCAGTCCAGCGGTGTCAAGGAACCTTAAAATAAAGAACAATGCATTACAATCAACACTACAGGAGAAATTATTTCGGAGAAAAGTTGAAATTCATTCACTTGTTTACCATCTCATGTTGATTTCAGGGGTGGTTGTTTCTGAAATAAGAATCATGTATGTGTAAAACTGCCCCTCCCCTGACAACATTGTGTAAGCTATTGCAACCAGAGAAAGAGTATGGTGGAGTACCTGAAATGGAAACACACAACCGTAAGTAGTTGCAAGTCACACACAAGTTGCCAAATTTCGAGACTGCTGACAAATAATAATTATTTTGAATCGAATCATTGCCAGATTATAGCATATGGACTTATTTCAAGTGTCATTAGATTGAAGTTAAATCTAGTTCACTAGCGAATTGCATATATGTCAGATTTGGTCACCTACATATTCCATTCCACCAAGGGAAGGAAACAACCAGAAGATCATTGCAAGATCAGTGATGAAGTAACCCACAGAAACCTGTAAAGCACGCAGCCAGGACACACATGTGAATTGAGCAATGAAACAAAAGTCCAGCATGAAAAGTATAAACTTTAGTGACCAATCATAATAAATGTTAAGAGGGTTATAGCCAGTACCCCTAATGCAGAGGTGGAGATGATCGAACTGCGGAATGTAATAGGCCCACTAAGGCGATCGGAGAAAAGATCCGTAGATGCAACAAGATATACTGATACTGCTGCGATAAAGATCGCATGTGCACTGGACATACCCCTGAAACAGGTATAATCGGTTGTCAGTTTGCCGCTATGAGATTTATGAAAAGAAAATATCATGCCTAGAGCAACATATATGTACTAGCTAGCTGTAAGACCGACCTGTTGTTCCATTCAACACGCTGTATTTTTGTCAAAGAAGAATAGCCCTTGAAGTAGAATGAGCTCAGTATCCGTGTGAGATCGTAAGCCTACAGGATAAAACATAACCTTTGTCACAGGAAGAAACTAGAAATATGCAAATGGATGGTTAGCAACTGGTTTTGTGGCGTCAAAAGCGGTTGACGCTGGTGTAAATTGATATAGACAGCAGCCAGCGGATGCTGATGAAAGTAAATTGTGTCGCATTTAGAAGTTCTGAGAAAATTGTTTTGTCGTTGACGAAGATGGAGAAATATGGTTGGAGGTTGAGTCACAACTCACAACCCCAGGTTTTTTGTCTTGTTCTATGTCCTTAAATGAACAGAAGGGACACAAATTGACTCAACTTGAGAGAGATACTATCTTTTGGATTTAATGGTGTTAAAACTTTGGCAAACTTATTTAAAGAGCCACTTGTTAAAACTTGCACAAAGTTTAAATTGCAATGATGTCCAGAATATGTGTAGTGAAGTGGAAAATTAGTACTCCTGTACTATGTTCAACAGCACTTTAACTGGACCTCTGTAAAAAGGAAGTACAGCACTAAGAATTAATTTTTGTGTGCACAGTTAAGACCATTAGTCCTGTTATAACAGACCAAATATCTACCTAATCCTATTTGTGGCAACTAGCCTGCCATAAATACTGGGCGCCCTAGTGTTATTTTCCTAGGGGTGTGGTGTAAAATGCACATGGTGTAACCAAGCTCTTCGATATAACCAACAGACGTTCTCATCATCTCATGAAAAAAATCAACAAGGCAGAAATAAGTAGCACAGGGGTTACAATCATCATCAACTCTAACTTGGAAACCACAGGGATGGATGAAATTAGTACCATCTTGCAGAGGAAGACGCCGATGAGCACGGAGGTGTAGGGGACGAGCGGGTCGGCCAGCAGGTAGTCCCTCATCATCGCCTGCGCCTGGTTGCTGTAGGCCGTCATCGCCATCCTCGCGGATCAAGACACCTGCATCATCATTGCACAGAGCGTACGCTGAGAAGATGAGCCTGCATTCCTCTTTCGTTCGTTCAGAGAACAACATCCCACGGAACACCTCGGGCGGATCTCGCACGCACTACTACTACTACTACTACTACTACTACTACACGGCCTGCTGTGATGATCAGAGTCAGACGTGCTCCTGGCAAATCGACGGTGATCGAAGCATGGCGCAGGGCCTCCGTGGCTGTGACTCTGTGAGCGAGCGCATTGACGAGCTCGGTGCTCGCCGGGATGAATCGGCGGGGCGGGCGGATCTCCATTCGCGGGGGCGCCACGCGCGGAGGTAATGCAGCCGCGCGCCACCAAACGGCCAAAAGAAGGCGCGCCGCACCATCAATCAAAGGGGGAAAAAGCAAACAGAAGCTCCACCGAGGAGACCCGGCCACAAGAACAAGAGCAAGAGCAAGAGCAAGAAACCCCACCCACCCCCGAAAGCAGCGGCAGCAGCGGGCGGCGGGAGCCAGCCGAGCCGCAGGAGGGGCCTCGAAAGCGCGAGATCCGGGTGGGAAGGGCCGGTCAACAAGCCAAGAAACGATCCGCACCTCTTGCAGGGGAGGGCCGGAGGAGCAAGGAGGAGCCGCGAACCCTACACGCGCGCCGCGGGGACGGGGACGGGGAGGAGGCCCGGCTCCATTGCTTGCTGTCCTCCCGGCGAGCTGGGGCGGCGCTGTCCCGGGCTGGCGGCGAGCACGACGAAGGTGGGGGAGAGGGAGAGGGGGGGGAGCAGAGCGGCTGGCTGGCGAGCGAAGCGGACAGGGAAGGGGAGGAAAATATGTCTGTTGCTTGAAGAAGGAAAAGCTCGGCGCCACCACCCATCCAGCGGCCCCTTTTGCCACATTTGTAACCACCGCATTGAATACTGATTTGGTGCGATAAACCATCGTGACGGCGAGTAGGATTTCCGCAGTTTAGCAAGTGAGATCAAGCTGGCTTCCTGTGGTTGTGTGGGGGAGGGAGGGAGGAGACTGATTGCCGAGGGCTCGTGCTAATCATTGCGTGTGCCCTCGCACTTGCCGAAAAGCTTTGGCGGTGGGAGGGGGGGAGGGCAAAAAGGGTCACTTTACGCGCAACGGAATCACCGCCGCACTTGGGGCTAGGTTTTCGTAAAAATCGCCGTGGCCACATTTCCCCCGTAAAATGGTTACACGTCCGCATAACACAGAATCCCCGCAACTGGAATGTGGATCTCCTGTTGCCAAGCCAATCGGCTGATGGTTACATATATATGGAAGCAGCCCTACATGCACGGCACGATCACAGGAGGAGGCGCTAGACTAGGAAACCTCCTGAAGACTAGGACTGCTAGTTACAACACTGATCAAATATACATTACAAGTGTACAAACGTAACGTGACAGCTCAATACCCCCCACCCCCCCCCCCCCCCCCCCCCCCCCCCGCAGTCCGAACGGCGCCAGGGAAGCAGACTGGAGCGAAAATCACGAAAGAGAGCCGACGGCAAGCCCTTGGTGAAGACATCAGCGAACTGGGACCCTGTCGGAACATGCAGCACCTTGACCTCACCGAGAGCCACACGGTCGCGGACAAAGTGCAAATCGATCTCCACATGCTTGGTGCGCTGATGTTGAACAGGATTGGACGAGAGGTACACTGCACTCACATTATCACTGTACACAAGAGTGGCCCGGCGAGGAGGGCGATGAAGCTCCGTAAGAAGTTGGCGGAGCCAACATGACTCGGTCACACAGTTAGCAACTGCGCGGTACTCGGCCTCGGCGCTGGACCGAGACACGGTGTGTTGCCGCTTGGAGGACCAAGAGACAAGGTTAGAGCCAAGGAACACACAAAACCCCGAGGTGGAGCGACGGGTGTCGGGGCAGCCGGCCCAATCTGCATCACTGTAAGCAAGAAGATCATGCGAAGAGGAGCGGTAGAGCTGGAGCCCGTAATGAGTGGTGCTGCGGAGATAGCGTAGCACACGCTTGAGCAGCTGAAAGTGGCCCTCCATCGGAGCGTGCATGGCGAGACAGAGCTGTTGTATGGCATAGGAGAGGTCAGGGCGGGTGAGCGTAAGATACTGTAGCGCACCAGCGAGGCGACGGTAGTGAGTCGGATCACTGTAGGGGACACCATCGGCACCAGAAAGTTTGCTGCAGGTATCGACGGGAGTAGAGATGGGCTTACAGTTGAGCATCTTGGCACGATCAAGGATCTCAAGAGCATATTGCTCCTGAGAGAGGAAGAGGCCGGTGGTGGAGCGATGAACGTTGATCGCGAGGAAGTGGTGAAGGTCACCGAGGTCACTCATGGAAAACTCACTGGTGAGGGCGTGTACGAGCGACTGAAGCAGGGTGGTGGTGCTAGCAGTGAGGATGATATCATCGACGTACAAGAGTAGATACGCGATAGAATCTCCACGGCGTAAGATGAAAAGCGAGGTGTCGCACTTGGAAGAGACAAAGCCGAGGGAGTGAAGAAAGCTGGTGAACCGAAGGAACCAAGTGCGAGGCGCCTGCTTGAGCCCATACAAGGATTTGTTGAGGCGACAGACGTGAGTGGGATGCGTGGGATCTGTGAACCCGGAGGGTTGCTGGCAGTAAACCACCTCAGTAAGATCACCGTGGAGGAAAGCATTCTTGACGTCCATCTGGCGGACGGGCCAAGAATGTGCTGTCGCAATGCTAAGAACCACCCGAATAGTGGCCGGCTTGACCACGGGGCTGAATGTCTCCCCATAGTCCACGCCCGGCTGCTGCGTGAAACCGCGAACCACCCATCGTGCCTTGTACCGCGCCAGAGAGCCGTCGGGATGGAGTTTGTGGCGAAAATTCCACTTGCCGGTCACCACGTTGACACCTGCAGGACAAGAAACCAAAGACCAAGTGTCATTCCGAATTAGCGCGTTATACTCGTCGACCATCGCGGCACGCCAGTGTGGGTCCTGAAGAGCGGAACGGTACGAGGAGGGAATGGGGGAAGGAGCGTTGTCGACATGCAGATCAAAGATGTCCTTAGGCATGGCGTAGCCGGTTTTGCCACGAGTCTGCATGGGATGAGGGTTGGCGACGGGCGGGATGGGAACGGCGCGTTTCGGCAACAGTGGGCTGTGGGAGGACAACGGGTGGCGTGGCGTGACGGGACTGGGAAGGGGTGGCGTTCGTGGGAAACGTGACCCACCTGGGAGCGATCCAGAGGGAGATATGGCGTGGGGACGAGGCTTGGCGGACTGGGCGCGGGATCCGGAGCGGGAGTGCGCGCGACGGGAGTGGTTGCATGGCGGGGTCGTGCGGGAGTGGCTACATGGCTAGGACGCTCGGGAGTGGCTGCATGGCTGGCGGGCCCCGGAGCGGAACAGCCCGCAGGGCGTGGGTGGTTTGCATGGCTGGGGTTTGGAGCGGCGTGGAGCGGGTGCGACGCAGGAGCTGGGGTAGGGTGGCCAGCTGGCGATGGGGGAGTGGGGTTCCGGAAGGGTGGGAGGTGTAGGACGCGGCGGAACGGGGCAGCAGCGATGTCAGGGGTGGGATTGTCTGCGGCTGCAGATATGGTGGGAGCTGAGAAAGGAAAAACCGTTTCGTCGAATGTGACATGGCGAGAAATAATGACTTGGCAAGCCAATCGGCTGATGGTTACATATACATGGAAGCAGCCCTACATGCAGGGCACGATCACAGGAGGAGGCGCTAGACTAGGAAACCTCCTGGAGACTAGGACTGCTAGTTACAACACTGATCAGATATACATTACAAGTGTACAAACGTAACGTGACAGCTCAACACCCGCGTCCGGAGCTAGATTTTCATAGGACCACCAGGGTTTTTCTCATGTTCGCATTGAGGGCACCACAATGAACCGCTGGTTGATTGTCCGGTGAATACAAGTTGAGGCGGCCCGTGCCGATCGGTGCGGATCAGTGTCGGTGTCGCCCTCGCGCCAAATCCCCCGTGTCGTTCGACTGCACCATTGAGGTGGACTTAGGGCCCACGCGCGCACGAACGCACGCCTGTTCATCCATTGACCGGTAATCTGTGTCACCAGGCACGATTTCGAGAGAGATGACTGAAGACCGCCGACACGTGGGCCTTTTAACGACCTTCATGGTTTAGTCAGGTGACATGGGAATATAATGTCGGGTCGGCACTTACGCCCTGACCCGATCGGGTGTAAACTAACTTTTCCTCAAGAAACACATGCTCATGGGGCTATCATCCATGACGCATTGCTTAAGAACCACCGGTAATTCTTTTTGGGGGAAATGGTCAAACCAACGGTTTTCAAGAAACTTCTATTTCTCTCTCGGAAAGGCCAGATGCCGTGAAACACCATCGGATCAAGGATGAGGGTGGAAGGACTCATTCTACATCGATGACGCCGTCGACGGCTCACCACCGACAAAATGGGACCGAAACCTAGACTAAAAACCTCACCCTACCAACAGCCGTCCAAAAACAGCGGGGGGGGGGGGGGCGTCACCAATGGAGGAAGAGGGGACACGTGATCTCTCGGAGGAGGAGGCGGATCGCCACCGCCGTCGTAGCTCCTCGGGGCAGGGGTTGGGGAGAAAAAGTCTTCGGTTTTTAAGAAAACCTTTGGCTTAGTTATGATGGTTTTGTGTACTACTAATAACCACCTTGTTGGTCATGTTTGATTTTGCCATCCATATATAGCCTTGTTACCGTATCATTAGGGGCTGGGTGATGCCGGCATGATGGAGACTGGAGAAGCCGTGTGCAGGGTCAGGTCATGTCCTCCGGTGCGGTCAGGGCCGGCCCTGGGGCATGGGCGGTGGGGCGGCGGCCCAGGGCCCAGACGGGAGGGGGGGCCATGATGTAGTACATATACATACTAATGCCCAGCAAAAAAATGGTAAAGAAACGAGATGGGCAAGGGCGCGAGGCTCATGCGATCAATTACGAAGCGTTACGCTAGCGCCAGCGATCGGTACCGGCTGCTCATTTTCTTTTCCTTCGTCTGGAGTCTGGACGGTTGGTCTCTAATCTCTTCGTCCTGCCTGCCGCTCGGCGCTTGGCGCCTTGCCGTCTCGGCCGCCGCCGGCTTGCCGCTGCGCGCGCCGCATAGCAGTCCGGTAACCCAAAGTCTACAACGAGCCAACAAGGTAATCCATGATCCATTCCATCCATCAGTTTCTTCAGCCCGCATATGTATCCATGATCCATCCATGTTCCTGGTGACCTAATCCATCTCCCAGGTCCCAATTTGACAATTTCAGTAGTATGTACGTATTCAACTATCCACATGTATGTCTAGGGTTCCAATCATCCGATTATAAATTCTTAATTCTTTGTACCCTCTTTTCTTCATGATTTTAGGACATTATCCTACCATGTTGCCTAAGAAGAAGATGTTGGTGCTGAAAAAAGGAGAAGAAAAAAAAAGAAAGTATTATTGCATCAAGAAACGTCCGAAGAAACTTTTTTTGAAGCACTGAAGTATTATTGTTGTCGATGGAGTCAGTTGAATTTGGTTCTTATTTGAGGTAATCATGGCATATGTTAGTTTTATTTTGCCATCTTTTTAGTATTATTGTTGTTAATGGAGTCGGTTCGAATTTAGTTATTATTGTTGTCAATGGAATCAGTTTTTTTTGAGCAGAAAATGTATCCTTTATTCAACGTTCAGAAACATAGGGATACAAATGATAACGGGCAAATCAGTAAGCCACACATGGCGCCCGGGTGGGAGAGAAGCAGCCGCCTTAGCTAAGGCATGGGCTTCCTCATTATGTTTCCTATTCTCATGCACAAACTTAATGTCTTGGATAGAGCGTCTTCGATGCTTGATCTCCTCTAAAAGAGCGAAATAACGGCAAGGGGTACCGTTATGGATGTTTGAAATCACCTCAAGGCAGTCCGATGCAACGCACACAGATTGAACATGAAGATCCGCAGCAAGAGCAAGAGCTTCGTTGCATGCCTGGGCTTCTAGTATCGTTGGATCAAGCAACCCTTCGAAGATAACTACGGAGGCACCAAGGAACATACCCCGACTGTCTCTGCATATCACCGCCGAAGCGCCCCGATCTCCGATTTTGGAGAGGCCACCATCCACGTTCATCTTAACGTCGTGCTCCCGTGGCGGAAGCCAGGCTGACTGTGTTCCTTGATCTCGCATCAATTCTTCCCGATGCCTTACATGCACGCCCCCGGCCCTTACATGCAAGTCCCTTGAATTTGCAGTTCGGTCCCTGGGCCGCTTCTGCACGTCGGGGATCAACTCCAGATCCGACAGGAATTTCTCAATGAAGGAGTGCGTACTGAGCGGACTTTGGAACTGATCATCATGGATGGCTCGACGTCTTGCCCACCAAATGGCCCACATTGTGACGAGAACGCGTGCAAGCTCCATCGGGGGAAGGGTGTCAACAAGCCACAGCATCCACAGTTTTGCATCGTCAGTCCTGTTCGAGACAATGGTTTCCGTGAGGTCCTCATCAGCTAGTGCCCAAACGCACCGGGCCATCTTGCAATCAAATAGCGAGTGACGCCACGTATCCACTGCCACCTTGCACAGGGTACATTCGGATGTTTCAGCCATGCTTCTATTCTTTCGGACTTCTCCCGTTGGAATGGACGTTTTTGCCAATCTCCATGCGAAAATTCGAACCTTGGATGGGACCGGTGCTCCCCACAGCTTTGTCCAGGATCGACTGTCAGAATCACATCGCGAGTGACCGTCGTTGTGCTCTAGCCAGTCCGTCTGTTGTTGTTTCGTAGCGGTCAAGAGTCTGTATGCAGATCTTACTGTAAAGACACCCCTCTTCTCATAATGCCAGGACCAGAAATCCTCGCGGACTCTTGAGCTTAAAGGGATGTTAAGAATTGCTTCGACATCCATGGGGTATAGATGCTGCTCAAGAACGGAACGTTCCCATGTCATGGTAACTGGGTCAATGAGATCCGCCACCTTGTGAGGGGGATCCGAGGACTTCGGGCAAACTGGCCGGAGCTTGTAGTCACGTGGGATCCAATTCTCATTCCATATATTTGTGTCCTCACCCGAACCAATCCGTTTCACAAGCCCGAGTTTGAGTGTATCCCTTCCTTCAATTATAGAGCGCCAAACTTGCGAAGGGTAATTGCCCACTTCTGCATCAAGAAAGGTGGTAGAAGGGTAATAAACAGCCTTGAGTATGCGTGCACTCAAAGAGGTAGGTTCCTGCAGGAGGCGCCAGGCCTGCCTGGCCAGTAAAGCCAGGTTAAAGAGCTCGATATCACGGAAACCCGTTCCTCCCATAAACTTTGGCTGTGACATGACTTCCCAGGAGACCCAGGCAGTCTTTCTTTCTCCCTGTTTCGAGCCCCACCAAAAGTTGCGTAACAAACCGTTGATATGTTGACATAATCCTCACGGCAGTTTAAAGCATGCCATGGAGTAGGTAGGAATAGCTTGAGCAACTGATTTAATAAGTACCTCTTTGCCCCCAACAGATAATGTTTTCTCCATCCAACCTTGAATCTGTTTCCAAATTCTATCCTTCAAATACTTGAAAGCGCCTTCTTTGGCCCGCCCCACATCCGAAGGAAGGCCAAGATATTTTTCAGATAGCTGTTCGTTCTGGACATCCAACACTTGCTTGATTTCCTGCCTCAAAGATTCAGCACAGCCCTTGCTAAAGAAAACAGAGGATTTATCTTTGTTTATACGCTGGCCCGAGGCAGAGCAATACCTTAGCAAAAGATCATCGACACGCTTCGCCATCTCCGGTGTTGCATTAAAAAATAGGAGGTTGTCATCTGCAAAGAGAAGATGATTTACCTCTGGCGCACCTGCTGCCACCGTGATGCCATGTTTCCTTTCCAACGGAAGCATAGATTTCAATAAACATGAAAGGCCCTCGGCCACCAGTAGGAAGAGGTATGGAGATATGGGATCTCCCTGCCTCAAACCCCTCGATGGTGTAAAATCTTCCTGTTTCCCTCCATTGAAGATAACTGAAAAGGATACTGAAGAAACACACCGCATCACAATCTTTGTAAACCTAGGGCTGATTCCCAGTTTCAACATAACCTTCTCCAGATAATTCCACTCCAAACGATCATATGCTTTCATCATGTCAAGTTTCAGGGCACAGAACCTATTTCGTTTGAGCTTCCTTGTCTTCATGTAGTGTAAACACTCATAGGCTGAGATAAAGTTGTCGGTGATTAGGCGACCCGGTACAAATGCCGACTGTTCTTCTGAGATGGTATCGGGGAGAATAAGTTTAAGCCGATTGGCCAGGACCTTTGATGCAATCTTGAAGATTACGTTACAAAGGCTGATCGGTCGAAACTATCCTAAATTTTTTGGACTTGCAATCTTGGGTATTAAGACGATGAACGTTTTGTTTATCTCCTCCGGGGAATCCTCTCCACTAAGAACACGAAGCACCATATCAGTTACCTCTTCACCGCATAGGTCCCAATGCCTTTGGAAAAAGTGTGCAGGGAAGCCGTCGGGTCCAGGGGCCTTTGTAGGGAACATTTGAAAGAGAGCCTCCTTGACCTCGGCGTTGGTGTAATGAGCTGTCAATAGATTGTTCATAGCATCATCAACTTTCCTTGGTATATGAGACAGAACTTCCTCTATCCCGACCGTGTCCTCGGAAGCATACAGGTTACTGTAGAAGCTCGTGGCCATACTAGCCATCTCCTGTTCGTCTTTGCACACAGAGCCATCGGCCCTCTGTAGCTCCGTGATACGGTTCCGGACCTTCCTCGAACTTGCTTTACGGTGGAAAAACTTAGTATTACTATCACCTTCAGCGAGCCATTGAATACGAGCGCGTTGACGCCACATGATTTCCTCCCGCAAGCATAGCTCCGTCATACGTGATTCAACCCTTTTTTCTGCATCCGTCGGACCGACTCGGCCAGGCACAGCTCGTAGCTCCTGCAGCTGCGTACGGAGAGCCCGCAGCTCCGCCCAGACAGCACCAAAAGTGGTGCGGCCCCAGCGCTGCAAAGAACCGGCAACGGAGGCCAGTTTTTTCGACAGATCGGCCACTGTAGATGCTCGGGCAGTGGCGTTCCAGGCTTCAGTCACCACATCACCAAAACGTTGATCCCGTTCCCACATGCACTCATACCGGAAGCGTTTTTGCCGCACTCTTACACTTGACTCCATCAGATCAGTTTCCAAAAGAATAGGACAGTGATCAGACTTGGCTGCCGTGAGATGCTCAATAGTTGCGAAGGGAAATAAGCTCGACCAGCATGCAGTTGCTAAAGCTCGGTCAAGACGAACTCGGCAGTAATAACCTCCAGTCACTTTTTGTTGGGTTTCGTAGTAATTTCAAAAAATTTCCTACGATCACGCAAGATCATGTGATGCATAGCAATGAGGGGATAGTGTTGTCTACGTACCCAACGCAGACCGACTGCGGAAGCGATGACACGACGTAGAGGAAGTAGTCGTACGTCTTCACGATCCAACCGATCAAGCACCGAAACTACGGCACCTCCGAGTTCGAGCACACGTTCAGCTCGATGACGATCTCCGGACTCCGATCCAGCAAAGTGTCGGGGAAGAGTTCCGTCAGCACGACGGCGTGGTGACGATCTTGATGAACTACAGCAGCAGGGCTTCGCCTAAACTCCGCTACAGTATTATCGAGGTATATGGTGGCAGGGGGCACCGCACACGGCTAAGGAATAGATCACGTGGATCAACTTGTGTGTTTAGAGGTGCCCCTGCCTCCGTATATAAAGGAGGAGAGGAGGGGAGGCTGGCCGGCCAAAGGAGGAGGCGCAGGAGAGTCCTACTCCCTCTGGGAGTAGGATTCCTCCCCCCAATCCTCGTCCAACTAGGATTCCTCGGAGGGGAAGGAAGAGAGGGGGGCCGGCCACCTTCTCCTAGTCCTAATAGGACTAGGGGAGGGGGAAGTGGCGCAGCCACCTTGGGCTGCCCCTTTCTCCTTTCCACTAAGGCCCATGAAGGCCCATATGGCTCCCGGGGGGTTCCGGTAACCTCCCGGTAACCCGGTAAAATCCCGATTTCACCCGGAACACTTCCGATGTCCAAACATAGGCTTCCAATATATCAATATTTACGTCTCGACCATTTCGAGACTCCTCGTCATGTCCGTGATCACATCCGGGACTCCGAACAACCTTCGGTACATCAAAATGCATAAACTCATAATGTAACTGTCATCGTAACCTTAAGCGTGCGGACCCTACGGGTTCGAGAACAATGTAGACATGACCGAGACACGTCTCCGGTCAATAACCAATAGCGGAACCTGGATGCCCATATTGGCTCCTACATATTCTACGAAGATCTTTATCGGTCAGACCGCATAACGACATACGTTGTTCCCTTTGTCATCGGTATGTTACTTGCCCGAGATTCGATCGTCGGTATCCAATACCTAGTTCAATCTCGTTACCGGCAAGTCTCTTTACTCGTTCCGTAATACATCATCTCACAACTAACATATTAGTTGCAGTGCTTGCAAGGCTTATGTGATGTGCATTACCAGAGGGCCCAGAGATACCTCTCCGACAATCGGAGTGACAAATCCTAATCTCGAAATACGCCAACCCAACATCTACCTTTGGAGACACCTGTAATGCTCCTTTATAATCACCCAGTTACGTTGTGACGTTTGGTAGCACCCAAAGTGTTCCTCCGGTAAACGGGAGTTGCATAATCTCATAGTCATAGGAACATGTATAAGTCATGAAGAAAGCATTAGCAACATACTAAACGATCGGGTGCTAAGCTAATGGAATGGGTCATGTCAATCAGATCATTCAACTAATGATGTGACCTCGTTAATCAAATAACAACTCTTTGTCCATGGTTAGGAAACATAACCATCTTTGATTAATGAGCTAGTCAAGTAGAGGCATACTAGTGACACTTTGTTTGTCTATGTATTCACACATGTATTATGTTTCCGGTTAATACAATTCTAGCATGAATAATAAACATTTATCATGATTATAAGGAAATAAATAATAACTTTATTATTGCCTCTAGGGCATATTTCCTTCAGTCTCCCACTTGCACTAGAGTCAATAATCTAGATTACACTGTAATGAATCTAACACCCATGGAGCTTTGGTGTTGATCATGTTTTGCTCGTGGAAGAGGCTTAGTCAACGGGTCTGCAACATTCAGATCCGTATGTATCTTGCAAATCTCTATGTCTCCCACCTGGACTAGATCCCTGATGGAGTTGAAGCGTCTCTTGATGTGTTTGGTCCTTTTGTGAAATCTGGATTCCTTTGCCAAGGCAATTGCACCAGTATTGTCACAAAAGATTTTCATTGGACCCGATGCATTAGGTATGACACCTAGATCGGATATGAACTCCTTCATCCAGACTCCTTCGTTCGCTGCTTCCGAAGCAGCTATGTACTCCGCTTCACATGTAGATCCCGCTACGACGCTTTGTTTAGAACTGCACTAACTGACAGCTCCACCGTTTAATGTAAACACGTATCCGGTTTGCGATTTAGAATCGTCCGGATCAGTGTCAAAGCTTGCATCAACGTAACCTTTTACGGTGAGCTCTTTGTCACCTCCATATACGAGAAACATATCCTTAGTCCTTTTCAGGTATTTCAGGATGTTCTTGACCGCTGTCCAGTGATCCACTCCTGGATTACTTTGGTACCTCCCTGCTAAACTTATAGCAAGGCACACATCAGGTCTGGTACACAGCATTGCATACATGATAGAGCCTATGGCTGATGCATAGGGAACATCTTTCATATTCTCTCTATCTTCTGCAGTGGTCGGGCATTGAGTCTTACTCAACTTCACACCTTGTAATACAGGCAAGAATCCTTTCTTTGCTTGATCCATTTTGAATTTCTTCAAAATCTTGTCAAGGTATGTGCTTTGTGAAAGTCCAATTAAGCGTCTTGATCTATCTCTATAGATCTTAATGCCTAATATGTAAGCAGCTTCACCGAGGTCTTTCATTGAAAAACTTTTATTCAAGTATCCCTTTATGCTATCCAGAAATTCTATATCATTTCCAATCAGCAATATGTCATCCACATATAATATCAGAAATGCTACAGAGCTCCCACTCACTTTCTTGTAAATACAGGCTTCTCCGAAAGTCTGTATAAAACCAAATGCTTTGATCACACTATCAAAACGTTTATTCCAACTCCGAGAGGCTTGCACCAGTCCATAAATGGATCGCTGGAGCTTGCACACTTTGTTAGCTCCTTTTGGATCGACAAAACCTTCCGGTTGCATCATATACAACTCTTCTTCCAGAAATCCATTCAGGAATGCAGTTTTGACATCCATCTGCCAAATTTCATAATCATAAAATGCGGCAATTGCTAACATGATTCAGACGGACTTAAACATCGCTACGGGTGAGAAGGTCTCATCGTAGTCAATCCCTTGAACTTGCCGAAAACCTTTTGCGACAAGTCGAGCTTTGTAGACAGTAACATTACCATCAGCGTCAGTCTTCTTCTTAAAGATCCATTTATTCTCAATTGCTTGCCGATCATCGGGCAAGTCAATCAAAGTCCATACTTTGTTCTCATACATGGATCCCATCTCAGATTTCATGGCTTCAAGCCACTTTGCGGAATCTGGGCTCACCATCGCTTCTTCATAGTTCGTAGGTTCATCATGATCTAGTATCATGACTTCCAGAATAGGATTACCGTACCATTCTGGTGCGGATCTTACTCTGGTTGATCTACGAGGTTCAGCAGTATCTTGATCTGAAGTTTCATGATCATTATCATTGGCTTCCTCACTAACTGGTGTAGGTGTCACTGAAACAGTTTTCTGTGATGAACTACTTTCCAGTAAGGGAGCAGGTACAGTTACCTCGTCAAGTTCTACTTTCCTCCCACTCACTTCTTTCGAGAGAAACTCCTTCTCTAGAAAGGATCCATTCTTAGCAACGAATATCTTGCCTTCGGATCTGTGATAGAAGGTGTACCCAATAGTCTCCTTTGGGTATCCTATGAAGACACATTTCTCCGATTTGGGTTCGAGCTTATCAGGTTGAAGCTTTTTCACATAAGCATCGCAGCCCCAAACTTTAAGAAACGACAACTTTGGTTTCTTGCCAAACCACAGTTCATAAGGCGTCGTCTCAACGGATTTTGATGGTGCCCTATTTAACGTGAATGCGGCCGTCTCTAAAGCATATCCCCAAAATGATAGCGGTAAATCAGTAAGAGACATCATAGATCGCACCATATCTAATAAAGTACGATTACGACGTTTGGACACACCATTACGCTGTGGTGTTCCGGGTGGCGTGAGTTGCGAAACTATTCCACAGTTTTTCAAATGTACACCAAACTCGTAACTCAAATATTCTCCTCCACGATCAGATCGTAGAAACTTTTTTTTCTTGTTACGATGATTTTCAACTTCACTCTAAAATTCTTTGAACTTTTCAAATGTTTCAGACTTATGTTTCATTAAGTAGATATACCCATATCTGCTTAAATCATCTGTGAAGGTGAGAAAATAACGATATCCGCCACGAGCTCAATATTCATCGGGCCACATACATCGGTATGTATGATTTCCAACAAATCTGTTGCTCTCTCCATAGTACCGGAGAACGGTGTTTTAGTCATCTTGCCCACGAGGCACGGTTCGCAAGTACCAAGTGATTCATAATCAAGTGGTTCCAAAAGTCCATCAGTATGGAGTTTCTTCATGCGCTTTATACCGATATGACCTAAACGACAGTGCCACAAATAAGTTGCACTTTCATTATCAACTCTGCATCTTTTGGCTTCAACATTATGAATATGTGTATTACTACTATCGAGATTCAATAAGAATAGACCACTCTTCAAGGGTGCATGACCATAAAAGATATTACTCATATAAATAGAACAACCATTATTCTCTGATTTAAATGAATAACCGTCTCACATTAAACAAGATCCAGATATAATGTTCATGCTCAACGCTGGCACCAAATAACAATTATTTAGGTCTAATATTAATCCCGAAGGTAGATGTAGAGGTAGCGTGCCGACCGCGATCACATCAACTTTGGAACCATTTCCCACGCGCATCGTCACCTCGCCCTTTGCCAGTGCCCGCTTATTCCGTAGTCCCTGTTTCGAGTTGCAAATATTAGCAACAGAACCAGTATCAAATACCCAGGTGCTACTGCGAGCTCTAGTAAGGTACACATCAATAACATGTATATCACATATACCTTTGTTCACCTTGCCATCCTTTTTATCCGCCAAATACTTGGGGCAGTTCCGCTTCCAGTGACCAGTCTGCTTGCAGTAGAAGCACTCAGTTTCAGGCTTAGGTCCAGACTTGGGTTTCTTCTCTTGAGTAGCAACTAGCTTGCCGTTCTTTTTGAAGTTCCCCTTCTTCTTCCCTTTGCCCTTTTTCTTGAAACTAGTGGTCTTGTTAACCATCAACACTTGATGCTCCTTCTTGATTTCTACCTCCGCAGCTTTCAGCATTGCGAAGAGCTCGGGAATAGTCTTGTTCATCCCTTGCATATTATAGTTCATCACGAAGCTCTTGTAGCTTGGTGGCAGTGATTGGAGAATTCTGTCAATGACGCAATCATCCGGAAGATTAACTCCCAATTGAATCAAGTGATTATTGTACCCAGACATTTTGAGTATATGCTCACTGACAGAACTGTTCTCCTCCATCTTGCAGCTATAGAACTTATTGGAGACTTCATATCTCTCAATTCGGGCATTTGCTTGAAATATTAACTTCAACTCCTGGAACATCTCATATGCTCCATGACGTTCAAAATGTCGCTGAAGTCCCGATTCTAAGCCGTAAAGCATGGCACACTGAACTATCGAGTAGTCATCAGCTTTGCTCTGCCAGACGTTCATAACATCTGGTGTTGCTCCAGCAGCAGGCCTGGCACCCAGCGGTGCTTCCAGGACGTAATTCTTCTGAGCAGCAATGAGGATAATCCTCAAGTTACGGACCCAGTCCGTGTAATTGCTACCATCATCTTTCAATTTTGCTTTCTCAAGGAATGCATTAAAATTCAACGGAACAACAGCACGAGCCATCTATCTACAATCAACATAAACAAGCAAGATACTATCAGGTACTAAGTTCATGATAAATTTAAGTTCAATTAATCATATTACTTAAGAACTCCCACTTAGATAGACATCCCTCTAATCTTCTAAGTGATTACGTGATCCAAATCAACTAAACCATAACCGATCATCACGTGAGATGGAGTAGCTTTCAATGGTGAACATCGTTTATGTTGATCATATCTACTATATGATTCACGCTCGACCTTTCGGTCTCCGTGTTCCGAGGCCATATCTGCATATGCTAGGCTCGTCAAGTTTAACCTGAGTATTCTGCGTGTGCAAAACTGGCTTGCACCCGTTGTAGATGGACGTAGAGCTTATCACACCCGATCATCACGTGGTGTCTGGGCACGACGAACTTTGGCAATGGTGCATACTCAGGGAGAACACTTCTTGATAATTTAGTGAGAGATCATCTTATAATGCTACCGTCAATCAAAGCAAGATAAGATGCATAAAAGGATAAACATCACATGCAATCAATATAAGTGATATGATATGGCCATCATCATCTTGTGCTTGTGATCTCCATCTCCGAAGCACCGTCATGATCACCATCGTCACCGGCGCGACACCTTGATCTCCATCGTAGCATCGTTGTCGTCTCGCCAATCTTATGCTTCCACGACTATCACTACCGTTTAGTAATAAAGTAAAGCATTACATCGCGATTGCATTGCATACAATAAAACGACAACCATATGGCTCCTGCCAATTGCCGATAACTCGGTTACAAAACATGATCATCTCATACAATAAAATTCAGCATCATGCCTTGACCATATCACATCACAACATGCCCTGCAAAAACAAGTTAGACGTCCTCTACTTTGTTGTTGCATGTTTTACGTGGCTGCTACGGGCTTAAGTAAGAACCAATCTCACCTACGCATCAAAACCACAACGATAGTTTGTCAAATAGACTCCATTTTAACCTTCTCAAGGACCGGGCATAGCCATACTCGGTTCAACTAAAGTTGGAGAGGCAGTCGCCCGCAAGCCATCTATGTGCAAAGCACGTCGAGGGAACCGGTCTCGCGTAAGCGTACGCGTAAGGTTGGTCCGGGTCGTCTCAGTCCAACAATACCGCCGATCCAAAGTATGACATGCTGGTAGGCAGTATGACTTGTATCGTCCACAACTCACTTGTGTTCTACTCGTGCATATAACATCAACATAAATAACCTAGGCTCGGATGCCACTGTTGGGTTTCGTAGTAATTTCAAAAAATTTCCTACGATCACGCAAGATCATGTGATGCATAGCAACGAGGGGAGAGTGTTGTCTACGTACCCAACGCAGACCGACTGCGGAAGCGATGACACGACGTAGAGGAAGTAGTCGTACGTCTTCACGATCCAACCGATCAAGCACCGAAACTACGGCACCTCCGAGTTCGAGCACACGTTCAGCTCGATGACGATCCCCGGACTCCGATCCAGCAAAGTGTCGGGGAAGAGTTCCGTCAGCACGACGGCGTGGTGACGATCTTGATGAACTACAGCAGCAGGGCTTCGCCTAAACTCCGCTACAGTATTATCGAGGTATATGGTGGCAGGGGGCACCGCACACGGCTAAGGAATAGATCACGTGGATCAACTTGTGTGTTTAGAGGTGCCCCTGCCTCCGTATATAAAGGAGGAGAGGAGGGGAGGCTGGCCGGCCAAAGGAGGAGGCGCAGGAGAGTCCTACTCCCTCTGGGAGTAGGATTCCTCCCCCCAATCCTCGTCCAACTAGGATTCCTCGGAGGGGAAGGAAGAGAGGGGGGCCGGCCACCTTCTCCTAGTCCTAATAGGACTAGGGGAGGGGGAAGTGGCGCAGCCACCTTGGGCTGCCCCTTTCTCCTTTCCACTAAGGCCCATGAAGGCCCATATGGCTCCCGGGGGGTTCCGGTAACCTCCCGGTAACCCGGTAAAATCCCGATTTCACCCGGAACACTTCCGATGTCCAAACATAGGCTTCCAATATATCAATCTTTACGTCTCGACCATTTCGAGACTCCTCGTCATGTCCGTGATCACATCCGGGACTCCGAACAACCTTCGGTACATCAAAATGCATAAACTCATAATGTAACTGTCATCGTAACCTTAAGCGTGCGGACCCTACGGGTTCGAGAACAATGTAGACATGACCGAGACACGTCTCCGGTCAATAACCAATAGCGGAACCTGGATGCCCATATTGGCTCCTACATATTCTACGAAGATCTTTATCGGTCAGACCGCATAACGACATACGTTGTTCCCTTTGTCATCGGTATGTTACTTGCCCGAGATTCGATCGTCGGTATCCAATACCTAGTTCAATCTCGTTACCGGCAAGTCTCTTTACTCGTTCCGTAATACATCATCTCACAACTAACATATTAGTTGCAGTGCTTGCAAGGCTTATGTGATGTGCATTACCGAGAGGGCCCAGAGATACCTCTCCGACAATCGGAGTGACAAATCCTAATCTCGAAATACGCCAACCCAACATCTACCTTTGGAGACACCTGTAATGCTCCTTTATAATCACCCAGTTACGTTGTGACGTTTGGTAGCACCCAAAGTGTTCCTCCGGTAAACGGGAGTTGCATAATCTCATAGTCATAGGAACATGTATAAGTCATGAAGAAAGCATTAGCAACATACTAAACGATCGGGTGCTAAGCTAATGGAATGGGTCATGTCAATCAGATCATTCAACTAATGATGTGACCTCGTTAATCAAATAACAACTCTTTGTCCATGGTTAGGAAACATAACCATCTTTGATTAATGAGCTAGTCAAGTAGAGGCATACTAGTGACACTTTGTTTGTCTATGTATTCACACATGTATTATGTTTCCGGTTAATACAATTCTAGCATGAATAATAAACATTTATCATGATTATAAGGAAATAAATAATAACTTTATTATTGCCTCTAGGGCATATTTCCTTCACTTTTTTCTCCCAGGTCCAGTCTAGCCCACGATAGCCAAGGTCAGCAAGACCATAGACATCTACCGCTTCTCTGAAAGCTTCAATCTGGGCACTGTCACGTTCATTGGGGCCATGTTGTTCCTCAGCTCTCAGAATCTCATTGAAATCACCTATACACACCCATGGAAGGGTACTCTCCCCCCTGAGTCTCGTCATTGTGTTCCATGTCTTATATCTCAAACTTCTCGTTGCTTCTCCATAAAAACATGTCATCCTCCATTGCTCCCTACCTGGTGCAGTAACCCATGTATCCACATGATACTCCGAAAAATTCTTTATTGCAACCTCAAGAGAGTTTTTCCAAAAGATACAAATGCCACCACTCCGACCACTACTACCAACACCAAAACTAAAATCAAAACCTAAAGAAGAACGAAGACCCTCCACACGACCTTTTTGCAACTGGGTTTCTACTAAGCAAAGGATAGACGGCGAGCTTAGCTCCACGAGGGTGCGGAGTTCTCGAACTGTCGCGGGATCGCCTATCCCACGGCAGTTCCAACTTAATATTTTCATTGGGCCTGGCAGTGCTCCCCAGAGGAGCCCGCCAATAGTGCCATCTTCTCTGTACCTTGCTTCGTCGGTGACCCCGCCTTCTTTGCTTTCTTGACATCCCTTGGAGACACATATGCCGGGGGTGGCGGCGGGACTGCCAAAGCAGCCGGATCATTGGCAACTGCTCTGTTCTCCATCCCATCGGCGGTGGCCGAGCTGACTGTCGATGCCAAGTTCAAGTTATTGCGTGCTGTTGGGCCATCGTGCGTCTTCTCCCGTGCATCCCCAGCCTTCAAAGGGCTGGTGACTTCATCCTCCTCCGCTACACTGTCAAACCCCGCTTCTTGAGACGAACGCTTCCGCGGTGGCGAGCGCTGTCGGGGAGCATAGGTGCCCCAGCCGGACCGGCCTCTTCCTCTTGCACTTGAGCGGCCACCTCGAGCAGCCCAGCCTCCTTGCTGTTCTGGGATAGTCTCCCTTCTCTGCGCCAGCATCCAACTGCCCCACTGCTTGTGCTTTTCCTCCCAAACACCATCGCCACACTCTTCATGGTTGTGGCCCATGAATCCACATATCTTGCAGAAGTAGGGAATCTTCTCATATTTGACCGGGAGTAGCAGCCTGCCTTCTCCCACAACATTCAACGGTGTAACCCTTGTCAGAGGTTTGTTGACAAGAACCCTTGCCCGAACCCTAACGTAGTCGCCCTCATAGAACAGCCTGGGAGCTAGCTGGATTTCTTTCACCTGCCCGATGCGACGGGCGAGTTGGTCAACTACCTCTGCCTTACGGTACAACTCGGGTATATTGTGGATCTGAGCCCACACAAACAAGCCATCAAAAACAACAGATGTAGGTTCCTTTTTGCCATCATAGTCCTCAATCAACATCCCCATCCCCCTGAAGAGCCATGGACCTCCATGCACCACCTTCTTCCAATCACCCAGGCAGAACATCTGGAAGATAAACAGGTTTTCGCCCGCCTCCCTGTACTCCGGGACATGTGCTAACGACCAGATTGATTTCATGCACTCAAACATCGACGAAGACTGAAGGTGCGGGTCGTGTTCACCTTTGCGATCGCCAGCCACCTAGCATCCGCTTCGTACTTCTTTACCTCTTCCTCCCCTACGACCACATCATCAAGCTCGTCATCTTGGAGATCCAGGTGTTGCAGCATCTCCGCAAGGTTCTTCCCTGTCCAGCCCGCAGACGACGACTCCGCTCGCTCCGCCATCTAGGGTTTCCCCGTCAGCGGTACTTAGGCTTCAAAATCCGATCCGACTCTCTCCCCTACCAGCCCGAGGAGATCCCAGGAGGGGGCAGCCGGCGGTCAACTCAAGGATGAGATCTCTGGTCGGCGATGGGATCGCCGCCAGAGCCGAGAAACCCTAAGCGAGAGGGTAAAAGACAGTTTTTTGCCTCAGGGAAGGAGTCGCGTCGATGGAATCAGTTGAGTTACTATAGTCAAATTTGGTTGAAATTTATATAGGGGCCCATGTCACCGAGTTCGCCTAGGGCCTTCCAAAACACAGGGCCGGCCCTGGGTGCGGTGCACCGCGCTTCAAGGGAACAGAGAGTACATGGCACTTGATGAATATAGTACTCCCTGAAATGAGATGGACGGATCAAAGTTGCGTGCCCGCTACGTGATTACCTGGGTAGCTAGCTAGGTCGTTTTTGTGCGGGCCGTACGATGGCCCGACCGTGCCCGTGCGTGCAACGCAGGTCTCGGTTGGTTCGTCAGCTGCTGCGGTGGCGCATGGCTGGAGTCCGTTCAGAGCCGCCGACGGGCGAACACGGCGCGCAAACCTATCTATAGCTGTGCGACCCGGCTGGCTGGCTTCCTTGGACTCGAGACTCGGCGAGCCCGCCTCGCCAGACTCGCCCGCTCGCGTCCAACCGTCCGCTCCGCCGTGATGGAACGGACGTACGCGCTGCACATCACGGTCTCGCTTTGTGGCGATGCTGCTCTAACGTATTGCGTATAGATATTTACAAAGGGTGTGGCTAGGACCGAGACTTGACAAGTCTCAGTCGAATGATACAGTATACGAGAAGAAAAAGAAAAACTGAAAGAAAAAAATTGCATGAATCCCCATGCAAAATTGAAGTAAGATAGTATCGACCGAGACATAATGAAGTCTCTTAACAAAACTGTTTTAGAGAAATCAAACTTTACAAATTTTGACCGAGCTTACAAAAGGAAACTATTTATATATGCAATATCAAATACTCCCTCCGTCCCATAATGCAAGACGCTTTTTGACACTACACTAGTATGAAAAAACGTCTTACATTATGGGACGGAGATAGTACGTAACAACATGATACTACATGTTATGATGAATCTAATGATATATGTTTGGCATTGACGTAAATGTTTTTTCATGCAAATTTGATCAATGCCTGTGAGGTTTGACTTTTTTAAAAATCTATATTCACCGTATATTTTTGCGAGAAAACTTCTGATCTATTCATCAACTGACGCACGCCCACGTTGATGCCGCCGCTGCCGCCGTGCCGGGCGCCGGAGGAAGGAGCGAACGAACGTGCGCCCCATGTTTGGACCCGCATCCGCCGTTGGTTGGAAAGGAGAGGGCACCGCCACCGCGGCTGTGAGCCTGTGATGCGAACCAACCCGACCGGCGCCAGCCCTCTCGGTACAAATCGTTTTCGGCCCCCGAGGAAGCGGGTGGCAGGCAGAGTGCGCGAGCGCGACCACCCGTCCCTCCCTCCTCCCGCTCTGCTCGTGTGGGCGCCGGTCGCCCGTGGGGATGAGGGGCGGGGCCCGTTCCTATCAGGACTCGGGATCACATGGGGTGGCTAGCTTGGCTTGGGCGCACGAGCCACGCAAAGCCGGTCGCTCCGGTGGGGGCGGGGGTGTGTGTGGCGGTGGATTGGATTCGACTCGACCACGGGCCCTCGTCGCTTGCACCGCAAACCCCCGGGGCGCGGGGCCCCTCCCGAGGCGCGAGCTGAGCAGAGCCGAGACGTGCGCGGCTCAACTCGCCTGAGTGACAAAGTAAATAAATGATAGTATGCCTCGCCTCGCGCGTGCCGGCGCACCTGCTACCCGTCGTGTTCGCGTGAATGTCGGTGTCGGTGCCGGTGCCTCCGCCTCACTTGTTCTTCCTGCTCATTTTTTTATGCGCGTATATTTTTCCAACTGCCAAGTGTTACACGTGTACGTGTGGCGCGCACCAATCCAGCCCTGACTCTTTTACAACTAAAACTACCATCCGGAAAAAGAAAAAAAGCCAACCGCACGCCCGGAAAAGTTGGATCGCTTGAGGCAATCAAGGAGGCGACTGGGGGTCCCTTGCGCGCTGCCGGTTCCCTCTCTCTCCGTCGGCCGCTCCGGCGGCGGGAGGGAGGGGGAACCTCGGGTCTGTTCACGAGGTGGGTGTGTGGTAGGGTTAGGGTTGAGGGAGACGTTGCCGAGGCCGTTGCGGTGGTGTCGCGTCGGAATAAGTTCCTCCGGGCTCCGTTCGCGGTCAGGCGAGGCTTTTGCCTTCGTCTAGGAGCCAACGGCGTTGGGGATCCCCGGATCTCGTCGAGGTCGCGGGCTATGGTGGTTGGAGGTCCATCGGCACTGGCCGTCTGGATCCTCAGATGGGCGATGGAGGTAGGGAGACGAAGACCTTTCTTCTTCCTTGTTGGTACGATTTGTTGCTACTGTTCTTCTCCTTCCTCTGCGCTGATGCTGGTGGGAGATCCTGCTTTGCCCGGGCGGATGGCCCGGCCGCGATGCTGGACCGGTCGGATGACTCAAGTTCTCTTCCTTCCGGAAGGGACACTTTTCGCGGTACTCAAAGCCAAAGATGGTGACGGCTGTTGCAGGTGTGTTGGATTGATGTCCATGCCCTCTCAGCGCTGGTGTCAAGAAAGGAGGAAGCAGCGTGGCGGCAATTGTACCGTGGTCGAAGATGATGACCTGTTTGCGACTGGTTGCAGATTCTTCTGCTGCAAGGGTCTTCTCTCAAGATTCAGGGATGATGACACAGGGCTCCGGAGATCTTCTTGTGTTATGGTTGTCTTAGGGTACTCTAGGTGTTCATGGTCCTTTGTTTTTGCGTTTCAGTGTGCTTGTAAGGGTCACCTACTATGTACTTATTCGTGATTTGAATGAACAATTTCTCAAAAAAAAGAAAGAGAAAAAAACCCAAAAAAACTGAAGCTCGTCATCCAAAAAGAAAAGTTGTCATCCTTGAGTCATCAAACTAGACGTAAAAAAATGCATTCACCCGACTTGACAAATCCGGCTCCTCAAACGCCCGCGGGCACTGACCAGTCACTCCTCAAAATCGCGTTGTCCATATCTGTGTATCTCATATCCGATCCCCTATATCCATACTAAACTATGCAACGTCAACAAAATTGCATAGACCATCAAACGGACATACGAATGCATAATCCGTTCACCAACAGATCACCAACGAATCTTCAAATGACCGCCAAAGTTCACATAATGCACATAAACGACAGACATATTTAAACTAGATCTAGAAACTTGAAATTAAAGTGAAGAAAGCGGATCTTCACCACTTCCTTGCCAGCACTTTCCCTTCCGGTCATCGGCGCAGTTGTAGGCTTCGGCGGCTAGTGGAGGACCGTCTGAGTCATCACGAGGAGTCATGGTCATCGTCGTCGGAGGAGGAGAGGATGGTGATCCCTTTGAGCCACCGGAGGCCTGATCCTGCTGCCACTTGAGCCAGCCGAGCCACTTCCATCGCTTTCTCCTTGGCCTCGCATTCGAACTGCTCCATGGCAAGCTAGAGCACCTTGGTGTTCTTTCGTAGGAGTCGCGGAGTTGCGCACAGGCCGGGAGGGGCCAGCACCGACGTCCTTGCTGTGCCAGGGTGGAGGCGAGACGGCAGATCCGGAACTGGCCCCCCGTGTCCACCTTTGTCGTGGTATTTGCATGACATATGCCATGGGGTGGCTTGTCTCGTATGGTCAGGGACCGATGAGCGTCGACGGTGTCCGGATGCGGGATTAGGCACAAGCACTGATGGACACAACGATGTACCCAGGTTCAGGGCCCTCATGTCGAGGTAACACCCCTACTCGTGCAAGGATCTCAATGATGAACGCATCGTGTAGAAGGTTTCTCCTGGAGCTATATCACAGAAGGAAGAAGAGGGCTCTAGGCTCTGCTCTCTCCCTTGAGTGTGTGTTTGTGGGTGAAATGAATGATCGGCCATCCTCTAGGAGTACTCCTGGGAGGCCTTATACTTGGGCCACTCAGATTACAAAATGTCTGAGAAAGAGGGGTTGGCCCCTACTGCCAACGTCTCCGGCCTCCAGTGGGGCCCGCCGACTATGGGTCATGTTAGCCGTGGGGTCCATCGGCTGTCGGGCCCCGTCGACCATGGGACCCGACGGTTGCTTGGTACTGTAGCCCATAGGCCATGGCGTCACGTGCGGGTGGGGGGTGGCACAACGCTTCTACAGCACCAGGTCTCCCTGATGTGGGCCATCACGGTCAGTAGTACCGGCGGCACTATGGTCATGCCCCCATGACGTGGAGGATGTCTTGTCCCTGCGCATTTGGTTCTATCAGATACTCTGCTCCAAACACCTACACCACGGCGCAGACGAACTTGACAGTAGTCATCACGCATGTGCTCTCCCTCATCTTGACCATCTCACCAACGACAACTGTGGTAGTACCAAGTGCAAGCACATCCTCAGATCTGTTGTGCACTTCTGCTTAGCAGAGAAAGAAACTTGGCCGCAGCAATCCCTTTTGAGCTTGAAATAGTCGGCGTGTGCCTCCACTCCCTCCACAATGCACAAAAATAACGTTTTCCGCATGCGAAAACAACGACAAAACCATGGATCGTCCGGGAAAGTTGGGTTCGGAGCAAAGTAGTCCCTCTGCAGTAGCCGTGCTCCGGACACCCTATCCCGATTGATCACTCTTCTCCCTTTGATTGAGACCTTGAAGTTGAGAATATACTTCGCCTATCGGTCCATTTCCTCTTGCATGATCATGTCCACTTCTTCGTCTGAAACGAGGAATCGAAGAATTCATCTTGAATCATTTGATCCAGCTCCGTCGGTCCATACTCCTCGTCCGACGAAGCATCAGAATTCATCGTTTTCCCTAATAAAATCACAAAAACCAGGTCGGACAATGTGTCAAACACGTAGTGCGCAAGGCGGAGCCAGAGAGTTGCCGAACATACCGTGATGGCGCCCGGGCCGGCGACGATGTCCTCGGTGGCGAGGACAGGACAAAGGACAGTTGTGTCGGTGTTGGCGGTGCGAAAGCTAGGAACGACTGCAGAGCGCGCACGGCGGCGGAGCGACGCGACGGACTCCGCGGAGGAGGAAGACGAGAGCAGGGAGCAAATGGATCCGGTAGGTCGAGACTCGAGTGGGTGGATTTGGTGCATCTTGAGGTGAGGTCGGACTGTCGGCACGTGTAGAACACGTCGGGGCACCTCTATATCCGTCCTACTTTTAGACTGGATACGAGGGGTATCGGTTAGCACGAACATTTAAAGCCCGTTTGAGGCGCCCATCTAGGTTACAATTTCGTGACCGGGTCGTCCATCTGGGCGTTTAAAGCGGGTTTAGGATGCCCGACTGTAGATGCTCTAACTCAAATTGCGATGGGTGAACAGCACGCAGAAATGATCCTAACATCTGTGGAAATTTACAACGGTGGTTCCTACACATTCTCCATCCAATCTTTAAAAATTCTGAAGTTTGAGGTACGATTTGAACTACGCAAAAGGAAAAGGAAAACAGTAAGTTTCAAACAATAAATTCAGATACACCCGAGTCGTAAAAAGTCACTCGTTCCGTATCTGGACAATTTTTTGTTCTTTTTTGAGGGAGCTTCTTCACCAGTGGACAAGTGGGCATGATGATTAGGGAGACAACGACTTGGTGGCACTTTCATCAAACCGCGCCAATGCATCTCACAGGAGATATTTTCAGATATCAACCGCCGGATGATAAATGCGCCGCTGACTCTGCTGCCACACGGTCTTTCGAACCAAGCACGAAAATGTCCAATAATCTATCGTACGGCGTGAAAGTTTCACCGGGCAGGTGTTGTGGCGTCACTGTCGGGAACGGAGCAGGATCTGGCGAGCGAGCGGGGCGACGTTCGTTGATAGATTTGATCGATCGATCGTTGGGCATGGACGACGGGTTACCGGTCAATACCAAATGCTTTCAGAAACGGTGGGTCCACCTCGGGCGTAAGACACGGAGAGGCGATTGAGGCGATTGCGAGGCGATCGGCTTGGTTGCTAGGGTTAGGGTTTTGCGACCGGTGGTGCTGAGGATTGCGGCGGTCTGGGAGGAGGCGACGGCGGCTTCTCGCGGGCTTGGGCCGGAGTGCGGGTTCTCTCTCCGGTCACGTGACATGGAGGGGAGGAAGATGGGGAGTGTTGAGGAGAAGAGGAACATGGCAGAAGCGGAAAGAACTGTGGCGGTGGAGAAGAAAACGCAAAATCCAGCTGCTACTCCAAGGGCGGCGGCAAATCGGGAAGATAATGATGATGCGATGAGGACGCCACTGGGCGGTCAGAGCAGGAACGCATCTGTGTCTCCAGGGTTAACAGCTCGGATGGGAGGGATGGTTTTGACAGAGAAGGAAGCGCAGGGTTTTGTCTTCAAAGAATCAGATCAAGATCAGGCTAGACCGGCAAGGTGGGCGGCGATCGGGAAAGCATTCACACCAAAGCCGATCAACAAGACTTCTCTGGAGAAATCCATGGCAAGGGCGTGGGGACTGCATAGAGAAGCACAATTTAAGATTATAGGAAGGAATCTGTTCTTGGTGAATTTTGGTAGTGAGGGAGATTGGAGACATGCGTTGAATAATGGCCCTTGGCAGTTTGATTTTAATGTGCTAGTACTGAAGGATTATGATGGAAGCACGAGACCATCAGAGATGATCTTTGATGCTGTGGATATTTGGGTCACGGTTGAGGACTTACCGCTAGATAAGCGATCTAAGGCGTTTGGAGAGGGGCTTGGGAATTGGCTTGGCAAAAGTGTGAGGGTGGATGTTGAGAAGGATGGCTTCGCGAAGGGTGCGGAGTTGAGATTTAGAGTTAAACTACCTGTCTTGGAGCCCCTGGTTAGAGGGTTTTACTTGAAGAAAGCTGAGGATGATGTGGAGAAGACTTGGTTCGACTTCAAATACGAAAAAATTCCGCACTTCTGCTTTGATTGCGGAAGGATAGTCCATGGTGAAGGGGGATGTGTCCCGTCTGGGGATCCAGATCGACAGTGGGGAGAATGGCTTCGAGCGTCCCCGGAACGATCGTTGGGACACAAGGAGAGTGTGGGTCGTGGAGTCTCGGGGAGCTTTAATAGTGTTGGGAGCACAAGAAGCAGTGAAGGGGAAAGGGGTGGCAGAAGGTTTGGAACTGTTCGGGATATGCCAACTAAGCGCAACCTGCAGAAGGAGTTTGCTACCCCGGCTGTTTCCCGCACTGGCGGGGATGGCAAGGGGGATGGTGAAGATGGCAGAGAGCGGAAGGAGCAGGTGCAAGGAGAGGAGACCAGAAAAGAAAGAGACTTGAGAGATGAGTTGGAACAGAAGAGAGAAAGAGAGTTGAGGTCGAAGCTGCGAGTAAGGCAGCAGGAGAAGCTGGCTGAGTTAAGGAGCAATTATAGGCAGTATGGGAAAGGGGAGAATTATGAGGTGGGATCGTCAAGCAACTTCCAGGGGAGAGAGAGGAGGCAAGGGTACTATGTGCGAAAGCCTAGACCTGAATACAGGGCTAGACAGCAGTCCCCTGGAAGCCCAAGACATGAAGGACCGAGAGAGAGGAAGAGGAGACCAAGGCAGTATTGGGTGGTGAGAGGTGAGGGTGGTAGACAGGAAGGAAATGATACTTTTGTACGTGACACGAGACAGAAAACTTCGACAGTCTTTGATCGCATTGTGGAACCTACTGCTACATCGGCGGACCCTAAGGAACAGGGCCGCCGGGCACAATGAATATCTTGGCCTGGAACTGTCGAGGGTTGGGGTTGGACTCGACAGTTGGCGAACTGAGAGACCTGGTACGGTATTACAACCCAGCGGTGGTGTTCCTGTCAGAGACAAAGAAGAGTGCAAAAGCGATGGAGAGGCTCAAATGGAGCCTGGGGTTCCCGCAAGGTGTGGCCGTGAATTGTGCAGGAAAGTGTGGAGGGTTGGCGCTGTGGTGGAGAGAACATGTGAAGGTGACGATCAGACCGTGGTGCCAATACTATATAGACTGTCAAATGGAGATGGATGGACGGATCTATAGATTCACTGGAGTCTATGGGGAGCCATGTGTGGAAAGGAGGAATAAAACTTGGGAAGCATTGCGGTATTTGAGGAAACAAGATGATCTTCCGTGGATCTGTGTGGGAGATTACAATGAGGCAATGGTGCAGAAAGAACAAATTGGAGGCAAGGATAGAAGTATCCGACAGATGGATGAGTTTAGAGACTGTCTAGCTGATTGTGGACTTGCGGATATAGGTTTCTCAGGGTACCCTTTTACATGGGATAATAAGAGGGAAGGAGTGGAAAATATTCAGGTCCGCCTTGATAGGGCAACGTGTTCAACCTCATTCATGCAAATGTTCCCGGAGACAGAGGTACAACACATTCTGACCGAGGAATCTGATCACCAAGCTTTGCTCGTGTGTGTTGCATCGGCACTGGCCGATCACACGTCTCGCCCGCCGCGCCCTTTCATGTATGAGGAGGCGTGGACAAGGCATGTTGATTATGAGGCGATGGTGTCTAGTGCATGGGATAAAGCACATGCAGCCAACCAGGGGTAGCCGGGGATGGATGCGGCATGTAATCAACTAGCCCTCATGGCGAAAGCAATGCAGACGTGGAGTAGGGAGGTGTTCGGTTCCATTAAAAAACAGATTAGTCACCTTAAATGGCAGCTGAAAGATGCAAAAGAAAGGGCGATCAGAACAGGCTATGGGCAGGAGATTAAAGACTTAGAGGATCAGTTACACGAACTTTACGAAAGGGAAGAGATTTATTATAAACAACGGTCACGGGTGGATGGGTTACAATATGGTGACCAAAACACGAAGTACTTCCAGAGCCGAGCATCACACAGAAAGCGTAAGAATACAGTAAAGGGGCTATGTAGAGATGACGGGTCTAAATGTGTGGATGATGATGGTATGAGGGAAATGGATGCAGCTTTCTACGCCCAGTTGTTGACGTCGGATGGTTCAAGGCATAGTGAGAAGATTTTGCAGCATATTCAATTGATGGTCACTGACGAGATGAATATGAGATTGTCAGGCCCGATTGCCGATGAGGAGATTGAGAGAGCGTTGTTTCAAATGGGGCCGACCAAGGCCCCGGGGCCTGATGGCTTCCCGGCGATGTTTTATCAACGACACTGGTCGTTGTTAAAGAATGACGTGTGTGTGGCAGTAAGAGATTTTCTTGAGGGGAAGATGATGCCGGAGGGTTTTAACGATACTGTGATTGTTATGATACCCAAAGTCTGTTCACCAGATAAGCTTACTCAGTTTAGACCAATCAGTCTTTGCAACGTTCTATACAAGATTGCATCAAAAGTTTTGGCAAACAGACTCAAAGTGGTGCTGCCAGTGTTGATAGCGGAGGAACAGAGTGCGTTTGTGCCAGGGAGATTAATTACGGACAACGTGTTAGTGGCGTATGAGTGTGTTCACGCTATCAGAAAAAGGAAAAGAAGGAAACCATTGTGTGCAATAAAATTAGACATGATGAAGGCATATGACAGGGTGGAATGGATCTTTTTGGATCAAGTTATGGAGACATATGGTTTCTCCTCTCACTGGAGGGAGATGATCATGAGATGTGTGAGGACTGCGAGGTTTACAGTGAAGCTCAATGGGGGTTTTTCTAGTAGTTTTGTTCCTTCAAGAGGCCTCAGACAGGGTGATCCGCTGTCACCATATCTGTTTTTATTCTGTGTTGAAGGTTTTTCAGCTCTGCTAAAGCATTCGCAGGAGGAGAGGAAGATTAAGGGGGTATCGTTTGGGAGCACTGGCCCCACGGTTACTCACCTTCTTTTTGCTGATGACAGTATTGTCTTCCTGGAAGGGTCTCAGGAGGATTTTTTAAGCTTGCGGGCTATTCTGCAGGATTATGAGGAGGCCTCGGGACAAAGAGTTAACTTGGATAAATCTGCTATATTTTTTGGGAGGGGCTCTGAAGATGGGGACAAAGAAGGGCTCAAACAAATGATTGGGATATCTTCAGAGGTGCTAAGTGAGAGGTATCTGGGCCTTCCAACAGTGGTGGGAAGATCAAAGGAGGGGACTTTTAAGTATGTTAAGGAGAGTGCAAAGGGGAAAGTCACAGGATGGAAGGGCCAAGGGCTATCTAAGATGGCAAGGGAAGTGCTGATTAAATCTGGGCTACAAGCTACTCCTACTTTCACTATGAGCTGTTTTCAACTCACAAAGAAAATGTGCGGGAACCTGTCTTTGATATCCTCAAACTTCTGGTGGGGAGAAGCAAATGGTGAAAAAAGAGTACATTGGATAGCCTGGGACAAAATGTGCACCGAAAAAAGTGAAGGAGGATTGGGGTTTAGGGATCTGGAAGCGTTTAATCAAGCCTTATTGGCTAAGCAAGCGTGGAGATTATTGCAGGAGCCTAATTCGTTATGTGCAAAGGTACTTAAGGCGAGGTATTACTCTGAAGGATCCATCCGTAATGCAACATGCCCCAGTGGGGGCTCATTCACGTTTAGAAGCATTATTCACGGCCGAGATCTTCTGTTGGAAGGGCTGGTATGGCGCATAGGGGATGGTTCCCACGTTGGTATCCACCATGACAATTGGATCCCTCGCAAAGGAAGCCTGAAGCCATTGGGACGGGTTTTTGTTCCTGGTATAACGAAGGTTTTACACTTACTAAATGAGTCCAGCACTGGCTGGGATCATGGGAAGGTGCAAAATATGTTTCCGCCAAATGAAGCAGCCGAGATATTACAAATTCCAGTGGGAGGGCCGTTGGTGCAAGACTATTTGGCATGGAATTATACAAAGAATGGAGTCTTTATGGTTCGGTCAGCTTACCACCTATGCATGGAGCAGAAGAGGGCTCGGAGGGGCTCGTCGGGCGCGTCTTCGTCAGTGGCGAACCATAAAGCCTGGATGAATTTGTGGGATACTGTGGCGCCGGGCAGAGTAAAGGTTCATACCTGGAGGCTTCTACGGAATCAGCTTGCTGTAGGTTCGGAACTACATCGAAGAAGGATTAAGCCAGGGGTATTCTGTGCGGCTTGTGGAAGAGAAGAAACGAACTTGCACCGGTTTTGGAGATGCCCTCATTCTGCAATGTTTTGGAAAATTATGCACTCGGAACTGGGAGTACCGGTGGCGATCCTGCCGGAGAGGATCTACTCTCAGAGTGCATTAGCTCGTTGGCTCCTGAGCTGGTTTGAAGATGCAACGGAAGATGAAAGAGCGGTCATGGTGCAGAGCCTCTATGCCTTATGGTTGGCACGGAATAACACGCGGGAGGGAAAGAAGATAGAAGACGCGGCTGAGATAGCAGCAAGAGTGCGACGACTCATGGAGGAGTGGCAGTCTATACATGGCAAGGCAAGCAAAGTCCCGGCCGAGGTCAAACAGCAGCGATGGAGCACTCCGGATTTAGGCTGGGTCAAGGCGAACGTTGATGGGGCGTGCACGAAGAGGGGGGAGAAAGGAGCAGTGGGTGTGGTCTTCAGGAACGACGATGGAGCATTTCTTGGAGCTGCATGCAATTACTACCCGCAGGGGGGTGATCCACAGAAAATGGAGCTGCTTGCATGCAAAAGGGCGACAGAACTCGCAGGATTTTTTCAGATATCCAGCCTGCATATTGAGGTGGATTGTCAGGAGGTGGCTCGCAAGCTCCAGAGTGTGGAAGAGGATCTATCTGTGCTGGGTCCAATGGTCAAGCAGGTGAAGGCTATGCTCGCAAATATAGATAGATGGAAGGTGACGTGGGTAAGGAGAACGGCGAACGGCGCGGCGCACGGGTTGGCCAAGGAGGGGGTAACAAATAATCTGAGCAAAGTGTGCGTGCAAGCACCACCAGATTGTATCTTCATATTATTTCTGCAGAAATTCCTGTGTTTTATGAATAAAAAGAGACGTGGTTGAATTCAAAAAAAAAAACCAAATGCTTTCAGTCCCACGTGAACCGATTTTTCCAGACAAATGATGAGCAGATTACATGAATTAAAAACCCAGCACAGTAAAATTTTGTGAAAAAACAAACTTTTTTTTTTGAACCAGGCTGAACCCCTTTTTCCATGGCAAGTGAATGGAAATGCAGCAGTTTCATAAAATACATTTCAAAAGCTAGTACTAGTAATAGGATATGGTTGACCTGGGCCTCTCGTTCCCACGAGCATGGCACCGGTGGCACCCTACCCTCCACGTGGACAGCGTTACGGGGGGTAGCGGCGAGCATGTGAAGCCCAGCTCCAGCGGGACAAGAGGCCACGATGGAGTTGGGTTCGGTTCGTGGGCGCCAAGTGCTGTCGATCGATCGCCCCGTGCGAACGAAACGGACGCGCGACCGCACGGGCGTTATCCCTTTTCTTTCTCTTCCGCTACAGCACTAACCAACCGCTGGACCTGGAAGGGAACGGATGCCGGTGGCACTTGGCTGCAGCAGCTCCACACACCAACAACAACAATTATCTAGCATACCTAGCTATCTGGGGTGTTTGGTTCAGGGACTTTTCAGTCCCAGAGACTAGGAGCATGCTTGGATCCAAGAGACTATTTTTAGTCTGACTGAAACTAGTCTTTTTTAGAGGCTAAAGTTCCAATCACCCCTGACTAAAGAGAGGCTAGAACTAGTCTTGAGACTAAAAAATTTTAGTCAGGGGAACCCTATAAAATGTGGATTAGTCCTCTCTCTCCTCATTTAACTCCTCTCCTTTAACACATGTGAGTTCTGGATTGGAGGGTTTGGAGGATAATAAATGCTCATTAACTCAATTTTAGTCTATTTAATATTTGTATCCAAGCATGGGTGAGGCTAGCAAGTTTTAGTCCCACTACTTTTAGTCATGAGACTAAACCGTATCCAAGCACCCTTTAGAAAAGTCCCTAGGAACCAAACGGGAGGGACTTTTTTTTATAAGGACTAGAAAAAGACTCTACTGGAGAGTCTTTTTTTATTAGTCACTGGGATTAGAAAAAGTCCTAAGACTTCTAAAACCAACACTCCCTAGGAGTATCTGCCCTCCTTTCGTGCTGCCCACCGAACCAACATGCCAGGGGACACCCACACAGCAAATCTAGGGAAGGCAAAAGGCTCACTTTTTTTTCTTCTTTTTTTCTTCTTTTTTTCTTCTTGCTCTCTGGTTTTAGGCCAACTCCACCGCGCGACCCCATCTTGTCCGGGTGCGGCCGTTTGGGGTAGAAAGAACGAATAGCGCGGCCCGACGCGCGGCCCCAAACGGACAAATGTTTAGATTTCGTCCGTTTTCGACCCATCTCCGGCCCAAACTTGCGCCGAGTTTGGGGTGAAACGGACATCGCGCGGACGTGATCGCCGCACGCCATTGTCCCCCCCATGGCCCGCGTGTCGGGGACACAAGCAGTCCCATTCGGTTCCAACGCCTCCGCCCCCTCTCCCGCCCCGCCCCGCCGACGGCACCGCCGCTATTCTCCGGCCACCTCCTCACCGCGCAGCCCCCGGACGTCCATAGCAAACCATGTCTCGACATGGCCGCCACCATGTCCGCACTTTCGTTGTAGTTTTGGCCGTTGATCGAAGGAGGTTTGGCTGTCGCCGTCGTAGCCGACGGCAGAGTGGATACAACCGCAGGCGACGCGGCACGACAGCTTCCGACGAGTGCTCCAGAGCGGCCAGTAGCCGGCCGCCAACCACCCCTGCATCGAGGTGATCATCGCGGCCTCTTTGCCACCACGACCGCAAGGTGTTCGACACTTTGCCCACAAAGGTATGGACAGTGGAGATGAGTTTTTCTTCCACCACTTCATTTGTTCATCGGACGAATCATTGTCGGATGATGAAGATCTTGTGGTGGTTGCACTGACCACATTCAACGGCAGCTTCCTCGGTACATGGGGTCAATCCCTGGCCGTGCTCCCAACCTGAACCGCAACAGGGAGAGAGGCCACGCCCTGCTCTATGCCGATTACTTTGCGAACACCCCGCTCTTCAAGCCGGATAAATTCCGTTGCCGTTTTCGTATGGCAAGGCATGTGTTCAATCGTATCCGAGAGGGAGTGGTTGCTCATGACCCATACTTCGAGTGCAAGACGGATGCCCTTGGCAAGCTTGGATTCTCCTCTTACCAGAAATGCACCGCGGCCATCCGCATGCTAGCATACGGAATTCCAGGCGATCTGGTGGATGAGTATGTGCGTATGAGTGAGACAACATGTATGATATCACTGTACTCCCTCCTTCCATCTATATAGGGCCTAATGCGTTTTTCAAGACCGCCTTTGACTATTGATAAAATTAATACTACATGACATGCATAATGTGAAAATTATATCATTGAAAGCTCCTTTCACATACGAATTTGATGATGTGCTTTGTGTAAGTTGCATGTCATATATTATTGCTCTAATATTTGGTCAAAGTTAACCTCGAAAAACACATTAGGCCCTATATAGATGGAAGGAGGGAGTACAAGTTATGCCAGTCTGTGATCGAGGTGTTTGGCCCTGAGTACTTGAGGCAGCCAACTGCCGCTGATACAGAGAGATTGTTGGTGAGGTGATGACTGCTTGTGTGATCATGCACAACAGATCGTCGAGGACGAGCGTGATTACAGTATCTTCGACCAAGGATTTGATTATCAAGGTGAAAGTTGAGCCCCTGCACCAAGAACCGGCCACGTTTGAACAGTTTGTCCAGTTCCATCATGAGCTGCGTGATTGGCACACTCATTTGGATCTTCAAAATGACGTGGTTGACCACGTGTGGGATCACAATGACAACCAATAAATGTATTGGTTCATTGTATGTTAATTCAAGAAAATTTCGATTTGGTTGTAAAACTATTTTACTAGAGACAATTTCGATTGGATTGTAAAACTATTTTTGTTTTCAAACAATTAATATTTGGACGTGCAAACTTATTTTGATATGAAAATATGGGCATTTTAGGCCCTGGCAGACACGATGGGGCAAACGGATGCGGCCGCGCGCTGGGCGCACGGCCACCGCATCCCAGGACAGGCCGGGACACGACCCCATTGCCCTACCCAAACGGATAGAATCCGGACAAAACGGACGTTCTTTTGGGGTCGCGCGGTGGAGTTGGCCTTAGGGCATCAAATCTGCAGAGACCACTATTTCAATGATGACCTTTTCAAGAGCATCTCTGATGGGACGCGGATTTGTGGAACATGATTTCATGGATGGGTCTGTCTAGGAACACATCTAGATGTCACATCTAATCTGATGTCCACTATATATGTGGTTTACTTATTTTTGTCCCAGCTTCTTTTTTTCCTTGTTGCTGTGTTATTCGTGGGAGCTTAGTTGTGACATCTTTAGAAAACATCTAGATGTGTATTAGACAAACTGTTCATGGATACTCCTCACGAATAGCAAATTTGAAAAGGCAAAACCAGAAAAAGTAAATAATAAAATCTGATTTTTTTTTCCATAACATACATGGCCGATTGGTATAGCTAGCACATAAAGTTCCACAAATAAATGACACCCTTGATATTCTAGCTTTTTTTTTTGTTGAAAATATCAAATCTATATTCGAAAACATTGTTTGAAGGAATAGTAGGGTCGGATCGTATTTATTTCACTAGGGTGTCATTCCTCAACTTCAACTTCATACATGAGTAGAATGGTCGACAAAGTTTGATGTACCAAGATTTCATTATTTATTTATTTTTCCTAGTTTTTCTTTGATCGAATTCACTATCCGCGCGGGTGTGCGTGTTTTCGACCTCCAACACTGCTATTGATGTTTCATGTCTGTGCACAAATCCCTGGAGTCCATGCATATTCATCATGACTGAACCTTCAGAATCAGTTGATACTACCAACAGGCCTGAGCATGCAAGATGGATAGAATCACTGTGAAGAGTGGCCCTCCGGCGATCGAAAATCATCTACTGAAGCCCGCCACATGTCAAACCACAGCAAACTACAAGAAATGCACCAAGCAACAATCAAGCTAGAACCGATGTGCTTGCTTGGTTACATACATCTACATACATGGTTCCACTGCACTACAAACTGTCAACAAAACCCTTGCTAGCTTCCCCCCCGCCCCACCTCTCCGAAACCGCTCGACGGATCCGGCGTCAGCCTACCGGGACATGGCGGCATCGAGCATACGTATCACCGCGACAGCCTCGCCTTCTTGTGACCATGCCTACTGACCTTTCCATCACCCCTTGGTGAAGACGAGGACGTCGACGAGGCTATGGCTGCGACGGCCTTGTCTTTGCTGAAGGCCTTCCTCACATCCTCTTTGAGTTCAGAGAAGCGCGTCCTCCTGGTGTACTGGTCCTCGGCACTGCCGCTTTCGAGGAAGTGCAGATCGGTGGATTCTTCCATGAGGAACTTGTCGAGAACATCCGAACAATGCGGGAAGTACTTTCGCCCTAGCTCAACTGAAACAGAAACACAAGCTTATTTAATACAAAATAGTACAGACTACACATACAGCAAGTTACTCTGTGAGCTTAATAACCAGCTAAAGACCAGTGACATATATTTATCCATAAAAGAAGAGTACTGGAAGAGTTTGCAAATTGTTTGTGTAAGCAAAAAAGGTAAAATGTAAGTTGAGGGGACAAATAGTTTGTGTAAAGCAAGATTGAAGACCAAATATCTATTAGTTCAAGCAAACACGGTTTTGTTGAGCACAACCTGAGCCAAATCAAATATATTAGCTCGAAGACCAAATATCTATAAGTGGTGTAAGCAAACATATATTTATCCATTTTTCGCTCGAAGATTCACATATCTATTAGTAAAGAGAAATACTGAAAGCATTTCCCATTTTGTAACACATCATGATTATGTAAAATCACCTGTCTTTGTCAAGGCATCGAGGCGTTCACGCAGTCTCCTGTTCTGCATTGTAGGGGTCTCATTTAGGTCAACCTCCTTCAGTTTATTGAAATTAGCTGACGTGAGACCGGCAAACTCTTCGGTTGAGTCAGCTTGCGCTATGCGCATGACAAGCTTAGCTTCGGAAGGGAAGAATATTCTTGCAAAGGCAACTGCATAGACACGCGCAAAATTTATTTAGCAATGATTATAATAATTCTATGCTTGTTTCTAGCTGGGAAAAGAAAAGGAAACAGCAGCATAACTCCACTGATACTGCATTCAGTATTATATTTCCTCCTTCTGTGCTACATAACATATCAACTAACTCTATACATCAGAAACCACATTGTCTTACAAATTACTAAATGAAACCAGACCCCGCGAAGGGGGGATGATAAAACGATGCATGGCCAAGCCTGAAACAGCACAGCTACCTCCGCGCTGCCAGCCACCGACCACCAAAGCAGCCAAAACCTAACAGCAAAAGGCTACTGAAACCTATCAGATAGTTCAGAAAACTCTCTCTGATATTTGAAGAGAATAGCAGAGAGAGTTTCAGCCAACAGGGCATATTGAGAACCCAGTGCAACAAAAAACTAAGCCTGTCAGGAAATTGTGCTTCTAAACTCAGCAGAAGGAAAAGAGCACCGAATTCTCAAAACTCTCCCTACCATGAGATCATATATTAAAACATCACAAGCACAAATACACCTCACTATGGTCTTACTGAGAGTTCCAACTACAAAATATATATTAAACCAAAGTAAAATGTGCAAACCTCTGTTTTCCAAGTTGATGAGCCTCATGTGGAAATTGTCTACCAGCAAAGGCGTGGCAACCGAAACCTCTGCCGAAAGGAGCTCCTCGAAGATGAATGACTTCCTCTTAATCTCCTGCTCAAGGATATCAATGCACAGGTAAGCCTTGCTTCTCTCCTTACATTTCTCCAGCTTCTTGTTGCAGTCTTTCTCTGTTGTCAGCCTCTTGCAGATGGTGAGCGCGTCGCGCCCGTCATGCGTCCTCTCCACCACGGACGCGCCCTTCTCGATAAGCGAGAGAAGGATCTGCGGCTCCCGCCTCATGCACGCCAAATGCAGCGGCGTGTACCCGCTGTCATTCTTCAGGTTGACGTTTACGCAGTCCCCGGCAGGGTCCAGCTTCAAGAGCAAGGCCAACACTTTTGGTTCACAATATGCAGCAGCATAGTGTATGGCTAATGCATCGTCCAAGGTGATGGCAGACTCTTGTAATAGTAAGCCAACTAGGTCGACATCGTCGCAGTCCAGGGCCTTGTGGATGTTCCTCACCTTCTTGGCGTGCTCGGGGTCCAGGATGAACTCGTCGGAATCGTCGTGCAGCGAGTACCGCCGGAACTCCTTCACCTTGGCAAATGCCTCGTCTGGCAGCTCCTTCTCGAGGTACCGGCTGTCGACGCTGGATCCTGCCACCCTTTGGATGCACTGGCTGAGCAGCTCGTGGAGCTGGCAGGTGGAAGCCACATGAACAATGGGCACTATGTCCTCCACCAGAGCTATGCTCACAAAATCGGACAGCCGGCGCTGCAAAATCAAAATCAACATCAATATCATAATCAGACAGAGCTTGGTTGCTGCAATTTTATTTCATGTTTGGGTGATTCACTGATCAACAAATGTCTTTTCTTTCAGCAGAAATGATGAACAATTTGCAGTATTTGTATTTCATTCCTGACATGACTGTAGCAATGCATCGTCAGGTATATATATATATATATATATATGTTCAGTGTAGCAGCAGTATGAATTCTGAGGTGCCTATTACTGTACCTGGAAGAGCGAGACGAGCTCGGAGATCTGGAAGCCGGCGGCGGCGTAGGTGGACTCGACCACGAAGTCTATCGCCGGGCGGCAGGCCTCGTGCGGGCACCGCTCGTCCACGCACACCGCGGAGTCCCGCGGCGGGGGCTTCAGGCGGCCGGTGTACAGGTACCCGAGGACGGCGACGAGGGCGTCGCGGCCGATGTGGCGGCCGCCCGGGACCAGCTCCGCGAGCTCCAGCCGCGGCCTCTCCTTCTCCTTCTCCTTCTCGCCGGCGGCGGCGGGGTCGGCGAGCTTGGAGGAGAAGTGGTCGAGGAAGAAGCTGCTCCTGGCGGCGAGGATGCAGCGGTGGACGCCGACGGCGGCGGCGGCGTCGTCCGCGAGGACCACGTCGGCGTCCGCGCAGCTGAGGAAGGCCGGGTCGAGGAGGCGCTCGAGGTTGGCGCTGAGGCGGCCGAGGCTGACGGCGTCGAGGTCGGCGGCCTGCTCGGCCTGCTGCTGCGGCGGCGACGAGGAAGGGGGCGGGGAGGAGGAGGAGTAGGTGACGGTCGACGTCTCCATGTATGTATGTAGCGTGGACGGGGAGGGGGGCAGAGGGGGAACTACTACGAGAAGGTTCTAGAAGCTCGCTCGCGTCTACTTGATGATGATGCTTGGCCCCAAGGACGGAATCTTTTGTCTCATGCTCCGTCGATTGAACAGAAACAGAGCCTCCCGCACGAGCTCAAATGATTGCGGAAGTAGCGGATCTTGCCGAGGAATCCGGCTCTAAAAAGGGGCAAATCCTCCCGCAAGAACCCAAGAAAACCATGCGGATCAAGCGAAAAAAGATGACAAGATGTCACGAAGGAAGCGTGAATCTCTCCCAAGAAACCAACCCAAGAACAGAGCAGCAAGCGGCAACTCCCAAGTCCCAACAGGAAAAAGCGAGGAAACTCCTGCTCAAGAACAGCGCGGATTTGTTCTTGCCGGAACACAAGAGGCACGAGAAGCCGGAACCGAACGGGTTTTGGAAGTTAGACGAGAAGGGGAAGCGGCGGCCGGCGGCGGCTGCCGGAAATCTGCAAGGAAGTGTTGGCGAACCGAACGCGGAAGCGCCGCCCGGGGCTGCTTTTATCGGGAAGGAAATTTCGCCGGAAAAGGATTATCCGCGGCGTGCGCAGTGCTTATTTTTAGCCCCCTCTTCCTCTTTCCTCTTGGCTGCTTCTGCGAGATACCACACACGCAGAACAGCGACGGGAACGTGCCGGATTTGCTTGAGTGGTGCGCGTGGGGGTGAGGGTGTGATGGGGTCACGGCGCGTCGGGGGCGGTGACCGGCTTACCGGACGTCACCGCGGTGACGTCGTCGCCGGGAGAATAGTCGTGTGGGAGGAAGGACGGAATACTCTAGTCCCAGAAAATCACTGCGGTCGACCGAGGAGAGTGTGTACCGGCGGTGGCGGAAGCGACGACCTGGACGACGACTTGACGGACGGGTGATTGCTGGCTGGCTGGCTGATGAGTGGACATGTTCTAGAATCTCTCCCCCTTCCCTTTGCACCTGCACTGCACATGCCCGCATGTATGCTGCACACTACTCTCCAAGTCTAAAGTTCAACGGATACTGTAGAAAGAAAGATACGGGGGCTTTGCTAATTTCTTAAAGTTATTGCTGGCAAAAAGCATCGTGCGTTGCAACGGGAAAAAAATACCACACGTTTTTTTTTAAAGTCTATAATCTGAGAATTTGTAACCACACCCCAAACAAAGACGGTCTTAACCTATAAAAGCGCAATTTAAGATTCTACAGATGCGCTGTTTCAACACGGCTTGCATGTAGATTTAATCCGTACAAAGAAACGGGCAAGTGATCATGCATTTATTCATGTCGTGTTCGGAATGGGGTGTTGTTACATGCGAGTAAAGAAAAACGACAAAAACAAATGGTGACACACTACGGAGACATGTGTGCATCAATGACAATTTTCAGTTTAAGAATCACCAACTTAGGATAAATCTTGAACACTTTCTTTCATATGCGTATTTCTTAAATACACGAGGAGTTGTTAAAAAGGTTGTTAAAAAGATACATGATTTTTTAATCATAAAAAGTGATCTTTTGTCTAAAAAAGAACATTTTTGTATGGTCTCCTGGGACGCTGGTACTTGTGTCCCTATTTCATCACTATTTCTTGACATACATGTCGTAGGTATTGGTCCCTGTTTCATCACTATTTATATCTTATCAAGCTTGTCTTTTATTTTATTTTTTGTCATGCATGCCTCCTTTTTACTTTTTTTTCATGCATGTCCTCTTTTTCTTCTTCTTATATGAAAGGACATGCGGTGCCCCCATGTGTGGTTTTGGTAATTGATAACAATCTCTATGGGTTAATGGTTGCGTTGAGTTATATTTGAAGGGTTTGCCCATAGGCTTTTCTTGGAGTCCATTTGTTGGTTTCAATGAGAGTTTGTGATGACCAAGGTGCTATTAAGGAATTATCCAAAGATTGGTCATATGAGTGTTGAGCTTATTGCAAGCATGTCTTCAAGAAGAAGGTTGTGTGATCATTCATGTTTACCTTCAAGACATCATCCAAATGAAGAGAGTTGCAAAGATTCAAGGTTGATCAATGATAAAGCCATGAACCTAGGGTAGGGTCATGGACCTGACCAAGGTACCCTCCCCAAGGACATCTCTAGAAGAAACTGTCTTTCAGTCGACCTGGAAGAATTCCACTCGACGGACTCAAAGACACTCGACTATGAAGACTCACCTGACCACCAGGAGATCTAGAGTCACTCTGCATCCAAACGGTCTGTTATTAAGTAGTCTTTATGGCCATGATATCACTTTATGTAAGACGTTACCAGTAATGCCAGGTCTTTATGTACATTGAACCCTCCGCTACGTGGGCTGGCTGGGGTCCTGGCGCACTCTATATAAGCCACCCCCCTCCACAGGCAGAAGGGTTCGCACCCCTGTAACTCTCACACATATAATCCAATCGACCAACTCCGGGTACCGAGACGTAGGGATGTTACTTCTTCCGAGAAGGGCTTGAACTCGTAAAACTCTTGCGTATACAACTACTCCATAGCTAGGATATTGCCTCTCCTTTAGTACCCTCCTACACTACTGTCAGACTTAGAACCACGACAGTTGGCGCCCACCTTGGGGCAGGTGTCTTAGCGACTTATTGGAGAAGTTGCAATTTTTTCCGATCGCCTTCATCATGGTTTCAGGCGGAGTTTTGGTCGAGGGCCACGAGATCCGTCTCGGCGCGCTCATGTTCGTCGCCGACGACTCTGCCTGGCTTCAGGAGGCTCCGCTCGACGTCGACGCACTCCCAGTCCGCGGAGCGACGCACTTTCACGCGTGCGTCCGCGGTGTCCTCCTGAGGCAACCATCGACCCAGTATCGACCGGTTTTTGTGCCATCCTCCCTCCCAGCTTCCCGCCGGCGCAAGCACTCCGATTGATCGAGGCTTCAGAGGTGGGCGAGGCACGCGGTGGCTCACCAGTCAACCACCGCCCAAGTCGCGGCAATCGAGCCCGACGAATCTCTCTACGGCCTGTTCGACCTGTCGACTGGCTCCGCAGAGACTGCATCCGAGTGCGACAGCAGTGATCCAACGGTGGAGGTCCTGATGGTCAACGGACCACATGGTCCCCCCGGCTTTCCCGGTGCCGAGGGAGGTAACGACGGAGGCGATCCGTCGCATCCCCATGAGGAATACCTTCCCGAGCCCCTCAATTCGCTGCAGAGGGAAGAACTTTGCCGCCGGAACATGGATGCCCTTCATACTCCTATCGTTGGAGAAACCCCTGAGGCTCGCGCCTTGGAGGACGCGCGCTTGGCCAACCTGGCTGAGCGCACTCGACTGGAGAACCTTCAGCGAGCACTTGACGAGCGTGCGCGACAACGGGTCCCTGATTCCAGTCGACGTCAGCTCTTTCCACCTCCGACTCAGGTATATCAAACTCCGATTCAGAATTTAGCAGCTGCAGCCCGTATAGCAGAATCAATTCAGCCTTCCCAGTCAGAGGCTGGCAGAGGCTTGATGCAGATCAGAGATTTGCTCCGAGCAGTAGGAGATCAAAATTCAGCCGTATCACAGTCGCGGAACAGGATTCACAGCAAATCCGTGGCTGCGAATACGGTCCAGTCGGCTCATAGCCCCAGATCGCCCCCGAGGCGTGAAGGGCGTGGAGACCGGCACGATCAGTACAGGAATCGTGAGCAGTATGATCACCGATTCGATCGCAATGATCAACGTCGAGTGCCCACCCCTCTCCCTAGGGGTGGATCCTACGTACCTCGACACCAGGATGATAGACGCCAGCACAGTGGCGGGCGAAGAATTCCAGTCGACCCCAGGGAACCAGGCTTTGATGCGAGATCCATCATCGTTCAAGGTCTAGTCGACCGGAACAGAGCTCACAGAGAGGGTCACGACAGAGATGTACCCACCAGCAGCCGAGTGCATGTCTCCGGACCAGAGTGTTTCAGCAGAGCCATCAGAGCCGCAGTGATTCCTCCCAACTTCAGGTTGGCGACTGGAGTCAGTAAGTTCAATGGTGAGTCTAAGCCCGATACTTGGCTTGAGGACTACCGAGTGGTTGTCCAGATCGGCGGCGGAAATGACGAGGTGGCCATGAAACATCTGCCTCTTATATTGGAGGGATCAACCAGGGCATGGCTGAATCAGTTGACACCCAGCAGCATTTACACGTGGGAAGACCTCTCCCGAGTGTTTGTCAGAACGTTTGAAGGAACATGCAAGCGACCAGCAGGACTGACAGAGCTGCAATCTTATGTGCAGAAGTTGAATGAGACTTTGAGAGATCACATCCAGAGATGGATCACATTGCATCACACAGTAGAAAATGTATCTGATCACCAGGCAGTTTGCGCCTTCAAGGAAGGCGTTAAGTACAGAGAGTTAAGCCTGAAATTCGGTCAAACCGGAGACATGTCTCTGAGTCGAATGATGGAGATAGCCACCAAATATGCCAATGGTGAGGAAGAGGATCAGCTCCGGAGCGGCAAGCACAAGTCAGTCGCCCAGGAAAACGGGGGAGGGAACTCCAGTCGGAAGCAAAAGCGGAAAGCCGAGCCAGCTGCTCCTGGAGAAACCTTGGCCGTGACTCAAGGAAAGTTCAAAGGAAAGCCCAAAGGGCCTTGGAACCCCAAGAAAGTGAAGGATAAAGAGGGAAATGACATGATGGATTTGCCGTGTCACATCCACACGAAGAAAGATGAAGAGGGTAATTTCACTTACCCGAAGCATACCACTCGACAATGTCGACTTCTGATACAACAGTTCCAGGGGAAACAGTCCAAGGATAAGGAAAAGGAGTCAGACAAAGTTGAGGACAAGGGGGATAGTGACGAGTAATACCCTCAGGTCAATTCCACTCTAGTGATTTTTGCTGACGTTGAGAGCAAAAGTCGACTGAAAGTTATAAACCGAGAGGCGAATATGGTTGCTCTAGCGACACCCAATTATCTGAAGTGGTCTCAGACGGCCATCACATTCGACCAGTTTGATCACCCGACGCACATAGCCACCCTGGGAGGCAAGCTCTGGTGGTCGACCCAGTCGTCGAGGGCACTCGACTGACTAAAGTGTTGATGGATGGCGGCAGTAGTTTGAATATACTGTACGCTGAGACGCTGAAAGGGATGGGCATTCCGATGTCCAGACTCAGCACAAGCAACATGAGTTTTTATGGAGTGATTCCTGGCAAGAAGGCCGCATCACTCGGCCAGATTGCTCTCGATGTGGTTTTTGGTGATTCCAAGAACTTCCGCAAAGAAAAGCCGACATTTCAGGTTGTAGATTTCCAGAGTGCCTACCACGCTATTTTGGGCAGGCCAGCTTATGCACATTTTATGGCTCGACCATATTACGTGTACCTCAAATTGAAGATGCCTGGCCCTAAAGGTGTGATCACTGTTACTGGTAATCGCAAGAAGGCGGAAGAGTGCTTCCAGAAAGGCTCAAAGATCGCTGATGCTCAAAAGTGTGGCAGAAGAGTGGCAGGAACACCAGAGGAATGCAGACCCGAGTGATTTGTTGCGAGCCAAGAAGCCCGCTACGGAGTCGGCGTTTTAGTCGTCCGGTGAGACAAAACCGGTTCACATCCACCCGACCGACCCCAACGCTGCTCCGACTAATATCTCCACAACACTCGACCCCAAATAGGAAGAAGCGCTCATCCAGTTCCTCCGTGAGAACTGAGACATCTTTGCATGGAATGTTGGAAATATGCCCTAGAGGCAATAATAAAAGCATTATTATATATTTCCTTGTTCATGATAATTGTCTTTATTCATGCTATAATTGTGTTATCCGGAAATCGTAATACATGTGTGAATAACAGACACCAACATGTCCCTAGTGAGCCTGTAGTTGAGTAGCTCGTTGATCAGTAGATAGTCATGGTTTCCTGACTATGGACATTGGATGTCATTGATAACGGGATCACATCATTAGGAGAATGATGTGATGGACAAGACCCAATCCTAAACATAGCACAAGATCGTATAGTTCGTTTGCTAGAGTTTTCCAATGTCAAAGTATCTTTTCCTTAGACCATGAGATCGTGTAACTCCCGGATATCGTAGGAGTGCTTTGGGTATACCAAACGTCACAACGTAACTGGGTGACTATAAAGGTAGACTACGGGTATCTCCGAAAGTGTCTGTTGGGTTGACATGGATCAAGACTGGGATTTGTCACTCCGTATGACGGAGAGGTATCACTGGGCCCACTCGGTAATGCATCATCATAATGAGCTCAGAGTGACCAAGTGTCTGGTCACGGGATCATGCATTACGGTACGAGTAAAGTGACTTGCCGGTAACGAGATTGAACAAGGTATTGGGATACCGACGATCGAATCTCGGGCAAGTAACATATCGATTGACAAAGGGAATTGCGTACGGGGTTGATTGAATCCTCGACATCGTGGTTCATCCGATGAGATCATCGTGGAGCATGTGGGAGCCAACATGGGTATCCAGATCCCGCTGTTGGTTATTGACCGGAGAGTCGTCTCGGTCATGTCTGCTTGTCTCCCGAACCCGTAGGGTCTACACACTTAAGGTTCGGTGACGCTAGGGTTATGAAGATATGTATATGCAGAAACCCGAATGTTGTTCGGAGTCCCGGATGAGATCCCGGACGTCACGAGGAGTTCCGGAATGGTCCGGAGGTAAAGAATTATATATAGGAAGTGCAGTTTCGGGCATCGGGACAAGTTTCGGGGTTATCGGTATTGTACCGGGACCACCGGAGGGGTCCCGGGGGCCCACCGGGTGGGGCCACCTGTCCCGGGGGGCCACATGAGCTGTAGGGGGTGCGCCTTGGCCTTCATGGGCCAAGGGCACCAGCCCCTATAGGCCCATGCGCCTAGGGTTTCCACCTAGGAGGAGTCCTAGTGGTGGAAGGCACCCCTAGGTGCCTTGGGGGGGAGGGAAACCTCCCCTTGGCCGCCGCCCCCCCTAGTAGATCTCATCTACTAGGGCCGGCGCCCCCCCATGGCACCCCTATATATAGTGGGGGGGAGAGGAGGGAAACACACCAGCCCCTGGCGCCTCCCTCTCTCCCCGTTACGTCTCTCTCTCGTAGTCTCGGCGAAGCCCTGCTGCTGTGACGCCCTGCATCCACCACCACGCCGTCGTGCTGCTGGATCTTCATCAATCTCTCCTCCCCCCTTGCTGGATCAAGAAGGAGGAGACGTCTCCCGTCCCGTACGTGTGTTGAACGCGGAGGTGCCGTCCGTTCGGCGCTTGGTCATCGGTGATTTGGATCACGTCGAGTACGACTACATCATCACCGTTCTTTTGAACGCTTCCGTGCGCGATCTACAAAGGTATGTAGATGCATCTAATGACTCGTTGCTAGATGAACTCCTAGATGGATCTTGGTGAAACGAGTAGGAAAATTTTTGTTTTCTGCAACGTTCCCCAACAGTGGCATCATGAGCTAGGTCTATGCGTAGTTCTTCTTGCGCGAGTAGAACACAATTTGTTGTGGGCGTAGATTTGTCAACTTTCTTGCCGTTACTAGTCTTTTCTTGCTTCAGCGGTATTGTGGGATGAAGCGGCCCGGACCAACCTTACACGTACGCTTACGTGAGACCGGTTCCACCGACGAACATGCACTAGTTGCATAAGGTGGCTGGCGGGTGTCTGTCTCTCCTACTTTAGTTGGAGCGGATTCGTTGAACAGGGTCCTTATGAAGGGTAAATAGAAGTTGACAAATCACGTTGTGGCTTTAACGTAGGTAAGAAGACATTCTTGCTAGAACCCTAATTCAGGCACGTAAAACTTGCAACAACAATTAGAGGACGTCTAACTTGTTTTTGCAGCAAGTGGTTTGTGATATGATATGGCCAAAGTTGTGATGAATGATGAATGATCTATATGTGATGTATGAGATGTTCATGCTATTGTAATAGGAATCACGACTTGCATGTCGATGAGTATGACAACCGGCAGGAGCCATAGGAGTTGTCTTTATTCTTTTATATGACCTGCGTGTCATTGAGAAACGCCATGTAAATTACTTTACTTTATTGCTAAACGCGTTAGCCACAGTAGTAGAAGTAATAGTTGGCGAGCAACTTCATGGAGACACGATGATGGAGATCATGATGATGGAGATCATGGTGTCAAGCCGGTGACAAGATGATCATGGAGCCCCAAGATGGAGATCAAAGGAGCTATGTGATATTGGCCATATCATGTCACGTTTATTATTTTGATTGCATGTGATGTTTATCATGTTTTGCATCTTGTTTACTTAGAACGACGGTAGTAAATAAGATGATCCCTCATACTAATTTCAAGAAGTGTTCCCCCTAACTGTGCACCGTTGCGACAGTTCGCTGTTTCAAAACACCACGTGATGATCGGGTGTTTTATTCAGACGTTCACATACAACGGGTGTAAGACAGATTTACACATGCAAACACTTAGGTTGACTTGACGAGCCTAGCATGTACAGACATGGCCTCGGAACACAGAAGACCGAAAGGTCGAGCATGAGTCGTATAGAAGATACGATCAACATGAAAATGTTCACCGATGTTGACTAGTCCGTCTCACGTGATGATCGGACACGGTCTAGTTAACTCGGATCATGTAATACTTAGATGACTGGAGGGATGTCTAATCTAAGTGGGAGTTCACTAATAATTTGATTAGTTGAACTTAATTATCATGAACTTAGTCTAAATATTTTACAATATGTCTTGTAGATCAAATGGCCAACGTAGTCCTCAACTTCAACGCGTTCCTAGAGAAAACTAAGCTGAAAGACGATGGCAGCAACTATACGGACTGGGTCCAGAACCTGAGGATCATCCTCATAGCTGCCAAGAAAGATTATGTCCTACAAGCACCGCTGGGCGACGCACCTGTTCTCCCTGCAGAACAAGATGTTATGAACGCTTGGCAGGGACGTTCCGATGACTACTCCCTCGTTCAGTGCGGCATGCTTTACAGCCTAGAGCCGGGGCTCCAAAAGCGTTTTGAGAGACATGGAGCATATGAGATGTTCGAAGAGCTGAAAATGGTTTTCCAAGCTCATGCCCGGGTCGAGAGATATGAAGTCTCCGACAAATTCTTCAGCTGTAAGATGGAGGAAAATAGTTCTGTCAGTGAGCACATACTCACTATGTCTGGGTTACATAACCGCTTGACTCAGCTGGGAGTTAATCTCCCGGATGATGCGGTCATTGACAGAATCCTCCAGTCGCTTCCACCAAGCTACAAGAGCTTTGTGATGAACTTCAATATGCAGGGGATGGAAAAGACCATTCCTGAAGTATTTGCTATGCTGAAATCAGCAGAGGTAGAAGTCAAGAAGGAACATCAAGTGTTGATGGTCAATAAAACCACTAAGTTCAAGAAAGGCAAGGGTAAAAAGAACTTCAAGAAGGACGGCAAGGAGGTTGCCGCGCCCGGCAAGCAAGCTGCCGGGAAGAAGCCAAAGAATGGACCCAAGCCCGAGACTAAGTGCTTTTATTGCAAGGGAAGCGGTCACTGGAAGCGGAACTGCCCTAAGTACTTAGCTGATAAGAAGGCCGGCAAAACAAAAGGTATATGTGATATACATGTAATTGATGTGTACCTTACTAGTGCCCGTAGTAGCTCCTGGGTATTTAATACCGGTGCAGTTGCTCACATTTGTAACTCAAAGCAGGGGCTGCGGAATAAGCGGAAACTGGCAAAGGACGAGGTGACGATGCGCGTCGGGAATGGTTCCAAGGTCAATGTGATCGCCGTCGGCACGCTGCCTCTGCATCTCCCTTCGGGATTAGTTTTAAACCTTAATAATTGTTATTTAGTGCCAACTTTGAGCATGAACATTGTATCGGGATCTCGTTTAATTCGAGATGGCTACTCATTTAAATCCGAGAATAATGGTTGTTCTATTTATATGAGAGATATGTTTTATGGTCATGCTCCTATGGTGAATGGTTTATTCTTTATGAATCTCGAATGTGATGCTACACATGTTCACAATGTGAGTACCAAAAGAAGTAAGATTGATAATGATAGTCCCACATACTTGTGGCACTGCCGCCTTGGTCACATAGGTGTCAAACGCATGAAGAAGCTCCATGCTGATGGACTTTTAGAGTCTCTTGATTACGAATCATTTGACACGTGCGAACCATGCCTTATGGGAAAAATGACCAAGACTCCGTTCTCAGGAACAATGGAGCGAGCAACCAACTTATTGGAAATCATACATACTGATGTGTGCGGTCCAATGAGTGTTGAGGCTCGCGGTGGCTATCGTTATGTTCTCACCCTCACTGATGATTTAAGTAGGTATGGGTATATCTACTTAATGAAACACAAGTCTGAAACCTTTGAAAAGTTCAAGGAATTTCAGAGTGAGGTTGAAAATCAACGTGACAGGAAAATCAAGTTTCTACGATCAGATCGTGGAGGAGAATACTTGAGTCACGAGTTTGGCACACACTTAAGAAAATGTGGAATAGTTTCACGACTCACGCCGCCTGGAACACCTCAGCGTAATGGTGTGTCCGAACGTCGTAATCGCACTCTATTAGATATGGTGCGATCTATGATGTCTCTTACCGATTTACCGCTATCCTTTTGGGGCTATGCTTTAGAGAATGCCGCATTCACTTTAAATAGGGCTCCGTCGAAATCCGTTGAGACGACACCGTATGAATTATGGTTTGGGAAGAAACCTAAGCTGTCGTTTCTAAAAGTTTGGGGATGCGATGCTTATGTCAAGAAATTTCAACCTGAAAAGCTCGAACCCAAGTCGGAAAAATGCGTCTTCATAGGATACCCAAAAGAAACTATTGGGTACACCTTCTACCTCAGATCCGAAGGCAAGATCTTTGTTGCCAAGAATGGATCCTTTCTAGAGAAGGAGTTTCTCTCGAAAGAAGTAAGTGGGAGGAAAGTAGAGCTTGATGAAGTATTACCTCTTGAACCGGAAAATGGCGCAACTCAAGAAAATGTTCCTGAGGTGCCTGCACCGACTAGAGAGGAAGTTAATGATGATGATCAAGATACTTATGATCAAGCTCCTACTGAAATTTGAAGGTCCACAAGGACACGTTCCGCACCAGAGTGGTACGGCAACCCTGTCTTAGAAATCATGTTGTTAGACAACGGTGAACCTTCGAACTATGAAGAAGCGATGGCGGGCCCGGATTCTGACAAATGGCTAGAAGCCATGAAATCCGAGATAGGATCCATGTATGAAAACGAAGTATGGACTTTGACTGACTTGCCCGTTGAACGGCGAGCCATAGAAAATAAATGGATCTTTAAGAGGAAGACAGACGCGGATGGCAATGTGACCATCCATAAAGCTCGGCTTGTCGCTAAGGGTTATCGACAAGTTCAAGGGGTTGACTACGATGAGACTTTCTCACCGGTAGCGAAGCTGAAGTCCGTCAGAATCATGTTAGCAATTGCCGCATTCTACGATTATGAAATATGGCAAATGGACGTCAAAACGGCATTCCTTAATGGTTTCCTTAAGGAAGAATTGTATATGATGCAGCCGGAAGGTTTTGTCGATCCTAAGAATGCTGACAAAGTGTGCAAGCTCCAACGCTCGATTTATGGGCTGGTGCAAGCATCTCGGAGTTGGAACATTCGCTTTGATGAGATGATCAAAGCGTTTGGGTTTACACAGACTTATGGAGAAGCCTGCGTTTACAAGAAAGTGAGTGGGAGCTCTGTAGCATTTCTCATACTATATGTAGATGACATACTTTTAATGGGAAATGATACAGAACTCTTGGACAGCATCAAGGCCTATTTGAATAAGAGTTTTTCAATGAAGGACCTTGGAGAAGCTGCTTATATATTAGGCATCAAAATCTATAGAGATAGATCGAGACGCCTCATAGGTCTTTCACAAAGCACATACCTTGATAAGATATTGAAGAAGTTCAATATGGATCAATCCAAGAAGGGGTTCTTGCCTGTGTTACAAGGTATGAAATTGAGCTCAGCTCAATGTCCGACCACGGCAGAAGATATAGAAGAGATGAGCGTCATCCCCTATGCATCAGCCATAGGTTCTATTATGTATGCCATGCTGTGTACCAGACATGATGTAAACCTTGCCGTAAGTTTGGTAGGAAGGTACCAAAGTAATCCCGGCAAGGAGCACTGGACAGCGGTCAAGAATATCCTGAAGTACCTGAAAAGGACCAAGGAAATGTTTCTCATTTATGGAGGTGACGAAGAGCTCGTCGTAAAGGGTTACGTCGACGCTAGCTTCGACACAGATCTGGATGACTCTAAGTCACAGACCGGATACGTGTATGTTTTGAATGGTGGGGCAGTAAGCTGGTGCAGTTGCAAGCAGAGCGTCGTGGCGGGATCTACATGTGAAGCGGAGTACATGGCGGCCTCGGAGGCAGCACATGAAGCAATATGGGTGAAGGAGTTCATCACCGACCTAGGAGTCATACCCAACGCGTCGGGGCCGATCAAGCTCTTTTGTGACAACACTGGAGCTATTGCACTTGCCAAGGAGCCCAGGTTTCACAAGAAGACAAGGCACATCAAGCGTCGCTTCAACTCCATTCGTGAAAATGTTCAAGATGGAGACATAGAGATTTGTAAAATACATACGGACCTGAATGTAGCGAATCCGTTGACTAAACCTCTCCCTAGAGCAAAACATGATCAACACCAGAATTCCATGGGTGTTCGATTCATCACAATGTAACTAGATTATTGACTCTAGTGCAAGTGGGAGACTGTTGGAAATATGCCCTAGAGGCAATAATAAAAGCATTATTATTATATTTCCTTGTTCATGATAATTGTCTTTATTCATGCTATAATTGTGTTATCCGGAAATCGTAATACATGTGTGAATAACAGACACCAACATGTCCCTAGTGAGCCTCTAGTTGACTAGCTCGTTGATCAGTAGATAGTCATGGTTTCCTGACTATGGACATTGGATGTCATTGATAACGGGATCACATCATTAGGAGAATGATGTGATGGACAAGACCCAATCCTAAACATAGCACAAGATCGTATAGTTCGTTTGCTAGAGTTTTCCAATGTCAAAGTATCTTTTCCTTAGACCATGAGATCGTGTAACTCCCGGATATCGTAGGAGTGCTTTGGGTATACCAAACGTCACAACGTAACTGGGTGACTATAAAGGTAGACTACGGGTATCTCCGAAAGTGTCTGTTGGGTTGACATGGATCAAGACTGGGATTTGTCACTCCGTATGACGGAGAGGTATCACTGGGCCCACTCGGTAATGCATCATCATAATGAGCTCAGAGTGACCAAGTGTCTGGTCACGGGATCATGCATTACAGTACGAGTAAAGTGACTTGCCGGTAACGAGATTGAACGAGGTATTGGGATACCGACGATCGAATCTCGGGCAAGTAACATATCGATTGACAAAGGGAATTGCGTACGGGGTTGATTGAATCCTCGACATCGTGGTTCATCCGATGAGATCATCGTGGAGCATGTGGGAGCCAACATGGGTATCCAGATCCCGCTGTTGGTTATTGACCGGAGAGTCTTCTCGGTCATGTCTGCTTGTCTCCCGAACCCGTAGGGTCTACACACTTAAGGTTCGGTGACGCTAGGGTTATGAAGATATGTATATGCAGAAACCCGAATGTTGTTCGGAGTCCCAGATGAGATCCCGGACGTCACGAGGAGTTCCGGAATGGTCCGGAGGTAAAGAATTATATATAGGAAGTGCAGTTTCGGGCATCGGGACAAGTTTCGGGGTTATCGGTATTGTACCGGGACCACCGGAGGGGTCCCGGGGGCCCACCGGGTGGGGCCACCTGTCCCGGGGGGCCACATGGGCTGTAGGGGGTGCGCCTTGGCCTTCATGGGCCAAGGGCACCAGCCCCTATAGGCCCATGCGCCTAGGGTTTCCACCTAGGAGGAGTCCTAGTGGTGGAAGGCACCCCTAGGTGCCTTGGGGGGGAGGGAAACCTCCCCTTGGCCGCCGCCCCCTCTAGTAGATCTCATCTACTAGGGCCGGCGCCCCCCCCCATGGCACCCCTATATATAATGGGGGGGAGAGGAGGGAAACACACCAGCCCCTGGCGCCTCCCTCTCTCCCCGTTACGTCTCTCTCTCGTAGTCTCGGCGAAGCCCTGCTGCTGTGACGCCCTGCATCCACCACCACGCCGTCGTGCTGCTGGATCTTCATCAACCTCTCCTCCCCCCTTGCTGGATCAAGAAGGAGGAGACGTCTCCCGTCCCGTACGTGTGTTGAACGCGGAGGTGCCGTCCGTTCGGCGCTTGGTCATCGGTGATTTGGATCACGTCGAGTACGACTACATCATCACCGTTCTTTTGAACGCTTCCGTGCGCGATCTACAAAGGTATGTAGATGCATCTAATGACTCGTTGCTAGATGAACTCCTAGATGGATCTTGGTGAAACGAGTAGGAAAATTTTTGTTTTCTGCAACGTTCCCCAACATGGAAACCTTCTGACATGCCAGGTGTACCCAGGGGGCTGGCTGAGCATCGTCTGCGAGTCGATTCAAAGGCAAAACCTGTCAAGGAACATCTGCGACGGTCCGTCGTCCAGAAAAGGAAGGCTATTGGCGAAGAGGTGGCTCGGCTCTTAGCAGCAGAGTTTATCCGAGAGATTTACCACTCTGAGTGGCTCGCCAATGTTGTCGTGGTCCCCAAGAAGGACAACTCACTTCGCATGTGCATTGAATTTAAACATATCAATTGAGCCTGCCTGAAAGATCATTTTCCTCTTCCCCGCATTGACCAAATAGTCGACTCGACTGCGGGATGTGAGCGGCTGTCTTTCTTAGATGCCTATTCCGGGTACCATCAGATCCGTCTATATGGACCCGATGAGATCAAAACAGCTTTCATCACCCCATTTGGATGCTTCTGTTATGTCACCATGCCATTCGGCCTCAAGAATGCCGGAGCCACGTTCATGAGGATGATTCAGAAGTGTTTGCTCACTCAAATCAGTCGAAATGTGGAAGCATACATGGATGACATTGTGTTCAAGTCACGGAAAGGTTCCGACCTGCTGACTGACCTCGCTGAAACATTTGCCAACCTCAGGAGGTATGATATCAAGCTTAATCCATCCAAGTGCACATTCGGAGTTCCTGGCGGAAAGTTACTCGGTTTTCTCGTTTCCGAACGAGGAATCGACGCAAACCCAGAGAAAGTGGGCACTATACTCCGAATGAAACGACCTGTGCGTGTGCACGATGTTCAGAAGCTTACTGGTTGCTTGGCCGCTTTAAGTTGATTCATCTCTCGTCTCGGTGAGAAGGCATTACCTCTTTGCCGACTTATGAAGAAGTCAGACAAGTCCGAGTGGACTCCTGAAGCTGATGCAGCATTTGCAGAGTTAAAAACCCTGCTTTCCACCCAGCCGGTGCTTGCTGCCCCGATCAGCAAAGAGCCTTTGCTGCTTTACATTGCAGCCACTGGACAAGTCGTCAGTACAGTACTTACGGTCGAGCGGGAAGAAGAAGGGAAAACCTTCAAAGTTCAGCGCCCAGTATACTATATTTCTGAAGTCCTGACCCCATCAAAGCAAAGATACCCTCATTATCAGAAGCTTGTATATGGGATTTATATGACCACGAAGAAAGTTGCTCACTACTTCTCTAACCATACCATCACAGTCGTCAGCAACGCCCCCTTATCAGAGATTCTGCACAACAGAGATGCAACTGGTTGAGTGGCAAAATGGGCGATTGAACTCCTTCCCCTTGATATCAGATTTGAGGCAAAGAAAGCTATCAAGTCCCAAGCAATAGCAGATTTCCTCGCCGAGTGGACTGAGCAACAGTTACCGACTCAAGTTCACTTGGAGCACTGGACTATGTTCTTTGATGGCTCTAAAATGCTGAATGGTTCCGGTGTCGGGGTAGTGTTGGTTTTCCCCCAAGGAGATAAGCTCAGATATGTACTCCAGATTCACTTTGACTCCTCCAACAATGAAGCAGAATACGAAGCACTTCTGTATGGGTTGCATATGGCCATTTCACTCGGCGTCCGTCGCCTCATGGTCTACGGTGACTCGGATTTGGTGGTTAACCAAGTGATGAAGGAGTGGGACGTCAGAAGCCCAGCTATGACTGGTTATTGCAACGCAGTAAGAAAGCTGGAGAAGAAATTCGAGGGGTTAGAGCTTCATCATGTACCTCGACTGAAAAATCAAGCAGCTGATGACTTGGCGAAGATAGGTTCCAAAAGAGAAGCCATTCCGAGTGGCGTGTTTTTGGAACATGTCCACGTACCGTCGGTTCAAGAGGATCCTTTCACCGGAGAAGCCCCGCAGCCAAAAAGTGCTACGGATCCGACTGAAGTTGAGGTCCCAGCTGTGGTTGACTTAATCATGGAAGTTCTGGTTATCACTCCCGACTGGACAGTGCCTTACATCGCGTATATTCTAAGGAAAGAGCTCCCAGAGAATGAAGAAGAGGCTCGGCAGATCGTCCGCTGATCCAAGGTCTTTACTGTCATGAAGGGACAGCTGTACAGAGAAAGTGCGACTGGAGTCAGCCAGAAATGCATAACGCCGGAAGAGGGTCGAATGATTCTCAACGACATCCACTCGGGGACCTGTGGCCACCATGCGTCCTCTCAGACCATCGTGGCTAAAGCATACCGAGCGAGTTTTTACTGGCCCAGAGCAAATGTAATGGCGAAAGAGATAGTCGACAAGTGTGAAGGATGTTAGTTCTACTCCAATATGTCACGCAAGCCCGCCTCAGCCTTGAAGACCATTCCAATCATCTGGCCTTTCGCTGTTTGGGGGTTAGATATGGTTGGACCACTGAGAACTGGCAGGAGCGGCTTCACCCATGTGCTGGTGGCAGTCGACAAGTTCACCAAATGGATCGAAGCCAAGCCCATTAAAAATCTTGATGCTGGCACTGCCATCAGCTTCATCAGAGAATTGATATTCAGATATGGAGTTCCGCATAGCATCATCACTGATAATGGGTCAAACTTCGATTCCGATCAATTCAAAGCCTTCTGCGCTTCTCAAGGCACACGAGTCGACTACGCTTCAGTCGCCCACCCCCAGTTGAATGGACAAGCAGAAAGAGCAAACAGCCTAATTCTCAAAGGACTGAAACCCCGGTTGATGCGTGACCTCAAGCACGCAGCAGGCACATGGGTCGACGAACTTCCATCAGTTCTTTGGGGATTGAGGACTACTCCAAATCTGTCGACTGGGAGAACTCCATTCTTTCTGGTCTACGGAGCTGAAGCGGTTCTGCCAAGTGATCTGCTTCACAATGCACCACGAGTCGAGCTCTACTCTGAAGTCAAAGCAGAACACGCCCCGCAGGACGCAGTCGACCTTCTGGAAGAAGAAAGAGAGATGGCCATGATCCGATCGACCATCTATCAGCAAGACTTGCGCCGATTCTACGCCAGAAATGTGAAAAGCTGAGCCTTCCAAGAAGGAGACTTGGTCCTCCAAGTGGACCAACAAAAGCCACACAAACTCGCCCCTACTTGGGAAGGCCCCTTCATTGTTACCAAAGTTCTCCACAATGGAGCATACCGTCTTTACAACGTCAATCGCCAGATTGACGAGCCACGAGCTTGGAATGCGGATCTGCTCCGCCCCTTTTATACTTAAGTATTCACTCGGATGAGTTGTAATAAAAGTACTTCTGTAGTTTATTTATCAAAGACAAGAGTTTTATAATTTTCCCAGTGATTGTTGTTACTTTTGTTCACATAAATCAGTCCCCCAGTGGGTGGCTTAGCTGCGAATCCGTTTCGCCTAAGTTTGTAAAACAAAATCCTACCGAGTGGTGAGCCAGCCTCCCGCTCGGAGGCTTAGCTGCGAATCCGTTTCGTGTAAGTTTAAACAAAATCCTACCGAGTGGTAAGCCAGCCTTCCACTCGGAGGCTTAGCTGCAGTCCAAGCACTCGCCTAAGTTTGTAAAAAAAAATCCTACCGAGTGGTGAGCCAGCCTCCCGCTCAGAGGCTTAGCTGCAGTCCAAGCACTCGCCTAAGTTTAAACAAAATCCTACCGAGTGGTGAGCCAGCCTCCCACTCGGGGGCTTAGCTGCAACCTAGTGTTCGCCTAAGTGTAAATACAACGTGCGTTCCGCAAAGAGGACGAAGCGCAGGTCGACTGCTACCTTCTCCTTCCGAGCTACGCCACAAATACAACGTGCGCTCCGCAAGAAGGACGAAGTGCAGGTCGACTGCTACCTTCTCCTTCCGAGCTACGCCACAAATACAGCATGCGCTCCGCAAGGAGGACGAAGTGCAGGTCGACCGCTACCTTCTCCTTCCGAGCTACGCCACAAATACAACATGCGCTCCGCAAGGAGGACGAAGTGCAGGTCGACTGCTACCTTCTCCTTCAGAGGTACGCCACGAAAATCCTACCGAGTGGAGAGCAAACCTCCCACTCGGGGGCTTAGCTGCAGCCCAGTGCTCGCCTAAGTTTTTGAAAATCCTATCGAGTGGAGAGCAAACCTCCCACTCGGGGGCTTAGCTGTAGCCCAGTGCTCGCCTAAGTTTTTGAAAATCCTATCGAGTGGAGAGCAAACCTCCCACTCGGGGGCTTAGCTGCAGCCCAGTGCTCGCCTAAGTTTTTGAAAATCCTACCGAGTGGTGAGCAAACCTCCCATTCGGGGGCTTAGCTGCATCCCAGTGCTCGCCTAAGTTTTTGAAAATCCTACCGAGTGGAGAGCAAACCTCCCACTCGGGGGCTTAGCTGCAGCCCAGTGCCCGCCTAAGTTTTTTAAAATCCTATCGAGTGGAGAGCAAACCTCCCACTCGGGGGCTTAGCTGTAGCCCAGTGCTCGCCTAAGTTTTTGAAAATCCTACCGAGTGGTGAGCAAACCTCCCACTCGGGGGCTTAGCTGCAGCCCAGTGCCCGCCTAGTTTTTGAAAATCCTACCGAGTGGTGGGCAAACCTCCCACTCGGGGGCTTAGCTGCAGCCCAGTGCTCGCCTAAGTTTTTGAAAATCCTACCGAGTGGTGAGCAAACCTCCAACTCGGGGGCTTAGCTGCAGCCCAGTGCTCGCCTAAGTTTTTGAAAATCCTACCGAGTGGTGAGCAAACCTCCCACTCGGGGGCTTAGCCACATCACAGTGCTCGCCTAAGCATGACGAGTACAAGTCGATTGCAATTTGTGCTTCGTCTCTACCTGCAAAAGTGCATCACAAACACTAGTATATATTCCGAGCGAAGGACAATAATCGTTCGAAGGCGGATGCAAACATATTCAATGGCAAACCCAAATTCAGATAGCGTCCTACGGATCCAGAAGTGCTCAGGCACCAAGCCTGTTAAAGTTTATCGGTTACAAAAACCACTCGGCATTCCGAGGCAAATTTAAGGCATCAAGCATAGAAGTTTTTTACTCCTCCTGCGGAGGACTAGAAGGCGCAATGAACTCGTCCAGGTCGATTCCATCTGCGATCCGAGTGGCAGCAGCAATGAAGGTCTCCATGAAAGATCGGAAGTGATGCTTCTTGGTATTGGCCACTTTGAGAGACGCCAGCTTGTCCTCTCGCGCGTCCTTGCAGTGAACACGGACCAGAGACAAAGCAACGCCAGCACCACACCTGGCAGAAGACTTTTTCCATTCTTGCACTCGACTTGGAACTTCGTTCAGTCGAGTCATCAGAGACTCGAGGTTGTTCTGAAGTGTTTCTCCCGGCCAGAGTGCTGTGTCGATGCGTGATGTTGCAACCTTCAGTCTCGCAAGATAGTCGACCACAGCAGCAACGCGAGACTCGAGACGGAGCATGTTCATGGCGGCTTCATCCTTCATAGGAGAGTTGATGGGATCTAAGCCAGTCTCCACTCGACTAGTCTCCTCTTCAAAGTTTTGGCAGAATTCTATGGATACGATCCAAGGATAAGCTAACGTTCCTACAATAAGTCAGTGATTACCAGTCGGATATGAGGGGTTACCTTCGAGCATGAGGAATAACTTCTTGGCGAGCCCTCCCAGATAAGCCTCTAAGTCGTTCTTCTTTCCCACCAGTTCGCTAGCCTTGTCACTCAGGGCCATCTTGTCATTCTTTAGTCGGCTGACCTCCTTGTTGGCCACGTCGAGAGCAGCTTTCAGATTGGTATTCTCCTCTTCAAGTTTGCTGATTGAAGCCAACTTTTCTTCTGCGAGTTTCATCTTGTCCGAAGCCGCTTTCTGCGCCTCGGTGAGGTCAAGGTCCTTCTTATTCAGAGCATCCCTTAGTTTATCTGCGAAATGACAGTGAGGTCAGACTCAGGAATGGGCAAAAAATAAGGGCAGTCGTCAAGGTTCTCACCAAACATACCTTTTGCCTCCTCCTTCGCCTTCGTGAATTTCTCCTGGACAAGCTTCAGATCAAGTTCGAGCTGGATATGCTTGTTCTCCAACTCAATATAACGAGCCACAAGCTCACAAGATTTCTGCGAAAGATCAGTCGACAGACATCAAAGACAGGTCATTTTCGAGTGACTAAAAGAAAAATCGTAGCATTTCTAAGACTACAGCCGAATCAAAAATTTCAACTGTAGTCTCAGGGACTACACCCAGTGGGTGCACTCAGTGTGCCCCCATTGGTTCTACCGGCTCGGATTGATTAGTCGACCGAAAGTAGCTAACTGTCAATAGTTAGACACAATTTAAAAAAAAAGACAGAAAGAAAGCAAAGTATTCTTCAGACCCTAGCCGACTACCAGCAGTCGACCACGGTCTCGGGGACTACATCCAGTGGGTGCACTCAGCGTGCCCCCACTAGTTCCATGATTCCATTCGACCAGATCGAATGAAGAAAGTAAAAGAAAAAAAAGTTCAAGACATAAAGACTACAGTCGACTGCCAGTAGTCCACCGTAGTCTCGGGGACTACACTCAGTGGGTGCACTCAGTGTGCCCCCACTAATCCAGACATTTCAATCGATACACCCAGTGGGTGTATGACAAGTATTAATATGTTCAGAAAGAAAAATTGTCAGGTATCATATCCTAACAGAACAGGCGGTGGTCAACTAACCTGGACATTGCTCTGAAGAGCTGAACTTGCATCATAAGCTGCCTGGCTAGCGTCTTGGATCGCCTTCACCTGCTCCATCATGACCCCCGCCTGGCGTATGGCTTCCTTGGCAGCACCCGCTTGGTCCTCTGGGACATGGTGTGTGTATAAGAGGGAAGGTGGATCAGCACTCGACGACGGAGGGCGGACACTCGTCAACGGCACCGCAAAGGACACGGTAGCCCGAGCAACGTTGCCCCCCTCCGGAACCAATGTCTCAGGTGCTGACGCAACCTGAGCAGTCTTGCCAGCAGACGCTTTCCTGTTCCTCCTTTGCCTCAGTGGCTCCTCATCATCGTCATCAGGGAGATCAATGATAATGCTAGGTGGAGCTACAGAAAAGGTTCAAAGTTAAAAATGAAGATCCGATCGACCGAAAGTGAAACTACACAGATCATACCAGGATTGGAAGTGGCAGCATCCTCCATTTCTTGATCTTCATGCCTGGCTGAGGTCTCAGAAGTAGCAGCACTGTGATTTCAGAAATCAGTGGGCCAGCGATCGGGTCGACCAAGAATATATCCATGTTGAAAGAGAAAACATGAGTTATGCCATTACCCAGAAACAGTCGGAATCTCCATCCTCATCTTTGGTAGGGCCTTCGCCGTTTTTGTCGGTGCCGCTCGGGGTTGCTTCGACGCTTTCTCAGTTGGCGCCAGAGAAGTCGTTCGAGGGTGTTTGGTCGATTGCCTAGCAGGCACGACTCCCTTGCCACGCTCGACCGCAGGATCATGGGCGAGCTTGGACCGTCTTTTAGTACGAGGAGGCTCGACTACCTCCTCCTCTTCCTCCTCCTCTTCCTCATTAGAGCCAGCATCTTCTTCACCCTCATCGCCGTCCGACTCCCACTCCTCCTGGCTTTCACCTCCACTTCCTTCTTCTTCTTCAGTCTGTTCTTGCACCCCCTTGGGCATCGAGTACATCTCGGTAGTGATCTGGAAGACAACAAACAAGATAAAGGTCAGTCGACCGAATTGCAGCAAAGCAGAATGAAGAAAACAGAATCACAGTCAGAGAAATGTAGTCAGGCCTTGTCTGGTTTGTAAGACTGGTTGAGTGGTGGGATCCTCCTGGCTCCACGAGGATTATCTCTATTCCCCGTGATGGCGGTCATCCACCTCTCCAGAGTGACATCATCGACCTCCTCCGGGTGGACCCGAGTGGTGTCTTCAGTACCAGAGTACAACCACATCGGATGGCCCCGATACTGATGTGGCTGAATGCGCCGTCGAAGGAAAATCTCTAGAAGATCCATGCCCGTCACTCCGTCGCGAATGAGCTGGACCACGCGCTCCACCAACATCCTAACCTGAGCCCTCTCCTCCGGAAGCACCTTCAGAGAAGATGGCTTGTTCACTCAGTCCATGGAGAATGGGGGAGGCCCGTCGACTGTCCTGGCGTCGACTGGTCTTGACAGTAGAACCAGGTCGACTGCCACCCTCGAACTGACTCGGGAAGGGTCATGGCTGGAAGGGCACTCTTACTCCTCATCTGAACTCCAAGACCCCCGCACATCTGGATTACTTGGGTTCTCTCATCATTCAGGTTAACCTTTTTCACCGTCTGAGAGCGACAGGTGAAAATGTGTTTGAAAAGACCCCAGTGCAACCGACAACCCAAGAAGTTTTCGCAGAGAGACACGAAAGCGGCGAGGTAGGCAATGGAGTTGGGTGTGAAGTGATGGAGTTGTGCCCCAAAGAAGTTCAGAAACCCCCGAAAGAAAAGGTTCGGTGGCAGAGAAAAATCGCGATCTACATGGGTGGCTAAGAGGACGCACTCACCCTCCTGAGGCTGCGGCTGCCACTCTTTCCCCGGAAGCCTTGCTGACCCATGGGGGATCAGTCCTTCATTGGCCAGGTCGTCGAGGTCCTTCTGGGTGATGGTCGAGCAGATCCAGTCTCCCTGGATCCAGCCTTGCGGCAGGCCGGACCGCGACGAGGATCCGCCCCGACAAGGCGCTCTCCCCTTCGCCTTCATCGTCGCCTTCTTTGCCCGCTCCAAAGCCGCCGTCTTTTCCTTCACCATCGTCGTCGGCAAGGCGCGCAAGGAGCAACGGGGTGGAGGTGGAAGCGAGCACAGCGGGCGAGTTTGAGAAAGAGGGAGAGGGGATTGAGGGTGCACTGTTTGAAAAAACCCCGTCCGGCGCCTGATATGAAGTCTCTTCCGAGTGGCTGACTGGTAGGCCCGGACGGTCCTGTCAAATCCCGCGACAGGCGCACGCACGATACGTGGCGAAAAAGATGGCACAGAGATCGAGGCATCTTTGCCTTATCCCATCCGAGTACCGCGGCCTCCTCCGCTTCGCGCGCTTCCCGAAATTCGGATCCCGTCAAATTCGCGGATAGCAAAGCAACCTGTCAGATAGCAGATTTCCTCCGATCCGTCGCCCGAAAATCTCCAAGTTCGTAAAGTTCACTCAGCAGATGCAAAGAATGGATCAAGGCGACTGAAAGAGAAGTTGACACCATCACTGAAAAGTCATTGATCCAGAGTAAGACACTCTCGCAGCGCGAAAAGCAGGTCGGAAGAATTCTCAACTCCTTCCTCATTCAAACCTCGATCCATTCGCGGGCTAATGATGAAGCCATGAACCTAGGGTAGGGTCATGGACCTGACCAAGGTACCCTCCCCAAGGACATCTCTAGAAGAAACTATCTTTCAGTCGACCTGGAAGAATTCCACTCGACGGACTCAAAGACACTCGACTATGAAGACTCACCCGACCACCAGGAGATCTAGAGTCACTCTGCATCCAAACGGTCTGTTATTAAGTAGTCTTTATGGCCATGATATCACTTTATGTAAGACGTTACCAGTAACGCCAGGTCTTTATGTACATTGAACCCTCCGCTACGTGGGCTGGCTGGGGTCCTGGCGCACTCTACATAAGCCAGCCCCTCCATAGGTAGAAAGGTTCGCACCCCTGTAACTCTCACGCATATAATCCAGTCGACCACCTCCGGGTATCGAGACGTAGGGCTGTTACTTCTTCCGAGAAGGGCCTGAACTCGTAAAACTCTTGCGTGTACAACTACTCCATAGCTAGGATCTTGCCTCTCCTTTAGTAGCCCCCTACACTACTGTCAGACTTAGAACCACGACAATTAATACTAAATCAAGAGTGAATCAAGTTGATCAACTCACAAAGCGTAGAAGATGTACCGAGAGGGATCAAGTGATCCCATGGTATGGTAAGCATTGTCCATTGCACTTTATGTACTAACCCATGGTCTATGTGAGAGTTGTATGTGGGGTTAGGTACGTATCCATGGGCTTGCGTCAAGAGGAAGATATCATACAACCCATGGAAAGGATGACATCAAGTGGTGATCGTCATCAAGATTGCCGTGTGCAAGTTCAAGTGGAGCATCACGAAGAGATCAAGTGCTTGAATCTTGCCATCCATTTTGGTGTCAATGGACTTGTGAAGATGTGCCGAAGAGTGGCTCACCCATAGTGAACTATGGGGGAGCAATCATCTAGTCTTCATCGAGCCAATGCACTCAAGAAAGGTGGTCCAACTGAGGGAGTCAAGATCGTCTTCATCTAGCTCAAGTGGACCATGTGCAAGGCAAAGGTTTGCCCTTGATAGGTTTTCTATTTTACATGTCTCGTTGTGGTAGTTGGGAGACCGAGTTATAGGATCGTTTACCGTACTATCAAGGGGGGCTATCAAGTTGGTAGCTTGATCGTATTGTTAGTAGAGAGCTCAAACCATTGCATCCTTGCATCATGTTTCTTGGTTCTTGTTTGGTTATCTTTGTGAGTCTTAGAGCTTATGGTCATCTTGATGACAATCTTGAGTTCATCGAAAATGGAGTTCGCATGCGTCTTCTATGATGTTTTCGGTGTTGGAGGTTTTACCGGTCTTATCCGATGAAGGGTTCTCACCATTTTCTTATGGGACTTTTCTCATTTGCTTATTCTTGATATTTCTATCAATATTGTGTTAGCCCATGTCGTTAGCTTTCCAACAAACTTGGTTTCGTTGAATTTGGAGTCCGTTTGCAAAAGTTGTGGCTGTTTTGGTAAAGGCTGCAGCGGTACTACCGCGACTAGAACGGATGTATTTTTTTACTACCGCTCCAAAGCGGTACTACCGCGACTCCTAAGCGGTAGTACCGCTCCAGACCAAAATCTCATGCTTTTCTCAACGGAAGTAGGCATAGAAGTATTTTTTTAGTACCACTCGCAAGAAGTAGTACCGCTACCATTTGCGGTAGTACCGTGAGGTCGAGCGGTAGTACCGTGAGGACGAGCGGTAGTACCGCTCCGGCGGTTCTAGTGGCCTTTTGCCTCCTCGCTGTTGTTTTTCAAAGGGGTTCTACCGCCCTAGCGGTAGTACCGCTCTGTGCGGGCTGTGAGCATAACGGTTGGATTTTTTCCCACCTATAAAAGGGGGTCTTCTTCCCCATTGAACCTAATACTTTGAGCTCGTGTTTTCCCCCCATTGTTGACCTTCTTCGAGCTTGCTAACTCTCAATCCCTCCATGGATTCTTGCTAGTTTTTGAGGGAAAAGAGAGAGGAGATCTAGATCCACGTTTCCACCAATCACTTTCTCCTCTAAGTGAGGGGAACCCCTTGGATCTAGATCTTGGAGTTCTTCGTGTTCTTCTTTCGTTCTTCCTCTCATTTTCCTCCCTAGCATTAGTTGCTTTGGTGGGATTTGGGAGAGAAGGACTTGGGCACTCCGTGTGCCCTTGCCATTGCATTTGGTGCATCGGTTTGAGTTCTCCTCGGTGATACGTGGAAGTGAAGTTTGAGAAGCTTATTACTCTTGGGTGTTTGGGCACCCTAGAGCTTGTTCCTCTTGGGTGCCTTGGCGCCCTAGACGATTGGTGGTGTTTGGAGCTCAATCATTGTGGTCTAAAGCTCCGGGCAAGCGTCGGGGTCTCCAATTAGGTTGTGGAGATCGCCCCGAGCAATTTGACGGGTTCCGGTGACCGCCCCAAGGGTTGCCAAAGTGTACGTGTTCGGTGACCGCCCCCAAGGGTTACCATTTGTACGGGTTCGGTGAGCGCCCTCAAGGGTCCCTTAGTGTAATCACGGCATCTTGCATTGTGCGAGGGCGTGAGGAGATTACGGTGGCCCTAGTGGCTTCTTGGGGAGCATTGTGCCTCCACACTGCTCCAAACGGAGATTAGCGTCCGCAAGGGTGTGAACTTCGGGATACATCATCGTCTCCGCGTGCCTCGGTTATCTCTTACCCGAGCCCTTTACTTATGCACTTTACTTGGTGATAGCCATATTGTTCTTTGTCATATATCTTGCTATCTCATAGTTGCTTATCTTGCTTAGCATAAGTTGTTGGTGCACATAGGTGAGCCTAGTTGTTTTAGGTTTTGTGCTTGACAAATTAACCGCTAGGTTTATTCCACATTTGTTCAAGCCTAAACCATAATTATTTTAAAGCGCCTATTCACCTCCCCTCTAGGCGACATCCACGATCTTTCAATTGGTATCAGAGCCTCGTCTCTCTTTATAGGGCTTAACCGCCTAGAGAGTAAGGATGTCGACTAGGGGCTTAGGATTCTCTAACACTCTTAGTTTCGATGGCACAAATTTTGATGTTTGGGTAATTCGTATGCTTAATCTCTTTAGGGTCATGGACCCAAATTTAGAGCGAATTGTAGACATGGGTTTTTCTCCTCCAATGGATCCCCAAAGATTATCTTTAGAGGATGAGAAAAACTCTTATCTCAATGCTCAAGCTTCTAATGTGCTTTTTGATGCTTTGAGCAATGTAGTTATATTTCAACTCATGCCGTTCCGGGATGCTCATGAGTTGTGGACGAAGCTTCAAGATAAATATGGTGTGTCCAAGATTTGTAGGGATGATTGTTCTCCCTCCTCCTCCGGCCGTATAGTCTTCTCAACTTCTTATACTTCACCTACATGTGGTTTGCCACAAGGTAATGACATGGTGAGTAGTGTTGGTCATTGCAATGACGATAGTATGCTTATTGTGGATGATTCTTCATCACTATATTGTTGCAATGCTTCATCTTTGGACTTTAACACTTCTAGCACTCCAAATGTTTCACATGCTTGTGTTGATAATCCTTGCATATCATGTAGAAATTGCTTGACTAAATCTCATGATGATATGCTTGCTATATCTTGTTGCCATGATAAAAATGCATCTATTTCCTCGAATTGTTGTGCTAACAATGTAGAGGAAACCGAACACTCCATGGAACAAGATGTGGTGTTTAATGGTGCCTCAAGGGATCCTACATCATCATCTATTGCTTTTTGTCTTATGGCTAAGGCATCAAAGGTATCTCCTACTTTGTACCCCAATATGTCTCTTGATGATGATGTTGATGCTAATGATGATGAGGATAATGATGAAGAGAATGATAATGTTGCCTCCTTAAAAACTAAGGGGGAAATGATTTTTAAAGCTCTTCATAAAAATAAAATTGCTCGTTCCAACTTCATGGAAATAATGTCCACTGCCATTGATGGCAAGAAATACATTGAGGAGTTGGAATCTCATCTAGAGTAGCATGAGGTCACCATTGAGAAAATGGAAGCTCATGGGCGTGATTACGCAAATGAGATCGCGAAGCTATCTCAAGCTCTTGAACATGAACAAACCACCTCTGAATCTCTTGAGGAGACTTTTGCTCTAGAACTATCTAGAGTGAGGGAATCTCATGATAGAGCTCTTGAGGTAGCCAATGATTTCAAAACTAAAAATGCTAAGCTTGAAGTTTCTCATGCTAGACTCCTTGAGGATTTTGAGCACCTCGAAAATGGCTCAAGGGTCATCAAGGGTGAGCTCATCAAACTCACCGAGTCTCATGCTCAACTTGAAGCTTCTTATTTAAAAGATCTTGCCAAGTTGTCCTCTCCTATTGTTGTAAATAATGATGCTTGTGCTACTAACTCTATTACTTGTGAAGCATCCGTTTTGAAAGAGAATGTTGAGCTACGGGCTCAATTTGAGTTGCTATCTAGCAATTATGGGAAATTGGAAGAAAGTCATGAAAAGCTCTCAAGCTCTCATGATGATCTTATAGTATCCCATAGTGTGCTAAAGGTAGCTCATGAGGCCATGATTGCTAAGGTAACATCTAGTGAGCCTCATGTGGATACTAGCACTACTTCTAGTCAAAATAGTATATTGCCATGTGCTAGTCCTTGTAATTCATCTACTCACAATGTTGGTACATCTTGTGATGAATTGCGTTCCTTGCCTTGTTGCTCTAACGATGAATCTTATACTTCCTCTAGTACTTGTGTTGAGACTAACCATGTTGAGGAAATCAAAGAGCTCAAGGCCCAAGTCACTTCTTTGAAGAAAGACTTGGAAAAGAGTCATGAAGGGAAATCCACACTCAACAATATCTTGAGTGTGCAAAAATCCCCCAATGACAAAGGTGGACTTGGATTTAACTCCAATAAGAAGAAGAAGTCCAAGAGAATCAAGAAGAAGGGCCAAGAACAAGTCAAGAATTCGGCCAAGATTATTTGCTTCAAGTGCAAAAATGAAGGGCATCATGTTAGATCTTGCCCATTAAAGAAGGCCATTAGTGACAAGCAACAAGGGAAGCGGCTACAAGTGCATTCTGATGCTCAACCTTAAGTTGAAGAAAGGCCTCTTCCCAAGAAGACTCAAGCTAATGCTTCTCAAGTTGAGAAATCAAGTGAGAAGAAAGTGAAAAGTAGACGTTGCTATCTATGTCGTGAGAAAGGCCATGTCGCTTCTTCATGCACTAGTGGTAACTTATCCAACCCAATTACTATTGATGATATCTATTCTCTTGGGAAGGACAAGGTCGGCAATGTGTTTGTCAAGTTTGTTGGTACTCAAAGTGGTGTCAAGAAAAGAACCATTTGGGTTGCCAATCCTATTGTGACTAACCTCTTAGGACCCAACTTGGTTGGGGACCAACAAGCTCAAACTTGATCAATAGGTGTTGTTGGAGGGCATTGGAGACTTGGCTACATTACGAAGAATTAAGGGGACTTCATCATTCTTTTTGTCTCAAGCCAAGTCAATTGGATTATCAAGTTTCTATCTTATATCCAATGTGCCTCCTTGTGGTAACTTGTACTTAAATTGTTTACTTTGAAAGTTACGTGCCCCCTTGCATGTTTTGGTTTTTTTTCCTTGCATGTGTTTGTATATGTTGCGCTTCCAACTTGCTTATCTTGAGCAATCAAGTACGTGTATGTTGGTGTGCACTTCATGTACGTGTGAGTTGTGTGTTGAGCCTTTGTGCATCTTGTTTGTATCTTAGTTGGCTCTTGTGAGAGATTAATGGAACATCCCATTATGGGGGAGTGATGTGCTTTGTACACCTCACAATCCTATAAATGTGTGTACATGAGGAATACCATCTAGTATTGATATTACAAGATTATCTCGTCTCTATGTGGTATGTCTTCTCATGAGAAATTCAAATTCTATTTGGTCCATTAATTATCTTTTGTTGGTTCTCTTTTGCATCTTGTTAAGTTTTTCATTGGTATCACATTACGGGGGAGTAATATGCTATATGTATATTACTAGCCTAGAAAATGTGTACATTTGAGATATTGTCACCTAGTGTTGATATTGTAGATTATCTTGTTCCTAGGTGGCATGTTAGCTCTACAAGCTGCAATTTGCTTTTTGTTTGGAGTGAAGATGATGTCGGATATCCTTGCTATCTACCACCGGGAATTATTTCCAAATACTTCTTGTCTTTTGACAATTGGTAATCACTTATGTGTGGTAGAATTTAATTGATCATCTTTACATTGGCTTTTGTTTTAATTTGCCTTTTCTCTTGCCAAGGTTTGTGTCAACTCCCGTTGTCTTCCATACCACTTGTGGATCTTGTTAATTTCTTGTTCTTGTCTAGTGTTTTCTAGATGTAGTGAAAGTGGTGATCCCACCTTGTGCATTTTGTATTCAAAAGGAAATTCTCTATAATGCACAACTCGTGGGGGAGCTATCCTATTTTCTTTAGAACACTCTTCTTGTGATCCTTATCAAGTGTGTGTTGGTGGAAGGCAAGCCGTTTTCTTTTGATACCTTGTGCCATCATGAAACTTTGTTGAGAGCTTGGTTTGTTTGGAACCATCCTCTGTTTGGGAGTTTGGCATCTTTAATTTAGTGTGTATCAATGGATATCTCATTCCTTGATGTATCTTTAATGATATCTTCCAAGTGATGATTTCTCCATTTGGTATCCTTTTCACTTGGCATTTCTTTGTATTTTGGTATCGGTTCTTGAAAGTTTTGAGCATGCATATTTACTTCATGTATTCTATTTGGCATGCTTTCTTTCGTTGACCCAATATATAGGGGAAACTCCACCAAGTCTCAAATTGGATGAGATGTGCATGAAATTCATTTCCATATCTATATGCACATATTTATGTGGAGTTTGTCCTATGTATTGGTGTTTCTAACTATTTGGTCCCAATGAGTTTGGGTACCGTTTAGTTTGTGTTGTTCTTCTAGGAACGGTTGGCGATGCATTGGATGCTCGGCTCACTCACAAGGAAGGTGTTGTCACCATGTGCTTATTGGAGTTAAGCTAGGATGATCAATGAACTACTATCTACCTTCAATTGGTATCTACTACATCCTTCCAATGGTATCTTGGTAACAAGTATCATCATCTACTTCATGCACACATTTCTTGCATTAACCTTGTGTAGGTTGTATCATGGCATGTAATTCATTCTTTCTTGTGATACGTGTTTCCTTTCTCAAAGCATCTCAACGATGATCTCATGTTGCTAGTTGTGATGTCTTTGATGGTTGTGTGGTAGGAATTCATTTATATACAATAAGACCATATCTAGCCATGCGCTATGCTTCCAAGCAAATATCTTATTGGTATATGTATGACTTCCTTTTGGATATCTTATTCCTTTGTGTTGTAACTATGTCGGGTGTACACCCTTCTTTGTAGACATATATCATCATGATTTCGTCTACCTAGAACCTTATACACCTGAGAGAAATTACATCTCTAGATGATATCCTTTCTTTCACGTCCACCTTGTCTTTCTTTTGTTATTTCTTTGGTGGCTCCGTGAAAGATCTTGTCTTGAGTGCGGGTCTTATCTCGTTGCATCTTGATGCACTCTTTTGTGGTGAAGATCTTTTTCCTCATGCTTGTCTTGACGAGGCATTTGCCATCTTAATTAGTATCCCTCGTCTTGATGAGGCTTTAATTTTCTATCTTCACCATGGGTTGTCACAAGCATAGGTTCTTTATATGCTTATTAGTGAGCTTGTGAACCAGTTTGCTAGTTGTGTGTGGGAATGACATGCCTTGCACCGTGTATCTCATTCTTTCAAGACTATATTGATGCTTAATGCTCATACATACATTAGTCTTCTCAAGTGCATTGCATTGACTCACACACATCGGTTTTGGTTGAGCCTATTCTTAGTTGCCTCTATTACATGTTGCTCAACCATGTGCTTGTTGCAAATGCTAGGCTTTGTCTCCTATTTGCCCACTTGCACTTGTTGTAAGTTTCTATTGAGTATGGGGGAGCTATGATCCTATTTTGTGCACTTTGTATCCAATTACAAAACATTCTCATTTGTGCACAAATCATGGGGAGCTTCTCTAGTTTCTTTAGAACACTCCTCGTCTCATATCATAATATCCTTCATTCATGTGGCTCATAGGATCTTTGGTCTAGTTGGTTCAATTGATATCCTTTGATTGCTTGCTTCAATTGGTATCTTTTGATTGCTTGATTGCTTGTTTCTCTCTTTGTTATGTCTTTGTGGCATATCATTCTTTTGCAATCTTTGGGCCTCAATATAGTTTGTGTTCCTCCAAGTATTTACCGTTGGATATGTGTTTTGCATTCCACTCTCTTGTTGAGAAATACACAATTTATGGAGGACCAAAATTCATATTGGCCTTCTTAGATTTTCGCCCATTTTGGCAATCGATGCCAATGGGGGAGAAGTTTCAGAGAGTTTTGTGGAGAAGTTTAGAGAGTTATCTCCTCTTGATTTGGTTTTGTTTCTAAGCATTTGCATCTCATTCTCCTACATCATTGGTTGTTGCATTGCATTGTGATGCATAACTCCTTGTATAAACTCTCTTGAAAGTGATTGTCATCAATTACCAAAATGGAGGAGATTGAAAGGACATGCGGTGCCCCCATGTCTGGTTTTGGTAATTGATGACAATCTCTATGGACTAATGGTTGCCTTGAGTTATATTTGAAGGGTTTGCCCATAGGATTTTCTTGGAGTCCATTTGTTGGTTTTAATGAGAGTTTGTGATGACCAAGGTGCTATTAAGGAATTATCCAAAGATTGGTCATATTAGTGTTGAGCTTATTGCAAGCATGTCTTGAAGAAGAAGGTTGTGTGATCATTCATGTTTACCTTCAAGACATCATCCAAATGAAGAGAGTTGCAAAGATTCAAGGTTGATCAATACTAAGTCAAGAGTGAATCAAGTTGATCAACTCACAAAGCGTAGAAGATGTACCTAGAGGGATCAAGTGATCCCATGGTATGGTAAGCATTGTCCATTGCACTTTATGTACTAACCCATGGTATATGTGAGAGTTGTATGTGGGGTTAGGTACGTATCCATGGGCTTGCGTCAAGAGGAAGATATCATACAACCCATGGAAAGGATGAAATCAAGTGGTGATCGTCATCAAGATTGCCGTGTGCAAGTTCAAGTGGAGCATCACGAAGAGATCAAGTGCTTGAATCTTGCCATCCATTGTGGTGTCAATGGACTTGTGAATATGTGCCGAAGAGTGGCTCACCCATAGTGAACTATGGGGGAGCAATCATCTAGTCTTCATCGAGCCAATGCAATCAAGAAAGGTGGTCCAACTTGAGGGAGTCAAGATCGTCTTCATCTAGCTCAAGTGGACCATGTGCAAGGCAAAAGTTTGCCCTTGATAGGTTTTCTATTTTACCGGTCTCATGGTGGTAGTTGGGAGACCGAATTATAGGATCGTTTGTCGTACTATCAAGGGGGCTCTCAAGTTGGTAGCTTGATCGTATCGTTAGTAGAGAGCTCAAACCATTGCATCCTTGCATCATGTTTCTTGGTTCTTGTTTGGTTATCTTTGTGAGTCTTAGAGCTTATGGTCATCTTGATGACAATCTTGAGTTCATCGAAAACGGAGTTCGCATGCGTCTTCTATGATGTTTTCGGTGTTGGAGGTTTTACCGGTCTTATCCGATGAAGGGTTCTCACCATTTTCTTATGGGACTTTTCTCATTTGCTTATTCTTGATATTTCTATCAATATTGTGTTAGCCCATGTCGTTAGTTTTCCAACAAACTTGGTTTCGTTGAATTCGGAGTCCGTTTGCAAAAGTTGTGGCTGTTTTGGTAAAGGCTGCAGCGGTACTACCGCGACTAGAACAGATGTAATTTTTTACTATCGCTCCAGAGCGGTACTACCGCGGCTCCTGAGTGGTAGTACCGCTCCAGAGCAGTATTACCGCGGCTCCTAAGCGGTAGTACCGCTCCGGACCAAAATCTCATGTTTTCCTCAGCGGAAGTAGGCACAGAAGTATTTTTTTTTAGTACCGCTCGCAAGCAGTAGTACCGCTACCATTTGCGGTAGTACCGTGAGGTCGAGCGGTAGTATCGTGAGGACGAGCGGTAGTACCGCTCCGGCGGTTCTAGTGGCCTTTTGCCTCCTCGCTGTTGTTTTTCAAAGGGGTTCTACCGCCCTAGCGGTAGTACCGCTCCTTGGAGCGGTAGTACCGTTTTGTGCGGGCTGTGAGCATAACGGTTGGATTTTCCCCCCCTATAAAGGGGGTCTTCTTCCCCATTGAACCTAATCCTTTGAGCTCGTGTTCTTCCCCCATTGTTGACCTTCTTCGAGCTTGCTAACTCTCAATCCCTTCATGGATTCTTGCTAGTTTTTGAGGGAAAAGAGAGAGGAGATCTAGATCCACGTTTCCACCAATCACTTTCTCCTCTAAGTGAGGGGAACCCCTTGGATCTAGATCTTGGAGTTCTTCATGTTCTTCTTTCATTCTTCCTCTCATTTTCATCCCTAGCATTAGTTGCTTTGGTGGGATTTGGGAGAGAAGGACTTGGGCACTCCGTGTGCCCTTGCCATTGCATTTGGTGCATCGGTTTGAGTTCTCCTCGGTGATACGTGGAAGTGAAGTTTGAGAAGCTTATTACTCTTGGGTGTTTGGGCACCCTAGAGCTTGTTCCTCTTGGGCGCCTTGGCGCCCTAGACGATTGGTGGTGTTCGGAGCTCAATCATTATGGTGTAAAGCTCCGGGCAAGCGTCGGGGTCTCCAATTAGGTTGTGGAGATCGCCCCGAGCAATTTGACGGGTTCCGGTGACCGCCCCCAAGGGTTGCCAAAGTGTACGGGTTTGGTGACCGCCCCCAAGGGTTACCATTTGTACGGGTTCGGTGACCGCCCTCAATGGTCCCTTAGTGTAATCACGCCATCTTGCATTGTGCGAGGGCGTGAGGAGATTACGGTGGCCCTAGTGGCTTCTTGGGGAGCATTGTGCCTCCACACCGCTCCAAACGGAGATTAGCATCCGCAAGGGTGTGAACTTCGGGATACATCATCGTCTCTGCGTGCCTCGATTATCTCTTACCCGAGCCCTTTACTTATGCACTTTACTTGGTGATAGCCATATTGTTCTTTGTCATATATCTTGCTATCTCATAGTTGCTTATCTTGCTTAGCATAAGTTGTTGGTGCACATAGGTGAGCCTAGTTGTTTTAGGTTTTGTGCTTGACAAATTAACCGCTAGGTTTATTCCGCATTTTTTCAAGCCTAAACCGTAATTATTTTAAAGCGGCTATTCACCCCCCTCTAGGCGACATCCACGATCTTTCATTATATATAGGAGAATAGCACAACATCTCATCTTTATCAGATCTCCTCTGCATTTTCTATTTTATTTTTTTTATAGCGGACATCCCATTTTTATTGGTCCTTCTTCTTATTTTTTTCATGCATGTCCTTATTTATTGGGTGTCTCTAGCAAATTTAACTTCAGTTTCATATCCAATCCTAATTTTGCTGATGTATCCCCAATCTGAATCAGTACCACTATGAAAAAAAGACGGATAATGCATTGTTGATTACTATTGCAATCTAGATAGTATTTTTTTCAATTGCTAACCTGTAAAATAACACCATATTCAGATTCTACATATTTTTCTAATCAAATTCCATATATAACATGTCAAATTTGGAGTTACGGGTTAAAAGATATGAGTATTTGAAAAAAACAATTGATATGTAATGCGGGTCTAATGTCAAAAACATTAGGAGTTTTTTATAAAATAGCAAAATGGACTAAGAATACCTATTTCTTTTATTAATAGGTATAGATGGCCTTCTTCAACCGTCCGATCGTCATGTTCATCTTCTTCCTGAAAAATTGACATTCGTGGAAGTCGTGACGGAAAAAACAAAATCGATGCTCGCTAATTTTGAAAACATTTTGGAGTCTTGATTTTATGCTTTTTGCCATGAGTTCCACGAATATCACATCATGCTGAAATTTTGTAAGCATACAAAACATTTACCAAAGTTTTTCACGAAGAAATAATTAATTTTTTTACTTTTTTTTATTTTACTGCTCATCAGGGTGCATTCAAGCGCCGGATCACAATAGGACTTTTGAAAAATCAGTTGCTTTGGTGGGAGAAAAATAATGATGAAATCCTACCCCACTTGCAGTTGCAGCACAAAGCAAAGGAGTTAGGCCAACTCCAGCGCGCGAGCCCATCCTATCCGGGTGCGTCTGTTTGGGGTAGAACGGACGAATAGCGCGGCCCAACGCGCGGCCCCAAACGAAGAAATGTCCGGATTCCGTCCGTTTTCGATCCATCCCCAGCACAAACGCGCGGCGCTAAACGAAGGGAAAGAGATTTGCCCAAATGCAAGAGAGTGCTAGAAATGATGTGGAACGTGCTTTTAGTGTGTTTCAATCTCGATGGGGTATCGTTCGAAACCCTGCGCTGACATGGGATGAAGGGAAGCTTTGGGAGGTGATGACTGCTTGTGTGATCATGCACAACATGATCGTCGAGGATGAGCGTGATGACAACATCTTCGACCAAGGATTTGATTATCAAGGTGAAAATGTTGAGCCCCTGCGTCAAGAACCGACCACATTTGAACAGTTCGTCCAATTTCATCGTGAAATGCGCGATTTGCACACTCATTTGGATCTTCAAAATGACTTGGTTGAGCACGTGTGGACTCCCATTGGCAACCAATAGATGTATTGGTTCATTCAAGACAATTTCAATATGGGTGTAAAATTATTTTATTAGAGACAATTTTGATTGGATTGTAAAACTAGTTTTATTTTCAGACAATTAATATTTGGACGTGCAAACTTGTTTTGAACATTGAAATATGACTATATGGGCATTTTTGGCCGTGGCAGACAGGATGAGGCTAAAGGGTGCGTCCGCGCGTTACGTGCACGGCCACCGCATCTCAGGACAGGTCCGAACATGGACCCGTTCCTCTAACCAAACAGACAGACTCCACGCAAAACAGACGTCCATTTAAGGTCGTGCGTTCGAGTTGTCCTTAAATGCCGAGTGAAGAAGAATGTACACCTACTAGAATTTATATTGTCACATTTTCTGCCGGAGGCATTTATGATGAAGCTTTCGGTTCCCTTTTCTCCGTCCCTCGTATCACTACGTACGATGACGGATTAAACTATAAACACGGAGAGATGCATGCATGTTGTGTGCGTTTTTTCTTTCTTTGAGAATTATGCGTGTTGTGTGCGTGGAGCATGCGTGTGGGGCATTTCAGATAAACAAAGCTGGCACTTGACGATTTGCAAAAGGTCAAAGCCTAGCCGTAGAAAGGTCGAGAGGCAGAAGAAAGATATCGGGCTCAAATAATATCTTCTCATAGCAACGAATGGCAGAGCGTGTTAGAGCAACTCCAACGGGATGATCCATTTCGTCCGTTGGCGTTTGTTTGGGTCGGCGCGGACATGAAAATCGGCCCAACGCGCCGACCCCAACGAATGAGCGCCCGCTTTTTTCGCGGGCGATCCATTTTCAACCCATTTTTGAGCCGGATTTGCGTTGACACGGACACGAGACAAACGTGCGCGCTCGCCTTCTTCTTCCCCAGGCCCGCTGGTCGGTGGCACATTGGCCTCCCCCTATCCAATAGCAACCACGCCCTCCTCCTTCATCGCCGCCGCCGCCGCCCATTTTTCCGGTGACTCTGCCAGCTGCTGATGCCCGCAACATCCACTGAGCAACGCCCTCTCCCGTCTTGCCGCCGAGGAACCGACTGCTCCCCCCCCTCCCAACACAGCCGCGATCGCGACCAAGAAGCCGCCTCGCCGTCCCCGGCCAGATTCTCACCGGCGCGCTCGTCGGACGCCGGCAGGGCAGCTAGCTGGTCCGTGCGCGCCGCGACTCCCTTCGCCGTCCGTCTTCTTCGTCGACGCCCGCAAACTGTTCGACAGTTTGCCAAGGTACAAAATGGACTCCGCCGATGAGTTCTTTTTCCACAAATTTTTTTGCGACTTCGACGAGTGTATACAGACATATTTTAGAGGGTAGATTCACTCGTTTTGATTCGTATGTAGTCACTTGTTGGAATCTAGAAAAACTTATATTTGAAAACGAAGGGAGGGAGTGGTATAATCTCACTTTTCTTTCTTCTCGTGTACTCGTACTGAGAGCAAGAGGTTGGGTTAAATACACAGACGCATGTGCGTCTGACTGGCATGCATGTGTCGTGGCGTCCAGGATTGAACAAGAAGACGTCGTACTAGTACTAGACTATACTAGGTGTCGGTTGGCTCCAACGAATGATGCGTCGGTCGGATGGACATCGCACTTGGTTTGCGAAAAGTCAAAGGCCTTAGGCACAGGAGACCTGACTTCTGAGAGAGAAAGATCCGTCGTCCACATGCTGGCAAGCAGCCGAGCAAATAAGGTCGAGAGGGAGAAAGATATCGATCGGGCCCGAATCATATCTTGTCTTAGCATGGAAGTGGCAAAGCGTGGTAGGCTCAATCAATCGAAGTCTCAACTGATCTCCTGTCTCTCACTCAAACCAGAGGCAGAGGGGAGGGGAGGCATATATTCCCGCCAGTCGTGGAACCGTAAGCAAAGGCCCGAACGGCGCCGACGGTTGACACGACGCGCGTCCCGATCATGAGTGCCGTGTGCCGAGCTGTGACACGGTCGGGTCGGCGGTCCCGGCGCCGGCGCGCGCCCCCTGGCCTCTATCCGTGCACGTCCACGCTCCGAGCTCCGTGGCCGCCGTGTTCGCCGTCCTCTCCACCCGTCTCCTATGGCTTTGCCGCCCACTTTGTTCAACTGCCAATGCGATGTCACTCGTGCTTGCATGTACGGCCATCTGGGAGCTTGAGCTTTCCTCCACCAGCTGATTGATGTGATTGGGATAAGTAAATTCGCTTCCATGTGCCGCACGTGTGGGCAGGTCTACTAGTAGTACTGCTTTTCCTTTTTCCAGAAACGCACTGCATGTTCCCCGGGTTGCGGTTTACCTAGTGAAAAAAAATCACTAAACTGGCCCTTTGGCCAAAATTTAGCACAAAATGGCACTCTTTTGAAAATATTTCATAAAATGGCCCTACACACATGACGCCTGCGCCTGGGGCGCCATGCCAATTTGTGCAACACCCTGGTCAAGGGCGCCGTACTGGTTAGCGGTGACTTGCCACGTTGGTAAGGCATGGCAGCGCCATGCTCATGACCATAACGCCCCAGCCCAGGGCGCCATGCCCCTTGCCTCAACAAAAACATAGTCTTCCCTGTTTTCTCCTCCACAAACCCTCACATTTCCCCTTCTCCACCCTGGCCGCCCCACTCAAGTCCCTCTCTAATGCCCACGGAATTTCGTGGATCGGAGCTCCAAATCAGTGATTTATCATTCCCTTCGACCCCTCAAGGCATTCTCCATCATTCCTCCTCTTTTTGTTGGTTGAAATCTTCACATTTTGGGGATTTGGGGAAACCCTAGGTCATCCAATTTTGCTATTTGTTGATGCATTTTGGTGTTTATGATTCTAGATGGGGAGGATCGTCAATGTGCATCATGTGGACTTTGTCTCCTTTGAGAAGGGAGATGCGGAGTATGGTGTCCCGAAGAAGAAGTCGGTAGTGATGGTGTTTCCCACAAGTCCTAGCCTTGAGGAGGTTTTGGTTGAGCTTCGAAGAAGGTTGAATTGGATGGAAGAAAGCGATGGAGTAGACTTAATCGGAAGGTGTAATGTTGGGTATGGGCAACATATTCGTTGGAAGATAATGCCTCTTGATTCCGAGTTTCATTGGGAAGCATATAAAGAGAGTGTGTTGGCCTCACAAGATAAATCATTTGAGTTATTTCCCATAAAGGTTGTTCGTGCTCGGTTGCACATTGATTTGAATCGGTGTGCATCTTCATATGATGTTAGAAGCCCGGTTCGAGATTCAACACATGTCACTTCGGATGTGCATGACACAACAATGAGCCAACCTCCAATGACTCAATGTTTGAGCCCCGTCGGGAATGACCAAGTTGATAATGAATACTTGCACATGGATGGTGGTGAGTTTGAGGGTGATGAATCGGAGGCTTATCTTCATGACCATTATGCTGGTGATGTTGAGGCAAATAGCATGGAAGAGGACATGTACCATGAGATTCCATACAATAGGTCCTATGCGTGGGACTCAGAAGGATGAAGGCCCGGATGAAGAAATAGATGAGGATGGTTTGACGGCTAAAGAAGCCAATGCTTTCAAGAAGGTAATAGGTTGTAGTCACAAGACATCATTGTTTCGTGATCTAAGCCTAGCCGATTAGGCGATTGTTGATGGTGGGACAAGTAAAATTCTTGCACCAAGGTTAGCTTCAAAGCGAAATACCAAAGCAAGTGTGTATGGTGTTAGTGAAGGAACAATCTTTGAAAGCTTGGCAGAACTTCAAATATGGGCCAAGGACTATGTGGTCAAGTTTCATCGGCCATTCTTTGTGGAGAAGTCAAACTCAAAAGTGTGTTATGTGGTCAGATGTGAGGAACACAAGAATCATTGCCCTTGGGTTATCCATGCAAGATGTGTCAAAGGCGGGCCACAATGGAAGATTACAAGTTCTGTGTTTCACCATCGGTGTAGTGGCAAGGATATTGATGATGCTAATGTAAAGGATGATCACCGTCAATTGACCTCGGAATTCATTGCATATCAATTTTCAGCCTCCATAAAAATACTCCCGACATATCCCATTCGGGCTTTGATGGAGATGGTGAAGGAGGTTTTTGGGTACGATGTGAAGTATGGGAAGGCATGGAAGGCCAAGCAAGCTTCCTTTGAGATATCGTATGGTGGTTAGGAAGAATTATACAACCGCCTCGCGATGGTGTTGAAAGCAATGGCGACAGAAAATCCTGGCATGTACTATATGGTGGAGCCAGATGGCGTGAGAACAAGGATATACAACGATGCAACTGTTCGAATATTTGGACGTGCATTTTGGACTTTTGAGCCATGCATTAGGGCCTTCAAGCATTGTAGGCCGGTTATGCCCGTGGATGGCACGTTTCTGACCGGCCAGTTCAAGGGCACATTGTTGATCGCTGTTGCTAATGATGGTGGTGACAAATTGGTTCCATTGGCGTTCGCTTTGGTGTTGGTGGAGAACAATGACAACTTTGAGTGGTTTCTTAGTTTAGTGAGGACCAAGGTAATTGGACATCAAAGAGAGGTTTGCATCATCTCGGACCGCCACCTAGGGATACTCAATGCAGTGGAGATTGACATTCCAAGACATCCTCGCGTGCATCATAGGTGGTGCATGAGGCATTTTGTGTCTAACTTTTACCGAGCATGTGGAGACAAGGAATTGTCTGACCTTCTTCATGATTGTTGTCTCGCATTCACCACTAGACATTTCGAGAAATTGTGGGACAAAGTGTATGCCAAAGCAAACAATGGTGGCAAAGATTTCCTAAATAGGAATCTTGTCGATAAAGGAAAGTGGGCACGGGCTTTTGACAACGATGGAGTGAGGTACGGTGACATGACAAACAACATGGCTGAATGTTTCAACATGGTGCTAAAGGGTGTCCGTGCATTGCCGGTGACAACAATAGTAGAGTATACATTCTAGAAGTTGAATGTCTATTTTCAAAAGTATAGTGAAGAAACATCCAACCAACTTGATGTCTGGGAAAAACAAGGCAAAAAAGATGTACAAGTATCCACCAAAGGTCGACGATTGGATGGAATACCAAGCAAGGAAGGCGGATTCACACAAAATCCAGTCCTTTGATAACATATAATTGATTTACCAAGTTGATGAGCACGGTGGAATGTCGTGTGACGGCGTGCCATATGGAGGTGGCTCCTTCAAGGTTTATCTCCAGATTGGCGCGTGTTCATGCGAGAGGCCTACATTGTATCATCTCCCGTGCTCTCACTTGATGGCTGCATCTCGCACTATAAATGTGAGTATCAACATGACCAACAATGTAAGATTGGAGGAGTATTCGATCGATGCGGTCAAAAATACATGGACTGCGAGGTTTCATCCCTATCTAGACCAATCTAAATGGCCGGAATACCATGGACCCCCACTATACCCTGATTTGGAAATGAAGGTGGTGAAACATGGAAGACGGAAGACAAAGCGTTTCTTGGGTGACATGGATGATTGGGGTGGTGGATTCCGTAAGGAATGGGGGAGCCAACATTTCGCAGAGCCTCATGATATCAGCCGTTGCGGTGAATGTAATAACGAGAGGCACAATAATAGAGGTTGTAGCTCAAGGGGCAAAAGAAAGAGATCAAAACGAGATAGTGATGGTGGTGATGGTGGTGTCAGCCATGGTGATGGTGGAGATCAAGGACGTGGCGGTGGTGATGATGGAGCTCGAGGACGTGGCCGTGGTGACGGTGGAGCTCGAGGACGTGGCCGTGCTGATGGTGGAGCTCGAGGACGTGGCCGTGGTGACGGTGGTGCTCGAGGACGGGGACGTGGTGACGGTGGAGCTCGAGGACATGGTCGTGGTGATGGTGGTGCTCGAGGATGTGGCCATGGTGACGGTGGAGCTCGAGGACGTGGTCATGGTGATGGTGGTGGCCAAGGTTTCGCTTATTGGCTTGTATGTGTGAAACTAATGTATGTGTGGAACTTATGTATGACGTGAATCTTTTGGGTGGTCGAACTTATGTATGTCCTGAATCTTTTGGGTGGTTGAACTATGTATGTGTGGAACTAATGGAAGTCATGAACTTATGTATGTGTGGAATCAATGTATGTGGTGGTTGAACCTATGTATGTGTGAAAGTTATGATGAAAAATGAAACTATGTAAGTTACAAAAAAACCAGAAACTACACAAGTAACAAAAACATAGAAGAGAACTACATAAGTAACAAAAACAGGGCATGGCGCTCTAAGTTAGGGAGCCATGTTAGTCATTACGGCGCCCCGGGCCAGGGCGTCATACATGGCACCCATGAAAAATGAATGACGCCCCCAACATCAGGAGCTTAAAATCGTAGGACTTCGCCATTTTTACATGACCATGGCGCCCTTGGCTGGGCGCCGTGCCGGAAAACCATGGTGCCCTGGGCTGGGGCGTCGTGCTGGCGACGCATGGCACGATGGGCTGGGGCGATGTGCTGGCGACGCATGACACCTTGGTCTGGGGCACCATGCTGTCAACTTCTGCTTCCCTTATTCTGTCTCCTCTGTCTCTGTTTCTATTTTTCATTTTGATGACAAACCTACAAAGTTTCTGACAATAAATGTTGATAGACATAAACACATCAAAGTTTCCAACAAATAATTTAACGACATCAAGTTTTGGACAAATACTACAAGTCCTCGACAAACATAAGTTCACTACATCAACTTGACGACAAATGCATCATTTCCTTCCTTTCCCCCTCTTAGCCTATGGAGCATCCTTCCCCTTCACTAAGCGCCTTCTCCTCTGGAGTTGCGGCACCTCCTCTTCCTCCTCCTCCTCTGAGGCGGCCTCGATCACTGGGTCCTTGCGTGCCTTCCTTGCGTATTTGCCCGGAGTTGCACGCCTTTGACTAGGCTGAGGCGCATCAGGGATCTGCGAGGTGTTAATCTCATCATGCGTCTGTTCATCTCCCTCCTCCACCTCGTCATCAACCAATTCGTCGCCTTGCTGCTGGGTGTCGCTTGATGATGATCTCGACCTCGAAGCAGTAGGGACTGTGACATCGGTGGAGCGGCAGCCAAGTAGAGCACCAAGGCCACGTGCCCAAGACATGCTCCGCTATGAAATTGACATATCACTACTAGGAAAAACCTTATACATAGAATCTTACCAGCAACGCGCTTTAAAATATGGTGCTACTGCTATTTAGCAGCAGCGTGTGCCACTAAAACGCGCTGCTGAAAGGAACATAGCAGTAGCGTGTCATTTCTAAACCGCGCTACTGCTATAATTGTCATGACCTCGTCGTTAAGCTAGTTACAGCAGTAGCACCGTATTACATAGCGTGCTACTGCTATTGATGTTAGCAGCAATGCCTTTCGATAAGACTCGCTACTACTAAGTTCAGTCCACAAGTTTAGTCCCACCTCGCTCCGCGAACAGGGTGTTTACCACCTTAAATATGTTACTTCTCAAGCTATCACAACCTCTTGGTCTTCATTGAATTATATGTGTAGAATTCGTGGCCTCAATATGAGTCTTCTCCGATGACTACCGGGAGAGGACTCATATTGACAATTCAGATTGTACACAAAAAGATCATTGATGGCCAATGTATTTTTGCATGCTTACACTTAGCAGTAGCGCTTTTTATAGGAAGGCGCTACTGCTAGGGCGTTTAGCAGCAGCGCGTAGACACGCGCTACTGCTAAAGCCATCCTATCACTAGGCCGCCCCTCACTCTCCTCTCTCTGCTCCAACTCACTCTTCCCCGCACCGGCCCTGTCGTCTGCCGCCGCCGCATTGTCGCCCCCTTCCTCCTCCATACCGCCGCCGACCATCTCCCCCTCCCTCCTCCATCCTGCTGCCGACCGTCGCCCCCTCCCTCCTCCATCCCGCTGGCCGTCGCCTCCTCCCTCCTCCATCTCACCGCTGTCACCCCCCCCCGCCGTCACCGCCATCGAGGTAGCTCCTCCTACCTCCCTCCTCCTCCCTCCCCATCCTTCCCATCTGTTCCCTCCTTCCTACCCCTCCTCCCTCCCTCCTTCCCACCCCTCCTCCCTCCCTTTTCTCTGTTCTTGTAGAATGTAGGTAGTTTAAATGTAGATTTTAGAACGTAGGTTCTGTAATATAATAATTTTTAGCCTATTTTAGGTGTTTTGAATAGAACAGGAAATTTTAAGTCTTTTGATTAGAAATTTTAGCAATGAAAATTTTTAGTTGGTAGAATTTGAAAAAATGTTCTCTACTTGTTATATTATGAACTTAGGGCATTTTTTAGGGTTTAGTAAAAGAAATAGTAATAGGGGATGATGATGTAGATGTTTTAGGTATATAACATTTTGAATAGATGATGATGTAGATTTTTTAGTACAACTAGTTTATTTAGTGTTGCTCAAGAATTGCTCATATGATGTAGATATAAACATGTATATCTAGTGTTGCTCAAATAGGATATGTGCTTGCCCAAGTGACCATGTTTGCAGGTAACAGCTCTGAGTGGCCTATGTTCTGCCGGAGTGTTGATTAATTTGTGTTCCGGCAATTTCAGGCGCTCGATATGTCCTTTTTTAGCAAAGGTCATGCCGGATTTTTCCTATGAAGTGGATCGTTAATCCTTTTCTAATATTGCTTTAGGAAAATGGCGACACCACCACCACCACCACCACCACCACCACCATGTCGATTGTGCAAGTCAAGATGCGCCAGCAGCCTTGCAACTGGCACGTTGTTCGACATCTACTTCCAGCCAAGTTTTCTTCCTGCGGCGGTAACAAAATATATGAAACTTGTAACAAATATTTTGTTTTTAGTGTTATTGGCATTAATGCATTGTGTATATATCACTGTGTATACCAATGTTGGGGATATCGCTTATCGGGAACTTATCGGTCGACCCATGATAAGGGGTAAATCGGCCAGTTTATCGGCATATCTTCCGATTTATCGCCATATCGGCTGAATTATCAGCTGATTTATCTTATCGGTTAGACAACATAAGCGATAAATCGGCTGATTTATCGGAATATCGGAAGATATCTTGAACAATGGTGTATACACAGATCGTCCAATGCAATGTGAGGTTGGAATTCAACAAGCTGACCGGAGACACTGTGACCTTTGAGACTCCTGAGGGGCCCTACACTATGGAGGTCGAGAAAGGACGAAATATGTCACAGATCGAAGGATATGGATGGAACCGTTTATCTCCTACATGGGTATCACTGGTGGTGAGTTGATCAGCTTCTCCTTCAGAGCAGAAAGACCCAAGCTGACCGTCATCTATCTCAACACGGATGAAGATGATGAGGACCCACTTGATGAAGCCATCTATACTCGAAGAATAAGGCTGAGCGAGGACGAGGTGTGCAACCTATGGGACATAATTCCGCCACGTGCTGACTTTGTCGGGGTGCCATTCGTGACCCGCCTGACAAGTACCATGGTTGATCGGCATGTTATGGTATGTTATACTTAATGTACAATCCGATTACATGCTTACTTAGTAGAATTCAAGCTTAGTAGAAATGTAGTACTGTTTTTGATAGTGTAGAAACCTATACTTAGTAGAAATATATTTGCAAGAGTATGTGCGAGGCTAGTTATTAATTGATATGTTTTTCTTATTCAGAAAATTGCCAAAGAGCCTATTTGTGAGTTGTGGTATCGAGCCTGATGAAGAAGGCTCTGCTGGAATACGCCTTACCGCAAGGGGATCCGTCACCACCTGTGCGTACGGCGTGGACACGGACGGTCGCACACACTTCAGCTCGATTGGGTGGAAGAACTTCCTCGTCGGCAAGAATCTTTGTGTTGGACAGGCCATCATAATCACCATCAGGAACACCCACCGCCATGGCATGGGGATGATGGTTGTCATCGACATCATCTAGAACTACATATGTGTGTGGCTGTATGACTATCCCTAGTAGACTGCTATATGTTGCATGACTACCTAGTACTGCTTATCATATATGCTCCTGTATGAACCATATATGTGTGTGAGGATGCATGTTGACTATATATGAGTACCTATAATGCTTAATGATATTGTATGACTATATGGTATTGTGGTTAATGATATTGTTATCTGGTATATGTGAAATTGCAGTTCATTGAAACGGGGTACTGTTCTAGATCAATAGGAAGCAGCGAAAAAATGTTGAAAGATACAGCAGTAGCGCGGGCAAAGAAGCGCTACAACTACTTATTAGTAGCGCATGTTGGAAAATCGCTACTGATACAGTCAATACTAGTAGCGCGTGTACATAGAGCGCTACTACTATCTGTTAGCTGTAGCACCTTACTAGTAGCGCGGCCACCCGCGCTACTGATAGCATTAAAATGCGCGCTACTACTAGGGTTTTCCCTAGTAGTGTATCATGAAGAGATATACCTAAAAAATGTGTATGGAAAGCAAATTATCAAATGTCATACCTCAACAAAAGCTTTTAGCTTGTTGTACAACTCTTCACCTGGAGGGTACTTGAGTGCCTCGCCGGCGTCGTTGACATGCTTCGAGAGCTCGTTTTGCTGTTGGACATAATAGGGCAAATCATTTTGGCACAATGTAGGCAAGCATATAGAGATAACGGTAACTTATGTTGGAAATATGCCCTAGAGGCAATAATAAAATGATTATTATTATATTTCCTTGTTCATGATAATTGTCTATTATTCATGCTGTAATTGTGTTATCCGGAAATCGTAATACATGTGTGAATACATAGACCACAACATGTCCCTAGTGAGCCTCTAGTTGACTATCTCGTTGATCAATGGATAGTCATGGTTTCCTGACTATGGACATTGGATGTCATTGATAATGGGATCACATCATTAGGAGAATGATGTGATGGACAAGACCCAATCCTAAGCATAGCACAAGATCGTGTAGTTCGTTTGCTAGAGCTTTTCCAATGTCAAGTATCATTTCCTTAGACCATGAGATTGTGTAACTCCCGGATACCATAGGAGTGCTTTGGGTGTACCAAACGTCACAACGTAACTGAGTGACTATAAAGGTATACTACAGGTATCTCCGAAAGTCTTTGTTGGGTTGACACGAATCGAGACTGGGATTTGTCACTCCGTATGACGGAGAGGTGTCTCTGGGCCCACTCGGTAATGCATCATCATAATGAGCTCAATGTGACCAAGTAGTTGGTCACGGGATAATGCATTACGCAACAAGTAAAGTGACTTGTCGGTAACGAGATTGAACGAGGTATTGGGATACCGACGATCGAATCTTGGGCAAGTAATGTACCGATTGACAAAGGGAATTGAATACGGGATTACTTGAATCCTCGACATCGTGGTTCATCCGATGAGATCATCGAGGAGCATGTGGGAGCCAACATGGGTATCCATATCTCGCTGTTGGTTATTGAACGGAGAGTCGTCTCGGTCATGTCTACGTGTCTCCCGAACCCGTAGGGTCTACATACTTAAGGTTCGGTGACGCTAGGGTTGTAGAGATATTAGTATGCGGTAACCTGAAAGTTGTTCGGAGTCCTGGATGAGATCCCGGACGTCACGAGGAGTTCCAGAATGGTCCGGAGGTGAAGATTTGTATATAGGAAGTTCAGTTTCGGCCATCGGGAAAGTTTTGGGGGTCATCCATATTGTACCGGGACCACCGGAAGGGTCCCGGGGGTCCATCGGGTGGGGCCACCTATCCCGGAGGGCCCCATGGGCTGAAGTGGGAAGGGAACCAGCCCCTTGTGGGTTGGTGCGCCCCCCTTGGGCCTCCCCCTACGCCTAGGGTTGGAAACCCTAGGGGTGGGGGGCGCCCCACCTGACTTGGGGGGCAAGTCCCCCCTTTGCCCCCCCTTAAGATTGGATCTCTAGGGGGCTTGCGCCCCCCCAAGGCCCCTATATAAATAGGGGGAGGGAGGGCTGCGCACCCTAGTCCCTGGCGCCTTCCTCTCCCCCCGCAAGACCTCTCCCTCTCGCTGAGCTTGGCGAAGCCCTGCCGAGATTCCCCCCTACTTCCACCACCACGCCGTCGTGCTGTTGGATCTCCATCAACCTCTCCTTCCCCCTTGCTGGATCAAGAAGGAGGAGACGTCTTCTCCAACCGTACGTGTGTTGAACGCGGAGGTGCCATCCGTTCGGCACTAGGATCTTCGGTGATTTGGATCACGACGAGTACGACTCCCTCAACCCGTTCTCTTGAACGCTTCCGCTCGTGATCTACAAGGGTATGTAGATGCACTCCTCTCTCTCGTTGCTAGATGACTCCATAGATTGATCTTGGTGAAGCATATAATTTTTTTATTTTTTTCAACGTTCCCCAATAGTGGTATGAGAGCCAGGTTTATGCATAGTTTCGATGCACGAGTAGAACACAATTTTGTTGTGGGCGTAGATTTTGTTAATTTACTTGCCACTACTAGTCTTATCTTGTTTCGGTGGCATCGTGGGATGAAGCGGCCCGGACCGACCTTACACGTACGCTTACGTGAGACAGGTTCCACCGACTGACAGTACTAGTTGCATAAGGTGGCTAGTGGGTGTCTGTCTCTCCCACTTTAGTCGGATCGGATTCGATGAAAGGGTCCTTATGAAGGGTAAATAGAAATTGGCATATCACGTTGTGGTCTTGACGTAGGTAAGAAACATTCTTGCTAGAACCCTATCGCAGCCATGTAAAAACATGCAACAACAATTAGAGGACGTCTAACTTGTTTTTGCAGCATATGCCTTGTGATGTGATATGGCCAAAAGGATGTGATGAATGATATATATATGTGATGTATGAGATTGATCATGTTCTTGTAATAGGAATCATGACTTGCATGTCGATGAGTGTGACAACCGGCAGGAGCCATAGGAGTTGTCTTAATTATTGTATGACCTGCGTGTCATTGAATAAACGCCATGTAATTACTTTACTTTATTGCTAAACCGTTAGCCATAGTAGTAGAAGTAATAGTTGGCGAACAACTTCATGGAGACACGATGATGGAGATCATGGTGTCATGCCGGTGACGATGATGATCATGGCACCCCAAAGATGGAGATCAAAAGGAGCAAAATGATATTGGCCATATCATGTCACTATTTGATTGCATGTGATGTTTATCATGTTTTTGCATCTTATTTGCTTAGAACGATGGTAGTAAATAAGATGATCCCTCATAATAATTTCAAGAAAGTGTTCCCCCTAACTGTGCACCGTTGCGAAAGTTCGTTGTTTTGAAGCACCACGTGATGATCGGGTGTGATAGATCCTAAGGTTTACATACAACAGGTGTAAGCCAGATTTACACATGCGAAACACTTAGGTTGACTTGACGAGCCTAGCATGTGAAGACATGGCCTCGGAACACAAGATACCGAAAGGTCGAACATGAGTCATATAGAAGATACGATCAACATGGAGATGTTCACTGATGATGACTAGTCCGTCTCACGTGATGATCGGACACGGTCTAGTTGACTCGGATCATGTATCACTTGATGACTAGAGGGATGTATATCTGAGTGGGAGTTCATTAAATAATTTGATTAGATGAACTTAATTATCATGAACTTAGTCTAAAACCTTTGCAAAATGTCTTGTAGATCAAATGGCCCACGCTCATCTCAACCTCAACTTCAACGCGTTCCTAGAGAAAACCAAGCTGAAAGATGATGGCAGCAACTATACGGACTGGGTCCGGAACCTAAGGATCATCCTCATAGCTGCCAAGAAAGCATATGTCCTAGAAGCACCGCTAGGTGAAGCACCCGTCCCAGCGAACCAAGACGTTATGAACGCTTGGCAGTCGCGTGTTGATGATTACTCCCTCGTTCAGGGCAGCATGCTTTACAGCTTAGAACCGGGGCTCCAAAAGCGTTTTGAGCAACACGGAGCATATGAGATGTTCGAAGAGCTGAAAATGGTTTTCCAAGCTCATGCCCGGGTCGAGAGATATGAAGTCTCCGACAAGTTCTATAGTTGTAAGATGGAGGAAAATAGTTCTGTCAGTGAGCACATACTCAAAATGTCTGGGTTGCACAACCGCTTGTCCCAGCTGGACATTAACCTCCCGGACGAGGTGGTCATTGACAGAATCCTTCAGTCGCTCCCACCTAGCTACAAAAGCTTTGTGATGAACTACAATATGCAGGGGATGGTGAAAACTATTCCTGAAGTATTTTCAATGCTGAAATCAGTGGAGGTGGAAATCAAAAAGGAACATCAAGTGTTGATGGTCAATAAAAGCACTAGTTTCAAGAAAGGCAGGGGTAAAAAGAACTTCAAGAAGGACGGCAAGGGAGTTGCCGCGCTCGGTAAGCCAGTTGCCTGGAAGAAGCCAAAGCATGGACCCAAACCTGAGACTGAGTGCTTTTATTGCAAGGGAAGCGGACACTGGAAGCGGAACTGCCCCAAGTACTTAGCAGACAAGAAGACCGGCAACACTAAAGGTATATGTGATATACATGTAATTGATGTGTACCTTACCAGTACTCATAGTAGCTCCTGGGTATTTGATACCGGTGCCGTTGCTCATATTTGTAACTCAAAACAGGAGCTACGGAATAAAGGAGACTAGCGAGGGACGAGGTGACGATGCGCGCCGGGAATGGTTCCAAGGTCAATGTGATCACCGTCGGCACACTACCTCTACATTTACCAACGGGATTAGTTTTAAACCTCAGTAATTGTTATTTAGAGCCAGCTTTAAGCATGAACATTGTATCTGGATCTCGTTTAATACGAGATGGCTACTCATTTAAATCCGAGAATAATGGTTGTTCTATTTATATGAGAGATATGTTTTATGGTCATGCCCCGTTGGTCAATGGTTTATTCTTAATGAATCTCGAACGTGATGTTACACATATTCATAGTGTGAATACCAAAAGATGTAAGATTGATAATGATAGTCCCACATATCTGTGGCACTCCCGCCTTGGTCACATTGGTGTCAAACGCATGAAGAAGCTCCATACAGATGGACTTTTGGAGTCTCTTGATTTCGAATCATTTGACACGTGCGAACCATGCCTCATGGGTAAAATGACCAAGACTCCATTCTCCGGAACAATGGAGCGAGCAACCAACTTATTAGAAATTATACATACTGATGTGTGCGGTCCAATGAGCATTGAGGCTCGCGGTGGCTATCATTATGTTCTGACTCTCACTGATGACTTAAGTAGATATGGGTATGTCTACTTGATGAAACACAAGTCTGAGACCTTTGAAAAGTTCATGGAATTTTAGAAAGAGGTAGAGAATCAACGTGATCGAAAAATAAAGTTCTTACGATCAGATCATGGAGGAGAATATTTAAGTCACGAATTTGGTACGCACTTAAGGAAATGTGGAATCGTTTCACAACTCACGCCGCCTGGAACACCTAGCGTAACGGTGTGTCCGAACATCGTAATCGCACTCTATTGGATATGGTGCGATCTATGATGTCACTCACCGACTTATCACTATCATTTTGGGGATACGCTCTAGAGACAGCTACATTCACTTTAAATAGGGCACCGTCTAAATCCGTTGAGACGACACTGTATGAATTATGGTTCGGAAAGAAACCTAAGCTGTCGTTTCTAAAAGTTTGGGGATGCGATGCTTATGTCAAGAAACTTCAACCTGAAAAGCTCGAACCCAAGTCAAATGCGTCTTCATAGGATACCCCTAAGGAAACCATTGGGTATACCTTCTACCTTAGATCCGAAGGGAAGATCTTTGTTGCCAAGAACGGGTCCTTTCTGGAGAAAGAGTTTCTCTCGAAAGAAATAAGTGGGAGGAAAGTAGAACTCGATGAAGTACTGCCTCTTGAACCGGAAAGTAGTGCAGCTCAGAAAGATGTTCCTGTGGTGCCTGCACCGACTGGAGAGGAAGTTAATGATGATGATCAAGGTACTTCAGATCAAGTTGCTACTGAACTTCGTAGGTCCACAAGGACACGTTCCACACCAGAATGGTATGGCAAGCCTGTCCTAGAAATCATGCTGTTGGACAACGGTGAACCTTCGAACTATGAAGAAGTGATGGCGGGCCCAGATTCCAACAAATGGCTTGAAGCCATGCAATCCGAGATATGATCCATGTATGAAAACAAAGTGTGGACTTTGACAGACTTGCCCGATGATCAGTGAGCGATAGAAAACAAATGGATCTTTAAGAAGAAGACGAATGCGGATGGTAATGTTACCATCTATAAAGCTCGACTTGTCGCTAAGGGTTATCGGCAAGTTAAAGTAGTTGACTACGATGAGACTTTCTCTCCCGTAGCGAAGCTGAAGTCCGTCCGAATCATGTTAGCAATTGCCGCATACTATGATTATGAGATATGGCAAATGGACGTCAAAACGGCATTCCTTAACGGCTATCTTAAGGAAGAACTGTATATGATGCAGCCGAAAGGTTTTGTCGATCCTAAGAATGCTAACAAGGTATGCAAGCTCCAGCGATCCATTTATGGGATGGTGCAAGCATCTCAGAGTTGGAACATTCGCTTTGATGAGATGATCAAAGCGTTTGGGTTTATGCAGACTTATGGAGAAGCCTGCGTTTACAAGAAAGTGAGTGGGAGCTCTGTAGCATTTCTCATATTATATGTAGATGATATACTTTTGATGGGAAATGATATAGAACTTTTGGACAGCATTAAGGCCTACTTGAATAAGTGTTTTTCAATGAAGGACCTTGGAGAAGCTGCTTACATATTAGGCATCAAGATCTATAGGGATAGATCGAGACGCCTCATAGGTCTTTCACAAAGCACATACCTTGATAAGATATTGAAGAAGTTCAATATGGATCAGTCCAAGAAGGGGTTCTTGCATGTGTTGCAAGGTGTGAAATTGAGCTCGGCTCAATGCCCAACCACGGCAGAAGATAGAGAAAAGATGAGTGTCATCCCCTATGCCTCGGCTATAGGGTCTATTATGTATGCCATGCTGTGTACCAGACCTGATGTAAACCTTGTCGTAAGTTTGGTAGGAAGGTACCAAAGTAATCCCGGCATGGAACATTGAATAGCGGTCAAGAATATCCTGAAGTACCTGAAAAGGACTAAGGATATTTTTCTCGTTTATGGAGGTGACGAAGAGCTAGTCGTAAAGGGTTACATCGACGCTAGCTTCGACACAGATCTGGATGACTCTAAGTCATAAACCGGATACGTGTATATTTTGAATGGTGGGGCAGTAAGCTAGTGCAGTTGCAAGCAGAGCGTCGTGGTGGGATCTACATGTGAAGTGGAGTACATGGCAGCCTTGGAGGAAGCGCATGAAGAAATATGGATGAAGGAGTTCATCACCGACCTAGAAGTTATTCCCAATGTGTCGGGGCCGATCACTCTCTTCTGTGACAACACTGGAGCTATTGCCCTTGCCAAGGAGCCCAGGTTTCACAAGAAGACCAGGCACATCAAGCGTCGCTTCAACTTCATTCGTGAAAATGTTCAAGATGGAGACATAGATATTTGCAAAGTGCATACGGATCTGAATGTCGCAGATCCGTTGACTAAACCTCTTCCGCGAGCAAACCATGATCAACACCATAACTCTATGGGTGTTCGATTCATCACAATGTAACTAGATTATTGACTCTAGTGCAAGTGGGAGACTGTTGGAAATATGCCCTAGAGGCAATAATAAAATGATTATTATTATATTTCCTTGTTCATGATAATTGTCTATTATTCATGCTATAATTGTGTTATCCGGAAATCGTAATACATGTGTGAATACATAGACCACAACATGTCCCTAGTGAGCCTCTAGTTGACTAGCTCGTTGATCAACTGATAGTCATGGTTTCCTGACTATGGACATTGGATGTCATTGATAATGGGATCACATCATTAGGAGAATGATGAGATGGACAAGACCTAATCCTAAGCATAGCACAAGATCGTGTAGTTCGTTTGCTAGAGCTTTTCCAATGTCAAGTATCATTTCCTTAGACCATGAGATTGTGTAACTCCCGGATACCGTAGGAGTGCTTTGGGTGTACCAAACGTTACAACGTAACTGGGTGACTATAAAGGTACACTATAGGTATCTCCGAAAGTCTCTGTTGGTTTGACATGAATCGAGACTGGGATTTGTCACTCCGTATGACGGAGAGGTATATCTTGGCCCACTCGGTAATGCATCATCATAATGAGCTCAATGTGACCAAGTAGTTGGTCACGGGATCATGCATTACGCAATGATTAAAGTGACTTGCCAGTAACGAGATTGAACGAGGTATTGGGATACCGACGATCGAATCTCGGGCAAGTAATGTACCGATTGACAAAGGGAATTGAATACGGGATTACTTGAATCCTCGACATCATGGTTCATCCAATGAGATCATCGAGGAGCATGTGGGAGCCAACATGGGTATCCAGATCCCGCTGTTGGTTATTGACCGGAGAGTCGTGTCGGTCATGTTTACGTGTCTCCCGAACCCGTAGGGTCTACACACTTAAGGTTCAGTGACACTAGGGTTGTAGAGATATTAGTATGCGGTAACCCGAAAGTTTTTCGGAGTCCCGGATGAGATCCCGTACGTCACGAGGAGTTCTGGAATGGTCCAGAGGTGAAGATTTGTATATAGGAAGTTCAGTTTCGGCCACCGGGAAAGTTTTGGGGGTCATCGGTATTGTACCGGGAGCACCGGAATGGTCCCGGGGGTCCACCGGGTGGGGCCACCTATCCCGGAGGGCCCCATGGGCTGAAGTGGGAAAGGAACCATCCCCTGGTGGGCTGGTGCTCCCCCATTGGGCCTCCCCCTGCGCCTAGGGTTGGAAACCCTAGGGGTGGGGGGCGCCCCACCTGACTTGGGGGGCAAGTCCTCCCTTTGCCCCCCTTGAGATTGGATCTCTAGGGGGCCGGCGCCCCCTAGGGCCCCTATATAAAGAGGGGGGGAGGGATGGATGCGCACCCTAGTCCCTGGCGCCTCCCTCTCCCCCCGCAACACCTCCCCCTCTCGCTGAGCTTGGCGAAGCCCTGCCGAGATTCCCCGCTACTTCGACCACCACGCCGTCGTGCTGCTGGATCTCCATCAACCTCTCCTTCCCCCTTGCTGGGTCAAGAAGGAGGAGACGTCTTCCCCAACCGTACGTGTGTTGAACACGGAGGTGCCGTCCATTCGGCACTAGGTTCTTCAGTGATTTGGATCACGACGAGTACGACTCCCTCAACCCCGTTCTGTTGAACGCTTCCGCTCGCGATCTACAAGGGTATGTAGATGCACTCCTCTCTCTTGTTGCTAGATGTCTCCATAGATTGATCTTGGTGAAGCGTAGAAATTTTTTATTTTCTGCAAGGTTCCCCAACAACTTACCACAAAGCGGATTGTTGGCGCCGATTCATACCGTCTATCATCTCTAATAAGCCTGTTGTACTCCATATTGGCCATCCAATCAAAACCTGGTTTGTGTTCATGTAATATGCCCCTAGCTTAAATGCGGGTGCGTTAAGTTGAGTACGTGCAACGGAACGAAACCACACAAGATAATTGTTGAATGCTTTCGTATCAAAAGGCTGTGGGGAAGGCTTAGAAGTGGGTTGACGCAATGAAATCTCAATCTTATTGAGCTTGTGCTTGAACTCCTGGATATACATGTCATGCTCTCGATCCCATTTTTTATACTCTTCTGCTTCATCTTGTCGAGACTGCATAGCATTTTACAAATGCATTTTCATTACTATCCTCAAAACAATGGAGAAAGCATTTGAAGTGCTAAGCACTTACCTATGCAAATGTATCAAAGTGTCCTCGTACTTCGGCGGGGTCTCTTGAAATAAGCCAAACTGTGTCATAACTCATTGTGGCTGATAAAACTCAACAGCATAATAACAAATCAACGGGCAACACATCCGCCATAAGTATGCTTCATGCAGACATTTTGGGTTAAGTCTGAAAGTAATAAAACCAGCTCCCCTACCAATGTTGCCCTCCGTTCCGTACGGTTCCCAAGTAACCTATAACCAAAGATTAAGAAAAAACTACATTGTTAGTATGATTTTTGGAAAATCGAGGAAATCAAAGAGACAAAGCAAGAAGCTACTAAGATAACCTGCTCTGGGGTCATGATGTGAAGCTTGTTGCAGTAGTGCAAATACATGATCTCTGAATTGCCAACAAAACCTTTAACCTTGTCCCACTTATACACCCATGTAGGCATACTGTGTGGGTCATGATGATCATCCCACGGGTCGTAACCCTTTGGTGTCGGCCGCCCCACCGGCAAGTGCTCCCAACTCCAGATCGATAATAGAAGCATCGGGCCACCGATGTTGGCATCCTTTGACTCCACAACGTTTCTTGGATTCGCGGCCCTACGGCACGCCTTGTCCAGCTACACACAAACAAGAAATATGTCATTATAAACTAGAGAACATTTCTACATGGTGAACACACTATTATAAGCAAAACTACTTACCTGACGATACAAATAGCCAACGCCTCCGTACCCCAACTGAGTCCTTGCTCCCACCCAGCAAACAGCTTAAGCCACATAAAGGAAGCATTGATGCAAGTGCCGTCAGAGAAAAGAGTCCGGCTGACTACATACCACAAGTATGCCCTGGTATACTGGTGCACTGTTTCATCGTCCGCATCAGCTGGGCATTCCCCAAAGTGTTCAGCAATCCAATGATAACTTGCACCGACAGACTTCCCTTCTACACCTGGCTCCCTCCCTATGAGTCCAACCATAATCTCACGCCATCCTTCAGAATCTGTGCTAAAACAAATAGGCTCTCCTTTGATGGGAAGTCCAGTGATTAGAGACACATCCTGCAAAGTGACCGTCATCTCCCCAGCATAGAAGTGAAAAGTATGTGTCTCAGGGCGCCATCGGTCAACGAGTGCCGTGATCGCACAAGGGTTCATCTTTAGCATCAAATGAGACACGAGTGAGATGAAAGGGAGAAGCCCATTCTTCCGGATATACTCCGTGTATCACTCGTGATGCTCCATCTTGTCATGAACCAAACCGGACCTCAGGTGAAGCTGATCAAAAACCCTTCCTTCTTCTGCCATGAACCATCCATGATGCAATTGACCGTACGACGGATTGATAAGAGAGGCCATCCTGCAAATTACAAATGTATTGTTGGGGAACGTAGCAGAAATTCAAAATTTTCCTACGAGTCACCAAGATCTATCTATGGAGAGACCAGCAATGAGGGGAAGGAGAGTGCATCTACATACCCTTGTAGATCGCTAAGCGGAAGCGTTCAAGAGAACGGGGTTGAAGGAGTCGTACTCGTCGTGATCCAAATCACCGGAGATCCTAGTGCCGAACGAACGGCACCTCCGCGTTCAACACACGTACAGCCCGGTGACGTCTCCTGTCGGTGTCAAAACCAGCGGATCTCGGGTAGGGGGTCCCAAACCGTGCGTCTAGGCGGATGGTAACAGGAGACAAGGGACACGATGTTTTACCCAGGTTCGGGCCCTCTTGATGGAGGTAAAACCCTATGTCCTGCTTGATTGATACTGATATTGTGGATGTTTACAAGAGTGGATCTACCACGAGATCAAGGAGGCTAAACCCTAGAAGCTAGCCTATGGTATGATTGTAATGGTTGTTGTTGTTGTTGTTCTACGGACTAGAGCCATCCGGTTTATATAGACACCGGAGAGGGCTAGGGTTACATAGAGTCGGTTACAATGGTAGGAGATCTACATATCCGTATCGCCAAGCTTGCCTTCCACGCCAAGGAAAGTCCCATCCGGGCACGGGACGAAGTCTTCAATCTTGTATCTTCATAGTCTTGGAGTCCGGTCGATGATGATAGTCCGGCCGATGATAGTTCGGCTGATGATGGTAGTCCGGCCGATGATAGTTCGGCTGATGATGGTAGTCCGGCTATCCGGACACCCCCTAATCCAGGACTCCCTCAGTAGCCCCCGAACCAGGCTTCAATGACGATAAGTCCGGCACGTATATTGCTTGGCATTGCAAGGCGGGTTCCTCCTCCGAATGATAGAAGATTGTGAACACCAGGATAGTGTCCGACTCTGCAAAATAAATTCCACATTCCACCGTAGAGAGAATAATATATACACAAGTTCAATCTGCTGACATTTTTTGCGGCATGACGTCACACCACCACCAAGCCATTACTTGAATCATTTTTTACTCTACCTCCTCAGCGCATTTAGCGAAGCGGTTTCCTTGGCATGTCTTGTCGAAGCAGAGATCGTGTTCCCCTTAATCCGGGATTCTCATCAATACGGACGTGGGTAACCCAACCGCGCCATTGATGGTGACGCTTGGGGGATAAGCGAGTTTTACCAGGCCGGTGGGGGACGTGTAGACTTCGCCCGCCCATATAAGGGATAAGGATTCACCTTTTCACCTACGCCTTCTTCCTCCTTTGCTTATCCATCTCCGTGCACTCGAGCTCCAGCGCCCAAGCCCGCATATCTCGTCTCAACCTTCCCCAGTTATGTCCGGAGCGGGAGGCAAGTGGATGACCTCCTCCGTCACGGAGGAGCACATCGAAAGATTGGGCAGCGCTGGCTACCTGTCCGGCGACATCGCGCACCGGCTGCCCGACGAGGGGCAGCTCATCCCCACCCCCAGGCCCCATGAGAGGGTCGTTTTTCTTCCCCACTTCCTCCACGGACTGGGTTTCCCATTTCACCCCTTTGTCCGGGGGCTCATGTTCTACTACGGCCTGGATTTCCATGATCTGGCGCCGAACTTCATCCTCAACATCTTGGCGTTTATCGTCGTGTGCGAGGCCTTCCTCTGCATCCAGCCCCACTTCGGCTTGTGGCTCAAGACCTTCAATGTCAAGCCGAAGGTAGTGAAGGGCACTCAAGTGGAGTGCGGAGGCGCCATGTTGGGCAAGATGCCCAACGTCCTTTGGTTCGAAGGGGCCTTCGTGGAATCCGTCAAGGGATGGCAATCGGGGTGGTTCTATATCACCGAGCCGTGCGACCCTACGTGGGCAGCGCCCCCGAGTTCAGATCTGGTATCCCCATGCAGCTCACCTCCTGGAAAGAGAAGGGCTTGCTGTGGGGTAGTTCGGAGGAGCTGACGGGACTCCAAGCCTGTATCCAGAAGCTGGTGAAGAAGCTCAGGCTGGTTAACATGGTCCATGTCATGCTCGTCCGCCGGATTCTCCGATGCCAAGAGCGGGCATTCAATCTGTGGGAGTTCAATCCGGAACAGCACCAGGTGCTGAGCGGGCTCTTCGACACGACGTACGAAGGCGCCTGGAGGGTGCTGTTTAAGGGCGTCGAAGCCCCCGCATCCGCGACTGAAGATCGCGGATTTCGTTCGCAGCGCAAAGCCGACGAGGTAAGTGATTCTACCCCTTTACGGGACACTTGCTTTTCATAGTTTGACTCTATGCGGGTTCTAATTTCCCCTTTTCCTTTGACAGGACTGGATGAGGAAGGCGGAGCAGATTATCTGCCCGGCTCCCATGCCAGAAAACCCAGTAGACGCCCATCTAGCAAGGCTGCTGGTTCCGGCACCGCACGTGGTGCCGGAGAAGAAGGCCAAGAAGGATGCCACAGGTGCTCGAAAGAGTTCCCGTTTTCAGGTGTCCGATGACTCCGGGGCGGACTCCTCCCCCGAAAACAAGGAGGAGAAAGAGGACTCTCTCCCAGAGGAGGGAGAGAGGAAGAGGAAGGCTTCCCTAACAGGGGAGGCCGAAGGGTCCAAGAGGGGAAGGACTATTCCCCCGGACAGCTCCGCCAACATCAACGTTGGCGAGGAAGAATGACCTTCAAGGGCCAGGCCTCCGACGAGATCGTAAGTATCCGGATTCCTGAATGAGTTATAATTTCTTTTTCTGTGTCACATAGTGTCATTCTGATGCCGCATGCTGCCTGTAGTCCGGCCAATGATGACCTCCCCGCTTCATCGAGAGGGTCGTTGGCTCCGTCGGATGTAGACTCCATCCCGACCGCCTCCACCCCTCGCGACCCCGAGGACGCTGAGGTGGGATCCCAAGAAGGGACCCATCAGGGGGAGGCTCCGGAGGCGCCACAAGGCGGCCTCCCGGACTCTGCGCCGGACTCCATATCAGAACCTGCAGTGGTTCTGGAGTCCGGCCGGCGGCCCCTTCGTAAGAAGGGCAAGACCATGACGCCGACGGCTTCCGTCCAACCGGAGGCGCCGGACAATTTGTTGGAGGCGCTCCAGAGCGCTTCCATCGAGGAAGAACACCGCACTATTATGAGTGCGGTGATTCAGAAGGTACAGCTCGCCAAGAGCAGGCTGACCGAAGCCTGCAGTAGCCTTCTGTCAGGCTTTGAGGTAAGAAGTTAAAAATATGCAATGTAATACCGCATAGACAGTAGCCCCTGATACTCGGTTCGGTGTTCGGAAAGAAAAGCCGGACTGAGGATCTGAAAAAAAAGAAGATATACACAGGGTTGCTAAAAAATTATGTCAATATGGGTTGCAGGCTGCGCTGCTGACCTCTGCCGCACTGACTGCGGAGGTCGGTGCTTTGAAGCAGGAGCTCGAGCGGTCTGAGCAAGAGCTCGGCCGCGCCAAGAAGCAGCTCCAGGACAAAGAAGGTGAGTACCACCACTTTGAACTTGTACCTTACAGAAAAGGATTTAGGTTGCAACAAAAAATAACAAGGATAACATGGGTACTGCAGGGGCCACAAACGAGGTGGCGACCCTGAAGGAGGCCGTGTCTGCGGCCAAACGCAATGCGGCCGCAGAACGGGCAGAGCGAGAAAAGCAGGAGGCGCGGGTGGCGGTGGTTCAGCAAGAGCTCCAGGCTCTCATGGAAAAGCATGAGAGTTTGGATCATGACTCAAAGACTCGAGAGTCCGAGCTTGCCTCGGCTCTCGAAAGTGCCAAGACTGCCAAGACCGATGCCCATAAGTCCCTTCAGGAGATTGAGTTGGTGAGGAAGATAGCAGCGGGTAAGGCATTTTTCATGCAAAGCAAGCATGTGAATGTAAATTATGTGTTACTTACCCGAATTCGGAGCTCTCCTGGGGTGTTTGCAGATCTGCCTCGCAGCGTGTCTGATGCCGCCGCATTCTACCGAGCCGAGGGGGGGAGCTCAACGGAGAAGGTCTTCTGGTCTCAGTATGCTGAGGCCGGCCATCCGGTGCCCCCTAGCGACCAGCTGAAGCAGCTGGTCGTGCTTCACAAGGTGGCCGAGCAGGCCATGAAGGGCCTCATAGTCCGGCTGTGGCCTGGAGAGGCCATGCCTGGGAGCTACTTCGGTCTCGTGCAATGGTTGGTGGATGCGTGCCCCTGGGTGGAGGTTATCAAGCGCTCCGCCTATATTGAAGGTGCTCGTCGGGCCCTTGCCCGCGCAAAGGTGCATTGGGGCAAGCTCGATGCGGAGAAGCTAATCACTAACGCGCCACCAGCGGGCTAGGAATATCGTACGCCCGAGATGTACTATAAGACTGTCCTGAAGGGTGCCCGCAAGATTGCGGATGAGTGCCCCAGAGATGTAATTATTGAGTAAATTCGCAATGTGTTATCCTGTGCGCTGAAAACTTTGTTCATATGCGCTAAGCAACGCTTGTTAATTTAAAATATTACCTTCTGTGCGGCCGTTTATTAAATCTGAGAGATGGCAAGTCGTCGGCTTCAGCCCCCATGCCACGAGTGCTGGGGTGTTCAGGATAAACTTGAGCACTCTTTTTCCCATTTTTGGGTCCATCTAGGGAGGCGCTCAACACAACGAACAAGGCAACTGGACTTATAGTGCTTGAACACTCTCACTTAGCCATAGAATTCTATAATTTTAAATTTTGGCAAAGCCCCTAGTATTCGGAAGACCGAATTAGGGGCGCTATCCACGCCTTCGTCGGACATTATCCAGAACTTCGCTCGAAGCGGCGTATGTCTTTAAGGACCCGAAAGGACCTCTCGAACAGCGACTAGTCTCTCGCCTTATCATGACAGTCAGTTTTAGCTTTCTCCACTGAGGCGTTAACCCGGCTCAACTGGGGCGCAATCGCAGTGGTTCTCCCAGTGCTACCTTAGCCGATAGAACGGAATGTAAGGTGCCAAACATGGGAGCCGGGCAAACCCAACTATTGACCCAAGACATGATTCGGAGCCGATTCATATAATGCTATAAGTTTGGGGTGCCGCACTTGTGAAAGTGTTCGGACTTTATCACACCATAATGCGGGGAACATAAGCCCCTGGTGTATTTGGCCGTACCAAAATGTACGGATGCAACATGTCGTAAATGAACATATATATATATAAGGTAATGCAATTATGGGCAAAAAGTGCTGCATTTTATTCGAGAAGATCTACTATGAGTGCGGAATGATACAAATAGTGCGGAAAGCAAGGGATTGGATGAATTAAAGGCGTCTCCCTCCAGGGGTAGGCCGCGGAATGGTGTATTTAACAAATTTAATGCTCGTAATGGAGACCACCTGAGTGTTCGTCGCGGCCTTTGTCCCTCCCTGGCTGTTGCGTCATGAGTTCGGCAGGTTCGCCGCCGGACAGAGATCTGTATAAAAAGAGAAAAATAAAAGATAAAAAGAGCGACACACTTGGGAGCCCCTGGTGTGGTCGAACTGCACTCTGGGTCTGTTGTGGTTGTGCCTCTCCCCCTATGCCCATGGTATCTCCAGGGCGTAATTATGTACGCGGAGAGTTTGTCTTGCAATTGTGCGAGGGCTGGGGTTGAGGCTGCATTGCTACGCGTGCTCGGAACGTGCCAGGTGGTCTTGGTTGATGTTGCTCCGGGCGTGTTTGGCCGTGTCCGGTCGTTTAACGGTCGGACTCGAAAATTGCTTTAAAAGGCTGCTCTATACTTCTGCCACGAGAGCTGTGGTATGTTCCTCCGTTCGGAGGGAGCGTTCCGTGTTTCCATTGACCGTGATGACTCCACGAGGGCCTGGCATCTTGAGCTTAAGGTATGCATAATGCGGCACCACGTTGAATTTTGCAAACGCGGTTCGTCCGAGCAGAGCGTGATAGCCACTACGGAACGGGACTATGTCGAAGATTAACTCCTCGCTTCAGAAATTATCCGGGGATCCGAAGACCACTTCCAGTGTAACTGAGCCTGTACAACTGGCCTCGACACCTGGTATGACGCCTTTGAAGGTTGTCTTTGTAGGTTTAATCATTGAAGGGTCTATGCCCATCTTGCGCATTGTATCCTGATAAAGCAGGTTCAGGCTACTGTCGCCGTCCATCAGGACTCTCGTGAGGTGAAATCCATTGACGATTGGGTCTAAAACCAATGCAGCAAATCCGCCATGGCGGATACTGGTCGGATGGTCTCTTCGATCGAAAGTGATCGGGCAAGAGGACCATGGGTTGAATTTTGGGGCGACTGGCTCCATCGCGTATACGTCCCTTAGTGCATGCTTCCGCTCCCTCTTGGGAATATGCGTTGCGTATATCATGTTTTGTCCTCTGTTGTTCGGCGGCCGGGTCTCTTCCTCGTCATCGCTGTGTAGCCCCTTGTCATTGTATTCGGCGATTAATTTGCCTGCCTGCTTGAATACCCAACAATCTCTGTTGGTGTGGTTAGCTGGCTTTTCGGGGGTTCCATGTATTTGACAAGAGCGGTCGAGTATTCGGTCCAAATTGGACGGGCCCGGAGTGGTTCTTTTGGATGGCTTCTTCCGTTGACCAGGCTTGGAGCCTCGGAATCCGGCGTTGACTGCCGTATCCTCATTGCTGTCGCCGTTAATGCGGCGTTTGTTTTTGTTTTGACGCGACCTGCCATTGCGGTCCTTGGTATCCGGACTGCCAGCGTTTTTGCTGAGGTTGTTGCTGCGAGCTAGCCAGCTATCCTCTCCCGCACAGAAGCGGGTCATGAGTGATGTGAGGGCTGCCATGGATTTCGGCTTTTCCTGTCCTAGGTGCCGGGCCAGCCACTCGTCGCGGATGTTATGTTTGAAGGCAGCGAGGGCCTCTGCATCCGGACAGTCGACGATTTGATTTTTCTTTGTTAAGAACCGTGTCCAGAATTGCCTGGCCGATTCGTCTGGCTGCTGGATTATGTGGCTTAGGTCATCTGCGTCCGGTGGTCGCACATATGTGCCCTGGAAGTTGTCGAGGAATGCGGCTTCCAGGTCTTCCCAGCATCCAATTGACTCTGCGGGCAGGCTGTTAAGCCAATGCCGAACTGGTCCTTTAAGCTTGAGCGGGAGATATTTGATGGCGTGAAGATCGTCGCCACGGGCCATATGTATATGGAGGAGATAATCCTCAATCCAAACCGCGGGGTCTGTTGTGCCATCGTAGGATTCGATATTAACGGGTTTAAACCCTTCAGGGATTTGATGATCCATTACTTCGTCAGTGAAGCATAGTGGGTGTGCGGCGCCTCTGTATTGAGCAATATCGCGACGTAGCTCGAGAGAGCGTTGTCTGCTGTGTTCGGCCCGGCCGGAGTAGTTGTATCCGGCGCGACGGTATTCGTCGTGGGTCTTGGGGCGCCCACGTGATCCATAGATAGATCTGGATTGTCTTGCCTTGTCCTCCAATATATCCCGCAAGTCCCACGCGTTCCCCCGTGGCTTCATGCTTTTTGAGCGATGCCGGGGTACGGTTTTGGTGGAGGGCTTGCATGCCTCTCTGTCGCGGCCACGAGGTGGTCGGTCTGCCGTATTGTGCGCTGGTGATGCAGATTTGTATGCTTCCTCCTCTAGTCGGGGGAGCAACTTGCGCTTTGGGTAACTTTTGGAGGGGCGTTCGAGTTCATACTCTTCGGCCGCGAGGACCTCGGTCCATCTATCGGCCAGTAGGTCTTGATCAGCTTGAAGCTGTTGCTGCTTTTTCTTTAGGCTGTTTGCCGTGGCCATTAGCCTGCGTCTGAAACGCTCTTGTTCGACGGGATCCTCAGGCACGACGAATTCGTCGTCGTCGAGGCTTGCCTCGTCTCCGGAGGGAGGTAAGTAATTATCATCCTCGACCTCTTCGTCTGCCGCCCTCTCGTGAGGGCTTGCTTCTGCTTCCTCCTGCGCTGGATCGTGTTGGAGGGGGTTGTCTTCGGCACTTTCCGGGGTGTTATTATCTCCTGTGCCGGAATCTCCATTCTTGCTGTGGCGGGATTTAGAGCGGCGCCGCTGACGTCGGCGCTTGGGCTGTTTCTTTAAGGAATCGGCCTCCGTTGCTTCTTCGCCATCCCCATATTTTGGGGTGTCCACCATGTATACGTCGTATGACGAGGTAGTCTTCCACTGTCCTGTAGGCACTGGTTCTTGACAGTCTCTGGCATCGTCGTCCATACCGTCGATGTCTTCGGAGTCGTAGTCGAGTACGTCAGTTAGATCGTCGACGGTGGCTATGTAGTGGGTGGTGGGTGGGCTCTGAATTTCTTCGTCGTCCGCGTCCCAACCATCCTGGCCGTAGTTTGGCCAGGGTTCTCCAGATAGCGAGAGATGCTTCAGCGAATTTAAGATATCGCCGAAGGGTGAGTGCTGAAAGATGTCCGCAGCGGTGAATTCCATGATCGGCGCCCAATCGGATTCGACTGGCAGGGGTGCAGGAGGTTCGGAGTCCGGCTGGGAGTCTGGCACCTCGGAGTCAGGAGCTTTATGCGGGACAAGGTAAGTGTTCGGCTCCATCGCCGTAGAAGTTGCAGCTCCCGAGGCGGTGTCCAGCCATCCGTCCTCGATCGGAGCGATCGGCTCCGGACTAGGGGTCGGAGCGGATTCGTGTGCGGCCTCCAAGGTGCTATCCGGCGGCAGAGTTAGGTCGTGCCCATCGTGACAGTGCGGCACGCTCGGCTGTGGCTCAGATCCATCAAAGATCAAGTCCCCGCGGATGTCGGCCGTGAAGTTTAGGCTTCCAAACCTGACCTGACGGCCAGGGGCGTAGCTTTCGATCTGCTCCATATGGCCAAGTGAGTTGGCCCGCAGTGCGAAGCCGCCGAATACAAAGATCTGTCCGGGGAGAAAAGTCTCACCCAGGACCGCGTCGTTGTCGATTGAATAGGCCATCAAGCCTATCGGTGACGACACAGAGGAACTCTCAATGAAAGCACCAATGTCGGTGTCAAAACCGGCGGATCTTGGGTAGGGGGTCCCGAACTGTGCGTCTAGGCGGATGGTAACAGGAGACAAGGGACACGATGTTTTACCTAGGTTCGGGCCCTCTTGATGGAGGTAAAACCCTACGTCCTGCTTGATTGATACTGATATTGTGGATGTTTACAAGAGTGGATCTACCACGAGATCAAGGAGGCTAAACCCTAGAAGCTAGCCTATGGTATGATTGTAATGGTTGTTGTTGTTGTTGTTCTACGGACTAGAGCCATCCGGTTTATATAGACACCGGAGAGGGCTAGGGTTACATAGAGTCGGTTACAATGGTAGGAGATCTACATATCCGTATCGCCAAGCTTGCCTTCCACGCCAAGGAAAGCCCCATCCGGACACGGGACGAAGTCTTCAATCTTGTATCTTCATAGTCTTGGAGTCCGGTCGATGATGATAGTCCGGCCGATGATAGTTCGGCTGATGATGGTAGTCCGGCCGATGATAGTTCGGCTGATGATGGTAGTCCGGCTATCCAGACACCCCCTAATCCAGGACTCCCTCAGTAGCCCCTGAACCAGGCTTCAATGACGATAAGTCCGGCGCGTATATTGCTTGGCATTGCAAGGCGGGTTCCTCCTCCGAATGATAGAAGATTGTGAACACCAGGATAGTGTCCGGCTCTGCAAAATAAATTCCACATTCCACCGTAGAGAGAATAATATATACACAAGTTCAATCTGCTGACATTTTTTGCGGCATGACGTCACACCACCACCAAGCCATTACTTGAATCATTTTTTACTCTACCGCCTCAGCGCATTTAGCGAAGCGGTTTCCTTGGCACGTCTTGTCGAAGCAGAGATCGTGTTCCCCTTAATCCGGGATTCTCATCAATACGGACGTGGGTAACCCAACCGCGCCATTGATGGTGACGCTTGGGGGATAAGCGAGTTTTACCAGGCTGGTGGGGGACGCGTAGACTTCGCCCGCCCATATAAGGGATAAGGATTCACCTTTTCACCTACGCCTTCTTCCTCCTTTGCTTATCCATCTCCGCGCACTCGAGCTCCAGCGCCCAAGCCCACATATCTCGTCTCAACCTTCCCCAGTTATGTCCAGAGCGGGAGGCAAGTGGATGACCTCCTCCGTCACAGAGGAGCACATCGAAAGACTACGCAGCGCCGGCTACCTGTCCGGCGACATCGCGCACCGGCTGCCCGATGAGGGGCAGCTCATCCCCACCCCCAGGCCCCATGAGAGGGTCATTTTTCTTCCCCACTTCCTCCGCGGACTGGGTTTCCCATTTCACCCCTTTGTCCGGGGGCTCATGTTCTACTACGGCCTGGATTTCCATGATCTGGCGCCGAACTTCATCCTCAACATCTCGGCGTTTATTGTCGTGTGCGAGGCCTTCCTCTGCATCCAGCCCCACTTCGGCTTGTGGCTCAAGACCTTCAATGTCAAGCCGAAGGTAGTGAAGGGCACTCAAGTGGAGTGCGGAGGCGCCATGTTGGGCAAGATGCCCAACGTCCTTTGGTTCGAAGGGGCCTTCGTGGAATCTGTCAAGGGATGGCAATCGGGGTGGTTCTATATCACCGAGCCGCGCGACCCTACGTGGGCGGCGCCCCCGAGTTCAGATCTGGTATCCCCATGCAGCTCACCTCCTGGAAAGAGAAGGGATTGCTGTGGGGTAGTTCGGAGGAGCTGACGGGACTCCAAGCCTGTATCCAGAAGCTGGTGAAGAAGCTCAGGCTGCTTAACATGGTCCAAGTCATGCTCGTCCGCCGGATTCTCCCATGCCAAGAGCGGGCATTCAATCTGTGGGAGTTCAATCCGGAACAGCACCAGGCGTTGAGCGGGCTCTTTGACACGATGTACGAAGGTGCCTGGAGGGTGCTGTTTAAGGGCGCCGAAGCCCCCGCATCCGCGACTGAAGATCGTGGATTTCGCTCGCAGCGCAAAGCCGACGAGGTAAGTGATTCTACCCCTTTACGGGACACTTGCTTTTCATAGTTTGACTCTATGCGGGTTTTAATTTCCCCTTTTCCTTTGACAGGACTGGATGAGGAAGGCGGAGCAGATTATCTGCCCGGCACCCATGCCAGAAAACCCAGTAGACGCCCATCTAGCAAGGCTGCTGGTTCCGGCACCGCACGTGGTGCTGGAGAAGAAGGCCAAGAAGGAGGCCACGGGTGCTCGAAAGAGTTCCCGTTTTCAGGTGTCCGATGACTCCAGGGCGGACTCCTCCCCCAAAAACAAGGAGGAGAAAGAGGACTCTCTCCCAGAGGAGGGAGAGAGGAAGAGGAAGGCTTCCCTAACAGGGGAGGCCGAAGGGTCCAAGAGGGGAAGGACTATTCCCCTGGAAAGCTCCGCCAACATCAACGTTGGCGAGGAAGAATGACCTTCAAGGGCCCGGCCTCCGACGAGATCGTAAGTATCCAGATTCCTGAATGAGTTATAATTTCTTTTTCTGTGTCACATAGTGTCATTCTGATGCCGCATGCTACCTGTAGTCCGGCCAATGATGATCTCCCCGCTTCATCGAGCGGGTCGTTGCCTCCGTCGGATGTAGACTCCATCCCGACCGCCTCCACCCCTCGCGACCCCAAGGACGCCGAGGTGGGATCCCAAGAAGGGACCCATCAGGGGGAGGCTCCGGAGGCGCCACAAGGCGGCCTCCCGGACTCTGCGCCAGACTCCATATCAGAACCTGCAGTGGTTCCGGAGTCCGGCCGGCGGCCCCTTCGTAAGAAGGGCAAGACCGTGACGCCGGCGGCTTCCGTCCAACCGGAGGCGCCGGACAATTTGTTGGAGGCGCTCCAGAGCGCTTCCATCGAGGAAGAACACCGCACTATTATGAGTGCGGTGATTCAGAAGGTACAGCTCGCCAAGAGCAGGCTGACCGAAGCCTACAGTAGCCTTCTATCAGGCTTTGAGGTAAGAAGTTAAAAATATGCAATGTAATACCGCATAGACAGTAGCCCCTGATACTCGGTTCAGTGTTCGGAAAGAAAAGTCGGACTGAGGATCTGAAAAAAAAGAAGATATACGCAGGGTTGCTAAAAAATTATGTCAATATGGGTTGCAGGCTGCGCTGCTGACCTCTGCCGCACTGACTGCGGAGGTCGGTGCTTTGAAGCAGGAGCTCGAGCGGTCTGAGCAAGAGCTCGGCCGTGCCAAGAAGCAGCTCCAGGACAAAGAAGGTGAGTACCACCACTTTGAACTTGTACCTTACAGAAAAGGATTTAGGTTGCAACAAAAAATAACAAGGATAACATGGGTACTGCAGGGGCCACGAACAAGGTGGCGACCCTGAAGGAGGCCGTGTCTGCGGCCGAACGCAATGCGGCCGCAGAACGGGCAGAGCGAGAAAAGTAGGAGGCGCGGGTGGCGGTGGTTCAGCAAGAGCTCCAGGCTCTCATGGAAAAGCATGAGAGTTTGGAGCGTGACTCAAAGACTCGAGAGTCCGAGCTTGCCTCGGCTCTTGAAAGTGCCAAGACTGCCAAGACCGATGCCTATAAGTCCCTTCAGGAGATTGAGTTGGTGAGGAAGATAGCAGCGGGTAAGGCATTTTTCATGCAAAGCAAGCTTGTGAATGTAAATTACGTGTTACTTACCCGAATTCGGAGCTCTCCAGGGGCGTTTGCAGATCTGCCTCGCAGCGTGTCTGATGCCGCCGCATTCTACCGAGCCGAGGAGGGGAGCTCAACAGAGAAGGTCTTCTGGTCTCAGTATGCTGAGGCCGGCCATCCGGTGCCCCCTAGCGACCAGCTTAAGCAGCTGGTCGAGCTTCACAAGGTGGCCGAGCAGGCCATGAAGGGCCTCATAGTCTGGCTGTGGCCTGGAGAGGCCATGCCTGGGAGCTACTTCGGTGACGTCTCCTGTCGGTGTCAAAACCGGCGGATCTCGGGTAGGGGGTCCCGAACCGTGCGTCTAGGCGGATGGTAACAGGAGACAAGGGACACGATGTTTTACCCAGGTTCGGGCCCTCTTGATGGAGGTAAAACCCTACGTCCTGCTTGATTGATATTGATATTGTGGATGTTTACAAGAGTGGATCTACCACGAGATCAAGGAGGCTAAACCCTAGAAGCTAGCCTATGGTATGATTGTAATGGTTGTTGTTGTTGTTGTTCTACGGACTAGAGCCATCCGGTTTATATAGACACCGGAGAGGGCTAGGGTTACATAGAGTCGGTTACAATGGTAGGAGATCTACATATCCGTATCGCCAAGCTTGCCTTCCACGCCAAGGAAAGTCCCATCCGGACACGAGATGAAGTCTTCAATCTTGTATCTTCATAGTCTTGGAGTCCGGTCGATGATGATAGTCCGGCCGATGATAGTTCGGCTGATGATGGTAGTCCGGCCGATGATAGTTCGGCTGATGATGGTAGTCCGGCTATCCGGACACCCCCTAATCCAGGACTCCCTCATCTCCCATGCCTTGATCCAGCAAGGAGAGAGGGAGAGGTTGAGGAAGACTCCATCTAGCAGCAGCACAACAACGTGGTGGTGGTGGAGAAGCGTGGCAATCCTGCAGGGCTTCGCCAAGCACCGCGGGAGAGGAGAAGGGAGAGAGGTAGGGCTGCACCAGGGAGAGGTCAAAACTCATGTGTTAGCAGCCCCAAAAACCCTCAAGTATATATAGAGGGAGAGGGGGGGCTGAGCCCCCACCTAGGGTTTCACCCCTAGGGGCGGCGGCCAGCCCAATCCCATCTAGGGTGGCGGCCAAGGGGGGGGGGGAGAGGGGAAACTTGCCCCCCCAAGTTAGGTGGGTGCACCCCCTCCCCCAACCCTAGGTGCCTTGGGCCCTTGTGGGGGGGGGGCGCACCAGCCCACCTGTCTGGTCCCCTCCCACACTTGGCCCACGCAGCCCTCCGGGGCCGGTGGCCCCACTTGGTGGACCCCGGGACCCTCCCGGTGGTCCCGGTATGTTACCGATAAAACCCGAAACTTTTTCGGTGACCAAAAAAGGACTTCCCATATATAAATATTTACCTCCGGACCATTCCAGAACTCCTCGTGATGTCCGGATCTCATCCGGGACTCCGAACAACATTCGGTAACCACATACAAATTTCCTTTATAACCCTAGCGTCATCGAACCTTAAGTGTGTAGACCCTGCGGGTTCGGGAACCATGCAGACATGACCGAGACGTTCTCCGGTCAATAACCAACAGCGGGATCTGGATACCCATGTTGGCTCCCACATGTTCCACGATGATCTCATCGGATGAACCACGATGTCAAGGACTCAATCGATCCCGTATACAATTCCCTTTGTCTAGCGGTATTGTACTTGCCCGAGATTCGATCGTCGGTATACCGATACCTTGTTCAATCTCGTTACCGGCAAGTCTCTTTACTCGTTCCGTAACACATCATCCCGTGATTAACCCCTTGGTTACATTGTGCACATTATGATGATGTCCTACCGAGTGGGCCCAGAGATACCTCTCCGTTTACCAGAGTGACAAATCCCAGTCTCGATTCGTGCCAACCCAACATACACTTTTGGAGATACCTGTAGTGCACCTTTATAGCCACCCAGTTACGTTGTGATGTTTAGTACACCCAAAGCATTCCTACGGTATCCGGGAGTTGCACAATGTCATGGTCTAAGTAAAAGATACTTGACATTAGAAAAGCTTCAGCATACGAACTACACGATCTTTGTGCTAGGCTTAGGATTGGGTCTTGTCCATCACATCATTCTACTAATGATGTGATCCCGTTATCAACGACTTCCAATGTCCATGGTCAGGAAATCATAACCATCTATTGATCAACGAGCTAGTCAATTAGAGGCTTACTAGGGACATGGTGTTGTCTATGTATCCACACATGTATCTGAGTTTCCTATCAATACAATTATAGCATGGATAATAAACGATTATCATGAACAAGGAAATATAATAAAAACTAATTTATTATTGCCTCTAGGGCATATTTCCAACAGTCTCCCACTTGCACTAGAGTCAATAATCTAGTTCACATCGCCATGTGATTAACACTCACAGGTCACATCGCCATGTGACCAACATCCAAAGAGTTTACTAGTGTCATTAAACTAGTTCACATCATCATGTGATTTAGACTCAATGAGTTCTGGGGTTTGATCATGTTTTGCTTGAGAGAGGTTTTAGTCAACGGGTCTACAACACTCAGATCCGTATGTACTTCGCAAATCTCTAGGTCATATTGTAAATGCTGCTTCCACGCTCCACTTGGAGCTATTCCGAATGGTTGCTCCACTATACGTATCCGGTTTGCTACTCAGAGTCATTCGGATAGGTGTTAAAGCTTGCATCAACGTAACCCTTTACATCGAACTCTTTATCACCTCCATAATCGAGATACATATCCTTATTCCTCTAAGGATAATTTTGACCGCTATCTGGTGATCCATTCCTGGATCATTCTTGTACCCCTTGACTGACTCATGGCAAGGCACACTTCCGGTGCGGTACACAACATAGCATACTATAGAGCCTACGTCTGAAGCATAGGAGACGACCTTCGTCCTTTCTCTATTCTGCCGTGGTCGAGCTTTAACTCTTAACTTCATACCTTACAACTCAGGCAAGAACTCCTTCTCTGACTGATCCATCTTGAACACCTTCAAGATCATGTCAAGGTATGTGCTCATTTGAAAGTACCATTTAGCGTTTTTGATCTATCCTCATAGATCTTGATGCTAAATGTTCAAGTAGCTTAATCCAGGTTTTCCATTGAAAAACACTTTTCAAATAACCCTATATGCATTCCAGAAATTCTACATCATTTCTGATCAATAATATGTCAACAACATATACTTATCAGAAATTCTATAGTGCTCCCACTCACTTCTTTGGAAATACAAGTTTCTCATAAACTTTTGTATAAACCCAAAATCTTTGATCATCTCATCAAATCGTATATTCCAACTCCGAGATGCTTACTCCAGTCCTAAGAAGGATTGCTGGAGCTTTGCATACTTATTAGCGTCTTTTCAGGATTGACAAAACTTTCTGGTTGTATCACATACAACCTTTCCTCAAGTATAACATCGAGGAAACAATGTTTCGACATCCTATCTGCAAGATTTCATAAATCATGCAGTAATTGCTAATATAATTCCAACAGACTCTTAGCATCGCTACGAGTGAGAAAGTCTCATCGTAGTCAACTCCTTGAACTTGTCAGAAAACATCTTAACGACAAGTCGAGCTTTCTTAATGGTGATACTTACCATCATTGTCTGTCTTTCTTTTAAAATCGATCTGTAGCCAACGGCCTTACGACCATCAAGTATTTATTCCAAAGTCATGGATCCTCTCTCGGATTTTATGGCCTCGAGCCATTCGTTGGAATCCAGGCCCACCATCTCTTCTCCATAGCTCGTAGATTCATTGTTGTCCAACAACATGACCTCTAAGACAGGATTGCGTACCACTCTGAAGTAGTATGCATCCTTGTCGACCTACGAGGTTTGGTAGTGACTTGATCCGAAGTTTCATGATCACTATCATAAGCTTCTACTTCAATTGGTGTAGGTGCCACAGGAACAACTTCTTGTGCCCTGGTACACACCGGTTGAAGTGATGGTTCAATAACCTCATCAAGTCTCCACCATCCTCCCACTCAATTCTTTCGAGACAAACTATTCCTCGATAAAGGACCCGATTCAAGAAACAATCCCTATTGCTTTCGGATCTGAATTAGGAGGTATACCCAACTATTTTGGGTGTCCTATGAAGATGCATTTTATCCGCTTTGGGTTCGAGCTTATCAACCTGAAACTTTTTCACATAAGCGTCACAGCCCCAAACTTTTAAGAAACGACAACTTGGGTTTCTCCAAACGGTGTCGTCTCAACGGAATTACGTGGTACCCTATTAAAGTGAGTGCGGTTGTCTCTAATGCCTAACACATGAACAATAGTGGTAATTCGATAAGAGACATCATGGTACGCACCATATCCAATAGGGTGCAACTATGATGTTCGGACACACCATCACACTATGGTGTTCCAGGCGGTATTAATTGTGAAACAATTTCCACAATGTCTTAATTGCGTGCCAAAGCTTGTAACTCAGATACTCATCTCTATGATCATATCATAGACATTTTATCCTCTTGTCACGATGATCTTCACCTTCACTCTGAAATTACTTGAACAGTTCAATAATTCAGACTTGTGTTTCATCAAGTAAATATACTCAACATCTACTCGAATCATCTGTGAAGTAAGAACATAACGATATTCACTGCATGCCTCAGCACTCATTGGACTGCATGCATCAAAATGTGTTACTTCCAACAAGTTGCTATCTTGTTCCATTTTACTGAAAAACGAGGCTTTTAAGTCATCTTGCCCATGTGGTATGATTTGCATATCTCAAGTGATTCAAAATCAAGTGAGTCCAAACGATCCATCTGCATGGAGTTTCTTCATGCGTATACACCAATAGACATGGTTCGCATGTCTCAAACTTTCCAAAAATGAGTGAGTCCAAAGATCCATCAACATGGAGCTTCTTCATGCGTTTTATACCAATATGACTTACACGGCAGTGCCACAAGTAAGTTGTACTATCATTACTATCTTATAGTTTTGGCATGAAAATGTGTATCACTACGATCGAGATTCAATATACCATTCCTTTAGGTGCAAGACCATTGAAGGTATTATTCAAATAAATAGAGTAACCATTATTCTCCTTAAATGAATAACCGTATTGCGATAGACATAATCCAATCATGTTTATGCTCAACGCAAACACCAAATGACAATTATTCAGGTTTAATACTAATCTTGATGGTAGAGGGAGCGTGCGATGTTTGATCACATCAAACTTGGAAACACTTCCAACACATATCGTCAGCTCACCTTTAGCTAGTCTCCGTTTATTCCGTAGCCTTTTATTTCGAGTTACTAACACTTAGCAACCAAACCGGTATCTAATACCCTAGTGCTACTAGGGGTACTAGTAAAGTACACATTAACATAATGTATATCCAATATACTTCTATCGACCTTGCCAGCCTTCTCATCTACCAAGTATCTAGGGTAATTCTGCTCCAGCGGCTGTTCCCCTTATTACAGAAGCACTTAGTCTCGGGTTTGGGTTCAACCTTGGGTTTCTTCACTAGAGCAGCAGCTGATTTGCCGTTTCATGAAGTATCCCTTCTTGCCCTTGCCCTTCTTGAAACTAGTGGTTTCACCAACCATCAACAATTGATGCTCCTTCTTGATTTCTACTTTCGCGGTGACAAACATCGCGAATACCTCAAGGATCATCATATCTATCCCTGATATGTTATTGTTCATCACGAAGCTCTAGCAGCTTGGTGGCAATGACTTTGGAGAAACATCACTATCTCTGGAAGATCAACTCCCACTCGATTCAAGTGATTGTCGCACTCAGACAATCTAAGCACAAGCTCAACGATTGAGCTTTTCTCCCTTAGTTTGCAGGCTAAGAAAATCGTCGGAGGTCTCATACCTCTTGATGTGGGCACGAGCCTGAAATCCCAATTTCAGCCCTCGGAACATCTCATATGTTCCGCGACGTTTCGAAAACGTCTTTGGTGCCTCAACTCTAAACCATTTAACTGAACTATCATGTAGTTATCAAAACGTGTATGTCCGATGTTCGCAACATCCACAGACGATGTTTGGGGTTTAGCTCACTAAGCGGTGCATTAAGGACATAAGCATTCTACTGTCCGCATAATCGCTACTGTCAACTTTCAACTATATTTTCTCTAGGAACATATCTAAACAGTGGAACTAAAGCGCGAGCTTATGACATAATTTGCAAAGATCTTTTGACTATGTTCAGGATAATTAAGTTCATCTTATGAACTCCCACTCAGATAGACATCCCTCTAGTCATCTAAGTGATTACATGATCCGAGTCAACTAGGCCGTGTCCGATCATCACGTGAGACGGACTAGTCATCATCGGTGAACATCTTCATGATCGTATCTACTATACAACTCATGCTCGACCTTTCGGTCTCTTGTGTTCCGAGGCCATGTCTGTACATGCTAGGCTCGTCAAGTTAACCTAAGTGTTTCGCGTGTGTAAATCTGGCTTACACCCGTTGTATGTGAACGTAAGAATCTATGACACCTGATCATCACGTGGTGCTTCGAAACGACGAACTTTCGCAACGGTGCACAGTTAGGGGGAACACTTTTATTGAAATTTTAATGAGGGATCATCTTATTTACTACCGTCGTTCTAAGCAAATAGGATGCATAAACATGATAAACATCACATGCAATCAAATAGTGACATGATATGGCCAATATCACATTGCTCCTTTTGATCTCCATCTTCGGGGCTCCATGATCATCATCGTCACCGTCATGACACCATGATCTCCATCATCATGATCTCCATCATCGTGTCTTCATGAAGTTGTCTCGCCAACTATTACTTCTACTACTATGGCTACCGGTTAGCAATAAAGTAAAGTAATTACATGGCGTTGTATAATGACACGCAGGTCATACAATAAATAAAGACAACTCCTATGGCTCCTGCCGGTTGTCATACTCATCGACATGCAAGTCGTGATTCCTATTACAAGAACATGATCAATCTCATACATCACATATCATTCATCACATTCTTCTTGGCCATATCACATCACATAGAATACCCTGCAAAAACAAGTTAGACGTCCTCTAATTGTTGTTTGCATGTTTTACGTGGCTGCTATGGGTTTCTAGCAAGAACGTTTCTTACCTACGCAAAACCACAACGTGATATGCCAATTGCTATTTACCCTTCATAAGGACCCTTCTCATCGAATCCGTTCCGACTAAAGTGGGAGAGACTGGCACCCGCTAGCAACCTTATGCACCAAGTGCATGTCAGTTGGTGGAACCTGTCTCACGTAAGAGTACGTGTAAGGTCGGTCCGGGCCGCTTCATCCCACAATACTGTCGAAACAAGATTGGACTAGTAATGGTAAGCATATTGAACAAAATCAACGCCCACAACTACTTTGTGTTCTACTCGTGCAAAGAATCTACGCAATAGACCTAGCTCATGATGCCACTGTTGGGGAATGTAGCAGAAATTCAGAATTTTCCTACGAGTCACGAAGATCTATCTATGGAGAGACCGGCAACGAGGGGAAGGAGAGTGCATCTACATAACCTTGTAGATCGCTAAGCGGAAGCATTCAAGAGAACGGGGTTGAAGGAGTCGTACTCGTCGTGATCCAAATCACCGGAGATCCTAGTGCCGAACGGACGACACCTCCGCGTTCAACACACGTACAGCCCGGTGACGTCTCCCATGCCTTGATCCAGCAAGGAGAGAGGGAGAGGTTGAGGAAGACTCCATCCAGCAGCAGCACAACGGCGTGGTGGTGGTGGAGGAGCATCGCAATCCTGCATGGCTTCGCCAAGCACCGCAGGAGAGGAGAAGGGAGAGAGGTAGGGCTGCGCCAGGGAGAGGTCAAAACTCATGTGTCAGCAGCCCCGAAAACCCTCAAGTATATATAGGGGGAGAGGGGGGGCTGCGCCCCCACCTAGGGTTTCACCCCTAGGGGCGGCGGCCAGCCCAATCCCATCTAGGGTGGCGGCCAAGGGGGGCGGGGAGAGGGGAAACTTGCCCCCCCAAGTTAGGTGGGTGCGCCCCCTCCCCCAACCCTAGGCGCCTTGGGCCCTTGTGGGGGGGGGGGGGGGCGCACCAGCCCACTTGGGGCTGGTCCCCTCCCACACTTGGCCCATGCAGCCCTCCGGGGCCGGTGGCCCCACTTGGTGGACCCCGGGACCCTCCCGGTGGTCCCGGTACGTTACCGATAAAACCCAAAACTTTTCCGGTGACCAAAACAGGACTTCCCATATATAAATCTTTACCTCCGGACCATTCCGGAACTCCTCGTGATGTCCGAGATCTCATCCGGGACTCCGAACAACATTCGGTAACCACATACAAATTTCCTTTATAACCCTAGCGTCATCGAACCTTAAGTGTGTAGACCCTACGGGTTCGGGAACCATGCAGACATGACCGAGACGTTCTCCGGTCAATAACCAACAGCGGGATCTGGATACCCATGTTGGCTCCCACATGTTCCATGATGGTATCATCGGATGAACCACGATGTCAAGGACTCAATCGATCCCGTATACAATTCCCTTTGTCTAGCGGTATTGTACTTGCCCGAGATTCGATCGTCGGTATACCAATACCTTGTTCAATCTCATTACCTGCAAGTCTCTTTACTCGTTCCGTAACACATCATCCCGTGATCAACCCCTTGGTCACATTGTGCACATTATGATGATGTCCTACCGAGTGGGCCCAGAGATACCTCTTCGTTTATCGGAGTGACAAATCCCAGTCTCGATTCGTGCCAACCCAACAGACACTTTTGGAGATACCTGTAGTGCACCTTTATAGCCACCCAGTTACGTTGTGACGTTTAGTACACCCAAAGCATTCCTACGGTATCCGGGAGTTGCACAATCTCATGGTCTAAGGAAAAGATACTTGACATTAGAAAAGCTTCAGCATACGAACTACACGATCTTTGTGCTAGGCTTAGGATTGGGTCTTGTCCATCACATCATTCTGCTAATGATGTGATCCCGTTATCAACGACATCCAATGTCCATGGTCAGGAAATCGTAACCATCTATTGATCAACGAGCTAGTCAATTAGAGGCTTACTAGGGACATGGTGTTGTCTATGTATCCACACATGTATTTGAGTTTCCTATCAATACAATTATAGCATGGATAATAAACGATTATCATGAATAAGGAAATATAATAATAACTAATTTATTATTGCCTCTAGGGCATATTTCCAACATGTATATGATAAGCCCCGTTGTCATTTGCAAATATCCGCACTAGTGCAAAAACATACATACATGTGCAAAATTTCTACACTAATTATTCTTCCATACACCATATATGTGCATACAATTTTCTACAATACCATACGTCATATTTTTGCACTAATTCTTCCAGACACCATATATGTGCGTACATATCCTAACCAAATTCATAGCACTTTCATAAAAATCCTATGTCATACATATTCGAAGCCATACATATCCTAAATCACACTAATCCCTACATTATCACACCAAAATTCACTATCCATTTCAAGAAAAGGATGAACTAGGGTTTCACCCAAATCAATCAAATGTAGAGATTTCAACCAATAGAAAGAGGGGAAAGGGAGGAGAATGCCTTGAGGATTCGAAGGGCAACCGGATCCACCGATTTTTGTCTCAGATCTGCAGCATTTGAGTGGGGAGAGGGAGGGGCGATTTGAGGGGCACCATGGGTGTGGGGAGAGAACAGATAGGGGAAAGAACAGAGGGCTCGGGCGCGATATGGTGAATAGGTATGGCACCCCAGGCCGGGGCATCGTGGTGCAGCCCATGGCGCCCTGGGCCGAGGCGTCATGGGCCCAAGGCCAGGCCTACCTGGCACTTAGCGCCGAGGCGCATGGTGCCTTTGACCGGGGCGTTATGGTATCTAGCATGGTGCCCCGGGCACGGGTGTCATGCGTGTAGGGCCATTTTATGAAATATTTTTAAAAGAGAGCCATTTTGTGCTGAACTTTAGTCAAAGGGCCAGTTTTGTGATTTTCATGTTTACCTACAATTAAGGATGACAATTTTACCCATGGACATGGATATCCATGGATATCCGACCCGAATGGATAGGATTTGGATATGCTTTTGTGTCCATGGGCGGCACCCAAACCCGACCCGATTGCTTATGGGTAGGGCATGGACATAATCTTGTACTCGTGGGTATATCCAAACCCAACCCGATAGTATGACTTAGTGGGCAAAAAATTGGTATCCCTACCCCACAGTCACATGTCCCATTGCGATCTTACACTTTGTTATCTAAAACATGCAAAAGAAATTACACAATCCCCATCATAACTTTTATTAGTTGACATTCAATCCCCACCGTAACATACTCCAATGCCCCTTCCCTTTTTTTATCTCCTTGTTAAATGACTCGTTAGTGTGTTATGTATTATTTATATGTTTTGAGAGGACCCAATGGATATCTAGTGGGTATGGACATTCATTAGATTTGGACATGGACACTATTTTTCACCCATGGATTTTTTCAAGGGCGGGCAAAGACTGCCTTCATGGATAGGGATATGGATTTGATATTGTTAAACCCGATCCAAACCCGACCCATTGCCATCCTTACCTACAATGTCATAGAATTTTCTTCTTAGTACGTATAGTACTACTAGGTACTAGGATTTGTGAGATTACATGCATTCAGAAAATATTCAAAACAAGTGGCAACACACATCCATGCGCTGTATAAAACCCCGGACCCAGAAGACTAATGTATGTGTAAAGTTGAATAAGAACATAAATAAATTCAATTTAGCGACAGTAGGCACCAAAAATCTTCACATTTACATATGATTTTTTTACTTAAAAATTCGCTAAGCGGCCTTTACATAATGCTAGACATATGCTAGGGCCTTCTAGTCCTCATCGTCATCCTTGTCCTCGAGCTCATGGAGGACGTCATCCTAGTCGAGCACCAGACCAAGCCTGTAGCCACACGCACACTCTTCCTAGAGCCCGGCCTCCTCAGCGGTCGACGAATGAGGAGCTCGATCTGCCGCTTCTCCTCCAACATGTCGTCATCTTATATTTAAAAATACCCCCTTATATGATAATTCATATACTAAAAACTATTCATGTTTTTTATAAAAAGAAGTGTGAATAATGTTATTCATCTATGTCCAGATAAAAATATATATAGCTCCAAAAAAATTCCACATCAAAAAGGTGAAAAATATAAATATAATCTCTTACTAGGGTTCCTTTGCCTCCCGTCGGCCCCGTCATCGGTCCGCCTCGTCCCCGATGGCCGTAGGGCCACAGCGGCGCGGTGGATACCGGCCCTTTCCGGCAGGAGGAGTAAATAGCATAAAACTACCACAATTCGCGTTAGGGTTGGTTGTGGTGTCTGGGTCGGGGTGTCGTGTCGGGGTCGGGGTGTGGTGTCTGGGTCGGGGTGTCTGGGTCAGGGGGTTAGGGTGTCGGGGTGTCATGTCAGGGTCGGGGTGTCGGGGTGTGGTGTCGGGGTCGGGGTGTCGTGTCGGGGTGTCGGGATGTCGTTTCGGGGTCGGGGTGTCGGGGTGTGGTGTCGGGGTCGGGGTGTCTGGGTCAGGGGGTCAGGGTGTTGGGGTGTCGTGTCGGGGTCGGGGTGTCAGGGTGTGGTGTCGGGGTCGGGGTGTCGGGGTCAGGGGGTCAGGGGCTCGGGGTGTCGTGTCGGGGTCGGGGTGTGGTGTCGGGGTCGGGGTGTCTGGGTCAGGGGGTCAGGGTGTCGGGGTGTCGTGTCGGGGTTGGGGTGTCGGGGTGTGGTGTCGGGGTCGGGGTGTCGTGTCGGGGTGTCGTGTCGGGGTCGAGGTGTCGTGTCGGGGTGTCGTGTCGGGGTCGGGGTGTCGGGGTGTGGTGTCGGGGTCGGGGTGTCGGGGTCGGGGTGTCGTGTCGAGGTGTCGGGGTGTCTGGGTGTGCTGTCGGGGTCGGAGTGTCTGGGTCAGGGGGTTAGGTGGTCGGGGTGTCGGGGTGTGGTGTCGGGGTGTCGGGGTGTCGGGGTGTTTTTTCTACTTCTTTTACTTCTTTTCTTTTCTTCTTTTCTTCTTCTTCTACTTCTTCTACTTCTTTTCTTCTTCTTATTTTTTCATCTTTTTTCTACTTCTTATACTTCTTTTCTTTTCTTCTTCTTCTACTTCTTCTACTTATTTTCTTCTTCTTCTTCTTTTCTTCTACATATTCTTTTTCTTCTTTTCTTCTTCTTCTTTTTTCATCTTTTTTCATCTAAAACCCATGCACTAAATCTAACACTAACACATATGTAGCACTAAATCTAACACTAACACTAACACATATGTAGCACTAAATCTAACACTAACAACTAAACAGCAAAAACAAAGAAAAACAAGAAAAAAGAATACTCACAGGAGCCGGGGCGACGCTGGCGCCGGGGTGGTGGGCGGGTGGGTGGGCGGCGGGGCTCCGGGGCAGTGGGACGGTTGGGCGGGTGGGCGAGGGGGTGGTGGCGGGGGTGGCGGGGGCAGGGGCGGTGGCGGTGGCGGCGCGGTGGGTGGATCTGGGCGTCGGGGAGGAGAGAGTAACGAGCGGGGGGGGGGGGGGCTCGTCCGTTAGTTAGGTTAGTTAGGTTAGCCTTTGCCGTCCGCCCTGCCTTTGCCGTCCGCTTTTTGTTTCTCTTTGCCGTCTGCTGTGGACGACAAAGAGGGGGGACCTTAAGTTTTTTCTAATCAGATCGTTAGTGGGTGCCACCTCCCTCTTTGCCGTCAGCCAGCGGACATGAAAGATTCTTTGCCGTCAGCCAGCGGACGACAAAGAAATGGCAGATGGCAAAGACCTTCTTTGCCGTCTACTTCTTGGCAGCTGATGGCAAAGACCTTCTTTGCCGTCCGCTAGCTGATGGCAAAGAACTGGCAGACGGCAAAATCCCTGATTCCAGTAGTGATGGTGATGCATAGCAACGAGAGGGGAGAGTGTGTCCACGTACCCTCGTAGACCGAAAGCGGAAGCGTTAGCACAACGTGGTTGATGTAGTCGCACGTCTTCACGGCCCGACCGATCAAGCACCGTAAGCATGGCACCTCCGAGTTCTAGCACACGTTCAGCTCGATGACGTCCCTTGAACTCCAATCCAACCGAGCTTTGAGGGAGAGTTCCATCAGCACGACGGCGTGGTGACGATGATGATGTTCTACCGACGCAGGGCTTCACCTAAGCACCACTACAATAATATCGAGGTGGATTATGGTGGAGGGGGGCACCGCACACGGCTAGATCCAAGGGATCAATTGTTGTGTCTATGGGGTGCCCACCTCCCCCGTATATAAAGGAGTGGAGGAGGGGGCCGGCCAAGGGGAGGAGGCGCGCCCAAGGGGGGAGTCCTACTCCCACCGGGAGTAGGACTCCTCCTTTTCCTATTTGGAGAGGGAGAGGCAAGGAAGAGGAAGGAGGGAGGAAGGAAAGGGGGGGGGCGTCCCCCCTCCCAATTCGGATTGGGCTTTGGGGGGGGGGGCGCCCCCTCCCTTGCTCCTTTCCCCTCCTTTCCACTGAAGCCTACTAAGGCCCATATACCTCCCGGGGGGTTCCGATAACCTCCCGGAGCTCCGATATTGTCCCAATCTCACCAGGAACCATTCCGGTGTCCAAATATAGTCGTCCAATATATCGATCTTTATGTCTCGACCATTTGGAGACTCCTCGTTATGTCCGTGATCACATCTCGGACTCCGAACAACCTTCGGTACATCAAAACACATAAACTCATAATATAACCGTCATCTAACTTTAAGCGTGCGGACCCTACGGGTTCGAGAACTATGTAGACATGACCGAGACATGTCTCCGGTCAATAACCAATATCGGAACCTGGATGCTCATATTGGCTCCTACATATTCTACGAAGATCTTTATTGGTCAAACCGCAAAACAACATACGTTGTTCCCTTTGTCATCAGTATGTTACTTGCCCGAGATTTGACCGTCGGTATCTCAATACCTTGTTCAATCTCGTTATCGGCAAGTCTCTTTACTCGTTCCGTAATACATCATCCCGCAACTAACTCATTAGTTGCAATGCTTGCAAGGCTTATATTGATGTGCATTACCGAGTGGGCCCAGAGATACCTCTCCGACAATCGGAGTGATAAATCCTAATCTTGAAATACGCCAACCCAACAAGTACCTTTGGAGACACCTGTAGAGCACCTTTATAATCACCCAGTTACGTTGTTACGTTTGGTAGCACACAAAGTGTTCCTCCGGTAAACGGGAGTTGCATAATCTCATAGTCATAGGAACATGTATAAGTCATGAAGAAAGCAATAACAACATACTAAATGATCAAGTGCTAAGCTAACAGAATGGGTCAAGTCAATCAGATCATTCTCCTAATGATGTGATCCCGTTAATCAAATGGCAACTCTTTGTCCATGGCTAGGAAACATAACCATCTTTGATTAATGAGCTAGTCAAGTAGAGGCATACTAGTGACACTCAGTTTGTCTATGTATTCACACATGTATCATGTTTCCGGTTAATAAAATTCTAGCATGAATAATAAACATTTATCATGAAATAAGGAAATAAATAATAAGGGGGGGGGGGGGGGGGCGCCCCCTCCCTTGCTCCTTTCCCCTCCTTTCCACTGAAGCCTATTAAGGCCCATATACCTCCCGGGGGGTTCCGATAACCTCCCGGAGCTCCGATATTGTCCCAATCTCACCCGGAACCATTCCAGTGTCCAAATATAGTCGTCCAATATATCGATCTTTATGTCTCGACCATTTCGAGACTCCTTGTTATGTTCATGATCACATCTGGGACTCCGAACAACCTTCGATACATCAAAACACGTAAACTCATAATATAACCGTCATCGAACTTTAAGCGTGCGGACCCTACGGGTTCGAGAACCATGTAGACATGACCAAGACATGTCTCTGGTCAATAACAAATATCGGAACCTGGATGCTCATATTGGCTCCTACATATTCTACGAAGATCTTTATTGGTCAAACCGCATAACAACATACATTGTTCCCTTTGTCATCAGTATGTTACTTGCCCGAGATTTGACCATCGGTATCTCAATACCTAGTTCAATCTCGTTACCGACAAGTCTCTTTACTCGTTCCGTAATACATCATCCGCAACTAACTCATTAGTTGCAATGCTTGCAAGGCTTATATTGATGTGCATTACCGAGTGGGCCCAGAGATACCTCTCCGACAATCGGAGTGACAAATCCTAATCTTGAAATACGCCAACCCAACAAGTACCTTTGGAGACACCTGTAGAGCACCTTTATAATCACCCAGTTATGTTGTGACGTTTGGTAGCACACAAAGTGTTCCTCCGGTAAACGGGAGTTGCATAATCTCATAGTCATAGGAACATGTATAAGTCATGAAGAAAGCAATAACAACATACTAAATGATCAAATGCTAAGCTAACAGAACGGGTCAAGTCAATCACATCATTCTCCTAATGATGTGATCCCGTTAATCAAATGACAACTCTTTGTCCATGGCTAGGAAACATAACCATCTTTGATTAATGAGCTAGTCAAGTAGAGGCATACTAGTGACACTCAGTTTGTCTATGTATTCACACATGTATCATGTTTCTGGTTAATAAAATTCTAGCATGAATAATAAACATTTATCATGAAATAACAAAATAAATAATAACTTTATTATTGCCTCTAGGGCATATTTTCTTCAGTCCCCCACTTGCACTAGTGTCAATAATCTAGTTCACATCATCATGTGATTCAACACCAATATTCACATCTATATGGGATTAACACCCATAGTTCACATCGTCATGTGACCAACACCCGAAGGGTTTACTAGAGTCAATAACCTAGTTCACATCACTACGTGATTAACACCCAAAGAGTACTAAGGTATGATCATGTTTTGCTTGTGAGAGAAGTTTAGTCAACGGGTCTGCCACATTCAGAGCCGTATGTATTTTGCAAAATTCTATGTCTACAATGCTCTGCACGGAGCTACTCTAGCTAATTGCTCCCACTTTTAGTATGTATCCAGATTGAGACTTAGAGTCATGTGGATCGGTGTAAAAGCTTGCATCGATGTAACTCTTTACGACGAACTCTTTTTATCACCTCCATAATCGAGAAACATCTCCTTAGTCCTCACTAAGGATATTCTTGACCGCTGTCCAGTGATCTACTCTTAGATCAAAATTGCATTCCTTTGCCAAACTCAGAGCAAGGTATACAATAGGTCTGGTACACAACATAGCATACTTTATAGAACCCATGACTAAGGCATAGGGAATGACTTTTCATTCTCTTTCTGTTTTCTTCCATGGACGGGTTTTGAGTCTTACTCAACTTCACACCTTGCAACACAGGCAAGAACTCTTTCTTTGACTGTTCCATTTTGAACTACTTCAAAATCTTGTCAATGTATGTACTCATTGAAAAATCTTATCAAGCGTCTTGATCTATCTCTATAGATCTTGATGATCAATGTGTAAGCAGCTTCACTGAGGTCTATCTTTGAAAAACTCCTTCCAAACACTCCTTTATGCTTTCCAAAAAATTCTACATCTTTTCCGATCAATAATATGTCATTCACATATACTTATCAGAAAGGCTGTAGTGCTCCCACTCACTTTCTTGTAAATACAGGCCTTTCCAAAAGTATGTATAAAACCATATGCTTTGATCAACTCATCAAAGCGTATATTCCAACTCCGAGATGCTTGCACCTGTCCATTGATGGATCGCTGGAGCTTGCACATTTTGTTAGCACCTTTCGGATCGACAAAACCTTCTGGTTGCATCATATACAACCCTTCTTCCAGAAATCCATTCAGGAACACAGTTTTGATATCCATTTGCCAGATTTCATAAAATGTGGCAATTGCTAACATGATTCGAACAGACTTAAGCATCGTTACGTGTGAGAAAATCTCATCGTATTCAACACCTTGAACTTGTCGAAAACCTTTCGCAACAAATCGAGCTTTGTAGATAGTAACACTACTATCAGTGTCCGTCTTCCTCTTGAAGATCCGTTTATTTAACTTGGCTTGCTGATCATCGAGCAAGTCAACCAAAGTCCATACTTTGTTCTCATACACGGATCCTATCTCAGATTTTATGGCCTCAAGCCATTTCGCGGAATCTGGGCTCATCATCGCTTCCTCATAGTTCGTAGGTTCATCATGGTCTAGTAACATGACTTCCAGAATAGGATTACTGTACCACTCTGGTGTGGATCTTATTCTGGAAGAACTACGAGGTTCAGTAGCAACTTGATCTGAAGTTTCATGATCATCATCATTAACTTCCTCACTAATTGGTGTAGGAATCACTGGAACTGTCTTCTGTGATGAACTACTTTCCAATAAGGGAGAAGGTACAATTACCTCATCAAGTTCTATTTTCCTCCCACTCACTTTCGAGAGAAACTCCTTCTCTAGAAAGGATCCATTCTTAGCAACAAATATTTTGCCTTCGGATCTGTGATAGAAGGTGTACCCAACAGTTTCCTTTGGGTATTATATGAAGAGGCACTTCTCCGATTTGGGTTCGAGCTTATCAGGTTCAAACTTTTTCACATAAGCATCACAGCCCCAAACTTTAAGAAACGACAAATTTGGTTTCTTGCCAAACCACAGTTCATAAGGCATCATTTCAACAGATTTTGATGGTGCCCTATTTAAAGTGAATGCAACTGTCTCTAATGCATAACCCAAAATGATAGTGGTAAATTGGCAAGATACATCATAGATCGCACCATATCCAACAAAGTGCGGTTATGACGTTCGGACACACCATTACGCTGTGGTGTTCCATGTAGCGTGAGTTGTGAAACTATTCCACGTTGTTTTTACATGAAGGCCAAACTCGTAACTCAAATATTCTCCTCTACGATCAGATTGTAGAAACTTTATTTTCTTGTTATGATGATTCTCCACTTCACTCTGAAATTCTTTGAACTTTTCAAATGTTTCAGACTTTTTGCTTCATTAAGTAGATATACCCATGTCTGCTCAAATCATCTGTGAAGGTTAGAAAATAACGATACCCGCCACGATCATTAATACTCATTGGTCTGCATACATCAGTATGTATTATTTCCAACAAGTCAGTAGCTCGTTCCATTGTTCTGGAGAACGGAGTTTTAGTCATCTTGCCCAAAAGGCACGATTCGCAAGCATCAAATGATTCATAATCAAGTGATTCCAAAAGTCCATCTTAATGGAGTTTCTTCATGCGCTTTACACCGATATGACCCAAACAGCAGTGCCACAAATAAGTTGCACTATCATTATCAACTTTGCATCTTTTGACATCAATATTATGAATATGTGTATCACTACGATCGTGATCCAACAAACTATTTTCATTGGGTGTATGACCATCGAAGGTTTTATTCATATAAACAGAACAACAATTATTCTCTGACTTTAAAGGAATAATCGTATTGCAATAAACATGATCAAATCATATTTATGCTCAACGCACACGCCATATAACAATTATTTAGGTTTAACACTAATCCCGAAAGTATAGGGAGTGTGCGATGATGATCATATCAATCTTGGAACCACTTCCAACACACATCGTCACATCACCCTCAACTAGCCTTTGTTTATTCTGCAACTCCTGTTTCGAGTTACTAGTTTTTAGCAACCGGACAAGTATCAAATACCCAGGGGCTACTAAACACTAGTAAGGTACACATCAATAACCTGTATATCAAATATACCCTTGTTCATTTTGCCATCTACTTATCCACTAAATATTCAGGGTATTTCCGTTTCCAGTGACCATTTCCTTTGCAGTAGAAGCACTCAGTTTCAGGATTTGGTCCAACTTTGGGCTTCGGGAGTGACAACTTGCTTGCCATTCTGCTTGAAGTTCCCTTTCTTTCCCTTTGCCCTTTTCTTGAAACTAGTGATCTTGTCAATCATCAACACTTGATGCTCTTTTCTTGATTTCTACCTTCGTCGATTTTAGCATCACGAAGAGCTCAGGAATCATTTTCGTCATCCCTTGCATTATAGTTCATCACAAAGTTCCAGTAAACTTGGTGATGTTGACTAGAGAACTCTGCCAATCACTATCTTATCTGGAAGATTAACTCCCACTTGATTCAAGCAATTGTAGTACTTAGACAATCTAAGCACTTGCTCACTAGTTGAGCAATTCTCCTCCATCTTTTAGCTATAGAACTTGTTGGAGACTTCATATCTCTCAACTCGGGTATTTGCTTGAAATATTAACTTCAACTCCTGGAACATCTCATATGGTCCATGACGTTCAAAATGTCTTTGAAGTCCCGATTCTAAGCCGTTAAGCATGGTGCACTAAACTATCAAGTAGTCATCATATTGAGCTAGCCAAACGTTCATAACGTCTGCATCTGCTCCTATAATAGGTCTGTCAACTAGCGGTGCATCCTGGACATAATTCTTCTGTGCAGCAATGAGGATACACCTTAGATCACGGATGAGGGAGTCCTGGATTATGGGGTGTCCGGATGGCTGGACTATGACCTTTGGCCGGACTCCCGGACTATGAAGATACAAGATTGAAGACTTCGTCCCGTGTCCGGATAGGACTTTCCTTGGCGTGGAAGGCAAGCTTGGCGATATGATATGAAGATCTCCTCCCATTGTAACCGACTCTATGTAACCCTAGCCCTCTCCGGTGTCTATATAAACCGGAGAGTTTTAGTCCGTAGGACGAACAACAATCATACCATAGGCTAGCTTCTAGGGTTTAGCCTCTCTAATCTCATGGTAGATCAACTCTTGTACTACCCATATCATCAATATTAATCAAGCAGGAGTAGGCTTTTACCTCCATCGAAAGGGACCGAACCTGGGTAAAAACATCGTGTCCCTTGTCTCCTGTTACCATCCACCTAGACGCACAGTTCGGGACCCCCTACCCGAGATCCGCCGGTTTGTACACCGACATTGGTGCTTTCATTGAGAGTTCCTCTGTGTTTCACCGTCAGGAAGGATGCCTTACCCCGTCTTTAAAGACAACACTGTTGCTAAAGGAGCTTTGGCTGTCGGCCAAACTCTCCGACTAGGTAGTTTTTTGATGACCGCATGTTCGGCCGCCGCACCGACGATGACCTCTCGGGTCATCAAAAGCAATCTCCACATCAGCTCTGAACTTGCCGAGCAGTTAGATCCGATGGAGCTCTCTTCCCTAAACGAGCTCTTGGATCGCATCACCGCCCTGGGAGTCGCTACAGATTACGACCAGATTGGGCTTAAACCCGATCAGAGAGAGATTGACTCTCCCCAGGTCACCCACCACGTTGAAGTGGTGGAGGAACAATGCGGCGAATCTTCGCCCATCCTAAGGACCAGATGTGTCCGGATTCCTGATCCCTCCAAGTCGGGAATCCACGGAGGGGAGGACGTCGCCCAAGCCCTGAACCTAAAGTCAGGCAGCAGGCCTGTTTCATTGAATAACGTCCAAGAAAACAAGCTTCCGAGTTCGGAAATTTCTTGGCCCCCGAGTCTTAGATCGGGCAAGGTTCCGGATTTAAATCCACCCGCCCACGCAAATATAAGGGATCTATCCCAAATTCGGCAAGAGCCCGGGGAAACAGTACACCATTACTGGGCCAGATTCCTCCTGGTTAGGAACATGATAAAGGACTGCTGCGAGAGGGATGCAATTTCATTCTTCTGTAACAACTGCACGGACATCGGAATCCTCAAAGCCATAAGTCGCCGCGAAATTACAAGCTTCACCGATTTGACATCCATAGTACGAAAGTACTGTGCGAGAGAAAGCGTTCGAAAAACCGAAACAAAATTCTGGGACAATTCGACCCTGAATACAATCCCAGTCGGAAAGAAAATGCTGCATTATCGCCAAGCACCTGGGCCAAACAGCAAAAAACAAAAACCCTCTATAGGGTATGGAACCGTACTGGAGGGATGGCTCAATGGACCATGTAAAATTCATAGTACAGAGGAAGTCACACCAACTCATAGCCTTAGAGCATGTTGGATACTCCGGCAGGTGGCCAGAAGTGGCAAGGAGCTTCTAACTCCAGAATCCGCAGAGCACCACCCCAGAAATGCCAGTACGGTGTCAACAGTCTTCGAGACTTTTGCATCAAACAATGCAAGGAAATGAACGCTCCGCAGCCTTACCGATGTCTACCAAGTAGCGACAATAAACCCATGGAGTGACACGGCTATTACCTTTAATGCCAGTGACGAACCTAAATTCCGGACAGCCCGAGCACCAGCCACACTGGTCCTCAGTCCGATAGTGGACGGCTTCCGGCTTACAAAGGTACTCATGGACGGTGGCAGCGGACTGAACCTCATCTATGAGGAAACCCTGCGAAAAATGGAAATAGACTGGAGCCGCATTGAGCGAAGCAACACAACATTTAGAGGAATAATCCCCAGCTGGGAAGCGTGCTGTTTAGGGAAAATCACACTGGATGTGGTGTTCGGCACGCTGGATAATTACAGATCCGAGGAGGTCACATTTCAAGTGGCCCCGTTCAGCAGCGGATACCACACTCTGTTAGGGTGAGAAGCATTCACAATTTTTCAAGCTATACCCCATTACGGGTACATGAAGCTCAAAATGCTCGGACCCAACGGAATCATCACTCTTGCTAGTGATCCGGACACAGCACTCCGCACCGAAAACAAGACAGCCGCACTGGCCCTCGAGACATTATCCAAAGCCCTGGTGGCTGAGGAATGAACTGTGTTGCGCTCCATGGTGGACAGGGATGACGTGATACTCGACAAAAGATCCAAGTCCACCTCCTTCAAGCCGGCAGACGAAATAGTCAAGTTACAAGTCCATCCAACGGACACTACAAAAACGCCTCCATCGGGGCACAACTAAACCCTGATGTAGACGCCGCACTCAGAGAATTCCTACGAGAAAATTGGGACATTTTTGCCTGGCACCCTTCAGACATGCTAGGAATCCCACGCAGGCTGGCCGAGCAGAGCCTGAACATCCTAAAAGGATTCAAGGCCGTTAAGCAGACTCTTCGGCGTTTCTCCGAACCTAAGAGACATGCCATGGGAGAGGAGCTAGCCAAACTACTGGAAGCCAGATTCATCAGAGATATAAAATATCCGGACTGGCTAGCAAACCTGGTGATGGTACCAAAGAAGGACAAATCCTAGCGCCTATGCGTCGATTTCAAAGACCTAAATAAGGCCTGCCCAAAGGATCCCTTCCCCCTCCCCCGCATTGATCAAATCATCGACGCCACTTCAGGACACGATTCATTGTGTTTCCTCAATGCATACTCTGGCTACCACCAAATCAAGATGGCAGAGTCAGACCAAGCCGCAACGGCATTCATCACCCCATATGGCCCATTCTGCTTCAACACAATGCCCTTCAGGCTCAAAAACGCCGGCGCAACATATCAGCGCATGATTCAGACATGTCTGGCCAACCAGATCGGCAAAACGGTTGAAGCGTACATGGATGACGTGGTCGTCAAAACCAAACACGTCGAAACTCTAATAGACAACTTGAGGCTCACGTTCGATAACCTCCGAACATATGACATTAGGCTTAACCCGGAAAAATGCGTTTTTGGCGTACCAGCCAGAAAGGTTTTGGGCTTCATCATATCCGGTAGAGGAATTGAAGCAAACCCAGCCAAGATCCGAGCTCTGTCACAATTGGATATTCCAAAAGATCTCAAGCAAATACAAAAATTGACTGGATGCGTGGCGGCTCTAAGGCGCTTCATCTCCCGCTTGGGGGAAAAGGCATTACCCCTTTACCGCCTCCTCCGGCGCACCGAACACTTCGAGTGGATGGATGCCGCCACGGCCGGACTGGAAGAAATAAAAGCCATACTGGCAACAAACCCTGTCCTGGCCGCGCCGAACATCGGCGAACCAATGTTGTTATACATCGCGGCAACTCACCAAGTTGTAAGCGCAGTCCTCGTTGTCGAATGAGAAACGGACGGACACAAATTCCCTGTCCAGAAACCAGTGTACTACGTGTCCACTGTCCTCACTCCATGCAAGTACCGGTACCCGCATTACCAAAAAATAGCATACGCAGTGTTCGTGGCATCCCGGAAGCTACGACACTACTTTCAAGAGTGTTCGATAACAGTAGCCTCTGAAGTACCTCTTAACGATATCATAAACAACCGCGACGCAACAGGCCGGATTGCCAAATGGGCCATTGAGCTCCTCCCGTTCGACATAACATATAAGCCACGTCGAGCCATCAAGTCGCAAGCCTTGGCCGACTTTGTCGCTGAATGGACTGACGCCCTAAAGAGTACGACACATATTCCAACTGGACCATGCACTTTGACGGCTCCAAAATGCTGGCAGGTCTGGAGGCTGGCGTCGTCCTGACGTCCCCAACAGGAGATACAGTCCAATATGTACTCCAGATAATGTATACGGACTCCAACAATGCAGCTGAATACGAGGCCCTTCTACATGGCCTCCGGATGGCAGTCTCCATGGGCATTCAACGCCTAGAGGTGCGTGGGGATTTGAACCTCGCGATATCCCAAATAAACGGAGACTTTGATGCTAAAGATCCGAAAATGGCAGCTTACCGCAACACCGTCCTAAATATGTCAGCTTGGTTCGAAGGGCTGGAATTCCACCATATAGCCCGGGAAAATAATCAGGCAGCAGACGTCCTGGCACGCATCGACGCAAAGCGCGATGCAGTCCCCCCCCAACATTTTCCTGGAAAGGCTATTCAAGCCATCTGTACAGTGGGAAGGGGAATCCAGAATTAACAACCCGGACCAGGCCGCATCACCTGACCCCGAACACCCTGACACAATGGAAGACTCCATCAATGAAGTCACACCCTCAGCCCACGTAATAATGGCAGTAATTGCCCCGTGGACAGAACCATTCTTAGCCTACTTAACTAGGCAGGAACTCCCCGAGGACCAAAATGAGGCACGCTGCATAGTGCGGCGATCTAAAGCCTATAAAGTCCACGAAGGAGAGCTTTATAAGAAAAGCACCACCGGAGTCCTTCAAAGGTGTATCTCCGAAGAGGAAGGGCAGAACCTTCTAGCAGAAATTCATGCCGGACTCGGCGGGCACCACGCCGCAGCCCGAGCCCTTGTGAGAAAGGCCTTCCGTACCGGATTTTATTGGCCGACGGCCTGGGCAGACGCTCAGGACTTAGTCCAGCGATGCGTCGGTTGCCAATTATTCGCTAATCAAAGCCACATGCCGCCTACCGCCCTACAAACCATACCCATCACCCGGCCTTTTGCGGTCTGGGGGCTTGACGTGGTTGGACCCCTTAAAGGAGGAATCCACAAGCAAAAATATCTACTGGTCATGGTGGATAAATTCACCAAATGGATAGAGGCCAAGCCTGTTAAGACGGCCGAATTCGGACCGGTGATAGACTTCATATCCGGGGTTGTACACCGTTACGGCGTCCACCATAGCATCATTACTGACAACGGCACAAACTTTACGGCCGATGAAGTTAAATTCTGGTGCAAAAACATGGGCATTAAGCTCGATTATGCTTCAGTCTATCACCCACAAACTAACGGTCAAGTCGAGCGAGCCAACGGTCTAATCATGAGCGGCATCAAACCTAGATTAGTGTGATCCCTCAAGGAATCTAACACGCACTGGGTAGAGGAGCTTGACTCTGTACTCTGGGGGCTGCGGACCACGCCAAATCGCACTACCGGATTCACACCATTTTTCATGGTATACGGCGCAAAGGCAGTCCTGCCCTGCGACATAATTTATGACTCACCTCGCGTGCGCATGTACGAAGAAAGAGAAGCCAAGCTCGATTGGCAGGACAGCTTGGACGCATTGGAAGAGGAGCGCGACATGGCAAAGGCCCGTTTCGCATTCTATCAATAGCAGGCTCGAAGATATCAAAGCAGAGAAGTACGTGCCAAAACTTACAATGTTGGCAAACTAGTTCTACGCCTGCTGGATAGGAAAAAGGACAAACTCAAGCCCAAATGGGAGGGTCCCTTCATAATCGACCAAGTCCTGACTGGTGGAGCGTACCGTCTGCGAAATGCATCAGACAACCGACTCGAGCCGAACCCATGGAACGCAGCATGCCTACGAAGATTCTACGCCTAGCGCCGGACTCTGTGTTCGTCTCCTTCCTCTGTCACTTTCCTTTTTTTTAATTTAGCTGCCAGGTATTTTTCTCCTCCTTCTTCCCTTCTTTCTCCCAAGCCTTTAGGGGCTTGCTTGCGCGATTGTTCGCACACAATTGATGCGCCACCCGCGCTCATTATACCTGGGGTCTTATTTATCAGAAGCTTATATACACGGGCCTCATGCCCAAAACATGTGTGACACTTCCGCATGAACCTTTTATGCACCATTATATGCATCGATATGACTTAAATTTTGGCCAAGCTGGGTTGCCTGGCTCCTGTGCTTACCCCTACGTTCCCGTTTGTTCGGCTAGGTGGTAAAGGGAGCACCTCTGCGATTGTTACTGCCGGGTCAGCCGGATGTGTACCTCAGACTGGGTGAAGCCGAAAGCTAGCGTTCTTAAGGGAATATTCGGTCGGTGAACTAAAAGATGTTTTTTCATTTGTTTATTTATCTGCCCCCAGATGCTTTTCTGCTTTCTTTTCGTAGTCCGGACATGCACTTTAGGGCATGCCTCCTAGAGAAGGGAACCCCTAACGGAACTATTCTCCGTGGAAGATGTTTCTTACTAACCATGTAATATAACATAACTAGTTGGGCACTTGTCTGCTAAAGCACTTATGACCCCTACGCCTGGTCTCCATGCATGCCCCAGTTCTTACATAACCGAGAGGGTATTCAGACACACTCCGGACTATCGGGTCCAGAGGTTGAAGCGAAAAGGTCTGCAGTGACAAACGATCTACAATCCGGCTAGAAAGCATTTTACATGTCATTTTAAATTACATAGTCAATTTGACTAGGTATATTCTTCTTCAATACCATCCAACAGGCTGTCTAATTTACAGTCCTGTTGGGAATACTTGGCAGGCAGGTCTACCTAGCCATACACTAAACTGACAGGGATCTCCTTTCCGTCAGGCCCCACAGGGCCGACCTCGGCCATGTGGTTCGGGTCAGCCTTCGTGTACCAAGTCTTCACCATGGCCCAGGCCTCCCTGGCACCTTGATGGCAGGCCGATATCTTCCATAACCGGAAGCGCTCCCGCACTCCCTTCAGCTTCTCTGCAAGCTCTCCAAGGCCTTCGAGCATGGAGAGGGATGTCCACATAGCCTGGACGACGCCTAGCATCGCCTGCCGAACTCGTTCATGCAGTTGCAACAGCTCGGGAAGAAGGTCCCCCGCTGAACCGGGCATTTCCTCCGCAGGACGACCTGTCAGCATATCTGCAGACATAGCTCTGTCAATCGACTTCCTCGCCGAACTCTTTTTTCGTAGATTCGTTTAAGCACTTACTAAAAATGCCGCGTCGAAGTCGCCAATTCTCCTTTATGGAATCAGACAGCTGAGCACGAACATCCTTTAGTTCCTCGCCCAGCTGGGTATTGGCGTCTTGAAGCTTGTTCTTCTCTTGCCTCACCCTCGTCAGCACGCTCTCGCTGGCCTTTAACTGGCGCAGGAGTTGTTTCTTGTCCGGATTCACTCCGGCCCCATCTGCACTGTTATTGTCAGAATTGCACACATGCCGCACTTCACAACAGAATTATCTTTCTAAGCATATATTACCTGAGGGGGTCCCCTTGGCATTCTCTGAAGCGGCCAGTGCGGCCTCGAGTTGGGCCTTGCACTCTTCCAGCTCCTGGGACAGTTGCGTGTTCCTTTTTGTAAGATCCCGCATAACATATGATCCTTAAATCAGTTATCTTAACTGTTTCAAGTCTCGGGGGCTACTGACATATATAACCATCATATTTACTCACCCGTATGTCTTTCACATACTGCTCTATGGCTCTGGCTAGACCATTTTGAGCGGCACGGAGGTACGCATCTCCCGTATTAAAGGCATCCAACGCCTCTTGGGAAAAACATGCGTCACGAAGAACAATCTGGCGACGCCTGTGGTTCATGGCACTCTCCACCTCTGAATGGGTGGCAGATAGCCCGCCCGCGTCCTCTGTCGGAGGAACATCCGGTGCGCACCCCGTGTTCGCCTCCGCTTCCGGACCCGGCCTTGCAGCCTGGCTGGTGGATATAGTCCGGCGGACGCTCTTCTTCCACAGGAGAGCATGCCCGTTAGTATGACTTAAGGCATAAACCCTAGGCGTCAAAGTTGCGCGCTGTACTGTTGCGTCGGAGTCTCGATCCGGTCCGCACTCCTTTTTAGCCCGCCTGGCTTTAGTGGCCCTTGTTGGCTACCCGCCGCGGGCTCGGCCCTCCGCCTCAAGGATTTCCCCTGCAAAACGAAACACTATTGGTTTACGACAATTAAAATAAAGCATGGATGGATCCTCTTGAAAGTACTGGGACTTCGGTCTCGGTTACCTTTGAGGCGGGAAGTAGTTCGGGATAGTCGGCCGTAATGGCCACTAAGGTATTGTCCTTACTCAATTGGTGAAACACCCCATCAATTAGCTCCACACATAAGTCCGGGTCCTCTTGGGAGTCCGGGTCGAGGGACCGTTCCGGGTCCTCGGGTTGTGGAGGAGGTCTGTTTATCTCCTTCACAGTCTGGCGCAGCTCCTGCGTTAAAATTGCTAGACTAAGTACTCAATCATGGGAATTCGAAAACAGGTAGGCAAGTGAAAATGTTCGCTCACCCAGCTTGGAGGACTGTACATGGAGAATCCGCCCCGTGGGTTGACACGGAGGAATTCCTCTTCTTCTCCCTTGTACAAAGCGGATAAGATCTTCGTTAGAGTGGCAGCCGAATCTAGCCCCTTGCGACCGCACCGGGTGGCGTCGTCCTCCCCGTTGAAATCCCACATGGGGTGGCCTCTGTACTGAAGCGGCTGCACCCCCCACATAATGCATGTGGCCATGACCTCGATCATGGTCAGTCCGGAATGAGCCAACAACCTTATCCGGCTCATGAGGTAAAGGACGTCCCTGTCAGTTTCCCTTTGAGGGTTCCGTGGGTGCCAGCTCAGGCGTTTCTTCAACGGAGCGTTATTGAACTCAGGGAGGCCGATCCGTATAGGGTCCGGCAGGGGGACGTCGTCCATATAAAACCATTCCGAAGGCCAGTCCTCGGACGCCTTCTTTGGGGTTCCGGATAGATATCCGGTCCCGGCGATGCGCCATAGTTCGGCTCCGCCCACCTGATAAATTGACCCCTCCTGAGAGCGGGGCACAAGGTAGAACAACCTCTTCCACAGCGTGAAATGGGCCTCGATGCCCAGAAACAACTCGTAGAGGGCCACGAAGCCCGCAATATGCAGTACGGAGGCAGGCGTGAGGTTGTGTAGCTGGAGGCCGTAAAACTCCAGTAGCCCTCGGAGGAACCGATGAATTGTAAATCCGAGTCCTCTTATTAAATAAGGGACTAGGCATACCCGCTCTCCTTCAGAGGGATTGGGGACGCTCTCCGCCTGCTCTCCGCTGCTATAGGTGGAAATCCCGACTCGAACTGGGACCATATATGCTGGGGGGAGGAGCCCCTTGGATTGAAACACTACTAGCTTGCTATGTGGGACGGAACACCGCTCCCAATCTCCGGGCCGAGGGCTAGAGAGGCGAGAGCAGGAGCTGCTTCGACCGACCATGGTGGAATGGATCTCTGTCGAAAGCGCTCTGATGAATACTCGCGGAGGGAAGGTGGTGTGAATTGGATCTAAATCCCCGTCTCTTTTATGGGCGGCTCATTTACGCGGTCGGGGGGGGGGGGGGGGGTGGGGGGTAAATGAAAAAAAATACTCCCTGGCTTTTCGCATTCGTTTGATACGTGGAAGATGGTCATTATTGGGCACAGAAGCTGAGGAGAGCAGCACGTGCTAGAAGCCGGACACTATTCGACAGGTACATGGAATTTGGAGAAGAACCCGCCTTGCAATGCCGAAGACAAACCTGCGCGCCGGACTTATCGTCATTGAAGCCTGGTTCGAGGGCTACTGAGGGAGTCCTGGATTAGGGGGTATCCGGATGGCCGGACTATGACCTTTGGCCGGACTCCCGGACTATGAAGATACAAGATTGAAGACTTCGTCCCGTGTCCGGATAGGACTTTCCTTGGCGTGGAAGGCAAGCTTGGCGATATGATATGAAGATCTCCTCCCATTGTAACCGACTCTATGTAACCCTAGCCCTCTCCGGTGTCTATATAAACCGGAGAGTTTTAGTCTATAGGACAAACAACAATCATACCATAGGCTAGCTTCTAGGGTTTAGCCTCTTTGATCTCGTGGTAGATCAACTCTTGTACTACCCATATCATCAATATTAATCAAGCAGGAGTAGGGTTTTACCTCCATCGAGAGGGCCCGAACCTGGGTAAAGACATCGTGTCCCTTGTCTCCTGTTACCATACACCTAGACGCACAGTTCGGGACCCCCTACCCGAGATCTGCCGGTTTTGACACCGACAACGGACCTAGTCCGTATCATTGCTACTATCATCTTTCAACATAGTTTTCTCTAGGAACATATATAAAAACATAGGGAAGCAACAACACAAGCTATTGATCTACAACAACATAGACATGCAAAATACTATCAGGACTAAGTTCATGATAAATTAAAGTTCAATTAATCATATTACTTAAGAACTCCCACTTAGATAGATATCTCTCTAATCATCTAAGTGATCACGTGATCCAAATCAACTAAACCATAACCGATCATCACGTGAAATGGAGTAGTTTTCAATGATGAACATCACTATGTTGATCATATCTACTATATGATTCATGCTCGACCTTTCGGTCTCAGTGTTCCAAGGCCATATCTGCATACGCTAGGCTCGTCAAGTTTTACCTGAGTATTCTGCATGTGCAAAACTGGCTTGCACCCGTTGTAGATGGACATAGAGCTTATCACACCCGATCATTACGTGGTGTCTGGGCACGAGAAACTTTGGCAACGGTGCATACTCAGGGAGAACACTTTTATCTTGAAATTTAGTGAGAGATCATCTTATAATGCTACCGTCAATCTAAGCAAGATAAGATGCATAAAAGATAAACATCACACGCAATCAAAAAAATATGTGACATGATATGGCCATCATCATCTTGTGCCTTTGATCTCCATCTCCAAAGCATCGTCATGATCTCCATCGTCACCGGCATGACACCATGATCTCCATCATCTTGATCTATATCAATGTGTCGTCACATGGTCGTCTCGCCAACTATTGCTCTTGCAACTATTGCTATCGCATAGTGATAAAGTAAAGCAATTATTTGGTGCTTGCATCTTATGCAACAAAGAGACAACCATAGGGCTTCTGCTAGTTGCCGATAACTTCAACAAAACATGATCATCTCATACAACAACTTATATCTCATCACGTCTTGACCATATCACATCACAACATTCCCTACAAAAACAAGTTAGACGTCCTCTACTTTGTTGATGCAAGTTTTACGTGGCTGCTATGGGCTGAGCAAGAACCGTTCTTACCTACGCATCAAAACCACAACGATAGTTCGCCAAGTTAGTGCTGTTTTAACCTTCTCAAGGACCGGGCGTAGCCACACTCGGTTCAACTAAAGTTGGAGAAACTGACACCCGCTAGTCACCTGTGTGCAAAGCACGGCGGTAAAACTAGTCTCATGTAAGCGTACGAGTAATGTCGGTCCGGGCCGCTTCATCCAACAATACCGCTGAACCAAAGTATGACATGCTGGTAAGCAGTATGACTTGTATCGCCCACAACTCACTCGTGTTCTACTCGTGCATATAACATCAACGCATAAAACCAGGCTCGGATGCCACTGTTGGGGAACGCAGTAATTTCAAAAAAATTCCTACGCACACGCAAGATCATGTTGATGCATAGCAACGAGAGGGGAGAGTGTGTCCACGTTCCCTCGTAGACCGAAAGCGGAAGCGTTAGCACAACGCGATTGATATAGTCGTACGTCTTCATGGCCCGACCGATCAAGCACCGAAAGCACGACACCTCCGAGTTCTTGCACACGTTCAGCTCGATGACGTCCCTCGAACTCCGATCCAGCCGAGATTTGAGGGAGAGTTCCATCAGCACGACAGCGTGGTGACGATGATGATGTTCTACCGACGCAGGGCTTTGCCTAAGCACTGCTACGATAATATCGAGGTGGATTATGGTGGAGGGGGGCACCGCACACGGCTAAGAGATCCAAGGGATCAATTGTTGTGTCTATGGGGTGCCCCCTCCCCCGTATATAAAGGAGTGGAGGAGGGGGCCGGCCAAGGGGAGGAGGCGCGCCCAAGGGGGGAGTCCTACTCCCACCGGGAGTAGGACTCCTCCTTTTCCTATTTGGAGAGGGAGAGGGAAGGAAGAGGAAGGAGGGAGGAAGGAAAGGGAGGGCCGCCCCCCTCCCAATTCGGATTGGGCTTGGGGGGGGGGGGCGCCCCTCCCTTTCTCCTTTCCCCTCCTTTCCACTAAAGCCCATTAAGGCCCATATACCTCCCGGGGGGTTCCGATAACCTCCCGGAGCTCCGGTATTGTCCCAATCTCACCCAAAACCATTCCGGTGTCCAAATATAGTCGTCCAATATATCGATCTTTATGTATCGACCATTTCGAGACTCCTCGTCATGTCCGTGATCACATCTGGGACTCCGAACAACCTTCGGTACATCAAAACACATAAACTCATAATATAACCGTCATCTAACTTTAAGCGTGCGGACCCTACGGGTTCGAGAACTATGTAGACATGACCGAGACATGTCTCCGGTCAATAACCAATAGCGGAACCTGGATGCTCATATTGGCTCCTACATATTCTACGAAGATCTTTATCGGTCAAACCGCATAACAACATACGTTGTTCCCTTTGTCATCGGTATGTTACTTGCCCGAGATTTGATCGTCGGTATCTCAATACCTAGTTCAATCTCGTTACCGGCAAATCTCTTTACTTGTTCCATAATACATCATCCCGCAACTAACTCATTAGTTGCAATGCTTGCAAGGCTTATAATCCCGCAACAAGTACCTTTGGAGACACCTGTAGAGCACCTTTATAATCACCCAGTTACGTTGTGACGTTTGGTAGCACACAAAGTGTTCCTTTGATAAACGGGAGTTGCATAATCTCATAGTCATAGGAACATGTATAAGTCATGAAGAAAGCAATAGCAACATACTAAACGATCAAGTGCTAAGCTAATAGAATGGGTCAAGTCAATCACATCATTCTCCTAATGATGTGATCCCATTAATCAAATGACAACTCTTTGTCCATGGCTAGGAAACATAACCATCTTTGATTAATGAGCTAGTCAAGTAGAGGCATACTAGTGACACTCAGTTTGTCTATGTATTCGCACATGTATCATGTTTCCGGTTAATACAATTCTAGCATGAATAATAAACATTTATCATGAAATAAGGAAATAAATAATAATTTTATTATTGCCTCTAGGGCATATTTCCTTCATTAAGACCCTGTGTAAACCTTTTATCTCTTTTTGTTTTATACTTTTCTGGCATATAAAATGTCCAAGGAAGCTATCGGCATTATCTGTAAGTACACGACTCACCGTATTAGAAAGGGATATTATAGAAGCAGCTTGGTTCACATTGTATTTTGAGTTTTTTTCTCTCACCACCTGCGTTCTCTCCCCGTGTCAGATTGCCACACGTGCCTTGATAACAGGGTGTATTACCAGGGGCTGTATTCAGCCCAGTATATGTTGAAAAGTCCTAACACCTATAGGGAGTGTTTGGCGCCATGAGTTTGGCCTTATATGCATCAGCTCCGGATCATGTCTTTGGTCAATAGTTGGGTTTCCCGGCTCCTGTGCTTACTACCTTACGTTCCACTCTATCGGCTAGGGTAGTAAAGGGAGAACTACTACGATTGTGTCCTGGTTTGTCCGGATGAGCACCTCAGTAGAGAAAGCCGAAAACTGACTGTCATGATGCGGCGAGAGCTGGTCAACCACTCAATGACTCACCGGAATCTTCGCGTTTCCTTTCGTACTTCATGGAAGACCGTTCTTCTGGTCACATATGAAAACACGCCGTATTTGGATAACCGCGTACATACCAGGGGCTATATCGTAGCCCCACCGTCAAACTCCTATGGCTAACAGGCTAAGTGAAAGCGTTAAAGCCCTATAGTCCGATTTCCTGGTTCGCCGCATTGACACCTCCTTAATGGACCAAGACGTTGGGTCAAGAGTGATCAAGTACTTTTCCGAAAACCCCCGCGTTATACGCGAGGGGGTTGAAGCTGACGACTCATAAACTTTCAGATTATACAAAAAACGGCCGCGCAGGAGGCACCAAAAACTTTTTAAGCAAAAGTATAAAATAAATAGCCTTAAAATATATCATAATATTGTTTTTACAATTTCAGCACAATTTACTCAAATATAGTATCTTTTGAGCACTGACCCTCTATCAAGCGGGCACCCTAGAGGACATCTTCAAAAATAATGTTTTGGCGTGTGATGGTCCTTGCCCTCAGGTGGACTTTTCGCAGCAATATCGGTGGCCTTCATCTTCACCCAGTACGTCTTGACGCGGGCAAGGACCATCCGTGCACCTTCTATGAATGTTGACCGCTTAACAATGTCGATACCCAGACCGCATCAACAAGTCGCTGCACCAAACCGATATAACTATTCGGAATTGGCTCAGTCGGCCACAGCCGAACTACGACGTCTTTCATGGCAGATCCAGATAGCTTGTGGAGCTCGGCCCACAGGGTCATCTGTTCGTTCAGCAACAATGACGCTTTGGCATGCTGAATTTTGACCAGAAAATCTTTTTTGTCGCATGTCCTTCTTGCGCTTGGAAAAACCGCGTCGCATCGGAGACACTCCTCGGCAAGTCCAAAAATGCATCTGGAGAACTCCACATCTGATTAAGCGGGGCATACTTCAGATCACCGAATTTAGTTTGCAATAAGAAGGGCTTACCAACCACGATCTCCCCAGCTTGTCGGATCTCCTCCCGAGCCGCTCTAGACTCAGATCGTGCTTCTCTCGCCTCTTGTAAGGCCTTGTCCAGATCAGCCGCTCGGGTTTTGTTATCTTCCTCGAGAAGGTCATATCGGCCAGTAGCATCCTTTAGCTCAAGTGCCATAGCAGATATTTTCTCCTCGCATTGGCGCCGAGCAGCCTGTTCGGCCTTTAAATTAGCAGCTGCGTTTTTGGCAGCCGTATTACTCATCCTGGCTTGCTCCTTGGACCGGGCAAGCTCAGCCCGAAGGGTCTCAACTGCGGCGGCATTATCTGCAGTTATGCATATCTCAGTATAAAATTCTCAGTGTCACGCTCATATCATAGTACTCGCATATACTGAATGCCCCAAAGACATACCTTGCGCCTCGTCGAGCCGCCTGTTAATAAGCATGATGTCATCATCCTCCAAATCAACTTTCTGCTTTAGATATGCAATCTCTATAGCTTGGGCAGTCGCCATGGATGCAACAGCCTGAGTTTTAATTAGTAAGAACATTTCCTAGGCATATATTTCTTGATCCTCTGATCGCCTCCCTTTGGACGCCAACCAGAGTCTCAGGGGCTACTATCTATACACAGGTGCATTTTGCGTTTATAGCACAATTGAAAATATTACATTACGTACCTCAAAGCCTCTTAACAGGCTCATAAAGGCTTCATTCAATCCGCTTTTCGCGGACAGAATCCTTCCAACTACCGTACCCATCAAGGTACGATGTTCCTCTGAGACATGCGCATGTTGCAATGTGGCCGTCAGTATATCCGGCATCTCCGGATCCTTGGAAGCAGCTGAAGGGGTACGGACTCCCTTCAATGGAATATGTTTGCTCGACCTATGAGTTGTCTCTGGCTGTAAGATGGACAGTCTGGGGCCTCTATTGTTGGTTCCCGTAGGAACCGCACACCCTGGACCCCGGACGACCGAAGTGTCATCGGGCTTAGTCTTTATTGTCCCTCACACCATTTGTTCAGCGGGAGAGATCCTGTGGGATGACACCTCGGGCTCCTCTGCCCTATTAGGCGGAGAAATCGATGGAGGTGTCTCGCTTTCCATCATCTCCGAAAGAAGATCCCTCAAAGAGGAGAACTGTTGATGAAGGCTGCATGCCGGACTGCAAACATATATTTTAAACGTTACCCTTGCAACCAGGAAAGAACGGGATATGCTTAAAACACCCTTGTTCACTTACAATTCAGCTAAGGCCCTGTCTTTTTAGAAATACTGCGTGTCAACGTCACCTCCTGAACCAGAGCCCCCTGACAGGGCTATCTTACTTCGCTTAGAAGCCTTTATGTTCAAGTCTTCGGAGGCGGTCCTCTTCTTCCCACGAGGAGAAGGGATGTCAGTTTTTCCTTCCCTTCCATCTTCGGAAGAGGGAGTTCTGATCTCCCCGGACAAGATACCGAGCGTGCCTCTAGAATGATGGTCACCTTGGGCCTCCTTGCTCTCCTCCTTGTCTTCCCTCGCCGGCACTTGGTAGGGTGCCGGAGCCAGCATCCTTGTTAACACCGGATCAACTGAGTCTTCAGGAAGAGGGGCCGAACACCTAATTATCTCCGCCTTCTTTATCTAGCCCTGGCCGAGTATGATTTTCTCAATTCATTGTTATGAGGAATTTGACTAAAACTGTGTTCAGGAGTCGAGTGCTTACCGAGGTATCGGGATGATTGCAGTCAAGGCCGATGTCTTCTATAGTATCCGGCCACTGCTTTCATGCCCCAAAGAATCCACATTCCTCTGAGCGTCATGCCGGAGAAGTCCTGAAGGGTTCGTGGTCCTTCCGGATTGAACTCCCACATGCAGAGAGGTCGTCGCTGGCACAGTAGGACCCGACGGACTAGCATTACTTGAATTACGTTGATAAGATTGGTGTCCTTTTCAATGAGGCTCCGAATGCAGCTTTGCAGATCCGCACTTCATCAATCGATCCCTAGTCCAACCCCTTATTAATCCACGATGCAAGCTATAACGGAGGGCCAGATCGGAACGCAGGTGTAGCTGCCCACTTTTTACCACGGGGTTCAGTGATGTAAAACCACTCCCGTTGCCATAGGCCAAAAGTTTCTGTGAAGGAGCCCTTTGGCCAAGGAGTATTCGTGAGTTTTCTTACTGCAGCACCTTCGCACTCCGCCTGTTTCCCATCGACTACCCTCGGCTCCACATTAAAGGTCTTGAGCCACAAGCCGAAGTGTGGGGAAATACGGAGGAAGGCCTCGCACACGATAATGAATGACAAGACGTGAAGGAAGGAATCCGGAGCTAGATCATGAAAATCTAGCCCGTAATAGAACATGAGCCCTCGAACGAAGGGATGAAGAGCAAACCCTAGCCCTCGGTGGAAGTGAGAGATGAATACGGACCTCTTATTGGACCTGGGAGTAGGAATAACCTGCCCTTGAGTAGGAAGCCTGTGAGGATTTCCGCAGTCAAGTATCTTGCCTCCCGGAGCTTTGCGATATCCTCCTCTATGACAGAGGAGGCCACCCACCGACCTTGAAGGCTGGGTCCGGACATGACTGGGAAGCACGAAGCGATTGGATTGAACCTTGGGTGTTGGAACTCGAGGTGGGAGAGGTTGAGGAAAGGATTGGAGTGGAAGAGAAAAGACAGGTCTTATCCCCTTTATAAAGGAGATGAATACCAAACGCCCCCTCCTAGGCCTTAAAAACTGCCTATTCCCAAGGAATCTTGCCAACAGAACGGTTGGGTTCACACCCATATTGATGATAATCCCGCAATAAGGGGACACAATCTCTGCTTTGACAAGACGTGCCAATGAAGCCGCATCTCGAAATATGGAGTGGCAGGCTAAAAACGGTTCGAATAATGGCCGGACGATGACATAATGTCACACTACCAAAATTGTCAATGGATTAAACTCGTGAAATATTATACTCTCTACGGTTGTGTGTGGTATTTATTTTGCAGAGCCGGACACGATTCTTGTGTTCAAAGATTATTTTGGAGTATTCAGAGGAGGAACCCGCCTTGCAATGCTGAAGACAATCTGCGCGCCGGACACCTCGTCATTGAAGCTTGGTTCAGGGGCTACTGAGGGAGTCCTGGATTAAGGGGTCCTCAGGCGTCCGGACTATTGATGTGGGCCAGACTGATGAACTATGAAGATACAAGACAGAAGACTTCGTCCCGTGTCCGGATGGGACTCTCCTTGGCGTGGAAGGCATGCTTGGTGATCGGATTTGAAGATTCCTTTCTTTGTAACCGACTTTGTATAACCCTAGTGCCCTTCGATGTCTATATAAACCGGAGGGCTTAGTCCGTAGAGGCATATACACAATCATAGTCATATATGCTAGACGTCTAGGGTTTTAGCCATTACGATCTCGTGGTAGATCAACTCTTGTAATACTCATATTCATCAAGATCAATCAAGCAGGAAGTACGGTATTACCTCCATAGAGAGGGACCGAACCTGGGTAAACATCGTGTCCCCCGCCTCCTATTACCATCAACCTTAGACGCACAGTTCGGGACCCCCTACCCGAGATCCATCGGTTTTGACACCGACATACACCATGGTCGACTCTACCATGAAGATCCAAGTCGTGTTGGACGACATCGGCAAGGCGCTGCCGACACCGCCTTCCAAGCTGGCTGGCAAGAGCAGCCCCAACAGAACAGCCAGCAGAACATCAAGCATAAGGCTGAGCAGCTGGTTGCCCGCGATGACAACTGCTTGACAAGGACATGTACCTAGGGTAGGGTCTTAGGCCTAACCTATATGCCCTACCCAAGGATACCACACAAGAGGCAAGGCCTACAAGGACAGAAAGAAGATACCGACTAGAATCATCACATGACACAATCCACTCGATGATATTTCCACTCGGATACCCCAATTCCACTCGACCATCGCTGTTCACTTGGAACACCAAGATTCACTCGAAGGACAGAAGACCTAGGTCACCCTTGAATGGCAACAGTCATACATTCACTCTATAGCCTAAAAGTTCATTAAACGCGGGCGTTACTAGTAAGTTCATGTCATTATTCTCTCATTGGACCCTTGTGTAGCCGGGTACGAAAAGGGTCGGTGCACTCTATATAAGCCAGACCTCCCCTCGGGCACAAGGGTTCGCACCCCCTGTAACTCCACACTCCAATAAACAAGCCTCCGAGGCATGAGACGTAGGGCTATTACCTCCTCCGAGAGGGGCCTAAACTATTAAAACCGAGTGTACAACCTCGTCGTAGCTAGGACTCTGCCCTCTTCTACGTATCCCCGATCTCTACTGTCAGATCTGTTCCCACGACAGTTGGCGCCCACCGTGGGGCAGACATATAAGCGACTTTCGGTGAGGTTGCAATCTTTGATCCTCGTCAACATGGTTTTCGGCAGTGGATTATCCTTGGGTCGCGAGATCCGTCTTGGATGTTTTATGTTGTTATATTATCATTCTTGGCTGTTTTACAATCATTTTATAGTCATTTTATATCATTTCTTGGTACTAACCTATTTACATAGTGCCTAGTTCCAGTTGCTGTTTTCTGCATGTTCTTTACATCGCAGGAAATCAATACCAAACAGAGTACAAACACAGCGAAACTTTTTGAGGATTCTTTGGGCCAGAAGACATCTAGTGGGCCAAGGCAGCACCTAGGGGGTGCTCCGAGGAGAGCACAACCCACCAGGGCACGCCTGGAGGCTTGGGCACGCCCAGGTGGGTTGTACCCACCTCGGGTGCCCACTGAACCCGCCTCTTTGCTCTATAAATACCCCAATATTCTAGAAACCCTAGGGGAGTCGACGAAAATCAAATCCAGCCCTGCAGAGTCCAGTACCACCAGATCCAATCTAGACACCATCACGAAGGGGCTCACTTCCATTGGTGCCTCTTCGATGATGCGTGAGTAGTTCTTTGTAGACCTATGGGTCCGTAGTTAGTAGCTAGATGGCTTACTCTCTCTCTCTCTCTCTTGATTATTAATACAATGGTATCTTGGAGATCCATATGACGTAAGTCATTTTGCGGTGTGTTTGTTGGGATCCGATGAACTTTGAGTTTATGATCAGATCTATGTTTTTATCCATGAAAGTTATTTGAGTCTTCTTTGATCTCTTATATGCATGATTGCTTATAGCCTCGTATTTATTATCCAATATTTGGGTTTTGTTTGGCCAACTTGATCTATTTATCTTGCAATGGGAAGAGGTGCTTTGTAATGGGTTCGATCTTACGGTGCTTGATCCCAGTGATAGAAAGGGAAACGACATGTATGTATCATTGCTATTAAGGATAGCAAGATGGGGTGTATTTCTACATAAATAGATCTTTTCTACATCATGTCATCATTCTTATTGCATTACTCCGTTTCTCCATGAACTTAATACACTAGATGCATGCTGGATAGTGGTCGATGTGTGGAGTAATAGTAGTAGATGCAGGCAGGAGTCGGTCTACTAATCTTGGACGTGATGCCTATATAATGATCATTTCCTAGATATCGTCATGATTATTTGAAGTTCTATCAATTGACCAACAGTAATTGTTTTCCCACCATTTGCTATTTTTCGAGAGAGAAGCCACTAGTGAAACCTACGGCCCCCGGGTCTCTTTTTATCATATTTTCCTTTGAATTTATTTTCAGATCTGTTAAACCAAAAATACAAAAATACCTTGCTGCAGTTTATTTATTCCGTGGTCTATTTATCCTATCTACCACTTTTATCTCATGTTATTTGCCTATCTTGAGGCGCCGTACCGGAAAGGGATTGACAACCCCTTTAACACGTCGGGTTTTGAGTATATGTTATTTGTGTGCTGGTGCTATTTACATGGTGTGAGCAGGTTCTCCTACTGGTTCAATAACGTTGGTCTCATCACTGAGGGAAGTACCTACCGTCGCTATACTGCATCATCCCTTCCTCTTTGGAGAAATACCGACGTAGTTCTAGTAGACATCACGCTCACTTTCATCACCGACGATTCAGCCTATCTTCAAGAAGCCCCCCTCGACATCGAGGCAGTCCCCATTCACGGGGCGACGCAGTTCTATGCGGGTGCCTGCGGTGTCCTCCCGCGACAGCCATCAAGTCAGTATCGGTTGACTCCCGTGGCATCTTTGCTTCCCGCTACCCGTCGCCGCAAGCGATCCAGTTGCTCGCGGCTCCAGCGGTGGGTGAAGCACGCGGTGGCCCGTAATTTGGCCACTCCTCAAATCACGACAATCGAGCGTGATGAATCTCTCTATGGGCTGTTTGATCTGTCGACTGGCCATTCAGATACTCTCTCCGAGTGCGAAAGCAACGAGCCCGCGGCGGAAGTCCTCATGGTTGGTCCCCAGCGCAGCCCGCCACGGTTTCCCTGCGGTGCGGGCGGCATTGACGGCTCTTCACGCGACACCGATGAGTATTATCCCGAAGCACTCACTGCAGAGCAGAGGGAAGAGTTGCAGCCCAGAAATGACCAAGCTCTCTAGACCCCTATGGCTGGGAGACTGATAACCCACAAGTGTAGGGGATCGCAACAGTTTTCGATAAGTAAGAGTGTCGAACCCAACGAGGAGCTAAAGGTAGAATAAATATTCCCTCAAGTTCTATCGACCACCGATACAACTCTACGCACGCTTGACGTTCGCTTTACCTAGAACAAGTATGAAACTAGAAGTACTTTGTGGGTGTGAAAGGATAGGTTTGCAAGAAAATAAAGAGCATGAAATTATAAACTAGGGGCTGTTTAAATAAAGATGCAATAAAGTAAATATAGCGAGTGTGGAAAAGTGGTGGTAGGAGTTGTGAAATTGTCCCTAAGCAATTGACTACGTTACTAGACCGATAGCAAGTTTTATGTGGGAGAGGCATAAGCTAACATACTTTCTCTACTTGGATCATATGCACTTATGATTGGAACTCTAGAAAGCATCCGCAACTACTAAAGATTCATTAAGTAAAACCCAACCATAGCACTAAAGCATCAAGTCCCCTTTTATCCCATATGCAACAAACCCCTTACACGGGTTTGTGTTTCAGTCACTCACGCAACCCACTACAAGAGAATCATGAACATATTGCAACACCCTACAGCGGGAATCCCTCACGCTTGCGCGACACGGAGGGCACAATAAGACAGCAACATAACCACAAGCAAATTAAATCAATCATAGCAATTCATCAACCACCAATAGGACAACGAAAATCTACTCAGACATCATAGGATGGAAACACATCATTGGTTAATAATATGAAGCATAAAGCACCATGTTCAAGTAGAGGGTACAACGGGTTGCGGGAGAGTGCACCGCTAGATATAGAAGGTGGAAGGTGATGGAGATGTTGGTGAAGATGACGGTGGTGTTGGTGAAGATCGCGGTGATGATGATGGCCCCCGGCAGCGCTCCGGCGCCACCGGAAGCAAGGGGGAGAGGGCCCCCCTTCTTCTTCTTCTTCTTCTTCTTCTTCTTCCTTGACCTCCTCCCTAGATGGGGGAAGGGTTTCCCTCTGGTCCTTGGCCCCCATGGCGTGGGAGGGGCGAGAGCCCCTCCGAGATAGGATCTATCTCTCTGTTTCTGCGTTCTCTGATTCTACCCCTTCACCGTTTCTTAAATATCCGGAGATCCGTAACTCCGATTGGGGTGAATCTTTCGCCCAGATTTTTCTCATAAAATTATCTTTCTTGCGGCTAAAGAAGGGCATCAACCACCTTACGGGTGGCCCACGAGAGGCCAGGGCGCGCCTGCCTTCCTGGGGCGCCCCCCTATCTGGTGGCCACCTCGGACACCGTTTCGTGTTGATTCTTCCTCCGGAAAATCCCAAATATTCCAAAATAATTCTCCGTCCATTTTTATCCCATTTGGATTCCGTTTGATATTGGTTTTCTGCGAAACATGAAACATGCAACAGACAGGAACTGGCACTGGCACTGGATCAATATGTTAGTCCCAAAAATAGTATAAAAAGTTGCCAAAAGTATATGAAAGTTGTAGAATATTGACATGGAACAATCAAAAATTATAGATACAACAGAGACGTATCAGCATCCCCAAGCTTAATTCTTGCTCGTCCTTGAGTAGGTAAATGATAAAAAAGATAATTTTTTATGTGGAATGCTACCTAGCATAATCTTGATCATATGTCTTATCATGCCATGAATATTAAGACACGAGTGATTCAAAGCAATAGTCTATCATTTGACATAAAAACAATAATACTTCAAGCATACCAACCAAGCAATTATGTCTTATCGAAATAACATAGCCAAAGAAAGCTCATCCCTACAAAATCATATTGTCTGGCTATGCTCCATCTTCGTCACACAAAATACTCCCCATCATGCACAACCCCGATGACGAGCCGAGCAATTGGTTCATACTTTTTAACGCGCTTCAGCTTTTTCAACTCTTATGCAATACATGAGCGCAAGCCATGGACATAGCACTATAGTGGTATATGGTGGTGGTTGTGAGGACAAAAAGGGAGAAGATAGTCTCACATCAACTAGGCGTATCAACGGGCTATGGAGATGCCCATCAACAGATATCAATGTGAGTGAGTAGGGATTGCCATGCAACGGATGCACTAAGAGCTATAAGTGTATTCAAACTGGAAACTAAGTGGGTGTGCATCCAACTTGCTTGCTCATGAAGACCTCGGGTGTTTGAGGAAGCCCATCATCGGAATATACAAGCCAAGTTCTATAATGAAAATTCCCACTAGTATATGAAAGTGAAAGCATAGGAGGCTCTCTCTATGAAGAAAATGGTGCTATTCTGAAGCACAAGTGTGGTAAAACGATAGTAACATAGCCCCTTCTCTCTTTTTCTCTCTATTTTTTTCTTTTTTTCTTCTCTTTTTTTCTTTTTTTCTTTTTTTCTTTTTATTTTCTGGTGGGCTTCTTTGACCTCTTTTTTTATTTGGCTTCTTTGGCCTCTTTTATTTTTCATAAAGTCCGGAGTCTCATCCCGACTTGTGGGGGAATCATAGTCTCCTTCATCCTTTCCTCACTTGGGCAATGCTCTAATAATGATGATCATCACACTTTTATTTACTTACAACTCAATATTACAACTCAAATCTAGAACAAAATATGATTCTATATGAATGCCTCCGGTGGTGTACCGGGATATGCAATGAATCAAGAGTGACATGTATGAAAATTATGAAGGTGGCCTTGCCACAAATACGATGTCAACTACATGATCATGCAAAGAGCAATATGACAATGATGAAACATGTCATAATAAACGGAACGGTGGAAAGTTGCATGGCAATATATCTCGGAATGGCTATGGAAATGCCATATAGGTAGGTATGGTGGCTGTTTTGAGGAGGGTAAATAATGGGTTTATGCTACCGGCGAAAGTTGCGTGGTAAATTAGAAACTAGCAAAGTGGAAGGATGAGTGTGCGTATATCCATGGACTCACATTAGTCATAAAGAACTCATATACTTATTGCAAAAGTCTACTTAGCCCTCGAAGCAAAGTACTACTACGCATGCCCCTAGAGGGATAGATTGGTAGGAAAAGACCATCGCTCGTCCCCGACTGCCACTCATATGGAAAGCAATCAAAGAGCACCTCATGCTCCAACTTTGTTACATAACGGTTCACCATACGTGCATGCTACAGGAGTTGCAAACCCCAACACAAGTATTGCTCAATTTCACAACTACTGAACTAGCACGACTCTAATATCACCACCTTTATATCGCAAAACTATTGCAAGGAATCAAACATATCATATTCAGTGATCTACAAGTTTATGTAGGATTTTATGACTAACCATGTGAATGACCAATTCCTGTCATCTCTCTAAGTGAAGCAAGAGAGTTTAATTCTTTCTACAAAAGATATGCCCACGCTCTAACAAATATAAGTGAAGCAAAAGAGCATTCTACAAATGACGGTTTTCTATGTGAAGAGAAACAGGAAATCCAAACTTCAAATGATATAAGTGAAGCACATGAAGTATTCTATAAAGCCATACTCAAAAGATTTAAGTGAAGTGCAATGAGCATTCTATAAATCAACCAAGGACTATCTCATACCAGCATGGTGCATAAAAGAAAAACGAAAACTAAATGCAAAAGACGCTCCAAGACTTGCACATAATGCATGAACGAAACAAATTCGAAAACATACCGATACTTGTTGAAGAAAGAGGGGATGCCTTCCGGGGCATCCCCAAGCTTAGACGCTTGAGTCTCCTTGAATTTTTACTTGGGGTGCCTTGGGTATCCCCAAGCTTTAGCTCTTGCCTCTCTTCCTTTTTCTCATATCGAGCCATCCTCGATTAGACACTACATCCACACAAAACTTCAACAGAAAACTCGGTAAGATCCGTTAGTATAATAAAGCAAATCACCACTCTAAGTACTGTTGCAAACCAATTCATATTTTGTTTTTTCATTGTGTCTACTGTAATATAATTTTTCCATGGATTAATCCGCTAATATAAATTGATAGATTCATCAAAACAAGCAAACTATGCATCAAAAACAGAATCTGTCAAAAACAAAGTCTGTCAAAAATAGAACAGTCTGTAGCAATCTGAACATCCACCATACTTCTAGTAACCCAAAAATTCTACCACAATTAGGAAAAATAAAAAAGTTGTATAGCAATACAGTGCAAAAATAATTAGAACCAATTGACATTCCAGATAAAAATGTAAAATCGTGCACTATAGCCAAAGTTTCTGTCCTGCACCGTACAAACCAACAAGCATTGTAAACATCCTAAAGGCAAACCTTGGCACATTATTTTTATAATACAATGGAATTGTACAAGGGGATACTTATTTTTGTTGAAAAGTTTCTGTAATCAAGGTTCACAAAGTTTGCGCGAGCATGAACAAAGTTCAAGGCTAGCTCCCACTTCAACAATTCTTGTCTTTCTCACTTTCACTTTCCTTTTTGAAAAGTTTTTAGGTTCCCCTCTTTATTTTTTTGTTTTTAAACTATATGAAAGCACTCAACAGAAATAAATGACTCTCTAAAACTTCTGGGTTGTCTCCCTGGCAGCACTTTCTTTAAAGCCATTAAGCTAGGCATTTAGTGCTCAAGTAATGAATCCACCCGGATCCCAAGGTATATCAAAGCCAATTTTAATTAACAATGATTTGTAATTTAGTAGTGAGCACAAAGTAACATATATCATGAAACAACGAAGTCTAACTCTCTTCCTATGCATCGGCATGTCATAAAAGAACAATTTATGCACACAAAGTAAAGGCCAATGCATAGTATAAACAGTTTCTTGCAATTCTATCATATTGGAAACATAGAGAGGTGGAGATAAAGTTCCTCTCTCATAATAATTGCATGTAGGAGCAGCAAGCACATGCATATTACATTCATCAAAATCATCATGTGCAATGGTAAAAGGCAACCCATCAATATAATCCTTAATAAGCACAAACTTCTCCGATATAGTGTAGTAGGGAGAATTCAAAAAGATAATAGGACTATCATGCGTGGGTGCAATAGCAACAACTTCATGTTTAAGATAAGGAACTATAGCAAGTTCGTCTCCATAAGCATAGTTCTTATTGGCATCTTGGCCACAAGCATAGCAAGCATAATCAAAAAGGGATATTTCAAACAAATTCAAGGGATCATAGCAATCATCATAGCAATCATCCTTCGGTAAGCACGAAGGGGAATTAAACAATGTATGAGTTGAAGAGTTATTCTCATTAGAAGGTGGGCACGGGTAGCTAATCCACTCTTCCTCCTTTTGTTCTTCGCTCTCCTCATCATATTTTTCATCCAATGAGCTCACAGTTTCACCAATTTCTTCTTCCATAGCTTCCTGCAAAATATTAGTCTCTTCTTGGACAACGGAGAATTTCTCAATATATGGTTTAACATAGGCATTAGAAGCATAATTATCATAACAATATTCAAGTATGGCAAAACTTTCAGATTTGTAAAGAGTAGCATCATACTTTTCAATCAAACAAGCAATTTCAAAAGCACACTTAAAAGCAACAAATTCTTCAATTTGTTGAACATCATAGTAATTATAAACACACTTAGCATATGAAGATACGATACCATTATCAAACTCACATTGGTAGGGAAGGTGTTTCTTAGGGTTTTCAGAACAACAAGTAATATCATATAATTCACATAAAGTCCAAGCATAGCATTGCAAAGGTTGAATTTGATCCCATAATAGTTTCCCTTTTTCCGATATACGGTGTCACACATAACAAGCATGCTCATCTAAAGATTTGCCCTCAACTAAGCTAGTTGGGGTTTCAGCATGAGCACAAAGGGATCGAAGATGATCCAAGTAAAAAGCTTCAATAGTGTGATAGATTTTGAGTGGTTCTTCAACCATTGGTGCAGTAGGTAAAACTTTTTTTTGGTATTTTGTGTTTCCTACCCATAACTAAAGATAGAAAACAACTAAGAACAACAAATAAAAATTACTTAGTGATAAAGCAAACAAGCACACACGAGAATATTCACCCCACGCTATGACTCCCCGGCAACGGCGCCAGAAAAAGGTCTTGATAACCCATAAGTGTAGGGGATCACAACAGTTTTCGATAAGTAAGAGTGTCGAACCCAACGAGGAGCTAAAGGTAGAATAAATATTCCCTCAAGTTCTATCGACCACCGATACAACTCTACGCACGCTTGACGTTCGCTTTACCTAGAACAAGTATGAAACTAGAAGTACTTTGCGGGTGTGAAAGGATAGGTTTGCAAGAAAATAAAGAGCATGAAATTATAAACTAGGGGCTGTTTAATGAAAGATGCAATAAAGTAAATATAGCAAGTGTGGAAAAGTGGTGGTAGGAGTTGTGAAATTGTCCCTAAGCAATTGACTACGTTACTAGACCGATATCAAGTTTTATGTGGGAGAGGCATAAGCTAACATACTTTCTCTACTTGGATCATATGCACTTATGATTGGAACTCTAGCAAGCATCCGCAACTTCTAAAGATTCATTAAGGTAAAACCCAACCATAGCATTAAAGCATCAATTCCCCTTTTATCCCATACGCAACAATCCCCTTACACGGGTTTGTGTTTCAGTCACTCACGCAACCCACTATAAGCGAATCATGAAAGTATTGCAACACCCTACAGCGGGAATCCCTCATGCTTGCACGACACGGAGGGCACAATAGGACAGCAACATAACCACAAGCAAATTAAATCAATCATAGCAATTCATCAACCACCAATAGGACAACGAAAATCTACTCAGACATCATAGGATGGCAACACATCATTGGATAATAATATGAAGCATAAAGCACCATGTTCAAGTAGAGGGTACAGCGGGTTGCGGCAGAGTGGACTGCTGGATATAGAAGGGGGAAGGTGATGGAGATGTTGGTGAAGATGACGGTGGTGTTGGTGAAGATCGCGGTGATGATGATGGCCCCCGGCAGCGCTCCGGCACCATCGGAAGCAAGGGGGAGAGGGCCCCCCTTCTTCTTCTTCTTCCTTGAACTCCTCCCTAGATGGGGGAAGGGTTTCCCCTCTGGTCCTTGGCTCCCATGGCGTGGGAGGGGCGAGAGCCCCTCCGAGATTGGATCTATCTCTCTGTTTCTGCGTTCTCTGATTCTACCCCTTCACCGTTTCTTAAATATCCGGAGATCCGTAACACCGATTGGGGTGAATCTTTCGCCCAGATTTTTCTCATAAAATTAGCTTTATTGCGGCAAAAGAAGGGTATCAACCGCATTACGGGTGGACCACGAGAGGCCAGGGAGCGCCTGCCTCCCTAGGGCATGCCCCCCTATCTCGTGGCCACCTCGGACACCGTTTCACGTTGATTCTTCCTCCGGAAAATCCCAAATATTCCAAAATAATTCTCCGTCCGTTTTTATCCCGTTTGTATTCCGTTTGATATTGGTTTTCTTCAAAACATAAAACATGCAACAAACAGGAACTGGCACTGGGCACTGGATCAATATGTTAGTCCCAAAAATAGTATAAAAAGTTGCCAAAAGTATATGAAAGTTGTAGAATATTGGCATGGAACAATAAAAAATTATAGGTACGACGGAGACGTATCAGAGACCCCCGAGGCTCGGGCCTTGGAGGCTGCGTGCGTTGCCACTCTGGCTGAGCATGCATGCCTGGAGAATCTTTAGCAAGCACTCGACCGCCGCGCTCGTAGACATATTCCAAGTTCCAGTCGACGGCAACGACAATTATTTCTGACTGGACCTCAGGATGAATGTCAGGTATACTGTAATCTGAATCAGAATGTTGAAGCAGCTGCGTGTATTGTAGATTCGATCCAGCCATCCTGTTCCGAGGCTGGTAGAGGCTTACAGCAGATTTAGGCACTGCTCAGGGTGGTCGGGGAACAAAACTTGGCTGTTTCCCAGTCGCTTAATAGGATTCACAGCAGGTCTGTCATGGCAGACACAGTTTAGTCAGCACACAACCCAAGGTCACCTATGCGGTGTGAAGATCGTGGTTATCGCCAGGACTGTTGGGGAACATAGCATGCAATTTCAAAATTTTCCTACGCTCACGCAAGATCTATCTAGGACATGCATAGCAACGACGGGGAGAGTGTGTCTATGTACCCTCATAGACCGTAAGCGGAAGCATTTCACAACGCGGTTGATGTAGTCGAACTTTCTTCACGATCCACTGATCGAGTACCGAATGTACTGCACCTCTGAGTTACGCACACGTTCAGCTCGGTGACATCCCTTGTCTTCTTGATCCAGCAAGATGTCGAGGTAGTAGATGAGTTTCGTCAGCATGAGAGCATGGTGACAATGATGGTGAAGTGATCTTTGCAAGGCTTTGCCTAAGCACTACGAAGTTATGACCGGAGGCGTAGACTGTGGAGGGGGGCGCCGCACACGGCTAAGATAATGTCTAGTGTGTGCTAGGGGTGCCCCCCCCATATATATAGGTGGGAGGGAGAAGGGAGGCAGCCAGGGTGCGCCTCAAGTAGGATCCGAATCCTACTTGGGGTTTCCCAAGTGGCGCCCCCTTCCATAAAACATCGGAGAGAAAAAGGGAAGGGGGAAGAGAGAAGGAAGGGGGGTCGAACCGCCTATTTACGTTCTCCCAATCGGCCTCCTGCCATAGGGGGGCGCACCACCCCTTGTGAGCTGGTGTGCTCCCCACTCATGGCCCATATGGTCCATATATTCCCCCGGGGGTGTCTGGTAACCCCTCCAGTACTTCAATAAATGCCCGATACCTTCCGGAACGCTTCCGGTGTCCGAATACTATCGTCCTATATATCAATCTTTACCTCTCGACCATTTCAAGACTCCTCGTCATGTATCCGGGACTCCAAACAACATCCGGTCACCAAATCACATAACTCATATAATACTATATCGTCAATGAATGTTAAGCATGCGGACCCTACTGGTTCGAGAACTATGTAGACATGACTGAGACACCTCTCCGGTCAATAACCAATAGTGGAACCTAGATGCCCATATTGGATCCTATGTATTCTATGAAGATCTTTATCGGTCAAACCGTTATGACAACATACGTAATTTCCTTTGTCCATCGGTATGTTACTTTCCCGAGATTCAATCATTGGTATCTTCATACCTTGTTCAATCTCATTACCGACAAGTCTCTTTACTCGTTCTGTAATACATCATCCTGCAACTAACTCATTAGTCAGTTTGCTTGCAAGGCTTCTTATGATGTGTATTACCGAGAGGGCCCAGAGATACCTCTCTGATACTCGGAGTGACAAATCCTAATCTCGATCTATGCCATCTCAAAAAACACCTTCGGAGATACCTGTAGAGCATCTTTATAATCACCCAGTTATGTTGTGATTTTTGATAGCACACAGGGTATTCCTCCGGTAAATGTATTTTTGATAGCACACATGATCTCCTAGTCAAAGGAATGTTTGATCAACGAGCTAGTCAAGTAGAGGCTCACTAGGGATACAGTGTGTGTCTATGTATTCACACATGTATTTAGGTTTCCGATCAATACAATTCTAGCATGTATAATAAACATTTATCATGAATAAGGAAATATAAAATAACAACTTTATTATTGCCTCTAGAGCATATTTCCTTCAGTCTCCCACTTGCACTAGAGTCAATAATCTAGATTACATTATAGTGATTCTAACACCCATGGAGTCTTGGTGCTGATCATGTTTTGCTCGTGGAAGAGGCTTAGTCAATGGGTCCTTTACATTCAGATCCGAATGTATTTTGCAAATCAATATGTTTCCCTCCTTGACTTGATCACGGATGAAGTTGAAGCGTCTCTTGATGTGTTTGGTTCTTTTGTGAAATCTAGATTCCTTCGCTAAGGCAATTGCTCCAGTATTGTCACAAAAGATTTTCATTGGACCCGATGCATTAGGTATTACACCTAGATCGGATATGAACTCCTTCATCTAGACTCCTCCATTTGTTGCTTCCGAAGCAGCTATGTACTCCGCTTCACACGTAGATCCCACCATGATGCTCTGCTTGGAACTGCACCAACTGACAGCTCCACCATTCAAAATAAATACGTATCCGGTTTGTGACTTAGAGTCATCCGGATCAGTGTCAAAACTAGCATCGATGTAACCATTTACAACGAGCTCTTTATCACCTCCATAAACGAGAAACATATCCTTGGTCCTTTCCAAGTACTTCAGGATGTTCTTGACCGCTGTCCAGTGATCCACTCTTAGATTACTTTGGTACCTCCCTGCCAGACTTATGGCAAGGCACACATCAGGTCTGGTACACAACATAGCATACATGATAGAACCTATGGCTGAGGCATAGGGGATGACTTTCATTTTCTCTCAATCTTTTGCAGTGGTCGGGCATTGAGTCTGACTCAATTTCACACCTTGCAACATAGGCAAGAACACTTTCTTTGACTGATCCATTTTGAACTTCTTCAAAACTTTGTCAAGGTATGTGCTTTGTGAAAGTCTTATTAAGCATCTTGATCTATCTCTATTGATCTTGATGCCCAATATATAAGCAGCTTCACCGAGGTCTTTCATTGAAAAACTTTTATTCAAGTATCCTTTTATGCTATCCAGAAATTCTACATCATTTCCAATCAACAATATTTCATCCACATATAATATTAGAAATACTACAGAGCTCCCACTCACTTTCTTGTAAATTCAGGCTTCTCCGAAAGTCTGTATAAAACCATATGCTTTGATCACCTCATCAAAGCGTATATTCCAACTCTAAGATGCTTGTACCAGTCCATAGATGGATCGTTGGAGCTTGCACACTTTGAGCACCTTTAGGATCGACAAAACATGCTGGTTGCATCATATACAACTCTTTTTAAGAAAACCATTAAGGAATGCAGTTTTGACGTCCATTTGCCAGATTTCATAATCATAAAATGCGGCAATTACTAAAATGATTCGGACAGACTTAAGCATCGCTACGAGTGAGAAAGTCTCATCGTAGTCAACTCCTTGAACTTGTTGAAAACCTTTTGCGACAAGTCGAGCTTTGTACACAGTAACGTTACCATCAGCGTCAGTCTTCTTCTTGAATATCCATTTATTCTCTATGGATCGCCGATCGTCGGCCAAGTCCACCAAAGTCCACACTTTGTTCTCATACATGGATGCTATCTTAGATTTCATGGCCTCAAGCCATTTATCAGAATCTCGGATCATCATAGCTTCTTCGTAGTTTGTAGGTTCGCCATGGTCTTGTAACATGACTTCTAGAAAAGGATTACTGTACCACTCTGGTGTGGATCGTGCTCTGGTTGACTACGAGGTTTGGTAGTCACTTGATCTGAAGTTTCATGATCATCATCATTAGCTTCCTCTCTAGTTGGTGTAGGCATCGTGGGAACGGATTTCTGTGATGAGCTACTTTCCAAATTGAGAGAAGGTACGATTACCTCATCAAGTTCTACTTTCCTCCCACTCACTTCTTTTGAGAGAATCTCCTTCTCTAGAAATGTTCGATTTTTGGCAACAAAGATCTTGCCTTTAGATCTGTGGTAGAAGGTGTACCAAATCGTTTCCTTAGGGTATCCTATGAAGACGCACTTCTCCGATTTGGGTTCAAGCTTATCAGGCTGAAGCCTTTTTACATAAGTGTCGCAACCCCAACCTTTAAGAAATGACAGCTTAGGTTTCTTGCCAAACCACGGTTCATACAGTCGTCTCAACGGATTTAGATACTGTCCTATTTAACATGAATGCAGCTGTCTCTAATGCATAACCCAAAAACAACAGTGGTAAATTGGTAAGAGACATCGTAGATCGCATCATATCTAATAAAGTACAGTTATGACGTTCAGACACACAATTACGCTTTGGTGTTCCAGGTGGCGTGAGTTGTGAAACTATTCCACATTGTTTTAATGAAGGCCAAACTCGTAACTCAAATATTCACCTCCACGATAAGATCGTAGAAACTTTATTTTCTTGTTATGATGATTCTCCACTTCTCTCTGAAACTCTTTGAACTTTTGAAAAGTTTCAGACTTGTGTTTCATTAAGCAGATTACCCATATCTGCTCAAATCATCTGTGAAGGTTAGAAAATAACGATATCTGCCGCGTGCCTCAACACTCATCGGACCGCATACATTGGTATTTATTATTTCGAATAAGTCATTGGCTTTCTCCATTGTTCCGGAGAACGGAGTTTTAGTCATTTTGCCCATGAGGGATGGTTCGCAAGTATCAAATGATTCATAATCAAGTAATCCCAAAAGTCCATCTGCATGGAGTTTCTTCATGCGCTTTACACCAATATGACCTAAACGGAAGTGCCACAAATATGTTGCACTATCATTATGAACTTTGCATCTTTTGGCATCATATTATGAATATGTGTATCACCACAATAAGGATTCAACAGAAATAGACCACTCTTCAAGGGTGCATGACCATAAAAGATATTACTCATATAAATAGAACAACCATTATTCTCTGATTTAAATGAATAACCGTCTCGCACTAAAAAAAGATCTAGATATAATGTTCATGCTCAACGTTGGCACCAAATAACAATTATTCAGGTCTAAAACTAATCCCGAAGGTAGATGTAGAGGTAGCGTGCCGACGGTGATCACATCAACCTTGGACCATTCCCGACGCGCATTGTCACCTTGTTGTTAGCCAATCTTCGTTTAATCCGTAGCTCCTGTTTCAAGTTACAAATATTAGCAACCGAACCAGTGTCAAATACCAAGGCGCTACTACAAGCATTAGTAAGGTACACATCAATAACATGTATATCAAATATACCTTTGTTCACTTTGCCATCCTTCTTATCTGCCAAATACTTGGGGCAGTTCCGCTTCTAGTGACCAGTCCCTTTGCAATAGAAGCACTCAGTTTCAGGCTTGGGTCCAGCTTTGGGCTTCTTCCCGGGAGTGGCAACTTGCTTTCCATTCTTCTTGAAGTTCCCTTTCTTTCCCTTGCCCTTTTTCTTGAAGCTAGTTGTCTTCTTAACCATCAACACTTGATGCTCCTTCTTAATTTCTACCTCTGCAGCTTTTAGCATCGCGAAGAGCTCGAGAATTGTCTTCTCCATCCCTTGCATATTATAGTTCATCACGAAGCCTTTGTAGCTTGGTGGCAGTGATTGAAGAACTCTTTCAATAACACTATTGAGGGAGTCCTGGACTAGGGGGTGTCCGGACAGCCGGACTTTCATTATTCGCCGGACTCCAAGACTACGAAGATACAAGATTGAAGACTCCGGCTCATGTCCGGATGGTACTTTCCTTGGCGTGGAAGGCAAGCTTGGCAATATGGATATGTAGATCTCCTACCATTGTAACTGACTCTGTGTAACCCTAGCCCTCTCCGGTGTCTATATAAACCGGAGGGCTTTAGTCCGTAGGACAACATACATTACAACAATCATACCATAGGCTAGCTTCTAGGGTTTAGCCTCCTTGATCTCATGGTAGATCTACTCTTGTACTACCCATATCATCAATATTAATCAAGCAGGACGTAGGGTTTTACCTCCATCGAGAGGGCCCGAACCTGGGTAAAAACATCGTGTCCCTCGTCTCCTGTTACCATCCGCCTAGACGCACAGTTCGGGACCCCCTACCCGAGATCCGCCAGTTTTGACACCGACATTGGTGCTTTCATTTAGAGTTCCTCTGTGTCGTCACCGATAGGCTTGATGGCATCTTCAACCAGCAACGCTGTCCAGGGTGAGACTTTTCTCCCCGGACAGATCTTCGTATTCGGCGGCGTCGCCCTGCGGGCCAATTCACTTGGCCATCTGGAGCAGATCGAAAGCTATGCCCCTGGCCGTCAGGTCAGATTTGGAAGCTTAAACTTCACGGCCGACGTCCGCAGAGACTTGATCCTCGACGGACTCTAGCCACAGCCAAGCGCGCCGCACTTTGACGACGGGCATGATTTAGCTCTGCCACCGAACAGTGCCTTGGTGGCCGCACACGGGTCCGCTCCGGCCATTGGCCCGGAGCCGATCGCCCAGATCGAGGGCCGGTGGATAGACGCCTCCCTGGGGGCTCCAACATCCACGGCGATGGAGCCGAACACTAATCTTGTCCCCCGCGAAACTCGTGATTCCGAGGCGCCAGACTCCTCGCCGGACTCCGAACCTCCCACGCCCCTACCAATCGATCCGGATTGGGCGCCGGTCATGGAATTCACCGCCGCGGACATCTTCCAATGCTTGCCATTTGGCGATATCTTGAATTCACTAAAGCATCTCTCGTTATCAGGAGAGTCCTGGCCGGATTATGGCCAGGATGGTTGGGATACGGACGACGAAGAAATTCAGAGCCCACCCACCACCCACTTTGTAGCCACTGTCGACGATCTAACCGACATGCTAGACTACGACTCCGAAGACATCGACGCTATGGACGACGATGCCGGAGACGAACAGGAACCAGCGCCCACAGGGCACTGGAAGGCCACCTCGTCATATGACGTATACATGGTGGATACCCCAAAATATGGGGACGGCGAAGAAACAGCGGAGGCAGATCCCTTAAAGAAACAGCCCAAGCGCCGGCGTCAGCGGCGCCGCTCTAAATCTCGCCACAGCAAGAATGGAGATTCCGGCACAGGAGATAATAATACTCCAGAGAGTGCCGAAGACAATCCCCTCCAGCAAGACTCAGTGCAGGAGGATGCAGAAGCAAGCCCTCATGAGGGGGCGGTAGAGGAAGAGGTTGAGGATCATAATTATATGCCTCCCTCCAAAGACGAAGCAAGCCTCAACGATGACGAATTCGTCGTACCCGAGGATCCCGTAGAACAAGAGCGCTTCAAGCGCAGGCTTATCGCCACAGCAAACAGCCTAAAGAAAAAGCAGCAGCAGCTTCAAGCTGATCAGGACCTGCTGGCCGATCGATGGACCGAGGTCCTCGCAGCCGAAGAGCATAAACTCGAACGTCCCTCCAAAAGTTATCCAAAACACAACCTGCTCCCCCGATTAGAGGAGGAAGCATACGTACCTCCATCACCAGCGCACGATATGGCTGACCGACCACCCTGTGGTCGTGACAGAGAGGCATCCAGGCCCCCAGCCAAGACCATACCCCGGCATCGCTCCAAAAGTACGAAGCCAAGAGGGAACGCGCCGGACTTGTGAGACATATTGGAGGACAAAGCAAGGCAATCCAGATCCATCTATGGATCACGTGGGCGCCCTACGACCCACGATGAATACCGTCGTGCCAGATACAATAACCCCGGCCGGGCCGAACACAGCAGACAGCGCTCTCTCGAGCTGCGTCGCGATATCGCTCAATACAGGGGCGCCGCACACCCGTTATGCTTCACTGACGAAGTAATGGATCATCAGATCCCGAAGGGTTTAAACCCGTAAACATCGAATCTTACGATGGCACAACAGACCCCGCGGTGTGGATCGAAGACTATCTTCTCCACATCCATATGGCCCGCGGCGACGATCTCCACGCCATAAAGTACTTCCCACTCAAGCTTAAAGGACCAGCTCGGCATTGGCTTAACAGCTTGCCCGCAGAGTCAATTGGGTGTTGGGAAGACCTGGAGGCCGCATTCCTTGATAACTTCCAAGGCACATATGTGCGACCACTAGACGCCGATGACCTAATCCACATCATTCAGCAGCCAGACGAATCGGCCAGACAATTCTGGACACGGTTTTTGACAAAGAAAAATCAAATCATCGATTGTCCGGACGCAGAGGCCCTCGCAGCCTTCAAACATAACATCCGGGACGAATGGCTAGCCTGGCACCTGGGGCAAGAAAAGCCGAAATCCATGGCAGCCCTCACATCGTTAATGACCCGCTTTTGTGCGGGAGAGGACAGCTGGCTAGCCCGCAGCAACAATCTCCGTAAAAATTCTGGCAGTCCGGATACTAAGGACAACAACGGCAGGTCACGTCGAAACAAAAACAAGCGCCGAATTAACGGCGACGATAAGGAGGATACGGCAGTCAATGCCGGATTCCGAGGCTCTAAACCCGGTCAACGGAAGAAGCCATTTAAAAGAACCACTCCGGGTCCGTCCAATCTGGACCGAATACTCGACCGCTTATGCCAGATACATGGCACCTCTGAAAAGCCAGCTAACCACACCAATAGAGATTGCTGGGTGTTCAAGCAGGCCGGCAAGTTAATTGCCGAAAACAATGACAAGGGGCTAAATAGCGACGACGAGGAAGAGACCCGGCCGCCGAACAACAGAGGACAGAAGGGTTTTCCCCCACAAGTACGGACGGTGAATATGATATACGCGACCCACATACCCAAGAGGGAGAGGAAACGTGCACTAAGGGACGTCTATGCGATGGAGCCAGTTGCCCCAAAGTTCAACCCATGGTCCTCTTGTTCGATCACTTTCGATCGAAGAGACCATCCGACCAGCATACGCCATGGAGGATTCGCCGCATTGGTCTTAGACCCAATCATCGATGGGTTCCACCTCACGAGAGTCCTGATGGACGGCGGCAGTAGCCTGAACCTGCTTTATCAGGATACAGTGCGCAAAATGGGCATAGACCCATCAAGGATTAAACCTACAAAGACAACCTTTAAAGGTGTCATACCAGGAGTGGAAGCCAACTGCACAGGCTCAGTCACACTGGAAGTGGTCTTTGGATCCCCGGATAATTTCCGGAGCGAAGAGTTAATCTTCGACATAGTCCCGTTTCGCAGCGGCTATCACGCTCTGCTCGGGCGAACCGCGTTTGCCAAATTCAACGCGGTGCCGCACTATGCATACCTAAAGCTCAAGATGCCAGGCCCTCGTGGAGTCATCACGGTCAATGGGAATACGGAACGCTCCCTCCGAACGGAGGAACATACATCGGCTCTCATGGCAGAAGTACAGAGCAGCCTTCTAAGGCAATTCTCGAGTCCGGCCGTTAAACGGCCGGATATAGCAAAGCGCGCCCGGAGCAATGCCAACCAAGACCACCTGGCGCGATCAGAGCATGCGTAGCAATGCGGCCCCAACCCTCGCCCGCGTATGATCGCAAGAATAACACTCCGCGTACATCATTACGCTTTGGAGATACCATGGGCACAGGGGAGGGGGCACGATCACAACGGACCCAGAGTGCGGTTCGACCACACCGGGGGCTCGCAAATGTGCCCCTCTTTTTTTATTTTTCTTCTTTTTTGTACACAGGACTCTGTTAACCAGAAGCCCTGTCCGGCGGTGAACCTGCCGAACTCATGATGCAACAGTCAGGGTCTAAAGAAGGCCGCGCCGAACACTCAGGTGGTCTCAATTACGAGCATTAAATTCGATTATATACACCAAATCCGCAGCTCATCCCTGGAGGGGGACATGTTTATTTAGTCCAAATCCCTTGCTTACCGCACTATTTGTATCAGTCCGCTCTAGTAGCAGACTTTTCTTTCATTAATAATGCAGCACCTTTATGATCGCAATTGCATCACGTTATATATATATGCTCATTATATGACATCTGGCACCCGTATATTTTGGTACGGCATAATACACCGGGGGCTTATGTTCCCCACTCTATGGTGTGATAAAGTCCGAACACTTTCACAAGTGCGGCACCCCAAACTTATAGCATTATATGAATTGGCTCCGAATCATGTCTTGGGTCAATAGTTGGGTTTGCCCGACTCCCACATTTTGGTGCCTTACGTTCCTTTCTGTCGGCTAAGGTGGCACTGGGAGAACCACTACAATTGCGCCCCGGTTGAGTCGGGTTAACGCCTCAGTGGAGAAAGCTAAAACTGACTGGCATGATAAGGCGAGAGACTGGTCGCTGTTCGAGAGGCTTTTTCGGGTCCTTAAAGACTCACGCCGCTTCGAGCGAAGTTCCGGATAATGTCCGATGAAGGCGTGGATAGCGCCCCGGATTCGGTCTTCCGAATACCAGGGGCTTCGCCGAAATTTAAAATTATAGAATTCTATGGCTAAGTGAGAGTGTCGGTGTCAAAACCGGCGGATCTCGGGTAGGGGGTCTCGAACTGTGCGCCTAGGCGGATGGTAACAGGAGACAAGGGACACGATGTTTTTTACCCAGGTTCGGGCCCTCTCGATGGAGGTAAAACCCTACTCCTGCTTGATTGATATTGATGATATGGGTAGTACAAGAGTAGATCTACCACGAGATCAAGGAGGCCTAACCCTAGAAGCTAGCCTATGGTATGATTGTATGTTGTGTATATTGTCCTACGGACTAAAGCCCTCCGGTTTATATAGATACCGGAGAGGGCTAGGGTTACACAGAGTCGGTTACAATAGTAGGAGATCTACGTATCCGTATCGCCAGGCTTGCCTTCCACGCCAAGTAAAGTACCTTCCGGACACGAGCTGGAGTCTTCAATGTTGTATCTTCGTAGTCTTGGAGTCCGGCGGACATTGATAGTCCGGCTGTCCGGACACCCCCTAGTCCAGGACTCCCTCAGTAGCCCCTGAACCAGTCTTCAATGACGATAAGTCCGGCGTGCATAATGTTCAGCATTGCAAGGCGGGTTCCTCCCTTGAATAATCCAGAGAAGATCATGAACACCAGGATAGTTTCCGGCTCTGCTAAATAAATTCCACATTCCACCGTAGAGAGAATAAAATGTACACTTAGTTCAATCTGCTGACGTATTATGCGGCGCGACATCACACCGCCACCAGGCTTTTGTTTGAATCATTATACCACCTCAGCATGTTTAGCGAAGCGATTTCTTGGCACGTCTTGTCGAAGCAGAGATCGTGTTCCCCTTATTCCAGGATTCTCATCAATACGTGCGTGGGTAACCCAACCGCTCCCGTTGCCACGCCTCCTCTATCAAAGGGGAATCCCAAACGGTCACGGAGACGGCCCTTGGTATTTTTTCCCCTTTATAACAGGACCAAGGCTCACCATTGTTCTTCAATCTCGCATCGAATCTCTTCCCCGCTCCCGGTTCCAACACCCGGAGCCTCAGATTCGAGCGCTTCAGATCCTTAATCATGTCCGGCTCCGACCTCCAGGGCCGGTGGATGCCCTCCTCCCTCACGGAGGAAGACATATTGAAGCTGCGTGAGGCCAAGTACCTGGCCTACGAGGTTTCGCACAGGTTGCCTGCCCAAGGGCTAGCTGTGCCAGCCCCCGAGCCCGGTGAATACGTTGTTTTCGTATCCCACCTCCGTCGGGGTTTAGGCTTCCCGACGGATCCCTTCGTGAGAGGGCTCCTGTTCTACTACGGGCTGGACTTTCACGACTTGGCTCCGGAGTCCATCCTCCATATCTCCGCATTCATTATCGTCTGCGAGGCCTTCCTCCGCGTCATTCCCCACTTCGGCTTATGGCTGAAGACCTTCAAGGTGGAGCCGAAGATGATCGGGGGGCGTCAAGCGAAGTGCGGCGGGGCGACCATAAGCAAAAAGGTCGATGCCCCGTGGCTCGAGGGTTCCTTCCAAGAGGAACTTGGATTGTGGCAGCAGGAGTGGTTCTACATCACCGCTCCAAGGGGCAGCAAGCAAAAGCCGCCGCCCTCATTCCGCCCGGGACCTCCACGCCAACTGATGTCGTGGGTCAACCAAGGGCTCAATTGGGGGCCGTCCGAAGACGTGCCTTCACTGCAGGGCCGGATTCGAGATCTCCAAGCGAGGGAGATCGACCTGATCAAGGTGATGTAGGTCATGCTAATCAGACATCTTCTGCCCTGCAAACGCCGTCCTCTCCGTCTATGGGAATTCAACTCGGAGGGACCTCGGATTCTCCAACACTTCATGGGTGCGACACCCGTGGAGATGTACAAGTTGTTCTTCGGACCGCGGGTGGCGTGTCCGGATTTAGCCGAGGATGCAGGTCTAAGCCGCGATCGCCCGGATACTCAGGTAAGTAGCTCAGAGTCCGGACATTCTGTTTATGTGCCTTTCAAGAGTTCGCCTTCTAACCCTTTGTTCTTTATAGGAATGGGTGGCGCGATCAAGGCTGATAAGGTGTCCGGCCCCCCTCCCAGAGACTGCACAGGAGCCTGTGCTGGTCAGAATGTTGGAGGTCGCGCCCACAGAAGGGGGCGACGGGGAAAATAGAGGAGCTAATATTTCGCCCAAAGGGGCGACTGAAGAAGGAGGAAGCAAGAACTCCTCCCTTCAGGGGGAGAAGAGGACCGCCTCCGAAGATCCGGAGGCCAAAGCCCCTAAGCGTGGGAAGAGATCTTCCCCGGGGGGTCCAGCGCCCGGAAAGAATCCGGACGCACAATCATCATCAAAGATAGGCCCTCCAGCGAGCCGTGAGTATGAAAGAGAGAGTTCATTAGTAAGGAAATACCTTCATTTGTGCTTCTGTAGATAACCAAAATATTTATATTGCAGTTCGAATCTGCAGCCTTCTCAGATGAGTTCATCTTCGGGGGACCTTCTTCCGGAGATGATGGAGAGCGATACGCCTCCATCCACAGCGCCGCCAGATGAGGCAGGCGAACCCGAAGTGTCATCACGGAGGGTATCCCCGAGTCCGGAGGGGCCAGAGAGTTCGGCGCCTACTAGTGTCCGGCCGGGAGAACTGAAGAATTTGCTCGAGAGGGCGTCTATTTCAGAAGATCACCGTGCATTAATGCGTATGGTGGTTGGAAGGATTTCGTCCGCTGAGAGCGGATTATGTAATGCCGCCATGAGTTTGCTGGCGGGATTTGAGGTATGCGAGAATAACGCACCCCTTTGTCTTTTAACAGTTTTGCATATAAAAAATGCGCCCTGTATAGATAGTAGCCCCTGAGACTCGGTAGGTTGTCGGAAACGACAGCGTACCGAGGATCGAAATCTAAAGAGATGAATTCCGTCGTTCCTATGTAGGTGGCGGATAGTCCGGGGGCTAGCCGGACTAGTGAGTTTGCCGAGTTAAATCGGAAATTGGACTTGGCAGATGCGAACATCGCACTTGTCAATAGGCGACTTGACGAGTCGCAAGGTAAAAGAGTTCTCCGCAGTCGCTTTATTAGGGGGGTCAAAGCCCTCCTCTGATAAATTGTATGCTGTTTATACAGACGGTACTGCTGCTGTGGAGGGCCTTCGGGCCGAACTTGCTCGAGCGAAGGAGCAAGCCCGAAGGAGTGAAGCGGCTGCCTCGAGGGCGGCCGAGGAGTTGAAAGCCGAAAAGGCTGCGCACTGCCTAAGAAGGGCCAAGGTGGCCGAATTGGCCATGAAAGTAAAGGATGCTGCCGACCGCAATGAGGCTCTTGAAAAGGAGCGCTTATCGGAGCGGGAAGACCTGAAGAAGGCCACCGCTGAAGCCAAGGATGCCCGCTCTGCAATGCGGGCTATGAAGGAGCAGCTGCGCCAGGCCGGAGAGATCGTGGCTGGCAAGCCTTTTCTGCCGCGTCGCCGATTTATAGATGGAAAGCATGCTCAATTTGAGCGGCTGTGGAGTCCGGAGGATCCGTATATGGACTTAGCTGCAAGTGCGGCCGATGCCGTTAAGCACTTCCGGAGCCAGAAGGATCACAAGACGGAAGAGCTATATTGGTCTCAATTCCATAGTCCGGATCACCCACTTCCATTGACAGACCGGTTGGCCGAATGGGCCGAGCTAAATAGATTGTCCGGACTTGCCATGACTGACATCGTGGCCCATGTCTGGCCAGAGAGGTCCAAGGCGACGAGCTACTTTGGTTTATTACAGCAATTCCTTGTAGCGGTGCCGCATATAAAGGAGATGAAGCGGTCGGCCTGTATAGAGGGCGCGCGGATGGCTCTTGCCCGTGTAAAGGCGTATTCTCCTGAGATGGACGCCACCGCTGTTGCTGCCCAGGGTTCAGATGAAAACCGGCTCCCTGCCGAGCACTATTTCGGGGAAGTTATGCGTGGCGCTCATGTAATAGAGTCGCAGTGCTCGAAAAATGTAACGTTCAAATGAACGCATTAGCTTATAAATCGATGATTACGTTATAACTGCTTTTATACTTGTGCGTCCAAGTAGTAAAACTTCTCCTTTTCGGCCGTTTACGTATACTTGTGTATAACCTGAAAGATGCAGTCTTCGGCTTCAGCCCCCACGCACAAGGTGCTGGGGTGTTCGCAAAAATAGCGCGCTTTCACACTTAATCCGACGTCTCGGTCCTATTATAAGGAGGTGGTAGCGTAGCGAACGAGGCAATCCGGACTATAATGCTTTATCACTTTCACTTACCCAGTGGAGCTCGAGGGTGGGGCTACGATATAGCCCCTGGTGGCATCGCCCTTCTCCGAAGTCGGAGCGCGTGTGCCTGACCGGGAAAAGGCCCTTCGTCAAAGCGGGGAATTCTAAACATTCCGATAGTCGATCGAGGGCTAACCAGTCTCTCGCTACATCATGACAGTCAGTTTTCGGCTTTCTCTACTGAGGTGCTCGCCCAGCCGAACTGGGGCACAATCGCAGTAGTTCTCCTGGTGCCGCGTTAGCCGATGATACGGAACGTAAGGCAGCAAAACACAGGAGCCGGGCAAACCCAACATTTGACCAAAGACATGATTCGGAGCTGATGCATATAATGCCTAACTCGAGACGCCGAACACTCCCTAAGGTGTTCGGTCTTTATAATAATGGGCAGAACGATGCCCTAAGCCCCTAGTGTCCAGGTACAGGCATGATCTTCTGACGCGGCCGATGCCAAAGCGTCAGGCTCCGCTTTGGCTATAGGAAGAAACCAAGGGAGAATAACAACGAAAGACAGTGAAAAAGGTCTACGCAGGGTCTTAATCTGAAAAGAATCCTCACAACGGGTCCCTACTGCACGTCTGCGCCTGTGTCTCCGTTGCGCCGTTATCCTGGACGGGTATGCACGTTGTTCATCTGTAAAAAGAGAGGAACGTTAGTTTAAAAAAAAAACAAAATTGTGCGAAAAATATTAGAAATATAAATAATTAAAGCGGGGTTTCTATAAACCCGCGGTGATTTGTGCGCGCAGCCCCCTGTAAAGGGGTATGCGGCTAGGGAGCCCCTAGCCCACTGACGCCGGATTCGTCTATCCAAGTCCGGGGTCTTTAAGTGACCCTCGCACTAAAATTACGCCACACGGTCCGGGCATCTTGAGTGTAAGAGATGCATAATGTGGTATGGCGTTGAAGCGGACAAAAGCCTGTCGTCCCAAGAGTACTTGATATTCACTTTCAAACGGGACGATATGAAAAATTAATTTTTCGCGTCGAGAATTGTTCGGCGATCCGAACACGACTTCTAGTAATATGGAGCCTGTGCACTTGGCGTAATGGCCTGGCGTCACTCCTTTGAAGGAAGTGCGGCTGTGTCGAATTTTGGTAGGGTCTATCCCCATCCTACGGATTGTGTTTGAATATAGCAGGTTTAAGTCACTGCCTCCGTCCATTAGGACATTAGTAAATTGCAATCCATCTATTATGGGATTCAATATCAGGGGAGTCCGTCCCGCATTTCGAACGCTTCTGGAATAGTCTAGGTGGTCGAAAGTGATTGGTTTTGATATCCAATCTCTACGGTCTGCTGGGTTGGACCGTGCGAAGCTCTTTTTAGAAAGTGCCGCACTAATTTGCCGTATTATCACATGAAGTGAGTTTACTGTTTTGACCCCTAGTGGGAAAGTCTTTTGTTTTCCGGTGCTCTACTGGTGGGGTTTATCTTCTTCGCTTGACGCGTCGAGCCCCTTGTGTTCGGCATTTAGTCGGCCGGACTGTTTAAAAACCCAACAATCCCTGTGGGTGTGATTTGCAGGCCTTCCGGGGGTACTGTGGATTTGACATATCCGACCCAAAATTTTGTTTAAGTTGGACAATTCGTCACTGTCATCCTTAAGAGGCTGTGTTTTATTATTGGGCCGCGAGCTTTTGAATCCGGCGTTGACTGCCGCGCTCTTTGGGCTTTTCTCTTTATTCCGGCGCTGCTCTTTTCTGCGCCGCGATTTTCCGTTTCCATCTCTTATTTCTGCATCGTGCTAACCAGCTATCCTCGCCCGCACAAAAGCAGGTCATGAGGCTTGTTAGTGCGGACATCGTCCTCGGTTTCTCTTGACCGAGGTGCCTGGCGAGCCATTCGTCTCGGACATTGTGCTTGAAAGCTGCTAAGGCTTTGGCGTCCGGACAGTCGACTATTTGGTTCTTTTTTGTGAGGAACCTGTTCCAGAATTTCCGCGCTGACTCTCCGGGCTGTTGAGTTATATGAATTAGGTCATCTGCATCCAGAGGGCGGACATAAGTCCCTTGAAAATTTGCTCTAAACGCATCCTCGAGCTCTTCCCAACTTCCAACAGTATTTTCTGGGAGGCTTTTAAGCCAATGACGGGCTGGCCCTTTGAGCTTGAGGGGTAGGTATTTTATGGCGTGGAGATCATCTCCTCTGGCCATATGTATATGTAGTATATAATCTTCTATCCAGACTCCAGGGTCTGTTGTTCCATCGTAGGCTTCTATGTTTATGGGTTTAAATCCTGCTGGGAATTCATGGTCCAGCACCTCGTCAGTGAAACATAGTGGGTGTGCGGCGCCCCTGTATTTGTGTGTGCCGCTATCATCGGACACTTGACGTGTTGTCTTGCTTCCTGGGGCCTTCTCCTTTGGCCCGTAGATGGATCTGGCTGGGCCATCTATCCTTCCAGGTTCGTTGGTTGGTTTATGTGGGGCGCTGCTGTCAGAATTTGGCCTATCATCTGGCCGTCTATCCAGCCAGGCAGCCTCTTTATTTTTGGATGGTGGGGGCTCTATGGCCTCCTCGTCGAATTTTGGTAGCAGCTTGCGCTTCGGTAGCTCTTTGATTGGGGGCCATTGCCGTACTTATCTGCGGTTTTGAGCATTTTTCTCCATCTCATTCTGAGTGTATCTTCCGCTGTTTTGAGCCTCCAATTTTCCTTCTTCAGGCTTTTTGCCGTGGCGATAAGCCCGCGCTTGAAGCGCTCTTGTTCGACGGGATCCTTGGGTACGACGAATTCGTCATCGTTGAGGCTTACTTCGTCTTCGGAGGGAGGTATATAATTATGATCCTCAACCTCTTCATCTGCCGCCCCCTCATGAGGGCTTGCTTCTGCATCCTCCTGCGCTTGCTGGAGGGGATTGTCTTTGGCATTCTCTGGAGTATTATTGTCTCCTGTGCCGGAATTTCCATTCTTGCTGTGGCGAGATTTAGAGCGGCGCCGCTGATGCCGGCGCTTGGGCTGTTTCTTTAAGGAATCTGCCTGTGCTGTTCCTTCGCCGTCCCCATCTTTTGGGGTATCCACCATGTATACGTCATATGACGAGGTGGCCTTCCAGTGACCTGTGGGCGCTGGTTCGTCTCCGGCATCGTCGTCCATAGCATCGATGTCTTCGGAGTCGTAGTCTAGCATGTCGGTTAGATCGTCGACAGTGGCTACAAAGTGGGTGGTGGGTGGGCTCTGAATTTCTTCGTCGTCCGCATCCCAACCATCCTGGCCATAATCCGGCCAGGACTCTCCTGATAACGAGAGATGCTTTAGTGAATTTAAGATATCGCCAAAAGGCGAGCATTGGAAGATGTCCGCGGTGGCGAATTCCATAACCGGCGCCCAATCTGGATCGATTGGTAGGGGCGCGGGAGGTTCGGAGTGCGGCGAGGAATCCGGCACCTCGGAATCACGAGTTCCGCAGGGGACAGGATTAGTGTTCGTCTCCATCGCCGTGGATGTTGAAGCCCCCAGGGCGGTGTCTATCCACCGGCCCTCGATCTAGGCGACCGGCTCCGGGCTAATGGCCGGAGCGGATCCATGTGCGGCCACCAAGGCACTGTTCGGCGGCAGAGCTAGATGATGCCCATCGTCACAGTGCGGCGCGCTTGGCTGTGGCTCGAGTCTATCGAGGATCAAGTCTCCTCGGACATCGGCCGTGAAGTTTAAGCTTCCAAATCTGACCCAACGGCCAGGGGTGTAGCTTTCGATCTGCTCCAGATGGCCAAGTGAATTGGCCCGCAGTGCGAAGCCGCCGAATACAAAGATCTGTCCGGGGAGGAAAGTCTCACCCTGGACAGCGTTGCAGGTTGAAGATGCCATCAAGCCTATCGGTGACGATACAGAGGAACTCTCAATGAAAGCACCAATGTCGGTGTCAAAACCGGTGGATCTCGGGTAGGGGGTCCCGAACTGTGCGCCTAGGCGGATGGTAACAGGAGACAAGGGACACGATGTTTTTTACCCAGGTTCGGGCCCTCTCGATGGAGGTAAAACCCTACTCCTGCTTGATTGATATTGATGATATGGGTAGTACAAGAGTAGATCTACCACGAGATCAAGGAGGCCTAACCCTAGAAGCTAGCCTATGGTATGATTGTATGTTGTGTATATTGTCCTACGGACTAAAGCCCTCCGGTTTATATAGATACCGGAGAGGGCTAGGGTTACACAGAGTCGGTTACAATAGTAGGAGATCTACGTATCCGTATCGCCAGGCTTGCCTTCCACGCCAAGTAAAGTACCTTCCGGACACGAGCCGGAGTCTTCAATCTTGTATCTTCGTAGTCTTGGAGTCCGGCGGACATTGATAGTCTGGCTGTCCAGACACCCCCTAGTCCAGGACTCCCTCAGAGAGTGTTCAAGCATTATAAGTCCGGTTGCCTTGTTCGTCGTGTTGAGCGCCTCCCTAGATGGACCCAAAAATGGGAACAAGAGTGCTCAAGTTTATCCCGAACACCCCAGCACTTGTGGCTTGGGGGCTGAAGCCAACGACTTGCCATCTCTCAAATTTTACAAATGGCCGCACAGAAGGTAATATTTTAAATTAAACAAGCGTTGCTCATGGCGCATATGAACGAAGTTTTCAGCGCAGAGGATAAATAAACAACGAGTTCACTCAAGGATTACATTTCGGGAGCACTCATCTGCAATATCGCAGGCTCCCTTTAGGACAATTTTATAATACTTCTCCGGCGTGCGATACTCCTTGCCCGGCGGCGGTGGGTCCGTGAGAAGCTTCTCCGCATCCAATTTGCCCCATTGCACCTTTATGCGGGCAAGGGCCCGACGAGCGCCTTCGATACAGGCGGAGCGCTTGACTACATCCAGCCTAGGGCATGCATCCACCAGCCACCGCACGAGGCCAAAGTAGCTACCAGGCATGGCCTGTCCAGGCCACAGCCGGACTATGAGGCCCTTCATGGCCTCCTCAGCTACCTTGTGGAGTTCGACCAGCTGCTTCAGCTGGTCGCTTGGGGGCACCGGATGGCCGACCTCAGTATACTGAGACCAGAAGACCTTCTCCGTCGAGCTCCCCTCCTCGCCACGATAGAATGCAGCGGCATCAGACGCACTACGCGGCAGATCTGCAAACGCCCCTGGAGAGCTCTGAATGCGGGTAAGTGTCAGGTAGTTCACATTAACATGCCTGCTTTGCATGAAAAACGCCTTACCCGCCGCTATCTTCTTTATGTCCTCAACCTCCTGAAGGGCCTTATGGGCCTCGGCCTTGGCGGACTTGGCACTTTCGAGAGCCGAGGCAAGCTCAGACTTTCGAGTCTTGGAGTCACGCTCCAAACTCTCATGTTTTTCCATGAGAACCTGGAGCTCTTGCCGAACTTCCGCCACCCGTGCCTCTTGCTTTTCTCGCTCAGCCCGTTCCGCGGTCGCACTGCGTTCGGGAGTGGACACAGCACCCTTCAGGGCTGCCACCTCGTTAGTGGCCCCTGCAATACACATATTATCCTTGTTAATTTTATTTGCAACCAAAATCCTTTTCTGTAAGGTACTTATTCAAAGAGGTGTTACCCACCTTCTTTTTCCTCGAGCTGCTTTTTTGGATGGCCGAGCTCTTGCTCGGACCGCTCGAGATCCTTCTTCAGCACGTCAACCTCCGCCGTTAGTGCGGCAGAGGTCAACAGCGCAGCCTGCAAACCCATATTGACATATTTTAGGCAACCCTGCGTATATCTTGTTAAAGATCCTTAGTCCGGCTTTTCTTTCCGAACACCGAACTAAGCATCAGGGGCTACTGTCTATGCGGTATTACATTACATAATTTTAACTTCTTACCTCAAAGCCTGTTAAAAGGCTGCTGCAGGCTTCGGTCAGCCCGCTCTTAGCAAGCTGAACCTTCTCAATCACCGCACTCATGATAGTGCGGTGTTCTTCCTCGATGGAAGCGCCTTTAAGCGCCTCCAGCAGGTTATCCGGCGCCTCCGGTTGGACGGAGGCCGCCGGCGTCACGGGCCTGCCCTTCTTTCGAAGGGGCCGCTTGCCGGACTCTGGAACCACTGCGGGTTCCGATATAGAGTCCGGCACGAAGTCCGGGAGGCTGCCTGATGGCGCCTCCGGAGCCTCCTCCTGATGGGTCCCTCTCTGGGATCCCACCTCGACGTCCTCGTCGGCGCGTGGGGTGGAGGCAGTCGGGATGGAATTCACATCCGACAAGGCCAATTACCCGCTTGATGAGTCGGGGAGATCATCATTGGCCGGACTACGGGCAGAATGCGGCGTTAGAAGGATACTACGCGACATAAAAGAAATTACACATCAAGGATCCGGATACTTACGATCTTGCCGGACGCCTGGCCCTTGGAGGCCACTCATCCTCACCAACACTGATGTTGGTGAAACTATCCGGGGGGATAGTTCTCCCCCTCTTAGACCCTTCGCCCCCCCCCCCCCCCGATGGGGGAAGCCTTCCTTTTCTTCTCTCCCTCCTCCGGGAGAGAGTACTCCTCCTCCTCGTCTTCGGGGGAGGAGTCCTCGTCATCATCAGACACCTGATTGCGGGAACTCTTTCGAGTCCCCGCAGCCACCTTCTTGGCCTTCTTCTCCGGCACCACGTGCGGTGCCGGAACCAGCAGCCCTGTTAAGCGGGCGTCCACTGGGTCTTCTGGCATGGGAGCCGGGCTGATGAGTAGCTTGGCCTTTTCCATCCATTCCTGTCAAAGGAAGAGGCAGAATGAAACCTCACTAGAGTCAATCTAATTATCACAAGTGTCCCGTAATGGGGTTGAATCACTTACCTCGTCAGTTGGATACTGCGAGCTGAATCCGCGGTCTTCGGTCGTGGACGCGGGGGCTTCGGCGCCCTTGAACAGCACCCTCCAGGCGCCTTCGTATGTTGTATCGAAGAGCCTGCTTAGCGCCTGGTGCTGTTCCGGATTGAACTCCCACAAATTAAATGCCCGTTCTTGGCATGGGAGGATCCGCCGGATGAGCATGACTTGGACCACGTCGACGAGCCTGAGCCTATTGCTCACCATCTTCTTCATACATGCTCGGAGTCCCGTCACCTCCACCGGATTCCCCCACTGCAAGCCCTTCTCTTTCCAGGAGGTGAGCTGCGTGGGGATGCCAGATCTAAACTCGGGGGCCGCCACCCATGTGGATTTGCGCGGCTCGGTGATGTAAAACCACCCCGATTGCCACCCCTTGACGGAGTCCACGAAGGTCCCTTCCAGCCAAGGGACGTTGGGCAATTTGCCCAACATGGCGCCTCCGCATTCCGCTTGCGTACCCTTCACAACCTTCGGCTTGACGTTGAAGGTCTTGAGCCACAGGCCGAAGTGGGGCCGGATGCAGAGGAAGGCCTCGCACACGACAATAAACGCCGAGATGTTGAGGATAAAGTTCGGCGCCAGATCGTGGAAATCCAGGCCGTAGTAAAACATGAGCCCCCGGACAAATGGATGGAGCGGAAAGCCCAGTCCGTGGAGGAAGTGGGGGAGGAAGACGACCCTCTCATGAGGCTCAGGGGTAGGGATGAGCTGCCCCTCGTCGGGCAGCCGATGCGCGATATCGTCGGAAAGGTATCCGGCGCTGCGCAGCTTGGTGATGTCCTCCTCCTTGACGGTGGAGGCTAACCATTTACCTCCCGCTCCGGACATATTCGGAGAAGGTCGAGGCGAGATGCGCGAGCTCGGGCGTTGGAGCTTGAGTTCGCGGGGATGGATAAGCAAAGGAGGAAGAAGGCGTAGGTGAGAAGGTGAATCCTTATCCCTTATATATAGGCGGACGAAACTATGCGTCCCCCACCAGCCTGGTAAAACTCGCTTATCTCCCAAGCGCCACCATCAATGGCGCGGTTGGGTTACCCATGCACGTATTGATGAGAATCCCGGAATAAGGGGAACACGATCTCTGCTTCGACAAGACGTGCCAAGGAAACCGCTTCGCTAAACATGCTGAGGTGGTATAGTAATTCAAGCAAAGGCCTTGTGGCGGTGTGATGTCACGCCGCATAATACGTCAGCAGATTGAACTAAGTGTACATTTTATTCTCTCTATGGTGGAATGTGGAATTTATTTTGCAGAGCCGGACACTATCCTGGTGTTCATGATCTTCTCTGGATTATTCAAGAGAGGAACCCTCCTTGCAATGCTGAACATTATGCACGCCGGACTTATCGTCATTGAAGACTGGTTCAGGGGCTACTGAGGGAGTCCTGGACTAGGGGGTGTCCGGACAGCCGGACTTTCATTATCTGCCGGACTCCAAGACTACGAAGATACAAGATTGAAGACTCCGGCTCGTGTCCGGATGGTACTTTCCTTGGCGTGGAAGGCAAGCTTGGCAATACGGATATGTAGATCTCCTTCCATTGTAACCGACTCTGTGTAACCCTAGCCCTCTCCAGTGTCTATATAAACCGAAGGGCTTTAGTCCGTAGGACAACATACATTACAACAATCATACCATAGGCTAGCTTCTAGGGTTTAGCCTCCTTGATCTCGTGGTAGATCTACTCTTGTACTACCCATATCATCAATATTAATCAAGCAGGACGTAGGGTTTTACCTCCATCGAGAGGGCCCGAACCTGGGTAAAAACATCATGTCCCTCGTCTCCTGTTACCATCCGCCTAGACGCACAGTTCGGGACCCCCTACCCGAGATCCGCCGGTTTTGACACCGACAACTATCATCTGGAAGATTAACTCCCAGCTGAGTCAAGTGATTATGATACCTAGACATTTTGAGTATGTTTTCACTGAAAGAACTGTTCCCCACCATCTTGCAGCTATAGAACTTGTTGGAGACTTCATATCTCTTAACTTGGGCATTTGCTTGAAATATTAACTACAACTCTTGGAACAACTCATATGCTCCATGACGTTCAAAACGTCTTCGAAGTCCCGATTATAAGACGTAAAGCATGGCACACTGAACTATCGAGTAGTCATCAGATCGAGCTTGCCAGATGTTCAAAACATCAACATCTGCTCCTACATCAGGCCTTTCACCTAGCGGTGTATCAAGGACATAATTCTTCTGTGCAGCAATGAGGATAATCCTCAAGTTATGGACCCAGTTTTTGTAGTTGCTACCATCATCTTTCAACTTAGCTTTCTCTAGGAACACATTAAAATTCAGGGGAATGGTAGCACATGCCATTGATCTACAACATAGATATGCAAATACTACCAGGACTAAGTTCATGATAAATTAAGTTCAATTAATCAAATTACTTAAGAACTCCCACTTAGATAGACATCCCTCAAGTCATATAAATGATATATGATCCAAATCAACTAACCCATGTCCGATCATCATGTAAGATGGGGTAGTCATCAATGGTGAACATCTCTATGTTGATCATATATACTATATGATTCACGTTTGACCTTTTGGTCTCCAGTGTTCCGAGGCCATGTCTGTACATGCTAGGCTCGTCAAGTTTAACCCGAGTATTTTGCATGTGCAAAACTGTCTTGCACCCGTTGTATGTGAACATAGAGTCTATCACACCAGATCAACATGTGGTGTCTCAACACGACAAACTGTCGCAGCGGTGCATATTCAGGGAGAACACTTATACCATGAAATTTTAGTTAAGGGATCATCTTATAATGCTACCATCGTACTAAGCAAAATAAGATGCATAAAAGATAAACATCACATGCAATCAAAATATGTGACATGATATGACCATCATCACATGCAATCATGATATGACTAGCATCATCATGATCTCCATCTTCACCGGCTCCACACCTTGATTTCCATCGTTGTGTCGTGGTCGTCTCGCCAACTATTGCATCTACAACTATCGTTAATGCATAGTGATAAAGTAAAGCAATTACATGGCGTTTGCATTTCATACAATAAAGAGACAACCATAAGGCTCTTGCCGGGTTCCGATAACTTTTACAAAACATGATTATCTCATATAACAACGTATATCACATCATGTCTTCACCATATCACATCACAACATGACCCGCAAAAACAAGTTAGATGTCCTCTGCTTTGTTGTTGCAAGTTTTACATTACTGCTACGGGCTTCTAGCAAGAACCGTTATTACCTACGCATCAAAACCACAACGGTGATTTATCCAGTTTTCTGTTTTAACCTTCAATAAGGACCGGCCGTAGTCAAATTTGATTCAGCTAAAGTAGGAGATACAGACACCCGCCAGCCACCTTTGTGCAAAACTAGTTGCATGTCTGTGGGTGGAACCGGTCTCATGAACGTGGTCATGTAAGGTTGGTCCGAGCCACTTCATCCAACAATACCGTTGAATCAAAATAAGACATTGGTGGTAAGCAGTATGACGATCACCGCCCACAACTCTTTGTGTTCTACTCGTGCATATCATCTACGCATAGACCGGGCTCATGATGCCACTGTTGGGGAACATAGCATCCATTTTCAAAATTTTCCTACGCTCACGTAAGACCTATCTAGGAGATGCATAGAAACGAGGGGGAGAGTGTATATACGTACCCTCATAGACCTTAAGCGGAAGTGTTTCAGAATGCGGTTGATGTAGTGAAAATTTCTTTGCAATCCAACGATCGATTACCGACGTATGACACCTCCGAGTTCTGCACACGTTCAGCTCGGTGACGCACCTTGCCTTCTTGATCCGGCAAGATGTCGAGGTAGTAGATGAGTTCCGTCAGAATGATGGCATGGTGACGGTGATGGTGAAGTGATCTTCGCAGGGCTTCGCCTAAGCACTACAAAGTTATGACCGGAGGCGTAAACTGTGGAGGGGGGCGCCGCACATGGCTAAGATAATGTCTAGCATGTGCTAGGGCCTCCCCACATATATATAGGTGGGAGGGAGAGGGGAGGCAGCCAGGGTGCGCCCCAAGTAGGATCCGAATCCTACTTGGGGTTTCCCTAAGTGGCACCCCCTTCCATAAAACATCGAAAAGAAAAGGGGAAGGGGGAAGAGAGAAGGAGGGGGGGGGGTGAACCCCCTCTTTTCCTTCTCCCAATCAGCCTCCTGCCATGGGGGGTGGGGGGCAGCCCTTGTGGGCTGGTGTGCTCCCCACTCTTGGCCCATATATTCCCCCGGGGGTGTCCGGTAACACCTCCGGTACTCCGATAAATACCCGATACCTTCCAGGACGCTTCCGATGTCCGAATACTATCGTCCTATATATTAATCTTTACCTCTCAACCATTTTGGGACTCCTCATCATGTTTGTGATCTCATATGGGAATCCGAACAACATTCGGTCACCAAATCACATAACTCATATAATACGATATCATCAACGAACGTTAAGCGTGCGGACCCTACGGGTTCGAGAACTATATAGATATGACCGAGACACCTCTCCGGTCTATAACCAATAGTGGAACCTGGATGCCCATATTGGCTCCTATATATTCTATGAAGATCTTTATCAGTCGAACCGTTATGACAACATACGTAATTCCCTTTGTCCATCGGTATGTTACTTGCCCGAGATTCGATCGTTGGTATCTTCATACCTAGTTCAATCTCATTACCGGCAAGTCTCTTTACTCGTTCCGTAATACATCATCCTGCAACTAACTCATTAGTCACTTTTCCTACAAGGCTTCTTATGATGTGTATTACTGAGAGGGCTAGAGATACCTCTCTGATACTTGGAGTGACAAATCCTAATATGGATCTATGCCAACTCAACAAACACCTTCGGAGATACCTGTAGAGCATCTTTATAATCACCTAATTACATTATGACGTTTAATAGGACATAAGGTATTCCTCCGGTATCCGGGAGTTGCATAATCTTATAGTCAAAGGAATATGTATTTGACATGAAGAAATCAATAGCAATAAAACTGAACGACCAATATGCTAAGCTAACGGATGGGTCTTTTCCATCACATCATTCTCCTAATGATGTGATCCTGTTATCAAATTGAACTCATGCCCATGGTTAGGAAACCTTAACCATCTTTTATCAACGAGCTAGTCAAGTAGAGGCTCGCTAGGGACACAATGTTTGTCTATGTATTCACACATGTACTCCCTCCGTCCCAAAATTCTTGTCTTAGAATTTCTAGATACGGATGTGTCAAGTCACACATTAGTATTAGATACATCCGTATCTAGAAAAATTTAAGACAAGAATTTTGGGATGGAGGGAGTATTTAAGTTTCCGATCAATACAATTCTAGCATGAATAATAAACATTTATCATTAATATGGAAATATAAAATAACAACTTTATCATTGCCTCTAGGGTATATTTCCTTCAAGGACTAGTACCTGGGTCGAGGCCATGGACAGTTCGACCCTCGATACCACTATGATGACCGTCGTCGAGTGCCTACATCCCCTGCGAGGGGTGGTTCGTACGCGCCCCAGCGGTATGATGACAGGCGCCCGTATGGCGACGAGTGGAGGGTTCCAGTCGATCCTTGAGAGCCCGGATTTGATGCAAGGTCAGTCCTCGTGCAGGGCCTGGTTGACAAAGGAAGAGTTAACAGAGAAGGCTGGGGCAGAGATCAACTGAGTGGGAGCAGAGCATTAGTCTCTGGGCCCGAGTGTTTCAGCAAAGCCATTCATGCCGCTGAGATTCCTACGAACCTCATGTTGGCTACAGGAGTGAGCAAGTTTACTGGTGAGTCAAAGCCAGACACGTGGTTAGAGGATTACCGAGTGGCAGTGGAGATTGGTGGGGGCAATGAAAACATGGCCATGAAGCACCTACCCTTGATGCTTGAAGGCTCAGCTAGGGCTTGGTTGAATCCGTTGGTCCCTGCTAGCATATACTGTTGGGAAGACTTGGCTCGAGTATTCATCAAGACATTTGAAGGCACTTGCAAGCGTCCTGCTGGACTGTCTGAGTTGCAGCATTATGTCCAAAAGCCGAATGAAAATTTGAGAGATTACATCCAGCGTTGACTTACACTTCACCATCAAGTGGAGAATGTTTCAGAGCACCAAGCAGTGTGCGCTTTCAAGGAAGGCGTATGGTATAGAGAACTCACGCCAAAATTTGGTCGCTCAGGGGCCATGACTCTGAATCGGATGATGGAGATAGCCACTCGATATGCAAATAGCGAAGAAGAAGATTGGCTCCATAACGGCAAAGGGAAGACAGTCGACCCCGACGCTGGGGCAGAAATCCCAACCGGAAGCAGAAATGTAAGGCTGAAGCCACATGTCAGACTGAAGCTGCAGTGGTGAATACCCAAGGAAAGTTCAAGGGAAAGCCCAAGGGGCTGTGGGTACCGAAGAAGATCAAGGACCAGTCGGGCCAGGATGTTCTGGATTTACCACGTGCCATTGACACGAATAAAGATGAAGAGGGCAACTTTATTTTGCCCAAACACACCACTTGACAGTGCAGACTCCTTATTCAACAGTTCCATGAGGGTCAGCAGAGTGAGAAAGGCTCCGATAAGGATGAAGATGAAGAAAAAGCAAATGATTACCCAAAGGTCAATACAACCCTGATGATTTTTGCTGACGTTTAGATCAAAAGTCGACTGAAAGTCATCGAGAGGTGCATGGTTGCTCCGGCAACTACAACATACCTCAAGTGGTCAAAGACTCCCACCACCTTTGACCAGTCAGATCATCCAGCTCATGTTGCTACCCCCGGGCGACAAGCTTTGGTGGTCGACCCAGTCGTTGGAGGCACTTGACTGTGTAAAGTTCTTATGGATGGTGGCAGTGGTTTGAACATTTTGTATGCTGAAACCCTTCATGGGATGGGTATTCCAATGTCTCGACTCAGTGAGAGCAACATGCAGTTCCATGGAGATATCCCAGGAAAGAAGGCGAAATCACTTGGGCAGATTGCTTTGGATGTGGTTTTCGGTGATTGAAAGATTTTTCGCAAAGAGAAGCTGACATTTGAAGTGGTAGATTTTCACAGTGCCTATCATGCTATTCTGGGCAGGCCGACATATGCTTGTTTCATGGCCCGTCCATGTTACATATATCTCAAACTTAAGATGCCCGAGCCCAAAGGTGTGGTCATGGTCACTGGGAATAGGCAGAGACCAGATGAATGCCTACATAAGGGTTCTAAGATCGCCGACGAGCAATTGCAGTGGTGGAACTAGAAGAGTACAAAAAATACTGTCCCGAGAGATTTGCTCCGTTCCAAGGAGCCTGCTTCTGAGTCTGCATTTTTCAGTCGGCTGGCGAAATGAAACTAGTTCACATTCACCCGGAAGATCCCACAACGGCTCCGACCCACATCTCAACAATACTCGACAGCAAATAGGAAGCCGTGCTCATCTAGTTCCTCTGTGAGAACTGGGACATCTTCGCATGGAAACAATTAGACATGCCAGGTGTACACAGGGGACTAGCTGAGCACCGTTTGCATGTCAACCCCAAAGCCAAACCTGTCAAAGAGCATCTCCGTTGGTCCACCGCAGAGAAGAGGAAGGTGATTGGCGAGGAAGTGGCGCGGCTCCTGGCAGCTGAGTTCATCCACGAGATATACCACTCTGAGTGGCTCGCTAATATCGTCATGGTCCCTAAGAAGGTTAATTCACTTTGTATGTGCATTGACTTCAAACGTATCAATCAGGCCTTCCTGAAAGATCATTTTACGCTCCCTTGCATTGATCAGATAGTCGACTTGACTGTGGGATGTGAGCGTTTATCCTTTCTTGATGCGTATTCCGGGTACCATCAGATCCGACTTTATGGGCTAGATTAAATAAACACAACCTTCATCACCCCGTTCCGGTATTTTTGCTATGTCACCATGCAGCTCGGTCTCAAAAAATGATGACACCACATTCATGTGCATGATTTAAAAGTGCCTGCTCACTCAGATCAGTCGGAATGTGGATGCTTACATGGATGATATTGTGGTTAAGTCACACAAAAGTTGCGACCCGCTGACTGACCTTGCTGAAACCTTTGCCAATCTGAGAAATTATGACATTAAGTTGAATCCGTCCAAGTGCACATTCCGAGTACCCAGAGGAAAGTTACTTGGTTTTCTTGTTTCCGAACAAGGGATAGGTGCAAATCCCGAGAAGGTCGGTGCAATTCTCCGAATGAGCGTCTTGTGCGTGTGCATGATGTCCAGAAACTGACAGGTTGTCTCGCTGCATTGAGTCGGTGCATTTCTTGCCTTGGTGAAAAGGCACTGCCTCTTTACTGACTGATGAAAAAGTCCAACATGTTCAAGTGGACTCCCGAAGCAGAAGCAGTGTTTGTGGAGCTCAAAGCCCTGCTCTCCACCCAGTCGGTGCTTCCTGCTTCGAATAGCAAAGAGCCTCTACTCTTATACATCATATCCACTGGTCAGGTTGTTAGCACAGTGCTCACAGTGGAGCGAGAAGAAGAAGGCAAAGCCTATAAAGTTCAACGTCTAGTGTACTATATCTTCAAAGTCTCAACTCCATCCAAGCAGAGGTACCCACATTACCAGAAGCTTTTTTTATGGAATTTACTTGACTGCGAAGAAAGTTGCACATTATTTCCAAGACCACTCGGTTTTAGTCGTCCGTGATGCTCCATTGTCTGAGATCATGAACATCCGAGATGCAACTGGTCGAGTGGCTAAGTGGGCAATTGAACTTCTCCCTCTGGATATCAAGTTTGAAGCGAAGAAAGCGATCAAATCTCAAGGACTCATAGATTTCTTGGCCGAGTGGATTGAACAGCAACAACCGACTCAAGTTCACTTGAAACACTAGACTATGTTCTTCGATGGGTCTAAGATGTTGAATGGTTCTGGTGCCGAAGTGGTCCCGGTGTCCCCAAGAGGTGATGAAGGAGTGGGATGTCAGAAACCCTGCCATGACTGGATACTAGAACGTAGTAAGGAAGTTGGAGAAAAAGTTTGAGGGTTTGGAGCTTCACCACATTCCCCGAATCAAGCAGCTGATGATCTTGAAAAATAGGTTCCACTTGGAAACCTATCCCCAACAATGTGTTTCTTGAGCATCTCCATTCTCCTTCAGTGCAAGAAGATCCTTTTACTGAAGAGCCTCCCCAAGTAATAAGTCCTACCAATCCGACTGAAATCAAGATACCAACAGTTGTCAATCTGATTATGGAGATCTTGGTGATCACCACCAACTGGACTATACCATAAATTACATATCTGCTCAGGCAGGAGCTTCCAGAGGATGAAGTTGAAGCATGTCAGATTGTCCGCAGATCCAAGGTTTTCATAGTGATTAACGTGCAGCCCTACAGAGAGAGTGTTACTGGCATGGCTTAACGATGTATCTCTCCAGCAGAGGGTCGACTGCTTTTAGATGATATCCACTTGGGGACCTATGGTTACCATGCGTCCTCTTGGACTATCATGGACAAAGCATACCGAGTCGGATTCTACTGGCCACGGGCCAACAAAGCTGCAAAGGAAATCATTCAGAAGTGTGAAGGTTGCCAATTTTATGCAAACATGTCCCATAAGCCCGCATCTGTTTTGAAAACTATTCCACTCGTCTGGCCGTTTGTCGCGTGGGGATTGGACATGATTGGGCCGCTCAGGACCGGCAGAAGTGGTTGCACTCATCTGCTCATTGCAGTCGACAAGTTCACGAAGTGGATTGAAGCCAAACCAATCAAAAACCTAGATTCACGCACGACCATGAAGTCCGTAAAAGAGTTGGTGTTTCGATATGGAGTCCCACATAGCATTATCACAAACAACGACTCGAACTTCGATTCAGAGGAATTCAGAGAATTCTGCACTTCCCAGGGTACTCGGGTAGATTACGCATCCGTTGCACAACCATAGTCGAATGGTCAAGCTAAAAGAGCAAATGCCCTGATCCTCCAAGGATTGAAGCCTCGACTCATGGACAACCTTGAGCATGCAGCTGGAGCTTTGGTGACTGAACTACCGTCTGTTATGTGGGAATTGAGGACAACTCCTAACCGATCTACTGGCCGAACCCCTTCATGGTGTACAGAGCTGAAGCCGTGCTACAATGATCTGTTTCACAATGCACCCCGAGTGTAACTTTATTTAGAGGCTGAGGCAGAACAAGCACGCCAAGACGTTGTTGACCTTCTGGAGGAAGAACGAGAGATGGCTCTGATCCGGTCGATTGTTTATCAGCAAGATCTTCGCTGATTCCATGCAAGAAACATAGTGGTCAAGCATTTCACGAGGAAGATCGTGTTCTCTGAGTGGATCAATAGCGTCCCCACAAGCTCGCCCCCACGTGGGAAGGCCCCTTCGTTGTCACCAAGGTGTTACACAATGGGGCCTACCACCCCTACAACCTTGCGAAGAAGAAAGACGAACCACGCTCCCAGGATGCAGATCTTCTTCGTCGTTTTTATAGTTCACAGTCGGATTGTCAGGATGTAATAAGAGTACTTGTTGGATTGTTTATCAAGACATGATTCCTGCAGTTTCTTAATGATTGTTCTCGCACAAGCATGTGTTCAAATCCCCCAGTGTGCGCTTAGCTATGAACCATTTTTTCCTAAGTTAAAAAAACTACTCCGAGTGGAGAGGAATCCTATCACTCGGGGGCTTAGCTACGAACAAGTTTCGCCTAAGTTAAAAAACTATTCCGAGTGGAGAGCAATCCTCCCATTCGAAGGCTTATCCCCGAACCAGTTTCGCCTAAGTTAAAAAACTACTCCGAGCGGAGAGCAATCCTCCCACTCCGGGGCTTAGCCGTGAACCAATTTCGCCGAAGTAAAAAAACTACTCTAAGCGGAGAGCAATCCTCCCACTCGGGGGCTTAGCCGCGAACTAGCTTCGCCTAAGTAACAAAACTACTCTGAGTGAAGAGAAATCCTCCCACTCGGGGGCTTAGCCACGAACCAGTTTCTCCTAAGTTAAAAAACTACTCCGAGTGGAGACCAATCCTGCCATTTGGGGGCTAAGCCGCGAGCTAGTTTTGCCTAAGTTAAAAAACTACTCCGAGTGGAGAGCAATCCTCCCATTCGGGTGCTTAGTTGCGAACCAGTTTCGCTTTAGTTAAAAAACTACTCCAAGCGGAGAGCAATCCTCCCACTCGGGGCTTAGCCGCGAACCAGTTTCGCCTAAGTTAAAAAACTACTCCGAGTGGAAAGCAATCCTCACACTCGGGAGCTTAGCTGCGGACCATTTCGCCTAAGTTAAAAAAACTACTCCAAGTGGAGAGAAATCCTCCCACTCGGGGGCTTAGCCACGAACCAGTTTCTCCTAAGTTAAAAAACTACTCTGAGTGGATAGCAATCCTATCACTCGGGGGCTTAGCCGCGAACAAGTTTCGCCTAAGTTAAAAAACTACTCCGAGTGGAGAGAAATCCTCCCGTTCGGAGGCTTAGCCGCGAACCAGTTTCGCCTAAGTTAAAAAACTACTCCGAGCGAGAGCAATCCTCCCACTCAGGGGCTTAGCCATGAGCCAGTTTCGCCGAAGTAAAAAAACTACTCTGAGCAGAGAGCAGTCCTCCCACTCAGGGCTTAGCCACGAACCATCTTTGCCTAAGTAACGAAACTACTCCGAGTGAAGAGCAATCCTCCCACTCGGGGGCTTAGCCGTGAACTAGTTTCTCCTAAGTTAAAAAACTTCTCCGAGTGGAGAGAAATCCTGCCATTCGGGGGCTTAGCCGCGAACTAGTTTTGCCTAAGTTAAAAAAAACTACTCTGAATGGAGAGCAATCCTCCCATTCAGGGGCTTAGCCGCGAACCTGTTTCGCCTTAGTTAAAAAACTACTCCGAGCGGAGAGCAATCCTCCCACTCGGGGACTTAGCTGCGAACCAGTTTCCCCTAAGTTAAAAAACTACTCTAGTGGAGAGCAATCCTCACACTCGGGAGCTTAGCTGCAAACCGTTTCGCCTAAGTTAAAAAAAACTACTCCGAGTGGAGAGCATTCCTCCCACTCGGGGGCTTAGCCGTGAACCAGCTTTGCCTAAGTTAAAAAACTACTCCGAGTGGAGAGCAATCCTCCCACTCGGGGGCTTAGGAGCGAACCAGTTTCGCCCAAGTTAAAAAACTACTCCAAGTGGAGAGCAATCCTCCCATTCGGGGGCTTAGCTGCGAACTAGTTTCGCCTAAGTTAAAAAACTACTCCGAGTGGAGAGCAATCCTCCCACTCGGGGGCTTAGCCACGAACCAATTTCGCCTAATTTAAGAAACTACTCCAAGCGGAGAGAAATCCTCCCACTCGAGGGCTTAGACGCGAACTAGTTTCGCCTAAGTTAAAAAATTACTTCGAGTGGAGAGCAATCCTCCCACTCGGGAGCTTAACTGCGAACCAGTTTCGCCTAAGTTATAAAACTACTCCGGGTGGAGAGCAATCCTCCCACTTAGGGGCTTAGCTGCGAACCAGTTTCGCCTAAGTTAAAAAACTACTCAGAGTGGAGATCAATCCTCCCACTCGGGGGCTTAGCTGCGAACCAGTTTCGCCTAAGTTAAAAAACTACTCCGAGCAGAGAGCAATCCTCCTACTCGGGGGCTTACCCGCGAACCAGCTTCGCCTAAGTTAAAAAACTACTCTGAGTGGAGATCAATCCTCCCACTTCGGGGCTTAGCTGTGAACCAGTTTCGCCTAAGTTAAAGAAGCTCTCCGAGTGGAGAGCAATCCTCCCACTCGGGGGCTTAGCCGCGAACCAGTTTCGTCTAAGTTAAAAAACTACTCCGAATGGAGAGCAATCCTCTCACTCGGGGGCTTAGCCGCGAACCAGTTTCGCCTAAGTTAAAAAACCATTCACACGAAGCATTTTGTAAGCAGGAAAGCAACATTCGGATAGATCCACCCAGTTTAGAAGCGCAAGCAAAAGTACTCAGACGTCAATCTAAAAATAGTTTAATGGTTACAAGTTCACTCAGCATTCTGAGGCAAATAAATTCGAATCATTAAGTTTTTTCTTCACTCGGCAGGAGGAGGGCTTACTGGCTCAACGAAAGTGTCTAAGTCAATGCCGTCGGTTATGCGAGTGGCTGCTTCAATGAAAGTCTCCATGAAGGATTGAAACTGGAGCTTCTTCGTGTCCGCCACCTCAAGGGCCTTAAGCTTCCTCTTTGGTATCCTTGCAATGGACTCGGACGAGTGAGAGAGCCATGTCAGCTCCACAACGAGCAGCTGATTTCTTCCACGCTTGCACTCGACCAGGGATTTCATTGAGCCAAGTCATTAGTGACTCGAGATCATTCTGAAGTACATCCTTTGGCCATACTTCTTGATCTATCCGTGACAGTGCAACCTTCAGTCAAGCAATATAGTCCAAGACGCTATTGAGACGAGCTTCAAGTCGTAGTACATTCATTGCAGCTTCGTCTTTGACAAGTGACGTTGTGGGGTCCAAGCCGAGTTCAGTTTGTTCAGTTTCCTGCTCAAAATTATGACAAAACTCTGCACAAGGAGGAAAACTACGAGTCAGCAGCAATATTATGTAGAAGTTTTCTGGATTTACTCGGACGAAGGAAGATACTTTAAAGCATGATGAACATCTTCTTTACAAGATCCCCCAAATAAACCTCCAGCTCATCCGTCTTCCGAGTGAGTTGGCCCACCTTGTCAGTCAAGAAAAATTTCTCCTCTCTCAGCTGCGCAGCTTCCTTTTTCACCTTGGCAACAATAGTCTTCAGAGTCGCATTTTCCTCCTCGAGCTTGCCGACTGAAGCTAGCTTCTTCTCAGCCGCTTCAGTATTCTTTCGAGCAACCTTCTGCGCCCTCGCGAGTTTGTTGTACTTCCTCTCCAGCGCCTGCTTCATAGTGTCTAAAGAAATTACATTCTTCAGTCGTGCTTGGAGTTGGCAGTTTTCACTATGCACATCTGTTCGAGTGGAATCACTTGGTTCAAAGAACGAAAAAGAAGAAATTACAAAGCATACAGTTAGCAAAGTGCTACCTCCCATGGTCTTCACTTCGTCCTGTGCATCTTTCAAGTTTTTCTTGGCAAGTTCCAGATCCAGTTGGAGTTGGATCTTCTCCTTCTCCAAGGTAGCGTAATGAGTCCCAAGTTCACAAGATTTCTGAGATCAATAAAAGATAATTCAGTCGACGAAGAGAAAGAATCTCAAAAGCAGTCCCTCTACTTCCGAGTGGGGAAGAGCAAATGCAGGTGCTACTATCAAAAGAGTTCTAGGACCCCCGCCGAACCAAACATTCGACGGCAGTCTCGGGGACTACACCTCGTGGGTGCACTCAACGTGCCCCCACCGGATCAATTGCTCACTTGGTACGGCCTGACCGGACTGACTGGAAAAGCAAAAATATACTGTTCTCAGACCCCCTCGACCGCCCACAGTCGACAGCGGTCTCGGGGACTACACCCAGTGGGTACACTCAGCGTGCCCCCACTGGATCAATTACTCACTCGACACGGCCCGACCGGACCGAGTGAAGTCCTACTAACTAACATATTCTAAGACCCCCCACCGAATCAAACACTCGACTGCGGTCTCTAGGACTACACCCACTGGGTGCACTCAGTGTGCCCCCACTGGACCAAACACCCCCACTCGACGCGGCCTGACCGACTCGAGTAGAAGAAATGCACAACAAAAGAAAACACCTAGTGGGTGTACAAATTCAATAGTCCATGAAACGGGCCAGAATCGGCCAAAACCGTGAGTGTTGATGACCGACACACAAACGCACCCTGGGGTTTGTTATTCATGGAAATCACTCCGGGACCACAAAACAATGAGAAATATTCCATGAAATGGGCTAGAATCGACCAAAACTATGAGTGTTGATGACCGACATGTAAACACACCTCGGGGTTCGTTAATCGTGGAAATCACTCGGGACCCCAAAACAGTGAGTAATAGTCCATGAAATGGGCCAGAATCGACGAAAACTGTGAATGTTGACGACTGACACGTAAGGGCACCTTGGGGTTCAACAACTATCGAAATCGCTTCGGGACCCCAAAACTATGAGTAATAGTCCATGAAACAGGTCAGAATTGGCCAAAACTGTGAGTGTTGACGACGGACACGTAAACGCACCCCGGGGATTGCCAATCGTGGAAATCGCTCCGGGACCCCAAAATATTGAGTAATAGTGCATGAAACGGACCAGAATCGACCAAAATTGTGAGTGTTGATGACCGACACGTAAACACACTTTGGGGTTCGTCAATCGTGGAAATCACCCCGGGACCCCAAAACTGAGTAATAGTCCAAGAAACGGGCCAGAATTGGCCCAAACAGTGATTGTTGATGACCGATACATAAGCACCTTGGGGTTTGGACCCCAAAGGGTGAGCAATAGTCCATGAAATGGGTCAGAATCGACAAACCCCGCTAGCGTAGATGACTGACACGTGAACGCACACCGGGGTTCGTCAATCATGGAAATCACTTCGGGACCCAAAACAATGAGTAATAGTCCAAGAAACAGGCCATAATCGGCCAAAACTGTGATTGTTGATGACCGACACGTAAGCGCACCTTGGGGTCCAACAACTTTGGAAATCGCTTCGGGACCTAAAACTGAGTAATAGTCCAAGAAACGGGCCAGAATCGGCCAAAACTGCGGTTGTTGATGACCGACATGTAAGCGCACCTTGGGGTTCAACAACCATGGAAATCGCTTTGGGACCCCAAAACGGTGAGTAATAGTCCATGAAACGGGTCAGAATCATCAAAAACTGCGAGTCTTGATGACCGACACATAAACGCACACCAGGGTTCGTCAATCGTGGAAATCACCCCGGGACCCCAAAACAGTGAGTAATAGTCCATATACGGACCAGAATCGGCCCAAACTGCGAGTCTTGACAACCAACACGTAAGCACACCTTAGGGTTCGACAACCATGGAAATCGCTTTGGGACCATAGAACGGTGAGTAATAGTCCACGAAACGGGTCAGAATCGACAAAAACCGCGAGTGTTGATGACCGACATGTAAACGCACCCTGAGGTTCGTTAATCATGGAAATCACTCTAGGACCACAAAACAGTGAGTAATATTCTACGAAATGGGACAGAATCGGACAAACTATGAGTGTTGATGACCGACACATAACGCACCTCGGGGTTCGTTAATCGTGGAAATCACTCGGGACCCCAAAATAGTGAGTAATAGTCCATGAAACGGGCCAGAATCGGCCAAAACTGTGAGTGTTGATGACCGACACGTAAGCGCACCTTGGGGTTCAACAACTATGAAAATCGCTTCGAGACACCAAAACGGTGAGTAATAGTACACGAAACAGGTCAGAATTGGCCAAAACTGTGAGTGTTGACGACGGACATGTAAACGCACCCCGGGGATCGTCAATCATGGAAATCGCTCTGGGACCACCAAATGGTGAGTAATAGTGCATGAAACGAACCAGAATCGGCCAAAATTGTGAGTGTTGATGACCGACACGTAAACGCACCTCGGGGTAATAGTCCAAGGCCCCAAAACTGAGTAATAGTCCAAGAAATGGGCCAGAATCAGCCCAAACTGTGATTGTTGATGACTGGCACATAAGCACCTTGGAGTTTGACAACCATGGAAATCACTTTGGGACCCCAAAATGGTGAGTAATAGTCCATGAAATGGGTTAGAATCGAGAAAAACGGCGAGTGTTGATGACCGACACGTAAACATGCACCGTGGTTCGTCAATCGTGGAAATCACTCCGGGACCCCAAAATAGTGAGTAATAGTCCAGGAAACGGCCAGAATCGGCCAAAACTTTGATTATGGATGACCGACACATAAACGCACCCCGGTGTTCGTCAATCGTGGAAATAGCTGCGGGACCCCAAAACTGAGTAATAGTCCATGAAACGGGTCAGAATTGGCCAAAACTGTGAGTGTTGATGACGGACACGTAAATAGTGCATGGAACGGACCAGAATCGGCCAAAATTGTGAGTGTTGATGACCGACACGTAAACCCACCCCAAGGATCGTCAATCATGGAAATCGCTCTGGAACCCCAAAACACTAGGTAATAGTGCACGGAACGGTCCAGAATCAGCCAAAATTGTGAGTGTTGATGACCGACACGTAAACGCACCCCGGACTTCATCAATTGTGGAAATCACTTTCGGACCCCAAAACTGAGTAACACTCCAAGAAACGAGCCAGAATTGGCCTGAACTACGAGTCTGGATGACCAACACATAAGCACACCTTGGGGTTCGACAACCATGGAAATCGCTTTGGGACCACGAAACGGTGAGTAATACACTACTAGGGAAAACCTTATACACAAAATCTTAGCAGCAGCGCGGCACAAAAAGCAGCGCTACCGCTATTTAGCAGTAGTGCGGGTGCAATACACACGCTACGGATACTGGTTTAGCAATAGCGTGTTGTGGGAAAATTGCGCTGCTACAAAAATCCACCGACAGTACTCACTACCCTAACTTTAGCAACAGCGCTGTGCCACGACACGCACTACTGCTAATACAATAGTAGTAGCACGCTTTTGCTATGGTCGCTGTTGCTAATTTTGAAATTGGGCACATGGTTCGACCCGCTTAGCAGTAGCACGTGTGAGAAAAGAGCGCTGCTGCTACGCTCTTACCAGCAGCGTGTTTTCCTCACGCGCTACTGCTAAGACGTACCCCACCCCACCTTTTTCCCGTCCTTCCCTCCCCATCTCCTCTATTCCCTTTCCCCTACCTCCCACATCCTCTCTCTCTCTCACTCTTCTTCTTCCTTAATAATTCTCCCCCCATTACTCTCCCTCTTCTACCTACCTTTCTCTCTCTTCATTACTCCTAGCTAACTACACCACCTCCATTAATGCATCTCCTTTATCTTTTTCCTCCCCCCTCCACTAGTTGAAGTCGTCTCCTCCCAAATTAGCTAGCTAGGTACATGTAGCATTTAGTTAAGTGACCTATTTGCCCCCTAACTAGATCTATCTTTGTCAAGAAGAGATTTGTGCACTTTTGATCTCCCTACATCATCATCTTCACCGTGTGCTCGATCTCGAGATAGAGGTGATTAAAATTTCATGCTTTTGCAAAATGGAAATATGTGTATGTCTGTGTGATATGATAATTGGGCCATATGATGGAAATTGTGTGTGTGGCATGAGTTGACACTGAATTGTGCTTTCGAGTTGCCTATGTTTTGCAGAAATGTCGATTTATTTCCGTTTCAGCGAATTCCGGGCAAACTCTAGACCTATATATATGTCCTATTTTTAGGGAAGGTCATGCCAAATTTTTGTATGACTTTGATACCTTCTCGCATTTTTATAATCAATTTGTTTATTATTACCGTGTTGACGTTCATGATGGTTAGTGGAACGATGGTGGCCAGATGGTTGCGGTTGGCGGTGCAGGAAATGAAAGAAAATAACCTGACAAAGGTTTTATGTCCGTGTCGAAAATGCAAAGGAATAGTTTAGCTCGACCCCTATGACGATGGTCATGTCGAAGCGCACCTGCTCATGATTGGTTTCGTGGATGGATATACTAGGTGGATAATTGAAGATGAGGATTACGATGTTGAGGACACCGACAGGGCAAGCAATGATGACACGGGGCAAGACGAAGAGATGAATGATAATGGCGGCGGGGAAGAGGCCGGACATGGCGGCGGAGAAGGGGCCGGACATGGCGGAGGAGAAGGGGCCGGACATGTCGGCGGAGAGAACGTGGACTCCATGTAGCAGAGTTCGTCGGTACTAAGTTCAATCGTGCGAGACCCTCATGTTCAAGCACTGCTTCGCAAGGAGATGAGTACTGAGAGAGCTACTTCTAGAGAGGAGGCTAAGCTGCAAAATGGACCGACACTAGCCTTGATGAGCATCTCAAGTACCTAAAAGATGTTCTTCCCACGGGGAACCTATGTCCTACTAGTGTTGATGAGGCCAAAAAGATCATGTGCCCTCTTGATCTGCCGCACATTAGATACCATGCATGCATCAATGATTGCATAATTTATCGGAAGGAGCACACGAAAAAAACAAGCTGTCCAGTGTGCAATGCTTCTTGATACAAGAAGGCTGGGAAGAAATGTCCCCAGAAAGTTGTATGGTACTTACCAATCACTCCCTGTCTCCAGTGGTATTTCATAGATCCCAAGGAAGCAAAGCTAATGCGCTGGCACGCAGATAGGAAGAAGCCCGACGATGGAGATGATCGGAAGCTGAGACACGTCAAGGATGGAAGCCAGTGGAGAGCATTGAACAGCTTCTATCGGTATTTCGAATGTGATGCAAGGAACATCATGCTCGATGCGTGTACCGATGGCATGAATCTGTTTGGCAACCAGAACACCAACCATAGCACATGGCCCATGTTTGTATGGATGTACAACCTCCCCCTGGTTGTGCATGAAGTCGAAGTACATTCACATGAGCATGCTGATTCAAGGGTCGAAACAACCAGGAAATAATATTCATATGTATCTGGGGCTACTTCAAGAGGAGTTAGACACGTTATGGAAAACACCGGCCAAGACATGGGATGCCAGCAAAGTCGAGTATTTCTACATGAGAGCCGTGCTGATCATGACGGTGCACGACTATCTCGGTTACAGATATGTCGCAGGCTAGGTGTGCCATGGATATTGCGGATGCACGCGGTGCATGGATGATATGACGTCTCAGCAGCTAACATCAAGGAAAGATGGCGGGTCTGGAAAAATCGTGTACATGGGGCATCGAAGATGGCTCGAACCAGACAACCCGTGGAGGAAACATGGAGATCTATTCAATGGTCATGCTGAGCATCGAGGACCTCCATGTAAGCGGAGCGGCGCCGAAATTGATGAGCTGTTGAAAAACTGGGAGCAGTGCCCCGCACCGGGAAAGACAATGAAAAAGGCGCCGGAGCCGCTGCTGAAGGTATGGAAGACGAGGTCTGTGTTCTGGGACTTGGAGTACTGGCACAAACTCGATACAACTCATTGCCTTGATCAAATGCATATCTGTAAGAATGTCCTTGAGAGCTTGCTCGCGATACTGATGAACATGCCGGATAAGACCAAGGATGGGCCGAAGGCAATAAAAGACTTGCAAGATTTGAATATCAGGGAAGATCTGCACATGCCGCCCTGTAAAAAGTCAGACGAGAGAGAGACAGAGACAAAGGCACGTGAGAAGAAGGGCAAGAAAATAAAGGAAGAGAAATATTGCCCCCCTTCTTGCTTCAACTTAAGTTAGGCTGAGATCGATCAATTCTTTAAGTGCCTTACTGGAGTCAAAGTTAGTTCCGGTTACTGTGGCAAGATAAGTAGATATCTAGAAACGGACAAGAAAAGGTTCAGCGGGCTGAAGTCCCATGACTGTCATGTGATGATGATGCAGATACTACCTGTTGCCCTTAGAGGGATAATGGACAAGCACGCCCGTGACACGCCTATTGGTTTCTGCAACTTTTTTGACGTCATCTCTCTAAAGTCGATCAGTGTGAAGTAGCTCCGAAGGCTACAGGAAGAGATCGTTGTGATACTGAATGAGCTTGAGATGTACTTCCCTCCTGCGTTCTTTGACGTGATGGTGCATCTGTGTGTCCATATTGTGGACGACATAATAGACTTGGGGCCGTCATTCCTGCACAACATGATGCCATTTGAGAGGATGAATGGGATCATCAAAGGATTCGTTCGTAACATGTCCCGTCCGGATGGAAGCATCGTCCAGGGCTATCTGACACAAGAGTGCATCTCTTTATGCGAGAATTTTCTATATGGCGCAGACCAGCTGCCTGGTGTTAGTGTTGGTTTGCCCGTTAACAAGCACGATGGGAGGCTCGAAGGAGAAGGTCACTCCAACGGTCGTAGGGAACTGCACGTGGTATACTCAGATCGACGCAGCGACTTTGACAGAGCAAACTTGGTAGTGCTACAACACCTAGACGAGGTAGATCCTTTCGTGGCACTGCACAAAGAAATCATTGCAAAGAAGTATCGTGATCGGTGGGTATGCAGGACGGACACAGAAGTTACTAGAGAGCACAACTCCACTTTCCTACATTGGTTCAAAGAGCATATTATTTCTAATCCCCCGGAGGAAGGCTCTAAGGATGGATTGCTCATATACGCCTTAACACATGGCCCCTCGCCCAACCTCGTAACCTATCAGGCATACGATATCAACGGATACACGTTCTACACGGAGGCCAAAGATATGGACAATGATGATTAGAACTCAGGGGTGATAATCGAATGCATGACCGACAGCAACAATGGCGCAACCGAAAGATTTTACGGAAGGGTCGAGGAGATCTGGGAGCTTGACTACTCTGGACTGCACAACACGACGATGTTCCGTGTCAGATGGGCTAAGAATGTCGGAAGAGAAAACCGGAATTTCACTACCATGACTATACCCAACGCCAAGAGCGCTACCGTGAACGCTATCACAAAAAACGAGCCATGGGTACACGCTAAGAACGTGACACAATGCTTCTTGATAACCGACCCGCGCAATCCCAGCCGTGTTGTCGTGAGGAGAGGGACAAGGAACATCATTGGAATGGATGAAGTCGCCAACAAGGAAGACTACGATCAGTACGACAACCCAATGAGGGAAGATTACGATGATGATGAAGTATAGGTCAAAAGAAGAAGCAATACTACATTACCTAAGAAAAATCGTACTCCATGGAAAAGGAAAAGTCACAATGAGGGGCTCAATTATTCTTCAACGACCAAGAAGGGAAATAAGCTGACTCAAAAACGAAAACGTCAACGCTGAGGAACCGTATGTTATCGGTCAAATGATGTCCCTATTTTGTATATGTTCCTATTTTGTATACACACTTAGCCATTATTATGCATGGGTCCAATGATGTAATATATGTGTTCCTATTTTGTGTATACATACTTAACCGTCAAATGATGCAATATATATCGCCTTCCCTTCGTTCACTGCTCTGAGGAAAAAGAAGAAAAGTGAGAGAACATAAAGGAAAAGAAAATAAATGAACAGGAAAACTGCTATATAGCAACAACGCTTTTATGAGAAAAGAGCTACAACTAGTCAAGATAGCAGTAGCGGTTTCTACACAAAACCGCTATAGCTACCTGGAGTAGCTATTGCGCGTTTTGTTAAAATGCACTACTGCTTTTCCCACTTAACTCCCAAAATCCCCAACCCTCTCTCCATCCCGCCTCTTTTCCCCCAAATCCCCACACTCTCTCTTCCCCCGTCGCGCCACCGGAGGCCTGCCCTCTCCGCGCCCCTGCGCTCGCCCCCGACCCCGACCCCGGCGCCGGTGCCGGCTCCGGCCCCGACCCCCACCCCGGTGCTCGCCCCCAACCCTGACCCCAGCGCTCGCCCACAGCCCCGGCCCCGACCCCGACCCCGGCTCCAGCCCCGACGCTCGACCCCGACTCCGACCCCAACCCTGCCCCTCTCAATCTCGGCCATCGTTGGGCCTACACCCTCTGTAAGCCCCCCACCACTCCTCCTATTTCTGGTAGCTAGGGTTCTTTTGTTAAAAGACTTTGGTTTTAGTTAGGGCAGATGGTTAATTAGGTTATATATTTAGTTATGAATTTAGCTAGGTTTTTTCTTCAATTTCTATATTTTTCTTCCTTTTATATGCAAATTTGAAATGGGCATGTGATGTTTTGGACATGTCATATTTGGAGTTTGGACACGTTATTTGGACATGATGATTATGTGCAGGGTAAATGATCCGAATGGCCTATGTTACATCGGAATGTTGATTCATTTCCGCTCTGGTGAATTTCAGGCGCTCGATATGTCTATTTTTTTAGCAAAGGTCATGCCAAATTTTTTCGTGAATTTTTGCATGATTTGTGCTAGATAGTAGGCATATCGACTGCCGGGAGTTGCCGGGAAACGACATTCCGTCAAACATAGATTTCTTTTTTATGTCATTTCTCATTTTTTAATAGTTTTAGAATTAAACGAGGAGACTTAATCATAGCAAACATGTCGAACAATAAAGAAACTGGGCCTTCTGACCAAGATGCAGACGAGATGGATTATGAGGGTGAACAAGAGTACCTCGACTATTTGACTGCTAAGAAAAGTCAAGGTTTGCAGGTCGGCCTCGATGATGGTACAGACACCAACATCGACACCGACGGCGTCGGCACCGATGGCCGCATCGAGACCAATGGCGGTGCCGATACCGGCGGGGAAGGTACCAACGGGGAAGATACCGTCGGGAAAGGTACTGGCGGAAAAGATACCGGCCGCTGCCGCTGCCGAAAAGAAGAAGCAGAAGAAGCAAAGGATATGAAAACCTAAGAAACTAGCGATTGGACGATTGGTGATCACAAAGATGGCACCTGGCAAGTTTGAGCCATTAGAGCCGGAAGAACCTCACAAGTGCTATGGGAACCAAGTAGGATGCATCCTATGGGAATGCGTGAGCATCAACGATGATGACTTAAGGAGTAAAGAACATTTGACTCAGTTGCTCCTAACAAAGTTGCACAAGAGATTCAAGTTCCCCGACCGGGATGATAACGTAGAACAACCGTGGGATGATCCGAAGATGAAAAAGATTAACAATCACGCCATGGGCATGTTTAGCAATGATTTAGCCTCCTGGAAAGGGAGGGTGAAACAAGCTATTGATGCTGAGGAACCCATGTCCAAGATTCTAGGGGAAAATCCGAGACTTACGGAAGAGGAGTTCGAAAAGTTCAAGGACACTTGCGCTACTGAGGTAGCCAAGGCTAAGGCTACAGAATTCAAGAGCCTTCAGCAAAGGAACACGAGGAAGCATCACCTCGGAAGTCGTGGCTACCTCGGTAAAAGGCCCATATGGGATAAGGAGGACGCGGAACGTGAAGCCGCGGGTATCTCATATCCCTTCGTGAAGTTCACTAACACCTTGGAGCGTGACTTCATCAAGGCCCACTACAAGTAGGACAAGGAAAAGAAGGTTTTTTACACGGACCAGATCACAAGGAGATTGATTAGACTACTGGTAATTATTCATTTACCACCTTACATTTAGCTCCAGATCTAGTCGACTACATATTCCTAAACGGTTCACGTTCCTTCTGCAGGAGAAGAAACACCAGCTTGCAGCCGAAAGCCCTACTTCTCCGATGAGGCCCAAGTGGGACACCCTCTCAACCGGGCCTTGAACGAACTTAAGGGACTCCCTTTGGACCAGCGGCTACAATATGGTAGTGTGCACGACGCTGGAGACGGCGCCACATGGAAGGTGTTTTACAACAAGGGCCCGGAGGCTAAGAAGCAGAAAAAGAAGTTTAGTCAGGCGGACAACGACCAGAAGGTGGATGTGGGAAAGGGGGTGATAATGAACCCATTGCAACCCACGTTCCACAACCAGCCGATCCCCGCTGGGCACTTCAGGGTTAACTTGTCCAGTGAGATTTCGGGGCACGAGGATTTGCCTCCTTCAGTACGGCATGTGGGAGAGGACGACGAGACCCCACCGTGGATTGGAAGCTGCAAGGGTTGGGTGCTGCTATGGCCGAAGAATCTTCTTCGTCTGGAGCCGGCCGAGAGCACACCAATAACCACACATCAACAAGCATGTGCGGAGACCACAACTCCGCCTATGCAATTACCAGCTCATGTAGTGTCGGGTGAGAGCGAAGAACGACGTGATGCAGGGGGTGCAATAGTACTGGCTGATGTAATCGGTCCTGTAGAATAGAGAATGGATGATGAGATGGAGGTTGCACTACAAAAAACTACACTTCCGTGATGATACATGTTTGTCACAGTAGGTCGCGTTTTTTGTCATGCATGTACCTCCATGACGATTTTATGACAGAATCAAGATAGTCATACCTTTGCTGTCGTAGAAGTGTTCCATGACATTACCAAAATTATCATCACGGAAGTGTCCACTTCCATGACGATAAATCATGCGTCACAGAAGTGCTTTCGTCAAGGGTGACCGACACATGGCATCCACCGTAACGGAACGCCATTAAGCTATCGGGCCGGGCTTTGGATCCGATAACCCATTAACAGCCCCGACCAATGGGGATTTTCCATGTGTAAAATCATCATTGGCTGGAGGAAACACGTGCCGACTCATCGTTGGGACAGATGTCATCCACTCATTGGACAAAAGGCGCCTATGATACGTCGACATGTGGCACGGCCCAACAGAGGCCCATTCCTGTGAAAAGGCCAGCTCGTTTGACTTGGTCAAAAGGTGGCGGGCCGGCCCATGGAAAGCCTGTTAATGGCCTGTTCGCATATATCCCATTTACAGCCCGCTAACCCAAGGCCCGTTACACCCTATCCGAATTAGGCCCAGTAGCGTCATCTGTGCCATCCAATATGATTCCAACTCGTTTTCACTTCTGGCCCATGTATGGCCCATGACGTTTTTCGGCCCATATGAGGCCCTTTGTAACTCTTGGCCCATTAACGGCCCGCGGTGAAACTGTCCCATGATGAACAGTGCATCACTTTATACCCATTAGTGGCCCGTGGTGAAACTGGCCCGTAATGAACATTGTATCAATTTATACCCATTAACGGCCCATTATTCCATTGGGCCGTTTCCAGCCCATGTTATCTTTCGGCCTTCTCAGGGCCCATTTATTCTTGGGCTCATTTCCAGCATTCGGTTACTTACGGCCCGTTAATGTCATTTTCTGCTTGTGGGCCAAATTCAGTCCGTTGTTACAGTCGGCCCGTTTGTGGCCCGTTAATACGTTGGGCCGTTTTCATAGCGTCAGCGAATACGGCCTATTAACGACGGCCCGTTATGGTCGGCCCATGAATGAACGATTCCAACTCTAGCCCGTTAACAGCCATAATGCGGTCTGTGATTGGCCCATGTTTGGCCGATCGATAGGCCGGCCCATATAAGGCCCATTGATGATACGGCCCATAGAAAGCCCATTGTGTCTACGGCCCGTAGAAGGCCCATTATTTCTATGGCCCGTAGAAGGCCCATTGTTTCTACGGCCCGTAGAAGGCCCATTGTTTTTATGGCCGTTAGGAGGCCCAGTGCCACTACAGTAAATATGTAGCCCATGGTTATTGTGGCCTAGTTTTAAAAAATAGGTTATTGCGGCCACTAGCAAACCGCGGAAACAGAACTGCACTGACTACAAGCAAACAAATAAACAAGACAACCAGGAAATAAATAAGCAAGCAACTTATGCTAGGCTATCACAACTATTACACATATTACATCCATTGGGCATCAAAGTTCGCCACCAGTGCAAATATAGGGAACAAAGCAGCATATAAACGCCGCAGCAAAACAAGTCCAGAACTGAAACCACTTCAGAAGAGCTCAAGAAACAATATCCTGGGTACCGATAATGCTGGCAAGATGCTTAGCAAGCTTATTAACTTTCTCTTGTTTGGCGCTTAAATCCTCCAGCGCTTGCTGTTGCACAAGAAAGTACGCATCTGAATTCTGCAGGGACTCCCTCAGTCCTTCGGCTTCTTTCCGCAGCACAGCTGACTGATGCCTTTCAGCTTGTAGGTGAGACTGAAGAAGCCGAAGTGATTCAGGCAGCGAGTTCGAAGAGTTTGTGCCAGCGGTACTGGCTAGTAACTCAAACACTACATCAACGCGGGACTGTGGGGTTTTCTCACTGTCTACAAGATCGTTTTTATCACCTTTCTTGGAGACCAACAGGGTTGTCTCACTATCTTGAACCTTATCTGCATTACTTTCTCTACCATTGCATAGTGGGGTGCTCTTCTCCAATATTCTGTTTGCATACTATAAGAGAAACAAGCAGACACATCACATGTTTAGCTTGTAGTATACGAAACTCATTTTGGTAAACCAGTTCAGTAGTAAGGTGGACAGGATAACAGCATGAAACAAACATATATCTATGTACTATGGTCACTGTATTGTCCATATCATTCTAGTTTATGTTGCCTAATCAAGATAGACACACAGTTCAACTCATATATTTTTAAGACACAGCAACATAGACAGAATATAAGTGTGAGAAACTACACAACATTGGCAGCACTTGTAATGTGCGTCACATGAGAACATAAATGTTTATACAACTTAAAATGAAATCAACCTAGAGCAAGAAGTTAGAACAACAATCCAATTAAAGAAATAGGTTTAAAACATACCTGTTGCGCCATTGGAGTTTCAATTGGATCCTTCAAATACGAAAGTAGTTGGTATGAGTAAATACAGTGATGCAATAGCAAATGAGTATGGACCATAGCTACGGAATCTGACCTGAGAACAGTTGCTCTTCTGCTTTAAACGTGGAGTTTGGGTTAGCTGTGGTGGTCTTCATGCTTTGGGCACTGTAGTAGCTTTACAAACTGCTCGTGTGGGGGTACTCTATGGTGGACATGGTGCTTTGTCAACTAGAAGTGGGTTACTATCCGCTGGGGTTGTGGTTAGATGGGTTGTAGCTGGTTCTCTGCCCAACGGTGTAAGTGTGCAATCTGGAAGAGTCTCGATTATGTGTGGTGGGGCTAGTTTGTGGGCCAGTACAACCATGGTTCTATCTGCATCGACGGGTAGCACTGTCTTTTGTGAAGAACAGGTTTTTGCTCCCTTAGATACTGCCATCACCCCCTCCAATTCAAATGACTGATAAACAAGAAAATAAATTGAACGTACAGACTTTGTATGATAGACAGATGTGTTAATTCACATATATGTTGTCTAATCAAACATGACAACATGACACAATTTCACATATATGATACCTAACTATAACAGGATAGCATGACACAGTTTCAGATATATGATGGATAACTTAACATGATATAATGGCATAATTCAACATATGATGAGTACCTAAACAGGATGACATGACAAAACTATATGATGTGTTTCTAAAATAGGTTGGGATGAAATATTTCACATACATGTTGTCTAAGTATACAGGATGGCATGATATAATTGACATAATTGATTCATATACTAAGCATCTGGCACTCGCATGTATGATCTCTAAACTAAGCAGATGGAATTCAATATTGTGCATATGATGTCTAAACTAAGCAATGCAAGACACCATATGCATCATATGAGAAATATAAAACATTGCAACTTAGAGCATACACCTCAGGTGGGATATAGGACTGGTCATCTGTCTATGAATCCTCCTCTGAGGAGCTATCTGTAACCATCAAGATATATGCTTCAACAGGTACCATTGCCTGCTCTGAAGACCTTGTTTTCACTCCAGATTTTTCCATAACCAGCTCAAATGGCTGATACACATGAAGAGTAGTTCAATATACACAGATTGTCAACAAATGGAATATGTAATGAAAAAAAAGATGGCATGAGATAATTCACATATATGATGCTTGGCTACATGGCGGTGCATAATTCACATATATGATAACTGGCTAAAAAACATGGCATTGCATAATTCACATATCTGATATAGAAAGCAAACAAGAGGCATTCACACAAAGCATGTCTAATCTAAACAGATGGCATGGCAATGCAAGACACCATATGCATGATATGAGCAATATAACCCAGCCAAGTTAGAGCATGCACCTCGGGGGGGGGGGGGATACGACTGGTCATCTGTCTGAATCCTCCTCTGAGGAGCTATCTATAACCAGCAAGAAATCTACATCGACAGGTAGCACTGACTGCTCAGAAGACCTTGTTTTCACTCCAGATTTTCCCATGACCGACTCAAATGGCTGATGCATAGGAAGAGTAAATGAATGTATAAACATTGTTGACAAATGCAATACATTCTGGAAAAAAATATGGCACGATACAATTCACATATACGATGACTGGCTAAACAGGATGGCATTGCATGATTCACGTATACGATGCCTGGCTAAAGAAGATGGCATTGCATAATTCCCATATACTCCTCCGTTCCTAAATATTTGTCTTTTTAGAGATTTCAAATGGACTAGCACATACGGATGTATATAGACATATTTTAGAGTGTAGATTCACTCATTTTGTTCCGTATGTAGTCACTTGTTGAAATCTCTAAAAAGAAAAATATCTAGGAATGGTGGGAGTATGATATAGAAACCAAATAGGTGGCATTCACACAAAGCAAATCTAAACTAAGCTGATGACATATAAGAGGTATAATTTAAGCAATACAAGGCGCTATATGCATGATATGACCAACATCAGCATGCCCGGTTAGAGCAAACACCTCAGGTGGTAAACATGCGTGGTCGGCTCCTTCTGAATCCCCATCTGAATAGTTATCTTCCTCTGGAATACAATCTGGAAATGCAGGAGGGGGGTGGGGCACTTCGCCCACCATGGAGCGGTGTCTGCATGACATTATATACCCACGCAACGGTCTTCTCTTTTTCTCTACATGTTCAGTACGATTGTGTACAATATCTGACATGCATAATAATAAAAATAGTTAGATTTTGTAAGACCTAAGGGGTGCATGCAAAAATCAAGACTAATGGTAGCAAATGAGTGGATGGAACCAAAACTAATGATAGAAGGTAGATTATAGCTTCTTTTTAAAAAGATAGACAATGGATCATCTATTGTTTGTTGCCCACCCAACATGAACCACATAGAAGACCCCAGATGAACCAGATAGTAGACAGATACTATTCGTTGCTAGCTCGATATGAGACCCATGGGCATTTCAAAACTCAAGTTTGAATGATAAAGTAGCAGGTAATAATAACCGATGTATAACCTAAGCAAACACGAAAGACTGCAACCTCTCTTCCGGAACTATGTAGTCCTGAGGTTCATCTGCTCAGTCGATGATGGTAATGCAGTTGGCATCGTTGCCGGCAATGGGGAAGATGATTTGAGGCGGCGAAAGAAAGTTTGCAGGGGGATCTCTGCTGCTATGAACGCTTCTGTGGAAGGTGCACCTCAGGTGGGGTGGATGACGGCACGGCAGGAGCAGGACATAACACACAAAGTTTTCTTTGACGCCTATCTAAAAATGAAGTAAATCTGTAAGGGCTCCTTAGAATTGGAGGATTCTATAAACGCAGGGACAAGAAAAACACAGGAATAGGATAGGAATGCACGTGCAAAACAGAGCATTAACATAGGATTTCAGTCAACCTGGGTGTTTGGTTCACATGAATTGGAAGAACACAAGAATGGAGAAACGTGGTCAAATTAAAGTCAAACCATGTGAAAATGAAAAAATAAGCATCTTATTAAGCCAGTAATGCAATAAGTTCTATTCTTCATGCATATTAATTTGAAAAGGACGTCCAAGTGAATAAAATTCCTATGTTTTATCTTCAAAAGAGACACCAAAGGAAAAAATCCTCCAGTTTTGCTTTGCTCCACTCCTTCTAACATATTTGCATGAATAGTAGTTCCATAGCAAAGGATCCCTATGGGATCGACATGAATGCAGAGTAACAAAGTGATGTGACGAGTGTACAACCTCTTTGGCATAGCCTTGTGGACCTCAGCATCATTGGGTTGGACATGGAGGATGGTGATGCTGGTGTGACAGTCGGAGGCGGGGAAGAAGATCCGAGGCCTCTGGAAACGGCACCGAGGGTACTGCTTCGGTGTGATGGATGGTTCCGTCGTTGGAGCAGCCCCAGTGAGGTGTACGGCGACGAGGCTGAAGTAGGACAAGACAGACAATGTTAATCTGAAGTGGGACCCTAATATCATCTGCGATAGATGATGTAAAATACATCACCAAAAAGTGCTAGATGTAAAACGCATCAGCCGCGCCATGGCCGGTCCGACAGATGCTGTAAGTACCGTTCACTCTGAACTTAACTGAAGAAAATGAACTTTACAGTTGAAACCGAATTTTACTGTCAAAACTGATTGAATCTTAGCAGAGCATTGCAATATATGTTTAGGGCATTCGAGCACTAGTAGAAGAGAACTAGTGATCTAAATTAGCAGACGCTCGAGCAGGGAATGCACTAGCAGAGAGCAAGTCATGCAGTAGCACCGCGAGCGAGTGCTAAAGCAGCAACTCTTGTAGCTGCCAGAGGTCGTGCAACAGCAGCAGCAGCACAAGCGAGAGCAAGAGCAGAGCAGCAGCAGCACGAACGAAAGGAAGAGCAGTGCAGCAGCGCGACCGACAGCAAGAATAGAGCCGCAGCGCGAGCAAGAACGGCAGCAGCTGCAGCTAGTGCCATTGTGGAAGTCGCCGCCGAGGAAGCAATGACATGGGCGAGAGACGCCGTGGATGATGTGGCCGGCGACGGCGCCGTCGATGGAGACCCGCCATGTCTGCTGGGTAGCGAGCACCGGCAACCCCATGAGATCGAATAAAAGATAAAATGCAGCGGTGAGTGCAGAATCTCCTTGGTGGCGTCGAGTTGGCCTCAGCTTCATCGGAGGAATTGGTGAGGGTGCTGCGGTTCCGATGGGGCAGGTCAAGACGGTGCTGCAGGGATTGAGGTGGTGCGACAGACTAGGCAAACATCGGGGCAGCTCCTTGGAGGTGGAGGACGGGGCGGCTGATCCGGCGGGACGACAAGATCGATGACGGATCCTCATCCGGTGCGGTGGATGAGGGAAGGCGAGCTGTTGCGGTGGACGACATAGTCGGGGAAGAGTCTCCGGCTGGGCGGCTCTTGGGAGGCCGACGGAGGAGCATGGGCTTTGGCGGCCTCGGTGTACGAATGGGGGGGGGGGGGGCGAAGGGGGAGGGGGGAGCCAAGCTTAGGGACGCGCTTGTCCGAAATGTTGGGTAAGTTACCAGCGTACCCCCACCGGTTTTAACACCGCGACGTGGATCTTCATTTCCGGTTGAGGGGTAGAAGGGGGATTTCACGTGTCTGGGCTGCGGGACCGATTTCGGATGAGGAGGGAGTTTTCGCGCGCGTCGAAATTTCAGGATAACAGAGCGCGACGCGGGTTGAAGAGGCGGGAGTTTCAAAGCAGGTGAGACAAAAGATACTCGAGCTTGAAAATTTCGGGATAACAAGGTGCGGATTCCTTGTTCGGCAGAACAAACTTAGCGTGTAAAAAAACAATTCATACAAGACACAAGAGAGTCATGTCCCCTTTTACTATATTGCTATAGATGCCATTGAAAAAACTACACGAAAAATGTAAAAAAAATCGGGAGAACAAGATTACCCTGCACAGTACCAAATCTCTTCGCACTTCCCTCAACAATAACAAAAAACAAATCAATTCCCACTAAAAGAAAGAGTAGTGTCCCTTTTTATATGATTACAAATGCCAGGATCTTGAATTTCAATTTTTTAATCCACGCTATGTTGAATTCTAATATATCATTAGGCAACCTTGCGGTTTATAATTGATGTAGTCATACATTTTGATCGTCCATCATATAAGAACATTTTACTACACCATGTGAACATATATATTGTCGTCTACCATATGGACTAAATTTGAATCAATTCTCCTTATTTGAATATGATTGTTGTCAAGTTATACAATAATTTAAATATTATCTTGATAACAAAAAGCATGCATATAACAGTTATCATATTTCACTTGAACTACATGTACCATACGCTCTCCAATTCAAATATTTGTATCCATTTTAGGTTGATTTCAAATCATAGTACATTATTGGTCTAGGTAGCGAGATGTTCGGGATAATCTAAACCCTGTTTTCATATGTATAACTTTTGGCTGAATTGGGACAAGTTTTGGTATAAGCTTCTTGCAAAACCGGAGATTCTCTCAACAAGCCTCGTGGTTTTGAGAGGGAACATGTCACCTTTGTGTGTGAAATGATATGCGCTGCCTCCCCCTGATTTTCTTTACAAAGGCAACATAGAACTATATGAGCGCCCTGTTAAATTTTGGAATTATTTCGGGTTCGTTTGGCCTTTTTATACATTAATTGAGTTTCTGGACTTTTAAAGTGCATAATCTAAATATGAACTGCATGCACATGCTCTGGTGCACCAAAGTTGGTTGAAAAATCACATGTGTGTCCTTGGTTGAATTTCTAGGTCCCATGGAAGAAATGAGAATGAAATTCAAACATCTGGGCGTCGCGACTCGGCAGAGAACATCAAGAAACTTAGATTTTAAATTCATGTAAATCCAAAACTCGTCTGGAAATCATGAAACTTGGCATGGTGTCATGTCATGGCACTAACATGTTGTGGTAAAAAAATTGGGCCTATTTGGGAAGCTCGCGGTTCTAAGAGGGAACATGCCACCTTTGAGTGTGAAGCGATATACGCTGCCCCCACCCTTGAGTTTCTTAACAAAGGCAACATAGAACTACATGAGTGCCATGTTAAATTTTGGAATTAAATTTTGGGGTCATTTGTCGTTTTTTATACATTAATTGAGTTTCTGGTCATTTAATGTGCATAAGTCAAATTTGAACTACAAGCACATGCTCTCGTGTACCATAGTTGGTTGAAAAATCACATTTGTGTCCTCGGGTGAATTTTTAGGTCCCATGCAAGAAATGAGAATAAAATTCAAACATCTGGGCATCGTGGCTCGACCGAGAACATTGAGGAACTTGGTTTTTAAATTCTTGTAAATCCAAGACACGTCTGAAAATCATGAAACTTGGCATGGGTTTCATGTCATGGTACTACCATGCTGTGGTAAAAGAATTGGCCGAATAGGAATAGATTTTGGTATAAGCTTCTTGCAAACCGAAGCTTCTCTCAAGAACGCTCGTGGTTCTGAGAGGGAATGTGCTACCTTTGAGTGCGAAATGATATACGTTGTCCCCCTTGAGTTTATTTACAAAGGCAACATAGAACTACATGAGTGCCCTGTTAAATTTTGGAAATCATTCCTGCTTTGTTTGGCCTTTTTACACATTAATTGAGTTTTTGGTCATTTAATGTGCACAATTCAAATTTGAACTACAAGCACATGCTCCCGTGCACCAAAGTTGGTTGAAAAATCGCATTTGTGTCCTCGGGTGAATTTCTAGGTCCCATGCAAAAAATGAGAATAAAATTCAAACATATGGGCATCGTGGCTCGGTCGAGAACATTGAGAAGCTTGGTTTTAAAATCATGATACTTGGCATGGTGTCATGTCATGGTAGTACCATGCCGTGGTAAAAAAATTTGGCCGAATAGGAACAAATATGGATATAAGCTTCTTGCAAATCGGAGCTTCTCGCAAGAAGGCTCGTGGTTCTGAGAGGGAACGCGCCACCTTTGTGTGCATAATTCAAATTTGAAATACAAGCACATGTTCCAGTGCACCAAAGTTGGTTGAAAAATCACATGTGTGTCCTCGGGTAAATTCTAGGTTCCATGCAAGAAATGGGAATGAAATTCAAAATTCTGGGCGTCATGGCTGGGCTAGAAACATTGAGAAACTTAGTTTTTTAATTCCTGTAAATCCAAAACACGCATGAAAATGATGAAACTTGGCTTGGTGCCATGTCCGATTTGCGAAGGCGCACACATTAACAATCAACAAAGTCATTTTGGAACATCGAGCTCCTCCCATTCGACATAACCTACAAGCCAAGGCGAGATATTAAGTCGTAGGTTTTGGCCGACTTCATCGCCGAATGGACTGAAGCCGAACTCCCTAAAGAATATGGCGCATACTCCAACTGGATCATGCACTTCGACGGCTCCAAAATGTTGGCTAGCCTGGGGGCTGGCGTCGTTCTGACGTCCCCAACCGGGGACACAGTCCAATACGTACTTCAGGTAATGTACACGGATTCCAACAACGCAGCCGAATACGAGGCCCTTTTACATGGCCTCCGAATGGCAGTCTCCATGGGCATTCAGTGCCTAGAGGTCCGCGGGGATTCAAATCTCACAATATCCCAAATAAATGGAGACTTCGACGCCAAGGATCCGAAAATGGCAGCTTACCGCAACGCCATCTTAAAGATGTCACCTCGGTTTGAGGGGCCTGAATTTCATCACATAGCCCGGGAAAATAACCAAGCAGCAGACGTGCTGGCACGCATTGGCGCCAAGCGCGAGGCCGTCCCTCCCAACATCTTCCTAGAAAGGCTGTTCAAGCCATCTGTATCATGGGAAGGAGAATCCGGAAACAATAGCCCGGACACAACTACACTGCCCCTCACCGAACATTCTAACACAGTTGGGGGCTCCGCCAACGAAACAATGCCGTCAGCCCATGCAATAATGGCAGTTATTGCCCCTTGGACAGAACCATTCCTAGCCTACCTAACTAGGCAGGAACGTCCCGAGGACCAAAACGAGGCCTGCTGCATAGTGCAGCGATCTAAAGCCTGCAAAGTCCACGAGGGAGAGATCTACAAGAAAAGCACAACCGGAGTCCTTCAAAGATGTATCTCCGAAGAGGAAGGGCGAGACCTTTTGGCTGAAATTCATGCCGGACTCGGCGGGCAGCACGCTGCAGCCGGGGCCCTTGTAATCAAGGCCTTCCGTACCGGATTTTATTGGCCAACGGCCCGGGCAGACGCTCAGGACTTAGTGCAACGATGTGTTGGTTGCCAGTTATTCGCCAACCAAAGCCACATGCCACCTACCGCCCTACAAACTATACCCATTACCTGGCCTTTCGCGGTCTGGGGGCTTGACATGGTCGGACCCCTTAAAGGAGGAACCCACAAGCAAAAATATCTACTGGTCATGGTGGACAAATTCACCAAATGGATAGAAGCCAAGCCTGTAAAGACGGCCGAATCCGGACCACTGATAGACTTCATATCCGAGGTCGTACACCGTTACGGCGTCCCCATAGCATCACAACCGACAACGGCACAAACTTCACGGCGGATGAAGTCAAACTTTGGTGCAAAAACATGGGCATCAAGCTCGACTATGCTTCAGTCTATCACCCTCAAACTAACAGTCAAGTCGAACGGGCCAATGGTCTCATTATGAGCGGCATCAAACCCAGACTAGTGCGATCCCTCAAGGAATCTAACACGCACTAGGTAGAGGAGCTTGACTCCGTACTCTGGGGGCTGCGGACCACGCCGAATCGCACTACCGGATTCACACCATTTTTTATGGTATACGGTGCAGAGGCAGTACTGCCATGCGACATAATCCATGACTCACCTCGAGTGCGCATGTACGAAGAAAGAGAAGCTGAGCTCGATCGGCAGGACAGCTTGGACGCATTGGAAGAGGAGCGCGACGTGGCAAAGGCTCGTTCCGCATTCTATCAACAGCAGGCTCGAAGATACCAAAGCAGAGAAGTACGGGCCAAAACCTATAACGTTGGCGAACTAGTTCTACGCTTGCCAGACAAGAAAAAGGATAAATTAAAGCCCAAATGGGAGTGCCCCTTCATCATCGACCAAGTACTGACTGGCGGAGCGTACCGTCTGCGAAGCGCATCGGATAACCGACTCGAGCACGCCTACGAAGGTTCTACGCCTAGCGCCGGACTCCGTGTTCGTTACCTTCCCTAGTCCCTTTGTTTTATTTTTTATTTTTATTTTTGGCAGTCCGGGATTTTGTTCCTTCTCCCTACCCCTTTTTTTCTCTTCACAAGCCCTTAGGGGCTTGCATGTGCAATATTGGCACATACTCGACGCGCTACCTGCGCCCATAATACCTGGGGGATTCTCTACCAAGAAGTTTATATCAAACGGGCCTCATGCCCAAAACATGTGTGATGCTTCTGCATGAACCTTTTATACACCATTATATTCATCGATATGACTTAAGTTTTGGCCAAGCTCGGTTGCCTGCCTCCTGTGCTTACCCCTACGTTCCCGTTCGTTCGGCTAGGTGCTAAAGGGAGCACCTCTGCGATTGTTACTGCTGGGTCAGCCGGATGTGTACCTCAGACTGGGTGAAGCCGAAATCTAGCGTTCTTAAGGGAATATTCGGTCGGTGAACTAAAAGATGATCTTTCGTATTCATTCATTTGCCCCCAGATGCTTTTCTGTTCTTTCCGGCAGTTCGGACATGCACTTTAGGGCATGCCTCCCAGGGAAAGGAACCCCTAACGGAACTATTCTCTCTAGAAGATGTTTCTCACTAACGCTGTAATATAACATAACTAGTTGGGCACTTGTCTGCTAAAGCACTTATGACCCCTACGCCTTGTCTCCATGCATGCCCCGGTTCTTACATAACCGAGAGGGTATTCGGACACACTCCGGACTATAGGGTCCAGAGGTCGAAGCGAAAAGGTCCGCAATGACAAACGACCTACAATCCGGCTAGAAGACATTTTTTATGTCATTTTTACAGAGTCAATTCGACTCGGCATATTCTTCTTCAATGCCATCCAACGGGCGGTCTAATTTACAGTCCTGTTGGGAATACTTTGCAGCCAGCTCCACCTGGCCATATGCTAAGCTGACCGGGATCTCCTTTCCGTCCGGACCTATAGGGCCGACCTCGGCCATGTGGTTTGGGTCAGCCTTCGTGTACCAAGTCTTCACCATGGCCCAAGCCTCCCTAGAACCTTGACGGCTAGCCGATATCTTCCACAACCGGAAGCACTGCCGCACTCCCTCCAGCTTCTTGGCAAGCTCCTCAAGGCCTTCGGGCAGGGAGAGGGATGGCCACATAGCCTGGATGACGCTTTGCATTGCCTGCCGAACTCGCTCGTGTAGTTGCAACAGCTCGAGAAGAAGGTCTCCTGATGAACCGGGCATTTCCTCCGCCGGACGACCTGTCAGTAGACCTACAGACATAGCTCTGTCAATCGACTTCCTCGCCGAATTCTTTTTTCGAAGATTCGTTCAAGCACTTACTAAAAATGCCGCGTCGAAGTCGCCGATTCTCCTTCACGGCAGAAGACAGCTGAATACGAACATCTTTCAGTTCCTCGCCTAGCTGGGCATTGGCGTCTTGAAGCTTGTTCTTCTCTTGCCTCACCCTCGTCAGCACACTCTCGCCAGCCTTTAGTTGGCGTAGGAGTTGTTTCTGGTCTGGATTTACTCCGGCCTCATCTGCATTATTATTGTCAGGGTTGCAAGCCTGCCGCATTTCAAAACGGAAGTACCTTTCGAAGCACATATTACCTGCGGGCGTCCCCTTGACATTCTCTGAAGGGGCCAATGCGGCCTCGAGCTGAGCCTTGCACTCTTCGAGCTCCTGGGACAATTGCGTGTTCTTCTTTGTAAGACACTGCATAGCACATGATCCTTCAAACAGTTATCTTCACTGTTTCAAGTCTCGTGGGCTACTGACATATATAACCTTCAGTTTTACTCACCTGTATGTCTTTCACATACTGCTCCGTGGCTCTGGCTAGATCATTTTGAGCAGCACGGAGATACGCATCTCCTGTATTAAAGGCGTCCAATGCCTTTGGGGAAAAACATGCGTCACGAAGAATAGTCCGGCGACGCATGTGGTTCAAGGCACTCTCCACCTCTGAATTGGGGGCAGATAGTCCGTCGGCGCCCTTTGTCGGAGGAGCGCCCGAGGCGCGTCCCGTGTCCGCCTCCGATTCCGGACCTGGCCTCAAACCTTGGCCGGCGGACATAGTTCGGCGGGCTCTCTTCTTCCTAAGAAAATCATGAGCATTAGTAAGACTCAAGGGCATAAACCCTAGGCGTTAAATCCGCACGCCATACCGTTGCACTGGAATCTCGATCCGGTCCGCACTTCTTTTTGACCCGCCTGGCTTTGTTGTCTGCCCACCGCGGGCTCAGCCTTCCGCCTCAAGGATTTACCCTGCGAAACAATGTTAGTACACGTCATGCAAGATAAAACATTAGAATACTGGGACTTCGGTCTTAGTTACCTTGGAGGCTGGAAGTAGTCCGGGATAGTCGGCCGTCATGGCCACTAAGGAGTTATCCTTGCTCAATTGATGAAATACTCCATCAATCAACTCCACGCATAAGTCCAGATCTTCTTGGGAGTCCGGAACGAGGGGCCGTCCCGGGTCCTCGGGTTGTGGAGCAGGGCTGTTTATTTCCTTCACAGCCTGGCGCAGCTCCTGCGTTTGAACATTATTAACTCTAAGTACTCAACTACGGGAATTTTGCAAACGGATAGGCAAGTGAAAGTGTCCGCTCACCCAACTAGGAGGGTTGTACATAGAGAATCCGCCTTCTGGGTTGACACAGAGGAATTCTTCCTCTTCCCCCTTGTACAATGCGGATAAGATTCTCGTTGAAGTGGCGGCCGAATCTGGCCCCTTGCGATTGCACCGGGTGGCGTCATCCTCCCCGTTGAAATCCCACATGGGGTGGCCTCTGTATTGAAGCGGCTGCACCCCTCGCGTAATGCATACGGCCATGACCTTAATCATGGTCAGTCCGGAATGAGCCAACAACCTTATCCGGCTCATCAGGTACAGGATGTCCCTATCAGCTTCCCTCTGAGGGTTCCGTGGGCGCCAACTCAGGCGCTTCTTCAACGGGGCATTATTGAACTCGGGGAGTCTGATCCGTACAGGGTCCGGCAAGGGGAAGTCATCTATATAAAACCACTCCGAGGGCCAGTCTTCGGACGCCCTCTTTCGGGTGCCGGATAGATATCCGGTCCCGGCGATGCGCCATAGTTCGGCTTCGCCCACCTGATAAATAGACCCCTCCTGAGAACGAGGCACAAGGCAAAACAACCTCTTCCACAACGCGAAATGGTCCTCAACACCCAAGAACAGCTCGCAGAGGGCCACGAAGCCCGCGATGTGCAAAATGGAGGCGGGCGTGAGGTTATGTAGCTGGAGGCCGTAGAACTCTAGCAACCCTCGGAGAAACGGATGAATTGGAAATCCTAGTCCTCTCATCAAATAAGGGACTAGGCATACCCGCTATCCTTGAGAGGGATTGGGAACGCCCTCCGCCTGCTCTCCGCCGCTATAGGTAACAATCCCGGCTCGAACAGGGACCATATATGCTGGGGGGAGAAGCCCCTTGGACTGAAGCACTACTAACTCGCTATGCGGGATGGAGCACCGCTCCCAATCTCCGGGCCAAGGGCTGGAGCAGCGAGAGGAGGAGCGGCATCGACTGGCCATGTTGGAATGGATCTCTGTCAGAGGCGCTCTGATGAAGACTCGCGGAGGTAAGATGGTGCGAGTTGGATCTAAACCCCCGTATCTTTTATGGGCGGCTCATTGACGCAACTAGGGGGGGGTAAGTGAAAAGAAAACCCCCTGGCTTTTCACATTCGTTTGACTCGTGGAAGATGGTCATTATGGGGCACAGAAGCCGAGGAGGACAACACACACTAGAAGCCGGACACTATTCGACGGATACAGAGAATTTGCAGGAGAACCCGCCTTGCAATGCCGAAGACAACTTGCGCGCCGGACTCGTCATCATTTAAGCCTGGTTCAGGGGCTACTGACCTTTGGCCGGACTAAGACCTTTGGCCGGACTAAGACCTTTGGCCGGAATAAGGGGGTGTCTGGATGGCCGGACTAAGACCTTTGGCCGGACTCCCGGACTATGAAGATACAAGATTGATGACTCCATCCCGTGTCCAGATGGGACTTTCCTTGGCGTGGAAGGCAAGCTTGGCGATATGATATGAAGATCTCCTCCCATTGTAACCGACTCTGTAACCCTAGCCCTCTCCGGTGTCTATATAAACCGGAGAGTTTTAGTCCGTAGGACAAACAACAATCATACCATAGGCTAGCTTCTAGGGTTTAGCCACTCCGATCTCGTGGTAGATCTACTCTTGTACTACCCATATCATCAATATTAATCAAGCAGGAGTAGGGTTTTACCTCCATAAGGAGGGCCCGAACCTGGGTAAAAAACATCGTGTCCCTTGTCTCCTGTTACCATCCGCCTAGACGCACAGTTCGGGACCCCCTACCCTACCCGAGATCCGCCTAGACGCACAGTTCGGGACCCCCTACCCGAGATCCGAGTCTTCCTCCATGTTCAACACACGTATAGCCCGGTGACGTCTCCCATGCCTTGATCAAGCAAGGAGAGAGGGAGAGGTTGAGGAAGATTTCGTCCAGCAGCAGCACAACAACGTGGTGGTGATGGAGGAGTGTAGCAATCCTGCAGGGCTTCGCCAAGCACCGCGGGAGAGGAGGAGGAAGAGAGGTAGGGCTGCGCCAGGGAGAGGTAAAACTCATGTGTTGGGAAGCCCCTAGACCTCAACTATTTATAGGGGAAGGGGAGAGGGCTGCGCCCCCTCTAGGGTTCCCTCCCCAGGGGTGGCGGCAGCCCCGAGATCTCATTTGGGTGGCGGCCAGAGGGGGAGAGAGGGGAGGCGCACCTGGGGTGGGCCTTAGGGCCCATCTGCCCTAGGGTTTGCCCCCTCCCACTCTTCCCTGCGCCTTGGGCCTTGTGGGGGGGCGCACCAGCCCACCTGGGGCTGGTCCCCTCCCACACTTAGCCCATGCAGCCCTCCGGGGATGGTGGCCCCACTTGGTGGACCCTCGGGACCCTCCCGGTGGTCCCGGTACGTTACCGATAAAACCCGAAACTTTTCCGGTGACCAAAACAGGACTTCCCATATATAAATCTTTACCTCCGGACCATTCCAGAACTCCTCGTGACGTCCGAGATCTCATACGGGACTCCAAAAAACATTCAGTAACCACATACAAACTTCCTTTATAACCCTAGCGTCATCGAACCTTAAGTGTGTAGACCCTACGGGTTCGGGAACCATGCAGACATGACCGAGACGTTCTCCGGTCAATAACCAACAGCGGGATCTAGATACCCATGTTGGATCCCACATGTTCCATGATGATCTCATCGGATGAACCATGATGTCAAGGACTCAATCAATCTCGTATACAATTCCCTTTGTCTAGCGGTATTGTACTTGCCCGAGATTCGATCGTCGGTATCCCGATACCTTGTTCAATCTCATTACCAGCAAGTCTCTTTACTCGTTCCGTAACACATCATCCCGTGATCAACCCCTTGGTCACATTGTGCACATTATGATGATGTCCTACCGAGTGGGCCCAGAGATACCTCTCCGTTTACACGGAGTGACAAATCCTAGTCTCGATTCGTGCCAACGCAACAGACACTTTCGGAGATACCTGTAGTGCACCTTTATAGCCACCCAGTTACGTTGTGACATTTGGTACACCCAAAGCATTCCTTCGGTATCCAGGAGTTGCACAATCTCATGGTCTAAGGAAATGATACTTGACATTAGAAAAGCTTTAGCATACGAACTACACGATCTTTGTGCTAGGCTTAGGATTGGGTCTTGTCCATCACATCGTTCTACTAATGATGTGATCCCGTTATCAACGACATCCAATGTCCATGGTCAGGAAACTGTAATCATCTATTGATCAACGAGCTAGTCAACTAGAGGCTTACTAGGGACATGGTGTTGTCTATGTACCCACACATGTATCTTAGTTTCCTATCAATATAATTATAGCATGGATAATAAACAATTATCATGAACAAGGAAATATAATAATAACTAATTTATTATTGCCTCTAGGGCATATTTCCAACAGTCTCCCACTTGCACTAGAGTCAATAATCTAGTTCACATCATCATGTGATTAACACTCACACATCACATCACCATGTGACCAACATCCAAAGAGTTTACAAGTGTCATTAAACTAGTTCACATCATCATGTGATTAAGACTCAATGAGTTCTGGGGTTTGATCATGTTTTGCTTGTGAGAGAGGTTTTAGTCAAGGGGTCTGCAGTATCCAGATCCATATGTACTTCGCAATTCTCTATGTCATATTTTAAATGCTGTTTCCATGCTCCACTTGGAGCTATTCCAAATGGTTGCTCTACTATACGTATCCGGTTTGCTACTCAGAGTCACTCGGATAGGTGTTAAAGCTTGCATCGACGTAACCCTTTACGCCGAACTCTTTATAACCTCCATAATCGAGAAACATGTCCTTATTTACTCCAAGGACAATTTTTTTGACCGCTGTCCAATGATCCATTCCTGGATCATTCTTGTACCCCTTGACTGACTCATGGCATGGCACACTTTTGGTGCGGTACACAGCATAGCATACTATAGAGCCTACATCTGAATCATAGGGGACGACCTTCGTCCTTTCTCTCTCCTCTGTCGTGTTCAAGCTTTAACTCTTAACTTCATACCTTACAACTCAGGCAAGAACTCCTTCTTTGACTGATCCATCTTGAACACCTTCAAGATCATGTCAAGGTATGTGCTCATTTGAAAGTACCATTTAGCGGTTTTGATCTATCCTCATAGATCTTGATGCTCAATGTTCAAGCAGCTTAATCCAGGTTTTCTATTGAAAAACACTTTTCAAATAACCCTATATGCTTTCCAGAAATTCTACATCATTTCTGATCAACAATATGTCAACAACATATACTCATCAGAAATTCTATAGTGCTCCCACTAACTTCTTTGGAAATACAAGTTTCTCATAAACTTTGTATAAACCCAAAATCTTTGATCATCTCATCAAAGCGTACATTCCAACTCCGAGATGCTTACTCCAGTCCTTAGAAGGATTGCTGGAGTTTTGCATATATGTTAGCATTCTTCAGGATTGTCAAAACCTTCTGGTTGTATCACATACAACCTTTCCTCAAGAAAACTGACGAGGAAACAATGTTTTTGACATTCTATCTGCAAGATTTCATAAATGATGCAGTAACTGCTAATCCATTTCCAACAGACTCTTAGCATCGCTACGAGTGAGAAAGCCTCACCGTAGTCAACTCCTTGAACTTGTCGGAAAACATCTTAACGACAAGTCGGGCTTTCTTAATGGTGTATGTCTTCCTTCTAAAATCCATCTGTACCGAACGGCCTTATGACCATCAAGTATTTCTTCCAAAGTCATGGATCTTTTCTCGGATTTCATGGCTTCTAACCATTTGTCGGAATTTGGGCCCACCATTGCTTCTCCATAGCTCGTAGGTTCATTGTTGTCTAGCAACATGACCTTCAAGACATGATTACTGTACCACTCTGAAGCAGTACACATCCTTGTCACCCTACGAGGTACGGTAGTGACTTGATGCGGAACTTCATGATCACTATCATAAGCTTCTACTTCAATTGGTGTAGGCGCCACAGGAACAACTTCTTGTGCCCTGCTACACACTGGTTGAAGTGATGGTTCAATAACCTCATCAAGTCTCCACCATCCTCCCACTCAATTCTTTCGAGAGAAACTTTTCCTTGAGAAAGGACCCGATTCAAGAAACAATCCCTATTGCTTTCGGATCTGAATTAGGAGGTATACCCAATTGTTTTGGGTGTCCTATGAAGATGCATTTTATCCGCTTTGGGTTCGAGCTCATCAACCTGAAACTTTTTCACATAAGTGTCGCAGCCCCAAACTTTTAAGAAACGACAACTCAGGTTTCTCCAAACCATAGTTCAAACGGTGTCATCTCAAGAGAATTACATGGTGCCCTATTAAAGTGAGTGCGGTTGCCTCTAATGCCTAACCCATGAACGATAGTGGTAATTTGATAAGAGACATCATGGTACGCACCATATCCAATAGGGTGCAACTATGTTGTTCGGACACACCATCACACTATGGTGTTCCAGGAGGTATTAATTGTGAAACATTTCCACAATGTCTTAATTGCGTGCCAAAGCTCGTTGTCGGTGTCAAAACCGGCGGATCTCGGGTAGGGGGTCCCGAACTGTGCGTCTAGGCGGATGGTAACAGGAGACGAGGGACACGATGTTTTTACCCAGGTTCGGTCCCTCTTGATGGAGGTAAAACCCTAGGTCCTGCTTGATTAATATTGATGATGTGGGTTACAAGAGTAGATCTACCACGAGATCAAGGAGGCTAAACCCTAGAAGCTAGCCTATGGTATGATTGTTGTTCGTCCTATGGACTAAGGCCATCCGGTTTATATAGACACCGGAGAGGGCTAGGGTTACATAGAGTCGGTTACAAAGGTAGGAGATCTACATATCCGTATCGCCAAGCTTGCCTTCCGCGCCAAGGAAAGTCCCATCCGGACACGGGACGAAGTCTTCAATCTTGTATCTTCATAGTCTTAGAGTCCGGCCGATCATGATAGTTCGGCTATCCGGACACCCCCTAGTCCGGGACTCCCTCAGTAGCCCCCGGACCAGGCTTCAATAATGACGAATCCGGCGTGTATCTTGTCTTCGGCGTTTGCAAGGCGGGTTCTTCTTCATGCTCCATGTGTTTGCTGGATAGTGTCCGGTTGCTTCATAAATGCTGTGCTCCTTGGCTTCCGCATCCAATAATGGTCTTCTTCCACGTGTCGCACGAATGCGAAAAGCAAGGGTATTTTTATGTTTTACCCCCTAGCTACGCAAATAAGGTGCCTATAAGAGAGGCGAGGATCCAGATCCAAATCACATCATCCTCCTTCCGCAAGAACTCATCGAGGCGCATCTGACACCAAACCCATTCCAACATGGACAGTCGACGCGGCCCCTCTTCTCGCGCTCCCAGCCCTAAGCCAGGAGATTGGAGGTGATGCTCAGTCCCGCACAGCGAGTTAGTGACGCTCCAAGCAGAGGGATATCTTCCCCCGGCCTTCATGGTTCCAGTTCGAGCCGGACTAGCCACCTACAAAGGGGGGAAGCAGGCGGAGAGCGCCCCCAATCCCTCCAAAGGAGAGCGGGTGTGCTTCGTCTCCTACTTAATAAGGGGACTCGAATTTCCTATACATCCGTTTCTCCGGGGGCTCCTGGAGTTCTACGAACTCCAGCTTCATCACCTTACACCTACCTCCATTTTGCACATCGCGGGCTTCGTAGCTCTATGCGAGCTGTTCTTGGGCATTGAGCCCCATTCTGCGCTGTGGAAGAGGCTATTTTGCCTCGTAACCTGCTCTCACGAGGGGTCGATATATCAAGTGGGCAGAGCCGAAATATGGCGCATCGCCGGGACTGGATACCTGTCCGGGACTCCGAAAAAGGCGTCCAAAGATTGGCCTTCGGAGTGGTTTTATATGGAGGACGCTCCGCTGCCGGATCCAGTCCGGATCGGCCTTCCGGAGTTCAGCAACGCTCCCCTGAAGAAACGCCTAAGTTGGCGCCCATGGAGCCCTCGACGAGAAGGTGATAGTAGCGTCCATTACTTGATGGGCCGGATACGGCTGCTAGCCCATTCCGGATTAACCATGATCGGAGTCATGGCCACATGCATTATGCATGGGGTGCAGCCGCTCCAATATAGGGGCCACCCCATGTGGGACTTCAATGGAGATGACGACGCCACCCGTCACGGCCGCAAGGGACCTGGCTCGGCCGACGATCTGGTGAAGATCCTGTCCGGCTTGTACAAGGGGGAGAAGGAGGACTTCCTCCGCACGAATCCTCTAAAGGGATTTTCCATGAACAACCCTCGGAGCTGGGTAAGCAGTCGCATGCATATCTGAACCGTGCCTTTAAAGGCAATTGTCTTATTGTATGATTTTGACACAGGAACTGCGTCGGGATGTGGAGGGCATAAAAAGCACAGCCCCGCAACCCAAAGACCCAGAAAGGTCCCTTGATCTGGCCTCCGAAGAGGATCCGGACTTAGCGGTCGAACTGATCGACGGGGTGTACCACCAGCTCAGCATAGATAATGCTTTAGTCGCCATTATGGCTGACTACCCCGGTTTGTGTCCGGCTTCCCCGGTGAGTATGACCGAAGTCCTGGCGCTGTTACTTCTTTAATGCTTAGTTCTGACCACCATGCACCAATGGTGTTCGACAGGAAGCACCTTTATGGCAGGAAGTCGAGCCCGCGGCGATCGGCCAACAAGGGACCGTCCGGCCCACCAGGCGGAAGAGGAGTGCGACGCGAACTGAAACATCGCCGCAACGGTATGGAGCACCGCTATTTTTTAAGGGAAGGATTCCCAGGAGGTATATTAATGCTCATAACTTTTCCAGAAAGAGCGCTTGCCGGACAGTGTCCGGAGAGGTTACCAATCAAGCCTCCGCCAGCCATGCTCCAACGCATGGCCCGGAAGGGGAGGCGAATACAAGGCACGAGTCGGACGCTCCTCCGACGGAGGATGCCGACAGGCTGTCCGCCACCCGGTCTGAGGTGGAGAGCGCCATGAATCACAGGCATCGCCGGACAGTTCTTCGTGACGCGTGTTTCTCCCCGGAGGCGTTAAATGCCTTTGATGCGGGAAACGCGCACCTTCGTGCCGCTCAAGATGGGTTAACCAGAGCCTCGGAGCAGTATGTGAAAGACATACGTGTAAGTAATTTTAATAGTTATATATGCCAGTAGCCCCCGAGACTTAAAATGGTTAAAATAACTGATTTAAGGATCAATTTTTATGCAGGATCTTACGGAGAAGAATGCCCATCTGTCCCAGGAGCTCCAAGAGTGCAAGGCCCAACTAGAGGCCGCACTAGCCGCCACAGGGGGAGCCACAGAGACCCCCGCTAGTAAGACGTACTTTCAAAAGATAATTAATTAACAAAGTATGGCGTGAATCTGACAATAATATTGCAGAGGGCGCCAGACTAGATCCGGACAAGCAACAGCTACTGCGTCAGCTAAAGGCTGGCGAGAGGGTGCTTATGAAGGTGCAGCAGGAGAGAAACAAGCTCCAAGATGCCCACACCCAGCTAGGAGAAGAGCTGAAATGTGTTCGGGCCCAGCTGTCTGGCTCCTTGAAGGAGAATCGGCAACTTCGTCGCGGCATTTATAGTAAGTGCTTGAGCAAATTCCTTTGAAAAGAAGAATTCGGCAAGGAAGTCATTTGACAGAAATATGTCTTTAGGTGTGCTCACAGGTCGCCCTGCGGAGGAAATGCCTGGGTCAACAGGTGACCAACTTCCCGAGCTGGTGCAATTGTTCGAACGTGTTCGGCAGGCGATGAGTGGCGTCGTTCAGGCTTTATGGCCATCCGTCTCCCTACCCGAGGGCCTTGGTTAGCTTGCTGAGAAGCTCCAGGGAGCACGGCGACGCCTCCATTTGTGGAAGATATCGGCCTGCCGTCAGGGCGCCAGGGAGGCCTGGGCCATGGTGAAGACGCGCTACCCGAAGGCTGACCCAAACCACATGGCCGAGGTCGGACCTGCGGGGCCTGATGGGAAGGAGATCCATGTGAGCTTGATGTATGGCCAAGTAGAACTGGCCGCGAAATATTCCCAACAGGACTGTAAATTAGACAGCCTGTTAGATGGGATTGAGGAGGAGTACAGTCAGTCGGTTTGACGAAGTAATTTGAAATGAGATGTAAGATGCCTTCTAGCCGGATTGTAGATCGTTTGTCTTTGCGGACCGTTTCGCTTCAACCTCGGGACCCAACAGTCCGGAGTGTGTCCGAATACCCCTACGGTTATAAAAGAACCGGGGCATGCATGGAGACAAGGCGTCGGGGTCATAATTGCTTTATCAGACAAGTGCCCAACTAGTTATGTTATATTACATGGTTAGTGAGAAACATCTTCCAGGGAGAATAGTTCCGTTAAGGGTTCCTTTCCCTGGGAGGCATGCCCTAAGGTGCAATGTCGGACTGCGAAAATAGCTGAAAAGCATCTGGGGGCTTATAAATAAGTAAGTAATAAATCATCTTTCAAGTCACCGACCGAATATTCTCTTAAGAACGCTAGCTTTCGGCTTAACCCAGTCTGAGGTACACATCCGGCTGACCCGGCAGTAACAATCGCAGAGGTGCTCCCTTTACCTCCTAGCCGAACAATCGGGAACGTAGGGGTAAGCACAGGAGCCAGGCAACCCAGCTTGGCCAAAACTTAAGTCATATCGATGCATATAATGGTGAATAAAAGGTATATGCGGAAGTATGACACATGTATTGGGCGTGAAGCCCATATTAATAAGCTTCTGGTAAAGAAGCCCCCAGGTATAATGAGTGCTAGGAGCACATCAAGTGTGTGCGAACAAAGTGCAAATCAGCCTATAAAAGGTATTGAAAAAAAAGTGGGAAGAAGGAGGGGGACAACAGACAGTAAAAAATATAAAAAGGTGGACGGGGGAGTGAGACGAACTCTGAGTCCGGCGTTTAGGCGTAGAATCTTCGGAGACGGGCTGCGTTCCATGGGTTCGGCTCGAGTCGGTTATCAGATGCTTTACGTAGATGGTATGCTCCGCTGGTCAGGACTTGGTCGATGATGAAGGGACCTTCCCACTTGGGCTTAAGTTTGTCCTTTTTCTTGTCTGGCAGGCGTAGAACGAGTTCGCCGACATTGTAAGTTTTGGCCCGTACTTCTCTGCTTTGATATCTTCGAGCCTGCTGCTGATAGAATGCGGAACGAGCCTTTGCCACGTCCTGCCCCTCCTCTAAGGCATCGAAACTGTCCTGCCGATCCAACTCGGCTTCTCTTTCTTCGTACATGCGCACACGAGGTGAGTCATGAATTATCTCGCAAGGCAGAACTGCCTCTGCGCCATACACCATGAAAAATGGTGTGTATCCAGTAGTTCGGTTTGGCGTGGTCTGCAGCCCCCAGAGTACGGAGTCGAGCTCCTCTACCCAGTGCGTGTTAGATTCCTTGAGGGACCGCACTAGTCTGGGTTTGATGCCGCTCATGATTAGACCATTTGCTCGCTCGACTTGACCGTTAGTTTGGGGGTGATAGACTGAAGCGTAATCGAGCTTGATGCCCATGTTTTTCCACCAGAGTTTAACCTCGTCGGCAGTGAAGTTCGTGCCGTTATCAGTGATGATGCTGTGGGGGACACCAAAACGGTGTACTACCCCGGATAGGAAGTCTATCACCGGTCCGGATTCTGCCGTTTTAACCGGCTTGGCCTCAATCCATTTGGTGAATTTGTCCACCATGACCAACAAGTATTTGTGCTTGTGGGTTCCCCCTTTAAGGGGTCCAACCATGTCAAGCCCCCAGACTGCGAACGGCCAGGTAATGGGTATAGTTTTGAGGGCGGTGGGTGGCATGTGGCTCTGATTAGTAAAGAGCTGGCAACCGACGCATCGTTGGACTAAGTCCTGAGCATTTGCCCGGGCTGTCGGCCAATGAAATCCTGTACGGAAGGCCTTGCCTACGAGTGCCTGGGCTGCAGTGTGGTGCCCGCCTAGTCCGGCGTGAATTTCAGGCAGGAGATTCCGCCCCTCCTCTTTGGAGATACACCTTTGAAGGACTCCGGTTGTGCTTTTCTTATAAAGTTCTCCCTCATGGACCTTGTAGGCTTTAGATCGCCGAACTATGTAGCGGGCCTCATTTTGGTCTTAGGGAAGTTCCTGCCGAATTAAGTAGGCTAGGAATGGTTCTGTCCACGGGGCAATTACTGCCATTATTTCGTGAGCTGAAGGTGTTATTTTGTTGGCTGAGCCGCCGATTGTGTCAGAATGGTCTGAGTTTGGTGATGCAGCTGGCTCTGGATTGTTATTTCCGGACTCCTCTTCCCGTAACACGGATGGCTTGAAGAGCCGTTCCAGGAAGATGTTTGGAGGGACGGCGTCTCGTTTCGCGCCGATGCGTGCTAACACGTCTGCTGCCTGGTTATTATCCCAGGCTACATGGTGGAATTTGAGTCCTTCGAACCGAGCTGACATTTTTAGGACGGCGTTGCGGTAAGCTGCCATTTTTGGATCTTTGGCATCAAAGTCTCCTTTACTTGGGATATTGCGAGGTTTGAATCCCCGCGCACCTCTAGGCATTGAATGCCCATGGAGATTGCCATCCGGAGGCCATGTAGAAGGGCCTCCTATTTGGGTGCATTATTGGAGTCCATGTACAATATTTGAAGTACGTATTGGATTGTGTCTCCAGTTGGGGACGTCAGGATTACGCCAGCCCCCAAGCCAGCCAACATTTTGGATCCGTCGAAATGCATGATCCAATTGGAGTATGCGCCGTACTCTTTAGGGAGTTCGGCTTCGGTCCATTCGGCGACGAAGTCGGCCAGAACCTGCGACTTTATACCTCGCCGTGGTTTATAGGTTATGTCAAATGGTAAGAGCTCAATAGCCCATTTTGCAATCCTTCCCGTTGCGCCGCGATTGTTTATAATATCGTTGAGAGGTACTTCGAAGGCCACCGTTATGGAACACTCTTGAAATTAGTGTCGCAGCTTCCGGGATGCCATGAACACCGCATATGCTATCTTTTGATAATGTGGGTACCGGGACTTGCATGGAGTTAGAACAGTGGATACGTAGTACACTGGTTTTTGAAGAGGGAATCTGTGCCCTTCTGTCTCTCGCTCGACGACGAGTACCGCGCTGACAACTTGATGTGTTGCTGCGATATATAATAACATAGGTTCGCCCAGGTTGGGCGCGGCCAGGACTGGATTTGTTGCCAGTATGGCCTTTATTTCTTCGAGTCCGGCTGTGGCAGCATCCGTCCATTCGAAATGTTCGGTGCGCCGGAGGAGGCGGTAGAGGGGCAGAGCCTTTTCTCCCAAACGGGAGATGAAGCGACTTAAGGCCGCTACGCATCCGGTTAGTTTTTGTATTTGCTTGAGGTCTTTTGGAATATCCAATTGTGACAGAGCTCGGATTTTGGCCGAGTTTGCTTCAATTCCTCTACCGGATACGATTAAGCCCAAGAGCTTTCCGGCTGGTACGCCGAAGACGCATTTTTCCGGATTGAGCTTAATGTCATATGCTCGGAGGTTGTCGAATGTCACCCTCAAGTATTCTACTAGAGTTTCGACGTGTTTGGTCTTGACGACCACATCGTCTACGTATGCCTCTACTGTTTTTCCTATCTGGGTAGCCAGACATGTTTGAATCATTCACTGATATGTTGCGCCAGCGTTTTTGAGTCCGAAGGGCATTGTGTTGAAGCAGAATGGCCCATATGGAGTAATGAATGCCGTTGCGGCCTGGTCTTTCTCTGCCATCTTGATTTGATGGTATCCGGAGTATGCGTCGAGGAAGCACAACAAATCGTGCCCTGCGGTAGCATCGATGATTTGGTCGATGCGAGGGAGGGGGAAAGGGTCCTTTGGACAGGCCTTGTTAAGGTCTTTAAAATCGACGCAGAGGCGCCAGGATGTGTCCTTTTTTGGTACCATTACTAGATTGTCTAGCCAATCCCGATGTTTTATATCTCTGATGAATACAGCTTCTAAGAGTTTGGCTAGCTCCTCTCCCATTGCCTGTCTTTTGGGTTCGGAAAATCGCCGAAGAGCTTGTTTGACCGGCTTGAAACCTTTTAGGATGTTTAGGCTGTGCTCTGCCAGCCTGCGTGGGATTCCTGGCATGTCTGAAGGGAGCCAGGCAAAAATGTCCCAATTTTCCCGAAGGAATTCTTGTAGTGCGGCTTCGACATCAGGACTTAATTGTGCCCCAATGGAGGCCGTCTTTGTGGGGTCCGTTGGATGGACCTGAAATTTGACTATTTCGTCTACTGGTTTAAAAGAGGTGGACTTGGACCTCTTATCGAGTATCACATCGTCCCTATCCACCGTGGAGCGCAGCGTAGTTAGTTCCTCTGCCGCTAGGGCTTCGGACAATGCCTCTAGGGCCAGTGCGGCTGTTTTATTTTCAGCGCGGAGTGCTGTATCTGGATCACTGGCAAGAGTGATTATCCCATTGGTTCCGGGCATTTTGAGCTTCATGTACCCGTAGTGGGGTATAGCTTGGAAGATTGTGAATGCCTCTCGCCCTAACAAAGCATGATATCCGCTGCCGAATGGGGCCACTTGGAACGTGACCTCCTCGGACCTGTAATTGTCCGGTGAGCCGAACACTACATCTAGTGTGATTTTTCCTGTGCAGCGTACTTCTCAACTAGGGATTATCCCTCTGAAGGTTGTGCTGCTTCGCTCGATGCGGCTCCAGTCAATATCCATTTTTTGAAGGGTTTCCTCGTAGATGAGGTTTAATCCGCTGCCGCCATCCATGAGTACCTTGGTAAGGCGAAAGCCGTCCACTATCGGACTGAGGACCAATGCGGCTGGTGCTCTAGCTGTTCGGAATTTAGGTTCGTTGCTGGCGTTGAAGGTGATAGCCGTGTCACTCCATGGATTTGCTGTTGCTACTTGGTAGACTTCAGCGAGGCTGCGGATTGTTCGTTTTCGCATGTTATTTGATGCGAAAGTCTCGAAGACTGTTAATACCGTACCGGTACTGCTGGGCTGTTTGCCCGGGGCTGAAAAGCCTTCGCCACTTTTGGCCACCTGCCGTAGTATCCAACATGCTCGAAGGCTGTGTGTTGGAGTGGCGCCCTCCGTACTGTGCATTTTGCAGGGTCCGTTGAGCCAGCCCTCCAGTACGGTTCCATGCCCTTTAGGGGGTCTTTGCTTTTTGGTTTTTAACCCAGGTGCTTGAGTATGGCGCACCCTTTTACTTCGGACTAGGGTTGTGGTCAAGGCCGGACTGTCCCAAAACCTAGTTTCGGTGTTCCTGGCACTCTCTACCGCACAATATTTTTGTACGATAGTCGCTAGGTCGATGAGGCGTGTAACTTCACGACGACTTATGGCGTTCATGATTCCCTTGTCCGTGCAATTGTTGCAGAAAATGGAAATCGCGCTTTCTTCGCAGCAGTCCTTTATCCTGTTCATAACCAGGAGGAATCTGGCCCAGTAATAATGTACTGTTTCATCGGGTTCTTTCCGTATTCGAGATAGATCGCTTATGTTTGGGTGGGCGGGTGGAATCAAGTTCGGAACCCCGCCCGATCTGAGGCTCAAACGCCAGGAAGTTTCCGGATTTGGAAGCTTGACTTGCTGGATGCTTTCCAACGAATCTAGTCCGATGCCTGACTCTAAGTTTAGTATTTGATTAGCGTCCGTCCCTTCACGGGAATCCGGCTTGGAGGGATCGGGAATCCGGACATAGTTGGTTTTCAACGTAGAAGAAGGGTTGCCGCATTGTTCCTCTACCACGACAACGTGGTGGGTGGCCTGAGGAGAGTTAATCTCTCTCAGATCGGGTTTAAGCCAATCTGATCGTAGTCTGTAGCGACTCCCAGGGCGGCGATGCGATCCAAGAGCTCGTTTATAGAGGACAGCTCAATCGGATCTAACTGCTCGACGAATTCCGGGCTGACGTGAAGATCGCTTTTGATGACCTGAGAGGTCATCGTCGGAGCGGTGGCCGAACAGGCGGTCATAAGAAAACCACCTAGCCGGATAGTTTGGCCGGCGGCCAAAGCTCTCTTGACGACGATGCCGTCTTTAAAGACGGGAGAAGGCATCCTTCCTGATCGCGACGGCACAGAGGAACTCTCAATGAAAGCACCAATGTCGGTGTCAAAACTGGCGGATCTCGGGTAGGGGGTCCCGAACTGTGCGTTTAGGCGGATGTTAACATGAGATGAGGGACACGATGTTTTTACCCAGGTTCGGGCCCTCTTGATGGAGGTAAAACCCTACGTCCTTCTTGATTAATATTGGTGATGTGGGTTACAAGAGTAGATCTACCATGAGATCAAGGAGGCTAAACCCTAGAAGCTAGCCTATGGTATGATTGTTGTTCGTACTATGGACTAAGGCCATCCGGTTTATATAGAAACCGGAGAGGGCTAGGGTTACACAGAGTCGGTTACAAAGGTAGGAGATCTACATATCCGTATCGCCAAGCTTGCCTTCCACGCCAAGGAAAGTCCCATCCGGACACGGGACGAAGTCTTCAATCTTGTATCTTCATAGTCTTGGAGTCCGGCCGATCATGATAGTTCGGCTATCCGGACACCCCCTAGTCCGGGACTCCCTCACTTGTAACTCAGATACTCATCTCTATGATCATATCATAGACATTTTATTCTCTTGTCACAATGATCTTCAACGTCACTCTAAAATTACTTGAACCATTCAATAATTCAGACTTGTGTTTCATCAAGTAGATATACTCAACATCTACTCGAATCGTCTGTGAAGTAAGAACATAACGATATTCACTGCATGCCTCAACACTCATTGGACTGCACACATCAAAATGTATTACTTCCAACAAGTTGCTTTCTTGTCCCATTTCACTAAAAACGAGGCTTTCAGTCATCTTGCCCATATGGTATGATTTGCATGTCTCAAGTGATTCAAAATCAAGTGAGTCCAAACGATCCATCTGCATGGAGTTTCTTCATGCGTATACACCAATAGACATGGTTCGCATGTCTCAAACTTTTTAAAAACGAGTGAGTCCAAAGATCCATCAACATGGAGCTTCTTCATGCGTTTTATACCAATATGACTTACATGGCAGTGCCACAAGTAAGTGGTACTATCATTACTATATTATATCTTTTGGCATGAAAATGTGTATCACTACGATCGAGATTCAATAAACTATTCCGTTAGGTGCAAGACCATTGAAGGTATTATTCAAATAAATAGAGTAACCATTATTCTCCTTAAATGAATAACCGTATTGCGATAGACATAATCCAATCATGTCTATGCTCAACGCAAACACCAAATGACAATTATTCAGGTTTAATACTAATCTTGATGGTAGAGGGAGCGTGCGATGTTTGATCACATCAAACTTGGAAACACTTCCAACACATATCGTCAGCTCACCTTTAGCTAGTCTCCGTTTATTCCATAGCTTTTATTTCGAGTTACTAACACTTAGCAACCGAACCGGTATCTAATACCCTGGTGCTTCTAGGAGTACTAGTAAAGTACACATTAACACAATGTATATCCAATATACTTCTATCGACCTTGCCAGCCTTCTTATCTACCAAGTATCTAGGGTAATCCTGCTCCAGTGGCTATTCCCCTTATTACAGAAGCACTTAGTCTCGGGTTTGGGTTTCTTCACTAGAGCAGCAGCTGATTTGCCGTTTCATGAAGTATCCCTTCTTGCCCTTGCCCTTCTTGAAACTAGTGGTTTCACCAACCATCAACAATTGATTCTCCTTCTTGATTTCTACTTTCGCGGTGTCAAACATCGCGAATACCTCAAGGATCATCATATCTATCCCTGATACGTTATAGTTCATCACGAAGCTCTAGCAGCCTGGTGGCAATGTCTTTGGAGAAACATCACTATCTCATCTAGAAGATCAACTCCCACTCGATTCAAGTGATTGTTGCACTCAGACAATCTGAGCACAAGCTCAACGATTGAGCTTTTCTCCCTTAGTTTGCAGGCTAAGAAAATCGTCGGAGGTCTTATACCTCTTGATGTGGGCACGGGCCTGAAATCCCAATTTCAGCCCTCGAAACATCTCATATGTTCCGCGACGTTTTCAAAAAACGTCTTTGGTGCCTCAACTCTAAACCGTTTAACTGAACTATCACGTAGTTATCAAAACGTGTATGTCCGATGTTCGCAACATCCACAGACGACGTTTGGGGTTTAGCACACTGAGCGGTGCATTATGGACATAAGCTTTCTACTGATCGCATAATCGCTACTGTCAACTTTCAACTATATTTTCTCTAGGAACATATCTAAAACAGTAGAACTAAAGCGTGAGCTATGACATAATTTGCAAAGGGTTTTTGACTATGTTCAGGATAATTAAGTTCATCTTATGAACTCCCACTCAGATAGACATCCCTCGAGTCATCTAAGTGATTACATGATCCGAGTCAACTAGGCCGTGTCCAATCATCACGTGAGACGGACTAGTCATCATCGGTGAACATCTTCATGTTGATCGTATCTACTATACGACTCATGCTCGACCTTTCGGTCTCTTGTGTTCCGAGGCCATGTCTGTACATGCTAGGCTCGTCAAGTTAACCTAAGTGTTTCGCGTGTGTAAATCTGGCTTACACCCGTTGTATGTGAACGTAAGAATCTATCACACCCGATCATCACGTGGTGCTTCGAAACGACGAACTTTTGCAACGGTGCACAGTTAGGGGGAACACTTTCTTGAAATTTTAATGAGGGATCATCTTATTTACTACCGTCGTTCTAAGCAAATAAGATTAATAAACATGATAAACATCACATGCAATCAAATAGTGACATGATATGGCTAATATCATTTTGCTCCTTTTGATCTCCATCTTTGGGGCTCCATGATCATCGTCGTCACCGGCATGACACCATGATCTCCATCATCGTGTCTCCATGAAGTTGTCTCGCCAACTTATTACTTCTACTACTATGGCTACCGGTTAGCAATAAAGTAAAGTAATTACATGGCGTTGTTCAATGACACGCAGGTCATACAATAAATAAAGACAACTCCTATGGCTTCTGCCGGTTGTCATACTCATGGACATGCAAGTCTTGATTCCTATTACAAGAACATGATCAATCTCATACAGCACATATCATTCATCATATTCTTCTTGGCCATATCACATCACATATCATACCCTGCAAAAACAAGTTAGACGTCCTCTAATTGTTGTTTGCATGTTTTACGTGGCTGCTATGGGTTTCTAGCAAGAACGTTTCTTACCTACGCAAAACCACAACGTGATATGCCAATTGCTATTTACCCTTCATAAGAACCCTTTTCATCGAATCCGTTCCGACTAAAGTGGGAGAGACTGGCACCCGCTAGCCACCTGATGCACCAAGTGCATGTCAGTCGGTGGAACCTGTCTCACGTAACTGTACGTGTAAGGTCGGTCCGGGCCGCTTCATCCCACAATACCGCCGAATCAAGATTGGACTAGTAACGGTAAGCATATTGAACAAAATCAATGCCCACAACTACTTTGTGTTCTACTCGTGCAAAGAATCTATGCAATAGACCTAGCTCATGATGCCACTATTGGGGAACGTAGCAGAAATTCAAAATTTTCCTACGTATCACCAAGATCTATCTATGGAGAAACCAACAACGAGGGGAAGGAGAGTGCATCTACATACCCTTGTAGATCACTATGCGGAAGCGTTCAAAAGAATGGGGTTGAAGGAGTCGTACTCGTCGTGATCCAAATCACCGGAGATCCTAGTGCCAAACTGACGGCACCTCCGCGTTCAACACACGTACAACCCGGTGACCTCTCCCATGCCTTGATCCAGCAAGGAGAGAGGGAGAGGTTGAGGAAGACTCCGTCTAGCAGCAGCACAACGGCGTGGTGGTGATGGAGGAGCGTGGCAATCCTGCAACGCTTCGCCAAGCACCGCGGGAGAGGAGGAGGAAGAGAGGTAGGGCTGCGCCAGGGAGAGGTAAAACTCATGTGTTGGGCAGCCCCTAGACCTCAACTATTTATAGGGGAAGGGGAGGGGGCTGAGCCCCCTCTAGGGTTCCCTCCCCAGGGGTGGAGGCAGCCCCCAGATCTCATCTGGGTGGTGGCCAGAGGGGGAGAGAGGGGAGGCGCACCTGGGGTGGGCCTTAGGGCCCATCTGCCCTAGGGTTTGCCCCCTCCCACTCTTCCCTGCGCCTTGGGCCTTGTGGGGGGCGCACCAGCCCACCTGGGGCTGGTCCCCTCCCACACTTAGCACATGCAGCCCTCCGGGGATGGTGTCCCCACTTGGTGGACCCTCGGGACCCTCCCGGTGGTCCCGGTACGTTACCGATAAAACCCGAAACTTTTCCGGTGACCAAAACATGACTTACCATATATAAATCTTTACCTCCGGACCATTCCGGAACTCCTCGTGACGTCCGGGATCTCATCTGGGACTCCGAACAACATTCGGTAACCACATACAAACTTCCTTTATAACCCTAGCGTCATCGAACCTTAAGTGTGTAGACCCTACGGGTTCGGGAACCATGCAGACATGACCGAGACGTTCTCCGGTCAATAACCAACAGCGGGATCTGGATACCCATGTTGGCTCCCACATGTTCCACGATGATCTCATCGGATGAACCGCGATGTCAAGGACTCAATCAATCCCGTATACAATTCCCTTTGTCTAGCGGTATTGTACTTTCCCGAGATTCTATCGTCGGTATCCCGATACCTTGTTCAATCTTGTTACCGGCAAGTCTCTTTACTCGTTTCGTAACACATCATCCCGTGATCAACCCCTTGGTCACATTGTGCACATTATGATGATGTCCTACCGAGTGGGCCCAGAGATACCTCTCCGTTTACACGGAGTGACAAATCCCAGTCTCGATTCGTGCCAACCCAACAGACACTTTCGGAGATACCTGTAGTGCACCTTTATAGCCACCCAGTTACGTTGTGACGTTTGGTACACCCAAAGCATTCCTACGGTATTCGGGAGTTGCACAATCTCATGGTCTAAGGAAATGATACTTGACGTTAGAAAAGCTTTAGCATACGAATAACACGATCTTTGTGCTAGGCTTAGGATTGGGTCTTGTCCATCACATCATTCTGCTAATGATGTGATCCCGTTATCAACGACATCCAATGTCCATGGTAAGGAAACTGTAACCATCTATTGATCAACGAGCTAGTCAACTAGAGGCTTACTAGGGACATGGTGTTGTCTATGTACCCACACATGTATCTTAGTTTCCTATCAATACAATTATAGCATGGATAATAAACGATTATCATGAACAAGGAAATATAATAATAACTAATTTATTATTGCCTCTAGGGCATATTTCCAACACACCTTGCCATACTGGATCCTATGCACGGGCATGGGATGCGCGTTGGTGATGTGGTAGTAGATTGCCGACGGCGGGCTTTCATAGCTGTAGACGGGCACGTGGCATTTGCAGGGCGCGAGCGGACACACACTCTAGTGATTAGCGAAGTTGTGGTAAGTGACGTAGAGCCCACAGCCTTCGTGCGGGCACTCCACCCTCAGCGACGAAACGACGGCTTCCACCGCCGTGCTCCGCACGTCGAAGCCACCGCCGCACTCGCACTTCTGGCACTGTCGCTGGTTCCCGGGGCGCTCGATGCGGCAGTCCGCGCAGGCCAGGTGCCCTCCCTTGCACTGCAAAAATCAATCGAACAGCACATCAATCAAGAAACCTGCACCTTGCTCAATCAGCCGAACGGACGAGGTGTATTCGAACCTCATACACTGGAGGCGTCAAGGGGTGGAGGCACAAGGGGAAGTGGAGCATGGTGAGGTCCATGGAGACCTTAGTGAGCTCCCTCGTCGGTTCCTGTTCCGTCTGCATGATCTTGCCCTCCTTGTGCATAACCATCTCCCGCTTGGGCCGGGGCATTACAAAGCTTTACCGTCTCATATTTTATACTCTGCGCATAACTCTCCTCCTGCATACCAAGGAAGGCATTAGTTTGAGTTTTCTGGACAAATTTGCCCCTGCGCATGAGTAACCTGCATAAATATCGACAGTAAATGCACATGCAATGGTTGGCTCCTCCTCCTTCCTTTTTGCTTGAGTTGGCTTCCCCGGGCGGTCAACCCGCATCTAGTGCTGCATGCGTTTGCCTGTAGCCATTTTCTTCTTTGGAAACTGGCGCGATTAATGGGGGCAGAACTAATTGAGCGGGGGCACAGATGGAAACCAACGCGGACACGCAGACTAATCTGAGAAAAACAAGAAAAAGTTTTAGAAATCGGAGGGAGTATTACTACTTCAAGGTGCATTAAATCAACACATGCAAGTATCAAAAGGAGAGTCACGGCATGCATGCATGCGTTGTAATTAATGCATCGGTAACCGCAAATTATTGAAATATATCGAGTGTAGTGCTTTGATGTGTCGCGTCAACTCGTACATCAGCGAGAAGTTTGATTATCCTCTCCCTCGCGGACTTAACTGCACCTGCCTTTGGCTGTATGACAGGTTGGCCACCCACCTGTCAGGACCACATGTCATACACACAAAGGCAGGAGCGTCCCTCCGTTGCCCATGAGCGTGGTGGCTGGCAAGACTAGGAGAAGCTTTCGCTACATGCTCTCCCTCCCGCACGCGGTGGACATGCAGGAGTTCAATCGGTGTTAGATGGCCAGAAGCATACTGTAGTACTCCTCCAGTGCAGTAGTACTCCATCATTGTTCAACTTCCTGAAGAGGCGAAGAGCCAAGCGCAGCCCGGATGCTCGTGTGGCAGTTTCATGTGTAGAGTAGTCTAGGATAGCGTGTACCGTGCCTGTAAGCTTAAAATCGTTCGGGTCGGCTCCATGCTATGTGGCCGTCTCGAAGTTTTAAAAAAAATTAAAATAGTCTTCTGGCCCTACCTATCACCCTGGTGATTGTAGTTTGCACGCTCATCTGGTCAAGACGGGAATATATGTTTTAATTTGTCTTTTTTTCGAAAAGGGGGGACTCCCCGGCCTCTGCATCAGAACGATGCATACAGCCACATATATTTTAATTTGTGGTGGGTAAATGTTAGAGGTTGCAGCAAATATATTGTACACTGCGGGTCTTTCAGACAAGTTTAGAGGCAAGCATGTGGGGCGAGTGCTATGAAGTGTCACGTCAACTCGTACAACAAGGAGAAGCTTGATTTTACTACACGCCTTCTCCCTCGCCCATGCGCGCGGTTGCTCGCAAACGAGGACATGCTTTTGCTTAGTAGTACTTCTACAACAAGCTATCCATCCCGCTCGCGGTGGACGGACATGCAGCAGTGGATTCGAACGTTGCATGAGACTAAATTGCTATGTGAGCCCACTATTGTACTAGTACGTACAACTACTTGCTAGTATAGCCCTGTAAACCAGAAAGTAGTATTTGCCCTTCTAGAGATTTCAACAAGTGACTAGACTACACCGAGACGGAGTACATATGGAGCAAAATGAGTGAATCTGCACCGTAAATAAATACGTACTAGTTCTATCATTTTCCTCTCCGAGGTGCATAATATTGACTATACTGACTAGTCTCTTTTTGACACGATTTACATTTTTTTGACACAGTACAGACGGAAGCGCTCATATGCACGCGCATACACTCACCCCTATGAACGCACACATGCACGGCACTATCATCTTGAAATTTACGAAGTCACCATAGGCACCTCGTCGTCGACGGGTCCATAGGTGCTTGAATGCCAAGGAGGGAGAGGGTAGCGGTTCCCAAGACGTTGAACGGTCATTGATGCATCCTCAATTACATGCAGAGGGAATTAATTGGAGAAGCAGAATAGAGCCAGCACGATGTGAATGCAACAGAGTTTGGACTCTCATATAATAAAGGCGCCCCACCACTCCAATCCATCTACTCCCAAGTCTCTGCGCAACACTGCTCACTCCAATCCATGACCAAGTGACCAGAAGCCACAAGCACCTATGGAGGCGATGGACGCGAGTGGCAGTCGGCTATGCCAAATCATCTAAGGCGCCGACCAGCGGCCCCGCACCGCGTAGCATTTCCAGACGGTGCTGGAGACCGCAGGCATCGTAGCCCTCACCGACGCCGGCTTCGCCTCTCGCATGGACGACATGATGGTCAACTCCATCCGCAAGTTCACCGCCGTCAAGAAGTGCGCGGACGACCTTGTCGTACTGCTCCAGCCCACGCGCCCAGGCTCCTCATTGCCTGCCACCCTCATCGGCCTCCATGGTGATGAACTCTTTCAAGCCCTGGTGGCCCTGCAGGTGCCGGAGGTCGCGACGAAGAATGTGCACCTCGAGGCCGCGCTCGCTGCACAACGCCTCGCCATGCAAGAAACCGTCGACCTGCTCATCCACATCTATGAGGAAATCATCTACATAGGCCACTACAAGGCAAGTGAGGACAGAAAGACGTTGGCCTTCTTCCAGCGGCTGGAATCTTTGGCCGCCATTGTTCAGAAGCACGTCGACCTGGCCACGAAAGCCGCTGCTACTTAGGCGCCGTTCTATGGGCCGGCGCCCTGAGTCGAGGAGGTGGACGTCGTTGATTGATGCATCTCTTCTTCTTGCCTCCCGTAACCAGCACTACATTGCCTCCTGGCCTTAATGTTTTATTAGTATAGTACTCCCTCCGTTCCCAAATATAAGTCTTTCTAAAGATTCCAGCAAGTGACTACTACATACGGAGCAAAATGAGTGAATCTACACTCTAAACTATGTCTACATACATCTGTATGCTATATTCCATTTGAAATAGTATCTAAAAAGGCTTATATTTATGAACGGAGGGAGTATATGGCATTTTTATTCCAGTCGTAACGTTTTCACTGTGAGGTGGGGCCGCAGTTGACCCACCCCGCCCACCGGGCGTAGGCCGTGTTTAGAATTAGAAGAGAGAAACGAGGGAGGAGATCTAGCTGTAGCACGGACGCTGTTGTCAGATGGGACTCGTGTTTATAGAATAGGAGTACTGAGCACTCCTGCCTCTCTTTTTTTGAGGGATAAATTAGTCGTATGTCTAGTACCAGTAGTTGGGTGCGTGCGACCTATAGCTGTCATCACTTTAGGTCTCCTTTTCGAACTGCGGCTATGCTTCACAATACATAATTTTTTCACGCATTTATCCTCCTATAGGTACTCCTAGGCTATTTCCACGTGCTCCCATTCGCCGACATGTGGGACATAGAGCATCTGGGTCATAGTGCATGCATGACTGGAGCATATGTCGGGGTACTTTACATTTCAGACCCCTCACGAATTACATGCAAACCCCCCGCAGAAGAATAAATAAATGAATGAATTACTACATGAAACCGGATTATTTTCATGGAAACCGGAGCACGTTTATTAAATTTTGGACATAACACGTTTATAAAAAATGACCGGACCTAAACCAGTCTAAGGGCCTCTTTGATTTTTCCCGCAAAAAAGGGCCTCTTTGATTCGCAGGATATTGAAAACATAGGAATGGGGAAAGTATGATGGCGATGAACCGAGACGAGGAGAACTCTACCTCAGTTAGAGGTTAGAGTTAGATTCTAACCCTAAACTAACTCTAAACCAAAGAGGTGTATGGATGGCAGGGTTAGATTGACAATAAATGCTCTATCTCAATCATTGGACTACTTTGGACCCTATTTCCTGCTGGATTTGGAGGGTGCTTGGATACGTTTTAGTTCCATGACTAAAAGTAGTGGGACTAAAACTTGCTAGCCTCACCCATGCTTGGATCCAAATACTAAAGAGACTAAAATCAAGTTAATGAGCATTTATTATCCTCCAAACCCTCCAATCCAGAACTCGCCTGTGTTAAAGGAGAGGAGTTAAATGAGGAGAGAGGGGACTAATTCACATTTTAGTAGGGGTACCCCTGACTAAATTTTTTTAGTCTCAAGACTAGTTTTAGCCCATCTTTAGTCAGGGGTGCTTGGAACTTTAGCCTCTTAAAGAGACTATTTTTAGTCAGACTAAAATAAGTCCCTTGGATCCAAGCACCCTATTGGTGTGGCCGGCTCTTCTGTGGCCTCCTCCTGCTCACAATTGACATAAACAAACCATCTATACAAATCAAGCATGCAAAACATGATAATTTTTACTTTGTCCATACAAATGAGATATCCCACTTAAACATACAAGTCGTCAATCAAGCTTCACAAAATAAAAAAACACTTCATGAAACAAAGAATGAGCTAACTCATCACGGAAGTCATTCACGATAGGGAGGGAGCCCGGATCCCCTCACGCACCGAGGGAGGAGCTCGCCATTGTCGCTCTGGAGGAAGGCTCTGTAGAGCCCAAGTCCCGGGAACCCCTCCGACGCTAGCCCTTGTGAGTTGAGGTCGACACCGGCATGGGTAGCAGGGCCGCTTTCCGCCGACTAGGAACTTAATCTTTGGGCCTCTAGAAATAATGCAAGCATGTAACTAAAATACCTATAAAGGTGAACTGAATCTTTGGGCCTCTAGAAATAATGCAAGCCTGAAACTGAAATACCTAGAAAGGTGAACTGAATCTTTGGGCCTCTAGAAATAATGCAAGCCTGAAAGTGAAATACCTAGAAAGGTGAACTGAATCTTTGGGCCTCTAGAAATAATGCAAGCCTGAAACCGAAATACCTAGAAAGGTGAACTGAATCTTTGGGCCTCTAGAAATAATGCAAGCCTCAAATTGAAATACCTAGAAAGGTGAACTGAATCTTTGGGCCTATAGAAATAATGCAAGCCTGAAATTGAAATACCTAGAAAGGTGACCTGAATCTTTGGGCCTTTAGAAAGATTTATTACCTCCTCAAGCAGCATCAAACAATTCCATGCGTGCACCACAAATCTATACCAAGTTTGATCAGGATCTACTTTTCCAAATCAGAATTAGTGCTAGAGCAAGGAAGATCAATGATATGGCCGTGACACATAGAAGGAACGAACAAACTCACCCCTCTCGCGACCTCCCTGGTAGATGCGCCGCCACCGCGCACGACAGAGGGAGAAAAACGACTGGTAAAGGGGGAGTGGGGCGACCTTCGAAGGCCGGAGGGAGAGGGCGGCCGGAGTAGGGCGACGGAGGTCGGAAGGAGAGGGCAGTCGGAGGAGACAGAGGGCGAGTGGCGCTTGGGCGGGGGCCCTATGGGGAACAGAGAGGAGTCGTGCGAGAGGGGTGGGGAGCGATCTGGTGCAGGCAGGGGAGATTTTTTTAGTTCTCTTTTAGTGGGCCCGAGGATAACTAACCCAATTAGAACCTTTCCACCGGGCCAGTTTTTTTAGCTGGGTTAGAGCAAACTAGCTCAAACTAACCCCTCTTGTTTCGATAATTTGAGGCTATTTCAACCCAAACAAGCTCTAACTCGGGGATCCAAACAAAGAGGAGTGTTACTGCACATGCTACAGTGTGGACCATAGCACATTGTTTTTATGGCCATATCACCACATTGTTTTCTACTGCTAGTTAACTGGGCTACCGTGGTTCGCACTGCTGGTTCACTGGGCTGCCGTAGTTCGCACTCCTCCGACCTGAGTAGTAGTAGTATAGTACTAGTATATACCACATCATTCTTTGCTCCTTCTTACTACTCTGACATGTGGGAGAGCCAGCATCCGGGTCGACGTGTCATGCACCAAATTAGAGCACGGAATGGAAGGGGGGTGTCACCCCGGTCGGAGCGCCAGTAATTCATGACTATAGTGAGTGGTCATATCACAAGTATTTCCAGCAATAACGCGCCGTCAAATCGCACAGCCCCACTCGCTCACCCTCCTCGCCTCTTTGTTAAACCGCCTACCCAAAAACTACCGCGCGTACTGCCCGGGAAAAGCCCCGCCCTCAACTTTTAACTACGCGAAAATAGTTCGATCTTGTTCGTTCTATATAAATACGGTACTTACTATATGTTTATTCACCCGTGGGGTTGTTCAATGAATGAAGGGGCGGGGAGCACAAGTGAACAATACTGTAGTACTACTAGTAGTAAGTAGGAGTCGTACAGTAGTCACCTTAAATAGAGAGTTTCTTTTCTTTAATGCCATGTACACAAATTGAAACGCTTGTTGTGGAGAGAAAAAAGATAATCACTCCACTATATATGGACGCAGGGGCCTGAGCGCTTGCTTTACTAGGGTTGCTCTCTTCATTCTCTCATCCTCTCCAGATATAAACAAGACAGCGGTAGCAACATTTTCTCTCTGCTCACCGCTGGTCACAGATCCGGCTGGATCCCTTCGGCCGGTGTGTGTGTATAGGACTAAAAGGTGCATCATTCACGCGGTCATCACCGCCGAGGGAGGAAACCCACAGCTGCCGGAGGGGCCCGATCCTCTGCCCGTGCCGTTCTCTCCGACACAACACCAGCTCGGGAGGTCCTCCGACCCTTCTTCCTCCCTGCCGTATTGTCCATAGATCTGACCTGCCGCCACCGACATCCCGGCGACCCTCAGGTATAAGTTCTTCGAAAGCGGCCTTGCTCTACTGCTCCAGCTCTCCATGTGTCTGCATGTGCATCTTTTTCTACTCCCATCAGCTCTTCCAAAGCCACCTAAATTTTTAGTATTATTAGAGGTAAAGCTACTTCATGCATTCAAATCTAGTGCTTTGTTCAAACAACGAAGAAAGGGGGGAAAGTTGTAGCATGAATCTAGGACTTGATTCGAAGAGGAAATAATATGGTGAAAGTAGTAGACACCGGATACCCAACCGGTCTCTTGGTTGAAAAGGGAAATGATGGGAAAACGCAGTACAAACTGGATAAGGAACAGATCAATTATTGGTTGAAAAAAGGATAGAAAGTGGCGGCTGGTGGACAAGTCAATAGAGTATGTACAGGATTAGATTTGCTGCCATCACATAGTAAAAGGTCTCCAGGATTAGATTTTCTGCCCTCACATAGTAAAATGTCTCAGGATTAGATTTGCTGCCCTCACTTAGTAAAAGGTCTCAGGATTAGATTTGCTGCCCTCACATAGTAAAAGGTCTCCAGGATTAGATTTGCTGCCCTCACATAGTAAAAGGTCTCCAGGATTAGATTTGCTGCCCTCACATAGTAAAAGGTATCCAGGAATAGATTTGCTTCCCTCACATAGTACAAGGTATCCAGGATTAGGTTTGCTGCCCTCACATAGCATGAACAAACTGGGCATCACCACTGTATGCCTCCTTGTAGGTACATTGTGCTGATGCCTCCACTATCGCATGTCCTTATATCAACATTTTGCTGTTGTTAATGTAAGGGTGCATGTAAAATAAAGCGATCACACTGTTACCTTAGGGACATATCTAACCAGTGTTATTGAAAATCTAATGCCTCCAGTGATAAGATGCAATTAAACCATGTTACAAATGACACTCCTCCTGTTTTCCCCAGTATGATAAGTAAGTCGCTCCTTTACGCTGCAGAGTGTCCTGGTGTCCCCACGGTCCCATGCCCTTAAACCAACTCTTTAGCTGCTGTTGTGCTGTGTCTGGTAAACAAGCAATGCCACCATTAAAGTAATCCCATATTTGGGGAATCTCATTGTTGATCGTAATGCTTCTGGTAACATGAAGCATTGTTGAAGTTTTAAAATTTCTATTGTCCTTGCGTGATTGCCATGAACATAATAAAGATGCTTATTTTCATTTTATATATGTTTTGTATATTCTTATTGACCAACAACTGTTTACTTTCTATCTTTTTGTGCAGATAGGGATATCCATTTCACCTTGTTGCTATTGTGACCTTTTGGTGAACTGCACAAAACACTTTTTTGGAATGAGTGTCTTGTGCAGTTCAACTAAAATGTCACGTGGGCAACATCTCTCAGTTTTGGTGGAACTGCACAAAATGGTGATTGGAGTTTCCAAAATCTCCGTCAAGTTCTGCCGGTAATCTCGTGAAACATTTTATTAGCCTTTGCAAGATGGAGCCGTCACTGTCACCACAATGGCACTTTATTTTAGTGGAACTGCACAAAAGGATAAGAAAATTATAGTTGCACCTTACATGAGCCGGATAGCCAACCTTAATGTTCCTCAATTTTAGTGCAACTACTAAAGAAGAGCCTGCCAGCTCACAAGAGCAAGTACTTCTTGCTAGCTGAATGATGCAATCTTTGCTTCATTTCAGGTGAACTGCAGAAAAAGGCGCATGAATTGAATCATGGAACTCCAGGCAGACCTCATCCAAGTAGAGCTGGAGGTTGAGTTCAAGGAGGCCGCCATTAAAGCGAAATCATGCTCTCCCGTCTCCTTGTTTGTGCTGTGCAAACATGATGTGCAAACTGGAATACTCAACTACAGATGTTGTGACGGTCAAGAGCATTCGCCAAGTTCTTCGATTGTATGACGTGGCTAGCCAAGATGGATTTAATCCTGATATTCACTTTATCAAAAGGCTCTAATGGGTTGGTTCTGAATCTTGCAAGCTGGGAATCAGTGAGATGTGTAGGCATATTTGTTGTACTTATTATTTGAATCTTATTTGTTGGTTCTGAATCTTGCAAGCTGGGAATCAATGAGATGTGTAGGCATCTTTGTTGTACTTATTATTTGGATCTTATTTGTTGGTTCTGAATCTTGCAAGCTGGGAATCAATGAGATGTGTAGGCATCTTTGTTGTACTTATTATTTGGATCTTATTTGTTGGTTCTGAATCTTGCAAGCTGGGAAACATGGCATGATGATGCAGATGACAACAACCATAACAAACAGTTCAAACTTGGTAGTATTATCTTTGTGAAAGTGCGACAAATGTGTTGATCGTGTGCGTCCCGAGAATAATAATTCTAATTGTTGTGCATGTTGATCTTGTGGCACTGATAGAACGAGCGAATGCATTGCTTTTTTAAGTACAAATTTCTATTAAAGCTAAATAAATTTAAGTAAAGTGACCACTAACTCCTATTATTACAATACCAATACAGACCCGCTCGTGAACCGACGTGTGGCCGGAGTAGGTTTCTTAATGGAGGTGTTTCAATGCGCCGAGGGTGCATCTTCTGCCGGGCGTGCAGTGGACGAGGGAGGGGTAGTAACTGTTGTCGCCTGTACACACTTAGCTTACTGTTGAATCCAGTTCCCCAAGAGCTGAAAAATGAACTACTACCGCCGCCTACACACTCGGTCACTCGAAGAGACTCCAATGGCGATCTGAGGGGTGAGCCTGATGGATATGGACTTCAGAAAGGAGTTCCCCTTTGAGTTCACCGTTCAGTCCTATGGCTGCACCAAGTTGAATGTGATGTACACCAACGATACAGACTCAGTCCTATGGCTGCACCAGGTTCTGGAGCATTCACCCGTTTCATCGGCAACACCGACTGCACCTTCGCTACGTCGGAGAGAAGGAAGAATGCGATGATTCGGCCATCTGGTGCAACAAGCTTGTCGACATCCAGAAGCAATACAAGATCATCAACAACGGGTAGGAGAAGGACTCCGTGGTTGACCTCGCGGAGACCATCATCGACCCCGGATACGCCAACATGAAAGAAGACAACCTGAACACGTGGGAGGTACCTCTGAATCTAGCCTACATAATCTATGAGGCAAAGGACGCATACGCATGCTACGACATGTACAGGCAGATCTTGGACATGAGGGCGTGTCTGCTTCCCGTAGCCGACGAGTACACGGATAGCCGCAACGTCATGATCAAGCGTGCCAGGAAGGTCTGGATGTTGTCATTTATCTGTTTATAAGCACCTTTATCATCTGACTGTTTCATGCATTAGCCTATGTGTCGTAATTATCTGTTTTGTCCGAAATATTTCTTTTAAGAACCCATTAACCTGATTGCTTTTTTAGTGGCTATTTGCTTATGTATGTAAACTAGTTCACTTGTCCGTAAAAAAACTAGTTCACTCAGCTGCCGTGATTTGAATCTCCTTCCTCCCAACATATTCCCCTCCTCAGGTGGACCCAGCAGGTCTCTGAATTTTCTCCCACTTTCTTTTTCGATGTAAACTGAGTTTTCTCCCAGTACTTTCCCCTAGAACCAACTCAACTGTCCCATGTCTAGCCAAAAAAATAATAATACCCCACGTACTATTAACTCATCAAATTAAAATAATATTTTATTTCGTAAGTTGAAAGTTCTTACAAAATAATAATAATTATTATTTATATATAACTTGGCAAGTTAACTCCTAGTGATTGCGTACATAAGCTTGCAAAGATTTTACTGACGTTCAATCATGTGTTTATGTTTTTATAACATTTCTCCGTCTAGCCCAACATGATATTTTCATCCAGCCCAGCAAGTCCGCGGATTTCGAGAAAAATGCAAATGGGATTTAAACGGGCTGCATAGATGCTACATCATTGTTTCACCCAGCCCACCAAATGGACTAAAAAAACAAATGGACTGGATGACATGTGGGCCAGTAGGTCGAAGCCTAAGAAGGCATTGGATTTACATCCAACGGCCGGCATTCTTCTTCAATCTCTCGTCTTCTTCCCCCCAGTGCTGCCTGAACCACGTGCTCCAGCCTTCGGTGTCCAGCGGCGTTTTTTGCGCTCCTCAGCGAAACGCTACCCTGCCGACGGCCAGGCCATCCCTCCACTCTGCACCTCCTGTTATTCTCTGCCAAGTCAAGTTTCCCACTCCTCTCCATCTGCGACTCCACTGCCATGTCTTCCCCATCTCCGGGTCGTTCCAGTCTGGGCCTCACCATCGTCCATCGCCTCGGTGCGCTCGGCGCGGCGTGGTCAACATACGAGAGTCATCAGAAGAGGATTGTACGTGGAGAGCCTGACGGCTGGGACCCACGAGGTTCTAGGAAAGTTCCTCCTTATTACGCACTATACGTGGGAAGGGCTTCTGTATTTCATGAAAAAACGTTCCCCCCGCTGACAGGTAGGACCCACCAGCTATATCTTTGCACGCAAGGAAGTGCCTCCTTATTACGCACCAAAAAATGAATACCCCCTGCTAGCTGGGACCCACCATAGTGGGTGGATGACTTGTGGGCCTACTAAGTTGACGAGGACGGAGGGCTTTGTCAACTTAGTCAATATGATCGATTCTAGCTCCAGTGACCGTGCGATGTCCATCCAACGACCATAGTGCTTCTTCAACCTCTGGTCTTCTTGCTCCAGCCGCCCAAAGCAGCGCCGATCGTGCCACATGCTCCTGCCTCTCGTGGCTGGCTGTGATGCCGCGGAGGCCTCACCGCCCCTACTACTCCCACTGCTGGCCCAGGGTAACCCTCTACTCACCCACACCTCATGCCGCAGCTGAACCAGTGAACCCTCATACTCCTCTCCGCGTGGGCATCCACTGCCACGTCTTCCCCGGCTCCGCGTCGTCCCCTTCCTAGGCCTCACCGTCGTCCCCCGCCTTGGTGCTCTCGGCGTGGCATGGTCAATGTGGTCAACGACCGACTTCCATCGGAAGAGTACTGTACATGGAGAGGCTGACAGCTGGGTCCACGGCCATAACCCAGTTTTTTTGTGATTTGCCAAGTAAGTCGCTTTGTCAGGCCTGTTGGGCTCCAAATCTTCCAAGGCGAGGAGAGCTTCATTCGGCTAGCCGAGAAAATGGCCTATCAGTAATCAGAAATGGGTTGTACATTTTTAAAACACATCAAACCAGCAATTAGTTTCAAATATCTTTTTTACATTTCGAGATTTTGAATTACATTAATTTTTATGCATGGAGAATTTGTTGGATTTTATATTGATATACATTTATTTTTAAAATCAGTTTGAATGTGAGTTGAAATTTTGGGATTAAAAAAATTTCGGACCGCACCAAAATATGCAAAATTTCGTATAATTTTTTAACCGTGGCCACAATATGGGCTGTAATGCTAACAAAAAGAATATGGGCTCCAAAAAAACTTTAGGAATTAGCAAATGGGCTGTAAATTATTAGAAATAATGGCAGATGGGTTGTATGCTGTTTTCCACAGATTTGAGGCTTTCCTAAAAAAAGGTTGACGCACAAGCAGTGACTGTTGGATGTCCATCGAACGGCCATCGTGGTTCTTCAACCTCTGCTCTTCCTACTCCAGCCGCTCAAACAAGCGCCGGCGGGACTGCCTGCTCCCTCCTCCCCGCGGCCGGCTGTGCTACCGCGCAGGCCTCACCGCCCGACCATACTCCCATCACTGGCCTAGCCATCCCGCTACTCACCCACACCTGCTGTTATTCTCCGGCGACGGCAGACAAACCAGTAAACCCTCGTACAGTCGTACTCCCCTCCACGTGGGAAACAACTACCGAGTCTTCCCTGCCTCCGTGTCGTTCACTTCCTAGGCCTCGCTGTCGTCCACCGCCCTAGTGCTCTCGGTGTGGCCTGGTCAACGTGGTCAATGACTGACATGCATCTGAAGTGGACTGTACGTGGAGAGGCCGACAACTGGGTCCACGACCGCACGCAAGGAAATGCCTCCTTATTACATGCAAAATAATGATTCCTCCACCTGACATCAGGGACCCACCGAAAGGGCCTCTGTATTTCGCGAAAAAAACGTCACCGCCGCTGACAGCTCGGACCCACCAGCTATATCTTCGCACGCAAGGAAGTGCCTCCTTATTACACAAAAAAAATGAATACTCCCCCTGTAGCTGGGACCTAGTATAGTGGCAGGCTGACTTGTGTGCCTACTAAGTTGACGGGGAGGGAGGGCTTTGTGAACTTAGTCAATATGCACGATTCTAGCTCCAATGACCGTAGATGTCCACCCAACGCCCGTAGTGCTTCTTCAACCTTTGGTCTTCTTGCTCCAGCCGCCCAAACCAGCGCCGGTCGTGCCTCGTGCTCCTGCCTCCCGTGGCCGGCTGCGATGCGGCAGAGGCTTCACCGCCCCCTACTACTCCCAACGCTGGCCAGGCCATCCCTCTACTCACCCACACCCCCTGTTATTCTGCGGCGACGGCAGCCTCACGCCGCAGCGAACCAGTGAACCCTCGTACTCCTCTACGCATGGGCATCCACTTCCGTGTCTTCCCCGGCTCTGCGTGGTCCCCTTCCCAGGCCTCGCCGTCGTCCATCACCCTGGTGCTCTTGGCGCGGCGTGGTCAATGTGGTCAAGGAACGGCTTCCATCGGACGTGGACTATACGTGGAGAGGCTGACAGCTGGGTCCACGGCTGCAGCAAGGAAGTGCCTCCTTATTACGTGCAAAACAGTTATTCCTCCACCTAACAGCGGGGACCCACCAGATGGGCCACCATATTTAGTGAAAAAAACGTTTCCCCCTGACTGCTGGGACCCACCAGCTACATCTTCACATGCAAGGAAGTGCGTCCGGGCAAAAAAATGATTCGCCCCCTTGACTGCTGGGACCCACCAGCTACATCTTCGCAGGCAAGGAAGTGCGTGACAGTCGAGACCCACCTGGTCAAAGCATACGTAGCGTTGTCATTTTGGTCGCGAACGTATACGTACATATATACTGGTGGATGTAGAGGTGTGCACGTGTCGTAGTAGAGGCGCGCATGTAGCATGTACACGTACGTACATCGGCCAGGGTGCAAGAAAGAAAATACGGCTACGTATGTGTACATACGGGCGGGGTATCGAACGCGTACTCACGCATACGTACGACGAGGGTCGTGTTCGTGGGGAGGCAACAGAATGCGTCGTGTTCATGGGGAGGCAACGGAATGCGTCGTGTTCATCGGGAGGCAACAGAACGCGTGGGAGCCAACCGGCTGGGTTGGAACGGAATGCGTGGTCGTGTTCATCGGGAGGGCTTGGACGGAACAGGCAATGGAAACAAGGCCTGGCGTACAGCACAACAGAGGAAACAGACCTCCTACGTTCGGAACGGGGTCCTGTTGATTGGGAGGGGTGTGGCGTATTGCGAAACGGAGGAAACGGACCTCCTACGGTTGAAACAGCGGTCCTATTGATCGGGAGGGGTGTGGCGTACCGCAAAACGGACGAAACAGAGTTGTGTTGGAGCGCTACGGTCGAAACGGGGGTCCTATTGGTCGGGAGGGGTGTGGCGTACCGAAAAACAGAGGAAACGGACTTGTGTTGGAGCGCTACGGTCGAAACGGGGGTCCTGTTCATCGGGAGGGGTGTGGCGTACCGCAAAACGGGACTCCACGGGATACTGTTCATCTCCACCGTTGACCTCCTCCAGCCTCCACGGGCTACTGTTCATCCACCGTCGACCTCCTCCAGCCTCCACCTGCGACTATTCATCCACGCGGTCCTGTTCATCCAGCCTCCACCGCGTGCTACTCCACCGGCTACTGTTCAACCACCCCTCTCCATGGGCTCCTATTCAACCACCCCTCCACGAGCTACTGTTCATCCACCCCTCCACCGTCTACTATTCATCCAGCCCTCCACGGGGTCGTCCTGTTCATCCAGCCCTCCACACCATGGGGTCCTGTTCATCCAGAGGCAACGCCAACGCTCACTGTTCATCGAGAGAGGCAGCATCCATCGGCTTCAGTTAGCAGCAGTAGCGAAGGAATCGCTTGATCGGGTTCAGTTAACAGCCATCGATCGATTGCTCGGGTTCAGTAACGCGTAGCCTGCAATGCAATCGCTCGGGTTCAGTTAGAGCCCAACGCCTCGCTCGGGTTCAGTTAGAGCCAACACCTCGCACACACGCGCGTACGTGTACGAGAGAAACGCGCATCGCTCGGCCCCCGACCTCCCCCCGTAACCGGGAACTCCCCGAAATTTTCCTCCCCTCACTTCTACCACGGTTTTTTCTGTCATGCATGACCCAAAGAATGTCATGCAGCTGCGTCTCCAGCCCGCCCAGGATGAAAAACCCATTTTCTGTCATGAGTTTTTGTCATAGAAGTAGGAGCCCACCACATCTATGATGATACCGGGTTTTGTCACAATTATCGTCATAGAAGTGTCATATGTATGACAAAAATATTTTTCATTCGGCCCAAAATGTCACGGATGTGTCTTTTTTGTGGTGTTGACCCAATGGCTTTCTTCAATACAAACGCGTATGACTGTGACTTAGATATGATGATTCAACCATACGGAGAATCGGGCTATCAGCATGCTAATGAGGATATGGATGATCTGCCCGGGTAGGAAGGTCGTAGCAGGGATTGCAAGAATTCTCTCTTCATGAAATCCTCACAGGACACGCGTGAAGACGCCTCCTCAACACAGGCTCAACTAGCAGGGGGTCGTGTAGTGCTTAGCCTGACAACACTGGGAGAGGGGTTAAGGAAGGGTCTAGAAGGTGTGCCCAAGAAAAAGGAGAGGAAGAGACCGGGGAAGATAGATGCCTCCAAACAAGCTAGAGCACATAGCAGCCAGCTGATGGATTCTAAAGAGCGTGTACCCGTGTAAGGTGCGGCCTTGTTCCATCTCACGGGCGAGCCGATGCTACCACCGAAACTGCTGGAGGCACTATCAGGGGATCTCAGGAGACTGCACGATCATGTGCTGTCGACTGAGAAAAGCCTACTAGCCTTGAAGGATCCAGGATATCCGACAGATGTGGCTCGTGTGCCTGAGGGGAAGTGCTACATCAACACACGGCCTGCGGAGGTGTTCTTCCTGCGGTTTGACCATATCTTTGAGATGTTTCTAACAAGGCGGCTCGATTTTACAATCGTCCGGCTTTTTGTGCTACATATGAGCTCCGTCATTAAGAGAGAAGAAGTCTTGCAAATCTGTGTGGCGGATCCGTACTACATGCACAAGTCTTTCTTGAGTCTCAGCAACTTTGAGCATGAAACTACTAGGGAGTACCTCCAAAACTTCATGGTATAGAATAAGGACCAGGAAATTGTCCTCCTGCCTTATCATACAAAGTAAGTCAGTTCCGGACAACCCTTTCGTACATTTCAATAATTCCTTCTCACTCATATGGAGAATAATTTGAGGCGTCTTTTCCCCGCAGCAATGGGCACGCTGTCCATATCGTTCTTTACCCGCGAGTCTCCCACGCCGTGTATTTCGACCCTTCCAGAGACTACGAGAAGAAGGACTACACCCACAAAATGAATATTCTATATGATGCTCTCCAAGGCTTCAGCATTAGAGGTGGCCACGTGCAGATCAGGAAACAAAGGAACAAGAAGATGGGTTTCGCGCATAAAACTAACTTCTGCTGCATCCATGTACCAAAACCAAGCAAGAAAGATGGATTCTGCATCCTCCATCTCATGATTGAGTTCAGCACGGATCACCAAAAGCTTCGCATCACAAACAGAAATGATGATCATATCCACAAGTGGGTAGAATCTCATGGAGAAGCAGATTATAAACTTAGAGATGACTTCTTTCGCATCCAAAGGGACATTGCGACGATCATCATGAAAGAAGTCGTCGATGAGAAGGGGATGTTCCACCTTGACCCTATATCGCGAGCTTATGTCCGAACTCGCATAGGCATGCAACATCATGACCTCACGCTATTCAAGAAGCTAGGGTCCATCCTCGATGATATGGAAGGATGGAACTTCTAGTGATTTACGATGCCGATGATGATGATATGTGTCGGTTGAACTTGTATACTTTCTGTAGCGATGACACTTTGTGATGTCCACGGTCCCTGCCGAACTTGTGTAACACTACTTTGTTAGTTTGGGTATGATGACCTACATACCTCTAGTTAATTAGTTTGCATATTGTATGTTGCATCCAGTTGCTAACCCTTTCTTTTTTGTGTTTCTATAGTATATTTTTCATGTTGTACATCCTCTTGATGAAGATGCATCTCTAACAGGTACCTTGCTTCTTGATGGCGACATGGCAGTGCTATGTCGTGTACAAAGGGAAGGTTCCGGGGGTGTACAACGAGTGGACTGAGTGTCAGGCGCAAGTGAATGGGGTCTCGGGTTGTGGCACCCCGGCTCAGAGAAAACCGGAACGCCCCGTATTCCAGCCCAGAGATCGAGGAGAAGTCTCCTGGAATACGGCACTGCTTAGCATAGAACAAACCAGCTTTCTATTATTACACGAATATGAATACAAGGTTTCCGATATTACAATGAATAACATTGGTACGGTGACACTACGCCATCCTCAGTTGCTATATGCAAGCAGCAGAACAACTTGAAGCAGCGGAGTAACTCTAGCAGCAAAACAACGACGATGGTGGTGAACTCCACTCCGCAGGGACTCTGGCTGGAACGCTTATCCTAGCTCGCAAACAAGGACTCCATGGCAAACAAGCAATCAAATCCGGAATGACCTGCAAGCTGGCATGACACGCCAGGTCAGTACATTGAATGTACTTGCAAGCTCACAATAAACATAAACATAATGACAATGTAACCATACATCCAATATACTGTGATTATGCTCAACAGGTACTCATTCTCCTGACTGGATTACCAGATGTGACCAATAAACATGATAATACCAAAACATACTCGTGATCCTTACGACGATCACAACCCGACCAACTCGTGGCCCGTGATCCTTACGGAGATCACAACCCGACCAACTCATGGCCCGTGATCCTTACGGCGATCATAACCCGACAACTCATGTCCAACTCAACACGATGACCTCACTGTCATCCATAGTGCAAATTAGTGTGCATATTTATTAAGTGTTGACCCATGGTGTACCCTACTTTTGAGTGTGTCCGTAAGCGTGGACTCGGCTATCGATAGATTAAAAACACTCTGTAGAGGTTAGTACACTGTACCCACACTACGGAACCCATGGCCTCACTCTCCATCCGAGTGGACCAACAATGTTCCGACGAAACCATTTCACTGTCATGACACTCTCTCGGCCCCTCCGACTCAGACCCCCACTGGTCTAGTCCTGGGTGGCCTCGTGTCTACCTCCAAACACCTCGACCACCGTCGTGGCCCGTCCCACTCTAGGACATGGATCCAAAAACTAACTTACAATGGGCTCACAAGGTTATGCTCCGCCTACCTGATCAGGGTAGCGTGCGCCCATAACCTTCCCTAGTTGGAGGCACCGACCAGAGGCACGACAATGAAATGCATTAAGGCCTCCCATACCAGTAAATGTGGTTGCACTGGGAAAGACTCATTTCAGCAGCACCATGACCTGGTCAACAACATGTTCAAGTTGAATTATTAATCCGGTTCAACTTAATGTGAATAAAAATAACCGGTGTCATCATGCCATACTATGCATCACTTAACATATGCATCACATAATCGTGCAAAGAACTGCACCAACCACGCTCCCACGGAGCCATAATAATAATATAACTACTTATCAAACTCTATGACCATATCATTATCACTTGCAACTAAGTTCTCTTTAGCTTACCAACAATATTTACCTCAAACATTCTTTAGTTCAAGTATTTTTAACATGACAAGCATTTAATAGAATATAGTCATTATATAACTAATTTAAATGCATGAATATTCATAAGTTCAAGTAGGAAAATCACAAATATTGCATTGGCACTATGAAAATGTCACTGTGGCTTGCCTGGGGATGAAGAAGGCACCGGGGAGAAGTGCGGTGAAGCCGCGAAAAGAATCGCCGAAAAATGTTCTCTCTTGGAGGGGGCTAAATAAGGGCAAGGGCATAAAGGTCATTTTCACAGTGTCAAACCATAGTGAAAACATGACCAACAGAACGGGCTCGACGAAACAAAATAGTGGGCTTTGGAATCACCTCGTTTGGTGTTACGGTTAAAAAGATATGGATGTTTTTCTGCCAGGGACCCATGTGTAATGAAAATATTTTCAACCAGGGGCCTGAACAGAAAAATAGAAAGCGCATTTAACGAAATACGTTTTCGGTGGATGAAAATGCAGACGTCCAAATGTGTCTCCACTTATCCACGTCAGTGTCAGCGGGGTCAACGCGGGGGCAACCCTTGTGAGACAAACACGCGGGTCCCACCTTATCCACTCCCTCTCTCTCCTCCCTTCTCTTCTTCCTCTCTCCTTCTCCAGATGCCACACGAAGGACAGAGGAGAGGCCGCCAGCGCCGGCGCTTTCTCCGGCCACTCGGGCCATGTCCGGCGGAGCTTGGACCACCGGAGTGCTCAGGACGGCGAGGCGCACCCGTATGTTGGGTCTGCCCACGCCGGAGAACCACGGAGCAGACAAAACAGGGAGCCACGATAGAGGGGCTTCGGGTGGATATGGGTGCTCGTGGCAACAGGAGCTCCGGCGAGAGGATGAGCGGGCATGGAGGTTTGCCGGAGTGGCGGAGGCCTACTGGAGGTGGTGGAGAGAGGGGAGGAGCTCGGGGCTGCTCGAATTCGAGCTGAGCCTAACGGTGGCCAAGGCGGCGATGGTGGGCAGGGAGTGCTCCCGGATCTCAGGCTAGTGGCTAGGCGGGGCTAGAGGAGAGCGGGGACGCTGCTGGTGAGCTCGGGAGGGCACGGGGATGGCTTAAATAGCCGGGCGATGAGGGGGCCGAGCTGGCACCGCCGGCGACGCGTGGCCGGCGCCACGGACGTGTGTGCTCGTGCATGGACTCGGGGGAAGGCGACGGCGATGCACAGGGAGGAGCTCACGGGGTAGAAGGGGTCGAGGAACACAGAGGAGAAACGTCCCAACGCCATTAAAACATGTGGGAGCACTGTGCTCCTGTGGGCGCTCGTCGGCGAGCGTCGGTGAGCAATCGGAGGGAGGAGGAGAGGGGTCCATCGGAGCGGCGACGACGAGAGCTACCTACTGGACATGATCATGGGCACGAAGACAGTGAGTGGGGGAGGGGCCCGAGCACAAACAGCCACTGGACGCGCTCATGGCATGCCAAAACGGTGGTCACCACCAGTGCTGGCATGTCCTGGAGGCAAACAGCTGGAAAACGTTGTCTAGTGGTAAGTTCTTCGAAGATGGGTTTGCACTGCGGTGGTAACTAGGTCAAAGAGGCTATGGTCAAAAAGACATAACCCTCATCAGCTAAATGCAGTCAACAGGGAATTTCTTGAAGCCAAAGAAGTTGCCTGGGGTGTTTAGCTATGGAGGTACTATGGTCCTGGAGGTTTGGAGGGCAAATGGATCAAGATTTACTGCAATTGCTTCACAACTGCATACTTGGTCCAGAAATGAAGATCAGCATGATGCACTCACGTGGAGTGTCAACTTGGGCTAAGATTGGGTAGGGCAGGGTCATTTGGTCGTATGAAGATGCTGTAAAAACCTCATGCCAAATGGCCAAGCCAAAATGGCACTTGCTTCACAAACATCTCTGCTGACCGGAAACTTGAAATAATTTTGGTGGTCAAATGGCTCAATGAAATGATGCCAAAATTGGTGGAGGGATGTTTTATGGGTATAAGAATGATCTGGTAATTTATCAGGATTTTTGAAGCAATATAAAATATACTTGCTTCACAACCTGAAAATATTTCCAGAAACAAAGATTTGCTCCTATGCTCACATAGATGATTGGATGGGGCTGCAAATGGGTGGAAGGGGTTAATATTAGCACATTAAGGAGTGTGCAACAGTTCAACTCATTTGGGTACTCCTAGCTAGTACTTCCTTCACGATGCATTCCCTCAGACAGGGACTTTGAAAAATCACTGAGGAAGATTGTCTTGGCAAATAAAGTTGAGCTTTGGCACAGGGCAATAATTTGAACATGAAAAGATGTCCAAAAAGGTTGAGGTCAATTGGGCAAATGAAACTAACACTTCTTTCACAACCTGCCACACAGGATAGAATAGAAAAGGAATTATTTGAGCAAGATGATAAACATGGCAAATGGGTAGTTTTGCCATATTTGGTCAATATATGACCCAAACAATTTATGAGAATTATTTGGGAATTTTTGGAGTGATGGAAATATAGGTTGCTTCACAACCTAAGGCAATTGGAGTTATTCCTTTAATAGAAAAAGAATATTCTCAATAAAAAGAATATTGGGATTTGGGCTAGGATTGAATGAGAGGGTCTAGGTAAAGATTTGGGAATGACAAGTCACTCTGGAAACAAAGAAGAGGGCATCTTCTTCAGTTTCCAGACCACAAAGCCACGGAAAAAGAAAACTCAGGCAAAAACCTTAGAAAAACGAAAGAAAAAGAAAGGGCCAAAAATCAGGATGTCACAAATCTTACCCCCTTAAAGAAATCTCATCCTCGAGATTTGGTTGCTCAGGGAACAAGTATGAATATTCTAACTTAAGGAAACCGTTTCCAACTCGTGTATCCTTTTTCCCTTATTGTTGTTCCCATTTAATTTTTATCTCATTGGCCTTGGGGTGGTTTGATTCACTGTATCCTCCTTCTGAGAGATCTTAGCTTGCTTGTTCATGCTTATATAGGCTCCAATTTCTTTTTAGATCTGCTGACTAGCTGAGTGTGATTTAATTATCATGACTGAAATATATGTCCGTCTGACAAATCCAAAAGTGATTTACGCTGGGTGTGCCACCCGGCACTGACAAACTTTCATGTAATGGTGATCAGAATTTTCTGATGAAAACTCAAGCTCTGACTCGTTGTAGTAGGTTTCTCCACTAAACGCAGGTCCTTTGAGTTCCAAACACTAACTCATCGCAGAAGTTTCTGAATCATCTTAACTGGTTCCACTGTCGTGAGTATCAGATCCGTACCAAATATTTGATTGTCTCCTATCACGGCCAGTATAAAGGGTTTGGCCTGTATGATAATATCTATAGACTTGACTGACGGTGGTTCTGACGGAAAATTTTTGTTCACGACAGGCTATCCAGAATGATTCATATAAGTGAGGACTCAGACTCCCAGGCTGTTATTCCTCATGCCGATTACTCATGCTGTAGGCATATCCATGTGGATCAATACTGACTTAGACTGTCTGGGGGAATCTGCACCATGGGGGGGGGTCGTGTACAATTTTCATACCTGCAAGTGGTCTTGCTCCTTCATTATTGTTTTCTTGGTGTGGACCTTTGGCTGAAAGAGCTGGGTCATATTGTTTCTTCGTATGACCATAGGTACAGTCGATGCAATTTTTCGGCAATTGTAGTTTATCCTCATTTCTCTGATAAGGTAACCCATTAAATGGCAGGTTCAACACCTCTCAAGTTCTGATTGTTGGGAAATGATCATCCGAAACCCTTGCAAGAAATCGACAAATAAATCAGTAGCCACCAGTATGGTCTATACAACTTAGCTCTGGGACATTACTAAAGTAACTCAACCATGACTCAGGACGGCCGAAAAACAGCTCAAAGCATGAGACCGGGTTGATAAGAAGAAGGTGGCAGCTCCCTAAAATTGCCAAAAAGCAGCTATAGGGCTACTGTCACAAAAAGAAACTCAACAGATGTACAAGACGGCTGAAAAGCAGCTCAGACTCGTGACAATTGTTGAAGAGTGAAACAAAAATCAGCATCCACCCCGGATAGCTAGAAACAGGTCAGATCATAGGCGTGGTCCCGTCATTGGAGAAAAAGGGGACAAGGGCTCATCAGGATCATTTTCCAGGTTCACGGGTACTTGTATTGAGCTCATTGACGTCGTCAATCCTCATAATCCTTTGTCACACTGTGGTGTATACTGGCTTTATTCTCATAACGACCCTCACGTGGTTGTCAGATCCTCATCTGAGTGACTTGTAAGATCTTGGTGGTTTGCTCATTGCATATATATGAGGACCTGATTCCGAGACAGACGTGTATTCTTACTGATTCTTGAGTCTGACCAAAATGTTGCGGATCTGATTCTTGGGATTCACTGCCATATGCTGTCAATTCACAGCGTACTACCTTGTACCAACGTCTTATTGAGGAATATTTGATGGCTTGTGCTCGAAACTTTCATCGGACAACTTGCTAAGAAGACTGGGTATCGTGCTTCAGAAGCTTACCCCCTTAAAGACTTTGCTGGGGAAAGACTCAGTATCTTATGCCGAAAACTTTTGCGGTTGCTTACTGAAGAAGACAGAGTACCTTGCATGGGAAATCATTAACGTACCGTACTGAGGAAGATAGATGAATCTTGCCTTGGAAGCTTCTCTGGTATCTTGCGAGGGAAAATTGGGTTGCTTACACCAGAAACTTCTTATTGTGATATGCGGACCGATTTCCACATATACATACCATTTTAATATTTCTGATATTGATTTCTTGCATGAAACGGGGTTTGCAGGACCATTTTCCTTTCCGAGTATATGCCATATTTTTGCTTGCTTCCAGGTACATCGAGTTCCAAAATCATCCTCAACGAAAAATTAAACTTGTATCTGAGCCATACATTTGATAATATTCTATCAACATTGCACACAATTTAACTTCTTGCTGATTTAATCATTTTGTTGTGATGAGTGCGGGCTAATGCAAACTTGATACTGACGGTCCATCCAGCATTTTTTTTGCATCCAGACAAGATATTCCCAATTTCACTGCAGTCAGCTGATAATTCATTATGTTTAGCTGAGTTTCCAAATATATGCATTTCTTGTTGACTCTTCGGGTCCAGTGTCGGCTGACGAGCAACTTTAATAGGGGAAACATTTGTAACACTGAAGGCCCAAAGAAAGGAACGACAGAAATGACTAAAACAAAAGCACACAAGCATTCTACTAAAATAATTAATCAAGCAATCATCATATATTACTGCTAGTCACACAATATGCATGCCTACTTAAGCACACAAATTCCGCGGAATCTCCGGTACTACGATCTAGCATGCTGTGGTGATGTTCCCGAGGACGAATGAATGTGTGGAAGAATTGGTGTAAACAACGCTACACCAAGTGCTAGCTTAGCCAGATAGCAACCTGGACTAGCTCGGAGGCGAGGACGTACTCGGTAATCATGTAGTGGGACATGAAGGTCGCAACCACATTATTATCAAGCGGACAGAAAAAAAGATCCGTACTCGTCCAAGAAATATGATAGCGGGGAAAACTGAGGCTGCTGACATTGCACTTTCTAGATAACTAAGATCATTAAGGGTTGCCAACACGACAAAATAAAAGAACGATCCGGGATAGAAGCATGTCCATCACCGAAATGATAGACGGGACTGAAGGAAAGACACCGGTGCGATACCTGAGCACCATTTTTGCAAACAGTGTCTGGATCACTTGGCATCGCTCTGCTAAGACAGAAATGACACCAAACACCGAAAGAAAAAGGGACTGGAGAAATGCAAAGGTTGAGCTGTAGTGGATCCGAACTGATGCCAGCTACACTCACCAGATAAACCATTAGCAACAAATAATAATTCTATATGCATGCTATGCGACATACAAATGCAGCAATCAAGCGTAACAAACCAACTGGGGTCTATACTACCGCTTTCTAACATTCGCGCGGTCTAGGGCATCCTACAACCAGACCTGCTCTGATACCAAGCCTGTGGCACCCCGTCTCAGAGAAAACTAGAACGCCCCATATTCCAGCCCAGAGATCGAGGAGAAGTCTTCTGGAATACGACACTGCTTAGCACAGAACAAACCAACTTTCTATTATTACCCAAATATGAATACAAGGTTTCTGATATTACAACGAATAACATCGGTACAGGAGCTCCGGCGAGAGGATGAGATGGCAGGGAGGTTCGCCGGAGTGGTGGAGGCCTACTGGAGGTGGAGAGAGGGGAGGAACTCGGAGCTGCTCGGATTCGAGCTGAGCCTGACGGCGGCCAAGGCGGTGATGGTGGGCAGGGAGTGCTCCAAGAGCTCGGGCTAGTGTCTAGGCGGGGCTAGAGGAGAGCGGGGAGGCTGCTGGTGAGCTCGGGAGGGCTCGGGGATGGCTTAAATAGCCGGGCGACGAGGGGGCCGAGCTGGCACCGCCAGCGACGCGTGGCCGGCACCACATACGCGTGTGCTCGTGCATGGACTCGGGGGAAGGCGACGACGACGCACAGGGAGGAGCTCACGGGGTAGAAGGGGTCGAGGGACACAAAGGACAAATGTCCGAATGCCATTAAAACATGTCGGAGCACTCTGCTCTCGTGGGCGCTCATCGGCGAGCGTCGGTGAGCAAGCGGACGGAGGGGGAGAGGGATCTATCGAAGCAGCGATGACGAGAGCTACCTACTGGACATGATCACGGGCGCGAAGACAGCGAGAGGGGGAGGGGCACGAGCACAAACGACCACCGGACGCGCTCATGGCATGCCAAAACGGTGGTCACCACCAGTGCTGGCATTTCCTGGAGGCAAACAGCTGGAAAACGTTGTCTAGTGGTAAGTCCTTCGAAGATGGGTTTGCACTGAGGTGGTAACTAGGTGAAAGAGGCTATGGTCAAAAAGAAATAACCCTCTGAAGTTTACTGCAGTAAACTTCATCAGCTCAATGCAGTCAACAGGGAATTGCTTGAAGCCAAAGAAGTTGTCTGGGGTGTTTAGCTATGGAGGGACTATGGTCCTGGAGGTTTGGAGGGCAAATGGATCAAGATTTACTGCAATTGCTTCACAACTGCATACTTGGTCCAGAAATGAAGATCAGCATGATGCACTCACGTGGAGTGTCAACTTGGGCTAAGATTGGGTAGGGCAGGGTCATTTGGTCGTATGAAGATGCTGTAAAAACCTCATGCCAAATGGCCAAGCCAAAATGGCACTTGCTTCACAAACATCTCTGCTGACCGGAAACTTGAAATAATTTTGGTGGTCAAATGGCTCAATGAAATGATGCCAAAATTGGTGGAGGGATGTTTTATGGGTATAAGAATGATCTGGTAATTTATCAGGATTTTTGAAGCAATATAAAATATACTTGCTTCACAACCTGAAAATATTTCCAGAAACAAAGATTTGCTCCTATGCTCACATAGATGATTGGATGGGGCTGCAAATGGGTGGAAGGGGTTAATATTAGCACATTAAGGAGTGTGCAACAGTTCTACTCATTTGGGTACTCCTAGCTAGTACTTCCTTCACGATGCATTCCCTCAGACAGGGACTTTGAAAAATCACTGAGGAAGATTGTCTTGGCAAATAAAGTTGAGCTTTGGCACAGGGCAATAATTTGAACATGAAAAGATGTCCAAAAAGGTTGAGGTCAATTGGGCAAATGAAACTAACACTTCTTTCACAACCTGCCACACAGGATAGAATAGAAAAGGAATTATTTGAGCAAGATGATAAACATGGCAAATGGGTAGTTTTGCCATATTTGGTCAATATATGACCCAAACAATTTATGAGAATTATTTGGGAATTTTTGGAGTGATGGAAATATAGATTGCTTCACAACCTAAGGCAATTGGAGTTATTCCTTTAATAGAAAAGGAATATTCTCAATAAAAAGAATATTGGGATTTGGGCTAGGATGGAAATGACAGGGTCTAGGGAAAGATTTGGGAATGAATAGCCACTCTGGAAACAAAGAAGAGGGCATCTTCTTCAGTTTCCAGACCACAAAGCCACGGAAAAAGAAAACTCAAGCAAAAACCTCGGAAAAACAAAAGAAAAAGAAAGGGCCAAAAATCAAGCAGTCACACGGGCGCTAGCCATAAAGGCTTCAAAAGCAGACAAGAAGGAGAAGCTAGTTACTTGAGGTTCATGTACTGCATAGTTCTGCTCTCACTCATAGTGATAGCTCTTCTTGCGTATGTCATTGTTTAGATGGATGCCGTTGTAGTTGCAAGTATTCGAGACTTGCATGTATCGCTAGTTTCGAGATGATGACGAGATAAGACTTTGTGTTGGATGATGATTATGATGAGACTATTTGTATGTATGTGCTATGATTATATTTGTGGTCTCACAGCCACTTGTATGTGTATCATGATGACATTTGTATGTGCAAAATCTTCTTGTATAAAGCTTGTTCAAATACAAAACAAATATGCAGAAAATAATAATACGAAACTACTAAAATTAGCAGTCGTGAGTGGAGAAAAGTTAGCAGCAGCGTGCCAGTAGCAGTAGCACGTCTAGGCAAAGCGCGCTAGAGCTATTAGTTGCAGCGAGCTTCCATAGAGCACGTTGCTGCTACACTAGTATAGTAGTAGCGCGGGCGCACACGTGTTGCTATTACGGATTAGCTATAGCGCCTTATCAGTAGCGCTGACCCCCGCGCTACTGATGTACCTAGAACCCGCGCTGCTGCTAGGCTTTTCCCTAGTAGTGATAGTCCATGAAACGGGCCAGTATCGGCCAAAACCGCGAGTGTTGATGATCGGCACGTAAACGCACCCCAGGGTTCGTTCATCGTGGAAATCACTCCGAGACCACAAAACAGTGAGTAATATTCAATGAAATGGGCCAGAATCGGCCAAAACTATGAGTGTTGATGACCGACACGTAAACGCACCTCAGGGTTCGTTAATCGTGGAAATCACTCGGGACCCCAAAATAATGAGTAATAGTCCTTGAAACGGGCCAGAATCGGCCAAAACTATGAGTGTTGATAACTGACACGTAAGCGCACCTTGGAGTTCAACAACTATGGAAATAGCTCCGGGACCCAAAAATGAGGAGTAATAGTCCACGAAACGGGTCGGAATTGGCCAAAACTGTGAGTGTTGACGACGGACACGTGAACGCATCCCGGGGATCATCAATTGTGGAAATCGCTCTGGGACACCAAAACTGTGAGTAATAGTGCATGAAACGGACCTGACTCAGCCAACATTGTGACTGTTGATAACAGACACGTAAACGCACCCCAGGGTTCATTAATCGTGGAAATCACTCCGGGACCCCAATATAGTGAGTAATAGTCCACGAAACGGGTCAGAATTGGCAAAAGCTGTGAGTGTGGACGACGGACACGTAAACGCAACCCGAGGATTGTCAATCATGGAAATCGCTCTAGAACCCCAAAACACTGAGTAATAGTGCACGAACGGACCCGAATGGGCCAAAACTGTGAGTGTTGATGACCGATACGTAAACGCACCCTGGAGTTCATCAATCATGGAAATCACTTCGGGACCCGAAAACTGAGTAATATTCCATGAAACGAGCCAGAATCGGCCGAAACTGCGAGTCGTGACGACCAACATGTAAGCACACCTTAGGGTTCGACAACCATGGAAATCGCTTTGAGACCACAAAACGGTGAGTAATAGTCCATGAAATGGGCCAGAATCGGCCAAAACCGCGAGTGTTGATGACCGACATGTAAATGCACCCCGGGGTTCATTAGTCGTGGAAATCACTCAGGGACCACAAAACAGTGAGTAATATTCCATGAAATGGGCTAGAATCGGCCAAAACTATGAGTGTTGATGACCAACACGTAACGCACCTCGGAGTTCCTTAATGGTGGAAATCACTCGGGACCCCAAAACAGTGAGTAATAGTCCATGAAACGGGCCAGAATTGGCCAAAACTGTGAGTATTGATGACCAACACGTAAACGCACCATGGGGTTCAACAACTATGGAAATTGCTTCGGGACCCCAAAACGGTGAGTAATAGTACACGAAACGGGTCAGAATTAGCCAAAACTATGAGTGTTGACGACGGATACGTAAACGCACCCCGGGGATCGTCAATCGTGGAAATCGGTCCGGGACCCCAAAATGGTGAGTAATAGTGCATGAAATGGACCAGAATCGGCCAAAATTGTGAGCGTTGATGATGGACACGTAAACACACCTCGGGGTTCGTCAATCATGGAAATCACTCCGGGCCCCCAAAACTGAGTAATAGTCCAAGAAACGGACCAGAATCGGCCCAAACTGCGATTGTTGATGACTGACACGTAAGCACCTTGGGGTTTAACAACCATGGAAATCGCTTTGGGACCCTAAAACGGTGAGTAATAGTCCATGAAATGGGTCAGAATCGACAAAAACCGCGAGTGTTGATGACTGACACACACAAATGCACACCAGGGTTCGTCAATCGTGGAAATCACTCCGAGACCCCAAAACAGTGAGTAATAGTCCAAGAAACTGGCCAGAATCGGCCAAAACTGCGATTGTTGATGACCGACACATAAACGCACCCCGGTGTTCGTCAATCTAGGAAATAGCTTTGGGACCCCAAAACTGAGTAGTAGTTCACGAAACGGGTCAGCATTGGCCAAAACTGAGTAATAGTTCACGAATTAGTGTTGATAATGGACATGTAAACACACACTGAGGATCGTCAATCATGGAAATCACTCAAGAACCCCGAAACACTGAGTAATTGTGAACAAAACGTACGAGAATCGGCCAAAATTGTGAGTGTTGATGACCGACACGTAAACGCACCCCGATGTTCTTCAATCATGGAAATCACTCCAGGAACCCAAAACTGCGAGCCTTGATGACCAACACGTAAGCACAACTTGGGGTGCAACACCCATGGAAATCGCTTTGGGACCACAAAACAGTGAGTAATGCACCACGAAACGGGCCAGAATCGGCAGTAACCATGAGTGTTGATGACCGACACGTAAACGCACCCCGTGGTTCGTTAATCGTAGAAATCACTCCGGGACCACAAAATAATGAGTAATATTCAATGAAATGGGCCAGAATCGGCCAAAACTAGTAGTGTTGATTACCGACACGTAAACGCACCTCGGGGTTCGTTAATCGTTGAAATCACTCGGGACCCCAAAACAGTGAGTAATAGTCCTCGAAACGGGCCAGAATTGACCAAAACTATTAGTGTTGATGACCGACACGTCAAGCACCTTGGGGTTCATTAATCGTGTCAATCATGGAAATTTCTCTGGGACCCCAAAACGGTGAGTAATAGTGCACGAAATGGGTCGGAATTGAGAAAAACAGCGAGTGTTGATGACCGACACGTAAACACACACCGGGGTTTGTTAATCGTGGAAATCACTCTAGGACCACAAAACAGTGAGTAATATTCAATGAAATGGGCCAGAATCGGCCAAAACTATGAGTGTTGATGACCGACATGTAAACACACCTCGGGGTTCGTTAATCGTGGAAATCACTCGGGACCCCAAAACAGTGAGTAATAGTCCATGAAACGGGCCAGAATCAGCCAAAACTGTGTGTGTTGATGACCGACACATAAGCGCACCTTGGGGTTCAAACACTATGGAAATCGCTTCGGGACCCCGAAACGGTGAGCAATAGTGCATGAAACAGGTCAGAATAAGCCAAGACTGTGAGTGTTGACGACGGACACGTAAACGCACCCTGGGGATCGGCAATCGTGGAAATCGCTTTGAGACAACAAAACGGTGAGTAATAGTCCATGAAACGAGCAAGAATCGGCCAAAATCACGAGTGTTGATGACCGACACGTTAACACACCCCGGGGTTCTTTAATCATCGGAATCACTCCGGGACCACAAAACAGTGAGGAATATTCCACGAAACGGGCTAGAATCGGCCAAAACCGTGAGTGTTGATGACCGACACGTAAACGAACCCCGGGGTTCGTTAATCGCGGAAATCACTCCGGGACTACAAAACAATGAGTAATATTCAATGAAATGGGCCAGAATCGGCCAAAACTATGAGTGTTGATAACCGTCATGTAAACGTACCTCGGGGTTCGTTAATCATGGAAACCACTCGAGACCCTAAAACAGTTAGTAATAGTCCATGAAATGGGCCAGAATCACCAAAACTTTGAGTGTTGATGACCGACACGTAAGGGCACCTTGGTGTTCAACAACTATGGAAATCGCTTCGGGACCCAAAAACGGTGAGTAATAGTCCACGAAACGGGTCAGAATTGGCCAAAACTATGGGTGTTGACAACGGACATGTAAACGCATCTCGGGATCGTCAATCATGGAAATAGCTCTAGGACCCCCAAATGGTGAGTAATAGTGCACGAAATGGGTCAGAACCGACAAAAACCATGAGTGTTGATGATCGACTCATAAATGCACCCCGGGGTTCGTTAATCGTGGAAATCACTCCGGGACCACAAAACAGTGAGTAATAGTCCATGAAACAGGTCATAATTGGCCAAAACTATGAGTGTTGATGACGGACACGTAAATGCACCCCGGGGATCGTCAATCGTCGAAATCGCACCGGGACCCTAAAACCGTGAGTAATAGTGCAAGAAACGTACCAGAATCAGCAAAAATTGTGAGTGTTGATGACCGACACGTAAACACACCTTGGGGTTCTTTAATCGTGGAAATCACTCCGGGACCACAAAACAGTGAGTAGTATTCCACGAAATGGCCAAGAATTGACCAAAACTATGTGTGTTGATGACCGACATGTAAACGCACTTTGGGGTTCGCTAATCATGGAAATCACCCGGGACCCCAAAACAATGAGTAATAGTCAATGAAACGGGCCAGAATCGTCAAAAACTGTGAGTGTTGATGACCAACACGTAAGCACACCTTGGGGTTCAACAACTATGGAAATTGCTTCGGATCCCCAAAACAGTGAGTAATAGTCCATGAAACAGGTCAGAATTGGCCAAAACTGTGAGTGTTGACGACGAACACGTAAACGCACCCCAGAGATTGTTAATCGTGGAAATCGCTCCGGGACCCTAAAATCGGGAGTAATAGTGCATGAAAGATTCTAGAATCGGCCAAAATTGTGAGTGTTGATGACCGACACGTAAACGCACCTCCGGGACCCCAAAACTGAATAATAGTCCAAGAAACGGGCCAAAATCAGCCCAAACTGCGATTGTCGATGAATGACACGTAAGCACATTGGGGTTTGACAACCATGGAAATCGCTTTGGGACCCCAAACTGTGAGTAATAGTCCACAAAATGGGTCAGAATAAAAAAACCGCGAGTGTTGATGACTGACACGTAAACGCACACCGGGGTTCGTCAATCGTGGAAATCACCCCGGACCCCAAAACAGTGAGTAATAGTCCAGGAAACGGTCCAGAATCGGCCAAAACTGTGATTGTTGATGACCGACACGCTAACGCACCTTGGGGTTGAACAACTTTGGAAATCGCTTTGGGACCCCAAAACTGAGTAATAGTCCAAGAAACGGGCCAGAATCGGCCAAAACAACGATTGTTGATGACCGACATGTAAGCGCACATCGGGGTTCAACAACCTTGGAAATCACTTTGGGACCCCAAAATGGTGAGTAATAGTCCATGAAACAGGTCAGTATCGACAAAAACCGCGAGTGTTGATGAGTGATGACCGACACGTAAACGCACATCACGGTTCGTCAATCGGGGAAATCACTCCGGGACACCAAAAGAGTGAGTCATAGACCATATATGGGCCAAAATTGGCGCAAACTGCGAGTCTTGACGACCAACACGTAAGCACATCCAGGGGTTTGACAACCATGGAAATTGCTTTGAGACCATAAAACATTGAGTAATATTACACAAAATGGGCTAGAATCGACAAAAACCGCGAGTGTTGATAACCGACACGTAAATGCACCCCGGGGTTCGTTAATCATGGAAATCACTCCAGGACCACAAAACAGTGAGTAATATTCCATGAAATGGGCCAGAATCGGCCAAAACAATGAGTGTTGATGACCGACACGTCAAGCACCACGGGGTTCATTAATCGTGGAAATGACTCGGGACCCAAAAATAGTAAGGAATAGTCCATGAAACGGGCCAAAACCGGCCAAAACTGTGAGTGTTGATGATCGACACGTAAGCAAACCTTGGGGTTCAACAACTTTGGAAATTGCTTCGAGGCCCCAAAACAGCGAGTAATAGTCCACGAAACAGGTCAGAATTGGCCAAAACTGTGAGTGTTGACGACGGACACGTAAACACACCCCGGGTGTCGTCAATCAAGGAAATCGCCCCGGGACCCCAAAACAGTGAGTAATAGTGCACAAAACGGACCAGAATCGTCCAAAGTTGTGAGTGTTGATGACCGACACATAAGCACCTTGGGGTTTGACAACCATGGAATTCGCTTTGGCACCCCAAACTATGAGTAATAGTCCACGAAATGGGTCGGAATTGACCGAAACCGTGAGTGTTGATGACTGACACGTAAACGCACATTGGGGTTCGTCAATCGTGGAAATCACTCGGGGACCCCAAAATAGTGAGTAATAGTCCAAGAAACGAGCCAGAATAAGGCAAAACTGTGAGTGTTGATGACCGACACGTTAGTGCACCTTGGGGTTCAGCAACTTTGGAAATCGCTTCGGGACCCCAAAACTAAGTAATAGTCCAAGAAACGGGCAAGAATCGGCCAAAACTGCGATTGTTGATGAACGACACGTAAGCACACCTTAGGGGTTCAACAACCTTGGAAATGGCTTTGGGACCCAAAACGGTGAGTAATAGTACATGGAACGGCTCAGAATCGACAAAAACCGCGAGTCTTGATGACCGACACGTAAACGCACATCGGCGTTCGTCAATCACGGAAATCACTCTGGGACCCCAATACAGTGAGTAATAGTCCATATACGGGCCAGAATAGTCCCAAACTGCGAGTCTTGATGACCAACACGTAAGCACATTTTGGGGTTCGACAACCATGGAAATTGCTTTGGGACCAGAAAACGGTGAGTAACAATACACGAAAAGGGTTAGAATTGACAAAAACCGCGAGTGTTGATGACTGACAAGTAAACGCACCACGGGGTTCGTTAATCGTGGGAATCACTTCGTGACCAAAAAACAGTGAGTAATATTCCATGAAATGGGCCAGAATCGGCCAAAACTGTGAGTGTTGATGACCAACACGTAAGCGCACCTTGGGGTTCAACAACTATGGAAATCACTTTGGGACCCCAAAAAGGCGAGTAATAGTCCATGAAACCAGTCAGAATTGGCCAAAACTGTGTGTTGACGACGAACACGTAAAAGCACCCCGAGGATCGTCAATCGAGGAAATCGCTCCGGGACCCCAAAATAGTCAGTAATAGTGCACAAAACAGACCAGAATCGGCCAAAATTTTGAGTGTTGATGACCGACACATAAACGCACCTCAGGGTTCGTCAATCGTGGAAATCACTCTGGGACCACAAAACCGTGTAATAGTCCAAGAAACGGGCCAGAATCGGCCCAATTTGCGATTGTTGATGACTGACACGTAAGCACCTTGGGGTTTGACAACCATGGAAGTCGCTTTGGGACACCAAACTGTGAGTAATAGTCCATGAAATGGGTCAGAATCGACAAAAACCGCGAGTGTTGAAGACTAAGACGTAAATGCACACCGGGGTTCGTCAATCGTGGAAATCACTCCGGGACCCCAAAACAGTGAGTAATAGTCCAAGAAACGGGCCAGAATCAGCCAAAACTGCGATTGTTGATGACCGACACGTTAGCTCACTTTGGGGTTCAACAACTTTGGAAATCGCTTCGGGACCCCAAAACTATTTAATAGTCCAAGAAACGGGCCAGAATCGGCCAAAACTGCGATTGTTGACGACCGACACGTAAGCGCACCTTGGGTTCAACAACCTTGGAAATCGCTTTGGGACCCCAAAATGGTGAGTAATAGTCCATGAAACGGGTCAGAATCGACAAAAACCGCGAGTCCTGATGACCGACACATAAACGCACATTGGGGTTCATCAATCGTGGAAATCAGTCTGGGACCCCAATGCAGTGAGTAATAGTCTATATACGGGCCAGAATTGGCCCAAGCCGCCATTCTTGATGACCAACACGTAAGCACACCTTGGGGTTTGACAAGCATGGAAATTGCTTTGGGACCAGAAAACTGTGAGTAACAATACACGAAACGGGTCAGGATCGACAAAAAGCACGAGAGTTGATGACCAACATGTAAGCGCACCCCGGGGTTCATTAATTGTGGAAATCACTCCGGGACCACAAAATAGTGAGTAATATTCCACGAAATGGGCCAGAATCGGCCAAAACTATGAGTGTTGATGACCGACACGTCAAGCACCTTGGGGTTCATTAATCGTGGAAATCACTCGGGGCCCCAAAACAGTGAGTAATAGTCCATGAAACGGGCGAAAATCGGCCAAAACTGTGAGTGTTGATGACCGACGCGTAAGCATACCTTGGGGTTCAACAACTATGGAAATCGCTTCGGGACCCTGAAACGGTGAGTAATAGTCCATGAAACAAGTCAGAATTGGCCAAAACTGTGAGTCTTGACGACGGACACGTAAACGCACCCCGGGGATCGTCAATCGTCGAAATCGCTCCGGGACCCCAAAACGGTGAGTAATAATGCACGAAATGGACCAAAATCGGCCAAAATTGTGAGTGTTGATGACCGACACGTAAACACACCTCGGGGTTTGTCAATCGTGGAAATCACTCCGGGACCCCAAATTTGAGTAATGGTCCAAGAAACGGGCCAGAATCGGCCCAAACTGCAATTGTTGATGACTGACACATAAGCACCTTGGGGTATGAGAACCATGGAAATCGCTTTGGCACCCCAAACTGTGAGTAATAGTCCATGAAATGGGTCAGAATCGACAAAAACCGCGAGTGTTGATGACTGACACGTAAATGCACACCGGGGTTTGTCAATCGTGGAAATCACTCTGAGACCCCAAAACAGTGAGTAGTAGTCCAAGAAACGGGCCAGAATCGACCAAAACAGCGATTGTTGATGACCGACACCTTAGCGAACCTTGGGGTTCAACAACTTTGGAAATCGCTTCGGGATCCCAAAACTGAGTAATAGTCCAAGAAACGGGCTAGAATCGGCCAAAACTGCGATTGTTGATGACCGACACGTAAGCGCACCTTGGGGTTGAACAACCTTGGAAATCGGTTTGGGACCCCAAAAGTGTGAGTAATAGTCCATGAAACGGGCCAGAATCGACAAAAATCGCGAGTCTTGATGAGCGACACGTTAACGCACATCGGGGTTCGTCAATCGTGGAAATCACTCCGGGACCCCAATACAGTGAGTAATAGTCCATATACGGGACAGAATCGGCCGAAACTACCAGTCTTGATGACCGACACGTAAGCGCACCTTGGGGTTCAACAACCATGGAAATCGCTTCGGGACCCAAAAATGGTGAGTAATAGTCCATGAAACGGGTTAAAATCTACAAAAACAATGAGTCTTGATGACCGACACGTAAACTTACATCGGGGTTTGTCAATCGTGGAAATCACTCCGGGACCCCAATACAGTTAGTAATAGTCCATATACGGGCCAGAATCGGCCCAAACTGCGAGTCTTGATGTCCAACACGTAAGCACACCTTGGGGTTTGACAACCATGGAAATTGCTTTGGGACCAGAAAACGATGAGTAATAGTACACGAAATGGCTCAGAATCGACAAAACCAGGAGTGTTGATGACCGACACGTAAACGCACCCCGGGGTTCGTTAATCGTGGAAATCACTCCAGGACGACAAAATCGGCCAAAAATATGAGTGTTGATGACCGACACGTCAAGCACCTTGGGGTTCATTAATCGTGGAAATCACTCAGGACCCCAAAACAGTGAGTAATAGTCCATGAAACGGGCCAGAATCGGCCAAAACTGTGAGTGTTGATGACTGACACGTAAGCGCACCTTGGGGTTCAACAACTATGGAAATCGCTTCGGGACCCCGAAACGGTGAGTAATAGTCCATGAAATAGGTCAGAATTGGCGAAAACTGTGAGAGTTGACGACGGACACATAAACGCATCCCGGGGATCGTCAATCGTGGAAATCGCCCCGGGACCCCAAAACGGTGAGTAATAGTGCACGAAACGGACCAGAATCGGCCAAAATTGTGAGTGTTGATGACCGACACGTAAACGCACCGCGGGTTCATCAATCGTGGAAATCACTCCGGGACCCCAAAACTGAGTAATGGTCCAAGAAACGGGCCAAAATCGGCCCAAATTGCGATTGTAAATGACTGACACGTAAGCACCTTGGGGTTTGACAACCATGGAAATTGCTTTGGGATCCCAAACTGTGAGTAATAGTCCATGAAATGGGTCAGAATCGACAAAAAACCGCGAATGTTGATGATTGACACGTAAACGCACACCGGGGTTCGTCAATCGTGGAAATCACTCCGGGACCCCAAAACAGTGAGTAATAGTCCAAGAAACGGGCCATAATCAGCCAAAACTGTGATTGTCGATGACCGACACGTTAGCGCACCTTGGGGTTCAACAACTTTGGAAATCGCCTTGGGACCCCAAAACGGTGAGTAATAGTCCACGAAACGGGTCAGAATTGGCCAAAACTATGAGTGTTGATGACGGACATGTAAATGCATCTCGGGGATCGTCAATCATGGAGATCGCTCTGGGACCCCAAACTGTGAGTAATAGTCCATGAAATGGTTTAGAATCGAAAAAAACCGCGAGTGTTGATGACTGACACGTAAACGCACACCTGGGTTCGTCAATCGTGGAAATCACTCTGAGACCCAAAAACAGTGAGTATTAGTCCAAGAAACGGGTCAGAATCGACCAAAACTGCGATTGTTAATGACCGACACCTTAGCGCATCTTGGGGTTCAACAACTTTGGAAATCGCTTCGGGACCCCAAAACTGAGTAATAGTCCAAGAAACGGGCCAGAATCGGCCAAAACTGCGATTGTTGATGATCGACACGTAAGCGCACCTTGGGGTTGAGCAACCTTGGAAATCGCTTTGGGACCCCAAAACAGTGAGTAATAGTCCATGAAACGGGCCAGAATCGACAAAAACCACGAGTCTTGATGAGCGACACATAAATGCACATCGGGGTTCGTCAGTCGTGGAAATCACTCCGGGACCCCAATACAGTGAGTAATAATCCATATACGGGACATATTCGGCGGAAACTACGAGTCTTGATGACCGACACGTAAGCGCACGTTGGTGTGCAACAACCTTGGAAATTGCTTTGGGACCCCAAAATGGTGAGTAATAGTCCATGAAACGGGTTAGAATCGACAAAAACCGCGAGTCTTGATGACCGACACTTAAACGCACATCGAGGTTTGTCGGTGTCAAAACCAGCGGATCTCGGGTAGGGGGTCCCGAACTGTGCGTCTAGGCGGATGGTAACAAGAGACAAGGGACACGATGTTTCACCCAGGTTCGGGCCCTCTTGATGGAGGTAAAACCCTACGTCCTGCTTTATTGATATTGATGATGTGGGTATTACAAGAGTAGATCTACCACGAGATCAAGGAGGCTAAACCCTAGAAGCTAGCCTATGGTATGATTGTTCTTCATCCTATGGACTAAAACCATCCGGTTTATATAGACACCGGAGAGGGCTAGGGTTACACAGAGTCGGTTACAATGGTAGGAGATCTACATATCCGTATCGCCAAGCTTGCCTTCCACATCAAGGAAAGTCCCATCCGGACACGGGACGAAGTCTTCAATCTTGTATCTTCATAGTCTTGGAGTCCGGTCGATGATGATAGTTCGGCTATCCGGACACCCCCTAGTCCAGGACTCCCTCAGTAGCCCCTGAACCAGGCTTCAATGACGACGAGTCCGGCGCGCATATTGTCTTCGGCTTTGCAAGGCAGGTTCCTCCTCCGAATAATTCATAGAAGATTGTGAACACTAGGATATTGTCGGGCTCTGCAAAATAAATTCCACATACCACCGTAGGGAGAATAATATTTTGTGGCGTGATGTCACACCACAACCAAGCCTTTACTCGAATCGTTTTTATTATACCACCTCCGCGCGTTTAGCAAAGCGGTTTCCTTGGCACGTCTTGTCGAAGCAGAGATCATGTTCCCCTTATTCCGGGATTCTCATCAATACGGACGTGGGTAACCCAACCGCGCCCATTGCCATGCCCCTCCATCGAAGGCGGGTTCCAAACGGTCACGGGGACGGCTCTTGGTATTCTCCCTCTTTATAATGAGACCAAGGCCCGTTCTTTTTCTTCAATCCTCAATCGAATCCGCACCTCGCGCCGAGTTCCAACACCCAGGGATCCAGATTCGGGTACTTTCGACCTTCGACAATGTCCGGCTCCGACCTACGAGGCCGGTGGATGCCCTCGTCTGTCACGGAAGAGGACGTGCTAAAGCTGAGAGACGCCAGGTACTTAACCTACGAGATTTCGCATAGGTTGCCTGCCCAAGGGCAAGTTATTCCTACTCTCGAGCCCGGCGAGAGTGTCGTGTTCGTGTCTCACCTCCGCCGGGGTTTAGGCTTCCCGATGGATCCCTTCGTGAGGGGGCTCATGTTTTACTATGGGCTGGAATTCCATGATTTGGCTCCGGAGTCCATCCTCGACATCTCATCATTCATTGTCGTCTGCGAAGCCTTCTTCCGCACTACACCTCACTTCGGCTTGTGGCTCAAAACCTTCTAAGTGTAGCCGAAGATGATTGAGGGGCGCCAGGCAGAGTGCGGCGGGGCGGTTATAAGCAAGAGGGCCGATGCTCCATGGCCTGAGGGCTGTTTTCAAGAGGAGCTCGGCTTGTGGCAACAGGAGTGGTTCTATATCACAGCTCCCAGGGGCAGCAGGCAGAGGCCGCTGCCCGCCTTTTGCCCGGGCCCTCCACAACGGCTGACGTCATGGGTCAACAAAGGGCTTGACTGGGGGCCGTCCAAAGACGTACTCCTGTTGCAGGGCCGGATTCGAGACCTCCAAGAAAGGGAGATCAATCTGGTCGTAGTGGCACAGGTTATGCTGATTCGGCAACTTCTGCCCTGCAAACGTCGCCCCCTCCGCCTATGGGAATTTAATCCGGAGGGACCACGAGCTCTCCAACACTTCATGGGTTTGACACCCGTGGATATGTACAAACTGTTCTTCAGATCACAAGAGATGCGTCCGGACTTGACCGAGGACGCTGGCCTAAGCTGCAATCGCCCGGATACTCAAGTAAGTAGCCCTGTGTCCGGACACATTGTCCATTTATTTATCATGGGTTTCCCTTTTAACCAGCTATCCCTTGGACATGAGTGGATAGCGCAAGCAAAACTGATATGGTGTCCGGCCCCCCTCCCTGAGACCACGCCGGATCCCGGGTTAATCGAAATGTTGGAGGTTGCACCTTCGGAGGAGGGTGAAGGGGGGCACAGGGAAACTACCACCTATGCCAAGGAGGCTTTCAGTAAGGGGGAATCGAGAATCCCTCCCTCCAGGGGGAGAAGAGGACCGCTTCCGAAGTCCCGGAAGCCAAGGCCTCAAAGCGGGGAAAGAAATCTGCACCTAAAGGTCCTGTGCCGGGAAGAGCCCTGGCCGCGCAGTCTCCCCAAAGGAATCAGCCCTCCAGCGAGCCGTAAGTAAAATGGGGGAGTTTTGTAATAGGGGACATCCCTACTTTATTTCTAAGGATAACCGAAGTTTTCACCTTGTAGTTCGGATCTCAGCCCTTCTCAGCAGAGCTCATCCTCGGGGGACCTTTGTCCAGAGATGATGGAGAGCGAAACGCCTCCATATGCCGCCCCGTCGGGAGGGGCGGACGACCCTGAGGTGTCGTCACGGAGGGTCTCCCCGAGTCCGACGGGGCCGGGGAGTTCGGCACCCACTGGAGTACGGCCGGTGGAGCTGCAGGATTTGCTCGAGAGGGCGTCTATCTTAGAAGATCACCGCACATTAATGAGTATGGTGATTGAAAGGATCTCATCTGTCGAGAGCGGGTTGCATGAGGCCGTCGGAAGTTTGTTGATGGGGTTTGAGGTACGCAAAAAATGACATACCTTTTGACAGTTTTGCACATGGAGTGCGCCCTGTATAGATAGTAGCCCCTGAGACTTGCTATGCCGTCAAAAGCGACAGCGTGCCGAGGATCATAACCTCATTTATAGAATGTCGCCTTTCCTATGCAGGTGGCGGAACGTTCGGTGGCCAGCCGGACTGATGGAGTTACCGAGCTGAAGCGGCAACTCAACGTTGCGGATGCGGACATCGCGTTGGTCAATAAACGACTTGATGAGTCACAAGGCAGGTGGTTTCTCCGCGGTCACCTAGTAAGGGTGCTGATGCGCGTTCCTTACTATTTGTATGCTTGATGCAGATGGTGCCGCTGCTGTGGAAGACCTTCGAGCGGAGATTGCTCGAGCCACGGAGCAAGCCAGGAAAAGTGATGCGGCTGCCTTGAAGGCAGCGGAAGAGCTAAAAGCCGAAAAGGCTGCTCACTGCGAAGCAGGGAGGAGATGGCCGGAATGACCATGAAATTAAAAGATGCTACTGACCGCTACGAGGTTCTTGAAAGAGAACGCCGAGCGGAGCAGGAGGACCTGAAGAAGGCCGCCACCGAAGCCAAGGATGCCTGTTGTGCGATGCGGGCTATGAAGGAGGAACTGCGTCAGGCCGGAGACATTGCGGCTGGAAAGCCCTTTCTACTGCGTAGGAAGTTCAGGGATCCGAAGTATTCTCAGTTGGGCCAATTGTGGGTTGCGGAGGATCCTTATCTGGATTTGGCGGCGAGTGCGGCGGACGCAGTTGTGCACTTCCGAAGCCAGAAGGATCACGAAATGGAAGAGCTTTTCTGGTCTCAATTCCATAGTCCGGAGCGTCCACTTCCGTTGACTGATCGGTTGGCTGAGTCGGCTGAGCTGAATAGATTGTCTGGACTTGCCATGACACATGTGGTGGCTCATCTGTGGCCAGAGAGGCCCAAGCCGGAGAGTTACTTTGGCTTGTTGCAGCAATTCCTTGGGGCGGTGCCGCATATCGAGGCGATGAAGCGGTCGACATGCATAGAGGGTGCACGGATGGCTCTCGCCCGTGTTAAGACATACTGGGTGGAGATGGATGCCACCGATGTTGCATCCCGGGGTTCGGACAAAAGCCGATTACCCGCCGAGCACTATTTTGAGGAAGTCCTGCAGGGCGCTTGTTTAATAGAGTCGCAGTGCTCGAAAGATGTTATGTTCAAATGACATGTATGATTTGTGAGATCATGTTTTGTAATGTAACGGCTTTTTATACTTGTGCGTTCAAGTATTGAACTATCTCCTGTGCGGCCGTATATGTATGTATAACCTGAAAGATGGCAGTCTTTGGCTTCAGCCCCCACGCACATGGTGCGGGGGTGTTTGCAAAAAAAAGCGCTTTTTCACACTTAATCCAACGTCTTGGTCCTTTGAAGGAGGTGATAGCATAGCAAACTAGGCAACCGGACTATAATGCTTTATCACTTTCACTTAGCCATAGGAGCTCGATGGTGGGGCTACTATATAGCCCCTAGAGGCACCGCACTCTCCGAACTCGGGGCGCGTATGTGCTTGACCGGGAAGCGGTCCTTCGTCAAAGCGGAGGAATTCTAAACATTCCAGTAGTCGATCGAGTGGTTGACCAGTCTCTAGCTTTATCATGACAGTTAGTTTTCGGCTTTCTCTACTGAGGTGCTCGCCCAGCCGAACCGGGGCACAATCGCAGTAGTTCTCCTGGTGCCGCGTTAGCCGATGGAGCGGAACGTAAGGCAGCAAAACACAGGAGCTGGGCAAACCCAACATTTGTCCAAAGACATGATTCGGAGCTGATGCATATAAGGCCTAACTCGAGACGCCGAACACTCCCTGAGGTATTCGGTCTTTATGATACCGGGCAGAACAATGCCCTAAGCCCCTAGTGTCCAGGTACGGGCGAGAACTTCTGACGCGGCCGATGCCAAAACGCCAGCCTCCTCCTCGGTTATGGTAGGAAACCGGGGGATGTGTATCAACAAGAGTCAGTAAGAAAGGTTTATGCAGGCTCTTAATCTGAAAAGAATCCTTGCAACGGGTCCCTGCTGCACGTCTGTGCCTGTGTCTCCGTTGTGCTGTATCCAGGACGGGTGTAGCACGTGCTTCATTTGTAAAAGAGAAGAACTTAGTTTGGAAAAAAATATCGTGCAAAAGATGTATTTAAAATAAAGTATGATGTGGAAGATGAATAAAGTTGAGCTTTATTGTCTCTCATTGATTAAATGTGCAGCCCCTTGTAAAGAGGTATGCGGCTGGGAAGCCCCTTGTTTATTTATGCCGGACTCGCCTAACCGTGTCCGAGGTCTGAATGACCTGTTTTTAGGGGCTTTGATCAGCAAGGTCGGATTAGTGTGTGGCTGTCAAGGCAGTCTCACGTTTTTCGTGGTCGAGGAACACTCGCAGTTACCATTTAATGAGATTATGCCACGTGGACCCGGCATTTTAAGCGAAAGAGATGCGTAATGCGGTATTGCGTTAAAGCGGGCGAAAGCTTCGCGTCCCAGTAGTGCTTGATGGCTACTTTTGAATGGGGCGATATGGAAAATGAGCTTTTCGCGACGGAGGTTGTCGGATGAACCGAACACGACCTCTAGTAGTACAGAGCTTGTACAATTGGCGTAAAGGCTAGGCGTCACTCCTTTGAAGGAAGTGCTGCTACGGCGAATTTTGGTAGGGTCTATCCCCATTCTGCAGATGGTGTCCTGGTATAGCAGGTTTATATCGCTGCCGCCATCCATTAGGACTTGTGTGAATTGTAGTCTGTCGATTATGGGATCCAATACCAAAGCAGTCCCTCCTGCGTTTCGAACACTTCTGGAGTAATCCTGATGGTCGAAAGTAATTGGTTTAAACATCCAATTTCAGGACTCTGCTTGGGTGGACCGTGCGGCGCGTGTTTTAGCAGGTGCCGCACAATTTTTCCTTGTTATCACATGAAGTGAGTTCACTGTTTTGACTTCTAGTGGGAAAGTCTTCTATTTTCTGGCGTGCTTCTTGTGGGGTTCGTTGTCGTCTTCGCTTGGTGTGTCGAGCCCCTTGTGTTCGGCATTATGTCGGCCGGACTGCTTGAAGACCCAACAATCTCTGTGGGTATGGTTTGCAGGCTTCCCGGGGGTACTATGGATTTTACATATCCTATCCAAGATTTTGTTTAGGTTGGATAGCTCATCACTGTTGTCCTTAATAGGCAGTGTTTTATTATGCGGCCGAGAGCTTTTGAACCCGGCGTTGACCGCCGTGCTATTTGCACCATTTTCCTTATTCCGGCGCTGACCTTTTCTGCGTCGTGATTTCCCATTTCCATCCCTGACCTCGGATGTACTCGAGTCGCTGGTGCTGCATCTTGCCAGCCAGCTATCTTCCCCCGCGCAAAAGCGGGTCATGAGGCTTGTTAGTGCGGCCATTGTTCTTGGTTTTTCCTGGCCAAAGTGTCTGGCGAGCCATTCGTCTCAGACGTTATGCTTAAAGGCTGCTAAGGCTTCGACGTCCGGACAGTCGACTATTTGGTTCTTTTTGGTGAGGAACCTGTTCCAGAATTTGCGTGCTGACTCTCCGGGCTGTTGAGTTATGTGACTTAAATCGTCTGCATCCGGAGGGCGGACATAAGTCCACTGAAAATTTGCTCGAAACGCATCCTCGAGCTCTTCCCAACTTCCAATGGTATTTTCTGGGAGGCTTTTGAGCCGATGCCGATCTGGCCCTTTGAGCTTGAGGGGTAGGTATTTTATGGCATGGAGATCGTCTCCTCTGGCCATATGTATGTGTAGGATATAATCCTCAATCCAGACTCCGGGGTCTGTTGTTCCGTCATATGCCTCTATGTTTACGGGTTTGACTCCCGCTGGAAATTCATGATCCAGTACCTCATCGGTGAAACAGAGTGGGTGTGCGGCGCCCCTGTATTTAGGTGTAACGTTGTCTTCAAACACTCGGCGGGTTGTGTTGCTCCCTGGAGTCTTCTTTTTTGGCCCATAGATGGACCTGACTGGGCCATCCTTTTTGCGAGGATCCTTATGTGGATCGTGTGCCGGCTTGTGTGCGGCGCCGCTTACCGCTCTTAGCCTGTCATCTGGTCATCTATCCGGCCAGGCGGCCTCTTTCTTTTTTGACTGTGGGGGCTCTACGGCCTCCTCATCAAATTCGGGCAACAACTTGCACTTCGGGTAGCTCTTTGCCTGGTGACTATCACCGTATTTATCTGCGGTATTGAGTACTTTGCTCCATCTCATTCTGAGTGCGTCCTCCGCTGTTTTGAGCTTCTGTTTTTGCTTCTTCAAACTTCTTGTAGTGGCGACGAGCCTTTTATGAAGGTTCTTATGCTCCGGTGATGTGTCCGACGTGAGATCGTCTGGATTGTTGTTTTCGCTGGGGATGTGTTGCTTGTCCAATTCATCCTGTTCGCATGGTTGCTTGGTGGCATGTTGGTCGTCCGCTGCTTCGCCCTGCTCTAAGGCTGGGTCAGTATGGGTGTCGTTGTTATCGAGGCGGGACTTCGGGCAGCGCTTGCGTCGCCGTTTTGGTTGTTTGTCGGGGGAGTTGTCCTTCGCCACGTCCCGTTGTTCCTCGTTATCGCTTCCCTTTGGTGTATCCACCATGTATACGTCATGAGTTGAGGTGGCTTTCCAGTGCCCAGTAGGCGCTGGTTCTTGGTCGTCTCCGGCATCGTCGTCCATACCGTCGATGTCTTCCGAGTTGAAGTCTAGCATGTCGGTCAGATCGTCGACAGTGGCTACTAAGTGGGTGGTGGGTGGGCTTTGAATTTCTTCATCGTCCGCATCCCAACCATCCTGACCGCAGTCCGGCCAGGGCTCTCCTGATAGCGAGAGATACTTTAGCGAACTCAAGATGTCGCCGAAAGGTGCGTGTTGAAAGATGTCCGCAGCGGTGAACTTCATGATCGGCGCCCAATCGGATTCGATTGGAGGGGTCGCGGGAGGTTCGTAGTCCAGCGAGGAGTCTGGCACCTTGGAGTCACGAGCTTCACAAGGGACAAGGCCAGTATTCGGCTCCATTGCTGTAGAGGTTGTAGCCCCCGAGGCGGTGTCTAGCCACCCATCCTCGATCTGCGCAACCAGCTCTGAATGGAGGGTCGGAGCGGGCTCGTGTGCGGCCTCCAGGGCACTGTCCGGCTACAGAGCTAAATCATGCCCATCGTGACAGTGCGGCGCGCTCAGCTGTGGCTCGAATCCATCGAAGATCAAGTCTCTGCGGATGTCAGCTGTGAAGTTCAAACTTCCAAATCTAACCTGACGGCCAGGGGCGTAGATTTCGATCTGCTCCAGATGGCCAAGCGAATTGGCCCGCAGTGCAAAGCCGCTGAATACGAAGATCTGTCCGGGGAGAAAAGTCTCACCCTGGACTGCATCATTGTTGATAATCGAAGAAGCCATCGAGCCTATCAGTGATGACACAGAGGAACTCCCAATGAAAGCACCATTGTCGGTGTCAAAACCGGCGGATCTCGGGTAGGGGGCCCCGAACTGTGCGTCTAGGCGGATGGTAACAGGAGACAAGGGACACGATGTTTTACCCAGGTTCGGGCCCTCTTGATGGAGGTAAAACCCTACGTCCTGCTTGATTGATATTGATGATTTGGGTATTACAAGAGTAGATCTACCACGAGATCAAGGAGGCTAAACCCTAGAAGCTAGCCTATGGTATGATTGTTTTTCATCCTATGGACTAAAACCATCCGGTTTATATAGACACCGGAGAGGGCTAGGGTTACACAGAGTCGGTTACAATGGTAGGAGATCTACATATCCGTATCGCCAAGCTTGCCTTCCACGCCAAGGAAAGTCCCATCCGGACACAGGACGAAGTCTTCAATCTTGTCTCTTCATAGTCTTGGAGTCCGGCCGATGGTGATAGTTCGGCTATCCGGACACCCCCTAGTCCAGGACTCCCTCAGGGTTCGTCAATCGTGGAAATCACTCCAGGACCCCAATACCGTGAGTAATAGTCCATATACGGGCCAAAATCGGCCCAAAGTACGAGTCTTGATGTCCAACACATAAGCACACCTTGGGGTTTGACAACCATGGAAATTGCTTTGTGATGTCTACTACACAACCTTCTTCTTGTAGACGTTGTTCGGCCTGCAAGTGCACAGGTTTGTAGGATGAAGATGGTCTCTCTCAAACAACCCTGCAACCAAATAACAAAGAGTCTCTTGTGTCCCCGACACACCCAATACAATGGTAAAATGTATAGGTGCACTAGTTCGGCGAAGAGATGGTGATACAAGAGCAATATGGATGGTAGACAAAGGTATTTGTAATCTAAAATTATAAAAACAGAAAGGCAGCGAGCGATAAAAGTGAGCTAAACATTATTGAAATGATAGGAAACAAGGCCTAGGGTTCATACTTTCAGTAGTACAGGTTCTCTCAACAATAATAACATAGATAGATCATATAACAAGCCCTCAACATGCAACAAAGAGTCACTCCAAAGCCACTAATAGCGGAGAACAAACGTAGAGATTATGGCAGGGTACGAAACCACCTCAAAGTTATTCTTTCGGATCGATCTATAAAAGAGTTCGTAATAGAATAACACCTTAAGACACAAATCAACCAAAACCCTAATGTCACCTAGATACTCCATTGTCACCTCAAGTATCCATGGGCATGATTATACGATATGTGTCACACAATCTCAGATTCATCCAACCAACACAAAGTACTTCAAAGAGTGCCCCAAAGCTACTACCGAAGAGTCAAGAACGTGTGCCAACCCCTATGCATAGGTTCCCAATGTCACGAAACCCGGAGTTGATCACCAAGACATACATCATGTGTGCTCATAAAAGACTCAATCCGATAAGATAACTTCATAGGGGAAACTCAATTCATCACAAGAGAGTAGAGGGGGAGAAACATCATAAGATCCAACTACAATAGAAAATCTCGGGATACATCAAGATCGTGCCTTAGAGGGAACACGAGAGAGAAAATGAGAGAGACAGAGTGAGGGAGTCCTGGACTAGGGGGTGTCCGGACAGCCGGACTATCATTGTCCGCCGGACTCCAAGACTACGAAGATACAAGATTGAAGACTCCGGCTCGTGTCCGGAAGGTACTTTCCTTGGCGTGGAAGGCAAGCTTGGCAATACGGATATGTAGATCTCCTACCATTGTAACCGACTCTGTGTAACCCTAGCCCTCTCCGGTGTCTATATAAACTGGAGGGCTTTAGTCCGTAGGACAACATACATTACAACAATCATACCATAGGCTAGCTTCTAGGGTTTAGCCTCCTTGATCTCGTGGTAGATCTACTCTTGTACTACCCATATCATCAATATTAATCAAGCAGGACGTAGGGTTTTACCTCCATCGAGAGGGCCCGAACCTGGGTAAAAACATCGTGTCCCTCGTCTCCTGTTACCATCCGCCTAGACGCATAGTTCGGGACCCCGTACCCGAGATCCGCCGGTTTTGACACCGACATTGGTGCTTTCATTGAGAGTTCCTCTATGTCGTCACCGATAGGCTTGATGGCATCTTCAACCTGCAACGCTGTCCAGGGTGAGACTTTTCTCCCCGGACAGATCTTCGTATTCGGCGGCTTCGCCCTGCGGGCCAATTCACTTGGCCATCTGGAGCAGATCGAAAGCTACGCCCCTGGCCGTCAGGTCAGATTTGGAAGCTTAAACTTCACGGCCGATGTCCGCGGAGATTTGATCCTCGACGGACTCGAGCCACAGCCAAGCGCGCCGCACTGTGACAATGGGCATGATCTAGCTCTGCCGCCGAACGGTGCCTTGGTGGCCGCACACGGATCCGCTTCGGCCATTAGCCCGGAGCCGATCGCCCAGATCGAGGGTCGGTGGATAGACGCTGCCCTAGGGGCTTCAACATCCACGGCGATGGAGCCGAACACTAATCTTGTCCCCTGCGAAACTCGTGATTCCGAGGCACCGGACTCCGAAACTCCCGCACCCCTACCAATCGATCCGGATTGGGCGCTGGTTATGGAATTCACCGTCGCGGACATCTTCCAATGCTCGCCTTTCGGCGATATCTTGAATTCACTAAAGCATCTCTCGTTATCAGGAGAGTCCTGGCCGGATTATGGCCAGGATGGTTGGGATGCGGACGACGAAGAAATTCAGAGCCCACCCACCACCCACTTTGTAGCCACTGTCGACGATCTAACCGACATGCTAGACTACGACTCCGAAGACATCGACGCTATGGACAACGATGCCGGAGACGAACAGGAACCAGCGCTCACAGGGCACTGGAAGGCCACCTCGTCATATGACATATACATGGTGGATACCCCAAAAGATGGGGACGGCGAAGGAACAGCCGAGGCAGATCCCTTAAAGAAACAACCCAAGCGCCGGCGTCAGCGGCGCCGCTCTAAATCTCGCCACAGCAAAAACGGAGATTCCGACACAGGAGATAATAATACTCCAGAGAGTGCCGAAGACAATCCCCTCCAGCAAGACTCAGCGCAGGAGGATGCAGAAGCAAGCCCTCATGAGGGGGCGGCAGACGAAGAGGTTTAGGATCATAATTATATGCCTCCCTCCGAAGATGAGGCAAGCCTCAACGATGACGAATTCGTCGTACCCGAGGATCCCGTCGAACAAGAGCGCTTCAAGCGCAGGCTTATCGCCACAACAAACAGCCTAAAGAAAAAGCAGCAGCAGCTTCAAGCTGATCAGGACCTGCTGGCCGATCGATGGACCAAGGTCCTCGCGGCCGAAGAGTATAAACTCGAACGTCCCTCCAAAAGTTACCCAATACGCAAGCTGCCCCCCCCCCCCCCCGATTAGAGGAGGAAGCATACGTACATCCATCACCAGCGCAGGATATGGCTGACCGAACACCTCGTGGTCGTGACAGAGAGGCATCCAGGCCCCCAGCCAAGACCATACCCCGGCATCGCTCCAAAAGTACGAAGCCAAGAGGGAACGCGCCAGACTTGCGAGACATATTGGAGGACAAAGCAAGACAATCCAGATCCATCTATGGATCACGGGGGCGCCCTACGACCCACGACGAATACCATCATGCCGGATACAATAACCCCGGCCGGGCCGAACACAGCAGACAGCGCTCTCTTGAGCTGCGTCGCGATATCTCTCAATACAGGGGTGCCGCACACCCGTTATGCTTCACTGACGAAGTAATGGATCATCAGATCCCCGAAGGGTTTAAACCCGTAAACATCGAATCTTACGATGGCACAACATACCCCGCGCTGTGGATCGAAGACTATCTTCTCCACATCCATATGGCCCGCGGCGACGATCTCCACGCCATAAAGTATCTCCCACTCAAGCTTAAAGCACCAGCTCGGGATTGGCTTAACAGCTTGCCCGCAGAGTCAATTGGGTGTTGGGAAGACCTGGAGGCCGCATTCCTTGATAACTTCCAAGGCACATATGTGCGACCACCAGACGCCGATGACCTAAGCCACATCATTCAGCGGCCAGACGAATCGGCCAGACAATTCTGGACATGGTTCTTGACAAAGAAAAATCAAATCGTCGATTGTCCGGACGCAGAGGCCCTTGCAGCCTTCAAACATAACATCCGGGACGAATGGCTAGCCCGGCACCTGGGGCAGGAAAAGCCGAAATCTATGGCAGCCCTCACATTGCTAATGACCCGCTTTTCTGCGGGAGAGGACAGCTGGCTAGCCCGCAACAACAATCTCCGTAAAAATTCTGGCAGTCCGGATACTAAGGACAACAACGGCAGGTCACGTCGAAACAAAAACAAGCGCCGAATTAACGGCGACGATAAGGAGGATACTGCGATCAATGCCGGATTCCGAGGCTCTAAACTAGGTCAACGGAAGAAGCCATTTAAAAGAACCACTCTGGGTCCGTCCAACCTGGACCGAATACTCGACCGCTCATGCCAGATACATGGCACCTCTGAAAAGCCAGCTAACCACACCAATAGAGATTGCTGGGTGTTCAAGCAGGCCGGCAAGTTAATTGCCGAAAACAATGACAAGGGGCTAAATAGCGACGACGAGGAAGAGAGCCGGCCGCCGAACAACAAAGGACAGAAGGGTTTTCCCCCACAAGTACGGACGGTGAATATGATATACGCGACCCACATACCCAAGAGGGAGAGGAAACGCGCAGTAAGGGACGTCTATGCGATGGAGCCAGTCGCCCCAAAGTTCAACCCATGGTCCTCTTGTCCGATCACTTTCGATCGAAGAGACCATCCGACCAGCATACGCCATGGCGGATTCGCCGCATTGGTCTTAGACCCAATCGTCGATGGGTTCCACCTCACGAGAGTCCTGATGGACGGCGGCAGTAGCCTGAACCTGCTTTATCATGATACAGTGCGCAAAATGGGCATAGATCCATCAAGGATTAAACCTACAAAGACAACCTTTAAAGGTGTCATACCAGGAGTGGAAGCCAACTGCACAGGCTCAGTCACACTAGAAGTGGTCTTCGGATCCCCGGATAATTTCCGGAGCGAAGAGTTAATCTTCGACATAGTCCCGTTTCGCAGCGGCTATCACGCCCTGCTCGGGCGAACCGCGTTTGCCAAATTCAACACGGTGCCACACTATGAATACCTAAAGCTCAAGATGCCAGGCCCTCGTGGAGTCATCACGGTCAATGGGAATATGGAACGCTCCCTCCGAACGGAGGAACATACAGCAGCTCTCGCGGCAGAAGTACAGAGCAGCCTTCTAAGGCAATTCTCGAGTCTGGCCGTTAAACGGCCGGATACAGCAAAGCGCGCCCGGAGCAATCCCAACCAAGACGACCTGGTGCGATCAGAGCACGCGTAGCAATGCGGCCCCAACCCTCGCCCGCGCATGATCGCAAGAATAACACTCCGCGTACATCATTACGCTTCGGAGATATCATGGGCACAGGGGAGGGGGCACAATCACAACGGACCTAGAGTGCGGTTCGACCACACCAGGGGCTCGCAAACGTGCCCCTCTTTTTCTTATTATTTTTCTTCTTCTTTGTACACAGGACTCTGTTAACCAGAAGCCCTGTACGGCGGTGAACCTGTCGAACTCATGATGCAACAGTCAGGGACTAAAGAAGGCCGCGTCGAACACTCATGTGGTCGCAATTACGAGCATTAAATTCAATTATATACACCAAATCCGCAGCTCATCCCTGGAGGGGGACATGTTTATTTAGTCCAAATCCCTTGCTTACCGCACTATTTGTATCAGTCCGCTCTACTAGCAGACTTTTCTTTCATTAATAACGCAGCACCTTTATGATCGCAATTGCATTACATTATATATATATGCTCATTATATGACATCTGGCACCCGTATATTTTGGTATGGCATAATACACCAGGGGCTTATGTTCCCCACTCTATGGTGTGAGAAAGTCCGAACACTTTCACAAGTGCGGCACCCCGAACTTATAGCATTATATGAATCGGCTCCGAATCATGTCTTGGGTCAATAGTTGGGTTTGCCCGGCTCCCACGTTTTGGTGCCTTACGTTCCATTCTATCGGCTAAGGTGGCACTGGGAGAACCACTGCGATTGCGCCCCGGTTGAGCCGGGTTAACGCCTCAGTGGAGAAAGCTAAAACTGACTGGCATGATAAGGCGAGAGACTGGTTGCTGTTCGAGAGGTTTTTTCGCGTCCTTAAAGACTCACGCCGCTTCGAGCGAAGTTCCGGATTATGTCCGATGAAGGCGTGGATAGCACCCCGGATTCGGTCTTCCAAATACCAGGGGCTTCGCCGAAATTTAAAATTATAGAATTCTATGGCTAAGTGAGAGTGTTCAAGCATTATAAGTCCGGTTGCCTTGTTCGTCGTGTTGAGCGCCTCCCTAGACAGACCCAAAAATGGGAACAAGAGTGCTCAAGTTTATCCCGAACACCCCAGCACTTGTGGCTTGGGGGCTGAAGCTAATGACTTGCCATCTCTCAGATTTTATAAACGGCCGCATAGAAGGTAATATTTTAAATTAAACAAGCATTGCTCATGGCGCATTTGAACGAAGTTCACTCAAAGATTACATTTCGGGAGCACTCATCTGCAATATTGCAGGCTCCCTTCAGGACAATTTTATAATACTTCTCCGGCGTGCGATACTCCTTGCCCGGTGGCGGTGGGTCCGTGAGAAGCTTCTCCGCATCCAATTTGCCCCATTGCACCTTTATGCGGGCAAGGGCCCGACGAGCACCTTCGATACAGGCGGAGCGCTTGACTACATCCAACCTGGGGCATGCATCCACCAGCCGCCGCACGAGGCCAAAGTAGCTACCAGGCATGGCCTGTCCAGGCCACAGCCGGACTATGAGGCCCTTCATGGCCTCCTCAGCTACCTTGTGGAGTTCGACCAGCTGCTTCAGCTGGTCGCTTGGGGGCACCGGATGGCCGGCCTCAGTATACTGAGACCAGAAGACCTTCTCCGTCGAGCTCCCCTCCTCGCCACGATAGAATGCGGCGGCATCAGACGCACTACGCGGCAAATCTGCAAACGCCCCTGGAGAGCTCCGAATTCGGGTAAGTGTCAGGCAGTTCACATTAACATGCCTGCTTTGCATGAAAAACGCCTTACCCGCCGCTATCTTCTTTATGGCCTCAACCTCCTGAAGGGCCTTATGGGCCTCGGCCTTGGCGGACTTGGCACTTTCGAGAGCCGAGGCAAGCTCGGACTCTCGAGTCTTGGAGTCACGCTCCAAACTCTCATTTTTTTCCATGAGAACCTGGAGCTCTTGCCGAACTTCCGCCACCCATGCCTCTTGCTTTTGTCGCTCAGCCCGTTCCGCGGCCGCACTGCGTTCGGCCGCGGACACAGCATCCTTCAGGGTTGCCACCTCGTTAGTAGCCCCTACAATGCACATATTATCCTTGTTAATTTTATTTGCAACCAAAATCCTTTTCTGTAAGGTACTTATTCAAAGAGGTGTTACCCACGCACGTATTGATGAGAATCCCGGAATAAGGGGAACACGATCTCTGCTTCGACAAGACGTGCCAAGGAAACTGCTTCGCTAAACATGCTGAGGTGGTATAGTAATTCAAACAAAGGCCTTGTGGCGGTGTGATGTCACGCCGCATAATACGTCAGCAGATTGAACTAAGTGTACATTTTATTCTCTCTACGGTGGAATGTGGAATTTATTTTGTAGAGCCGGACACTATCCTGGTGTTCATGATCTTCTCTGGATTATTCAAGGGAGGAATCCGCCTTGCAATGCCGAACATTATGCACGCCGGACTTATCGTCATTGAAGACTGGTTCAGGGGCTACTGAGGGAGTCCTGGACTAGGGGGTGTCCGGACAGCCGGACTATCATTGTCCGCCGGACTCCAAGACTACGAAGATACAAGATTGAAGACTCCGGCTCGTGTCCGGAAGGTACTTTCCTTGGCGTGGAAGGCAAGCTTGGCAATACGGATATGTAGATCTCCTACCATTGTAACCGACTCTGTGTAACCCTAGCCCTCTCCGGTGTCTATATAAACCGGAGGGCTTTAGTCCGTAGGACAACATACATTACAACAATCATACCATAGGCTAGCTTCTAGGGTTTAGCCTCCTTGATCTCGTGGTAGATCTACTCTTGTACTACCCATATCATCAATATTAATCAAGCAGGACGTAGGGTTTTACCTCCATCGAGAGGGCCCGAACCTGGGTAAAAACATCGTGTCCCTCGTCTCCTGTTACCATCCGCCTAGACGCACAGTTCGGGACCCCCTACCCGAGATCCGCCGGTTTTGACACCGACACAGAGAGATCAAACACATAGCTACTGGTACATAGCCTCAACCTCGAGGGTGAACTACTCCTGCCTCATCATGGAGAGCGCCCGGATGATGAAGATGGCCACCGGTGAAGGATCCCCCCTCGGGCAGGGTGCCGGGAAGGGCTCCCGAGAGGTTCTTGGTGGCTACAGAGGCTTGCGGCGGCGGAACTCCCTATCTATCTTCTGTTCTGGAGGATTTACGATACATAGGTATATATGGGTGCTGGGGGTACGTCGGTGGACCGAAGGGGGGGCACGAGGCAGGGGGCGCGCCCCCACCCTCATGAGCACCTCCCTTCTTTCCTGACGTGCACTCCAAGTCCATCGGGTGGCTTTCCTTCCAAAAATAACTTCTCTAGTTGATTTTGTCCCATTTTGACTCCGTCTGATATTCCTTTTCCTCGAAACACTCAAATAGGCATAAAACAACAAATCTTGGTCGGGCCTCCGGTTAATAGGTTAGTCCCAAAAATAATATAAAAGTGGATAATAAAGCCCAATATTGCCTAAAACAGTGAGTAATAGTACATGCTGAAAACGGTGAGTAATAGTACATGAAACGGTGAGTAATAGTCCATGAAACGGGCCAGAATGGACAAAAACTACGAGTCTTGATGAGCGACATGTAAACACACATCAGGGGTCGTCAATCGTGGAAATCACTCCGGGACCCCAATACAGTGAGTAATAGTACATATACGAGATAGAATCGGCGGAAACTACGAGTCCTGATGACCGACACATAAGCGCACCTTGGGGTTCAACAACCTTGGAAATCGCTTTGGGACCCCAAAATGGTGAGTAATAGTCCATGAAACGGGTTAGAATCGACAAAAAGCACGAGTCTTGATGACCGACACGTAAACGCACATAGGGGTTCGTCAATCGTGGAAATCACTCCGTGACCCCAATACAGTGAGTAATAGTCCATATACGGGCCAGAATCGGCCCAAACTTCGAGTATTGATGTCCAACACGTAAGCACACCCTGGGGTTTGACAATCATGGAAATTGCTTTGGGACCAGAAAACGGTGAGTTATAGTACACGAAACGGGTCAGAATCGACAAAAACAACGAGTGTTGATGACCGACACGTAAACGCACCCCGGGGTTCGTTAATCGTGGAAATCACTCCGGGAAATATTCCACGAAATGGGCTAGAATCGGCCAAAACTATGAGTGTTAATGACCGTCACGTTAAGTACCTTGGGGTTCTTTAATCGTGGAAATCACTCGGGACCCCAAAACAGTGAGTAATAGTCCATGAAACGGGCCAGGATCGGCTAAAACTATGAGTATTGATGACCGACACGTAAGCGCACCTTGGGGTTCAACAACTATGGAAATCGCTTCGGGACCCCGAAACTGTGAGTGAAACAGGTCAGAATTGACCAAAACTGTGAGTGTTGACGACGGACACGTAAACGCATCCTGGGGATCGTCAATCGTGGAAATCGCTCTGGGACCCCAAAACGGTGAGTAATAGTGCACGAAACGGACCAGAATCGGCCAAAATTGTGAGAGTTGATGACCGACACGTAAACGCACCTCATGGTTTGTCAATCGGGGAAATCACTCCAGGACCCCAATTTTGAGTAATGGTCCAAGAAACGGGCCAGAATCGGTCCAAACTGCGATTGTTGATGACTGACACGTAAGCACCTTGGGTTTGACAACCACGGAAATCGCTTTGGACCCCAAATTGTGAGTAATAGTCCACGAAATGGGTCAGAATCGACAAAAACCGCGAGTGTTGATGACTGACACGTAAACGCACACTGGGGTTCATCAATCGTGGAAATCACTCCGGGTCCCCATGTGACGCCCGGATAATTAAGCTACAGTAAACCTCTGTTAATGAGCCCACGTCACCATGGTCAGTGTTCCTAATCTCGCGTTAATTCAAAACCGGTTCGAATTCAAATTCAAAATCAAGCAAACAATAAATGTTTTTAAATACTAAAACTAAAATGTCTGGAGTGAGCCAAATAATGCATAGGTAATTATGGTGGAGAAACCACACTTTTATAAAATGTGTAATTACTCTAAAATGAGCAGAACAACATCTAAAACTAATAATTAAATGCTTTTTATAATATATAAAATATTAAACTAATTTAGCTGTGAGCCCAGGTTATTATGGCAGTAGAATAAGTAGTAACATTATTTTCGGAACTAAATTTATATATTATAAAACTAAAGTAAAGTGTGTCTAAAATAAAACAGAAAGTAATAAATAAAAGGGAAGGAAAACAAACAAACAAGAAAAAGGAAAGGAGAAATCCCCCCTGTTCACATAAGCCCAGTACTAACACTGTACCAGGCCCAGCCCAGCTGCCCCGCCTTTTCCCCTACCTCTCGCAGGGGAGAGGCAGAGTCGTGCGTGCCAGCCATCCATGGCTCCAGGGCCACGTGTAGGCCATCCGCAACCTCCCTCGGCCTACTAAGGCGTCCCCCAGAAACCCCAGCTCGCCCTCGTTCATCCCCCTCGATCCCCATCGTCCCCCTCTCCTCTGGCTTGATTTTGAGCTCGCAAGCTCATGCGGTCACCGCCGCCTCGCCGTCGTTGACACGTCCACCGGCCTCTCCGGCGTACAGGAGCACATCCTGTAGGTTTGCCGCGCTCTACCGCGTCCGCTCAGGGCATTGGAACGAGGCAGGGAGCTGTGTAGCCGATGCAGTCTTCGTCTTCTTTTTTTTTGACACCTAGTCTTCGTCTTCTTCGTCCGGTCGTCGCCGTCTCGCCATCACCACCGCCTCTCCCGTCCACCCCGACCCTCCCCGAGCGTGCCAATGGTCTCGCGGTGAGAAACTCCTCCAGATCTTTCCTTCCCCCGCTTTGATTCGGTCGCTGTTTGCCATCTCCGAGCACATCCGATCTCGCGTGTACGCGTACATACATGCGTGCGTGAGCTGTTGCTGCTTAACCGCTATCTGTAGCTGCTGCGTACTGCTGCCAGCGCACACCTGTCCCTGGCCCCGTCTCCGCCTGCAGCTGCTCACCGGCCATCGCCTAGCGCCGCCTCGGAGCCACCCGCGCCCATCGTTGTCGTGCTCCACTGTCGCCGTCACCACGGCCCCGCATCCACTCGCCGCCGCTGCTCACCGTGGCCCGTGCCTGCTGGCCGTGCACGCCCTAGCCTGCCCTGCTTGCTTGCCCCCGCTTCCCCCGCGTTGTGCCTCCCTTGGCCAACACCGTGGCCATGGCCGCCGCACACATGCGTGCGTGTGTGCCATCCGCGTGAGGCCGGCTAGCTCACAGCTGGCCAATTAGTTTAGGCACTAATTAGTAGCATTAGTTAGGTTAATTAATTGTTAGGTTAGCCTAGTGGCCCAATGACAGAGGGACCCTCTGATAATTAAACAAAAACTAACTAATCTAATAAAGTTAGAGACAATGATAGCCAGGACCCTCCTGCACTATTCATCCTTTGACCATTCAACCTTTGACTGGGTCAACCCAGCCCCACTGGCCCCATAGTCATACTCATAGGCTAGAATAACAGTAGGTGACAAAACTATTTACTGTTTTTTTCTGAATTAATTGAAATTCCAGAAAATGATTAAAACTTAGAAAATTAATAGAAAATTAACTGTAAGTCAGATGAAAAAGTTTTCTACATGAAAGTTGCTCAGAACGACGAGACAAATCGGGATACGCAGCCCGTTCGTCCGCCACACATCCCTAACCTATCGAACTCGCAACTTTCCCCCTCCGGTTCCTTTGATCGAAAACGCGAATCACTGGGAATACTTTCCCGGATGTTTCCCCCATTCGTTGGTATCACCTACTACCGCGCTAGGGCACACCGGACACTGCGTATTGCCTTGTTATGCTTTGTGATGCTTTGATTGCTAGCCCCAGTTCGACTACGGTGTTGACGACTCGTCCTTCTTGCCAGAGCAACCAGGCAAGCCCCCCCCCCCCTTGATCACCAGATATCGCCTATTCTTCTCTATACTTCTTGCATTAGAGTAGTGTAGCATGTTACTGTTCGGTTACTCCTATTCTGTTGCATAGCCTGTCATTGTTGCTACAGTCATTGATACCTTACCCACAATCCTAAATGCTTAGTATAGGATGCTAGTTTATCATCATTGGCCCTACATTCTTGTTAGTCTGCCTTGCTATACTATTGGGCCGTGATCACTTGGGAGGTGATCACGGGTATATACTATTCATATATACATACTATACAGATGGTGACTAAAGTCGGGTCAGCTCGTTGAGTACTCGCAAGTGATTCCGATGTGGGGGCTGAAAGGACAGGTGGCTCCATCCCGGTAGAGGTGGGCCTGGGTTCCTGACGCCCCCCGACTGTTCCTTTGTGGCGGAGCGGCAGGGCAGGTTGAAACCACCAAGGAGAGAGGTGGGCCTAGCCCTGGTCGGTGTCCGTGGTTACTTCATAATAACACGCTTAACGAGATCTTGGTATTTGATCTGAGTCTGGCCACTGGCCTATACGCACTAACCAACTACGCGGGAAAGATATGGGCACTCGACGTCATGGTATCAGCCGAAGCCTTCTTGACGTCAGCGACGGAGCGGCGCGGGCCGGATTGGACTGGAATGCCTACTCTTGTATAAGGGAGGCTATGTCTGCTTCCGGCCGCCCTCGCAACGTGCAGGTGTGCAATGGGCGATGGGCCCAGACCCTTGCACGCATAGGATTTAGACTGGCGTGTTAACCTCTCTGTTGTGCCTAGGTGGGGCTGCGACATGTTGATCTTCCGAGGCCGGGCATGACCCAGGAAAGTGTGTCCGGCCAAATGGGATCGAGCGTGTTAGGTTATGTGGTGCACCCCTGCAGGGAAGTTTATCTATTCGAATAGCCGTGTCCCTCGGTAAAAGGATGACCCGGAGTTGTACCTTGACCTTATGACAACTAGAACCGGATACTTAATAAAACACACCCAGACAAGTTCCACAGACAACCCGGTGATCGCTTTTCCACAGGGTGACAAGGGGAGGATCGTAGGGTAGGATTATGCTATGCGATGCTACTTGGAGGACATCAATCTACTCTCTTCTACATGCCGCAAGACGGACGCTGCCAGAAGCGTAGTCTTTGATAGGACTAGCTATACCCCTCTTATTCTGGCATTCTGCAGTTTAGTCTACTGATATGGCCTCCTTACACATATACCCATGCATATGTAGTGTAGCTTCTTGCTTGCGAGTACTTTGGATGAGTACTCATGGTTGCTTTTCTCCCCCTCCCCCTTTTCCCCTTTTCTTTCTACCTGGTTGTCGCAACCAGATGCTGGAGCCCAGGAGCCAGACGCCACCGTCGATAATGACTCCTACTACACTGGAGGTGCCTACTACTATGTGCAGGCTGCTGACGACGACCAGGAGTAGTTAGGAGGATCCCAGGCAGGAGGCCTGCGCCTCTTTCGATCTGTATCCCAGTTTGTGCTAGCCATCTTATGGCAACTTGTTTAACTTATGTCTGTACTCAGATATTGTTGCTTCCGTTGACTCGTCTATGATCGAGCACTTGTATTCGAGCCCTCGAGGCCCCTGGCTTGTATTATGATGTTTGTATGACTTATTTTATTTTTAGAGTTGTGTTGTGATATCTTCCCGTGAGTCCCTGATCTTGATCGTACACGTTTGCGTGTATGATTAGTGTACGATTGAATCGGGGGCGTCACAAGTTGGTGTCAGAGCTGACTGCCTGTAGGAATCCCCCTTCCACACTCCTTGGCCGAAGTCGAGTCTAGGCTTTACAAAACTTTTACTAACATGGTTGTGCGGCCCATGGGCCCACGTCGCCATTGGGTGGTATTAGGATCTTTTATTCCTTGTCTATACTCTAGGATTCAAATCTCTGTTCTATTCGGGTTAAATGATTTTCTAAGAAAATCTAACTTTAGGTTCTCGAAAACACTTTCTCCCGGAGAGCCCCTTCAGCCCAGATGATCGCCGGCTGCACCAGAAGATTTCGAAGTTACTCTCCGATACTCTATTGAGACTTTGTGCCCATTGCTTTTACAATTCCCTACCACCTAAATATCCCTATGGATAAATACATACACTTGCCGTTCTTACTTTTATTCCAAGTTGATCTTGTTATTACAAGATACCTTGAAATCATTTCTATTGTTCCGAGAATATTTTGTGCCTACTGCCTTGCAGTTCCTTGCCACCTGAATACCCCTACGGATAATTTCTCGCCCTTATCGAGTATCCGTTCATCCCCAGTTGTTCATGTGTTTCACATTGGTCTTCGAAATACTATTCGATCTTCCAAAAATCCTTAGTAGCTTATTGCTCTGCAATACTTGTCTGCTTGCATTATGGATGCTTTCCATATGTTTGGCAATATTCGTTAGCACCGTCATTTTGATCCTATTGATTCAACCTGAGTGCAAATGCACGCAATCATCAGTTGATCCTTTTAAATTATCTTTCCCGCTCATATGTCATTTTAAACATGAGCTTGTTCTCGACAATCTATTTGCCGTCAATTGTACCCTTAGGTCTATTGAACTTATCCACCCTTGATCAGAGCGTCCTCTTATGATCCTTCGATTTGGAAATCATATTTCCTTTGATATATAAGAATCGAATCATTCAGATGTTCTATAATATGATGCCCTTGCATTTCTTCAACTGGTTGTGTGCCGCTGCTCACATCAGCTCCGCTATCGACCGTCAAATCCTTTGTTTGATTATTATTTGGCAATGTCCTTCATATTTAATCGCCTTGTGAATTCTCCCCTAATACATAATGCCATTAGTAAATCCTATTCTCTAATTTGGCCAACCATGCTCTGCTTTCGAGCTGGTGATATTTACTCTTGGAACTTGTGGTATATGTTTCTAAGATATCCCGATGGGTTGAACATATACCTTTTCTAATCTGTGTAAACCCGGAAACTTCTACGGGTCATACTCTACTGGTGTTATTCCAAATAAAATTTCAACGCTGCAACTTCGTCGGAAACGAGAAGTGAATGAAAGTTTATGCATTGGAAAAGTGGGAGTCGGCCTTGAACTTTGAGTTCATGCCCATGGAAACGATGTTGAGCTTATCATGATAGCTTCTCATAACAATAATTATTCACTTAATTTGATCTTGTGTCTGTGATTTTGTCCTTTGCAATCGTGGTTGCAACCGCGATGGTTCTTCTTTGATCCCATTCTCGGAAAAGTTAAAAGTACTTGCCTTCTGCAGATCATTACATCTGCACAACCTCTCTTTTGATCTACCTTCGAGTATTACCCCTGGTATCTCGAGGATATCAACCCATTACACTACATCTTATGAATTTCTGATGAAGTAGTACCTGCACTATCATAGTGACTCCACGGGTTCCGGGTTGTCGTCAACCGAGAACATCCATAAGTGAACCGATTCCGCGCTCTGATAAGTAATTTTCGTTGCTTATGAGTTTAATAATCCTTGAAGTCACTCCTAGCCTGATTGGCTATATCCTTATCGTGCTAAATTTTAACTGTGCTACCTGGTCCTTAATCCTGGAGCACAATCTTCGATGATGAGCTAAGCTTATGTCGATTTCCTCGTCTTATCATTCCACCTTGAACAACAAGCTTGATTCCGAGCTGGTGTCATATCCGTGGTTCAAAAAAAATTCTTTTGTTGGATCAGTCCTTTTTCTTGATGTAGTGGATGTTCGATTACATCTTCATGAGACCTCTCGATAAAATTTGTGATGATCATCATCAACATTCTGTGTTCTTCCAGGATATCAATCAAATTCATGATGGGAAATACCATCCTTTCCCCTCGTTGATTGTGTTATCATCGACAACATTCTTGCCTTCCCCCAACACAAACTTGTTCATGTTATGGATGGTACTTGCTATCCAGCTTGTATGATGTTCTACCTTGAAGTATTATCATCTGTTATGCCAAGAATGTCGTGAGGATTACTCCACCTCTTAAGAATTCTTGGTATAGTGATACTTCTCACCATCACCATTCTTTCTTGGTCCTCGTGTTGATTCGATCGGTGATGTTTGGATTCTGCCCTTCTAGCAACCATATTGCTTTGAAGATTATGGTCGGCCGTTCACTCTTAGACTATTTATTATTATTGAATCAACATTCTGACATTGGTCGTGCAACCCAACCCATATTTCGGGTGCACCTATCAACCAATGTTTAATTGTCTATGTTTTCCTCGAGCATACTTCCTTATATCATTTGATCTGACAAATGTTATCTCCTTATCCACATAATTGTGGAGATCCATCTTTTGGATACCTCGATGAATTGTCGCTGAGTCCATCAGCCACCTCCTCATCCTCTTCTTGATTTAATGATGAACTCTTGTTTCGGAACTCGCTTCCATAGTTCATTTCCCGAGAATCTTTGATGTCATCTCGTCAATATGTGTCGCACCTTTTCTCCTCGAGCATCGTGAGTTTGAGGTATCCTAACACCAATCAGATCTGAATCTCGGTCAGATATGATGGTTGGAACATATTTCCAAGAAGTTATAACAATGGTCTTTATGTGACCCGGTAAGGTGATGTCATGCCTAGCACACCTGGCCGGTGGCCCTATCGTTATAGATTCCTTTTCAGCAAGGTTATCCATTCTTCCATGAGGAAATTGTAAGACTTATTGTATAAATTGTTTCCGATGAATCCTTTGTGTTTTTGAAGTCCGATCTTCACATGATGACAATGTCAATGCTATCTCGAAGCATGTCTATGGTACTCCGATTTTCAACAAGAACACTTATCCCAATGCTAATTGTTTCTTGCTCAATTATCCAAATACCGTTGTATGGGTAACGCCATGAAATTACTCTCCCTTTACCTCAATGGTTCTCTACTTTCTATCCTATCATGGATATCATGCCCTGCTTGTCCTTGGGAAGGATATACCCTTGAAAAATGTGTGTATACACATTTTCCTCCCCATTGTTCTGAATAAACCTGGTAATCACCTTTCCTTTCCATTGGTTTGCTTAACCCTTCTTGTGATGTATAGTATATAAGCAGTAGTATTCTTCTGCTTATGTAAAACACCTTAGTGTACAACTGTGTCAGTAAGACCCTGTTGCTTTTGTTGATAGCATTCCGGTAACCACCGATGGACGAGAACTTTGCCTATTGGTCTGCCTCGTTCAACAAGAAGGAAAATGATTCTCTTCGTCCCTCGCCCTTGGTACCGATGTTGTTACTGACATAACTGACAGACTATCCTCTGACATGCCTTGCTTACATGATCGTGCAAATCGTCACCGCCTTCCTACTTTTAATCAGCATAGTGGGCCCATAACCCATAGTTCCACAGGATCGATACCTGACTCTCTTGTACACCCCATGTTCCCTAGGTTGTTTCTCGCATGTGGCCTCGTATGAAATTCACGAGCCACTTCCGAGAGATCATCAATTCTGTTATCAGACACAGTACTTATTCTCGTTGCCCTGACACCCTTTCACCTTCTGAATAGGCATCGAACGATTGCCTGACCGCTTGAAACTCCTTATTGTACCTTATTACTTTCCTCTCGAAATTTTCTAAGTCCCAATTCTACAGTTACTTTCCGCCATCTTCGTTGATGTTATCTACTAGATAACAACCTTGTAGAGGTCCGTTCTTCTGAAGTTACCGCTTATCCTTTTCGTATGTGCGATGAAGATCCCGAGGGAAGGATGACGACTTCATCATTTTGACCTAAAGCAAAAGTATGAAGGCATCAATATAATGGATCGACCTCTTCGAAAAGAGCAACCAAGACCGAGAAGATTCGTTAGATTTTTCGTAAGCCAATCCCTCCCCCTTACTCCCCTCTTAAATCTCGAGACAAGATTTCTTGTAGTGGAGGAGAATTGTGACGCCCGGATAATTAAGCTACAGTAAACCTCTGTTAATGAGGCCACATCACCACGGTTACTGTTCCTAATCTCGCATTAATTCGAAACCGGTTCGAATTCAAATTCAAAATCAAGCAAACAATAAAAGTTTTTAAATACTAAAACTAAAATGTTTGGAGTGAGCCAAATAATGCATAGGTAATTATGGTGGAGAAACCACACTTTTATAAAATGTGTAATTACTCTAAAATGAGCAGAACAACATCTAAAACTAATAATTAAATGCTTTTTATAATATATAAAATATTAAACTAATTTATCTGTGAGCCCAGGTTATTATGGCAGTAGAATAAGTAGTAACATTATTTTTGGAACTAAATTTATATATTATAAAACTAAAGTAAAGTGTGTCTAAAATAAAACAGAAAGTAATAAATAAAAGGGAAGGAAAACAAACAAACAAGAAAAAGGAAAGGAGAAATCCCCCCTGTTCACATAAGCCCAGTACTAACACTGTACCAGGCCCAGCCCAGCTGCCCGGCCTTTTCCCCTACGTCTCGCAGGGGAGAGGCAGAGTCGTGCGTGCCAGCCATCCATGGCTCCAGGGCCACGTGCCGGCCATCCGCACCCTCCCTCGGCCTACTAAGGCGTCCCGTAGAAACCCTAGCTCGCCCTCGTTCATCCCCCCTCGATCCCCATCGTCCCCCTCTCCTCTGGCTTGATTTTGAGCTCGCAAGCTCATGCGGTCACCGCCGCCTCACCATCGTTGACGCGTCCACCGGCCTCTCCGGCGTACGGGAGCACATCCTGGAGGTTTGCCACGCTCTACCGCGTCCGTTCAGGGCATTGGAACGAGGCGGGGAGCTGTGTAGCCGGCGTAGTCTTCGTCTTCTTCGTCCGGTCGTTGCCGTCTCGCCATCACCACCGCCTCTCCCGTCCACCCCGACCCTCCCCGAGTGTGCCAATGGTCTCGCGGTGAGAAACTCCTCCGGATCTCTCCTTCCCCCGCTTTGATTCGGTCGTTGTTTGCCGTCTCCGAGCACATCCGATCTCGCGCGTACGCGTACATACGTGCGTGCGTGAGCTGTTGCTGCTTAACCGCTATCTGTAGCTGCTGCATACTGCTGCCAGTGCACGCTCGTCCCTGGCCCCATCTCCGTCTGCAGCTGCTCGCCGGCCATCGCCTAGCGCCGCCTCGGAGCCGCCCGCGCCCATCGTTGTCGTGCTCCACTGCCAACGTAGCCACGGCCCCGCATCCACTCGCCGCCGCTGCTCACCGTGGCCCGTGCCTACTGGCCGTGCACGCCTTAGCCTGCCCCGCTTGCTTGCCCCCGCTTCCCCCGCATAGTGCCTCCCTTGGCCAACACCATGGCCATGGCCGCCGCACACATGCGTGCGTGTGTGCCATCCGCGTGAGGCGGCTAGCTCACAGTCGGCTAATTAGTTTAGGCACTAATTAGCAACATTAGTTAGGTTAATTAATTGTTAGGTTAGCCTGGTGGCCCAATGACAGAGGGACCCTCTGATAATTAAACAAAACTAACAAATCTAATAAAGTTAGAGACAATGACAGCCAGGACCCGCCTGCACTATTCATCCTTTGACCATTCAACCTTTGACTGGGTCAACCCAGCCCCACTGGCCCCATAGTCATACTCATAGGCTAGAATAACAGAAGGTGACAAAACTATTTACTGTTTTTTTCCGAATTAACTGAAATTCCAAAAAATGATTAAAACTTAGAAAATTAATATAAAATTAACTGTAAGTCAGATGAAAAAGTTTTCTACATGAAAGTTGCTCAGAACGATGAGACGAATCGAGATACGCAGCCCGTTCGTCCGCCACACATCCCTAACCTATCAAACTCACAACTTTCCCCCTCCGGTTCCTCTGACCGAAAACGCGAAACACCGAGAATACTTTCCCGGATGTTTCCCCCTTTCGCTGGTATCACCTACTACCGCGCTTGGGCACACCGGACACCGCGTATTGCCTTGTTACGCTTTGTGATGCTTTGATTGCTCTGTTATTTATTGTGTTCCCTCTCTGTTATTGCTTTCCGATAGACCCCGAGACTGCCGGCGACCCAGTTCGACTACGGTGTTGACGACTCGTCCCTCTTGCCAGAGCAACCAGGCAAGCCCCCCCCCCCCCTTGATCACCAGATATCGCCTATTCTTATCTATACTGCTTGCATTAGAGTAGTGTAGCATGTTACTGTTCGGTTACTCCTATTATGTTGCATAGCCTGTCATTGTTGCTACAGTCATTGATACCTTACCCGCAATCCTAAATGCTTAGTATAGGATGCTAGTTTATCATCATTGTCCCTACATTCTTGTCAGTCTGCAGATGGTGACTAAAGTCGGGTCAGCTCGTTGAGTACCCACAAGTGATTCCAATGTGGGGGCTGAAAGAACAGGTGGCTCGATCCCTGTAGAGGTGGGCCTGGGTTCCTGACGGCCCCCGACTGTTCCTTTGTGGCGGAGCGGCAGGGCAGGTTGAGACCACCTAGGAGAGAGGTGGGCCTGGCCCTGGTCGGCGTCCGTGGTTACTTCATAATAACACGCTTAACGAGATCTTGGTATTTGATCTGAGTCTGGCCACTGGCCTATACGCACTAACCAACTACGCGGGAAAGATATGGGCACTCGACGTCGTGGTATCAGCTGAAGCCTTCTTGACGTCAGCGATGGAGCGGCGCGCGCCGGATTGGACTGGAACGCCTGCTCTTGTATAAGGGAGGCTATGTCTGCTTCCGGCCGCCCTCGCAACATGCAGGTGTGCAATGGGAGATGGGCCCAGACCCCTGCGCGCATAGGATTTAGACCGGCGTGTTGACCTCTCTGTTGTGCCTAGGTGGGGCTGCGACGTGTTGATCTTCTGAGGCCGGGCATGACCCAGGAAAGTGTGTCCGGCCAAATGGGATCGAGCGTGTTGGGTTATGTGGTGCACCCCTGCAGGGAAGTTTATCTATTCGAATAGCCGCGTCCCTCGGTAAAAGGACGACCCGGAGTTATACCTTGACCTTATGATAACTAGAACTGGATACTTAATAAAACACACCCAGACAAGTTCCACAGACAACCCGGTGATCGCTTTTCCACATGGTGACGAGGGGAGGATTGCCGGGTAGGATTATGCTATGCGATGCTACTTGGAGGACTTCAATCTACTCTCTTCTACATGCTGCAAGACGGAGGCTGCCAGAAGCGTAGTCTTCGATAGGACTAGCTATCCCCCTCTTATTCTGGCATTCTGCAGTTCAGTCCACTGATATGGCCTCCTTACACATATACCCATGCATATGTAGTGTAGCTCCTTGCTTGCGAGTACTTTGGATGAGTACTCACGGTTGCTTTTCTCCCCCCTTTTCCCCTTTTCTTTCTACCTGGTTGTCGCAACCAGATGCTGGAGCCCAAGAGCCAGACGCCACCGTCGACAACGACTCCTACTACACTGGAGGTGCCTACTACTACGTGCAGGCTGCTGACGAAGACCAGGAGTAGTTAGGAGGATCCCAGGCAGGAGGCATGCGCCTCTTTCGATCTGTATCCCAGTTTGTGCTAGCCATCTTATGGCAACTTCTTTAACTTATGTTTGTACTCAGATATTTTTGCTTCCGTTGACTCGTCTATGATCGAGCACTTGTATTCGAGCCCTCGAGGCCCCTAGCTTGTATTATGATGCTTGTATGACTTATTTTATTTTTAGAGTTGTGTTGTGATATCTTCCCGTGAGTCCCTGATCTTGATCGTACACGTTTGCGTGTATGATTAGTGTATGATTGAATCGGGGGCGTCACACCCCCAAACAGTGAGTAGAAGTCCAAGAAACGGGCCAGAATCGGCCAAAACAACGATTGTTGATGACCGACACGTTAGCGCACCTTGGGGTTCAACAACTTTGGAAATCGCTTCGGGACCCCAAAATGGAGTAATAGTCCATGAAACAGGTTAGAATTGACAAAAACCGCGAGTCTTGATGATCGACACGTAAACGCACATCGGGGTTCGTTAATCGCGGAAATCACTCTGGGACCCCAATACAATGAGTAATAGTCCATATACAGACCAGAATCGGCCCAAACTGCGAGTCTTGATGACCAACACGTAAGCACACCTTGGTATTTGACAATCATGGAAATTGCTTTGGGACCAGAAAACGGTGAGTAATAGTACATGAAACGGGTCAGAATTGACAAAAACCGCGAGTGTTGATGATCGACAAGTAAATGCACCCCGGGGTTCCTTAATCATGGAAATCACTCCGAGACCACAAAATAGTGAGTAATATTCAATGAAATGGGCCAGAATCGACCAAAACTATGAGTGTTGATGTAGGACCTTAAGAAGAGGTGTCTACAGGGGGGGTGATTAGACACTAAGTACCAAAGTTGCAGTTTTTAAGTTTCTTTAAAGTTTGAGTGGAGTTTAGGCACAAGTTTAACATTAACAACACATAGCAAGCAAGCATGCAAAGAGTATATGAGCAGCGGAAAGTAAAGCATGCAACTTGCAAGAATGTAAAGGGAAGGGATTGGAGGATTCAAACGCAATTTGAGACACAGATGTTTTTGGCGTGGTTCCGATAGGTGGTGCTATCGTACATCCACATTGATGGAGACTTCAACCCACGAATGGTAATGGTTGCGTGAGTCCACGGAGGGCTCCACCCACGAAGGGTCCACGAAGAAGCAACCTTGTCTATTCCACCATGGCCGTCGCCCACGAAGGACTTGCCTCACTACCGGTAGATCTTCACGAAGTGGGCGATCTCCTTGCCCTTACAAACTCCTTGGTTCAACTCCACAATCTTTGTCGGAGGCTCCCAAGTGACACCTAGCCAATCTGGGAGACACCACTCTCCAAGAAGTAACAAATGGTGCATTGATGATGAACTCCTTTCTCTTGTGCTTCAAATGATAGTCTCCCCAACACTCAACTCTCTCTCATAGGATTTGGATCTGGTGGAAAGAGGGTTTGAGTGGAAAGCAACTTGGGGAAGGCTAGAGATCAAGATTCATATGGTAGGAATGGAATATCTTGGCCTCAACACATGAGTAGGTAGTTCTCTCTCAGAAATAGGATGCTGGAAGTGTAGGTTCAGTCTGATGGCTCTCTCCACGAATGAAGAGGAGGTGGAGGGGTATATATAGCCTCCACACAAAATCTAACCGTTACACACAATCTACCAAACTCGGTGGGACCGAATCGTTAAACTCGGTCAGACCAATTTAGCAAATAATGTGACCGTTAGGGTTTTCGGTGGGACCAAAATGCAACTCAGTGAGACCGATTCGGTTAGGGTTAGGGCATAACGTAATCTCGGTGAGACCGATTACACAAACTCGGTAGGACCGATTTTGGTAATTAGCTAACCAGAGAGTTGGTCAGGCAAACTCGGTTGGACCGATTATCAAACTCGGTGAGACCGATTTTGATAATGGACATACACAAAGAGATTACAATCCCATCTCGGTGAGACCGAGATCCCTATCGATGAGACCGATTTGCCTAGGGTTTGTGGCAGTGGCTAAGACATCCAAACTCGGTGGCGCCTGATAGAAAGAATCAGTGGGGCCGAGTTTGACTTTATGTTTAGGACATATGTGGATGTGAGAAAGTGGTTGAGGGTTTTTGGAGCATATCACTAAGCACATGAAGCAAGAGGCTCATTAAGCAACACCTCATCCCTCCTTGATAGTATTGGCTTTTCCTATAGACTCACTGTGATCTTGGATCACTAAAATGTAAAATGAAGAGTCTTGAGCTTGAAGCTTGAGCCAATCCTTTGTCCTTAGCATCTTGAAGGAGTTCCCACATCCTTTAGTCCATGCCACTCCATTGTTGAACTTATCTGAAACATACTAGATAAAAGTGTTAGTCCAACAAGAGATATGTTGTCATTAATTACCAAAACCACCTAGGGAGCACTTGTGCTTTCAATCTCCCCCTTTTTGGTAATTGATGGCAACATACATCAAAGCTTTAGATAAAGATATAAAGAGTAGCAAGTAAAGCTTTGGAAAGACATGTAACAAGCATATGCTCCCCCTACATGTATGTAATCATGTGAATATGAAATATAGAAGCATGTGATATCATAACCATGATAGAGCAGGCAATGTGTTACATGTATCTTGGCCATATGCATCAGAGCAAAAAAAATATTAAAGGAAATACCTTCATGCCCATGAGTCCTTCTTGCAAATAGTATGTACATCAGCAAGAATTCCTCATACACATGATTGTGGTGCATATACTTACCTTGTAGTCTTGGGTTGGCTTAGGATGATGGAATGAACCTTCGTAAACAAGGTTAGATAACACAGATGCATCTACTAGCCAGAGCAAACAAAAGACACACAAGAATACCAAGACTGGGATGACATATAGAGAGTGAGTACTGAGTACCACATTGGATTAGACATGTCCCCAAGAGTAAAGATATGCAATGAATTTGAATGATCTATTTCCCTTATATGTCTTGCTCCCCCTGAATCTAACATGGGATACAGGGAGAAGATAGGGAACAGAAAATCGGAGCTGAAAGATATAAATGAACAGAGCTAATGCAAGTAAGCACATATGAACATGTCTTTCCCCTCAAGAAGACATGTGGCATCTCTCCTCTTGAACACCAAGCATCTGGGATCCTTGAGAAATACTTTCTACTAGTATTCTCTCCCCCTGGAGGTCTCTCTCTCTCTTCTTGAAGGATCTCTCTCCCCCTATGAGATTTGATCTCTCTCTAAATGATAAGCTTTGATGTGATCTCTCTCTCCCCCCTTGACATCAGTTTCTAAGAAGGGCTTGATAAAGAAGTAATATCTCTCTCTCCCTCTGGAATTTGTCGTTAATGGGTTTGGTCCTTGAGACACAGAACAAAGCAATGATAAAAATGTGATGCTTGTAGAGGACAAGATTCATTGAGTGGAGCTGGATCAGAAAAAACACAGAATATGTGGCAAAGAGTTTTTCCTATTATGAAATCGGTGGAACCGAGTGGTATGCTTCGGTCGTACCGAAAAGATTCGGTTGGACCGAAAATAACAAATCGGTGTAACCGAGTTCATCACAGAGAAAACACTTGTCACCTCAGCTCACAAGACTAGTAAGATCTCACAAAGATTTGCAAGGAATTACCTGAAAGAAATGCAAGGAATTGGATGCAGAAAATGCAGAGAAAACAGAAAGAAATCTAGATGAAGTTTTTTTTGAAAGGGGAAACAAATATGCATGAGACAAGTGCAAAAACTCAGAAAAGAACACAGGAGAACTTCATCTAGAGATGGTCGGCGACAAGGTCACCTATGTTAGAGTATATTGACTTAGGAGTCAAGTGAGATCACTTGATCATAGGTCATACTCATCGTTTAAGCTCAAAATGGGGTTGCCATTTTTCGTTTAAGCATCTTGATGTATTCACATCTTGTCGAGTTGCTTTAACTCATGACTCGGAGTAAAGCTTCTCTAAGATGGAATAACATACCTTGGTTGGTGGTGTTGTCCATGTAGTTGAACTTGCGTGGGTTGCTCAAGGTTGATGTAGCTCATCAAGAATTTGGAGCACCACTTGGAATTTGAGTCCATCTACCTACATGGGTTAGTTCTTGCAAGGAAGAGCACTTGTATATCCAAAAATGACAATCATGAAACTCAACATAGAATTTGTCAAAGGATATGTTTGAATGGTTTCGTGCTTTCTTGTCTTCAACCACCTTTGTATAGAGACTTGGTGATGTAGAGATTGCTCAAGATGTGAGTAGGTTACAATCTCATGGAGTTTGATTCAACCAAGTACCTACATGGGTTAGATAACATGCAAGATACAAATATATCCAAGACATAAGATTTTCATCATAAGAGAAATAGCAAGGATTAGTCATAAGCTCATGTCTTGCATGTATCCAATGAAGTTTCTACTCCAAGTTTGAAGCATCAATGATGTTTAATTCTCCTATTAACCTGCAAAACACTTTCTCATCAAGAGGTTTAGTGAATATATCCGCTAATTGCTTTTCGGTGCGAACATGCTTAAGATCAATGTCACCCTTAGCAACATGATCTCGAATGAAATGATGACGAACTTCAATATGCTTAGTTCGAGAATGTTGCACAGGATTATAACCAATTTTGATAGCACTTTCATTATCACAAGGCAATGGAACATGTCTCACATATATCCCATAATCTTTAAGAGTTTGGGTCATCCAAAGTAATTGAGCACAACATGAACCAGCGGCAATATATTCAGCTTCGGCGGTGGATAAGGATACCGAGTTTTGTTTCTTGGAGGACCAAGACACAAGAGATCTACCAAGAAATTGACAAGTACCCAAAGTGGACTTTCTATCAACCTTGTCTCCGGCATAGTCCGAGTCGGAATAGCCAACAAGATCGAAAGAGGCCATCTTAGGATACCAAATGCCAAAATTTGGTGTATGGATTAAGTATCTCACTATCCTTTTCACGGCCTTAAGATGACATTCTTTAGGAGCAGCTTGATATCGTGCACACATGCACAGATTTAGCATAATATCGGGATGTGAAGCACATAGATATAACAATGAACCAATCATAGAGCGATAAACCTTTTGATCAACCGGTTCACCATCTTTGGTCAAATCAAGATGTCCACTAGTAGGCATGGGTGTAGACATACCTTTGCATTCTTGCATATTGAACTTCTTGAATAAGTCCTTAGTGTACTTCGTTTGAGAGACAAAAGTACTTTCCTTAGTTTGCTTGATTTGCAACCCAAGAAAGAATTTGAGTTCACTCATCATAGACATCTCGAACTTCTCCGACATTAGCTTCCCAAACTTTTCACTAAAATGAGGGTTAGTTGAACCAAATATAATATCATCAACATAAATTTGGCACACAAAGAGTTCACCATTAACCCTTTTAGTAAAAAGAGTAGAATCAATTTTCCCAATTTCAAAGCCTTTTTCAATAAGGAACTTGGTCAAGCATTTATACCATGCTCTAGGAGCTTGTTTAAGTCCATAAAGAGCTTTGTGAAGTTTGTAAACATGATTGGGTTTCTTAGGATTGACAAAGCCGGGAGGTTGTTTAACATAAAATTCTTCCTCTATTTCACCATTTAGAAAAACACTTTTAATGTCCATTTGGTACAAGGTGATATCATGGTGATTAGCATAGGCAAGTAAGATGCGAATGGACTCAAGTCTGGCAACGGGGGCGTAAGTCTCACCATAATCCATACCTTCGACTTGTGTGTAGCCTTGGGCGACGAGACGTGCTTTGTTGCGAACAACTTGTCCATCTTCATCTTGCTTGTTGCGAAACACCGATTTGGTACCGATGATGTTGTGGTTGTTGTCGGGCTTCTCAACCAATGTCCAAACATGGTTCCTCTCAAAGTTGTGTAGCTCTTCATGCATAGCATTTATCCAATCCAGATCTTACAATGCTTCTTCGTCCTTCATAGGTTCAATGCTAGAGATGAAAGAATAGTTTTCACAAAAGTTAGCTAAATGAGTTTTAGAGCGAGTGATTCTCCAGGTTTGAATATCATTGTAGATTTGCTCGACGGGATGGTCTTTAGCAATTCTTGCTCGAACTCGTGAAAGCTTTTGCTTGGATCTTTGTTGAACATCTTCTTCATCTTGTTCTTATTCTTGGCCTTCTTCATTGTTGGCGTTGTCGTTCTCTTGTCGTGGTGGAGGAGGAGGTTGTTGACGTTCATCTTAATGCACTTCCTCGTTTTCTTCATCTTGGTGTGTCCCACTTGTGGATGCTTCCGTATCAACTCTTGGTTCACCTTGTCGTGAAGTAGAAGCTTCCACTTGGACGGACGAGGTACTCTCCTTCACCTCCGTTGGACGGACCTTGCCAATAGACAAGTCTTGGATTGCTTCTGTAGGATCTTTGTCTTCTACATCAATTGGCAATTGCTCTACTTGCGAGCCATTAGATTCATCAAACTTCACATCTACCATCTCTTCAACCTTTCGGGTGAAATTGTTGTCGACATGGTATGTGGGAGAGTTTGAGCCATAACCTAGTAGGAAACCTTCATGAGACTTAGGAGCAAATTTAGAACGACGATGCTTATCAAGAATGTCACTTTGAGCCGAATACTCGAAAGTATCCAACTTGGGGTTTGTTACCGGTGAGTAGCTCGTATGTCGTCTTGCCGAGTAGCTTGTGAAGGTACAAGCGATTTGTTGCATGACAAGCTGTCTCAACCGCTTCTGCCCAAAAGTGCTTCGGCGTCTTGTACTCATCAAGCATCGTTCTCGCCATTTTGATGAGCATACGGTTCTTCCTCTCAACAACTCCATTTTGTTGAGGTGTGTACGTAGCTGAGAACTCGTGTGAAATCCCTTCTTCGTAAAGAAAGGTGTCCACATTTGCGTTCCTGAACTCCGTTCCGCTGTTGCTGCGAACCTTCTTGATCTGCACTTCAAATTGATTTTGGGCCTTCCTAGCGAAGTTTTTGAAGATCTTCTGAACCTGCAGTTTATCATCGAGAAAGAACACCCACATAAATCTGGAAAAATCATCAACTATAACTAGACCAAAAGAATTTCCACCGAGACTCTTGTAAGAGTTGGGACCAAAGAGATCCATGTGAAGTAGCTTGAGTGGCCTCTTCGTGGTCATGATGTTCTTCACGGGATGCCTTCCTCCAACCTGTTTACCTGCTTGACAAGCACTGCAAAGTCTATCCTTATCAAATATGACATCATTAACTCCAAGGATATGATTCCCCTTAATAAGCTTGTCAAGGTTTTGCATACCAACATGACCTAATCGTCTATGCCATAATCAGCCTTTTGAGGATTTAGCAATGAAGCAAGTTTTAGGTTGAGCCTTTTTAGTGAAATCAACAATGTATAGATCACCTCTACGCACACCAGTAAAGACCATTTTATGATTATCTCGACGAAACACTTGGCAATATACTTCAGCAAATAGAACATTGAAATCGAAATCAGCAAGTCTAGATACTAAAAGTAAGTTGTAACCAAGAGATTCAACGAGCATAACATTTTGTATGGAGCTATCATGTGATATGGCCACCTTACCGAGGCCAACCACCTTACCGAGGACTATCATTATCAGCAAGCTCACGAAACGTGTCTTTATCTCCGGTCATGTGATCGGTACATCCACTATCAAGAACCCATTCCTTTCCTCCTGACATATATCCCCGAAGATTTGCCATAAGACCAAAATATCTCATTGCATCATGAAGATCGAAGTCACTATCATCATCCTCATCATAGTATCCATGTTCAACATCGTCATGTGGTGGATCAAATCCTAGAGAGGGTGATTCATTAGAATGAGTTTGACAATGATCTTGTCTATGAATTCTTATAGCTTCGGAAATAATGTCACTAATAATACCAACATTTCCTTTGGCACGCATAAGGTTTGTAAGCTCAAATAGACGATCACCAAACATAGGATCACTAGTATTCATTTTACTCAAAGCAATAGACTTATGGAGAACTTCATCTAGATTTTTCAAGGAATAATCTGGAAATCGTTCCTCAAGAAATTTCCATATAGTGTAGGCACACTCAAGAGTAGGCAGTTTTATAATCAAGTTTCTAGGCAAGCCTCTAGTGATAAGATTAACAGTTCTAGCATTCCTAATCATGTCAATAGACTCATCAAGGGTAGGATGCATAGGATCAACACAAGGTGCACAAGGACTAGCAATGTACTTGTTCAAATGATATTGATTGAAAATAACAAGCATCTCATTTTTCCACTCATGAAAATACTCTCCATCAAGAATCGGCACTATATGTCTAAGACTCCCCAAAGTAGACTCATCCATCTTCCTCCAATGGTGATTAAACCAAGGCAATGGAGACCAATGCTCTGATACCACTTGTAGGACCATGAGAAGAGGTGTCTAGAGGGAGGGGGGGGGGGTTATTAGACACTAAATACCAAAGTTGCAGTTTTTAAGTTTCTTTAAAGTTTGAGTGGAGTTTAGGCACAAGTTTAACATTCACAACATATAGCAAGCAAGCATGCAAAGAGTATATGAGCAGCGGAAAGTAAAGCATGCAACTTGCAAGAATATAAAGGGAAGGGATTGGAGGATTCAAACACAATTTGAGACACAGATGTTTTTGGTGTGGTTCCGATAGGTGGTGCTATCGTACATCCACGTTGATGGAGACTTGAACCCACGAAGGGTAACGGTTGCGCGAGTCCACGGAGGGCTCCATCCACGAAGGGTCCATGAAGAAGCAACCTTGTCTATTCCACCATGGCCGTCGCCCACGAAGGACTTGCCTCACTAGCGGTAGATCTTCATGAAGTAGGCGATCTCCTTGCCCTTGCAAACTCCTTGGTTCAACTCCACAATCTTTGTCGGAGGCTCCCAAGTGACACCTAGCCAATCTAGGAGACACCACTCGCCAAGAAGTAACAAATGGTGCGTTGATGATGAACTCCTTGCTCTTGTGCTTCAAATGATAGTCTCCCCAACACTCAACTCTCTCTCATAGGATTTGGATCTATTGGAAAGAGGGTTTGAGTGGAAAGCAACTTGGGGAAGGCTAGAGATCAAGATTCATATGGTAGGAATGGAATATCTTGGCCTCAACACATGAGTAGGTAGTTCTCTCTAAGAAATAGGATGCTGGAAGTGTAGGTTCAGTCTGATGGCTCTCTCCACGAATGAAGAGGAGGTGGAGGGGTATATATAGCCTCCACACAAATCTAACCGTTACACACAATCTACCAAACTCGGTGGGACCGAATCGTTAAACTCGGTTAGACCGATTTAGCAAAGAATGTGACCGTTAGGGTTTTCGGTGGGACCGAAATGCAACTCGGTGAGACCGATTCGGTTAGGGTTAGGGCATAACGTAATCTCGGTGAGACCGATTACACAAACTCGGTAGGACCGATTTTGGTAATTAGCTAACCAGAGAGTTGGTCAGGCAAACTCGGTTGGACCGATTATCAAACTCGGTGGGACCGATTTTGATAATAAGTTAGCCAGAGAGTTTGCATTGTAATCTCGATAGTACCGATTGCTCAAACTTGGTGAGACCGATTTTGATAATGGACATACACACAGAGATTACAATCCCATCTCGGTGAGACCGAGATCCCTATCGGTGAGACCGATTTGCCTAGGGTTTGTGGCAGTGGCTAAGACATCCAAACTCGGTGGCGCCGGATAGAAAGAATCAGTGGGGCCGATTTTGACTTTAGGTCTAGGATATATGTGGATGTGAGAAAGTGGTTGAGGGTTTTTGGAGCATATCACTAAGCACATGAAGCAAGAGGCTCATTAAGCAACACCTCGTCCCTCCTTGATAGTATTGGCTTTTCCTATAGACTCAATGTGATCTTGGATCACTGAAATGTAAAATAAAGAGTCTTGAGCTTGAAGCTTGAGCCAATCCTTTGTCCTTAGCATCTTGAAGGAGTTCCCACATCCTTTAGTCCATGCCACTCCATTGTTGAACTTATCTGAAACATACTAGATAAAAGTGTTAGTCCAACAAGAGATATGTTGTCATTAATTACCAAAACCACCTAGGGAGCACTTGTGCTTTCAATCTCCCCCTTTTTGGTAATTGATGGCAACATACATCAAAGCTTTAGATAAAGATATAAAGAGTAGCAAGTAAAGCTTTGGAAAGACATGTAACAAGCATATGCTCCCCCTACATGTATGTAATCATGTGAATATGAAATATAGAAGCATGTGATATCATAACCATGATAGAGCAGGCAATGTGTTACATGTATCTTGGCCATATGCATCAGAGCAAAAAAAATATTAAAGGAAATACCTTCATGCCCATGAGTCCTTCTTGCAAATAGTATGTACATCAGCAAGAATTCCTCATACACATGATTGTGATGCATATACTTACCTTGTAGTCTTGGGTTGGCTTAGGATGATAGAATGAACCTTCGTAAACAAGGTTAGATAACACAGAAGCATCTACTAGCCAGAGCAAACAAAAGACACGCAAGAATACCAAGACTGGGATGACATATAGAGAGTGAGCACTTCGGGACCCCAAATTTGAGTAATGGTCCAAGAGCCGGGCCAGAATCGGCCAAAACTGCGATTGTTGATGACTGACATGTAAGCACCTTGGGGTTTGACAACCATGGAAATCGCTTTGGGACCCCAAACTGTGAGTAATAGTCCATGAAATGGGTCAGAATCGACAAAAACCGCGAGTGTTGATGACTGACACGTAAAAGCACACCGGGGTTCGTCAATCGTGGAAATCATTTCGGGACCCCAAAACACTGAGTAATAGTCCAAGAAACGGGCGAGAATCGGCCAAAACTACGATTGTTGGTGACCGACACGTAAGTGCACCTTGGGGTTTACCAACCTTGGAAATTGCTTTGGGATCCCAACACAGTGAGTAATAGTCCATCAAATGGGCCAGGATCGACAAAAACCGCGAGTCTTGATGACCGACACGTAAACGCACACCGGGGTTCGTCAATCATGGAAATCGCACCAGGACCCCAAAACAGTGAGTAATAGTCCAAGAAACTTTGATTGTCGATTACCGACACGTTACGCACCTTGGGTTCAACAACTTTGGAAATCGCTTCGGGACCCCAAAACTGAGTAATAGTCCAAGAAACGGGCTAGAATCGACCAAAACTGCGATTGTTGATGATCGACACATAAGCGCACCTTGGGGTTCAACAACCTTGGAAATCGCTTTCGGACCCCCAAACGGTGAGTAATAGTCCATGAAACGGGCCAGAATCGACAAAAACCGCGAGTCTTGATGACCGACACGTAAATGCATCACGGAGTTCGTTAATCGTGGAAATCACTCCGGGACCACAAAATAGTGAGTAATATTCCACGAAATGGGCCAGAATCGGCCAAAACTATGAGTGTTGTTGACCGTCACGTAAACGCACCTCACGTTCGTCAATCGTGGAAATCACTCCGGGACCCCAAAACTAAGTAATGGTCCAAGAAATGGGCAAGAATCGGCCCAAACTGCGATTGTTGATGACTGACACGTAAGTACCTTGGGGTTTGACAACCATGGAAATTCCTTTGGGATCCCAAACTGTGAGTAATAGTCCATGAAATGGGTCAGAATCGACAAAAACCGCGAGTGTTTATGATTGACACGTAAACGCACACCGGGGTTCGTCAATCGTGGAAATCACTCCGGGTCCCCAAAACAGTGAGTAATAGTCCATATACGGGCCAGAATCACCCAAACTGCGAGTCTTGATGACCAACACGTAAGCACACCTTGGGATTGACAACCGGAATTTGCTTTGGGACCAGAAAACGGTGAGTAATAGTACACGAAACGGGTCAGAATTGACAAAAACCGCGAGTGTTGATGACCTACACGTAAACGCACCCCTGGGTTCGTTAATCGTGGAAATCACTCAGGGATCACAAAATAGTGAGTAATATTCCAGGAAATGGGCCAGAATCGGCCAAAACTATGAGTGTTGATGACCGACACGTCAAGGACCTTGGGGTTCATTAATCGTGGAAATCACTCGGGACCCCAAAACAGTGAGTAATAGTCCATGAAACGGGCCAGAATCGGCCAAAACTGTGAGTGTTGATGACCCACAAGTAAGCACACCTTGGGGTTCAACAACTATGGAAATCACTTCAAGACCCCGAAACTGTGAGTAATAGTCCATGAAACAGGTCAGAATTGGCCAAAACTATGAGTGTTGATGACCGACACGTAAACGCACCTCGGGGTTCGTCAATCGTGGAAATCACTCCGGGACCCCAAATTTGAGTAATGGTCCAAGAAACGGGCCAGAATCAGCCAAAACTGCGATCGTTGATGACTGACACGTAAGCACCTTGGGGTTTGACAACCATGGAAATCGCTTTGGGACACCAAACTATGAGTAATAGTCCATGAAATGGGTTAGAATCGACAAAAACCGTGAGTGCTGATGACTGACATGTAAACGCACACCAGGGTTCGTCAATCATGGAAATCACTTCGGGACCCCAAAACAGTGAGTAATAGTCCAAGAAACGGGCGAGAATCAGCCAAAACTGCGATTGTTGATGACCGACACATAAGCGCACCTTGGGGTTTAACAACCTTGGAAATCGCTTTGGGACCCCAACACGGTGAGTAATAGTCCATGAAACAGGTCAGGATCGACAAAAACCGCGAGTCTTGATGACCGACACGTAAACGCACACCGGGGTTCGTCAATCGTGGAAATCACTCCGGGACCCCAATACAATGAGTAATAGTCCATATACGGGCCAGAATCGGCCCAAACTGCGAGTCTTTATGACCGACACGTAAGCGCACCTTAGGGTTCAACAACCTTGGAAATCGCTTTGGGACCCCAAAATGGTGAGTAGTAGTCCATGAAACGGGTCAGAATCGACAAAAACTGAGAGTCTTGATGACCGACACGTAAACGCACACCGGGGTTCGTCAATCGTGAAAATCACTTCGGGGCCCCAATACAGTGAGTAATAGTCCATATACGGGCCAGAATCGGCCCAAACTGCGAGTGTTGATGACCAACATGTAAGCACAGCTTGGGGTGTGACAACCATGGAAATTGCTTTGGGACCAGACAACGGTGAGTAAACGCACCTCGGGTTCGTCAATCATGGAAATCATTCAGAGACCCCAAAACTAAGTAATGGTCCAAGAAACGGGCCAGAGTCGGCCCAAACTGCGATTGTTGATGATTGACACGTAAGCACCTTGGGGTTTGACAACCATGGAAATCCCTTTGGGATCCCAAACTATGAGTAATAGTCCATGAAATGGGTCAGAATCGACATAAACAGTGAGTGTTGATGACTGACACGTAAACACACACCGGGGTTCGTCAATCATGGAAATCACTCCGGGACCCCAAAACAATGAGTAATAGTCCAAGAAATGGGCCAGAATCGGCCAAAACTATGATTGTTGGTGACCGACACGTTAGCGCACCTTGGGGTTCAACAACTTTGGAAATCGCTTCGGGACCCCAAACCTGAGTAATAGTCTAAGTAACGGGCCAGAATCGGCCATAACTGCAATTGTTGATGACCAACACGTAAGCGCACGTTAGGGTTGAACAACCATGCAAATCGCTTTGGGACCCCAAAACGGTAAGTAATAGTCCATGAAACGGGTCAGAATGGACAAAAACTGCGAGTCTTGATGACCGACACGTAAATGCACATAGGGTTTCGTCAATCATGGAAATCACTCCGGGACCCCAATACAGTGAGTAATAGGCCATATACGGGCAAGAACCGGCCCAAACTGCGAGTCTCGATGACAAACACGTAAGCACACCTTGGGGTTCGATAACTATGGAAATTGCTTTGGGACCAGAAAATGGTGAGTAATAGTACGCGAAACGGGCCAAAATCGACAAAAACCGCGAGTGTTGATGACCGACACGTAAACGCAACATGGGGTTCGTTATTCGTGGAAATCACTCCGGGACCACGAAATAATGAGTAATATTACACGTAATGGGCCAGAATTGGCCAAATCTATCAGTGTTGATAACGGCACGTCAAGCACCTCGGGGTTCATTAATCGTGGAAATCACTCGGGACCCCAAAACAATGAGTAATAGTCGATGAAACGGGCCAGAATCGGCCAAAACTATGAGCGTTGATGACCGACAGGCAAGCGCACCTTGGGGTTCAACAACTATGGTAGTCGCTTCGGGACTCCAAAACGATGAGTAATAGTCCATGAAACAGGTCAGAATTGGCCAAAACTGTGAGTGTTGATGACAGACAGATAAACGCACCCCAGGGAACGTCAATCATGGAAATCGCTCCGGGACCCCAAAACGGTGAATAATAGTGCACGAAACGAACCAGAATCAGCCAAAATTATGAGTGTTGATGACCGACACGTAAACACACCTCGGGGTTCGTCAATCGTGCAAATCACTCCGAGACCCCAAAACTGAGTATTAGTCCAACCAACGGGCCAGAATCGGCCCAAACTACAATTGCTGATGACTAACACGTAAGCACCTTTGGGTTTGACAACCATGGAAATCGCTTTGGGACCCCAAACTATGAGTAATAGTCCATGAAATGGGTCAGAATCAACAAAAACCGTGAGTGTTGATGACTGACACGTAAACGCACACCGGAGTTTGTCAATCGTGGAAATCACACCGGGACCCCAAAATATTGAGTAATAGTCCAACAAACGGGCCAAAACAGACCAAAACTGTGATTGTTGATGACCGACACCTTAGCGCACCTTGGGGTTCAACAACTTTGGAAATCGCTTCGGGATCCCCAAACTAAGTAATAGTCCAATAAACATGCCAGGATTGACCAAAACTGCGATTGTTGTTGACCGACACGTAAGCGTACCTTGGGGTTCAACAACCTTGGAAATCGCTTTGGGACCCCAAAATGGTGAGTAATAGTCCATTCAATGGGTCAGACTCGACAAAAACCGCGAGTCATGATGACTGACACGTAAACACACATCGGTGTTCGTTAATCCTGGAAATCAGTCCGGGACCCCAAAATAGTGAGTGATAGTCCATATACGGGCAAGAATCGGCGCAAACTGCGAGTCTTGACGACCAACACATAAGCACACCTTGGGGTTCGACAACCATGGAAATCGCTTTGGGACCATAAGACGGTGAGTAATAGTACACAGAACGGGTCAGAATCGACAAAAACTGCGAGTGTTGATGACCGACACGTAAACACACCCCGAGCTTCGTTAATCATGCAAATCACTCCGGGACCACAAAACAATGAGTAATATTCCACAAAATGGTCCAGAATCGGCCGAAACTATGAGTGTTGATGACCGACACATCAAGCACCTCGGGGTTCATTAATTGTGGAAATCACTCCGGACCCCTAAACAGTGAGTAATAGTCCATGAAACGGGCCAAAATCGTCAAAACTGTGAGTGTTGATGACTGACGCGTAAGTGCACCTTGGGGTTCAAAAACTATGGAAATCATTTCGGGGGCCCAAAACGGTGAGTAATAGTCCATGAAACAGGTCAGAATTGGCCAAAACTGTGAGTGTTGATGTAATAGTCCATGTAACGCACCCCGGGGATCGTTAATCATGGAAATCACTCCGATACCACAAAACGGTGAGTAATAGTGCAGAAAACGGACCAGAATCGGCCAAAATTGTGAGTGTTGATGACCAACACGTAAACGCACCTCGGGCTTCGTCAATCGTGGAAATCACTCCGGGGCCCCAAAACTGAGTAATAGCCCAAGAAATGGGACAGAATGGGCCCAAACTGCGATTGTTGATGACTGACACGTAAGCACCTTGGGGTTTGACAACCATGGAAATCACTTTGGGACCCCAAACTATGAGTAATAGTCCATGAAATGGGTCAGAATCGACAAAAACCGCGAGTGTTGATGACTGATACGTTAATGCACACCGGGGTTCGTCAATCATGGAAATCACTCCGGGACCCCAAAATAGTGAGTAATACTCCAAGAAATGGGCCAGAATCGGCCAAAACTGTGATTGTTGATGACCGACATGTTAGCGCACCTTGGGGTTCAACAACTTTGGAAATCACTTTTGGGACCCCTATACTGAGTTATAGTCCATGAAACGGGCCAGAATCGGCCAAAACTGCGATTGTTGATGACCGAGACGTAAGCGCACCTTGGGGTTCAACAACTTTGGAAATCGCTTTGGGACCCCAAAACAGTGAGTAATAGTCCATGAAACGGGTCAGAATCGACAAAAACCGCGAGTCTTGATGACCGACACGCAAACGCACATCGGGGTTCGTTAATCATGGAAATCACTCCGGGACCACAATACAGTGAGTAATAGTCCATATACGGGCCAAAATCGGCCCAAGCTGTGAGTGATGATGACCAACACGTAAGCACACCTTGGGGTTCGACAACCATGAAAATCGCTTTGGGACCACAAAACGGTGAGTAATAATACGCGAAACGGGTTAGAATTGACAAAAACCGCGAGTGTTGATGACCGACACTTAAAGGCACCCCGGGGTTCGTTAATCATCGAAATCACTCCAGGACCACAAAACAGTGAGTAATATTCCATGAAATGGGCCAGAATCGGCCAAAACTATGAGTGTTGATGATAGACATGTCAAGCACCTCGGGGTTCATTAATCGTGGAAATCAGTCAGGACCCCAAAACAGTGAGTAGTAGTCCATGAAACGAGCGAGAACCGGCCAAAACTATGAGTGTTGATGACTGACACGTAAGCGCACCTTGGGGTTCAACAACTATGGAAATCGCTTTGGGACCCTAAAACGGTGAGTAATTGTCCATGAAACAGGTCAGAATTGGCCAAAACTGTGAGTGTTGACGACAGACACGTAAACGCACCCCGGGGATCGGCAATCGTGGAAATCACTTTGAGACCACAAAACAATGAGTAATAGCCCATGAAACGGGCCATAATCGGCCACAATCGTGAGTATTGATGACCAACACGTAAACGCACCCCGAGGTTCGTTAATCATGGAAATCACTCCAGTACCAAAGAATAAAGAATAATATTCCACAAAACGGGCCAGAATCGGCCAAAACCTTGAGTGTTGATGACGGACACGTAAACGCACCCCGGGGTTCGTTAGTCGTGGAGATCACTCCGGGACCACAAAACAGTGAGTAATATTCAACGAAAAGGGCCAGAATCAGCCAAAACTATGAGTGTTGATGACTATTGGGGATATTACTATTAGGTATGACCTGCCCTGGAGGTGCCGGGTTATACCTATGACGATTCATGAAGCCCAAGACGATGCTTGAAGATTGCGGTTCAGTTCAGGGCCCAATGCCCAAAGGCAACTTAAAGCCCATAGAGATAAACCGCCATATGTATATAACCTCTATTGTAAGGCAAGAATAGAGAGAGACCGAGCCGGACATTGTTTATGAGCCGACCGGGACTCTGTGAGCCGCTGGGCGTCGACCTTTGTATATAAAGGGACGTCCCGGCGGTGGTTCAGGACAAGTAAGAATAGATCGAGAACTAGGTCAAGCGGATTCGCTCCCTGGTAATCGAGACATAAGCAATCCCACTCAAAACTGGATCGTAGGCTTTTACCTTCACCACAAGGGGCCAAACCAGTATCAACTCGTGTCCTTTGTCCCGATTAACCCCTTTAAGCTTCCTAGTTGCGATGGCTCCATGACTAAGTCCTTTCACTAGGAGATCTTACGTGACAATTCCACGACAGTTGGCGCCTGCCGTGGGGCTCGCGCATGGTGGATTTGAGTTCTTGAAGTGTAGCTTCAAAGGGCTCAAGGGATACGCTGTGGGACGGAAGACCAGGAGTCTTCATGGTAAACTCTACATCAACGATGCAGGCTAGGGCCCCGACGCCGGCTCAATTGAGTACGGGTACCGAGTCCCCTTCGGTGGAATCCTCATCTTCATCGGCAAGGTCGGCGAGCCGGGCCCTAAGCCGGACATCTGCACCGACATCATTGAGACGGCTCAGTGTGCGAGACCCGCCCGACTCAGCCTGTCGTGAAGCATGCCTTCGTGGGATGCATCCATGGAGGGGATTTTTCTAAAGGATCTATGTGTGGCGGTGAGAGGGCCATCTGTTCTGATGGTGAGTCATCCACGGGTGAGACCGATTTGTTATACCTATTGCAAGACGGTTGGCTCAGGGGCTGTTCCGATGGCAGTAGTATTCTGGACCCCTTTGAGCTGTCGAGCAAAGTTGGGATCTCCATGGCTGGCACGCAACCCGGTCAAAACTCTATGGCTGCGGCATCGGTAACCTTCGGGTCAGCTGCAGCTGGCGCAGGAGGCCTTGCACGCCCACCGGCTCAGATGCTGATGGATCTCATGGATAAGATGACATCTCTATTAACCACCATGGTTAACCCGGCGGATCAAGCTCAACATGATGTGGAAGTAGTGCAACTAAAGCAGGATATAGTGCAAGCGAAGGAAGACCTGGCGGCGGAAGACGCCAGGATGACCGCAGAGCGGGCGGCTCTAGACGCTCAAGCTCAGCGGATTCAGTCACAGGCTTTCCAGCATACGATGGATCAGAACACGTCGAATGAGGTCATGAGGAGAAGGTACCAGAAGACTCAATTCCGTCTGCCTCCGGTGTATGATCCAAGAAACCTCTTTGGCACACCCGGTACAGGGCCCAGTGACCCGTCGGAGGTAAACCGGTTGGCAATGCTCGGAGCTGGGACGCCGGTTCAGCCACGAGGGATGAAGCCTCCATGTCTGAATACTGCTCCGCGTCACTATGTGCCGACACCACCGGGTGATTATTCTAACCCTTTTGGAGAACATGATCATGGCGGCAGCACGACTGGCGGCTCTCCTGACGGTTGGTGACTCATCGGCGGCAGTTGAAACACAGGGTCAGAGAACTTCTTCAGATGGCTTTGGCACAGCAGGAGACATATTATTATAGTCAAGACAGGATTCACTCGACCCCTCGCGCAAGCCGAAGCCTGAGCTATAATAGGCACATGGATTCAACGGACATTTCAAGCAACACCCGGCGGCATGATCAGCCGCGCGGGCATGACCCGACACGCGATGGAGTTCTTAACGTGCGTAATCAGGATAGAGTGCGTCAGCAAATTGAGCATGCGGTTCAGCAGGTAGGTCAGCTAGCGGCTCAACTGGAGGCTGAGATGGCCGCTTAGCCGGCGGCTTACCAACCCCTGCCGGTTTATCCGATGACTTCAATTCAGGCAGGCTTGACCACTAGGACCAACGGCATACCCTGTTGGGTGCCGGCTCTGCGTAACGAGCATTTTCCCAAGGATTTCAAGGGGCCTCGAAAGGTGCCTAATTACATGGCCCACTTACAACCTGGGGCATGGATTGAAAGCTATGAGATGGCCATGGAGCTACTGGAAGTTAGTGACGCTGAAATGGCCAAGTACTTCACCATAATGTTGGATGGAATGGCCCGCACTTGGTTGAAGGGGCTGCCGCCTAATTCCATTAGTTCATGGGCAGAGTTAAAGGAGAGGTATGTTCAGAACTTTAAAGACACATGCAAGCAACCCATGTCTATTGTGGACTTGACTAATTGCAGGCAAGAGGAGGGTGAGTCCACGACCCATTGGGTGCGCCGGGTCAAAGCCATAATACGTTCATCTGATAAGATGGATGCCGGCTCTGCAGTCTTAATGTTGGAGAAAAATTTCCATTTTGAGCCTCTGAAACAGAAGCTGGGGCGGCTCAAGCGCGATTGTTATGACATGGGCTAGCTGATGGCGCCTCTAGTCAAATACGCCGACTCTGATAGTACCAAGGATCCCGTGTTTGATGATGAGAAGACAGGGAAGGGAAAGAAGAGCAGTAACGCCAAGGGTCCTCAGCATAACCTGGCAAATCAAGGAGGCAACAATAAACGTAAGGCTGATGGTAGCTCGGAGTTTGTGGCTAACACCAATGCACAGGGCAACAATCAACGTCGTAAGGGGAGACCACCTCCTTGGTACGGCGGGTCAGGCCCCACTCTTAAGCAGTTGATAAATGAGCCTTGTCAAGGCATGGTACTCAGCACAAACCAGCCACTCATCTATGGAAGGATTGCACAATCATGAAGGATTTCAAGAATTCTAACATGTTTGACGGCAATAATGGGCCAGGTGGCGGCGATTTTCATGGCCCGGGTTATGGAGGTGGCGGCTCCAGTTCCGGTTTTCGGGGCCACCAAAATAACCAGGGTGGATATAATCAAGGCAACCATCAATCTGGCCAGGCGGGTCAGCAGCAGCAGCAATCCGGGTATCAAAGTCATTCAAAGCAGTTGTGCAGTGGGCAATATCATGTTTTTGCCACAAGTTTGTGCAAACGGGACCAGAAGCTTCACAAGAGGGCGGTGAACGCCATTGAGCCGGCAGTGCACTAGTACTTGCGATGGTCTTTGCAACACATTATGTGGAGTCGGGTGGATCACCCGCCCCGGGTTGATAACCCGGGTCACCTAGCTTTGGTGGTGGCACCTCAAGTTGGTGGTTACAAGTTTACTAAGGTACTCACGGATGGAGGCAGCAGCATTAATATCCTTTAATATGAAACCTTCCGTCGTATGGGGTTAACCGATGAGATTCTTAAGCAGTCCAATACTGTCTTCCATGGTGTGGTTCCTAGTAAGTCGGCGTATCCAGATGGTAAGATTGAACTGGAGGTAGCCTTTGGAGATGAGCATGATTCCAGGGCTAAGAAGTTAACTTTTGAAGTGGTCAAAATCTAGAGCCTGTATCATGCTCTGTTTGGACAGCCGGCTTATGCCAAGTTCATGGCATGGCCATGTTATGTTTATCTGCAGCTCAAAATGCCGGGTTACATGGGAACCATCACGGTTCATGGCAGTTGGAAGGTGGCCTTGGAATGTGAAGAGGGAGACGCGGCTTATGCTGAGTCGGTCTGTGCAGCAGAAGAGTTGAAGTTTTACAAATATAATGTTGATCCGGCTGATATGACATCTTTGAAGAAGCCCACTATGGAGCATGACCCTGTGATGAAGTTTAAATCGGTCGATGACACCAAGCTTGTTGATTTTGTTCCTGGCGACTCATCCAAGCAGTTTAGTATCAGTGCTAATCTGGATCCTAAATAGGAAAGCATGCTCATCGAGTTCATCTATGAGAATCGGGACATCTTTTCATGGAAACCTTCTGACATGCCGGGTGTACCGAGAGAACTCGCTGAGCACACTCTTAATACTGACCCTAAATTCAAGCCGGTCAAGCAGTTTCTCCGGTGGTTCAATGAGGAGAGGCTCATTGGCGAGGAGGTGCACCGGCTCTTAGCAGCTGGATTCATTATCGAAGTGTTTCATCCTGAGTGGTTGGCTAACCCGGTGCTAGTGCTCAAGAAGAATGGCACTTGGCGTATGTGTGTGGATTACATGGATTTCAACAAGGCTTGTCCGGCTGATCCTTTTGCTCTCCCTCGTATTGATCAAATTATTGATGCTACAGCGGGTTGTGAACGTTTGAGTTTTTTGGATGCTTATTCTGGTTATCATCAGATCAAGATGGTACTTAAGGACCAGGAGAAAACATCTTTTATTTCTCCTTTTGGAGGCTTTTGCTATGTGTCTATGCCTTTTGGGCTCAAGAGTGCCCAGGCGATTTATCAGTGCTGTGTGCAGAATTGTCTTCATACTCAGATTGGGCGTAATGTTCATGCTTATGTGGATGATATTGTGGTGAAATTCAGAGAGAAGGAAACCCTGATAAATGACTTAAGGGAGACCTTTGATAATCTACAGGTCTACAATATGATGCTTAACCCGGCCAAGTGTGTCTTTGATGTGCCAGCAGGCAAGCTCTTGGGATTTCTGGTTTCAAATAGAGGCATTGAGGCTAACCCAGAGAAGATCAAGGCTATTACCTCTTTGGCTAAGCCCAAGTGTATCAATGATGTTCAACGATTGGCGGGTTGTATTGCTGCTTTAAGCCGGTTCATAAACCGGTTAGGTGAGAAGGCCATACCGGTGTATTAGATGATGAAGAAGACATACGACTTTGTCTGGAGTGATGCTGCTAATCCTGCCTTTGAGGATTTGAAGAGACAGCTAGCTGAGCCACCGGTCCTTGCTGCTCCCATTGATAAGGAGCCATTATTGTTATATGTGGCTGCTAACACACGTGTTGTAAGTGTGGCCATTGTGGTGGAGCGCAAGGAGGCTGGCAAGGAATATCCGGTTCAACGGCCGGTTTACTACATCAGTGAGATGCTTATTGAGTCCAAGCAAAGATATCCACATTGGCAGAACCTCGTTTATGGAGTGTTTATGGCAAGCCGGAATCTTAAGCAATATTTCCTGGGTCATCCCATCATTGTGGTCAGTTCTGCTCCTTTAGGAGATATCATTCAAAACAGAAAAGCCACAGGACGAGCCGCCAAGTGGGCCATTGAACTTGGGCCTCATGATTTAAAGTATATGCCAAGCACTGCCATCAAGTCTCAAGCACTAGTGGACTTCATCAATGATTGGACGGAGCTACAGATGCCTGAAGAAAAGCCGAACAACACATATTGGAATATTCATTTTGATGGGTCCACTTAATTGGAGGGCTCGGGGGCTGGAGTTGTTTTAGCTTCCCCTCGAGGTGATAAATTTTGTTATGTGCTAAGGTTAATGTTTCCTTGTACTAATAATGCAACTGAGTATGAGTCCTTGCTCCATGGTCTTCGGATGGCTAAGGAGATGAGCTTAAGCCGGGTAAGGTGCTTTGGCGACTCAGATTTGGTGGCTCAGCAAGTCTCAAACAAGTGGAATTCCAAGGATCCGCTCATGGCGGCTTATCTCCGTGAAGTTGACGTTGTTGCTGGACACTTCAAGGGTTATCAAGTGGAGCATATTGATCACAGAAAGAATGAGGTGGCTGATGCGTTAAGCCAGCTAGGGTCTCAGCGTAAGGCGGTGCCACCTAATACCTTTTTGGATATTCTGCATAACCCTTCTGTCAAGTTGCCTACAGAGGAAGACTTGGTTGTTCCTGACCCGGAGGCACAATTGGCGGCGGCTCTTCACGTCATCCCAGATTGGACAGTGCCGTATTTGGCTTACATGACCTTGGGTGAGTTGCGCGAGGACAAAACCTTGGCCAGACAGATAACCAGGCGGTCTAAGTCAATGACGATTACTAATGGTGATTGCATCATCGCAGTGTCACTAGGGCGTTTAAACACTGTGTATCTCCCGAGGAAGGACAAGAAATTCTTCGTGAGATTCATGAAGGAGATTGTGGCCATCATGCCGGTTCAAAGTCCCTTGTGGCTAAGGCTTTTCGTCATGTATTTTATAGGCTGAAGTCTCACGCTGATGCGGAAGATCAAGTTAGTAAGTGTGATGGTTGTCAGAAATTCTCATGACGAGCTCATGTGCCGGCTCAAGAATTGAGGATGATTCCAATTACTTGGCCGTTTGCAGTCTGGGGACTCGACATGGTTGGGTCTTTCAAAAGGTCCAAAGATAAAAAGACCCACCTATTGGTGGCGGTTGATAAATTCACAAAGTGGGTTGAGGCAGAGCCAGTTAGTAAGTGCGACGCAGCCACAACGGTTCAATTCATCAAAAAGGTGATCTTTCATTTTGGCTTTCCACACAACATTATAACTGACAATGGTACAAATTTGTCTAAGGGTGCCATGGAGGAGTTCTATCAATGTGCGCATATCCGGCTTGATGTTTCATCAGTAGCTCACCCTCAATCCAATGGTCAAGCTAAAAGAGCCAATCAAGAAATCTTGAAGGGCATCAAACCCCGGCTTATGGTACCTTTGCAATGGATGCCAGGTTGTTGAGTGTAGGAGTTACCTTCTGTGATATGGAGCATCAATACTACCCCCAATAGGTCTACGGCTTACACGCCTTTCTTCATGGTTTATGAAGCAAAGGTGGTTCTACCTAGTGACATCCGTCATGACTCACCCCGTGTGGTGTCTTACGTTGAAGATGACAACGAACAAGCCCGTCATGATGCACTTGATCTGTTAGATGAATAGCGTGACTTGGCAGCAGCCCGCTCGGTGATTTACCAGCAGGACCTGCACCGTTATCACAGCCGCCGGGTTAAGTCCAGAACCTTTCAAGAAGGCGATTTGGTGCTCCGGCTCATCTAGGATCAAACTGTTGCACACAAGTTATACCCACCTTGGGAAGGGCCTTTTGTGGTCAGCAAGAACTTAAACAACGGGTCATACTGCCTTATCGATGTTCAAGAGCACAAAGACTTACGTAAGTCGGAGGAAGAGACCCGCTAGCCGTGGAATATCGCTCATCTTCGGCCTTACTACACTTGAGCCACCGGCTCTCATGATGTACATATTTTGACGATGTATATATTATGATAAGTAATAAAGCAGGACCTTTGTCCTTTTCATCTTCAATAATCATATGTCTTCATCATTATAATTTCAAATGATCAATTGGGGGATGATCGTATTCAAATCTAGCTTAACCCTCTTGGTCCTGCTCATGATCGTATTCGAATATGGCCGTTAAACCTTATGATCACTAGGGGGCTTCCTATTCGAACATAGGTCGTATTCGAACCAAAGAGAACATAGCTGTCGGTACCCTCTTGATCGGCACAATGCTAAACTCAGTAGGGGGCTTCTTGATCATATTCGAATCATAGCTTAACCCCTTTCGGGTTCGACTTTGATCGTATTCGAACCAGAGTAGTTAAAAAACTCTCAAGGTCATTTGGGGGCTTCCTGTTCAAACATAGGTCGTATTCGAACAAAGGATAACATAGCTGTCGGTACCCTCTTTATTAACGCAACACCAAAGCCACTGGGGGCTACATGATCGTATTCGAATCCTAGCTTAACCCCTTTGGAACATTTTACTGATCGTATTCGAATCAGAAGCCTCGATTTTTTTCTCTTTTGCTTAAGTTTTTGAAAGCAATCTTTGATTTTGTCTTGAGACTTTTTTGTTCAGATCTAAGTATAAGTGTGGTTTAAATTTATCCCGGCTTGGTTTTGGACGATAAGTCGCCAACATACGACAAACATCATACATTTGGAAGAGAGTGGCTTCTAAAGATTCGGTTATCACCCTTATTGTTTAGGTCATATAGACCGGCAGTGTAAATTCAAAATCACAGGTATGATATTATAGTTATGTTTCAAAGTTATAACTCATAACAGGCTTATCTGTGATTCTTTTTTCCATATTAATGGTTAAGATATTATGACCCACCTTGCGGTAAGCCACCAAGGTCTCTTGTGATCTATTTTTGTGTGTAGGACAAGTTCAAAGACTTTCTTATGCATAAGGAAAACAAATGATAAATATAAAAAGGGGCGGATATAAGACGACGGTTTAACAGGTATGAGCTCCAAAGCATGCACGATGCCATGACAAAGCAAAGCCATTTCTACCCTATTACATGACTCCTCGAGTCCAAATGTTTATATTGTTTTTTCAGTAGGCTACAAATATGAGCCGCCCGGCGGATCAATTCTCTTGTTGACCTGAAGCTTCCAGATCAGCCCTCTCCACTCCTTTGTCCTGTTCCCGGTCCTGGAAGGTTGATGATGACCAGTCAATGCCATTCAGAGCTTCAAATTCAGCTTCATCAATTAGTCCGGCCGGGTCAACTTCAGGGGCGAAGGTATGCTTACGAATTGGTGGGATCATGCTTGTCACTTTATAATGTGGCGTCGGGATCCTCCGGTTTTCTGCATCATAACCCGGCTGGTACCTAGTGAGATCCGCCTCATCAGCAATCAGGGTGGCCACATGGCGTATTTCCTTCACACAAGCGGCGAAGTCCTCCTGTTCAAATGAGGTGCCATCTTGCTTGAGGCTTGGATACCCAATGTCGATGTCGACGGGTCTAATTCTGGTAGCCAAGCTTTGGCCCGGCTTAAGGCGGCCACGGCTCCGGCTCTTGTAGACGATCGCCTTAATTTGTTGACTCGCTGGGGCAGCACTGAAAGCTTCTTTAGCACATCCACCAGGAGTATGGGGATTCTGTTTGATAGGGCAACTATGGCTAAGGCACGCTGAGATCCCGTGTAAAGTTGTTCCACAAGTGAATAAACCGCCTTCAGCTTCACCAACATGTCTTGATTGAGATTTGAGCTCCTGGGGCCTGCATAACATTATCAGGTGAGTTAATGGTGGTTCATATGATCATGACAAAAACTCAATATTTAACACTTACAGGGCTACACAAGTACAATATTCTACACAAGCATGTGAAGGACTGGCTCATTCATTTTGATTAAACCGGCCCTTGGGGACTATGGATTAAGCCGGATTTTTTACAGGTTTGACCAAGGAATATTACTAATGCTTATATGTTTGTTCTAAGTGTACAACATATTCATTATAAGCAATAGACTTGGGGGCTGGCATAGTAAGGATGATTTAGTAAAGGGAAGAGTTAATACCTCAAATTTCTAGTGCATTCGCTTCACCATATCAACTTCGAGGTCACGGCTGCTATTCACTTGGCTCAGATAGCCAGAGAAAACTTCCCCAATGCTCATATGAGTATAATTAGCAATGTCAAATCTGACCTTGCGGCGGCTCAGGTGCTCCTCCTTGGCAGAGCACTTGGCGAGCATAGTGGGTCTCCCCGGCTCAGTATACCCGGTTTAAGTAATTTCCACATCAGCATCTTGAGGGTCGTCTGCCTTGGCCGGGCTAGGGACTTCAGGATTTTCAGAGCCGTCAGCGGTTTGCTCCACAGGCGGGTCAACAGTCGATGCTGACGTGTCATGAGCCGGTTGAAGTGGCAGCTTAGGAATAGATGCGTCAGGCACGGCCATCTGGAGTTCCTGCTCGTGGTCAGTTGGCTTTTCGGCCGGCTTATTCTTCTTCACCCTCTTGTTGGGTTTTGCTTTTCCACTACATAAGATCAAAAAGGTTAGTACAAGTATAACGAATTGAACTGAATACAGGATAAATAAATCATCATTACCCTAGAGTAGTCTTAAAAGCCGGCAGGTTGGACTGGGTTGAGTCGCCGGACAAAGGTGAAGTTTCCTGGTAATTCGAATCAGAAGAGTTGAGTGGTTGACGAGTGAGACCCGCCAAAGGATAAAAGGGATTTAAGTCAGAGGAGACCTCGTTCCAACGCTTCCTCAGTGTATTGGGTAAGCCGGAGGAGAGCTCCGCATCTTTGCTGGTCCGGGTCTGCCTCCGGCTGTCATGGATCTGTCGCTTCAAAAGAAATTGAGGATCTTAATAAGCTAAGGGATGTGAAAATCTTACTTTCCGGGTTACTCTTCGGATTTTTTGTCTTGGCAAAGGCTCTCAGTCGGAGGAAATAATAGTTACCTCTTCATCTACCCGATGACTTGTTCCCGTGTCATCCTGATCATAATCAGTATCAATAAGGTGATTAAAAAATGAGCCATGACAGTCAAGGGCTACCTCTGACTCAGAAGAGTCCTCTAGTTGAAACAGTTCAGAAGTGCTAGCCTTTTTCCTCTTTTCTTTGCGGTGCCTTTCCTGGCGGCTCTCTTGGCCTTCCTGGCTCTCTTCGCAGCCTCATGGTCATACTTTGTCTTCCAAAATTTATCATCAGCCTGTGAAAGTCAGTAAAAGTTTGAGTACAGACAAAACTTCAAGGATGAAGGTAATTTACTCAGTTTTGGCGGCTTACCGCTGGAGCCGGGTTAGCTTTGCAGAAAGGGCTTAAGCCCACCTTACCACAATCTTCTAGGCTTTCATTCAAGAGTGTCTTTGTCGTATCATTAAAGACATCATCAGGTAAATCGTCAGGGCTCTGCCGCAGAGGGTCATTCTTCTTGCCTGTGTAAGTGCACATTAACTTGGCGCGTCGGCTCAATGGGTTGACCCGCCATGCGACCCAGCACCGGACCAGATCAATGCCATTTAAGCCATTCCCTAGCAGTGCTTTGATTTTTGCAAGGGTGGGGCGAGCGTCTGGCGTTCAGCAGTTGTCACCTTGTCAGGAAGCGGATGATCAGAATCAAGGTGTATGGCGCGAAAGTCGGGCAGAGGGTTCTCATCAGCCGGAGAAGTGTCTTGGCAATAGAACCATGTCTGGTTCCATTCTTTGGGGTGCCTTGGTGGATTTGCATAAGGAAAAAACGACGTCTCTCCATCGTTGGATTGAGACCCCGCCAAGCTCCAAACTAGGTCCATTGGCACATTCAGTCTGGTGGTTCAAATAAAACAACTCTCTGAAGAGCAGCAAGTTGGGATCTTCTCCAAGGTACACCTCACTGAACTCTTGAAAGTTGCAAATATTAGACATGGAGTTGGGTCCGATATCTTGGGGACGGAGGTCAAAAAAAGTGCAATACGTCTCTGAAGAACTTTGAGACGGATGGTAAAAAGCCCCGGATCATGTGATCAGTAAAAACGACAACTTCCCCTTCTTTGGGCTGACGTTTTTCTTCCGTTGGATCAGGAGCACGGTATGACATGATCTCCTTCTTCAGCAAGTAGCCGGCTTTGACAAAACCATCAAGGGTACTATTAGTGACGATGGATTTGACCCAGTTGCATGAAGTGCTTGTTTTGGGCGGCATTGTGAAGAAGGAAGCCTAACAACGAATAAAATGCCGGTTCAAATTTAAGACGGAGGAAAAAAGGATTATAGATCATTTTTAAGATGGCGGCTTATAAAGGGGCCTAATGGTATATGACTAATTAGTCAGGTTACATAAACTGCAATGAGCAATGTAAATTCTTTAAGCCGCCATGATAAGTTGGATGATATTTATTGAGCATTGCAATTTAGGTCGGCAATTTGAGCCGCCATGGCTAGATGGATCTACCAAATACAGTTTTTGGCTAAGTGTTGTAGAAACAAGTTTCATAGACTACATCTACTATTTTGGATCAAATGCTGTTTAGGTAAAGGAAATAATATAGACCTAAAAACTAGTACAGACGAGTTCGCGAGTTCGAAGGAATTCTCTTTACAAAAAATGGGGATCCGCTAGTATCAAAAGTGGAAGCAAAACAACTACCGTAGGAGTTCCATATCACTTTTGGATCAAAAGAGGCTCTGGTGGGGGAACTATGAAGAAACCATGATGAACTATGAAGAACACAGAGAAACTTGCAAACCCTAATGCGGATCTTAGGTGCGGGAAGGCAAAAACTTACAGCTGCAGATCTACTACGGAAGGTCACCGCCGTTCTCTGGATCGACTCAGGTTGCTGCAGCGGCCGAGGTTGAGGAAGATGAGGTGCTCTGCAGAGGCGGCGGAGCTCGAGCGACAGAAGGGTTCTGAGAGGAAGAAGACGCTGGAAAGAGGAGAATGAGGAAAGACTTGGTCATGCCTATTTATAATGGAAGACTGGTGAGTGGGCGCAAAAATTGAGGACGCCGAAAATATGGTTATCCAGCTATTAGGATGCCTCGATTCTCGGGATGGTCAATAAGATAAGGATCTGTTGAGATATGTTGGGTAAAGTGTAATTCAAGACACATGACGTCATGGCGGGTTACCATAGATCCACAGGATGACGTCATGGCTGGTTATAATACTTTTGTACAAACGAAGAGCATAAGATTTTTATAAGTGTTGAAGATTGACCTGAACCAGTTCAAATCAATTTGGGGCCTAATGTTGGGGATATAACTATTAGGTAGGACCCGCCCAGGAGGGGCCGGGTTATACATATGACCATTCATGAATCCCAAGACGTGCTTGAAGATGGTGGTTCAGTTCAGGGCCCAAAGCACAAAGGCGACTTAAGGCCCGTAGAGATAAACCGCTTGTAGGATTTCGGGTTTCGAAGACCCTCTAGATTCGAACACTGGGGTGCGCGCGGATATTTAGCCCTCTACCTACCTGGTCCTCACCGCCTCGCTATGAACTAAACAATCGAAGGAACGACACAAGAGACGCAGGGTTTATACTGGTTCAGGCCACCATTGTGGTGTAATACCCTACTCCAGTGTGTGGTGTAGTGGATTGCCTCTTGGGCTGATGATGAACAGTACAAGGAAGAACAGCTTCGCGAGGGTCTATTCTTGGCAGGTGCGATGAACTGCTAGGGGGAGTTCAGTCGCTCTCTCTCTACTGGTTTCTAGTTGGGGATCCGATTGATTTCTAGATGCCTCCACCTTGTGGCTGGCTAGTCCTATTTATAGGCAAAGGCCCAGGGCCTCTTCCCAAATATTGAGCGGGAAGGGCGCCAACAATTGGCCATTTTGAAGGGGAACATCTAGTACTCTTATCCTGACTAAAGTTGGTCCTCGCCTGCCAAAGGTTCTGGTGGTGACGCCAGCTGGGGCTCCACGATGACTTCCATCCTGCCGTTCTGCTGTTCTTGGTCTTGTTGCACCGAAATGGATACCTTTGCTTGATGCTCTCGCCTGCGCTTGCCCCCTTTGCACCAAAGAGGAAATAAGGACACTGCGCGGGCTGGCGCCCGCCTGGCGCCCTTGGTCGTCATGGCTTGCGTCATGGGCACCTCGTGAGGTACCCTGCCTTGATCTCTCCGCCTCCTCGCGAGCCAGCCTAACGAGGCCGTGCCTGAGGAAGCCTCTCGTCATCCGCCCCGCGGGGCTTGGCCCCTCGCGACGGTCTTGAACTCGTGTTGATGAAGATGGGCCATGCGGGGCCGCCTCTTGAGCCACGCCGCAGGCCGCAGGTAGGCAAGTCTGGTGACCCCCGTTCCCAGAACACCGACAGTAGCCCCCGGGCCCAAGGCGCGCCCGGACTTGGCTGAGCAGAGAGGCGAAGGGGCAAGTGCGAAGCGCCGCAGGCCCTAACAGCCTACGGCCTCTTGCGCCGCATGGCGGTTGATTGGACATGGGCGGCCCCGCTCCCCTTCATGGTCTGTGCTCTTGAAGATGTCACCCTTGGCCTTGGCCCTACAGCTGAGGCCGAGGCACGCGTCCTGTCTTCTGCAGCGCTGACGTTGGTCCTTGCCCACATCTACCTCCGCGATCCCAATGTCGGCCTCGACAGCCTGCTGGAACCAGCGAGCGGCGAGCTTGCCGCTGCCGCTGCTGAGGCCATGAAGGATCGTGCGGAGGCTCTGCTGTCAAAGTTCCGGCCATTCAGCACCAAGCCGAAGCGAGGCGCTGCCGGTCCTATGGCCCCACAAGGCGAACCTGCTCCGCGCAGCTCCGTCGCCAACGAATGACTCCGCTGTGGCTCCTGTCCTGCTTTCAGTTCCTGCAACATGCACGATGCCTCGGGGAGGCGTTTAAACTTGTGTTTGATGTCGCGATAACAGTTATGGATTGTAATATTTGCTTTTGAATTCCTTGAAATTTGCGCTCTTCCTACTTGCTTATGTTCTACACCGGCAGAGCCCGGCCCCGCGCATACCTCAGCCGCCATTAGCCCCGACCGGAAACCAGGACGGGGCCAAGGAGTGAGGGGCTACGTGACAAGTTAGGCTCCTGAGTCGCAATGCTCAGGAGTCCCCCTTGGCGCACGAACAACAAGTAGGGAGGTGAGACGTGTGGGTGAATCTACCATTCTACGTCTGCAGAGCCCGGCCCCGCGCATACCTCAACCGCCATTAGCCTTTTGGAACTAAGTAGTGAGGGGCTACATGACCAGTTAGGCTCTTGAGTCGCGATGCTCAGGAGTCCCCCTTGACGCTCAAATGGCCTTCGTACCTTGGCTCCGCTCGGGGAGAGACGCGCGACGAACCAGGCCCGAGGGGCCTGGCTGGGTGGTGTACGCCTGGGCGTGACCCAGGCGCAGCCCCCGTTCCCAGCCCCCTCGCGCGGCGCTCCCGAGGTGAGGCGTTGCGATGAGGCCAGACACTGAGCTCGGGGCTCCTTGAGGTTGATTTGGCCGGGGCCACCCTCAGTTGTTTATCACCAGCGCGGAGCATAGCGCTTCCGTATGTGTACGGGCGTAGCCGCTCCTCGGAAGTGTCATCAGCCAGCGCGGAGCATGGTGCTTCCACTAGTGCGTGGGAGGGGGCTCCCCTCTGGGAGGAGCCCCCGGGGCGTGTACAACCCCGCCCTGACATGTGGCCGGCACGGTAGGGCATGAGGAGGTGTATCTGGGCACCCGTGACCCAGCGCGGGACTCACAGGGCCCTACCTCAAGGCGGGTTACGCCTGGCACTGGGCCTTAACTTGTGATGTGTTCCTGCAAATTTGGCCAGATGCCGATGCTCTACGTCCTCGGGTCCCGTCCCTCAAGTGAGTCTCAGCCGTCGCTGGTTTGCCAGGGCGCGATGCCGTGAACAAAGCCAGATGGTGAGGGCTAGAGAGCCGGTAGGAGCCCTGAGTCGCGATGCTCAGGTACCCCCCCCTTCAACGCGCAAGCTTGGTTAGATGTCGACGCTCTACGTCCTCGGGTCCCGGTCCTCGAGCGAGTCTCAGCCGTCACTGGTTTGCCAGGGCGTGATGCCATGGACAAAGCCAGAGGGTGAGGGCTGGAGAGCCAGTAGGAGCCCTGAGTCATGATGCTCAGGTACCCCACCCCTTTAATGCGCAAGCTTGGTTAGATGTAGATGCTCTACGTCCTCGGGTCCCGGCCCTCGAACGAGTCTCAGCCGTCGCTGGTTTGCCAGGGCGCGATGCCGCGGACAAAGCCAGAGGGTGAGGGCTGGAGAGCCGGTAGGAGCCCCAAGTCGTGATGCTCAGGTACCCCCCCCCCCTTCAACACGCAAGCTTGGTTCGATGTCGACGCTCTACGTCCTCGGGTCCCGGCCCTCGAGCGAGTCTCAGCCATCGCTGGTTTGCCAGGGCGCGATGCCGTGGACAAAGCCAGAGGGTGAGGGCTGGAGAGCCAGTAGGAGCCCTGAGTCACGATGCTCAGGTATCCCCCCTTTAATGCGCAAGCGACCGACACGAAGGAAAAAGGGGTGCCACTGCCAGGCACCAAATAACAAGCATGATGGGACGAATGCATAGCCAGAAGATAAACGTAGGAGGGATACATGCCGCCGGGACTGACCCGAGGGACTTGGGGATGATGCAGCCTGAGGGTCGCTCCCAACAAGGTAAGCTAAAAACATGAACAAAAGGGATACACGCCACAGGGACGGACCCACACGGCCTGGGAATGATGCAGCCCTGGGGGCGCTCCCAGCTGGAAATGAAACTTGGAAGAAGTCACCTGATAGTGTTGACGATGAAGGGGTGTTGAAGTAGTAGACGAAGCGGGCTGTGGGAGCCGATCTTCACAAGCCCCCGGGCCCAGGAGCCTCGGGAGGTTCCGAAGGCGCCGGTGGCTCCTCACAAACCATCTCCATCTCTGCCAGGACTGCGGAACGCCTGGCCTCCTGAGCCCCCAGGATGCTCCTCATGAGGCACTGGCGCACCGCAGCCGCGTTCGGCAAGCCATGGGGCATGCAAACGTAGCTGTGGGGTGGGCTTTCGCAGCGCCCCATGTGTGAGGGCCAGAAGCGCTCCTGAGAGGCGGCTCGGTTGAGCCCTGGGATGTCGATGCAGACGCGCAGCCCACCATCCTCGCCTGGATGGGGAGCTGCGGCGGGTAAGCGGCGGCTGCCACTCATGACTCTTGACTCCTGCAACTCCTGTGTGACCTGACTGACAAACTCCTGAGGGTTCGGCCCTCCTTGCTTTGCTCCTTCCTGAGGGAAACGTGCTCTGAAACACGCCTCCAAGTGGTGCCCAAGTGCCTCCCTCGTGACCTTAGCAAGGTTGGTGGACCTCTAGGGGGGAGCCCCCGAGCCCTGCTTGAGGAGGGCGCCAAGCACGCCTTCCTATGTGACAGAAGGAGGTGCCCCCTGAGCAGGCGCAGACCCTGAGGGGCCTGCCTCCTGAGTGGTTGGGCCCGGCGATGTCTTCTTCTTCTTGGGAGCGGCTTCGGGGAGCCTCCCGCTCCCGCGATCTGGTTCTTCAAGTGATGCAGCCTGAAAAGCTCGTTCCAGGGAGCACACCACATCTCTTTCTTCACAGGGCACCGTGATGACTCCACCGCTTCCTGGCATCTTGAGGATGTTGTAGCCGTGATGAGTCACGGCCATGAACTTGGCGAGAGCTGGGAAGCCGAGGATGGCATTGTATGGTAGGAGGATGTGGGCGGCGTCGAAGTCAATGAGCTTGGTGCGGTAGTTGTTGCGGGCTCCGAATGTGACAGGGAGGCGGACCTGCCCGATTGGGACTGTGGAGCCGTCGGTGACTCCAGAGAAAGGCTTGGTTGGCTGAAGCTGATCCTAAGGCACTTGGAGATTGTTGAATGTCTCTATGGACAGGACGTTGAGCCCTGCCCCGCTGTCGATGAGGGTCCTGGTGACTTGCACGTTACTGATGACTGGGGAGCTAAGCATTGGGAGGACTCCGGCTGTAGCCGCGCACTTGAGCTGACCCGCTGAGCTGAATGTGATGGCGCACGCCGACCACCTGAGGGGGCGCGTGGCTTCAAGCTTGGGGAGGACAACATTCACTTCGCGGGCAAACTGCTTGAAGATGCGCTAAGAGGCTGGGGCCTGAGCTCCGCCCAGGATGCAGGCGATCGCGCGTGGCTCCTGGAAGTCCCCAAACCCCTCGTCTTGATGATGGTCCTCGTTTCTCCTAGGCTAAGGAGGCAGTGGAGGGAGGCCTGCGTTTCCTTGCGGGCTATCCTCGCGAGGCTGATCCCTCCAGTCTCCCTCGTGAGGCTGATCCTGCCAGCGATCCTCGCGAGGTCGGTCGCACCACCCTTGGCGAGGGCCGCGATCTTCCCAGCGTCCTATTTTCCTTCCTCCTCCTCGGCCGTAGCCACGATCGTTGCGGTCGGGGCGCCGGCCGACCCTTCCTTCTCGCACGGCTCGGAGCTCTTGGCATTCGTTGGTGTTGTGGGTGTGAAGGTCATGGTACACACAGTACCGGCTGCCCTTGAAAGACTCGGGCTGATCTGTGCCCCGCTTGGTGTCTGGTTCTGCCGCGAGCACAACATCCCCCTTGCGCTTCACGTGCTTGGCCTTGGATTTCTTCTCTTCTAGGTCTGCGGCTGGCAGCTCGAGAAGGGAATGGCGCCCTTCCTCAGCCCTGGGGTGCGCATCTCGTCCCAGGAGGAGATCGTGGATGGGGCCAGGTTCAGGAGCCAGGTGCGGGCCCCGTCCTTGAGTGCCATGGGAAACCAGTTCGCCATGACCTTCTCATCCCCATTGGCGGCTTCGATGCCCAGCTCGTAGAGATGGAGGAACTCCGCAGGGTCGGCTGTGCCGTCGTAGCGAGGGGGCAGGTCTGGCTTGAACTTGCAAGGCCACGTGACACTGCGCAGCTCGGTGGTGAAGGCGCGGCAGCTTGCTGTGGCTACGGGAGGCCTCTGATGATGAAGAGCTTGGTCTTGCGGGCCATCGTGCGCTGCAGCTGGGAGCAGCGCGGGGTCTTGGCATGCTGGCATGGGAGCGTGGTCGCGACGGACTGGAGCAGGGAGCACTCGGGCAGCTTCTTGGGGGCGAGGAACCTCTTGGCAGCTCCGCTCTTGCTGCGCTGGCACTGGACGGGGTGGGTTCCGTCCAGGGGCCACGCGCCTTGGGGCCAGAGCGCCTTCTTAAGGGGGAGGCGGCTGAGGCGCCCCCGGAGCTTCATTGCCCACGCAGGGCGGGGCACGGTGTAGCGAGAAGGACGGCGCGGGGGAGCCCCCTGCGGCGTGGACGAGCTCGGCGACGCGGTCGAGCCATTCTTTGTAGACGTCATCGACCGGACGATAGCGCAGGAGCTCGTTCGCCGCGATGAGCACAGCCCGAGCCTTCATGGCCGCGCGGGGTGTGCGGGACGAGGAACCAGCCAGGGCGAGCGAGGGAGTGGCACTTCGGCTGTCTCGCCTCATGGACGGATGGTGGGACGATGCCTGCTGCTCGTTCCCCGCTGGGCCGGTGGCGGTGTTGACGGCGGGCGACGGGGAACGACGGGGGTGGCCGCCGACGGGGGCTGTCTGGGCGACGCGGGAAGCGAGAGCGGTTCGGTGCTCGGTGCTGGCCCGACGAGCATCTGACATGGACGCGATGGTCGGTGAAGAACAGGCGGTGGAAAATAAATTCCGGTGCACCCCTACCTGGCGCACCAAATGTCGGATTTCGGGTTCCGGCAGACCGTCTAGATTCGAACACTGGGGTGCGCGCGGATATTTAGCCCTCTGCCTACCTGGTCCTCACCGCCTCGCTATGAACTAAACAATCGAAGGAACAACACAAGAGACGCAAGGTTTATACTGGTTCAGGCCACCATTGTGGTGTAATACCCTACTCCAGTGTGTGGTGTAGTGGATTGCCTCTTGGGCTGATGATAAACAGTACAAGGAAGAACAGCCTCGCGAGGGACTGTTCTTGGCAGGTGCGATGAACTGCTAGGGGGAGTTCAGTCGCTCTCTCTCTACTGGTTTCTAGGTGGGGATCCGATTGATTTCCAGATGCCTCCACCTTGTGGGTGGCTAGTCCTATTTATAGGCAAAGGCCCAGGGCCTCTTCCCAAATATTGAGCGGCAAGGGCGCCAACAATTGGCCATTTTGAAGGGGAACATCTAGTACTCTTATCCTGACTAAAGTTGGTCCTCGCCTGCCAAAGGCTCTGGTGGTGACGCCGGCTGGGGCTCCACAATGTCTTCCATCCCGCCGTTCTGCAGGTCTTGGTCTTGTTGCACCGAAATGAATACCTTTGCTTGATGCTCTCGCCTGTGCTTGCCCCCTTTGCACCAAAGAGGAAATAAGGACACTGCGCGGGCTAGCGCCCGCCTGGCGCCCTTGGTCATCGTGGCTTGCGTCATGGGCACCTCGCGAGGTACCCCGCCTTGATCTCTCCGCCTCCTCGCGAGCCAGCCTGACGAGGCCGTGCCTGAGGAAGCCTCCCGTCGTCCACCCCGCGAGGCTTGGCCCCTCGCGAGGGTCTTGAACTCGTGTTGATGAAGATGGGCCATGCTGGGCCGCCCCTTGAGCCACGCCGCAGGCCGCAGGAAGGCAAGTCTGGGGACCCCCATTCCCAGAACGCCGACACCGCTATATGTATATAACTTTTATTGTAAGGCAAGAATAGAGAGAGACCAAGCCAGACATTGTTTATGAGCCGGCCGGGACTCTGTGAGCCGCTGGGCATCGACTTCTGTATATAAAGGGATGTCCCGGTGGCGGTTCAGGAGAAGTAAGATCAGATCAAGAACTAGGTCAAGCGGATTCGCTCCTTGGTAATCGATACATAAGCAATCCCACTCAAAACTGGATCATAGGCTTTTACCTTCACCGCAAGGGGCCGAACCAGTATAAACCCCGTTTCCTTTGTCCCGATTAACCCCTTTAAGCTTCCTAGTTGCGATGGCTCCATGACTAAATCCTTTCACCAGGACATCTGACGTGACAATTCCACGACAATGACCGACACGTAAACGTACCTCGGGGTTCGTTAATCATGGAAACCACTCGAGACCCTAAAACAGTGAGTAATAGTCCATGAAACGGGCCAGAATCACCAAAACTGTGAGTGTTTATGACCGACATGTAAGCGCGCCTTGGGGTTCGACAACTATGGAAATCGCTTCAGGACCCAAAAACGTTGAGTAATAGTCCACGAAACGGGTCATAATTGGCCAAAACTGTGAGTGTTGACGACCTACACGTTAACGCACCTCGGGGTTCGTTAATCGTGGAAATCACTCCAGGATCACAAAATAGTGAGTAATATTCCTTGAAATGGGCCAGAATCGGCCAAAACTATGAGTGTTGATGACCGACACGTCAAGCACCTTGGGGTTCATTAATGGTGGAAATCACTCGGGACCCCAAAACAGTGAGTAATAGTCCATGAAACGGGCCAGAATCGGCCAAAACTGTGAGTGTTGATGACCCACACGTAAGCACACCTTGGGGTTCAACAACTATGGAAATCACTTTAGGACCGCGAAACTGTGAGTAATAGTCCATGAAAAAGGTCAGAATTGGCCAAAACTGTGAGAGTTGACGACGGACACCTAAATGCACCCCGGGGATCGTCAATCGTGGAAATCGCTCCGGGACCCCAAAACGGTGAGTAATAGTGCATGAAATGGACCAGAATTAGCCAAAATTGTGAGTGTTGATGACCGACACGTAAACACACTTGGGGTTCGTCAATCGTGGAAATCACTCCAGGACCCCAAATTTGAGTAATGGTCCAAGAAACGGGCCAGAATCGGCCAAAACTGCGATTGTTGATGACTGACACGTAAGCACCTTGGGGTTTGACAACCATGGAAATCGCTTTGGGACCCCAAACTGTGAGTAATAGTCCATGAAATGGGTCAGAATCGACAAAAACCGCGAGTGTTGATGCCTGACACATAAATGCACACCGGGGTTCGTCAATCGTGGAAATCACTTCGGGACCCCAAAACAGTGAGTAATAGTCCAAGAAACGGGCCAGAATCGGCCAAAACTGCGATTGTTGATGACCGACACATAAGCGCACCTTGGGGTTCAACAACCTTGGAAATCGCTTTGGGACCCCCAAACGGTGAGTAATAGTCCATGAAATGGGCCAGAATCGACAAAAACCACGAGTCTTGATGACCGACACGTAAATGCATCACGGGGTTCGTTAATCGTGGAAATCACTCCGGGACCACAAAATACTGAGTAATATTCCACGAAATGGGCCAGAATCGGCCAAAACTATGAGTCTTGATGACTGACACGTCAAGCACCTTGGGGTTCATTAATCATGAAAATCACTCGGGACCCCAAAACAGTGAGTAATAGTCCATGAAACGGGCCAGAATCGGCTAAAACTATGAGTGTTGATGACCGACACGTAAGCGCACCTTGGGGTTCATAAACTATAGAAATCGCTTCGGGACCCCAAAACTGTGAGTAATAGTCCATGGAACAGGTCAGAATTGGCCAAAACTGTGAGTGTTGACGACGAACACGTAAACGCACCCCGGGGATCGTCAATCGTGGAAATCGCTCTAGGACCCCAAAACGGTGAGTAATAGTGCATGAAACGGACCAGAATCGGCCAAAATTGTGAGAGTTGATGTCCGACACGTAACCGCACCTCATGGTTCGTCAATCATGGAAATCTCTCCGGGACCCCAAAACTGAGTAATGGTCCAAGAAACGGGCCAGAATCGGCCCAAACTGCGATTGTTGATGACTGACACGTAAGTACCTTGGGGTTTGACAACCATGGAAATCCCTTTGGGATCCCAAACTATGAGTAATAGTCCATGAAATGGGTCAGAATCGACAAAAACCGCGAGTGTTGATGACTGACACGTAAACACACACCAGGGTTCGTCAATCGTGGAAATCACTCTGGGTCCCCAAAACAGTGAGTAGTAGTCCAAGAAACGGGACAGAATTGGCCAAAACCGCGATTGTTGATGACCGACACGTTAGCGCACCTTGGGCTCAACAACTTTGGAAATCGCTTCAGGACCCGAAAACTGAGTAATAGTCCAAGAAACGGGTAAGAACAGGCCAAAACTGCGATTGTTGATGACTGACACGTCAGCGCACCTCGGGGTTCAACAACCTTGGAAATCGCTTTGGGACCCCAAAACAGTGAGTAATAGTCCATGAAACGGGTCAGAATCGACAAAAATCGCGAGTCTTGATGACCGATACGTAAACGCACATCGGGGTTCGTCAATCGTGGAAATCACTCCGGGACCCCAATACAATGAGTAATAGTCCATATACGGGCCAGAATCGCCCAAACTGCGAGTCTTTATGACCAACACGTAAGCACACCTTGGGGTTTGACAACCATGGAAATTTCTTTGGGACCAGAAAATGGTGAGTAATAGTACACGAAACGGGTCAAAATTGACAAAAACCGCGAGTGTTGATGACCTACAGGTAAACGCACCCCGTTGTTCGTTAATCGTGGAAATCACTCCGGGATCACAAAATAGTGAGTAATATTCCACGAAATGGGCCGGAATCGGCCAAAACTATGAGTGTTGATGACCGACACGTCAAGCACCTTGGGGTTCATTAATCGTTGAAATCACTCTGGACCCCAAAACAGTGAGTAATAGTCCATGAAACGGGCCAGAATCGGCCAAAACTGTGAGTGTTGATGACCCACACGTAAGCACAACTTGGGGTTCAAGAACTATGGTAATCGCTTCAAGACCCCGAAACTGTGAGTAATAGTCCATGAAATAGGTCAGAATTGGCCAAAACTTTGAGTGTTGACGACGGACACGTAAATGCACCCCCGGGATCGTCAATCGTGGAAATCGCTCCAGGACCCCAAAACGGTGAGTAATAGTGCATGAAATGGACCAGAATCAGCCAAAATTGTGAGTGTTGATGACCGACAAGTAAATGCACCTCGGGGTTCGTCAGTCGTGGAAATCACTCCGGGACCCCAAATTTGAGTAATGGTCCAAGAAACGGGCCAGAATCGGCCATAACTGCAATTGTTGATGACTGACACGTAAGCACCTTGGGGTTTGACAACCATGGAAATCGCTTTGGGACCCCCAAACAGTGAGTAATAGTCCATGAAATGGGTCAGAATCGACAAAAACCGCGAGTGTTGATGACTGACACGTAAACACACACCGGGGTTCATCAATCGTGGAAATCACTTCAGGACCCCAAAATAGTGAGTAATAGTCCAGGAAACGGGCGAGAATCGGCCTAAACTGCGATTGCTGATGACCGACACGTAAGCACACCTTGGGGTTTAAAAACCTTGGAAATCGCTTTGGGACCCCAATGCGGTGAGTAATAGTCCATGAAACGGGTCAGGATCAACAAAAACCGCGAGTCTTGATGACCAACACGTAAAAGCACACCGGGGTTCGTCAATCGTGGAAATCACTCCGGGACCCCAATATAGTGAGTAATAGTCCATATACGGGCCAGAATCGGCCCAAAATGCGAGTCTTTATGACCGACACGTAAGCGCACCTTAGGGTTCAACAACCTTGGAAATCGCTTTGGGACCCCAAAATGGTGAGTAATAGTCCATGAAACGAGTCATAATCGACAAAAACCGAGAGTCTTGATGACCGACACGTAAACGCACATCGGGGTTCGTCAATCGTGAAAACCACTTCAGGGCCCCAATACAGTGACTAATAGTCCATATACGGGCCAGAATTGGCCCAAACTGCGAGTGTTGATGACCAACATGTAAGCAGACCTTGGGGTTTGACAACCATGGAAATTGCTTTGGGACCAGACAACGGTGAGTAAACGCACCTCGGGTTCGTCAATCATGGAAATCACTCCAGGACCCCAAAACTGAGTAATGGTCCAAGAAACGGGCCAGAATCGGCCCAAACTTTGATTGTTGATGATTGACACATAACCACCTTGGGGTTTGACAACCATGGAAATCCCTTTGGGATCCCAAACTGTGAGTAATAGTCCACGAAATGGGTTAGAATCGACATAAACCGCGAGTGTTGATGACTGACACGTAAACGCACACCGGGGTTCGTTAATAGTGGAAATCACTTCGGGACCACAAAATAGTGAGTAATATTCCATGAGATGGGCCAGAATCGGAAAAAACTATGAGTGCTGATGACCGACACGTCAAGCACCTCGGGGTTCATTAATCGTGGAAATCACTCGGGACCCCAAAACAGTGAGTAATAGTCCATGAAACGGGCCAGATTCGGCAAAAACTGTGAGTGTTGATGAACAACACGTAAGCGCACCTTCGGGTTCAACAACTATGGAAATCGCTTCGGGACCCCGAAACGGTGAGTAATAGTCCATGAAACAGGTCAGAATTGGCCAAAACCGTGAGTGTTGACGACGGGCACGTAAACGCAACCCGCGGATTGTCAATCGTGGAAATCGCTCCGGGACCCCAAAACGGTGAGTAATAGTGCATGAAATGGACCAGAATCAGCCAAAATTGTGAGTGTTGATGACCGACACGTAAACGCACCTCGGGGTTTTTCAATCGTGGAAATCACTTCGGGACCCCAAAATAGTGAGTAATAGTCCAAGAAACGGGCCCAGAATCAGCCAAAACTGCGATTGTTGATGACCGACACGTTAGCACACCTTGGGTTTCAACAACTTTGGAAATTGCTTCGGGACCCAAAAACTGAGTAATAGTCTAAGAAACGGGCCAGAATCCGCCAAAACTGCGATTGTTGATGACCGACACGTAAGCGCACGATGGGGGTGAACAACCATGGAAATCGCTTTGGGACCCAAAACGGTGAGTAATAGTCCATGAAACGGGTCAGAATGGACAAAAACCGCGAGTCTTGATGACCGACACGTAAATGCACATCGGGGTTCGTCAATCGTGGAAATCACTCCAAGACCCCAATACAGTGAGTAATAGGCAATATACGGGCCAGAATCGGCCCAAACTGTGAGGCTTGATGACCAACACGTAAGCATATCTTCGGGTTCGACAACCATGGAAATTGTTTTGGGACCAAAAAACGGTGAGTAATAGTACGCGAAACGGGCCAGAATCAACAAAAACCACGAGTGTTGATGACCGACACGTAAACGCAACCTGGGGTTCGTTATTCGCGGAAATCACTCCGGGACCACGAAATAGTGAGTAATATTACACGAAGTGGGCCAGAATTGGCCAAAACTATCAGTGTTAATGACCAACACGTCAAGCACCTCGGGGTTCATTAATCGTGGAAATCACTCGGGACCCCAAAAACAGTGAGTAATAGTCGATGAAACGGGCCAGAATCGGCCAAAACTATGAGTGTTGATGACCGACATGTAAGCGCACCTTGGGGTTCAACAACTATGGTAGTCGCTTCGGGACTCCAAAACGGTGAGTAATAGTCCATGAAACTGGTCATAATTGGCCAAAACAGTGAGTGTTGATGACAGACACATAAACGCACGCCGGGGATCGTCAATCGTGGAAATCGCTCCGGGACCCCAAAACGATGAGTAATAGTGCACGAAACGAACCAGAATCAGCCAAAATTGTGAGTCTTGATGACCGACACGTAAACACACCTCGGGGTTCGTCAATCGTGCAAATCACTCCGAGACCCCAAAACTGAGTATTAGTCCAACCAACGGGCCAGAATTGGCCCAAACTACGATTGCTGATGACTGACACGTAAGCACCTTGGGGTTTGACAACCATGGAAATCGCTTTGGGACCCTAAACCGTGAGTAATAGTCCATGAAATGGGTCAGAATCGACAAAAACCGTGAGTGTTGATGACTGACACATAAGCGCACACCGGAGTTCGTCAATCGTGGAAATCACACTGGGACCCCAATATAGTGAGTAATAGTCCAAGAAACGGGCCAAAACAGACCAAAAATGTGATTGTTGATGACCGACACGTTAGTGCACCTTGGGGTTCAACAACTTTGGAAATTGCTTCGGGACCCCAAAACTAAGTAATAGTCCAAGAAACATGCCAGGATCGACCAAAACTGCAATTGTTGATGACAGACACGTAAGCGCACCTTGGGGTTCAACAACCTTGGAAATTGCTTTGGGACCCCAAAACGGTGAGTAATAGTCCATTCAACGGGTCAGAATCGACAAAAACCGCGAGTCATGATGACCGACACGTAAACACACATCGGTGTTCGTTAATCATGGAAATCACTCCGGGACCCCAAAATAGTGAGTAATAGTCCATATACGGGCCAGAATCGGCCCAAACTGCGAGTCTTGATGACCAACACGTAAGCACATCTTGGGGTTCGACAACCATGGAAATCGCTTTGGGACCATAAGACGGTGAGTAATAGTACACAAAACGGGTCAGAATCGACAAAAACTGCGAGTGTTGATGACCGACACGTAAACGCAACCCGAGCTTCGTTAATCATGGAAATCACTCCGGGACCACAAAACAATGAGTAATATTCCACAAAATGGGCCAGAATCGGCCAAAACTATGAGTGTTGATGACCGACACATCAAGCACCTCGGGGTTCATTAATTGTGGAAATCACTCGGAACCCCAAAACAGTGAGTAATAGTCCATGAAACAGGCCAAAACCGTCAAAACTGTGAGTGTTGATGACCGACACGTAAGTGCACCTTGGGGTTCGAAAACTATGGAAATCGCTTTGGGGGCCCAAAACGGGGAGTAATAGTCCATGAAACAGGTCAGAATTGGCCAAAACTTTGAGTGTTAACGACGGACACGTAAACGCACCCCGGGGATCGTCAATCGTGGAAATCACTCCGATACCACAAAACGGTGAGTAATAGTGCAGAAAACGGACCAGAATTGGCCAAAATTGTGAGTGTTGATGACCGACACATAAACGCACCTCTGGCTTCGTCAATCGTTGAAATCACTCCGGGGCCCCAAAACTGAGTAATAGCCCAAGAAACGAGACAGAATCGGCCCAAACTGCGATTGTTGATGACTGACACGTAAGCACCTTGGGGCTTGACAACCATGGAAATCACTTTGGGACCCCAAACTGAGAGTAATAGTCCATGAAATGGGTCAGAATCGACAAAAACCGCGAGTGTTGATGACTGATACATTAATGCACACAGGGGTTTGTCAATCGTGGAAATCACTCCGGGACCCCAAAACAGTGAGTAATACTCCAAGAAATGGGCCAGAATTGGCCAAAACTATGATTGTTGATGACTGACACGTTACCGCACCTTGGGGTTCAACAACTTTGGAAATCGCTTTGGGACCCCTACACTGAGTTATACTCCAAGAAACGGGCCAGAATCGGCCAAAACTGCGATTGTTGATGACCGACATGTAAGCGCACCTTAGGGTTCAACAAATTTGGAAATTGCTTTGGGACCCCAAAACGGTGAGTAATAGTCCATGAAATGGGTCAGAATCGACAAAAACCGCGAGTCTTGATGACCGACACATAAACGCACATCGGGGTCCGTCAATCATCGAAATCACTTCGGGACCACAATACAGTGAGTAATAGTCCATATACGGGCCAAAATTGGCCGAAGCTGCGAGTGTTGATGACCAACACGTAAGCACACCTTGGGGTTTGACAACCATGAAAATCGCTTTGGGACCACAAAACAGTGAGTAAAAATACGCGAAACGGGTCAGAATTGACAAAAACCGCGAGTGTTGATGACCGACACTTAAAGGCACCCCGGGGTTCGTTAATCGTTGAAATCACTCCAGGACCACAAAACAGCGAGTAATATTCCATGAAATGGGCCAGAATCGGCCAAAACTATGAGTGTTGATGATAGACACGTCAAGCACCTCGGGGTTCATTAATCGTGCAAATCACTCAGGACCCCAAAACAGTGAGTAATAGTACATGAAACGGGCTAGAACCGGCCAAAACTATGAGTGTTGATGACTGACACGTAAGCGCACCTTGGGGTTCAACAACTATGGAAATCGCTTTGGGACCCTGAAACGGTGAGTAATAGTCCATGAAACAGGTCAGAAGTGGCCAAAACTGTGAGTGTTGATGACAGACACGTAAACGCACCCCAGGGATCGGCTATCGTGGAAATTGCTTTGAGACCACAAAACAATGAGTAATAGTCCATGAAACGGGCCATAATCGGCCAAAATCACGAGTATTGATGATCGACACATAAACGCACCCCGGGGTTCGTTAATCATGGAAATCACTCCAGGACTAGAAAATAAAGAGTAATATTCCACAAAACAGGCCAGAATCAGCCAAAACCTTGAGTGTTGATGACAGACACGTAAACGCACCGCGGGGTTCGTTAATCGTGGAGATCACTCCGAGACCACAAAACAGTGAATAATATTCAATGAAAAGGGCCAGAATCGGCTAAAACTGTGAGTGCTGATGACTGTTGGGGATATTACTATTAGGTATGACCCGCCCTGGAGGGGCCGGGTTATACCTATGACGATTCATGAAGCCCAAGATGATGCTTCAGTTCAGGGCCCAATGCCCAAAGGAAACTTAAGGCCCGTAGAGATAAACCGCCATATGTATATAACTTGTATTGTAAGGCAAGAATAGAGAGAGACCGAGTCGGACATTGTTTATGAGCCGACCGGGACTCTGTGGATGTCCCGGCGGCGGTTCAGGACAAGTAAGATCAGATCGAGAACTAGGTCAAGCGGATTTGCTCCCTGGTAATCGAGACATAAGCAATCCCACTCAAAACTGGATCATAGGCTTTTACCTTCACCGCAAGGGGCCGAACCAGTATGAACCAGTGTCCTTTGTCCCGATTAACCCCTTTAAGCTTCCTAGTTGCAATGGCTTCGTGACTAAGTCATTTCATTAGGACATTTGACGTGACAATTCCACGACAGTTGGCACCCGCCGTGGGGCTCACGCACGGTGGATTTGAGTTCTTGAAGGGTAGCTTTGAAGGGCTCAAGGGATATGCTGTGGGACGGAAGACCAGGAGTCATCGTGGTAAGCTCTACATCGACGACGCAGGCTAGGGCCCCGACGCCGGTTCAATTGAGTACGGGTACCGGGTCCCCTTCGGTGGAATCCTCATCTTCATCGGCAAGGTCGGCGAGCCGGGCCCTGAGCCGGACATCTGCACCGATATCGTCGAGATGGCTCAGTGTGCGAGACCCGCCCAGCTCAGCCTGCCGTGAAGCATGCCTTCATGGGATGCATCCACGGAGGGGATTTTTCTAAAGGATCTATGTCTGGCGGTGAGACGGCCATCTGTTCTGATGGTGAGTCGTCCACGGGTGGGACCGATTTGTTGTACCAATTGCAAGACGGCGGGCTCGAGGGCTGTTCTGATGGCAGCACTATTCCAGACCCCTTTGAGCTACCGAGCAGAGTTGGGATCTTCATGGCTGGCACGCAACCCGGTCAAAACTCTACGGCTGCGGTAGCGATAACCTTTGGGTCAGCGGCAGCTGGCGCAGGAGGCCTTGCACGCCCACCGGCTCAGGTGCTGATGGATCTCATGGATAAGATGACAGCTCTATTAACCACCATGGTCAACCGGCGGATAAAGCTCAACATGATGTGGAAGTAGTGCAACTAAAGCAGGATATAGTGCAAGCTAAGGAAGACTTGGCGGCAGAAGACGCTAGGATGACCGCAGAGCGGGCGGCTCTGGACGCCCAAGCTCAGCGGATTCAGTCACAGGCTTTCCAGCTTACGATGGATCAGAACGCATCGAATGAGGTCATGAGGAGAAGGTACCGGAAGACTCAATCCCGTCTGCCTCCGGTTTATGATCCTAGAAACCTCTTTGGCACACCCGGTACAGGGCCCAGTGACCCACGGAGGTAAACCGGTTGGCAACGCCCGGAGCTGGGATGCTGGTTCAGCCACGAGGGATGGAGCCCCCACGTCTGAATACTGCTCCGCTTCACTATGTGCCGACACCACAGGGTCATTATTCTAACCCTTTTGGAGAACATGATCATGGCGGCAGCACGATTGGTGGCTCTCCCAACGGATGGTGACTCATCGGCGGTGGTTGAAACACGAAGGGCCAGAGAACTTCTTCAAATGGCTTTGGCACAGCAGGAGGCATATTATTATAGTCAAGACAGGATTCACTCGACCCCTCGCCCAAGCCAAAGCTTGAGCTATAACAGGCACATGGATTCAGCGAACGTTTCAAGCAACACCCGGCGGCATGATCAGCCGCGCGGGCATGACCCGGCACGGGATGGAGTTCTTAACGTGTGTAATCAGGATAGAGTGTGTCAGCAAATTGAGCAGGCGGTTCAGCAGGTAGCTCAGCTAGCGGCTCAACTGGTGGCTGAGATGGCCGCTCAGCCTGCGGCTTACCAGCCCCTTCCGATTTATCCGACGACTTCAATTGAGGCATGCTTGACCACTAGGACTGGGGGCATACCCTGTTGGGTGTCAGCTCTGCGTAACGAGCGTTTTGCCAAGGATTTCAAGGGGCCTCGAAAGGTGCCTAATTACACGACCCACTTACAGCCTGGGGCATGGATTGAAAGCTATGAGATGGCCATGGAGCTACAGGAAGTCAGTGATGCTGCAATGGCCAAGTACTTCACCATAATGTTGGATGGAACGGCCCGCACTTGGTTGAAGGGGCTGCCGCCTAGTTCCATTAGTTCATGGGCAGAGTTAAAGGAGAGATTTGTTCAGAACTTTAAAGAAGCATGCAAGCAACCCATGTCAATTGTGGACTTGACTAATTGCAGGCAAGAGGAGGGTGAGTCCACGACCCATTGGGTGCGCCGGGTCAAAGCCATAATACGTTCATCTGATAAGATGGATGCCAGCTCTGCAGTCTTAATGTTGGAGAAAAATTGCCATTTTGAGCCTCTGAAACAGAAGCTGGGGCGGCTCAAGCGTGATTGTTATGACATGGGCCAGCTGATGGCGCCTCTAGTCAAATACGCCGACTCTGATAGTACCAAGGATCCCGAGTCTGACGATGAGAAGACAGGGAAGGGAAAGAAGAGCGGTAATGCCAAGGGTCCTCAGCATAACCCGGCAAATCAAGGAGGCAACAATAAATGTAAGGCTGATGGTAGCTCGGAGTTTGTGGCTAACACAAATGCGCAGGGCAACAATCAACGTCGTAAGGGGAGACCACCTCCTTGGTTCGGCTGGTCAGGCCCCACTCTTAAGCAGTTGCTAAATGAGCCCTATCAAGGCGCGGCACTCATCACAAACCAGCCACTCATATGTGGAAAGATTGCACGATCATGAAGGATTTCAAGAATTCTAACATGTTTGACGGCAATAATGGGCCAGGCGGCGGCGGTTTTCATTGCCCGGGTTATGGAGGTGGCGGCTCCAGTTCCGGTTTTCGGGGCCACCAAAATAACCAGGGTGGATATAATCAAGGCAACCAGCAATCTGGCCAGGGGGGCAGCAGCAGCAGCAATCCGGGTATCAAAGTCATCCAAAGCAGTTGTGAAGTGGGCAGTATCATGTTTTCGCCACAAGTTTGTGCAAACGGGACCAGAAGCTTCACAAGAGGGCGGTGAACGCCGTTGAGCCGGCAGTGCCCCAATACTTGTTATGGTCTTTGCAACGCATTATGTGGAGTCGGGTGGATCTTCCGCCCCAGGTTGATAACCCGGTCACCTAGCTTTGGTGGTGGCACCTCAAGTTGGTGGTTACAAGTTTACTAAGGTACTCATGGATGGAGGCAACAACATTAATATCCTTTATTATGAAACCTTCCGTCGTATGGGGTTAACCGATGAGAATCTTAAGCAGTCCAATACTGTCTTCCATGGTGTGGTTCCTAGTAAGTCAGCGTATCCAGTTGGCAAGATTGAACTGGAGGTAGCCTTTGGAGATGAGCATGATTCCAGGGTCGAGAAGTTAACTTTTGAAGTGGTCAAAATCAAGAGCACATATCATGATCTGTTTGGACAGCCGACTTATGCTAAGTTCATGGCATGGCCATGTTATGTTTATCAGTAGCTCAAAATGCCGGGTTACAAGGGGACCATCACGATTCATGGCAGTTGGAAGGTGGCCTTGGAATGTGAAGAGGGAGACGCGGCTTATGCTGAGTCGGTCTGTGCAGCAGAAGAGTTGAAGTTTTACAAATATAATGTTGATCTAGCTGATATGACATCTTTGAAGAAGCCCACTATGGAGCATGACCCTGTGATGAAGTTTAAATCGGTCGATGACACCAAGCTTGTTGATTTTGTTCCTGGCGACTCATCCAAGCAGTTCATCTGTGAGAATCGGGACATCTTTGCATGGAAACCTTCTGACATGCCGGGTGTACCGAGAGAACTCACTGAGCACACTCTTAATACTGACCCGAAATTCAAGCCGGTCAAGTAGTTTCTCCGGTAGTTCAATGAGGAGAGGCTCATTGGCGAGGAGGTGGCCTGGCTTTTAGCAGCTGGGTTCATTATCGAAGTGTTTCATCCTGAGTGGTTGGCTAACCCGGTGCTAGTGCTCAAGAAGAATGGCACTTTCCGTATGTGTGTGGATTACATGGATTTCAACAAGGCTTGTCCGGCTGATCCTTTTGCTCCCCTAGTATTGATCAAATTATTGATGCTACAGCGGGTTGTGAACGTTTGAGTTTTTTGGATGCTTATTCTAGTTATCATCAGATCAAGATGGTAGTTAAGGACCGGGAGAAAACATCTTTTATTTCTCCTTTTGTAGCCTTCTGCTATGTGTCTATGCCTTTTGGGCTCAAAAGCGCCCAGGCGACTTATCAGTGTTGTGTGCAGAATTGTCTTCGTACTCAGATTGGGCGTAATGTGCATGCTTATGTGGATGATATTGTGGTGAAATTCAGAGAGAAGGAAACCCTGATAAATGACTTAAGGGAGACCTTTGATAATCTCGGGGTCTACAATATGATGCTTAACCTGGCCAAGTGTGTCTTTGATGTGCCATCAGGCAAGCTCTTGGGATTTCTGGTTTCTAATAGAGGCATTGAGGCTAACCCAGAGAAGATCAAGGCTATTACCTCTTTGGCAAAACCCAAGTGTATCAATGATGTTCAGCGATTGGCGGGTTGTATTGCTGCTTTAAGCCGATTCATAAGCCGGTTAAGTGAGAAGGCCATACTAGTGTATTAGATGATGAAGAAGACAGACGACTTTGTCTAGAGTGTTGCTGCTAACGCTGCCTTTGAGGATTTGAAGAGACAGCTAGCTGAGCCACTGGTCCTTGCTGCTCCCATTGATAAGGAGCCATTATTGTTATATGTGGCTGCTAACACATGTGCTGTCAGTGTGGCCATTGTGGTGGAGCGCAAGGAGGCTGGCAAGGAACATCCGGTTCAACGGCCGGTTTACTACATCAGTGAGATGCTTATTGAGTCCAAGCAAAGATATCCACATTGGCAGAAGCTCGTTTATGGGGTGTTTGTGGCAAGCCGGAAGCTTAAGAAATATTTCCTGGGTCATCCAATCACTGTGGCCAGTTCTGCTCCTTTAGGAGATATCATTCAAAATAGAGAAGCCACGGGACGAGCGGCCAAGTGGGCCATTGAACTTGGGCCTCATGATTTAAAGTATATGCCAAGCACTGCCATCAAGTCTCAAGCACTAGTGGACTTCATCAATGATTGGACGGAGCTACAAATGCGTGAAGAAAAGCCGAACAACACATATTGGACTATTCATTTTGATGGGTCCAGTTAATTGGAGGGCTCGGGGGCTGGAGTTGTTTTAGCTTCCCCTCGAGGTGATAAATTTTGTTATGTGCTAAGGTTAATGTTTCCTTGTACTAATAATGCAGCTGAGTATGAGTCCTTGCTCCATGGTCTTCGGATGGCTAAGGAGATGAGCTTAAGCCGGGTAAGCTGCTTTGGCGACTCAGATTTGGTGGCTCAGCAAGTCTCAGACAAGTGGAATTCCAAGGATCCCCTCATGGCGGCTTATCGCCGTGAAGTTGACGTTGTTGCTGGACACTTCAAGGGTTATCAAGTGGAGCATATTGATCGCGGAAAGAATGAGGCGGCTGATGTGTTAAGCCGGCTAGGGTCTCAGCGTAAGCCGGTGCCACCTAATACCTTTTTGGATATTCTGCATAACCCTTCTGTCAAGTTGCCTACAGAGGGAGACTTGGTTGTTCCTGACCCGGAGGCACAATTCATGGCGGCTCTTCACGTCATCCCAGATTAGACAGTGCCGTTTTGGCTTACATGACCTGGGGTGAGTTGCGTGAGGACGAAACCTTGGCCAGACAGATAACCCGGCGGTCTAAGTCAATGACGATTACTAATGGTGATTTCATCATCGCAGTGTCACTAGGGCGTTTAAACGCTGTGTATCTCATGAGGAAGGTCAAGAAATTCTTCGTGATATTCATAAAGGATATTGTGGCCATCATGCCGGTTCAAAGTCCCTTGTGGCTAAGGATTTTTGTCATGGATTTTATTGGCTGAAGTCTCACGCTGATGCGGAAGATCTAGTTAGTAAGTGTGATGGTTGTCAGAAATTCTCACGACGTGCTCATGTGCCGGATCAATAATTGAGGATGATTCCAATTACTTGGCCGTTTGCAGTCTGGGGACTCGACATGGTTGGGCCTTTCAAAAGGTCCAAAGATAAAAAGACCCACCTATTGGTGGCGGTTGACAAATTCACAAAGTGGGTTGAGGCAGAGCCATTTAGTAAGTGCGACGCAGCCACAACGGTTCAATTCTGAACTTGGAAGCTTGGGTTCTTGGATGTTGTCCAATGAATTTAGCCCGCTGCCTGACTTTAGGTTCAGTGCTTGAGTGACGTCCTCCCCTCCGCGGGTATCCGGCTTGGAGGGGTCAGGAATCCGGACATTACTAGTCCTTAAGATAGATGAAGACTTGCCGCATTGTTCCTCCACCACTGCGACGTGGTGGGTGACCTGGGGAGAGTTAATCTCTCTCGGATCGGGTTTAAGCCCAATCCGATCGTAGTCTGTAGCGACTCCCAGGGCGGCGATGCGATCCAAGAGCTCGTTTACGGAAGAGAGCTCCATCGGATCTAACTGCTCGGCGAGTTCCGAGTTGACGTGGAGATTGCTTTCGATGACCCGAGAAGTCATCATCGGCGCGGTGGCCGAACAGGCGGTCATAAGAAAACCACCTAGCCGGAGAGTTTGGCCGATAGCCAAAGCTCCTTTGGCGACAGCGCCGTCTGTAAAGACGGGATGAGGCATCCTTCCTAATGGCGATGGCACAGCGGAACTCTCAATGAAAGCACCAATGTCGGTGTCAAAACCGGCGAATCTCGGGTAGGGGGTCCCGAACTGTCATCTAGGCGGATAGTAACAGGAGAAAAGGGACACGATGTTTTTACCCAGGTTCGGGCCCTCTCGATGGAGGTAAAACCCTACTCCTGCTTGATTAATATTAATGATATGGGTAGTACAAGAGTAGATCTACCACAAGATCAGAGAGGCTAAACCCTAAAAGCTAGCCTATGGTATGATTGTTGTTTGTCCTATGGACTAAAACCTCCAGTTTATATAGACACCGGAGAGGGCTAGGGTTACACAAAGTCGGTTACAATGGGAGGAGATCTACATATCGTATCACCAAGCTTGCCTTCCACGCCAAGGAAAGTCCCATCCGGACATGGGACGAAGTCTTCAATCTTGTATCTTCATAGTCCAGGAGTCCGGCTAAAGGTCATAGTCCGGCTATCCGGACATCCCCTAATCCGGGACTCCCTTAGTAGCCCCCGAACTAGGCTTCAATGACGATGAGTCCGTCGCGCAGATTTGTCTTCGGCATTGCAAGGCGGGTTCTTCTCCAAATTCCATATACCTGTTGAATAGTGTCCGGCTTTTGATGAATGTTGCGCTCCTTGGCTTCTGCGCCCAATAATGGCCATCTTCCACGTGCCAAGCGAATGCGAAAAGCCAGGGTGTTTTTTTTCATTTACCCCCCTAGCTGCGCAAATGAGCCGCCTATAAAAGAGATGAGCATTCATTGGAGTGCATTCGACACATATCCATTCTATCATGGCCAGTCGATGCAGCTCCTCCTCTCGCCCCCCATCCCTCAGCCTGGAGATTGGGAGAGATGCTCCATCCCACACAACGAGTTAGTGGCACTCCAAACCAAGGGGTTTCTCCCCCCAGCCTACATGGTCCCCGTTCGAGCTGGGCTTGCCACCTATAATGGTGGAGAGCAAGAGGAGAGCGGGTATGCCTTGTCCCTTCTTCGAGCCTGCTGTTGATAGAATGCTGAATGGGCTTTTGCCACACCACGCTCCTCCTCCAAGGCGTCCAAGCGTTCATGGCGATCGAGTTTGGCTTCTCTTTCTTCGTACATGCGCACGCGAGATGTGTTATGAATTATGTCGCAGGGCAGAACTGCCTCTACGCCATATAGCATAAAGAAATGTGTGAATCCGGTTGTGCGATTCGGAGTGGTCTGCAGCCCCCAGAGTACGGAGTCGAGCTCCTCTACCTAGTGCGTGTTAGATTCCTTGAGGGATCGCACTAATCTGGGTTTGATGCCGCTCATTATTAGACCATTTGCTCGCTCGACTTGACCGTTAGATTGTGGGTGATAGACTAAAGCGTAGTCGAGCTTGATGCCCATATTTTTGCACCAGAGTTTGACCTCGTCGGCCGTAAAGTTCGTGCCGTTATTAGTGATGATGCTGTGGGGGACGCCGTAACGGTGTACGACCCCTGATATGAAGTCTATCACTGGTCCGGATTCGGCCGTCTTAACAGGCTTGACCTCTATCCATTTGGTGAATTTGTCCACCATGACCAGTAGGTATTTTTGCTTGTGGGTTCCTCCTTTAAGGGCTCCAAACGTGTCAAGCCCCCAGACCGCAAAGGGCCAGGTGATGGGTATAGTTTGGAGGGCGGTGGGTGGTATATGGCTTTGGTTAGCAAAGAGTTGGCAACCGACGCATTGTTGGACTAAGTCCTGAGCATCTGCCCGGGCCGTCGGCCAATAAAATCCTGTATGGAAGGCCTTGCTTACAAGGGCCCGGGCTGCGGCGTGGTGCTCGCCGAGTCCGGCATGAATTTCAGCTAGAAGATTCCGCCCTTCCTCTTCAGAGATACACCTTTGAAGGACTCCGGTAGTGCTTTTCTTATAAAGCTCTCCTTCATGGACTTTATAGGCTTTAGATCGCTGCATTATGCAGCGTTCCTTGTTTTGGTCCTTGGGAAGTTCCTGCCTAGTTAGGTAAGCTAGGAATGGTTCTATCCACGGGGCAATGACTGCCATTATTACTTGGGCTGAGGATGTTACTTCGTTGGCATAGCCTCCCGTTGTGTCGGAATGTTCGATGTCGGGCGGTGCGGTTTGGTATGGGCTATTATTTCTGGATTCCCCTTCCCATAGTACGGATGGCTTGAATAGCCTTTCCAAGAAAATGTTGGGGGGACTGCATTGCGCTTTGCGCCGATGCGCGCCAAGACGTCTGCTGCCTGATTGTTTTCCCGGGCTATATGATGAAATTCGAGCCCCTCGAACCGAGCTGACATTTTTAGGACGGCGTTGCGATAAGCTGCCATTTTCGGATCCTTGGCATCAAAGTCTCCATTTATTTGGGATATCGCGAGGTTTGAATCCCCACACACCTCTAGGCATTGGATACCCATGGAGACTGCCATCCGGAGACCATGTAGAAGGGCCTCGTATTCGGCTGCGTTGTTGGAGTCCGTATACATTGTCTGGAGTACGTATTGAACTGTATCTCCTGTTGGGGACGTTGGAACAATGCCAGCCCACAGACCAGCTAACATTTTGCAGCCGTCGATGTGCATGATCCAGTTGGAATATGTGCCGTACTCTTTAGGGAGTTCGACTTCGGTCCATTCGGCGACGAAGTCGGCCAAAACTTGCGACTTGATAGCTCATCGTGGCTTATAGGTTATGTCAAACGGGAGGAGCTCAATGGACCATTTGGCAATCCAGCCTGTTGCGTCGCGGTTGTTTATAATGTCGTTAAGGGGTACTTCGGAGGCTACTGTTATCGAACACTCTTGAAAGTAGTGTCGCAGCTTCTGGGATGCCATAAACACCGCGTATGCTATCTTTTGATAATGCGGGTACCGTGACTTGCATGGAGTGAGCACAGTGGACACATAGTAAACTGGTTTTTGAAGGGGGAATTTGTGTCCGTTCGTTTCTCGTTCGATGATGAGCACTGCGCTTACAACTTGATAAGTTGCCGCAATGTATAATAGCATTGGTTCGCCGATGTTGGGCGCGTCCAGGACCGGGTTTGTTGCCAATGTGGCTTTTATTTCTTCGAGTCCGTCCGTGGCGGCATCCGTCCACTCGAAGTGTTCGGTGCGCCGTAGGAGGCGATAAAGGGGTAATGCCTTTTCTCCCAAGCGGGAGATAAAGCGGCTTAGAGCCACCACGCATCCAGTCAATTTTTGTATTTGTTTGAGGTCCTTTGGAGTATCCAATTGTGACAGAGCTCGGATCTTGGCTGGGTTTGCTTCAATTCCTCTACCGGATACAATGAAGCCCAAGAGCTTTCCGGCTGGTACACCGAAAATGCATTTTTCCCGGTTGAGCTTGATGTCATATGTTCGGAGGTTATCGAATGTGAGCCTCAAGTCGTCTACTAGAGTTTCGACATGCTTGGTTTTGAGGACCACGTCGTCTACGTACACTTCTATTGTTTTGCCGATCTGGTTGGCCAGACATGTCTGAATCATGCGCTGATATGTTGCGCCGGCGTTTTTGAGCCCGAAGGGCATTGTGTTGAAGCAGAATGGGTCGTATGGGGTGATGAATGCCGTTGCGGCTTGGTCTGGCTCTGCCATCTTAATTTGATGGTAGCCGGAGTATGCGTTGAGGAAACACAATGAATCGTGTCCTGCGCTAGCGTCGATAATTTGATTGATGCGGGGGAGGGGGAAGGGATCCTTTGGGCAAGCCTTGTTGAGGTCCTTGAAATCAACGCAGAGGCGCCAGGATTTGTCCTTCTTTGGTACCATCACCAGGTTTGCTAGCCCGTCCGGATGTTTTATATCTCTGATGAATCTGGCCTCCAGTAGTTTGGCTAGCTCCTCTCCCATGGCTTGTCTCTTAGGTTCGGAGAAACGCCAAAGAGCCTGCTTGACAGGCTTGAATCCTTTCAGGATGTTTAGGCTGTGTTTGGCCAGCCTGCGTGGGCTTCCTGGCATGTCTGAAGGGTGCCAGGCAAAAATGTTCCAATTTTCGCGTAGGAATTCTCGTAGTGCGGCGTCTATATCAGGGTTTAAGTGTGCCCCGATGGAGGCCGTTTTTGTAGGGTCCGTTGGATGGACTTGGAATTTGACTATTTCGTCCGCCGGTTTAAAGGAGGTGGACTTGGATCTTTTATCGAGTATCACGTCGTCCCTGTTCACCGTGGAGCGCAGCGTAGTCAGTTCCTCAGCCATTAGGGCTTCGGATAGTGCCTCAAGGGCCAGTGCGGCTGTCTTATTTTCGGCACAGAGTGCTATGTCCGGGTCACTAGCAAGAGTGATAATTCCATTGGGTCTGGGCATTTTGAGTTTCATGTACCCGTAATGGGCTATAGCTTGAAAAATTGAGAATGCCTCTCGCCCTAATAGAGCGTGGTACCCGCTGCTGAATGGGGCCACTTGAAACGTGACCTCCTCGGACCTGTAATTATCCGGCGTGCCAAACTCCACATCCAGTGTGATTTTTCCTGTACAACACGCTTCCCGACTGGGGATTATTTCTCTAAAGGTTGTGTTGCTTCGCTCAATGCGGCTCCAGTCTATTTCCATTTTTTGAAGGGTTTCCTCATAAATGAGGTTCAATCCGCTGCCACCGTCCATGAGTACCTTGGTAAGGCAAAAGCCGTCCACTATTGGACTGAGGACCAATGCGACTGGTGCTCGGGCTGTTCGGAATTTAGGTTCATCACTGGCATTAAAGGTAATAGCCATGTCACTCCATGGGTTTATTATTGCTACTTGGTAGACTTCGGCAAGGCTGCGGAGTCTTTGTTTCCGCATATTATTTGATGCGAAAGTCCCGAAGACTGTTAATACCGTACTGGAATCCCTGGGCTGGTGCTCTTTGAATTCTGGAGTTAGAAGCTCCTTGCCACTCCTGGCCACCTGCCGGAGTATCCAACATGCTCTAAGGCTATGATTTGGTGTGGCGCCCTCTGTACTATGAATTTTATAGGGTCCATTGAGCCATCCCTCCAGTACGGTTCCATTCCCTATAGAGGGTTTTTGCTTTTTGGTGTTTAACCCAGGTGCCTGGTGATAATGCACCCTTTTATTTCGGACTGTGGTTGTATTCAGGGCCGGATTGTCCCAAAAATTTATTTCGGTTTTCCAGGCGCTTTCCATCGCACAGTACTTTTGTACTATGGATCCCAAGTCGGCGAAGCGTGTAATTTCACGACGACTTATGGTGCTGAGGATTCCGTTGTCCATGCAATTCTTGCAGAAGAATGAAATTGCATCCTCCTCGTGGCAGTCCTTTATCCTGTTCATAATCAGGAGGAATCTGGCCCAGTAATGGTGTACTGTTTCTGCGGGCTCCTGCCGAATTTGGGATAGATCCCTTATATTTGGGTGGGCGGGTGGAATCAAATCCGGAACCTCGCCCAATATGATACTCGGGGGCCAAGGAGTTTCCGAACTTGGAAGCTTGGGTTCTTGGATGTTGTCCAATGAATCTAGCCCGCTGCCTGACTTTAGGTTCAGTGCTTGAGTGACGTCCTCCCCTCCGCGTATCCGTCTTGGAGGGGTCGGGAATCTGGACATTACTAGTCCTTAAGATAGATGAAGACTTGCCGCATTGTTCCTCCACCACTTCAACGTGGTGGGTGACCTGGGGAGAGTTAATCTCTCTTGGATCGGGTTTAAGCCCAATCTGATCATAGTCTGTAGTGACTCCCAGGGCCGCGATGTGATCCAAGAGCTCGTTTACGAAAGAGAGCTCCATCAGATCTAACTGCTCGGCGAGTTCCGAGTTGACGTGGAGATTGCTTTCGATGACCCGAGAAGTCATCATCGGTGCGGTGGCCGAATAGGCGGTCATAAGAAAACCGCCTAGCCGGAGAGTTTGGCCGATAGCCAAAGCTCCTTTAGCGACAGCGCCATCTTTAAAGACGGGATGAGGCATCCTTCCTGATGGCGACGGCACAGCGGAACTCTCGATGAAAGCACCAATGTCGGTGTCAAAACCGGCGGATCTTGGGTAGGGGGTCCCGAACTGTGCGTCTAGGCGGATGGTAATAGGAGACAAGGGACACGATGTTTTTACCCAGGTTCGGGCCCTCTCGATGGAGGTAAAACCCTACTCCTGCTTGATTAATACTGATGATATGGGTAGTACAAGAGTAGATCTACCACGAGATCAGAGAGGCTAAACCCTAGAAGCTATCCTATGGTATGATTGTTGTCTGTCCTACAGACTAAAACCCTCCGGTTTATATAGACACTGGAGAGGGCTAGGGTTACACAGAGTCTGTTACAATGGGAGGAGATCTACATATCATATCGCCAAGCTTGCCTTCCACGCCAAGGAAAGTCCCATCCGGACACGGGACGAAGTCTTCAATCTTGTATCTTCATAGTCGAGGAGTCCGACTAAAGGTCATAGTCCAGCTATCCGGACACCCCCTAATCCAGGACTCCCTCAGTGATCTTTCTTTTTGGCTTTCCACACAGCATTATAACTGACAATGGTACAAATCTATCTAAGGGTGCCATGGAGGAGTTCTATCAAAGTGAGCATATCCAGCTTGATGTTTCATCAGTAGCTCACCCTCAATCCAATGGTCAAGCTGAAAGAGCCAATCAGGAAATCATGAAGGGCATCAAACCCCGGCTTATGGTACCTTTGCAATGGACGCCGGGTTGTTGGGTGGAGGAGTTACCTTCTGTGATATGGAGCATCAATACTACCCCCAATAGGTCTACGGCTTACACGCCTTTATTCATGGTTTACGAAGCAAAGGCGGTTCTACCTAGTGACATCTGTCATGAATCGCACCGTGTGGTGGCTTACGTTGAAGATAACAACGAACAAGCCCGTCATGATGCACTTGATCTGTTAGATGAATAGCGTGACTTGGCAGCAGCCCACTCGGTGATTTACCAGCAGGACCTGCACCATTATCGCAACTGTCGGGTTAAGTCCAGAACATTTCAAGAAGGCGATTTGGTGCTCCGGCTCATCCAGGATCAAACTATTGCTCACAAGTTATACACACCTTGGGAAGGGCCTTTTGTGGTCAGCAAGAACTTAAACAACGGGTCATACTACCTTATCGATGTTCGAGAGCACAAAGACTCACGTAAGTCGGAGGAAGAGACCCGCTGGCCGTGGAATATCGCTCATCTTCAGCCTTACTACACTTGAGCCACCAGCTCTCATGATGTACATATTTTGACGATGCATATATTATGATAAGAAATAAAGCAGGACCTTTGTCCTTTTCATCTTCAATAATCATATGTCTTCATCATTATAATTTCAAACGATCAATTGGGGGCTGATCGTATTCAAATCTAGCTTAACCCTCTTGGTCCTACTCATGATCATATTCCAATCTGGCCGTTAAACCTTATGATCACTAGGGGGCTTCCTATTCGAACATAGGTCGTATTCGAACCAAAGAGAACATAGCTGTCGGTACCCTCTTGATCGGCATAATGCTAAACTCACTAGGGGGCTTCTTGATCGTATTTGAATCATAGCTTAACCCCTTTCGGGTCCGACTTTATTGTATTCGAACTAGAGTAGTTAAAAAACTCTCAAGGTCATTTGGGGGCTTCCTGTTCAAACATAGGTCGTATTCGAACCAAAGATAACATAGCTGTCGGTACCCTCTTGATTGGCGCAACACCAAAGTCACTGGGGGCTACATGATCGTGTTCGAATCCTAGCTTAACCCCTTTGGAACGGTTTACTGATCGTATTCGAATTAGAAGCCTCGATTTTTATTTCTCTTTTGCTTAAGTTTTTGAAAGCAATCTTTGATTTTGTCTTGAGACTTTTTTGTTCAGATCTAAGTATAAGTGTGGTTCAAATTTATCCCGGCTTGGTTTTGGACGATAAGTTGCCAACATACGACAAACATCATACATTTGGAAGAGAGTGGCTTCTAAAGATCCGGTTATCACCCTTATTGTTCAGGTCATATAAACCGGCAGTGTAAATTCAAAATCACAGGTATGATATTATAGTTATGTTTCAAAACTATAACTCATAATAGGCTTATCTGTGATTCCTTTTTCCATATTAATGGTTAAGATATTATGACCCACCTTGCGGTAAGCCACCAAGGTCTCTTGTGATCTATTTTTGTGTGCAGGACAAGTTCAAAGACTTTCTTATGCATAAGGAAAACAAATGATAAATATAAAAAGGGGCGGATATAAGACGGCGGTTTAACAGTGTTGAGCTCCAAAGCATGCACGATGCCACGACAAAGCAAAGTCATTTCTACCCTATTACATGACTCCTCGAGTCCAAATGATTATATTGTTTTTTCAGCAGGCTACAAATATGAGCCTCCCGGCGGATCAATTCTCTTGTTGGCCTGAAGCTTCCGGATCAGCCCTCTCCACTCCTTTGTCCTGTTCCCGGTCCTGGAAGGTTGATGATGACCAGTCAATGCCATTCAAAGCTTCAAATTCAGCTTCATCATCAATTAGTCCGGACGGGTCAACTTCAGGGGCGAAGGTATGCTTACGAATTGGTGGGATCATGCTTGTCACTTTATAATGTGGCATCGGGATCCTCCAGTTTTCCACATCATAACCCGGTTGGTACCTAGTGAGATCTGCCTCGTCAGCAATCAGGGTGGCCACATGGCGTATTTCCTTCACACAAGCGGCGAAGTCCTCCTGTTCAAATGAGGTGCCATCTTGCTTGAGTCTTGGATACCCAATGGCGATGTCGACCGGGTCTAATTCCGGTAGCCATGCTTTGGCACGGCTTAAGGCGGCCACGGCTCCGGCTCTTGTAAACGATTGCCTTAATTTGTTGACTCGATGGGGCAGCACTGAAAGCTTCTTTAGCACATCCACCAGGAGTGTGGGGATTTTGTTTGACAGGGCAACTGTGGCTAAGGCACGCTGAGATCCCGTGTAAAGTTGTTCCACAAGTGTGTAAACCGCCTTCAGCTTCACCAACATGTCTTGATTGAGATTTCAGCTCCTGGGGCCTGCATAACAATATCAGGTGAGTTAATGGTGGTTCATATGATCATGACAAAAACTCAATATTTAACACTTACAGGGCGACTTACCAAAGATTGCTGAGACCATCTAGGATACATGGCGTTTTAAGCGGGACAATTCAGTGGTCACCTCTTCAAGAGTCGGCTCTGCCTTGTCAGCTTGTTGGGTCAACACAATTTTTTCTTCAGCCCAGGCCTTTTTCTCAACTTCAAAGTCAGCCTTCAATTTATCTTGTTCAGAAACACTGAATTCAAATTTGGAATTGGCTCTTTGGGTTTCAGTCTCCTGTGCCTCCAAGTGGGTCTTCAGGTCAAAGAGTTCTAATTGAACTTGACTAGTGGTGGCCTGTACAATTACCGGGTCAAAATTACGAAAATTCGCAAACAATATTAAGTCCCAAGCACTTTGCAAGCAAGAATACCTGGCACTTGGGGGCTAATGTCTACCGAAGGATTCTATCTAAGTGGCGGTTGATGAGAGTAAGTCCCAAGCACTTTGCAAGCAAAAATACTTGGTACTTGGGGGCTAATGCATATTGCCGATTAAATCTACACAAGTACAATATTCTCCACAAGCATGTGAAGGACTGGCTCATTCATTTTGATTAAACCGGCCCTTGGGGACAATGGATTAAGCCAGATTTTTTATAGGTTTGACCAAGGAATATTACTAATGCTTATATCTTTGTTCTAAGTCTACAACATATTCATTATAAGCAATAGACTTGGGGGCTGGCATAGTAAGGATGATTTAGTAAAGGGATGAGTTAATACCTCAAATTTCTAGTGCATTTGCTTCACCATATCAACTTCGAGGTCACGACTGCTGTTCACTTGGCTAAGATAGCCAGAAAAAACTTCCCCAATGCTCATATGAGTATAATTAGCAATGTCATCTGACCTTGCGGCGGCTCAGGTGCTCCTCCTTGGCAGAGCACTTGGCGAGCATAGTGGGTCTCCCCAGCTCAGTATACCCGGTTTAAGTAATTTCCACATCAGCATCTTGAGGGTCGTCTGCCTTGGCCGGGCTAGGGACTTTAGGATTTTCAAAGCCGTCAGCGGTTTGCTCCACAGGCGGGTCAGCAGTCGATGCTGACATGTCATAAGCCGGTTGAAGTGGTGGCTCGGGAATAAAGGCATCAGGCACGGCCGTCTAGAGTTCCGGCTCGTGGTCAGTTGGCTTTTCGGCTGGCTTATTCTTCTTCACCCTCTTGCTGGGTTTTGCTTTTCCAATACATAAGATCAAAAAGGTTAGTACAAGTATAAAGAATTGAACTAAATACAGGATAAATAAATCATCATTACCCTAGACGGTCTTAAAAGCCGGCAGGTTGGACTGGATTGAGTCGCCGGACAAAGGTGAAGTTTCCTGGTAATTCGAATCAGAAGAGTTGAGTGGTTGATGAGTGAGACCCGCCAAAGGATAAAAGGGATTTAAGTCGGAGGAGACCTCGTTCCAACGCTTCCTCGGTGTATTGGGTAAGCCGGAGGAGAGCTCCGCGTCTTTGCTGGTCCGGGTCTGCCTCCGGCTCTCATGGATCTGTCGCTTCCAAAGAAATTGAGGATCTTGATAAGCTAAGGGATGTGAAAATCTTACTTTCCGGGTTACTCTTCGGATTTTTTGTCTTGGCAAAGGCTCTGAGTCGGAGGAAATAATAGATACCTCTTCATCTACCCCATGACTTGTTCCCATGTCATCCTGATCATAATCAGTATCAATAAGGTGATTAAAAAATGAGCCAGGACAGTCAAGGGCTACCTCTGACTCAAAAGAGTCCTCTAGTTAAAACAGTTCATAAGTGCTAGCCTTTCTCCTCTTTTTTTCACGGTGGCTTTCCTGGCGGCTCTCTTGGCCTTCCTGGCTCTCTTCGCAGCCTCATGGTCATACTTTGTCTTCCAAAATTTATCATCAGCCTGTGAAAATCAGTAAAAGTTTGAGTACAGACAAAACTTCAAGGATGAAGCTAATTTACTCAGTTTTGGCGGCTTACTTCTGGAGCCGGGTTAGCTTTGCAGAACGGGCTTAAGCCCACCTTACCACAATCTGCTAGGCTTTCATTCAAGAGTGTATTTGTTGTATCATTAATGACATCATCAGGGCTGTGCCGCAGAGGGTCATTCTTCTCGCCTGTGTAACTCTGCCGCAGAGGGTCATTCTTCTCGCTTTCATTCAAGAGTGTATTTGTCGTATCATTAATGACATCATCAGGTAAATCTTCACTAATCAGTAAAAACGATGACTTCCCTTTCTTTGGGCTGAGGTTTTTCTTCCGTTGGATCAGGAGCACGGTATGACATGATCTCCTTCTTCAGCAGGTAGCCGGTTTTCACAAAATCATCAAGGGTACTATTAGTGACGATGGATTTGACCCAGTTGCATGAAGTACTTGTTTTGGGCGGCATTTTGAAGTAGGAAGCCTAACAAGGAATAAAATGCCGGTTCAAATTTAAGACGGAGGAAAAAAGATTATAGATCATATTTAAGATGGCGGCTTATAAAGGGGCCTAATGGTATATGACTAATTAGTCAGGTTACATAAACCACCATGAGCAGTGTAAATTCTTTAAGCCGCCATGATAAGTTGGATGATGTTTATTGAGCATTGCAATTTAGGTCGGCAATTTGAGCCGCCATGGCTAGATGGATCTACCAAATACAGTTTTTGGCTAAGTGTTGTACAAACAAGTTTCATAGACTACATCTACTATTTTGGATCAAATGTTGTTTAGGTAAAGGAAATAATATAGACCTAAAAACCAGTACAGACGAGTTCATGAGTTCGAAGGAATTCTCTTTACAAAAAATGGGGATCCGCTAGTATCAAAAGTGGAATCAAAACAACTACCGTAGGAGTTCCATATCACTTTTGGATCAAAAGAGGCTGTGGTGGGGGAACTATGAAGAAACTGTGATGAACTACGAAGAACACAGAGAAACTTTCAAACCCTAATGCGGATCTGAGGTGCGGGAAGGCAAAAACTTACAGCTGCAGATCTACTGCGGAAGGTCGCCGCCGTTCTCTGGATCGACTCAGGTTGATGCAGCGGCCGAGGTTGAGGAAGATGAGGTGCTCTGCGGAGGCGGCGGAGCTCGAGTGACAGAAGGGTTGTGAGAGGAAGAAGACGCTGGAAAGGGGAGAATGAGGAAAGACTTGGTCATGCCTATTTATAAGGGAAGATTGGTGAGTGGGCGCGAAAATCGAAGACGCTGAAAATATGGTTATCCAGCTATTAGGATGCCTCGATTCTCGGGATTGTCTTTAAGATAAGGATCCGTTGAGATATGTTGGGTAAAGTGTAATTAAAGACACATGACGTCATGGCGGGTTACCATAGATCCACAGGATGATGTCATGGCCGGTTATAAAACTTTTGTACAAACGAAGAGCAGAAGATTTTTATAAGTGTTGAAGATTAACATGAACCAGTTCAAATCAATTTGGGTCCTAATGTTGGGGATATAACTATTAGGTATGACCCGCCCAGGAGGGGCCGAGTTATACCTATGACGATTCATGAAGCCCAAGACGTGCTTGAAGATGGTGGTTTAGTTCAGGGCCCAAAGCCCAAAGGTGACTTAATGCCCGTAGAGATAAACTGCTATATGTATATAACTTGTATTGTAAGGCAAGAATAGAGAGAGACTGAGCCGGACATTGTTTATGAGCCGGCCGGGACTCTGTGAGCTGCTGGGCATCGACCTCTGTATATAAAGGGACGTCCCGGTGGCGGTTCAGCACAAGTAAGATCAGATCGAGAACTAGGTCAAGCGGATTCGCTCCTTGGTAATCGAGGCATAAGCAATCCCACTCAAAACTGGATCGTAGGCTTTTACCTTCACCGCAAGAGGCCGAACCAGTATAAACCCCGTGTCCATTGTCCCGATTAACCCCTTTAAGATTCCTAGTTGCGATGGCTCCATGACTAAGTCCTTTCACTAGGACATCTGACGTGATAATTCCACGATAATGACCGACACGTAAACGTACCTCGGGGTTCGTTAATCATGGAAACCACTCGAGACCCCAAAACAATTAGTAATAGTCCATGAAACATGCCAGAATCACCAAAACTGTGAGTGTTTATGACCGACATGTAAGCGCGCCTTGGGGTTCGACAACTATGGAAATTGCTTCGGGACCCAAAAACGGCGAGTAATAGTCCACGAAACGGGTCAGAATTGGCCAAAACTGTGAGTGTTGACGACGGACATGTAAATGCATCTCGGGGATCGTCAATCATGGAAATCGCTCTGGGACCCCAAAACGGTGAGTAATAGTGCACGAAACGGGTCAGAATCGACAAAAACCACGAGTGTTGATGACCGACATGTAAACGCACCCCGGGGTTCGTTAATCATGGAAATCCATCCGGGACCACAAAACAGTGAGTAATATCCCACGAAATGGCCAAGAATCAACCAAAACTATGGGTGTTGATGACCGACACGTGAAGCACCTCGGGGTTCATTAATCGTGGAAATCACTGGGACCCCAAGCAGTGAGTAATAGTCCATGAAACGGGCCAGAACCGGCCAAAACTGTGAGTGTTGATGACCGACATGTAAGCGCACTTTTGGGTTCAACAACTATGGAAATCGCTTCGGGACCCCGAAACAGTGAGTAATAGTCCATGAAACAGGTCAGAATTGGCCAATACTGAGAGTGTTGACGACGAACATGTAAACGCACCCCGGGGATCGGCAATCGTGGAAATCGCTTTGAGACCACAGAACGGTGAGTAATAGTCCACGAAACGGGCCAGAATCGACAAAATCTTGAGTATTGATGACCGACACGTAAACGCACCCCCGGGTTCGTTAATCATGGAAGTCACTCCGGGACCACAAAATAGTGAGTAATATTCCATGAAACGGGGCAGAATCGGCCAAAACCGTGAGTGTTGATGATTGACACATAAGCACCTTGGGGTTTGACAACCATGGAAATCGCTTTGGCACCCCAAACTGTGAGTAATAGTCCACGAAATGGGTCAGAATTGACAAAAACCGCGAGTGTTGATGACTGACACGTAAATGCACACCGGGGTTCGTCAATTGTGGAAATCACTCCGGGACCCCCAAAACAGTGAGTAATAGTCCAAGAATAGGGCCAGAATCGGCAAAACTGCGATTGTTGATGACCGACATGTTAGCACACCTTGGGGTTCAACAACTTTGGAAATTGCTTCGGGACCCCAAAACTAAGTAATAGTCCAAGAAACTGGCCAGAATCGGCCAAAACTGCAATTGTTGATGACCGACACGTAAAAGCACCTTGGGGTTCAACAACTTTGGAAATCGCTTTGGGACCCCAAAACGGTGAGTAATATTCCATGAAACGGGTAAGAATCGTCAAAAACGGCGAGTCTTGATGACCGACATGTAAGCGCACATCGGGGTTCGTCAATCGTGGAAATCACTCCGGGACCCCAATAAAGTGAGTAATAGTCCATATACGGGTCAGAATCGGCCCAAACTGTGAGTCTTGACGACCAACACGTAAGCACATCTTGGGGTTCGACAACCATGTAAATCGCGTTGGGACCAGAAAACGGTGAGTAATAGTACACAAAATTGGTCAGAATCGACAAAAATCGTGAGTGTTGATGACCGACACGTAAACGCACTCCGGGGTTCGTTAATCGTGGAAATCACTCTGGGACCACATAACAGTGAGTAATATTCCACGAAATGGGCCAGAATCGGCCAAAACTATGAGTGTCGATGACTGACACGTCAAGCACCTCGGGGTTCATTAATCGTGAAAATCACTTGGGACGCCAAAAAAGTGAGTAATAGTCCATGAAACGGGCCAGAATCGGCCAAAACTGTGAGTGTTGATGACCGGCACGTAAGCGCACCTTGGGTTCAAAAACTATGGAAATCACTTCGGGACCCCAAAACGGTGAGTAATAGTCAATGAAACATGTCAAAATTGGCCAAAATTGTGAGCGTTGACGACAGACATATAAACGCACCCCGAGGATCGTCAATCGTTGAAATCGCTCCGCGACCCCAAAACGGTGAGTAATAGTGCACAAAACGGACCAGAATCAACCAAAGTTGTGAGTGTTGATGACCGATACGTAAACGCACTTCGGGGCTCGTCAATCGTGGAAATCACTCCGGGACCCCAGAACTGAGTAATAGTCCAAGAAACGGGCCAGAATCGGACCGAACTATGATTGTTGATGACTGACACGTAAGCACCTTGGGGTTTGACAACCATGGAAATCGCTTTGGGACCCCAAACTGTGAGTAATAGTCCATGAAATGGGTCAGAATTGACAAAAACCGCGAGTGTTGACGACTGACACGTAAACGCACACCGGGGTTCGTCAATCATGGAAATCACTCCGGGACCCTAAAATCGTGAGTAATAGTCCACGAAACGGGCCCAAATCGGCCAAAACTGTGATTGTTGATGACCGACATGTTAGCGCAGCATGGGGTTCAACAACTTTGGAAATCGCCCCGGGACCCCAAAACTGAGTAATAGTCCAAGAAGCGGGCCAGAATCGACAAAAACCGCGAGTGTTGATGACCGACATGTTCGCGCACCTTGGGGTTCAACAACTTTGGAAATCGCTCCGGGACCCCAAAACTGAGTAATAGTCCAAGAAACGGGCCGGAATCGGCCAAAACTGCGATTGTTGATGACTGTCACGTAAGCGCACCTTGGGGTTCAACAACCTTGGAAATCGCTTTGGGACCCCAAAACGGTGAGTAATAGTCCATGAAACGGGTCAGAATCGACAAAAACCGCGAGTCTTGATGACCGACACGTAAACGCACATTGGGGTTCGTCAATCGTGGAAATCACTCCGGGACGCCAAAACAATCACTACTAGGAAAAGGCCATCTAGTGGCGCACCTGTTTTGCCTAGTAATGGCGCACTACAGGTGCTCCCCTAGCACCAGGCCATTAGAATTTTTTACTAATGGCGCACCACTGGTGCGCCATTAGTATCTGGTATACTAATGGCGCACCTGGTAGTGCGCCATTAGTATGCCTCCCAGGGGGCCATATTTACCCATGTTCTTTGGCTTACTAATGGCGCACTAGTGGATGATGTGCCATTAGTGTCCTTTTCGCAGTGTGCCATTAGTGTGCTGAGTGGTGCGCCACTAGTATCAATATTAGGGATTTTTTTCTTTTCTGATATTTGCGCAGGTTACAAAACATATTACTACACAGAATATAGAGAGCACAACATATAAACAGCAAATTTATCGAATACAATAGAAGATTAGTCTCCGAATACAATTCATCATATTAGTCTCCGAATTTAAAATACCGAACAAAGCTAGAACCTTACAAGTCTCGAAACCGCGAGTAGCGAGTTTGTCTTCACATTACAAGTCGATATCGATCGTCTAAACTACCATCACATAGAAGAGAGCTGCGATCATCACGATGAGCATAATCACGATGAAAGTGGTCTTCATCCGATTCCTCCAATGCTCCCTCCTCCCTCCCGCTAGATAGCGCGCGTATCTAACTTCCGCCTCCACCCTAGTGGTGTACCCTTTGTAACTGTTACCGCTAAAACGGTGAACCTGTCTTCGACACTCCTCCCAGTCGTCGTAGACTCCGGGAACCTTACCCATGTACACGACATATGACGGCATCTCTATGCACTAGCCAAACAAAACGTTAGTAAAAATTCATAGACAATACATAAGCAATATATAAGTATGCAACAAAAGGACCGAAAGAGAAAAGCAACACATCAATAGCACGATTCATGGTCCTACTAGTAAATAGCATCGATTACATATAAGTTGAACGACTGTCCAAACCAAAGAGACATACAAGTTCATTAAAGTTTAATATTACAACATGAGCCAATTGACATTTCAGATAGCATCACTACTTTCGACTCGACTCTGGGATCGGAGCGTGGATGAAGCCGCCGCCTTTCGTGATGGTCATGAAATCGCAGGCGTTGTCAACCTGCATTTGTAGTGTTGTTTCTATCTCACTGTTGGACAGTTCAGATCTGAGGTAGAACTGCCCCGAGGTACGAAGGACATCTTGATGGATGATTTCCGCAAACTCCGACTGGATGCGAAAGAATTCTTGTCTGATGTCCGCCTCCTGGATTGCCGACAAGCGTGTGGCCCAATCTTTGAGATTATCTGGTAGCAGAAGGTGATTATGGTCCCGTACGATCGCCCGCATGTGATCGAGGGCGTAGTAGGCATCCTTCTGACCGCCAGGCGGCTGCTTGACGCAGGGGAACGTCGTATTGTGGGTGAACACGTGCTTGCCATACCTACGAACTGGCCTCTTGAAGGTGCCTCCAGATCTGGGATAGCCGGGGAGAGCATCATCAAGAACTTTCTTGATATTTGTGTATTCTATCTTCGACTCACGGTCCAGGTCGAAATATGTGGCCAAGGAATATTTCGGGCTTAAGAGGATGAATGTGCAATGTGTGTCACTGCACAAAACACGGAATGTTAAAAAAAAAGAACGATCGAAATCTAAGAAATCATATGTTACGGGGCGGTGAGGGGATGACTTACTCGGGAAAGTAAGGCACGAGGAAGTTATCCTTATCTGGGTTTGCCAGAATGACGCCTTCGAGGTGTGAACTCGCGAATTACCGGTCCCCAGTGCTGCCCAAGATCTTGGCACGCATGTAGAAGGGGTCGACTATCACGATGTTTGGGGTCTTGTCTCTAATGATCCGCATCTCCATACTCAGCGAAAATAGCCGAACGAAGGTGTAGTGCAGCAGATGAAGGTTAAACATAGCGAGGATGTCATCAAACTACAGGACGATCGTACCCCCGATGGCGCTATCCACAAAGCCCTTGCCCTCTGGCACCTTGGCACGAAAACCGGGTATGCCACATCATTCTGGGAGAGACGCCGCTTCTCCAAAGAAAGGACACTGTCATGCAGACTCCGCATAGAACCGGTTGCAGCATTGAACAGATTAGTCGGTAGCATCGCCCTACCCGCAACATGCACCCTCCTAGAGATATCCTTAGGTGAAGGTGGCCCGTCCTGAGCATGAATCTTACTCGGTGCCGGTTGGCTCGCACCGCTCTTGTTATTCTTTCGTTTCCATCCCTTCTTCTTCATCTGCTATAATGGGGTCGAGTTCTGCTCAGAGACCGCCTTCTTGAGCGTGTTGGGGCTGATAATATTTCACACCTCGGCTATCTGAGGCTCGGTGAAGGCGGCAGCTGGAGGCGTCTCCTGAGAACTGGACGCCAGACGACGCCTATTGCAATTGGGTTTCTCTGCGGTACCAGCTAGATCGTGGTCATCTTTTTCAGGGTTGGGTTCTTGAGAAGGAGGCCCGAAGAATTCGTCACCGTACCCATGTTCGGCAAAGTACTTATCGACGTTGGTAAATGTACCATCGTCGTTGTCGTCGTCGTTCGGATCCTGTGCCATATGCATGTCTGGATCTTGTGCCATAGGGATGTCCGACATGTCTGGTAGCGTTGCGGCGGTCTTGCCATGGCTTGGCGCCGGCGCGACTGGCGGTGTTGTCTGTGGGGTGGTGTCCCCCGCCCCCAAACGAATCTGGCTCTTTGGCCAAAGCAGGGGCCAGCTTATGGAGGCGCTGAGGGTCATCACATCATCTTCGTCGGCCACAGCGGGTCGAATCGGAGGTAACAACTCATCGCACCCTGGCAGCACCCGAACCAGTTCAAACCTATACACGGTGGGTGGCATCGGATTATTGTGGAACATGGGGTTGCCCGGTTAAACAATTCTGCCCTTGGCGACATCGATCAACTCGCCGCCCACGAAGTGCAGGAGAGTGCATGGAATGTCGGCGGCGCCCTGCGAAAACATGTAGGGCATCAGGGATGCCCAGTAAAAGGCAAGGAGATGAAGTCATCGGCTGAGAGGCTTAGTTACCGTGATGCCGTCGAGCTCGGCTAATGTCGAGGCACCGCCAACGGCGGGCGTGCAACTGACGGAGGGGGCGCTTGCTGCCGAGATGTCGGCCTGCGTACACCCAGGTGCATTAAGCTCCAATGCCCGTGCCGGTGCCGGAGACACGAATACTGATTCTGCCAGAGACACCAATGGCGCCGCCTGCATGTTGTGTGAGTTGTTGTCCGTGAAGCTGGGAACCAGGGGCGGCCCTTGTTGGCCGCCCGCAATCCACGTCGTCAGCCCCTGAATCAAGGTAGGCACAATGGCGGTGAGCGTCGTTCCCAGTTGTTGTTGCACTTGCTCTTGGAAAATCTCCGGAATCCGCGCCACTTGTGCCTTGAGTTCTTGAACCTCGTGCGACTGGCTTTCCAAGCTAGTCTTTCTCTCCTTTCGCTCACGAGCATTATAGTATGACGACCATTTTGTGGACAAGCCTTTTCCGACCACACGACCAGCTGACGACGGCTTACTGAGCTTATCCTTGTTTTTCATTAAGTTCAATGCCCTATTTAGAGTGTTGTCCCAAGGGGAGCTCTGAGACGACCCCGCGCTGCTGCTTTCAGTCTCCTGCCGAAGGAATGTGAACCATTTAGAAATTTGGCTTCATTAATTAGAATTCAACCATATGGAGCTAATTATGCGGGGGTGTATCCCTTACCAGAACACGCTCAAGCCATGGTCTTCGGATCCGTGGTAAGCTCCTTTGTTAACGGGTCCTCCTTGTACAGGGCCCTGACATAGTTCCTGGTCTGCTTGTCATAATTTTTCTCGAAGCGGTGCAGTAGGCCTTGCTCGGCACGCTCCGCGTCCTCCTTGTCCCATATAGGCTCCGCAACTCTGTAACCGCCGGAACTGAGTTGGTGGACCCCTAAGTTCAACTCCCGCATTTCTTTCCCCCACTGACTTGATTCCACGATTGCGCTGCTCTCGCACTTGATCTTGAACTCCTTGTAGTCATCTTCGCTGATCGAAGGATTTTTTGCCTTGATCTTCTCATAACTATCACCTTTGTCAATCATTTTATTCAGCGCGCTTCTCCAAGTATACAGGGCCGTGCTCATCCTCGTGAGGGTGGCACTATTCACTTTATTCCCTGAGAGGCGTTTGTTTGCAATGTCAGCGGGGAACTTGTATCATTCGTGTAGCTTCATGAAGAGGAGGCTGCGCAAATTCCCTCAGTCCTTATGCCTTAGGTTCTCGGTGTTGATCGAGACGGTGCTCCGAAGAATGCACCCGAGCTGAACCGAGTACCCCTTGACTAATTCTTTGGGCATCGTTCGATTACCCTCGGAGGACACTTTAGTAAATTCCTCCTTGACGGTGTCGAGCATGTTCGGGTGCCGGTCCTTTCGTTGCCTCTTTGGCTGGCTGCCATCTATGCGTGCGCTGCCATCATCAGTGGTGGCATCCTCGGCGGCACCATCAGTGGTGTCGTCCCCGATGCCACTAGGGATTGTGTATTCAGGATCGGTGTCTTCCGCGGCGTCCTCATAGCAGTGAGGTTCTTCCTCCATCTCCTGGGACAGCTCCCAGAATTGCTTGCCCGAACCGCCTGCCCCATCGTTGTGGGCCATGTTTCTCTCTAAATAGGAAATAAGTTTTGTGAAAAAGTTGGTTATTGTCAAGGAACAAGATCATGGTCTCATCATTTAGGGTTTGTCGACACCGAGGCATCCTAAAAGCTAAGCTTTTATCATTTACGGTTTGTCGACACCGAGGCACCCTAAATGCCTAAGCTTTCATCAGTTTTTATCGACACCGAGGCACCCTAAAAGCCAAGGTTTTATAATTTAGGGTCTGTCGACGCTGAGGCACCCTAAATGCAAAGTTAAATTTTCATCATTTAGGGTTTATCGATGCCGAGGCACCCTAGCTAGGTTGACTGATATATATGGGTATCTTCTAATAATATACCCTATCAAGAAAAGGGAAGGAGAATTCTAAGTTGGGCCTAATCACTTGGCTCTATTGCCACCTATGGTTTAATGTAGCAAGAATAAAGGGGCAGTTGATCCTACTTAATTAAGTACTAAGATACCCCGGCCAATGCATTATTCGCAAGTACCCCATATGTCCTATTTTTAGCAAAGTCATGCTAAAATTCACGGAAAATTTCAGCATGACCTTTGCTTAAAATAGGACATATGGAGTACCCGAATTTGCCGGAACGGAAGTTAATCGACATTCCGGCAAACTCAAGGGCCTCTCGGGGTACAGCTGCATCCCAAGTTGACAAAATTCCCAAGTAGTACAACAGCAGCATCACAAGTAGTACCAATGAACATATACTCCAGCACATTCTGAATTTCGATAAATGACAGCAAGTTAACTCATGCTGACAGCAACAAACTTATAACAACATAAATTAAATTGCAGTTCCAAGTGGGTATGGGAAATAATAAAACCAGATAAATGATTTTGTTCTCTCCACTTAACAAAAATAAAGAAATGATTTTGTTCAATACATCTGGTAAGCTGCACACTGTCTAATATGTGTCACAAATGATAAAGCTGCACACTGTCTAATATGTGTCATAAATGACACTAAGATCTCATTACACTCTACATATGCAGCATCTATAGAAAGAGACCATTAGTAATATTCGGGTACTGTCACAAAAATCAGTGTTAGGCGTGCAAAGATCCCCCACCACATCCTCGAGCCAGCTACCATAGCATGGTACTTTCGGTTACTTTTGGACATCAAGCACGTTACCATTTTCTTTCTGCTGAACATTGTTCAAACTCTGAATAAGAAACAATTTGGAGAGAAGCACATCTATTATAGCTTACTGACTCAGCTGAGTATGATGTAATATCTTCTCTAAACGGTTGTGTCAATTCCATCTTACACGGACAACCGCAATGTGTTGCAAGACTCACAAGCATGCAAGGCACATCTTCCGTATCAAGGAGAAAATAAGCAGATATTTGGCAAGGTCTTTCAGTATTGTTCAAAGGAACTTGTCTGTTGGAGTAATCCAAAGTGAGTTGTGTTTAATCAGGCATGTACTACTAGTTATACGTGTGCAAGGTTATTGTGATGGATCAGGGAAGAAGTTCTGGAACTTGTTTTACCTGCAGCCTATGTGGGTTCAGAAGGTAGCGAACTGTTATTGAAATGTTGAATTTGTTTTGCAGCTTGCAGGTACAGTTACATGGATATTGCTCGTCATGATTTATACTCAAACATCAATGATCAATGATTAATGATTTATACTCCAGCAATTCCAGGAATGATTTTAGGATATTAGTCTAGATTAGGAGTTTTAAATCGAGTACTCCATCAGATTAGGATACTAATCTAGATTAGTGTAGCCACTATCTAACAAAAAAATTCAGAACTAAATTTCGGAGTACTCTAAATGCTGTGTGCCCTAGTATTTCTGTGTTCCCTGGCATTTCTGTAACATTCAGTAGCATGACAATTTTAACATGTTGAGAAAATTTCAGTAACATAAATTTGAAATTGAGTACTCAGTGTAAGGATTAAATGCACACAATTTGGGTATTAGCTTCCCATTAAACATTTGCGGAAATTTAAAATACGCTAATTATCATTGCTAGTGGTTGGCTGACTAGAGAAGAGAAGACAGTTTAGTTGGCATGGTTCAGACTAGTAATTTGAGTTCAAGAATGTTCCTGTTCTCTCATTGTTACCAAGCATGATTTGGCTAAGCCAAGCATGATCTTGCTTGCTTTGCCGCCTTTGCTATGTGAAGCAATAGGGTAGGTTCGGTTTCACTGAATTTTTGATACTATACATCATTTGCTGAATTTTTGCTCTACATCACTTGCTCTTTGTAAATTATTGCATATATCCAGTGACTGAATTTTTGAAACTATAGGTGAACCTCTTCAGCAAACGCAAAACAGTTAACTGAAACTGTCTAAAGCAGTTAAGTCTAGTTGATGCTTAGATAATGCAGGCCAATAGAATGAAATGAACTACGAATTTGTTCTCTGAAATCATGCAGGCCAAAAGTTCCCGGATTTATATAGCTAAAAAAGAAGAACAAAGAGGATGGCTCATCGTGGGCAGCCGGTGCAGAGGGGCGCGGCAGCGGCTTCCTGTTGTCCCCGCTGCAGTAGAGGGCAAAGGGACAGCCAGTGCAGAGGGCCGCGAAGGACGGCTGGGCTGCGGCGGGAGTGGGTACCGGCGGCGGCGAGGTCTGGGACAACAGCGCGAGGTCGGCGGCGGCGCTGGAACCCTAGCGTGCGTCCCTGCTCGAGGTAAGCCCAAGAAGTCAGACCAAGGGCGCGCAGCAGGCACGAGCCACGGAGAAGTGAGGGGCGCATGGGAGGGGAGGCAGGGGGCTTACTCGGGAGGGCTGGGAACAGCGTGGGGTCGCCGGCGGTCTTCGCGGCCGAAAGAGGAAGAAGGGGTCGGGGACGACACTTCGGGGTTCTTCCAGTCGCGTGAGCTATCGGGGAGGACGTGGGAGACGCGGCGGTGCTTCTGGGATCAACGGCAGAGCGAGGGGAGAACGGTGGCGCGGCTATGGCGTCGGGGGACGATGACCGGGTGGCGGAAGGAGAGGGCGTGAGGGTGTGGCGAGGGGGGAAGTGGATCTGGCGAGGGAGGGACAAAGGGATCGGGTGAATTAGCTAAGGGGGGAAGATTTCTAATGGCGCACCCCCTGGCAGTGCGCCATTAGTATGTTTTTTTATAGCAATGGCGCACCCCCGAGCGATGCGCCATTAGTAACTTTTTTTTGGCATAGCAATGGTGCACCAGCCAGCGGTGCGCCGTAAGTAATTTTTTTTATTTTTTGTTGCATCTAATAATTTTTTAGAAAATGAATATGAATATGAAACAGTAATAATTTTTTATGAAAACAGTAATAATTTTTTAAAAAACATCATCAAATTTGTTATTTGAAAATATTTATGAATATGAAAAAATATCATCAAATTTGTTATTTGAAAATATCATCAAATTTGTTATTTGAAAATATAATCAAATTTGTTTTTTTGGATTTTTAGTTGCATTCATTTGTGATGGTGGAGCGGGGGAGGGTGCGGGGGGTCGTCGGCGGCGGTGGAGCGGGGGAGGGTGCGGGGGATCGTTGGCGGCGGTGGAGCGGGGGAGGGTGCGGGGGGTCGTCAGCGGCGGTGGAGCGGGGGAGGGTGCCGTGGGTCGTCGGCGGCGGTGGAGCGGGGGAGGGTGTGGTGGGTCATTGGCGGCGGTGGAGCGGGGGAGGGTGCGGGGGGTCGTCAGCGGCGGTGGAGCGGGGGAGGGTGCCGTGGGTCGTCGGCAGCGGTGGAGCGGGGGAGGGTGTGGTGGGTCATTGGCGGCGGTGGAGCGGGGGAGGGTGTGGTGGGTCGTTGGCGGCGGTGTAGCGGGGGAGGGTGCGGGGGTGCTCGGCGGCGAGGGGGATCTGGCGAGGGGGATAGCGATCGAGATGGAGGGGGATCGAGATCGAGTGTCCTCATGAATATTCAATATTTTTCATATTGAATATGAAAAAATATCATCAAATTTGAAAAAATATTCATGAATTCAAAAAGTGCCCATGAAATTTAAAAATATTCATGAGTTCAAAAAGTGGCCATGAAATACAATCGAGAAATCAACGCTATAATTTAAATACAATCGATCTTAGCTAGCTATCTGCTCACAATCTTCTTACCCTTATTATTCGCAAATGGAGCTCTTCTCTTGAATGGACGTCCTTTAGGTAGAGTGGTCCGGCTTCTTGTGGTGTATGCTGGTACTTCATCGTCGTCATCATGTTCCATCTTCGGATCACCGTACTTGTCGAAGTCTTGCTCATTGGAGACTCCATCCATTCCGATGATCTTCCTTTTGCCTCTCCTCACGACAACACGACTGGGCTTTGATGGGTCGGTAATGAAGAAGCATTGCTCCAATTGGGAAGCCAGTACCCATGGCTCATTTTTTGCGGTGACGTTTGCGCCCGCGATCTTGGATTTTGCTTCGGGTATAACCATGGTGGTGAAGTACCGGTCTTATTTTATGACGCTCTTGGCCCATCTGACATGGAACATCAGGACCTTCTCTCCAGTGTAGCTCAGCTCCCAGATCTCCTCGATCCTTCCGTAGCATCTGTCCTTGTCATTACCGGTGTAGGATTCCATCGTTACCCCGGAGTTCTGATAACCATCGCTCTTCATGTCCTTTCCCTCTACGTAGAATGTGTAGCCGTTGATATCGTACGCCTCATACGTAATCAGGTTGTGCTCGGCGCCCTGCGACAAGGCGAATATGAGTTGTTCTTCCGCGGAAGAATCCTCATGTAAAGGGTACGTTAGAACCTTCTGCTTGAACCAACGCGTGAAACATGATTTGTGCTCTTTGATTATATCTCCGTCCGTCCTCTGTTGGCCTCGGTCATTGTACGTCTTCTCAATAAAGGTTTTGTGCTCTACCACCCAAGGATCGACCACGTCTATGTGTTGTAGCGCGACTAGGTTTGCTCTTTCAAAGTCGGCGAGTCGACCCTCAAAGTTGATATGCATTTCGCGGTGACCCTCACGGTGACCCCATCCAGCGAGCCTGCCGAGGTGCCTGTTGACGGGCAGACCAACGGGGTTCTCGATGCCTAGATAATTTGTGCAGTAGGAGATGCACTCTTCGGTCAGAAAGCCCCTGGCTATGCTTCCCTCTAGACGTGACATGTTGCGAACGTATCCTTTGATGACACCATTCATCCTTTCGAACGGCGTCATGCTGTGCAGGAATGTCGGCCCGAGTTGGATGATATCCTCCACGATATGGACCAGCAGATGCACCATAATGTCAAAGAATGCGGGCGAAAAGTACATCTCAAGCTCGCATAGTATCACCACAATCTCTTCCTGTAGCCTTCTGAGTTGCCTCACGCCAACCGACTTTTGAGAGATGACGTTGAAAAAGTTGCATAAGCCAAATAGCATTTCACGGACATGCGCGTCCATGATCCCACGGATTGCAACTGGAAGTATCTGCATCATTAGCACGTGACAGTCGTGAGACTTCATCCCGCTGAACTTCTGCTTCGCTGAGTCTAGGTATCTGCTTATCTTCCTCGCGTAACCGTAACGAAGTTTTACTCCTACGAGGCAGGTGAAAAACTGATCGATCTCCTCCTGGCTTAGAGTGAAACACGCGGGAGGGAAGTCATTTCCGATCTTGTTGGCCTTTTTGCCTTTGCGACGACTTTCCGTGTCCTGCTTCGCCTCATCATCATCATCATTAGCGTGAAGCTCCTCCCTGATGCCCATTGATTTCAAGTCTGCCCTTGCTTTCGGCCCATCTTTGGTCCTCTCTAGCATGTTGAGCAGGGTACCAAGCAGACTCTCGCACACGTTCTTCGTGATATGCATGACATCAAGGCTGTGAGGCACACGGTGAATCTGCCAGTACGACAAGTCCAAGAAAACAGACCTCGTTTTCCATACCTTCAGCAGCGGCTCTGGCGCCTTTCGCTTCTTTCCCGGCTTTGGCACCTTTCCCGGCAGTGGGCACTCTTTCCAATTTTTCAATAGCTCGTCTATTTCCTCGCTACTCCTCGTACGCGGGCATCTTCGGGGTTCGGTTTCACCATCAAACAGATCCTTACGTTTTCTCCATGAGTCATCATCGCGAAGCCACCTTCGATGTCCCATGAACACGGTTTTCGAGGACCCGGGATCTCTATCTAGCTGGCGATACGTTGTGTCATCCATGCACCTGACGCATCTAGAAAATCCGTGGACCACCTGCCCCGCGACATATCCTTTACCAAGATAGTCGTGCACCATCGTGAGCAGTGCGGCTCTCATAGGGAAATATTCTTTCTCTGCGGTGTCCCACGTATTGGCTGGTGTTTTCCACAGCGTGTCTAGCTCCTCTTTTAGCAGCCCCAGATACAGATTGATGTCGTTCCCTGGTTGTTCTGGCCCTTCAATTAGCATACTCGTGTGAATGTACTGACGCTTCATGCAAAACCATGGGGGAAAGTTGTACATCCACACAAACACAGGCCAGGTGCTATGTGTGCTACTCTGGTTGCCAAACGGATTGACTCCATTGGTGCTCACGCCCAGCACGATGTTCCCTGGATCGTCCCCAAATTCTGGGTATTCGAAGTTCAACGCTTGCCACTGGCTCGCATCCTTAGGGTGACTCAGCATCTTGTCTTTTTTATTTATCTCCGGATCATTTCCGTCATCTTCTTGCTTCTTATCCTCCCTATCCGCGTGCCAACGCGGGAGCTTTGCTACCTTAGGGTCCACGAAATACCGCTGCAGACGAGGAGTGATCAGAAAGTACCACACCACTTTTCGAGGAGCTTTCTTCCTCTTCTTGTATCGACTGACGCTGCACACCGGACATATGGTAGACTCCGCATGCTCGTCCCAATAAATGACGCAATTGTTCATGCACACTTGGTATTTCACATGCGGTAAATCCAGAGGACACACGATTTTCTTCGCCTCCTCGAAACTGGTCGGGCACTTGTTCCCCTTGGGAAGACGTTCGTCCCAGAATGACATGTTCTCATCGAAGCATGCGTCGGTCATTTTGTGTTTTACCTTCATCTCCAGAGCCATGATCGTTACTTTCAGGCGGGTATCCTCGGGCCTGCATCCTTCATACAATGGAGTATCCGCGTCTATCTCCAGTTGATCCAGCTTGGCTTTCTCTCGGGCGGCAGCACTTGCATTATCCGTCTGCTTGAGAAGCAACTCTTGAATATGACGGTCCTGCACCCAGTGCATTGATGGTCCATCATCGTCTGCTCCGGCATCTTCATCTTCATGATCATGCCCTTCGTCTGCTCCCGCATCTTTCTCATCATCATGTACGGCATCTTCTACATGATGACTGTGTACTGCATCTACTTCATGATCATGTCTTGGACATTCTTCGTCTTCTCGCCCGCCCTCGCCGTGGTTGTCTTGCTGCCCTTCCTCATTTCTTTCCCAGCCCCCATGGACGACTTCATAATCATCTTCATCACCTTGCCACCGATAGCCATACATGAAACCACACAAGAGCAGGTGGTCCTGCACCTGTACGGAATCTAGGTCCATAAGGCTCCTCAGCTTGCATCTTCGACACGGACATCTTATCTCTGTCTCGTACTTTTGAAGCATCTCGTCCTTCGCGGAGCTCAAAAACCTATTCACGATGCTTTCAGTCATCGTGCGCACCATGGTTGTCTTCAGGGTAGAGCAAAACGATATTTTAGAACCAAGAAAAAATTTGGCATGACTTTGCCTAAAAATAGGACTAAAAAGAATGCATAGTGCCAAAATTCTCGCCGAAACGGAAATGAATCAACATTCCGGCAAAATATTGGCAACTATTGCATTTCAAATACCGGTACCTGCAAACACAAACATATATGCAAGACCACAAACATATGCAACACCACAAACATACATAGATCTAGCTAGACCATAAAAAGTGCACGTGCACGTTGTTGGAGGGAGAAAGAAAGTAGATCTACAACATAAAGAAAGCTTTCCCCGTACTTACCTATCAAAAAAGGTAATTTAACCACTTAATTTGGATGAATATATGGTGCAAATGAGGTGAGGAGGAGGAGGCAGCCGAGACAAGCTTGGAGAGGAGGAGGTGGAGAGAATGAAGTGGGGAAAGTGAGGGTAGGTGGCTGTCCAAAATATCTAGCTGGTCCCAGGTTACTAATGGCGCACCACCTACAAATGGCGCCATTAGTAGTTTTGCAAAAAAATAGTAGTGGCGCACTATGTGGCTGGTGCGCCATTACTACTTAAAACTAGTAATGGTGCACTGTGCCCTGGTGCGCCATTAGTATTTTTGGAAAAAAAATATTTTTTACTAGTGGCGCACGATGGGTCTGGTGCGCCATTAGTGTCTATGACACTAATGGCGCACCAACATATGGTGCGCCACTGCTATATAGTAGTGGCGCACCACATGTCTAATGCGCCATGAGTGCCCATATCATCTATAGCCCTTTTCCTAGTAGTGAGTGAGTAATAGTCCATATACGGGCCAGAATCGGCCCAAACTGCGAGTCTTGATGACCAACATGTAAGCACACCTTGGGGTTTGACAACCATGGAAATCGCTTTGGGACCAGAAAACGGTGAGTAATAGTACACGAAACGGGTCAGAATCGACAAAAACCGTGAGTGTTGATGACCGACACGTAAACGCACCCGGGGTTCGTTAATCGTGGAAATCACTCCGGGACCACAAAATTGTGAGTAATATTCCACAAAATGGGCCAGAATCGGCCAAAACTATGAGCGTTGATGACCGACACGTCAAGCACCTCGAGGTTCATTAATCGTGGAAATCACTCGGGACCCCAAAACAGTGAGTAATAGTCCGTGAGTGTTGATGATCGACACGTAAGCGCACCTTGGGGTTCAATGACTATGGAAATCGCTTCAGGACCCCAAAACGATGAGTAATAGTCCATGAAACAGGTCAGGATTGGCCAAAACTATGAGTTTTGACGACAGACACGTAAACGCACCTCGGGGTTCGTCAATCGTGGAAATCACTCCGGGACCCCAAAACAGTGAGTAATAGCCCAAGAAACGGGCCAGAATCGGCCCAAACTGCGATTGTTGGTGACTGACACGTAAGCACCTTGGGGTTTGACAACCATGGAAATCGCTTTGGGACCCTAAACTGTGAGTAATAGTCCATGAAATGGGTCAGAATCGACAAAAACCACGAATGTTGATGACTGACACGTAAACGCACATCGGGGTTCGTCAATCGTGGAAATCACTCCGGGACCCCAAAATAGTGAGTAATAGTCCAAGAAATGGGCCAGAATCGGCCAAAACAGCGATTGTTGATGACCGACACGTTAGCGCACCTTGGGGTTCAACAACTTTGGGAATCGCTTCGGGGCCCCAAAACTGAGTAATAGTCCATGAAACGGGTCAGAATCGACAAAAACCACGAATGTTGATGACCGACACGTAAACGCACATCGGGGTTCATCAAACGTGGTAATCACTCCGGGAGCCCAAGACGGTGAGTAATAGTCCATATATGGGCCAGAATCGGCCCAAAGTGCGAGTCTTGACGACAAACACGTAAGCACAACTTGAGGTTCGACAACCATGGAAATCGCTTTGGGACCACAAAACGGTGAGTAATAGTACACGAAACGGGTCAGAATCGACAAAAACCGCGAGTGTTGATGACCGACACGTTCGTGCACCTTGGGGTTCAACAACTTTGGAAATTGCTTCGAGACCCCAAAACTGAGTAATAGTCCAAGAAACGGGCCAGAATCGGCCAAAACTGCGATTTTCGATCAACGACACGTAAGCGCATCTTGGGGTTCAACAACCTTGGGAATCGCTTTGGTACCCCAAAACGGTGAGTAATAGTCCATGAAACGGGTCAGAATCGACAAAAACCGCGAGTCTTGATGACCGACACGTAAATGCACATCGGGGTTCGTCAATCATGGAAATCACTCCGGGACCCCAAAACAGTGAGTAATAGTCCGTATACGGGACAGAATCGGCCCAAACTACGAGTCTCGACGACCAACAGGTAAGCACGCCTTGGGGTTCGACAACCATGGAAAACGGTTTGGGACCAGAAAACGATGAGTAATAGTACACGAAATGGGTCAGAATCGACAAAAACCGCGAGTGTTGATCACCGACACATAAACGCACCCCAGGGTTCGTTAATCATGGAAATCACTCCGGGACAACAAAATAGTGAGTAATATTCCATGAAATGGGACAGAATCGGCCAAAACTATGAGTGTTGATGACCGACTAGTCAAGCACCTCGGGGTTCATTAATCATGGAAATCACTCGGGAACCCAAAACAGTGAGTAATAGTCAATGAAACGAGCCAGAATCGGCCAAAATTGTGATTGTTGATGACCGACACGTAAGCGCACCTTGGCGTTCAACAACTATAGAAATCGCTTCGGCACACTAAAATGGTGAGTAATAGTCCATGAAACTGGTCAGAATTGGGCAAAACTGTGAGTGGTGACGACGGACACGTAATGCGCCCTGTGGATCGTCAATCGTGGAAATCGCTCCGGGACACCAAAACGGTGAGTAATAGTGCACAAAACGGACCAGAATCGACCAAAATTGTAAGTGTTGATGACCGACACGTAAACGCACCTCGGGGTTCGTCAATCGAGGAAATCACTACAGGGCCCCAAAACTGCGTAATAGTCCAAGAAACGGGCCAAAATCGGCCCAAACTGCGATTGTTGATGACTCACACGTAAGCACCTTGGGGTTTGACAACCACAAAAATCACTTTGGGACCCCAAACTGTGAGTAATAGTCCTCGAAATGGGTCAGAATCGACAAAAATCGCGATTGTTGATGACTGACACATAAACGCACATCGGGGTTCGTCAATCGTGGAAATCACTCCTGGACCCCAAAACAGTGAGTAATAGTGCAAGAAATGGGCTAGAATCGGCCAAAACTGCGATTGTTGATGACCGACACGTTAGCGCACCTTGCGGTTAAACAACTTCGGAAATCACTACGGGACCCCAAAACTGAGTAGTAGTCCAAGACACGGGCCAGAATCGGCCAAAACTGCATTTTTTTATGACCGATACATATGCGCACCTTGGGGTTCAGCAACCTTGGAAATCGCTTCGGGACCCCAAAACTGAGTAATAGTCCAAGAAACGGGCTAGAATCGGCCAAAACTGCGATTGTTGATCACCGACACGTAAGCGCATCTTGGGGTTCAACGACCTTGGAAATCCCTTTGGGACCCCAAAACAGTGAGTAATAATGCATGAAAGGGGTTAGAATCGACGAAAACCGCGAGTCTTGATGACCAACACGTAAACGCACATCGGGGTTCGTCAATCGTGGAAATCACTCCGGGACCCCAAAACAGTGAGTAATAGTCCATATACAGGCCAGAATCGGCCCAAACTACAAGTCTTGACGACCAACACATAAGCACGCCTTAGGGTTCGACAACCATGGAAATCGCTTTGGGACCAGAAAACAATGAGTAATAGTACACAAAGTGGGTCAGAATCGACAAAAACCGCGAGTGTTGATCACCGACACGTAAACGCACCCCAAGGTTCGTTAATCATGTAAATCACTCCGGGACCACAAAATAGTGAGTAATATTCCATGAAATGGGACAGAATCGGCCAAAACTATGAGTGTTGATGACCGACACGTCGAGCACCTCGGGGTTCATTAATCGTGGAAATCACTCGGGACCCCAAAACAGTGAGTAATAGTCCATGAAATGGGCCAGAATCGGCCAAAACTGTGAGTGTTGATGACCGACAAGTAAGCGCACCTTGGGGTTCAACAACCATGGAAATCTCTTCGGGACCCCAAAACGGTGAGTAATAGTCCATGAAACAGGTCAGAATTGGCCAATACTATGAGTGTTGATGACGGACACGTAAATGCATCCCGGGGATCGTCAATCGTGGAAATCGCTCCGGGACCACAAAACATTGAGTAATAGTGCACAAAACGGACCAGAATCGACCAAAATTGTGGTTGTTGATAACCGACATGTAAATGCACCTCGGGGTCCGTCAATCGTGGAAATCACTCCGGGACCCCAAAACTGAGTAATAATCCAAGAAACGGGCCAGAATCGGCCCAAACTGCGATTGTTGATGACTGACACGTAAGCACCTTGGGGTTTGACAACCATGGAAATTGCTTTGGGAACCCAAACTATAGTAATAGTCCACGAAATGGGTCAGAATCGACAAAAACCACGAATGTTGATGCTGACACGTAAACGCATACCGGGGTTCGTCAATCGTGGAAATCACTCCGGGAACCCAAAACAGTGAGTAATAGTCCAAGAAACGGGCCAGAATCGGCCAAAACTGCGATTGTTGATGACCGACACGTTAGCGCACCTTGGGGTTCAACAACTTTGGAAATCGCTTAGGGACCCCAAGACTGAGTAATAGTCCAAGAAATGGCCCGAATCGGCCAAAATTGCGATTGTTGATGACCGACACGTAAGCACACCTTGGGGTTCGACAACCATGGAAATCACTTTGGGACCAGAAAACGGTGAGTAATAATACACGAAACGGGTCAGAATCGACAAAAATCGCGAGTGTTGATCACCAACACGTAAACGCACCCCGGGGTTCGTTAATCGTGGAAATCACTCCGGGACCACAAAATAGTGAGTAATATTCCATGAAATGGGACAGAATCGGCCAAAACTATGAGTGTTGATGACCGACACGTCGAGCACCTCGGGGTTCATTAATCGTGGAAATCACTCAGGACCCCAAAACAGTGAGTAATAGTCCATGAAATGGGCCAGAATCGGCCAAAACTTTGAGTGTTGATGACCGACAAGTAAGCGCACCTTGGGTTCAACAACCATGGAAATCTCTTCAGGACCCCAAAACGGTGAGTAATAGTCCATGAAATAGGTCAGAATTGGCCAATACTGTGAGTGTTGATGACGGACACGTAAATGCATCCCGGGGATCGTCAATCGTGGAAATCGCTCCGGGACCACAAAACATTGAGTAATAGTGCACAAAACGGACCAGAATCGACCAAAATTGTGGTTGTTGATAACCGACATGTAAATGCACCTCGGGGTCCGTCAATCGTGGAAATCACTCCGGGACCCCAAAACTGAGTAATAATAATCCAAGAAACGGACCAGAATCGACCCAAACTGCGATTGTTGATGACTGACACGTAAGCACCTTGGGCTTTGACAACCATGGAAATCGCTTTGGGAACCCAAACTATAGTAATAGTCCACGAAATGGGTCAGAATCGACAAAAACCACGAATGTTGATGACTGACACGTAAACGCATACCGGGGTTCGTCAATCGTGGAAATCACTCCGGGAACCCAAAACAGTGAGTAATAGTCCAAGAAACGGGCCAGAATCGGCCAAAACTGCGATTGTTGATGACCGACACGTTAGCGCACCTTGGGGTTCAACAACTTTGGAAATCGCTTAGGGACCCCAAGACTGAGTAATAGTCCAAGAAATGGCCCGAATCGGCCAAAATTGCGATTGTTGATGACCGACACGTAAGCACACCTCGGGGTTCAACAACCTTGGAAATCGCTCTGGGACCCCAAAACAGTGAGTAATAATGCATGAAACGGGTCAGGATCGACAAAAACCGTGAGTCTTGATGACCGACACGTAAACGCAAAATTTGGTTCGTCAATCGTGGAAATCACTCCAGGACCCCAAAATAGTGAGTAATAGTCCATATACGGGCCAGAATTGGCCCAAACTGCGAGTCTTGATGACCAACATGTAAGCACACCTTGGGGTTCGACAACCATGGAAATCACTTTGGGACCAGAAAACGGTGAGTAATAATACACGAAACAGGTCAGAATCGACAAAAATCGCGAGTGTTGATCACCAACACGTAAACGCACCCCGGGGTTCGTTAATCGTGGAAATCACTCCGGGACCACAAAATAGTGAGTAATATTCCATGAAATGGGACAGAATTGGCCAAAACTATGAGTGTTGATGACCGACACGTCAAGCACCTCGGGGTTCATTAATCGTGGAAATAACTCGGGACCCCAAAACAGTGAGTAATAGTCCATGAAACGGGCCAGAATCGGCCAAAACTGTGATTGTTGATGAGCGACACGTAAGCGCACCTTGGCGTTCAACAACTTTGCAAATTGCTTCCAGACCCCAAAACTGAGTAATAGTCCAAGAAACGGGCCAGAATCGGCCAAAACTGCGATTTTCGATCAACGACACGTAAGCGCATCTTGGGGTTCAACAACCTTGGGAATCGCTTTGGTACCCCAAAACGGTGAGTAATAGTCCATGAAACGGGTCAGAATCGACAAAAACCGCGAGTCTTGATGACCGACACGTAAATGCACATCGGGGTTCGTCAATCATGGAAATCACTCCGGGACCCCAAAACAGTGAGTAATAGTCCGTATACGGGACAGAATCGGCCCAAACTGCGAGTCTTGACGACCAACAGGTAAGCACGCCTTGGGGTTCGACAACCATGGAAAACGCTTTGGGACCAGAAAATGGTGAGTAATAGTACACGAAATGGGTCAGAATCGACAAAAACCGCGAGTGTTGATCACCGACACATAAACGCACGCCAGGGTTCGTTAATCATGGAAATCACTCCGAGACCACAAAATAGTGAGTAATATTCCATGAAATGGGACAGAATCGGCCAAAACTATGAGTGTTGATGACCGACTAGTCAAGCACCTCGGGGTTCATTAATCATGGAAATCACTCGGGAACCCAAAACAGTGAGTAATAGTCAATGAAATGGGCCAGAATCGGCCAAAATTGTGATTGTTGATGACCGACACGTAAGCGCACCTTGGCGTTCAACAACTATGGAAATCGCTTCGGCACACTAAAATGGTGAGTAGTAGTCCATGAAACTGGTCAGAATTGGGCAAAACTGTGAGTGGTGACGACGGACACGTAATGCGCCCTGTGGATCGTCAATCGTGGAAATCGCTCCGGGACACCAAAACGGTGAGTAATAGTGCACAAAACGGACCAGAATCGACCAAAATTGTAAGTGTTTTTGACCGACACGTAAATGCACCTCAGGGTTCGTCAATCGAGGAAATCACTACGGGGCCCCAAAACTGTGTAATAGTCCAAGAAACGGGCCAAAATCGGCCCAAACTACGATTGTTGATGACTCACACGTAAGCACCTTGGGGTTTGACAACCACAAAAATCACTTTGGGACCCCAAACTGTGAGTAATAGTCCACGAAATGGGTCAGAATCGACAAAAATCGAGAGTGTTGATGACTGACACATAAACGCACATCGGGGTTCGTCAATCGTGGAAATCACTCCTGGTCCCCAAAACAGTGAGTAATAGTGCAAGAAACGGGCTAGAATCGGCCAAAACTGCGATTGTTGATGACCGACACGTTAGTGCACCTTGCGGTTCAACAACTTCGGAAATCGCTTCGAGACCCCAAAACTGAGTAGTAGTCCAAGACACGGGCCAGAATCGGCCAAGGCTGCGTTTTTTTATGACCGATACGTAAGTGCACCTTGGGGTTCAGCAACCTTGGAAATCGCTTTGGGACCCCAAAACTGAGTAATAGTCCAAGAAATGGGCCAGAATCGGCCAAAACTGCGATTGTCGATCACCGACACGTAAGCGCATCTTGGGGTTCAACAACCTTGGAAATCGCTTTGGGACCCCAAAACAGTGAGTAATAGTGCATGAAACGGGTTAGAATTGACGAAAACCGCGAGTCTTGATGACCGACACGTAAACGCACATCGGGGTTCGTCAATCGTGGAAATCACTCCGGGACCCCAAAACAGTGAGTAATAGTCCATATATGGGCCAGAATCGGCCCAAACTGCAAGTCTTGACGACCAACACATAAGCACGCCTTAGGGTTCGACAACCATGGAAATCTCTTTGGGACCAGAAAACAATGAGTAATAGTACACAAAGTGGGTCAGAATCGACAAAAACCGCGAGTGTTGATCACCGACATGTAAACGCACCCCAAGGTTCATTAATCATGGAAATCACTCCGGGACCACAAAATAGTGAGTAATATTCCATGAAATGGGACAGAATCGGCCAAAACTATGAGTGTTGATGACCGACACGTCAAGCACCTCGGGGTTCATTAATCGTGGAATCACATGGGACCCCAAAACAGTGAGTAATAGTCCATGAAACGGGCCAGAATCGGCCAAAACTGCGATTGTTGATGACCAACACGTAAGCACACCTAGGGGTTCAACAACTACGGAAGTCGCTTCGGGACCCCAAAACGGTGAGTAATAGTCCATGAAACAGGTCAGAATTGGCCAAAACTGTGAGTGTTGATGACGGACACGTAAATGCACCCTGGGGATCGTCAATCGTGGAAATCGCTCCAGGACCCCAAAACGGTGAGTAATAGTGCACAAAACGGACCAGAATCGACCAAAATTGTGAATGTTGATAACCGACACGTAAACGCACCTCGGCGTTCGTCAATCATGGAAATCACTCCGGGACCCCAAAACTGAGTAATAATCCAAGAAATGGGCCAGAATCCGCCCAAACTGCGATTGTTGATGACTGACACGTAAGCACCTTGGGGTTTGACAACCACGGAAATCACTTTGGGACCCGAAACTGTGAGTAATAGTCCATGAAATGGGTCAGAATCGACAAAAATCGCGAGTGTTGATGACTGACACGTAAATGCACATTGGGGTTCGTCAATCGTGGAAATCACCGCGGGACCCCAAAACAGTAAGTAATAGTGCAAGAAACGGGCCAGAATCGGCCAAAACTGCAATTGTTGATGACGGACACGTTAGCACACCTTGGGGCTCAGCAACCTTGGAAATCGCTTCGGGACCCCAAAACTGAGTAATAGTCCAAGAAACGGGCCAGAATCGGCCAAAACTGCGATTGTTGATCACCGACACGCAAGCGCATCTTGGGGTTCAACAACCTTGGAAATTGCTTTGGGACCCCAAAATGGTGAGTAATAGTCCATGAAACGGGTCAGAATCGACAAAAACCGCGATTCTTGATGATCGACACGTAAATACACATCGGGGTTCGTCAATCGTGGAAATCACTACGGGACCCAAAACAGTGAGTAATAGTCCATATACAGGCCAGAATCAGCCCAAACTTCGAGTCTTGATGACCAATATGTAAGCACACCTTGGGGTTCGGCAACCATGGAAATCGCTTTGGGACCAGAAAACGGTGAGTAATAATACACGAAACGCGTCAGAATCAACAAAAACCGCGAGTGTTGATGACCGACACATAAACGCAACCCGGGGTTCGTTAATCATGGAAATCACTCCGGGACCACAAAATAGTGAGTAATATTCCACGAAATAGGCCAGAATCGGTCACGGCCAAAACAATGAGCGTTGATGATCGAAACGTCAAGCACCTCGGGGTTCATTAATCGTGGAAATCACTCGGGACCCCAAAACAGTGAGTAATAGTCCATGAAATGGGCCAGAATCGCCCAAAACTGTGAGTGTTGATGACCGACACTTAGGCGCACCTTGGGGTTCAAGAACTACGGAAATTGCGTCGGGACCCGAAAACGGTGAGTAATAGTCCATGAAATAGGTCAGAGTTGGCCAAAACTGTGAGTGTTGACAACGGACACGTAAACACACCCCGGGGATCATCAATCGTGGAAATCGCTCCGGGACCCCAAAACGGTGAGTAATAGTGCACGAAACGGACCAGAATCAGCCAAAATTATGAGTGTTGATGACCGACACATCAACGCACCTCGGGGTTCGTCAATCGTGGAAATCACTCCGGGACCCCAAAACTGAGTAATAGTCAAAGAAACGGGCCAGAATCGGCCCAAACTGCGATTGTTGATCACCGACCGTTAAGCACCTTGGCGTTTGACAACCATGGAAATCGCTTTGGGACCCCAAACTGTGATTAATAGTCCACGAAATAGGTCAGAATTGACAAAAACCGCGAGTGTTAATGATTGGCACGTAAAGCACACCGGGGTTCGTCAATCGTGGAAATCACTCTGGGACTGCAAAACAGTGAGTAATAGTCCCAGAAACGGGCAAGAATCGGTCAGAACTGCGATTGTTGATGACCGACACGTTAGCACACCTTGGGGTTCAACAACTTTGGAAATCGCTTCGGGACACCAAAACTGAGAAATAGTCCAAGAAACGGGCAAGAATCGACCAAAACTACGATTGTTGATGACCGACAAGTAAGCGCACTTTGGGGTTCAACAACCTTGGAAATCGCTTTGGGACCCCAAAACGGTGAGTAATAGTCCATGAAACGGGTCAGAATCGACAAAAACCTTGAGTCTTGATCACCGACACATAATCGCACACCGGGGTTCATCAATCAGGGAAATCACTCTGGGACCCCAAAACAGTGAGTAATAGTCCATATACGGCCAGAATCGGCCCAAACTGCGAGTCTTGTGACCAACACGTAAGGACAGCTTGGGGTTCGACAACCATGGGAATCGCTTTGGGACCAGAAAACGGTGAGTAATAGTACATGAAACGGGTCAAAATTGACAAAAACCGCGAGTGTTGACGACCGACACGTAAACGCACACCGGGGTTCGTTAATCGTGGAAATCACTCCGGGACCACAAAATAGTCAGTAATATACCATGAAATGGGACAGAATCGGCCAAAACTATGAGTGTTGATGACCGACACGTCGAGCACCTCGGGGTTCATTAATCGTGGAAATCACTCGGGACCCCAAAACAGTGAGTAATAGTCCATGAAATGGGCCAGAATCGGCCAAAACTGTGAGTGTTGATGACCGACACGTAAGCGCACCTTGGGGTTCAACAACCATGGAAATCTCTTCGGGACCCCAAAACGGTGAGTAATAGTCCGTGAAACAGGTCAGAATTGGCCAAAACTGTGAGTGTTGATGACTGACACGTAAATGCATCCCGGGGATCGTCAATCGTGGAAATCGCTCCGGGACCACAAAACATTGAGTAATAGTGCACAAAACGGACCAGAATCGACCAAAATTGTGGTTGTTGATAACTGACATGTAAACGCACCTCGGGGTCCGTCAATCGTGGAAATCACTCTGGGACCCCAAAACTGAGTAATAATCCAAGAAACGGGCCAGAATCGGCCCAAACTGCGATTGTTGATGACTGACACGTAAGCACCTTGGGGTTTGACAACCATGGAAATCGCTTTGGGACCCCAAACTATAGTAATAGTCCACGAAATGGGTCAGAATCGACAAAAACCACGAGTGTTGATGACTGACACGTAAACGCATACCGGGGTTCGTCAATCGTGGAAATCACTCCGGGAACCCAAAACAGTGAGTAATAGTCCAACAAACGGGCCAGAATCGGCCAAAACTGCAATTGTTGATGACCGACACGTTAGCGCACCTTGGGGTTCAACAACTTTGGAAATCTATTAGGGACCCCAAGACTAAGTAATAGTCCAAGAAATAGCCCGAATCGGCCAAAATTGCGATTGTTGATGACCGACACGTAAGCACACCTCGGGGTTCAACAACCTTGGAAATCGCTTTGGGACCCCAAAATAGTGAGTAATAATGCATGAAATAGGTCAGGATCGACAAAAACCGTGAGTCTTGATGACCGACACGTAAACGCAAAATTGGGTTCGTCAATCGTGGAAATCACTCCAGGACCCCAAAATAGTGAGTAATAGTCCATATACGGGCCAGAATTGACCCAAACTACGAGTCTTGATGACCAAGATGTAAGCATACCTTGGGGTTCGACAACCATGGAAATCACTTTGGGACCAGAAAACGGTGAGTAATAATACACGAAATGGGTCAGAATCGACAAAAACCGCGAGTGTTGATCACCAACACGTAAACGCACCCCGGGGTTTGTTCATCGTGGAAATCACTCCGGGACCACAAAATAGTGAGTAGTATTCCATGAAATGGGACAAAATCAGCCAAAACTATGAGTGTTGATGACCGACACCTCAAGCACCTCGGGGTTCATTAATCGTGGAAATAACTCGGGACCCCAAAATAGTGAGTAATAGTCCATGAAACGGGCCAGAATCGGCCAAAACTGTGAATGTTGATGACCGACACGTAAGCGCACCTTGGGGTTCAACAACTACAGAAATCGCTTTGGGACCCCAAAACGGTGAGTAATAGTCCATGAAACAGGTCAGAATTGGCCAAAACTGCGAGTGTTGATGACGGACACGTAAATGCACCCTGTGGATCGTCAATCGTGGAAATCGCTCTGGGACTCCAAAACGGCAAGTAATAGTGCACAAAACGGACCAGAATCAACCAAAATTGTGAGTGTTGATAACCGACACGTCAACGCACCTCGGGGTTCGTCAATCATGGAAATCACTTCGGGACCCCAAAACTGAGTAATAATCCAAGAAACAGGCCAGAATCGGCCCAAAGTGCGATTGTTGATGACTGACACGTAAGCACCTTGGGGTTTCACAACCACGGAAATCACTTTGGGACCCCAAACTGTAAGTAATAGTCCACGAAATGGGTCAGAATCGACAAAAACCGCGAGTGTTGATGACTGACACATAAACGAACATTGGGGTTCGTCAATCATGGAAATCACTCCGGGACCCCAAAACAGTAAGTAATATTGCAAGAAACGGGTCAGAATCGGCCAAAACTGCGATTGTTGATGACCGACACGTTAGCGCAACTTGGGGTTCAACAACTTTGGAAATCGCTTCGGGACGCCAAAACTAAGTAGTAGTCCGAGAAACGGGCCAGAATCGGCCTGCTATTGTTGATGACCGACACGTAAGTGCACCTTGGGGTTCAACAACCTTGGAAATTGCTTTGGGACCCCAAAACGGTGAGTAATAGTCCATGAAACGGGTCAGAATCAACAAAAACCGCGAGTCTTGTTGATCGACACATAAACACACATCGGGGTTCGTCAATCGTGGAAATCACTCCGGGACCAAAAACAGTGAGTAATAGTCCATATACAGGCCAGAATCGGCCCAAACTGCGAGTCTTGATGACCAACATGTAAGCACACCTTGGGGTTCGACAACCATGGAAATCGCTTTGGGACCAGAAAACGGTGAGTAATAATACACGAAACGGGTCAGAATCGACAAAAACCGCGAGTGTTGATGGCCGACACGTAAACGCACCCCGAGGGTCGTTAATCGTGGAAATCACTCCGAGACCACCAAATAGTGAGTAATATTCCACGAAATAGGCCAGAATCGGCCAAAACAATGAGCGTTGATGACTGGCACGTCAAGCACCTCGGGGTTCATTAATCGTGGAAATCAGTCGGGACCCCAAAAAGTGAGTAATAGTCCATGAAATGGGCCAGAATCGGCCAAAACTATGAGTGTTGATGACCGACACTTAAGCGCACCTTGGGGTTCAACAACTACGAAAATCGCATCGGGACCCCAAAACAGTGAGTAATAGTCCATGAAACAGGTCAGAGTTGGCCAAAACTGTGAGTGTTGACAACGGACACGTAAACACACCCCGGGGATCATCAATCGTGGAAATCGCTCCGGGACCCCAAAACGGTGAGTAATAGTGCACGAAACGGACCAGAATCAGCCAAAATTGTGAGTGTTGATGACCGACACATAAACGCACCTCAGGGTTCGTCAATCGTGGAAATCACTCCGGGACCCCGAAACTGAGTAATAGTCAAAGAAACGGGCCAGAATCGGCCCAAACTGCGATTGTTGATCACTGACCGTTAAGCATCTTGGCGTTTGACAACCATGGAAATCTCTTTGGGACCCCAAACTGTGATTAATAGTCCACGAAATGGGTCAGAATTGACAAAAACCGCGAGTGTTGATGATTGGCACGTAAATGCACACTGGGGTTCATCAATCGTGGAAATCACTCTAGGACTGCAAAACAGTGAGTAATAGTCCCAGAAACGGGCAAGAATCGGCAGAACTGTGATTGTTGATGACCGACACGTTAGCACACCTTGGGGTTCGACAACTTTGGAAATCGCTTCGGGACACCAAAATTGAGTAATAGTCCAAGAAACGGGCCAGAATCGACCACAACTATGATTGTTGATGACCGACACGCAAGCGCACTTGGGGTTCAACAACCTTGGAAATCACTTTGGGACCGCGAAACGGTGAGTAATAGTCCATGAAACGGGTCAGAATCGACAAAAACCTTGAGTCTTGATCACCGACACGTAAATGCACATCGGGGTTCGTCAATCATGGAAATCACTCCGGGACCCCAAAACAATAAGTAATAGTCCATATACGGCCAGAATCGGCCAAACTGCGAGTCTTGATGACCAACACGTAAGGACAGCTTGGGGTTCGACAACCATGGGAATCGCTTTGGGACTAGAAAAGGGTGTGTAATAGTACATTAAACGGGTCAAAATCGACAAAAACCGCGAGTGTTAATGACCGACACGTAAACGCACCCCGGGGTTCGTTAATCATGTAAATCACCCGGGACCACAAAATAGTGAGTAATATACCATGAAATGGGACAGAATCAGCCAAAACTATGAGTGTTGATCACCGACACGTCGAGCACCTCGGGGTTCATTAATCGTGGAAATCACTCGGGACCCCAAAACAGTGAGAATAGTCCATGAAATGGACCAGAATCGGCCAAAACTGTGAGTGTTGATGACCGACACGTAAGCGCACCTTGGTGTTCAACAACTATGGAAATCTCTTCGGGACCCCAAAACGGTGAGTAATAGTCCATGAAACAGGTCAGAATTGGCCAAAACTATGAGTGTTGATGACGGATACGTAAACGCATCCCGGGGATCGTCAATCGTGGAAATCGCTCCGAGACCACAAAACATTGAGTAATAGTGCACAAAACGGACCAGAATCGACCAAAATTGTGAGTGTTGATGACCCACACGGAAACGCACCTCGGGGTTCTTCAATCGTGGAAATCACTCCGGGACCTCAAAACTGAGTAATAGTCCAAGAAACAGGCCAGAATCGGCCCAAACTACAATTGTTGATGACTTACACGTAAGCAACTTGGGGTTTGACAACCATGGAAATCGCTTTGGGACCCCAAACTGTAGTAATAGTCCACGAAATGGGTCAGAATCGACAAAAACCACGAGTGTTGATGACTGACACGTAAACGCATACCTGGGTTTGTCAATCGTGGAAATCACTCCGGGAACCCAAAATAGTGAGTAATAGTCCAAGAAACGGGCCAGAATCGGCCAAAACTGCGATTGTTGATGACCGACCCGTTAGTGCACCTTGGGGTTCAACAACTTTGGAAATCGCTTAGGGACCCCAAAACTGAGTAATATTCCAAGAAATGGCCAGAATCGGCCAAAACTGCGATTGTTGATGACCGACACGTAAGCGCACCTTGGGGTTCAACAACCTTGGAAATCGCTTTGGGACCCCAAAACAGTGAGTAATAATGCATGAAACGGGTCAGAATCGACAAAAACCGCAAGTCTTGATGACCGACACGTAAAGGCACATTGTGGTTCGTCAATCGTGGAAATCACTCCAGGACCCCAAAACAGCGAGTAATAGTCCATATGCGGGCCAGAGTTGGCCCAAACTGCGAGTCTTGATGACCAACACGTAAGCACACCTTGGGGTTCGAGAACCATGGAAATCACTTTGGGACCAGAAAACGGTGAGTAATAGTACACAAAACGGGTCAGAATCGGCCAACACGTAAACGCACCCCGGGGTTCGTTAATCGTGGAAATCACTCCGGGACCACAAAATAGTGAGTAATATTCCATGAAATGGGCCAGAATCGGCCAAAACCATGAGCGTTGATGACTGACACGTCAAGCACCTCGGGGTTCATTAATTGTGGAAATCACTCAGGACCCCAAAACAGTGAGTAATAGTCCATGAAACACGCCAGAATCGGCCAGAACTATGAGTGTTGACGACAGACACATAAACGCACCCCGGGGATCGTCAATCATGGAAATCCCTCCGGGACCCCAAAACAGTGAGTAATAGTGCATGAAACGGACCAGAATCTGCCAAAATTGTGAGTGTTGATGACCGACACATAAATGCACCTCGGGGTTCGTCAATCATGGAAATCACTCCAGGACCCCAAAACAGAGAAATAGTCAAAGAAACAGGCCAGAATCGGCCAAACTGCGATTGTTGATCAGTTACAGGTAAGTACCTTGACGTTTGATAACCATGGAAATCGCTTCGGGACCCTAAACTGTGAGTAATAGTCTACGAAATGGGTCAGATCGGCAAAAACCGTGACTGTTGATGACTGACACGTGAAAACACAGTAGGTTCGTCAATCGTGGAAATCACTCCGGGACCCCAAAAGAATGAGTAATAGTCCCAGAAACGGGCCAGAATCGGCCACAACAGCGATTGTTGATCACCGACACGTTAGCGCACCTTGGGGTTCAGCAACTTTGGAAATCGCTTTGGGACCCCAAAACTCAGTAATAGTCCAAGAAACACGCCAGAATCGACCACAACTGCGATTGTTGATGACCGACACGTAAGCGCACTTTAGGGTTCAACAACCATGGAAATCGCTTTGGGACCCCAAAACGGTGAGTAATAGTCCATGAAATGGGTCAGAATCGACAAAAACCTTGAGTCTTTAAACGCACATCAGGGTTCGTCCATCGTGGATGTTACTCCGGGAACCCAAAACAGTGAGTAATAGTCCATATACGGGCCAGAACCGGCCCAAACTGCGGGTCTTGATGACCAACACAGAAGCACATCTTGGGGTTCGAAAACCATGGAAATTGCTTTGGGACCAGAAAAATGCTGAGTAATAGTACATGAAAAGGGTCAGAATCGACATAAACCGCGAGTGTTGATGACCGACACGTAAAAACACCCCGGGGTTCGTTAATCGTGGAAATCACTCTGGGACCACAAAATAGTGAGTAATATACCATGAAATGGGATAGAATCGACCAAACCAATGAGTGTTGATGACCGACACATCCAGCACCTCGGGGTTCATTAATCATGGAAATCAATCGGGACCCCAAAACAGTGAGTAATAGTCCATGCAATGGGTCAGAATCAGCCAAAACTGTGAGTGTTGATGACCGACACGTAAGCGCACCTTGGGGTTCAACAATACGAAAATCGATTCGGGACCCCAAAATGGTGAGTAATAGTCCATGAAACAGGTCAGAATTGGCCAAAACTATGAGTGCTGACGACGTACACGTAAACGCATCCTGGGGATCATCAATTGTGGAAATCGCTCCGGGACCCCAAAACGGTGAGTAATAGTGCATGAAACGGACCAGAACCGACCAAAGTTATGAGTTTTGATGACCGACATGGAAACACACCTCGGGGTTCGTCAATCGCGGAAATCAATCCGGGACCCCAAAACTGAGTAATAGTCCAAGAAACGGGCCAGAATTGGCCCAAACTGCTATTGTTGATGACGGACACGTAAGCGCACACTGGGGTTCGTCAATCGTGAAAATCACTCAGGGACCCCAAAACAGTGAGTAATAGTCCAAGGAACGAGCCAGAATCGGCCAAAACTGCGATTGTTGAAGACCGACACGTTAGCGCACCTTGGCATTCAACAACATTGGAAATCGCTTAGGGACCCCAAAACTGAGTAATAGTCCAAGAAACGGGCCAGAATCGGCCAAAACAGCGATTGTTGATGACCGATACGTAAGCGCACCTTGGGGTTCAACAACCTTGGAAATCGCGTTGGGACCCCAAACCGCTGAGTAATAGTGCATGAAACGGGTCAGAATCGACAAAAACCCTGAGTCTTGATGACCGACACGTAAACGCACATCGGGGTTCGTCAATCGTGGAAATCGCTTTGGGACCCCAATACAGTGAGTAATAGTCCATATACGGGCCAGAATCGGCCCAAACTGCGAGTCTTGACGACCAACACGTAAGCACACCTTGGGGTTCGACAACCATGGAAAACGCTTTGGGACCACAAAATGGTGAGTAATAGTACACGAAACGGGTTAGAATCGACAAAAACCGCGAGTGTTGATGACCGACACGTTAGCACACCTTGGGGTTCAATAAATTTGGAAATCGCTTCAGGACCCCTAAACTGACTAATAGTCCAAGAATCGGGCCTGAATCGAGCAAAACTGCGATTGTTGATGACCGACACATAAGCACATCTTGGGGTTCGACAACCTAGGAAATCACTTTGGGACATCAAAATGGTGAGTAATAGTCCATGAAACGGGTCAGAATCAACAAAAAACGCGAGTCTTGATGACCAACACGTAAACGCGCATCAGGGTTCGTCAATCGTGGAAATCACTCCGGGGCCCAAAACAGTGAGTAATAGTCCATATACGGTCTAGAATCGGCTGAAACTGCGAGTCTTTACGACCAACACGTAAGCACACCTTGGGGTTCGACAACCATGGAAATCGGTTTGGGACCAGAAAACGGTGGTAATAGTACACAAAACGGGTCAGAATCGAGAAAAACCGCGGGTGTTGATGACTTACACATAAATGCATACTAGGGTTCGTCAATCGTGAAAATCACTCCATGACCCCAAAACAGTGAGTAATAGTCCAAGAAATGGGCCAGAATTGGCCAAAACTATGATTGTTGATGACCGACACGTTAGCGCACCTTGGGGTTCAACAACTTTGAAAATCGCTTCGGGATCCCAAAACTGAGTAATAGTCCAAGAAACGGGCCAGAATCGGCAAAAACTGCGATTGTTGATGACCGACACGTAAGCGCACCTTGGGGTTCAACAAATATGGAAATCACTCCGGGACCCCAAAAAGTGATAATAATCCACGAAACAGGTCAGAATTAGCCAAAATTGTGAGTAATAGTGCATGAAACGGACACGTAAACGCACCCCGAGGATTGTTAGTAATGGAAATCGCTCTGGACCCCAATACATTGAGTAATAGTGCATGAAACGGACCAGAATTTGCCAAAGTTGTGAGTGTTGATGACCGACACGTAAACGTACCCTGGAGTTCATCAATCATGGAAATCACTTCGGGACCCCCAAATCTGAGTAATAGTCCAAGAAACGAGCCAGAATCGGCCAAACTGTGAGTCTTGATGACCAACACGTAAGCACACCTTGGGGTTCGACAACCGTGGAAATTGCTTTGAGACCATAAAACAGTGAGTAATAGTCCATGAAACGGGCCAGAATCGGCCAAATCCTTGAGCGTTGATGACCGACACGTAAACGGACCCCGGGGTTCGTTAATCCTGGAAATCATTCTGGGACCACAAAACAGTGAGTAAAATTCCACGAAATGGGCCAGAATCAGCCAAAACAATGAGTGTTGATGACCGACATGTAAACGCACCTCAGGGTTTGTTAATCGTTGAAATCACTCGGGACCCCAAAACAATGAGTAATAGTCCATGAAATGGGCCAGAATCAGCCAAAATTGTGAGAATTAATGACCGACACGTAAGTGCACCTTGTGGTTCAACAAATATGGAAATCGCTTTGGGACCGCAAAGCGGTGAGTAATAGTCCATGAAACAGGTCAGAATTGGCCAAAACTATGAGTGTTGGCGACTGAGGGAGTCCTGGATAAGGGGGTATCTGGACAGCCGGACTATATACTTTGGCCGATCTGTTGGACTATGAAGATACAAGATTCAAGACTTCGTCCCGTGTCTGGATGGGACTCTCCTTTGCGTGGAAGGCAAGCTTGGCGATTCGGATGTTAGATCTCCTTATCTGTAACCGACTCTCTGTAACCCTAGCCTCCCCCGGTGTCTATATAAACCAGAGGGTTTCGTTCGTAGGATAAGAACAGTCATAATCATAGGCTAGCTCCTAGGGTTTAGCCTCTACGATATCGTGGTAGATCAACTCTTGTAATAACTCATATCATCAAGATCAATAGAGCAGGAAGTAGGGTATTACCTCCATCGAGAGGGCCCGAACCTGGGTAAAACATCGTGTCCCCTGGCTCCTGTTACCATTAGCCTTAGACGCACATATTTGGGACCCCCTACCCGAGATCCACAGGTTTTGACACCGACATTGGTGCTTTCATTGAGAGTTCCTCTATGTCGTTGCTGCAAGGCTCGATGGCTCCTTCAATCATCAACAACAATGCGGTCCAGGGTGAGATTTTTCTCCCCGGACAGATCTTCGTGTTCGGCGGCTTCGCACTGCGGGCCAATTCGCTTGGCCATCTGGAGCAGATCGACAGCTACGCCCCTGGCCATCAGGTCAGATTCGGAAACTTGAATTACACAGACAATATCTACGGAGACTTGATCTTTGATGGATTCGGGCCTATGCCATGAGCGCTGGACGGTCACAACAAGCACGACATAAATCTATTGTTGAACAGTATCCGGGATAACGCACCTGCAGTAGCTCCGGACCTAAATCCGGGGCGGATCGCGATGCCCGAGGACGGGTGGATTGACCCTGCCATGGAGGCCGCATACTCATCGGTGGTAGAGCCAAACACAGACTCCACCTTTAAGGAAGTCTGTGTCACCGGACCCCCAGACTTGTGTCCGGCTGTAGGTTCCAGACCGTACGCATCCGGGCCCATCGAATCCAATTGGGCTCCGGTAATTGAGTTCACTGCTGTGGATATCTATCAGCACTCGCCCTTCGGCGATGTGCTGAATTCATTAAGGTCTCTCTCTTTGTCAGGAGACTCTTGGCCAAACTATAGAGGATAACCCCTTAGGGAAGAAATCAAAGCATGGGCATCATCGGCGCCGCTCTAAGCCCCGCCACAGCAATAACGGCACAGGAGACGAAAACATTCCGGATGGTCCCGAAGATGAATACAATCCCGATCAGCCTGCCTTCGAGCAGGCTGAACAGGAAGACAGGCAGGTTAGCCCAGATGAATAGGCGACGGACGGATACTTGGAGGATGACAACTATATGCCTTCCTCCGAGGACGAGATGAGCCTCGGATGATGAATGCAGCGTGCCTGAGGATCCCATAGAGCAGGAGCGCTTCAAGCATCGGCTTATAGCCACTGCAAGAAGCCTGAAAAAGAAGCAGCAGCAGCTCCAAGCTGATCAAGATCTGCTCACAGACAGATGGACTGAGGTCCTAGCAGCCGAGGAATACGGACTCTTGTGCCCCGCCAAAGGTTATCCAAAGCACAAGTTGCTACCCCAACTCGGGGAGGAGGTCCTAGAGCCTACATTACCAGCACAGGACGAGGCTGACTGGCCACCTTGTGGCCGAGATAAAACGGTGTACCAGCCCGAACACTAGCCCGCACTCCCACGCCAATACACTACGGCCTGAGGCAATACGCAGGACCTGCGAGATATATTTCAAAACAAAGTAGGACAACCAAGACCGATCTACGGCTCACTGGGCGCGCCCCAGCACATGACGATGACTGTCATGCCGGATGCATTAACAACAAGTCCGGCCAGGCCAAACATAACAGACTAGACTTAGTCAAACTGCGTAGTAACATAGCCCGGCATAGAGGCGCCGCACACCCCCTCTGCTTCACGGATGAAGTAATGGATCACGAATTCCCAGAAGGGTTTATACCCGTAAACATCGAATCATATGATGGCACAACAGACACCGCAGTATGGATCGAAGATTTCCTTCTCCACATTCACATGGCCTGTGGTGATGATCTACATGCTATCAAGTATCTTCCCCTTAAACTCAAAGGACCGGCCCGACACTGTTTAAATAGCCTGCCGGCAAATTCCATCGGCAGTCGAGACAACCTGGAGGATGCGTTCCTTGACAACTTCCAAGGCACTTACGTGCGACCACCGGATGCTGATGACTTGAGTCACATTACCCAACAGCCCGGAGAGTCAGCCAGGAAATTCTGGACTCGGTTCCTAACTAAAAAGAACCAAATTGTCGACTGTCCGGACGCCGAAGCCTTGGCAGCCTTTAAGCATAATATCCGCGACGAGTGGCTCGCCCGACACCTCGGCCAAGAAAAACCGAAGTCCATGGTGGCCCTCACCACACTCATGACCCGCTTTTGCGCGGGCGAGGTCAGCTGGCTGGCTCGCAGTAGCACCACACCAAGAAACTCCGGCACTTCAGATGTCCGCGACAGCAACGGCAAGCCACGGCGCAACAGACATAAGCATCAGAACAATGGCGACAACACCAAAGACACGGCAGTCAACGCCGGATCCTGTCGCTCAAAATCTGGTTAGCGAAAGAAGGCATTCAAAAGAAACAATACGGGATCGTCCAGTCTGGACCGCATACTCGACCGCTCATGCCAAATTCACGGCACTCCTGATAAGCCACCCAACCACACTAACTGGGATTGCTGGGTGTTCAAACAGGCTGGCAAGATAAATGCCAAAAACAAGGACAAGGGGTTGCACAAGCGATGATGACGAGGCGCCCCGGCGTCCGAACATTGGGGGACAAAAGAAATTTCCTCCCCAGGTGAAAACGGTAAACATGATCTATGCCACCCACATTCCCAAACGGGAACGAAAGTGTGCACTAAGGGACGTCTATGCGATGGAGCCAGTCGCCCCAAAGTTCAACCCATGGTCATCCTGTCCGATCACTTTTGATCATAGGGACCACCCTACCAGCTTCCGTCACGGCGGTTCAGCCGCATTGGTCCTTGACCCAATCATCAACGGATTCCACCTCACGCGAGTCCTTATGGACGGTGGTAGTAGCCTGAACCTGCTTTATCAGGACACGGTGTGCAAAATGGGCATCATTCCCTCGAGGATCAAACCCACCAAAACCACCTTCAAAGGTGTAATTCCAGGTGTAGAGGCTCGTTGTACAGGCTCAATAACACTGGAAGTGGTCTTCGGATCTCCGGATAATTTTCGAAGCAAGGAGTTAATCTTCGATATCGTCCCTTTCCGTAGTGGCTATCATGCACTGCTTGGACGAACTGCATTCACTCGATTCAATGCGGTACCACACTATGCATACCTCAAGCTCAAGATGCTAGGACCTCGCGGGGTTATAACTGTCAATGGAAACACAAACCGCTCTCTCTGTATGAAAGAGCACACTACGGCTCTCGTGGCAGAAGTACAAAGCAGCCTTCTCTGGCAGACCGCCAATTTAGCGAAAACAACCCCATACACCATCAAGCGAGTCCGGAGTACTTTGCAATAGGGTGGTCAGGCACGCCAAGGGCGTGACTAGCAATCCGGCCTTCGCCCTAGCCCCACTCAGGCAGCATTTGTGCCATGCGTACACAATTACACACTCAAAATACTATGGGCATAGGCAGAGGTGCAACGACAAGGCGGTCCACAGTGCAGTTCAACCGCCATGAGACCCGCATACCTTGATAACCTTCTTTCTCTTTCAGGACCCTACTTTCGGGCAGCCCCTTCAAAGAACCTGATCATAGGACTCATCATAGGAGGGAAAACCAAGGAGGCAAGAGGCTTTGCGTACAAAGGGAACACCCAGGTGGTCTCTGTTAACGATCGTTATACCTGTTTTACATACCCACGTGCAGCCCGCCCTTGGATAGGACTCGTCAAATAGTCCTATTTGTTTCTGCTTAACGCATTAATTGTACACATATGCTTGGACGTATTATTTAAATAACAACGGGAAATAATATACAGCGTCAACTTATTATTACTATCTTCATATTTTCCCTAAAATGTTTATTTAACATTGCATCCGTACAATTTGATACGTTCAGTTTGCCAGGGGCTTCTTATGGTGCCCCATAATACGGCAAGATAAGTCCGAACACTTTCGACAGTGCGGCACCCCGAACTTATAGCATTATATGCATCAGCTCCGAATCATGTCTTGGGTCAATAGTTGGGTTTGCCCGGCTCCCTTTGTTTGGTACCTTATGTTCCATTATATCGGCTAATGTAGCGCATGGAACAACTACTGCGATTGTGTCCCGGTTCTTCCGGACGAGCACCTCAGTAGAGAAAGTCAAAAACTGACTGTCATGATGCGGCGAGAGCTGGTCGCTGTTCAAGAGGTCCTAAATCCTTAAAGATTTTTTCAGCTTCAGGCGAGGAATCGGCCTTGTCCGATTTAGGCGTGTATAGCGCCCCAATTCGGCTTTCCAAATACTAGGGGCTTCGCCGAAATTTAAAATTGTAGACTTCTATGGCTAAGTGAGAGTTATAAAGCCGCATAGTCCGATTGCCTTGTTCGCTGCGCTAAACACCTCCTTAATGGACCAAAAATTTGGATAAAGACTGTTTGGGTTTTCCACGCACACCCAGTACTAGTTACATGGGGGTGGAAGCCGATGACAGGCCTACTTTCAGAATTTTATAAACAGCCGCACAGAAGGTAATATTTTAAATCAACAAAGCGCCATATAGCGCAAACAAACTCGTTTTCATATTACAAAGACGACATGAGTACATTCACTCAAAGATTATGTCCTTGGTACATTCATCGGCCATGAGGCAAGCGCCTTTCATAACGCCATCATAATATTTCTCGGGGTAGCGATGCGCCTTACCCTCTGGCGGTCCATCCTTCACCAGCCTCTCTGCATATAGTTTGTCCCAACGCATCTTCGCACGGGCAAAGGCCCGGCGGGCACCCTCAATGCAGACGGATTGCTTGATAACTTCAAGCCGCGGACAGGCATTTACCATCCGCTTTATAAGGCCGAAGTAGCTGTTGGGAAGGGGCTCACCAGGCCACATCCGGACTATGAGGTCCTTCATGGCCAGTTCGGCCGCCCTGTGGAGTTCGACCAATTGCTTCAGTTGGTCACTCAGAGACATTGGGTGTTCGGCTCCAGTATACTGGGACCAGAACAGCTTCTCTGTCAAGCTCCCCTCTTCGACATGGTAGAACTGCTGTGTGGCAGATCTGTGAATGCCCCTGGAGAGCTCCGAATGTGGGTAAGTAAAAGAAATGTCTCCTCTACATGCTTGCTTTGCATAATGAATGCCTTACCCGCCACTATCTTCTTGGACGCCTGGATTTGCTGGAGGGCCTTTTGGGCTTCGGCCTTGGCGTCTTTCACGCTCTGGAGGGCCTTTGCAAGCTCAGACTCTTGCATCTTGACGTCACGCTCCAAGGACTCGAATTCCTTGCCGAACTCCTGGAGCTCTTGCTGTACCTCGCCCACCCGAGCATCTTGCTTTTCACGCTCGGTGCGCTCAGTGGCCGCCTTGTCATCAGCCTCGGATAGCGCTTTATTCAGGGCAACCACTTCGATCATGGCCCCTATTAAAAATCATGACGCTTTTTGTTAACGTCACTAATTTTTTTTCTCCCTTATATAACACATGGACGGGGTATCACTTACCTTTGTTCTCTTCGAGCTTCCTCTTCGTGAGGCTGAGCTCCTCTTCGATCTGCTTCAGGTCCCGCATGAGTCCGGCGACCTCGGCAGTGCGGGCAGCAGCAGTCAGCAGGAATGCCTGCTTATTCACATAGACATTTGTTTTTAGACTCCTGCGGATTAAAAGTTGACCCTCCGTTTGGTTCTTCTTTCCGAACACCAAACAGAGTATCAGCGGCTGCTGCCTATCGGGTGATATTTTCTCACACTTTTCATTACTTACCTCAAAGCCTGTTTGGAGGCTGGTGCAGGCTTTGGTTAATCCGCTTTAGGCGGACCGAACTTTCTCAATCACCGTACTCATAAGAGTACAGTGCTCTTCGTCAATGGAAGCGCCGCAAAGAACTTCCAGCAAATTATCCGATGCCTCCGGCTGGACAAAGGACATCAGCATGGCCGGCTTGCCCGCCTTAGAGAGGGGCTGCCTACTCGAATCCGGAACCTTTGGAGGCTCCGGCACGGTAACTGGCTGGGAGCCAGACTTGTTGTGGCTCCTGTCAGGGATATACCCCGCGGTGTAACCCGGCCTGAAGTATAACCCGGCCGGACTTGGCGACTCACTAATGACCCGCCCTGACTGGACGACACACTAAGTGACCCGCCTAATCCTGGCGACTTATGAGTGACCTGGCAAGCGGATCAGAGGAGCGACAAGACCCAGGGGCCCAGGAGGCTCAAGGCCTAGAAGGCCGGCTTACGTTATGATAGGCCGGCTTAAGAGGAAAGGCGTGAGGAATATCTCCCTTACAAGGAATCAAGACTCGGACTTATATCCGGCTTGTAGTACAAGATAAGCTAGTCCTAATCCTATTTGGACTCCACATGTAACATGCCCCTCTAACTTATATAAGGAGGGGCAGTGCTCCCCAAAGAGGGACAGGGAACAAGAAACAATCTCTAGGGCTAGACACAAAGAGCCGGTTTACCGGTGACTCTCTCGTGATCATAATGAGACCTAGCCTCAAACAGCATGTAGGGTTGTTACCGGATGATGTTTCCTGGGGCCCGAAGCTGTCTAAATCCGTGTCTTATGCTGCGTCTCTCTATTCCACCTAACCCCTCTCAAGCTACAACATAGATGCGTTGGCCTCACGACTAAGTCCTCAGACTAAGGACATCTGCCGTGACAATTCCACGACAGTTGGCGTCCACCGTGGGGCTCGTGCACGGTGGTGTTGAGTTCTGGAAGGGCGCTATCCCAGGGATCGAGAAGCTCCGCCCAGCTTATTGAAGATGTTCCGGTCGACTTGTCGGAGAGTTCCAACTGGCTCACCGAAAAAGTTCTGACCGCCTTGACGAAAGGTTCCATCTAAATCGCCGAAAAAGTTCCGACCGCCTCGACGAAAGGTTACGTCTGAATCGGCGAAAAGTTCCGACCGCCTCGATGAAAGGTTCCGTCTGAATCAACGAAAGGTTTCGTCTGAATCACCAAAGAGTTCCGATCGCCTCGACGAAAAGTTCGGTCTGAATCGCCGAAGGGTTCCAGCCGAATCGCCGAAAGGTTCCGTCCGAGTCATCAAAGAGTTCCGACTTAGGCTATAGAAAAGTTCCGGATTATCAAAAAGTTCTAGCCGGATTATCAAGACGTTCCGGTTCAAAAGTTCCTGATTATTAAAAGTTCCGACCGGATTATCAAGTGGGTCTGGTTTAAAAGTTCCGGATTATCAAAAGTTTCGGCCAGATTATCAAGAGGTTCCGGTTTAAAAGTTCCGGATTATCAAGAGGTTCCGGTTCGAAAGTTCCGGATTATCAAAAGTTTCGGCCAGATTATCAAGAGGTTCTGGTTTAAAAGTTCCGGATTATCAAAAGTTCCGGTCGGATTATCAAGTGGTTCCGGTAAAAAAGTTCTGGGTTATCAAAGGTTCCAAAAATTCCGGATCAAAAGGTGCTGGCCGGGTTACGTGGAGAGCTCAGGCACTAGAAGACACAGAACCAATTAACTCTTTTGTCAAAAAACAAAAGCAGCAGTATGCATTATCCGGCGCCAGCATCCGGCAAAAAATACCAGGCGATATCCATCCAGTTTACTTTTAACAATATTTATTAATTTTTTGAAAACAACTACTTTGCCTATAGTGTTATTATATACAACCATCGCCCCTGTGGTCCGGTTTACGTCAATGCGCCGACCGGCTCGCCCATCAGCATCACCTTACAACGCCATAGACGACTCGCCCGTCCGCCCTCGCGGCCGGTTCACGCGTCCTCACCGGCTTACAACGTGGATGACAACTTGCTCGTCCGCACCGGCTTACAAACGCCATGGCTGGTTTATCTGTTTGTTCCCGCGGCCGATTCACCCGTGAGGGATTTCGGTTTCACCTAGGGATCATCAATTTCACGGCGGATTATTTTCGGCCTAAACAAATCAGGTGATATCCATCCAAGTTTGTTTTATTGTCACATGTTGTTTTTGTCAAAGAACAAGTTTATCTTTGCCTTGGTCTGCAATATTGTTTATGCAGGGCAATTATTTATGACAAAAAGTGATATTATACCGCGGAGGTGGAGACACGCCAACATCTTTTGGCACAGGTGGTCGTCGTTAGTCAACGGACTCCCGCACCGGCTTACAACGCCGTGGCCGTCTCTCGCAACCGCGCCGGCTTACAACACCGTGGCCGTCTCTCGCGACCGCGCCGGCTTACAACGCAGTGGCCGTCTCTTATGACCACGCCGGCTTACAACAAGGAGGACAACTTACCCGCCCGCACCGGTTTACAGCACCACGGTTGATTCATCTGTCTGAGCCGCCTTTGATGTTGCGGTCGTCTTTACGGTCCGTCTCTTGCGGCCTGGTCTACATCAACACACTGGGCCGCATTTTTCTGGATGAGCTATTTATTGAGTATGAGCAAGTCACTACTTGGGAAGCCCGGTTTCTCTTCCAACAAATTGGAGGCAAATTATCATATATTATCAAACACCGTCTGCACTGGATGGCTCAATGGATAGGTGCACAAGTCACCGGCACTACGGTTTGATTAACTGCAAACAGCCAGTTGGAAGGAACCATTGGCCGAATTGCTGACACGGCTCATATGGGATGATTTACAACCCGCCGCAGTCACCTCAACCTTCTGTGGATAATCACTAGCCTAACATATCAGGTGAAATCCATCCAATATATTTTATATTACATATTATTTTCTTCAAAAGAGCAATTACTTTTGTTTGCAAGTTGTCCCATGCAGGATTCAAACCGGTCTATATCACGGTTAATCATGGAGAATCTCAAGCCAACTCCTCAAGTCATCTTCAAGATCATTGAAGGGAAAATAACCCGGCCCCAGAGATTACTGCTAGATCGATGAAGATGTAAAATACGAGAAGATTTCCGGCTCAAAATAAGGACTCTGGTTTAAAATCCGGCTCAAGAGACATCTTTCTCCCACAAAGCACTGAAGCTCTCAAATCCGGTTCAAAATCCGGCTCAAGGTAAATTTGTCCCTCATAAATTTTTGAAGCTTTCAAATCCGGTTTAAAATTCCGGTTCAAAAAGAATTAATCTCTCGCAAATTTCGAGTTCTCAGACAAAGTAAAGGTTGCCAAAAAGAACTTGCTGCCATGATGCGCGGTTCAAACATGGGTATCCTGCTTTACGGCTTATCTTATTATGGTCACTTGGGGGCTTCCTGCTCATCGAGCATAGCAGTCGGTACCCTCTTGATCGGTGTGATGCCAAATTTATGGTCACTTGGGGGCTTCCTGTTCAAACATAGGTCGTATTCGAACCAAAGAGAACATAGCTGTCGATACCCTTTTGATTAGCAAACTGCTGAACCTACTTGGGGGCTTCTTGATCGTATCCGAATCATAGCTCAACCCCTTTGGGAATCAACATGGATCGTATTCAAATCAGTGTCGCTAAACAACTCTTAAGGTCATTTGGGGGCTTCCTATTCAAACATATGTCGTATTCGAACCAAAGAGAGCATAGCTGTCGATACCCACTTTGATCGGCAACGCCAACGCCATTGGGGGCTATATGATCGTATTCGAATCATAGCTTAACCCCTTTGGAACGGTTTACTGATCGTATTCGAATCAGAAGCCTCAAAAATTTTATCTGTTTTTATACAATAGCAAGTATTTGAGTTGTCAAAAATATCATATGTGCCGGTTCTTACAGAGTTGAGTTATCAACTTCACTGTCCGGGTCACATAAGCCGGCGGTATCATTCAAAGGATCATAGGGATCTTGTGGTCTAGTTGTGTGCAGGATAAGACTACATTTGTGTGGTTACCCGCCCTGGTTTTTGACGTTAAGTCGCTAGGGCATGTATTGTTTAAACTCTTTGCAGGATTTGCAGAAATATGACATATAAATGATTAAGTTCAAGCTCATTACCAAAGTTCATGCTTCAAAATGATGATCCGTTCTGGATTTTTCTCAAAGTCTATAAGCCGCAGGGTTATAAAAATTCCGGCTTACAATGAAGGCGTATTACATCGCCATCGGCCAAGAGCCGCCAAGTCTTCAAACTCCGGATTTACTTGTCAACCGATGAGGTATTCAAACCTTTAATAGCCAAACTGGCTGGTTTTTCATGATGACATTGATGATTGAGGTTTTCATACCGGATTATATTAGTCAAATCTCGAATAGCCAACATGGCTGGATTTCTATTGTGATTATCAATAACCAGTGCTATGATTGAGGTTTTCAAAGTCGCTTTAGCGCAACGGCTATTATTTTTATCAATGGATATGATTGATTCTACAATGGAAGGAATAGTCCCGAGTCACAGCAGGCTTACGACCCGGCACTTGGGGGCGATATTATTCAGATTGGGATTATATCAAATATGCAAGTCCCATGTTATTGCCAGCATGCACCATGGCACTTGGGGGCTAATGCAAAGTCATTTTTAAGCAAAGGCTCTTAACCTTATGGACGTGGGTTCAAACCCCATGGTGGAGATTACATCATATGATGTTATTATCAATTATATGCAAAGTCCCAGCTCAGTATTATCTTACTAAGCCGGCCCTTGGGGGCTACACATTGCTGTTCAAATTTACATGGTTATAACTACAAAGTCCCTGCTCATTATTCCATAATGACCCGGCCCTTAGGGGATACACTGGTTGAAGTTTTCATGAGCAGGATGAATGAACTGGATTTCTTCAAGGTTGCAACATTTACCGGAGCAAGTCTTAAACCATCACTTTGTTCTGCTCAAGACTTGGGGGCTACAGGTAATATGGATATAAGGGAGAAAAATGTTCAAATTATCAGTTTTGAGCAAATCAGGAGGATCAATTACATAAACCGTCGTCAATAACAATTATGACTCGATATCATCAGTCTTTTATAACCCGGAGATTTTGGAAATTATAACTCGGCAAGATCTACATCTTTACGCCGGTTGAAAATCATATGAGTATTTCAAGGCCTATATTTTTTAAGCCGACGCTTCGGAAGCCGACTCAAATGGATTATTTGTTTACAATATTTTCTTCTACAAGCAAATTGATTGTGAAGCTGGTCTATTGACCCGGATTTTCTAGAAGAAGGAAATGACAAGGACTTAAGGATGTTCAGGTGCCGGTTTACAAGAATTCTTAACCCGGAGCACAACCTGTCAAATTTGTTCTTGTGTTTATTTTGCAGCATAAGTTTACCATGGATAAATCCAAGCTAAACTTGGGGTATAATGTCGGGGATATACCCCACGGTGTAACCCGGCCGGAAGTATAACCCGGCCAGACTTGGCGACTCACTAATGACCCGCCCTGACTGGACAACACACTAAGTGACCCGCCCGATCCTGGCAACTTATGGGTGACCTGGCAAGCGGATTAGAGGAGCGACAAGACCCGGGGGCCCAGGAGGCTCAAGGCCCAGAAGGCCGGCTTACGTTATGATAGGCCGGCTTAAGAGGAAAGGCGTGAGGAATATCTCCCTTACAAGGAATCAAGACCCAGACTTGTATCCGGCTTGTAGTACAAGATAAGCTAGTCCTAATCCTATTTGGACTCCACATGTAACCCGCCTCTCTAACTTATATAAGGAGGGGCAGGGCTCCCCAAAGAGGGACAGGGAACAAGAAACAATCCCTAGGGCTAGACACAAAGAGCTGGTTTACCGGCGACTCTCTCGTGATCATAATGAGACCTAGCCTCAGATAGCATGTAGGGTTGTTACCGGATGATGTTTCCCGGGGCCCGAAGCTGTCTAAATCCTTGTCTTATGTTGCATCTCTCGATTCCTCCTAACCCCTCTCAAGCTACCACACAGATGCGTTGGCCTCGCGACTAAGTCCTCACACTAAGGACATCTGCCGTGACAATTCCACCAGAGCTCCCGTCCGCATAATCCATGGGGATCTTACCCGCCATGTACCCGGTGTCTGGGATTTCTCCTTGGGGTGTCTCTAGAACCGTCACCCCATGCTCTAGTATCCTTTGGGACAACACCTCGATGTCGTGTGCAGGTCGTGGGGAGGTGGCCATCGGGAGTGAATCGCTATTCATCTTCGATTCACTCAAGGACCCATCCGAAGAGGATGCCTCAAGATGGGACCTGGCCGGACTGCATATATGTGTTCAGCGTTATTACAAACTATGAAGTTAACTTGCACGAAAAGTATTACAGAGTGTGGATACTTACGATCTCGCCAGGGGCTTGCCCCTGGGCAGCCACTCCTCCTTGCTATAGGCAGCCATAGTGGAGTGATCCGGAAGGGACGCCTTTCCCTTCTTCGGCGCCCCAGCCTCCCCCTGTGGGGTGGCTTTTCTTTTCTTATCCTCCCCAATGCGGGAGGGGGGATTTCTTCATGTTTCCCCCCGTCTCCGTGGGGGGAATCTTCCTCGCCGTCCTCGGACGATGAGTCTATTATGGCCTTGCGTTGGAGACCCTTCCTGGTCCCCGCGGCCGCTTTCTTGGACCTTTCGGCCTCCCCGGACGGGGCGGCCTTCTTTTTCTTCTCCCCTGCTTCATGGGAGGAGCGCGCCTCATCATCTTCGGACGAGGCGTCTGGTGCAACCTTGTGCCGGAGACCCTTCCTGGTCCCCTTAGCCTTCTTTTAGACCTTCTTCTCCGGCACCTTGTAGGGCACCGGAACCAACATTTCTGTCAGGAGTGCGGTTGCTGGATCTTCCGGCAGCGGAGCCGGACAGTTGATCTGTTCTGCCCTCATCACGTAATCTTGTTTGATAAGCGTGGTGACTTAAAATCCTCCCACGAATATGTTGGGAAAGGTACATCTTGTGACATTTAGAAAACTTACTGGATTGGCGAGTCGCGCGGTGCTGAGTCCGCGGTCCTCGGAAGTGGGAGGAGGAACTTCACCGGCCTTGAACAGCACCTTCCAGACGTCCTTATGCATCGTGTCGAAGAGCTCTCGCATCATCTGGTGTTCGGCCGGATTGAACTCCCACATATTGAACGCCCGTCTTTGACACAGGAGGATCCGGCGGACGAGCATGACCTGAACCACGTTGACGAGTTTGATCTTCTTCTCTAATATGTTTTTGATGCAGTTCTGCAGTCCGGTCAGCTCGACAGGCACGCCCCAGGCCAGACCCTTCTTTTCCTACGAGTTGAGCCGCCTGGGGATGCCGGATCGGAATTCAGGGGCGCCGCCCAGTTGGCATCGCGCGGCTCGGTGATACAGAACCACCCCAATTGCCACCCTTTCATTGTCTCCACGAAGGAGCGGTAAAGCCGTGTGACGTTGGGCATTTTGCCCACCATGGCGCCTCCGCACTCCGCTTGCTGGCTGCTCACGATCTTCGGCTTCATCCAGAAGATTTGTAGCCACAGGTCGAAGTGGGGCTTGATGCGGAGAAAGGCCTCGCACACGACGATAAACGCCGAGATGTTGAGGACGAAATTTGGGGCTAGATCATGGAAATCTAGCCCATAGTAAACATGAGCCCGCAGACAAAGGAGTGGAGTGGAAATCCTAGTCCGCAGACGAAATGAGAGAGAAATACAACTCTTTCAAGAGACTTTGGAGTAGGGGTGATCTGTCCCTCTGTCGGAAGCCTGTGCACAATGTTTGCGGCCAGGTATCCGGCCGCCCGAAGCTTGGTAATGTCCTCCTCCGTGATGGAGGAGGCCATCCACTTGCCTCCCGCTCCAGACATACTGCGAATGGTCCTACGGAAAAGGTGAGAACTTGGGCATTGGGGCTCGAGAGTGCGAGGATGGATGAGCAAAGGAGGAAGAAGGCGTGGGTAAGAATGGGGGATCCTTGTCTCTTTATAGAGGTGGCAAAAACTGTGCTCCTCCCCGCTTGCTTGTTAAAATCGCTTATTTTCCAAGCACCGTGTTAAATGGCATGGTTGGGTTACCCGTGCCCGTATTAATGAGAATCCCGTGATAAGGGGACACGATCTCTGCTTCGACAAGACGTGTCGAGGAAACCGCCTCACAATATGTGCGGTGGCTGGTTGTGGAAAAACGGTTTGAATAATGACTCGGCCATGGTGTGATGTCACGTTATCTAAAGTTGTCAGCAGATTATTTTTGTGGAATATTGTTCTATCTACGGAGGTATGTGAAATTCGTCTTGCAGAGCCGGACACGGTTTAAGTGTTCGAGATTTACTTTGGAGTATTCGAAGATGGAACCCGCCTTGCAATGCCGAAGACAATCTGCGCGCCGGACTCATCGTCATTGAAGCCCGGTTCAGGAGCTGCTAAGGGAGTCCTAGATAAGGGGGTATCCGGACAGCCGAACTATATACTTTGGCCGGACTGTTGGACTATGAAGATAAAAGATTCAAGACTTCGTCCCGTGTCTGGATGGGACTCTCCTTTGCGTGGAAGGCAAGCTTGGCGATTTGGATGTTAGATATCCTTCTCTGTAACCGACTCTATGTAGCCCTAGCCTCCCCCCGTGTCTATATAAACCGGAGAGTTTAGTCTGTAGGACAAGAACAATCATAATCATAGGCTAGATCCTAGGGTTTAGCCTCTACGATCTCGTGGTAGATCAACTCTTGTAATACTCATATCATCAAGATCAATCAAGCAGGAAGTAGGGTATTACCTCCATCGAGAGGGCCTGAGCCTGGGTAAAACATTGTGTCCCCTGCCTCTTGTTACCATTAGTCTGAGACGCATAGTTCAGGACCCCCTACCCGAGATCCGCCGGTTTTGACACCGACATTGGTGCTTTCATTGAGTGTTCCTCTGTGTCGTTGCTACAAGGCTCGATGGCTCCTTCAATCATCAACAACAACGCGGTCCAGGTTGAGATTTTTCTCCCCGGACAGATCTTCGTGTTCGGTGGCTTCGCACTGTGGGCCAATTCACTTGGCCATCTGGAGCAGATCGACAGCTATGCCCCTGGCCATCAGGTCAGATTCGAAAACTTGAATAACACGACCGATATCCACGGAGACTTGATCTTCAACGGATTCGGGCCTACGCCAGAACCGTCGTACGGTCACGACCAGCACGACTTAAATCTGTTGTCGGACAGTATCCGGGATATCACACCTGCAGTAGCTCGAGACCTAAATCCGGGGCGGATCGCGTCGCCCGAGGATGGGTGGATGGACCCCGTCACGGAGGCCGCATACTCATCAACGATAGAGCCGCACACAGACTCCACATGTAAGGAAGTCTGTGTCACCGGACCCCTGGACTTGTGTCCAGCTGTAGGTACCAGACCATACGCATCCGGGTCCATCGAATCCGATTGGGCTCCGGTAATTGAGTTCACCGCTACGGATTTCTTTCAGCACTCGCCCTTCGGCGACGTGCTGAATTCATTAAGGTCTCTCTCTTTGTCAGGAGACTCTTGGCCGAACTATGTCTGGCTCGAGTGGGGAGCAGGCGACGAAGAAATTCATAACCCACCCACCACCCACTTCATTGCCACTATCGATGATTTGATCGACGTGCTTGACTTCGACTCCTCGGGGTTCATTAATCGTGGAAATCACTCGGGGCCCCAAAACAGTGAGTAATAGTCCATGAAACGGGCGAGAATTGACCAAAACCGTGAGGGTTGATGACCTACACGTAAGCGCACCTTGGGGTTCAACAACTATTGAAATGGCTTCGGGGCCCAAAACCGGTGGGTAATAGTCCATGAAACGGGTCAGAATTTGCCAAAACTGTGAGTGTTGACGACGGACATATAAACGCATCCCGGGGACCGTCAATCGTGGAAATTGCACTGGGACTCCAAAACGGTGAATAATAGTGCATAAAATGGACCTGAATCGGCCAAAATTGTGAGTGTTGATGACCGACACGTAAACGCACCCCGGTGTTCGTTAATCGTGGAAATCACTCTGGGACCCCGAAACAGTGAGTAATAGTCCTCGAAACGGGTTAGAATTAGCCAAAACTGTGAGTATTGATGACGGACACATAAACGCACCCCGAGGATTGTCAATCATGGAAATCACTTTGGGACCCCAAATTTGAGTAATAGTCTAAGAAATGAGCCAAAATCGGCCCAAACAGCGATTCTTGACAACCAACACGTAAGCACATCTTGGGGTTCGACAACCATGGAAATCACCTTGGGACCACAAAATGGTGAGTAATAATCCATGAAATGGGCCAGAATTGGCCAAAGCCGTGAGTGTTGATGACCGACACGTAAACACACCCTGGGGTTCGTTAATCATGGAAATCACACTGGGACCACAAAACAGTGAGTAATATTCCATGAAATGGGCTAGAATCGGCAAAAACAATGAGTGTTGACGACCGACATGTAAAGGCACCTTGGGGTTCATTAATCGTGGAAATCACTCGGGACCCCAAAACTGTGAGTAATAGTCATTGAAACCGGCCAGAATCGGCAAAACTGTGAGTGTTGATGACCGACACGTAAAAGCACACCGGGTTTCGTCAATCTTGGAAATCACTCTGGGACCCCAAAACAATGAGAAATAGTCCAAGAAACGGGCCAGAATCTGCCAAAACTTTGATTGTTGATGACCGACACATAAACGCGCCGCAGTGTTTGTCAATCATGGAAATAGCTTCGGGACCCCAAAACTGAGTAATAATCGATGAAACGGGTCAGAATTGGCCTAAACTATGAGTGTTGATGACGGACACGTAAACGCACCCCAAGGATCGTCAATCATGGAAATTGCTCTGGAACCCCAAAACACTAAGTAATAGTGCACAAAACGGCCCGGAATCAGCCAAAATTGTGAGTGTTGATAACCCACACGTAAACGCACCCCAAATTTGATTAATAGTCTAAGAAACGAGCCAGAATCGGCCCAAACTGCGAGTCTTGACGACCAACACATAAGCACACCTTGGGGTTCGACAACCATGGAAATTGCTTTGGGACCACAAAATGGTGAGTAATAGTCCATGAAACAGGCCAGAATTGACCAAAACTGTGAGTGTTGATGACCGACACTTAATCGCGCCTTGGGGTTCAACAACTATGGAAATGACTTCGGGACCCAAAAACGGTGAGTAATAGACCACGGAACGGGTCAGAATTTGCCAAAACTATGAGTGTTGATGACGGACAGGTAAACGCATCCCGGGGATCGTCAATCGTGGAAGTCGCACTGGGACTCCAAAACGGTGAATAATAGTGCACAAAATGGACCTGAATCAGCCAAAATTGTGAGTGTTGATGACCGACACGTAAACGCACCCCGGTGTTCGTTAATCATGGAAATCACTCTGGGACCCCGAAATAGTGAGTAATAGTCCTCGAAATGGGTTAGAATTAGCCAAAACTGTGTGTATTGACGATGGACACATAAACGCACCTTGAGGATTGTCAATCATGGAAATCATTTCGGGACCCCAAATTTGAGTAATAGTCTAAGAAATGTGCCAAAATCGGCCCAAACTGTGATTCTTGACTACCAACACGTAAGCACATCTTGGCGTTCGACAACCATGGAAATCACTTTGGGACCACAAAATGGTGAGTAATAATCCATGAAACGGGCCAGAATTGGCCAAAGCCGTGAGTGTTGATGACCGATACATAAACGCACCCTGGGGTTCGTTAATCGTGGAAATCACACCGGGACCACAAAACAGTGAGTAATATTCCATGAAATGGGCCAAAATCGGCCAAAACAATGAGTGTTGACGACCGACATGTATAGGCACCTTGGGGTTCGTTAATCGTGGAAATCACTCGGGACCCCAAAACTGTGAGTAATAGTCCATGAAACCGGCCAGAATTGGCAAAACTGTGAGTATTGATGACCGACACGTAAACGCACACCGGGTTTCGTATATCGTGGAAATCACTCTGGGACCCCAAAACAATGAGTAATAGTCCAAGAAACGGGCCAGAATCTGCAAAAACTGTGATTGTTGATGACCGACAGATAAACGCACTGCGGTGTTTGTCAATGGTGGAAATAGCTTCGGGACCCCAAAACTGAGTAATAATCGATGAAACGGGTTAGAATTGGCCAAAACTATGAGTGTTGATGACGGACACGTAAACGCACCCCAAGGATCATCAATCATGGAAATTGCTCTGGAACCCCAAAAGACTAAGTAATAGTGCACAAAACGGCCCGGAATCAGCCAAAATTGTGAGTGTTGATAACCCACACGTAAACGCACCCCAAATTTGAGTAATAGTCTAAGAAACGAGCCAGAATTGGCCCAAACTGCGAGTCTAGACGACCAACACGTAAGCACACCTTGGGGTTCGACAACCATGGAAATTGCTTTGGGACCACAAAATGGTTAGTAATAGTCCATCAAACAGGCCAGAATCGACAAAAACTGTGAGTGTTGATGACCGACACTTAATCGCACCTTGGGGTTCAACAACTATGGAAATGGCTTCGGGACCCAAAAATGGTGAGTAATAGACCACGAAACGGGTCAGAATTTGCCAAAACTATGAGTGTTGATGATGGACAGGTAAACGCATCCTGGGGATCGTCAATCGTGGAAATTTCTCTGGGACCCCAAAACAGTGAGTAATAGTGCACAAAACGGACCTGAATCGGCCAAAATTGTGAGTGTTTATGACCGACACGTAAACGCACCCCGGTGTTATTTAATCGTGGAAATCACTCCGGGACACCAAAATAGTGAGTTTCCATGAAATGGGTCATAATTACCCATAACTGTGAGTGTTGACTACTGACACGTAAACACACCCCGAGGATCGTGAATCATGGAAATCACTTCAGGACCGCAAATTTGAGTAATAGTCTAAAAAGAGAGCCAGAATCAGCCCAAACTGCGAGTCTTGATGAGCAACACATAAGCACACCTTGGGGTTCGACAACCATGGAAATCGCTCTGGGACCCCAAAACAGTGAGTTACCGTACTCCAGCTTGGTAGTTTCCACCGCCTGTCCAGGGTTGAGCCCTGGGATTTGACGGCGGACTTGAAAAGCCACCTACAGACGCTTTACGCCCAATCATTCCGGATAACGCTTGCATCCTCTGTCTTACCGCGGCTGCTGGCACAGAGTTAGCCGATGCTTATTCCTCAGATACCGTCATTGTTTCTTCTCCGAGAAAAGAAGTTCACGACCCGTAGGCCTTCCACCTCCACGCGGCATTGCTCCGTCAGTCCACGAAACGGGCCAGAATCGGCCAAAACCGTGAGTGTTGATGACTGACACGTAAATGCACCCCGGGGTTCGTTAATCGTGGAAATCACACCAGGACCACAAAACAATGAGTAATATTCAATGAAATGGGTCAGAATCAGCCAAAACTATGATTGTTCAGGACCGACACGTAAACGCACCTCGGGGTTCGTTAATTGTGGAAATCACTCGGGACCCCAAAACAGTGAGTAATAGTCCATGAAACGGGCCAGAATCGACCAAAACTGTGAGTGTTGATGACCGACACATAAGCGCACCTTGGGGTTCAACAACTATGGAAATGGCTTCAGGACCCAAAAACGGTGAGTAATAGTCCACGAAACGGGTCAGAATTTGCTAGAACTGTGAGTGTTGACGGTGGACCCGTAAACGCATCCCGGGGATCGTCAATCGTGGAAATCGCGGTGGGACCCCGAAACAGTGAGTAATAGTGCACAAAACGGACCTGAATCAGCCAAAATTGTGAGTGTTGATGATCGACACGTAAACACACCCCAGAGTTCGTTAATCGTGAAAATCACTCCGGGACCCCAAAATAGTGAGTAATAGTCCACGAAACGGGTCAGAATTAGCCAAAACTGTGAGTGTGGACGACGGACACGTAAACGCACCCCAAGGATTGTCAATCATGGAAATCACTTTGGGACCCCAAATTTTAGTAATAGTCTAAGAAACCAGCCAAAATCGGCCCAAACTGCGAGTCTTGACGACCAACACGTAAGCAGAACTTGGGTTCAACAACCATGGATATCGTTTTCGGACCACAAAACGGTGAGTAATAGTCCAAAAAATGGGCCAGAATCTACCAAAACCGTGATTGTTGATGACCGGCACATCAACGCACCCCAGTGTTCGTCAATCGTGGAAATAGCTTCGGGACCCCAAAACTGAGTAATAGTCCATGAAACATGCTAGAATCGGCCAAAAACGCGATTGTTGATGACAGACACGTAAACGCACCCCGGGGTTCGTTAATCATGGATATAACTCCAGGAACACAAAACGGTGAGTAATATTCCATGAGATGGAACAGAATCGGCCAAAACTATGAGTGTTGATGACCGACACTTAAACACACCTCAGGGTTCGTTAATCATGGAAGTCACTCGGGACCCCAAAACAACGAGTAATAGTCCATGAAGCGGGCCAGAATCGGCCAAAACCGTGAGTGTTGATGACCGACACGTAAGTGTACATTGGGGCTCAACAACTATGGAAATTGCTTTGGGACCCAAAAACGGTGAGTAATAGTGCACAAAACTGTGAGTGTCGACGACGAACGCGTAAACGCATCCCGAGGATCGTCAATCATGGAAATCGCTCTGGCACCCCAAAACGGTGAGTAATAGTGCACATTACGGACCTAAATCGGCCAAAATTGTGAGAGTTGATGACCGACACGTAAACGCACCCCGGGGTTCGTTAATCATGGAAATCACTTCGGGAACCGAAAACAGTGATTAATAGTCAACGAAACGGGTCACAATTAGCCAAAACCGTGAGTGTTGGTGACGGACACGTAAACGCACCCCGAGGATTGTCAATCATGGAAATCGCTCTGGAACCCCAAAACACTGAGTAATAGTGCACAAAACGGACCAGAATCGGCAAAAATTATGAGTGTTGATGCCCGACACACAAACGCGCCACAGAGTTCGTCAATCGTGGAAATCACTTTGGGACCACAAAACTGAGTAACAGTCCAAGAAACGAGCCAGAATCGGCAAAAACTGTGAGTGATAATGACCAACACGTAAGCGCACGTTGGGGTTCAACAACTATGGAAATCGCTTCGGGACCCAAAATGGTGAGTAATAGTGCACGAAACGGACCAGAATCGGCCAAAATTGTGAGTGTTGATGACCGACACATAAACGCACCTTGGGGTTCGTCAATCGTGGAAATCACTCCAGGGCCCCAAAACTGAGTAATAGTCCAAGAAATGGGCCAGAATCAGCCCAAACTGCGATTGTTGATGACTGACACGTAAGCATCTTGGGGTTTGACAACCATGGAAATCGCTTTGGGACCCCAAAATGGTCAGTAGTAGCCCATGAAATGGGCCTGAATCTGCCAAAACTGTGATTGTTGATGACCGGCACATAAACGCACCCCGGTGTTCGTCAAACGTGGAAATAGCTTCGGGACCCGATAACTGAGTAATAGTCCACGAAACGGGTCAGAATCTGCCAAAACTATGATTGTTGATGACCGGCACATTAACGCACCCCAGTGTTTGCCAATTGTGGCAATAGCTTCGGGACCCCAAAACTGAGTAATAGTCCATGAAACGGGTCAGCATTGGCGAGAACTGTGAGCGTTGAGGATGGACACGTAAACGCACCCCTAGGATCGTCAATCATGGAAATCCTTCTGGACCCCAAAACACTGAGTAATAATGCACAAAAGAGACCAGAATTGGCCAAAATTGTGAGTGTTGATGACCGACTTGTAAACCCACCCCGGAGTGGGTCAATCATGGAAATCACTTCGGGACCCCAAAACTGAGTAATAGTCCAAGAAACGAGCCAGAACCGGCCCAAACTGCGAGTCTTGACTACCAACATGTAAGCACACCTTGGGGTTCGACAACCATGGAAATCGCTTTGGGACCACATAACTGTGAGTAATATTCCACGAAACGGGCCAGAATCGGCCAAAACCGCGATTGTTGATGACAGACACGTAAACGCACCCCGGGGTTCGTTAATCATAGAAATCACTCCGGGACCACAAAACAGTGAGTAATATTCAATGAGATGGGCCAGAATCGGCCAAAACTATGAGTGTTGATGACCGACACGTAAACGCACCTCGGGGTTCGTTAATCATGGAAATTACTCGGGACCCCAAAACAGTGAGTAATAGTCCATGAAACGGGCCAGAATCGTCCAAAACTATGAGTGTTGATGACCGACACATAAGCGCACATTGGGGTTGAACAACTATGGAAATCGCTTCAGGGATCCAAAAACGGTGAGTAATAGTCCACGAAACGTGTCAGAATTGACCAAACCTATGAGTGTTGACGACGGACATGTAAACGCATCCCGGGGATCGTCAATCGTGGAAAACGCTCCGGGACCCCAAAACGGTGAGTAATAGTGCACAAAACGGACCTAAATCGGCCAAAATTGTGAGTGTTGATGACCGACACGTAAATGCACCCCGGGGTTCGTTAATCGTGGAAATGACTCCGGGGCCCCAAAATAGTGAGTAATAGTCCACAAAACGGGTCAGAATTAGCCAAAACTGTGAGTGTTGACGACGGACACGTAAACGCACCCCGACAATTGTCAATCATGGAAATCACTCTTGAAACCCAAAACACAAAGTAATATGGCACGAAACAGACAGAATCGGCCAAAATTGTGAGTGTTGATGACCGACACGTAAACGCACCGAAGTTCGTCAACCGTGGAAATCACTTCGGGACCCCAAAACTAAGTAATAGTCCAAGAAATGAGCCAGAATCGGCCCAAACTGCGTGTCTTGACAACCAACACGTAAACACAACTTGGGGTTTGATAACTATGGAAATCGCTTTGGGACCACAAAACGGTGAGTAATAGTTCACGAAACAAGCCAGAATCGGTGAAAACCGCGAGTGATGATGACCGACACGTAAACGCACCCCTGGGTTTGTTAATTATGGAAATCACACTGGGAGCACAAAACAGTGAGTAAGATTCCACGAAATGGGCCAGAATCGGCCACAACAATGAGTGTTGACGACCGACATGTAAAGGCACCTCGGGGTTCGTTAATCATGGAAATCACTCCGGGACCACAAAATAGTGAGTAATATTCCATGAAATGGGCCAGAATCGGCCAAAACTATGAGCGTTGATGACCGACACGTCAAGCACCTCGGGGTTCATTAATCATGGACATCACTCGGGACCCCAAATCAGTGAGTAATAGTCCACGAAACAGGTCAGGATTGGCCAAAACTGTGAGTGTTGACAACAGACACGTAAACACACCCCGTGGATCGTCAATCGTGGAAATCGCTCCAGGACCACAAAATGGTGAGCAATAGTGCATGATACGGACCAGAATCGGCCAAAATTATGAGTGTTGATGACCGACGCGTAAACACACCTTGGGGTTCGTCAATTATGGAAATCCCTCCCGGACCCCAAAACTAAGTAATAGTCCAAGAAATGGGCCAGAATCATCCGAAACTGCGATTGTTAATGACTGACACGTAAGCACCTTGGGGTTTGACAACCATGGAAATCGCTTTGGGACCCCAAAACGGTGAGTAATAGTCCATGAGATGGGTCAGCATCGACAAAAACCGCGAGAGTTAATGACCGACACGTAAACGCACACCGGGGTTCATCAATCGCGGAAATCCCTTTGGGACCCCAAAACAGTGAGTAATAGTCCAAGAAACGGGCCAGAATCTGCCAACACTGTGATTATTGACGACCGGCACATAAATGCACCCCGGTGTTCGTCAATCGTGGAAATAGCTACGGAACCCCAAAACTGAGTAATAGTCCACGAAATGGGTAAGAATTGGCCAAAACTACGAGTGTTAACGACGGACAAGTAAACGCACCCCAAGGATCATTAATCATGGAAATCGTTCTGGAACCCCAAAACACTGAGTGATAGTGCACGAAACAGACCAGAATCAGCCAAAATTGTGAGTATTGATGACCGACTCGTAAACCCACCCTGGTGTTCGTCAATCGTGGAAATCACTTCGGGGCCCCAAAACTGCGAGTCTTGACGGCCAACACATGAGCACAGCTTGGGGTTCGACAACCATGGAAATCGCTTTGGGACCACAAAACTGTGAGTAATAGTCCATGAAACGGGCCAGAATCGGACAAAACCGCGATTGTTGATGACAGACACGTAAACGTACCCCGGGGTTCATGAATCATGGAAAGCACTCCGGGACCACAAAACAGTGAGTAATATTAAATGAGATGGGCCAGAATCAGCCAAAACTATGAGTGTTGATGACCGACACATAAACGCACCCCTGGGTTTGTTAATTGTGGAACTCACACTGGGAGCACAAAACAGTGAGTAAGATTCCATGAAATGGGCCAGAATCGGCCAAAACAATGAGTGTTGACGACCGACATGTAAAGGCACCTCGGGGTTCGTTAATCATGGAAATCACTTCGGGACCACAAAATAGTGAGTAATATTCCATGAAATGGGCCAGAATCGGCCAAAACTATGAGCGTTGATGAGCGACACGTCAAGCACCTCGAGGTTCATTAATCATGGACATCACTCGGGACCCCAAATCAGTGAGTAATAGTCCACGAAACAGGTCAGGATTGGCCAAAACTGTGAGTGTTGATGACAGACACGTAAACACACCCCGTGGATCGTCAATCATGGAAATCGCTCCAGGACCACAAAATGGTGAGTAATAGTGCATGAAACGGACCAGAATCGGCCAAAATTATGAGTGTTGATGAACGATGCGTAAACACACCTTGGGGTTCGTCAATTATGGAAATCCCTCCCGGACCCCCAAAACTAAGTAATAGTCCAAGAAACGGGCCAGAATCATCCGAAACTGCGATTATTAATGATTGACACGTAAGCACCTTGGGGTTTGACAACCATGGAAATCGCTTTGGGACCCCAAAACGGTGACTAATAGTCCATGAGATGGGTCAGAATCGACAAAAACCGCGAGTGTTGATGACCGACACGTAAACGCACACCGGGGTTCATCAATTGCGGAAATCCCTTTGGGACCCCAAAACAGTGAGTAATAGTCCAAGAAACGGGCCAGAATCTGCCAGCACTGTGATTATTGATGACCGGCACATAAATGCACCCCGGTGTTCGTCAATCGTGAAAATAGCTACGGAACCCCAAAACTGAGTAATAGTCCATGAAATCGCTCTGGAACCCCAAAACACTGAGTGATAGTGCACGAAACAAACTAGAATCAGCCAAAATTGTGAGTGTTGATGACCGACTCGTAAACCCACCCTGGTGTTCGTCAATCATGGAAATCACTTCGGGACCCCAAAACGGCGAGTCTTGACGACCAACACATAAGCACAGCTTGGGGTTCAACAACCATGGAAATCGCTTTGGGACCATAAAACTGTGAGTAATAGTCCACGAAACGGGCCAGAATCGGCCAAAACCGTGATTGTTGATGATAGTTCGTGAATCATGGAAATCACTCCGGGACCACAAAACAGTGAGTAATATTAAATGAGATGGGCCAGAATCGGCCAAAACTATGAGTGTTGATGACCGACACGTAAACGCACCTCGGGGTTCGTTAATCGTGGAAATCACTCGGGACTCGAAAACAGTGAGTAATAGTCCATGAAACGGGCCAGAATCAGCCAAAACTGCGGGTGTTGATGACCGACACATAAGCACACCTTGGGGTTCAACAACTACGGAAATCGTTTCGGGACCCAAAAGCGGTGAGTAATTGTCCACGAAACGGGTCAGAATTGGCCAAAACTGTGAGTGTTTACGACGGACCCGTAAAAGCATCCCGATGATCGTCAATCGTGGATATCGCTGTGGGACACCAAAATGGTGTGTAATAGTGCACAAAAAAGGACCTAAAGCGGCCAAAATTGTGAACGTTGATGACCGACACGTAAACGCACCCAGGGGAAGAAAGAGGATGGACGACAGAGGAAGCTCTGCTCGGGGCTGCGGTCGCAGCTGTGCGTCGGTGGCAAAGAGCAGAGCAGGAACAGGGGGACAGGAGGGCGCGAGCAAGAATGGTGTCCGCCGCTCCTTGCCCCCCTCAATTTATAACTCTCGGTTCAAATGTGGGGAAGTGGGATCGTCTGCATGCACCCGTTCCACTACCCCGCAATAAGTGCGCACATACATGCGAAGTAACTGCCCGGGGAAGAGCAACCGACCCTCGGAAGCCGTAATAAATCCGCGCGCGTGGGCCAAGGGCGTGCCGCAGTGGGCCCCGGCCCATCGCCCGGTCCCGTCACGTGCGTGGCCTATCTGGCCCCTCCGGCTTCCGGGCACCACATGGCGCCTGCGCGAAGCCCGAGGGATTGCCTCAAGATTCGACGGACTCCTCGGTTCCCGCCACATCCGGGATGCCGTGATCTGGTTTCTGAGAAAATCGGCACACAGTAGGTGTTGCCGGACCCGGCTCGCAGAATCCGCCTTGCTCAAGGGGGAAACTGCGAAGGCCCACTCATCCAATAATGGCGGACCTTCACAGCTTTGGGGACTACTGTCGGGGGGATGAACCCCACGCAGGCAACAGAACCCAGATCCTTTTCAAAAATGGCAGGGCCCGCATTGCCTCGCAAACCGGCACGCGCCTGGCCGGGTCGCTCGACCCGGCAAGGCCCGCTACCCGTCCAAGCTCTTCGACTCGGCAAGGTACGTCAACCCGGCCATAGCAACTGGTGGAAGGCAACCCAACCCGGCGCTACCAAGGCTTCCCCAACAAGCCGAGCCCACCCGTGGCGTGCACGGCAACCAGCCACGGGTCAGCTCCCATCCCATCCAGGCCGTACGATGGGACGAGACTTCATTCACCGATGACCAAGACTTCAGTGCTTCCGCACATGCTTATGGTCAGCCGGAGCGTGGCACTAGTGCCCCTTACCTACCCGCTGACCGAGGCTGGCGTGGCAACAGTGCTCCCTCCTTCAACGCTGATGGCAGCAAGCGGCAGCCTGACGGAGAGCACTATATGTGACTCGACTCGGCCATGCCCTGACGATCGACAAGACGATGAATAGTTGCCCTAGGCACGCAGGGCCCGCGCCTAGGGGAACCCGGCGGACCACAAGCCCTCAAGCGGGACCCAGCCCGGTATCCCGGAGACCGACAATATGGACCCACTAACTCGGTGTATTACCATTGTAACCCAGGGTGGGTTGATCTATAAAACACCCCAGGAACCCACACCTGCAGAGAGAGGCATAGGTATGAGACACGAGAGAAACACAAGCAAGCATAGGACTAGCCACCCAACGGCAACACCGGAGAGAAGGAGCAGCCCAAGCCTTAGCCAACTTCCTTCCTTCTCCATACAGCTCTAGGAGCAACATTGTACTATCGATCATCCAACTAAATTCGGCAGGACTAGGGGTGTTATCTCTCCGGAGAGCCCTGAACCTGGGTATGTTCGGCATCCCACGCCCGCGCATGCCAACCTCGCCTCTGGAGCCCACCAGCGCCCTCGAGCCTCCTCCTCTCTTTAGCCATCCCTTGGGGTTTAACAACAATGGAAATCGCTTTGAGACCCCAAAACGATGAGTAATACTCCATGAAATGGGTCAGAATCGACAAAAACCGCGAGTGTTGATCAACGACAAGTAAACGCACACCGGGGTTCGTCAATCGTGGAAATCACTCTGGGACCCCAAAACAGTGAGTAATAGTCCAAGAAATGGGCCAGAATCGGCGAAAACTGCGATTGTTGATGACCGACACGGAAGCACACCGTGGGGTTCAACAACTATGGAAATCGCTTCGGGACCCCAAAACTAAGTAATAGTCCAAGGAACGGGCCAGGATCGGCCAAAACTGCGATTGTTCATGACCGACACATAAGCGCACCTTGGGGATCAACAACCATGGAAATCGCTTTGGGACCCCAAAACGGTGAGTAATAGTCCATGAAACGGGTCAGAATTGAAAGAAAACGGCGAGTCTTGATGACCGACAGGTAAATGCACACTGGGGTTCGTCAATCATGGAAATCACTCTGGGACCCCAAAACAGTGAGTAATAGTCCATATATGGGCCAGAATCGGCCCAAGTTGCGGGTCTTGACGACCAACACGTAGGCACACCTTGGGGTTCGACAACCATGAAAATCGCTTTGGGACCACAAAACGATGAGTAATAGTCCACAAAATGGGTCAGAGACGTCAAAAACCACGAGTGTTGATGACCGACACATAAACACACCCGGGGTTCGTTAATCATTGAAATCACTCCAGGACCACAAAACAGTGAGTAATATTCCATGAAATGTGCCAGAATCGGCCAAAACTATGAGTGTTGATGATCGACACGTAAAGCACCTCGCGGTTTGTTAATCGAGGAAATCACACGGGACCTCAAACAGTGAGTAATAGTCCATGAAACGGGCCAGAATCGTCCAGAACTGTGAGTGTTGATGGCCGACACGTATGCGCACCTTGGGGTTGAACAATTATGGAAATCGCTTCGGGACCCCAAAACGGCGAGTAATAGTCCATGTAACAGGTTAGAATTGGCCAAAACTTTGAGTGTTGACGACGGACATGTAAACGCACCCTGGGGATCGTCAATCATGGAAATCACTCTCGAACCCCAAAACGGTAGGTAATAGTGCATGAAAATTGAGAGTGTTGATGACTGACACGTAAACGCACCCCGGAGTTCGTCAATCGTGGAAATCACTTCAGGACCCTAAAACTGAGTAATAGTCCAAGAAACGAGCCAGAATCGGCCCAAACTGCGAATCTTGACGACCAACACGGAAGCACACCTTGGGGTTTGAAAACCATGGAAATCGCTTTGGGACCCCAAAACGGTGGGAAATAGTCCACGAAAAGGGCTAGATTCGACAAAACCCGTGAGTGTTGATGACCGACACGTAAACGCACCCCGAGGTTCGTCAATCATGGAAATTGCTCCAGGACCCCAAAATAGTGAGTAATAGTCCAAGAAATGGGCCAGAATCGGCCAAAACTATGATTGTTGATGACCGGCACATAAAAGCACCCAGGTGTTCATCAATCATGGAAATCACTCCGGGACCCCAAAATAGTGAGTAATAGTCCACAAAACGGGTCAGAGTTTGCCAAAATTGTGAGTGTTGACGACGGGCACGTAAACACACCTCGAGGATCGTCAATCATGGAAATCTCTCTGGAAACCCAAAACACTGAGTAATACTGCACGAAACGAACCAGAATCGGCCAAAATTGTGAGTTTTGATGACAGACGCGTAAATGCGCCCAAGAGTTCGTCAATCGTGGAAATCACTTCCGGACCCCAAAACTGAGTAATAGTTCAAGAAACGAGCCAGAATCAGCTAAACTGCGAGTCTTGACGACCAACACATGAGCACATCTTGGGGTTCAACAACCATGGAAATCTCTTTGGGACCAAAAAACGGTGAGTAATAGTGCATGAAATGGACATGAATCGTCCAAAACTGTGAGTGTTGATGACCGACACGTAAATGCAACTCGGGGTTCGTTAATCATGGAAATCACTCCAGGGACACAAATCAGTGAGTAATATTCAATGAAATTGGCCAGAATCGGCCAAAACTATGAGTTTTTATGACCGACACGTAAATGCACCTCGGGGTTTGTTAATCATGGAAAGCACTCGGGACCCCAAAGCAGTGACTTATAATCCATGAAATGGGCCAGAATCGGCCAAAACTGTGAGTGTTGATGACTGACACGTAAGTGCACCTTGGGGTACAACAACTATGGAAATCGCTTCGGGACCCCACAACGGTGATTAATAGTCCATGAAACAGATCAGAATTTGCCAAAACTTTGAGAGTTGACGACAGACACGTAAGCGCACCCCAGGGATCGTCAATCGTGGAAAAAATCGCTTTGGGACCCCAAAATAGTGAGTAATAGTGCACGAAACAGACCAGAATCGGCCAGAATTGTGAGTGTTGACGACGGGCACGTAAACACACCTCGAGGATCGTCAATCATGGAAATCTCTCTGGAAACCCAAAACACTGAGTAATACTGCATGAAACGGACCAGAATCGGCCAAAATTGTGAGTTTTGATGACCGACGCATAAACGCGCCCAAGAGTTCGTCAATCGTGGAAATCACTTCCGGACCCCAAAACTGAGTAATAGTTCAAGAAACGAGCCAGAATCGGCCAAACTGCTAGTCTTGACGACCAACACGTAAGCACAACTTGGGGTTCAACAACCATGGAAATCACTTTGCGACCATAAAACTGTGAGTAATAGTCCATGAAACAGGCCAGAATTGGCATAAACCGCGAGTGTTGATGACCGACACGTAAACGCACGCCGGGGTTCGTTAATCATGGAAATCACTCCGGGGCCACAAAACAGTGAGTAATATACTATGAAATTGGCCAGAATCGGCCAAAACTATGAGTGTTGATGACCGACACATAAACGTACCTCCGGGTTCGTTAATCGTGGAAATCACTCGAGACCCCAAAACAGTGAGTAATAGTCCGGGAAACATGCAAGAAGCGGCCAAAACTGTGAGAGTTGATGACCGACACGTAAGCGCACCTTGGGGTTCAACAACTACAGAAATCGCTTCGGGAACCAAAAACGGTGAGTAATAGTCCAGAAAACGGTTCGGAATTGGCCAAAACTATGAGTGTTGACGACAGACACGAAAACGCATCCCGGGGATCGTCAATCGTGGAAATCGCTCTGGGACCCCAAAACGGTGAGTAATAGTGCACGAAACGGACCTGAATCGGCCGAAATTATGAGTGTTGATGACCAACGCGTAAACGCACCCCGGGATTCGTTAATCGTGGTAATCACTCGAGGGCCACAAAACAGTCAGTAATATTCCATGAAATGGGCCAGAATCGGCCAAAACTATTAGTGTTGATGACCGACACGTAAGCGCACCTTGGGGTTCAACAACTAGGGAAATCGCTTCGAGACCCCACAACGGTGAGTAATAGTCCAGAAAATGGTTCGGAATTGGCCAAAACTATGAGTGTTGACGACAGACACGAAAATGCATCCCGGGGATCTTCAATCGTGGAAATCGCTCTAGGACCCCAAAACGGTGAGTAATAGTGCACGAAACAGACCAGAATCGGCCAGAATTGTGAGTGTTGACGACGGGCATGTAAACACACCCCGAGGATCGTCAATCATGGAAATCTCTCTGGAAACCCAAAACACTGAGTAATACTGCATGAAATGGACCAGAATCGGCCAAAATTGTGAGTGTTGATGACTGACACGTAAACGCGCCCAAGAGTTCGTCAATCGAGGAAATCACTTTCGGACCCCAAAACTGAGTAATAGTTCAAGAAACGAGCCAGAATCGGCCAAACTATGAGTCTTGACAACCAACACGTAAGCACAATTCGGGGTTCAACAATCATGGAAATCACTTTGGGACCATAAAACGGTGAGTAATAGTCCACGAAACAGGCCAGAATTGGCATAAACCGCGATTCTTGATGACCGACACGTAAATGCACCCCGGGTTCGTTAATCATGGAAATCACTCCGAGGCCACAAAACAGTGAGTAATATTCAATGAAATTGGCCAGAATCGGCCAAAACTATGAGTGTTGATGACCGACACATAATTGTACCTCGGGGTTCATTAATCGTGGAAATCACTCGAGACCCCAAAACAGTGAGTAATAGTCCATGAAACGGGCAAGAAGCGGCCAAAACTGTGAGTGTTGATGACCGACACGTAAGCGCACCTTGGGGTTCAGCAACTACAGAAATCGCTTCGGGAACCAAAAACGGTGAGTAATAGTCTAGAAAACGGTTCGGAATTGGCCAAAACTATGAGTGTTGACGACAGACACGAAAACGCATCCCGGGAATCGTCAATCGTGGAAATCGCTCTAGGACCCGAAAACGGTGAGTAATAGTGCACGAAACGGACCTGAATCGGCCAAAATTGTGAGTGTTGACGACCGACGCGTAAACGCACCCGGGGTTCGTTAATCATGGTAATCACTCGAGGGCCACAAAACAGTCAGTAATATTCCATGAAATGGGCCAGAATCGGCCAAAACTATTAGTGTTGATGACCGACACGTAAGCGCACCTTGGGGTTCAACAACTAGGAAAATCGCTTCGGGACCCCACAACGGTGAGTAATAGTCTAGAAAACGGTTCGGCATTGGCCAAAACTATGAGTGTTGACGACAGACACGAAAATGCATCCCGAGGATCGTCAATCGTGGAAATCGCTCTGGGACCCCAAAACGGTGAGTAATAGTGCACGAAACAGACCAGAATCGGCCAGAATTGTGAGTGTTGACGACGGGCACGTAAACACACCCCGAGGATCGTCAATCATGGAAATCTCTCTGGAAACCCAAAACACTGAGTAATACTACATGAAACGGACCAGAATCGGCCAAAATTGTGAGTGTTGATGACAGACACATAAACGCGCCCAAGAGTTCGTCAATCGTGGAAATCACTTCCGGACCCCAAAACTGAGTAATAGTTCAAGAAACGAGCCAGAATCGGCCAAACTGTGAGTCTTGACAACCAACACGTAAGCACAACTTGGGGTTCAACAACCATGGAAATCACTTTGGGACCATAAAACGCTGAGTAATAGTCCACGAAACAGGCCAGAATTGGCATAAACCGTGAGTGTTGATGACCGACACGTAAATGCACCCCGGGGTTCGTTAATCATGGAAATCACTCTGGAGCCACAAACCAGTGAGTAATATTAAATGAAATTGGCCAGGATCGGCCAAAACTATGAGTGTTGATGACCGACACATAAACGTACCTCGGGGTTCGTTAATCGTGGAAATCACTCGAGACCCCAAAACAGTGAGTAATAGTCCGTGAAACGGGCAAGAAGCGGCCAAAACTGTGACTGTTGATGACCGACACATAAGCACACCTTAGGGTTCAACAACTACAGAAATCGCTTCGGGAACCAAAAACGGTGAGTAATAGTCCAGAAAACGGTTCGGAATTGGCCAAAACTATGAGTGTTGACGACAGACACAAAAACGCATCCCGGGGATCGTCAATCGTGGAAATCGCTCTGAGACCCCAAAACGGTGAGTAATGGTGCACGAAACGAACCTGAATCGGCCGAAATTGTGAGTGTTGACGACCGACGCGTAAACGCACCCCGGGGTTCGTTAATCGTGGTAATCACTCGAGGGCCACAAAACAGTCAGTAATATTCCATGAAATGGGCCAGAATCGGACAAAACTATTAGTGTTGATGACCGACACGTAAGTGCACCTTGGGGTTCAACAACTAGGGAAATCGCTTCGGGACCCCACAACGGTGAGTAATAGTCCAGAAAACGGTTCGGAATTGGCCAAAACTATGAGTGTTGACGACAGACACGAAAATGCACCCCGAGGATCGTCAATCATGGAAATCTCCCTGGAAACCCAAAACACTGAGTAATACTGCATGAAATGGACCAGAATCGGCCAAAATTGTGAGTGTTGATGACTGACGCGTAAACGCGCCCAAGAGTTCATCAATCGAGGAAATCACTTCCAGACCCCAAAACTGAGTAATAGTTCAAGAAACGAGCCAGAATCGGCCAAACTATGAGTCTTGACAACCAACACGTAAGCACAATTCGGGGTTCAACAATCATGGAAATCACTTTGGGACCATAAAACGGTGAGTAATAGTCCACGAAACAGGCCAGAATTGGCATAAACCGCGATTGTTGATGACCGACACGTAAACGCACCCCGGGGTTCGTTAATCATGGAAATCACTCTGGGGCCACAAAACAGTGAGTAATATTCAATGAAATTGGCCAGAATTGGCCAAAACTATGAGTGTTGATGACCGACACATAATCGTACCTCGGGGTTCGTTAATCATGGAAATCACTCGAGACCCCAAAACAGTGAGTAATAGTCCATGAAACGGGCAAGAAGCGGCCAAAACTGTGAGTGTTGATGACCGACACGTAAGCGCACCTTGGGGTTCAACAACTACAGAAATCGCTTCGGGAACCAAAAACGGTGAGTAATAGTCTAGAAAACGGTTCGGAATTGGCCAAAACTATGAGTGTTGACGACAGACACGAAAACGCATCCCGGGAATCGTCAATCGTGGAAATCGCTCTGGGACCCGAAAACGGTGAGTAATAGTGCACGAAACGGACCTGAATCGGCCAAAATTGTGAGTGTTGACGACCGACGCGTAAACGCACCCCGGGGTTCGTTAATCATGGTAATCACTCGAGGGCCACAAAACAGTCAGTAATATTCCATGAAATGGGCCAGAATCGGCCAAAACTATTAGTGTTGATGACCGACAAGTAAGCGCACCTTGGGGTTCAACAACTAGGAAAATCGCTTCGGGACCCCACAACGGTGAGTAATAGTCTAGAAAACGGTTCGGAATTGGCCAAAACTATGAGTGTTGACGACAGACACGAAAATGCATCCCGAGGATCGTCAATCGTGGAAATCGCTCTGGGACCCCAAAACGGTGAGTAATAGTGCACGAAACAGACCAGAATCGGCCAGAATTGTGAGTGTTGACGACGGGCACGTAAACACACCCCGAGGATCGTCAATCATGAAAATCTCTCTAGAAACCCAAAACACTGAGTAATACTGCATGAAACGGACCAGAATCGGCCAAAATTGTGAGTGTTGATGACAGACACGTAAACGCGCCCAAGAGTTCGTCAATCGTGGAAATCACTTCCGGACCCCAAAACTGAGTAATAGTTCAAGAAACGAGCCAGAATCGGCCAAACTGTGAGTCTTAACAACCAACACGTAAGCACAACTTGGGGTTCAACAACCATGAAAATCACTTTGGGACCATGAAACGGTGAGTAATAGTCCACGAAACAGGCCAGAATTGGCATAAACCGTGAGTGTTGATGACCGACACGTAAATGCACCCCGGGGTTCGTTAATCATGGAAATCACTCTGGAGCCACAAACTAGTGAGTAATATTAAATGAAATTGGCCAGAATCGGCCAAAACTATGAGTGTTGATGACCGACACATAAACGTACCTCGGGGTTCGTTAATCATGGAAATCACTCGAGACCCCAAAACAGTGAGTAATAGTCCATGAAACGGGCAAGAAGCGGCCAAAACTGTGAGTGTTGATGACCGACACATAAGCGCACCTTGGGGTTCAACAACTACAGAAATCCCTTCGGGAACCAAAAACGGTGAGTAATAGTCCAGAAAACGGACCTGAATCGGCCAAAATTGTGAGTATTGACGACCGACGCGTAAACGCACCCCGGGGTTCGTTAATCGTGGTAATCACTCGAGGGCCACAAAACAGTCAGTAATATTCCATGAAATGGGCCAGAATCGGCCAAAACTATTTGTGTTGATGACCGACACGTAAACGCACATCTGGGTTCGTTAATCCTGGAAATCACTCAGGAACCCAAAATAGTGAGTTATAGTACATGAAACGGGCTAGAATTGGCCAAAACTGTGAGTATTGATGAACAACACGTAAGCGCACCTTGGGGTTCAAAAACTATGGAAATCACTCTGGGACCCCAAATTGGTGAGTAATAGTCCACGAAGCGCGTCAGAATTGGCCAAAACTGTGAGTGTTGGTGACGGACACATAAACGCACCCCGCGGATCGTCAATCGTGGAAATCGCTTTGGGACCCAAAAATGTTGAGTATTAGTGCATGAAACGGACCTAAATCGGCTAAAATTGTGAGTGCTGATGACCGACACGTAAACGCACCCCGGGGTTCGTCAATCGTGGAAATCACTCCGGGGCCCCAAAACAGTGAGTAATAGTCCGTGAAACGGGCCAGAATTGGCCAAAACTATGTGTGTTGATGACCAACATGTAAGCGCACCTTGGGGTTCAACAAACATGGAAATCGCTCCGTGACCCCAAAACGGTGGGTAATAGTCCACGAAAAGGGTCAGAATTGGCCAAAACTATGAGCGTTGACGACGGACACGTAAACGCACCCAGGGGATCGTCAATCATGGAAACTGCTATGGGACCCCAAAACGCTGAGTAATAGCGCTCGAAATGGACCAGAATCGGCCAAAATTGTGAGTGGTAATGACCGACACGTAAACGCACCCCCGAGTTCGTCAATCGTGGAAATCACATCGGGACACCCAAAACAGAATAATAATCCAAGAAACGGGCCAGAATCGGCCCAAACTGTGAGTCTTGACCAACACGTAAGCACACCTTAGGGTTCGACAACCATGGAAAACGCTTTGGGACCACAAAAACAGTGAGTAATAGTCCGCTAAATGGGTCACAATCGACAAAAGCGCTAGTGTTGATGACCGACACGTAAATGCACCCCGGGGTTCGTTAGTCATGGAAATCACTTCGGGGCCACAAAACAGTGAGTAATATTCAATGAAATTGGCCAGAATCGGCCAAAACTATGAGTGTTGATGACCAACACATAAACGCACCTCGGGGTTCGTTAATCGTGGAAATCACTCGAGACCCCAAAACAGTGAGTAATAGTCCATGAAACGATCCAGAAGCGGCCAAAACTGTGAGTGTTGATGACCGACACGTAAGCGCACCTTGGGGTTCAACAACTATGGAAATCGCTTCGGGAACCAAAGAGGGTGAGTAATAGTCCAGAAAACGGTTTGGAATTGGCCAAAACTATGACTGTTGACGACAGGTACGAAAATGCATGCCGGGGATCGTCAATCATGGAAATCGCTCTGGGACCCCAAAACGGTGAGTAATAGTGCACGAAACGGACCTGAATCAGCCAAAATTGTGAGTGTTGATGACCGACACGTAAATGCACCCCGGGTTAGTTAATCGTGGAAATCACTCCAGGGCCACAAAACAGTGAGTAATATTCCATGAAATAGGCCAGAATCGGCCAAAACTATTAGTGTTGATGACCGACACGTAAACGCACCTCGGGGTTCGTTAATCCTGGAAATCACTCGGGAACCCAAAAAGTGAGTAATAGTCCATGAAACGGTCTAGAATTGGCCAAAACTGTGAGTATTGATGACCGACACATAAGCGCACCTTGGGGTTCAACAACTACGAAAATCGCTTTGGGACCCCAAATTGGTGAGTAATAGTCCACGAAACGGGTCAGAATAGGCCAAAACTGTGAGTGTTGATGACGGACACGTAAACGCACCCCGGGGATCGTCAATCGTAGAAATCGCTCTGGGGCCCAAAAATGTTGAGTAATAGTGCATGAAACGGACCTAAATCGGCTAAAATTGAGAGTGCTGATGACCGACACGTAAACGCACCCCGGGGTTCGTCAATCGTCGAAATCACTCCGGGGCCCCAAAACAGTGAGTAATAGTCCGTGAAACAGGCCAGAATCGGCCAAAACTATGTGTGTTGATGACCGACACGTAAGCACACCTTGGGGTTCAACAACCATGGAAATTGCTCCGGGACCCCAAAACTATGTGTAATAGTCCATGAAAAGGGTCAAAATTGGCCACAACTGTGAGTGTTGACGACGGACACGTAAATGCACCCTGGGGATCGTCAATCATGGAAATTGCTATGGGACCACAAAACACTGAGTAATAGAGCATGAAACGGACCAGAATCGGCCAAAATTGTGAGTGGTGATGACCGACACGTAAACGCACCCCCGAGCTCGTCAATCGTGGAAATCACATCGGGACCCCAAAACTGAGTAATAATCCAAGAAATGGGCTAGAATCGGCCAAAACTGCAAGTCTTGACCAACACGTAAGCACAACTTGGGGTTCAACACCCATGGAAATCGCTTTGGGACCACAAAAATAGTGAGTAATAGTCCACAAAATGGGTCAAAATCGACAAAACCGCGAGTGTTGATGACAGACATGTAAACGCACCCCCGGGTTCCTTAATCGTGGAAATCACTCCAGGACCCGAAAAGAGTAAGTAATATTCCACAAAACGGGCTACAATTGGCCAAAACTGTGAGTGTTGATGACCGACACGTAAACGCACCCTGGGGTTCGTTAATCGTGGAAATCACTCGGGACCACTAAACAATGAGTAATAGTCCATGAAACGACCAATACTTCGAGTGTCGATGACCGACACATAAGCGCACCTTGGGGTTAAACACTATGGAAATCGCTTCGGGACCCCAAAACTGTGAGTAATAGTCAACGAAAAGGGTCAGAATTGCCCAAAACTGTGAGTGTTGATGACCAAGACGTAAATGCAACCCGGGGTTCGTTAATCGTGGAAACCACTCCAGGACCACAAAACAGTGAGTAATATTCAATCAAATGGGCCAGAATCGGCCAAAACTGTGTGTCGATGACCGGCATGTAAGCGCACCTTGGGGTTCAACAACTATGGAAATCTCTTCGGGACCCGAAAACGGTGAGTAATAATCCACGAAACGGGTCAGAATTAGCCAAAACTGTGAGTGTTGACGACGGACACGTAAACGCATCCCGGTGTTCGTTAATCGTGGAAATCACTCTGCGACCCCAGAACCATGAGTAATATTCCACGAAATGCGCCAGAATTGGCGAAAACTATGAGTGTTGATGACCGACACGTAAACGCACCTCGGGATTCGTTAATCCGGGAAATCACTCGGGAACCCAAAACAGTGAGTAATAGTCCATGAAACGGGCCATAATTGGCCAAAACTGTGAGTATTGATGACCAAAACGTAAGTGCACCTTGGGGTTCAACAACTATGGAAATCGCTTCGGGACCCCGAAATGGTGAGTAATAGTCCACGAAACAAATCAGAACTGGCCAAAACTATGAGTGTTGACGACGGACACGTAAACGCACCCTGGGGATAGTCAATCATGGAAATCGCTCTGGGACACAGATACGCTGAGTAATAGTGCACGAAACGGACCTGAATCGGCTAAAATTGTGAGTGCTGATGACCAACACGTAAACGCACCCCGGGGTTCGTCAATCGTGGAAATCACTCCGGGGCCCCAAAACAATGAGTAATAGTGCATGAATAGGGCGAGAATCGGCCAAAACTACAAGTGTCGATGACCGACATGTAAGCGCACCTTGGGGTTCAATAACTATGGAAATCGCTCCAGGACCCCAAAAAGGGGAGTAATAGTCCACAAACAGGGTCAGAATTGGAAAAAACTGTGAGTGTTGATGACGAACACGTAAACGCACCCCTGGGATCGTCAATCATGGAAATCACTTTGGGACCCCAAAACACTGAGTAATAGTGCACGAAATGGATATGAATCGTCCAAAACTGTGAGTGTTGATGACCGACATATAAACGCACCTCGGGGTTCGTTAATCGTGGAAATCACTCCAGGTCCACAAAACAGTGAGTAATATTCCATGAAATGGGCCAGAATCGGCCAAAACTATGAGTGTTGATGACCGACACGTAAATGCATCTTGGGGTTCGTTAATCTTGGAAATCACTCAGGAACCCAAAACAGTGAGTAATAGTCCATGAAACGCGCCAGAATCTGCCAAAACTGTAAGTGTTGATGACCGACATGTAAGCACACCTTGGGGTTCAACAACTATGGAAATCGCTTCGGGACCCCATAACGGTGAGTAATAGTCCATGAAACGGGTCAGAATTGGGCAAAACTATGAGTGTTGACGACGAACACGTAAATGCACCCCTGGGATCGTCAATCGCGGAAATCGCTCTGGGACCCGAAAACGCAGAGTAATGGTGCACGAAAGACCTGAATCGGCTAAAAATGTGAGTGTTGATGACCGACACGTAAACGCCCCCCAGGGTTCATCAATCGTGGAAATCACTCTGGGACCCCAAAACAGTGAGTAATAGTCCATGAAACGGGCCAGAATCGGCCAAAATAGAAAGTCTCGATGACCGACCCGTAAGCGCACCTTGTGGTTCAACAACTATGGAAAACGCTTCGGGACCCCAAAACTGTGAGTAATAGTCCATGAAACGGGTCATAATTGACAAGCCGCGAGTCTTGATGACCGACACGTAAACGCACCCCAAGGTTCATTAATCATGGAGATCACTCCAGGACCCCAAAACAGTGAGTGTTGATGACCGACACGTAAACACACCCTGGGTTCGTTAATCATGGAAATCTCTCGGGACCACAAAACAGTGACTAATAGTCCATGAAACGGGCCAGACTCGACCAAAACTGTGAGTGTTGATGACCGACACGTAAGCGCACCCTGGGGTTCAACAACTATGGAAATCGCATCGGGACCCAAAAACGATGGGTAATAGTCCACGAAACGGGTCAGAATTGGCCAAAACTATGAGTGTTGATGACGGACACGTAAACGGGCCAGACTCGGCCAAAACTGTGAGTATTGATGACCTGAATCGTGGAAATCGCTCTGGGACCCCAAAACGGTTAGTAATAGTGCACGAAACGGACCTGAATCGGCCAAATTGTGAGTGTTGATGACCGACACGTAAACGCACCCCGGAGTTCCTCATTCGTGGAAATCACATCGAGAAACAGGCCAGAATCGGCACAAACTGCGAGTCTTGATGATGGAAAGCACTTTGGACCATAAAAATAGTGAGTAATAGTCCACGAAATGGGTCAGAATCAACAAAACCGTGAGTATTGATGACCGACACGTAAACGCACCCGGGGTTCGTTAATCGCGGAAATCACTCGAGAACCCAAAACAGTGAGTAACAGTCCATGAAACGGGCCAGAATTGGCCAAATCTGTGAGTGTTGATGACCGACACGTAAGCATACCTTGGGGTTCAACAACTATGGAAATCGCATCAGGACCCCAATACAGTGAGTAATAGTCCAGGAAAAGGGTCAGAATTGGCCAAAACTATGAGTGTTGATGACCGACATGTAAACGGACCCCGGGGTTCGTCAATCGTGGTAATCACTCCGGGGTCCCAAAACAGTGAGTAATAGTCCATGAAACGGGCCAGACTCGTCCAAAATTGCGAGTGTCAATGACCGACACGTAAGCGCACCTTGGGGTTCAACAACTATGGAAATCGCTTCGGGACCCCAAAACAGTGAGTAAAAGTCCACGAAAAGGGTCTGAATTAGCCAAAAAGGGTCAGAATCCCTGGGGTCTGGATTAAGGACTTTATCCTTCATATCCACATGGCTCGCGGAGATGATCTCCACGCCATTAAATACCTGCACCTCAAGTTGAAAGGACCAGCTCGGCACTGGTTGAAAAGCTTTCTCGAAAACTCAATTGGAAGTTGGAAGGTACTGGAGGATGCTTTCAGGGCCAATTTTCAAGGGACCGATGTCCAACCTTCGGATGCAGATGATTTAAGTCACATAATCCAACAACCCGGAGAATCAGCCCGTAAGCTTTGGAACAGATTTCTCACCAAGAAGAATCAAATCATCGACTATCTGGATGCCGAAGCCTTAGCAGCTTTCAAGCACAGTATCCAAGATGAATGGCTCGCCAGACACCTCGGCCAAGAAAAGCCAAGGACAATGGCAGGCCTAACAAGCCATATGACCCGCTTTTGCACGGGCGAGGATAGCTGGTTGGCCCGTAGCGGCACTAGCAACCCAGGCACATCTGAAGTCAGGGATGGCAACGGGAAGCCGCGATGCAATAAAAACAAGCGTCGGAACAATAACGACAGCCCAGATAATACGACGGTCAACATCGGATTCAGGGGCTCTCGACCCGGTCAACGGAAGAAGCCATTTAAAGCTAGTAGAGATGGACCGTCCAGCCTAAATAAGATACTAGACAAGCTATGTCAGATTCATGGCACCCCCGAAAAACCTGCAAACCACACCCATAGAGATTGCTAGGTTTTCAAGCAGGCCGACAATCTAAATGCCGAACATAAGGGGAGGGAGACGCCAAGTGAAGACGAGGATGAGCCTCGCCAGCCGAACACTGGGGGACAGAAAAAATTCCCACGAGAAGTCAAAACTGTGAACTTGATTTATGCAACTCACATTACAAAGAGAAGGCGCAAATGCGCTGTCGGTGTCAAAACCGGCGGATCTCAGGTAGGGGGTCCCGAACTGTGCGTCTAGGAGGATGGTAACAGGAGACAAGGGACACGATGTTTTTTACCCAGGTTCGGGCCCTCTCGATGGAGGTAAAACCCTACTCCTGCTTGATTGATATTGATGATATGGGTAGTACAAGAGTAGATCTACCACGAGATCAAGGAGGCTAAACCCTAGAAGCTAGCCTATGGTATGATTGTATGTTGTGTATGTTTTCCTACGGACTAAAGCCCTCCGGTTTATATAGATACCGAAGAGGGCTAGGGTTACACAGAGTCTGTTACAATAGTAGGAGATCTACGCATCTGTATCGCCAAGCTTGCCTTCCACGCCAAGTAAAGTACCTTCCGGACACGAGCCGGAGTCTTCAATCTTGTATCTTCGTAGTCTTGGAGTCCGGTGGACATTGATAGTCCGGCTATCCGGACACCCCCTAGTCCAGGACTCCCTCAGTAGCCCCTGAACCAGTCTTCAATGACGATAAGCCCGGCGTGCATAATGTTCGGCATTGCAAGGCGGGTTCCTCCCTTGAATAATCCAGAGAAGACAATGAACACCAGGATAGTGTCCGGCTCTGCAAAATAAATTCCACATTCCACCGTAGAGAGAATAAAATGTACACTTAGTTCAATCTGCTGACGTATTACGCGGCGTGGCATCACACCGCCACCAGGCCTTTGTTTGAATTACTATACCACCTCAGCATGTTTAGCGAAGCGGTTTCCTTGGCACGTCTTGTCGAAGCAGAGATTGTGTTCCCCTTATTCCGGGATTCTCATCGATACGTGCGTGGGTAACCCAACCGCTCCCGTCGCCACGCCTCCTCTATCGAAGGGGAATCCCAAACGGTCACGGAGACGGCCCTTGGTATTTTTTCCCCTTTATAAGAGGACCAAGGCTCGCCATTGTTCTTCAACCTCGCATCGAATCTCTTCCCCGCTCCCGATTCCAACACCCGGAGCCTCAGATTCGAGCGCTTCGGATCCTTAATCATGTCCGGCTCCGACCTCCAGGGCCGGTGGATGCCCTCCTCCGTCACGGAGGATGACATACTGAAGCTGCGTGAGGCCAAGTACCTGGCCTACGAGGTTTCGCACAGGTTGCCTGCCCAAGGGCAGGCTGTGCCAGCCCCCGAGCCCGGTGAATACGTCGTTTTCGTATCCCACCTCCGTCGGGGTTTAGGCTTCCCGACGGATCCCTTCGTGAGAGGGCTCCTATTCTACTACGGGCTGGACTTTCACGACTTGGCTCCGGAGTCCATCCTCCATATCTCTGCATTCATTATCGTCTGCGAGGCCTTCCTCCGCGTCATTCCCCACTTCGGCTTATGGCTGAAGACCTTCAAGGTGGAGCCGAAGATGATCGGGGGGCGTCAAGCGGAGTGCGGCGGGGCGACCATAAGAAAAAAGGTCGATGCCCCATGGCTCGAGGGTTCCTTCCAAGAGGAACTTGGATTGTGGCAGCAGGAGTGGTTCTATATCACCGCTCCAAGGGGCAGCAAGCAAAAGCCGCCGCCCTCATTCCGCCCGGGACCTCCACGCCAACTGATGTCGTGGGTCAACCAAGGGCTCAATTGGGGGCCGTCTGAAGATGTGCCTTCACTGCAGGGCCAGAATTGAGATCTCCAAGCGAGGGAGATCGACCTGATCAAGGTGATGCAGGTCATGCTAATCAGGCATCTTCTGCCCTGCAAACGCCGTCCTCTTCGTTTATGGGAATTCAACCCGGAGGGACCTCGGATTCTCCAACACTTCATGGGTGCGACACCCGTGGAGATGTACAAGTTGTTCTTCGGACCGCGGGTGGCGTGTCCGGATTTAGCCGAGGATGCAGGTCTAAGCCGCGATCGCCCGGATACTCAGGTAAGTAGCTCAGAGTCCGGACATTCTGTTTATGTGCCTTTCTAGAGTTCGCCTTCTAACCCTTTGTTCTTTACAGGAATGGGTGGCGCGATCAAGGCTGATAAGGTGTCTGGCCCCCCTCCCAGAGACCGCACAGGAGCCCGTGCTGGTCAGAATGTTGGAGGTTGCGCCCACAGAAGGGGGCGACGGGGAAAATAGAGGAGCTAATATTTCGCCCAAAGGGGCGACCGAAGAAGGAGGAAGCAAGAACTCCTCCCTTCAGGGGGGGAAGAGGACCGCCTCCGAAGATCCGGAGGCCAAAGCCCCTAAGTGTGGGAAGAGATCTTCCCCGGGGGTCCGGCGCCCGGAAAGAATCCGGACGCACAATCATCATCAAAGGATAGGCCCCCCAGCGAGCCGTGAGTATGAAAGAGAGAGTTGATTAGTAAGGAAATACCTTCATTTGTGCTTCTGTAGATAACCAAAATATTTATATTGCAGTTCGAATCTGCAGCCTTCTCAGATGAGTTCATCTTCGGGGGACCTTCTTCCGGAGATGATGGAGAGCGATACGCCTCCATCCGCAGCGCCGCCAGATGAGGCAGGCGAACCCGAAGTGTCATCACGGAGGGTATCCCCGAGTCCGGAGGGGCCAGAGAGTTCGGCGCCTACTAGTGTCCGGCCGGGAGAACTGAAGAATTTGCTCCAGAGGGCGTTTATTTCAGAAGATCACCGTGCATTAATGCGTATGGTGGTTGGAAGGATTTCGTCCGCTGAGAGCGGATTGCGTAATGCCGCCATGAGTTTGCTGGCGGGATTTGAGGTATGTGAGAATAGCGCACCCCTTTGTCTTTTAACAGTTTTGCATATAAAAAATGCGCCCTGTATAGATAGTAGCCCCTGAGACTCGGTAGGTTGTCGGAAACGACAGCGTACCAAGGATCGAAATCAAAAGAAATGATTTCCGTCGTTCCTATGCAGGTGGCGGATAGTCCGGGGGCTAGCCGGACTAATGAGTTTGCCGAGTTAAATCGGAAATTGGACTTGGCAGATGCGAACATCGCACTTGTCAACAGGCGACTTGACGAGTCGCAAGGTAAAAGAGTTCTCCGCAGTCGCTTTATTAGGGGGGTCAAAGCCTTCCTCTGATAAATTATATGATGTTTATATAGACGGTGCTGCTGCTGTGGAGGGCCTTCGGGCCGAACTTGCTCAAGCGAAGGAGCAAGCCCGAAGGAGTGAAGCGGCTGCCTCGAGGGCGGCCGAGGAGTTGAAAGCCGAAAAGGCTGTGCACTGCCTAAGCAGGGCCGAGGTGGCCGAATTGGCCAGAAAAGTAAAGGAAGCTGCCGACCGCAATAATGCTCCTGAAAAGGAGCGCTTATCAGAGTGGGAAGACCTGAAGAAGGCCACCGCCGAAGCCAAGGATGCCCGCTCTGCAATGCGGGCTATAAAGGAGGAACTGTGCTAGGCCGGAGAGATAGTGGCTGGCAAGCCTTTTCTGCTGCGTCGCCGATTTATGGATGGAAAGTATGCTCAGTTTGAGCGGCTGTGGAGTCCGGAGGATCCATATATGGACTTAGCTGCAAGTGCGGCCGATGCCGTTAAGCACTTCCGGAGCCAGAAGGATCACGAGAGGGAAGAGCTGTATTGGTCTCAATTCCACAATCCGGATCGCCCACTTCCATTGACAGACCGGTTGGCCGAATGGGCCGAGCTAAATAGATTGTCCGGACTTGCCATGACTGACATCGTGGCCCATGTCTGGCCAGAGAGGTCCAAGGCGACGAGCTACTTTGGCTTACTACAGCAATTCCTTGGAGCGGTGCCGCATATAAAGGAGATGAAGCGGTTGGCCTGCATAGAGGGCGCACGGATGGCTCTTGCCTGTGTTAAGGCGCATTGTCCCGAGATGGACGCCACCGCTGTTGCTGCCCAGGGTTCGGATGAAAACCGGCTCCCTGCCGAGCACTATTTCGGGGAAGTTATGCGTGGCGCTCGTGTAATAGAGTCGCAGTGCTCGAAAAATGTAACGTTCAAATGAACGCATTAGCTTATAAATCGATGATTATGTTATAACTGCTTTTTATACTTGTGCGTCCAAGTAGTAAAACTTCTCCTTTTCGGCCGTTTACGTATACTTGTGTATAACCTGAAAGATGCAGTCTTCGACTTCAGCCCCCATGCACAAGGTGCTGGGGTGTTTGCAAAAATAGCGCATTTTCACAATTAATCCGACGTCTCGGTCCTATTATAAGGAGGTGGTAGCGTAGCGAACGAGGCAATCCGGACTATAATGCTTTATCACTTTCACTTAGCCAGTGGAGCTCGAGGGTGGGGCTACGATATAGCCCCTGGTGGCATCGCCCTTCTCCGAAGTCGGAGCGCGTGTGCCTGACCGGGAAACGTCCCTTCGTCAAAGCGGGGAATTCTAAACATTCCGATAGTCGATCGAGGGCTAACCAGTCTCTCGCTGCATCATGACAGTCAGTTTTCGGCTTTCTCTACTGAGGTGCTCGCCCAGCCGAACTGGGGCACAATCGCAGTAGTTCTCCTGGTGCCGCGTTAGCCGATGATACGGAACGTAAGGCAGCAAAACACAGGAGCCGGGCAAACCCAACATTTGACCAAAGACATGATTCGGAGCTGATGCATATAATGCCTAACTCGAGACGCCGAACACTCCCTAAGGTGTTCGGTCTTTGTAATAATGGGCAGAACGATGCCCTAAGCCCCTAGTGTCCAGGTACGGGCATGGTCTTCTGACGCGGCCGATGCCAAAGCGTTAGGCTCCGCTTTGGCTATAGGAAGAAACCAAGGGAGAATAACAATGAAAGACAGTGAAAAAGGTCTACGCAGGGTCTTAATCTGAAAAGAATCCTCACAACGGGTCCCTACTGCACGTCTGCGCCTGTTTCTCCGTTGCGCCGTTATCCTGGACGGGTATGCACGTTGTTCATCTGTAAAAAGAGAGGAGCGTTAGTTTTAAAAAACAAATTGTGCGAAAAATATTAGAAATATAAATAACTAAAGTGGGGTTTGTATAAACCCGCGGTGATTTGTGCGCGCAGCCCCCTGTAAAGGGGTATGCGGCTAGGGAGCCCCTAGCCCACTGACGCCGGATTCGTCTATCCAAGTCCGGGGTCTTTAAGTGACCCTCGCACTAAAATTACGCCACGCGGTCCGGGCATCTTGAGTGTAAGAGATGCATAATGCGGCATGGCGTTGAAGCGGACAAAAGCCTGTCGTCCCAAGAGTGCTTGATATTCACTTTCAAACGGGACGATATGAAAAATTAATTTTTCGCGTCGAGAATTGTTCGGCGATCCGAACACGACTTCTAGTAATATGGAGCCTGTGCACTTGGCGTAATGGCCTGGCGTCACTCCTTTGAAGGAAGTGTGGCTATGTCGAATTTTGGTAGGGTCTATCCCCATCCTACGGATTGTGTTTGAATATAGCAGGTTTAAGTCACTGCCTCCGTCCATTAGGATGTTAGTAAATTGCAATCCATCTATTATGGGATTCAATATCAGGGGAGTCCGTCCCGCATTTCGAACGCTTCTGGAATAGTCCAGGTGGTCGAAAGTGATTGGTTTTGATATCCAATCTCTACGGTCTGCTGGGTTGGACTGTGCGAAGCTCTTTTTAGAAAGTGCCGCACTATTTTTCCGTATTATCACATGAAGTGAGTTTACTGTTTTGACCCCTTGTGGGAAAGTCTTTTGTTTTTCGGTGCTCTGCTGGTGGGGCTTATCTTCTTCGCTTGACGCGTCGAGCCCCTTGTGTTCGGCATTTAGTCGGCCGGACTGTTTAAAAACCCAACAATCCCTGTGGGTGTGATTTGCAGGCCTTCCGGGGGTACTGTGGATTTGACATATCCGACCCAAAATTTTGTTTAAGTTGGATAATTCGTCACTGTCATCCTTAAGAGGCTGTGTTTTATTATTGGGCCGCGAGATTTTGAATCCGGCGTTGACTGCCGTGCTCTTTGGGCTTTTCTCTTTATTCCGGCGCTACTCTTTTCTGCGCCGCGATTTTCCGTTTCCATCTCTTATCTCTGATGTACTTGGGTCGCTGGTGCTGCATAGTGCCAACCAGCTATCCTCGCCCGCACAAAAGCGGGTCATGAGGCTTGTCAGTGTGGACATTGTCCTCGGTTTCTCTTGACCGAGGTGCCTGGCGAGCCATTCGTCTCGGACATTGTTCTTGAAAGCTACTAAGGCTTCGACGTCCGGGCAGTCGACTATCTGGTTCTTTTTTGTGAGGAACCTGTTCCAGAATTTCCGCGCTGACTCTCCGGGCCGTTGAGTTATATGAATTAGGTCATCTGCATCCGGAGGGCGGACATAAGTCCCTTGAAAATTTGCTCTAAACGCATCCTCGAGCTCTTCCCAACTTCCAACAGTATTTTCTGGGAGGCCTTTAAGCCAATGACGGGCTGGCCCTTTGAGCTTGAGGGGTAGGTATTTTATGGCGTGGAGATCATCTCCTCTAGCCATATGTATATGTAGTATATAATCTTCTATCCAGACTCCAGGGTCTGTTGTTCCATCGTAGGCTTCTATGTTTATGGGTTTAAATCCTGCTGGGAATTCATGGTCCAGCACCTCGTCAGTAAAACATAGTGGGTGTGCGGTGCCCCAGTATTTGTGTGTGCCGCTGTCATCGGACACTTGACGTGTTGTCTTGCTTCCTGGGGCCTTCTCCTTTGGCCCGTAGATGGATCTGGCTGGGCCATCTATCCTTCCAGGTTCGTTGGTTGGTTTATGTGGGGCGCCGCTGTCAGAATTTGGCCTATCATCTGGCCGTCTATCCAGCCAGGCAGCCTCTTTATTTTTGTACGGTGGGGGCTCTATGGCCTCCTCGTCGAATTCTGGTAGCAGCTTGCGCTTCGGGTAGCTCTTTGATTGGTGGCCATTGCCGTACTTATCTCCGGTTTTGAGCATTTTGCTCCATCTCATTCTGAGTGTATCTTCCGCTGTTTTGAGCCTCCATTTTTCCTTCTTCAGGATTTTTGCTGTGGCGATAAGCCTGCGCTTGAAGCGCTCTTGTTCGACGGGATCCTCAGGTACGACGAATTCGTCATCGTTGAGGCTTACTTCCTCTTCGGAGGGAGGTATATGATTATGATCCTCAACCTCTTCATCTGCCGCCCCCTCATGAGGGCTTGCTTCTGCATCCTCCTGCGTTGAATCTTGCTGGAGGGGATTGTCTTCGGCATTCTCTGGAGTATTATTGTCTCCTGTGCCGGAATTTCCATTCTTGCTGCGGCGAGATTTAGAGCGGCGCCGCTGACGCTGGCGCTTGGGCTGTTTCTTTAAGGAATCTGCCTCCGCTGTTCCTTCGCCGTCCCCATCTTTTGGGGTATCCACCATGTATACGTCATATGATGAGGTGGCCTTCCAGTGCCCTGTGGGCGCTGGTTCGTCTCCAGCATCGTCGTCCATAGCGTCGATGTCTTCGGAGTCGTAGTCTAGCATGTCGGTTAGATCGTCGACAGTGGCTACAAAGTGGGTGGTGGGTGGGCTCTGAATTTCTTCGTCGTCCGCATCCCAACCATCCTGGCCATAATCTGGCCAGGACTCTCCTGATAACGAGAGATGCTTTAGTGAATTTAAGATATCACCGAAAGGCGAGCATTGGAAGATGTCCGCGGCGGTGAATTCCATAACCGGCGCCCAATCCGGATCGATCGGTAGGGGCGCGGGAGGTTCGGAGTCCGGCGAGGAGTCCGGCGCCTCGGAATCACGAGTTTCGCAGGGGACAAGATTAGTGTTCGGCTCCATCGCCGTGGATGTTGAAGCCCCCAGGGCGGCGTCTATCCACCGACCCTCGATCTCGGCGATCGGCTCCGGGCTAATAGCCGAAGCGGATCCGTGTGCGGCCTCCAAGGCACTGTTCGGCGGCAGAGCTAGATCATGCCCATCGTCACGGTGCGGCGCGCTTGGCTGTGGCTCGAGTCCGTCGAGGATCAAGTCTCCTCGGACATCGGTCGTGAAGTCTAAGCTTCCAAATCTGACCTGACGGCCAGGGGCGTAGCTTTCGATCTGCTCCAGATGGCCAAGTGAATTGGCCCGCAGGGCGAAGCCGCCGAATACGAAGATCTGTCCGGGGAGAAAAATCTCACCCTGGGCAGTGTTGCAGGTTGAAGATGCCATCAAGCCTATCGGTGACGACACAGAGGAACTCCCAATGAAAGCACCAATGTCGGTGTCAAAACCGGCGGATCTCGGGTAGGGGGTCCCGAACTGTGCGTCTAGGCGGATGGTAACAGGAGACAAGGGACACGATGTTTTTTACCCAGGTTCGGGCCCTCTCGATGGAGGTAAAACCCTACTCCTGCTTGATTGATATTGATGATATGGGTAGTACAAGAGTAGATCTACCACGAGATCAAGGAGGCTAAACCCTAGAAGCTAGCCTATGGTATGATTGTATGTTGTGTATGTTGTCCTACGGACTAAATCCCTCCGGTTTATATAGATACCGAAGAGGGCTAGGGTTACACAGAGTCGGTTACAATAGTAGGAGATCTACGCATCCGTATCGCCAAGCTTGCCTTCCACGCCAAGTAAAGTACCTTCCGGACACGAGCCGGAGTCTTCAATCTTGTATCTTCGTAGTCTTGGAGTCCGGCGGACATTGATAGTCCGGCTATCCGGACACCCCCTAGTCCAGGACTCCCTCATGCGCACTCCGAGAAGTATACGCTGTAGAGCCCATGGCCCCCAAATTCAATCCCTGGTCGGCCTGCCCGATCACCTTTGATCGCAGGGATCATCCGACTATTGTCCGGCATGGAGGATCGGCTGCCTTGGTGCTTGACCCAATAATCGACGGATACCATCTCATCCGAGTCCTTATGGATGACGGCAGTAGTCTTAACCTAATATACCAGGACACTGTCCGCAAAATGGGGATAGACCCGTCAAGAATCATCCAAAGTAATACTACCTTTGAAGGAGTAATACCAGGTGTTGAGGCCCGCTGCACGGGCTCTCTAGTACTAGAAGTTATCTTCGGTTCTCTCGATAACTTCAGAAGCAAAGAATTAATCTTGGACATTGCTCCATTCCGAAGCGGCTATCACGCACTACTCGGAAGAGCGGCCTTCTCTCGCTTTAACGCAATCCCGCACTATGCCTACCTTAAAGTCAAGATGCCCGGTCCACGTGGTGTCATCACAGTTAGCGGAAATACAGAGCATTCCTTACGTGCGGAAGAATATGTTGCGGCTCCAGCAGCCGAACACTAAGCGGCCCCTCCAACCAGAATAAACAGTCGGTCGTCAGGACAACGGACACGGTTCGACGAGTCCGGCGCCCCACCAGACGTAACGGGTCAGATGAACCTGAGCTTGGGTCGATAGATATACCCCCATAGGTGGTGCTCGGAGCTACTCGCAAAAAAAATAAGAGGCCCATAGTTCGGCTTGACCCTATTAATATAATAATAGATTACATTTTCATGATTCATTGAGAATAACCAACTTTTCGCACGATTACACCAGACTCTTTTACCTGGGTTTTTTCTTTTTACAGATGATCATCGTGCTACACCCTTCAAAGATACGGCACAACACAGATAAAGGTGCAGACGTGCAACAGGGCCCTGCTCAAAGGTTTCTCTTTAGATTAAGCCCCTGTGTAAACCTTCTTCAATGTCTCTTGTTTCTTAAACACCCTCCGGGCACTTAACAGACCCGAGAGGGATGCTGGCGTTCTTGGCATTTCGCCATGATAGACCTATGCACGTATCTGGAAACTCAGGGCTCATTATCGAGGGCGTTACTCAGCCCAGTATATGTTACAAAGTCCAAATACCTTCGGGAGTGTTCGGTCGCGAGTTTGGCCTTATATGCATCAGCTCCGAATCATGTCTTTGGTCAAATGTTGGGTTTGCCCGGCTCCTGGGTTTTGCTACCATACGTTCCGTTTTATCGGCTAAGGTGGCCAAAGGAGAACTACTGCGATTGTGCCCTGGTTATTCTGGATGAGCACCTCAGTAGAGAAAGCCGAAAACTGACTGTCATGATACAGCGAGAGACTGGTCAACCACTCGATGACCTAGCGGAATCTTCGGGATTCCTCCGCCTTAACGAAGGACCGATTTTCCCGGTCATGTACATACGCGCACCATATTCGGATGAACGCGGAAGTACCAGGGGCTATATAGTAGCCCCACCGTCAAACTCGTATGGCTAAGTGAAAGTATTAAGGCTATATAGTCTGATTGCCTAGTTCATCGCCCTATCACCTCCTTAATGGACCAAGATGTTGGATAAAGTGTGATTATGCGCCTTTTTCAAACACGCCCGCATTATATGCGTGGGGGCTGAAGCCGACGACTGCAAACTTTCAGGTTATATACATACATAAACGGCTGCATAGGAGGCACTATAATACTTTCGGGCAAAAGTATAAATACAGCCTTTATAATCAAAATAGCATTGCTTTTACAACTGAGATACATGTCACTCGAACATGGTACTCTTCGAGCACTGAGCCTCTATTAAACGGGCGCCTTCTAGGACTTCTTCAAAATAGTGCTCGGGCGGGTCCTGGCCTCCCGGCGGACCCCGGGTTGCAATACTGGTGGTCTCCGTACCTTCCCAATATGTTTTGACACGGGCAAGAGCCATCTGCACACCCTCTATGCATGCCGACCTTTTCACAGCGTCGATATGAGACACAGCACCAAGGAATTATTGCACTAAACCAAAATAAATGTCCAGCCTTGTTCCCTTCGGCCAAAGCTGATCCACGAAAGACCTCATAGCAAGCCCAGACAACCTATGGAGCTCGGCCCATGTGGCCATTCTCTCATTCAACGGCAGCGGACGCGTCTGGGAACTGAAATGCGACCAGAACAACCTTTCTGCCTCATGGTCTTCCCGATCTTTGTAAAACTCAATCGCATCAGCAGCACTCATTGCCAGGTCCGCATACGCGTCTGTAGCACTCCACAACTGATCTAGAGGGGCATACTTCGGATCTCCAAACTTCATCCGCAACAAATAGGGCCTCCCAGCCGTGATATCTCCGGCTTCATGAAGCTCCTCCCTTATCCCTCTCATTTCATAGTGGGTTTCCTTGGCTGCCTCCAGGGCCTTCTACAGTTCAACTGCTTTCGCTTGGCTTTCCTTCTCAAGGATCTCATAGCGGTCGGCATCATCTTTCAGCTCAATAGCCATCTTGGCCATCTTATCTTTGCTTTGGCGATGAGCAGCCTATTCGGCTTTTAACTCTTCGGCCGCCTTTAGGGCCGCCGCATCACTTCTCCTGGCTTGCTCCTTGGCTCGGGCAAGCTCCTCCCTAAGGGTCTCCACGACAGCAGCACCATCTGCAGTCACAGCATATTATAGATACTAGCATCATGCTCCTCTTAATATTTGCTGACAAGCCGAAAATACATACCCTGGGCCTCATCAAGCCGCTTGTTCACAAGCGCGATGTTGGCATACGCCACGTTAAGCTGCCGCTTCAATTCGGCAAAATTAGCAATTCGGTCAGCCGCCGGACCCTCTAACGCCTGCACATAAAAGAAGTGCGGTCATTACCTGGGATTATGATCCTCTGTTTGCCACCTATGGATGGCAACCAGACTCTCATGGGCTACTACCTATACAGAGCACACCTAGCATGTGTGGTACCATCCAAAATACACATATATTACTTGGCGTACCTCAAAGCCTCTTAACAGGCTAGTAAAAGCTTCATTCAACCAGCTCTTGGCAGATAAAATCTTCTGAACTACCGTACCCATTACGATACGATGTGCCTCTGAGATAGTCGCTTGCTCCACAAGGCCAGTCAGTGTGTCCGGTTGTGTGCCGGACAATCCCGGACTCTTCTTGTTGCTCTCCTTGGGAGCCGAATACTCCGGGCTTCGGGCGGCCGAAGCATTAACTTCTGGCCTTACTAGATCAGGAGAAATCCTCCGTGACGACACCTCGGGGTTGTCCGCCCCATGGGGCGGGGAGGCAGAAGGAGGCGTTTCGCTCTCCATCATCTTCGGAAGAAGATCCCCTGAGGACGAACTCTGTTGAGAAGGGCTATGATCCGGACCGCAAGATAGGTCTCGGTTATTATTATCAGAGATAAAGTAGGATATATTTATCAAAGTACTTTTTATTCACTTATAGCTCGGTGGAGGGTTGGCCCGTTTGCAGGTGCTGTGCGGTGAGGATGCCCTCTGGGGCAGGGCTCCCTGGCGAGGGTTTCTTCCCTTGTTTGGACACCTCCGCTTCCAAGCCTTCAGAGGCGGCCCTTTTCTTCCCACGGGGGGAGGGAACTTTAGATTCACCTCCCCTATTATCCTCCTTCATGGAGACATTAATTCCCATGGTTTGGATATATAAAGTGTGAAGCCCGCTCTCGGCTTCTCTATGCCTCCCTTCATCTTCTCCTGATGGCACTTGATAAGGTGCGCGCTCAAGCATCCTGGTCAGCACGGGGTTCGGCGAGCCTTCGGGAAGAGGGGCCGGACACCTGATCCTCTCCGCCTTTCTTAGGCAATCCTGGCCGCGGATAGTTCTCAGAATAATGTTATGATAAACATGAACAGCGTGTTCGGTGGCAGAGTTACTTACTTAGGTATCGGGACGATTGCAGTTCAAGCCCACATCCTCGGTGGTGTTCGGACACTTTATTCGTGATCCAAAGAATAACTGATACATCCCTTCGAGCGTCATGCCGAGGAAGTGTTGAATAGTTTGCGGTCCTTCTGGGTTGAACTCCCACATCCGAAGAGGTCGACCTTTGCATGGCAGGACCCGACGAACTAGCATTACTTGAATTATTGTGATGAGGTTGACATCCCTCTCAAGAAGATCCCGAATGCAGCTCTGCAATGTTGGTACGTCATTAGCAGACCCCCAGTCCAGTCCCTTGTTGACCCGTGACGCCAGTTGAGGCGGAGGGCCTGAGCGGAAGGCAGGGGCGGCCACCCACTTTGTGCCTCGAGGAGCGGTGATGTAGAACCACTCCCGTCGCCATAAGTCAGATACCTCCAGGAAGGAACCCTTTGGCCATAGGGCGCCGGCGCCTTTGCTTATTACAGCGCCTCCGCACTCCGCGTGATGCCCATCGATCATCTTCGGCTTCCCATAGAAGGTCTTGAGCCATAAACCAAAGTGTGTGGTAATGCGGAGGAAGGCTTCACACACGACAGTATACGACGAGATGTGAAGAATGGAGTCCGGAGCTAGATCATGAAAATCTAGCCCGTAATAAAACATGAGCCCTCTAACAAAGGGATCAAGACTAAAGCCTCACCCTCAGAGGAAGTGGGAAACAAATATGACACTCTCGTTGGGTTTGGGGGTGGGGATGACCTGCCCTTGAGCAGGCAGCCTATGCAGGATGTCGGCAGTCAGATACCTGGCTCCCTTAAGCTTCTTGATGTCCTCCTCTGTGATAGAGGAGGCCATCCACCGGCCTTGAAGGTTGGATCCGGACATGATTGAAGGTCCGAAGCACCTAAACTTGAGCCTCGGGTGTTAGAACTCGAGGTGGGGGGAAGAGGAAGGACCGAGCATGGGAAGAGAAGGACGGGCCTTGATCCCTTTTATAAAGGTGATGAATATCAAGCATCCCCCGCGTGACCGTTTGGAACCTACCTAAAATCGAGGAGTCATATCAATAAACACGGTTGGGTCACCCACACCCGTATAGATGAGAATCCCGTAATAAGGGGACACGATCTCTGCTTCGATAAGACGTGCCAAGGAAACCACCTCACAATATGTGCAGTAGCTGGATGTGGAAAAATGGTTCGAATAATAAGTTATGTCTACCTTTTCTTCGCCATTATATGCATCGATATGACCTAAGTTTTGGCCAAGCTGGGTTGCTTGGCTCCTGTTCTTATGGCATACGTTCCCGTTAGTTCGGCTAGGGCATAAAGGGAGCACCTCTGTGATTGTTACTGCCGGGTTATCCAGACGTGTACCTCAGACTGGGTGAAGCCGAAAGCTAGCGCTCTTAAGGGAATATTCGGTCGGTGTACTAAAGATGTTCTTTACGCGTTACACTATGGACCCCAGATGTTAAGTATGCTGTGATTTTTTCAATCATAGTCTGGACGTGCATGTTAACGCATGTCGACCCAGGGAAAGGAACCCTTAACGGAACTATTCTCTCTCAAAGATGTTAATTACGATCAAAATGTAATATAACATAGCTAGCCAGATACTTGTCTGTTCAAGCAACTATGACCCATATGCCTGGTTTCCATGCATACCCCGGTATATATTATTGAGCGGGTATTCGGAAGCACTCCGCACACTTGGGTACAGAGGTTGAAGTGAAAAGGTCTGCCATGACATTTGTTTTATAATACAGCTAGAGACATAATTTGTCAATTGAAGTACATAGTCACTTAAACTCAGAAACTTCTTCCTCTATGCCATCCAACATGCTATCTAACCTACAATCATGTTGGGAATACTTGCCCGGTACTTGTACCTGGTCATATACCAAACTAATAGGAATTTCTTTTCCATCTGACCCTAAAGGTCCAACCCGGGCCATGTGATTCGGATTGAGCTTGGTATACCGTGTCTTCACCATGGCCCAGGCCTCTCGCGCACCTTCCCGGTAGGCTGATATCTTCCATAGTCAGAAGCGCCACCGCGCTCCCTTCAGCAGTTGTAAAAGCCCCTCCATACTTCCTGGAGGGGAGTCGAATGGCCATAAATCCTTGGCAATACTTTGCATCGCCTGTCGAGGTCTCTCGTGCATTTGCGATAGCTCTTGTAGCAGATCGCCCGAAGATCCGGGCATCTCCTCTTCGGGACGGCCGGTTAGCATACCTACAGACATACCTCTGTCAGTTCTTTTCCTCGCCGAACTGTGTAAAGGTAAGTTTGAACACATACTAAATATGCCACCTCGTAGCCTCTTATTTTCTGTCACGGAGTTGGCTAGCTGGGCCCGAACATCTTTTAGTTCCACGCCCAGCTTGGTGTTGGCATCTTGGAGTTTGTTCTTGTCATCCCTAGCCCGTGTCAGTATAGGTCCACCCGCAACCAGTTGCCTTTGAGCTCCTGGACCTCCCGCTTGTGCGACTTCCGGTACCTCTCCCGGATGATCTGATGAATCTGCCACAAAATGTGCCCCTTGTCAATAATTCTCATATATGATTATGCTTTCTCGATAGATGGGAGCATTACTGGACACTGCCTTCTTGGATTTCTCTAGTTCGGCGGTAGCAGCAGCTAGCTAGGCCTGACATTTTTTTCAGCTCCTGAGACAAGAGGTTGTTCTTCTCTGTGAGCACCTGGTTGTACAATGATCCTTAAATCAGTTTTACTAACTGTTTCAAGTCTCGGGGGCTACTGGTATATGATTATCAGACTCGTACAAAATGCGGCACTTACCCGCATATCTTTTAAATACTGGTCGGTGGCCCTAGCAAGCTCATCTCAGGCAGCTCGGATGTACGCATCACCCGAATTGAAGGCTTTGAAAGCCTCTTCTGAAAAGCCAAGGTCGCGAAGAGCGGCCCTCCGGCGCCTATGATTCATGGCACTTTCCACTTCGGAGTTTGTGACAGATACTTTATCTGAATCCTCCGAAGAAGGACAATCCGGTGTCACTTCCGCGTTTGCCTTGGTCCTTGAGATAGGGTCTGGAATCCGGCTAGTAGAAGCATGACCGGCAGGATCCCCGGACATAGTCAGGCGAATGTTTTTCCTGATAACAACACAACGGATATCGTCATACTTCAAGATGACAACCATAGAGCATATGTGAAACCATACCTCTTTGATGAAGGCTCGGCCATGTTTCTATTTGCCTTCCTCTTCAAAGGCCTGCCCGACGTAGGTGCCACTTTCTTGCGAGTCGCTTCAGGTGCAGCATGGCGCGCCGAGTGCCTCCCCTTTTGAGCATGAGATAGTGCGGTGGGTGAGGTGGAACGAAGAAATTCTTTTGAAAGATAAGTCCCCTAACTACTTACATGTGAGGCAGGGAGAAGACCGGGATAATCGGCAGTGATGGCCACTTCTTTGCCGTCATGGCTTGCCTGGTAGAACACCCCTTCACGAGCTCTACGAATGTATACGGATCCTCTTTGAATTCGGGGTCTAGGGCCCGGTTGTGGTCCTCTAGCTGTGGTGCGGGACTATGGATCTCCTTGGTGACTTTTCGCCATTCCTCTTACAAATCGACAGATTAACATTTATGGAAAGGGACTCAGGGAGTAAATGGAGTAGAGTAGTGGGATGTAAACTCACCAAGTTGGGAGGATTGTACATAGAAAATCCATCTCTGGGCTTAATGCGGATGAACTCCTCCTTCTCCCCTTTGTATAATCCAGACAATATTTTCGCCAAAGCGGCAGGAGTGTCCGGACACTTCCAACCGCAGCGTGTGGCGTCATATTCTCCGTTGAAATGCCACATAGGACGCCCTCGGTATTGGAGTGGCTGAACTCCTCGCATTATGGATATCGCCATAACCTCGACTATTGACAATCCGGACTGAGCGAGCGTCTTTATCTTGCTCATCAATTGATGGACTTCCATGTTGTCTCCCTCCCTGAGGCTTCGGGGACGCCAGCTGAGGCGTTTCTTCAATGGAGCACTTGAAAATTCAGGAAGACCCATTCGGATTGGGTTGGCAAGGGAGATGTCCTCAATATAAAACCATTCGGAAGGCCACTCTTCGGATGCTTTCTTCAGTGTGCCGGACAGGTATTTTGTCCTGGCAATGCGCCATATCTCGGCTCCGCCTACTCGAAATACGGATCCCTCTTGATTACGAGGGACGAGGCAAAACAGCTTCTTCCATAACTCAAAATGGGCCTTGAGGGAGTCTGGATTAGGGGGTGTCCGGATGGCCGGACTATGACCTTTGGCCGGACTCCCGGACTATGAATATACAAGATTGAAGACTTCGTCCCATGTCCGGATAGGACTTTCCTTGGCGTGGAAGGCAAGCTTGGCGATATGATATGTAGATATCCTCCCATTGTAACTGACTCTGTGTAACCCTAGCCCTCTCCGGTGTCTATATAAACCGGAGAGGTTTAGTCCGTAGGACGAACAACAATCATACCATAGGCTAGCTTCTAGGGTTTAGCCTCTCTAATCTCGTGGTAGATCAACTCTTGTACTACCCATATCATCAATATTAATCAAGAAGGACTAGGGTTTTACCTCCATCGAGAGGGCCCGAACCTGGGTAAAAACATCGTGTCCCTTGTCTCCTGTTACCATCCGCCTAGACGCACAGTTCGAGACCCCCTACCCGAGATCCGCCGGTTTTGACACCGACATTGGTGCTTTCATTGAGAGTTCCTCTGTGTCGTCACCATTAGGCCCGATGGCTTCTTCGATCATCAACCACGACGCGGTCCAGGGTGAGACTTTTCTCCCCGGATAGATCTTCATATTCAGCGGCTTTGCATTGCGGGCCAATTCACTTGGCCATCTGGAGCAGATCAAAAGCTACGCCCCTGGCCATCAGGTCAGACTTGGAAGTTTAAACCACATGGCTGACATCCGCGCAGACTTGATCTTCGACGGATTCGAGCCACAGCCGAGTGCGCCGCACTGTCACGATGGGCATGATCTAGCTCTGCCGCCAGACAGTGCCCAGAGCGCCGCTCAGGTGTCCGCTCTGACCCTAGCTCGGAGCCGACTGCGCTGGTCGAGGACGGGTGGCTAGACGCCGCCTCGGGGGCTGCAGTCTCTACGGCGATCGAGCCGAACACCAATCTTGTCCTTCACGGAGCTCGTGACTCCAAGGTGCCAGACTCCTTTCCGGACTCCGAATATTCCGCACCCCTCCCGATCGAACCCTATTGGGCTCCGATCATGGAGTTCACCACCACGGACATCTTTCAACACTCGCCCTTTGGCGACATCCTGAATTCACTAAAGTCTTTCTCTTTATTAGGAGAGCCGTGGCCGGACTATGGTCAGCAAGGTTGGGACGCGGACGACGAAGAAATTCGAAACCCACCCACCTCCAACTTTGTAGCCACTGTCGACGATTTAACCGACATGCTCGACTTCGACTCCGAAGACATCGACGGTATGGATGCCGATGAAGGAGACGACCAAGAACCATCGCCTATAGGGCACTGGAAAGCCACCTCATCATACGACATATACATGGTGGACACCCCAAAAGAAGGGGATGGTCATGGAACAACGGAGGATGACCCCTCCAAGAAACAGCCTAAGCGTCAGCGTCAGCGGAGCCGCTCTAAATCCCGCCAAAGCAAAAATGGCGAGTCCTGCACCGGAGACAATAACACCCCGGACAGTGCCGAAGACAACCCCCTCCAGCAGGATTCAGCGCAGGTGGATGGAGAAGCCAGCCCTCATGAGAGAGCGGCAGACAGAGAGGTCGAGGACGATAATTACATGCCTCCCTCCGAAGATGAAGCAAGCCTCAACGGCGACGAATTTGTCGTGCCTGAGGAACCCGTTGAACAAGAGTGATTCAAACGCAGGCTCATGGCCACGGCAAGCAGCCTCAAGAGAAAACAGCAGCAGCTTAGAGCTGACCAAGACTTGCTAGCCGACAGATGGATGGAAGTCCTCGCTGCCGAAGAGTACAAACTCGAACGCCCCTCCAAGAGCTACCCAAAGCGCAGGCTGCTACCCCAACTAGAGGAGGAAGCAACTAAACCTACATCACCAGTGTATGATGCGGCCGATCGGCCACCACGTGATCGCGACAGAGAGGCCTTTTGGCCCTCAACTCAAGCCGCACCGAGGCGCCGCTCAAAGAGTACCAAGGCACGGGGAAACGCGCCAGACCTGCGAGACATGTTGGAGGACAGGGCAAGGCAAACAAGATCGATCTATGGATCGCGTGGGCGACCCACGACACGTAACGATAACCGTCACGCCGGATATGGCAAATACGGCCAGGCCGAACACAATAGACAAAGCTCATCCGAGCTACGTCGTGATATAGCCCAGTACAGAGGCGCCGCACACCCACTATGCTTCACAGATGAAGTAATGGATCATCAAATCCCCGAGGGTTTTAAACCCGTAAACATTGAATCATATGATGGCACAACAGATCCTGCAGTATGGATCGAGGATTATCTCCTTCATATCCACATGGCCCGTGGTGATGATCTACACGCTATCAAATACCTCCCACTCAAGCTTAAAGGACCGGCTCAGCATTGGCTTAACAGCTTGCCAGCAACGTCAATTGGTTGCTGGGAGGACCTGGAATCCGCATTCCTTGACAATTTCTAGGGCACCTATGTGCGACCACCAGACGCCGATGACTTAAGCCACATAATTCATCAGCCAGAGGAATCGGCCAGACAATTCTGGACACGGTTCCTAACCAAGAAAAATCAAATAGTCGACTGTCCGGACGCAGAGGCCCTCGCAGCCTTCAAGCATAACATCCGAGACGAATGGCTTGCCCGGCACCTAGGACAGGAAAAGCCGAAATCTATGGCAGCCCTCACGACCCTCATGACCCGATTTTGCGCGGGAGAAGACAGCTGGCTAGCTCATAGCAATAACATGACCAAGAGCCCTGGTAATTCGGATACCAAGGAAAACAATGGCAGGTCGCGTCGCAACAAGCACAAACGCCGCATTAACGGCGACAACACCTAGGATACGGCAGTTAATGCTGGATTCAGAGGCTCTAAACCCGGTCAGCGGAAAAAGCCATTCAAAAGAAATACTTCGGGCCCATCCAGTTTAGATCGGATACTCGATCGCTCGTGCCAGATACACGGCACCCCCGAACAACCAGCCAATCACACCAACAGGGATTGTTGGGTGTTCAAGAAGGCAGGCAAGTTAAGTGCCAAAAACAGAGACAAGGGGCTGCATAGCGATGACGAGGAGGAGCCCCGGCCGCCGAACAACAGAGGACAGAAGGGCTTTCCCCCACAAGTGTGGACGGTGAACATGATATACGCAACCCGCATCCCCAAAAAGGGAACGGAAGCGTGCGCTCAGGGACGTATATGCGTTGGAGCCAGTCGCCCCAAAGTTCAACCCATGGTCCTCCTGCCCGATCACTTTTGATCGAAGGGACCACCCCACTAGCATTCGTCACGGCGGATTCGCCGCATTGGTCCTAGACCCAATCATTGACGGATTTCACCTCACTAGAGTCCTCATGGACGGCGGCAGCAGCCTAAACCTGCTGTATCAGGATACAGTGCGGAAAATGGGCATAGATCCCTCAAGGATTAAACCCACAAAGACGACCTTTAAAGGCGTCATACCAGGTGTAGAAGCCAGCTATACAGGCCTAGTTACACTTGAAGTGGTCTTCGGATCCCCGGATAATTTCCGAAGTGAGGAGTTAATCTTTGACATAGTCCCGTTCCGCAGTGGCTATCACGCCCTGCTCGGACGAACCACATTTGCAAAGTTCAATGCGGTGCTGCACTACGCATATCTCAAGCTCAAGATGCCATGCCCTCGCGGAGTCATTACGGTCAATGGAAACACCGAACGCTCTCTCCGAACAGAGGAGCACACGGCGGCCCTCGCGGCAGAAGTACAAAGTAGCCTCTCGAGGCAATTCTCCAGTCTGGCTGTTCAGCGTCTGGACACCGTCAAGCGCGCCGAGTGGCCTACAGCAAGACCGTCTGGCACGTTCCGAGCTAGCATAGCAGTGCGGCCCCAACCCCAGCCCTCGTGAGATTGCGAAACTAGTACCACACGTACATAATTACGCTCTGGAAATACTGTGGGCATAAGGTTAGGGGCACAACCACGGCATGCCCAGAATGCGGCTCAACCGCACTAGGGGCTCCCGATTTTTGTCATTTTTCTTTTTTTTACTTTCAGGACTCCACTATTCGGAAGACCTGTCCAGCAATACAATCGCCAAACACACGATGCAACAGCAAGGGAGACAACAAGCCACGTCGAACATCCAGGTGGTCTCTATAACGAGCTAAATACCTGTCTTACTTAAAATCTCGCAGCTTGCCCCTGGAGGGGGACATGTCAAATAATCTCATCTCTTGCCTATCGCACTATTTGTATCGTTCTGCTTTCATAGCAGCCCTCTAATAAACAATACATAGCTCTTGTCTATTATTGCATTCATTTTTTTTATGTACATATGTTCAACTATGACATTATGCAACCGTACACTTTAGTACGGCCAATACACCAGGGCCTTAAGTTTCCCAAAATACGATGTGAGAAGATCGAACACTCTCATGAGTGCGGCACCCCGAACTTATAGCATTATATGCAGCGGCTCCGAATCATGTCTTGGGTCAATAGTTGGGTTTGCCCGGCTCCCATGTTTTGGTACCTTACGTTCCGCTATATCGGCTAAGGTAGCGCTGGGAGAACTACTGCGATTGTGCCCCAGTTGAGCTGGGTTAACACCTCGGTAGAGAAAGCTAAAACCGACCGTCATGATAGGGCGAGAGCTGGTTGCTGTTCGCGAGGTTTTTCAAGTCCTTCAAGACTTGTGCCACTTAGAGCGAGGAGCTGGCTTTGTCTGGCCTAGGCATGGATAGCGCCCCGATCTCGGTCTTCCGAATACTACGGGCTTCGCCGAAATTTAAAATTATAGAATTCTATGGCTAAGTGAGAGTGATAAAGCATTATAAGTCCGATTGCCTTGTTCGTTGTGCTGAGCGCCTCCCTCGACGGACCCAAGAATGGGAACAAGAGTTCTCAGGTTTATCCCAAACACCCCAGCACTCGTGGCATGGGGGTAGAAGCCGATGACCTGCATCTCTCATATTTAATAAATGGCCGCACAGAAGGTAATATTTTAAATTCAAAAAGCGTTGCTTAGCGCATATGAACAAGTTTTCAACGCACAGGATAAACACGAGTGAGTTTAATCGAAAATTACATCCCTGGTACATTCATTCGCCACAAGACGGGCACCCTTCAGGACACCCTCATAATACATCTCGGGCCTGCGATGCTCCTTCCCCTCCGGTGGCCCTTCTGTTACCAGCTTCTCAGCATCCAGCTTGCCCCAGTGCACTTTAGCACGGGCAAAAGCCCTATGGGAGCCTTCGATGCATACGGAGCGCTTGATGATTTCAAGCTGCGGACAGGCATCCACCAGCCGCCTCACCAGCCCGAAGTAGCTCTCAGGCAGGACCTCCCCAGGCCACAGCCGGCCTATAAGGCCCTTCATGGCCTGTTCGGCCACCTTATGGAGCTCGACCAGCTGCTTCAGCTAGTCGCTCAAGGGCACCGGGCGTCCGGCCTCAGCATACTGGGACCAGAACACCTTCTCCGTCGAGCTCCCTTCTTCAGCTCGGTAGAATGCGGCAGCGTCGGACACACTGCGGGGCAGATCTGCGAATACTCCTGGAGAGCTCCGGATTCGGGTAAGTAACACGTAATTCGCTTTCACATGCTTGCTTTGCATAAAGAATGCCTTACCCGCCGCTATCTTTTTCATCGCCTCAATCTCCTGGAGGGCTTTTTGGGCTTCGGCCTTGGCAGACTTGGCGCTTTCAAGTGCCGAGGCAATCTCGAACTCTCGCGTCTTTGAGTCAAGCTCTAAACTCTCGTGTTTCTTCACGAGAGCATCGAGCTCTTGCCGCACCTCCGCCACCCGCGCCTCTTGTTTCTCTCGCTCGGTGCGCTCCATGGTCGCATTGTCTTCGGCCTTGGACAGTGCTTCCTTCAGGGTTGCCACCTCGGTTGTGGCCACTGGAACGTTCATGTTGGTCCTGTCATTATTTGCAACCAGGTATTTTTATATATATATTTACATAAGGCACTACCTACCTTCCTTGTCCTCGAGCTTCTTCTTGGCAAGGCCGAGCTCGTTCTCGGACCGCTCGAGGCTCTGCTTCAATGCATCGACCTCCACAGTCAGTGCGGTAGAGGTCAGCAGCGCAGCCTACATTCCCATATTGACATATTTCTGTTAGACTCCTGCGTATATCTTTTTAGATCCTCAGTCCGGCTTTTATTTCCGAACACCAAACTGAGCATCAGGGGCTACAGTCTATGCGGTAACATTTTTACATGTTTTAAAATACATTCCTCAAAGCCTGTTAGAAGGCTAGCACAGGCTTTTGTCAGCCCGCTCTTGGCGGACTGAATCTTCTGGATCACCACACACATAACAGTGTGGTGCTCCTCGTCGATGGAGGAGCTGTTAAGCACCTCCAGCAAATTGTACGGTGCCTCCGGTTGGACGGAGGCCGCCGGCGTCGTAGGCTTTCCCTTCTTGCGAAGGGGCCGCCTGCCGGACTCCGAAACCACTGAAGGTTCTGGTGCGGTGTCCGGCCTAGGGCCGGACTTTGATCCCTCCATGGTTTTATCCACTTCGGGCCTGGAGTCCGGGAGGTCGCCTTGCTGCGCCTCCAGGACCACCTCCTCCTGGCTCAGCCCCTGTCGGGACTCCGCCTCGGCTTCGTCCGTAGGGCGGGGGGAGGAAGCCATCGGGAGTGAAAGACTGTTCATATCCGACGAGTCCAGGGAGCCACTCGACGAATCGTCGAGCTGAGCCTTGGGCGGACTGCATGATTATATTCAGCGTCAGAAGGTACTGTGCAATAAAGGAATACTGTGAGTTATTCTGGTAATCGGATACTTACGATTTCGCCAGGGGATTGGCCCTAGATGGCCACTCCTCTCTGCCGTCTTCGGCGTCGGAGGCGTAGTCCGGAAGAAGGGTCTTCCCCTTCTTGGACTCTCTGGCCTCCCCAGTTGGGGCGGCCTTCCTTTTCTTTCCTCCCCCCGTTGGAGGGGGAGGGGCTTCTTCTTCCTCCTCCTCGTCTTCAGAGGAGGAGTGCGCTTCGGGGTCGTCGGGCCATGAGCCCGACACCACCAGTCGCCGGGAGCTCCTTCGAGTTCCCGTGGCCTTCTTCTTGGCCTTCTTCTCCGGCACCACATGGGGTGCCGGGACTAGCAGCTTCGTCAAGCGGGCGTCTGCTGGGTCTTCGGGAAAAGGAGCCGGACAGTCGATCTGTCCGGCCTTCTTCTGCTAGTCATGTTAAAGGAATGGGAGTTTAGATCCCGCATAGAGTCAAACTATGAAAAACAAATACCCTGTAATGGGTAAACTAAGCTTACCGCGCTGGCTTGGCGCTTCGCGCAGACTCCGCGATCCTCGGTAATAGGATGGTGGACCTCGGAGCTCTTGAAAAGCACCTTCCAAGCATCTTCGTGCATTGTGTCGAAGAGCCTGGACAGAGTTTGGTGCTGAGCCGGGTCGAATTCCCACAGGTTAAAAGCCCGCCGTTGACACGGGAGGATCCGGCGGAAGAGCATGACCTGGACTATGTTGACGAGTTTAACCTTCTTGTCCCTGAGGTTCTGGACGCAGGTTTGGAGTCCGGTCGCCTCTAACGAATTACCCCATGACAGGCCCGTCTCTTTCCATGAGGTGAGCCGCGTGGGGATGCCAGATCCGAACTCGGGGCCGCTGCCCATTCAGGGTCACGTGGCTCGGTAATGTAGAACCACCCCGATTGCCACCCTTTGATGGTTTCCACAAAGGAGCCCTCGAGCCATGTGACGTTGGCCATCTTGCCCACCATGGCGCCTCCGCACTCCGCTTGTCGACCGCCCACGACCTTCGGCTTGACCGACACATAAGCATGCCTTGGGGTTCAGCAACTATGGAAATCGCTTCAGGACCCCAAAACGGTGAGTAATAGTCCATGAAAAGGGTCGGAATTGGCCAAAACTGTGAGTGTTAACGACGGACACGTAAACGCACCCCGGGGAGCGTCAATCATGGAAATCGCTCTGGGACCCAAAAACGCTGAGTAATAGTGCACGAAATGGACCTGAATCGGCTAAAAATGTGAGTGTTGATGACCATCACCTAAACGCACCCGGGGTTCGTCAAACATGGAAATCACTCCGGGACCCAAAAACAGTGAGTAATAGTCCATGAAACGGGCCAGAATCGGCCAATACTGCAAGTGTCGACGACCGACACGTAAGCGCACCTTGGGGTTCAACAACTATGGAAATCGCTTCGGGACCCAAAAACGGTGAATAATAGTCCATGAAAAGGGTCAGAATTGGCCAAAACTGTGAGTGTTGACGATGGACACGTAAACGCACCCCGAGGATCGTCAATCATGGAAATCGCTACGGGACCCCAAAACGCTGACTAATAGTGCACGAAATGGACCAGAATCGGCCAAAATTATGAGTGTTGATGACCGACACGTAAATGCGCCCCGGAGTTTGTCAATTGTGCAAATCACATCGGGACCCCAAAACAGAGTAATAATCCAAGAAACGGGCCAGAATCGGCCCAAACTATGAGTCTTGACTACCAACACGTAAGCACACCTTGGGGTTCGACAACCATGGAAATCGCTTTGGGACCACAAAACAGTGAGTAATAGTCCAGGAAACGGGGCAGAATCAACAATGCCGCGAGTGTTGATGACCGACACGTAAACGCACCCCAGGGTTCGTTAATCGTGGAAATCACTTCAGGACCCCAAAACAGTGAGTAATTGTCCATGAAATGGGCTAGAATTTCCCAAAATGTGAGTGTTGATGACTGACACGTAAATGCACCCCAGAGTTCGTTAATCATGGAAATCACTCGGGACCACAAAACAATGAGTAAGCGCACCAAAACAGTGAGTGTTGATGACTGACAGTAAGCGCACCTTGGGGTTCAACAAATATGGAAATTGCTTCGGGACCCCAAAACGGTGAGTAAGTCCACGAAGCAGGTCAGAATTGGCCAAAACTATGAGTGTTGACGACGAACACGTAATCGCACCCCGGGGATCGTCAATCGTGAAAATCACTCTGGGACCCCAAAACGGTGAGTAATAGTGCATGAAACGGACCAGAATCGGCCAAAATTGTGAGTGTTGATGACTGACACGTAAACACACCTCGGTGTTCCTCAATCGTGGAAATCACTTCGGGACCCCAAAACTGAGAATAGTCCAAGAAATGGGCCAGAATCAGCACAAACTGCGATTGTTGATGACGACAAGTAAGCACCTTGGGGTTTGACAACCATGGAAATCGCTTTGGGACCCCAAAATGGTGAGAATAGTCGACGAAATGGATCAAAATTGAAAAAACAGAGAGTGTTGATGACCGACATGTAAACGCACACCGGGTTCGACAATCGTGGAAATCACTCCGGGACCCAAAACAGTGAGTAATAGTCCAAGAAACGGGCCCGAATCGGTCAAAACCATGATTGTTGATGACCGGCACATAAACGCACCCCGGTGTTCGTCCTTCATGGAAATAGCTTCGGGACACCAAAACTGAGTAATAGTCCACAAAACGGGTCAGAATTGGCCGAAGCTGTGAGTGTTGACGATGGACACGTAAACGCACCCCGAGGATCGTCAATGATGGAAATCGCTCTGGAAACCCAAAACACTGAGTAATAGTGCAACAAACGGACTAGAATCGGCCAAAATTGTGAGTGTTGATGACCGACACGTAAACGCACCCCAGAGTTCATCAATCATGGAAATCACTTCGGGACCCCAAAACTAAGTAATAGTCCAAGAAACGAGCCAGAATCGGCTAAAATTGCGAGTCTTGACGACCAACACGTAAGCACACCTTGGGGTTTGACAACCATGGAAATCGCTTTGGGACTACGAAACGGTGAGTAATAGTCCATGAAATGGGCTAGAATCGGCCAAAACTGTGAGTGTTGATAACAGACGCGTAAATGCACCCCGGGGTTCGTTAATCATGGAAATCACTCCGGGACCACAAAACAATGAGTAATATTCAATGAAATGGGCCAGAATCGGCCAAAACAATGAGTGTTGGTGACCGAAACGTAAACGCACCTGGGGGTTCGTTAATCGTGGAAATTACTCGGGACCCCAAAACAGTGAGCAATAGTCCATGAAACGGGCCAGAATCGGCCAAAACTGTGAGTGTTGATGACCGACACGTAAGCGCACCTTCGGGTTCAAGAATTTTGGAAATCGCTTCGGGGCCCAAAAACGGTGAGTAATACTCCATGAAACAGGTCCGAATTGGCCAAAACTGTGAGTGTTGACGACGGACACGTAAACGCATCCCGGGAATCACCAATCATGGAAATTGCGCTGGGACCCAAAAACGGTGAGTAATAGTGCACGAAACGGACCTGAATCGGCCTAATTTGTGAGTGTTGATGACCGACACGTAAACGCACCCCGGGGTTCGTCAATCATGGAAATCACCCCGGGACCCCAAAATAGTGAGTAATAGTCCATGAAACGGGTCAGAGTTGGCCAAAACTGCGAGTGTTGATGACGGACACGTAAACGCACCCCGAGGATCGTCAATCATGGAAATCGCTCTAGAACCCCAAAACACTGAGTAATAATTCACGAAACGGACCAGAATCGGTCAAAATTGTGAGTGTTGATGACCGAGACGTAAACGCACCCCAGTGTTCGTCAATCGTGGAAATCACTTCGGGACCCCAAAACTGAGTAATAGTTCAAGAAAGAAGCCAGAATCGGCCCAAACTGCGAGGCTTGACGACCAACACATAACCACAAGTTGGGGTTCGACAACCATGGAAATCGCTTTGGGACCACAAAACAGTGAGTAATAGTCCATGAAACGGGCCAGAATCGGCCAAAACCGCGAGTGTTGATGACCGACCCGTTAACGCACCCCGGGGTTCATTAATCATGGAAATCACTCCGGGACCGCAAAACAGTGAGTAATATTCAATGAAATGGGCCAGAATCGGCCAAAACTATGAGTGTTCATGACCGACACGTAAACGCACCTCGGGGTTTGCTAATCGTTGAAACCACTCGGGACCCCAAAACAGTGAGTAATAATCCATGAAACGGGCCAGAATCGGCCATAACTTTGAGTGTTGATGACCGACACGTAATCACGCCCTGGGGTTCAACAACTATGGAAATCGCTTCCGGACCCAAAGCGGTGAGTAATAGTCCACGAAACGGGTCAGAATTGGCCAAAACTGTGAGTGTTGACGACGGACACGTAAATGCATCTCGGGGATCGTCATTTGTGGAAATCGCTCTGAGACCGCAAAACGGAGAGTAATAGTGCACGAAACGGACCTAATTCGGCCAAAATTGTGAGTGTTGATGATCGACACGTAAACGCACCCCGGCGTTCATTAATCGTGGAAATCACTCTGGGGCCACAAAACAGTGAGTAATATTCCATGAAATGGGCCAGAATCGGCCAAAACTATGAGTGTTGATGACCAACACATAAATGCACCTCGGGGTTCGTTAATCCTGGAAATCACTCGGGAACCCAAAACAGTGAGTAATAGTCAATGAAACGCACCAAAATCGGCCAAAACTGTGAGTGTTGATGACCGACACGTAAGCGCACCTTGGGGTTCAACAACTACAGAAATCCCTTCGGGACCCCAAAACGGTGAGTAATAGTCCACGAAACGCGTCAGAATTGGCCAAAACTATGAGTGTTGATGACGGACATGTAAAAGCAGCCCCGGGGATCGTCAATCGTGGAAATCGCTCTAGGACCCGAAAACATTGAGTAATAGTGCACGAAATAGTCTTGAATCGGCTAAAAATGTGAGTGTTGATGATTGTCACGTAAACGCACCCCGGGGTTCGTCAATCGTGGAAATCACTCTGGGACCGCAAGATAGTGAGTAATAGTCCATGAAATGGGCCAGAATCGGCCAATACGGCGAGTGCGATGACCGACACATAAGCGAAACTTGGGTTCAACAACTATGGAAATCGCTTCGGGACCCCAAAATGGTGAGTAATAGTCCATGAAAAGGGTTAGAATTGGCCAAAACAGTGAGTCTTCACGATGGACACGTAAATGCACCCAGGAGATCATCAATCATGGAAATCGCTATGGGACCCCAAAAGGCTGAGTAATAGTTCATGAAATGGGCCAGAATGGGCCAAAATTATGAGTGTTGATGACCGACACGTAAAGCAACTCGGAATTTTTCAATTGTGCAAATCACATTGGGACCCCAAAACAGAGTAATAATCAAAGAAACGGGCCAGAATCGGCCCAAACTGCGAGTCTTCACTACCAACACGTAAGCACACCTTAGGGTTCGATAACCATGGAATTCACTTTCGGACCACAAAACAGTGAGTATTAGTCCATGAAACGGGTCAGAACCGACCAAAACTATGAGTGTTGATGACCGACATATAAACGCACCCCGGGGTTCGTTAATCGTGGAAATCACTCCAGGATGCCAAAACAGTGAGTAATAGTCCATGAAACGGGCCAGAATCGGCCAAAACTGTGAGTGTTGATGACCAACACGTAAGCGCACCTTGGGGTTCAACAACTATGGAAATCGCTTCGGGACCGCAAAACAGTGAGTAATAGTCCATGAAACATGTCAGAATTGGCCAAACTGTGATTGTTGATGACCTACACGTAAGCACCTTGGGGTTTGACAACCATTGAAATCACTTTGGGGCCCCAAAACGGTCAGTAATGGTCGATGAAATGGGTCAGAATCGACAAAACCACGAGTGTTGGTGACCGACACGTAAACGCACACCAGGGTTTGTCAATCATGGAAATCACTTCAGGACCCCAAAACACTGAGTAATAGTCCAAGAAACGGGTAGAATCGGCCAAAATTCTGAGTGTTGATGACCGACACCTAAACGCACCCCCGGGTTCATTAATCATGGAAATCACTCCGGGACCACAAAATAGTGAGTAATATTCAATGAAATGGGCTAGAATCGGCCCAAACCATGAGTGTTGTTGAACGACACGTAAACGCACCTTGGGGTTCGTTAATCATGGAAATCACTAGGGACCCCAAAACAGTGAGTAATAGTCCCTGAAACGGGCAAGAATCGGCCAAAACTGTGAGTGTTGATGACTGACACGTAAGCGCACCTTGGGGTTCAACAACTATGGAAATCGCTTTGGGACCCAAAAACAGTGAGTAATAGTCCGTGAAATCGGTCAGGATTGGCCAAAATTGTGAGTGTTGACGACGGACACCTAAACGCATCTCGAGGATCGTCAACTGTGGAAATCGCTCTGAGACCCCAAAACAGAGAGTAATAGTGCACGAAACGGACCTGAATCGGCCAAAATTGTGAGTGTTACTGACCGACATGTAAATGCACCCCGGGGTTCGTTAATCGTGGAAATCACTTCGGGGCCACAAAACAGTGAGTAATATTCCACGAAATGGGCCAGAATCGGCTAAAACTATGGGTGTTGATGACCGACACATAAACGCACTTTGGGGTTCGTTCATCCTTGAAATCACTCTGGAACCCAAAATAGTGAGTAATAGTCAATGAAACGCACCAGAATCGGCCAAAACTATTAGTGTTGATCACCGACACGTAAGCGCACCTTGGGGTTAAACAACTATGGAAATCTCTTTGGGACACCAAAACGGTGAGTAATAGTCCACGAAACGGGTTAGAATTGGCAAAAAATGTGAGTGTTGACGAAGGACACGTAAACGCACCCCGGGGATCGTCAATTATGGAAATCGCTCTTGGACCCCAAAACGGTGACTAATAGTGCACGAAACAAACCAGAATTGGCCAAAATTGTGAGTGTTGATGACCGAGACGTAAATGCACCTTGGGGTTCATCAATTGTGGAAATTACTCCAGGACCCCAAAACTGAGTTATAGTCCAAGAAACGGGCGAGAATCGGCCCAAACTGTTATTGTTGATGGCCGGCACGTAAGCACCTTGGGGTTTGACAACCATGCAAATCGCTTTGGGACCCCAAAACAGTGAGTAATAGTCCATGAAATTGGTCAGAATCGACAAAAACCGAGAGTGCTGATGACCGACAAGTAAACGCACAACGGGGTTTGTCAATCGTGGAAATCACTCCGGGACCCCAAAACAGCCAGTAATAGTCTAAGAAACGGGCCAGAATCGGCCAAAACTGTGATTGTTGATGACCGGCACATAAACGCACCCCGGTGTTCGTCAATCATAGAAATAGCTTTGGGACCCAAAAACTGAGTAGTAGTCCACAAAATGGGTCAGAATTGGCCAAAACTGTGAGTGTTGACGACGAACACGTAAATTCACCCCGAGGATCGTCAATCATGGAAATCGCTCTGGAAACCCAAAACACTGAGTAATAGTGCATGAAACGGACCATAATCGGCCAAAATTGTGAGTGTTGATGACCGACACGTAAACGCACCCCGGAGTTCATCAATCATGGAAATCACTTCGGGACCCCTAAATTGTGAGTAGTAGTCCATGAAACGGGGTTCGTTAATCATGGAAATCACTCAGGACCACAAAACAGTGAGTAATAGTCCATGAAACGGGCCAGTATCGGCCAAAACTATGTGTTGATGACCGACAGGTAAGCGCACCTTGGGTTCAACAACTATGGAAATCGCTTCGGGACCCCAAACTATGAGTAATAGTCCACGAAATAGGTCGGAATTGGCCAAATCTGTCAGTGTTGACGACAAACACGTAAATGCACCCCGGGGTCGTCAATCATGGAAATCGCTCTGGGACCCCAAAACAGTGAGTAATAGTGCATGAAACAGACCAGAATTGGCCAAAATTGTGAGTGTTGATGACCGACACGTAAATGCACCTCGGGGTTCGTCAATCGTGGAAATCACTCTGGGACCCCAAAACTTAGTAATAGTCCAAGAAACGGTCCAGAATCAACCCAAACTTTGATTGTTGATGACCGACACGTAAGCACCTTGGGGTTTGACAAGCATTGAAAGCGCTTTGGGACCCCAAAACAGTGAGTTATAGTTCATGAAATGGGTCAGAATCGACAAAAACCGCGAGGGTTGGTGACCGACACATAAACGCACACCGGGGTTTGCCAATCGTCGAAATCACTCCTGGAACCCAAAACAGTGAGTAATAGTCCAAGAAACAGGCACAATCGGCCAAATTGTGAGTGTTGACGACCGACACGTAAAGCAACTCGGAGTTTGTCAATTGTGCAAATCACATCCGGACCCCAAAACAGAGTAATAATCGAAGAAACGGGCCAGAATTGGCCCAAATTGAGAGCCTTCACTACCAACACGTAAGCACAACTTAGGGTTCGATAACCATGGAATTCGCTTTGGGACCACAAAACAGTGAGTATTAGTCCACGAAACGGGTCAGAATCGACAAAACCGCGAGTGTTGATGACCGACACGTAAACGCACCCCGGGGTTCGTTAATCATGGAAATCACTCGAGGACCACAAAACACTGAGTAATATTCCACGAAATGGGCTAGAATCGTCCAAAACTATGAGTGTTAATGACCGACACGTAAAGCACCTCGGGGTTCGTTAATCGTGGAAATCACTCGGGAGCCCTAAACACTGAGTAATAGTCCATGAAACGGGCCAGCATCGGCCAAAACTATGAGTGTTGATGACCACCACGTAAGCGCACCTTGGGGTTCAACAACTATGGAAATCGCTTCGGGACCACAAAACGGTGAGTAATAGTCCACGAAATAGGTCAGAATTGGCCAAAACTGTGAGTGTTGACAACAGACACGTAGACGCACCCCGGGGATCGTCAATCGTGGAAATCGCTAAGGAACCCCAAAACGGTGAGTAACGGTGCATGAAACGGACCAGAATTGGCCAAAATATATAGTGTTGATGACCGACATGTAAACGCACCTCGGGGTTTGTCAATCGTGGAAATCACTCTGGGACCCCAAAACTGAGTAGTAGTCCAAGAAACGGGCCAGAATCGGCCCAAACTGTGATTGTTGATGACCGACACGTAAGCACCTCGGGATTCGACAACCATGGAAATCGCTTTGGGACCCCAAAACGGTGAGTAATCGTCCATGAAATTGGTCAGAATCGACAAAAACCGAGAGAGCTGATGAGCGACACGTAAACGCACAACGGGGTTTGTCAATCGTGGAAACCACTCCGGGACCCCAAAACAGCCAGTAATAGTCCAAGAAACGGGCCAGAATCAGCCAAAACTATGATTGTCGATGACCGGCACATAAACGCACCCCGGTGTTCGTCAATCATAGAAATAGCTTTGGGACCCAAAAACTGAGTAATAGTCCACAAAATGGGTCAGAATTGGCCAAAACTGTGAGTGTTGACGACGGACACGTAAATGCACCCCGAGGATCATCAATCATGGAAATCGCTCTAGAAACCCAAAACACTGAGTAATAGTGCATGAAACGGACCATAATCGGCCAAAATTGTGAGTGTTGATGACCGACACATAAACGCGCCCCGGAGTTCATCAATCGTGGAAATCACTTCGGGACCCCTAAATTGTGAGTAGTAGTCCACGAAACGGGGTTCGTTAATCATGGAAATCACTCGGGACCACAAAACAGTGAGTAATAGTCCATGAAACGGGCCAGTATCGGCCAAAACTGTGTGTTGATGACCGACAGGTAAGCGCACCTTGGGTTCAACAACTATGGAAATCGCTTCGGGACCCCAAACTATGAGTAGTAGTCCACGAAATAGGTCAGAATTGGCCAAATCTGTCAGTGTTGACGACAAACACGTAAACGCACCCCGGGGTTGTCAATCGTGGAAATCGCTCTGGGACCCCAAAACAGTGAGTAATAGTGCACGAAACGGACCAGAATTGGCCAAAATTGTGAGTGTTGATGACTGACACGTAAATCCACCTCGGGGTTCGTCAATCGTGGAAATCACTCTGGGACCCCAAAACTTAGTAATAGTCCAAGAAACGGGCTAGAATCAACCCAAACTTTGATTGTTGATGACCGACACGTAAGCACCTTGGGGTTTGACAAGCATTGAAAGCGCTTTGGGACCCCAAAACAGTGAGTTATAGTTCATGAAATGGGTCAGAATCAACAAAAACCGCGAGGGTTGGTGACCGACACATAAACGCACACCGGGGTTTGCCAATCATCAAAATCACTCCTGGAACCCAAAACAGTGAGTAATAGTCCAAGAAACAGGCAGAATCGGCCAAAATTGTGAGTGTTGACGACCGACACGTAAAGCAACTCGGAGTTTGTCAATTGTGCAAATCACATCCGGACCCCAAAACAGAGTAATAATCAAAGAAACGGGCCAGAATCGGCCCAAATTGCGAGCCTTCACTACCAACACGTAAGCACACCTTAGGGTTCGATAACCATGGAATTCGCTTTGGGACCACAAAACAGTGAGTATTAGTCCACGAAACAGGTCAGAATCGACAAAACCGCGAGTGTTGATGACCGACACGTAAACGCACCCCGTGGTTCGTTAATCGTGGAAATCACTCGAGGACCACAAAACACTGAGTAATATTCCATGAAATGGGCTAGGATCGTCCAAAACTATGAGTGTTAATGACCGACACGTAAAGTACCTCGGGGTTCGTTAATCGTGGAAATCACTCGGGAGCCCTAAACACTGAGTAATAGTCCATGAAACGGGCCAGAATCGGCCAAAACTATGAGTGTTGATGACGACCACGTAAGCGCACCTTGGGGTTCAACAACTATGGAAATTGCTTCAGGACCACAAAAGGGTGAGTAATAGTCCACGAAACAGGTCAGAATTGGCGAAAACTGTGAGTGTTGACAACAGACACGTAAACGCACCCCGGGGATCATCAATCGTGGAAATCACTAAGGAACCCCAAAACGGTGAGTAACGGTGCATGAAACGGACCAGAATTAGCCAAAATATATAGTGTTGATGACCGACATGTAAACGCACCTCGGGGTTTATCAATCGTGGAAATCACTCTGGGACCCCAAAACTGAGTAGTAGTCCAAGAAACGGGCCAGAATCGGCCCAAACTGTGATTGTTGATGACCGACACATAAGCACCTTGGGGTTCGACAACCATGGAAATTGCTTTCGGACCCCAAAACGGTGAGTAATAGTCCATGAAATGTGTCAGAATCAACAAAAACTGAGAGTGTTGATGACCGACACGTAAACGCACAACGGGGTTCGTCAAACGTGGAAATCACTCCGGGACCTCAAAGCAGTGAGTAATAGTCCAAGAAACGGACCAGAATCGGCCAAACTGTGATTGTTGATGACCGGCACATAAACCCACCCCGGTGTTTATCAATCGGGGAAATAGCTTCGGGACCCCAAAACTGAGTAATAGTCCACAAAACGGGTCAGAATTGGCCAAAACTATGAGGGTTGACGACGGACACGTAAACGCACCCCGAGGATCATCAATCATGGAAATTGCTCTAGAAACCCAAAACACTGAGTAATAGTGCATGAAACGGACCATAATCGGCCAAAATTGTGAGTGTTGATGACCGACACATAAACGCACCCCGGAGTTTGTCAATCTTGGAAATCACTTCGGGACCCCAAAACTGAGTAGTATTCCAAGAAATGAGCCAGAATCGGCCCAAACTGCGAGTCTTAACGACCAACACGTAAGAACAAGTTGGGGTTCGACAACCATGGAAATCGCTTTGGGACCACAAAACGGTGAGTGATAGTCCATGAAACGGGCCAGAATCGGCCAAAACCGCGAGTGTTGATGACCGACACGTTAACGCACCCTGGGGTTCGTTAATCGTGGAAATCACACCGGGACCACAAAACAGTGAGTAATATTCAATGAAATGGGCTAGAATCGGCCCAAACTATGAGTGTTGATAACTAACACATAAACGCACCTCGGGGTTCGTTAATCATGGAAATCACTCCAGGACCCCAAAACAGTGAGTAGTAGTCCATGAAACGGGCCAGAATCAGCCAAAACTGTGAGTCTTGATGACTGACACGTAAGTGCACATTAGGGTTCAACAACTATGGAAATCGCTTCCAGACCCAAAATGGTGAGTAATAGTCCACGAAACGGGTCAGAATTGGCCAAAACTATGAGTGTTGATGACGGACACGTAAACGCATCTCGGGGATCGTCAATCGTGGAAATCTCTCTGAAACCGAAAAACGGAGAGTAATAGTGCTCGAAACGAACCTGAATCGGCCAAAATTGTGAGTGTTGATGACCGACACGTAAAGGCACCCCGGGGTTCGTTAATCATGGAAATCACTCTGGGGCCACAAAACTGTGAGTAATATTCCATGAAATGGGCCGGAATCGGCCAAAACTATGAGTGTTGATGACCAACACATAAACGCACCTCGGGGTTCGTTAATCCTGGAAATCACTGATACGTCTCCAAAGTATCTATGATTTATGAAGCATTCATGCTACTTTATTATCTGTTTTGAATGATTACGGGCTTTATTATACACTTTTATATTACTTTTGCGACTAACCTATTAACCGAAGGCCCAGCCTGTGTTGTTGTTTTATTGCCTGTTCCAGTATTTCAAAGAAAAGGAATATCAAACGGAGTCCAAACGGAATGAAACCTTCAGCAAAGTTATTTTTGGAACAGAACCAACCCCTGGAACTTGGAGTGCAAGCCAGGTGTCGGTGTCAAAACCGGCGGATCTCGGGTAGGGGGTCCCGAACTGTGTGTCTAGGCAGATGGTAACAGGAGACAAGGGACACGATGTTTTTACCTAGGTTCGGGCCCTCTTGATGGTGGTAAAACCCTACTCCTGCTTGATTAATATTGATGATATGGGTAGTACAAGAGTAGATCTACCACGAGATCAGAGAGGCTAAACCCTAGAAGCTAGCCTATGGTATGATTGTTGTTCGTCCTACAAACTAAAACCCTCCGGTTTATATAGACACCGGAGAGGGCTAGGGTTACATAGAGTCGGTTACAATGGGAGGAGATCTACATATCCGTATCGCCAAGCTTGCCTTCCACGCCAAGGAAAGTCCCATCCGGACACGGGACGAAGTCTTCAATCTTGTATCTTCATAGTCCAGGAGTCCGGCCAAAGGTCATAGTCCGGCCATCCGGACACCCCCTAATCCAGGACTCCCTCAGTACCCCTGAACCAGGCTTCAATGACGACGAGTCCGGCGCGCTGATTGTCTTCGGCATTGCAAGGTGGGTTCCTCCTCCAAATTCCATATACCTGTTGAATAGTGTCCGGCTTCTGATGAATGTTGCGCTCCTTGGCTTCTGCGCCCAATAATGGCCATCTTCCACGTGTCAAGCGAATGCGAAAAGCCAGGGTGTTTTTTCATTTACCCCCCTAGCTGCGCAAATGAGCTGCCTATAAAAGAGACGGGGATTTAGATCCGAATCACACCATCTTCCCTCCGCGAGCATTCATCAGAGTGCATTCGATAGAGATCCATTCTATCATGGCCAGTCGACACAGCTCCTCCTCTCGCCCCCCCCCCCCAGCCCTCAGCCTGGAGATTGGGAGAGATGCTCCGTCCCGCACAGCGAGCTAGTGGCGCTCCAAACCAAGGGGTTTCTCCCCCCAGCCTACATGGTCCCGGTTAGAGCCGGGCTTGCCACCTATAATGGTGGAGAGCAAGCGGAGAGCGTCCCCAATCCCTCCAAAGGAAAGCGGGTATGCCTTGTCCCTTATTTGATAAGAAGGCTCGGATTTCCAATTCATCCGTTTCTCCGGGGGCTCCTGGAGTTCTACGGCCTCCAGTTGCACAACCTTACGCCTGCCTCCATATTGCATATTGCCTTCGTAGCCCTTTGCGAGCTGTTTCTGGGCGTCGAGGCCCGTTTCACGCTGTGGAAGAAACTGTTCTGCCTTGTGCCCCGTTCTCAGGAGGGGTCGATATATCAAGTGGGCGGAGCCGAACTATGGCACATCGCCGGGACCGGATATCTAATCGGAACCCCAAAGAAGGCGTCCGGAGACTGGCCCTTAGAATGGTTTTATGTAGAAGATGTCCCCCTGCAGACCCTGTTCGGATCGGCCTCCCTGAGTTTAATAATGCTCCTTTGAAGAAGAGCCTAAGCTAGCGTCCACGGAGCCCTCAGAAGGAAAATGACAGGGACGTCCTTTACCTGATGAGCCGGATAAGGTTGTTAGCTCATTCCGGACTGACCATGATCAAGGTCATGGCCACATGCATTATGTGGGGGGTGCAGCCGCTTCAATATAGAGGCCACCCCATGTGGGATTTCAACGGGAAGGACGACGCCACCCGGTGCGGCCGTAAGGGCCCGGAATCGGCTGCCGCTCTAATAAAGATCTTGTCCACTTTGTACAAGGGAGAAGAGGAGGAATTCCTCCGCGCCAACCCACAGGGCGTATTTTCTATGTACAATCCTCTGAGCTGGGTAAGCGGGCACTTTCACTCGCCCATCTGTTTCATATTCCCATAGTTAAGTATTCAGCCTAGCAATTTCAACGCAGGAGCTATGCCAGGCTGTAAAGGAGATAAACAGGCCTCCTCCACAACTCGAGGACCCAGAACGGTCCTTAGATCCAGACTCCCAAGAGGACCCGGACTTAGCTGTGGAGCTGATCGATGGGGTGTTTCATCAATTGAGCAAGGACAACACATTGGTGGCCATTACGGCTGATTATCCCGGACTACTTCCAGCCTCACAAGTAACCGAGACCGAAGTCCCCGTACTTTTAAGATGATCCACCCATGCTTATTTTTTATCACCGTATACCAATTGCCTTTTTGCAGGGGAAGTCCTTGAGGCAGAGGGACGAGCCTGCGGTGGCTAGCCAACAAGGGGCATCAAGGCCCGGTAGGCTGAAAAGAAGTGCAGTCCGGATTGAGACGTCGGCGCAGCGGTATGGCGCGTGATTTTATTCCCAAGTTTTATTCCCTCAAGGTATACTAATGCTCGTGCTCTCTTCAGGAAAAAGAGTGCTCGCCGGACTATATCCGGAGAGGTTGCCAATTGCGCCTCCACCGGCCAGGCTCCAAGGCCGGGTCCGGAAGCGGAGGCGAACACGAGGCGCGCATCGGGCGCTCCTCCGATAGAGGATGTAGACGGACTGTCAGCCGCCAATTCCGGGGTGGAGAGTGCCATGAACCACAGGCGTCGCCGGACAGTTCTTCGTGACGCTTGTTTCTCCCAGGAGGCATTGGATGCCTTTAATACGGGAGATGTGTACCTCCGTGCCGCTCAAAATGGTCTAGCCAGAGCCACAGAGCAGTATGTAAAAGACATACGGGTGAGAAAAATTTGATGGTTATATATGTCAGTAGCCCCCGAGACTTGGAACAGTTAGAATAACTGATTTAAGGATCATTTGTTATGCAGGATCTTACAGAAAATAATACCCAACTGTCCCAGGAGCTGGAAGAGTGCAAAGCCCAACTTGAGGCCGCACTAGCCGCGGCGGGGGAGACCAAGGAGACCCCCTCTGGTAATATATGGTTCAAAAGATAGGTATTTTGTGAAGGGCGGCATGTGTGCAAATCTGACAATAACATCGCAGATGGCGCCGGAATGGATCCGGACAAGAAACAACTCTTGCTCCGGTTAAAGGCTGGCGAGAACGTGCTTACGAGGGTGAGGCAAGAGAAGAATAAGCTCCAAGATGCCAACACCCAGCTGGGCGAGGAACTAAAGGATGTTCGTGCTTAGCTGTCGGACTCCGTGAAGGAGAATCAGCGGCTTCGACGCGGCATTTTTAGTGTGTGCTTGAACGAACTTCGAAAAAGATTTCGGCGAGGAAGTCGATTGACAGAGTTATGTCTGTAGGTATGCTGACAGGTCAGCCTGCCGAGGAAATGCCCGGTTCTACGGGTGACCTTCTTCCCGAGCTCTTACAACTGCATGAACGAGTTCGGCAGGTAATGCAAGGCGTCGTCCAGGCCTTGTGGCCATCCGTCTCCATGCCCGAAGGCCTTGGATAGCTTGCAGAGAATCTGAAGGGAGCACAGCGGCGCTTCGATTATGGAAGATATCGGCCAGCCATCAAGGCGCCAGGCAGGCCTAGGCCATGGTGAAGACGCGGAACACGAAGGCCGGCCCAAACCACATGGCCGAGGTCGGACCTGTGGGGCCCGATGGGAAGGAGATCCCTGTGAGTTTATTGTACGGCCAGGTAGAGTTGGCCGCCAAATATTCCCAACAGAATATACCCAATCAAATTGACTATGTAATTTAAAATGACATATAAAATGCCTTCTAGCCGGATTGTAGATCGTTTGTCATGGCGGACCTTTTCGCTTCAACCTCGTCCGGAGTGTGTCCGAATACCCTCTCGGTTATGTAAGAACCAGGGCATGCGTGGAGACCAGGCGTAGGGGTCATTAGTGCTTGAACAGAAAAGTGCCCAACTAGTTATGTTATATTACATGGTTAGTAAGAAACATCTTCCAGGAAGAATAGTTCCGTTAGGGGTTCCTTTCCCTGGGGAGGCATGCCCTAAATTGCATGTCCGGACTGCGAAAAGAGCAGAAAAGCATCTGGGGGCGGATAGATAAACAAGTGGGAAATCATCTTTAGTTCACCGACCGAATATTCCCTTAAGAACGCTAGCTTTCGGCTTCACCCAGTCTGAGGTACACATCCGGCTGACCCAGCAGTAACAATCGCAGAGGTGCTCCCTTTACCGCCTAGCCGAACAATTTGGAACGTAGGGGTAAGCACAGGAGCCAGGCAACCCAGTTTGCCCAAAACATAAGTCATATCGATGCATATAATGGTGATAAAAAAGGTACATGCGGAGGCGTGACGCATCTGTTGGGCATGAGGCCCTGTATAAACAAGCTTCTGTTAAAGAAGCCCCCAGGCATGATGAGCGCGGAAAGCGCGTCAATTGTGTGCGAACAAGGCACGAATGAGCCCTTAAAGGCTGTAAGAGAAAAGGAGGGAGAAGTAGAGAAATATAAGATAGCTGATGTATGATAGATGGACAGAGGAAGGAGACGAACACAGAGTCAGGCGCTAGGCGTAGAATCTTCGGAGACGGGCTGCATTCCATGGGTTCGGCTCGAGTCGGTTATCCGATGCATCTCGCAGACGGTACGCTCCACCAGTGAGCACTTGGTCAATAATGAAGGGACCTTCCCATTTGGACTTGAGTTTGTCCTTTTTCTTGTCCTGCAGGCGTAGAACTAGTTCGCCAACATTGTAAGTTTTAGCCTGTACTTCTCTGCTTTGATATCTTCGAGCCTGCTATTGATAGAATGCTGAACGGGCTTTTGCCACATCACACTCCTCCAAGGTGTCCAAGTTGTCCTGTCGATCAAGTTCGGCTTCTCTTTCTTCGTACATGCGCACGCGAGGTGAGTCATGAATTATGTTGCAGGGCAGAACTGCCTCTGTGCCGTATACAATAAAGAATGGTGTGAATCCGGTTGTGCGATTCGGAGTGGTCCGCAGCCCCCAGAGTACGGAGTCGAGCTCCTCTACCCAGTGCGTGTTAGATTCCTTGAGGGACCGCACTAATCTGGGTTTGATGTCGCTAATTATTAGACCATTTGCTCGCTCGACTTGACCGTTAGTTTGTGGGTAATAGACTGAAGCGTAGTCGAGCTTGATGCCCATGTTTTTGCACCAGAGTTTGACCTTGTCGGTCGTAAAGTTCGTGCCGTTATCAGTAATGATGCTATGGGGGACGCCGTAACGGTGTACGACCCCTGATATGAAGTCTATCACTGGTCTGGATTTGGCCGTCTTAACAGGCTTGGCCTCTATCCATTTGGTGAATTTGTCCACCATGACCAGTACGTATTTTTGCTTGTGGGTTCCTCCTTTAAGGGGTCCAACCATGTCAAGCCCCCAGACCGTGAAGGGCCAGGTGGTGGGTATAGTTTGGAGGGCGGTGGGTGGCATATGGCTTTGGTTAGCAAAGAGTTGGCAACCGACACATCGTTGGACTAAGTCCTGAGCATCTGCCCGGGCCGTCGGCCAATAAAATCATGTACGGAAGGCCTTGCTTACAAGGGCACGGGCTGCAGCGTGGTGCCCACCGAGTCCGGCATGAATTCCAGCCAGAAGATTCCGCCCTTCCTCTTCGGAGATACACCTTTGAAGGACTCCGGTAGTGCTTTTCTTATAAAGCTCTCCTTCAAGGACTTTATAGGCTTTAGATCGCCGCACTATGCAGCATGCCTCGTTTTGGTCCTCGGGGAGTTCCTGCCTAGTTAGGTAGTCTAGGAATGGATCTGTCCACAGGGCAATGACTGCCATTATTACGTGGGCTAAGGATGTTACTTCGTTGGCATAGCCTCCCGTTGTGTCAGAATGCTCGGTGTGTTGCGGTGCGGTTGGGTCCCGGCTGTTATTTCCGAATTCCCCTTCCCATAATATGGATGGCTTGAATAGCCTTTCCAAGAAAATGTTGGGGGGGACTGCATCGCACTTTGCGCCGATGCGTGCCAAGACATATGTTGCCTGATTGTTTTCCCGGGCTATATGATGAAATTCGAGCCCCTTGAAGCGAACTGACATTTTTAGGAGGGCGTTGCGATAAGCTGCCATTTTTGGATCCTTGGCATCAAAGTCTCCATTTATTTGGGATATCGCAAGGTTCGAATCCCCACGCACCTCTAGGCGTTGGCTGCCCATGGAGACTGCCATCCGGAGACCATGTAGAAGGGCCTCATATTCGGTTGCGTTGTTGGAGTCCGTATACATTATCTGGAGTACGTATTGAACTGTATCTCCTGTTGGGGACGTCAGAATGACGCCATCCCCCAAACCAGCTAACATTTTGGAGCCACCGAAGTGCATGATCCAGTTGGAATATGTGTCGTACTCTTTAGGGAGTTCGACTTCAGTCCATTCGGCGACAAAGTCGGCCAAAACTTGCGACTTGATAGCTCGCCGTGGCTTATAGGTTATGTCGAACGGGAGGAGCTCAATGGCCCATTTGGCAATCCGGCCCGTCGCTTCGCGGTTGTTTATAATATCATTAAGAGGTACTTCGGAGGCTACTGTACTTTCGTACTATGGATGCCAAGTCGGCGAAGCGTGTAATTTCACGGCGACTTATGGCGTTGAGGATTTCGTTGTCCGTGCAATTATTGTGGAAGAATGAAATTGCATCCTCCTCGTGGCAGTCCTTTATCTTGTTCACAACCAGGAGGAATCTGGCCCAGTAATGGTGTACTGTTTCTGCGGGCTCTTGCCGAATTTGGGATAGATCCCTTATATTTGGGTGGGCGGGTGGAATTAAATCCAGAACCTCACCCAATCTGAGACTCGGGGGCCAAGGAGTTTCCGAACTTGGAAGCTTGGATTCTAGGATGTTGTCCAATGAATCTAGCCCCTGCCTGACTTTAGGTTCAGGGCTTGAGTGACATCCTCCCCTCCGCGGGTATCCGGCTTGGAGGGGTCGGGAATCCGGACATAACTAGTCCTTAAGATAGATGAAGACTTGCTGCATTGTTCTTCCACCACTGCGACGTGGTGGGTGACCTGGGGAGAGTTAATCTCTCTCGGATCGGGTTTATGCCCAATCTGATCGTAGTCTGTAGCGACTCCCAGGGCGGTGATGCGATCCAAGAGCTCGTTTAAGGAAGAGAGATCCATCGGATCTAAATGCTCGGCGAGTTCCGAGTTGATGTGGAGATTGCTTTCGATGACCCGAGAAGTCATCGTCGACATGGAGGCCGAACAGGCGGTCATAAGAAAACCGCCTAGCCGGAGAGTTTGGCCGATAGCCAAAGCTCCTTTAGCGACAGCACCGTCTTTAAAGACAGGATGAGGCATCCTTCCTAGTGGCAACGGCACAGCGGAACTCTCAATGAAAGCACCAATGTCGGTGTCAAAACCGGCGGATCTCGGGTAGGGGGTCCCGAACTGTGCGTCTAGGCGGATGGTAACAGGAGACAAGGGACACGATGTTTTTACCCAGGTTCTGGCCCTCTAGATGGAGGTAAAACCCTACTCCTGCTTGATTAATATTGATGATATGGGTAGTACAAGAGTAGATCTACCACGAGATCAGAGAGGCTAAACCCTAGAAGCTAGCCTATGGTATGATTATTGTTCGTCCTACGGACTAAAACCCTCCGGTTTATATAGACACCGGAGAGGGCTAGGGTTACACAGAGTCGGTTACAATGGGAGGAGATCTACATATCCGTATCGCCAAGCTTGCCTTCCACGCCAAGGAAAGTCCCATCCGGACACGGGACGAAGTATTCAATCTTGTATCTTCATAGTCCAGGAGTCCGGACAAAAGTCATAGTCTAGCCATCCGGACACCCCCTAATCCAGGACTCCCTCACTAGGGGATCATCGAGGAGGCCACGAGATAGGGGGGTGCACCCACCCCCCTGGGCGCACCCTACCCTCTCGTGGGCCCCTCGAGGCTCCCCCGACCAACTTCTTTTGCCTATATATTCCCTCATACCCTAAAACATCGAATATCAAGATAGATCGAGAGTTCCGCCGCCGCAAGCCTCTGTAGCCACCAGAAACCTCTCGGGAGCCCTTCCCGGCACCCTTCCGGAGGGGGGATCCTTCATCGGTGGCCATCTTCATCATCCCAGCGCTCTCCATGACAAGGAGGGAGTAGTTCACCCTCGGGGCTGAGGGTATGTACCAGTAGCTATGTGTTTGATCTCTCTTTCTCGTGTTCTCTCTCGTGTTCCCTCTATGGCACGATCTTGATGTAACCCGAGCTTTGCTATTATAGTTGGATCTTATGATGTTTCTCCCCCTCTACTCTCTTGTGATGAATTGAGTTTTCCCTTTGAAGTTATCTTATCGGATTGAGTCTTTTATGAGAACACTTGATGTATGTCTTGTCGTGCTTATCTGTGGTGACAATGGGATATCATGTGCCACTTAATGTATGTTTTGGTGACCAACTTGCGGGTTCCGCCCATGAACCTATGCATAGGGGTTGGCACACGTTCTTGACTCTCTGGTAGAGACTTTGGGACACTCTTTGAAGTACTTTGTGTTGGTTGAATAGATGAACCTGAGATTGTGTGATGCATATCGTATAATCATGCCCACGGATACTTGAGGTGACAATGGAGTATCTAGGTGGCATTAGGGTTTTGGTTGATTTGTGTCTTAAGGTGTTATTCTAGTACGAACTCTTGAATAGATTGATCCGAAAGAATAACTTTGAGGTGGTTTCGTACCCTACCATAATCTCTTGTTTGTTCTCCGCTATTAGTAGCTGTGGAGTGACTCTTTGTTGCATGTTGAGGGATTGTTATATGATCTATCTATGTTATTATTGTTGAGAGAACTTGCACTAGTGAAAGTATGAACCTTAGGCCTTGTTTCCTACCATTGCAATACCATTTACACTCACTTTTATCACTTGCTACCTTGCTGTTTTTATAATTTCAGATTACAAATACCTTTATCTACCATCCATATTGCACTTGTGTCACCATCTCTCCGCCGAACTAGTGCACCTATACAATTTGCCATTGTATTGGGTGTGTTGGGGACACAAGAGACTCTTTGTTATTTGGTTGCAGGGTTGTTTGAGAGAGACCATCTTCATCCTACGCCTCCTACGGATTGATAAACCTTAGGTCATCCACTTGAGGGAAATTTGCTACTGTCCTACAAACCTGTGCACTTGCAGGCCCAACAACGTCTACAAGAAGAAGGTTGTGTAGTAGACATCAATCACTAGAGAACCCAAAACAGTGAGTAATAGTCAATGAAACGCACCAGAATCGGCCCAAACTGTGAGTGTTGATGACCGACACGTAAGCGCACCTTGGGGTTCAACAACAACAGAAATCGCTTCGGGACCCCAAAACGATGAGTAATAGTCCATGAAACGGCTCAGAATTGGCCAAAACTATGAGTGTTGACGACGGACACATAAACGACCCCGGGGATCGTCAATCGTGGAAATCCCTCTTGGACCCGAAAACATTGAGTAATAGTGCACGAAACGGACTTGAATCGGCTAAAAATGTGAGTGTTGATGACCGTCACGTAAATGCACCACGGGGATCGTCAATCGTGGAAATCACTCCGGGACTCCAAAGCAGTGAGTAATAGTCCATGAAACGGGCTAGAATCGTCCAATACTACGAGTGTCGATGACCGACACGCAAGCGAAACTTGGGGTTCAAGAACTATGGAAATCGCTTCGGGACCCCAAAACAGCGAGTAATAGTCCACGAAAAGGGTCAGAATTAGCCAAAACTGTGAGTGTTGACGACGGACACGTAAATGCACCCCGGGGATCGTCAATCATGGGAATCGCTATGGGGCCCCAAAACGTTGAGTAATAGTGCACGAAACGGACTAGAATCGGCCAAAATTGTGAGTGTTGACGACCGACACGTAAAGCAACTTGGAGTTTGTCAATTGTGCAAATCACATCGGGGCCCCAAAACAAAGTAATAATCAACGAAACGGGCCAGAATCGACCCAAACTGCGAGTCTTCACTACCAACACGTAAGCACACCTTGGGGTTCGATAACCATGGAATTCGCTTTGGGACCACAAAACAGTGAATATTAGTCCACGAAACGGGTCAGAATCGACAAAACCGCGAGTGTTGATGACCGACACGTAAACGCACCCCGGGGTTCGTTAATCGTGGAAATCACTCCAGGACCCCAAAACAGTGAGTAATAGTCCACGAAACAGGCTAGAATCGGCCAAAACGGTGAGTGTTGATGACCGACACGTAAACGAACCCCGAGGTTCGTAAATCGTGGAAATCACTCATGACCACAAAACAGTGAGTAATAGTCCATGAAACGGGCCAGGATCGGCCAAAACTGTGAGTGTTGATGACCGACACGTAAGCACACCTTGGGGTTCAACAACTATGGAAGTCGCTTCGGGTCCCCAAAACGGTGAGTAATAGTCCATGAAACAGGTCAGAATTGGTCAAAACTGTGAGTGTTGACGACGGACACGTAAGCGCAACCCGGGGATCGTCAATCGTGGAAATCGCTCTGGGACCCCAAAACGGTGAGTAATAGTGCACGAAACGGACCAGAATTGGCCAAAATTGTGAGTGTTGATGACCGACACATAAATGCACCTCGGGGTTCATCAATCGTGGAAATCACTCCGGGACCCCAAAGAAATGGGCCAGAATCAGCCCAAATTGTGATTGTTGATGACCTACACGTAAGCACCTTGGGGTTTGACAACCATTGAAATCACTTTGGGACCCATAACGGTGAGTAATGGTCCATGAAATGGGTCAGAATCGACAAAAACCACGAGTGTTGGTGACCGACACGTAAATGCACATCGGGGTTTGTCAATCGTGGAAATCACTCCGGGACCCAAAAACAGTGAGTAATAGTCCAAGAAACGGATAGAATCGGCCAAAATTCTAAGTGTTGATGACCGACACGTAAACGCACCCCGGGGTTCGTTAATCATTGAAATCACTCCGGGACCACAAAAGAGTGAGTAATATTCAATGAAATGGGCTAGAATCGGCCCAAACTATGAGTGTTGATGACCAACACGTAAACGCACCTTGGGGTTCGTTAATCGTGGAAATCACTAGGGACCCCAAAATAGTGAGTAATAGTCCATGAAATGGGCCAGAATTGGCCAAAACTGTGAGTGCTGATGACCGACACGTAAGCGCACCTTGGGGTTCAACAACTATGGAAATCGCTTCGGGACCCAAAATCGGTGAGTAATAGTCCACGAAATGGGTCAGTATTGGCCAAAACTGTGGTTGTTGACGACGGACACCTAAATGCATCTCGGGGATCGTCAATCGTGGAAATCGCTGTGAGACCCCAAAACGGAGAGTAATAGTGCATGAAACGGACCTGAATCGGCCAAAATTGTGAGTGATGATGACCGACACGTAAACGCACCCCGGGGTTCGTTAATCGTGGAAATCACTCCGGGGCCACAAAACAGTGAGTAATATTTCACGACATGGGCCAGAATCAGCCAAAACTATGAGTGTTGATGACCAACACATAAAAGTACCTCGGGGTTCGTTAATCTTGGAAATCACTCGGGAACCCAAAACAGTGAGTAATAGTCAATGAAACGCACCAGAATCGGCCAAAACTGTGAGTGTTGATCACCAACACGTAAGCGCACCTTAGGGTTAAACAACTATGGAAATCGCTTTAGGACCCCAAAATGTGAGTAATAGTCCACGAAACGGGTCAGAATTGGCCAAAACTGTGAGTGTTGACGACGGACACGTAAACGCACCCCAGGGATCGTCAATTATGGAAATCGCTCTGGGACCCCAAAACGGTGAGTAATAGTGCACGAAACGAACCAGAATTGGCCAAAATTCTGAGTGTTGATGACCGACACGTAAATGCACCTCAGGGTTCGTCAATCATGGAAATCACTCCGGGACCCCAAAAATGAGTTATAGTCCAAGAAATGGGCCAGAATAGGCCCAAACTGTGATTTTTGATGACCGACACGTCAGCACCTTCGGGTTTGACAACCATGGAAATCGCTTTGGGTCCCCAAAACGGTGAGTAATAGTCCATGAAATTGGTCAGAATCGACAAAAACCGAGAGTGTTGATGACCGATACGTAAACGCACAACGGGGTTTGTCAATCGTGCAAATCACTCCGGGACCCCAAAACAGCAAGTAATAGTCCAAGAAACGGGCCAGAATCGACCAAAACTGTGATTGTTGATGACCGGCACATAAACGCACCCCGGTGTTCGTCAATCGTGGAAATAGCTTTGGGACCCCAAAACTGAGTAATAGTCCACAAAACGGGTCAGAATTGGCCAAAACTTTGAGTGTTGACGACGGACACGTAAACGCACCCCGAGGATCGTCAATCATGGAAATCGCTCTGGAAACCCAAAACACTGAGTAATAGTGCATGAAACGGACCATAATCAGCCAAAATTGTGAGTGTTGATGACCGAAATGTAAACGCACCCCGGAGTTCATCAATCATGGAAATCACTTCGGGACCCCTAAATTGGGAGTAGTAGTCCACGAAACGGGCTAGAATTGGCCCAAACTGCGAGTGTTGATGACTGACACGTAAACGCACCCCAGGGTTCATTAATCGTGGAAATCACTTGGCACCACAAAACAGTGAGTAATAGTCCATGAAACAGTCCAGAATCGGCCAAAACTGTGTGCTGATGACCGACACGTAAGCGCACCTTGGGTTCAACAACTATGGAAATCACTTCAGAACCCCAAAACGGTGAGTAATAGTCCATGAAACACGTCAGAATTGGCCAAATCCGTGAGTGTTGACGACGGACACGTAAACGCACCCCAGGGCCGTCAATCGTGGAAATCGCTATGGGACCCCAAAACAGTGAGTAATTGTGCACGAAACGGACTAGAATTGGCCAAAATAGTGAGTGTTGATGACCGACACGTAAATGCACCTCGGGGTTCGTCAATCGTGGAAATCACTCCGGGACCCCAAAACTGAGTAATAGTCCAAGAAACAGGCCAGAATCGACCCAAACTGTGATTGTTGATGACTGACACATAAGCACCTTGGGGTTTGACAACTATTGAAATCACTTTCGGACCCCAAAACGCTGAGTTATATTCCATGAAATGGGTCAGAATCGACAAAAACCGCGAGTGCTGGTGACCGACACGTAAATGCACATCGGGGTTTGCCAATCGTGGAAATCACTCCTGGAACCCAAAACAGTGAGTAATTGTCCAAGAAACAGGCAGTCGGCCAAAATTGTGAGTGTTGATGACTAACACGTAAACGCACCCCGGGTTCGTTAATCATGGAAATCACTCCGGGACCACAAAATAGTGAGTAATATTCCTTGAAATGGGCTACGATCGGCCAAAACTATGAGTGTTAATGACCAACACGTAAAGCACCTCGGGGTTCGTTAATCGTGGAAATAACTCGGGACCCCTAAACAGTGAGTAATAGTCCATGAAACGGGCCAGCATCGTCCAAAACTATGAGTGTTGATGACCGACACGTAAGCGCACCTTGGGGTTGAACAATTATGGAAATCACTTCGGGACCCCAAAGCGGTGAGTAATAGTCCATGAAACAAGTCAGAATTGGCCAAAACTGCGAGTGTTAACGACAGACACGTAAACGCACCCTGGGGGTCGTCAATCGTGGAAATCACTAAGGAACCCCAAAATGGTGAGTAACAGTGCACGAAGCGGACCAGAATTGGCCAAAATTGTGAGTGTTGATGACCGACACGTAAACGCACCTCGGGGTTCATCAATCGTGGAAATCACTCTGGGAATCCAAAACTGAGTAATAGTCCAAGAAACAAGCCAGAATCGGCCCAAACTGTGATTGTGATGACCGACAAGTAAGCACCTTGGGGTTCGACAACCATGGAAATCATTTTGGGACCCCAAAACAGTGAGTGATAGTCACGTACCATGAAATGTGTCAGAATCAACAAAAACCGAGAGTGTTGATGACCGACATGTAAACGCTCCACGGGGTTCGTCAAACGTGGAAATCACTGCGGGACCCCAAAGCAGTGAGTAATAGTCCAAGAAACGGACCAGAATTGGCCAAACTGTGATTGTTGATGACCGGCACATAAACGCACCCCCGGTGTTTGTCAATCCGGGAAATAGCTTCGGGACCCCAAAACTGAGTAATAGTCCACAAAATGGGTCAGAATTGGCCATAACTGTGAGGGTTGACGACGGACATGTAAACGCACCCCGATGATCGTCAATCATGGAAATCGCTCTAGAAACCGAAAACACTGAGTAATGGTGCACTAAACGGACCATAATCGGCCAAAATTGATGACCGACACGTAAACGCACCCCGGAGTTCGTCAATCGTGGAAATCACTTTGGGACCCCAAAACTGAGTAATATTCCAACAAACGAGCCTGAATCGGCCCAAACTGCAAGTCTTGATGACCAACATGTAAGCACATCTTGGGGTTTGACAACCATGGAAATTGCTTTGGGACCACAAAACGGTGAGTAATAGTCCATGAAATGGGCTAGAATCGGTCAAAACTGCGAGTGTTGATGACCGACACGTAAATGCACCCCGGGGTTCCTTAATCATGGAAATCGCTCCAAGACCACAAAACAATGATTAATATTCAATGAAATAGGCCAGAATCGGCCAAAACTATTACTGTTGATGACCGACACGTAAACGCACCTCGAGGTTCGTTAATCGTGGAAATCACTCGGGACCCCAAAGCAGTTAGTAATAGTCCATGAAACAGGCCAGAATCGGCCAAAACTGTGAGTGTTGATGACCGACAGGTAAGCGCACCTTGGGGTTCAACAACTATGGAAATCGCTTCGGGACCAAAAAACGGTGAGTAATACTCCATGAAACGGGTCAGAATTGGCCAAAACTGTGATTGTTGACGACGGACACGTAAACACACCCCGAGGATCGTCAATCATGGAAATCACGAAACGGACCCCAAATAAGTGAGTAATAGTGCACGAAACGGACCTGAATCGGCCAAATTTGTGAGTGTTGATGGCCGACACGTAAACACACCCCGGGGTTCGTCAATCGTGGGAATCTCTCCGGGACCCCAAAATAGTGAGTAATAGTCCACGAAACGGGTCAGAATTGGCCAAAACTGTGAGTGTTGACAACGGACACATAAACGCACCCTGAGGATCGTCAATCATGGAAATCGCTCTGGAACCCCAAAACACTAAGTAATAGTTCACGAAATGGACAAGAATCGGCCAACATTGTGAGTGTTGATGACCGTCACGTAATCGCACCTTGGGGTTCAACAACTATGGAAATCGCTTCGGGACCCAAGATTGTGAGTGTTGACGACGGACACGTAAACGCATCCCCGGGATCGTCAATCGTGGAAATCGCTCTGGGACCCAAAAACGCTTTGTAATAGTGCACGAAATGGACCTGAATCGGCTAAAATTGTGAGTGTTGATGACCGACACGTAAACGCACCCCGTGGTTCGTCAATCGTGGAAATCACTCCGGGGCCCCAAAACAGTGAGTAATAGTCCATGAAACGGGCCAGAATCGGCCAAAATTGCGAGAGTCAACGACCGACACGTAAGTGCACCTTGGGGTTCAACAACTATGGAAATCGGTCCGGGACCCCAAAACAGTGAGTAATAGTCCATGAAAATGGTCAGAATTGGCCAAAACTGTGTGTGTTGACGACGGACACGTAAATGCACCCCGGGGATCGTCAATCATGGAAATTGCTATGGGACCCCAAAACGCTGAGTAATAGTGCACGAAACAGACCAAAATCGACCAAAATTGTGAGTGTTGATGACTGACACGTAAACGCACCCCGGAGTTCGTCAATCGCGGAAATCACAACGGGCCCCTAAACAGAGTAATAATCCAAGAAACGGGCCAGAATCGGCACAAACTACAAGTCTTGACCAACACGTAAACACAACTTGGGGTTCGACCACCATGGAATTCACTTTGGGACCAGAAAAACAATGAGTAATAGTCCACAAAACGGGTTAGAATCGATAAAACCGCGAGTGTTGATGACCGACACGTAAACGCACCCCGGGGTTCGATGATCGTGGAAATCACTCCAGGACCCCAAAACATTAAGTAATAGTCCACAAAGCATCTAGAATCGGCCAAAACTGTGAGTGCTGATGACCGACATGTAAACGCACCCTAGGGTTCGTTAATATTGGAAATCACTCAGGACCACAAAACAGTGAGTAATAGTCCGTGAAACGGGCCGGAATTGGCCAAAACTATGATTGTTCATGACCGACACGTTAGCGGACCTTGGGGTTTGACAGCTATGGAAATCGCTTCAGGACCCAAAAACGGTGAGTAATAGTCCACGAAACGGGTCAGAGTTTACAAAACTGTGAGTGTTGACGACAGACACATAAATGCATCCCGGGGATTGTCAATTGTGGAAATCGCTCAAGGGCCCCAAAACAGTTAGTAATAGTGCACGAACGGACCTGAATCGGCCAAAATTGTGAGTGTTGATGACCGACACGTAAATGCACCCCGGGGTTCCTTAATCATGGAAATCGCTCCAGGACCACAAAACAATGATTAATATTCAATGAAATAGGCCAGAATCGGCCAAAACTATTACTGTTGATGACCGACACGTAAACGCACCTCGAGGTTCGTTAATCGTGGAAATCACTCGGGACCCCAAAGCAGTTAGTAATAGTCCATGAAACAGGCCAGAATCGGCCAAAACTGTGAGTGTTGATGACCGACAGGTAAGCGCACCTTGGGGTTCAACAACTATGGAAATCGCTTCGGGACCAAAAAACGGTGAGTAATACTCCATGAAACGGGTCAGAATTGGCCAAAACTGTGATTGTTGACGACGGACACGTAAACACACCCCGAGGATCGTCAATCATGGAAATCACGAAACGGACCCCAAATAAGTGAGTAATAGTGCACGAAACGGACCTGAATCGGCCAAATTTGTGAGTGTTGATGGCCGACACGTAAACACACCCCGGGGTTCGTCAATCGTGGGAATCTCTCCGGGACCCCAAAATAGTGAGTAATAGTCCACGAAACGGGTCAGAATTGGCCAAAACTGTGAGTGTTGACAACGGACACATAAACGCACCCTGAGGATCGTCAATCATGGAAATCGCTCTGGAACCCCAAAACACTAAGTAATAGTTCATGAAATGGACAAGAATCGGCCAACATTGTGAGTGTTGATGACCGTCACGTAATCGCACCTTGGGGTTCAAAAACTATGGAAATCGCTTCGGGACCCAAGATTGTGAGTGTTGACGACGGACACGTAAACGCATCCCCGGGATCGTCAATCGTGGAAATCGCTCTGGGACCCAAAAACGCTTTGTAATAGTGCACGAAATGGACCTGAATCGGCTAAAATTGTGAGTGTTGATGACCGACACGTAAACGCACCCCGTGGTTCGTCAATCGTGGAAATCACTCCGGGGCCCCAAAACAGTGAGTAATAGTCCATGAAACGGGCCAGAATCGGCCAAAATTGCGAGAGTCAACGACCGACACGTAAGTGCACCTTAGGGTTCAACAACTATGGAAATCGGTCCGGGACCCCAAAACAGTGAGTAATAGTCCATGAAAATGGTCAGAATTGGCCAAAACTGTGTGTGTTGACGACGGACACGTAAATGCACCCCGGGGATCGTCAATCATGGAAATTGCTATGGGACCCCGAAACGCTGAGTAATAGTGCATGAAACAGGCCAAAATCGACCAAAATTGTGAGTGTTGATGACTGACACGTAAACGCACCCCGGAGTTCGTCAATCGCGGAAATCACAACGGGCCCCTAAACAGAGTAATAATCCAAGAAACGGGCCAGAATCGGCACAAACTACAAGTCTTGACCAACACGTAAACACAACTTGGGGTTCGACCACCATGGAATTCACTTTGGGACCAGAAAAACAATGAGTAATAGTCCACAAAACGGGTTAGAATCGATAAAACCGCGAGTGTTGATGACCGACACGTAAACGCACCCCGGGGTTCGATGATCGTGGAAATCACTCCAGGACCCCAAAACATTAAGTAATAGTCCACAAAGCATCTAGAATCGGCCAAAACTGTGAGTGCTGATGACCGACATGTAAACGCACCCTAGGGTTCGTTAATATTGGAAATCACTCAGGACCACAAAACAGTGAGTAATAGTCCGTGAAACGGGCCGGAATTGGCCAAAACTATGATTGTTCATGACCGACACGTTAGCGGACCTTGGGGTTTGACAGCTATGGAAATCGCTTCAGGACCCAAAAACGGTGAGTAATAGTCCACGAAACGGGTCAGAATTTGCAAAACTGTGAGTGTTGACGACAGACACATAAATGCATCCCGGGGATTGTCAATTGTGGAAATCGCTCAAGGGCCCCAAAACAGTTAGTAATAGTGCACGAACGGACCTGAATCGGCCAAAATTGTGAGTGTTGATGACCGACATGTAAACATACCTCGGGGTTCGTCAATCGTGGAAATCACTCTGGGACCCCAAAACAGTGAGTAAAAGTCCACAAAACGGGTTAGAATTGACCAAAATTGTGAGTGTTGACGACGACACGTAAATGCACCCCGAGGATTGTCAATCATGGAAATCGCTCTAGAACCCCAAAACACTAAGTAATAGTGCACGAAACGGACCAGAATCGGCCAAAATTGTGAGCGTTGATGACCGACACGTAAACGCACCCCGGAGTTCGTCAATCGTGGAAATCACTTCAGGACCCCAAAATAGTGAGTAATACTGCACGAAACGGACCTGAATCAGCCCAAATTGTGAGTATTGATGACCGACACGGAAACGCACCCTAAAGTTCATTAATCGTGGAAATCACTCTGGGGCCACAAAATAATGTGTAATATTCCACGAAATGGGCCAAAATCAACCAAAACTATGAGTGTTGATGACCGACACGTAAATGCACCTCAGTGTTCGTTAATTCTAGATATCACTCGGGAACTCGAAATAGTGAGTAATAGTCCATGAAACACACTAGAATCGGCCAAAACTGTGAGTATGGATGACTGACATGTAAGCGCACCTTGGGGTTCAACAACTATAGAATTTGCTTCGGCACCCCAAGACGGTGAGTAATAGTCCACGAAACGGGTCAGAATTGGCCAAAACTATCAGTGTTGACGACGGACACGTAAACGCTCCTCGGGGATCGTCAGTCATGGAAATCGCTCTGGGACCCGAAAACGCTGAGTAATAGTGCACGAAATGAACTTGAATCGGCTAAAATGTGAGTGTTGATGACCGTCACATAAATGCGCCCCGGGGTTTGCCAATCGTGAAAATCACTCCAGGACCCCAAAACAGTGAGTAATAGTCCATGAAACGGCCCAGAATCGGCCAATACTGTGAGTGTCGATGACCGACACGTAAGCGCACCTTGGGGTTCAAAACCTATGGAAATCGCTTCGGGACCCCAAAACGGTGAGTAAGTCCACGAGAAGGGTCAGAATTGGCCAAAACTGTGACTGTTGACGATGGACACATAAACGCGCCCCAGGGATCGTCAATCATGAAAATCACTATGGGACCCCAAAACATCGAGTAATAGTGCACGAAACGGACCAGAATCGGCCAAAATTGTGAGTCTTGACGACCGACACGTAAACGCACCCCGGAGCTTGTCAATCGTGCAAATCACATTGGGACCCCAAAATAGTGTAATAATCCAACAAATGAGCCAGAATCGGCCCAAACTGCGAGTCCTGACTACCAACACGTAAGCACACCTTGGGGTTCGACAACCATGGAAATCGGTTTGGTATCGCAAAACAGTGAGTAATAGTCCACGAAACGGGTCAGAATCAACAAAACCGCGAGTGTTGATGACCAACACGTAAACGCTCCCTGGGGTACGTTAATCGTGGAAATCACTCCAGGACCCCGAAACAGTGAGTAATAGTCCATGAAGCGGGCCAGAATCGGGCAAAACTGTGAGTGTTGATGACCGACACGTAAGTGCACCTTGGGGTTCAACAACTATAGAAATTGCTTAGGGACCCCAAAACGGTGAGTAATAGTCCACGAAACAGGTCAGAATTGGCCAAAACTATGATTGTTGACGATGGACACGTAAACGCACCCCGGGGATCGTCAATCGTGGAAATCGCTCTCGGACCCCAAACGGTGAGTAATAGTGCTCGAAACGGACCAGAATTGGCCAAAATTGTGAGTGTTGATGACCGACACGTAAACACACCTTCGGGTTCGTCCATCGTGGAAATCACTCCAGGACCCCAAAATTGAGTAATTGTCCAAGAAACGGGCCAGAATCGGCCCAAACTGTGATTGGTGATGACCGACACATAAGCACCTTGGGTTTGACAACCATTGAAATCGCTTTGGGACACCAAAACGGTGAGTAATAGTCCATGAAATGGGTCAGACTCGACAAAAACCGCGAGTGTTGGTGACCGACACGTAAACGCACACCGGGGTTTGTCAATCGTGGAAATCACTCCGGGACCCCAAAACAGTGAGTAATAGTCCAAGAAACGGCCAGAATCGGCAAAACTGCAAGTGTCGATGACCGACACATAAGCGCACCTTGTGGTTCAACAACCATGGAAATCGCTTTGGGAACCCAAAATGGTGAGTAATAGTCCATGAAACGGGTCAGAATCGACAAAACCCGCGAGTCTTGATGACTGACATGTAAACGCACATCGGGGTTCGTCAATCATGGAAATCACTCCGGGGCCCCAAAATAGTGAGTAATAGTCCATATACGGGCCAGAATCGGCCCAAACTGCTTCTCTTGATAACCAACACGTAACACACCTTGGGGTTCAACAACAATGGAAATCGCTTTGGGACCACAAAACGATGAGTAATAGTCCATGAAACGGGAAACGGGCCAGAATCGACAAAAACCGCGAGTGTTGATGACCACACGTAAAGGCACCCCGGGGTTCGTTAATCATGGAAATCACTCCGGGACCCCAAAACAGTGAGTGTCCATGAAACGGGTCTGAATTGGCCCAAACCATGAGTGTTGACGATGGACACGTAAACGCACCCCGAGGATCGTTAATCATGGAAATCACTTTGGAACCCCAAAGCATTGAGTAATAGTGCATGAAACGGACCAGAATCGTCCAAAATTGTGAGTGTTGATGACCGACACATAAACGCACCCCGGAGTTCGTCAATTGTAGAAATCACTTCGGGACCCCAAAACTGAGTAATAGTCCAAGAAACAAGCCAGAATCGGCCCAAACTGCGAGTCTTCACGACCAACACGTAAGCACACCTTGGGGTTCGACAACCATGGAAATTGCTTTGGGACCACAAAACGGGCCAGAATCAACCAAAACCGCGATTGTTGATGACCGACATGTAAACGCACCTCGGGGTTCGTTAATCGTGGAAATCACTCTGGGACCACAAAACAGTGAGTAATATTCCACGAAATGGGCCAGAATCGGCCAAAACTATGAGTGTTGATGACCAACCCTTAAACACACCTCAGGGTTCGTTAATTGGGGAAATCACTCGGGACACCAAAACAGTGAATAATAGTCCATGAAACGGGCCAGAATCAGCCAAAACTGTGAGTGTTGATGACCGACACGTAAGCGCACCCTGGGGGTCAACAACTATGGAAATCGCTTCGGGACCCAAAAACAGTTAGTAATAGTCCATGAAACGGGTCAGAATTGCCGAAAATTGTGAGTGTTAACAACGGACACGTAAACGCACCCCGGGGATCGTCAATCATGAAAATCGCTCTGGGACCCCAAAACGGTGAGTAATAGTGCACGAAACGGACCAAAATCGGCCAAAATTGTAAGTGTTGATGACCGACATGTAAACGCACCCCGGAGTTCGTCAATCGTGGAAATCACGTCAGGACCCCAAAACTGAGTAATTGTCCAATAAACGAGCCAGACTCGGCCCAAATTGCGAGTCTTGACGACCAACACGTATGCATACCTTGGGGGTTCGACAACCATGGAATTGCTTTGGTACCACAAAACAATGAGTAATAGTCCACAAAACGGGTCAGAATCGACAAAACCGCGAGTGTTGATGATCGACACGTAAACACACCCCTGGGTTCATTAGTCGTGGAAATCACTCCCGGACCCCAAAACAGTGAGTAATAGTCCATGAAACGGGCCAGAATCGGCCAAAACTGTGAGTGTTGATGACCGACACATAAATGCACCCCGAGGTTCGTTAATCGGGGAAATCACTCAGGACCCCAAAACAGTGAGTAATAGTCCACGAAACGGGCCAAAATTGGCCAAAACTGTGAGTGGTTATGACCGACACGTAAGCGCACCTTGCGGTTCGACAACTATGGAAATTCCTTCGGGACCCCAAAACGGTGAGTAATAGTCCATGAAACAGGTCAGAATTGGCCAAAAGTGTGAGTGTTGACGACAAACACGTAAACACACCCGGGGGATTGTCAATCGTGGAAATCGCTCTGGACCCCAAAACGGTGAGTAATAGTGCACGAAACGGACCAGAATCGGCTAAAATTGTGAGTGTTGATGACCGACACGTAAACGCACCTCGGGGTTTGACGACCATTGATATCGCTTTGGGACCCCAAAACGGTGAGTAATACACCACGAAATGGGTCAGAATCGACAAAAACTGTGAGTGTTGATGAACGACACGTAAGTGCACCTTGGGGTTCAACAACTATGGAAATCACTCCCGGACCCCAAAACAATGAGTAATAGTCCAAGAAACAGGCCAGAATCGGCCAAAACTACGAGTGTTGATGACCGACATGTAAGCACACCATGGGGTTCAACAACTATGGAAATCACTTCAGGACCCCGAAACAATGAGTAATAGTCCAAGAAACGGGCCAGAATTGGCTAAAACTACGATTGTTGATGACCGACAAGTAAGCGCACCTTGGGGTGCAACAACCATGGAAGTCATTTTGGGACCCCAAAACGGTGAGTAGTAGTCCACAAAACGGGTCAGAATCGACAAAACCGCGAGTGTTGACGACCGACACGTAAACGCACCCCGGGGTTCATCAATCATGGAAATAGCTTCGGAACCCCAAAAGTGAGTAATAGTCCAAGAAACGGGCCAGAATCGGCCAAAACTGTGATTGTTGATGACCGACTTGTAAGCGCACCTTGGGGTTCAACAACAATGGACATTGCTTTGGGACCCCAAAACGGTGAGTAATAGTCCACAAAACGGGCCAGAATCGGCAAAAATTGTGAGTATTGACGACGAACATGTAAACGCACCCCGGGGATCAATAATCGTGGAAATCGCTATGGGACCCTAAAACGGTGAGTAATAGACCATGAAAGAGCCTAGATGGACAAAACTAGGATTGTTGATGAGCGAGACGAAAACGCATCACGGGATTCGTCAGGCGTGGAAATCGCCCCGGGACCCCAGAATCGGCCAAAATTGAGTGTGTTGACGACGGACATGTAAACGCATCCCGGGGATCATCAATCATGGAAATCGCTCTAGGACCCCAAAATAGTGAGTAATAGTCCATGAAAGAGATCGGAATAAAAAAAGAGGATTATTGATGAATGGCACATAAGCGCACCTTGGGGTTCGTCAATCGTGGAAATCGCTCCAGGACCCCAAACCTGAGTAATAGTCCAAGAAACGGGCCAGAATCAGCCTAAACTGTGATTGTTGATGACCGGCATGTAAGCGCACCTTGGGGTTCAACAACCATTTAAATCGCTTTGGGATCCCAAAATGCTGAGTAATAGTCCATGAAACGGGTCAGAATCGACAAAACCTTTGAGTCTTGATGACTGACATGTAAACGCACATCTGGGTTCGTCAATCATGGGGACCCCAAAACAGTGAGTAATTGTCCATATACGGGCCAGAATCGGCCCAAATTGCTTGCCTTGACGACCAGCACGTTACACACCTTAGGGTTCGACAACAATGGAAACCGCTTTGGGACCACAAAACCGTGAGTAATAGTCCATGAAACGGGTCAAAATCGACAAAAAACGCGAGTGTTGATGACCGACACATAAATGCACCCTGGGTTCGTTAATCGTGGAAATCACTCCGGGACCACAAAACAGTGAGTAATAGTCCAACAAACGGGCTAGAATCGGCCAAAACTGTGAGTGTTGATGACCGACACATAAGCGCACCTTGGGGTTCAATAACTACGGAAATCGCTTTGGGACCCCAAAAAGGTGAGTAATAGTCCATGAAACGAGTCAGAATTGGCCAAAACTATGACAGTTGACGACGAACACGTAAATGCATCCCGGGGATCGTCAATCATGGAAATGCTCTGGGACCCCAAAATGGTGAGTAATAGTGCACGAAATGGACAAGAATCTACCAAAATTGTGAGTGTTGATGACCGACACGTAAACGCACCCCGGGGTTCGTTAATCGTGGAAAACACTCCGGGACCCCAGAACAGTGAGTAATAGTCCATGAGACGGGTCAGAATTGGCCAATACTGTGAGTGTTGACGACGGATACATAAACGCACCCCGAGGATCGTCAATCATGGAAATCGCTCTGGAACCCCAAAACACTGAGTAATAGTGCATGAAACGGACCAGAATCGGCCAAAATTGTGAGAGTTGATGACTGACACGTAAACGCACCCTAGAGTTCATCAATCGTGGAAATCACTTCGGGACCCCAAACTTAGTAATAGTCCAAGAAAGAGCCAGAATCAGCCCAAACTACGAGTCTTTACGACCAACACGTAAGCACAACTTGGGGTTTGACAACCATGGAAATCGCTTTGGGACCATAAAACAGTGAGTAATAGTCCACGAAACAGGCAAGAATCGGCCAAAACCGCAAGTGTTGATGACCGACACGTAAACGCACACCGGGGTTTGTTAATCATAGAAATCACTCCAGGACCCCAAAGCAGTTAGTAATAGACCACGAAACGGGCCAAAATCATCCAAAACTTGGTGAGCATGGGCATTAAGGAGGAATTCAAGCAATATGTTCACAATGCCGATCTTGGTCCCTACATTTCGAATAAGTGCGACCAACGCCTCATCCTCCCTGGATCATTTGTCAAAGGATTTAAATTCCTACCCCGTGAGTCTAGGGTGTCATTTGAACTATATGAAAATCCATTTACCATTTCTCTAGAAAGGTTCGCTCACATCTGCAAAATCCCATTCTAGGGTTCGCTTGATGAGCCACCGAGGTCTGAGTTTTAAATATTTTTGACTAGTCTTTGATATGGTGAAACTAGGGGAGTAACGCAAGGTAGAATAAAGAGTGTTCATTTTCCTTGTATTCAGTACTTCGCATTATTTAATGGAAAATGTATTGTAGGCAAGCAAGATTGTAGTACACTTTGCGCTCCCAATCTGAGCCTCATAGACACCACTCTCTACGGTGATAGAAGTTATAATCTTGGAGCGATTGTTGCACATAGGTTGCAGCACAACGCTGGTTGCGGATATTTTTATGGTGGTATTTATGCCACACGCTTAGCGAGAGTGCTGGGTGTTTATTTTCAGAGTCCACACTTTTCATTCCAGTTGTCGGAGTCCACACTTTTTCGTTGTATCATCCATGTTAAATTTATTTTCTCGCTTTCTTCTTGTGTGTTTGAAAAACTTTGAGAAAATCCAAAAATATGTTTCTTGCTTCTTTTTTTCTTCCTAGTTTAAACTGAAGTAGCACTAGAAAGAAAACCCAAAAAGATTTCCTTGTTCTTCTTTTACTGTTTGGGAGCTTTCCCATGTAAATAGTTTTTATCGTTTTTGCTTTTCTCTTTTCATTTGCTTGTTTACAAAAGAACAAAAACTCCAAAAATATTTCAGTGTGTTTCTCTGAATTTCTTTTCTTTTTATTGAGTCATACCGAGGAGAAGACCACGATGAAAATGTTGAGTGGCTCTCATTTGCATTATTGTTGATCTAACAAAGAGCCCATATTACCTTGTCTTCTCTTTTTGAATAAAACATTTGCAGATTCCAGCTTAGTCCACGGCACTCTTGCACTATTATTATTTTCAAATTGTTCGGTCGTGCGAGTGAAAGGCAATAATGACGATATTCGATGAACTACCCATGGCAGAGAGAAACGGGTATGAACTCGACTTGTTCTATCTTTGTAAATATGTTTAACCTAGTATCCATGATTCAGCCTATTATGATCAAACATGTTTGCAATGACAATTAGAGATTATAGTTTCTCATGCCATGCATAATTAGCTAGGAGTGGATAATGATTTATCTTGGATGTCAACATTGTGTTAAAATGATGGTGATGTAGTATGATGATATGGTATCCTCCTCTGAATGTTCGAGTGGCTTGACATGGTGCATGTTCATGCATGTAGTTGAATCAAAACCAACATAGCCTCTATGATATTTATGTTCGTGGTGTTCATATCCTACTCATGCTAGTATCCAATGTTACTTATGCATAATTCATGTTCATGACCGTTGTTGCTCTCTAGTTGACCGTTTCTGAAATTATTTGCTAGCATTCGCCTGTACTAAGTGAGAACTCTCCTTGTACATCAAAAACCTGAAACCCAAGTTATTCCAGATGAGTCCACCATACCTACCTATATGCGGTATTACCATGTCGTCCCAAGTAAATTTGCATGTGCCACCTCTAAAAACTTCACATAAATATCCTTTTTGTGTGCCTGGATTGTTCATAGAGCGACAGGAGGTAGTCTATATCTTCCATGCTAAGTGGGTTATTCTCAGGTTGGGTGTTTATTCACTCACCATTGCACGAGAAAAGAGCGGTAATAGGGATTCCTAGTCCCAAATTGCAAAAGGAACTTATCAATAATCAAACAAAAACTCCTATGGAGAAAAAATCTTTACTTTACCACATGGGAACCGCTACTAATTTGTTTAGCATGGGAGATATTGATAACTGGTAGTCGCAAAGTAAACAAGAAAGGTGCATGTCTCAAAATTTCATTTACCTCTGTTTTAAAAACTCGAGCTCTGGCACCTCTGCAAATCACTGCTTCCATCCACGAAGGAACTATCTATTTACTTTTATGTTGTGTCATCACCTTCTCAAATAAGCGCCAGAACCTGAGAGCATTGTTGTCATGCTGATGCATTGTGTATAGCTAATGTTGGGTGCATCATTACTGGATCTTTTCTACCATGAATTACAATGTTTAGTCGCTGCTTGAACTTTGTGGGTGCTCTGCATTTATGTTTTGCGGTCTCAGAAAGGGCTAGCGAGATACCACTATTGTCATATTATATCATGGTTGTTTTGACAATGTGTTGCTATTTGAGATGTCTTATTATTGCTCTCCAGTTGGTTATGTCATTGATATGAGTTAATATAATTTTTAAGATTTATTGTTGACATGGTTAGTTATAATCTTTGCTGAAAACTTGGGTGCTGTTTAAGCTTATTTATGGAAACAAGAGCAAAAGAGTTCGTAAAAAATTTATCAACTGAATTGCTTGAGGACAAGCAAAGGTTTAAGCTTGGGGGAGTTGATACGTCTCCGTCGTATCTACTTTTCCTAACGCTTTTCCTCCTGTTTTGGACTCAAATTTGCAGAATTTGAATGAAACTAACCCGGACTGATGCTTATTTCAGCAGAACTACCATGGTGTTGTTTTTGTGCAGAAATAAAAGTTCTCGGAATGGAACGAAACTTTGCGAGGATTTTTTATATAATAAAAGAAAATATCTGGAGCCAAGAACCACCGGATGGGGGCACCTAGGTGGGAGTAACCCACCAGGGCGCGCCACTGTAAGTGCATCTAGTGCCACCCCTAGTTGGTTTTGGAGTATTGACGACAAACTTGATTGAGCGACTAATGTGTTTGTGAGAATGGCAGGATAACACAGGTAGTAGTCCCATATTGATTTGGTTTACCTACCAGAGATGACCCCTAAAAAAGTGGGAAGACATTGAAGACAATGGTGGTCTGTGAAGATATTCACATTGAAGACTATGACATGAGAAGACATCGCATGAAGACTATGGAGTGCGAAGACATAGTTGTGTCATACTTTCCTTTTCTTCTTTGTTGAGTCATAGGAACCATCGTAGTGTTAAGTGGGGTCCAAGTGAACAAAGTCAGAGTGACTGTTGTGATGCTCAACCAAATCCTATGTCTTCGAGCGAAGACAATGAGAGCAAATCTTATCCAGAGCTGGATGAGTCAGCTTTACTTATAGCCCAAGTCAAGTTGTCGTGTGTGTTTGAAATCTGACTGTTGGACACGTGTCAGTTCCTTAGTGACCCAGGGTCATTTCAGACATAGCGGGTCGGGTTTCCTTCTGTCTATAAATAGCCCACCCCCTACACCATAAATTGGCGGCTGCTCAGAGTTAGTGCACGGCTTCTGTCATTTGAGAGCAACCCACCTCCGAAAGAGAGAGAATCCTTGCAAGGACAAAGCCTAAAATACCCAGAGCCAAAGAGTGTTAGGCATCACTAAAGTCTTTCTGTCTGTGTGATCTAAAGACTTATTACACTTGAGGACTGTGAATCCTCCAGCCGGTTAGGTGTCGCGTTTTGAGCATCCAAGAGTCATTGTGGATTGCCGGTGAACGAAGTCTGTGAAGGTTTGGAAGTCTCCCTTGAAGACTTACCAGAGTGATTGGGCAAGGACTAAGTGTTCTTAGCTCAAGGGGAATAAGGTGAATACGCGGTCTTCTGAGTTGAATCTCAGCCTCCCTAACCAGATATACAGTTTTCACAGCAACTGGAACTGCTCGAACAAATCATTTGTCCTCTCCGAGCAACTGGTTCTATCCTACCTCTCTTGCTTTACTTACAGTTTGTCTTCGTGAAGTCTTTGCCTACTTGCCTTATCTGTCTGACTTCACTGAGTGAAGACAATTGTCTGTTTGGCTTCATACTATCTTCTATCTTGATCCATACTACCTAGCTGCTCATAGTCTTCGTGCTTTCATTACATTGCTTACTTGACTATGGCTTGTCTAGTGTAGTCTACCTTCCGCTGCATATCAATAGGTTCAATTCTATTGTTTGTCTTCAAAACACCCCTGCTTTGAAGACTTTCATAAAAATTGCCTATTCACCCCCCCCCCCCCTCTAGTCGAATACTAGCACTTTCAATTGGTATCAAAGCAAGGTGCTCCCTTGTTCTGTGTGATTCGGTTTAACCACCCGGAGTTTAGCTATGTCGACTACAGGGATAATCAAAGTCTCCGCTGTATGCCCTGTCTTTGATGGCACTGATTACCCCTACTGGAAGAATAAGATGCGCATGCATCTTGAAGCCATTGATGTTGATCTCTGGTATGTCGTCAAGAATGGCGTTCCCAAGACTGGTGAAGGTGACACTCCTGTTAATGTCAAGAAGTTCGTGCAACTGGACTCAACTACCAAGAACATTATCTGTGGTCATCTGACCAAGGGGCAGTATGGTCGTGTGAGTGCTCTGGAAACATCAAAGCTGGTCTGGGACTGGCTCTCCAAGGTCAATGAAGGCATCTCAACACAGAGAGATTCAAGGATCGGTGTTCTTCACAATCTCTTCAACCGCTTCAAGACAAATGACAATGAGAATGTCCAGCTCACATTTGATCGCCTCACTGACATCACAAATGAGCTTCATGCACTCGACGCCACTGAGATCACCAAGCATGAAATCGTCAAGACACTACTGAGATCTCTCGACAGCTCATTTGACACCCTGGCCATGCTGATTCAAGAGCGCCCTGACTTCAAGAGTCTCGATCCGTCTGACATACTTGAGAGGCTCAACACACATGAGTTCTAGCTATCTGAGAAAAGAGATATCTATGGTCCCAACTATGGCCCTACTCGCGCTTTCAAGGAAAAGGTCGTCTCCTCGTCCAAAGAAGAATCTGACTATAGTTCTGGTGATCCTGAAGACATTGGAAAGGAACTTGCTATGCTTGTGAAGAAGTTCCAGAAGTTTACCAAGAAGAATGACTTCAGAAAGTCTTCAAGATCTAGCTCAAGGAATGATGAAGCTTCCTCTGGTGATCACAAGAAGAGAACCTGTCACAAGTGCAAGAAACCTGGTCACTACATCTCTGAGTGTCCACAGTGGGACAACAAGACAAAGAAGAAGAAGAAGAAGAAGAAGAAGAAGAAGAAGAAGAAGAAGAAGAAGAAGAAGAAGAAGAAGAAGAAGAAGAAGAAGAAGAAGAAGAAGAAGAAGAAGAAGAAGAAGAAGAAGAAGAAGAAGAAGAAGAAGAAGAAGAAGAAGAGGAAGAAGAAGAAGAAGAAGAAGAAGGACTATGATTCTGATGACAAGAAGAAGAAGAAATCCTCAAAGTATTCTTCCAAGTCTTCGCCGACGTCTTCTTCACACAAGAAGATCTCATCTGGCAAGGCTCGTGCTTTTGTTGGCAAGGAAATGGATTCAGAGGAGGAGTCTGCATCTGAGGAGGCAGAGGTGGAGTCTGAGGAGGAATCTGATTCTGGAGTGGCAAGCCTGGCTCTAGCTTCTGCATACGTCGCCAAGTCCATCTTTAACACTAAAGACAATGGCCTCATCACCAATGCTGATGACAAGGATGAGGATGACTCTGCCCCCACCTACTGCTTCATGGCACATGGTGCCAAGGTAAACTCACGCAATGCTTACTTTCAAACATCAAGTGAAGATGACTCTGAATGTGAATCTAAACCTAGCTACAAAACACTTGCTAAAATTGCAACTGAACAAGAGAATGCCATGGAACATATTCAAAAATTGCTAGACAAAAGTGATGACCTGTTGGACGCGGAAATGACCCGATCTCAGTCCTTAACTGAAGACATAAAAAATCTTCATGTTAAGTACCAGGAACTTGAAGGTCGACATGAATCGCTCTCAACTTCTCATGAAAAGCTTTCCTATGATTATCTTCAAAGGAAGCAGGAACTTGAGAAATTGAGATCGGCTCATGAAGATCTTCAAAAGGAAAATGAGTCACTCCGTGCTCAACAGATCAGCTCCGCTCAGGAAGAATTTGAACCACCATGTCTAAAATGTATTGAGCGTGATAATGTTGTCTCTGTTGCTGAATGTTCAACTGCTACTACTGTTGCAATATCTTCAACTTCTGATGTGGTAACTAACCCCTCATCTGAGGATACCACTACTATTGCTGATGAGAATGCCAGGTTGAAGTCATTACTTGAGACAGGAATGTACAAAAGTCTCAAAGGGCATCAGACACTATGTGATGTCCTTAAAAAGCAGATTCTGAACCGAAACCCTAGGAAAGAGGGTGTTTGGTTCGAGAGGAAAATGAATGTTGATGGTTCTTACTGGAAGCCTGAGCAGTACCCCAAAATCACATGGGTTGCTCCTAAGGGGCCTTTAGTGGATCCATCTACCTTATCTGGCTTCACTAGTGCTAACCCAATTATCATTGATGAATCCTTTGATGCAAACTATAAAATGTTCAGGAATCAGAATGGTGAAGTGTTTGCCAGGTATATTGGTACTAACTGCAGGAACGGACCACCCCTCAAGAAGATCTGGGTGCCCAAAAGATGTCCTGAAAGTCTCCCAGTGAATGTCATCATGACACCACCTGGGAAGAAGACAAACCCCAGACCAAAAGCTTCATATGGTCCAAAGGATTCATACAAACAGAGGACTCACCTGAGTCTCCCTAATGCCAATTTCTTGCAGGGAAATCATACTCAGACCTTTGAATATGAGTGTGTTTCATCAAACTGCTATGTTCACAAATCTAAGAACTTTTCTGCATATTATTATGAGTATTATTCTCCTCCTGCTAGGCTATTTGCTAGGGCTTCAAAGCCGAAGTTCTCATATGTTGCACTTAGACTCATTGCTTCTAAGCCACCCCTGAAAATGTGGGTGGTTAAGAAAACTTAACTCTCTTTTGCAGGGTAAGGTCTCCAACCGGAAATCAAAGGCGTTTGATGCTTATGTTGGGGACCTTAAACATCTTGTGGGATGCAAGATAAAATGTCCAAATTGTCTTACTATGTATTTTGTTCCGGGATTCCTTGACACTCATCCTATCTATCCTAACCAAGATCTGAACTTCTATGTTCCGCTTGTTCGACAAATGTTTCTGCTTCACAACTCTGTTGGTGAAGCCTATCCCCCAAACTGCACTATAGGCTATGACACCTCAAGCTTCAGAATGGATTATGGATAGTGGCTGCACCAACCACATGACTGGTGATCGAAGTTTTCTGATGGATTCAACTCTTCGACCGTCTGATAAGAGTCATATCACATTTGCTGACACTAGTAAAAGTAAGGTATTGGGTCTTGGTAGAGTTGCAATCTCAAAGGATCAGCACATGGATAAAGTGATGCTTGTTGAATCCCTTGGTTTCAACTTAATGTCTGTATCAATGCTATGTGATTTGAATATGATTGTGATATTTGGAAAATATCGTTGCCTTGTTCTTATGGAATCTGAAAAATCTCTAGTCTTTGAAGGGTATCAAAAAGATGATCTGTATATGGTAGATTTCTCAGCAGGACCACAGCTTGCCACATGTCCTCAGCAAAAGCTTGCGAGTGTTGGCTTTGGCATCGGAGGCTAGGACATGCGGGCATGAGGAACTTGTACACTCTCGAAGAAGAAGAAGCACGTCGTGGGCATCGAAGGCGTCAAGTTCAAGAAAGACCATCTGTGTGGTGCCTGTGAAGCTGGGAAGATGACAAGGGCCAAGCATCCTTCAAAGACAATCATGACAACATCTCAACCCTTCGAGATGCTTCATATGGACTTATTCGGCCCTACTCATTACTCTACTCTTACTACCACTGCTTGTCTCTATGGTTTCGTTATTGTTGATGATTACTCAAGATATACCTGGGTGCATATAATACTCTACAAGAATGAAGTGCAGTATGTCTTCAGACGCTTCGCCAATCATGCCATGACGAACTATGGTGTCAAGATCAAGCACATCATAAGTGATAACGGCACAGAATTCAAGAACACCGGCCTTGACACTTACCTTGATACACTTGGCATCACTCATGAGTTTTCTGCTCCCTAGACACCTCAGCAGAATGGCGTCGTGGAGCGCAAGAACAGAACCCTCATCGAGATGGCTCGGACGATGCTAGATGAGTACAAGACTCCAAGAAAGTTTTGGCCTGAAGCCATTGACACTGCATGCCACATCATCAACCGAGTCTATTTTCACAAGCTTCTGAAGAAAACATCATATGAGCTTCTAATTGGTAAGAAGCCAAACGTTAGTTACTTTAGAGTATTTGGTGCTAGGTGCTGGATCAAGGATCCACATCACACTTCAAAATTTGCACCGAAAGCACATGAAGGTTTTATGCTTGGATACGGAAAGGACTCACACTCCTACAGAGTCTTCAACCTCTTTCACTATAAAGTGGTTGAAACTATGGATGTGCGGTTCGATGAGACTAACGGCTCGCAAAGAGAGCACCTGCCAAATGTGCTAGATGAAATTCTTCCTAGTGAATCTATCAAGCTCATGGGTCCTAGAAAGATCATACCGTCCGAACCTCAGGCTGAAGATGAACTCATTATTGCACCAAGTCAACCTGACGACAATTGAGGGAGTCCCAGACTAGGGGGTGTCTGGATGACCGGACTATAACCTTTGGCCGGACTCCTGGACTATGAAGATACAAGATTGAAGACTTCATCCCGTGTCCGGATGGGACTTTCCTTGGCGTGGAAGGCAAGCTTGGCGATACGATATGAAGATCTCCTCCCATTGTAATCGACTCTGTGTAACCCTAGCCCTCTCCGATGTCTATATAAACCGGAGGGTTTTAGTCCGTAGGACGAACAACAATCATACCATAGGATAGGTTCTAGGGTTTAGCCTCTCTGATCTCATGGTAGATCTACTCTTGTACTACCCATATCATCAATATTAATCAAGCAGGAGTAGGGTTTTACCTCCATCGAGAGGGCCTGAACCTGGGTAAAAACATCATGTCCCTTGTCTCCTGTTACCATCCGCCTAGACACACAGTTCGGGGCCCCCTACCCGATATTCGTAGGTTTTGACACCGACATTGGTGCTTTCATTGAGAGTTCCTCTGTGTCGTCATCTTTAGGCCCGATGGCTCCTCCGATCATCAACAATGACGCGGTCCACGGTGAGACTTTTCTCCCCGGACAGATCTTCGTATTCGGCGGCTTTGTACTGCGGGCCAATTCGCTTGGCCATCTGGAGAAGATCGAAAGATACGCCCCTGGCCATCAGGTCAGGTTTGGAAGTTTGAACTACACGGCTGACATCTGTGGAGACTTGATCTTCGACGGGTTCGAGCCGCAGCCGAGCGCGCCGCACTGTCATGATGGGCATGATCTACCTCTGCCGCCGGACAGTTCCCAGGAGGCCGCCCCAGTGTTCGCTCCGACCCATAGCTTGGAGCCAACTGCGCCAATCGAGGACAGGTGGTTGGACACCGCCTCGGGGGCTGCAATCTCCACGGCAATCGAGCCGAACACCTTCCTTGTCCTTTGCGAAGCTAGTGACTCCAAGGTGTTGGACTCCCTTCCGGACTCCGAACCTTCCGCGCCCCTGCGATCGATCCCGATTGGGCGCCGATCATGGAGTTCGCCGCCGCGGACATCTTTCAGCACTCGCCCTTCGGCGACATTCTGAATTCACTAAAGTCTCTCTCTTTATCAGGAGAGCCCTGGTCGGACTATGGTCAGCAAGGTTGGGATGTGGATGACGAAGAAATTCAAAGCCCACCCACCACCCACTTCGTAGCCACTGTCGATGATTTAACCGACATGCTCGACTTCGACTCCGAAGACATCGACAGTATGGACGCCAATGCGGGAGACGACCAAGAACCAGCGCCTATAGGGCACTAGAAAGCCACCTCGTCATATGACATATACATGGTGGAGACCCCAAAAGAAGGGAATGGAGATGGAACAACGGAGGATGACCCCTCCAATAAGCAACCTAAGCGCCGGCGTTAGCGGCGCCGCTCTAAATCCCGCCAAAGCAAAAACGGCGATTCCGGCATGGGAGATAATAACACCCCGGACAGTGCCGAAGACAACCCCCTCCAGCAGGATTCAGCACAGGAGGATGGAGAAGCCAGCCCTCATGAGAGAGCGGCATACAGAGAGGTAGAGGACGATAATTACATGCCTCCCTCTGAAGACGAGGCAAGCCTCGACGACGACGAATTTGTCGTGCCTGAGGATCCTGTCGAACAAGAGTGTTTCAAATGCAGGCTTATGGCCACGGCGAGCAGCCTCAAGAAAAAACAACAACAGCTTAGAGCTGACCAAGACTTGCTAGCCGGCAGATGGACTGAAGTCCTTGCGGCCGAAGAGTACGAACTCGAACGCCCCTCCAAGAGCTACCCAAAGCATAGGCTGCTACCCCGATTAGAGGAGGAAGCACCTAAACCTACATCACCAGCGCACGACGCGGCCGACCGGCCACCTCGTGGCCGCGACAGAGAGGCCTCTCGGCCATCCACTCAAGCCGCACCCCGGCGTCGCACAAAAAATACCAAGGCACGGGGAAATGCACCAGACCTGCGAGACATATTGGAGGACAAGGCAAGGCAAACAAGATTGATCTACGGATCACGTGGGCGCCCCACGGCACGTGACGATAACCATCATGTCGGATATGGCAAATACGGCCAGGCCGAACACAACAGACAAAGCTCATTTGGGCTACGTCGTGATATAGCCCAGTACAGAGGCGCTGCACACCCACTATGCTTCACAGAAGAAGTAATGGCTCATCAAAACCCCGAGGGTTTTAAGCCCGTAAACATCGAATCATACGATGGCACAACAGATCCTGCGGTATGGATCGAGGATTATCTCCTTCATATCCACATGGCCTGTGGTGATGATCTACACGCTATCAAATACCTCCCACTCAAGCTTAAAGGACCAGCTCTGCATTGGCTTAACAGCTTGCCAGCAGAGTCAATTGGTTGCTGGGAGGACCTGGAAGCCGCATTCCTCGACAATTTCCAGGGCACCTATGTGCGACCACCAGACGTCGATGACCTAAGCCACATAATTCAGCAGCCAGAGGAATCGGCCAGACAATTCTGGACATGGTTCCTAACCAAGAAAAATCAAATAGTCGATTGTCCGGACGCAGAGGCCCTCGCAGCCTTCAAACATAACATCCGTGATGAATGGCTGGCCCGGCACCATGGACAGGAAAAGCCGAAATCCATGGCAGCCCTCACAACACTCATGACCCGTTTTTGCGTGGGAGAAGACAGCTGGCTAGCTCGTAGTAATAACATGACCAAGAGCCCTAGTAATTCGGATACCAAGGACAACAATGGCAGGTCGCGTCGCAACAAGCACAAGCACCGCATTAACGGCGACAATGCTAAGGATACGGCAGTTAATGCCGGATTCAGAAGCTCTAAACCCGGTCAGCGGAAAAAGCCATTCAAAAGAAATACTCCAGGCCCGTCCAGTTTGGACCGAATACTCGATCGCTCGTGCCAGATACACGGCACCCCCGAAACACCAGCCAATCACACCAACAGGGATTGTTGGGTGTTCAAGCAGGCAGGCAAGTTAAGTGCCAAAAACAGAGACAAGGGCCTGCATAGCGATGACGAGGAGGAGCCCCGGCTGCCGAACAATAGGGGACAGAAGGGCTTTCCCCCACAAGTGCGGATAGTGAACATGATATATGCAACCCACATCCCCCAAAAGGGAGCGGAACCGTGCACTCAGGGATGTATATGCGTTGGAGCCAGTCGCCCCAAAGTTCAACCCGTGGTCCTCGTGCCCGATCACTTTTGATTGAAGGGACCACCCCACTAGCATCCGCCACGGCGGATTCGCCGCATTGGTTCTAGACCCAATCATTGATGGATTTCACCTCACTAGAGTCCTCATGGACGGTAGCAGCAGCCTGAACCTGCTTTACCAGGATACAGTGCAAAAACTGGGCATAGATCCCTCAAGGATTAAACCCACAAAGACGACCTTTAAAGGCGTCATACCAGGTGTAGAGGCCAACTGTACAGGCTCAGTTACACTCGAAGTGGTCTTCGGATCCCTGGATAATTTCCGAAGCAAGGAGTTAATCTTCGACATAGTCCCGTTCCGCAGTGGCTATCACGCCCTGCTCAGATGAACCGCATTTGCAAAGTTCAATGCGGTGCCGCCCTACGCATACCTCAAGCTCAAGATGCTAGGCCCTCGAGGAGTCATTACGGTCAATGGAAACACCGAACGCTCTCTCCGAACGGAGGAGCATACGGCGGCCCTCGCGGCAGAAGTACAAAGTAGCCTCTCAAGGCAATTCTCCAGTCCGGCTATTAAACGTCCGAACACCGTCAAGCGCGCCCGGAGTAACCTACAAAAAGACCGCCTGGCACGTTCCGAGCAAGCGTAGCAGTGCGGCCCCAACCCCAGCCCTCGCGAAATTGCGAAACCAGTACTATGCGTACATAAATACGCCCGGGAAATACCATGGGCATAAGGGGAGGGGCACAACCACAGCACGCCCAACATGCGTCTCAACCGCACTAGGGGCTCCAAATTTTGTCATTTCTTTTTTCTTACTTTCAGGACTCCACTCTCCAAAAGGTCTGTCCGGCAGTACAATCGCCGAACACATGATGCAATAGCTAGGGAGGCAGCAACCTACGTCGAATGTCCAGGTGGTCTCTATAACGAGCTAAATACCTGTCTTACATAAAGTCTCGCAGCTTGCCCCTGGAGGGGGACATGTCAAATAATCCCATCTCTTGCTTATCGCACTATTTGTATCGTTCTACTTCCACAGCAGCCTTTTAATAAACAATACATAGCTCTCGTCTATTATTGCATTCATTTTTATGTAAATATGTTCAGCTATGACATTATGCAACCGTACACTTTGGTACGGCCAATACACCAGGGGCTTAAGTACCCCAGAATATGGTGTGAGAAGTCCGAACACTCTAACGAGTCCGGCACCCCGAACTTATAGCATTATATGCATCGGCTCTGAATCATGTCTTGGGTCAATAGTTGGGTTTGCCCGGCTCCCATGTTTTGGTACCTTACGTTCCGTTATATCGGCTAAGGTAGCGCTGGGAGAACTACTACAATTGTGCCACAATTGAGCTGGGTTAAGCACCTCAGTAGAGAAAGCTAAAACTGACCATCATGATAGGGCAAGAGTCGGTCGCTATTCGAGAGGTTTTCGAGTCCCTAAAGAATTATGCCTCTTAGAGCGAGGAGCTGGCTTTGTCCGGCCTAGGCGTGGATAGCGCCCCGAACTTGGTCTTCCGAGTACTAGGGGCTTTGCCGAAATTTAAAATTATAGAATTCTATGGCTAAGTGAGAGTGATAAAGCATTATAGTCCGATTGCCTTGTTCGTTGTGCTGAGCGCCTCCCTCGAAGGACCCAAGAATGGGAACAAGAGCGCTCAGGTTTATCCCGAACACCCCAGCACTCATGGCATGGGGGTAGAAGCCGACGACTCGCATCTCTCAGATTTAATAAACGGCCGCACAGAAGGTAATATTTTAAATTCAAAAAGCATTTCTTAGCACATATGAACAAGTTTTCAGCGCACAGGATAACACGAGTGAGTTTACTCAAAAATTACATCCTTGGAACACTCATTCGCCACAAGGCAGGCACCCTTCAGGACGCCCTCATAATACAACTCGGGCTTGCGATGCTCCTTCCCCTCCGGTGGCCCATCTGTCACCAGCTTCTCAGCATCCATCTTGTCCTAGTCTACTTTAACACGGGCAAGGGCCCTACGGGCGCCTTCGATGCATACGGAGCACTTGATGATTTCAAGCCATGGACAGGCATCCACCAGCCGCCTCACCAGCCCAAAGTAGCTCCCAGGCATGACCTCCCCAGGCCATAGCCGGACTATAAGGCCCTTCATGGCCTGTTCGGCTGCCTTATGGAGCTCGACCAGCTGCTTCAGCTGGTCGCTCAAGGGCACCGGGTGTTCGGCCTCAGCATACTAGGACCAGAACACCTTCTCCGCCGAGCTCCCTTCCTCGGCTCGGTAGAATGCGGCAGCGTCGGACACACTGCAGGGCAGATCTTCGAATGCTCCTGGAGAGCTCCGGACTCAGGTAAGTAACAAGTAATTCACTTTCACATGCTTGCTTTGCATAAATAATGCCTTACCCGCCGCTATCTTCTTCATTGCCTCAATTTCCTGGAGGGCTTTTTGAGCTTCGGCCTTGGCAGATTTGGCGCTCTGAAGGGCCGAGGCAAGCTCGGACTCTCGAGTCTTTGAGTCAAGCTCCAAACTCTCGTGGTTTTTCACAAGAGCGTGGAGCTCTTGCTGCACCTCCTCCGCCCGCGCCTCCTGCTTTTCTCGCTCGGTGCGCTCCATGGCCGCATTGTCTTCGGCCTTGGACAGCGCTTCCTTCAGGGTCGCCACCTCAGTTGTGGCCCCTGTAACACTCACGTTGGTCCTGTCACTATTTGCAACCAGGTATTTTTATATACTTACATAAGGTACTACTTACCTTCCTTGTCCTCGAGCTGCTTCTTGGCAAGGCCGAGCTCATTCTCGGACCGCTCGAGGCTCTGCTTCAATGCATCGACCTCCGCAGTCAGTGCGGCAGAGGTCAGCAGCGCAGCCTGCATTCCCATATTGACATACTTATGTTAGACTCCTGCGTATATCTTTTTAGATCCTCAGTCCGGCTTTTCTTTCCGAACACCAAACTGAGCATCAGGGGCTACTGTCTATGCGGTAATATTTTTACATGTCTTAAATACATACCTCAAAGCCTGTTAGAAGGCTGGCATAGGCTTCTGTCAGCCTGCTCTTGGCAGACTGAACCTTCTGGATCACCGCACTCATAATAGTGCGGCATTCCTCGTCGATGGAGGCGTCTTTAAGCACCTCCAGCAAATTATCCGGTGCCTTCGGTTGGACGGAGGTCACCGGCGTCGTAGGCTTGTCCTTCTTACGAGGGGGCCGCCTGCCGGACTCCGGAACCACTGAAGGTTCCAGTGCGGTGTCCGGCCCAGGGCCGGACTTAGATCCCTCTGGGGTTTCATCCCCTTTGCGCCTGGAGTCCGGGAGGTCGCCTTGCAGCGCCTCCAGGATCACCTCCTCCTAGCTTAGCCCCTTTTGGGACTCCACCTCGGCATCGTCCGCAGGGCGAGGGGAGGTAGCAGTCGGAGGTGAAAGACTATTCACATCCAATGAATCCAGGGAGCTGCTTGACAAAACGTCGAGCCGGGCCTTGGGCGGACTGCATGATTATATTCGGCGTCAAAAGATATTGTGCAATAAAGGAACGCCATGAGTTATTCTGGTATCCGGATACTTATGATTTTGCGAGGGGCTTGGCCCTGGACGGCCACTCCTCTCCGCCATCGTCGGCGCTGGTGGAGTAGTCCGGAAGAAGGGTCTTTCCCTTGTTGGACCCTCCGGCCTCCCCAGTTGGGGCGGCCTTCCTTTTCTTTCCTCCCCCCGTTGGAGGGGGAGAGGCTTCTTCCTCCTCCTCCTCGCCTTCGGGGGAGGAGTGCGCTTCGGGATCGTCGGGCGATGAATCCGACACCACCACGCGCCGGGAACTCTTTCGAGTTCCCGCGGCCTTCTTCTTGGCCTTCTTCTCCGGCACCACGTGACGTGCCGGGACCAGCAGCTTCGCCAAGCGTGCATCTGCTGGGCCTTCGCGGAAAGGAGCCGGACAGTCAATCTGTCCGGATGTATTCTTCCAGTCCTGTCAAAGGAGCGGGAGCTTAGATCCTGCATAGAGTCAAACTATGAAAAACAAGTATCCTGTAAAGGGTAAAACAAGCTTACTACGCTGGCTTGGCGCTTCGCGCAGAATCCGCGATCCTCGGTAATGGGAGGGGGAACCTTAGAGCCCTTGAATAGCACCTTCCAGGCGTCTTTGTGTGTTGTGTCAAAGAGCCTGGACAAAGTTTGGTGCTGGGCCGGGTCGAACTCCCACAAGTTAAAAGCCCGTCGTTGACATGGGAGGATCCGGCGGAAGAGCATGACCTGGACTACGTTGACAACTTTAACCTCCTTGTCCACCAGGTTTTGGACGCAGGTTTGGAGTCCGGACACCTCTTCCAAATTACCCCACGACAAGCCCATCTCTTTCCAGGAGGTGAGCCGTGTGGGGATGCCAGATTGGAATTCGGGGGCCGGTGCCCATTCAGGGTCACGCGGCTCGGTGATGTAGAACCACCCCGGTTGCCACCCTTTGATGGTTTCCATAAAGGAGCCCTCGAGCCATGTGACGTTGGGCATCTTGCCCACCATGGCGCCTCCGCACTCCGCTTGCCGGCCGCCCACAACCTTCGGCTTGACATTGAAGGTCTTCAGCCATAAGCCGAAGTGGGGCTTGATGCAGAGGAAGACCTCGCACACGACGATAAACACTGAGATGTTGAGGATGAAGTTCGGGGCCAGATCATGGAAATCCAGGCCGTAGTAGAACATGAGCCCCGGACAAATGGGTGGAGTGGGAAGCCCAGTCCACGGAGGAAATGGGAGAGGAATACCACCCTCTCATGGGGCCTGGGGGTGGGGATGAGTTGCCCCTCGTCTGGAAGCCAGTGCGCAATGTCGTTGGACAAGTATCCGGCTTTCCTCAACTTTTTGATGTGCCCCTTCGTGACGGAGGAGGCCATCCACCTGCCTCCCGCTCCGGACATCGCTGGAGGAGGTTGAGGTGGGAAGTGCGGACTTGGGCGCTGGAGCTCGAGTGCACGAAGATGGATAAACGAAGGAGGAAGAAGGCGTAGATGGAAAGGGTGGATCCTTATCCCCTTATATGGGCGGACGAAACTATGTACCCCCACCAGCCTGGTCAAACTCGCTTATGTCCCAAGCGTCGTGATTAATGGCACGGTTGGGTTACCCACGCCCGTATTAATGAGAATCCCGGAATAAGGGGACACGATCTCTGCTTCGAAAAGACGTGCCAAGGAAACCACCTCGCTAAACGCGCTGAGGTGGGACAATAAAATGATTCGAATAAAGGCTTCGTCGTGGCATGATGTCACGCTGCGGAATACGTCAGCAGATTAGATTTGTACAAATATTATTCTCTCTACGGTGGTATGTTGACCTTATTTTGCAGAGCCAGACACTATCCTGGTGTTCAAAATCTTCTATGAAGTATTCGGAGGAGGAACCCGCCTTGCAATGTCGAAGACAATCAGCATGCCGGACTCGTCGTCATTGAAGCCTGGTTCAGGGGCTACTGAGGGAGTCCCGGATTAGGGGGTGTCCGGATGACTGGACTATAACCTTTGGCCGGACTCCTGGACTATGGAGATACAAGATTGAAGACTTCGTCACATGTCCGGATGGGACTTTCCTTGGCGTGGAAGGCAAGCTTGGCGATACAATATGAAGATCTCCTCCCATTGTAACCGACTCTGTGTAACCCTAGCCCTCTCCGGTGTCTATATAAACCGGAGGGTTTTAGTCCGTAGGACGAACAACAATCATACCATAGGCTAGGTTCTAGGGTTTAGCCTCTCTGATCTCGTGGTAGATCTACTCTTGTACTACCCATATCATCAATATTAATCAAGCAGGAGTAGGGTTTTACCTCCATCAAGAGGGCCCGAACCTGGGTAAAAACATTGTGTCCCTTGTCTCCTGTTACCATCCGCCTAGATGCACAGTTCGGGACCCCCTACCCGAGATCCGCCGGTTTTGACACCGACAACAATGCTCAGCCTGAAGTTAATGTCGAAGCTGAAGACAATAATCTGCAAGGGCAAAATCTTTGTCCAGTACATCCCTGTGTTGCAAATGAAATGCAGATTGAGAAGATCATTGACAGCATCAATGCACCTGGTCCACTCACTCATTCAAGAGCAACACAACTGGCAAATTTCTGTGGGCACTTTGCATTTGTCTCAATATCTGAACCCAAGAAAGTTGATGAAGCTTTCATGGATTCAAGCCATGCAAGAAGAGCTTCATCAGTTCGATCTGAACAATGCCTGGGAACTAGTCAAGCGTCCTGAGCCTCACAAGCATAATATCCTTGGCACCAAATGGATCTATCGCAACAAACAAGATGAACATGGTCAAGTTGTCAGAAACAAGGCTCGTCTGGTTGCTCAAGGCTACACTCAAGTTGAAGGGATTGACTTCCATGAAACATTTGCTCATGTGGCAAGACTTTAAGCCATTCGCATACTACTTGCATATGCCAACCATCACAACATCCTTCTATATCAAATGGATGTGAAGAGTGCCTTTCTCAATGGCAAAATTGAAGAAGAAGTGTATGTTGCACAACCACCTGGCTTTGAAGATCCAAAACATCTTGATATGGTGTACAAGCTCAACAAGGCACTGTATGGTCTCAAACAAGCTCCTCGCACTTCGTATGACGCACTCAAAGACTTCTTGAAGAGCAAAGGCTTCAAACCTGGCTCTCTAGATCCAACAGTCTTCACGAAGTCATATGATGGAGAACTGTTTGTGTGCTAAATCTATGTGGATGACATTATCTTTGGCTGCACCAACAAGAGATATAGCGATGAGTTTGGGCACATGATGCAAGAGCAATATCAGATGTCCATGATGGGTGAGCTGAAGTTCTTCCTTGGTCTTCAAATCCGTCAGCAAAGGAATGGCATCTTCATATCGCAAGAAAAATACCTCAAAGATTGCCTGAAGAAGTTTGGGATGCAAGATTGCAAAGGATACACGACACCAATGCCATCCGAAACGCATTTGGGTCCTGACGTCAATGGTAAAGTGTTCGATCAAAAGGTATACCGCTCCATGATTGGTTCCTTACTTTACTTATGTGCATCTAGGCCAGATATAATGCTTAGCATTTGCATGTGCGCCCGATTCCAAGCGGCACTAAAGGAGCCGCATCACCTTGCGGTGAAGTGAATTCTTCGATATTTGGCTTACACCCCAACAATGGGATTATGGTATCCAAAGGGCTCAACATTTGTTCTGATTGGGTATTCTGATGCTGATTATGCTGGTGACAAGGTTGATCGCAAGTCCACCTCTGGAACATGTCATTTTCTCGGTCGATCACTTGTCTGTTGGTCTTCAAAGAAGCAGAACTGTGTGTCACTCTACACTGTTGAATTTGAATACATTGTTGTTGGATCATGCCGTGCTCAGCTTCTATAGATGAAGCAAACTCTTAAGGATTATGGCATCAACACGAAGAACGTGCCACTCTTCTGTGACAATGAAAGCGCCATCAAGCTTTCCAAGAATCCAGTTCAGCACTCGAAGACAAAGCACATTGAGATCCGTCATCACTTTCTCAAAGATCATGTCAACAAGGAAGACATTGATATCATTCACGTCAACACTGCAGAGCAATTGGATGATATCTTCACTAAGCCCTTGGATGAGAAAAGATTTGCAAGTTACGGTGTGAGCTAAATATCCTACAATCCTCAAATGTCGTGTGAATGGACACACATCCTAACGCTTATGCATGCTGACAACTTAGATGTGCAACACACGAAGTAACGTATATATTCAATTAATGAAGACTTACCTTCTGAGTGTGAATACATCAATGTGGAATTTGACTTCGGAGCGCCATGATAATTGTGCACCATGTCTAGGTCTAAATACTTCCTATACGGTGGGTAACGCCACCACCAAAATTCTTATTGAAGTGTTTATCTTGGCGTTAAAATTGCAAAGTTTTCGAATTTGGATTATCTTCAACATTAAACTATCTACACGATTTATCTTCACAATGTTGATTTGGTTCATATACATATACATATATATTAGTGTTATGTCCTCTACAACATTCACTTATAGCTATGTTTTCACTCTTGAATCTTTTGATCTAAGTGAATGTGATCAGGCCCTAATCTGTCTATGCTTCTACCTCAACTCTATCTATCCAAATCATATGCATTCTATTGAAACCTGTCGATTGTCTTCACAGAGACCTTGTCAGCTGAAGTTAATCTGACAATATTTAATCTGTTTTTAATGTTGCATCCTTATTGCCTGAAAACCGGAGAAGCCAGAACGACCATCCGACAATCCAGGCTTGCATGGGAACATGGAACAACTTTCAATGCGTTGCATGTTTGCCACATGTTCATTAGATGTGAACCGCCAGGGGCACCTGAGTAATTGTGTTGTGTTTTCCCTTTCCTTATAAATACACATCACATCGCGGTCAAAAATATTTCTTCCACCTTCGCACCTCGTTAAAAACCCTAGCGCCACCGCTAGCTCATGACGACACAGGCGACGAAGCGCTTAACTGTCGTGACCTTATCGACGTTGTCCTCATGCCAGCCGCAGACCTCTTCTTCTCCGCTGCCGCCGTAGGTGTCTTCCTTCGCCAACTTAGGGCACGGGAGATTGAACTGCTAGGCCTCCAACTCTGTTTTGTCTAGCAGTTCTTCATGTGGTAATTAAAACTCACTTTTTACTGCCTTTTTGATCTGATAGATTCATCATTCTATACCAAAAGTGGTTTCTATGCTTCCAAAGTTGAATCTACCCTGTTCTGTATCTCATATTTTGCCTAGTCTATTCACTTATGCTTCACTACAAGTTAGATTCCTCACTTGTACCTATTCTTGGATTCGTACAAATCTGGAACCAACTCACAACAAATAAGAGAATGTCTTCGCGTTATGAGGTCAATGTCTTCAAACTGATTTATCTTCAAAATCTTATGAGAATGTATATGACCTCTTCCCCTTCCTTCGCATCTCTAATGGTGTCATAGGTACATGTCCGTGGGAGAATCCCTTGGTTCTCATAGTCTGCATTCATTTGTAGAATTCTTACAGGGTCACATAAATTCTCCTAAAGCCAGCTCTTGTCTGGCCAGCCATCAAAAGCCTTTGCAAGTTCTGAAGCCATTCAGTTTAAGCTTCATGGCAACTGAAAAGTCAGCTAGAAAGGGCGGCAGACAGTGCCGTGGGAATACATCCAAGGATTTGCCACCAGATCTGCATGAAATGTACAAGACAGACCCAAAAGAAACTTATGGTGAACGCAAAACTCGAATCCAATGGATTCAAAGATATTGGGCTGAAGAGTGGTACAAGTATAGATTTGTCATGGCTGAGTATGCTGAGAAGAATTCCATCAAGCCTCCCTGGGGAGATATATTATACAAAAATCTTCAACCCTAGTCTTTGTCTGAAGCTGTTGATCAAGGTTTCTATCCGTTCATGGTTCGCGGACCACAGCCAGAGAATGCTGACCCATCTTCTCTGCTATGGTGTCGAGAAGACAATCTGTTCAAGCACAACTTTGGGTTTGCCAAAGATTCTGTTGTGAAGAACAAGAAGGCATTTGAACTTGACTTCAACCCCGGTCCATCTGCTCCTTGGGATGATGGCACCCGTGAAGCCAATGAAAATAGAATCGGCCCCTTCTACAACCTCGAAGGCTCACTCACATTGCAGTCCAAGGTGCTAATGTGGATCACTCAGCTGATGACGCATATTCTGATGAAGCGCCAGCTCCTCCTAAGCCACAGAAGCAGAAGAAAACTAAGGTTTCACAACCCTCTGCTGCACCAAAAGCTTCACGTGTGAAGCCATTGGCAACTGCCCCTCCTGCATCAAGTATGCAATCTAAAGACCTCTCTCGCGTCTCCAAGAAGGCCGAGAAGTCTATGCAAAAGAAGAATCCCATCCTGAGTTCTGGTCAAGCACTGACCCCAGCTGCAGTTCTGAGGAACGAGAATGAAGCCATTGATCTATCAAGTGACGATGATCTTGGTGAAGATGCTCTTGAGCTACTGGTAAAGAGCAAACAAGAGGCGGAAATCTTCAACGATTTGCCCCTCTTTGATGTGGACATCCAAGACAACTTCATTGATGAATGGTTTGCCAATCCGGATCTCAGAATTGATGATCTTCAACTTCCCATTGGCATCAGTGTCGCTTTCCACAGTGCCATTGCAAATGAGCTAGCTCTGGCTCAGAAGATAGTTGAGTTCAAGAACAAAATTGACTATGAAAAGGCTCAGTTCAAGAAGCACATGGCCAAGCTCAGTGTCACTGATATTCTGAACTTCAAGACGATGTTGCATGATCTCAAGGAAGCGTTTCACAAGAAACGTGAAGAAGCAAAAGGTTCAAGAGAGCGGATGAAACACCTTGCTACCATGTGTGTTCAGGCTCAGAATGAAGCTGAAAAGCACAAGGCCCTTGGGCGTCCAGGCATCGACCCCAAGATGGCTGCCAAAAAGAAGAAGCCCACTGTGACTCAAGCTGAGGCATCCAGACAAGAAGCACCTCGCATTGTCTTCCCTGCCAGCATGACAGGCTCGAAGCCTAAGGTCCCCACAGTGGCTTCAGAACTGAAGAAGACAAGGGCAGCCGAGGCTGAAGCCAGAAAATGCAAGAACAAGAATGTTTCTAATGATGCTCCACTGACCAAGAAGTGGAAGACAAAGTCTTCAAAGAAGGATCGGGCTGCTCCTTTAGTGCCCCTTCTTGTCGAGCCCATATCAGTTGCTCGTCCTGCATCCACCCACCAAGAGCGTCAGTTAGTTGTTCATGAGCCTACTTTCAGAGAGGCTCCTGACGCTGAAGAAGTTCCAGTTGTTGACCCCATCGCAGCTGAAGACATTGGTCCCCAAGACAATGTAGTTGATGATGAAGTTCTTCCTCAGATCGAGCACCATATGGTATCATCACTTGTTCTCATGAACAGCAAAATCATCAGCATTGGTCGTCCCTTGACACCAATTGCTCAGGATGCATCATGGGTTGATCGCCCCCAACTAGAAACTCCAAGTCGAAGCTCACCAAGTACTCCCCCACCTCAAGTCACCAATCTGATACTTGTTGATGAAGACTATGTGGTCCATCCAACTCCCACTCCAAGAGCGACGCCTGCATTCCGTAGGCTTTGCAAAGGACCAAGGCCACAAGGTGTTGTGTCGAGCGATCCAGCAGGAGAAGTGCAACCCAACTCAGTAGCACGACAAGTGTTTTCTGAAGCCACTCCTACTATGAACGTCTCTGAGTCTAAAGCCAAGGTTGTTGAAGACATACCGGCTGCATCAGCCAATGAAAATCAAGAACCCTGTGAAGAAGAAGAGCATGTTGTCACACCCCACACTAGTCAAGAAAATGTTCTCGAGAAGAACGTGTCTGTGTACGACCCTCCAGCTACTCAAGTGGAGGTTGAAAATACTGAGGCGGCCACCAACAACACTACTGAAGCCAATGATTTTGTCATGGCTGAAGCTAATGTGGCGCCTGTAGTGAACACAGTGTCTGAAGCCAATGACGCACCTGCCACCAATGCGCAGCCTGAAGCCCTTATCAATACCACTGTTCTTGTACCGCCTCCAAGGCCACACACCATTGAGCAAGCATTTTATCAAGGCGAGCTTGTCACTGTCATATGGCCCATTCTGGTTCCTCCGCCTGCTCCCGGACCTCATTTTGATTATCATGTGGAGCACAGGCCTTAGGTTCAGAAGCCAAAACCAAGGCTGCCAAGGTTTCCAGGAACTGCATCTGCACCAGGATCGTTCAACGCAAATGGCTTCATTGAACACAACACTTTCTTTGATAGAGCCAAGAACCCATATTCAAAACCCATAATTTCATCTGATTGGTTCTGGAGCTATCAGCAGCGCAGTTATTATTCTTGTGTCTTATACAATCAAGGGCACATTTTTCCTCATATGGTCTTGACTGCGAAGCCATTGCTGGACTGCCCTGTTTGGAAGAAGCCCTAGAGTGCTTCGGAGATGTTGGCCTTCTGCAATTCGTGATCGACAGTGAAAATTGGAATGAAGAGCTTCTGCTACAATTCTATGCTACACTTCACATCTGCGGCTACAACAAGGACATCAAAACTTGGGTCCTTGAGTGGATGACAGGCAATGTCCATCATGAAGCCAAAGCTCTTGATATCATTGAGCTTGCTGGCCTGCCCACTCCAGGTGAACTTTATGAACCTGGTTGTCAGCTTCACCGCAATGCCTTAGAAAGCATATTCCAGAAGCCAGAGCCCAACATGAGCCAAATGCTGAGTATGATGAAGCCTCTGCCACAAGATGTTGAATATCCTAAGGAATTCTTTGTTGATGACCTAGAGTATCTGCCCCGCACCATCTATCACATTATCAGGCAAACTCTATGGCCCATCAAAGGACATTCTTCTGCAGCAAAGCTTGAAGGCTCAATGAAGACATTGGTCTTCTATATTCTCAATGGCATCAGCTTCAATGCTCAGGATTTCTTCATTCTCCAACTTGCTGCATCTGGCTCAGATATATTTGGTCTGAAATTCTATGCTCCATGGGTAATGCGACTTATCAAGCTTCACTCTGCTGTTAACTATCGGCCCTCTGTGCGCAACCATCTCATATTCTTGCCAGAGGTTGATATGTCTGTCGAAGCCATATACCCGAGCCTGCCAAGAAGGCAATTTATCTTCACAATGCCGATCATCAAAGTTTCTCTCAACATGTTGAAGGAGTTCATGCTGCCACTCGTGTTTATCCTTTGGTTGGAAATACACGTGCACCTTGTCGTGCTCGTACTGAAGCCACTGAAAGCACTATTGCTCAAAGGCCTTGGAAGAGATCTCGTGTGCTCAATGACCGAGAGCTTCTCGTGGCCTTGCATCAGAAACAGGATAAGCATCATTTTTGGCTAAAGCATCGGATGCAGAGTCTCTTGATGGATGTTAATTGTATTCGCAATCTAGACACCAAGAATGCACTTGTCACTCATGAAACCTGTCGGCGTTCGTGGAAGAGTCTGACTCTACTCAGTTCTGAAGATGATCTTCAGCAAGATGGCTTCACAGAGCGATTCAAATTTGATTCCACTCCTCCCAGGAATGTTGTCTTGCATCAGACTCCTTCACTCGAAGACTCTGGGTACTCCTCTTCGGCAGCAACTGTAAATGCCAGAGTCATCAATGATGAAGATGATGCTACATCACCAACAAACACTTCGGCGCGTATCCACACTGCACCAGGCCTGTCTGCACCACCAAACTCCAACATCGACCCTGCTCCTTCTGGGAACGAGTAGATGCTCTATGTCTTCAAACCTTTTTGGTCATTACTGACAAAAGGGGGAGAAGCATATGAGTTGATAGTCTTCTAGCGGGTCCTTATGGGTGGTTGCATTATTTTTGCCAAGTCTTACAACTCTCGTCTTTTGATACATTTGGTTCTCTGAGTTGTAACACTTAAACTTGATGGTCGTCTACTACTTTACTTGCTATTCTGTGATGCGACGATAAATCCCGCATGAAGTCATTCTGCAGACGTCCATCCATCACTATGCATATCATTATCTTTGTTACTTCTTATATGCATAACGCATTGTCTTCACACCTTGATGATGGCCTCCACAAAGCAAAACCTGCCATGTGCATTTGCATTCAAACGCAAATCATTTATATGCACATCTTCAGGGGGAGCCTCGTCTTATGTACGAAGACAATACTCACAACACTAAACTTCCACATATTTTTATCCCCGTTGAAAACTTCAACCAGTTTGTCATCAATCACCAAAAGGGGGGAGATTGTAAGTGCATCTAGTGCCACCCCTAGTTGGTTTTGGAGTATTGACGACAAACTTAGTTGAGGGACTAATGTGTTTGTGAGAATTGCAGGATAACACAGGTAGTAGTCCCATATTGATTCGGTTTACCTACCAGAGATGACCCCTAAAAAAGTGTGAAGACATTGAACAATGGTGTCTGTGAAGATATTCACATTGAAGACTATGACATGAGAAGACATCGCGTGAAGACTATGGAGTGGGAAGACATAGTTGTTTTTTAGTTTCCTTTTCTTCTTTGTTGAGTCATAGGAACCACCGTACTGTTAAGTGGGGTCCAAGTGAACAAAGTCAGAGTGACTGATGTGATGCTCAACCCAATCATATGTCTTCGAGCGAACACAATGAGAGCAAATCTTATCCAGAGCTGGATGAGTCAACTTTACTTGTAGCCCAAGTCAAGCTGTCGTGTGTGTTTGAAATCTGATCATTGGACACATGTCAGTTCCTCAATGACCCAGGGTCATTTCGGACATATCATGTCGGGTTGCCTTCTGACTATAAATAGCCCACCCCCTACGCCATAAATTGGCGATTACTCAGAGTTAGTGCACGGCTTTTATCGTTTGAGAGCAACCCACCTCCGAAGCTTTGAGAGAGAGAATCCTTGTGAGAACAAATCCCAAAACACCCAAAGCCAAAGAGTGTTAGGCATCACTGAAGTCTTTCTGTCTGTGTGATCTGAAGACTTATTTCACTTGAGGACGGTGAATCCTCCAGCCGGTTAGGCGTCACGTTCTGAGCATCCAAGAGTCATTGTGGATTGCTGGTGAACGAAGTTTGTGAAGGTTTGGAAGTCTCCCTTGAAGACTTACCAGAGTGATTAGGCGAGGACTAAGTGTTCTTAGCTCAAGGGGAATAAGGTGAAGACGCGGTCTTCTGAGTTAAATCTCAACCTCCCTAACGAGACGTACAGTTGTCACAGCAACTGGAACTGGTCGAACAAATCATTTGTCCTCTCCGAGCAACTGGTTCTATCCTACCTCTCTTGCTTTACTTATAGTTTGTCTTCGTGAAGTCCTTGCCTAGTTGCCTTATCTGTCTGACTTCACTGAGTGAAGACAATTGTCTGTTTGGCTTCATACTATCTTCCATCCTGATCCATACTACCTAGCTGCTCATAGTCTTTGTGCTTTCATTACATTGCTTACTTGACTATGGCTTGTCTAGTGTAGTCTACCTTCCGCTGCATATCAATAGGTTCAATTCTATTGTTTGTCTTCAAAACACCCCTGCTTTGAAGACTTTCATAAAAATCGTCTATCCCCCCCTAGTCGAATACTAGCACTTTCAGCCACCCTCTCCAGGCGCGTCCAGGTGGGTTGTCCCCACCTGGTGTCCTCGAAGACCCTGAAACCAACACTATAAATCCTATTTTTATAGAAAAAATCAGGGAGAAAGAATTATCGTGTTTCACGACACGGAGCCGCCGCCGTCTCCTGTTCTTTATCGGGAGGCCAGATCTGGAGTTCGTTTGGGGCTCCGGAGAGGGGGGTCTTTGATCTTCGTCATCACCAACCCTTCTCCATCGCCAATTCCATGGTGCTCCCCACCGGGAGTGAGTAATTCCTTCGTAGGCTCGCTGGTCGGTGAGGACTTGGATGAGATTCATCATGTAATCTAGTTAGTTTTGTTAGGGCCTGATCCCTAGTATCCACTATGTTCTGAGATTGATGTTGCTATGACTTTGCCATGCTTAATGCTTGTCACTTTGGGCCCGAGTGCCATGATTTCAGATATGAACCGTTTATGCCATTATATCCATGTTCTAGATACGATCTTGCAAGTTATAGTCACCTACTACATGTTATGATCTGGCAACCCTGGAGTGACAATAGTCGGGAACACTCCTGGTGATGACCGTAGTTTGAGGAGTTCATGTATTCACCGTGTGTTGATGCTTTGTTCCGGTTCTCTATTAAAGGAGGCCTTAATATCCCTTAGTTTCCAATAGGACCCCGTTTCCAGGGGAGGGTAGGACAAAAGATGTCATGCAAGTTCTTTCCATAAGCACCTATGACTATTTATGAACTGGAGCTAGTGTCGTATCGCCCTAGGCTATGACTGTCTCATGATGAATATCATCCAACAAGTCATCGATCCAATGCCTACGGATTTACCTTATATTTTTCTTGCTAAGTTACTATTGTCGCTACTACTATTGTTACTGCTACAAAATCACTACTATCACTGTTACCATTACTATTGTTGTTGCTACTATCATCAAAACTATCATACTACTGTACTATTAATCACTTTGTTGTAGATAATTAATCTCTAGGTGTGGTTGAATTGACAACTCAGCTGCTAATACATTCAAATATTCTTTGGCTCCCCTTGTGTCGAATCTATAATTTTGGGTTGAATAATCTACCCTCGAAAATTGTTGTGATCCCCTATACTTGTGGGTTATCAGCCGAGCATCCCATGTCTCTGTGCTCCGGGCACCATGTCATGTGTTGTGTTCATGTCCTGTGTTGTACCACCACCTGTATTCACTCTTATCTTCTTTCAATGAGATGATACGCAACCTTTGTGTATTCACAAAAAAGTGTTGTAGTAATTGGAATATCTGTCATTAGCTTGTCAAGCTTACACAAGATAAACTGTATGCTTGAATTGAGTTTCAGAAAATTCAGGCTTGGGTGAATTTGGCATGGGTAATTGATATACGTGATTGGTTTGTTTATGTTGGAAACATTGCCAGTTTAGGAAATGTATGGAAAAATCAGGCTATGTAAAAAATGAGTTAATTCTTGACAGTATTTTTTGCAAGGTTATGTACATATCCTTTTCGCAAAAACAAGATAAACTGTATGCTTGAATTGAGTTTCAAAAAATTCAGGCTTGGGTGAATTTGGCATGGGTAACTGATATATGTTATTGGTTTGTTTATGTTGCACACATTGCCAGTTTAGGAAATGTATGGAAAAAATTAGGCTGTGTAGAGTTAATTCTTGACATTATTTTTTGCAACGTTATGTACATATCCTTTTCACAAAAATGCTAAATTATAGGTACAGTAATATGTGTCATCATGAGTGCTGAATGTACCACATTATTTTTCTGTCAAATGAGTGATGGTGCAAGCGTAGACAATCATGAAGATTTTAATCTACAAATGGGGCTGACTACCTGGGCTTAATGTCATTGATCTGCAGAGTGCGGATTGGGGCTGCTACATAGGCAGGGCACCATGCCCTGATAGGATGTCAGCATCAAAAAAACAATCAGTCAACTCAGGGTTTTCTGAACCTGTGATGCTCTGTTTTTTGTGTACTAAGTAATTCTGAACAAACACTTTTATGTTAATTCAGGGTTAGAAATTGTGTTTTTTGGTAACGATGGAAGTGGATACAATTAATGTAGTAGTGGCTCGGTATGAGTAGCTGTCTCCTACCTCGCATGCTTTGATCTTGTCTGGTGGGCCATTCTATGCACAAGCGTTTGTGCTTCACGGGCAGCGAGGGGCGGAGCCATGGCTCAACATGTCCCCGCCGGCCTGCTTGTGGCGGAGCATGGCAGGAGTCGGGGCGGCATTATGGTCTACAGGAGAAGCATGGGCGACAGCTGCAGTTGAGCTTCTATGTAACATAGCTCCAATGAATCATTTGTCGCATCTGGCCTCTGCAGGTACCCGGCCCACACCTCTTCATCCCCACCCCGCCCCTCTGATTTGCCTTCTCCCTCTCCAATAGAATATCCCATCCATGTTTGTGTAGATTCATTTTTGTATCTACCTATAAGGCGTTCAGTGAAAATCCAAGCTGCCGCAGTGGCAGATTACTGATACTTCTCCAACGTATCCATTTTTTTATTGTTCCATGCTGTTATATTATCATTCTTGGATGTTTTACAATCATTTTATATCATTTTTTGGGACTAACCTATTTAAATAGTGCCAAGTGCCAGTTGTTGTTTTCTGCTTTTTTTACATCACAGAAAATCAATATCAAACGGAGTCCAAATATAGCGAAACTTTTTGTGGATTTTTTGGACCAGAAGACACCAGATGGGCCTGAGAAGCACCTGGGGGGTGCCCCGAGGGGGCACAACCCACCAGGGCGCGCCTGGGGACCAGGCGCGCCCTAGGCGAGTCGACGAAATTTTATTCCAGCCGCTACAAGTTCCAGAACCACGAGATCCAATCTAGAGCCCTATTCCAGCACTCCGCCGGAGGGGAACACGATCACGGAGGGGTTCATCATCCTCATTGGTGCCTCTCCGATGATGCGTGAGTAGTTCAACTCAGACCTACAGGTCTGTAGGTAGTAGCTAGATGGCTTTTTCTCTCTTTGTATCTCAATACAACAGTCTCTTGGAGATCTATTTGATGTAATCACTTTTTGCAATGTGTTTGTTGGGATCCAATGAATTGTGAGTTTATGGTCAGATTTTCCTTGATTTAATATCCAATCTTGATTGTTATAGCCTCGTATTTCTTCTCCGGTATTTGGGTTTCGTTTGGACAACTTGATCTATTTATCTTGCAATGTGAAGAGGTGCTTTGCAATGGGTTCCATCTTGTGGTGTCCTTTCCCAGTGACAGAAGGGGCAGCAAGGCACGCATGTATCTTTTCTATTAAGGATAAAAAGATGGGGTCTATGCCTACATGAATAGATTTTTTCTACATCATGTCATCGTTCTTATTGCATTACTTTGTTTTTCCATGAACTTAATACACTAGATGCATGCTGGATAGCGGACGATGTGTGGGGTAATAGTAGTAGATGCAGGCAGGAGTCGGTCTACTAATCTTGGGAGATGCCTATATACATGATCATTGTCTTGGATATCGTCATAATTATTTGCTTTTCTACTAATTGCCTAATAGTAATTTGTCTACCAACCGTTGTTATTTTCTCGAGAGAAGCCACTAGTGAAATCTATGGCTCCCGGGTCTATTTCCCATCATATACTTTCAGATCCATATTGCCAATTGCCTTTTCTTTTATTTGCTTCTTTTATTTTCAGATCTATATTATCAAAAACCCAAAAATACCTTGTTGCATTTTATACACTTTTATTTGCATCTATCAATCTACTACAATTTTATCCTATCTTTACATCACTTTTTGGTACCGCTACCCGAAAGGGATTGACAACCCCTTTAATGCATCGGGTTGCAAGTATTTGTTATTTGTGTGCAGGTATTGTTTACGTAGTGTTGCATGGTTCTCCTACTGGTTTGATAACCTTCATCTCATCACTGAGGGAAATACCTTACCGTTGTTGTGCTGCATCCTCCCTTATTCCTTGGGGAAACACCGATGCATCTCAAGCGACATCAATTATGCTCCGATTGCATGTTGAGCCATGTTGATTGCTTCTCTTTTGGTCCCTGTCGGTGTCAAAACCGACGGATCTCGGGTAGGGGGTCCCGAACTGTGCGTCTAGGTGGATGGTAACAGGAGACAAGGGACACAATGTTTTACCCAGGTTCGGGCCCTCTTGATGGAGGTAAAACCCTACGTCCTGCTTGATTGATATTGATGACGTGGGTATTACAAGAGTAGATCTACCACGAGATCAAGGAGGCTAAACCCTAGAAGCTAGCCTATGGTATGATTGGTGTTCGTCCTACAGACTAAAGCCATCCGGTTTATATAGACACGGAGAGGGCTAGGGTTACACAGAGTCGGTTAGAATGGTAGGAGATCTACATATCCGTATCGCCAAGCTTGCCTTCCACGCCAAGGAAAGTCCCATCCGGACATGGGACGAAGTCTTCAATCTTGTATCTTCATAGTCTTCGAGTCCGGCCGACGATGACAGTTTGGCTGTCCGGACATCCCCTAGTCTGGGACTCCCTCAGTAGCCCCTGAACCAGGCTTCAATGACGATGAGTCCGGCGCGCATATTGTCTTCGGCATTGCAAGGCGGGTTCCTCCTCCGAATATTTTATAGAAGATTGTGAACACCAGGATAGTGTCCGGCTCTGCAAAACAAATTCCACATACCACCATAGAGAGGATAATATTTACACAAGTTCAATCTGCTGACGTATTTTGTGGCGTGGCGTCATACCACAGCCAAGTCTTTATTCGAATCGTTTTTATTATACCACCTCTACGCGTTTAGCGAAGCGATTTCCTTGGCACGTCTTGTCAAAGCAGAGATCGTGTTCCCCCATTTCCGGGATTCCCATCAATATGGACGTGGGTAACCCAACCGCGCCCGTTACCACGCCCCCTCCATCGAAGGCGGGTTCCAAATGGTCACGGGGACGGCTCTTGGTATTCTTCCTCTTTATAATCAGACCAAGGCCCGTTCTTTTTCTCCAATCCTCAATCGAATCCGCCCCTCGCCCCGAGTTCCAACACCCAGGGCTCCAGATTCGGGTACTTTCGACCTTCGACAATGTCTGGCTCCGTCCTACGAGGCCGGTGGATGCCTTCCTCCATCACGGAAGAGGACGTGCTAAAGCTGAGAGATGCCAGGTACTTAACCTACGAGATTTCGCATAGGTTGCCTGCCCGAGGGCAAGTTATTCCTACTCCCGAGCCCGGCGAGAGCGTCGTGTTCGTGTCTCACTTCCGTCGGGGTTTAGGCTTCCCAATGGATCCCTTCGTGAGGGGGCTCATGTTTTACTATGGGCTGGAATTCCGCGATTTGGCTCCGGAGTCCATCCTCCACATCTCATCTTTCATTGTCGTCTACGAAGCCTTCCTCCGCACTACCCCTCACTTCGGCTTGTGGCTCAAGACCTTCAACGTGGAGCCGAAGATGATTGAGGGGCGTCAGGCAGAGTGCGGCGGGGCGGTTATAAGTAAGAGGGTCGATGCTCCATGGCCCGAGGGCTCTTTTCAGGAGGAGCTCGGCTTGTGGCAACAGGAGTGGTTCTATATCACCGCCCCCAGGGGCAGCAGGCAGAGGCCGCCGTCCGCCTTTCGCCCGGGCCCTCCACAACGGTTGACGTCATGGGTCAACAAAGGGCTTGACTGGGGGCCGTCCAAAGACGCCCCCCTTTTGCAGGGCCGGATTCAAGACCTCCAAGAAAGGGAGATCAATCTGGTCGTAGTGACGCAGGTTATGCTGATTCGGCGCCTTCTGCCCTGCAAACGTCGCCCTCTCCGCCTGTGGGAATTTAATCCGGAGGGACCACGAGCTCTCCAACACTTCATGGGTTTGACACCCGTGGAGATGTACAAACTGTTCTTCGGATCGCAAGAGATGCGTCCGGACTTGACCGAGGACGCTGGCCTAAGCTGTAATCGCCCGGATTCTCAAGTAAGTAGCCCTGTGTCCGGACACATTGTCCATTCATCTATCATGGGTTTGCCTTTTAACCAGCTATCCCTTGGACAGGAGTGGATAGCGCAAGCAAAACTGATACGGTGTCCGGCCCCCCTCCTTGAGACCACGCCGGATCCCGTATTAATCAAAATGTTGGAAGTTGCACCCTCGGAGGATGGCGAAGGGGGACACAGGGAAACTACCACCTCTGCCAAGGAGGCTTTCAGTAAGGGGGGAATCGAGAATCCCTCCCTTCAGGGGGAGAAGAGGACCGCTTCCGAAGACCTGAAGTCCAAGGCCTCAAAGCGGGGAAAGAAATCTGCACCGGAAGGTCCTGTGCCGGGAAGAGCCCCGGCCGCACAGTCTCCCCAAAGGAATCAGCCCTCCAGCGAGCCGTAAGTAAAAAAGGGGAAGTTTTGTAATAGGGGACATTCCTACTTTATTTCTGAGGGTAACCGAAGTTTTCACCTTGTAGTTTGGATCTCAGCCCTTCTCAGCAGAGCTCATCTTCGGGGGACCTTCGTCCGGAGATGATGGAGAGCGAAAGGCCTCCATCTGCCGCCCCGTCGGGCGGGGCGGACGATCCTGAGGTGTCTTCATGGAGGGTCTCCCCGAATCCGGCGGGGCCGGGGAGTTCGGCACCCACTGGAGTACGGCCGGTGGAGCTGCAGGATTTGCTCGAGAGGGCGTCTATCTCAGAAGATCACCGCACTTTAATGAGTATGGTGATTGAAAGCATCTCATCCGCCGAGAGCGGGTTGCATGAGGCCGTCAGAAGTTTGCTGATGGGGTTTGAGGTACGCAAAAAATGACATACCTTTTGATAGTTTTGCACATAGAGTGTGCCCTGTATAGATGGTAGCCCCTGAGACTTGGGATGCTGTCGAAAGCGACAGCGTGCCGAGGATCATAGTCTCAGTTATAGAATGTCGCCTTTCCTATGCAGGTGGCGGAACGTTCGGTGGCCAGCCGGACTGATGGAGTTGCCGAGCTGAAGCGGCAACTTGATGTTGCAGATGCGGACATCGCGCTGGTCAATAAATGACTTGATGAGTCACAAGGTAGGTGGTTTCTCCGCGGTCACCTAGTGAGGGAGCTAATGCCCGTTCCTTACAATTAGTATGCTTTGATGTAGATGGTGCCGCTGCTGTGGAAAACCTTCGAGCAGAGCTTGCTCGAGCCAAGGAGCAAGCCAGGAAAAGTGATGCGGCTGCCTCGAAGGTAGCGGAGGAATTAAAAGCCGAAAAGGCTACTCACTGCCGAAGCAGGGAGGAGATGGCCGGAACGGCCGTGAAATTAAAATATGCTACCGACCGCTATGAGGTTCTTGAAAGAGAACGCCGAGCGGAGCAAGAGGACCTGAAGAAGGCCATCGCCGAAGCCAAGGATGCTCGTTGCATGATGCGGGCTATGAAGGAGACATTGCGGCTGGAAAGCCCTTTCTGCTGCGTAGGAAGTTCACGGATCCAAAGTATGCTGAGTTGGGCCAATTGTGTGGTGTGGAGGATCCTTATCTGGATTTGGCGGCGAGTGCGGCGGACGCAGTCGTGCACTTCCGAAGCCTGAAGGATCACGAAATGGAAGAGCTTTTCTGGTCTCAATTCCATAGTCTGGAGCGTCCGCTTCCGTTGTCCGATCGCTTGGCTGAGTGGGCTGAGCTGAATAGATTGTCCGGACTTGCCATGACAGATGTGGTGGCTCATCTGTGGCCAGAAAGGCCCAAGCCGAAGAGTTATTTTGGTTTGTTGCAGCAATTCCTTGAGGCGGTGCCGCATATCGAGGTGATGCAGCGGTCGACATGCATAGAGGGTGCACGGATGGCTCTCGCCCGTGTTAAGACATACTGGGCGGAGATGGATGCTACCGATGTTGCATCCCGAGGTTCGGACAAAAGCCGATTACCTGCCGAGCACTATTTTGAGGAAGTCCTGCAGGGCGCTCGTTTAATAGAGTCGCAGTGCTCGAAAGATGTTATGTTCAAATGACATATATGATTTGTGGGATCATATTTATAATGTAACGGCTTTTTATACTTGTGCGTTCAAGTACTGGACTATCTCCTGTGTGACCGTATATGTGTGTATAACCTGAAAGATGGCAGTCTTTGGCTTCAGCCCCCACGCACATGGTGCGGGGGTGTTTGCAAAAAAAAAGCGCTTTTTCACACTTAATCCAACATCTTGGTCCTTTGAAGGAGGTGATAGCATAGCAAACTAGGCAACCAGACTATAATGCTTTATCACTTTCACTTAGCCATAGGAGCTCGATGGTGGGGCTACTATATAGCCCATAGAGGCACCGCGCTCTCCGAACTCGGCGCGCGTATGTGCCTGACCGGGAAGCAGTCCTTCGTCAAAGCGGAGGAATTCTAAACATTCCAGTAGTCGATCGAGTGGTTGACCAGTCTCTCGCTATATCATGACAGTCAGTTTTCGGCTTTCTCTACTGAAGTGCTCGCCCGGCCGAACCGGGGCACAATCGCAGTAGTTCTCCTGGTGCCGCGTTAGCCGATGGAGCGGAACGTAAGGCAGCAAAACACAGGAGCCGGGAAAACCCAACATTTGACCAAAGACATGATTCGGAGCTGATGCATATAAGGCCTAACTCGAGACGCCGAACACTCCCTGAGGTATTCGGTCTTTATGATACCGGGCAGAACAATGCCCTAAGCCCCTAGTGTCCAGGTACGGGTGAGAACTTCTGACGCGGTCGATGCCAAAACGCCAGCCTCCTCCTCGGTTATGGTAGTAAACCGGGGGATGCGTATCAACAAGAGACAGTAAGAAAGGTTTACGCAGGGTCTTAATCTAAAAAGAATCCTTGCAACGGGTCCCTGCTGCACGTCTGCGCCTGTGTCTCCGTTGTGCTGTATCCTGGACGGGTGTAGCACGTGCTTCATCTGAAAAAGAGAAGAACTTAGTTTGGAAAAAATATCGTGCAAAAGATGTATTTAACATAAAGTATGATTTGGAAGATGAATAAAGTTGAGCTTTATTGGCTCTCATCGTTTATATGTGCAGCCCCTTGTAAAAAGGTATGCGGCTGGGAAGCCCCTTGTTTATTTATGCCAGACTCGCCTAACCGTGTCCGAGGTCTGAATGACCTGTTTTTAGGGGCTTTTGACCAGCAAGGTCGGATTAGTGTGTGGCTGTCAAGGTAGTCTCATGTTTTCCGTGGTCGAGGAACACTCGGAATTACCCTTTAATGAGATTATGCCGCGTGGACCGGGCATTTTAAGCGTAAGAGACGCGTAATGCGGTACTGCGTTAAAGCGGGCGAAAGCTTCGCGTCCCAGTAGTGCTTGATGGCTACTTTTGAATGGGGCGATATGAAAAGTGAGCTTTTCACGACGGAGGTTGTCGGATGAACCGAACACAACCTCTAGCAGTACAGAGCCTGTGCAATTGGCGTAAAGACCTGGCGTCACTCCTTTGAAGGAAGTGCTGCTACGGTGAATTTTGTTAGGGTCTATCCCCATTCTGCGGATGGTGTCCTAGTATAGCAGGTTTATATCGCTGCCGCCATCCATTAGGACTTGTGTGAATTGTAGTCCATTGATTATGGGATCCAATACCAAAGCAGTCCCTCCTGCGTTTTGAACACTTCTGGAGTAATCCTGATGGTCGAAAGTAATTGGTTTAAACATCCAATTTCGGGACTCTGCTGGGGTGGAACGTGCGGCGCGTGTTTTAGCAGGTGTCGCACTATTTTTCCTTGTGATCACATGAAGTGAGTTCACTGTTTTGACTTCTAGTGGGAAAGTCTTCTGTTTCCCGGTGTGCTGCTTGTGGGGTTCGTCGTCTTCGCTTGGTGTGTCGAGCCCCTTATGTTCGGCGTTAAGTCGGCCGGACTGCTTGAAGACCCAACAATCTCTGTGGGTATGGTTTGCAGGCTTCCCGGGGGTACTATGGATTTGACACATCCTATCCAAGATTTTATTTAGGTTGGATAGCTCATCACTGTTGTCCTTAAGAGGCAGTGTTTTATTATTCGGCTGAGAGCTTTTGAATCCGGCGTTGACCGCCGTGCTATTTGGGCCATTTTCCTTATTCCGGCGCTGATCTTTTCTGCGTCGTGATTTCCCATTTCCATCTCGGACCTCAGATGTACTTGGGTCGCTAGTACTGCATCTTGCCAGCCAGCTATCTTCCCCCACGCAAAAGCGGGTCATGAGGCTTGTTAGCGCGGCCATTCTTCTTGGCTTTTCCTGGCCGAGGTGTCTGGCGAGCCATTCGTCTCAGACGTTATGTTTAAAAGCTGCTGAGGCTTCGGCGTCTGGACAGACGACTATTTGGTTCTTTTTGGTGAGGAACCTGTTCTAGAATTTGCGTGCTAACTCTCCAGGCTGTTGAGTTATGTGACTTAAATCGTCTGCATCCGGAGGGCGGACATAAGTCCCCTGAAAATTTGCTCGAAACGCATCCTCGAGCTCTTCCCAACTTCCAATGGTATTTTCTAGGAGGCTTTTGAGCCAATGCCGAGCTGGCCCTTTGAGCTTGAGGGGTGGGTATTTTATGGCATGGAGATCGTCTCCTCTGGCCATATGTATGTGTAGGATATAATCCTCAATCCAGACTCCGGGGTCTATTGTTCCGTCATATGCCTCTTTGTTGACGGGTTTGAATCCCGCTGGAAATTCATGATCCAGTACCTCATCGGTGAAACATAGTGGGTGTGCGGCGCCCCTGTATTTAGGTGTGCCGTTGTCAAACACTCGGCGGGTTGTGTTGCTCCCTGGAGTCTTCTTTTTTGGCCCATAGATGGACCTGGCCGGGCCATCCTTTTTGCGAGGATCCTTATGTGGATCATGTGCCGGCTGGTGTGCGGTGCCGCTTGCCACTCTTAGCCTATCATCTGGTCGTCTATCCGGCCAGGCGGCCTCTTTCTTTCTTGACTGTGGGGGCTCTACGGCCTCCTCATCAAATTCGGGCAACAGCTTGCGCTTCGGGTAGCTCTTTGTTTGGTGACTATTGCCGTATTTATCTGCGGTATTGAGTACTTTGCTCCATCTTATTCTGAGTGCGTCCTCCGCTGTTTTGAGCTTCCGCTTTTGCTTCTTCATACTTCTTGCAGTGGCGACGAGCCTTTTATGAAGGTTCTTATGCTCTGGTGATGTGTCCGGCGTGAGATCATCTCCACTGTTGTTTTCGCCGGGGATGGGTTGCTTGTCCGGTTCATCCTGTTCGGATGGTTGCTTGGTGGCATGTTCGTCTTCCACGGCTTCGCCCTGCTCTAAGGCTGGGTCAGTATGGGTGCCGTTGTTATCGAGGCGGGACTTCGGGCGGCGCTTGCGTCGCCGTTTTGGTTGTTTGTCGGGGGAGTTGTCCTTCGCCACGTCCCGTTGTTCCTCGTTATCGCTTCCCTTTGGAGTATCCACCATGTATACGTCGTGCGTTGAGGTGGCTTTCCAGTGCCCAGTAGGCGCTGGTTCTTGGTCGTCTCCGGCATTGTCGTCCATATAGTTGATGTCTTCGGAGTCGAGGTCTAGCATGTCGGTTAAATCGTCGACAGTGGCTACTAAATGGGTGGTGGGTGGGCCTTGAATTTCTTCGTCGACCGCATCCCAACCATCCTGACCGCAGTCCGGCCAGGGCTCTCCTGATAACGAGAGATACTTTAGCGAACTCAAGATGTCGCCAAAAGGTGAGTGTTGAAAGATGTCCGCAGCGGTGAACTCCATGATCGGCGCCCAATCGGATTCGGTTGAAGGGGGCGCGGGAGGCTCGGAGTCCGGCGAGGAGTCCGGCACCTCGGAGTCACGAGCTTCACAAGGGACAAGGTCAGTGTTCGGCTCTATCGCCGTAGAGGTTGCAGCCCCCGAGGCGGTGTCTAGCCACCCGTCCTCGATCTGCGCAGCCGGCTCCGAATTGAAGATCAGAGCGGACTCGTGTGCGGCCTCCAGGGTACTGTTCGGCTACAGAGCTAAATCATGCCCGTCGTGACAGTGCGGCGTGCTCGGCTGTGGCTCGAATCCATCGAAGATCAAGTCCCCGCGGATGTCAGCTGTGAAGTTCAAACTTCCAAATCTGACCTGACGGCCAGGGGCGTAGCTTTCGATCTGCTCCAGATGGCCAAGCGAATTGGCCCACAGTGCAAAGCCGCCGAATACGAAGATCTGTCCGGGGAGAAAGGTCTCACCCTGGACTGCGTCGTTGTTGATGATCGAAGAAGCCATCGAGCCTATCGGTGACGACACAGAGGAACTCTCAATGAAAGCACCAATCTCAGTGTCAAAACCGGTGGATCTCAGGTAGGGGGTCCCGAACTGTGCGTCTAGGCGGATGGTAACAAGAGACAAGGGACACAATGTTTTACCCAGGTTCGGGCCCTCTTGATGGAGGTAAAACCCTACGTCCTGCTTGATTGATATTGATGATGTGGGTATTACAAGAGTAGATCTACCACAAGATCAAGGAGGCTAAACCCTAGAAGCTAGCCTATGGTATGACTGTTGTTCGTCCTACGGACTAAAGGCATCCGGTTTATATAGACACCGGAGAGGGCTAGGGTTACATAGAGTCGGTTACAATGGTAGGAGATCTACATATCCGTATCGCCAAGCTTGCCTTCCACACCAAGGAAAGTCCCATCCGGACACGGGACGAAGTCTTCAATCTTGTATCTTCATAGTCTTGGAGTCCGGCCGACGATGACAGTTCGGCTGTCCGGACACCCCCTAGTCCGGGACTCCCTCAGTCCCTTTTCATTTGCTTGCTCTATGATTCTTTGTTGTAAAAGAATTGCACTTTTTTTGTAGGTTGGGCTCTCCTATTCTTTTTTGTTGGCCTGACATACGCACTGGCAGCCTCCTACGTAAGGAATTCAGCATGCCTCTATCTGAGAGAAAAATATGGAGGCGAATTTTCAGGTATGCTCTATCGTTTGGAGCAATGTCAGTTTGGTTTGCTTCACATTTTCCTTATAGGTTGATGTTGTATGTAAATACCAGCCAGAACTATCATTATATATTTATTAAGCTAGCAGGTTGCACCAGTATTAAATTTAAATAGGCTTGCTATCACTTTATTTTGGTCAATGTTTTTCGTCCCGAACATGTTGTGTTTTGATTTATGAGGACTAAAACACATAGTTTTCCCTCGGGCTTGTGGTCCACGAGAGTGGTTAGGTATTAACCTTTGGAAAAAAAATTGGGCATGGTTAGTTCGGATGATATATATTGATTAAAACATAATGTTGCTTGCATAAACAGCAACCTGTTGAAAGTATTGTTGGGTCACTTTTAGGCTTCCAGCTATTTTGATTTTATCATATGCAGCACTTTCAGATCAGTAAATATAATGGCCTTCCAGCTACTCATTAGCTGATTAGTTACTTCTCAAGTTTGATGGTAAATTGATTTTGCAACTACAGTAGTTAGGGAATGAATTTTTTGGTGTTTGTTGACCATTTAGTCAGCAATCTATGATGTTCAAAAATTGCGTTGATCACTAGAGCATATAGTTATGGCCTAAAAAGAGTCTCGGGTTTGACGTTTAATTTGACATAATTTTTTGCAGCTTTGTAGCCCACTACTTTGCTATTCTTAATACAAGAGACCATTTATGGCTGTAACAGAGATGAAAGTTCATTTCGGTTTGGTTTAATGGAAATCCAACGCAACCAATTGATATTTGACAGCCTTTGTATGTTCCTTTCCCCTTTTTCTTTTTAAGGCACCACATTTACAGTACCAGCTAAAAAATACGTGGAGACGGTCTAACAATGTAAGAGCCATGTCATACTAAACTTTGTACACACACTAGAGATGTTTGCTACTGCAACTATGCTCTCACAATTAAGGATAGGTGTACAATATTTGTACTATGCTTCTTTATCAGTTAGCTCATTCCTACCTTTTGGTGCCTGAATTGTGCTCCTTTGTTCTATGCAGAAATCTCGAGGAAAGCATTGGTTTCAGGCTCAGGCTACCAGGTTGTAGGGCTGGCGTTGCTTATTTGGTGTGTTGAGATGCTTATTCGTTGGTTATCCAATTGCGACCTGGCTTTGAAAGTTGCTATCTATTTCCTTGTAAGGTGTTGTGAGGATTGGCTACTGCAGGGAGTCTTCCTATGTTGTCTGCCTATTGTTTGCACTGTATTTGATATATATTGAATCATTGTCTTCTAGGATAACTGATTCCTTTTGTACGGTACTTAGTCAGAGGAGCTATAGATGTTTATTTTATATTTTCTCAAGTTCCTCTGAACTCTTTTTTTCTATAAGAAAACCACATTAAGTCAATCAAATATAGTAATGAAAAATGCATATAATGTACAATGAACATGAAAACAAAATTTCATATTCATTTTTGTTAAAATCATTATTGTCATTTTTTGTTGCTTCACGCATGCCAGTACAGATTTATTTGATGATTAAATAATGTATCAGTGTTCGATGTAGTCCTATTGTTTCGAAGATGTTTATTGTTTCATTTCTTTAATGTAGGAACATGCATATCCTAGATCCTTGGAGAGACGTGTGTTGTAGCGGTAACCACATCAGACATGTGCTAGAGAACTAAGAATCATGAGTAGAATCTAAAAGTGCAACTAATCCCTGGGTGGTTTTGGTAATTCTTAACAACATATAGCTCATTGAACTAATATCCTTTCAAGATTATTTCAGAAAGTTCAATGATTGGCATGGCATGGACTAGAGATGTGGACCCCTCAAAATGCTAAGGACAAATATTGGCAAAAGCTCAAGACTCTTCATTTCTATTTTTGGTGATCCAAGATCACATTGAGTCCATAGGAAAGCCAATACTATTAAAAGGGGATGAGGTGTTGCTTAATGGTCTACTTGCTCAAAATGCTTAGTGATATGCTCCAAAGCCCTCAACCATCTTCTCAAATCCAAATATGTCCTAAACCTAATGTCAAACTCGGCCCCACCAATTTGATTCATCCGGCGCCACCGAGTTCACTTGACATAGCCATAGCCTGAAAACCTAATCAGTTCGGTCTCACCGATGGATCTCGGTCTCATCGAGATGGGATTGCAACTGTTTCCCTTCGTAATATTTTGGTCTCACAGAAGCGATCAGTCCACTGAGTTTGCAATGCAAACTCTCTGTTTCCCTTGTGTAACATTTCGGTCTTACCGAAAGGAGCGATCGGTCCCACCAAGTTTGCCTAACCAACTCTCTGTTTGCTTGTTATTGAAATCGGTCTCACTGATTTAAAGTAATCGGTCAAACTGAGATCACATTTTGCACTAACCCTACCTCATCGGTCCCACCGAGTTGATCATGTTGGTCCCACCGAAAATCCTAACGTTCACATTTTGAACTGAATCGGTCTCACCGAGTTCACATATTCAGTCTCACCGAGTTGGCTCTTTTGTGTGTAATGGTTAGATTCTGTGTGGAGGCTATATATACCCCTCCACCCTCCTCTCCATTAGAGAGAGAGAGACATCAGAATGTTCCTACACTTCCAGCATTCATTTTCTGAGAGAGAACCACCTACTCATGTGTTCAGACCAAGACTTTCTAATCCTACCACAAGAATCTTGATCTCTAGCCTTCCCCAAGTTGCTTTCCACTCAAATCATCTTTCCACCATAGCCAAATTGTGAGAGAGAATTGAGTGTTGGGGAGACTATCAATTGAAGCACAAGAGCAAGGAGATCATCATCAACACACCATCTATTACCTTTTGGAGAGTGGTGTCTCCTAGATTGGTTAGGTGTCACTTGGGAGCCTCCGTCAAGATTGTGGAGATGAACCAAGGAGTTTGTAAGGGCAAGGAGATTGCCTACTTCATGAAGATCTACCCAAGTGAGGCAAGTCCTTCATGGGCGATGGCCATGGTGGGATAGACAAGGTTGCTTCTTCATGGACCCTTCATGGGTGGAGCCCTCCGTGGACTCGCGCAATCGTTACCCTTCGTGGGTTGAAGTCTCCATCAACGTGGATGTACGATAGAACCACCTATCGGAACCACGCCAAAAATCTCTGTGTCTACATTGTGTTTTCCACTCCAAACCCTCCCTTTACCTTCATATGCAATGATTTACATTCCGCTGCTATACTCTTAGAATTGCATGTGTAGGTTGATTGCTTGACTTATGCTAAGTTGTTAAAATCTGCCAAGACTTAAAATTGGGAAAAGTCTAGATTTTTATTTGGTCAAGTAGTCTAATCACCCCCCCCCCTCTAGACCTAATTTCGATCCTACAAGTGGTATCAAAGCTTTGGTCTCCATTTGCCTTGATTTCCATAGCTTTTGTGATCATAGCTTTGGTTTCACAACCTAGAAGAGTATGGCGTCTAGTGAGGGAAATTACCACCGTAGAGGTCCTTACTTTGGTGGCACTAATTTTTGTAGTTGGAAACATAAAATGAAAATGCATATTCTTGGACATAATCTTGCTGTTTGGGCTATTGTGTGTATTGGCTTGGAAGGTGAATTCTTTGATGGAAGGGAACCGAATCGTGAAGCTACCGCGGAAGAATTGAAGATGTTGCAATACAATTCTCAGGCTTGCGATATCTTGTTCAACGGATTATGCCCCGAAGAATTCAACAAAATCAGCCATCCTGAGGATGCAAAGGAAATTTGGGATACTTTGATTGATATGCACGAAGGTACTGACTCCGTTAAGGAATCCAAATTGGATGTGCTTCAAAGTGAACTTGACAAGTTCAAAATAAAGTATGGTGAAGGTGTCACTGAAATGTACTCTAGGCTTGCTCTCATCACAAATGAGATTGCCGGCTTAGGAAGTGAATAGATGACCGACAGATTCATCATCAAGAAGATCCTAAGAACCTTGGATGGAAAATATGATACCGTGTGCACATTAATCCAAACGATGCCCAATTACAAAGATCTCAAGCCAACGGAAGTCATTGGTAGAATTGTTGCTCACGAGATGTCACTCAAGGATAAAGAAGAGCTTCACAACAAGTCTAGTGGTTCTTACAAAGCTTCATGTGATGCTCCTACATAATCAAGTGAGAAACAAGTCTTCAATGAAGAATTGAGCCTAATGGTGAAGAACTTCAACAAGTTCTACAAGAGTAGAAGCAAAGAAAGAAGTTCTAGGTCAAGGTCCTACAATGACAAAAGATCTTCTAGTCGTGATCGCAATTACTACAATTGTGGAAGACCCGGACACTACTCAAGTGAGTTTACGGCTCCCTACAAAATAAGAGAAGACTCACCTAAAAGGAGAAGCAAAAGAGAAGAATCACCACCAAGATAAATAAGGAGTAGAGATGATCGTTGTGAACGAAGATCCTCTCGCAGAAGCAAGGATTTAGAAAGGAAGGACAAGTCATCAAAGAGCTACACAAGATGAAGACATCAAGATCATGTTGGTGAATGGGTTTCCGGCTCCGACTCCGACAACCACTTCGAGAGAAGCTATCACTCCGACTCTGAATATACTCAAGATGAAGGTGTTGCCGGACTAGAACTTGTGTCATACAACTCCTACGACATATTTGATTCACCAGATGAAGGGATTGGAAGATGCTTCATGGCTAAAGGTCCAAAGGTATCACACCCTGAGTTTGTTAATTTCAATAGTGATGAAAATGATTTGCTAGGTGATCATGATTTACTTGTTGACAACTCTAGTTATGAAAACTATGATGAAATTGCTATTAATCATGCTAATCAAGATAAAGCGAATAAAGATGATAAGAAGGAGATTGAGCGTCTAACTAAAGAACTAAACACTCTTAAGTTAGCTCATGAAACTACCTTAGAAGATCATCGAGAGCTTTTAAAGACTCATGAGAAGCTATGCTTTGAAAAGCTCAATCTAGATCAAGAGCATGGGTTCTTAAAAGCAATCAATGATGATCTTCCTAAGAAAAGTTCTTCTTACATTGCCAAGTGTTTACTCTTGTCTACTTACATGCCACAAGTAAAATCTAGCAACAAGAGTAAGAGAGATTCTTCTTCTAGTAGTAACAATAATCATGTTAAATCTAATGTTGTTTCTTCTAGTAGTTCTCTTGATCCCACTAATGATTCTCTTAGTCAAGTTACACTTGAGCAATAAAATAGCTTATTGAAGGGAATTATAGAGAAAGGTGTTTACAAGAGACTTGCCGGGAGTAAGCAATTTGAAGAAATTGTACGCAATCAAGGAAGGCACCGGAAGAATCAAGGTGTTGGTTTTGAACGCAAGTTCAATGCCAATGGAGTTGAGTGGGAAGAAGATCAATACCCCAAGACAAAGTTCGTTCCTCAACAAGAGAAGTATGATCCCACTTCTTTCAAAGGAACACAAGCTCAAGATGATCTTCCACCACAATACCACAAGTTAAAAGACAAGGACAAGCTTCAAGAGGAGATTGATGCATTTGAAGAAGCCCCTAAGGCCTTGGTCAAGTGGGTTCCCAAGACTACATCAAGTTCTACTTCATCAAGCACGACTACAACTCCAAGGATTCCCATCAAGATGATGTGGATCCCGAAGAAGAAGAACTAGAGAGTTCTTGAGGGTGACTCCGCCAACATACTTCACTCATATCATTTTGGCGAGGACAAGTGCAATCAACTTCCATATCTTGCACTAGTTCATGGAGTCACAAACCCTCTTGTTGGTAAGACAAGGGACAAGGTAACCTAATGCTTTCATGGACATCATCTTGTGTGTGCATCACTCTATGTCTATGTATATCCTTGTTTGTTCCTTGTGGGACTAACCCGTGTAGGTATTGAAAGTGCAACTCACTCAACAGGATTGCTCCAAATGATCTACATCAACATTGAGCATCCACATCTTCAACACCTACATGAAGTCATCATCGACAAAACCCAAGATTTAGTTCATCCCTCTAAGGGAGGATCTCACATCTAGGGGGAGCTTTACTCTAAGAATTGAGCTAAAGCAACTCTAATGGTGTGAATACAACAATGCATTATGTAAAAGTGGTAACCCCACTTGAGCTTAAATGATGAGTATGACCTATGATCAAATGTTCTCATTTGACTCCTAAGTCAATATACTCATATATAGATGACCTAGTCATCGCCAATTGCTTGATAGATGCTAGAATGGTTGTGCATGCTTTGCCACATATTTCATTTGTCATTTTATGGTGTGAGCATGTTGGTTGCATATTTCACTCATTCGAGGACATCCACTTGTAGTTTTGATTGATTGATTTATTTTCTTTTGCCAAGTGGATGGACAAGAATGCCTAAGAACCTTCTATATCTATCTATGCTTTTCTTGTCTCAAACTCTATTCATGCTACATCACAAAGTTTGATCAAGTCAGATTCGAACCACTCTGTGTGAGGAGCACTCGGAGTCCCTGATTCGTCATAGACTTAAACTTCCAAAACTTCTTTGTGCGTTTCGGTCTGACCGATTCTTCCATTTCGGTCATACCGAGATCACTGAGTCGATCTAGCTTTTCAATCTCGGTGCAACCGATTTGAACTTTTCGGTCACACCGAGTTGCAGTAACTGCTTGCAGTTTTGCATCTCGGTGCCACCGAGTTGTTCCACTCGGTCACACCGACAGGGTCAGGCTATATACCCACGGGCCAAAAATTGGAAATTTCTCTGAACTCTTTCGCCCGCGCTCAGTCTGCTCTGCCTCCTTGGGTCTCCGGATCTTCCTCCTCATCGCCAGCTGCCTCCTGCCACTGGTCTCCGCCACCGTCAACGGGAATCATCTCCGACGTTGCCGCCGTAGCAAGTCCATCGCCAAACTAGGGTATGGATTTGATCCTTGTGCTAATCTCACTCCGATTCCTAGCACATTGTTTTGCCATGTATCTTGCCACGATTGAGATCATCTTATCCAGCGAAAACACTCCGTAGTTTAGTTGTGGATTGAAAATTTAGGGTTAGGTTCCCACTGAAACCATCTCGGACCAACCGAGTTGTAGAAATCGGTTCCACCGATTTGGCCAAGGCCATTGCACATGTGATTCTCGGTCCGACCGAGAATTGCAAATCGGTGTGACCGAGTTTAGGACTTTGTGAAACCCTAGCAGTCTCGGTGCTACCGAACTGTAACTCGGTCTGACCGATTTCACTAGTTTAGGTTCCAAAAGCTGATTCGGTATCACCGTGTATACAAATCGGTAGATCCGAAATGCTTTCCGTGGAAAACTAAAACTAAGTTTTTAACTCATTCTTTTGCAAAAATCTCCGTGCTTTGTGATGCTCATCCTATCTACCTCATCTATATCTATTCACAGGGTCTGCTGTCAGTGTTTGCACGATGTCTAATCAGAGTGACAGCTAGAACAGAGAAGAAGAACAGGTGTTTACAAGAAATTGTACGCAATAAAATAGCTTATTGAAGGGAATTATAGAGAAAGGTGTTTACAAGAGACTTGCCGGGAGTAAGCAATTTGAAGAAATTGTACGCAATCAAGGAAGGCACCGGAAGAATCAAGGTGTTGGTTTTGAACGCAAGTTCAATGCCAATGGAGTTGAGTGGGAAGAAGATCAATACCCCAAGACGAAGTTCGTTCCTCAACAAGAGAAGTATGATCCCACTTCTTTCAAAGGAACACAAGCTCAAGATGATCTTCCACCACAATACCACAAGTTAAAAGACAAGGACAAGCTTCAAGAGGAGATTGATGCATTTGAAGAAGCCCCTAAGGCCTTGGTCAAGTGGGTTCCCAAGACTACATCAAGTTCTACTTCATCAAGCACGACTACAACTCCAAGGATTCCCATCAAGATGATGTGGATCCCGAAGAAGAAGAACTAGAGAGTTCTTGAGGGTGACTCCACCAACATACTTCACTCATATTCATTTGGCAAGGACAAGTGCAATCAACTTTCACATCTTGCACAAGTTCAAGGAGTCACAAACCCTCTTGTTGGTAAGACAAGGGACAAGGTAACCTAATGCTTTCATGGACAACATCATGTGTGTGCTTCACTCTATGTATATGGATATCCTTGCATGTTCCTTGTGGGACTAACCCATGTAGGTATTGAAAGTGCAACTCGCTCCAATGTATTGCTCCAAATGATCTACATCAACATTGAGCATCTACATCTTCAACACCTACATGAAGTCATCATCGACAAAACCCAAGGTTAGTTCATCCCTCTTAGGGGGGATATCACATCAAGGGGGAGCTTTGCTCTAAGAATTGAGCTAAAGCAACTCTAATGATGTGAACACAACAATGCTTTATGTAAAAGTGGTAACCCCACTTGTGCTTAAATGATGAGTATGACCTATGATCAAATGTTCTCATCTAACTCCTAAGTCGATATACTCATATATAGATGACCTAGTCATCGACAAATTGCTTGATAGATGCTAGAGTGTTTGTGCATGCTTTGCCACATATTTCATTTGCTATCTTGTTATGTGAGCATGTTGGTTGCATATTTTTCTCATTCGAGGACATCCATTTGTCGGTTTGTTTGTTTGGCTTTCTTTTTGCCAAATGGATGGACAAGAATGCCTAAGAACTCCCTCTAGCTATCTATGCTTTCCTCGTCCCAAACTCTATTCATGCTACATCACAAGTGTGAACAAGTCAAATTCGGACCCTCCAGGTGAGGAGCACTCAGAGTCACCGATCCGTCAAGGTCTTAAACTTCCAAAACCTCTTAGTGCATTTCGGTCTGACCGATTCACCCCATTCAGTCATACCGAGTTCATTAAGTTCATCTAGGTTTTTTATCTCAGCGCAACTGATTAGAACAGTTCGATCACACCGAGTTGCAGCAATTGATTGCGATTCTACATCTCGGTGCCACTGAGTCGTTCCACTTGGTCACACCGACAGTGACTGGATATATATACCCGGGTCGAAAATTTGGAAAATTTTCTGAAACCCTTCGCCCGCGCCTGTCCAGCTCTGCCGACTCATGGTCTCTGGATCGTCTCCTTGTCGCCCGCGACCTCCTGCCGCTGGTATTCGCCGCCGTCAATGGGAATCTTCGCCGATGTTGTTGCCGTAGCGAGTTCATCGCCAAGCTAGGGTATGAATTCGACCCTTTGTTCCCAACTCCAATTCTTAGCACAAAGATCAATGCCTATATGCATGCCACGATTGAAACGACTCTATCCACTACAAAACTCCGTTAGATTAGATTTGATGCAAAAATTTAGGTTTAGGTTTCCGCCAAACTCATCTCGGACAGACCGATATTAGGATTTCGGTCTCACCGATTTGGCCTAGGACATTGCACATGTACTACTCGGTCTGACCGAATTGTACAAATCGGTGTGACTGAATTTACTTTCTCTGTGAAACCCTAGCATCTCGGAGTCACCGAACTGTGTCTCGGTCTGACCGATTTCACCAGTTTAGACTCTAAAGCTGCTTCGGTGTCACCGAGTTTGTAATATCGGTAGCTTCGAAATGCTTTTTGTAGAAAACTAAAACTAAGTTTTTGACTCATTTGTTTTGCAAAAATGGATGTGCTTTGTGATACTCATCTACTCCATCTCAACCTATCTATTTACAGGGTCAGCTTTCAGTGTCAGAGATGTCAGACCAGAGGGACAGCCAGAACAAGTCTGAGGAGCACCAAAATCTCAGTGAGGGCACAAGTCCCTCCAATAACAGTTATGATAAGGGTAGCAGAAGCATCCCAAGCAATCTACCCAAGGCAGCAACAAGAACAAGGAGGTAGAGAAATTCAGATTCTAAGGATGAAGATTTTGTAGTTGATGAAGAGGTCACTTCCAAGAAGAAGTTGATCAAGAAAGAGAAAATTGCTATTGCTGTTGTTGGCATCAAGCCAGGCATGAAGAAGAAAGATCCAGCTCAGAGGAAGCCCATGTCTAAAGCCAGAGCTTCAACTCATGAAACAATGGAATTCTCTCTTGAACTAAGAGAAAAAGAAGAATTTGGAGGCAAGAAGAGAAAGGAAAGGGTCAAGAAGACCATTGCCAGAGTGATTGGCAGATCCTCAATGATGAAAGACCCAGCTGAGGATGAGGATGAAGATGAGGAAGAAGAAGAAGTTGTTGCACCTCCACCAAAGTCTCAAAAACTTATGGTGATGCAATCAAATCAGGGGCTACTCCTTCTAAGCCCAAGACTGCCCCCATGACAGCTGCTCAAGCATCAAAACCCTCAGCACCAAAGATAAGTACCAGGAACATCCCTGTTGCAGAGAAGAACAAGGCCACAGTGCCTGAAATCAAAGAAGATGATGAGGCCCAAGTGCTTAGAAAAGCTCAAGCCCAAGATTCCAGACCATGATGACACTCATCATGTTGCTAAGAACATGAAGATAAGGAAAGATGCTAGTCTTATACTTTGGAGGCAGACATATCCTTATGCTACAAGGAGAAGGACTGATGTAGACTACAGGTTCCACACTAAGGAACAACAAGACTTCTATGAGACTGTTCTCCTAGACAAGAAGCCCATTGTCAGTGACATGAGATGGGTCGATTAGAAGTTCATTGACAACAATGAAGACCACTTTCCTGGAGTTCATGAGAGCTCCATAATGAATGGAGTTGATGCTTTTGTGGGTCAGAAACTAACAAAGTGGAATGATGAGATGGTAATGCAATTTTGCTCCAGAGCTCACTTCTACCCATATGGCAAGATAGTCTGGATGACTGAAGGCACAAGATATCAATCTTCAATTGTTGAGTGGGCCAAGCTGATCAATGCACCTGAAGAAGGAGAGAATGATACTGATGTGTATGCCAAGCCTAGGAAGATCGCGACTCCATGGCACATGTGTACAAGGAAATTCCAGATGATGCCTTGGAAACTCACAAGTTTGGCTCTGTTTATTATCTGTTGTCAAGGCTGCCAACAATCAACATTATCCTCAGGCACACTTTATTGCCCAAGTCTGGAGATCACATGATGATCAGAGGGCACTCCATCAACTTGCTACACATGTTTGATGTGCTAGAGAAGTTGAAGGTGATGTCCTTGAAGTAGAGACAGCTAAGAGGACTGCAGCTGACCAGGAGAGACCATGTGGCTATGCTCCACATATTTAGATGCTCATAAATTCTAAGATGGGCATAGGAACATATTTATTAGACAAAGAGCACCTTCCCTTGAGGCCTGATTTTCAGGATAACACAGTTGTGATGGATGCTTCACATCCCACTTCTATTGAGGCTCAAGAGAAGAGAGAGAAGGCTAAGGCAAAAAAAGCTTCAAAGACTCAAGATCCCTCAGCAGTCAATCTCAAGACCAAGCAGGATCAGCTCAGCTATCTGCTTGAGGCCACATTGAGAATAGAGAAATGACTAGCTACCCTAACTCGAAATTAAGAGAGCCTTGAGAGGATCTTTGAGATAAAGCTTCATGACTTGGATGTTAAAGTCATTGAGATTCAGACTTTAGTTGAGAAGATATAGGAAGACCTTGAGGACAGGAGTGACAGGACAACCACAGATGCTTATCAGAGGGTGCCTAGAGCACACAGGTCTGCAGCAGTGCCAGTCATTGACACTAGGGCCACAACTTCAGCTCTTGCAGCCACAGCTTTGATACGTCTCCAACGTATCTATAATTTTTTATTGCTCCATGCTACTTTATCTACTATTTTGGACTATATTGGGCTTTATTTTCCACTTTTATATTATTTTTGGGACTAACCTATTAACCGGAGGCCCAGCCCAGAATTTTTTTTTTTGCCTATTTCAGTATTTCGAAGAAACAGAATATCAAACGGAGTCCAAACGGAATGAAACCTTCGGGAACATGATTTTCTCACCGAACGTGATCCAGGAGACTTGGACCCTGCTCCAAGGAACAAAAGAGGCGGTCACGAGGGTGGGGGGTGCGCCCCCCATAGGGCGCGCCCCCTGCCTCGTGGGCCCCCTGTTGCTCCACCAACGTACTCCTTCCTCCTATATATACCTACGTACACCCGACAGATCAAATACGGAGCCAAAAACCTAATTCCACCGCCACAACTTTCTGTATCCGCGAGATCCCATCTTGGGGCCTGTTCCGGAGCTCCGCCGGAGGGGGCATCTACCATGGAGGGCTTCTACATCAACACCATAGCCTCTCCGATGAAGTGTGAGTAGTTTACTTCAGACCTTCGGGTCCATAGCTAGTAGCTAGATGGCTTCTTCTCTATTTTTGAATCTCAATACAATGTTCTCCCCCTCTCTTGTGGAGATCTATTCGATGTAATCTTCTTTTTGCGGTGTGTTTGTTGAGACCGATGAATTGTGGGTTTATGATCCAGCTTATCTATGAATAATATTTGAATCTTCTCTGAATTCTTTTATGTATGATTGAGTTATCTTTGCAAGTCTCTTCGAATTATCCGTTTGGTTTGGCCAACTAGATTGGTAGTTCTTGCAATGGGAGAAGTGTTTAGCTTTGGGTTCAATCTTGCGGTGTCCTTTCCCAGTGACAGCAGGGGAAGCAAGGCACGTATTGTATTGTTTCCATCGAGGATAACAAGATGGGTTTTTTATCATATTGCATGAATTTATCCCTCTACATCATGTCATATTGCTTAAGGCGTTACTCTATTTTTAACTTAATACTCTAGATGCATGCTGGATAGCGGTCGATGAGTGGAGTAATAGTAGTAGATGCAGAATCATTTCGATCTACTTGTCTCGGACGTGATGCCTATACACATGATCATACCTAGATATACTCATAATTATGCTCAATTCTGTCAATTGCTCAACAGTAATTTGTTCACTCACCGTAGAATACTTATGCTCTTGAGCGAATCCACTAGTGAAACCTATGGCCCCCGGGTCTATTCTCATCATATCAATCTCCATTGCTTTATTACTTGCTTTGTTTTTACTTTGCCTTTTACTTTTCACTTTGCATCTCTATATCAAAAATACCAAAAATATTATTTATCATCTCTATCAGATCTCACCCTCGTAAGTGACCGTGAAGGGATTGACAACCCCTAATCGCGTTGGTTGCGAGTAGCTATCATTTTGTGTAGGTACGAGGGACTCGTGCGTGATCTTTTACTGGATTGGTACCTTGGTTCTCAAAAACTGAGGGAAATACTTACGCTACTTTACTGCATTATCCTCTCCTCTTCGGGGAAATCCAACGCGGTGCTCAAGAGGTAGCAAGAAGAATTTCTGGCGCCGTTGCCGGGGAGTTTGCGCAAAAGTCAACCATACCAAGTACCCATCACAATCCCTATCTCTCGCATTACATTATTTGCCATTTGCCTCTCGTTTTCCTCTCCCCCACTTCACCCTTGTCATTTTATTCGCCCTCTCTTTTTCGTTCACCTTCTTCCCGTATGTATCTTTGTTTGTGTTTCCTTGTGCCTTCTATATGCTTGCATCTTTGCTTGCTAAAAATCTATTGATATGGATCCACTTAAAGTGTTCTACTTGGATCATCTTTGATCCCTATGCGCTCGTGCTGAAACCCCAACTAGCCTAGTTGATGGGAAATCTTTAGATGAGCATGCTCATTTTGTGCATCATCGTTTATCTAAAAAAGGGAGACTCTTACAGTATCATATAAATAGTTTGCTATGCTATGCTTGGAATCTTTGTGAAATGTGTGATTTTACTTGTTGCTCTAAGAACCCTAAAAACACCTTCCTTACCTATGTGAGTTCAATGATAATGAAATCTTATCTTCTTATGCAAAGGGTGTTTATAGTTACTATGATATCGAACAAATTGAAGAATTTTTCGTTTTTAAGGGTGCTCATGAAGTTGCTTCTTTGATTGAAAAGTATGATTTTACTCTCAACAAATCTGAAAATTCCGTCATACTTAAATATTGCAATGAAAACCTTGCTCATAATGTCTATGTCCAAGAATTTATTGAAAGAATGATCGTTGCTTTGGAAGAAAATAATGATATGCATGAATCTATAGATAATGATGATTCTGATGATTTGATTGAAATATCCCTTGATGAACATGATGCTTGCTATTCTTGTGGCCATGAAGCCAATATCTATAAAGACGAATTTGCTATAGTTCCTTATGTTAAAAATGAGATCTTTGCTATTGCACCCATGCTTGATAGCTCCCTCAATGAAAAGCATGATTTAAATGATTTTACTATAAATTCTATTGATGTCAATTGTGCTAATAATATGCAAAACCCTAAGCTTGGGGATGCTAGTTTTGCTATGTCTACTACTTGTTGCAATGATCATGATTGGGGTGATTCTTCTTTTGATCTTGAAAATTTATTGAAGCCCCATGATGAATATGAGATTGATAATAGTGTTTGCAATAATATTGAAAGTGGGTTTGGAGAGGTCATGACTTTAGTTAATGTTAATCCCACTATTTTAGAAGAGTGTCAACTTTGCATGCATGTGGATCGTGTTGAAAATATTTTATGTGATAGCTATTTTGTTGAATTTGCCTATGATCCTACATGTAATTATTATGAGAGAGGAAAATATGGTCGTAGAAATTTTTATCTTATTAAACTACCTCTCATTATGTTGAGATTGCTATCGTCCCTTTCTTCTTCCTTGCATATGCTAGTTTTTGCTTGCCTTGCAAATTTGTTTGCTTATAATATGCCTATGCATAGGAAGTATGTTAGACTTAGATGTGTTTGTCACGTGTTTCATGATGCTCTCTTTGCGCTTCAATTCTTGCCGTTCATGTGAGCATCATTAAAATTATCAATGCCTAGCTAGGGGCGTTAAACGATAGCGCTTGTTGGGAGGCAACCCAATTTTTTTTTTGCTTCTGTTTAGGAATAAATAATACATCTAGCCTCTGGTTAGATGTGGTTTTATGTTTTAATTAGTGTTTGTGCCAAGTAGAACCTATAGGATAACCTACGATGATAGTTGATTTGATTCTGCTGAAAAACAGAAACTTTGCGCTCACGAGAAAAAATTCAATAAATCACAGAACCGTGCTTTTGCATTGATTCTTTTTTCTGCTGATCAATAAACAAATTTTCCAGTACGTCCTATTTTGGTAGAATTTTTAGAGTTCCAGAAGTTTGCGTTAGTTACAGATTGCTACAGACTGTTCTGTTTTTTGTGTGTTGTTTGCTTATTTCAATGCATCTATGGCTAATAAATTAGTTTATAAACCATAAGGAAGTTGGAATACAGTAGGTTTAACACCAATATAAATAAAGAATGAGTTCATTACAGTACCTTAAAGTAGTCTTTTGTTTTCTTTCACTAACGGAGCTCACGAGATTTCTATTGAGTTTTGTGTTGTGAAGTTTTCAAGTTTTGGGTGAATTCTTTTGATGGATTATGGAACAAGGAGTGGCAAGAGCCTAAGCTTGGGGATGCCCATGGCACCCCCAAGATAATCTAAGGACACCAAAAAGTCAAAGCTTGGGGATGCCCCGGAAGGCATCCCCTCTTTCGTCTACTTCCATCGGTAATTTACTTGGAGCTATATTTTTATTCACCACATGTTATGTGTTTTGCTTGGAGCGTCTTGTATTATTTGCGTCTTTGCTTGTTAGTTTACCACAATCATCCTTGCTGTACACACCTTTTGAGAGAGCCATACATGATTTGGAATTTTCTATAATACTCTATGTGCTTCACTTATATCTTTTGAGCTTGATAGTTTTGCTCATAGTGCTTCACTTATACCTTTTTGAGCGTGATAATTTTTGCTCTAGTGCTTCACTTAGATCTTTTAGAGTACGATGGTGGATTTGTTTTAAAGAAACTATTGATCTCTCATGCTTCACTTAGATTATTTTGGGAGTTGTTAATAGCATGGTAATTTGCTTAAAGATAATATACTTGGTATTCAAGATTTGTGAAACTTTCTTTTGAGTGCGTTGAATACTAAGATAAGTTTGATGCTTTATAATTGTTTTGAGATGTGGAGGTGATAATATCAAAGCAATGCTAGTTGGGGTGATTATGAATTTAAAGAATGCTTGTGTTGAAGTTTGTGATTCCCGTAGCATGCACGTATGGTGAACCGCTTTGTGATGAAGTCGGAGCACAATTTTATTTATTGATTGTCTTCCTTATGAGTGGCGGTCGGGGACGAGCGATGGTCTTTTCCTACCAATCTATCCTCCCAGGTGTATGCGTGTAGTGCTTTGGTTTTTGATGACTTCTAAATTTTTGCAACAAGTGCATGAGTTCTTTTGATTAATGTTGAGTCCATGGATTATACGCACTCTCACCCTTCCACCATTGCTAGCCTCTCTAATACCGCACACTTTTCACCGGTATCATACACCCACCATATACCTTCCTCAAAACAACCACCATACCTACCTATCATGGCATTTCCATAGCCATTCCAAGATATATTGCCATGCAACTTTCCATCGTTCCGTTCATATGACACACATTACTTTTGTCATATTGCTTTTTGCATGAACATGTAGTTGACATTGTATTTGTGGCAAAGCCACCGTTCATAATTCTTTCATACATGTCACTCTTGATTCATTACATATCCCGGTACACCGCCGGAGGCATTCATATAGAGTCATATTTTGTTCTAAGTATTGAGTTGTAATTGTTGAGTTGTAAGAAAAATAAAAGTGTGATGATCATCATTATTAGAGCATTGTCCCAGTGAGGAAAGGATGATGGAGACTATGATTCCCCCATAAGTCGGGATGAGACTCCGGACGAATTATATAAAAAAAGAGGCCATAAAAAAAAGAGAAAAGTCCCAAATAAAAAAATGAGAGAAAAAGAGAGAAGAGACAATGCTACTATCCTTTTACCACACTTGTGCTTCAAAGTAGCACCATGATCTTCATGATAGAGAGTCTCATATGTTGTCACTTTCATATACTAGTGGGAATTTTTCATTATAGAACTTGGCTTGTATATTCCAATGATGGGCTTCCTCAAAAGTGCCCTAGGTCTTCATGAGCAAGCAAGTTGGATGCACACCCACTTAGTTTCTTTTGTTGAGCTTTCATATACTTATAGCTCTAGTGCATCCGTTGCATGGCAATCCCTACTCACTCACATTGATATCTATTAATGGGCATCTCCATAGCCCGTTGATACGCCTAGTTGATGTGAGACTATCTTCTCCTTTTTTGTCTTCTCCACAACCACCATTCTATTCCACCTATAGTGTTATGTCCATGGCTCACGCTCATGTATTGCGTGAAAGTTGAAAAAGTTTGAGATTATTAAAGTATGAAACAATTGCTTGGCTCGTCATCGGGGTTGTGCATGATTAAATACTTTGTGTGATGAAGATAGAGCTTAGCCAGACTATATGATTTTGTAGGGATAACTTTCTTTTGGCCAAGTTATTTTGAGAAGACATGATTGCTTTGATTTGTATGCTTGAAGTATTATTACTTTTATGTTAATATGAACTTTTGTCTTGAATCTTTTGGATCTGAATATTCATGCCACAATTAAGAAGATTTACATTGAAATTATGCCAAAGTATCACTCCGCGTCAAAAATTCTTTTTTTATCATTTACCTACTCGAGGACGAGCAGGAATTAAGCTTGGGGATGCTTGATATGTCTCCAACGTATCTATAATTTTTTTATTGCTCCATGCTACTTTATCTACTGTTTTGGACTATATTAAGCTTTATTTTTCCACTTTTATATTATTTTTGGGACTAACCTATTAATCGGAGGCCCAACCCAGAATTGTTGTTTTTTGCCTATTTCGGTATTTCGAAGAAACAGAATATCAAATAGAGTCCAAACGGAATGAAACCTTCGGGAACGTGATTTTCTCACCGAACATGATCCAGGAGACTTGGACCCTGCTCCAAGGAACAAAAGAGGCGGTCACGAGGGTGGGGGCGCCCCCCCCCCCTAGGGTGCGCCCCCCTGCCTCATGGGCCCCCTGTTGCTCCACCGACGTACTCCTTTCTCCTATATATACCTACGTACCCCCGACAGATCCAATCCGGAGCCAAAAACCTAATTCCACCGCCGCAACTTTCTGTATCCGCGAGATCCCATCTTGGGGCCTGTTCCGGAGCTCTGCCGGAGGGGGCATCTACCACGGAGGGCTTCTACATCAACACCATAGCCTCTCCGATGAAGTGTGAGTAGTTTACTTCAGACCTTCGGGTCCATAGCTAGTAGCTAGATGGCTTCTTCTCTCTTTTTGGATCTCAATACAATGTCCCCCCCCCCTCTCCTGTGGAGATCTATTCGATGTAATCTTGTTTTTGTGGTGTGTTTGTTGAGACTGATGAATTGTGGGTTTATGATACAGCTTATCTATGAATAATATTTGAATCTTCTCTGAATTCTTTTATGTATGATTGAGTTATCTTTGCAAGTCTCTTCGAATTATCCGTTTGGTTTGGCCAACTAGATTGGTAGTTCTTGCAATGGGAGCAGTGTTTAGCTTTGGGTTCAATCTTGCGGTGTCCTTTCCCAGTGACAGCAGGGGCAGCAAGGCACGTATTGTATTGTTGCCATCGAGGATAACAAGATGGGGTTTTTACCATATTGCATGAATTTATCCCTCTACATCATGTCATCTTGCTTAAGGCGTTACTCTATTTTTAACTTAATACTCTAGATGCATGCTGGATAGCGGTCGATGAGTGGAGTAATAGTAGTAGATGCAGAATCATTTCGATCTACTTGTCTCGGACATGATGCCTATACACATGATCATACCTAGATATACTCATAATTATGCTCAATTCTGTCAATTGCCCAACAGTAATTTGTTCACCCACCGTAGAATACTTATGCTCTTGAGAGAAGCCACTAGTGAAACCTATGGCCCCCGGGTCTATTCTCATCATATCAATCTCCATTATTTTATTACTTGCTTTGTTTTTACTTTGCCTTTTACTTTTCACTTTGCATCTCTATATCAAAAATACCAAAAATATTATTTATCATCTCTATTAGATCTCACCCTCGTAAGTGACCGTGAAGGGACTGACAACCCCTAATCGCGTTGGTTGCGAGTAGCTATTGTTTTGTGTAGGTACGAGGGACTCGTGCGTGATCTCCTACTGGATTGATACCTTGGTTCTCAAAAACTGAGGGAAATACTTACGCTACTTTACTGCATTATCCTCTCCTCTTCGGGGAAATCCAACGCAGTGCTCAAGAGGTAGCAAGCTTCAGTTGCCCCTCCAGTGGCAACCCCTCCAGTACCTCAGACGTCAGCCGAAGTCTTTGCAGATGTTGTTCTCTCCACGCCATCTTCGCTCTCCGTAGCTCCCGGAGATCATGCTTAGAGTTCCGTATAGCACTATGTATTTTCAAGCTTTTTGGTAACTTGTTGCCAAAGAGGGAGAAAGTGTATAGATCATAGGCTTCGAGAGAGAGTGTGTTTTGCTTTTTATTGGTCTCTCTTGCTACTGTTTTGCTTGTGTTTGCTACAATATTTGGGCTTGTGTGTGAGATACTTCTATGATCATGTGGTTGATCATACTTTGCTCCATTATGCTATGCTTAAATGATGCTATCCTATTTATTGTGTATGATCAATCATATTTGTCTTGGTGATGAGTGCATGTTATGTATGTTCTATCATTTTGAGCGCTCCACCAAGATGTATGTGACATGGAAGAGTAACCCATGAGCCTAATCGATTGTGCATTTGCATTCAAAAGCAAATCATAAATAACAAATTTAGGGGGAGCTCTTGCTTATCACATACTTCTCAAAGCAATGATATAGAAGCTTTGATCTATATGTTGTCATCAATTACCAAAAAGGGCGAGATTGAAAGTGCAACTAATCCCTGGGTGGTTTTGGTAATTCTTAACAACATATAGCTCATTGAACTAATATCCTTTCAATATGATTATTTCAGAAAGTTCAATGATTGGCATGGCATGGACTAGAGATGCGGGCCCCTCAAAATGCTAAGGACAAATATTGGAAAAAGCTCAAGACTCTTCATTTATATTTTTGGTGATCCAAGATCACAATGAGTCCATAGGAAAGCCAATACTATTAAAAGGGGTTGTGGTGTTGCTTAATGGTCTAGTTGCTCAAAATGCTTAGTGATATGCTCCAAAGCCCTCAACCATCTTCTCAAATCCAAATATGTCCTAAACCTAAAGTTAAAGTCGGCGCCATCGAGTTCACTTGACATAGCAGCCATAGCCAGAAACCCTAATCAGTTCGCTCTCACCGATAGGGATCTCATTCTCACCGAGATGGGATTCCAAACTCTCTGTTTCCCTTCGTAACATTTCAGTCTCACCAAAATGAGCGATCGGTCCCACCGAGTTTGCAATGCAAACTCTCTGTTTCCCTTTCGTAACGTTTCGGTCTTACCGAAAGGAGCGATCGGTCCCACCGAGTTTACCTGACCAACTTTCTGTTTGCTTGTTACTGAAATCGGTCTCATCAAGTTGAAGTAATCGGTCAAACCAAGATCATGTTTTTCCCTAACCCTAGCTCATTGGTCCCACCGAGTTGATCATGTCGGTCCCACCGAAAATCCTAATGTTCACATTCTGAACTGAATCGGTCTCACCGAGTTCACATATTCGGTCTGACCGAGTTGTCTCTTTTGTGTGCAACGGTTAGATTTTGTGTGGAGGCTATATATACCCCTACATCCTCCTCTCCATTAGAGAGAGGGTCATCAGAACGTGCCAACACTTACAGCATTCATTTTCTCAAAGAGAACCACCTACTCATGTGTTGAGACCAAGACATTCCAATCCTACCAGAAGAATCTTGATCTCTAGCCTTCCCCAAGTTGCTTTCCACTCAAATTATCTTTCCACCATAGCCAAATCTGTGAGAGAGAGTTGAGTGTTGGGGAGACTATCATTTGAAGCAGAAGAGCAAGGAGTTCATCATCAACACACCGTCTATTACCTTTTGGAGAGTGGTGTCTCCTAGATTGGTTAGGTGTCACTTGGGAGCCTCCGTCAAGATTGTGGAGTTGAACCAAGGAGTTTGTAAGGGTAAGGAGATCGCCTACTTCGTGAAGATCTACCCAAGTGAGGCAAGTCCTTCGTGGGCGATGGCCATGGTGGGATAGACAAGGTTGCTTCTTCGTGGACCCTTCATGGGTGGAGCCATCCATGGACTCGCGCAACCGTTACCCTTCGTGGGTTGAAGTCTCCATCATCGTGGATGTACGATAGCACCACCTATCGGAACCACACCAAAAATCTCCGTGTCTACATTGTGTTTGCCACTCCAAACCCCTCCCTTTACCTTCATATGCAATGATTTACATTCTGCTGCTATACTCTTAGAATTGCATGTGTAGGTTGATTGCTTGACTTGTGCTAAGTTGTTAAAATCTACCAAGACTTAAAATTGGAAAAGGCTAGATTTTTATTTGGTCATGTAGTCTAATCACCCCCCTCTAGACCTACTTTCGATCCTACTGGATCATGTGCTAGAGAACTAAGAATCATGAGTAGAATCTGCTGCCAACTTGTGCAAGTCAGCTTGTTGTAAACCGACCGCCATGTCTTATTCTTTCGTACGGTCCTTAACCAATGCTGGAGTTAATTTGTTTTGTGGCCATTTTCTACCTCCTATTCATATGTTATGTGAATTGTAGGTACTATAGTCTATGAATTTTGAATTATTGGCGGAGAAGTTCTTTGATGGTAAGAACTATTATTTATATGCAATTTCTTATGGCTCACATATGATTTATTTTTTTGAAGTGGGTATATACAACCTTTAGATAGAATTATGGACTAGAATCATGCATAGTCCTCGACATTAAAAATAAATTGCACACAAGGTAGTATCTGCTTTTCTAAACATAATATGTGATTGAACCACCTTTTTCTGTAAGACTCAAAATACCTATTCATTATATTGTTATATGATGTCTCATTTTGTTATTCTTAGCTGAGTGCTTGTGTTTAGAAAATTAATTTCTTAATTTACTTCTTGAGTGATATAATAGGAGAGAGCTAGGTTGTTGAAAATATATTAAAGATGCAGAAGATAAATTATTTGCATCTATTTTTTCTTAACATAGGTTCATTGTCCAGCAGGGGACTCTCTACAACATCAGTTCCAATTAATATCTTACTTTAGTTGTTTTGTGTGATGCTAGGTAACATCTCTTTGCAATTTTAGCATCTTTTACCTTTTCACTTCTGTTGGGAGAAAGATGTTGCTCTTTCTTAAGATATTGTTTATTAGATGGAACAATAGTCACTATACAAAGTTCTTCCATCAAATAAATCTTTTTCTCTGTGCAACTAAGATTGATTTCCTGCTCCCTCATTGTACAAACTTATTCCGCAGAAATGGCATGGAAGACAAGAAACACAAGGCAATTCTAAGGTGAGAGATGCATTGTCAATAATCTTATCCAGATTTTTCATTTGGTTTCTTGATTCAGTTTCTTCCTATTCTGCAGTTCTGTAGATGATCGACTGTTGTTCGATTTATTTTATTCTGCTTACAATTCACTGACAGGGTTGTGGGTGCCCACAGGAGGGGGACAATGGAGTAGATAGGCTGAAATAGGGAGGCTGACGGACATGTGGATTTCATGATCAGTGAGTGCTTTGCTGGGATCAATTGTACATACCCCCTTGAGATGTTAATAGTTGTTGACTCATCTTATTGTGAGGTGCTATTTTAGTTATGGATGTTTACATGAATGTCACTTTCTGGTTTGGCAATATATTATTAGTTGGTGTCTTGATAAGAGGTATATGAATGTGATACATACTTGAATTTAAAGAGTGTATGACCCCGGGCTCCAGGTTCTGCATCATCAGTGACCAGCTTACCTGACGTTAGGTTTATTTATAATACCAGCTCACTCTACTGCCATATTTCTCTCATCAACTACAAGAGATTTAGTACAGATTGATACAAAACATTCACATTAATCATGGGATGCTAAATCCGCAATCATGATGGTTTCTTTATGATACCAACCTACTATAATGCCATTTTCTCTCATCAGGTAGGTAAATATATGGTCATAATACTAGACAACTATAAGAAACATTCACCTATAGAACTGTTGTGCTCCCTTGCCTCATTGCTATTGCCTTATTTTAAAACTATATACCCATGCAAGTACAAATTTTAAATTGTCCTCATTGGTGTAATATTTGATTGATCTTAGTATTTACTAAGTATTGCCATTGAGAAAGCTCTTTCTATCTATGTGCTTCAATTAATGAATTCAGTTTTCTATAGTCAATTAATAGTGTAGGAGCCCGGGATCTTTTAACCACAGAGATGATGCATAAATAGGTTAGTGTATTTTTTGCCGGGGAAATAGGTTAATGTATTTAATGTCCTCTTCTTCTTTGTAGGTCCCAAGTTGGTTAATGTTATTTTTGCTCATGCACAACCAATCATAGGAATCAGTACAACTTTATGTTTTATATCTTTGCACCCGCCATTTGCTACTGCACACTTATGTGATCATATGCTTTTGGTTTGGGCTGACTATATACAGTATAAAGGGCATATTAGTTCTGGTTGCACTTACATCAAGGCATGCATAAGTTTATCTCTTCAACTGTCCTTTTGAATTATGGTTTACGGGCATGGTGTCTCGTCCTAGACAATCAAGAAATCCATTGAGATGGTGTGCAATACTTCTATATGTTCTGTTCTTGGCCTGCTATCCCGAATGCAGTTTGTTTCGTACTGCCAAAACCCTGCCTTAAAGGAAAACCTCTATTTTTCTGTGTGCCCTCATTTATGAGTTATTCTTATTTCTCTTTTTAGTTCTCATGGATTTGACCTTGCTACAAGTAACGTTGCTAGATCTTCATGTTCCCGCACAATACTCCGGCAACTTAACAATGTCATGAATTTCTTTGACCACACATTTCTTCTGCATCTTAGGGTAATCTACGTCTTCACACCAAATTGTTCATCAAGCAGAAGTACATGACTACATGAACATATGTAATCGCATTGCCAATATGCATTATCTTATTCTATGGTGAATTCAGGAGGGTTTTCATACATCCTGGGGCAGGTACAAGACTCCCATATGTTGTGAGCTCCTCCCGAACATAGTAGACTTTGTTTTTTGGATGATACACCCTCCAGCAGATGCTCTCATCCCAACAAGGAAGTTTTCCAACAAAAAAAATGGTTTGAACGAGAGTTGCTGGTAAAGGATGGTGCGGATGATGAATAGATGAGGGAGCCGATTTGCACTGCTCGAAACACAAAAGGACCATCAGGTGTACTATATGCTTGAAACTCCACCGTAGATAGCACATCTTTGATTTCATTACCTGAACTCGAGTGCTCATGTATATAATTTACATCCTTCGTTGCTAAATACAAGACATGTTTGTAGTTTAAATTAAACTGTAAAAACATCTTATATTTAGAAACATAGGTGGTACGAACTGATCTCTTGAGTTACCATAAGATGGGTGACCAAAGCTATATATATGATGCATCTCTGCCTATGTAGCTTTGCTCACCATGAACTGATCTCATGCCTTTCTATGCTTCAATGATTTTATGATCGGTGTCTAAATATTCCAACTTTTATGGTTTGAAAACTTGGTTCACTCTTACCCTTTGCGCCATTGGAGCAACAGGTCATCTAGTTTATATTAATCTCGAGTTCAACATGGCTGGAACAATACCGCACCTCGCACTCTAGCGCACTCTTATAAAACTTGCATTTTAGGTGCTTTTGAATAATGCATTCAGATAGCGAACCTAGAAAGATATGCCAGTTACCACTAGTTCACGTTTCAGTTTCTATAAGGGCTGGAACAACTAGTTAATTCGAAAACTATCGCATAGTTACCAGCCTAGCAACTCCGTTGTTATTTTTCTTTATGTAAGTACCACATATATTCCATTACTGGAACTGATTACATAGAGTATGCATGTAGTCACACAAAGGACCCCGCAAGAAGTAGAAATACAATCCCACCCAAGGAGAATCATGTGCCTCGCCGAGTGGTTGTCCACCATCGGTCTCTGCTACCACCAAGGCAACACCGGAGAAAGAGGGTAATCGCCGCCTTACCAAGATCTAGGGGAACGTCTTCGCATAGAAGGATGAATTTAGAGCCGATGAACCAGATTGTTGCAAAATGACGAGACAAATGCTTTGTGGCACATCGGCTAGGGTTCTTCCATGTGTCCACCAGACCCCTTCGCCGTCAAATTCATCTAACAAGGCCAAAGAAGAGGAACATCACCGCCTATCATAACCCACATGCCCACTACAAGAAAACAAACACAACCACAATACTCGGTGCCAACACCAACGACTGAGCCACCTTCCCCTTGGCGCAACCGATTGGAGCACTGTCGAGATGGAAAAAAAGTAGTGGCAAATTATTTTGACGCAACACCATCTCCTCCATGGGTCTACCCTATCTAAGGTTTTGAGCCAAAGTGCCACATGGACTCGCCGCTTGGCTAACCAGGAGGAGGGCGGTTCTGCCTCCCAGATTGCCTCTCTCAAGTGATAAAATGAACTCTACTTTGTCATGTAGTACAAGTGCAAATAACTTTAGGTAGATTATTTATTTGATGAGACAAATGATGATGCCCCGGTAAATTTACACCTTTTGGCAAGCTAAAAAATGCCATCATAATTTTACCCTTGTGAAAAGTAAAATGAGTCAAATTGTACTTTCATTTTTGCCAACCATTTCCCTGTTAGTCAACCATCTTGTCTCATGTCAATTTCTTTATTCCAAAATTAGCATTGATTTTTAACGTCTCAAGTTAAAAAAGGGAAAAGGTCTCTCTCACACTCACATATGAACTCATCCCCAACTGCTCTTCCCTCCTGGCGGTGCTTACGTCCTACTAGGTGTCGGCTGTCGTGCCTCCCACGGCGGTGACTCCTCCACCTACCCTCCCTAAGCGACGTGGTGTCGGACTCCTTTGGCACGGTTGTTCTTTCGATCTAGTGTTATTTTCTCTATTCATGTGACACATGCGCGTCCGCCTTTGTTCTTGTGTGACCCAGAGTGTCATCCTCTTGTTTTATTCTCGGGGAATAAATTCTTATCATTATGTGGATAATCTTTTGAAAGCGTTCAACAATTTATTGTTTATTGGGCACAGTGGTTACAATTTCCCTCCACTTCAATGTTGCAACGCAAATGTGCTACGAGCCTATTTTCTCTCCAAGATTATGTATCATATAGTTCCTTGTTTAGATATTCCATAATTTTTATGGGGACACTTGCTAAATTTCATATACACTATAATTTTACTCATTGGATGATTCTTTTTTGACAATATGCTTCAACAAAACTAATGATATCTATTACCAACCGAATAACAAGTATTTTGTTCTAATTGATGATATATGGAGTAAGCAAGCGTGGAATGGCATCCAATGTGCCTTTCCCAATAACAATACTGCAAGTCGAGTAATGACTACTACACGTATTCAAGATGTAGCAAAATCGTGTAGCTTTTCACACGGAGGCTACGTTTATCCTATGAAGCACCTTGGCATCGATGATTCAGAAAAGCTATTCCTGAAAAGGATCTTTGACCATGAAGATGATTTCCCTTTTGAACTAAAAGAAGTTACTAGTTATATACTAAAGAAGTGTGATGGCTTGCCATTAGCTATAGTCAATATAGCTAGCATGTTGGCAACAAAACCAACAACAAAGCAGGAGTGGGGAAGGGTGCAGCATTCTCTTTGCTCTTCGTTCGAACAAGATTCTGAGCTGGACGTGGTGAAACATATATTGCTTCTTAGTTATTACGACCTATCTCACTATTTGAAGATCTGCTTGTTGGACCTGATTATATCCCCACAGGATTTTGAGATTTATTGTTAGCGTCCCGTACAAAGATGAATGGCTGAAGGATTTATCATTGGGTATCAAGGACAAAGCATGGAGGAAATGTCCGAGGGAGCCGGACTGGGCAAGGTGGCAGCCAAAACACAAACGCGCAAAGGGCGCTAGGTAAGAAGATTCAGGGGAAAGACCGTGACGATGGTGGGTTGTGAAGCTAAATTGGGGTGTTGTGATTGAGAAGGTAATTCGTGTGTCGTTGAACAATATCTGGTGGGACCCAAGGCATTTTTTTGAAAAGAAAAACCAAGACCGGGGAAACATCCAATAAAAATCAAGTTACAATGAAAAGATCATGAAAACATGCCCCGTGAAAAAGGGGAGCTATAAATGAAAAGACCATGAAACAAGAGTGAGCTTGGAATTTCAGACGTCTGAAAACATGCCCCGTGCAAAAAAGGGAGCTATAAATTCCAAGCTCAAACACAAATTCGTTTAGGAGCTATAAAAACAAACAAGTGGGGGTATAAACTACTCCCTCCGTAAAGAAATATAAGAGTGTTTAGATTACTACTTTAGTGGTCTAGATGCTCTTATATTAGTTTACAGAGGGAGTAGTTGTGTTTTATTGTTTGACACTGTGTACCGCTGATTTTTTTCTTTCAAACCTTGCAAATGAATTTGTATTTGAACTTAAAATTCAGCATGTCCATACAAAGTCATTTCTCCAACACACGAGACATCGCAGTCCTGGCGTGCCCCACAAACCAAGAAGCTGCTCGCTGGCACGCACGCACGCACGGCGGGCCCACGCGACATGGGGCCAGCACAGCTCGCGGGTAGCTCGTGGCAGCGTAGCAGAAGCATTTCCGGCACCGAAATTTCCATCGATCTGAACGCCCCCACCGGCCGGTCGACCCTCCACCACCACCACCTACCGGCCCCGTCGCCGTCCGTCGCCGTAGCCGTCGCCTCCGCCCCCAAAACCCTAGCCCCGGCCCCGGCCCCGCCGCCCCCGCCATGTCCACCAACGGCAGCTCCCCGGTACGTGCGCCGCCCTCTCGCCCCGGTCCACACGCCTCTGAAATTTCCCGACTTTGGTTGGTGTCTGTCTTCTCTGACGATTTGCTCGGGCGGGGGTGGGGGATTCTGCAGAGGGTCAGGGACACGGAGAGCAGCCTGGAGAAGGTGAAGCGGCAGCTGTCGACGGGATCCGGGAGGTACCTGCTGCAGGGCCCCCTGCTGAAGCGATCTGAGACGGTATGGCGCTCATCTCTGGGACGCTGGGTGATATCATATAGGGGTTAATTTATTATCAGGCGTGTGAATGTTCGATTTTGCTGGTAGATTAAACTAGTGAGGGGTGCAGCCGTCGAAAACTTAGGCTTAATGGCTCAATTCGGCGTGTTAGGCCTTACAATTTGATAGGTTGGCTACGAACACCATACAAGGAGGGGAGGTGTACTTTTCTTTTCCATCTGGTTGATTGTGATGTACCCAGGCCTTACAATTTGATAGCCAGCCTTTGAATAACTGTTTCCAAATGAGTCCAAGAGGATCCTGGTGAATATAATTTTCTGCCGATTAGCTTCTTACTCCCTCCGTTCCAGAATACTTGACTTCCATTTGTCCAAAAATGAATGTATCTATATATTAAAACATGTCTAGATACATCTATATTTTGACAAATGGAAGTCATGTATTGTGGAACGGAGGGAGTACTTGTGAGCAGTGATCTGCTGATTTCACTTTTGAACTGATATTATCTTCTTCCAAACAGTTACGGAAATGGAACGAAAGATGGATAATATTGGACCCAACGTCTGGCAAGATGGAATACAAGTACAGAACACCACATTTTTTTGTAACTTACAATGCCAAACAACATTTCTCCAGCTATCTCCTGATCCTTTGTGTTTTTCTTGTTCCAGACTTCGGAGGAATGAAACTGCCGTTAAGGGAACCATTATATTTGATGCTTCAAGCACCATTACTTTGTCTCCTGTAAATTTTCAGTAAGATTGGTCCCGGAATATAATTTTTTCTTGCTACTTTATTTCTAACTTTGAAGGTTGTATAACTAGCACTTCAATTCTTACAGAGGCATGCCAAAGTATGACGGATGTTGTTTCTGTATCCTGTATACGTCTGATGAGCTTTAAGCTTTTTTTTTACAAGCTGTCTATATCCTTCTAGTCTTTGGTGCATTCCTTTACTCTAGCAGACATTGGAACTCCTCAGAAAAAAGATTACTTTCTTTGCGCTGAAACTCCTGGTGCTGCCAAAGCTTGGGTATCTACATTGCAGTAAGTTTTCCGATCTATTACCTATAAAATATTATTGTATGCTCTGTACAGGCATTTGCAAATTTATTTTATGATTCTACAGTATAGTATCTAGGGCAAATGCTCAACTCAACGCAAACATGCAAACTTGGTGAGCCGTTCAATCAATGTGAATGGGATTATCGCTAACAGTGCCACTATCCCAGTAGAAGGGAGCACTCTCATGGTGCAGATTTAAACGATGTGTTACATTCATTGTACAGCCTGTGATTAGAGTTTGCATTTTTGCACTGTATATGCACCTCTTAATTCTGTATTCCAGTAAGGTATAACTAGAAGACAGTGCTTTTGAATGGAACCAAATAATTATATGTTGCCATGAACTGCTTTCAAGTTTAGGAGTCCTGGTCCCAACTAGCTTGGTACATTGCAGGCTTATGCTATAATCTTCTTTCAGTAGTTAAACTAAATATTATAGTATATACAGTTGTTGAACTATTTGGTAATGATGATATCTTTAATTAACAGTGCAACTCAGTTAGTACTACAAGCGCATAAAGAGGCAGTAAATTCTTTAGCTGGGAATGGCTCTCCTTCTACATTAGGCACGGTTGCTACTGCAGTTGCTAATGCTAATGCAACTGCTTTGGAGGCAATGAAGGAGATAGATGCAGCACTGAAGGTTTCAATGAGGGCAGCTCTTGGGTTGGGTACAAATAATTCGAATGTGGGTCAACTTGATGATTTAACTATCATGAAGGTATGCATTCATCTCGGCCTAGATAGATAAATCTCTTATCTGAATCTCTTGCTCCGTATTGTTATTAACTGTGGCTGGTGTGACCATACAAACAAAATTTTCCAGCATGATTCATTGCTGAGCTGTCATGACTCATGAGTCACTTCTTAATAATATATATTGCTTTATTTTTGAATATGTTTATATTGTAATAAGCATTTTATTTTATTATTACACAGTTCACATATGTACAGTCCACTTATTGTTCAAACATAATTCGTTATTCACACCAGCACCAAATCACTGATATCATACAGGCCGTTGCAAACCATGGTCACACTGTTCTCTCTATTGGTTTCCTTATATTGTAATTGTCATCAAAAATTACAAATTCATCATCCCTGCCATTTTTAATGTTAGCCCGGTTGTCTTAGACCAGACTAACATATTCTTAGTAAACGTGAGGAATTCATTGTTTGGACATAATACTCCTTGCTTATTGTATGCAATTTTGACCTTTTGTTTTGTGGCTAGCATGTCATCCTTCCAACTATATACTGACCAGCATAATCTCTTAAACTTTGATTACCATGTCTAGTTCTGTTAAATGGCTACATCTTTGGGCACTAAGTTGTATGGTGGTGTGATGGTAGCTACATAATTCTGTATCCTTGTTATATACACGGGCATTGATTTGGTCAATTCTTTGTGTACTGTGTTAATGTTTCCCAGGAGACTCTCCGAGTGAAAGATGAGGAGTTGCAGCATTTGGCTAAGGACATTCGTGCTCGTGACGCCACAATTCAGGAAATTGCAGAGAAGTTAACGGAGACCGCAGAGGCTGCAGAAGCAGCAGCGTCTGCAGCTCATACAATCGATGAACAGAGACGACTTCTATGTTCAGAGATTGAGCGTCTGAAAAAAGCAATGGAAACACAAATGGAACAATCCATGCTTAAGGTCAATTTTATGTTTTGTATTGCTTATTACTATTTTGGAAGATTTAAGTGCTCTGAACTCTAATGCTAAATATGGTTGATGGATGTATGGCAGCTACGACAATCTGAAGAGAAGGTAATTAGCCTGAGCAAAGAGAACGACCAGTTGATGAAGGAAAGAGATGCCGCATTTCAGGAAGCATATATGTGGCGCACTGAACTAGGAAAAGCTAGAGAGCAAGCAGTGATACAGGAAGCAGCAATTGCTCGAGCAGAGGAGAAGGTAAGGGTGTCTGAAGCGGATGCCGCGGTTCGGATCAAGGAAGCCGCTGAAAAACTGCATGCTGCTGAGAAAGAAAAGGAGGAACTTTTAGCCCTTATTGGTGTTCTCCAATCACAAGTGCAGAGGTTTTTGTCCCCGTCTCATTCCTTCCGCACACAATTTCAAAATGAAACCTTCATAGAATATACTCCCTCCTTCCCATAATATAAGAGCATTTTTGACACTAGTGTAGTGTAAAAAATGCTCTTATATTATGGGACGGAGGGATTAGACATCTATCTGAATTTACATTATGCATTACCCGTGATGATTAAAAGATAAAACCATACTGATGCAGAGAACAAAGCAGCACGAAGCAAGTATGCGAGGAGAGATCCGAGTCATGCTCCGGCGCCGACAACTCCCCTCCGCTGACGAAGCACGTCGACGCATCGGACGACGACGTGGACAAGGCGTGCGTGAGCGATTCGAGATCGGTCGTGGTCTCGAGCGAGAGCACGGAGGTCCAGCTGGCCGTGGACGGGGTGGACATCCGCCCCATCGGCGACCCGGAGTGGGGCAGCTTCCAGCAGCCGGAAGCGCTGATCGCCGACGTGCGGGAGGTCTCCCCGGAGGCGGAAGGCAGCAGCCTGGATATCCCGGTGGTCAACCCGGCACCGGCCAATGATCATATGCAGGGAGGGGCAACACATCCCTGAAGGCCTGGAGGTCTTCTTGGGTGGTTTGTGATTATTGAGGAGATTTGAATCCTCTCGAGAATTACTTTTGCGTTTTTTTGTGCTGTGCTGCTTCTGGGTTGTGTCTCCGTTGTATTTAAGTATGCAACTCAATAAAAAGATGATAGCGGGTTGTCGTGTGATTGTAAATTATTATTATTCACGTCATATCTCTTTTGTGCCATGTTTCGAATTATGTTCACGATTGAAACAAATGTGATGAGAATAGAAGACATGAACTGAAATTTGATGCCATGGAACTAAAAAAAGCAGAAGTTGTACAGATTCCATTTAGAAGGAAACCGGTTTGATAATCTCTCTAATCCATATTAATTGTCGCCGATTTAGTACTAGCACCATTTCTTCCACTGGGTTTCGTTGAAAACCGTCCCAACTGTCAGCCTTATTGGGTTATAACAAAATAAAATTGTATTTTTGTTAAGAGCGTTTAGATCATTAAGAGCATTTAAAGTAGTGATCAGATCATTAAGAGCATTTAAAGTAGTGATCTAAACGCTCTTACGGACGGAGTACAAGGAAAGATTTCCTGTAGAACCGGTGCAAAAAGCATATCTTCCAAAGGAGCCCTAATTTAAAAATGAGCCAAATTTATACAAACCAGCACACAAACTTGCGAAACAACAGCATTTTTAGTGCTGATGATGATACGTGCATCACAGCCACTCATCAGGTCAGCAGCGCAAACATGTCAATCTGCTCACATCGTTTTACACAACAACAGCAACTCAACTCGGACAGAACAAATATACATACAATGGAGGCGGCGAAATGCGGTTACAATATCAAAACCTTAACGTCCCTGTTGAAATGAGCTTCTTCTAGTTCTTGATCTCGGCATCGTTCAGCCCCCCTCTCGGGCTACCGGCATTGCTCGGCGGCTCATACTCCTGGCTCGGGAACACCTCCGACTGCAGGCCCGTCGAGATGTTGTTCACATGGAGCCACGTCAGCTCCCACAGGCTGTCGCCCCCTATCGTGCTCCTCTTGGCGAGGATCCCCCTGCCCTTCATCGCGGCCAGGACGTTCCTGAGGAGGTCCGGGATCAGCTCCTGAAGCTTGTCGCTGCGCTTGCCCCGGACCTTGGCCTTGATGCACTTCTCCATCCGGCTGAGGACCCCCAGCCACAGCTTGCAGAAGCTGCTCAGCCCGAAGAGGTCCGGTAACAGCTCAAGGTACACCTTCGCTACCAGTCTCACGGCGAGCACGAGGGATCCTTCCATGTTCCTGTGGTCCTTCTGCGAGTGGTTCTGGGCGATCTCCAGCAGGTCGTCCAGCAAAGCGAATATGATGTGGTCGAAAGCGTGCGACCATGTGGCGGACTGGAGGCCTATCCCTTCGGTCGCCGTTAGGCATCGCTGGAGCGAAACCAATGCGTGGTTTCGCACCTCCTCTCGCTGGTCCAGGCTCAGCTTTTTCAGCGCTTGCAGCAGTTTGAGCCACATCTCCCTGATTGCTTCCACCCCTCTATCAGCTTCTTCGCCTGCCTCTTTTGTATCTTGCGACCACCGGGCGAGATTAGTGACCGAATCAGCCATCAAATCCAGGGCGCGAATAGACCTGTCTGTTAGACCAACCCTGGACTCGGCAAACTGCCTCGACGCTTCGATGCAGAAGGCATAATTTGATCTTGAAAGGTGACCCTCTGACATGATAAACATTATAGCCTCGAAGCCTACCCCTGAAGCATCTGGGTGGCGAGCTGTAATGGAGAGCAGCAACACCACAGTTCTCCAACCCATCTGCGATTTTATGTGTCCCGCGTTTGCTTTGACAAGCCGTGCAACCTCTTGTGTGATGTTCTCACAGTATGCATCCGCTACACGTGCATCCAGCTTCAGAACTAATTGCAATGACCTCAGCAGCTCATCAGCAAGGTTCTCTTTGTATGGAAGTAACCTCTGGCATATCCGCAGAAGGCCAAAAATAGCTTTCTCCACAAGGGCGCATGGCATGACTGTGGACTGAACTATGTTGGCAATATGCTCATATACGCCTTGCCAGAGGAGCACAATTCGATCTCGATTGTTAAGTGTGATGGCAATGAGGAGTTCCAAGCAGAATACTGCTGTGTCTTCGTCGTCTGGCGAGCTGGCAACCTTTTGAGGCCGCCCTGCAGCCCATATCAGTGCCCTGGCAAGCTGCAATAGTGAATCAGGTTGCAAAACTTTGCTCTCTGTAAATATGCCATCAATGCGGCACTTCTGGATTGTCTGAAGAGTCCTCTGGTGGGCAGCAAGTTGCTGCTCAGTTGGTTGTGATCTTGGTTCCTCGCTGTCAAGCGAGAGTAGCTGACTAAATCTTCCCATGAGCCCAGAGGATTTCCGAGGGGTACCCATCACTGGAACGTGAGATGTGGAGATTGAGCTAGGAACAGGCTTTCCTTGGACAGTTTCAGCAGAAACTTCTGAATCATCAGCTGCATCACTAGCAACACGGGCAGGAAGAAGCCCTAGCTTATGCAGTCTCAGGATGCAATCCAGTACATTCCTCCAACCAGTACGTATGTAATGCCCATATTTATTAGCTATGGTAAACAGTGTCTCAGTTGCCAATCTAGCCTTCAGATCATCTCCAAAGGCAGTGACTGGTTCCTCGACCAAAGAGGTATTCAAAAGAGTGGTGAATTTGCAGAGAGAAACAACAAGGTCGTCCAAAACGTCTTCAAGATGATGAAATGCTGAGATCTTTGCGATGCCCAAGAAGCCATCCACACAGGTCAACAGAACTTCTTCATGTTCCGAATGATCAAATACCACTGCAATGGCAGCAATAGTAGGGCCAGACATGATAGCAAACATATCGTGGTCGAGGAAAGGCTGAGAATCACCAACAATATACTGGGGTGTTGACTTGGACTTCCGCATTAGGTCTATCCAACGGCTGGGAGACATTTCCAAATATCCCATGCCCTGCTCGGGCGTGGTCTTAATCTCATTTCGGCAGATAGCGTGGTATAGCTCAGACAACATCTCACGTGGGAGGTCACTACCCCCATTTATGTTCCTGTTGTTTTTTATGAAGTCCTCCTCGGTCATCTTCTTCTTCACCTGCATGTTATGCTGATCAGTGTTCAGCATTATAATTGAGTAAGACAGCAGCAAAGCAGTGTCCTTATTTGCAAAAGCTTGCGGAGCCTGCTCATAGTATCTATCTGAAAAGGCCTCAAGAACCCTCTGTATCTTCTGAGATTCTCCAGGTAGTCGGAATGTCTCCAAAAATAACCTCAGAGCTGTATCCAAGTTCATCTCCTCGAAGTCAAAGGTCTGAGCAAACTCATGAAGCACCTGAACACAAAACTCGTCATGATTGCCGAGAAAGTCTCCTACGAGATTCTTATCCAGACCAGCTGTGTAGCGGAAAAAACAAGCCACACTCTGCGGATCAAGCTTCTCGGGCAACAGATGATTGCCTTGAAGGAACTCCAGACCTTTCTTCGGGTCCCTGTTGAAGTGATCAGCGCCAATCATTAGCCTCCTCTTGACATACTTCCTTTGGCGGACAAATTTCACCCAATGCTGAGGATCCAAAAAATTCTCGCACTTAACAGTCCAGAATGGAGCATATTCATCAAGTTCCACAGACCTTAGTTCAGGGCCAGAGGTTGCATTCCCAATCCGATCAGCCATTCCCTGAATCACAGCAATCAAGCCTTCCAGAGCAAGAATGTGCATAGAAGACAAGGGGCAGTTAATAGGAAATGCACTCTTTGATAAAAGATTTGCAAGTTCCTCAAACACATTCCTGCATGTTATGTCACAGTCAAGATTGGCATACATCTCCACCATAAAATTCTTCTGTCGACAGAAGTCCACAAGAGCTTCCATTGCAACCTCCTGCTGATGATATGTTGCTCCAAATCGGGGCTGTGCGAGCCTTAGAATTATGCAACAAAAAAAGGCCTCAAGCTGCATCTTGAGCTCATTACGGAGGTGATGGTAAAGATTCAACACGATGCTGCACACCACCGAAAGAGTAAGCGGGCTTATCGATAAGCCAAGCTGCATTAGGTTTCGGAAAAGCTCATCTTGGACCAGCGACAGCACCTTTGGATGCCTCCCAATTGCAGACCCACCAAGCTCTATCGCTGAATTGATCAACTTCAGAGCAAACAAAGGTTGACCTTCATCATACCCGTTCAGCTCGACACCACTGAGGAGAGAGCATAGGAAATGGAAAATCTCCTCCATGCAAGGAGTTCCATATGGCTCCACAACAAGGACACTACCATCCGGAGAATTCTCATCAGGTGTACCTGCCTCGGACACATAGCTTCCGTTTCCATTTTCCATTTGCCCAATACCAAATGGATGATTCTTATCCATGCCACCCATCTGCACGAGTACAACACAGAAATCAATTGTAACCAAATGGAGCAAAATTGTCATCTAATACATGAGAATGGTACGTACATGATATAAAAATAAATGCCAAGAAGCTAACCAAAATTCCAAACTTGTATAAGATAAGGACCTAAGGTGTGATCTGCGGCGCTAGCCCATACAGGGATCCAAAAGCTTGTTTAAATTCTGAATTCTTTTGATAGCAGTTCTACAGATTGCATCTAATTTGAATAAAAAATTCTGAGCTTGAATCACAGGTCGAGTAACAAAATGACAAATTTGGCGGTGAATAGTAGCAAATGGATCTGAAATTCCATGTCGTGGTAGACGGATCTTGTGTGAATGTTGGCATAAACTTTTCAACACTTTTTGGGATATCCAATGAACTGGTTGTACCAAAAGGGTATGCTTGGTTTGAGCCCCAACTAGCCCCATCAAAAATTTGGTGTGACCAAAGCGTCAAATTTTTTGGTACCTTGTTTATGTTTGGATTGTGGCCATTGGACCATCCAAAATTTTGTCAAAACAGACCTCTTGTTTGGTTTGCAACCAACTGAGATTTCCTGACCATACTAGTCTTGCACATATTTAAAGAAGCTATATTTTGTCTACTTATAGGAGACTTGCAAGGGCTGAAGCTATGTGTTTTAAACCTGCCCTAAGATTGTCTTGCATGACGCGGTCATGCTGGTGCCGGATAAACATCACTCTGGAGGGCTCAAACATCGATTGCAGTATTCGCATACTCAATAACATTATGGGGTTAGGTTTTTTGTGCATCATTTAGTTCAAACAGTAGGAAAAACAATCGCCTTCCCTGCCTCTCTGCCCTACCCAATTGAGTGGTATCTCTTATCTCACTTGATCAGTTGGTCGGGACCAGTGCGGCATAATCAGTTAGGTTGAATGCATCTTTCTCAATAATTGCGATATTGTGTTTCATGGAGTAGCATATACTGTGTGCAATGCTGCTGCATTCTTGGATACAGCAAATGAAAATCGTAAATCTGTGTTCGTTTTAAGAGTGAAATGCGGAGTTGAGTGGCATTTGGAACTAAAAATAGCGGAAGCAGAAGCTGACATTACGAAGAACTTAGCATACCTCTGGTTTGACGACAGCGTCGTCGGCGTCGCCGCCGGCGCCTATCTGCGGGAGGCGGGCGAAGACGAGGCGGACGAGCTCGTGCATCACGTGGCGGGAGAAGCGCTGCAGGAGGTCGCCCTTGGCGGCGGCCTGGTGGACGACGCGGAAGCAGGTGTTGACGGCGGTGAGGACGTGCTGGTCGCCGAGCGCGGGGGCGGCGGGGGCGCGGAGGCAGGCGAGCAGCGCCTGCAGCATGCGCACGAGCACGTCCTCCTCGGCGGCGGGGTCGGCGCCGGCCTCGAAGCGGCAGCAGGCGACGGCGTCGACGACCTCCCGCAGCGCGGAGCCCGGGAGGGCGGGGGCCGTGAGCGCCATGACCTCGTGCAGCGCGGCGAGGGCGGCCGAGGTGGCGTCGGCGCCGGCGTCCTCGGAGCGCACCGCGTCGAGGAAGGGCCGCAGCGCGGCGGCCGGGAGCGAGGGGGAGTGTTGGGGGGAGGCGGCGGCGAAGGCGAGCCGACGCAGGGCCTTGAGGGAGGCCACGAGCGGGTGGTCGGCCGCCGCGTCGTCCGCGCGCGGGTGGCGGAGGCCCCGGCGCATCACGGCCAGCACCGCGCTGGCCTGCGCGGAGATCGCGCAGGCCAGGGCCGCCGGGTCGGCGCAGGGCGCGGGGTGGTGCGGCGGCGACCGCGACGGCGACGACTCCTCGGCGATGGGGTCGATGCCGCCCGAGGTGAGCGGCCTGGGGCGGCCCATTTGGGCGGGCGGGTGGCGGCCGGCTAGCTAGGTCGCCATGGGGGGTGGATCTGGGGCGGAGATCCGGCGAGCGGCTGCTCGGGGGGAGACGGCGGGGAGGGGAGGGGAGTGGGAGTTCGTGCGTGCGTGCGTGCAAGACTGCTTTTTTCCCCCTCCGCGTGCCCGCTTTAATTTCTCCGCCGCGCCGCGCCGTGCGTCGGGGAAGAGAAGCGGAGCTCGCCGTGGACTGGGGACGGACTCCGGGTGGGTGACTCGTTGCGCGTCGGAGAGAACCAAGGAGCGAAATGCGGCAACGAGGTGAAAAGTGAAAACTGCTTTCTTTTTCTTTTTTCTTTCTTATTACTGTGTGTGTTCTTATTTTCCATGGGTTTTGGTTTTTTTGGTACTTCCTCCGTTCCAAAATAGATGACTCAAGTTAGTACAAAGTTGAGTCATCAATTTTGAAACGGAGGGAGTACCATCGAAGGCACAAACGTCGCCGGGTGAATCATGATGAGCATGGCGGCGGTAGCCCCAAAGTGATACAAAGATGAGTCCCCTCCGGCTAACGTGTCGCAAGGAGATGGAGATGGGGTTTGCGGTGATGGCGGCGGATGGATGGTGATGATGCCCTCTCAATGCGGTGATGCGCCGGCGGAGCCGCTTGATCAGTTCCTCTTGATACGGTGATGGGGACGGGATCGGACGTGGTCGGGGAAGAACGAAAGTAGAAAACCCTAGCTAGAGTGACTAGATAAAGTTAGGATCGCTTTCTTCTTACTCTTTTATTTCTTGTGTTTGGCTTGTAACATGCCCCGTTCGAGCCAGAGTAGTGGAAAAGGTAGAACATAAACGGTGATGAGTACATTTGAATTACGACAGTTAACCCTGTTGAAAATATGCCCTAGAGGCAATAATAAATTAGTTATTATTATTATATTTACTTGTTCATGATAATCGTTTATTATCCATGCTATAATTGTATTGATAGAAAACTCAGATACATGTGTGGGTACATAGACAACACCATGTCCCTAGTAAGCCTCTAATTGACTAGCTCGTTGATCAATAGATGGCTACGGTTTCCTGACCATGGACATTGGATGTCGTTCATAACGGGATCACATCATTAGAAGAATGATGTGATGGACAAGACCCAATCCTAAGCCTAGCACAAAGATCGTGTAGTTCGTATGCTAAAGCTTTTCTAATGTCAAGTATCATTTCCTTAGACCATGAGATTGTGCAACTCCTGGATACCGTAGGAATGCTTTGGGTGTACCAAACGTCACAACGTAACTTGGTGGCTATAAAGGTGCACTACGGGTATCTCCGAAAGTGTCTGTTGGGTTGGCACGAATCGAGACTAGGATTTGTCACTCCGGTTGACGGAGAGGTATCTCTGGGCCCACTCGGTAGGACATCATCATAATGTGCACAATGTGACCAAGGGGTTGATCACGGGATGATGTGTTACGGAACGAGTAAAGAGACTTGCCTGTAACGAGATTGAACAAGGTATCGGCATACCGACGATCAAATTTCGGGCAAGTACAATACCGCTAGACAAAGGGAATTGTATACGGGATTGATCGAATCCTCGACATCGTGGTTCATCCGATGAGATCATCGTGGAACATGTGGGAGCCAACATGGGTATCCAGATCCCGCTGTTGGTTATTGACCGGAGAACGTCTCGGTCATGTCTGCATGGTTCCCGAACCCGTAGGGTCTACACACTTAAGGTTCGATGACACTAGGGTTATAAAGGAAGTTTGTATGTGGTTACCGAATGTTGTTCGGAGTCCCGGATGAGATCCCTGACGTCACGAGGAGTTCTGGAATGGTCTAGAGGTAAAGATTTATATATGGAAAGTCCTGTTTTGGTCACCGGAAAAGTTTCAGGTTTTATCGGTAACATACCGGGACCACCGGGAGGGTCCCGGGGGTCCATCAAGTGGGGCCACCATCCCCGGAGGGCTGCATGGGCCAAGTGTGGGAGGGGACCAGCCCCAGGTGGGCTGGTGCGCCCCCCCCCCCCCCCCCACAAGGGCCCAAGGCGCCTAGGGTTTGGGGAGGGGGCGCCTCCACCTGACTTGGGGGACAAGTTTCCCCTCTCCCCCCCTTGGCCGCCCCCCTAGATGGGATCTAGGGCTGGCCGCCACCCCTAGGGTGGAACCCTAGGTGGGGGCGCAGCCCCCCCCCTCTCCCCTATATATAGTGGAGGCAAAGGGGCAGCCCAACACACGAAGTTCTTCTCCTGTTGGCGCAGCCCTACCTCTCTTTCTCCTCCTCTCCCGCGGTGCTTGGCGAAGCCCTGCAGGATTGCCACGCTCCTCCATCACCACCACGATGTTGTCCTGCTGCTGGACGGAGTCTTCCCCAACCTCTCCCTCTCTCCTTGCTGGATCAAGGCATGGGAGACGTCACCGGGCTGTACGTGTGTTGAACGCGGAGGTGCCGTCCGTTCGGCACTAGGATATCCGGTGATTTGGATCACGACGAGTACGACTCCTTCAACCCCGTTCTCTTGAACGCTTCCGCTTAGCGATCTACAAGGGTATGTAGATGCACTCTCCTTCTCTCTCGTTGCTAGTCTCTCCATAGATAGATCTTGGTGACTCGTAGGAAATTTTTTGAATTTCTGCTACGTTCCCCAACAAACCCCACACGCCGTTTAATCTCTCATCATGGCCGTCTATGTTCATTTTGTTGGGGAACGTTGCAGAAAACAAAAATTTTCCTACTCGTTTCACCAAGATCCATCTAGGAGTTCATCTAGCAACGAGTCATCGGATGCATCTACGTACCTTGTAGATCGCGAGCGGAAGCGTTCAAAGAACGGGGTTGATGTAGTCGAACACGACGTGATCCAAATCACCGGAGATCCTAGCATCGAACGGACGGCACCTCCGCGTTCAACACACGTACGGAACAGCCACGTCTCCTCCTTCTTGATCCAGCAAGGGGAGAGGAGAGGTTGAGGGAGATGGCACCAGCAGCAGCACGACGGCGTGGTGTTGATGGAGCTGCAGTTCTCCGGGCAGGGCTTCGCCAAGCGCTATGGAGGAGAAGGAGGTGTTGGAGAGGGAGAAGGAGACAACCAAAGGCGTGGATGAAGAGCCCTCCTTCCCCCACTATATATAGGAGGGCCAAGGGGGGTTGGCCGGCCCTAGGAGATCCAATCTCCTAGGGGGGTGCGGCCAAGGGGGGGGTTTCCCTCCCCCCCAAGGCACCTAGAGGTGCCTTCCACCACTTGGACTCTTCCCTCAAGTGGAACCCTAGGCGCATGGGCTTTTGGGGCTGGTGCCCTTGGCCCATGCAGGCCAAGGCGCACCCCCTACAGCCCATGTGGCCCCCTGGGGCAGGTGGCCCCACCCGGTGGGCCCCCGGGACCCCTCCGGTGGTCCCGGTACAATACCGATAACCCCGAAACTTGTCCCGATGGCCGAAACAGGACTTTCCATATATAAATCTTTACCTCCGGACCATTATGGAACTCCTCGTGATGTCCGGGATCTCATCCGGGACTCCTAACAACATTCGGGTTACTGCATATACATATCCCTACAACCCTAGCGTCACCGAACCTTAAGTGTGTAGACCCTACAGGTTCGGGAGACATGTAGACATGACCGAGATCGCTCTCCGGTCAATAACCAACAGCGGGATCTGGATACCCATGTTGTCTCCCACATGCTCCACGATGATCTCATCGGATGAACCACGATGTCGAGGATTCAAGCAACCCCGTATGCAATTCCCTTTGTCAATCGATATGTTACTTGCCCGAGATTCGATCGTCGGTATCCCAATACCTCGTTCAATCTCGTTACCGGCAAGTCACTTTACTTGTACCGTAATGCATGATCCCGTGACCAGACACTTGGTCACTTTGAGCTCATTATGATGATGCATTACCGAGTGGGCCCAGTGATACCTCTCCGTCATGCGGAGTGACAAATCCCAGTCTCGATCTGTGTCAACCCAACAGACACTTTCGGAGATAACTGTAGTGCACCTTTATAGTCACCCAGTTACGTTGTGACGTTTGATACACCCAAAGCACTCCTACGGTATCCGGTATTTACACGATCTCATGGTCAAAGGAAAAGATACTTGACATTAGAAAAGCTCTAGCAAACGAACTACACGATCTCACGCTATGCTTAGGATTGGGTCTTGTCCATCACATCATTATCCTAATGATGTGATCCCGTTATCAATGACACCCAATGTCCATAGCCAGGAAACCATGACTATCTATTGATCAACGAGCTAGTCAACTAGAGGCTTACTAGGGACATGTTGGTGTCTGTTATTCACACATGTATTACGATTTCGGGATAATACAATTATAGCATGAATAAAGACAATTATCATGAACAAAGAAATATAATAATAATGCTTTTATTATTGCCTCTAGGGCATATTTCCAACAGTCTCCCACTTGCACTAGAGTCAATAATCTAGTTACATTGTGATGAATCTAACACCCATGGAATTCTGGTGTTGATCATGTTTTGCTCTAGGGAGAGGTTTAGTCAACGGATCCGCTACATTCAGGTCCGTATGTACTTTACAAATCTCTATGTCTCCATCTTGAACATTTTCACGAATGGAGTTGAAGCGACGCTTGATGTGCCTTGTCTTCTTGTGAAACCTGGGCTCCTTGGCAAGAGCAATAGCTCCAGTGTTGTCACAGAAGAGCTTGATCGGCCCCGACGCATTGAGTATGACTCCTAGGTCGGTGATGAACTCCTTCACCCATATTGCTTCATGTGCTGCCTCCGAGGCTGCCATGTACTCCGCTTCACATGTAAATCCCGCCACGACGCTCTGCTTGCAACTGCACCAGCTTACTGCCCCACCATTCAAAATATACACGTATCCGGTTTGTGACTTAGAGTCATCCAGATCTGTGTCGAAGCTAGCGTCTATGTAACCCTTTACGACGAGCTCTTCGTCACCTCCATAAACGAGAAACATTTCCTTAGTCCTTTTCAGGTACTTCAGGATATTCTTGACCGCTGTCCAGTGTTCCTTGCCGGGATTACTTTGGTACCTTCCTACCAAACTTACGGCAAGGTTTACATCAGGTCTGGTACATAGCATGGCATACATAATAGAACCTATGGCTGAGGCATAGGGGATGACACTCATCTCTTCTATATCTTCTGCCGTGGTCGGACATTGAGCTGAGCTCAATTTCACTCCTTGTAAAACAGGCAAGAACCCTTTCTTGGACTGATCCATTTTGAACTTCTTCAAAATCTTATCAAGATATGTGATTTGTGAAATACCTATGAGGCGTCTCGATCTATCCCTATAGATCTTGATGCCTAATATATAAGCAGCTTCTCCAAGGTCCTTCATTGAAAAACTCTTATTCAAGTAGGCCTTAATGCTGTCCAAAAGTTCTATATCATTTCCCATCAAAAGTATGTCATCTACATATAGTATGAGAAATGCTATAGAGCTCCCACTCACTTTCTTGTAAACACAGGCTTCTCCATAACTCTGTGTGAACCCAAACGCTTTGATCATCTCATCAAAACGAATGTTCCAACTCCGAGATGCTTGCACCAGCCCATAAATCGAGCGTTGGAGCTTGCACACCTTGTCAGCATTCTTAGGATCGACAAAACCTTCTGGCTGCATCATATACAATTCTTCCTTAAGGAAACCATTAAGGAATGCCGTTTTGACGTTCATTTGCCAAATTTCATAATCATAAAATGCGGCAATTGCTAACATGATTCGGACGGACTTCAGCTTCGCTACCGGTGAGAAAGTCTCATCGTAGTCAACCCCTTGAACTTGTCGATAACCCTTAGCGACAAGCCGAGCTTTATAGATGGTCACATTACCATCCGCGTCTGTCTTCCTCTTAAAGATCCATTTATTTTCTATGGCTCGCCGCTCAACGGGCAAGTCAGTCAAAGTCCATACTTCGTTTTCGTACATGGATCCTATCTCGGATTTCATGGCTTCTAGCCATTTGTCGGAATCCGGGCCCGCCATCGCTTCTTCATAGTTCGAAGGTTCACTGTTGTCTAACAACATGATTTCCAAGACAGGGTTGCCGTACCACTCTGGTGCGGAACGTGTCCTTGTGGACCTTCGAATTTCGGTAGGAGCTTGATCAGAAGTATCTTGATCATCATCAATAACTTCCTCTCTAGTAGGTGCAGGCACCTCAGGAACATTTTCTTGAGTTGTGCCATTTTCCGGTTCAAGAGGTAATACTTCATCAAGCTCTACTTTCCTCCCACTTACTTCTTTCGAGAGAAACTCTTTTTCTAGAAAGCATCTGTTCTTGGCAACAAAGATCTTGCCCTCGGATCTTAAGTAGAAGGTATACCCGACAGTTTTCTTAGGGTATCCTATGAAGACGCATTTTTCCGACTTGGGTTCGAGCTTTTCAGGTTGAAGTTTCCTGACATAAGCATCGCATCCCCAAACTTTTAGAAACGACAGCTTAGGTTTCTTCCCAAACCATAATTCATACGGTGTCGTCTCAATGGATTTCGACGGTGCCCTATTTAAAGTGAATGCGGCAGTCTCTAAAGCATAGCCCCAAAAAGATAGTGGTAAATCGGCAAGAGACATCATAGATCGCACCATATCTAATAGAGTGCAATTACGACGTTCGGACACACCATTACGCTGAGGTGTTCCAGGCGGCGTGAGTTGTGAAACTATTCCACATTTTCTTAAGTGTGTACCAAACTCGTGACTCAAGTATTCTCCTCCACGATCTGATCATAGAAACTTGATTTTCCTGTCACGTTGATTCTCAACTTCACTCTGAAATTCCTTGAACTTTTCAAAGGTCTCAGACTTGTGTTTCATTAAGTAGACATACCCATATCTACTCAAGTCATCAGTGAGGGTGAGAACATAACTATAGCCACCGCGAGCCTCAACACTCATTGGACCGCACACATCAGTATGTATGATTTCCAATAAGTTGGTTGCTCGCTCCATTGTTCCTGAGAACGGAGTCTTGGTCATTTTACCCATGAGGCATGGTTCGCACGTGTCAAATGATTCGTAATCAAGAGACTCTAAAAGTCCATTAGCATGGAGCTTCTTCATGCGTTTGACACCTATGTGACCAAGGCGGCAGTACCACAAGTATGTGGGACTATCACTATCAATCTTACATCTTTTGGTACTTACACTATGAATATGTGTAGCATTACGCTCGAGATTCATTAAGAATAAACCATTGACCATCGGAGCATGACCATAAAACATATCTCTCATATAAATAGAACAACCATTATTCTCGGATTTAAATGAGTAGCCATCTCGAATTAAACGAGATCCTGATACAATGTTCATGCTCAAACTTGGCACTAAATAACAATTATTGAGGTTCAAAACTAACCCCGTAGGTAAATGCAGAGGTAGCGTGCCGACGGCGATCACATCGACCTTGGAACCATTCCCGACGCGCATCGTCACCTCGTCCTTCGCCAGTCTCCGTTTATTCCGCAGCTCCTGCTGTGTGTTACAAATATGAGCAACGGCACCGGTATCAAATACCCAGGAGTCACTACGATTACTGGTAAGGTACACATCAATTACATGTATATCAAATATACCTTTGGTTTTGCCGGCCTTCTTATCCGCTAAGTATTTGGGGCAGTTCCGCTTCCAGTGACCACTTTCCTTGCAATAAAAGCACTCAGTCTCGGGCTTGGGTCCATTCTTTGGCTTCTTCCCGGCAGCTTGCTTGCTGGGCGCGGCAACTACCTTGCCGTCCTTCTTGAAGTTCTTTTTACCCTTGGCCTTCTTAAACTTAGTGGTTTTATTGACCATCAACACTTGATGTTCCTTCTTGACTTCTACCTCTGCTGATTTCAGCATAGCAAATACTTCAGGAATGGTCTTCTCCATCCCCTGCATATTGAAGTTCATCACAAAGCTCTTGTAGCTCGGTGGAAGCGACTGGAGGATTCTGTCAATGACCGCATCATCCGGGAGATTAACTCCCAGCTGAGTCAAACGGTTATGTAACCTAGACATAGTGAGTATGTGCTCACTGACAGAACTGTTTTCCTCCATCTTACAGCTGAAGAATTTGTCGGAGACTTGATATCTCTCGACCCGGGCATGAGCTTGGAAAACCATTTTCAGCTCTTCGAACATCTCATATGCTCCGTGTCTCTCAAAACGCTTTTGGAGCCCCGGCTCTAAGCTGTAAAGCATGCCGCACTGAACGAGGGAGTAGTCATCGGAACGTGCCTGCCAAGCGTTCATAACGTCTTGTTCTGCAGGGAAAACAGGTGCATCACCTAGCGGTGCTTGTAGGACATAATCTTTCTTGGCAGCTATGAGGATGATCCTCAGGTTTCGGACCCAGTCCGTATAGTTGCTGCCATCGTCTTTCAGCTTGGTTTTCTCTAGGAACGCATTGAAGTTGAGGACTACGTTGGCCATTTGATCTACAAGACATATTGTAAAATATTTAGACTAAGTTCATGATAATTAAGTTCATCTAATCAAATTATAATGAACTCCCACTCAGATTTGACATCCCTTTGGTCATCTAAGTGTTACACGATCCGAATCGACTAGGCCGTGTCCGATCATCACGTGAGACGGACTAGTCATCGTCGGTGAACATTCTCATGTTGATCGTATCTTCCATACGACTCGTGTTCGACCTTTCGGTCTCCGTGTTCCGAGGCCATGTCTGTACATGCTAGGCTCGTCAAGTTAACCCTAAGTGTTTTCGCTGTGTAAAACTGTCTTACACCCGTTGTATGTGAACGTAAGAATCCATCACACCCGATCATCACGTGGTGCTTAGAAGCGACGAACTATAGCAACGGTGCACAGTTAGGGGAGAACACTTCTTGAAATTTTTATAAGGGATCATCTTATTTACTATCGTCGTCCTAAGTAAACAAGATGCATATAACATAATAAACATCACATGCAATTATATAAAGTAGTGACATGATATGGCCAATATCATATAGCTCCTTTGATCTTCATCTTCGGGGCTCCATGATCATCTTGTCACTGGCATGACACCATGATCTCCATCATCGTGTCTTCATGAAGTTGTCACGCCAACGACTACTTCTACTTCTATGACTAACGTGTTTAGTAATAAAGTAAAGTAGTTTACATGGCGTTCTTCAATGACACGCAGGTCATACAAAAAATAAAGACAACTCCTATGGCTCCTGCCGGTTGTCATACTCATCGACATGCAAGTCGTGATTCCTATTACAATAGCATGAACATCTCATAGATGACATATAGATCATTCATCATTCATCACAACTTTGGCCATATCATATCACAAAGCACTTGCTGCAAAAACAAGTTAGACGTCCTCTAATTGTTGTTGCATGTTTTACATGGCTGAAGTAGGGTTCTAGCAAGAACGTTTTCTTACCTACGTGAAAGCCACAACGTGATTTGTCAACTTCTATTTACCCTTCATAAGGACCCTTTTCATCGAATCCGCTCCAACTAAAGTAGGAGAGACAGACACCCGCCAGCCACCTTATGCAACTAGTGCATGTTAGTCGGTGGAACCGGTCTCACGTAAGCGTACGTGTAAGATTGGTCCGGGCCGCTTCATCCCACAATACCGCTGAAGCAAGATAAAACTAGTAGCGGCAAGAAAGTTGACAAATCTACGCCCACAACAAATTGTGTTCTACTCGTGCAAGAAGAACTACGCATAGACCTAGCTCATGATGCCACTGTTGGGGAACGTTGCAGAAAACAAAAATTTTCCTACTCGTTTCACCAAGATCCATCTAGGAGTTCATCTAGCAACGAGTCATCGGATGCATCTACGTACCTTGTAGATCGCGAGCGGAAGCGTTCAAAGAACGGGGTTGATGTAGTCGAACACGACATGATCCAAATCACCGGAGATCCTAGCACCGAACGGACGGCACCTCCGCGTTCAACACACGTACGGAACAGCCACGTCTCCTCCTTCTTGATCCAGCAAGGGGAGAGGAGAGGTTGAGGGAGATGGCACCAGCAGCAGCACGACGGCGTGGTGTTGATGGAGCTGCAGTTCTCCGGGCAGGGCTTCGCCAAGCGCTATGGAGGAGGAGGAGGTGTTGGAGAGGGAGAAGGAGACAACCAAAGGCGTGGATGAAGAGCCCTCCTTCCCCCACTATATATAGGAGGGCCAAGGGGGGTTGGCCGGCCCTAGGAGATCCAATCTCCTAGGGGGGGTGCGGCCAAGGGGGGGTTTCCCTCCCCCCCAAGGCACCTAGAGGTGCCTTCCACCACTTGGACTCTTCCCTCAAGTGGAACCCTAGGCGCATGGGCTTTTGGGGCTGGTGCCTTTGGCCCATGCAGGCCGAGGCGCACCCCCTACAGCCCATGTGGCCCCCCGGGGCAGGTGGCCCCACCCGGTGGGCCCTCGGGACCCCTCCGGTGGTCCCGGTACAATACCGATAACCCCGAAACTTGTCCCGATGGCCGAAACAGGACTTTCCATATATAAATCTTTACCTCCGGACCATTCCGGAACTCCTCGTGACGTCCGGGATCTCATCCGGGACTCCGAACAACATTCGGGTTACTGCATATACATATCCCTACAACCCTAGCGTCACCGAACCTTAAGTGTGTAGACCCTACGGGTTCGGGAGACATGTAGACATGACCGAGATCGCTCTCCGGTCAATAACCAACAGCGGGATCTGGATACCCATGTTGGCTCCCACATGCTCCACGATGATCTCATCGGATAAACCACGATGTCGAGGATTCAAGCAACCCCATATGCAATTCCCTTTGTCAATCGATATGTTACTTGCCCGAGATTCGATCGTCGGTATCCCAATACCTCGTTCAATCTCGTTACCGGCAAGTCACTTTACTCATACCGTAATGCATGATCCCGTGACCAGACACTTGGTCACTTTGAGCTCATTATGATGATGCATTACCGAGTGGGCCCAGTGATACCTCTCCGTCATGCGGAGTGACAAATCCCAGTCTCGATCTGTGTCAACCCAACAGACACTTTCGGAGATACCTGTAGTGCACCTTTATAGTCACCCAGTTATGTTGTGACGTTTGATACACCCAAAGCACTCCTACGGTATCCGGGAGTTACACGATCTCATGGTCAAAGGAAAAGATACTTGACATTAGAAAAGCTCTAGCAAACGAACTACACGATCTCACGCTATGCTTAGGATTGGGTCTTGTCCATCACATCATTATCCTAATGATGTGATCCCGTTATCAATGACGTCCAATGTCCATAGCCAGGAAACCATGACTATCTATTGATCAACGAGCTAGTCAACTAGAGGCTTACTAGGGACATGTTGGTGTCTGTTATTCACACATGTATTACAATTTCCGGATAATACAATTATAGCATGAATAAAGACAATTATCATGAACAAAGAAATATAATAATAATGCTTTTATTATTGCCTCTAGGGCATATTTCCAACACATTTACCCACTCCCATCCCCACCGTTGGATAACCGGGGAAGTGTTACTGCGGGTATTCGCCAGTTATCAATTGCTGCGCATTTCTTCAGTGTTCGTCTAGATCTTGACATTAACTGCAAATGACATTGACTACGGTTACGGTTAGGGGATGGTTTGATAGTTTAATACTACATACCCTTTTCTTGAAAATGTTATTTACCTATGCATGAAAGCGTGATGTCAGTCGCAACATTTTCTCTTCGGCTCCCCAGATAATTTAACATGAACATTCCTGACCGGATCAGTGTGGTCTTCTTTCTTTTGGCTCAAACTTATGTCGGCGACTTTCACACATAATTTTTTGGAATAAATGTCGTTGCAAAACAACTAAAATGTCACAAGGAGAACATGCATTCAAAGGGTGTGGAATTGATGTAACAAATGAAAATTACCTCTCCAGGCTTAACTATAAGATGGTCACCCTCAAAGATAGTCTAACTCTAGATTCTCTTTTACGACTGTGCATGCATCTTCATGTTTATCAATCATCGGCATTCTACATGTTCATAAAGAAAAGTGTAAATTTTACATCCGGCTGGCATCTATCGACATAACAAATTAGACAACCTTCTATACAAGTGCCCAAAAACAAATTAAAAAATTAAAAAAATATTACTCCCTCCAATTTGTCATGTCTCTTACCAATTACAGATCCAACAACAGATTTTATTAAAGAGGAAACGTATTTACAAGAGGCAGATGTGATAATGTACCTTACTGCATCACCGGGCCCACACAAAGGTGGAGCATGGTGGTCTATGGATTTATGCGGCACAACTGGCCTGGGGCGAAGTTCTTCATAGAGCAGTAGCTGAGGCCAAGGTAAACGAACCTCTGAAAAGTGAGAACAACTTTTGCAAATAAAGGAAAACTCGAGAATCCAAACGAAAACAGTGTGCATCTATCAATAATCCAAATGAAACAATGTGTTAAGCAACAAAACTCTCCAAATCCTAATGGTGAGTACCTCTTAATTCTTATACGCACAAAAATAGTCGCTGAGCTTATCTTGGTGAGGCAACTTTGGCATCTTCTTTCAATTTGTTCGCGACATGGTCCGGCTTCTCCAACTATATGGACTCGTGGTGAAGAACGGTAAGCTTGTGTTGCATGGAGTGATGCCCCAACCGATGTTCCTTCAACAATTTGTTGATCTTGTTTCAAGCGGTGAGTGGCTATTGCAGTCTGCAAAGCATGGTACCACTATGGCGTTTGCAGATTGGGCTTTCCTTTTATGTCGATTCAATGGGATTTTCAATCTCCAACGAATGGCACGCTATCAAAGATATAAGATGTTATGGTTTTTAATATAATTTTAATTTTTTTACTAGTCATTTCGTGTCTAGTTGTCTTTCAGTTGTGCTAGATTTATTTATGTGAAACAAACAATCGTTTCTGGATTAGCAAAGGCCAGTGCTAAGCATGCAATTAGTATGGTGATGTGCGAATACTGAGTATTTTTAGAAAATACAGTGTACATTCAGAATAACTAGCATGCGATTAGCGGCTATTAAGGTGAAATATTATGTTATACATAATAGTTTTAATATATCTTACCACAATTTAGTTCCAGATCATGCAGGTAACACAAAAAACAACAACACATACCCGCATTATTCGCCCTGAACTAGTTGCTTTCCAGATTTGCGAGATCAAGACATGTATCATGCTCATCTCCTTTTGCGCTCAAATCAAACAGCACCGCACGGTAATTATCATCCATCATTACAGAGAAAGGGACATACCCATGTGGGAAGAAAAAGAAAAAGTATCATCCCGTAGTTCCGGCTAGCTGCCTACTTATCCCTTTCGGACCCCACGACAGCGGAGGTCTTCCATGAACTGGCTATGTTATTATTCAGATACAAAGGTTTATAAGTTACTAGAATAAAAGCCAAATAAGTCCAGTTTAAGATCGTATATTTTTATTAAAGACGTTTGAAACAACGAAAAGGTTCATGCCCAGCATATAGTATATTCTTATTAAAGACGTTTGATGAGAACATTGTAGTAGTGATTTCAATCCCATCACCAAAAAGAACTGCATAGACCAATTGCCAGTATCATAGTACAAAGAAGGTACCCCAAAGTTGAGTGCTTGGAACAAAATGTCTCGCGCCAGCAACAAGCCCGGGGTGTCACAAATTGGAGCCCCCAGGAAGAGAAAATGGTGCACCGAGCTTGTTTTCTTGTTTCAATCAAAATAATGGCCCAGTCACGACTTCAGTTTGGAGAAAACATGCAGATAAACCCACCCGGGCATTTACCATCACGACTTCAGTTGATCAAACGTCTTGAGAAGGCTAGCCTTGCAGGCCTCGATCTCGGCATATTCGGGGGAATTTGGAGTGGAGGCGACGATGGCGTAGGCACCTGCCTTGTCCAAAAACCCCGCAGCTTTATCTGCACATACAGCACAAGCATGAAATTCAAATGGACCACTTCGGATACCAGAACGATACAAGGAGCTAGAACCAAGTAGGATGCGTCAATAGGAATGGCTAGTGTTTTTTCCTCACCCGACTTTGCAAGTGCCACGAGAGCTTTCAGAGCTTCTTTGCGTGTTTTATCATCTTTAGCACCTTCTAACACATTCAGAATTTCTTGAGCTCCACCCATCTCTACCACTTTCATTCTCCTTTCATCTGTACCCGTAGGAGATTAGTAACAACATTCAATAGTAAAATGGGAATATATCTCATTGACAAAATATGTTAAGTACAGATAAGCTGGAGTTAATTGTTGTTACAGGAGTGGGAACGGAACCACAGAAAATTTAGCTACTGCAAGACTTCATATGGATACATCCTTTTCACTGATAAACTCTAGTGAATTCTGCCGCAGAAATGGACCAGATGATACAAATGACCAACATCCCATGTGATAGACTAGTAGCAATCTAACACGCATAATTGTTAGTAAAGAAGCCCATAATCTCATGAGTCTGACATTGCTCAAGTCCAAATAACTGCTAAGATGAAATGCTGGATCATTCTCATGCAGGGGTATGCAAAATGGCAGGACCAAGCAATGAGTTGGATATTATTATTTCTGAGAAAAGGGGGAACAGGTTGGATATATTGCTCATACTCTCCACAACAGATGTAACATTCTAACTTTATGATTTCATTTTTTTACAAAGCTAAGAGATATTACACAAAGCAGGAATTTTCCTAAATAAATCAATCAGTGGTGATTATTTGCCATGAACAATATGTGGTAGAAATAAGTTTGTGTGATTCAGGGAGCCATCTAACAGTTCAGGCTTTGTGCACATGAAAGACGAAAAGTTTGAGGTACGGGAGATAGATCATAGATACAAATAGAGTGACAGAATATAAGTTGTCATGCCATGGAGTCCTGCACCCAGCAGATAGGTCTTTCTTGGTTTCCAAGTCTAGTTCTGCTAATTCATAATGATAGGTTTACGTATTTCTTTGTTAGTTTGAGACAGTTGGTTCAAGTTTTTCCTAAACTACCACCGAACTGTGCTAACATTGAAGAAAATCAAGAAATACTATCACTAGTCTAGATCTAGCTCTCTAAGCAAGTAAACCTCCGCCCGGAATTAACTGTCACTGAAATGAGTGTATCTACTGTCGCTGAAATGAGTGTATCTAGATATGTTTCAGTGTGTAGATACACTTATTTCAGCGACAGTTAATTCTGGACAAAGGGAGTAATTCATAATATGTTTTAAAGCCCAGCACGCAGAAATAAATTGCAACAGAACTCTAAAAATAAAAAAGGGCAACCTGGTGCATGTAGCTCCCGCTTGCGCAGGGTCCAGGGAAGGGTCCGACCACTTTGGGTCTATAGTACGCAACAGAACACTAAAAATGCTTGGATAAAATTGGTTACCATCAACGGCAAAACGAGCTAATCTGGAAGCCCCCATCCGCTTGAACAAGGGATCTTTGACATGTAAAAGCGTAATGGATTGCTGTAGTAGGTTATCCCCTGAAAACTTGTCAGACAGAAGCAATTTCAAGTTCACCAGCATAATGTTCTAAGCTGGTAACTATAAGGAGAGTATCCAGAAGTGGCACATTTGTTAGCACATTATATGAAATCGCTATCATACCCATGTAGGGAAAGAATTGCCAACCAACAAGGCCAGCAGTCCCTATGAAGAATATCTTTAATATCCATCCAAATTTCTTCTCAACTTCCTCCTCAAGTGCCCTGTCATCTGTGCACCATTTTAGTTCAAGTTAGACAATTCTATATATGGATTTCACTTGGACGGAAGTATTCATACAGTAAAAAAAGAATAGCAAAAACCGCAAAATAAAGGAACACCTGAATTTCTTTTTCACAAATTACTTTCAACACAAGTTACCACAGCATAGCCCCATACTTGTATAGTGACATAAGAGTATGTGGATGTGGATACAGAACATAAACACTGAAACATAACTTACTAAGTCATACTCCCTCCGTCCAAAAATACTTGTCATCAAAATCGATAAAAAGAGATGTATCTAGAACTAAAATACGTCTAGATACATCCCCTTTTATCCATTTTGATGACAAGTATTTCCGGACGGAGGGAGTAGTGATTAGTGATCCTGCTGTAAGGCAATTAATTCTACAGGCACCACCACCAGTCTGACAAGGTGAGTTTGGGACCAGGGTATTCTCGAAGAAAAACACTAGAATTACAGGACGGACGCAGGAACCACCGGATCAAACTGATAACACCATTATCCAGCGAAAGCGATTACCGGCGAGACGGTGAAACAATTAAACATGCCTCTTGGTCCCCTATACACCAATCTCACATTCACTGATCCAGGCACATGTACATCGTACACCAATCAAACAATCACCATCCACAGCCAAAAAACACACGGTAACTCATGGCCATTTTGACCCCAATTTTCATCAGTGTGTCCCATGAACAGCGAAACATCATAGATTTGAGGAAGTGAAATGAAGCCACTGGGCACTGGCCATAGTACCTCTCTCGTTGTAGGTGCAGAGCCTGCGGCACAAGAGGATCCCAGATCCGCCACTCCAACCGCCCGCCGCGACCTAGAGCCCAAACCAGACCACACGAATCAGGAAGCTTAGAGCATGGCGTGGAAGGAACCCAGAACCCAGAACCCAGGAGGGACCGGGGAGCGTACCTCGGCGCCACCGGCGCGGCGTAGGATAGGTACTGCTCCGCTGAAACATGCCTCCGCGTCCGCCGGCGCTGCCCGGCGAGCGGCTGCCGCGGCCGACGGCGGCGACAGGAGGCGGCGGAGCGCGACCTGCGAGAGCCTCTGCATCGGTGGTGAATTGGTGTTGTTCTGGAGGCGGCTTGGGCCCAGTGGGCTTACAAGCTCTCTTCGTGGCGATAAGTTGGACTTTGTCAGATGGTTCTCCTCGTTGGGCTGGACCTGGACATGACTTCTACCTTTCCATTTCTACGAAATAGAGAGGTTTGCCTAAAAAAACGAAATACAGAGGTTCAAGCCTAATTTTGTCAAATTTATCTCTGTTTCTTGAGAGAATTTCAAGCTTTATTGATAAGGATAATCAAGGCTGCGTGCCTCGCGGATACAATCCGAGTTTACGTGAAATATAGAATCACTAGAGAACGCACGAGGTCTAGCTAGGAACAACTTTTTGGCCGTCCCCAAAATCTACTCGGTTTCCCTCGCATCTAGCCACCGCACCTCTTCGGCACTGTGAGGTAGGGGAATGAGACCCTCTGGCTTAGCTTTCTCTACACCGCTCGTATCGTCGTCCATGCGGCATCATATATATGGCGATTGGCGAGCTCATTCGCTAAGGTGATCTGGAAAACCAACGGGCCAATCGAACCAAGCGGATGACAGAATTGCGTGAAGACAAAGAAAAAGGGTTTGAGGACCAATGTCGTCAGAGCGTCGAATGTGCCTGCCTGACGCTGAAATAAGTTGTCCCAGCACTTAGATGGATATGTGGAGCATCGTTAAGGTTGTGTCCTTAGTGGAGGTGGACATCGACGAGGCGTCGTAAGCTGTCATACGGGTAACGAGGTGGCATTGGTGTCGGCCAGCGGAGGATGGACCTCCAAGCTAGGTGTCATTACAGACCTTGGCGACAGTAGTTACCACTACTTGAATCAGCGCTTTTGCCGGCAAAGGCTTTGTCGAGTGTTCTACTTGGCGAAGGCTGCTCAACATACATCCTCCGGACAAAAATGAGGTTTGTTGAGTTCCTTCTGTCGGGCACCAGGTAAAGGTTTTGTTGAGCAGCGGGCATGCATGGGTGCTCAGCACAATAAAGTGGCTTGACAGACGACCGACGAAACTGTGATTGCCATGTGGCACCAGTGTGTGTTGAGTGCTTGCCGGGTAGACTCGGCAAAAGCCGACCCGCAAAAGGTCGCCATGTGTCCCTTTAGTTCATCGAAGATAGATATTTGGCAAATAAGCTCTTTGTCGAGTGCTAACGCTCGGCCAAGGGCAATGCACAGGAGGTCGCCATGTGGCATTGCCAGTTCGCCAAAAGCCAACACTCGGCAAACACAGATTCTCTTTGTCGTGCACCAACGCTCGACGAAGGCCGATGCACATGAGGGTGCCACGTGGACCGTTGGTTCCGCAAAGACACATGCTCTCCGCCGAATGTCAACACTCGGCATACCATCCGGCTGCCACGCTCCGAGGACGTGCCACATTTCGGCTTTTGTCAAGCGCCTTTTGTGGACACTCGGCGAAGCCTCCTAGGAGTTACCAGATCACCCCACATAACAACTCCGCCGATCGAGTGTGGCACTCACTCGACACACATGCCTTTACCAAGTGTAACACTCAACAAATCTTCAGTCAGCAACAGGGTTTCAAATTTGTTTTCCGATTTACCCTGCAACAAAACATATATAACGATCTTTTATATCCCACATATCACAAACAATGAAACATTATAATATCCAAAACACCATTCTGCAACATACATCACAAGGTCACAAGTACAGGAGCACATGCCCTTCATGGCTCTCAGTTACAAGATCTTTAACCTTAGGCAGGCATTTGGGACTGTAATTTAGTCTGATCATCATAAGGTTTACAAACTTTCATTCTACTAGTACTATTTGTGGTAGTATTTTTTTTTTAATGTTGGCAGGAGAACTGCCAAATTCATTGATCAGAAGAAGCGTTACAAGAGATCCCCGGAGGGGAAAGCACCGCAAAAAGGCAGCGCAAAAGGAAAAGAAAGGAAAAAGGCCCCGTCGGCAGAACCACAAACCCAAATTCTGCAATCAATCGTGAACACCATCGGAATCCATCGTCGAGATCTCCAAGGTGACGCCTCCAAGGAGGATAACGATGTTGAGGCACCGTCGTCACCCGATCTGGCACTACCAGATCTTAGGTTTTCACCCGGAGATCTCACGCCATTGGGTAGGAAGAGCAACGGCTCCACAACGATACCTTCAAGGAGGAAGACGACATCCTTGGATGCCGTTATCGCCGGCAACGACATGGTCGATGCAAGATTTTCATCCAGAGTTGTGCCCTCCACCAACAATCCTGGATCCGAGGCCACCAGCGCCATGAAGCAGCACGAGTCCAGGCATACACTACCAGAAACGAATTGGTCAATGCCGCACGCAGGAACTCAGCGAGCACACATCAATCTGACTGGTCCGCACCGCCGCACGCAAGCCTGGGCGAGCCAAGCTGGATCTGGCCACCCTCTACCTCCGTGCGCAGAACTGGGCGATCCTCCGCACCGCAGCGCACCGGCAAGGCCGAGGTGGAGCCGGACATAGCTGGTCAGCACCGCCGCGCGCAAGAACAGGGCGAAAACCAAGCCAAACTGCGCAGCCCGCTCCGCCGCGCGCAAGAGCAAGACTACTCGTACTGGATCTGGTCTGCCCGAGCCTCCTGTAGCTAGACAAACTGAACGGCGCCACCGCTCAAAAGAGCTGGACGTGGACATGCTTGAAGGAGAGAAACCACCAACCCCCCCCCCCCCGACACCACCACTACACCCTCCATGCGGCAAATGCCGCTGTAACAGGCGCGTAACGCAGCCATACAGGCGCGAAACCGCGGCCACCTGACGCGCCGACCCTGCGGTGGCAAACTACTGCCACCAGCAGGCAGATGGCCAGCGCGAGCACCTCGCGTCCGGCCGCGCGTCCCTCCGCTTCCCGCCGTGACCTCTCGCGCCAGGGCTGCGCCGGATCCACGCAGTTCCACACCCCCACCTCGCGCGCCGGCGGCCGCGCCAGATCTGCGCCGGCGGCCGCGTCGCGTCCAGCCTTCCCCGCGCACCTGGTCGCGCCCCCTCCTCACGCACCAGGCCGCGCGCCCGCCGAGCCCACCACGCAAGCTGGCCCTCCAGCCACAGGTTGGCAGAGGCCAAATCTGGCCAAAGCCGACCGCAGCGCCCCCGTACCCCCACGGCGCCCGAGCGGGCAGCACTGGCCTGCCGTGCCCACCGCGCTTGCCTGGCGCCCCGGCGCCCGCTCGTTGCGCCCTCCGCGCGCGCCGCCGCCTGCACTCCACGCCCGCCGCACGCATCGGCCGCCCGCTCGCCGCGCCTGCCTGGAGTCCCGACGCCTGCTCGCCGCGCCTGCCTGGCGAGCGCCGCGCGCGCCGCGCCGACCACGCCCGCTCCTCGCGCGCGCCGCGCCCCCGCTCCTCTCCTTGGCCGAGCGGCCCCGCACCGCCATGGCCTCGCGAGAGGGAAGAAGAGGAAGGCCCCGCCACCGCCGACGCCGCTCGGGCTTTGCCCGGCTGCGCTTGCCGGCGGCGGCGAGGGAAGGTGGGCGGATCTGGAGAAGGCTAGTGCGGCGGCTAGGTTTCGCCCGGGTCGCCCGCGGGGTGGGGCGACACGAGCGACGATTTACTATTTGTGGTAGTATAATTAATATGATCCAAAAGCTCCCTCTGGCTCTGCTTCACCTGATGACCACCTACTTGGCATGCAATCTGAGCCATGGATCATCGTCGACTCTGTCCACCTTCAACGTGCACATTGCTCTCATCCTGGTCCTGCTCTGCTCCTGGTCCGGGCAGGGGCGCGCATCCTCCTCGGCGCGAGCGCCGTGAACCGCGGGCGCGATTATCCCCTGCTACGTACATCCTGATCCGCGCTAGCCCACGATGCTCCCTGTCCCTGATCACCCCGCCCCATCCATTTGCCCGCGCCCAATCAAGTGCGATGGCAACCGCGCGCAATCCTTGGGTGCTCCCACAATGATTTACTCCTCTTCCTTTTTTATCTCTCTTTGGTGGATTCGGGCATCCACATGATGCCGTCATGAAATCATTCAAGTTGCGGGCTGCGGATCATTGCTCGATACGGATTCCACTGTCCTGAGATCGATCTATGGCGGCCGGGTTGAAGTGGCGTGGCCGCGTGGGAGGGGCCAGGCCGGCATGCACGCAAGGTGCTCGATGGTATGCGCACACGCACAGGTGCGTGCTCCTTGATATCATCAGTTCTTTAAAACTTTTTAGCGGGCCGTGTTCCCTGCCATGCCGGGCTGTCCCTTTCTCTCTCTCTCGTGTGTGTGTGTGTGTGTGTGTGTGTTTGTGTGTGTGTGTGAGCTCATGGACGGGCATTGATGAATCACAGTTTATGCCCACGGCAGCTTCAGAATACATGCACATCCCTGAAACTTGGTGTGCATGGACTGCAGTTTTGCACCAGTTTCGGAGGAAATAGGACTGTGAGCCCGCCCATGACTGAACAATATTGCATGGTGATAAACTGATAGGTTGTAAAGTCCCATTTGTATCTCACATAAGCAAATACTCCCTCCGTCCCAAAATAAGTGTCTGAAGCTTAGTACAACTTTGTTTGTACTAGAGTTAGTATAAAGTTGAGACACTTATTTTGGGACGGAGGGAGGGAGTAGTAAATTATGCATCGCACATAAGCAAATAGTTAAGTAACAAACAGTTGCACGCCTTAATTTTGACCGTGGAATCTTTGGCCAAAGATAGAGTAAAATGACATTCCATCCCATGTGCTAGAACCCAAAGAGTAGTCCACAATAAGTTGTCTAGTTTTATGCACTGTCCAATATTCGTAGAACTTGGTCTAGCACCATCACAACTCCACTTAAGCAGTGCTACCACTAATTATCAGCTTGTCGTTGTCTCTGATTTCTTCCTAAGGATGATACAATGGCGTAAACTGAAAAGATCAGCTTTGAAATACTTAGATACCCTGGTGGCCTATCCTTATCTTCAGGACTGTTGAAACTGAGTGACCATGATTTAGATGAAGATTTAGTGTTCTCACTCTGTTCGTAATATGACCACACACCCATCTGAGAAATCACAATACTTCTACAATCTTGATATCAAACTGCACATGCTTTGGTCAGCAGCTATCGCTATAATGGGAACGTTGGAAAGGGAAAAAGAAGGAGTTCCAAATGCTATGACTTTAGCTATCACTATAATCTTGATCACAGTCAGTATAGTGGTGCAACAGCAGCCACCAGCTTTAGGTAATGCCGGTACATAGATAAATAGATTGCCTTGATTCTTGGTGCAGCGTCTCCATCGCAAATCACGTCTGACACGGCGAGTAGTGTGAACAATGTTGCCTGCACATGCTAACCTCCTCTTTGTCTTTGTTAGGTTGCAACAAGAAACCAATTAGCTCAGCTGAGTAGTAGTACTCCCTCTGTTCCATATTACTCGTCGCTGATTTGGTACAACTTTATACTAAATCAGCGACAAGTAATATGGAACGGAGGGAGTATATGTTAGCAACTCATGATTGCTTCGTTCTTAAAACGAACAAAAAGAACACAGTCTCATTTCAAAGCCAAGCACTATTAGCATCCATTTCGAAGAATTCTGTACATTCCAAATTCTTGCCATCATAAGAATATATGCCAAAAATGACAAAAGAAACAGGAGATTCAAGCCTGAGAAAAGCACTAGACGGTCTACAAGCCATAGAATGGTGTGTTCCTCAATATAGCGACACGGATGAATCATCTCCGACCTGCGCAGTGCCGTACTTGCTGGAGGAGGAGGAGGAGCCCGGCGGCTTGGACAAGTCGCCGGACCGCCGCCGGAGCATCTGGCGCATGCCGTCGGCCACCCGGACGGCGGGGTTGGACTTGAACATCTTGCAGAAGGCCATGTGCGCCCGCACGGCCTCCTCCACGCCCGGGTGCGCCTGCTTCTTCCTGCCGGCCTCGTCCCTGACGGCCTCGCAGCACAGCCCGCACAGCCACTGGCCGTAGAAGCTGCCTCTCACGCTCGCAATGTAGTCCTGGGTGCAGTCCTCCCTCAGGCCACAGCACTCACACTTGACTGACTCTATCTCCATTGCTGCTGGCTATGGCTATTGCTCTGTGCCGTGCTGTGGTGTGCTGTGCTGTGCTGGCCTTGGTTGGGAGGCTATTTGTAGGGGAGGAGGGAGGTTATTACGGTTGCGAGGGGCAGGGGTGGGGATGGGATGGGGTGCATTTATGATTGGAAGGCGTTGCCGCATGTTCTGAGGCGAGAGATTTGAGACAGAGTTAGTTGGGTGTGAGCCTGCCTCATTTGCTGGCCTTTTCCCTGGCATTTAAAAACTCTGGCATCAGTTGGTGGCTGGAAAGTGTTGCTGTTGCTGCGGGAATTTGGGGGGCCTCTCCCCTTCCACACAAAATGCAACCTTTGTCCCTTGCTGATCAATCCACCGGTGCCAGCCCACCCGAGTTCAAGTCCCAGCTTGAACGCGTGGTGCTCGCGGAGTTTCTTCTATAAATAAATGTCAACGAGGGTTAGCTCTTGGATTGGTCTCATTTGTTTTTAGGATTTCTGCAAATGTTTGAGCCAGGCAGTGCTGTTTCTGGTGACATGAGCCAGCCAGCTGCCAGAGGGAGGACATCTGACCCTGCTACCAGATTAGGTTTTATGCACCAGCACAAGTTACTCCATAAACTCAAAGTGCCGTAGGATTGCATAATTTAACCTGGATGTTCTTGTCAATCAATACTGTCCATGCTTGCTCGTCCTTTATAAGTAGCAGTTGGTTCCTGAGATACTCTGAATTGCATAATTGTGAGTTCGCATATCGTTCGAGGATGTACATTTACTCCATCCACTAGCCTTTCTATTTGAAAATTACCATATAGATTCAGCACATGGCTTGGTAAAAACACAATTAAACAAAAAATTACGATAGAGGTTCCAGCAGCCACCTGTGATTAGGATTTAGAGGTGGAGGGCATACACGGTAGTATCAATTTTATAGATTTTATTTATATTTCAAAAAAGGTTTAGGTATAGATTTAGTCGGTTGACACCTCTTTTCATGAAGGATATGGCAACTGGATTCCACGATTTACACTGGCCCATGGAATCTTTGCTGGTGGTGAATCATTTTTCAGTTGAAATTGAATTGGTTATTGCATTATGGAATCATGATTTACTTCGTAGATCATACTGATTATTATTGGTTTTAACTGTTCATGTCGGTACCACCGAAGTTTGCCTTCTAAGCAACAGGTATCCAAAATAAAGTCTTAGACAACTAAAAGTATTAAGTGAAGGCTCCATAGAAGATTTTCTTACTGAAAGGTGATGGCTGGACCCTTGGTTCCTAGCTGGCCAGTGCAAAATTCAGTCCATTGGTGCTTACTTATTGCCTTCAACGCTAGCTGACGTTGGTTATTTGATTCCTCCAAAAGAAATGACACCTTTTGTTTCTTATTATAAGATGCCACGCCGCAACTAGGATGGACCATATCAGTTGGTTTCTTGTACTATATATGTTGTACCGTAGCAGTTGTGGAACTCTAATGCCTTGGCAACACTCTGAGATATTTCTCGATTTTGGTACCCGAGCATGTCCATAAAAATTCCGCGAAGGTATGAAAGAACATCATAGTTTATTTTTTGCGGGAAAGAAGAACATCATAGCTTGGTGCTTTGGTCTACTAAAAATCAAAACCACATTTTTTGAAACTAAGTTTCTTTAAGAAGGCATTAAACTGAAATTATCTCAAAAAACTAAGGTCTGGAACTGAAACTATTTTGTAAGAAAACATATCAAACTGGAATTTGATGAATGAAATGCAATTTTCTAGACCTGCATGAATCGGATGGATTGCATAATACTGCATCGGAACTTGATCAGCCCCTCGAAAACCACTCTCATTATTTTCTGGTGTAACATTTCATTTGCGATTTGTACTGCCTTTTGGTGACGATGCCATTTTATACCGCTTTACATTCTGAACTTAATCTCTCGAAGTGAAAAGGTTAACTTATTGTTCACATGTCACCATTCCATGTTAATGGGCTTGTGCAGTTGTTAGCTGGACATACTATATATCCTTTTCTTATCATATTGTCTATCCTTTTCTTATCAGCTAAACAACTTATTGACTAAACGCAAGTACGTGTCTGATCTTCACAGGCGCACTTCCTGAATGTTTGATTAAGCGCCTGGTCTATTCCGACACTCCTTGTCTTTCGCTATTTCCGAAATGTAACTACATTTTGGTTAGTGCATATGCTCCGTTAGCTAGGAAGCTATACCGACCGTCTGTCTTTGTCTTCCATTTAAATGCTTCTATAAGCACATGGTTCTTCTTCCTTTCGCACTTTGGTTGACAACTGGAATTTAGGTCTGCATTTTAATTATATTTGTCATAGGAAAGCTTATCTAGTACAGTATGTAATGATTTCGCTCCCCGAGAGGAGTTATACTAGTAGTTCCACGTCAATTTTGATTTGAGGTGTCATAATAAATTTCCTAGTCCATTTCATGCCATGATGCTATTCAGGCCCATACACGTGATGCTACTCGATTGCACACCATCTTCTATGAAGAAGTCATTGCTCTTCTGATAGGGATAGGGTACGAGCGTAATTGCGTGCAGAGAGTTGAGTGGAACGCAAGTTATTCGTTTCCAAGAAGATTACACAAGTACCTAGAGACAGGGAGATCGATCCATACCTAGTAGTAGTTGAGAAATTTGGCTACCGGTATAAACATGATGACAGTTCTGTTTATTTGGATTTTGCTATAAATCAAACGTCAGATTTTTTAGCATGGCAAATCGAACGTTTTCATGGCAAATTTAGTTGTCGTGAGGATGACAATTTTCTTTATCAAGCATGAATTTTTTTTGATTTGCCATGGTTAAAAATCTGACGTCGTATTTTTAACATTACCATTTTATTTTCCCTCAACTTGAAGATCCTACATGTTTTCTTGAATTTAGTTTAACAATTCTAGGTTAGTAAAATAGGGCATTTGTGCTAGTACAATATGTCAATGTCCATTATAACCCACTGTCTGATTTATTGGTAAGACATGTTGTTTTACTAAGTAATGATGATGATTACTGATGCTGCAGTTTAATATAGATAAAAAAGGTGAAATGTTTGGCACCTGCCAGGCACGTTTGATGATATAGTAGTTTTTGAAGTTTTAGCCAGTGGTTGAACAAAACTGTGATAAGATGCTTCAAACTATCGGTAGCACACACATGGTGCTGCTGTCTGAAGGGAGCATTTGTTTGGTGCTGAATTGTCGTTCTATTTTTCTTTTCATGAGCTTCTTCTGATTCTAAATTCTAACAACAGAAGGTAAAATCCAGAAAAAATCAAGGATAATTATTAGCCAATGAGTGAGGCTAAAAAGGTTTTAAAACATTAAGGGCCTGGCATAACAAGGTCAAAAGCCCATACTAGGTGGCTACTATTATTATTTTTTGCCTAAGTTCACTCTAATCATCAACCTGAAACTGAAGGATAGAAGCCATGTTGGAAATGCAGTACTAGGAAAGTGCTTGAAAGCCTCTCACAGAGTAATTAACAAAGAGAAATGTTAGTGATAGTTTAATAAGTAACTCGTGGTCCTACTACTCTAGTACTATAGCATAATCACTTGATCAAACTAATAACTGTTGGGTTATCCAGACAATTAATTGGACGCCTGTCCAACGCACTCCGGTCAATGTTGCCACTCCAAACATCCTTTTCCGTTGGCCCAAGGAAGGGGGCGAGTGGCATGACAAAGATATTACTAGTACAGTGACACTGACAGTGAAGCAAGACCACGGCTATTGGTGGCTGCGTTCTCAGAGTCATCCGGTGCCACACGTACGGCTATTGGTGGAGCACTGTTATTATCTTGTTTTCACGGCCGAAAAACAGAGTGTGGGATGAATGAAAAGCAGAGTGGGAGCCAATGGACGGATGCACAAGGCAAGATGAGCACGCAGGGCGGCAGGGCCTTTTTCACTGTTTTGACCTTCTCAGCAAATCTCAGCACAAGATGAACTCATTTAAAAACTATCTCACGACCTGACATTTTTTGATAGCGCGACAAGCCGTGGCGTTTCATCTCTATTTAGAAGCGCCGAACGAGCCCGCGTTGCTCCCCTTCATAAATAAGTGGCAAATCTAAACAAGCTAGTTGAAACGTCACTAGCACTAGCGTTTGGCATTTGGGTGGCAACGCCAAGGGGTTGGCGTTTTCGTATAGCTCAGCGAAGCCACGGCCTGTGGCGTTTTCGAAAAGGATTAGATCGTGAAATAGTTTTTGAAGGGGTTTATTTTGTGCCAACGTTTCCTCATAAGGTCAGAACAGTGAAAAGGGACAGCACGCGGGCATAGCTTCTTTGGTCTGCATCCCAAGACGAGCCATGCATGCATGGCAACATGGCCCCGTCACCGATGATACGTAGATAGTAGGCTGCTGCGGCCTGCAATCATATGCTCCGATGAGATGAGCTGAGGCCGTGCATGCATGTGGGTGATGTGTTGGAACTGCCAACGCGCCAACTTGTCCGTCCGTATCCGTCCTACGCAGCCGGCACATGTGGAGCGCAGTGGCTGTAGGTACGTGCACGCTCTCGATCGCAGGCCACATACAGCCTCCCAAGACGACATCGGCCGGCAGTAACCATGTCTATGTGATGATCGTGAGCCAGCCAAGTCCAAGAGCCCAAACTGTGGACCGGTTTGGAACTACTACTAGCTACAGTAGCTAGCTAGCTACGGATGACACCTTTGTTTTTTCCATGTCATGAGATACGTGACGAAATTAACGGCTAGCCCCAGCGTCTTCATTCATGGACGCTCCTCTTTTGTGGCACATAGGTCGATGCTATTACTGTGGTTACTTACAGGTCACAAGATCTTGGTCACCAAAGTGCCGCTCCGTTTTTGGTACTACCAAGTCAGGCCGTGAATGCGGCTCACATGATAACGCTGAGTCTTATCCATACGCTGCATATTTATGGAGAGGCGTCGTCCGGCTTGGCCGGGGGAGTTGCGAGGTTCTCAAGCCTGCCTGCTGGTTCTCAGGCGACTGCACTTCACTTGCAGAAAAGGTTCCCAGAATATATATCTTATTACGCCGCACGCCCACCCACCCTAGCCGGTACATCAACATCCATGCCACATGCCTAGCTACTGGATTCATAATTCGTTATGTCACGTCAGGGGTTTAGCCAGCTTGACTTTGGTCTCGTCGTAATCAGCATGCATGATTAAACTGGAACCGAACCGCAGAACATGCCGCCCTCCGTCTCATCCGAGATAAGTTTCTTGTCAAGATCTGATCCCCCGTCTCTTTGTCTGTCTTGCGATTTGTTTAGCTGGTTCGGCTTAAGCGTATCCGTCCTTCCGTAGCTCCACGCACATGCCGCTGCATAGGGCACATGGGAGGGTGGTCGCTGAGGGGGAAGATACCCACCCACAATCAAGCAGATGATTGCGCTATCTAGTCCCGATATACTAGATATCTTGGTTCGGTACTGGCGGGGTAGAGTATGTTTATGGCGATGTAGGATGTGACTGGTTTCTGGCCGATCGGGGTGCTCCAGGGGGAGTAGAGAGAGGATGGGGTGCGAGAGAGGAAGAGGTAGAGGATGAAAGCGTCGACTGGAATGAAACATGTCGTTCTTGCTTGATGCTAGGATAAGGGAAGAGGAGAGTGATGCGTGTGGCACGTGTGTTAGAGCATCTTCAACAGACGGTTCATATGTGAAAATACCTAACTTTTGGATCTTCATGAGCATAAAACGCTGGTCAAACAGACGGTCCATATATAAAAAAATTGGACCACCGCCTCTCGGAGATGTAAAATCGAAAACTTCATGATGCAAATTTACATCACGAGATACAAGTGATGTAAAATCGCGGCCGCCCGCAAAACGACCAACCACCACTTCATTCCCCTTCCGCCTCGCGCCCGCCCGCCCGCGACCGAGCACCAGCTGCCGAAAGTCGTCGTCGCCATCGCCGTCGCTGTCGCCGCCACCGCCCTCCGCCGCCCTAGCCCGCGTCGCCTCCCCCGCCGGAGGGCGTCTCGCAGCCGCCCCGGCGCCGCCGTTTCAGGGTGCAGCCGCGGCTGGAATCGCCGACTCCGGCGGTCCGGCAGCCCATATAGCTCCGCTCCGCCGGCCGCCGTGCTCCCTTCTCCTCTGCGTCGTCGTGCTCCCTTCTCCTCTACGCCGTCGTGCTCCCTTCTCCTCTGCGCCGCCGTCCGCAGCAGTGACCAATATAACCGCCGGCCATCTCCTTCCACCCCACGCACAAGGTGTTCGACGGAATTCCCCAAGGTAAAAAAACAGCGAAACTTGATGATTTAAATTGGGATTGGACAGTATGTTTGACGCTGGTTGTCTGCAATGTAGATGAGCTCGGTTGACTCCTCATTCGTGGACGACTCATCGCCGGACGAGGAATTTGATTTGCATGAAGAAGAGGACATTGCTATGCGAGTGGCCATGGACAAGGGGGAGAAGCCAAAGCACGGTGGTTCCATCTATGGCCGTGCGTTCATTCGGAGAGAACAGATTGATGCACACAAACAGTTGATGCTTTGGATCACCACCTGTTTTCCCGGAGAATTACTTTCGACGCCGTTTCAGAATGTCGAAAGACTTGTTCATCCACATTTGCAATTCAGTGAAGCAGCACAATCCAGCCTTCGAGCAGAGAAGGAACTGTGCTTGATTGCTTTCCATAGTATTGAACAGAAGGTCACTGCCGCTTTGCGCGTGATGGCATATGGTGTTCCGGCAGATTACATTGATGACAACTTGGCGATGGCAGAGAGCACTGCTATCTTCTATGTCGAGCAATTTGCAATGACTATGGTAGAAGTGTTTGGTCCATAGTACTTGAGAGAACCCAATGCTCGGGACACTTTTGGAGATGAACAAAGCTCAAGGGTTTCCAGGTATGCTTGGGTCTGTGGATCGCATGCATTGGAAATGGAAGAATTGCCCAAAAGCATGGCATGGACAATTCAAGGGTCGTGGGAAGGATGCCACAATCATTCTTGAGGCAGTTGCCGATCATGAAACATGGATTTGGCATGCATATTTTGGGATGCCTGGATCTTGCAACGACATCAACGTGCTCGACTGGTCACCTCTGTTTGCCAAGTTAGCAAATGGAGAAGCACCACCAGTGACCTTCGAAGCAAATGACCGCACATATAACTATGGGTAATATCTTGCAGATGGGATCTACCCAAGGTGGAGTACATTTGTCAAGTCGGTTGCAAAACCCAAAGGTAAGAAAGAACTCATCTTTCACAATGCACAAGCGGCCGCTAGAAAGAATGTTGAGAGGGCTTTCGGGATTTTGCAATCTCAATTTGCTATTGTGCGAGGACCATCTAGATTCTTGGATCAAAAGATCCTTTGGTACATCATGACTGCTTGCGTGATTATGCATAATATGATCATTGAGAATGAGCATGGAAAACATTTAGATTACAACTTCTATCACTTGATCGGCATTCCTGTTAACCCCATGCAAAAAGAACAGCGCATCAGACGTTTCATGAAGGTGTACAACGAGATTAGAGACACCGATGTGCATGATCAACTCCAGAAATATTTGATGGAAGAGCATTGGAAATGTGGCGAAAGAGCCGCATAGACTCATGATTTGTTTGTGAAAAACTATATTGTATTGTGCAAAACTATGTTGTATTTGTGTTGCATCTGATCTCGTGGATTTGAAGAACTATGTAATAATTTGGTATCGTGGACATGTATAATTTTTTATGTTGTTTTTAGATGTTTTTTTTGCAATATGTGCGGATGTACAGTGGCTGAACAGCAGCCGTGTGGCCGCCGGCCGGTTTTGTATCTTCGTTTTGGACCATCTATTGGAGTTGCTCTTTTTTTTACATCTCCGTTTTGGACCATCTATTGGAGTCGAACGTTTTTTGGAGATGTAAAAAACACTTTTTGGTGCTCCAAGTTTGGACCATCACCGGTTTGGACCACCAAAATATACATCATGTATTGGAGATGCTCTTAAGCATAGAAGCCGGTGGTTGACGTTGACGCTGTTATCCCGGTTGAGTGTGATTACTTCCCCAAACACCCTTCCCCACCCCTCCCCAATCGAAGATGGAGGAGTCGAGGAAACACAAATCAATTTGGTAAGAATGTAGATTGGGTGAATCTCCTCATATCCCCAAAGAATCGGAGTGTTTGGGTTGACGAGGAAAGAGATATCAAGCTATTAGGGTTAGGGAATGGTGGAGCTAAGCTTGGGAAATATAAGGGTTGAAGGTGGAAGAAGGGGGGGGGGGGGTTATACCTCACATGGCAAAGAGAGTCGTTGCCCGTGAGAAATCTAGGCACTCGAACCAAACAGGGGTTACATACCTGGGATTGTCAGGCACCAGGACTACACAGAGGCAGATTAGCGGGGAGCATCGGGTACCCAAGGGTCCAAGACCTTGGGCATACGGACTAGCCAGAGGGTTATGCCCCTACTCTGGGCACCCGGGGGTCCAGGGACCCTGGGCACCCGGACCACTTGGTGGTGGGTTGTTGCTCTATGATGACCCCGGACACCCGGAGGTCCATGACCTCGGACATCCTGCTGAGACCACATTAACCTTGGTGAAAACCCTTCCTTTGGCGAACGGGTTTAGAACGTCGCGAGACAGTTCGGTTCCTATCTACTATTGGTGTTAAAGGGAGAACTACGAGGAGCCAGCCCTAGTACGAGAGGACTGGGCTGGGTCAACCTATGGTGTACCGGTTGTTATGCGAATAGCAGCGCTGGGCAGCTAAGTTGGTATGGAAGAACTGCTACACCGCAGGAAATCCTTCTCTATACAAGTTCTCGTATGAGGTTTTTGAACTGAACTTCGATAGGCGAGAGGTGTAAGCACCGCTAGGTGTGAAGCGATCTCGTACTAAACGAATGGAAATTGACAACAATAAAAAAACATAACTTAGAAAGAGAGGTTCTGAAAGGTAAAATGACTGGAAATCCTAAAAAAGCGCCCTTTGACTCAAAATCAAATTTGTGCTAGTGGTTCGAATCCACAACAGAACAATGAATGAAATGAATGAATGTGGGCGGTCCCCAGACGACAAGTGTGTGATTAGAAGCCTTTCCTTTAGTTGTTTATACAAGAACGAATTAATCAAGTTTCTACTAAAACAGAACTATATAACCAGTCCGTCCGGTTAAGCATTGGGGAGCTGATAGGTCGAACGGAGTGGTGTCAGAGCTCTAAAGTGGCTCTAAATATCCATTTCTTTGATTTTCCCGTGTGCTTTTTAGGAGGCTATCTATATTAGCCAGGAAGCACTTACATTTGAGACCGGGCACTTCGTCATCAGGTGGAAAAGAATGAACGGACATTTATGATCTTTTGTATTCGATTCGGATCTCTATTCAATGTATTTTCAATACCCTAACCTCCAAGAGATGAGACCCTCACGATACCCAATAGTACCAGCCAAACCAAGCTAGTACACCATCCAACCAGAATAAAACAAAAGGAAAAGAAATAGAACATATCTCCTTAGATAAATATCTCATCTATCAAAATCAAGCAAGAATCGAACCGCTAGCTTTTTGTGGCCATGGGAACCGGCTGGGCCACCTTAAACCCCCTTTTATTCTAAAAAAGGGATAGACACTTCTTGGATAAATGGAATGGAATTTCTCGAATTTCACACAGGAGATCATCCTCAACAAGGCTTTGTGGGCTGCTGTTATGTTAGGTGTTTATGAATCTAATTGGAAGTGGACTTAGACCCGATGGATTGGGATATATAAGCTTCTTCTTCCAACTGAATTGAGTCATAGTGCAACGTTACTTCATGCTGGATCTGGATCGCAATATCAAGTTGCTTTCCTGCAGCACCTACATGGCCACATTTGCACTAACTTTGTTCACTGCTTGGTTTGACTGAGCTGTCCAAGAAATAGAAAAGATGAATGCTTTTAAAATCTATGAGTTGCCTTAGTAAGGAAGTTCCTCCTTTTCGCTATAGAAATGATCTTTAAGACAACCTATCCATTTCGGTTTTGAAGAAGACATGCATGTAGCCTAGTGGTTGCAGCGACCTTAGCACAGCAGGTCGCAACTCCTGGTGGGAGCAGATTTAAATAGGCCCGGGCAAAAATGTGTGGAATAAAAGGCTGTTGTTGCTCTACAATAAATAGTAAAAAAACATTCCTTTGATGGCATTTTGCGAAAGCAACATGTGTATGATTTGAAATGAGTTTCCCAACTCCCTTGTTATAGCAACCCCCTATTTTTTTTTTTGCGAATAAGCAACCCCCTCTTTATAGTATGGCTTCTCCTATGACTCAAAGTAAACCCAAAACCCCTCCAAGTTTAGCATGTCAGTCTCCACACGCCAGCGACCGACATCTGTGAGTTTGATGACGAGCTTGGAAGGAGAGATTACATAGTTCGAGCTGGTCCAATCCACCACAATCTATCTGTCGGTCACGACATAATCGTCACCTCCTAGATGGCACCACACATCTTTTTTCTTTCTTTGAAATACACCAAGAATGAACACTTAATTTCCTTGGATTACTATATTAGCATAGAGTAAACCATAATACAAAGGAACATCCGATGGTTCGTCAAAATGCATGCTTTCTATGCAAGTTTCCATGTCGAAATGACGCAGGCCTCATTTAGTTTGGAGGATTTTCATAGGAACAAGGATTCCAGAGGAAAATTTTCTATAGATGCATTCGGTTTGTAGGGAATGTATAACATGAATTTTATAGGAATATTATTCATTTCCTATATTTTTGAAGGAAACTACACATCCATTCAGAACTCATTCTGCGCGTAGGAACGAGGCAAGTCAATTCCTTAGGATGGCAAGTGTCATCCTATCGAATTCCTATACTATTCCTAAGTCCTGTTTTGGTTTCCTCCAAACCAAACGAGCCCTAAGCATTCAATCTTAAATGTTCGGCCCATGATTGACGGCCCTATCTATACGAATTCCCTATATGATGCTTTGTGCGTCAAAGAATCGGTAAAATGCACACGAACGAACGAACGGACAACAAACTAGGCCGGCCATTATCTAACTTTAGCCTACTGTTTTTTTGCATGTTTTTCTTCTGGTTTTGGGAACCTTCTAGATGGTTCCTGGACCGGTTCTTCCCGCTGGTTTCTTTTACTGTTTTTGCTTCTTTCAATTTTTTATTTATTTCTGTTTATTTTTATTTATATATATATTCGTGATTTCAAAAAATGTTCAAAATCTTCCAATTTTTTGAATTTAAAAAATGTTCATTTGTTAAAAAAATTGTTCAGAATTGTTTCAAAAATAATTTCCCCAACAATGTCTCTAGAATTTCAACTTTTATTTTTTTACATAAATTCACAATTTCAAAAATGATCAAAATCTTCAAATTTTGTTTCTTTTTAAAATCTCATTTAAAAAAATACTTTTCCCAAAATGAGGTGAAGATTCTAAGATATTGTTTAAAAGTTTCCAAAAATGTTTATAATTTCTAAAAAAAAATTATTCACATTTTAGAGAAGAAAACCAGAATTTGAAAAATTGTTCACTTTTTAGGAATATGTTTGTAGTCTTTAAAATGTTTAGAATTTTTAAAAAACTCACGTTTACAAAATGTATTCGTGTTTTTTCAAAAAAAATCAGGACGTTCTAAATTTAATTTTCTTTTTGTGTTTTCAAAAACTGTTTGGAACTTGAAATTTTGTTCAATTTTTCCAAAAACTGTTCATTGTTTTTCAAAAAAATGTTCAAATAATTCGAAAATTGCAACTTGCCGTAGTATCATGCTATAGTACGTACGACGCTATGATACAAGTCCTACAGCTGCTAGTGGCCTGGCCGAGTCGGATCGGTCTATGAGCCGCAACCAGCGGCATGAGCTCCCCTATCTATCTGTGTATGTGTGGAGTTGAGGTCATGGAATCGTGGGCTTTAGATGAGGATAGAGTTGGAAAGTTGGGCTGAAGCTAAACTAGCCCTGTTGAACAGAAGAGGTTTTTCCTGTCGGGGAGCAGAAGAACACAAAACAAAACGGTAACACTTCACTGCTCCTTTCAGAAAAGTAAGAACGGTAACACTTCTCCCACAACTTATTGCAATCATTTTAAAAAAAAAGCTTATTGCATCATTCGTCAGTGAACAATAGAATAATTTTTTCTGTTCTAAGAATTCATTTTCCGCTCACGAACAGATGGCGATCAAGGGAAATGCGCACGAACTCCGTGTTACAGTATATGTGGATTGTACTAGCCCTTTCCATCAGTTCGGACTTTTGGTTATGTTAGCTAGTGCATGAAGCTTTACACTCCCTACGGCTAAACTAAGCTATTCCCTTCGTTCCAAAATAGATGACTTAACTTTGTACTAATTTTATAATAATTATAAAATTAGTACAAAGTTGAGTCATCTACTTTGAAACGAAGAGAGTAACAAGATACGCGCCTCTGAGGACAAATCTTCCAACAGAGTAGTAGTGCTATAAGAAAATTGCACAACTTGGAGTAGGAGCAGAAGTACTATGAGAGCGCATGATGGATGGATGGTGGGTTTCAGTCAGTGCTCTGCCTTTGGCACAAGAGAAGAGAGAAGGCCTTCCTTGACAAACATGATGAAGAAAGAAAGAGACATGCAAGTGCTCTGAATCCTGCTGGAAAGGGAGCCAAAAGGATAGGAAATGGGCGTGAACTGCTGCAAATGCAAATCCCAATAAATGTGAGTAGTGGTTCAGGTGAGGTCATGTAAAGTGGCCAATCTTGCTTGTCCTCTTGCATCTCCTCCTTCCTTCACGGGCACCTGTGTGTCACCCTCGTCATGTCATTCATCTGTTTGTTTACAGTTCATCTTCAACAGACGCGCGCGCGGGGTAAAATTGTATTTTAGCGCCGCACCACCGGGGTTCTTTGGGCTACCGCGGCGTCCGCGAGCGCCCCAGCGGCTGATACTCCGCCGAGATCCGGTCCGGCGACGTCCGGCTCGGCCTCGGCTCGTTCCGGACCGCACACGAGGCGACTTGAGCGTACGACGCGGCGGCGTGGCGCTTGGAGAGACCCCCGTCGCAGATGAACTTTCGGGACGTCTTCACGCGCGAGCGGGCGCAGCGCATCGCCCCTCCGCCTCGTCTCATCACGGACCAGGACCGTGTGGAGCACGTTCGGCTGCAGCGCCGCCTCCTCGTCGCCGAGAAGGACGAGCGAGCCATGGCGGAGTGGTGCCGACGCCACCCGGAGGACGTCGCCGCCGAGAACGCCTTCTGGGCAGGGAGGACGGCAAGACGCCGCGCGGAGCGTGCCGACAGGCGTCGGCGCAAGGCACTGGCCTTATCGCAGTGCGATATCGTCGAGAACGGCAGGCAGTCGATCTTCTCCCCCAACGATCTGCGTTAGGATGACATGTGGCTCGATACCTCGAACAACACCACCGAGGATGATGATGGTAATGATGATGATGGCTGGGAGTCACCGTAGTTTTTCTCAGTTGCACCGTAGTTTTTTCCTATCTAGTTGCACCGTAGTTCTATCTATCTATGCTTTGGAACTATGTAAAATATCTTTGTATCTTTTTTATCTATGCTATGAACTATGTACCTTTTTTTATCTATGTAAAGTTATTAAAAGAATGTTTGTGCGAGCGCGCGCTGCATTTTAGCGCGGCCGCTGGAGCCAGCGCTGCGCGCCGCGCCAAACCTGACGAAGGGCGCGTCGTAAAACAGAATTTGACGCACCGCGCGTTCGGTGCCTCTTGGAGATGTTGTTATTTGTCGCAGCTTTAGTGATTGGAGGGGGTAAGTTTCTCTCCTTGACGGTTCCGGTTAATTCAAGTTGATGGATGCAACCTGCATCTGCCCAGTTGATCGCTGCATCTTCAGGGCCCGGCATATCATGAGCATCCTCGTCTAGTCCCCATGATCATGATTCCCAACACTGTAAATTAAATTAACAACTACTATCATCCATCTCCCTCCACCTAGAGAGATTGCAAGAGAAGCTCACGAGACTTCTAGAATTTTTCCCCGTTCACAACTGATGATGCAATGGCGACTCACATTCAAAACTACGTACAGTGACAAGACGCCACGCCCACCCTGAAAAAGAAGGGAATCTTTCCCCCATTTTCCAAAGCGCGCGCATCGGCCCTCTGTGGATTGATTGGTGGCAATTTTTGGGCCTCTGACGTGATACCTTCTTGCTCAACTTGCGTCAAGAAATAAAAAGGCATCGGCGATTCCGGTTTTACTGCAGTGCTCCAGTTGCCCATTGGCCATTGGGTTGCCTGCTGGGCAAAGACTTCTGCTGAATTTCAGTGCAGCTAGCTACTGTTAGCAGCATGCATTGTTTCAGACTTCCAGTGCAGCTAGCTACTGTTAGCTGATGTACAGTACCATCCTGATTCGAGGCCAGGGCCAGGCTAGCCTGCCTCTGGCTGCCTTGTATGGAATCTTACTGGTTACCACAATTACTGCCCCAGAAGGCCAAGCCAAGGAAGCAGAGACGAGCTCTGTTTTCTTCTCTGAACTCTGAATCCAAGGCCCTGCATCCTGAAGCAACTTCAACACCTCTATGGCTCTATCCATGGCTCTTCATATGTCTATCCATCCCGCAACCAAGCACGAGATGGGCATGCGATGGACCGAACTCATGTGGTAGCAAACGATTTTGCAACCATTGAGCTTGGTTGGGTATCTTCTCCACACAAAAGTGGCTTTTAATTTGTTTTTCTGTTTGCCACCAACAGAAAAGAATATCAAACATTTATGTACTATTCTTTTCCTGTCTACGGGGTCCGCGACGCCGTCGCGGTTCGCACACAGCCGCCACGACTCCGAGGCCGGCATATCCATGTTCAGCGCCGTCGACAAAGCGGACTCCGGCAAGGAAGAGTAGGACATGGGATGCCGCCACGGCTTGGGTCCCAGGAAGGCTACTCATATTCTCCCCATCCCGCAGCTTCACTCCCTGATGCTCACGGCCGGCTGGTGAGCTTGCCGGATATGGGGAAGACAGGACGTGGAAACGGACTCCGCCACGGCCGGCGATCATTTAGACTGGTTTGTTTAGTTGAAATATGTTTTTCTTTAGTTGAAATATGTCGAAAATGTAATGATCTTGGTCCGGTTTAATTAAAAATCATCCGATCTGCATGAAATTCGTTCGGTTGATTCAAATTTAGTTTGAAATGTATGCGGGTATGGTTGGATGACCGGCTACAGTATCACTCTCCACGGACAGATAAAGTGTCCGCTTGAGGGATCCGTGTTGGAGATGCCCAAAGAATAGCAATCATTTTACTTATTTTACATGGCCCTCGGTTTGGTTGAAGGTATATCCTATCTAACGCTAGATTCTGCACTGCAGAGACTCAAAGAGCCTGATGTATACAGGCGCCGTCGTGCTCATAGCTGATGCTGACACGCATGGCTGGAGGGAGTTGCTTCTTGCGAGGTAGTAGAATGTTTCTTTCAGTCTAGCTAGAGAGGCTAGAATTGAAAGTTTACATTCATCAGATTCGAAAGAAAATCGGGAACATCTCGTTGTCAATGGCCTAGCTGTTGAATGTTGATATCCTCCTTTTCACAAAAAAGTTGTTGATAGATGATGGGTTGTTGTTAGTGCCTTAGCTAGTTAGCTTCCTCCAACAAGACGAATCAAATGATATCAGTTTGTTGTGTGTAGTATGAAGTATGTTTCTTCTATATAATACGTGTTTGGTTAACAACTTTAAGCTAGTGCATTCGCAAAAAAAAAAAAACTTAAGCTAGTGAACTAAAACGTCTTATAATACTCCCTCCGTCCCATAATATAAGAACGTTTTTAATATTAGTGTAGTGTTAAAAACGTTCTTATATTTTGAAACAGAGGAAGTAGTTTACAGGGGGAGTAAGTAGTTGATCAATTAATTTGTGCATAACATTCAACAAACGCGGGCATGCATCTCCTCGTGTGTCCATAAAAATATACACAAGTTTGCATTGGTCAGAATTGAGATGGTAGATTTTGATCAATCAGTACTTGAGGTAATTATGGTCCATATTTTATTCGGTTGTTGTACTTAGTCGATGGTAAGAACATCTCTAGCCGACTCCTTATTTCGCGGGCCTTTAAAACCGCGATAAGGGTCGCAAAAAAGCGTGTCTTACGGGTCGATTTTACCTACAGCAGAACAGGCCTAGCAAATGGCGCTGAAAAACGAATATTCCTCTCAGAGATGCCCCCCATCGTCCTCCTCCGCCTCCCCTCCTTATTCCCCGCCGTCCCCCGAACGCCCCTCGACGGCGGCCGGTCACATCCGCGTGGTGGCGCTCATCCCGGCCGCCTCGCCCCGCCCTTCTCCGGCCCCAAATTGGACCAGCAGCGTCTGACTCCGGTGAGATATGCGGAGGAATTGCAACGGTGCGGCCTTCCCGACGAGGTTTGGCTGGTATAAGGGCCACCCTCAGTTTGGCCTTCGAGCCTTCAAATATATGGGTCTCGGGTGTGGGTTTTCGGTGCCCTTTAAAGTATTTAAGGGTCGGACCACTTTTACAGGATCTGTTATATGGACATTTTTTTTGATCAAAACCTAAAAATTATAAGGGTTTGACTGCTTTTAAGGAGTCTGCTAGAGATGCTCTAAGGGACTCCTTAAAAGCAGACTCTGAATTCAGGCCGTGTTCAAGTCATTTCATATGTGATACTATGATGTATATAAAGAATAATTGTTTCTTTTCTGGCCCAAAATTTTCCTCATCAGTGTCAAATCAGCCCTCTGATACTCTCATTTGGCTGCGGAAGTCTAACCAAGCGTCATCATCAAAGGATAAGGAGAAATACAAGGACTAGTAGTATTTGGCAGTGACAAATGGTAACATCTACTACATCAGATCAGGTTGCTATCTCATCAAGTGGATTGACAACACTGATTAGGACAACAAAATTATACTATCAACAAGCACCATGGGAACTGACACAATTTAAATATATAGCCATTAGGAATTGCTCCTGTCAAAACATGTCATCATGATAAATGAGTGTGTGTTGGTTACTGGGTGCTCAGATGGTCGATCTGTGGGTCAGGTCAGGTGGTGACACTCTGTCTCCATCTTTGACTTGATGGATTAACGCCGCGGATGGAGCCCATACGCCATGCATCTTTATCATCCTTTAACTTGTATATTTGTCACTCAAAAGTAACCATGCGCATATGCATCTTCACAGTGACTCAAGAACTTAGCCAGCATGATTAGTCCTAGAAACTTTTAGCTACTGTGCAACGAAACATTTAGTCAACATGCATTACCTTTCTCATGGCATCTTTGTACTGGATTGTTGTGGTAGGTTTGTCCATAGCCTAGCTTGTGGTTGATGGGTTCAAATATATGGCCTAGCTTGTGGTTACACTCGTACCACTAGATCATGTGTGTGGTTGCCCATACCACCAGATCATGTGATGTTTGCTTGTCTCATTTTCATTTCCTGTAGGTTCATGACTTTTGTTAGCATCAGACATCAGTACTACCCATTGATTTGATCCTAATCCACCTGACTTGCGGGCCTACACTAATTAAAGCAGGAAGCAAAACCACTAGACAAGACGTACAACATCTGGTGTTAGTCACTGTAGTGTGGTGCCTTATCCTTTCTGCTCCCACTACAAAATCTTATTATCTCATTGAAAATCTAGCATCAACTCCAACCTCTTTTTACAACTTCTTTGTTTTCTTGTTGCATCAAACACTCCTTGCTAATCCTATAGGATTTAAGTGGGCATGCCACTTCAATCCCGCATTTTCAAAATCCTGTGAATCAAAGAGGCCTGAAATCTTGCGTCTCCTCATGAATTTTGAATGAAGGCACTAATTACAAGTTGGCTACAATATGATGGTACTTGGATTATTCTCGTCCAATAAACACTGGAATCATTTTTTGCTGTGTGCATCCCTTTCGGTAACGCTAAAAGATGAGGAAAAGGTGCTGATGTGAAAAAGTAAAGCAGACCAAAACAGAACAACTAGTATCTTTACAGTATATGCTCCCAAATTGTTTGTTTTTCGGGTTAAACGCCTTTTTGCAGCACAAGCATATGAACTTCTCCAATATTTAAAATGAGGCATGCCTTTCGACACCCGGGTCCCCCTACGCCCTCCATGAACATTACATTCAAAAACAATTGGGTAAAAAAAAATCTAAACATTGGGACAACAAATATGATCAAACATTTGATGTTCTTGCAAAGTTTCAACCAGAAATAACATTCGAGGAGCCATCATCGGTGATATTTTACGGCTCCTTGAATGTTATTTGTGCCTGAAAAGTTGCAAGCATATCAAATGTTTGATGTCCAAAATTTAAGATTTTGTTTTAAGAAAATCAATTTACCGTTCATGAGGGTGTATGGGCACCCGGGAGCTATCACACCTTTCTCATTTAATTTTTTCCTACTAATAGGCTCCTACTACTCAAGTAGCCTCTATGAGTACATTGCAACATAGTGTATGGATTATATGGTGACAACCCGGCTCCAGGCTACTACAATTGATAAGGCGATGCTAACACGGTGTTTTTTTTTTTGGCAAAAAAGGTGGGTTTCATCTCTTTGTTATACTATTAGCTGCACCGCCGTTGGTTGCAGAATACATCAATGGATGGCGAAATATCAGGTGATACTATAAGTGCAACTAGTGTCTCTTTGTGGTTTTTGAATGATAATAAAAACAGTTAATAAACAATGTGTGTGCGAGTATACATGGACGAAAGTCTATGAGGATTTGGTTACGAGTGGGTGATGGCCCATAAAAATGTTGCGAGAACATTGAAGTCCTCGGAAATGCTCTTTGAAAATATGGAAGATGCGGCGTTGACTTCTATTTGCTAGTTTCTTCGTTCTTCGTTTAAATCATAGGCAAACCATACTATTAAGATGGTTCTAAGTGAAAGAAAGATTGAAGTCTTCGTGTGTGCGCTCAATCAAAACTATTTCTTCTTTGACAGAAACTTCGAAATATCCTTCCAGACAAATCATTTAGTTTCGGTGTTGAGGTTAAGTCTTCGGGACACCAAGATTAAAATTCTTCAATGAGAAGTGGGATATCTTGCCCCGCAAGTCAGTCCACACACATTGTGATTTGAAGTCTGACCGTTAGCCACAAGCCGTGTGTACGTTGGTGAGTGTGCTCCCAACGATCATATCAACACCTTTGGGTTGCTCTCGGACTATAAATAGCCTCCTACCTAACACATTTGTGGTTGGCCGCTCCACGTGATTTTACAAATGTTGTATGTGCGACTCTTCCTCACACTGATCTAAGAAATTCTAAGTGAGGAAAAATCCGAGAGCCTAAGAATTGAACTGTGATTGCGCATCATCGAAGAACTTGATTGAAGCCCAGCTTCTGACTTCTTAGGCCCCGTTCGGAAGTTGTCCAGCTTCTTCAAATCTGCATCTCCGCCTCCGTGCGCCCGCTTCCAGCTTCTCACGTGGAGCTGAGACCGTTCAGGACGTTGGGCCAGCTCCTCCTAGGATCTGCGAGCAGGCAGGCACGTCGGGGATGACGGAAGGTAGCGGGGCAAGAGAGGGAGGTGGCGGCGAAGCTAGGACAAACCCGGGAAGGGCTTCTCTGGTACGCATCTTGCAGGAGGCAGGACGAACCAGCTCGTATGGCTGCCGGCGGCGACCAGCAGAGAGAGTGACGGCGGCAGATGCGGGAGACGATTGCGTGGGGATGGCCGGGCGGCGACTGTGAGCGGCGATGGACGGGTTCCTGCGGGATGCAGCAGATATGCAGGAGGGCAGCGGAAGACTAGCGGTGGCGCGGCGACGCGTCGTCGGCCGGCAACAGAGCGGCGGCGGCTAGGGTTGGGAGAAGTAGAGGCGCGGGCGTCGGTCTCGTGGGTTGCGAAACGGTTCGCTACTGTGGCACTTCGGAAGGGCATTGGAATGTAATTAGGAGCAACTTCCGCTCCTGGTTTTTGCGAAGCTGGGTTGGCGTAGCGCCTGGAAATTGCACTGCGGGGGGGATTGCTCCGCGGAGCGGGCTTCGTGGAGCTGCGGCGTTCGGGCCAGCTCCCCGCCCACTTCTGGAGAAGCGTGGAGCAGTTGAGCTTCCGAAAGAGCTCTTACTATTGAGGATTGTGCATCCTCTAGAAGTTTAGGCATCGCTCAAGAGCATCCTATGTATGTATTCGCCAAAGAACAAGTTTGCGTTGGTCCAGAGGTCACCGCAAGATCTACCATGAGTGATTGGGTGAGTTTTGAGAAACTTAACTCGAGTAGAATAATGTGAAGACTTGTGTTTCTTCATAACTATGCCTCAACTTCTCCAACCCAGATGTAAAACCATGTCAGCAGTTTGAACTGTGGTAAACAAATATCTATGTCTTTGTCATGCACCATGTTCTAATTCCTCACTCAAATTAACTTTCTATAACATGTTGAGTTTCGAAGAGTTTCCTCTTCCTCATTCCTTGTGATTGTTGTGAAGACTTTTTAGTACCCGCGTTTATATTCTGCTGCTTAGGTTTTCACTATCCATTTTATTCTTCTATTTACCAAAGTATTTCATGTTCTAGATTTTTTTTATAATCTCCCATTCACCCCATCTGGTTGATACTTTTCATTCTACACATACCATCCTTCAAATTTTGAAAAGTCACTTTCAAATGTTTTGGAAAATTCTATTTTTTGTGAATGTTCACAAGACATGTCCCCAAAAAATTCATATCCAAATTCAAAACACATATTGAGAAGACAAATCCAGATGTGAATGTGTCATTTCTAGCACTATTGATGCTTGTCTTCTTTTAATACTATTCATGCCCAATTTTTTTCTCAATGTGAATCTACAATTTTGATTTGAATTAAGTTATAGACACATATGTGTGAGCATTCACTGTCTTATTATGATTTTCTAGAAACATTTAAAATGTGACTTTCCAAAATTGAAGCATGAGAGCATGTAGATGGTGGTATCACCTGATATCTACTTCATCCGGCTTTATTGGCCCACTTTTTAATTTTTGGTACAATTTTGACCATGTATTTGATTAAGAAAATATAAAGTATATGCTACAAAAAATATATTGTTGGATTTGTACTTAGTTAAATTCGTAGTCAAACTTTAACCCAAAATGAAATGGTGTCTATTAAACCTGGACATGGGGAGTACCATTGGAGCAATTCTAGCAGAGTAGTTAGATTTGCGATGGCCATCCTCCATATGGAGCTTGCTTCATATGTATATGGAGGCCATGGCGGGTGTGCACAACATAGAATTTCCATAATGAGGCCTCCTTTTTGTTACCTTTGATCCGGCTTCAGATGTAGATAGTCCCTTCCTTTTTCCCCAAAGGGGCACCCTGGGTATCGAACACACAGGAAATAATGCTAATAGATAGGGATTCAAACAAGCTATTGTTGTTATTAGAAGTTCCAGTTTCCTAACAAAAAATCTCAAACTTTTTAGAGAGAAAACAATGGTATAAAATATGCTAGGGTGGAGGACTTTACTTACAACCTTGCACTTGCACTTAGGATTTTGTATTGATTTCCAACATGATCCTAATAAACACCGCTATGACGTACATCGTGAGTCTATTCTCCAACCAAGGTCCTTACCATTGCACGTGGTTACCGTTATTAGGGATTTTTCCAGACCAACGCATTGTGCATTTAGTGACTGCACCTCGTGGTCCCTAATGAGTTGCTTTTGACTACCGAACTAATCCTTATTGCCATCGGCTTTTGGTATAGCCTTCCACGCATCCCTACACTTCACCTCCTCCTTGATTGGGGCCTTAGAACGACAAAGTGATAAGAGACAAATTTGTTGCAATAACACATACAAATAATGCCAACTAAGCAAAGTCAATACCAACAATCTTGTGCACAAGTAGGCTATGCCTCAGCCCATGGCCTGAGTGGATTACTCACACATCGCAATCGAATCACAGATGGAAAACATTGTAGATGGAATCGACATATGAATGACTGATAAAGCTCTTACATGGGCGTTGTATGTGATGTATCGATTACAACTATGGCAAACTACGGGGAGAGTGGTTATGGAGATCGAGGTGGCGGCGGCTAGGGTTTCTCCTGGGAATGGTTCTTGGTGGCGGTGGTGATTATGGTGATCTGTGAAACTCTCCTTTGCTATCTGTTGTGAATTGAGCCTAGGACCTTTAATAAAGTGTGCTTGTGATGACATGAAGGAGCTACCAGAGGGTGATACGAGTGCTCACACTTGTATTAAATGTTGTCTTATACTTTGTTTTCCCTGTTGCGACTCTATTTGTATTTGGTTTGATCTCCACACTACACATCTTCATATATAGATTCATTCCTTTCCTCAAATGGTCATTTCCTGTGGAAACAAGTTAAACATAGGGAGTTGCAATCCTTCGAATTTATTAGTCATTAGTCATTGGAGTGATTTCCTTGAAATATCCAAAATTGCCGGGTTAAAACAATGATGAAATGAGTGTAAAAAATACACTCATCACCTCCATATTTACCTTGCAAGTAGGAACCACTTAGCATTGGGCCATAGGATTCTGTCCCCCAAAAATAAAAAAAAATAGACAAAGGTTGTTGTTTCCATAAATGAGGGTGGAAAATTCAAACGATAACAATTGATTTCATCCTAAACGGGGGCGAAAGATGTGTCAGACCATGACTTTTACATTCATACAACACCTAAACAAAAACCTATACTAATAAAAGCTTTAGCTACGCCCACGGACACGACTATGGCCACCGCCAACACCACGACCCTTGCCCCCATCATGACCACCAACACCGCCATGGCCACCGCCGTCATAGAATGCGTGGAATGTGGCAACATATTCTCCTGTTGAGGAACAATTATAGCATATTCTTGGTATACCCAACATGATGTTTTCAATTTCTTCTGTTGGGAAAAAACAAGAGAGGGAATCAGGAGTGGTTCAGTCCATTGGCCTGTCAAGTGTCATTCTCTCGGCAAATCCGGCCTCCTATACGTCCGTGGTCGCCCGGACGCACGCGAACCATCTCTCATATCTCACACCCGACGGTCACATACCTCAAATCCGGACTCTCAAATCCATGCATGTCCATCATACATGCCAATGTCGCACATAAATAACAAATGTTGGTACCAAAAATGCATAGTTCTTACATAAAATTTATTTTAAGTGCACAACTCAAACATTAGCTCATTGGTTTTCATTATGGGTCCACATATGCTCCACAAGATCACTAAGTAGCTGTGCGTGCAACTGATGATCTCAAAGATTTTGGTGCATCCACAGAAAGTTCAAAAGCTAGTTTGCATCTTGATCTTCAGGGATTTGAACTCGTTCTTCAGGCGCGCTTCAAAACCATTGGTTTGGGCAACACCATCACCCTCATCCTCGACAATCATATTGTGCAAAAAAACATGTCATCAACTTCTACAAAGTTTCTGATTCCCACATCATTGCAGCTCCACGAACAATTCCCTAACGAGCTTGAAGCACTCTAAATGCCCTCTCCACATTCTTCCTAGCTGCTTCCTGCATTGTTGCAAAATGGCTTTGTTTGTTGCCGTGTGGCTCAGATATGGTCTTCACAAACTTTCTCCCACAAAAAATAGATGACATCAGCAAGATAGTATCACACGTTGTACTCACGGCCGTTGACAGTGTAGTTGCACGGTGGCAATTCTCTATTACAAAGCCTCCTATACATGGGAGATCCTTGAAGCACATTGATGCCGTGGTGAGAATCTGCCATTCTAAATAAAGCATGCAAAATTCATAAGTCATGTGATGCCACTACTTCTAGTATGATGGTGGCCTCTTTGGTATGATCTTGATACATTCCTAGCAAACCTTTGGGGCAACTTTTCCATTGCCAATGCATACAATCAATTGATCCGAGAATTCCTGGAAACCCTCTGGCCTCTCAATAGCCAACAACTTTTCTGTGTCCTGCTGATACGTCTCCAACGTATCTATAATTTTTGATTGTTCCATGCTATTATATCACCCGTTTTGGATGTTTATGGGCTTTACTTTACACTTTTATATCATTTTTGGGACTAACCTACTAACCGGAGGCCCAGCCCGAATTGTTGTTGTTTTTTCCTATTTCAGTGTTTCGAAGAAAAGGAATATCAAACGGAGTCCAAACGGAATGAAACCTTCGGGAGCGATATTTTTGGAACAAACGTGATCCAGGGGACTTGGAGTGGACGTCAAGCAACAGAGGAGGCAGCCACGAGGGTGCCCGGCGCGCCCCCCACCCTCGTGGGCCCCTCGAGCGTCCACCGACCTACTTCTTCCTCCTATATATACCCACGTACCCTGAAACCATCGAGGAACACCATGAAAAACTATTTCCACCGCCGTAACCTTCTGTATCCGTGAGATCCTATCTTAAAGCCTTCGCCGGCGCTCCGTCGGAGGGGGAATCGACCACGGAGGGCCTCTACATCATCTCCAAGGCCCTTCCAATGAGTTGTGAGTAGTTTACTACAGACCTTCGGGTCCATAGTTATTAGCTAGATGGCTTCTTCTCTCTCTTTGAATCTCAATGCAAAGTTCTCCTCGATCTTCTTGGAGATCTATTCGATGTAACTCTTTTTGCGGTGTGTTTGTTGAGATCCGATGAATTGTGGGTTTATGATCAAGTTTATCTATGAGAAATATTTGAATCTCCTCTGAATTCTTTTCTGTGTGATTAAGTTATCTTTGCAAGTCTATTCGAATTATCAGTTTGGTTTAGCCTACTAGATTGATCTTTCTTGAAATGGGAGAAGTGCTTAGCTTTGGGTTCAATCTCACGGTGTCCTTTCCTAGTGACAGCAGGGGCAGTAAGGCACGTGTTTTATTGTTGCCATCGAGGATAAAAAGATGGGGTTTATATCATATTGCATGAGTTTATCCCTCTACATCATGTCATCTTTCTTAATACGTTACCCTATTCTTTATGAACTTAATACTCTAGATGCATGTTGGATAGCGGTCGATGTGTGGAGTAATAGTAGTAGATGCAGGCGGGAGTCGGTCTACTTGTCACGGACGTGATGCCTATATACATGATCATGCCTAGATAATCTCATAACTATGCTGAAAGCACAAGTGGTCCCTAGGTGGTTTTGGTAATTAATATCCACATATCTCTTGTTGGACTAACACTTTTATCTAATATATTTCAGATAAGTTCAACATTGGAGTGGCATGGACTAAAGGATGTGGGAACTCCTTCAAGATGCTAAGGACAAAGGATTGGCTCAAGCTTCAAGCTCAAGACTCTTCATTTTACATTTCAGTGATCCAAGATCACATTGAGTCTATAGGAAAAGCCAATACTATCAAGGAGGGATGAGGTGTTGCTTAATGAGCCTCTTGCTTCAAGTGCTTAGTGATATGCTCCAAATACCCTCAACTACTTTCCCACTTCCACATATGTCCTAAACCTAAAGTCAAACTCGGCCCCACTGATTCTTTCTATCCGGCGCCACCGAGTTTTGATGTCTTAGCCACTGCCACAAACCCTAGGCAAATCGGTCTCACCGATAGGGATCTCGGTCTCACCGAGATGGGATTGTAATCTCTCTGTGTATGTCCATTATCAAAATCGGTCTCACCGAGTTTGAGCAATCGGTACTACCGAGATTACAATGCAAACTCTCTGGTTAACTTATTATCAAAATCGGTCCCACTGAGATTGATAATCGGTCAAACCGAGTTTGCCTGACCAACTCTCTAGAAAGCTTATTACCAAAATCGGTCCCACCGAGTTTGTGTAATCGGTCTTACCGAGATTCAGTTATGCCCTAACCCTAACCGAATCGGTCCCACCGAGTTGCATTCCGGTCCCACCAAAAACCCTAACGGTCACATTATTTGCTAAATCGGTCTGACCGAGTTTAACGATTCGGTCCCACCGAGTTGGGTAGATTGTGCGTAACAGTTAGATTTTGTGTGGAGGCTATATATACCCCTCCACCTCCTCTTCATTCATGGAGAGAGCCATCAGAACAAACCTACACTTCCAACTTACCATTTCTGAGAGAGAACCACCTACTCATGTGTTGAGGCCAAGATATTCCATTCCTACCATATGAATCTTGATCTCTAGCCTTCCCCAAGTTGCTTTCCACTCAAACCCTCTTTCCACCAGATCCAAATCCTATGAGAGAGAGTTGGGTGTTGGGGAGACTATCATTTGAAGCACAAGAGCAAGGAGTTCATCATCAACGCACCATTTGTTACTTCTTGGAGAGTGGTGTCTCCTAGATTGGCTAGGTGTTACTTGGGAGCCTCCGACGAGATTGTGGAGTTGAACCAAGGAGTTTGTAAGGGCAAGGAGATCGCCTACTTCGTGAAGATCTACCGCTAGTGAGGCAAGTCCTTCGTGGGCGACGACCATGGTGGGATAGACAAGGTTGCTTCTTCGTGGACCCTTCTTGGGTGGAGCCCTCCGTGGACTCGCGCAGCCGTTACCCTTCATGGGTTGAAGTCTCCATCAACGTGGATGTACGATATTACCACCTATCGGAACCACGCCAAAAACATCTGTGTCTCCAATTGCGTTTGAATCCTCCAAATCCTTCCCTTTACATTCTTGCAAGTTGCATGCTTTACTTTCCGCTGCTCACATACTCTTTGCATTCTTGCTTGCTATATGTTGTGAATGTTAAACTTGTGCCTAAACTCCACTTAAACTTTAAAGAAACTTAAAAACTGCAACTTTGGTACTTAGTGTCTAATCCCCCCCCCCCTCTAGACACCTCTTCTCAAGGTCCTACAAGTGGTATCAGAGCATTGGTCTCCATTGCCTTGGTTTAATCACCATTGGAGGAAGATGGATGAGTCTACTTTGGGGAGTCTTAGACATAGAGTGCCTATTCTTGATAGAGAGTATTTTCATGAGTGAAAAAATGAGATGCTTGTTATTTTCAATCAATATCATTTGAACAAGTACATTGCTAGTCCTTGTGCACCTTGTGTTGATCCTATGCATCCTACCCTTGATGAGTCTATTGACATGATTAGGAATGTTAGAACTGATAATCTTATCACGAGAGGCTTGCCTAGAAACTTGATTATAAAACTGCCTACTCTTGAGTGTGCCTACACTATATGGAAATTTCTTGAGGAACGATTTCCCGATTATTCTTTGAAAAATCTTGATGAAATTCTCCATAAGTCTATTGCTTTGAGTAAAATGAATACTAGTGATCCTATGTTTGGTGATCGTCTATTTGAGCTTACAAACCTTATGCGTGCCAAAGGAAATGTTGGTATTATTAGTGACATTATTTCCGAAGCTATAAGAATTCATAGACAAGATTATTGTCAAACTCATTCTAATGAATCACCCTCTCTAGGATTTGATCCACCACATGACGATGTTGAACATGGATACTATGATGAGGATGATGATAGTGACTTCGATCTTGATGATGCAATGAGACATTTTGGTCTTATGGCAAATCTTCGGGGATATATGTCAGGAGGAAAGGAATGGGTCCTTGACAGTGGATGTACCGATCACATGACCAGAGATAAAGACATGTTTCGTGAGCTTGCTGATAATGATAGTCCTCGAAAGTATGTCACTTTCGGTGACAACTCAAAGGGTAAGGTGGTTGGCCTCGGTAAGGTGGCCATCTGACATGATAGCTCCATACAAAATGTCATGCTCGTTGAATCTCTTGGGTACAACTTACTTTCAGTATCTAGACTTGCTGATTTCGGTTTCAATGTCCTATTTACTGAAGTAGATTGCCAAGTGTTTCGTCGAGACAATCATAAAATGGTCTTTACCGGCATACGTAGAGGTGATCTATACATTGTTGATTTCACTAAAAAGGCTCAACCTAAAACTTGCTTCATTGCTAAATCCTCAAAAGGCTGGTTATGGCATAGATGATTAGGTCATGTTGGTATGCGGAACCTTGACAAGCTTATTAAAGGAAATCATATCCTTGGAGTTAACGATGTCATTTTTGATAAGGATAGACTTTGCAGTGCTTGTCAGGCAGGTAAACAGGTTGGAGGAAGGCATCCCGTGAAGAACATCATGACCACGAAGAGGCCACTCGAGCTACTTGACATGGATCTCTTTGGTCCCAACTCTTACAAGAGTCTCGGTGGAAATTCTTTTGATCTAGTTATAGTTGATGATTTTTCCAGATTTACGTGGGTGTTCTTTCTCGATGATAAATCGCAGGTCCAAAAGATCTTCAAAAACTTCGCTAGGAAGGCCCAAAACCAATTTGAAGTGAAGATCAAGAAGGTTCGCAGCGACAACGGAACGTAGTTCAAGAACGCAAATGTGGACACCTTTCTTGACGAAGAAGGGATTTCACATGAGTTCTCGGCTACGTACACACCTCAACAAAATGGAGTTGTTGAGAGGAAGAACCGGGCGCTCATCGAAATGGCGAGAATGATGCTTGATGAGTACAAGACACCGAAGCACTTTTGGGCAGAAGCGGTTGAGACAGCTTGTCATGCAACAAATCGCTTGTATCTTCACAAGCTACTCGGCAACACGGCATACGAGCTCCTCACCGGTAACAAACCCAAGTTGGATACTTTCGAGTATTCGGCTCAAAGTGCTACATTCTTGATAAGCATCATCGTTCAAAATTTGCTCCTAAGTCTCATGAAGGTTTCCTACTAGGTTATGGCTCAAACTCTCACACTTACCGTGTCTACAACATTTTCACCCGAAAGGTTGAAGAGACGGTAGATGTGAAGTTTGATGAATCTAACGGCTCGCAAGTAGAGCAATTGCCAATTGACGTAGGAGACAAAGATCCTTCGGAAGCAATCCAAGACTTGTCTATTGGCAAGGTCCGTCCAACGGAGGTGAAGGAGAGTACCTCGTCCGTCCAAGTGGAAGCTTCTACTTCACGACAAGGTGAACCAAGAGTTGATACGGAAGCATCCACAAGTGGGCGCACCAAGATGAAGAAAACGAGGAAGTGCATCAAGATGAACGTCAACAACCTCCTTCTCCACCACGACAAGAGAACGACAACGCCAACAATGAAGAAGGCCAAGAAGAAGGACAAGATGAAGAAGATGTTCAACAAAGATCCAAGCAAAAGCTTTCACGAGTTCGAGCAAGAATTGCTAAAGACCATCCCATCGAGCAAATCTACAATGATATTCAAACTGGGAGAATCACTCGCTCTAAAACTCGTTTAGCTAACTTTTGTGAAAACTATTCTTTCATCTCTAGCATTGAACCTATGAAGGTCGAAGAAGCATTGGAAGATCCGGATTGGATAAATGCTATGCATGAAGGGCTACACAACTTTGAGAGGAACCAAGTTTGGACATTGATTGAGAAGCCCGACAACAACCACAACATCATAGGTACCAAATGGGTGTTTCGCAACAAGCAAGATGAAGATGGACAAGTAGTTCGCAACAAAGCACGTCTCGTCGCCCAAGGCTACACACAAGTCGAAGGTATGGACTATGGTGAGACTTACGCCCCTGTTGCTAGACTTGAGTCCATTCGCATCTTACTTGCCTATGCTAATCACCATGATATCACATTGTACCAAATGGACACTAAAAGTGCTTTTCTAAATGGTGAAATAGAGGAGGAAGTTTATGTTAAACAACCTCCCGGCTTTGTCAATCCTAAGAAAGCCAATCATGTTTACAAACTTCACAAAGCTCTTTATGGTCTTAAACAAGCTCCTAGAGCATGGTATAAATGTTTGACCAAGTTCCTTATTGAAAAAGGCTTTGAAATTGGGAAAATTGATTCTACTCTTTTTACTAAAAGGGTTAATGGTGAACTCTTTGTGTGCCAAATTTATGTTGATGATATTATATTTGGTTCAACTAATCCTCATTTTAGTGAAAAGTTTGGGAAGCTAATGTCGGAGAAGTTTGAGATGTCTATGATGAGTGAACTCAAATTCTTTCTTGAGTTGCAAATCAAGCAAACTAAGGAAGGTACTTTTGTCTCTCAAATGAAGTACACTAAGGACTTATTCAAGAAGTTCAATATGCAAGAATGCAAAGGTATGACTACACCCATGCCTACTAGTGGACATCTTGATTTGACCAAAGATGGTGAACCGGTTGATCAAAAGGTTTATCGCTCTATGATTGGTTCACTGTTATATCTATGTTCTTCACGTCCCGATATTATGCTAAGTGTGTGCATGTGTGCACGATATCAAGCTGCCCCTAAAGAATGTCATCTTAAGGCCGTGAAAAGGATAGTGAGATACTTAATTCATACACCAAATTTTGGCATTTGGTATCCTAAAAGGGCCTCTTTCGATCTTGTTGGCTATTCCGACTCGGACTATGCCGGAGACAAGGTTGATAGAAAGTCCACTTCGGGTACTTGTCAATTTCTTGGTAGATCTCTTGTGTCTTGGTCCTCCAAGAAACAAAACTCGGTATCCTTATCCACCGCCGAAGCTGAATATATTGCCGCTGGTTCATGTTGTGCTCAATTACTTTGGATGACCCAAACTCTTAAAGATTATGGGATATATGTGAGACATGTTCCATTGCTATGTGACAATGAAAGTGCTATCAAAATTGGTCATAATCCTGTGCAACATTCTCGAACTAAGCATATTGAAGTTCGTCATCATTTCATTCGAGATCATGTTGCTAAGGGTGCCATTGATCTTAAGCATGTTCGCACCGAAAAGCAATTAGTGGATATATTCACTAAACCTCTTGATGAGAAAGTGTTTTGCAGGTTAAGAGAAGAATTGAACATCATCGATGCTTCAAACTTGGAGTAGAAACTCCATTGGATACATGCAAGACATGAGCTTATGCCTAATCCTTGATATCTCTCTTATGATGAAAATCTTATGTCTTGGATATATTTGTATCTTGCATGTTATCTAACCCATGTAGGTACTTGGTTGAATCAAATTCCATGAGATCGTAATTCACTCATATCTTGAGCAATCTCTACATCACCAAGTCTCTACACATGGTGGTTGAAGACAAGGAAGCACGAAACCATTCAAACATATCCTTTGACAAATTATATGTTGAGTTTCATGATTGTCATTTTTGGATATACAAGTGCTCTTCCTTGCAAGAACTAACCCATGTAGGTAGATGGACTCAAATTCCAAGTGGTGCTCCAAATTCTTGATGAGCTACATCAACTTTGAGCAACCCACGCAAGTTCAACTACATGGACAACACCACCAACCAAGGTATGTTATTCCATCTTAGAGAAGCTTTACTCCGAGTCATGAGTTAAAGCAACTCGACAAGATGTGAATACATCAAGATGCTTAAACAAAAAATGGCAACCCCATTTTGAGCTTAAACGATGAGTATGGCCTATGATCAAGTGATCTCACTTGACTCCTAAGTCAATATACTCTAACATAGGTGACTTTGTCACCGACCATCTCTAGATGAAGTTCTCCTGTGTTCATTTCTGAGTTTTTGCATTTGTCTCATGCATATGTGTTTTCCCCTTTCAAAAAAAAACTTCATCTAGATTTCTTTCTGTTTTTTTTTCTGCATCTAATTCATTGCATATCATTCAGTTAATTCCTTGCAAATCTTTGTGAGATCTTACTAGTCTAGTGAGCTGAGGTGACAAGTGTTTTCTCTGCGATGAACTCAGATACACCGATTTGTTATTTTCGGTCCAACCGAAATATTTTCGGTACCACCGAAGCATACCACTCGGTGCCACCGATTTCATAACAGGAAAAACAGTTTGCCACTTCTTCTGTGTTTCTTCTGATCCAGCTCCACTCAATGAATCTTGTCCTCTACAAGCATCACATTTTTATCATTGGTTTGTTCTGTGTCTCAAGGACCAAACCCATTCACGACAAATTCTAGAGGGAGAGAGAGAGATTACATCTTTATCAAGCCCTTCTTGGAAATTGATGTCAAAGGGGGAGAGAGGGATCACATCAAAGCTTATCATTTAGAGAGAGAGATCACATCTCATAGGGGGAGAGAGATTCTTCAGGGAGAGGGAGAGAGATTTCCAGGGGGGAGAGAATACTAGTAGAAAGTATTTCTCAAGGATCCCAGATGCTTGGTGTTAAAGAGGAGAGATGCCACATGTCTTCTTGAGGGTAAAGACATGTTCATATGTGCTTTTTTGCATTATTTTGCATTAGCTCTGTTTATTTATTTCCTTCAGCTCTGATTTTCTATTCCCTATCTTCTCCCAGTATCCCATGTTAGATTCAGGGGGAGCAAGACATTCTAAGGGAAAGAAATCATCTAAATTCATTGCGTATCTTTACTCTTGGGGACATGTCTAATCCATTGTGGTACTTAGTACTCACTCTCTACATGTCATCCCAGTCTTGGTTCTTGTGGTTTCTTCTGTTTGCTCTGGCTAGTAGATGCATCTGTGTTATCTAACCTTGTTTACGCAGGTTCATTCCATCATCCTAAGCCAACTCAAGACTACAAGGTAAGTATATGCATCACAATCATGTGTATGAGGAATTCTTGCTGATGTACATACTTTTTGCAAGGACTCATGGGCATGATGGTATTTTCCTTTAATATTTTTTTTGCTCTGATGCATATGGCCAAGATACATGTAACACATTGCCTGCTCTATCATGGTTATGCTATCACATGCTTCCATTTTCAATGTTCACATGATTGCATACATGTAGGGGGAGCCTATGCTTGTTACATGTCTTTCCAAAGCTTTACTTGCTGTTCTTTATATCTTTATCTAAAGCTTTGATGTATGTTGTCATCAATTACCAAAAAGGGGGAGATTGAAAGCACAAGTGCTCCCTAGGTGGTTTTGGTAATTAATGTCAACATATCTCTTGTTGGACTAACACTTTTATCTAGTATATTTCAGATAAGTTCAACATTGGAGTGGCATGGACTAAAGGATGTGGGAACTCCTTCAAGATGCTAAGGATAAAGGATTGGCTCAAGCTTCAAGCTCAAGACTCTTCATTTTACATTTCAGTGATCCAAGATCACATTGAGTCTATAGGAAAAGCCAATACTATCAAGGAGGGATGAGGTGTTGCTTAATGAGCCTCTTGCTTCAAGTGCTTAGTGATATGCTCCAAATACCCTCAACTACTTTCCCACTTCCACATATGTCCTAAACCTAAAGTCAAACTCGGCCCCACTGATTCTTTCTATCCGGCACCATCGAGTTTTGATGTCTTAGCCACTGCCACAAACCCTAGGCAAATCGGTCTCACCGATAGGGATCTCGGTCTCACCGAGATGGGATTGTAATCTCTCTGTGTATGTCCATTATCAAAATCGGTCTCACCGAGTTTGAGCAATCGGTACTACCGAGATTACAATGCAAACTCTCTGGTTAACTTATTATCAAAATCGGTCCCACCGAGATTGATAATCGGTCAAACCGAGTTTGCCTGACCAACTCTCTGGAAAGCTTATTACCAAAATTGGTCCCACCGAGTTTGTGTAATCGGTCTTACCGAGATTATGTTATGCCCTAACCCTATCCAAATCGTTCCCACCGAGTTGCATTCCGTTCCCACCGAAAACCCTAACGGTCACATTATTTGCTAAATCGGTCTGACCGAGTTTAACGATTCGGTCCCACCGAGTTTGGTAGATTGTGTGTAATGGTTAGATTTTGTGTGGAGGCTATATATACCCCTCCACCTCCTCTTCATTCATGGAGAGAGCCATCAGAACAAACCTACACTTCCAACTTACCATTTCTGAGAGAGAACCACCTACTCATGTGTTGAGGCCAAGATATTCCATTCCTACCATATGAATCTTGATCTCTAGCCTTCCCCAAGTTGCTTTCCACTCAAACCCTCTTTCCACCAGATCCAAATCCTATGAGAGAGAGCTGAGTGTTGGGGAGACTATCATTTGAAGCACAAGAGCAAGGAGTTCATCATCAACGCACCATTTGTTACTTCTTGGAGAGTGGTGTCTCCTAGATTGGCTAGGTGTCACTTGGGAGCCTCCAACAAGATTGTGGAGTTGAACCAAGGAGTTTGTAAGGGCAAGGAGATCGCCTACTTCGTGAAGATCTACCGCTAGTGAGGCAAGTCCTTCGTGGGCGACGACCATGGTGGGATAGACAAGGTTGCTTCTTCGTGGACCCTTCTTGGGTGGAGCCCTCCGTGGACTCGCACAGCCGTTACCCTTCGTGGGTTGAAGTCTCCATCAACGTGGATGTACAATAGCACCACCTATCGGAACCACGCCAAAAACATATGTGTCTCGAATTGCGTTTGAATCCTCCAAATCCTTCCCTTTACATTCTTGCAAATTGCATACTTTACTTTCCGCTGCTCACATACTCTTTGCATGCTTGCTTGCTATATGTTGTGAATGTTAAACTTGTGCCTAAACTCCACTTAAACTTTAAAGAAACTTAAAAACTACAACTTTGGTACTTAGTGTCTAACCCCCCCCCCTCTAGACACCTCTTCTCAAGGTCCTACATATGCGCTTTTCTATCAATTGCTCGACAGTAATTTGTTCACCCACCGTAATACTTATGCTATCTTGAGAGAAGCCACTAGTGAAACCTATGGCCCCCGAGTCTATCTTTTATCATATAAGTTTATCATCTACTTTTATTTGCACTTTTTACTTTCCAATCTATATCATAAAAATACCAAAAATATTTATCTTATCATATTATCTCTATCAGATCTAACTTCCGCAAGTGGCCGTGAAGGGATTGACAACCCCTTTATTGCGTTGGTTGTGAGGTTCTTGTTTGTTTGTGTAGGTGCGTGGGACTTTTGAGGAGCCTCCTACTGGATTGATACATTGGTTGTCAAAAACTGAGGGAAATACTTATGCTACTTTGCTGCATCACCCTTTCCTCTTCAAGGAAAACCAACGCAAGCTCTAGCAAGAAGGATTTCTGGCGCCGTTGCCGGGGAGGTCTTCGCTCAAGTCAAGACATATCAAGTACCCATCACAAACTCATCTCCCTCGCATTACATTATTTTCCATTTGCCTCTCGTTTTCCTCTCCCCCACTTCACTTTTGCCTTTTCTTCGCCCTCCTTCCATTCGATCTTGTGTTACCATGTACCTTCTTTTTGCTTGCATCTTCGCTTGCTAAAAGTTTATGGATCCTCATCCACTTGCTAATCTCTTTAAGAGATCCAATTATGATGAACCTATTCCTAGTGAGTTGAGTGCACTAGATTATCTTTATGAGGTTTTGCTTGAAATTCGTGAATCTGAAAATTGTGATGAAGTACTTTATGAAGCAATTCACGATAGATCCTTGAATAAAAAGCATGATTGCAATGATTTTATTATAAATTCTATTGATGTCAATTGTACTAATAATATGCAAAACCCTAAGCTTGGGGATGCTAATCTTGCTATGTCTTCTACTTGTTGCAATGATCATGATTGGGGTTATTCTTCTTATGATCTTGAAAATTTATTTAAGCCCCATGATGAATATGAGATTGATAATAGTGTTTGCAATATTATTGAAAGTGGGTTTGAAAGAGTGTCAACTTTAGATCCCACATATTTTGAGAATGTTCAATCTTATGAAATTTTTGATAAAAAGTGGGTTTGGAGAGGTCATGACTTTAGTTAATGTTAATCCCACTATTTTGGAAGAGTGTCAACTTTGCATGCATGTGGATCGTGTTGAAAATATTTTATGTGATAGCTATTTTGTTGAATTTGCTTATGATCCCACATGTAATTATTATGAGAGAGGAAAATATGGTTGTAGAAATTTTCATGTTACTAAATTACCTCTCGTTATGTTGAGATTGCTATTATTTCTTTCCGCTTCCTTGCATATGCTAGTTTTTGCTTGATATGATAATTTGTTTTCCTATAAGATGCCTATGCATAGGAAGTATGTTAGACTTAGATGTGTTTGTCACACGTTTCATGATGCTCTCTTTGTGCTTCAATTCTTGTCTTTCATGTGAGCATCATTGAAATTATCAATGCCTAGCTAGGGGCGTTAAACGATAGCGCTTGTTGGGAGGCAACCCAATTTTATTTTTGTTTCTTGCTTTTTGCTTATATTTAGTAATAAATATTTCATCTAGATTCTGTTTAGATGTGTTTTCATGTTTTAATTAGTGTTTGTGCCAAGTAGAACCTATAGGATAACCTACGGTGATAGTTAATTTGATTTTGCTGAAAAACAGAAACTTTGCGCGCATGAAAATAATTTTATTAATTCACAGAAACGTGCTTTTGCGTTGATTATTTTTGTTGTAGATCAATAGACAAATTTACCAGGACTTACTAGTTTGGTAGGATTTTTAGAGTTCCAGAAGTATTCGAGAGTTGCAGATTGCTACAGACTGTTGTGTTTTTGACAGATTTTGTTTTTCGTGTGTTGTTTGCTTATTTCGATGCATCTATGGCTAGTATGTAGGGGTATGAACCATAGAGAAGTTGTAATACAGTAGGTTTAACACCAATATAAATAAAAATTAGTTCATTATAGTACCTTATGTGGTGGTTTTTCTTTCTTGCACTAACGGAGCTTATGAGATTTCCTGTTGAGTTTTGTGTTGTGAAGTTTTCAAGTTTTGGGTAAAGATTTGATGGACTATAGAATAAGGAGTGGCAAGAGCCTAAGCTTGGGGATGCCCATGGCATCCCAAGATATTCAAGGATAACCAAAAGCCTAAGCTTGGGGATGCCCCGGAAGGCATCCCCTCTTTCGTCTTCGTCTATCGGTAACTTTACTTGGAGCTATATTTTTATTCGTCACATGATATGTGTTTTGCTTGGAGCGTCTTGTATGATATTAGTCTTTGCTTTTTAGTTTACCACAATCATCCTTGCTGTACACACATTTTGGGAGAAACCCACTTGTTTGGAATTTATTAGAATACTCTATGTGCTTCACTTATATCTTCTGAGCTAGATAGTTTTGCTCTAGTGCTTCACTTAAATCTTTTAGAGCATGATGGTGGCTTAATTTTGTAGAAATTATTAATCTCTCATGCTTCACTTATATTATTTTTAGAGTCTCTTAGAACAGCATGCTATTTGCCATGGTTATAAAATTGGTCCTAGAATGATGGGCATCCAAGTTGGGTATAATAAAAACTATCATAGGAAGTGAATTGGATGCTATGATCAATTTGATACTTGATAATTGTTTTGAGATATGGAGGTGGTGATATTAAAGTCATGCTAGTTGGGTGATTATGAATTTAAAGAATGCTTGTGTTGAAGTTGGCAAGTCCCGCAGCATGCACGTATGGTAAAAGTTGTGTAACAAATTTGAAACATGAGGTGTTCTTAGATTGTCATCCTTATGAGTGGAGGTCAGGGACGAGAGATGGCATTTTCCTACCAATCTATCCCCCTAGGAGCATGCGCGTAGTGCTTGGTTTTTTATGACTTGTAGATTTTTGCAGTAAGTATATGAGTTCTTTATGACTAATGTTGTGTCCATGGATTATATGCACTCTTACCCTTCCATCATTGCTAGCCTCTTCGATACCGTGCATTGCCCTTTCTCACCTTGAGAGTTGGTGCAAACTTCGCCGGTGCATCCAAACCCCGTGATACGATACACTCTATCACATATAAACCTCATTATATCTTACTCAAAACAGCCATCATACCTACCTATTATGGCATTTCCATAGCCATTCCGAGATATATTGCCATGCAACTTTCCACCGTTCCGTTCATCGTCATGACACACATCATCATTGTAATATTGCCTTGCATGATCATGTAGTTGACATCGTATTTGTGGCAAAGCCACCATGCATAATTTTTCATACATGTCACTCTTGATTCATTGCCCATCCCGGTACACCACCGGAGGCATTCATATAGAGTCATATCTTGTTCTAGTTTTGAGTTGTAATTCATGAGTTGTAAATAAATAGAAGTGCGATGATCATCATTATTAGAGCATTGTCCCAAATAAAAAAAGGCCAAAAAAATGCCAAAGAAAAAAAGGCCCAAATAGAAAAAAAATAAAAAAAAATAAAAAAGGGGGCAATGTTACTATCCTTTTCCACACTTGTGCTTCAAAGTAGCACCATGTTCTTCATATAGAAAGTCCTTTATGTTGTCACTTTCATATACTAGTGGGAATTTTTCATTATAGAACTTGGCTTGTATATTCCTACGATGGGCTTCCTCAAATGCCCTAGGTCTTCGTGAGCAAGAAAGTTGGATGCACACCCACTTAGTTTCTTTTGTTGAGCTTTCATACATTTATAGCTCTAGTGCATCTGTTGCATGGCAATCCCTACTCCTCATGTTGACATCAATTGATGGGCATCTCCATAGCCCATTGATTATCCTCGTCAATATGAGACTTTCTCCTTTTTTTTGTCTTCTCCACACAACCTACATCATAATATTCTATTCCACCCATAGTGCTATATCCATGGCTCACGCTCATGTATTGCGTGGAACTTGAAAAGTTTGAGATTATTTAAGTACGAAACAATTGCTTGGCTTGTCATCGGGGGTGTGCAAGATGAGAGCATTTTTGTGTGACGAAAATGAAGCATGACCAAACTATATGATTTTGTAGGGATGAACTTTCTTTAGCCATGTTATTTTGAGAAGACATGATTGCTTAGTTAGTATGCTTGAAGTATTACTATTTCTTATGTCAATATGAACTTTTATTTTGAATCATTTGTATCTGAACATTCATGCCACAATAAAGAAAATTGCATTGAGAATTATGCTAGGTAGCATTCCACATCAAAAATTCTGTTTTTATCATTTACCTACTCGAGGACGAGCAGGAATTAAGCTTGGGGATGCTTGATACGTCTCCAACGTATCTATAACTTTTTATTGCTCCATGCTATTATATTAAGCGTTTTGGATGTTTATGGGCTTTACTTTACACTTTTATATCATTTTTGGGACTAACCTACTAACCGGAGGCCCAGCCCGAATTGATGTTTTTTTTGCCTATTTCAGTGTTTCGAAGAAAAGGAATATCAAACGTAGTCCAAACGGAATGAAACCTTCAGGAGCGATCTTTTTGGAACAAACGTGATCCAGGGGACTTGGAGTGGACATCAAGCAACAGAGGAGGCGGCCACGAGGGTGCCCGGCGCGCCCCCCACCCTCGTGGGCCCCTCGAGCATTCACCGACCTACTTCTTCCTCCTATATATACCCACGTACCCTGAAACCATCGAGGAACACCACGAAAAACTATTTCTACCGCCGTAACCTTCTGTATTTGCGAGATCCCATCTTGAAGCCTTCGTCGGTGCTCCGCCGGAGGGGGAATTGACCATGGAGGGCCTCTACATCATCTCCAAGGCCCTTCCGATGAGTTGTGAGTTGTTTACCACAGACCTTCAGGTCCATAGTTATTAGCTAGATGGCTTCTTCTCTCTCTTTAAATCTCAATACAAAGTTCTCCTCGATCGTCTTGGAGATCTATCCGATGTAACTCTTTTTGCGGTGTGTTTGTCGAGATCCGATGAATTGTGGGTTTATGATCAAGTTTATCTATGAGAAATATTTGAATCTCTTCTGAATTCTTTAATGTGTGATTAAGTTATCTTTGCAAGTCTCTTCGAATTATCAGTTTGGTTTGGCCTACTAGATTGATCTTTCTTGCAATGGAAGAAGTGCTTAGCTTTGGGTTCAATCTTGCGGTGTCCTTCCCAGTGACAGCAGGGGCAGCAAGGCACGTATTGTTTTGTTGCCATCGAGGATAAAAAGATGGGGTTTATATCATATTGCATGAGTTTATCCCTCTACATCATGTCATCTTTCTTAATGCATTACTCTGTTCTTTATGAACTTAATACTATAGATCCATGCTGGATAGCGGTTGATGTGTGGAGTAATAGTAGTAGATGCAGGCAGGAGTTGGTCTACTTGTCACGGACGTGATGCCTATATACATGATCATGCATAGATAATCTCATAATTATGCGCTTTTCTATCAATTGCTCGACAGTAATTTGTTCACCCACCGTAATACTTATGCTATCTTGAGAAAAGCCACTAGTGAAACCTATGGCCCGCGGGTCCATCTTTTATCAAATAAGTTTATCATCTACTTTTATTTGCATCTTTTTACTTTTCAATCTATATCATAAAAATACCAAAAATATTTATCTTATCATAATATCTCTATCAGATCTCACTTTCGCAAGTGGCCGTGAAGGGATTGACAACCCCTTTATTGCGTTGGTTGCGAGGTTCTTGTTTGTTTGTGTAGGCGCATGGGACTTTTGAGGAGCCTCCTACTGGATTGATACTTTGGTTCTCAAAAACTGAGGGAAATAGTTACGCTACTTTGCTGCATCACCCTTTTCTCTTCAAGGAAAACCAATGCAAGCTCAAAACGTAGCACCTGCACATTTGGTTCTCTCAGATACTCTGCTCCAAATACTTGCACCGTGGCGCGGCCAACTTGACTGTAGTCTTCAGGCTTGTCCAGACCATCTCACCAACGACATATGCGGCATTACCAAGTACAAGCATCCTTAGAGCAGCCGTTTATTTCTACTTAGCAAAGAAAGAAAGTTAGCCGCAACAATCCTTGTGAGCTTGAAGTAGTCATCGTGTGCATCCACTCCCTCCACAAAGTGCAAAAACAATGGTTTCTGCATGCAAAAACGGCGATGAAACCATGGATCATCTAGAACAGTCGAGTCCAGAGCAAAGTAGTCCTTGTGCAGTAGCCATGCTCTGGAGACCCTATCCCGATTGATCACTCTTCTCCCTTTGATTGAGCCCCTTGAAGTTCAGAATATGCTCCACCTGCCGGTCCATTTCCTCTTGCATGATCACTCTTCTCCCTTTGATTGAGCCCTTAAAGTTCAGAATATGCTCCACCTGCCGGTCCATTTCCTCTTGCTGATCACTCTTCTTCCTTTGATTGAGCCCTTGAAGTTCAGAATATGCTCCACCTGCCGGTCCATTTCTTCTTGCATGCTCATGAGCATGATCATGTCCACTTCTTGGTCCGAATCCATGAAGAACTCATCTTCAACCATTTTATCAAGATCCGTCGGTCCATACTCCTTGTTCGACCAAGCATCAGAATCCATCGCTTTCCCTACGAATAAATCACCAAAAACTGGGTCGGACAATGTGTCGAACACATAGAGGGGTAGCCCGATAGTTGCTGGACATACTGCAGTGGCCTCCGGGCCGGTGATGATGTCCGTGGTGGCGAGCACGAGAGAGAGTACTATTGTGTTGGTGTTGGCGGCGCTGAGGCTCGGAATGGCTGTGAAGCAAGGGTGCCGGTGAAGTTGCGAGATGTCCGGCGCGGAGAAGAAAGAAGAGAGGAGAGAGCAAATGGATCTGGTAGGTCGAGGGGTGGATTTGGTGCAATCTATGATGGGGTAGGCCTGTCGAATCCGACGTGGTCAATGTGCCCGAGCATCCCCATATCCGCCGTACATTCTGGGCTAGATACGAGGGGTGTCAGTCAGCCCGAGTGTTTGACGCCCATGAGTCGTCCGTCAGTGTCGAGTTTTTTGGCCGGCCAGTGACCGGGCCTTAGAGCATCTACATGCGGACTTGGCAAATCCAACCCCTCAAACGCCCACGCCTCAAAAATTCATTCCACATCCGGATACCTCAAATTAGAAATCTCAAATCCATATTATTACATGCAACATGAAATCTAATCTAAACGGAGCTCCCCCTGCCGCTCCCCACTCACCCGGCTCCGCCTTGGCCATGTCTGGCGGCCAACTGCGCTCCTCAGAACGTTGGTCCTGTCACCGGAAAGGTAGAGTAGAGCATGGGACATGAGTCGGCTCATGGGACTCAATGCGTCGCCGTCTCCCATGCCCTACTCTTCCTCGTCAGAGCCCGGAACCCGTTGGGTGCCGGTGGACTTTAGATCGATGATGGATCCGTCCGGGGACGAGCCGCCGACGTCCACCACGATGCGGTTGAGTCGCCCGGGTTGATGCCCCATACGGCGCGCCAGAGAATGCGACTCCGCCTCGTCGACGTCCGCTGCTGTGAGAGCTGCCAACACCTCCCGCACCCGGTGCCTTGCACAGCGGGCACGCCGTGCCATGGCCTCGTGGGACGATGGTGCGTCCCGAATATCGGCGCGCCAATGGAGGGGTTGCGCGTCCGCCCGCGCAATCGGACACCAGATGGATCGCACGGCATCCGACGAGGCAGCTACGGCTGGCCTAGCGCCGGATCCATGCACCACTTGGGCGGACACAATGGATTTCCGACGGATGGAGTCCGAGCGCAGCCGTGCACGTGCCTCCTCCCGGGCGCGGCGGAGCACAAGCCGGACGATCATCTCCTCCTCGGGACTGCGTGGGATGAGTTCGGGGTCGACAGATCTGGAGGTAAAGGACTCGGATCCGCTGCCCGCTATGCCGGAGACGGCCGGAAGGAGCCGGGGACGAGTTTGGGTGGCGGAGGGGAGTGGAGGGGAGGTAAGTGAAATGGTTAGGGTTTGGTCCGACGAGCAGATGGGGAGGAATTTATCTGAGGTCAGGTGGGCCAACGTGGGTCGGGTCCGACGTGGCGAGCGTGCCCGGGCGCCTCATATCCGGCCTATATTTGAGCTGGATATGATGATGCCGGTTAGCCCGGGTGTTAGATGGCCGTTTGAGGGATCCGTACGGGCCAAAAAATCGTGACTGAATAGTGATCGGATGGCCCGCCCGGACATATGAAACGGGTTTACGTCCGGTCGTTGGGTGTGGAATGCCGGGAGCAAGGCGGTGTGTGTGAGCATGTAGCCATGGACCATGCGTGGCGTGGCTCGCCCACCGGACGGCTGAAGGCACGGGCCAGGGCTACTATAGCTTCACCCTGTCTCGGGGACAAACAGCCTTCATTTCCCTCCCCCGGACGTACTCATAGCATAATTAGTACGGGTACTATTCACTGCTGGCTTCGAACTCGGCGCCCCGGCGTCACCATCCGCCCCGCTCCGTGCCCGGCCCCGAACACCCAACACCGCGCGCACCCACCAGCAACACCAGGTGGAGCCTTATCCGCAACGGCCGGCTCCCGACGTACTCCACCGGGTGGCCTCCGCGGTCCGTCCGGCGCTCGGGCGCGTAGCGGCCAGGAGCGGGATGGATCGATGGATGGTCCTCGAGCGCGGGGGCACACGCGGCGGTGCGGCGCCCGTGGGTTCTCACTGCAGCATGCACGGCATGGCCATGGCCCTGCCCCTCCCCGCGAATTGAAAGAGCCTCTGCACGCTTGGCTCCCGCGCTGTCTCGTCTCCACCCGACGGCAGAAATCACATATTTGACCTGAGGACGAAATCAAATCACAAACTGACCTGGTCACGAAATTTTTTCACTCTGCTGATCCTTTGATGTGGCGCTCGACAGCTGGGCGCCGCACCCTACTGTGCAGCGTTCATCACTTAGCCGTCACACCTCCTGTCAGCGTGGCAGCCCTGGTCCAGTTTCGGCCCCACAGACAGCACTGCAGCGTCTAAGGGATAGGCGCCACACATGTAATGTGCAGCGCCTAGCTCTTGGGCGCTGCACAGTCTGTGTTTCACTTGGGCTGGCCCCACCCTCTCTCCCCTCCCACCCCCACCCCACACACCCCCACCCCACCCAAACCCTTAGGCTTGCGGCCATCCTCTCTTCCCCTCTCCCCCCTCTCAAATGCTTCTCAAATCTTGCAAATCCGGAGTATTTGACCGTGGATTTCGAAGCCAACCCCTCCCTTAAGGTAATCTCCTCCGATCCCCTCGTTTTCATCCATAGGAATTGTCACATTTTCTCAAATCTTGCTAGTTTGGGGGAAACCCTAGTTTTGACTTGGATTTGCAAATTTGTGTTTCTTTGCTAATTTGGTATGGTTAGGCTTTCATAGTATGCTAGGGTTAGGGTTATGTGTGTTTGATGTTGGTGTTAGGGTTATGTTGCTCTTAGGGTTGTGTTCATTGTTAAGTGGGGGTTAGGGTTGACCAATAATTCTCGGTTTTGTAGGCATGGCTTCATCCGGTTCCATGACGAGGCCACCGTGTGCTAATCAAGAAGACATGCCGAACAAGTGGGGGGACGCATCTTTGGACAAGGTGAAGGAGAAAGATGTCAACATCCCGCCATGTTGGTGTGGAGATGTTTGCAAGGTGAAGGTGTCCACCGACCGAAAGAAAGCATGGACGGAAGGGCGGAGATATTTTGTGTGCCCGAACTATGCTTATGATCGTGCACTTCCAACTAACGCCTATGACCAACCACCGGTAAGCTCGAGAAGTACTTCACCGCCTGCTCTATGCAACACTAAGCTCGAGAAAATGTTACTCTCAAATGTGTGTCAACACTAATAACAAATTTTTATGCAGTCACCGCCTCCTCTATGCAAGTACTTCACGTGGATAGATCTTGAAGTGCCAGAAGATGTGAAAAAGGACCAATACGCAGATTGTCTTAGGCGGCAACGGCGGTTCGAAGAATCGTTTTGAAGAGGCTTGGAGGAAGAGCATTGTCAGAAGGAGAGGGTGGAGCGGAAGAAACGAGAGGAGGAGAGGGCACGCCAAGCGAAACTTGCTCGTGAGGAGGAGAGGGCAAGAAAGCTTGCAAAGGCTCGCGAGGCGCAAGAGGAGGACTCGACACGTGACAAGAAGGGGAAATGGCCTCGCTCTACTCAGTAGGGACTTCGCTTTGGTGCACTCGTCGTCAACTATCTTCTAGGGCAAGCTGCCATTTGTCATTTGTAATGAATGTGTCGTGAACCGTGTCGTACTAATGTTTGAATTATCTTAAGTTATGAACTCGTCGGCATAAAATTTGTGTTTGTTCAAATTGCTGTGATGTTGCAGTCATTGTAAGTATTATGGATGTGATGCAAGCCATGGGAGTAGTGCGGCGCCTAAGGGTAGGGCGCTGCATTGTACAGTGCAGCGCCTAACGGTTGGGCGCCACACAGTACAGTGCAGCGCCTAACTGTTGGGCGCTGCAGTGCTGCTATAAGCAAAACTGCAGAAACAGATGCCATTTTGGCCTCCTGCAGCAGCACTCACATAACTAGAACATCAATAAAAGTACTATAAACTGGACATGCTAAGCAAAGAGAACTAATAACTTGAACATCATATCATTTAAGACAATTCAACATTACTTCAAGTTTGCAAACACAAATACCATAACATAACCTCACAAGTTCATCAACCTCACAAGTTCACAAGTTCATCATATAACATAACCCCACAAGTTCATCAACCTAACACAAAGCACTAATGCCTTCCGCGTGTGTTCCTGGTGCCACGCCTGCAGGCAATCTTCTTCTTCTTAGGAGCACGAGGCTCCTCTTCGTGCACTTCCTCCTCCGTCTGCGGCTCCGCCTCCGCCTCCTCCTCCTCATCATCATCCAAGCTAGCCATCTGCGAGGTCCCTACGACCACCTTTGGGTTGCCTCTGTTGTCATAGTCGTTGGGCGTGTACCGGCGTCTGGGCTGCCTAGGCTTGAACACATATGCGGACCAAGCTTGAGCGTCTGCCAAAGTCATGTCATCATCAAGCTCATGGCCCTATCACACAACAAAACAATATGGTGAAGGCCGGTGTCGTAATCAAGTGAGAATCACATCTAAAGGATTAGTCATACCTCTTGGGTGATCCCACCCTCATCATCCATATAAGCATATGAGGAACTCACATCGTCCCCCTCATGGTGAGATGCGGGGTCTGATGGTGTACCAGACCTAGAGGCAGATGGTTCATCATATTCAGGATCACGGCAACCGAGAAGGTTCGATAACCGCCTTAACTTCTTAGCCTGACGCTGTAACATGAACAAGTGTGTAAGATATCAAACTTCGCAACATAGACTGGCTCTCATAGTGAATGCGATATGTACCTTGAGGAATGCTCGTAGTGAACCATCATCATTGCCAGTTCCAACCGGTGTCTTCTCCAGAATAGACTGGCTCTCATCGGCTGCTTTCTTGATCTCGGTGCGCTACGGATGAGAAAGAATGAATGCGTTAGCCATTCAAACATGTGTAATACGGTCCACGGGAAAGTAAAGAAGGGAACACTTTACCACATAGTTAATCACCGGAACAGCAGGGACTCCGTGCCCTTTCTTGACATCTCTGTTGTACTTCCCCTTTGCTAGATCCTCAAAGTTTACGGGTTCTTCAAGAATATCCTCATTATATGCCGGTGGGCATATCTCAACTCGAGTAGTTCCAATAAACCATCGTATGTAGTTATCAAAAGCTTGTTGGCTGTGCTCACGAAGCGGGGCGCGTGCAGTGCTACGAGCTTGCTCCACAGAAAGCTGGAAGCGGGTGACATATGGAGCATGATGCTTGCCCCAGTCCTTTATCTTCCGCTGCCTTCTCCTGTCCAACCTACGTGGTATAAAACCAAGCATTAGCAGAATCAAAAGGAGTCCCGATGCTTAGACAATACGCAGACATGCTCTCTTACCTATGAAGTGCTTTGTCCGTGTCCACCCAGTCCGGCGGGTGAGGCTGGAACAGACCAAACTAACGATACACGCGATGCGGCAAATGAAACTCAACCGCCCAGTTGCATATCAATGGGCACCACATAAGCCAGAGATCCTTATCCCGCAAGCACATCGGGTTGAGGCGGAACTCCTGGGTGTACCCCAAGCTCTCACCCGCGCCATATGGCTGCCATTCCACCTATGAAACAGGGCAACAATGCAAATTTGATGACTATTTTTCAAGCAAGCATGAGAAAGGACTGAAGTAATAACCTCCTTACCTGCTCAGGCGTAATCGTGTCCAACTCGGCAATGTACTTTTGGTACATGAGATTGACATCGTTCGTCATCTTGGAAACGATATCCCACTTGTAAGCCCACGTGGGGCGCCGTAATTCGTCATGTTCATCTGCATACCAAGGATCAAATCCGACGCTCTTCGGGCGTCCAACAGGCAGACGCTCCCAGCTCCATACAGAAAGTAGAAGCAGATTACCACCAATGTATGCACTATCTGTGATCCTGCAACACGCATCGTCCAGCTACATATGAAAGAAAAACAATGTTAACTTGACAGCAAGCTTGCATTGCTAATGAAGAAATGAGTTGATCACAAAACAGACCAACTACCTGCCGGTACAAGTAGGCAAGAGTCGCTGAACCCCATCTCCATTTGCTATCAAAGACGGTCAATGCCTTCAGCCACATCCATGGAGCGTTCTTGCCAGTGGAGTCAGGAAACAAAGTCCTAGACACAACGTACCACATATACACACGAGCATGTGTCTGGATCACATCATCAGTGGCATCCGGAGGGCACGTCGCAAAGTTATTTTGAATCCACGTGAAAGCAGCTCCGGCTGCTTTCCTTTCCCTCTCCTTCTTCTCTTCTCCCTCCTCTACATCAGCCTCAGCCTCGGTAGGAGCCATACCGATAAGAGCAATCATCTGCTCGCGCCACCCATCAGAATCGGTGCTCATACAGAGAGGCCTCCCGTCGATAGCAAGACTGGTGATCAACGAGACATCCTCGAGCGTCACGGTCATCTTCCCAGTTCGAAGATGGAAACTGTGCGTCTCCGGCCTCCATCGATCAACAAGAGCGGACACCAGTGGAGCGTTCAGATTCGGCGTGGACCGGCTGACCAACAGAATCCACGGGAGTAGTCCTGCCTGCTTGATGTACGGTGTGTACCGCTCGTCGTAAGGCATGGCAGGACCAGAGACCCCGTGATACCGAATCTTCAGAGGTTCAAGCTTCTACAAAAAACAAGTACTGATAAATCTTAGGGCATGTAAATTTCAACTAAATGCAAATTTGCAAAAGATTTAGATTACTCATTATTACCTTATCCTTTTCGCGCATCATGTAGGACCGGTGTTGCACGTCGTAGACATCGTCCAGAAGCCAAACCATCCTTATAATTTCAAACAATAAACATACATGAGTTCATCTTCATCTCAAATATACACTAAACATATAACATGTGTTCAACTAAAAGAATCTCAACATCTCCTTCTCACACAATGAATATGTCATATGTGTTCAAATAAACTAAACATCTAATATTTCAAATAAACTAAACATCAAATAAACTAAACATCTAATATTTCAAATAAACTAAACATCTAATATTTCAAATAAACTAAACATCTAATATTTCAAATGAACTCAACATCTAATATATATCTAAACAAACATCTCATATATGTCTACAAAAATCAACATCTCATAGTTATCTATAAAAATAGGCATCTCATATATATCTAAAAAAACTAAACAATCTAGGGTTTCACTAACAAATAAATAACACTACGGTACTACCAATATGAATACACATCCTAAATCGAGCAAATCAAACAAATCAAGGGTTCCATCAAATCTTGGACAAATCTCTAAATTGGCAACAAATTTACGGAGCAAAAGAAAGAGAACGGAAGAGTTTACCTAGTAGGATGGATTGGGGATCGAATCCACGGATCAAATCTTCAGATCGGAGAGGGATGAGGGGGGGGGGGGGGGGGGTGATTAGATGGGGGCGCCGCCGCTGCTCTTTGTCCAGAGAGCGGAGAGATGAAGAAACTGCCTGGTCGGGCTGGGGCGGCCGCGCTTAAGTCACTGTGCAACGCCTAAGGTATAGGCGCTGCACGTCACAGTTTGGCGCCTATGCCTTAGGCGCTGCACAGGTGCGTGTGGGGCCGCAACTGGACCAGGGCTGCCACGCTGGCAGGAAGTGTGACGCCTAAGTGATGGGCGCTGCACAGTAGGGTGCGGCGCCCAGCTGTCGGGCGCCACAACAAAGGGTCACCAAAGTGAAATTTTTTCGTAACCAGGTCAGTTTGTGATTTGATTTCGTCCTCAGGTCAAATATGTGATTTCTGCCCCACCCGACACGCCTGCGCTGCGAGCAACCACAACAGTCGAGAATCGCCGGTGAGGCCGGCCGCTAAGCCAGTGCGTGAGCCCACTCTGTCCCTGCTACTGCTAGTAGTAGATCCGAGATTAGATTAGGTTCCGCGTCGAAACTCCAAACTTGCTCTCCGGCCTTTTTCTCGCGTTGAAACTTCAAAGCTTGCTCCATCCGTGTATGGGATGGGCGTCCAGCGTCAATACAGAAGGAGATTTCACAAGGAAGAGCAGGGCAGGCTCCGATGCCGATGCGAGTGCCTTTGGCTGAATCGTACCCGTCGTACGTACAGATCATCAGGGCCCCGATAAATGTGAAGGCGGGCCAAACGCATCGTCAGCCTCTGATGCCAACGAATTCACTACTATTTTTATTTTTTTTACAAGAAAATTTTCAATCTATTCATCTTCAATCATGGTAGTACAAAAAATATCAGAAATAATAGAAATTACATCCAGATCCGTAGACCCCTAACGACGACTACCAGCACGGAAGCGAGCCGAAGGTGCGCCGCCATCATCGCCCCTCCATCGCCGGAGTCGGGCACAACTTGTTGTAGTAGATAGTCGGGAAGTCGTCGTGCTCCACACGCCCACCAATGGTGCTAGACGCACCGCCGAAACGGGGACTAGGTAGGGAGACCTTTATTTCATCTTCAGGGAGCCGCCGCCGTCTCATCTTCTTGAATAGGACACAAACCCTAACAAAACTGAAAGAAACGACTAAAAACGAAGCCCCCCGCCGGCCCTTGCCAAGATCCACCACGCCCCCATGGCCCTAGGGCCACCGGAGAGGAGGTGGACCTGCGGCGGCGCCGACGGGAAACAGAAACCCTAGGTTTCTTTGTGAAGGAGAATGAGACGCCGGCTAGAAATTATTTGATGAATGACACCCAACTTACGTATGGCGTCGCGCGTGAGATGACCCAAAAGAGCGTGATCGTCTCAACAATAATAAACATAATAAAATGGATGTGGCTAGGTCTCAGTCGACTGAGATTTAACCAAATCTCAATCAAGTGACGTAACATACTAGAGAAAAAGAAAAATTGAATTTTTTTGCACGGATTTCAATATAAGATCTGACGGATATAGCATCGACTGAGACTGAACGAAGTCTCAGTCGACTAGCAAGACTATAATAAAATATTGTCCAACTATTAGGGAGGGCTGGACCATATTCGAGAAGCTTCAAGATTGAGCAACACGAGGTTTTCAGTATTTAGGACATCTAATCACGTAGCTATCTCAAATTCGACTGAGACTGTCCAACTGTTAGGGAGGGCTGGACCATATTCGAGAAGCTTCAAGATTGAGCAACACGAGGTTTTCAGTATTTAGGACATCTAATCACGTAGCTATCTCGAATTCTCGATCATCTAGTGGAGGACAATTAATTTATGTATTTATTTATTTTAACAAGCACCATAGGAACTGACTATGAAAAATAAATACATTATCAGACATTAAGAACCGCTCTTGTCAAAACATGTTTGTCATGATAAATGAGTGGGTTAGTTACCAGGTGCTCAGAGGATTAATCTGTGGGCCAGGCAGAGCATCTTCAACAGCTGTCCTAAAATAACATATGTGGGCTAGGTGAGAGCATCTCCAACAGTTGTCCTGAAATAGGGCATTGAAAAACAGTTTTAGGGCACTAAAAAGTAAGATTTAGGGTATCAATTTTTCTTCTTCTCCAAGTGCTACCTTAAAATAGGGCGCCACTGCTCCAATAGCTACCTTGAAACAAAACGTCCAAACTAAAACTTGATCACTGCAAATTCGATGCAAACATCAAGCATTCAAAGTTTTGAAGACGAAACTTAACATAATTTGTGTATAAATTTGCAAACTTAAACTACGGACAACTGCTCTTGGTCACTAAGATTGTTACTGTCAATGTTGTCCTCCTCGTCGCCATCAAGATCATTGGGCTTAACCTCATCGTCCTACTCAACCTTATCCACCCTTGATAAGGAGGCAACTTCGTCCTCCTTCACCACCTTGTTGCGATGCGCCCAGAACTCGTACTCCGCCAACATTAGATGTGGATTTCCCGCGGCGAACCTTGCCATAGCCACCTCATCGTGCCATGGGTGTTGACCTGGTCGAGGACGATACAGGTTTCCCTCTTCCCCTTGCAAGACACGATGTTCGCTTCGGGACCGATGAACTCCGCCACCTCCCAAGATTTAGTCTTTGGAAAGTTCATCTCGCATGTCAGCATGTCGAGCCTCCAACACACGATGTAGAATGTGTGTGCGGCGAGCTCCGCCGTGTCGAACATCTCTAGCCAATGCCACTCCTCGTCGCACGTCAGCTCGGCGGCGTAGCGTCTGGATTGCCGCAACCGAAAGCCGCGGAAATCCTTCTTGCTCCTCGGGTCTCTGCGCCTGCACGGCGGCATAGTCGGCTCGGCGGCAGCTGATTCGCGCGAGGTGGTGGGGCAGAGGATGGATCCGGTGGCGGGAGGTGCAATGGTGGCGGATTCAACCGTATTTGGTAGCTGCTGATGCGTGGGAAGGCACGTGGCTGCGGCGCTAGCTGCCTTGGCCGAAAGCGGACGGATACATTGGCGCCGCCGACGCTGGAGGGGAACCTGCTGTGAGTGGGCTACGCGCGAAATGTTCCGGATGACTGTTGGATTGCGCACAACTACGGTTTCGATTTTGCGGCAGCCACACGCATGATGTATTTTTGCAGCGCAGGTGGCTGCTTTTTTAGGCTACCACAAAATAGGACCACATAAATTTGAAGATAGGGCAACCGTTGGACCCACGATTTTGGATCAAAATGACATAAAAAGCGGAGGGTTTAGGCAGTTGATGTAAAATAAGGCAGCCGTTGGAGATGCACTCTTTGGTGGTAACATTGTGTCTCCATCTTTGAGTTGATGGATTAACCGCATGGATTGAGTCCATACGCTGTGCATCATCATCATCCTTAACTTATATTTGCCACTCAAAAGTAATCGTGCGTATGCTATGCATCTTCACAGTGACTCAATAATTTAGCTAGCATGATTTGTCCTAGAAACTTTTACCTACTGTGCAACAACACACTTAGTCAAACCTCCATAGCCTTTCTCATGGCATCTTAATTAGTAGCATGGAGTAATGAATTGTTGTGGTACGTTTTGTTCATAACCTAACTTGCGGGCTTATGGTTGATAGGTTTTAATATAGCCTAGCTTGTGGTTTTACTCCTACCACTAGCTCATGTGTGTGGTTGCCCATACCACCAGATCATGTGATGTTTGCTTGTCTCATTTCCATTTCCTTTAGGTTCTTGACTTTTGTTAGCATTAGACACCAGTGCATAGTACCCATTGATCCTATCATCCTAATCCACCTAACCTAGGTTTTGTTATTGGGCCTACACTACAGCAGGAAGCAAAACCACTGGAGATGAGAGGTACAACACCTGGTGTTAGTCACTGCGGTATATATGGGGCCCTTGTCCTTTCTGCTCCCACTAGAAAATCTTTCATGTTATGACCAGACCAGAAGCAAGTTGTGCATGCCATCTCTTTTTCTTCTAGATAGAAAATTGTTGGGGTCTTAAACTCTTAATCTTGATCTGCTGAGTTCTTAACATTCCTCACAGTTTTAACACCATCTATGACTTTACCCGACAGAATTGCATAATAAAACTCTGACCTGTCCACATTAAGTTAATGGAGGCAGTAATTACAAGTTGTCCCCAGTACGATGGTACTAGGATTGTTATTCTCTTCTCCAATAAACGCTGGAATCAGTTTTTGTTGTGTGCGTCCCTGTTGGTAACAGGAAGAGATGAGGAAAAGGTACTGATGTGACAAAGTGAAGCATATAATTAACAGAACAGAGCAGCTGGCATCTTGACGAAAGCATATACTCAAAAATATAATCGAGGCAAAGCTTGTGCCTTCGAGAGAAAAAATATACTCAAAATATAATGTCATGGCTGTTGAGGTCTGAGCTCTAGTAATGGCGGACCGAGTCTTCGAGGCGATGATGACTTTACCTGGTGTCTCCTGACTTGTAGCAGCGGCATCGGCAAGAGGGGTGGCAACACGGAAGTTGTACATAGTCTTATCAAGGTCTGGCCTTAAGAGTGCCTGACAATGACCTTATTGAAGGCATTGTTTTGAGAGCGCAGACTTTTTCCAGGATGAAAAATCTGAGATCTATGATCGGGCGACGACGGTGCTTGTGCATAGTTTTCTTCTTGAAAACGTCGCTTTTGAAGAATTTGGACTGCGGGTGCTGCCTTAGCAGTGGTTTGTGTTGTGGCTACATGATTTTGATCGCCGTAGCGGGATCTTTTTTCTTTCTTTTTTATTGTAGGGTTATATGCATCCGTAATGTATGTATGACATTTCTTTGTTGCGGAGGTTGGATGTAACTGGCATCTTCGTGATATTAATATATTCTCTTTGTCGAAAAATAATTAAGGCAAAGCTTATGCCTAAAAAAATATACTAAAAAAATGTTTGTTTTTCAAGTAAAACGAGTTTTTTGCAGCACAAGCACATGGACTTTTCCAATTTAGATATCTCGTGTATTTATATTTCTTCTCGTACTCAAGTAGCTAGTCTCTATGAGTACATTAATGAGTGTATCATAGATTATATAGTGACAACGCTGCTCCATGCTAGCTCTGTCACTGCAATCGATCAACTAAACGTTGCTACACGGACGACATTTCACGCACGATACATAGACGACGCTGTTGCGGAGTACCATCCATGCGTCAGACCAAAGTGCACAAAGCTGTTAGATTAGGCATCGTGCAAGTATCATCCCAGCGTATGTCTTCTATGATGTAGTTTCGTCGATCAACCGCTGCCGACAAGGTGGTTTTCAGCTCTACTTTTTTTTTTTGGTTATATTGGTTGCACCAGTGTTGTTGGTTGCGGAACACATTAAAGGATGTTCTTCAACAGCAACATCTTCTCGGTATACCCAGCATAATGATTTTTTTTTGTAGAGAAAAAAAAAGAATGTGTCCATGGGGGCTTTGGGAGGGAGGGAAATAGGGTCGTTGTGGCACTAAGAGCATCTACAGTCGGACTTGGAAAATCCGACCCTCAAACGCACGTGGACGTCCCAGGCGTGTCCACGGACAGTGACCGGTCACCCCTCAAAAAACGCATTCCACATCCGGATACCTCAAATCTATATTATTACATGCAACGTGTAAGCTAATCTACGCGGAGCTCGTCCGGTTCCGCTCCCCGCTTGCCCGGCTCTGCCCTGGCCACGTTCGGCACCCGGTTGTGCTCCTCAGAGTCTTGGGCCGGTAGCCGGCAAGGTAGGGTAGGGCATGGGACATGAGCTGGCTCACGGGACTCAAGGCCCCGCCGTCTCCCATGCCCTACTCTTCCTCGTCGGAAACCGGAACCCGGACGATGCCGGTGGACGTCAGATCGATGATGGATCCATCCGGGGACGAGCCATCGACGTCAACCACAATGCGGTTGCCGCGCCCGGACTGATGCACCATATGGCGCGCCGGAGAATGCGACTCCGCCTCGCCGACATCCACCGCCGCGAGGGCTGCCACCGCCTCCCGCGCCCGGTGCCTTGCACGGCGGGCACGCCGTGCCATGGCCTCGTCGGACAAGGCCCATGGTGAGTCCCGATGCTCGGCGCGCCACCGGAGGGGTTGCGCATCCGCCAGCGCGTTTAGACGCCAGACGGACCACACGGCCTCTAGCGAGGCAGCTATGGCCGGCCTAGCGCCAGATCCATGCCCCCATTTGGGTGGAAGCAATGGATTCCCGACGGATGGAGTCCGAGCGCAACCGTCCACGGGCCTCCTCCCGGGCGCAGCGCAGCGCAAGCCGGACGTCCATCTACTTCTCGGGGCCGTGCAGGATGAGCTCGGGGTCGACGGATCTAGAGGTGAAGGACTTGGATCTGTTGTCCGTCATGCCGGAGAGGACCGGAAGGAGCCGGAGACGAGCTTTGGTGGCGAAATGGGGGTGAAGTGTCTAGGGTTTGGTCCAGCGAGCGGATGGGGAGGATTTTATGTGGGGTCGGATGGGCCAGCGTCGGCCGAGTCCGACATGGCGGGAGTGCCCGGGCGCCCCCATATCCCTCCCCATATTTGGGCTGGATATGAGGGGTGTCGGTCAGCCCGTGTGTTTGAGGGTCGTTTGAGAGGCCCGTCTGGGTCATAAAATCATGATCGGACAGTGACCGGGCGGCCTGCCCGGGCGTTTGAGACGGGTTTGAGGGGTCCGGTTGTAGATGCTCTACCAGACAGACCAGGGGACAAAGGAGGGCATCGCGCTCGTCCACGAGGACGCAAACCCGATCCAAATTTAAGCCGGAAATGAATCATGTCCGATGAACAAAGGGATACACGTCTGTTTGCCTCGTCGCGTTGGGCTGTAATTTTTTATCTATGTGGAACAAACGGACGCGAGCAGACCAAATGGGTCACCGCCTTGGAGTTAGCCTAAATTAGCCGATTGTGGCTGTAGATGGTCTAAGAGCATCTACAGTCGGGCGTCCCAAACCCGCCTCAAACACTCGGACGGATGGTCCGTGTTGGGGAACGTAGTAATTTCAAAAATATTCCTACATACACGCAAGATCATGGTGATGCATAGCAACGAGAGGAGAGAGTGTTGTTCACGTACCGTCGTAGACCGTAAGCGCAAGCGTTATGACAACACGGTTGATGTAGTCGTACGTCTTCACGATCCGACCGATCCAAGTACCGAACGTACGGCACCTTCGAGTTCAGCACACGTTCAGCTCGATGACGATCCCCGGACTCCGATCCAGCAAAGTGTCGGGGATGAGTTCCGTCAGCACGACGGCGTGGTGATGATGATGATGCTCTACCGGCGCAGGGCTTCGCCTAAACTCCGCGACGATATGACCGAGGTGGAATATGGTGGAGGGGGGCACCGCACACGGCTAAGGAACGATCCGTAGATCAACTTGTGTTGTTGTGCCTAGAGGTGCCCCCCTGCCCCCATATATAAAGGAGCCAGGGGAAGGGGGTCAGCCGGCCAGGAGGGGCGCGCCAGGAGGAGTCCTCCTCCCACCGGGAGTAGGACTCCCCCCTTTCCTTGTTGGAGTAGGAGAGAAGGAAAGAGGGGGAGAGGGGGAAGGAAAAGGGGGCTGCACCCCTTGTCAAATTCGGACCAGAGGGGGGCTGCGCACCTCCTTCCTTTCGGCCTCTCTCCTCTATTCCCGTATGGCCCAATAAGGCCCATATACTCCCCGGCGAATTCCCGTAACTCTCCGGTACTCCGAAAAATACCCGAATCACTCGGAACCTTTCTGAAGTCCGAACATAGTCGTCCAATATATCGATCTTTACGTCTCGACCATTTCGAGACTCCTCGTCATGTCCCCGATCTTACCCGGGACTCCGAACTCCTTCGGTACATCAAAACTCATAAACTCATAATATAACTGTCATCGAAACCTTAAGCGTGCGGACCCTATGGGTTCGAGAACTATGTAGATATGACCTAGAACTATTCTTGGTCAATAACCAATAACGGAACCTGGATGCCCATATTGGCTCCTACATATTCTACGAAGATCTTTATCGGTCAAACCGCATAACAACATACTTTGTTCCCTTTGTCATCGGTATGTTACTTGCCCGAGATTCGATCGTCGGTATCCAATACCTAGTTCAATCTCGTTACCGGCAAGTCTCTTTACTCATTATGTAATGCATTATTCCGTAACCAACTCATTGGCCACATTTCTTGCAAGGCTTATCGTGATGTGCATTACCGAGAGGGCCCAGAGATACCTCTCCGACAATCGGAGTGACAAATCCTAATCTCGAAATACGTCAAACCAACATGTACCTTCGGAGACACCTGTAGTACTCCTTTATAATCACCCAGTTACGTTGTGACGTTTGGTAGCACTCAAAGTGTTCCTCCGGTAAACGGGAGTTGCATAATCTCATAGTTATAGGAACATGTATAAGTCATGAAGAAAGCAATAGCAATATACTAAACGATCAAGTGCTAGGCTAACGGAATGGGTCATGTCAATCACATCATTCTCTTAATGATGTGATCCCGTTAATCAAATGACAACACATGTCTATGGTTAGGAAACATAACCATCTTCGATTAATGAGCTAGTCAAGTAGAGGCATACTAGTGACACTATGTTTGTCTATGTATTCACACATGTATTATGTTTCTGGTTAATACAATTCTAGCATGAATAATAAACATTTATCATGAAATAAGGAAATAAATAATAACTTTATTATTGCCTATATGGCATATTTCCTTCAGTCTCCCACTTGCACTAGAGTCAATAATCTAGTTCACATCGCCATGTGATTTAACATCAATATTCATATCTGTTTATGATTAACACCCATAGTTCACATCGTCATGTGACCAACACCCAAAGGGTTTACTAGAGTCAATAATCTAGTTCACATCGCTTATGTGATTAACACCCAAAGAGTACTAAGGTGTGATCATGTTTTGCTCGTGAGAGAAGCTTAGTCAACGGGTCTGTCACATTCAGAGCCGTATGTATTTTGCAAATATTCTATGTCTACAATGCTCTGCACGGAGCTACTCTAGCTAATTGCTCCCACTTTCAATATGTATCCAGATTGAGATTTAGAGTCATCTGGATCGGTGTAAAAGCTTGCACCGATGTAACTCTTTACTATGGGCTCTTTTATCACCTCCATAATGGAGAAATATTTCCTTAGTCCTCACTAAGGATATTCTTGACCAATGTCCAGTGATCTACTCCTAGATCACTATTGTACTCCCTTGCCAAATTCAGAGCAAGGTATACAATAGGTCTGGTACATAGCATAGCATACTTTATAGAACCTATGCTGAGGCATAGGGAATGACTTTCATTCTCTTTCTATTTTCTGCTGTGGTCGGGATTTGAGTCTTACTCAATTTCATACCTTTGCAACACAGGCAAGAACTCTCTCTTTGACTGTTCCATTTTGAACTACTTCAAAATCTTGTCAAGGTATGTACTCATTGAAAATCTTATCAAGCGTCTTGATCTATCTCAATAGATCTTGATGCTCAATATGTAAGTAGCTTTGCCGAGGTTTTTCTTTGAAAAATCTCCTTTCAAACACTTCTTTATGCTTTGCAGAATAATTCTACATTATTTTCGATCAACAATATGTCATTCACATGTACTTATCAGAAATGTTGTAGTGCTCCCACTCACTTTCTTGTAAATACAGGCTTCACCGTAAGTCTGTACAAAAACTATATGCTTTGATCAACTTATCAAAGCGTATATTCCAACTCTGAGATGCTTGCACCAGTCCATTGATGGATCGCTGGAGCTTGCACATTTTGTTATCACCTTTCAGATCGACAAAAACTTCTGGTTGTATCATATACAACTCTCATTTAAGAAAACCATTAAGGAATGCAGTTTTGACATCCTTTTGCCAGATTTCATAAAATGTGGCAATTGCTAACATGATTCAGACAGACTTAAGCATCGATACAAGTGAAAAAATCTCATCGTATTCAACACCTTGAACTTGTTGAAAACATTTCGCAACAAGTCGAGCTTAGTAGATAGTAACACTACTATCAGTGTCCGTCTTCCTCTTGAAGATCCATTTATTTAACATGGCTTGCTGATCATCGAGCAAGTCAGTCAAAGTCCATATTTTGTTCTCATACATGGATCATATCTCAGATTTTATGGCCTCAAGCCATTTCGTGGAATCTGGGCTCATCATCGCTTCCTCATAGTTCGCAGGTTCATCATGGTCTAGTAACATGACTTCCAGAACATGATTACTGCACCACTCTGGTGTGGATCTTACTCTGGAAGACCTACGAGGTTTGGTAGTAACTTGATCTAAAGTTTCATGATCATCATCATTAACTTCTTCACTAATTTGTGTAGGAATCACTGGAACTGATTTCTGTGATAAACTACTTTCCAACAAGGGAGTAGATATAGTTACCTCATCAAGTTCTACTTTCCTCCCACTCAATTCTTTCGAGAGAAACTCCTTCTCTAGAAAGGATCCATTCTTAGCAACAAATGTTTTGCCTTTGGATCTGTGATAGAAGGAGTACCCAACAGTTTCCTTTGGGTATTCTATGAAGACGCACTTCTCCGATTTGGGTTCAAGCTTATCAGGTTGAAAACCTTTTTCATATAAGCATCGCAACTCCAAACTTTAAGAAACGACAACTTAGGTTTACTGCTAAACCATAGTTCATACGGTGTTGTCTCAACGGATTTAGATGGTGTCCTTTTTAACGTGAATGCAGCTGTCTCTAATGCATAACCCCAAAACAATAGTGGTAAATCAGTAAGAGACATCATAGATCGCACCATATCCAATAAAGTGCGGTTACGACGTTCGAACACACCATAACATTGTGGTGTTCCAGGTGGCGTGAGCTGTGAAACTATTCCACATTGTTTTAGTTGAAGACCAAACTCGTAACTCAAATATTTGTCTCCGCTATCAGATCGCAGAAACTTTATTTTCTTGTTACGATGATTTTTCCACTTCACTCTGAAATTCTTTGAACCTTTCAACTATTTCAGACTTATGTTTCATCAAGTAGATATACCCATATCTGCTCAGATCATCTTGTGAAGGTCAGAAAATAATGATACTTGCCACGAGCATCAACACTCATTGGATCGCATACATCGGTATGTATTATTTCCAATAAGTCAGTAGCTTGTTCCATTGTTCCGGAGAATGGAGTTTTAGTCATCTTGCCCAAAAGGCATGGTTCGCAAGCATCAAATGATTCATAACCAAGTGATTCTGAAAATCCATCTTTATGGAGTTTCCTCATGCGCTTTACACCGATATGACCCAAACGGCAGTGCCACAAATAGGTTGCACTATCATTATTAACTTTGCATCTTTTGGCATCAATATTATGAATATGTGTATCACTATGATCAAGATCCAACAAACTATTTTCATTGGGTGTATAACCATTGAAGGTCTTATTCATGTAAACAGAATAACAATTATTCTTTAACTTTAAATGAATAACTGTATCGCAATAAACATGATCAAATCATATTCATGCTCAACGCAAATGCTAAATAACATTTATTTAGGTTTAACACTAATCCCGAAAGTATAGGAAGTGTGTGATGATGATCATATCAATCTTGGAACTATTTCCAACACTCATCGTCACTTCCCCTCAACTAGTCTCTGTTTATTCTGTAACTCCTGTTTTGAGTTACTAATCTTAGTAACCAAACAAGTATCAAATACTCAGGGGCTACTATAAACACTAGTAAGGCACACATCAATAACCTGTATATCAAATATACCCTTGTTCACTTTGCCATCCTTCTTATCCACCAAATATTTGGAGTAGTTCCACTTCCAGTGACCATTTCCTTTGCAGTAGAAGCACTCAGTTTCAGGCTTAGGTCTAGCTTTGGGCTTCTTCACGGGAGTGACAACTTGTTTGCCATTCTTCTTGAAGTTTCCCTTTCTTTCCCTTTGGCCTTTTCTTGAAACTAGTGATCTTGTCAATCATCAACACTTGATGCTCTTTCTTGACTTCTACCTTCGTCGATTTCAACATCACGAAGAGCTTGGGAATCACTTTCGTCATCCCTTGCATATTATAGTTCATCACGAAGTTCTACTAACTTGGTGATGGTGACTAGAGAATTCTGTCAATCACTATTTTATCTGGAAGATTAACTCACACTTGATTCAAGTGATTGAAGTACCCAAACAATCTGAGCACATGCTTACTAGTTGAGCGATTCTCTTCCATCTTTTAGCTATAGAACTTGTTGGAGACTTCATATCTCTCAACTCGGGTATTTGCTTGAAATATTAACTTCAATTCCTGGAACATCTCATATGGTCCATGACGTTCAAAACATCTTTGAAGTCCCGATTCTAAGCCGTTAAGCATGGTGCACTAAACTATCAAGTAGTCATCATATTGAGCTAGCCAAACGTTCATAACGTATGCGTCTGCTCCTGCAATAGGTCTGTCACCTAGCGGTGCATTAAGGACATAATTCTTCTGTGCAGCAATGAGGATAAACCTCAAATCACGGATCCAATCCGCATCATTGCTACTAACATCTTTCAACACAATTTTCTCTAGGAACATAGAAAAATAAACATATGAAAGCAACAACGCAAGCTAGTGATCTACAACATAATTTGCAAAATACTACCAGGACTAAGTTCATGATAAATTAAAGTTCAATTAATCATATTACTTAAGAACTCCCACTTAGAAAGACATCCCTCTAATCCTCTAAGTGATTACGTGATCCATATCAACTACACCATGTCCGATCATCACGTGAGATGGAGTAGTTTCAACGGTGAACATCAATATGTTGATCATATCTACTATATGATTCACGCTCGACCTTTCGGTCTCCGTGTTCCGAGGCCATATCTGTATATGCTAGGCTCGTCAAGTTTAACCTGAGTATTCCGCGTGTGCAACTGTTTTGCACCCGTTGTATTTGAACGTAGAGCCTATCACACCCGATCATCACGTGGTGTCTCAGCACGAAGAACTTTCGCAACGGTGCATACTCAGGGAGAACACTTCTTGATAATTATTGAGAGATCATCTTATAATGCTACCGTCAGACAAAACAGAATAAGATGTATAACAGATAAACATCATATGCAATCAAAATATGTGACATGATATGGCCATGATCATCTTGCGCCTTTGATCTCCATCTCCAAAGTACTGTCATGATCTCTATCGTTACCGGCACGACACCATGATCTTCATCATCTTGATCTATATCAATGTGTCGTCACATGGTCGTCTCGCCAACTATTGCTATCGCATAGCGATAAAGTAAAGCAATTATTTGGCACTTGCATCTTTATGCAACAAAGAGACAACCATAGGGCTTCTGCCAGTTGCCGATAACTTCAACAAAACATGATCATCTCATACAACAACTTATATCTCATCACGTATTGACCATATCACATCACAACATGCCCTGCAAAAACAAGTTATACGTCCTCTACTTTGTTGTTGCAAATTTTACGTGGCTGCTACGGGCTTAGCAAGAACCGTTCTTACCTACGCATCAAAAACCACAACGATAGTTCGTCAAGTTGGTGCTGTTTTAACCTTCGCAAGGACCGGGCGTAGCCACACTCGGTTCAACTAAAGTTGGAGAAACAGACACCCGCTAGTCACCTGTGTGCAAAGCACGGCGGTAAAACTAGTCTCGCGTAAGCGTACGCGTAATGTCGGTCCGGGCCGCTTCATCCAACAATACCGCCGAACCAAAGTACGACATGCTGGTAAGCAGTATGACTTGTATCGCCCACAACTCACTTGTGTTCTACTCGTGCATATAACATCAACGCATAAAACCTAGGCTCGAATGCCACTGTTGGGGAACGTAGTAATTTCAAAAATATTCCTACGTACACGCAAGATCATGGTGACGGCATAGCAACGAGAGGAGAGAGTGTTGTCCACGTACCCTCGTAGACCGTAAGCCGAAGCGTTATGACAACGCGGTTGATGTAGTCGTACGTCTTCACGATCCGACCGATTCAAGTACCGAACGTACGGCACCTCCGAGTTCAGCACACGTTCAGCTCGATGACGATCCCCGGACTCCGATCCAGCAAAGTGTCGGGGATGAGTTCCGCCAGCACGATGGCGTGGTAACGATGATGATGCTCTACCGGCGCAGGGCTTCGCCTAAACTCCACGACGATATGAACGAGGTGGAATATGGTGGAGGGGGCCACCGCACACGTCTAAGGAACGATCCGTAGATCAACTTGTGTTGTTGTGCCTAGAGGTGCCCCCCTGCCCACGTATATAAAGGAGCCAGGGGAAGGGGGTCGGCCGGCCAGGAGGGGCGCGCCAGGAGGAGTCCTCCTCCCACCGGGAGTAGGACTCCCCCCTTTCCTTGTTGGAGTAGGAGAGAAGGAAAGAGGGGGAGAGGGGGAAGGAAAAGGGGGCTGCACCCCTTGTCCAATTCAGACCAGAGGGGGGCTGTGCACCTCCTTCCTTTCGGCCTCTCTCCTCTATTCCCGTATGGCCCAATAAGGCCCATATACTCCCCGGCGAATTCCCCTAACTCTCCGGTACTCCGAAAAATACCCGAATCACTCGGAACCTTTCTGAAGTCCGAATATAGTCGTCCAATATATCGATCTTTACATCTTGACCATTTCGAGACTCCTCGTCATGTCCCCGATCTTATCCAGGACTCCGAACTCCTTCGGTACATCAAAACTCATAAACTCATAATATAACTGTCATCGAAACCTTAAGCGTGCGGACCCTACGAGTTCGAGAACTATGTAGACATGACCTAGAACTATTCTTGGTCAATAACCAATAGCGGAACCTGAATGCCCATATTGGCTCCTACATATTCTACGAAGATCTTTATCGGTCAAACCGCATAACAACATACTTTGTTCCCTTTGTCGTCGGTATGTTACTTGCCCGAGATTCGATCGTCGGTATCCAATACCTAGTTCAATCTCGTTACCGGCAAGTCTCTTTACTCGTTATGTAATGCATCATTCCGTAACCAACTCATTGGCCACATTGCTTGCAAGGCTTATCGTGATGTGCATTACCGAGAGGGCCCAGAGATACCTCTCCGACAATCGGAGTGACAAATCCTAATCTCGAAATACGCCAACCCAACATGTACCTTCGGAGACACCTGTAGTACTCCTTTATAATCACCCAGTTACGTTGTGATGTTTGGTAGCACCCAAAGTGTTCCTCCGGTAAACGGGAGTTGCATAATCTCATAGTTATAGGAACATGTATAAGTCATGAAGAAAGCAATAGCAATATACTAAACGATCAAGTGCTAGGCTAACGGAATGGGTCATGTCAATCACATCATTCTCCTAATGATGTGATCCCGTTAATCAAATGACAACACATGTCTATGGTTAGGAAACATAACCATCTTTGATTAATGAGCTAGTCAAGTAGAGGCATACTAGTGACACTATGTTTGTCTATGTATTCACACATGTATTATGTTTCTGGTTAATACAATTCTAGCATGAATAATAAACCTTTATCATGAAATAAGGAAATAAATAATAACTTTATTATTGCCTCTAGGGCATATTTCCTTCAGTCCGGTCATTGAGCGGTCACAAAAAAAGACCCAGACGAGCTTCTCAAACGGGCCTCAAACGACCAGGCTGACCGACACCCCTCACATCCAGCCCAAATCTAGGGCGGATGTGAGGGCACCCGACGCATCTACCATGTGGGACTGGCGATGGGGTCCCACATGGAATCGCCCAGAAACCACGCGGTCTCACGGACGTATCCTTCGATGAGGGGTATGAACATCGTGTGGCGCTGCTCCGGCTCGTCGCCCAAGACCAAATCCGGCTATTTAAACCGGACGGCATCCCCCAACCCTAGCCACATCCACCTCCTCCCTCTCTGCACCGCCAGCCCGAGCCCATCCACCGCCTCTTTCCCGCTCCGCCGCTCTTCGCATGCATCCGAATTTTCCTTAGTTCAGCAAAAGAAGACTAGCTATGCTATGCGCACGCGGGAACGATGTTTCCAGATTGAGTAGGAGATCTGGACGAGGGGCGCCCCGCATCGCTGTCGGCTTGTCTCCAGACTCGCCTGAGCATGAGGAGGAGGGCGGGGGGGGGGGGGAGAGGAGCAACAACCGGCTTCAATGAAGGTGGCGGATCTGGAGGAGGTGGAGCAGCTGGAGGAGGATTTGGCGCCGGCGCCGGGCTTCAACATGGAGTTCGCGGTCGCGCAAGCGGCCGAGATGCCGAAGTAGCAGGCCATCCTGGAGTCAATCCAGGATGAGGCTTATGCGAAGGTCAACCGGTAGTTCATCCGACGGGAATAGGCAGCCACCGGTGCGCTCTTCGACAAGGTCGAAGCGGAGATGGAGGCGGAGGCAAACGCTGAGCAGCCGGAGGTGCGGCTGCCAGCCATGCACCTGGAGTCGGGCACGAAGACAGTGAACATCTCCGACGAGCATTATGATAGGATAGATTGCTTGACCGTGGGCGTTTAAAGGGTCGGATTTACTGTCCGCGACCGTAGATCGTTTAACCGATATCAGATGAACGGAGAAAGCCAAAGCTTGAGAATTGAGAGATGGCGAATCATCGAAGAAAGAGTAGCAAGAGAGCAAAGCAAAGGGTGAAGGGTGGTGTATGGGAGGGAGGGGAGCATGGACCATGCCCGAGGGGTGAAGCCGAAGGCACGGCCCGGGGCGGGGGCCAAATTTCGTGTTTTGACCCTTTTCCCTAACAATTTCAGGACCTGACCCCGGTTTGAAATTTTTTCGGGATTTGACCCTTTTTCCTACCGCCAGGGGCTCTAGCGGTAGGGTTAGACAGCCTACCGCTAGGGCCCCTGGCGATAGGGTACTTATCCACGTCAGCACGCGGAGACGGCCGCCGTCCCCCTCCGTCGCACCCTACTGCGAGGGCACCTCGCAGTAGCCTGTCTAACCCTACCGCCAGAGCCCCTGGCGGTCCTCGGCAGGCAAGTAGCCTTTGCGACTTACATCTCTTCTATAGGAGGGTATGAACCCCCGGATCTAGGCGAGGTGATGGCGGGGAACTCCAACAGGTTTTGGTTTCCTCCTCACTGATTGATGGGGCCCAAGACTGCTTGACGACTTTCGGTGTGGGGTCAGCTTGAGCCGAGGTCGTCTCGTAACATATTGTTTCAGCTTGGTGGAAACCCAATTCTTTTCCTCAGGATCTCTTGAATGAAATTAGGGAACGAAGTAAGTAGATTAGATGGATTTAGATAGAATTTCTATCTCCTACTCTATAAGGATCATCTAGAAAGCGGAGAGCTTTGGTTCCATTCAAATAGAAAAGCTGACATAGATGTTAAGTGGTGAGAATATCCATAAAGGAGCTCCTACCGCCAGAGCCCCTATTTCCCTCGAAACCCCCGCGCCCCTGCCCATCTCCCCACCCCTCCCCCTCCCCCCCGTCGGCAGTTCTTCTTTTTCTCCCCCAAGTCGCCCCTCTCTTCCTCTCTCATCTCCTCCACTCCCCTCCTCGGATCTTCACCGTTTGATGATCATTTTTGCGGATCGAGATGGCCCCGAAGAGAGAAATGTAAGCTCCTCCAATCCCTCCAATTAGTTTTTGCAAACTTGCTTCCGATTCGATGCATTATTTGCTTGAAATCCCTCATGTTTTTTAACTTAGATTGGATTTTTTTCACCTAAGATTGATTGTAGTTGTAGTTTTTAGTTCTTTAGTAACTAGTGGTATTGGATATGAACTCTAATCAATAGTTCATATGTTAGTGTGAAGATGAACCCTAGTTCATAATTTTTTTTGTTAAAAAAATTATGATGTAATGTTAATATGAGGATGAACCCTATTTTGATGATGCATGTTGATATGATGATATGATCTAGTGTGAAGATGAACTATAGTTTGATGATGCATGTTGATATGATGATATGAGAGATGTTGTTTGGAAAAAATTATTTAAAAATTGGATGATATGATGCATGTTGATATGATTTGATCCATCATGTGTAATTGTTGTTGTTGGAGGAATATGCTTAAAATTTTATTTTGATATGATGCATGTTGATATGATTTGAGTTCATTTTTTTATGTATGATTTATGCTTATGGTGCCTTTGTTTATGAAATTTTATTAAGGCGGCTACCTCTTGCGAACAACATCGGCCCACGATACTCAATGCTGAATGGGCATTCGACAAGGGTCATCGTGCTTGGTTCATAGAGAACGGAGAGGTAAGTGATATGAATGAAATATTGATCAAAGTTTTCGGATTGATGAAAATAATTTCCTATCTTTTGGCGTTCACTTTTTGACAGACGCTCCAGCCACTGCGCATGAGGGGTCACGGGGTTCATGGGCATATGGACTACGACGAGCGCTACGCGCCGTTCTTCAAGAAAGCCCGGCTGTTGGGTTTCGTGTTGCAGTTCAAGCGTCAGCCGCCGACGCTTGTCCACGCAGCTCTGACAGCTCTGACTGACCGGTGGCGACCGGAGACCCATTCTTTCCATCTCCCGTGCGGGGAGATGACGGTGACCCTCGAGGATTGGTCGATGATCACTGCCATGCCGCTTGAGGGTCATGCACTGACCGGGCGAGTGGAGAGGACCAACTGGTAGGAGAGGGTTACCACCCTCATCGGTGGCTACCCCGATGCTAAGGGCAACCGTACATCCGGTGTGCCGTTGTCCTGGCTCTCGGAGCACCGGAAGACATGCCCCGAAGACACCGATGAGATGACTGTGGAGTGATACGCGAGGGCCTACCTATGGTATATTCTCTCGGAGGTCGTGTTTCCAGACGCATCTGGGAACTCTGCCAACTGGTCCTATCTGTTCTTCCTAGCCGGCTGGGATGCAGGGTACAGTTGGGGGACCGCATCTCTCGCCTACCTATATCGTTCGGTAAGAGAGTATCTAATTGCATACCTACAAAAGTATGTCCATGACATTTTGTTATATCTGATCCTCATTTGAATTTTTGCAGCTTGACGACGCAACTCAGAGGACGGGAGACAAGTCCTATATGGGTGGCTTTGTCTGGGCCTTCTCCATTTGGATGTTGGAGCATCTGCCGGTGGGGCGTCTTGAGAAGCTGCCAAGACGCCCATTGGGTGCCTATAGCGAAGACGGCGACGAGGCTCGACACCCCACCATAGCTTACAAGTGGGACATTGTCAAACTCTAAACGGGTCTAAACAAGACTTCGTACAAGACCTACACCAATGAGTTGGACGCTTTGATGCATACACAGGTACATGAACTTGCTAAACACATTTTTCTTTGATTCCACTTTTGACCGAGAGTGGCAACTTAGCACTGTATATGTAATAGGTAACTTGGTGGCCGTATCATGACCGAGAGTGGGACCTTGATCTGAACAAAGTGCACGATGAGGACAGTGGTCTCTGGCGGTGCATCGTGCCCATGATCTGTGTATACGCCGTCGAGTGGCACTTGCCACAACGCGTGGCCACGCAGTTTGGGATTTTTCAACATACGCCACTGGGCCAGCCCACCGATACCGGCGGCCACGCGCTCCACTTGTGAGTGCCCGCGCTTGTTCTCCGTGCCCATGAATTCATTGCGTTCGACTTTGTTATGATGTTTCTTGTTGCTAATGCCTTGCAGGATGAGCCGGCAGAAGAATCAGTCGATCACAGACTGGGGAGAGCATCATAAAAATCATGTGCTGGAGTGGAACCGACGGAGGTACCGGAAAGACGTGGAGAGGAGGGTGACTAACTGGGATGTTTACCTGGACCGACACATGAAGTGGTACGATGATGGCCAGAAGCACCGTCTTCATCTCAGGCCTCGGTGGACGGCGGAAGACATCGCGGAGCTGGAGAGGGATAACCCCGAGGAACAGGCCTACCAGACCAGCATCAGAGACATGCATAGTGGATTTAGGGAGTTTTCCCCCCTCATCAACAGAGTGGTAAGTTTGAACCGAGAGGTTATATTTAAATTATTGTATTCGTCAACTTGACTGACTTATGTCGTTGCAGTCTGGTGAGCTGAACAGATGCATCTTTGAAGCCTCAGATGCACTAGGTGATATCCTCGAGAGCGTACAATCCGAGAACAAAATGAGGGGGACGATGAAGGTACAATTTCAGCCTCCTCGGAACAGATGCATCTTCTTCACTTGCAAACATAAACATGATACTTATTATGCCCTTGTTTCATTGTGAGTGCAGAAGTTCGTGAAGCGTTGTCGCAACCTGGTAGGGCTGCTTGGGTGTGCTGGAGTTGGGTCGGTTGAAGCTTATCAGCCTGTAGCCACATAGGGTCACATTGCCTCATCGAGCCATGCTCCCTCGTCGTCTAGGTTGGTTCACGATGAGGAGGAGGAGGATGCCATACATGAAAAAATGGAGGAGGAGGAGGAGGAGAGCAACGGGGAGAAGAAGTACGATGAAGATTATGGACCTCCAACAACTCAATCATCTCAAGCATCTCAGCTGCCGCCATAGAGGAATCCGAAGAGGAAGGAGCAAGTGATTATGCTATTCGATAGTTGGATCTTGTAGTTGGGTTGTCTATGTGTTTGCTATTTGGTTGAACTTCGTTTGGTTGAACTTGTCTAGTGGTTGTGAAACTACGCGGAACTATGTGTTTCCTATTTGTGGATCTATGTGTTTGCTATTTGTGAAACTATGTGAAACTCCGTTTACTAATTAGTTGAAGTTCGTTTGAAATGTTCTATGCACTTCAAGTTTTGTGAAACTTGCTGTCATATTGTTGTGATATTTTTGTGAAACTTGCTGCGATATCGAATTTGAAAAGAAGCAAGCAAATGAATTTAAACCAATAAAGCACAAGACCCTACCGTCAGGGCCTCTGGCGGTAGGGTCACACAGCCTACCGCCGCCCCCCCTGCCGGTAGGGTGAACCTACCACCAGGGGACCCCTGCATATTTATTTATAGAAGGTTTGCATGGCAAAACCCAGCCACACCCTACCGCCAGGGGTCCTGGCGGTAGGGTTAGCCAGCCTATCGCCAGGAGGGGCGGCGGTAGAGTACTTATCCACGTCAGCACAGGCAAACGGTCGCCGTCCCCCTTCGTCGCACCCTACCGCCAGGCCTCCTGGCGGTAGGCTGTATAACGCTACCGCCAGAGGCCCTAGCGGTAGCAAAAAGAGTCAAATCCTGATAAAAAATTCAAACCAGGGTCAGATCCTGAAATTGTTAAGGAAAATGGTCAAAACACGAAATTTTGCCCGGGGCGGGGCGGGGCTACAGGCTCGCCCTGTCTCGTGGACAGGCAGCATTCATTACATTTGCCCGGACGCACGCATAATTAGTACGGGCACAATCCACTGTTGGCCTCGAACTCGGCGCCCCTCCCCGGCGTCACCATCCGCGGCGCTTCCTCCCTCCCTGCGCGGCCACGAACACCCAGCACCACACCACACCACACCACACCAGCGAGCGCCCCTGCCTTATCCGCAGTGGCCTCCGCGCGTGGGATCCCTCTCTCTGTGGCTAGTACTCTCCCAGGAGTAGTAGATTCTACAGCACGACGCACGGGCACTGCGCCTGCCTGCGCGCGAGTAAGGGCATCTCCAGCCGTTGGCCCCCCAGGAGGGCCAAAAAATCGCCCCCTGGGGGCGCAACGGCGCTAAACGGCGCACTAGGGGCGTGATGCCCCCCAGTCGCGGCGCCCACGGTATTTCAAAAAATTTGAAGACGGCACAAACACGGCGCAAACACGGCACAAACATAGCAAACTTCGGCGAGTTCGTTCAAACATAAACATATTTTACAAAAAAAAACGGCGGGCTAATCCCGCCGTCTCCCTCGCCGTCCGCCTCGCCGCCCGCCCAACGCGTCTACATGCCGAGGAGGCTGTAGAACCGCGTGTAGTCGCCGCCGTCGTCGTCGTCGTCGTCGTCGCCGCTGCCGCCCCCGCCTCCGCCGTCCCTGCTACAGCCCTCCCCCAGTTGGCGCGGCGGGTTGGAAGGCCCGGGGGCGTCGTCGTCGTCGTCGTCGCTGTCGAGGATCACGACGCCGTGCTCGTCCTCGCGCCCGTGCTTGCGGGCGGCGATTTCCCCCAGGGCCCGGCACTGCCGGACCGTCTCCTCGCGGAGGTAGTCCTCCCGCGCCCATCGCATGGCGTCCTCGTCGGAGAAGCCGCGCCGGGCTATCTCCTCGTACTCCGCGGGAAGGCCGGGCTCCTTCTTGGGCTCGACGAGGCCGGGCTCCGGCTTGGGCTCGACGAGGACAAAACGGCCGGCGGGGCTCCGGCTTGACGGGGCACCGATATGGACGCCGGAGCTGCGGGTGCGCGCGGCCACAGGCGTGTCCTGGGGCTCCGGCTTGACGGGGTGGAGGCAGGGCGAGCCGCCGGACGAAGAGGAGGACCCCCCGGTCTCCATGCGCCTCGGGGTCCAGGAGCTTCCCCGGCGGCGTGAAAAGGAAGGGGGGGCTGGGTAGTCGAGGACGGCGTCCAGCGTGCGCCCTGGCACGCCCCACCATCGACGCCGGCCGGCGGAGTTTTGCCTGCCGGAGGGCACGACGCCGTTGGTGGCCTCGAGCTGCTGGGCGTGACGGCGGCGGAAGTAGGACTCCCACAGCGGGCTGTCGGGGGCGTACCGCGGCACATCCCTCGCCGCAGGCGGCAGATTCGACCGGATGCGGGCGATCTCCGCGCGCCGCACCGCGCCTGAGGGCACCGGGGGCACCAGCACGCCGCCGGCGCTGATCCTCCATGCCCCGGGCACCCGCATGTCCGGCGGGACCGGGTACTCGGCCTCGTAAAGGAGGCGAGCTTTGTCTGCATGGAGATGGCGCCGACCGAAGCTGTTCGCCGCCGCGCCGTCGCCTGGGAAACGTTCGGCCATTGGAGGAGAGGAGAGGGAGGAAGGAGCGACGGCGGAGGGGAAGGAGTAACGGCGAAGGGGGAGTGTGAGCGACCGAGTGCGCCGGGGCGCGGCATATATAGGCCGACGCGTCGCCCACACGCGTGGCACCGTGCGTACGCGTGGCGGGCGAGGCGAGGGCGAGGGACGCGCGTCGTCCGGCCTTCACTGCGCCGCCCGTGAAGCATCAATGGCGCAGGCTGGCCGGCGCGGCAGCGCGGCAGCTTTGGCATTGATTCGCCGCGGGAAACGAGGCGATGAGGACGACGAAGGGTCGAGAAGTAAACTGGTCGCTGACGCATCTGGCCCGCGGTTTCTTCACGCCAAAAAACTTCGCCCGGCGCCCCCGAGCGCCCCCCAGCGCGCCGGGTTCGGGCTGGGTCCGCCGGCGCTGTTTTCGGCCCAAGCCGGCGAAAATCGGGCTCCTGGGGGCGCGACTGGGCCGTTTTTTCGGCGCCGGCGCGAAAAAAACGCCTGGGGAGGCCTTCTTGGGGGCGCGGCTGGAGATGCCCTAAAAGAGGAGGAGACCTTGTGCACGCTTTGGCTGTTGGCTCCCGCGCTGCCTCGTTCCCACCGACACGCCTGCTAGCTCCTGCGCCGCGACCAACCAACAGTCGCAAATCGCCGCACTCCCAGGGCACGGTCCGGACCGACGCAGGCGAGGCGTAGCGTACGGCACGGACACCACGCTAACCCAACGCACCGCGCCCACTTTGTCAGCGTGCTAGCACTGGTAGTGCTAGGCAGGTCCGTCCGAGTACATATTGGAGACGGACCTATATGCGCGTCAACTGTTTCGGCGTTGATTGAGAGCATGCTTGGATCCAAGGGACTATTTTTAGTCTGACTAAAACTAGTCTTTTTTAGAGGCTAGACTTCCAATCACCCCTGACTAAAAAGAGGCTAGAACTAATCTTGAGACTAAAAAAATTTAGTCAGGGGAACCCTACTAAAATGTGGATTAGTTCTCTCTCTCCTCATTTAACTCCTCTCCTTTAACACATGCGAGTTCTGGATTGGAGGGTTTGAAGAATAATAAATGCTCATTAACTCGATTCTAGTCTATTTAGTATTTGTATCCAAGCATGGATGAGGCTAGCAAGTTTTAGTTCCACTACTTTTAGTCATGGGACTAAAACATATCCAAACACCCTCTGAAACTTCAAACTTGCTCCATCCCTGCACTGAAAGGAGAGAGGGTACAAAACTCAAGCAAAACGAAATGGTGAATGCAGCTACAAATTCTTTTTATTTCAAGGCACTCAAGATTGAGATCGTCAAGATGATACCGTCCCCATTTAAAAAAAATTCGGTACGAATGAGACACGCATTTAATCAAATAGGAGTATTTTCTATTTGCACCACCGAAAAAAAATTGAGGTATAGCCACCATGCATTCCTGTCTATCCAACCAATGGTGGCTGGTTCTCTATAATGTTATTTATTCTAGATGAGAATACATATGCATACATACATAAATAAAAAAGGCTCACAAAAAACAGGTAAATAAAAAAAGTATAATTGTAAATGAAAAATAATGGATTTTCATGTCTAGTCAAACGGTTGCACAATGCGATCAACAAAATATAAGTCTTTCTAAAGATTTCAAATGGACTACAATATACAGATGTATATAGACATATTTTAGAGTGTAGATTCACTCATTTTGTTCTGTATGTATGTAGTCACTTGTTGAAATCTCTTCTAAAAATACAAACAAATATTTAGAAACGGAGGGAGGGAGTAGTAAACTTGCATGCGCAATGCACATATCAAACGTTCGCCAAATGAGATTCGCATCAGTGTAATAAAACAAGTAAAATGACATAAATGGTTGCCATAAAAAATAGATTTGCCTTGAGATATAGCATGAATTGGCTAATTCTTTATAAGATCATATACTAATAAAAATTATGTAATTGCGATGATAGTAATAAAAAGTTCACAAATGGACATACGAGTAGAACAAAGAGATTTCCTACAAACATTGCCATCGAATATGTATAAAATATGTCATTGTAAATAGGCATATTTGTTGGGGAACGTTGTAATTTCAAAAAATTTCCTACGCACACGCAAGATCATGGTGATGGCATAGCAACGAGAGGGGAGAGTGTTGTCCACGTACCCTTGTAGACCGTAAGCGGAAGCGTTATGACAACGCGGTTGATATAGTCGTACGTCTTCACGATTCAACCGATCCAAGCACCGAACGTACGGCACCTCCGTGTTCAGCACACGTTCAGCTCGATGACGTTCCCCGGGCTCCAATCCAGCAAAGCGTCGGGGATGAGTTCCGTCAGCACGATGGCGTGGTGACGATGATGATGTTCTACCGGCGCAGGGCTTCGCCTAAACTCCGCGACGATATGACCGAGGTGGAATATGGTGGAGGGGGGCACCGCACACGGCTAAGGAACGATCCGTAGATCAACTTGTCTGTCATGGGGTGCCCCCCTGCCCCCGTATATAAAGGAGCAAGGGGGAAGGAGGCCGGCCCTAGGAGGGGGGCGCGCCAAGTGTGGAGTCCTACTAGGACTCCCTAGTCCTAGTAGGATTCCACCTCCCTTGTTGGAGTAGGAGAAGGGGAAAGAGGGGGAGAGGAAGAAGGAAAGGGGGGTTGTGCCCCTTGTCCAATTCGGACCAGAGGGGGGGCGCAGGCCTCCTTCCTTTTGGCCTCTCTCCTTTATTCCCGTATGGCCCAATAAGGCCCATATACTCCCCGGCGAATTCCCGTAACTCTCCGGTACTCCGAAAAATACCCGAATCACTCGGAACCTTTCCGAACTCCGAATATAGTCGTCCAATATATCGATCTTTATGTCTCGACCATTTCGAGACTCCTCGTCATGTCCCCGAACTCATCCGGGACTCCAAACTCCTTCGGTACATCAAAACTCATAAACTCATAATATAACTGTCATCGAAACCTTAAGCGTGCGGACCCTACGGGTTCGAGAACTATGTAGACATGACCTAGAACTGTTTCCGGTCAATAACCAATAGTGGAACCTGGATGTTCATATTGGCTCCTACATATTCTACGAAGATCTTTATCGGTCAAACCGCATAACAACATACGTTGTTCCCTTTGTCATCGGTATGTTACTTGCCCGAGATTCGATCGTCGGTATCCAATACCTAGTTCAATCTCGTTACCGGCAAGTCTCTTTACTCGTTCCGTAATACATCATCCCACAACTAACTCATTAGTCGCAATGCTTGCAAGGCTTAAGTGATGTGTATTACTGAGAGGGCCCAGAGATACCTCTCCGACAATCGGAGTGACAAAACATAATCTCGAAATACGCCAACCCAACATGTACCTTCGGAGACACCTGTAGAGCACCTTTATAATCACCCAGTTACGTTGTGACGTTTGGTAGCACACAAAGTGTTCCTCTGGTAAACGGGAGTTGCATAATCTCATAGTCATAGGAACATGTATAAGTCATGAAGAAAGCAGTAGCAACATACTAAACGATCGTGTGCTAAGCTAACGGAATGGGTCAAGTCAATCACATCATTCTCCTAATGATGTGATCCCATTAATCAAATGACAACTCTTTTGTCCATGGTTAGGAAACTTAACCATCTTTGATTCACGAGCTAGTCAAGTAGAGACATACTAGTGACACTATGTTTGTCTATGTATTCACACATGTATTATGTTTCCGGTTAATACAATTCTAGCATGAATAATAAACATTTATCATGAAATAAGGAAATAAATAATAACTTTATTATTGCCTCTAGGGCATATTTCCTTCAATATTAAGCTGTTACCACAAAATGTATATAGTTTGCCATTTCAGTATAAAAAATGTAGCCATGTAGTACTACGGATAAGTCATATGAAAACACATCAGGAAGTTTGCCATGCTCCATGGCAAACACAATCACATAACAATTTTGCCATGATTCAGGGCAAGAAACTGTATAAAACGATATACAAAATGATGGTGGAAATTACAAAAAGATGTTCTCTAATTCATGGCAAAAAAACAAAAGTGTCGTCATGTATGGCAAAAATTTTATAAAAAAATGAACACAAAATCACATACCAAGTTCTCCATGGCAAGAAGTTTGCATCACAAAACATAGGTGTCAATAATTTGCCATGTGACAAATTGAAACATTTTAAAAAAATCACATGATTCAGAAAATCAAAGACTTCTAAATTTTCCATGTGACAATTACATATTTCCACAAAAAGTTTCCATGGCTTTGTGGAATAGAAGTATTAAACTTGTCATGTGGAGATTTTTAAAAATGAATAAGGTTGCCTTGATTTAGAAATAAAAAAAAAGCTAAACTTGCCATGTGAAAAAGGTGGAAATGTTTGTAAAAAAGTTCATAATTTGGAAAAATTAAAATTCCCAAATTTTCGTTATGACATTACAATTTTAAAAAAGAATTGCCATGTGGCCAATCGCCGTGATTTAGAAAGAACAAAATTCACAAATTTTCCATGTGACATTGAATTATTTTTTTAATTCCACCATTTGTGGGGACAAAAAGAAAACTCTGAATTTTCCATAAAATCCAAATATGCCCTATTTGAGTAAACTAACTTTTCTAAATTTTGCCATGTGAACGTGTCAAAAAATTGCCATGTCATTTTACATAAAAAAACACATTGAACATGGCAAAAGTGTGTGTGTGTGTGTGCTTGTAGAAAAAAATAGTTTCACATGGCAATTATACAAAGATTCGTATTGGACACATGACAATTAAGCGAAATTTGTTGTTTCCTAAGCAAAACTGCGGCAAATTTGCAGTGGGAACGCATATGAACTTGCCATCACAGAAAAAACATGGAAACTCTAAAACTCTACAGTGGGGCCATAGAGAAACGCAGATCCACTCTACCATAGTACAAATCAAACACTTGCACACAAAAGATCATGTCAAACGAAGATAACACGGCCATGATCACCAGCATGACCACAATTAAGATTCCAATTTTTTTACTCCCTCCACCACAGTTTGTTGGGCGTACCTCACATCTCTCTGGGTCCAAGGTTGGTAGCGATTGGCAGGAATAAACGAGGCCCTGGAGCTGCAATAGTTAAGGAGATGCGCCTAATTAATCTCTAAACCAACGCATAGTAACCTCCCCATCCAGTAAAAGAAGGAAACCAGCTCATGTTCCCACTTGCATGTGCTTCAGGAAGAGAAACGGAAGGAGTAATTCAGCAGCCTAATGCGCCCCAATTAATAGGATAGTTAATGGGAGTACCTAGAACTCATCTAGATGTGACGTAATTTGGTCTCATTCACCTAAAAAACAAGAACGAATACAACCCACGTCAGCACACACGCATCTTATAGCATCACATCCAATGGCTATAAAAGGTGAATGAGACCAAATTAAATCTCATCTAGATGATTTCTAGCAAAACTGTTAGTTAATGACCTGCGTCCTATTTCCCTTTGATTGTGAAAAATTCTGGTTTTGGAGATACGCCCAACAAACTATGATGGAGGGAGTACAGGTGCAATTAACTCAACTGTAGCAGTACTCCCTCGAGTTAACACACTGCACTTCCCTCATCAAAGATCGCATCAATTACAGTTAGTAGTTTTTTTTTTGAATGTTGGTAGATTAACTACCAAATTCATTGATCAGTAGGGGATAAAAAAAACGAGCTACAGGGGTACCCAAGACGGGTGAACAGCAAGGGACTGAACACTTGCAAGGGTAAAAGAAAGGAAGAGAAAGCAGGCAAAAACAAGCGACAGAGTTACAACCTGCAAGCAAATCAGCCCGGGTCGAAGGGAATTCCCGCTCCTGCCAAGTTCCAGAGCTGGATTTCATCTCTTACTTTGGTCACGAAGCTGTCTTGCCCCATGAACTCCCTGTTGAAAATCCTTCTGTTCCTCTCTTTCCATATTTCCCAAGACATCAACTGAATTAAGGATAATGTTCCTTTCTTCCTGTCAGCACTTGCTCTGCTGTGGCAGGTCGTAAGCCACTGTTGGACAGTCAGTAACCCGTTCCAAGTTACGGGGAGTAACGCCGGCATGCTAGCCAGACGAGCGATCTTCTCCCAAGCGTGCCGTGACCATGGGCACTCGATTAACAGGTGGGACGGTGTTTCTAGATTCCTTTCACAAAGAGCACAGAAGTAGTTATTCTCCCAGCCACGGCGGAGCAGGGCGTCCGTTGTTAAGATTTTCCCCAACACGGCCGTCCATAAGAAAAAGCGACATTTGCCGGGTGCCCACCCCTTCCAAATCAGATTGTATCCCCCCGTTGGCACCGCTCCCTCGAATTGGAGCAAGTATGCAGAACAGGCCGCGTATTCGCGATCTGGCGTGAACCGCCATGCGATTTTGTCTGGTTGTCCCTCCCGTAAAACGACTGTGTCCAGCAACTCTGCCAGGCTCGTCAATTCTGGCATCATGTCATCGGATAGGCCCGTTGCTAGGTCTCGCAGCCACCTTTGATCTGTGAGAGCATCATATACCGTGCGATTTTTCCTAATAGAAATCTTGTATAGCGTTGGCGCAGTGGTTTTGGGACATTGCCCGTGGAGCCATCTGTCCTGCCAAAAATTTGCCTTCCTACCATCACCAATTGTAATCTCCGTGGCCATTGCGAAGAGCATTCGCTCACTGCTGACACAAGGAAGTGGCATTCCAACCCATGGCCTGGGTGGGTCTTTCCATGCCATCCATAACCATCGTAGCCTCAACGTTGTGCCAAACTTTTTCAAGTCGAGCACCCCCAGGCCTCCAAGGTTTTTCGGGCGGCAGATCTGGCTCCATCCAACCCTGCATTTGCCAGCACTACCTGTGGCCTCCCCGCTCCAAAGCCAGGCTCGACAGATTTGTAGTAGTCGTTTCAGAACCCAAGCAGGGAGCTTGTGCACTGTCATCATGTAGATTGCGAGGGCGGTAAGACCGGATTTAAGGAGCACGAGAAGCCCACTCTTAGCCATGATACCACCTTTCCATGCGGCCGTCTTGTTTCCAAATTTTACCAAGAAAGGGTCCAGATCCACCTTGGTTAGGTTCCGCAGAGAAAGCGGCATTCCAAGATATATTACCGGGAAACTCCTACATGGGATGCCAAGAGGTGCCAGTATGGTGTCCAGATTTATGGCTCCGCATCTTATCGGCAAAGCCAAGCTCTTATTGGTGTTCACCTTCAGCCCGGACGCCTCTGCAAAACATTGCAGCAGCAGGTGGACCATTCTTGCGTCGTCCTCTCATGGGTTGATGAACATGGCGACATCGTCTGCGTAGAAGGAGCAACGCATCATCGGATTCCGTCCTGGAAGTTTGGTAAGTACTCCATTAGCTGTGGCTAGATTCAGCAATCTCTGTAGGGGATCCATGGCCAGGATAAAGAGGAAAGGGGAAATCAGGTCCCCTTGCCTCAGCCCCTGCCTGTGCTGGATGTAGTCAGAGAGTTGCCCGTTGATAATCACTCGAGAGGTTGATATTCGGAGCAGCATGGCGATCCACTCTCGCCACCGCGTACCAAAGCCCCGGGCCTCAAGCATATCCAATAGGTAAGGCCAAGACAGTGAATCGAAGGCCTTGGCGACATCAAGCTTTAGAAGGATGGACGACTTCTTAGCTTTGTGTAGCTTCCTGATCGTGTTTTGGACGTACAAAAAATTCTCGTGAATGCTGCGTTTCTTGATGAAAGCGCTTTGGCATTGGTCAACCAGAGATGCTAATTTTGGAGCTAATCAGCTTGCTAGAACCTTAGAGAAGATTTTTTATCAAACTATGCAGCAGCGAGATCGGCCTGAAGTCATTAAGAGCATTTGCCCCCTGTTTTTTTGGGATGAGCACCATGATTGCAGAGTTTATTCGGTTCAGCCCCCTACTATCCATCCGATATAGCTGGTTCATTGCATCTAACAAATCAGATTTGATGGTTCCCCAGGCCGCCTTGAAGAAACCGCCTGAGAACCCATCTATACCAGGTGCTTTGTCTGCCGGAATCTCCTCAATGGCTCGTTTTAATTCTTCTAGGGACAGAGCGCCTTCAAGATCCGACAAGTCCACCTGCTCCAGTTCCAGCTCATCCCAGTTTAATGACACGGATCTTGGTTGCTCGGTTCCAAAGATGCCCTGGAAATAATCATGTGCGTGTATGCCCATTTCCTCCGCCGAGGAGATCGGGCCGGATGGTCCCTGCAACACATGAATGGTGTTCCTTTTATGCCTTGCATTAGCTTTCCTTTGAAAGAACTTTGTGTTCGCATCACCCGCCTTGAGCCAAAGTACACGACTTCTCTGTCTTAGCTTGATTTTCAGCAGCACGGCCAGACCCAAGGCCCTAGTTTTTAGCTTCGATCTCAGCTCTCTTTCCTCTGTGCTAAGTGGTCTATGATCCTGGGCAGTGTCGAGCTGCAGAATGATTTCATTCACCATTAGACCTTGTTTTTGGATGTCTCCTACTAGGCTTTTGCTCCAAGCTCGCAGGTCCTTGCTCAGCCGGTGTAGCTTGCAGTTAAACTTGGTGATGGGGCAAGCATTGCGAGTAGGCCTTGCCCAAAATTGACTCACTATATCCTGAAAGCCCTGCACGTATTGCCAGTACGCCTCAAAACGGAATCTTCTGTTCGTTTTGGTGATCATCTCATTGACTAGTAGAAGAGGGCAATGATCCGAGATAGCAGACGACTGCGGCAAAAGCTTTGCGCCTGGGAAGAGCATTGCAGAACGCGCGGTCTAGCCTAACAAGTGTAGGCGAGACTTGCTCATTGCTCCATGTGAAACGGCGCCCAATGAGTGGTATCTCATGCAGACTAGATCTATTAAGGGCGCGTCTGAAGTTGTTCATCCATCTACGATTAATTCTTGTGTTGTTCTTGTCTTGGGGGTCTTTGATAAGGTTGAAATCTCCGATCACCATCCAAGGTCCCTGTATAGAGTTATGGATAGCGGCCAGCTCTCCGAGAAAGGCCGGCTTCCTGGCATCGTCATGCGGTCCGTAGACCGTAGTCAGGTGCCGGGCAGCTCCCCCATCCGCCGGTGTAAAGCACGCGGTGATGGAGAAATCTCTCACGGCGATATTACTGATATTGAAAACCTCCGAGCGCCAGCACAGCAGCACTCCACCTCGTGTGCCGTCGGCATCTAGCGCGACGTGCCCGTCGAAGCGAGGCCCAACTATCTCATCATAGTCACTAACAGAGGTCGCGGATAATTTGGTTTCCTGTATACAGATGATGGAGCAGCGCGTGCCTTCGATCATCGCTCGAACGGCGGGACGCCTCGCTCGGTCATTCAGACCCCTCACATTCCAATTGAATAACGATAGATGTTCATTCATAAGGAAACGATACAGACACACAAAGCAGCAACCAAAGGTGGCTTGCCACTTCAGACCAGGAACGGGTGGCAGCATCCCACATGGCGCACAAGTAGCCATGACACAAATTCAGACTTAAGTTCAGAAGACAGCTAATCATATGGAAACTAAATGGACATGCAGCATGGCTCGGCCAGGTGCTAGCTGCGCTAGATCACCCTGGCGGCGAGCTCGTCCAGGATGGCCTGAAGCTCCGCCTCCGGCAGGCACAGCTGGGACGGGGAGGTGAGGCCCGCGATCTCCGCCAGCTTCGCAATGTTCTCCGGTGGCATCGGGCTTCTGAAGAAGTTGATGTACTGCATCAGTGTGTCATCAGTGAATTCTTCTGCGCGCCTGATGAAGCCAAGCCTGACACAAATGGCCGCCTGCGAGCGCCTGGAAGAGGAGAAGTTGGAGCTCTGTCGGAGGAGCCGAGTGCTCTGCCTAGAGCCTCTCATGGCCCCCAGTAGGCGCTGCTTGATTGGGCGTGCAGTCTTCTTGGTGGTTGGCGGCGCACCGAGGAGTGACGCCGACAGCAGCGAAGCAATTTTGCTGATGAAGGCGCGTTGTTCGTCAATGTGCAGCTCTGAGACTTTGGTGGTGATGGCTGATATGAGCCCAGGACCGAACAGGTTGGCTTCCGCAAGAGCACGCCTCGCGCGCACTTCCTCCGCAGATGGGTGTTGCTGGTGCCCAAGAGGTTGCATGTTTGAAGTTTGGTTTGCTGCAGCTCCCGGCCCAAAGACCACCTCAGGGCCAATGGCACAGCTAGGCTCCCACTGCAAGCCAGAAAGTTGGGCCGAACCCCATTGGGGCAGCCAGCATGGGCTCTCAAGCATGGGATTTGGCTCCCAGAAGCCTAGCGTTGTTCCAGCCGGTGATGGAGGCAGCTCCCACCTTGTGAATGCCTCAGGACCCAGGGCAGGTGGCAGGGGGGCCAGCTCGTGGTTTCGCTGTGCGTCCTGGTTGAAAAAGGAGGCAATGCCCAGAGCGGTGATGGAGGTTGCGCTCTGCATGGTTGGGTTGGACCACGACACGGTGCCGCTGACCTGGTGCTGCCACACTACCGGAGAGAGCGGGTGTTGCTGTCTGGGTGGGGAGTAGATCTGCATTAGGCCGGTGAGCTCTGGTCCCCAGTCCCCCGTGCCTGTCCTCGCCAACGCTCGAGCTGCAAGATCAGTGCCCGGCAGTGCTAGCCCGCAAGTCAGACCCTCATTTCCCTGCAAGCTGGTCGGGTTGGCAGCCATCAGTGAACCCCACATCTCCGTGCCCACCGTCTCCAGAACTCTGGCAGCAAGATCAGGAGGCGGCAGAGAAAGCCCACCGTCGTCAGCGCTGCGCGTGTTGGTCGGGGCAAGAGCGACACTTTGAGCATCACTTCTGGTGTCCTCTTCCGCCTGCTGACCTGCTTGCTCTTCTGCCACATGTGCTGGTTGAATAGGCAGCACCTCCAAGGACGGGGTCACGAGCACACGCTCGCGTTCAGATTGAGCTGCCAGCAGGCCCGGCCTGGCCTCTCCATCGGCAGCCGTTTGCCGTCGAGGCTCCACTGGGTCACAAGCCGGCCTAGCAACAGTGTCGCGGTGCCTGTGCCGGCGCGGCTGTGGGTCATACGCCGCCGCGTCCCTGCATTGCGCCTGATCGCGCATCCCTCTCCAGAATCTCTTGCGACCGCCCTCGCGGCCTTGCTGCCCTCTGCTCCTGTTCCCGCCCTCGTCTCTGTCTCCGTCATGACGACGGCCTGCAATGAAGGAGCCAGCCGAGGCCACCGGTCGCCCCCTGCCCTCGCCGTCCATTATGCCCATGCGCCAATCTTTGTGCTTGAAGATTCTGGGCCATTCCCCGAACACACCCTCAGGCAGTGGTGTGTAGTCCTTGACCTCGTCAAGGTGGATCAGCACCGGGAAGTGCGGCCCTTCCTTTCCTTGCTTCGTCGGGGTTCCTTCGGGCAGCGATCCTCTCGACCGCGACGCGTCTGGCCTGTTGAGCACGTTGAAATCGCTGGCGCGCGGAATCTTGTCGGGGTCCCAGGCCCACACCCAGGCGAAGAGCGCAGCGCGGTTTGTCTTGGTCAGGGACTGCCGCTCTATGAGGTCGAGCTCGCAGTCTCTGCCGATGACCTCCTGGACGGAGTCCCAATCCCAGGCGTTCAGCGGGAGGCGGTCGACGGCGACACGGCAGTAGAAACGCCACACCTTATTCCCGCCTGGTGGGGGGAACCATGGCCTGAGCTTGAACTGGACGCCAGCGACGACCACCACCCTGCGCTCGAACACCAGGTCCCGCTGGTATCGCTCTGCCAGGGTGAGGATGAAGTCCTCCGGGAAGCACGGAGCAACGGCGATGTCGCGGCAAGGGAAGCCGTGGTCATGCGCAATCGCCCTGACCACCGCGTCGGCCGAGATGCCGTCCCACGGCGAGGACGCCGTGAGCATCAGGGCCGTAGTGCGCAGCCGGTAGGCCTCCTCCTCCATCGTCGGTGTGGACACGACCGTGCAGCTGGACATGGCCGGTCTCCTGTGGGCCTCTCCTGGGATGAAATCCATGGCCGCACCCGTCGCCTCACGGACGGCCTCTGGCGGGCGCCGCGCAGCAACAGCCGGCACCGGCGCGGCTGCGGAGGGGGTGACCTGCGCAGGTGGAGCGGGCGCAGAAGGAGCGGCGGAGGTGGCGGCCAGCGCCGGTGGAGCGAGCGAAGTAGGTGCGGCTGAGGTGGGGGTGGTGGGCACAGGCGACTGGTGAGCTCTGTTCAGGCGAAGACGAACTGGGCACTCCCGCTCGAAATGTCCCGGGCGCTTACAATTGTAGCAGACCTGGGGATCTCGACACTCAAAGAACTTGTGCCGCGGGGCAAGGCACCTATAGCAGCAATTGCCAAAGCGCGCCTTGAATGCCATGGCCGCAGAGTGCGCAGACCGCTCATGGAGTCTCTGCGCCGAATCCTTTGGTGGCTGTGGAGGTTGATTCGCCTGGTGCGCCTGGCGCCTAGCCAGACGCAGAGCACGCCGGGAGGAGACGACCGTCCAAGGCCGGCCTCCAAGCTCCCTGGCGCAGGTCGGAGCAGCGAGAGTGGCGGATGTGCGAATCGCGGCATCTGATGCCGGCGTGCCTGCACAAGCCTGCCCCCGGGCAGCAGGCTCCCTGGCGAGCGAATCCCCCCCAGCCACGATGATTGATTGAAGCCGTGGCCTGGGGAGCGCAGCCACATCCACCCAGGAACGGGCAAGGAGCTCTGCCGACGCCGCCTGCGCACACAGCAACGCACCCGGAGAGGAAGGTGGAGGTGGGGGACTTACATGGCGTGCAGCGGCATCTCCCACGGCGGTCAGAGCCACGCAAGGAAGCACCCGCCCCGAGTTCGGGTCCACCCATCCCGACTGAGGGCACAGCTCGGCCGCTCGGAGAGCGATGCAGGGAAGGATGCGGCCTGAGATCCCATCAATGAAGGCGGAGTGGTCCGCGCCGGCGTTGAACGCGGTGGTAGTGGTAGGTGGCGCCGGGTCGCGCGTTGGAGCGCGAGAGCGATGCGGAGCCATTTCAGGCCTATTACAGTTAGTAGTAGTAGCACTTGTTGCAAATAAAACTTAACAAATTAAGATGATCAATTATTGTCCTCCGGCTCGCCATGCCAGTGCCGCAGGTCCCTCTCTCCCAGTGTGCCCGATTTATTTATTTTATCTCAAATAAAGCCCTCCTCGTCTCTTCCCCGTCGCCGTGGCCGTGGGAGGAGCTGCCACTTCCCCGGGGTAAAAATGGATCGGGAGACTCCGCGCCCCCCACCCGTATAAATACACAGACCCACTACCAGCAACCGCAAGCCGAGCCGAGCCAAAGCCCGACGGCTTTCCGGCGGTTTTCGCGGCGGCCGAGTGCTCATCCGTGGGCCGTTTCCGGCGGATTTTGTGCTTTCCTCTCCTGCTTCTCCTCGGCCACCTACCTCGGCAAGCATTTCCCTGCCCGGAACTGCCCTGCTCGTCTTCCACCTCGCGCCCCGTTCGGCTTCAGAACGAGACTCAGGTCCCTGACAGAGCCTAGATCGAGGCGAATGCGTTGGGAACGGCGGCGGCCATTGTAGTTGGAGCAGCGGTTCCGGTTCGATCCGTTCGAGACTCCGAGAGCGTTGCTTTCCGGTGAGCTTTTGGCCCGTCGCTGATTATTCTTTAAAGCTACACAACAAAAGCTTGCGCGGCAGTTGCCGTCTTTTCCATGGTTGGTCCTTGGTCATGGCCTGCCTGCTCCACAGGTGCTCCGTCCGTCCGTCCGCCCGAGGGGATGCTGCGCAACAGATCGAGGAGAGCGGTTGGTGCCGGAGGCGGGGGCGGAGGAGGTCTGATGCCTCAACCTGAGCCCCTCGCCGCCGCCGCTGCTCAGTCTTCTTCTACTTCCCCGAGGCCGTACATGGCGCTGCCGCAGGCCGGGTTCCTGGACGGCGCGGAGCAGGGGCCGTCCTCCTCCATGAGCCCCACCTCCATTCTCGAGACCAAGCAGTTCTGCTGCTCCGCCCTGCCGCCCTTCCTCTCCGAGAGAAGCCTCAGGAAGGCGCACATGGAGACGGCTGCCCCGGAGCCGGCCAGCGTCGGCGGCCTCGCCGACGTGCTCCGCGAGCACGACGGCGACGCCAAGGCCGGCGGCCGCAAGGTGGTGTTCGGCTCGCAGCTCAGGATCCAGGTCCCGTCCGGCAGGGCCGCGGAGCTGGTGTCCTCCCCGATAGAGTTCGGCGTCAAGAACCGGGACGCCGTGCTGTCCCCGGCCAGGAGGTTCCTGCCGGAGGTCGTGAGCTCGCCCACCGCCCGGGTGTTCGCCGCCGGCGTCGCCCCCGGGGAAGCGGCCATGTCGGAGGACTACACGTGCGTCATCTCCCGCGGCCCCAACCCAAGGACCAGGCACATCTTCGACGACTGCATAGTCGAGAGCTGCGGGGATGCGCTCGTCGACAAGGCGGACAGCGGACCGGGCGGCGACGCCGTGCCGGCGAGCGGTTCCTTGAGCTCTTGCCATGCATGCCGCAGGCAACTTGCAGGGCATGCCAATGATACCTTCATCCATCGGTGAGCTTTCTCTCTGTATGTATGCGGATCTCTTGAAAAATTTACTCGCCATTTTACTAATTTTCTTGTACCAAATATGGTTTATAGACACTGCATATATGTCGATGATTGATTGATGTGGCTGTTTCTGCTGCTTGCTCTGCTTATATAATGATAATGATATGTGCGAATGGTCTGTTCATGCTAAATATAAGATGATCTCAAAGCTTGGATGTATTCATTTTGACAGCATGCGTGATCTGCTAGATGTGCATTCACATCATGGAGCAGAATGTAATTTCTGAATATACTGTCACCACTAGTAGTATGCATCAGATGCAGAGTAGATGGAAGGCAAGGGAGGGATAAAATCATGCACTGACATCAAATTCTCAGTTTGTATTTACTGCTAGTATTTGACATGGAGTGCTTCATCATTGCAAGTTTTATGTATGTAATCATCAACTCGACGATTGTTGATATATACTAGCAGTATCAACATAATACATCTGCACTGTACTTCATCAAGATCATGACAGTTTTATACTATGCCAATAATATATCTTCGTGGATGGGTCTGATTCTTCTTCATTATTGGAGCTTATTTAGTAGATAGAGTAGGCCTTGTTTGGTGCGAACAAAATAAAATGTTTCCCTCCAATCCAAGGGGGTTGTTTTGATTCCGCATCATATCGCTTTCACGTAGAAAACTATGCAAAAGAAGCTCATTATCCTAATGTTGGGTCCCCTGGGGGATTATGTTAACAACAACTTCCTAGGGATTAAACTATTTGGCATCCTAATTGATGATGTTGCTAAATGCTAAACCAGGTTCCTGTCCCAAGCCTACTCCTGACCATGACCCGGTCCAGCTATCATCGTCATTGCAAATACAAAAACATAAAAATCGCATACTATATGCTTGCTAGTTTGACAGCCTTATGCCAAAAGATTATGCTGAGTTGAGTTTGGTTTGATAGGAAAGGGATCTGTGCCATGTCTTTGTTCATGGATTGAAGTGATAAACTCGAACCTGGAGATGCGCTCAAAAACTTTTAGCCGGCCTCACGATTTCAGATGCTATCTTCTCGATCAGAGCAGTTTTATTTGTGCCCGCGCTTTGCTTTGCACAAAGAGCGTAACATGAACAGCAATTGCCCCCAAAAGCTCTCTGCTTTTTTTTAGTAACTCACCCATCAGTTGGGCATTATTAGCACATTTCTGTGATATATATAATTCATCCTTTTTTTCTTTTTTTCCTTTCTTTGTTCAGGGGTGGCAAAGCATTCTGCAGCGACGAGTGCCGGTACCGCGAAATGCTTTTCGACGAAGCGGTGGACAACCTGCGCTAGCTAGCTAAACGGGCGAGGGACGGTGTGTTTCACAAGAGAATTTCATTTCAGTGGAGGAGAAGGCATGCATGATGGCCCTGAATAACCGAGATGGGAATTATTATTTTCCATTTTTAGTTTCCATTTTTAGTTTCTTCTCGACTTTGCAAGACGTGCTGGATGATGATTTTTGGTCATGGAGAACAGAATGATTTTTGGTCTTTTGCCGCGGATTAAAAGACCTTTGCCCTCTGAATCACTGAAAGATGTTCGACGTTCTAGTTAAACGAAATGAAATTCGATGCCAGTGTTCTACCCTGCCCTGTGCTGCAAATCAAAATTTTGGCTATTAGAGGTGACATGGAGGCATTTGTCCCAGAATGCACTCTGACAGAAACTGTGTTCATTAAACTACTGGGAAAGCAAAATCATCCATACGGCTTTTTTGAAAAATCCACTCTGATCAAAACAAAACACCAGTGCTTGTCACTCATCAAATTTTCTGGGTTTTTTTCAATCACCATCAAACACTTTGCTTTGCTTTGCTTTGCTTTGCTTGCTTATTCATCAAAAGGGAAGATGGAACTGAAACCAACTGCACCTTGTTCATTGATTCAGGGGGCCAAAAGTAGCCATCTTGAAAAAGATTATTAGGCTCTTTGTGTGGTTTGGCATGGCCCATGCGATGGGGGCCTATCACTTGTACTAAGTACTAAAACAAAATGCAGCAGGCCGGACCGGCATAATGAGAGCTCAACATACATCTCCTAATCATCACACTGTTTGTGTAAAAAAAATGGGTGGGTGCAGTGCTGGTGCTGGGCCAAACATGATTATGAATTATGATTGTCATGCCATTATTCATGGGTGAGTGAGTTCTGCTTGTACTGCTGTTGTTGGGCATCGATCTTTTCTTTGTCTTTCGGTTGCTGTTGCTACTGCATTATTGGTGCTGCTGGTACTGCTTTTGACCCCCGAGGAATCATGGGCTAAGGGGTTAATCTGAGGTTTTGACCCCTGATATATAGGTTTATTAACCTGGTAGGTCACTGCATCTGATTGTTCATATGCTAGTGTCTAGTGACTTTCCATTTTTCATGTTTCGACACAGTTTATCAGTTCATCGAACCTAGGTTATGGACATTGAAGTATGAACCACTATTTTCTTAACGGTCTTATATTTGAATCACTAAAGTAGTAGTGATCGAAACGATCTTATATTTAAATCACTAAAGTAGTGATCTAAACAAACTTATATTTCTTTACTGAGGGAGTACGTACTTGGGAGCGGAATCATGGGCAAGCTTAAGCTTTTGAACCCTGATGACTGAAGGTTTCTTTCTCACAGTCAAAATTCATGTGCTTTACACAAGTCCTCTAATCCTATAATAAATAATACACTGTCAGAAATGAAAAATCCCTTGGAAAATGCTAAAAGTTGAAGACTGAAGCAAAGCCATGGGAGTATCTTCCCAAGCAGGTCTCTGCTGCTGCTGGAACTCCTTCAGCAAACATGGTCAGACTACAAACTGGCAATCATCACGGCTTCAGCAAAAGTTGAAGATTTGAACAGTGGAGGTTTACACGACACGAGGTGGCGAGCGAAACAGCGGGCGCGATCACGCGAGCCGAGGACTAGGACGAGGGTCGGAGGACAAGAAGCTGTACACCGTCGCGTCCGTGGCCTCGCCGGCGCCGGCGCCGGGGCGGACGATGTAGCTGCGCAGAACCCCTTCCCTGTGGAACCCGGCCTTGTCCAGCGCCCTCTGCGACCGCGCGTTCCCGACGTCCGTCACCGCCTCCAGCCTCCCCAGCCCCGGCAGATCCTCGAACACCCTCCCAACCACCTGCGCGCGTCCGTCAAGAACACACCAAGTCAGTCAACCGCCAGGCTGGACTCCCGGACCGGAGCTCCGCCGCCAGCGTTACCAACTAGTAGTAGTGGGTTACCATCCTGATGGCGGCGGAGGCGACGCCGCGGCCCCAGTGGCCGTGCGCGAGCGCGTAGCCGAGGTTGGCCCTGTGGCCGCCGTCGTCGGGGTAGGGCCACACGGAGACCTGCCCCACGGGGCGCCCCGCCACGCAGACGGCGCGGAACCACGGGTGGCCCAGCACGGTGTCCCTGATCTGCGCCACGGCCTGCTCCCGGGTGGCGCAGAGGGGCCGCTTCAGGTGGCGCATCACGCGCTCGTCCGACGCCCACGCCATGAAGTCGTCCACGTCCGCCACGCCCAGCGGCCGGAGCGACACCACCGGGCCCTCCGCCTCCTTTTGCCGCCGCGCGTCGCCGTCGTCAAGGTCCATCGCTCCCCGCCTGCCTCTGCTAGTGTAGTATGATTGTGATCTTTGGCGATTGAGAATTTACGTACGAGTCAATCAGAGCAGCCAACGACACCTACTCCTTATTCAATTCAAATGGTTCTGTCACTCGTAATTTTGGCGCGCGATCCGAGCGGACGACGCTGAACATGACCGTGTCCCTGGGCCGGCCCTTGAGCACGACGTAGCGCCGGAGCAGGCCCTCCCTCACGAACCCGGCCTTCTCCAGCACCCGCTGCGACGCCGGGTTCTCCACGTCGGCCACCGCCTCCAGCCGCGCCAGCCACGGCCACTCCGCGAGCGCCGCCGCCGCGGCCATCCCCACCGCGCGCGTCGCGATGCCGCGGCCCCAGTAGCCGTGCGCGACGCGGTAGCCCAGGGACGCCCTCGACGACGACGCGCCCTCCTCCTCCCCCGCGGGGCCGCAGGGCTTGACGGAGATGGATCCCACCGCCACGGCGCCGAGGCAGATGGCGCGGTACCACGGGTGCGGGAGGACGTGGTCGCGGATGTAGCGGCGGGCCTCGTCGACGCGCGCGTAGGCCTCGCGGCGCTGGAAGAGGACCACGCGCGGGTCCGACGCCCACGCGAAGAGCGCCTCCGCGTCGGCCTCGGTGAACTCGCGCAGGGTGACCTCCGTCTCCGGCGCCGGCTCCCGTCGCTGGTGCTCCATGCTTCCTCTCCCCTTTGTGGCGTGGGTGTATTATTTATGTGTGGATGAGCCGGCGATCTTGACCGGATAAAGAAGCTACTCGCCGCGGTTTTGAATCGACTCCAGAGTGCTTCAGACTGACAGACGGGAAATGCATGCCCCCGGTGAATATTTTTTTAATCAGTCTGACAGATTTTTCATTTGGTCTAGGTTGGATTTTCTGGTCCAATGGTACACTGACACGTGTGAGGGCGCTGGTTTCCATTGGTTCCTCCCTTTGTTGGTCTGATAGAAGCAAGGTTACCCTCTCTAGATATATCCGTTTGACCGACAAGTAATATGGATTGGAGCCGGTATCCAATTTGTTCATATACAAAAATTGAAAATAATGATACCAAATGATTTATTAGTACTACAAATTTTGATTCAAACATAGCTACCCCACTCTTCCAAAATCTATAAAAGACCGAGAAATACGAATGAACAGAAAACTCTACATTTTGATTCTACTAGTAAGCTTGCACGTGCAACGCACGTCTTTATTAACAAATAAATGATACTCTTTTACATGCAACAAGGGCATACATATTGTTATTTTTACTGTTACAATTAACGTATGGAAGCGGAAATATCATTCAATTCATCTATTTCTCCACATTCTGAACATGCAAATCAGCAAATAAATCATGAAAAAACATTACAATTCAATTGCATAACACAGTAATTCATAACTCAGAAAGTTCATGTAACATACTAAAATTACATAATCAGCTAATAGGGTTCCAAAGTAACAAGAGAGGTAAATGACATGACAAAATAACATCACATGAATTTCAGTTTTGTTGATTCATTTTTCATATCTTTAACTCAAATGTCCAATTCCCCAATATCATCCAGCAAGGCCTCCAACTCTGGTTCATCTAAGCAAGCAAAATATTTCTAAAGAAAATCTGCACCACCGCCAAATATCTCACTGGTGTCTTCTCCAATGCACCACAATCTTGACGGGACACTTGAATATGTTGCTGATTTCCTTGAAAGAAGACACACATTCTGATGCACAAGGCAAGATGCTCTGCACGTCCAGGGTCCAGCCTACAACAAATATGCTTGAACACAGCTTCCAACTTGCAAGTAGGTGGTAAAATCAAGAAAATACGAAGGTCATCCTTTTAGAAATTGGAGGTCTTCGACAAGGATTTCATAGTTTCTCTCCTCATTTTAGGTATTGTAAAGAGTGAAAATGTTACATAAGTGTTAGCGTTATATAATCCAATTCAAGTCTTAGTATCATAAAATATTTTTTGATGACCCTTAACACTTGCAAAAAACACTCACTGCCAAACATAAAATTGTTCAGATGTCTTACCAAATACTTGTAGAACTAAAAAAACAAATTCATGGCATAAATTTCAAAATTAACAACAAAAATAATGTTGAAGAAAATGTAAGTATAATTAAAATTGAAGTGAACTTGACATAATTCAAAATCAGAACCTTTATAAGCAATGAGTCATCCTATATAGCAAAATATGAGTGTCGGACAAAATAGCTCTCATTAGGTACTCCATGAAATTAAACATCTAGAGACCACAAGTTGAATGATTATGAAATTTTGATATGTTCAGTAACAAATATCGATAAAAATCTTAATAGTTTTATAAAACTTTCAAAATAATTTTGACTGGATACTTTTTTAACCCTTTTTGTCTATGTAAAATGATTGCACCCACGTAGTCAAACTGGTCACACCTGATAAAAAGGAATTGGACAAAGTCAGACGCTAAATACAAACCAAATGACCAAAAAGGCTATTGATAAAAAAAAATGAATCGGACAACATGGGATGCTATATCTGACTTGACCAAAAGGGCTAAAAACCCAACTCAAAAAAGAAAAGGAAGAAAAAAGGACACACCGAACGCTCCTCTCAGTTCTCCTCGCCTCGTCACCTACCTTCCCCACCCTTATCCCTTCACTATCTCCCTTGCTCCCTATTCCATGGTGGCCAGAAGCCCAGAACTCTCTCTCTACCTCCTCCATCAGGAACTGGTCGGCCCCATCACATTAACCCAATTGAATATCATGTAAAATCATACCATCTTTCCTTGGTGCGGGCAGGTGCGTTGCCTGAGGAGTTAGTCGGCGCCAACGTCGGTGGCTGCGGAAGGTGGCGATGGCGCAACAGTGGCTTGGCGGCGCCGACGTCTCACTGCCGTGTGCGTCTGAAAGATCGAGATGATTCCCGTACGTTTAGCCATTTGTTGTGAGCTGGAGGTGTTAATTGCCGTTAATTGTGGCTAATTTTCTGTACTGATTGGCTTATTTATTTGTTTTGTGGACGCGAAAGCAGTAGGTGGAACTGTTCGATCTTTTTTTTTCCGGGAACGTGGAACTGTTCGATGGATGGCAGAGTTTCGTCCGCTATAGTATAAATTGCTAAACGTACACAGGTGAAGGTTGGCTTTTATGTGGACGGTTAGATGCCTGATCGTGGGGTGGTAATTTATCTTGTTTGGCCTGTGTACGTTTATCCGGGTGGGCATAAGAATATGTTTGCTTGTTTAATAGTAGTAGAGATGGACGCGAACGCAATAGGTGGAACTGTTCGATCTTTTTTTTTCGGGAACGTGGAACTGTTCGATGGATGGTAGAGTTTCGTTCGCTATAGTATACATTGCTAAACGTACACAGGTGAAGGTTGGCTTTTATGTGGACGGTTAGATGCCTGATCGTGGGGTGGTAATTTATCTTGTTTGGCCTGTGTACGTTTATCTGGGTGGGCATAGTGAAGAATATGTTTGCTTGTTTAATAGTAGTAGAGATGGACGCGAACGCAATAGGTGGAACTGTTCGATCTTTTTTTTTTCGGGAACGTGGAACTGTTCGATGGACGGTAGAGTTTCGTTCGCTATAGTATAAATTGCTAAACGTACACAGGTGAAGGTTGGCTTTTATGTGGACGGTTAGATGCCTGATCGTGGGGTGGTAATTTATCTTGTTTGGCCTGTGTACGTTTATCCGGGTGGGCATAGTGAAGAATATGTTTGCTTGTTTAATAGTAGTAGAGAAAAAAAACTCTGTTTTTTTTTCAAAACTGTTTAGGGACCGAGGGACCAAAGAAAGTAACTGAGGAAGTGAGTAGGCTCACACATGAAGAGAAGCTAACACAATGCTAAACTGAGGGGGCAATGAAACCAGAGAGATTGAACACAAAAGAATGAGAAAATCAACCGAAGTTCAGATTAGTGGCAAAATAAGTATATTGTCTAGGTTGATACACTAGTGCAGAATCAGCCTTTAGTCCCGGCTCACCAACCGGGACTAAAGGGTGGGGACTAAAGCCCCCGCCCCCCTAGTCCCGGTTTGTCACGGGCTTTTGCACCCTAGACGGTGACTGTGTTTGGCAGGTCGGCAAACAGGTATCCGACATGTCGATGGCCGAGTCGGGATGGATTGTGGCACTGCTTGCGGTCGGCGGCGTCATCGTCTACGTAATAAAACATTGCTGTGACCCCGACGTGCCAGTCCCACCGCCGGTCGCCGGAGTCGTCAGCGCGCTGGAGGCAATAGAAGCACTTGTACACTGCGGTTCGGGCTTAGGCGGAGCAACGTCTTCACCTTCCATTTCGAGCAATGATTTTGAAGCCCGTCTTCTTGCAATCGAGCAGGTCATCAGGGGCCGGTTCCAGCCTGCAGTTCCACCTTGCATTGGTAAATATGATTTCCTTCTAGGCCCGCCCATACTTTCTGAGCTTCTTTTCTGGTTCCGTTCTGAGTAATTGACTACTTGACCAATTAAAAACTTAACATTTTCCCAATTTTAGAGTTTGACAGATTTTAGCAACTTTGGACAAGTCAAGCAATCATCACACAAATCAAGCAAGCATGCAAAGAGTATATAGGCAGCGGAAATTAAAGCATGCAACTTGCGAGAAAGTAAAGGGAAGGGTTTGGAGGATTCAAACGCAGTTGGAGACACGGATGTTTTTGGTGTGGTTCCGATAGGTGGTGCTATCGTACATCCACGTTGATGGAGACTTCAACCCACGAAAGCGCGAGTCCACGGAGGGCTCCACTCACGAAGGGTCCACGAAGAAGCAACCTTGTCTATCCCACCATGACCGTCGCCCACGAAGGACTTGCCTCACTAGCGGTAGATCTTCACGAAGTAGGCGATCTCCTTGCCCTTACAAACTCCTTGGTTCAACTCCACAATCTTTGTCGGAGGCTCCCAAGTGACACCTAGCCAATCTAGGAGACACCACTCTCCAAGAAGTAACAAATGGTGCGTTGATGATGAACTCCTTGCTCTTGTGCTTCAAATGATAGTCTCCCCAACACTCAACTCTCTCTCATAGGATTTGGATCTGGTGGAAAGAAGATTTGAGTGGAAAGCAACTCGGGGAAGGCTAGAGATCAAGATTCATATGGTAGGAATGGAATATCTTGGTCTCAACACATGACTAGGTGGTTCTCTCTCAGAACTGGTAAGTTGGAAGTGTAGGTTTGTTCTGATGGCTCTCTCCATGAATGAAGAGAAGGTGGAGGGGTATATATAGCCTCCACACAAAATCTAACTGTTACACACAATTTACCAATCTCGGTGGGACCGAATCAACACGGTCAGACCGATTTAGTAAACCTAGTGACCGTTAGGATTTTCGGTGGGACTGAAATGCAACTCGGTAGGACCGATATGGTTAGGGTTAGGGCATAACGTAATCTCGGTGAGACCGATTACACAAACTCGGTGAGACCGATTTTGGTAATTAGCTAACCAGAGAGTTGGTCAGGTAAACTCGGTGGGACCGATTTGCTCTTTTCGGTGAGACCGAAATTTTACAAAAGGGAAACAGAGAGTTTACATTGCAATCTCGGTGGGACCGATCCGTCACTTCGGTTAGACCGAAATTTTACGAAGGGAAACAGAGAGATTACAATCCCATCTCGGTGAGACCGAGATCCCTATCGGTGAGACCGATTTGCCTAGAGCTACTCAGATGCCCAAATAATTTAAAAACCCAAATTTGTCTTTTTTGACGAGAGCTACTCAGATGCCCAAATAATTTAAAAACTGTTTTACAATCCAAATTTGCCTTTTTTGCCGAGAGCTACTCAAATGCCCAAATAATTTGAAAATTGGGGTGAACCTCACGCATCAAATTGTTTACCACCCAAGAAAAATTGGATTTTTTTTATTTTTTCTTGCATTTGTTTTGATTTTTTCTTCAACATGGGTGTAGATGAGTCTGGTCTCAGAAAAGGATTTTCGTGTCTAACCTGTCTTTTTTCCAAACCTGTTTAGGGACCAAGGGACCGAAGTTTTTTTTGATCAAAGAAGGGCTTCCCCCTTCCGATTTTCATTACTGAAAACCCAGATAACATAGTTCAAACACGCGCAAGTAGCATCACCAATAAGTATCACAACCAACCAAAAGGACCAGAGCCACCAGCCAAAACGGCCAGCACCAACCCAACAAGAACAAGATCTCTCTCAGCATAGCTAGGAAACATAAAATAGAAACGAGACTAGCGACTAGTAGGACTAAAAAGCCTTGGAACAGCAGCAGAAGGAGAAGGAGTTGCAGCCATCATCCAGGGAGAAGCCTTGCCACATTGATTCGCCATCCCTGCCCAGCGGCATACACTTCACTTGCTGCCCGTTCTAGTACTCTTGCCCCTAGTTCTAGCATTTTTTTGGCGGCTCCTTTGTCTGCAAAATGGACCAATCAAGCAACCATCGAACCATTGCATTTCTACTTTTCCAAATAGCCCAGAATAAAGCAGATACCCCTATCATCACCATTTTCTTGTCCTCTTTATTGAATTTATTAATCCACCCCCCAAAACACTCATTTACACTTAAAGAACTAGATTTTAGATTACAAACACACTTGACCAAATTCCACAGCACAGACGCCGCAGAGCAAGTGAACAGCAGATGATCAATAGATTCATTTTGTCCACAAAACACACATTCTTTCCTTCCTTTCCACCCTTTTTTGAGTAAAACATCCCTAGTCAGGATGCTCTTTTTATTCACTAGCCACAGGAATACCTTTATCTTAGCAGGAACTTTAATTTTCCAAAGATATTTTTGTGGAAATTTGATCCCAGACGCAATCAATTCTCTGTATAACGATTTCACAGAGAATTTTTTATCAGCAGTGAGAGTCCATTCAATTCTATCATTTCCTCCATGCATATTAATTGTTTCACATCTTTTTTTTAAAGCATTCCATAGTTCTAAAGTCTCTCCATGCAGAGTTCTTCTAAATTGGAAACCTTTCCATCCTTTTTGAATGGCCTCATATACAGTAATTTTATGATCAAAGCAAATATCATATATTCTAGGGTATGCATCTTTTAGGGGTTTGTCATCCACCCATATATCTTCCCAAAACCTAATGTTCTTCCCCTCCCCCAACTTCTTCTTCACAAACTTATAGAAGATATTCTTAATATTTAGAAGACTGGTCCAAAACTGGGAATCCCCAGGTTTTTTTTCCATCAGAGCCAGACATTCATTCTTCCCATATTTTTTTTCAGGATGTCTTGCCACATCCCCTCCTCTGTTTCCATCTTCCAGAACCATTTAGCTAATAGGGCTATGTTCATTACTTCTAAATTCAGAATCCCTAAACCACCCAATTCTTTGGGAAGGCAACACTCTTTCCAATTTACTAAATGATATTTTCTAACATTTTCATCTTCTTGCCACACCAATCTTGCTCTATAAAAATCAGCTTTTTTAATAATCCCTTTTGGTATAGCATAGAAGGACATCATAAACAAGGGGATATTAGTCAAGCAGGCTTGCACCAGAGTGATCCTCCCCGCAATCGACCCTAGCAATTTCCCCTGCCAACAGCCACATCTTTTCTCAATTTTATCAGTCACACAGTTCCAATGTGTGTTTCTGATCCTAGCCTCAGATATAGGCATCCCTAAATATCTAATAGGCAGATTTCCCATTTTGCATGTCAATATTTCCTGGTAAAGTGATTGTTTACCTTTGGCTTTACCAAACAACATCAGCTCACTCTTATGGAAGTTAATTTTTAGTCCAGACATCTGTTCAAAAGCCCCTAAAATAAATTTGAGGTTTCTGACACCAGCTTCATCATCTTTGATCAGGAAGATAGTATCATCGGCGTATTGCAACATATTAACCCCCTTGCTTTCATCATCCCCCAATACTCCCTTAACAATGTCCATTTTTAAAGCATTGTTCATTAGAATTGCAAGGGCATCAGCAGCCACATCAAATAATAACGGCGACATGGCATCTCCCTGTCTAAGCCCTTTAAACGTCTTGAAGAAAGGACCAATTTCATCATTAACCCTTATTCCTACATGCCCCCCTCTCATTGTTTCCATTATCCAATCTCACCATTTATCAGGGAAGCCTTTTTGTCTAAGCATCTGAATAACAAAGGGCCACTTAATTTTGTCATAGGCTTTTTCAAAATCTACTTCAAATACCAACGCATCTTCTTTATCTTTATGAAAAGTGTGCAAAGCTTCATGAAGTATGACAACTCCCTCCATAATGTATCTCCCTTTAATGAATGCAGTCTGCGTTCTGGAAATGACAGGCGCAACACATTTTGTCAACCTATTCATCAAGACTTTTGTAATAATTTTGAAACTCACATTAAGCAGGCATATAGGCCTGAACTTTTGTATTTGCTTGGCATCATTGGTTTTAGGGACAAGGGTAATAATGCCATAGTTAATCCTGGCAATGTTAATATCTCCCCTGGCAAATCCCTCAACTAAAGCTTTAAGGTCCCACTTAACCAACTCCCAAAAATCCTGATAAAAATCAGCAGGGTATCCATCTGGTCCAGGGCTTTTGTTTCTTTTCATACCAAACACTACTTTATGAATTTCATCCAAGGAAAAAGGGGACAATAATTCCTCTTTGTCTTGGGCAGATATTTTATCCATTTCCATATCCCTCAATGATATGTCAGAATCCTCAGGATGTCCAAACAGATTTTTATAAAAGTTAGTAATATATTCCATCAGGTTATCCTTTCCTTCTATGATCCCTTCATCTTGTTCTAGGGAAATTATCCTGTTTTTTCTCCTCCTCCCATTCACTCTTGCATGATAGTATCTAGTATTTCCATCTCCATCTTTTATTTATTTATCTTTAAATCTCTGCAACCACTTCATTTCTTCTTATGTCATAATTCTTTTTAGCTGCATTCTAAGCTCTTTTTGCTCAGTTCTTTCTGCAGCAATCAGTCCCATTCTCTCTGCTCTCTTATCAATATCATCCAATTCCTTAATAATTTCTGTTTTAATTTTCCTGTACCAAGCATCCATATTTTTATTCCACCCCTTAGCTTTTTCCCTCAATTCCATCATCCTAAATTGCCATCTGTCCAACACATCTCCGCTATACCTACGATTCCATGTTTTAAATATCAGTTCCTTAAAGCCCTCTCTCAAAAACCAACCATTTTCATATCTGAAAATATATTTGGTCAGTTGTGCTTCCCCTGTATCTAGGAACAGAGGAGTATGATCAGAGATCTCCCTAGCCCAAGCTTGTAAAATGGCAAAGGGATATTTTTCCTCCCATGCAGGACACATCAACACCCTATCCAGCTTCTCATAAGTGAGATCCTCTTGGTTATTAGCCCAAGTGTACTATCTTCCATTCAAAGGAAGCTCTCTAAGCCCTGCTTGTTCAATAATAGCATTAAACATAAAGGACCATTGTTCATTTGCCATAGGTTTGTTTTTTTATTTATGGTTTCTGATAATGTTAAAGTCTCCTCCAACCAAACAGGGCAAAGGGTTATCATGATATAGTCTAGCTAATTCAGCAAGGAAACCAGCTTTCCCTTCCTTTTGCGCATCCCCATAAATTGTAACTAAATTCCAGTGCATTTTAATATTTTTGTCAAAGACCAAGACTCTAAGGAAATATTGTCCTTTTTCTATGTGCTCAACTTCAAACAGATCCTTATTAATGCCCACCAGGATTCCCCCTGACATTCCTCTAGGGGGATTCCAACACCAATGATAGTTTTCCCCCCCACACATATTATGCAATTCATTTTTTGTGAAATCTTGCTTGATTGTCTCAGAGATCCCCACAAAATCCAACTTATGGTCTATGACCATTTCTCTAATGTATCTTTTTTGTGATCTTGCCCAATGCCTCTAACATTCCAGAAAACCCCCTTCATTTTTAAGTAGATTCCTTCTAATTTCAATACTTCCTATTTTTTTCTACTTAAGAACTTCTAATCTGCCTTTCTCCTCAAATCCAACGTATTTCAAATTAAGAGAACTAAACAGTCTTTTTTCCTTTTTTTCCTTCTCAAGACCCCAACCCCAACAGATTGCTTCACACAGCTCAACGCTGGTGAGCTTTTCCTTCCTCCTTTCTTCCCAGAGAAGAATCCCTTAAGGTTTTTAAATTGTTGCTCCTCTAACTCCATATCAGAGTTTTCCAAGTCAGAGCACAAATCATCAAAAGTCACATCCCCAGTATTAATATGTATTGGAGTGTCATTATTTTCTCCCATTCCATTTTTTGCTCCAACCTCCTCATCTAATTTTTCTCTTTTAACATTCTGGAAGTACATTTCCCTTCTGGCTCTCTCCATTTTATTGATAATATCAATATTCTTATCAATCATATCAATAGAGCACCCCAAATCAATCCCCACCATAGAACTAATATGTAACAATGAAGGGTTAGCACAGTCAAAAACAAAATCCTTACCATAGTTATCCCTTTCTTCAGCTCTGATCTTAGCCATCTCTTCTATTTTTTGATCTTCTCTTCCTTTGTTCCTCAGGCTCCTCTTAATTTCCACTTCTCTCTCCTCCCATTCTTTCTATGTGGCCTCAGCACCATGCAGATCAATCATTTTCTCACCCAGTGTACCTATCGATTCCTGGCTGGCATTATAGTCCATTGGTTCATTGTATTTCCCTGATTCAGTTTCACTTTTTCTGTGTTGGTTTCCCCTCTCATAATCTTCTATGTCCATGTTAGCCAGCTCCATTTCATACTGCTCCCTGTTAACAGCCTCTTGAATTAGCTTCTGGATCTCCTCTTGTTGCTGATCGATCTTAGCCTGCATAGTACACTGTTTTTCTTCACAGTCTTTGATTTTCTGCTCAACTTTGGTCCATAATGCTTGATGTCTAGCTTTATCCTCTTCCAGAGTCTTGATCTTATTAAACATAATGTCATTCTCTTTTTGCCACTTCCTTTTCTCAGCAAGCATTTCCTCTTGCCACAGCCTTATATTTTCCTCCATTTGCATCTTCAATTTGCCCATTTTCTCATCTACCTCCTCACTCTGCTTGAGAGACAAGCATCCCAGAGAAATGTTCCTGTGATCATTTCCTTCCATCCTGGTTCTCTTCCTGTTTCCAGAATCCCCATCTCCATCTTCTAAATTATGAACATTTCACCCACTGCCACCCCCAATCATGAAACCATTTTGTTCAAATTCTTTAACTCTCCACTGCCACCCCCAATCAAACATCTCACCCATAGCTTTTGTAAGCTCAGTTTCATTGATCTTCCCTTCCCTGACAATCACCATTCCTAAAGGGTTGGTATGCTCAGCAACAAGCACATCTTTGCAACTCTGAACCAGAAGGATCCCCAACCCTTTAGCAGCATACCCAACATATTTTGGGACTGGTTTTATTTGTTTCAGCAGATTACAATCAGTAGTGATATGATTTTCCCTACCACACACCAAACAATGTCCCACCTTACATTCCCTAGTGGAGTGTCTTGGATCTTTGCATTTGCCACAAACTTGCTTGTTGATTCTCTCCCCACCCTTCCTGCTTTCGTCCAAATTGAGCTGCCAACTGCCTTTTCCCCCTGTTTCTTCACATCTGCTGATGGATCTTGGTCCCCTCTTCTATCAGCTTTCTGCAGGAAATTGCTCTTGTTTTCATCCCTCCTTACTGTCTCTCTATCAGGCTGATTTTCCATAGATTTTCCAACAGATCTTTCAATAATCTCCTTATCTCCTCCTTTCAGACCCTGAACTAGCTGAGACAGCAGGGAAGTCAACAGCTGTTGTTGAGTACTCTGACCTTGCCCCAACCCATCAGTCTTCTTCTCCTTCCCCACACCTGAATTCTTAGTCACATCAGTTTCCTTCTCACTTTTATCACCCATAGTCTCTGTATTCACTGTCTTGGCTTGCCATTTCAGATCTTCACCCCTATCCTTTGCGGCATAATCCTCATCCTCTCCATCTCCTCTGCCACCCCTATATCCACCACCAAATCTACCAAAGCCTCTCCCCCAATTGTTGAATCTGTCCGTCGTATTGTGTCTACCTCCTGCCCAACCTCCCCCTATTGTTGCTGTTGAATCTACCTCTGCCAAATCCTCCATCTCCACCACGATAAAATCTAGGGCCTCCAAAACCTCTGCCCAAATTTCCAGCCATCTCCTCTCCTGACGGCGGCGAGGTGGAAGGGGAAGGAAACCCTAGTTGCTGTTGAGTCCTCTCACTCTCATCTCCTTTTATAGACGTCACCCCACCCACCCTATCCTGGGTCGTGGATTCCCCCAGCCCGTTGGGCCCCCACCATTCCAGGCCCAGCTCTAGATCCATATTCAAATCTCTTCCAACAGAGCCCCCAAAAATAATCAGGGGTCTCTCCAGTTCATCTTTTTCAACCATCTTATTTCCTTCCTCAATTGGGGTGCCAGGAGCCCCAATTGGAATTTCATGGATCACTACATCTCCAAAATCAAGACCTACTAATTCATACCAAGGCGGAATAGGGTATATAGCACCTTTTTTCATATGTTCATAGACAATTCGTGCATCCATTCTATCACGTCTGACATTATTAACCACAAATTTATTCCCAATCCCCTCTATATTCTTTCTACGAGATTCATCCCCTACCTTCTCACAAAATCCATTGCAGTCATCTGCATTCTGGGATTTCAACCCAATTTTTTCTTTGCTTTTGTGTCGGGGCCTAATTTCCCCTTTGTTTCTTCCCATTCTAGCATCACCCACCTCAATCGAAATGGTAGAGACTAGGTATTTGGGATTTGGAAACATACCTTTGGCGAGGGAAGTGGAATCCCCCTCTTCCTCCGCCTCAGAGTCTTCACCGGCCAGCAACCAGAAGCGGTTCCCAGCCGGCGAGCACCCTACTGGCGGCGGGAGAGGGCGAGGAGGCGAGGCGAGCGCCTCGGAAAGCGAGGGGAGCGGCGAGGAAGCGAAGTCGTCCTCCTCCTGCGCCTTGGCGTCGCCATCACCACCATCTCTTCCTCTGCGTCCTCCTCGATCTCGATCGGAAGCCACCGGGAGCCTGGAGCCAGAATCCCCACCACCACCTCCTGCGGGGGCATCTGCGGCTGCAACGGCGGCGGCACCCTCGGCTGGATCAGGCGATAGCGGAGGGAGCGAAACACCCTCCACTTCTCCCGCTGCATCGGATCTAGAGATTCCGCTTCCAACATCGCCCAGAGAAGCACTCCCATCGCCGGCTGTCGATCGTAGTTGGGGAAGCAGCGAAGGATCTCCTCCCCCCTGAGCTTGTCTCGCACCATCCCGGAGGCGTCGTTGAGGGCCTTCGCCGTCGGGAACCACCGATCGATCTCTTGAAGTCTCCCCATCAGCACCTCGTCGCCGTCCGCCAGTGCCCACATCTGTTGCTGGCGCGTCGTCATCGAACCCTAGCTCTGTGGGCAGCGCGTCGCGGCGGCGATTTTGGATCGGATCTGCGAGAGTGGAAGTGGTGGAGGAAGTGGAGACGAGCCGATGCGTCGGCCTGATAACCCCTCTCCCCACACCCCTGTCGCCATTAACCTCCTCGGGAACCGCCACCAGAGCGCCCCACCCGTCAGCCGCCGCAAAACGCGCCAAGTGGCAAGGGAAAGCCACCATCCGTCCCTCCCTGATCTCCTCATCATCTGGCCAGCTTCGCGCGTCGACCACCACATCCTCACCGTCGACGAGCTCCAGCCGCCTCCCCCGCCGGCGAATCGCACCCGGTCGGAAGATTAACAGCGCCGAGCCGAGGTTGGGAACGTAGTCGCACCGAACGCGCAGGTCGCTCGCAGCGTGGGCATTGCACGGGAGCGTGGCACACGAGAAGCGTGCATCGCACGGGAGCGTGCATCGCACGGAATGCATCCTTTCTCCTGCACGGCTTGACTTGTCGCCGGCATCCCAAGGGACCGAAGTAACCAAGGAAGCGAGGAGGCTCACAAATGAAGAGAAGCTAACACAGTCCTAAACTGAGTGGACAATGAGACCAGAGAGACTGAACACAAAAGAATGAGAAAAATCAACCGAAGGTCTGAGTACTGACAAAATAAGTAAATTGTCTAGGTTGATAGATATAACCCTACCATATCTATCTACGGGCACATACAATTACTAGTAAATGGCACGTGCCATGCACTTGTAGATTTTAGAATTATTATGAAATGTTGTGTGTTGGTGCAAGTAGTCCGATTGCCAATATTTATTAACTTCATTTTTCAGGCATAATATGGTACACCTACATGCTTACATTGACAACGGTAGGTTTGTCTAATCAATTAGGATTTTACACAAATAAATTATTGGTAGAAACAACAGAAAAGTCATGTCATAATATATCTAAAATGAATTTATAAGAGAAAGTACAGCCTAACACATAGTAAGCTTCTGCTTACTTACCATTCACTAATCTGGCGCATGCAATTTCTCTCTCTCTCTCTCTCCCATCAATCGTCATTTTTTTTCCTAAGTAGCTGTCCACTCGAATGTGTCTGGTCAATTCTAGTCTACTTGCTAGAGTACTGTAGGGCTCAGGAGCACGCCAGAATTTTCTAGATATCAGTGAGAGGAATCTTCACGCGTACGGGCAGGCTGGCAACGCAGGACGCCCCAGCACCGCGAATCCCACTACTGTGGACCGTTAGATTGCCCTATCAAATGGTGTATATGTGGCCACGTAGTTTCCTTGCTACAGTTATTGAACGTGAACCGTTTGATTGCAAATATCCAACGGCCTGTATGAGTTGATATTGGTACACTATATAGTGGTATAGATATTAACTTGACGCTACTTTCAAATCAATAGACAACATATTATAAGGATAATGGGAAAAAAAGGTGAGGAGGTTGGGTTAAAAACTAGAGCCATAGGCAAGGAAAAACATGAAAGATAGATACTGGAAGAAATATGAGATATGCATAATCAAATTGAAGAATAGGAGAATATTTGCTTAACATTGAACAACATGTAACTTGTAATAAAGCGGTATGAAACAACGCGAAGAATAATGAAGGACCAGGGATGAATTAACAACGTGTTAGAGAAGAATCAAGATTAGCTTGTATGCTCATGCATACCATTTATGATATAAATGCTGGACTGGACAAAGATTGGATGAACTTAATAAAGTATTCAAGAATTGAGGAGTAGGGGATTAATAGGCTAATCGGCAAGTTAACCCATTAATCGGATGATTTATTAGTTTATTGGCTACTCGGTGACCCTAAAAGTAGGGATTAAACGACAAGTTAAATGGTTAATCGGACGAACTCTTGAACGGGGGTATAATACAATAGCGCGGTTTACCAATACTACAGATGATTGGCATGACATTGTTCGCTTCCTTAAATATTACTGCATCGACAATATGTTACAGCTTTATAGGAAAAAAAACAGAAAATCTCTGTCATTGCAACTTACACCAGGTTAAGAAAAGTTGGGGCACCTATTTCAGACTGACGCCACTTACTGAGTTATCAGAACCAAAGATATGCAGGACCGGGCACATATTGCCTCAATTTGTGTTCATAAACTATAAGGATTTAATGGAGTTTATATGATATGCAACAGCTCTGCTATGTCCTAGGCAGAAAGACTTGTTTATGGACACCGGCATTTTGTTCTTGATAATCATTGGCTGTAAATGAACAAAGCAAGAGCTATGGGAAAAAGAGTACAGTACAAAGATCACCAAAGTATATGCTCGAAAGCTTCAGGGCTGGCTTGCAGTAATGCATCCCGCGACATGCTAGATCTAGATGTCCTCCCTAATGAGGTCGAGGACGCACTCGACGTTGGCGGCGGGTTGGTCAAAGATCCTACCTAAAAATGTTGATGCATAAAAAGAAAAATTTGTTTGTGAAACTAAAAGATACTACTACTTTGAAAGAAAGCACAGTGTTGATCTAATTTAGTTTTAGTTTTTCTAGCCACGAGCTTTTCAGATGTCATTTGACCATGAAAATTTGCACGCTAGTTCATCCAAGCATCTTGGATTTTTTACCTACTTCTTTTCTTGAAACAAGAAGTTTTTATCTACTTTTTTTTAGGGAAAGAAGTTTTTATATACTGTTCACCGAGGCTCATCTCTGGACTACCGTTGAATCGCGCATAAGTTACCCAGCCCATTTACATTGGGCCTCACGGAGTGCTTGGATTCGCATTCGCTAATTCCTCAAAAAAAAGGAAGGAAAAAAAAAAACACAAACCCCAGAGGCAGCCAGATCCAGCGAGAACCTAACCCAAACCAGAGCTCCGGCGGTGGCCATGGATCCCCTGGCCGTGCTCCGGGACTACGCCGCCCGCGGCGACCTGGACAAGATCATCTTCAACGGCGACGACGTCCTCTTCGGCGACGACTACACCTTCCCGGCCAACGCCCCCACCGCCTTCACCTCCAAGCAGTCCGGCCGCCCCTACCCGCTCTCCGCCGCCGTCTTCCTCGCCCAGCACAACGACCTCAAGCACACCGACTTCCTCCAGGCCGCCCGCCTCCGCCGGATCCCGCCCGTCTCCCTCCCCGACCGCAAGACCTTCCTCGACTTCCTCCACTTCGGGGACAGCTCCCTCCCTTCCGCCGAGCCCCTCCTCCCCTCCTCCTTCGCGCAGGACGCCCCGCCGCCGCCGGAGGACGAGGAGGGGGAGGGCCCCGACGCCGACGACGCCTCCACCGCCCACGTCCGCGCCGCCGAGCGGCCCCTCAAGGACCGCAACGCCCTCCTCGACGCCCGCGGCCGCGACTTCCTCGCCATCTACCACGCCGCGCTGCGCCGCGAGGAGGACCGCCTGCGCAACAAGGACGCCGCGCCCTCCGCCGCCGGCCGTGGGCACGAGCCCTCCTCAACCGCCGCCGCCTCCCTCGCCAACCCCAAGCTCGACAAGCACGGGCTCGGCGACGGCTTCGTGCCCATCATACTGGTGCCCAGCGCGTCGCAGACGCTCATCACCATCTACAACGTCAGGGACTTCCTCGAGGACTTCGTCTTCGTGCCCAGCGACGAGAAGATGCGGGCCATGAAGGGGAGCCCCAAGCCCGAGTGCGTCACCCTGCACAAGAAGCACGTCCGCGGGGCTGCCGGTCCGGTGGCGTTCGAGGTCAGGGACAAGCCGGCCTCGCTCAAGGCCGATGACTGGGCGCGTGTCGTGGCCGTGTTTGTGCTCGGAAAAGAGTGGCAGTTCAAGGACTGGCCCTTCAAGGGCCATGTCGACATCTTCAACAAAGGTGAAAGGGTTTCCTGCTATTCTAGTGCTTGTCTGTTTGTATATCTGCGATTTGTGTTAGCATCTCCGAGCTTGGTTAGTTTTTGTTCAACAACTGTAGAAATAATCACATCAGTGATTCAAGATATTCGTACCGAGGTTCATAGGAATTGCTCAATTATCATTTAACATTGCAGGATAGGGTTGTTCTGTACCGGGAGGGAGTACACTTTGAGTACTTACTTTGTTTAACCCCAATTGGGTTAAAATGATGCTTGTTTTTGGCATTGACATTGACTGTCTAGCAGGAAATCGCTGCTGCTATGACTAACCAAATCATACCCGTTTGCCTGCACCTTTTATCTCTGTTCCTAACAAAGCCTCCCACTAAACTTGGTCAAAAATTTATGGTATTTGTAATGCAACATGGAACATTAGATTGCTCTGTTTCTCTTTTCAGCACGGCAAGTCAATGCCATCTGTGGCCTAACATTTTGAACTTGTCTCTGAGCTTTGTTAGTTTTTGCTCAACAACTGTAGAGATAATCACATCACATCAGTGATTCAAGATTTTTGTACTGAGGTTCATAGGGTCGCCGAATTGTCCCTCAATACTGCAGGATGGGGTTGTTCTGTACTGGGAGTACACTTTTGAGTACTTACTTTGTTAACCCAATTGGGTTGAAATGCATTGAGTTTCCGGCATTGACATTGACTGTCGAGCAGGAAATCACTGCTGCTATGAGTAACCAAATCATATCCGGCTGCCTGTGCCTTTTATATCTGTTCCTAGCAAAGCCTCCCACTAAACTTGGTCAAAAATTTATGGTATTTGTAATGCAACATGGAACATTAGATTGCTCTGTTTCTCTTTTCAGCACAGCAAGTCGATACCATCTGTGGCCTAACATTTTAAACTTTTCTCTCTCAGTTATTGGGTTCTTTGTACGCTTTGAAGATGATAGTGTCGATTCAGCAAAAGTGGTCAAACAGTGGAATGTCAAAATCATATCTGTGAGTGGGAGGAATTTTCCATATGTTTTTTTGGTTATTGTAATCAAATTCTATTTTGCTCCCACTTACAGCTGCTTTATTGTGTTACTAACCTATGGTGCAGATAAGCAAGAATAAAAGGCATCAAGATAGACCGGCTGCTCTGGAGGTGTGGGATCGGCTGGATGAATTTGTGCGGGCACGCTCATAGGTGAACCTTCGTGTGTATCTAACCGTGTGATCTTTTAAGTTGTCCCTTCCATTCTGTACTTGATACGGGCAAAACCTTGAATTCCTTGTGAATTTAATAACCTTCCAATTTGTGCTATGGACTTATCAAGCATTTGACGACCAAGATATAGTGCAGGGGTAGTCCTGCAGATAACTGGGACTAAGGCTTCACTTCAAATATGCATGATGATATCAGATTGTGCTATCCAAGTTGGTTTTATAACAAGAGAAGCCATCATAGTGTGCAACTTCCTTATTGTCATGTTTCAGTAATTCACACTGGTAGTATTAGTATTAGTTGTTGGCTTCTTGCTGTTGCTTTATTACTGTGAGAAGAATCCAGAAATTGTATCAACTACTAGCATCTTGACATTGTTATTTTAATCAATTTGGAATTCACATGTGTCTATATATTGTTTATTTGAATACAACGCTTCAGGATTTGCTAAGTGTAACCTTTTCAGTTCTACTGTGCTCTATAGTAGGTTTTTCCTTTATGCAAGTTAAACTGTTCCAACTTCTTGCCAGAAGTGGTCATGTAATGTCATCATTGAGCTTACATGTTGTAATTTTTATGGTCTGTCAGACATATCCCGGATAATGAGATAATGAACCCGTGGTGGCAACTGGGCTAGGATATATAGTTGATTGCAATTCTTCATATCGTGTTGGTTAACTGTCAGATTTCTATACCCTACATTTTGCTTAGGATATTAACCTTACCTGTTTCAAGTTGGTGTTGATTACTTTTTCTTATATTTTGAATGAATTTTATCAAGCGTTTTTCATGGCGTCATCCCTTGGTGACATTTTCTTCTAATTTCGTTTTCAGTCGCTGTTATGACTCAAATACCATGTTGGGTGATGGAAGTGGACTTATGGTGGCTGAGCTGTCGACAAGCAGAACAACCACCCCTAGATCCCAGCCTTCGTATTTCAGGTGCCGGTCGATGGCGGAATGAGATGCCAGGAACCTACCTTCCTTCCTGCATTCATGAGGATTTGCATCTTATGTGCATTTCGGTTGCTAAGCTATGATGTAGTCTATCCAATCTCTCTGACATATTAACCGTAGACTGGTGACATGGTGCTAGGCTACTTCGTCCGCGGCATTGTCGGAGATAGCGTCGTCATCTTTTCACCATTTCCTTGTGTGGATATTGGGGAATTATGGCAGGTAGGGGTTATCCACCAAAGGAACATTGTCTGATTCCATTGTTGTAACCAAACGCAAGCCAGTAGGATCTGAAACCCTACACCATTTGCTTTGCTTCGAACACATAAACTGTAACATTTTCACTGCAACATGGTGTAACACGGGCGCGGCCTGAATCTACACCGCATTGTATGGTACATCGATACATTGTGTCACGGTAATGGCTGGGGGGGGGGGGGGGGGGGTGTTACACAAACATGGCCGAGACATAGGCAAGAAACACACTGATGAGCATGGTGGCAGCGGCGGAGCTTGGCGCCCCTGCTGCGTGCAGCAGTTCTGGGAGCTTTGATATCCCCTGTGAATCGGTGCTTGATCCAGCGCCTTGGGGGGCAACCTGTCCCGTCTTCGTGGCAGCAGCCTGAGAATCGTCACCTGCTGCCGGTGGAGCTTCAGTCGCACCGGCACTCTCCGGCGTCGATGATGTTGTGGGGGGGGGGGGGGGGGTGGGGGTTACACAAACATGGCCGAGACATAGGCAAGAAACACACTGATGAGCATGGTGGCAGCGGCGGAGCTTGGCGCCCCTGCTGCGTGCAGCAGTTCTGGGAGCTTTGATATCCCCTGTGAATCGGTGCTTGATCCAGCGCCTTGGGGGGCAACCTGTCCCGTCTTCGTGGCAGCAGCCTGAGAATCGTCACCTGCTGCCGGTGGAGCTTCAGTCGCACCGGCACTCTCCGGCGTCGATGATGTTGTGGGGGGGGGGGGGGTGGGGGTTACACAAACATGGCCGAGACATAGGCAAGAAACACACTGATGAGCATGGTGGCAGCGGCGGAGCTTGGCGCCCCTGCTGCGTGCAGCAGTTCTGGGAGCTTTGATATCCCCTGTGAATCGGTGCTTGATCCAGCGCCTTGGGGGGCAACCTGTCCCGTCTTCGTGGCAGCAGCCTGAGAATCGTCACCTGCTGCCGGTGGAGCTTCAGTCGCACCGGCACTCTCCGGCGTCGATGATGTTGTGGGGGGGGGGGGGGGGGGGGGGGGTGGGGGTTACACAAACATGGCCGAGACATAGGCAAGAAACACACTGATGAGCATGGTGGCAGCGGCGGAGCTTGGCGCCCCTGCTGCGTGCAGCAGTTCTGGGAGCTTTGATATCCCCTGTGAATCGGTGCTTGATCCAGCGCCTTGGGGGGCAACCTGTCCCGTCTTCGTGGCAGCAGCCTGAGAATCGTCACCTGCTGCCAGTGGAGCTTCAGTCGCACCGGCACTCTCCGGCGTCGATGATGTTGTGGCTGCAGGCTCAGGCTCGGTGGGAGTGGCCGCCGGAGGTGCTGCCTCTGGAGCCGCCGCCTTTGCGGTCGGCGTCGCCGAGTCGTCCGTCGAATTGCTCGTGCCAAAGACATCTGCATCATCAGATTTCCGTCAGTGAAACCCCTGTCAATGGTGTGTTGTGGTATGTTAGTAGTGGTGAAAAAGAGGAGGCGAAGTGAGGGACGCACCATGGCACCGGGTCGGTGGGCAGGTTGCACACGTTGGGGATCATGCCCTGGACCTGGCCGAGGAGGAGGCCGAAGGGGCTGGGCGCGAGCTTGGACATGGCGCACAGGCAGGGGCCCTGGGACTGGAAGAAGGCCTGGAGCTGCGAGCAGCACGACGGCAGCGCCGCCGAGCCGGCGCCGAAGACGTAGCCGATGCACGGGGACAGGCTGATCGGCACCGGCGCGCACGTCGGCATCGTCATCGGCTGCACCGTCATCTGCGCCGAGCACACGGTCGCCGTCGCGATGAGGACGGCGAGACCCGCCACCACCCCAAGTCCACGCTGAGCCATCTTGGGTAATTCTTGGTGGAATGGAATGGATTGGTTTGGTTGGATTGGATTGGATTGGATTCGGCGAGGGGAAGATGATGGAGGCAGCAGGGTTTATACGAGAGAGTGTTGGGAAAACAGGGCGACGCGACGGTTGGAAAGCTCGGAAACGGTGGCCGGGTGGATGAGCCGGTCTATCTAATTCTAACCTCGCTCCTGTGCTTTTCGGGGGCTCGCCCGTGAACTGACCGGAGAATGTCGCGCTCGCTGCCGGCGCTCTGTGACTGTGACTGTGAGAGGTCTATCCTACCGGGCCACTTACCTACAGAATATATGTGCTTTGAGCTCGGCTTGGATGGTTGGTGACCAACCCGATTGCTCCTCATGCTCGCCTGGTGAAAAGCAGGCAGAGCCTCTACGTACCCGGGTGTTTTTTCTTTTCTTCTTCGAAAAACTAGGCAACTTATTTTCGCGCGAAAAAGAACCAGATTTATTATAAAGGTTCATAACAAGTACTCCCTTCATTTTATAATGTAGTGCGCCCTATGTACTTTTCGAGATTTATGTTTGACAACAAATTTAACCAACATGGGCGACTGCGGTGGGAGCAAAAAATATACCATTGAATTCGTATTCAAAAGAAGTTTTTAATGGTATAATTTTTGCTACCGCCGCAGTCGCTTACGTTAGTTAAATTTATGGTCAAACTTAAATCTTGAAAAGTACGGGCGCACTACATTATGGAACGGAGGGAGTATAAAACATCCCTAGCATAATAAAAAAAAATACATCAAAGACCCTACACCATCGAATGACCACTACTGCCGCTAAAATGAGCTGTCGACGTGCCGATCTTGTCCCTCTCTCACGAGAGCCGGTTTGACCTTGTCAATGATAGCCGGAAACTATTCGTGCACGTATCCTAAGGATTAGCGCTTCAGAGTTGCCATTGAACCCCTGAATCAACCTAGCACCAAATTCAAACAAATGGAATAGACATTTGTGTCACGTCAACACTTGTATGCGGGCCCGACCTATCATATTCACCCTCAATTTTAATTAAGTGAGTGATCAATCTTTTCTGCGAAGATTAGGTCAAATACCGTAGGTTCTTGCGAGGGCTATATGTAGATAGATCTTTGCGCAAAATTCTAATGTTCTTTTTTAAGCCCTAACCGCAATTGTGATGGTTTTTTATGCTATTATGTCGAGGTGGAGTTGTCAACATCGCTGACATTTCTCGGCGAATGTATTATGCGGATTGGTGCATGAGCCATACGCGTCGGCCTCTAGGTTAGGTTGTAATATGCTCGACATCCAGTGGTGGAGCTTGAGCGGATATCAGGGGGGTATGGGCTAGAGGGGGGCAAACATAACTACTCTCAGCTGTTTTTAGTGAAAAAAGTAGGCGTAATACAAAGAGATATATACATGTTTTCTTGTGAAGCTCCGGCACCACCGACATCATCAAGTTTTACTACGACTCCTGGCTTTAATTTGTTGAGGGTTTGACCTCCTGCGAAATTTGAATTTGATGTAAATTCATCTAATTTTGCCCCCAAAATATATTTAAACCTAGTTCAGTTTCAGGTTGCACCAAATTTGGAGAACCTTATATTCCCTGTTACTTTTGATGTTCCTTTTTTTTATGTTCTTTGTACTGCCATGACATGACAATTGATGAATAGATCAAAAGTTTTTTTTTTCCGAAAAAGCTATCACTGTATCAAACCACCAAGTGACAACTCTGATGTGCATTGGGGATGATAATCAATAAAAAAGAGTGTCACAATTCTGATGTGCGCTGGATCAAATGAGTGACAAACTGAGTGATAACAGGCTGAACATCATTCCATCTAATCGTGTGACAAGCTCACATCAAGCCCCGGCAGGAATCACATGACGAGATCAGAAAACAGGAGCAGCTAGGAACGAGGCAGCCATGGCCAGGACGACGACGGCAGCAGAGGTCCCCTTGCACTGGGCTGCCACGGCAGCTGAATCAACCACCCCCGGAACCGACTTCACCCCACCACCGGAAGGCGTGCCAGCCGGGCTCGCATCAGCCGGACCGGTCGCCGGCGCAGCCGCAGCAGCATCAGTAGGTGTTCCCGTCGACGACGACGGCGCCGGAGCAGAGCTCGAGGTCCCTGTCACAGCTGCACGCACACACAGCAACAGAAGTGGTTAGTCACTCTCACTCCATCTCAGTTTTTCTACATGTATACCATGTCATGGACGTACCGGAGCAGGCGTTGGGGGGCAGGTTGCACGCGGTGGGGAGCAGGCCGCCGACGACGGACCCGAGCTGGGCGGGCACCGCGGACACGGCGGCGCAGAGGCACGGCGCCTGCGACTGGAACAGGGCCCGCATCTGGGCGCAGCACGCGTCGGACGGCGCCGAGGAGTTGCCGATGAAGTAGCTCACGCACGGCGACAGCGAGGCCTGCACCGGCGGGCAGCTCGGCACGCTCACGCCCGGGCTGGGCACGGCCGGCGGCTGCTGCTGCGCCGTGGACGCCGCCCATGTGACGGCCAGCACGGCGAGCCCCAGGCTCAGCGCGGACGAGAACGAGAGGCCGCCGCTCCGGCGTCCGGCCATCGGTGGGTGGATGGATGATCGGAGTGAACTGGCCGGGCTTTCTGGTGCACTGTGCGATCGGCCGGTGGACGTGCCGTCGTGCCGCGGGCTCGTGGTTCATTTATAGGTGCTCGGATGCTTTGTTGGACGAACGACCGGTGGCCCGGTAGCGACGGGCAGATCGACTGCCCTATCTAATCTAACGTCCAAAAGTGGCAGAGATGTCACCGTGTTGGTGGGAAAACTCGGATGAACTCGACACTGTTAGCTGGGACGGATCGTGCATCAGAGTCTCTCTCTCCTTTTTCTGAAAGGAGATAATAATAATGATTTAAAAAAAAACACCCAAAGTGCAACTTATATCTGATTAATATCAAGCAAACACAAAACCAATACAATGCACAGACAACTGATGAAGAACGACTAGTACGTAAAAGATAAAATTAATTGGTACTGTACTAATGAAGTAGGGATTACATCGTCGCAAAATAATTTGGACCTCTCCGTTCACTGCTGTGTGACTCAAGGTCGTGCTACAAGATTTGGGAGGAAAAAAGCGTGTTGGTTTTTCATCCAAAACTCATGGACATGCATGGCTCTTTTTGTTGGCACGTCGGCGTGTATGCCTCAGTCCTAGACTCATGGTCGAATTCTATTCTTTGAGCTTCAATTCAAAAATGTGCACCTTTCAATCTGAATCTTCCACCTTTTACTTTTTGAGCTTTCGTCATTCGCCTCAGCCTTTGTATCTCATGGAGCAACCTAGCAGAGCATTAAAAAAAAATTCACCTGGAGTTATATGCGAGGTGGTGTACCTTTTTCTTCTATGTTGGATCTCTAATTCATTCATCAGATCTTCAAAAAAAGAATTCGATTATGGAAGACAAACAATCGATTCATGTAGCTTTTAACCTACCTCCTCTGATAAGTAGTATAATAAATACGTTTGGGAACTTGTTGGTTGGTGTAAACCTGAAACTTAGAACTCATATCCAGGTGGGAAATATGTGCTTCAGTGTGGGCAATCCGAAGTTGGCGAAATGATTGTGTTTTTCACATATCAAATCTTCCATTTTTTAAGTTTTCTTCATAGCTAAATCTTGGGACCTGTATGTGGTTCCCTACAACGTGCGGAGGCTCTGGCGTCCACGGATTTCGGATGCAACCAGTCGGAGATAGCCGCATGGCTATATTCAACATGTATGTTTGAATGGCGGTCCAGTAATATGTTATGTGTATGATTCATGTAATCTAATCATGGGCCGTTTTTTCTGTTGTATTTGTAGTCTCTTAGGTAACTTTGTCAGATGGTTTTGCGATACTTCAATATAAATGGCTGTGTGCATCCATAGATCCAGAGGTACGGTGTTGAATCCCATTTCAAAAAAGGTGTCTAAGGACATTCATAATATGTCAAATGTCAAATTTTCTAGGTAGCCATCAGGGCACCGATGTTAAATTTTATGGTTATCTCTAGTGTAGCCATTGCCGAATTTCTTTTAACATGGGCCTTAAACTAACACAAATAGAAAATAAGGACTCTCTCTTCCTAATTTTAAATGTGCAACGGGCAGATCGACTGCTCTATCTAACGTTCAAAAAGTAGCTTGCACTTTGCATGGTGCATTCCTTTTTGAAAGTGCAACCATCCCTGGGTGGTTTTGGTAATTCCTAACAACATATAGCTCATTGAGCTAATGCTATTTCTAGATAAATATCTCAAGAAGGCTCAATGAATGGCATGGCATGGATAAGAAAAGTGAACCCCTCAAAATGCTAAAGACAAAAGGATTGGCTCAAGCTCAAAGCTCAAGACTCTACATTTTATATTTTAGTGATCCAAGATCACATTGAGTCTATAGGAAAAGCCAATACTATCAAGGAGGGATGAGGTGTTGCTTAATGAGGTTCTTGCTTCAAAGTGCTTAGTGATATGCTCAAAAGCCCTCAACTACTTTCTCACATCCACATATGACCTAAACCAAAAGTCAAACTCGGCCCCACCAATTCTTTCTATCCGGCGCCACCGAGTTCAGATGTCATAGCCACTGCCGCAAACCCTAAGCAAATCGGTCTCACCGATAGGGATCTCGGTCTCACCGAGATGGGATTGTAATCTCTCTGTTTCCCTTCGCAACGTTTCGGTACCACCGAGATGAGCGATCGGTCCCACCGAGATTGCAATGTAAACTCTCTATTTCCCTTCCGTAACATTTCGGTCCCACCGAAATGAGCGAACCGGTCCCACCGAGTTTACCTGACCAACTCTCTGGTTAGCTTATTACCAAAATCGGTCTCACCGAGTTTGTGTAATCGGTCTCACCGAGATTACGTTATGCCCTAACCCTAACCATATCGGTCCTACCGAGTTACATGTCGGTCCCACCGAAAATCCTAACGGTCACTAGATTTGCTGAATCGGTCTGACCGAGTTTCTCAATTCGGTCCCATCGAGATTGGCAAGTTGTGTGTAACGGTTAGATTTTGTGTGGAGGCTATATATACCCCTCCACCTCCTCTTCATTCGTGGAGAGAGCCATCATAACGAACCTACACTTCCAACTTACATTTTCTGAGAGAGAACCACCTACTCATGTGTTGAGACCAAGATATTCCATTCCTACCATATGAATCTTGATCTCTAGCCTTCCCCAAGTTGCTTTCCACTCAAATCTTCTTTCCACCAAATCCAAATCCCATGAGAGAGAGTTGAGTGTTGGGGAGACTATCATTTGAAGCACAAGAGCAAGGAGTTCACCATCAACACACCATTTGTTACTTCTTGGAGAGTGGTGTCTCCTAGATTGGCTAGGTGTCACTTGGGAGCCTCCGACAATATTGTGGAGTTGAACTAAGGAGTTTGCAAGGGCAAGGAGATTGCCTACTTCGTGAAGATCTACCGCTAGTGAGGCAAGTCCTTCGTGGGCGACAGCCATGGTGGGATAGACAAGGTTGCTTCTTCGTGGACCCTTCTTGGGTGGAGCCCTCCGTGGACTCGCGCAGCCGTTACCCTTCGTGGGTTGAAGTCTCCATCAACGTGGATGTACGATAGCACCACCTATCGAAACCACGACAAAAACATCCGTGTCTCCAATTGTGTTTGAATTCTCCAAACCCTTCCCTTTACGTTCTTGCAAGTTGCATGCTTTACTTTCCGCTGCTCATATACTCTTTGCATGCTTGCTTGAATTGTGTTAAGATTGCTTGACTTGTGCTAAGTTAGCTAAAATCCGCCAAAGACTAAAATTTGGAAAATGATAAGTTTTTATTTGGTCAAGTAGTCTAATCACCCCCTCTAGACATACTTCCGATCCTATAAGTGGTATCAGAGCTTTAGTCTCCATTTGCTTTGATTTCCATAGCTTTTGGTGGTCATAGTCTTGGTTTCACAACCTAGGAGAGTATGGGGTCTAGCGAGGGAAACTATCACCGTAGAGGTCCTTACTTTGATGGTACTTATTTTGCTAGTTGGAAGCATAAGATGAAAATGCATATTCTTGGATATAACCCCGCCGTTTGTGCTATTGTGTGTATTGGCTTGCAAGGTGAATTCTTTGATGGGAGAGAACCGAACCGTGAAGCTAGCGCGGATGAGTTGAAGATGCTGCAATACAACGCTCAAGCTTGTGATATCCTCTTCAACGGATTGTGCCCCAAGGAATTCAACAAAATCAGCCGTCTTGAGAATGCAAAGGAAATTTGGGATACTTTGATTGATATGCATGAAGGTACCGACTCCGTCAAGGAATTCAATTTGGATGTGCTTCAAAGTCAACTTGACAAGTTCAAGATGAAGGATGGTGAAGGCGTCGCTGAAATGTACTCTAGGCTTGCTCTCATTACAAATGAGATTGCCAGCTTGGGAAGTGAAGAGATGACCGACAAATTCATCATCAAGAAGACCCTAAGAGCTTTGGATGGAAAATATGATACCATGTGCACATTGATCCAAATGATGCCCAATTACAAGAATCTCAAGCCAACGGAGGTCATTGGAAGAATTGTTGCTCATGAGATGTCACTCAAGGATAAGGAGGAGCTCCACAACAAGTCAAGTGGTGCTTACAAAGCCTCATGTGAAGCCCCCACATGATCAAGTGAGAAACAAACCTTCAATGAAGAATTGAGCCTAATGGTGAAGAACTTCAACAAGTTCTACAAGAGTAGAAGCAAAGAAAGAAGCACCAAATCAAGGTCCTACAATAACAAAAGATCTTCTAGTCGAGAGCGTAATTGCTACAATTGTGGAAGACCCGAACACTATTCCAATGAGTGTACGACTCCCTACAAAAGAAGAGAAGAATCACCTAAGAGGAGAATTAGAAGAGAAGAATCACCACCAAGAGAGAGAAGGAGTAGAGATGATTGTTATGAACGAAGAACATCCCGGAGAAGCAAGGACTCAGAAAGGAAGGACAAGTCATCAAGGAGATACACAAAACGAAGACATCAAGATCATGTTGGTGAATGGGTATCCGGCTCCGACTCCGATAATCACTCCGAGAGAAGCTATCACTCCGACTCCGAACATACGCAAGATGAAGGTGTTGCCGGTCTAGCACTTGCGTCAACCAACTCCTTCGACATATTTGATTCATCAAATGAAGGACTTGGAAGATGCTTCATGGCTAAAGGCCCAAAGGTAACACACCCGAGTATGTTGATTTCAATAGTGATGAAGATGACTTGTTAGGTGATGATGATTTACTTATTGACAACTCTAGTGATGAATACTATGATGAAACGTCAATTAATCATGCTAATCAAGACAAAACGAATGACAATGATAAGGAGAATATTGAGCATCTAACTAAAGAACTAAACACTCTTAAGTTAGCTCATGAAACTATCTTAGGGGATCATCGAGAACTTTTAAGGACTCATGAGAAGTTACGCTTTGAAAATCTCAACCTTGAGCAAGAGCATGAGTTTTTAAAGGCAATCAATGATGATCTTCGCAAGAAAAGTTCTTCTTACATTGCCAAGCGTTTACTCTTATCTACTTACATGCCTCAAGTCAAGTCTAGTAACAAGAACAAGAAGGATTCTTCCTCTAGTAGTAACAATAATCATGTTAAATCCAATGTTGTTGCTTCTAGTAGTTCTCTTGATTCCACTAATGATTCTCTTAACCAAGTTACACTTGAGCAAGAAAATAGCTTATTGAAGGGAATTATAGAGAAAGGTGTTTACAAGAGCCTTGCCGGGAGTAAGCAATTCGAGGAAATTGTATGCAAGCAAGGAAGGCACCGGAAGAACCAAGGTGTTGGTTTTGAATGAAAGTTCAATGCCAATGGAGTTGAGTGGGAAGAAGATCAATACCCTAAGACGAAGTTTGTTCCTCAACAAGAGAAGTATGATCCTACTTCTTTCAAAGGAACACAAGCACAAGATGATCTTCCACCACAAGACCACAAGCATAAAGGCAAGGACAAGCTTCAAGAGGAGATTGATGCATTTGAAGAAGCTCCTAAGGCCTTGGTCAAGTGGGTTCCCAAGACTACGTCAAGTTCTACTTCATCAAGTATGACTACAACTCCAAGGATTCCCATCAAGATGATGTGGATCCCGAAGAAGAAGAACTAGAGAGTTCTTGAGGGTGACTCCGCCAACATACTTCACTCATATCATTTTGGCGAGGACAAGTGCAATCAACTTCCATATCTTGCACTAGTTCATGGAGTCACAAACCCTCTTGTTGGTAAGACAAGGGACAAGGTAACCTAATGCTTTCATGGACATCATCTTGTGTGTGCATCACTCTATGTCTATGTATATCCTTGTTTGTTCCTTGTGGGACTAACCCGTGTAGGTATTGAAAGTGCAACTCACTCAACAGGATTGCTCCAAATGATCTAAATCAACATTGAGCATCCACATCTTCAACACCTACATGAAGTCATCATCGACAAAACCCAAGATTTAGTTCATCCCTCTAAGGGAGGATCTCACATCTAGGGGGAGCTTTACTCTAAGAATTGAGCTAAAGCAACTCTAATGGTGTGAATACAACAATGCATTATGTAAAAGTGGTAACCCCACTTGAGCTTAAATGATGAGTATGACCTATGATCAAATGTTCTCATTTGACTCCTAAGTCAATATACTCATATATAGATGACCTAGTCATCGCCAATTGCTTGATAGATGCTAGAATGGTTGTGCATGCTTTGCCACATATTTCATTTGTCATTTTATGGTGTGAGCATGTTGGTTGCATATTTCACTCATTCGAGGACATCCACTTGTAGTTTTGATTGATTGATTTCTTTTCTTTTGCCAAGTGGATGGACAAGAATGCCTAAGAACCTTCTATATCTATCTATGCTTTTCTTGTCTCAAACTCTATTCATGCTACATCACAAAGTTTGATCAAGTCAGATTCGAACCACTCTGTGTGAGGAGCACTCGGAGTCCCTGATTCGTCATAGACTTAAACTTCCAAAACTTCTTTGTGCGTTTCGGTCTGACCGATTCTTCCACTTCGGTCATACCGAGATCACTGAGTCGATCTAGGTTTTCAATCTCGGTGCAACCGATTTGAACTTTTCGGTCACACCGAGTTGCAGTAACTGCTTGCAGTTTTGCATCTCGGTGCCACCGAGTTGTTCCACTCGGTCACACCGACAGGGTCAGGCTATATATCCACGGGCCAAAAATTGGAAATTTCTCCGAACTCTTTCGCCCGCGCTCAGTCTGCTCTGCCTCCTTGGGTCTCCGGATCTTTCTCCTCATCGCCAGCTGCCTCCTGCCGCTGGTCTCCGCCACCGTCAACGGGAATCATCTCCGCCGTTGCCGCCGTAGCAAGTCCATCGCCAAACTAGGGTATGGATTTGATCCTTGTGCTAATCTCACTCCGATTCCTAGCACATTGTTTTGCCATGTATCTTGCCACGATTGAGATCATCTTATCCAGCGAAAACACTCCGTAGTTTAGTTGTGGATTGAAAATTTAGGGTTAGGTTCCCACTGAAACCATCTCGGACCAACCGAGTTGTAGAAATCGGTTCCACCGATTTGGCCAAGGCCATTGCACATGTGATTCTCGGTCCGACCGAGAATTGCAAATCGGTGTGACCGAGTTTAGGACTTTGTGAAACCCTAGCAGTCTCGGTGCTACCGAACTGTAACTCGGTCTGACCGATTTCACTAGTTTAGGTTCCAAAAGCTGATTCGGTATCACCGTGTATACAAATCGGTAGATCCGAAATGCTTTCCGTGGAAAACTAAAACTAAGTTTTTAACTCATTCTTTTGCAAAAATCTCCGTGCTTTGTGATGCTCATCCTATCTACCTCATCTATATCTATTCACAGGGTCTGCTGTCAGTGTTTGCACGATGTCTAATCAGAGTGACAGCTAGAACAGAGAAGAAGAACATGTTCTGTCGTGGAATTAACACGTCAGATGCCCTTAGTGTCAGGACTTAGTCACGAGGCCAACACATCTATGTGGTAGCTTGAGAGGGGTTGATCGGGACGAGAGACGCAACATGCAAGACATGGATTTAGACAGCTTCGGGCCCCGGGAAACATCATCCGGTAATAACCCTACATGCTGTTTGTGGCTAGGTCTCATTATGCTCATGAGAGGAATCGCCGCTAAGCCGGCTCTTTGTGTCTAGCCCTAGAGATTGTTCTTATTCCCCTCTCCCTTTGGGGAGCCCTGCCCCTCCTTATACAAGTTAGAGGGGCAGGTTACATGTGGAGTCCAAATAGGATTAGGACTAGCCTATCATGTACTACAAGCCGGATACAAGTCCGGGTCTTGATTCCTTGTAAGGGAGATATTCCTCACGCCTTTCCTCTTAAGCCGGCCTATCATAACGTAAGCCGACCTTCTGGGCCTTGAGCCTCCTGGGCCCTCGGGTCTTGTCACTCCTCTGATCCGCTTGCCAGGTCACCCATAAGTCGCCAGGATCGGGCGGGTCACTTAGTGTGTCGTCCAGTCAGGGCGGGTCATTAGTGAGTCGCCAAGTCCGGCGGGGTTATACTTCCGGCCGGGTTACACTACGGGGTATATCCCCGACATTAGCCCCCAAGTTTAGCTTGGATTTATCCATGGTAAACTTATGCTGCAAAATAAACACAAGAACAAATTTGACAGGTTGTGCTCCGGGTTAAGAATTTTTGTAAACCGGCCCCTGAACATCCTTAAGTCCTTGTTATTTCCTTCTTCTAGAAAAATCCGGGTCAATAGACCAGCTTCACAATCAATTTGCTTGTAGAAAAAATATTGTAAACAAATGATCCATTTGAGTCGGCTTCGCGCCGACTTAAGAAATATTGGTCTTTGAAATACTCATCTGATATTCAGCCGGTTTGAAAATATAGAACTTGCCGATCTATGATTTCCAAAATCACCGGGCTATAAAAACTGATAATTCCTGGTCATGATTGTTTCCAACGCTGGTTCATGATTGTTACCGATGCCGGTTCATGATTATTGATGACGCCGGGTTATGATTGTTGCAGACACCGGGTCATAATGATTGGTGATGCCGGGTCAATCTGGTTTGCTCAAAACTAAAAATTGGAAGATATTTCTCCCTTATATCCATATTACCTGTAGCCCCCAAGTGCCGGGTTGTCATGCTTGCAGCAACCTGGGACTTGAAATTGCCTTATGCTCATAAAAACTTCAACCAGTGTAGCCCCCAAGGGTCGGGTCATTATGCAATAATGAGCAGGGACTTTATAGATATAACCATGTAAACTTGAACAACAATGTGTAGCCCCCAAGGGCCGGCTTAGTAAGATAATACTGAGCTGGGTCTTTATATATACTTCATTCAAAATAATATCATATGATGTAACCCTCACCATGGGGCTCGAACCCACGTCCATAAGGTTAAAAGCTTTTGTACTCTACCAACTGAGTAGTGGACCTTTCAATATAATGGATTAAGACTTGTGTACCTTGAATTGTTGACAGGAGCAATTGGTAGCCCCCAAGGGCCGGCTCATTACAATGTGATGAGTCGGGTCTTCAATGAGGTGAGCAAAAATGACTTTGCATTAGCCCGCAAGTGTCATGGTGCATGCTTGCAGCGACATAAGACTTGCATATTTGATGTACCCTCAATTTGAATAATGTAGCCCCCAAGTGCCGGGTCGTAAGCCTGCAGCGACTCGGGACTAATCCTTCCATTGTAGAATAAATCATATCCATTAATAAAATAATAGCCATTGCACTGAAGCGACTTTGAAGACCTCCATCATAATATTGGCTATTGATAACCATAATAAGAATCCAACCATGTTTTGGCTATTAAAGATTTGAATAATATAATCCGGTATGAAAACCTCAATCATTCAATATCATCATGAAAATCCAGCCAGTTTTGGCTATTAAAGATGTAAATACCTCATCGGTTGACAAATAAATCCAGAGTTTAAATACCTGGCGGCTCTTGGCCGATGACGACTTAATGCGCATTCATTGTAAGCCGGAATTTTTGTAACCCGGTGGCCTATAGCCCTTGAGAAAATAAATAATTGATAACCCTTTTGAGACACCAATTTCAGTGATGAGCTTGGACTGAAGCATTTATATAAGTCATAGTTCTGCAAATCCTGTACAGAGTTTAAACATCATACGCCCTGGCGACTTAACATCAAAAGCCAGGGCGGGTAACCACCCAAATGTAGTCTTATCCTGCACACAAGTAGATCACAAGATCCCTATGATCCTTTGAATGATACCGCCGGTTTATGTGACCCGGACAGTGGAGTTGATAACTCAACTATGTAAAAGCCGGCACATACGATATTTGTGACAACTCAAATACTTGTGATTGTATAAAAATAGATAAAATTTTTGAGGCTTCTGATTCGAATACGATCAGTAAACCATCCCAAAGGGGTTAAGCTAAGATTCGAATACGATCATATAGCCCCCAGTGGTGTTGTCTATGCCGATCAAAGTGGGTATCGACAACTATGTTCTCTTTGGTTCTAATACGTCCTATGTTTGAACAGGAAAACCCCCAAATGATCACTGTGATATTGAATTTGTACTGTCGGTTTACATGACCTGTGTAATAAGGGTGATAACCCAATCCTTAGAAGCCAATGCTTCCATATAAATGATGGTTGTCATAAGCTGGCGACTTATAGTCAAAAGTCAAGCCAGGTTAATCATAAAACACTTATATACATTTGAGATATAATCCCCAAAAGGTCTCAAGTTAAGTAATTGTGGCTACAATAAACTTTACTAGAGATAGAATAAAACTTTTTGAGGCTTCTGATTCTGATATACATTTGAGATATAATCCCCAAAAGGTCTCAAGTTAAGTAATTGTGGCTACAATAAACTTTACCAGAGATAGAATAAAACTTTTTGAGGCTTCTGATTCGGATACGATCAGTAAAACGTTCCAAAGGGGTTAAGCTAAGATTCGAATACGATCATATAGCCCCCAGTGGCTTTGGCAATGCCGATCAAGTGGGTATCGACAGCTATGTTCTCTTTGCTTTGAATACGACCTATGTTTGAACAGGAAGCCCCCAAGTGACCATAAGAGTTGTTTAACGACGCTGATTCGAATACGATCCATGTCGATTCCCAAAGGGGTTGAGCTATGATTCGGATACGATCAAGAAGCCCCCAAGTAGGTTTAGCAGTTTGCTAATCAAAAGGGTATCGACAGCTATGTTCTCTTTGGTTCGAATACGACCTATGTTTGAACAGGAAGCCCCCAAGTGATCGTATAAATTTTGGCATTGCGCCGATCAAGAGGGTACTGATGGCTATGCCCAATGAGCAGGAAGCCCCCAAGTGATCATAATAAGATAAGCCGTAAGGCTGGATACCCATGTTTGAACCGGGCATCATGGCAGCAAGTTCTTTTTAGCACCCTTTAATCTTTCTGAGAACTCGAACTTGCGAGAGATTAATTCTTTTTGAACCAGAAGTTAAACCAGATTTGAAAGCTTCAAAAATTTGTGAGGGACAAATTTACCTTAAGCTGGATTTTGAACCTTATTTGAGAGCTTCAGTGCTTTGTGGGAGAAAGATGTCTCTTGAGCCGGATTTTAAACCAGAGTCCTTATTTTGAGCCTGAAATCTTCTGACGGATTTTAACTTTTCATCGATCTAGCAGTAATCTCCGGGGCCGGGTTATTTTCCCTTCAACGATCTTGAATTTATTGAAACCGGCTAATTTTGCCGAGTCATATCATTGTAGCCCCCGAGTCTCAAGACGACTTGAGGAGTTGGCTTGAGATTCTCCATAATTAACTGTGATATAGACCGGTTTGAATCCTGCATGGGACAACTTGCAAACCAAAGTAACTGCTCTCTTGAAGAAAATAATATGTAATATAAAATATATTGGATGGATTTCACCTGATATGTTAGGCAAATGATTACCCACGGAAGGTTGAGGTAATTGCGGTGGGTTATAAATGATCCCGTATGAACCATGTCAGCAACTCGGCCAATGGTTCCTTCCAACTGGCTGTTTGAAGTTAACCAAACCGTAGTGCCGGCGACTTGTGCACCTATCCATTGAGCCATCCAGTGCCACGGCGGTTGATAATATATGATAATTTGCCTCCAATCTGTTGGAAGAGAGACCGGGCTTCCCAAGTAGTGACTTGCTCATACTCAATAAACAGCTCATCCAGAAAAATGCGGCCCGGTGTGTTGATGTTGACCAAGCCGCAAGAGACGGACCGTAAATACGACCGCAACATCAAAGGCGGCTCAGACAGATGAATCAACCATGGTGCTGTAAACCGGTGCGGGCGGGTAAGTTGTCCTCCTTGTTGTAAGCCGGCGTGGTCATAAAAGACGGCCACTGCGTTTTAAACCGGTGCGGTCGCGAGAGACGGCCACAACATTGTAAGCCGGCGCGATCGTGAGAGACGGCCATGGGTTGTAAGCCGATGCGGGAGTCCGTTGAGTAACGACGACCACCTGCGCCGAAAGATGTTGGCGTGTCTCCCCCTCCGCGGTATAATATCACTTTTTGTCATAAATAATTGCCCTGCATAAACAATCTTGTAGACCAAGGCAAAGATAAACTTGTTCTTTGACAAAAACAACATGTGATAATAAAACAAACTTGGATGGATATCACCTGATTTGTTTAGGCCGAAAATAATCCGCCATGAAATTGATGATCCCTAGGTGAAAACCGAAATCCCTCATGGGTGAATCGGCCGCGGGAACAAACCGATAAACCGGCCATGGCGTTTGTAAGCCGGCGCAGACGAGCAAGCTGTTATCCATGTTGTAAGCCGGTGAGGACGCGTGAACCGGCTGCGAGGGCAGACGGGCGAGTCATCTGCGGCGTTGTAAGGTGGTGCTGACAGGCGAGCCGGTCGGCGCGTTGATGTAAACCGGACCGCAGGGGCAATGGCTGTATATAACAACACTATAGGCGGAGTAGTTGTTTTCAAAAAATTAATAAATATTGATAAAAGTAAACTGGATGGATATCACCTGGTATTTTTTGCCGGATGTTGGCGCTGGATAATGCATAGTGCTGCTTTTGTTTTTTGACAAAAGAATTAATTAGTTCTATGTCTTCTAGTGCCTGAGTTCTCCACATAACCCGGCCGACACTTTTTGAGCCGGAATTTTTGGAATCAGAACTTCTTGATAATCCGGCCGGAACCTTTGATAACCCAGAACTTTTTACCGGAACCTCTTGATAATCCGTCCGGAACTTTTGAACCAGAACCTCTTGATAATACGGCCGGAACTTTTGATAATCCGGAACTTTTTAACCGGAACCTCTTGATAATCCGGAACTTTTCTGTAGCCTAAGTCAGAACTCTTTGATGACTCGGATGGAACCTTTTGGCGATTTGGCTGGAACCCTTCGGCGATTCGGACTGAACTTTTCGTTGAGGCAATCGGAACTCTTTGGTGATTTAGAGGAACCTTTCATCGAGGTGGTCGGAACCTTTCACCGATTCAGACGGAACTTTTCATCGAGGCGGTCGGAACTTTTCGCCGATTCAGACGGAACCTTTCGTCGAGGCGGTCGGAATCTTTTCGGCGATTTAGACGGAACCTTTTGTCAAGGCGGTCGGAACTTTTTCGGCGATTTAGACGGAACCTTTCGACAAGTCGACCGAAACTTCTTCAATAAGTTGGGCGTAGCTTCTCGATCCCTGGGATAGCGTCCTTCAAGAACTCAACACCACCGTGCGCGAGCCCCACGGTGGGCGCCAACTGTCGTGGAATTAACATGTCAGATGTCCTTAGTGTCAGGACTTAGTCACGAGGCCAACACATCTATGTGGTAGCTTGAGAGGGGTTGATCGGGACGAGAGACGCAACACGCAAGACATGGATTTAGACAGCTTCGGGCCCCGGGAAACATCATCCGGTAATAACCCTACATGCTGTTTGTGGCTAGGTCTCATTATGCTCATGAGAGGAATCGTGTCTAGCCCTAGAGATTGTTCTTCTTCCCCTCTCCCTTTGGGGAGCCCTGCCCCTCCTTATATAAGTTAGAGGGGCGGGTTACATGTGGAGTCCAAATAGGATTAGGACTAGCCTATCTTGTACTACAAGCCGGATACAAGTCCGGGTCTTGATTCCTTGTAAGGGAGATATTTCTCATGCCTTTCCTCTTAAGCCGGCCTATCATAACGTAAGCCGGCCTTCTGGGCCTTGAGCCTCCTGGGCCCCCGGGTCTTGTCGCTCCTCTGATCCTCTTGCCAGGTCACCCATAAGTCGCCAGGATCGGGCGGGTCACTTAGTGTGTCGTCCAGTCAGGCGGGTCATTAGTGAGTCGCCAAGTCCGGCCGGGTTATACTTCCGGCCGGGTTACACTGCGGGGTATATCCCCGACAGGTTCACTTGAGTAAGGGCACTTGTCGGTGTCAAAATCGGCGGATCTCGGGTAGGTGGTCCCGAACTATGCGTCTAGGCGGATGGTAACAGGAGACAAGGGACACGATGTTTTTACCCAGGTTCGGGCCCTCTCGATGGAGGTAAAACCCTACTCCTTGTTGATTAATATTGATGATATGGGTAGTACAAGAGTTTATCTACCACGAGATCAGAGAGGCTAAACCCTAGAAGCTAGCCTATGGTATGATTGTTGTTTTTCCTTCAGATTAAAACTCTCCGATTTATATAGACAACGGAGAGGGCTAGGGTTACACAGAGTCGGTTACAATGGGAGGAGATCTTCATATCATATCGCCAAGCTTGCCTTCCACGCCAAGGAAAGTCGACACGAGACGAAGTCTTCAATCTTGTATCTTCATAGTCCGGGAGTCCGGCCAAAGGTCATAGTACGGCCATCCGAACACCCCCTAATCCAGGACTCCCTCAGTAGCCCCCGAACCAGGCTTCAATGACGGTAAGTCCGGCACGCAAGTTTGTCTTCGGCATTGCAAGGCGGGTTCTTCTCCAAATTCCATGTTCCCGTCGAATAGTGTCCGGCTTCTAGTGCGTACTGCTCTCCTCAGCTTCCGTGCCCAATAATGACCATCTTCCACGTGTTAAACGAATGCAAAAAGGTAGTTTTTTTTCATTTACCCCCCCCGGCCGCGTAAATGAGCCACCCATAAAAGAGAAGGGGATTTAGATCCAATTCACACCACCTTCCCTCCGCGAGCATTCATTAGAGCGCTTTCGACAGAGATCCATTCCACCATGGCCGGTCGAGGCAGCTCCTCCTCTCACCTCTCCAGCCCTCGGCCCGGAGATTGGGAGCAGTGTTCCGTCCCGCATAGCGAGCTAGTAGCGCTTCAATCCAAGGGGCTACTCCCCCAGCATATATGGTCCCAGTTCGAGCCGGGATTGCGACCTATAATGGCGGAGAGCAGGCGGAGAGTGTCCCCAATCCCTCCCAGGGAGAGAGGGTATGCCTAGCCCCTTATTTAATAAGAGGACTCGGATTTCCAATTCATCCGTTTCTCCGAGGGCTACTGGAGTTTTACGGCCTCCAGCTACACAACCTCACGCCTGCCTCCGTACTGCATATTGCGGGCTTCGTGGCCCTCTGCGAGCTGTTTTTGGGCATCGAGGCCCATTTCGCACTGTGGAAGAGGTTGTTCTGCCTTGTGCCCCGCTCTCAGGAGGGGTCAATTTATCAAGTGGGCGGAGCCGAACTGTGGCGCATCGTCGGGACCGGATATCTATCCGGAACCCCAAAGAAGGCGTCTGAGGACTGGCCTTCAGAATGGTTTTATATGGACGATGTCCCCCTGCCGAACCCTGTATGGATTGGCCTCCCCGAATTCAATAACGCTCCGTTGAAGAAACGCCTGAGATGGCACCCACGGAACCCTCAGAGGGAAACTGACAGGGACGTCCTTTACCTGATGAGCCGGATACGGTTGCTGGCTCATTCCGGGCTGACCATGATCGAGGTCATGGCCATATGCATTACGCGGGGGGTGCAGCCGCTTCAGTATAGAGGCCACCCCATGTGGGATTTCAACGGGGAGGACGACGCCACCCGGTGCGGTCGCAAGGGGCCGGATTCGGCTGCCACTCTAACTAAGATCTTATCCGCTTTGTACAAGGGAGAAGAAGAGGAATTCCTCTGTGTCAACCCACAGGGCGGATTCTCCATGCACAGTCCTCCAAGCTGGGTGAGCGAACATTTTCACTTGCCTACCCGTTTTCAAATTCCCACAATTGAGTACTTAGTCTAGCGATTTTAATGCAGGAGCTACGCCAGACCGTGAAGGAGATAAACAGCCCTCCTCCACAACCCGAGGACCCGGAACGGTCCCTCAATCCGTACTCCCAAGAGGATCCGGACTTATGTGTGGAGCTAATTGATGGGGTGTTTCATCAATTGAGTAAGGACAATATCTTAGTGGCCATTTCTGCCGACTATCCAGACTACTTCCAGCCTCAAAGGTAACCGAGACCGAAGTCCCAGCACTTTCAAGAGGATCCATCCATGCCTTATTTTGATTGCCGTAAACCAATATTGTTTCGCTTTGCAGGGGAAATCCTTGAGGTGGAGGGCTGAGCCCGCGGTGGGTAGCCAACAAGGGCCGTTGAAGCCAGGCGGGCTAAAGAGAAGTGCAGACCAGATCGAGATTCCGGCACAATGGTAGGGCGTACAATTTTAACGCCTAGGGTTTATGCCCTCAAGTCACACTAACGCTCATGCTCTCCTCAGGAAGAAGAGCGCCCGCCGGACTATGTCCACCGGCCAGGCTTCAAGGCCGGGTCTGGAAGCGGAGGCGAACACGGGGCGCGCACCGGACGTTCCTCCGATAGAGGACGCGGACGGGCTATTTGCCACAAATTCAGAGGTGGAGAGTGCTATGAACCACAGGTGTCACCGGACTATTCTTCATGACGCATGTTTTTCCCAAGAGGCGTTGGACGCCTTTAATACGGGAGATGCGTACCTCCGTGCCGCTCAAAATGGTCTAGCCAGAGCCACAGAGCAGTATGTGGAAGACATACGGGTGAGTAAATCTGATGGTTATATATGTCAGTAGCCCCCGAGACTTGAAATAGTTAAAATAACTGATTTAAGGATCATATGATATGCAGGATCTTACAAAAAAGAATACGCAACTGTCCCAGGAGCTGGAAGAATGCAAGGCCCAACTTGAGGCTGCACTGGCCGCTTCAGAGAGCACCAAGGGGCCTTCCTCAGGTAATATACGCTTCTAAAGGTAATTCTGTTGGGACGTGCGGCATGTGTGCAATTCTGACAATAACAGTGCAGATGGGGCCGAATTGAATCCGGACAAGCAACAACTCCTGCGCCAGTTAAAGGCTGGCGAGAGCCTGCTGACGAGGGTGAGGTAAGAGAAGAACAAGCTTCAAGATGCCAACACCCAGCTGAGCGAGGAACTGAAGGATGTTCGTGCTCAGTTGTCTGATTTCGTAAAGGAGAATCGGCGACTTCGACGCGGCATTTTAGTAAGTGCTTAAGCGAATCTTCGAAAAAAGAGTTTGGCGGGGAAGTCGATTAACAGAGCTATGTCTGCAGATATGCTGACAGATCGGCCCGCGGAGGAAATGCCCGGTTCTGCGGGGGATCTTCTCCCCGAGCTATTGCAACTGCACGAACGAGTTCGGCAGGCGATGCAAGGCATCGTCCAGGCTTTGTGGCCATCCCTCTCCCAGCCCGAAGGCCCTGAAGAGCTTGTAGAGAAGCTGAAGGGAGTGCGGTAGAGCTTCCGTTTATGGAAGATATCGGCCTGCCGTCAAGGCGCCAGGGAGGCCTGGGCCATGGTGAAGACGCGGTACACAAAGGCTGACCCAAACCACATGGCCTAAGTCGGCCCTTTGGGGCCCGACGGGAAGGAGATCCCTGTCAGTTTAGTGTATGGCTAGGTAGAGCTAGCCGCCAAGTATTCCCAACAAGACTGTAAATTAGACAGCCTGTTGGATGGTATTGAAGAAGAATATACCCAGTCAAATTGACTATGTAATTTAAAATGACATGTAAAATGCCTTCTAGCCGGATTGTAGATCGTTTGTCATTGCGGAACTTTTCGCTTCAACCTCTGGACCCGATAGTCCGGAGTGTGTCTGAATACCCTCTCGGTTATGTAAGAACCGGGGCATGCATGGAGACCAGGCGTAGGGGTCATAAGTGCTTTAGCAGACAAGTGCCCAACTAGTTATGTTATATTACATGGTTAGTAAGAAACATCTTCCAGGGAGAATAGTTCTGTTAGGGGTTCCTTTCCCTGGGAGGCATGCCCTAAAGTGCATGTCCGGACTGCGTAGAAAAGCAGAAAAGCATCTGGGGGCAGATAAATAAACAAGTGAAAAGTCATCTTTTAGTTCACCGACCGAATATTCCCTTAAGAACGCTAGCTTTCGGCTTCACCCAGTCTGAGGTACACATTCGGCTGACCCGGCAGTAACAATCACAGAGGTGCTCCCTTTACCACCTAGCCGAACAAACGGGAACGTAGGGGTAAGCACAGGAGCCAGGCAACCCAGCTTGGCCAAAACTTAAGTCATATCGATGCATATAATGGTGCATAAAAGGTTCATGCGGAAGTGTCATACATGTTTTGGGCATGAAGCCCTTGTATATAAGCTTCTGATAAAGAAGCCCCCAGGTATAATGAGCGCGGGTGGCGCATCAATTATGTGCGAATAATCGTGCAGGCAAGCCCCTAAAGGCTTGGGAGAAAGAAGGGAGGGAGGAGGAGAAAAATACTAGGCAGCTAAATTTTTTAAAAAGGAAGGTGACAGAGGAAGGAGACGAACACAGACTCCGGCACTAGGCGTAGAATCTTCGTAGGCGTGCTGCATTCCATGGGTTTGGCTCGAGTCGGTTGTCCAATGCATTTTGTAGACGGTACGCTCCACCAGTCAGGACTTGGTCGATTATGAAGGGACCCTCCCATTTGGGCTTGAGTTTGTCCTTTTTCTTGTCCGGCAGGCGTAGAACTAGTTCGCCAACATTGTAAGTTTTGGCCCGTACTTCTCTGCTTTGATATCTTCGAGCCTGCTGTTGATAGAATGCGGAACGGGCCTTTGCCACATCGCGCTCCTCTTCCAATGTGTCCAAGCTGTCTTGCCGATCGAGCTCGGCCTCTCTTTCTTCGTATATGCGCACACGAGGTGAGTCATGAATTATGTCGCAGGGCAGGACTACCTCTGCGCCGTATACCATAAAAAATGGTGTGAATTCGGTAGTGCGATTCGGCGTGGTCCGCAGCCCCCAGAGTACGGAGTCAAGCTCCTCTACCCAGTGCGTGTTAGATTCCTTGACGGATCGCACTAATCTGGGTTTGATGCCGCTCATGATTAGACCGTTGGCTCGCTCGACTTGACTGTTAGTTTGTGGGTGATAGACTGAAGCGTAATCGAGCTTAATGCCCATGTTTTTGCACCAGAGTTTAACTTCATCGGCCGTAAAGTTTGTGCCGTTGTCAGTAATGATGCTGTGGGGGACGCCGTAACGGTGTACGACCCCGGATATGAAGTATATCACCGGCCCGGATTCGGCCGTCTTAACAGACTTGGCCTCTATCCATTTGGTGAATTTATCCACCATGACCAGTAGATATTTTTGCCTGTGGGGTTCTCCTTTAAGGGGTCCAACCATGTCAAGCCCCTAGACCGCAAAAGGCCAGGTAATGGGTATGGTTTGTAGGGCGGTAGGCGGCATGTGGCTTTGATTAGCGAATAATTGGCAACCGACGCATCGCTGGACTAAGTCCTGAGCGTCTGCCCGGGCCGTCGGCCAATAAAATCCGGTACGGAAGGCCTTGCTCACAAGGGCTCGGGCTGCGGCGTGGTGTCCGCCGAGTCCGGCGTGAATTTCCGCCAGAAGGTTCCGCCCTTCCTCTTCGGAGATACACCTTTGAAGGACTCCGGTGGTGCTTTTCTTATAAAGCTCTCCTTCGTGGACTTTATAGGCTTTAGATCGCCGCACTATGCAGCGTGCCTCATTTTGGTCCTCGGCGAGTTCCTGCCTAGTCAAGTAGGCTAAGAATGGTTCTGTCCACGGGGCAATTACTGCCATTATTACGTGGGCTGAGGGTGTGACTTCGTTGACGGAGTCTTCAGTTGTGTCAGGGTGTTCGGGGTCAGGTGATGCGGCCTGGTTCGGATTATTGATTCCGGATTCCCCTTCCCATTGTACCGATGGCTTGAATAGCCTTTCCAGGAAGATGTTGGGGGGACTGCATCGCGCTTTGCACCGATGCTTGCCAGGACGTCTGCTTCCTGATTATTTTCCCGGGCTATATGGTGGAATTCCAGACCCTCGAACCGAGCTGACATATTTAGGACGGCATTGCGATAAGCTGCCATTTTTGGATCTTTGGCATCAAAGTCTCCGTTTATTTGGGATATCGCGAGGTTCGAATCCTCACGCACCTCTAGATGTTGAATGCCCATAGAGACTGCCATCCGGAGGCCATGTAGAAGGGCTTCATATTCGTCTGCATTGTTGGAGTCCGTATACATTATCTGGAGTACATATTGGACTGTATCTCCTGTTGGGGACGTCAGGACGATGCCAGCCCCCAGACCCGCCAGCATTTTTGAGCCGTCAAAGTGCATGGTCTAGTTGGAATATGTGCCGTACTCTTTAGGGAGTTCGGCTTCAGTCCATTCAGTGACAAAGTCGGCCAAGGCTTGCGACTTGATGGCTCGCCGTGGCTTGTATGTTATGTCGAACGGGAGGAGCTCAATGGCCCATTTGGCAATCCGGCCCGTTGCATCGTGGTTGTTTATGATATCGTTAATAGGTACTTCGGAGGCTACTGTTATCGAACACTCTTGAAAGTAGTGTCGTAGCTTCCGGGATGCCATGAATACTGCGTATGCTATTTTTTGGTAATGCGGGTACCTAAACTTGCATGGAGTGAGGACAGTGGACACGTAATACACTGGTTTCTGGACAGGGAATTTGTGTCCGTCCGTTTCTCGTTCGACGACGAGGACTGCGCTTACAACTTGGTGAGTTGCCGCGATGTATAACAACATTGGTTCGCCGATGTTTTGCGCGGCCAGGACAGGGTTTGTTGCCAGTATGGCTTTTATTTCTTTGAGTCCGGCCGTGGTGGCATCCGTCCACTCGAAGTGTTCGGTGCGCCGGAGGAGGCGGTAAAGGGGTAATGCCTTTTGCCCCAAGTGGGAGATGAAGCGGCTCAGAGCCGCCACGCATCCAGTCAATTTTTGTGTTTGCTTGAGATCTCTTGGAATATCCAATTGTGACAGAGCTCGGATTTTGGCTGGGTTTGCTTCAATTCCTCTACTGGATACAATGAAGCCCAAGAGCTTTCCGGCTGGTACGCTGAAAACGCATTTTTCCGGGTTAAGCCTAATGTCATATGTTCGGAGGTTATCGAACGTGAGCCTCAAGTCGTCTATTAGAGTTTCGACGTGTTTGGTTTTGACGACCACATCATCCACGTATGCTTCGACCGTTTTGCTGATCTGGTTGGCCAGACATGTCTGAATCATGCGCTGATATGTTGCGCCACGTTTTTGAGCCCGAAGGGCATTGTGTTGAAGCAGAATGGGCCGCATGGGGTGATGAATGCCGTTGCGGCTTGGTCTGACTCTGCGATCTTGATTTGGTGGTAGCTAGAGTATGCATCGAGGAAACACAATGAATCGTGTCCTGCAGTGGCGTCGATGATTTGATCAATGCGGGGGAGGGGGAAGGGATCCTTTGGGCAGGCCTTATTTAGGTCTTTGAAATCGACACATAGGCGCCAGGATTTGTCCTTCTTTGGTACCACTACCAGGTTTGCTAGCCAGTCCGGATGTTTTATATCTCTGATGAATCCGGCTTCCAGTAGTTTGGCTAGCTCCTCTCCCATGGCTTGTCTCTTAGGTTCGGAGAAACGCCGAAGAGTCTGCTTAACGGGCTTGAATCCTTTTAGGATGTTCAGGCTGTGCTCGGCCAGCCTGCGTGGGGTTCCTGGCATGTCTGAAGGGTGCCAGGCAAAAATGTCCCAATTTTCCCGTAGGAATTCTCTGAGTGCGGTGTCTACATCGGGGCTTAGCTGTGCCTCGATGGAGGCCGTTTTTGTAGTGTCCGTTGGATGGACTTGGAACTTGACTATTTCTTCTGCCGGCTTGAAGGAGGTGGACTTGGATCTTTTGTCGAGTATCACATCAACCCTGTCCACCGTGGAGCGCAACACGGTTAGTTCCTCGGCCGCCAGGGCTTCGGATAGTGCCTCTAGGGCCAGTGCAGCTGTCTTGTTTTTGGCGCGGAGCGCTGTGTCCGGATCACTAGCAAGGGTGATGATTCCGTTGGGTCCGGGCATTTTGAGCTTCATGTACCCGTAATGGGGTATAGCTTGAAAAATTGTGAATGCTTCTCGCCCTAACAGAGCGTGGTATCCGCTACTGAACGGGGCCACTTGAAATGTGACCTCCTCGGATCTGTAATTATCCAGCGTGCCGAACACCACATCCAGCGTGATTTTCCCTGAACAGCGTGCTTCCCGGTTGGGGATTATTCCTCTAAAGGTTGTGTTGCTTCTCTCAATGCGGCTCCAGTCTATTTCCATTTTTCGCAGGGTTTCCTCATAGATGAGGTTCAATCCGCTGCCATCGTCCATGAGTACCTTTGTAAGCCGGAAGCCGTCCACTATTGGACTAAGGACCAGTGCGGTTGGTGCTCGGGCTGTCCGGAATTTAGGTTCGTCACTGGCATTAAAGGTAATAGCCGTGTCGCTCCATGGGTTTATTGTCGCTACTTGGTAGACTTCGGTAAGGCTACGGAGCGTTCCCTTCCTCACATTGTTTGATGCGAAGGTCTCGAAGACTGTTGACACCGTGCTGGTGTTTCTGGGGTGGTGCTCTATGGATTCTGGAGTTAGAAGCTCCTCGCCACTTCTGGCCACCTGCCGGAGTATCCAACATGCTCTAAGGCTATGAGTTGGTGTGACTTCCACTGTACTATGAATTTTACAGGGTTCATTGAGCCATCCCTCCAGTACGGTTCCATACCCTACAGAGGGTTTTTGTTTTTTGACGTGTGGCCCGGGTGCCTGGTGATAATGCGCCCTTTTGTTTTGGACTGGGATTGAATTCGGGGTCGGATTGTCCCAGAATTTTGTTTCGGTTTTTCTAACACTTTTTGTCGCACAGTACTTTCGTACTATGGATGTCAAGTCGGCGAAGCGTGTAATTTCGCGGCGACTTATGGCGTTGAGGATTCCGGTGTCCGTGCAGTTGTTACAGAAGAATGAAATTGCATCCCTCTCGCGACAGTCTTTTATCCTGTTCATAACCAGGAGGAATCTGGCCCAGTAATGGTGTACTGTTTCCTCGGGCTCTTGCCGAATTTGGGATAGATCCCTTATATTTGGGTGGGCGGGTGGATTTAAATCCGGAACCTCGCCCGATCTAAGACTCAGGGGCCAAGAAATTTCCGAACTCGGAAGCTTGTTTTCTTTGACGTTACTCATTGAATCAGGCCTGCTACCTGACTTTAGGTTCAGGGCTTGGGGGACGTCCTCCCCTCCGCGGATGTCCGGCTTGGAGGGATCAGGAATCCGGACATATCTGGTCCTTAGGATGGGCGAAGATTCGCCGCATTGTTCCTCCACCACTTCAATGTGGTGGGTGACCTGGGGAGAGTCAATCTCTCTCTGATCGGGTTTAAGCCCAATCTGGCCGTAATCTGTAGCGACTCCCAGGGCGGTGATGCGATCCAAGAGCTCGTTTAAGGAAGAGAGCTCCATCGGATCTAACTGCTCGGCGAGTTCCGAGCTGATGTGGAGATCGCTTTCGATGACCCGAGGGGTCGTCGTCGGCGCGGCGGCCGAACAGGCGGTCATCAAAAAACCGCCTAGCCGGAGAGTTTGGCCGACAACCATGGCTCCTTTGGCAACAGCGCCGTCTTTAAAGACGGGGTGCGGCATCCTTCCTGACGGTGACGACACAGAGGAACTCTCAATGAAAGCACCAATGTCGGTGTCAAAACTGGCGGATCTCGGGTAGGGGGTTCAGAACTGTGCGTTTAGGCGGATGGTAATAGGAGACAAGGGACACGATGTTTTTACCCAGGTTCGGGCCATCTAGATGGAGGTAAAACCCTACTCCTGCTTGATTAATATTGATGATATGGGTAGTACAAGAGTTGATCTACCACGAGATCAGAGAGGCTAAACCCTAGAAGCTAGCCTATAGTATGATTGTTGTTTTTCCTTCAGACTAAAACTCTCCGGTTTATATAGACACCGGAGAGGGCTAGGGTTACACAGAGTCAGTTACAATGGGAGGAGATCTTCATATCATATCGCCAAGCTTGCCTTCCACGCCAAGGAAAGTCCTATCTGGACACGGGACGAAGTCTTCAATCTTGAATCTTCATAGTCCGGGAGTCCGGCCAAAGGTCATAGTCCGGCCATCCGGACACCCCCTAATCCAGGACTCCCTCAGCACTAGTCCCTCCAGTTCCTCAGATGAGGGCAGCAGGAGCACACCCAGCAACTTGCCTAAGGCAGCCACCAGGGCCAGAAAGAAGAAAACCTCAGAGTCTATGGATGAAGACTATGTGGCTGTTGAGGATGAGGCCACTTCGAAGAAGAAGGTGCTCAAGAAGGAATATGGAACAGCTACTGCCACTAAGCTTGGTATGAAGACCAAAGCACCTGCAAGAAGAATTCCCATGTCTAAAGCCAGAGCCTCCACTCAAGTACCTTTGGAATATGAACCCAAAGAGGCAGCTGCAGAAGGGAAGAAGAGGAAGGAAAGGTTCAAGAAGACCATGGCCAGGGTTGTTGGAAAGCCTTCCATGATGGAAGAAGAAGAAGAGGAAGAGGTTTCTGCACCAGCACCCAAAGCTCAGAAGCTTATGGGTGATGCCATCAGGTCAGGGGCTGCTTCATCAAAGCCCAAAGAAGCTCCCAAGGCAGCTGCTCCGAAGCCTAAAGCTGCACCCAATAGGAATACCAGGAACATTCCTGCTGGAGAGAAGAACAAGGCCCCAGTGCCTGAAGCTGCTGTTGAACAAGAAGATGATGAGTCGCATGTGTTGAGGAAGTTGAAACCCAAAATTCCAGATCACAATGATGCTCACCCAGTGGCTGTGGAGATTGACAGATCCCTATGCTATCAGGAGAAGGACTGCAATGGACTACAGGTTCCATACAAAGGAACAACATGACTTCTATGAGACAGTGCTGCTTGATAAGAAGCCAATTGTCTGTGATATGAGATGGGTAGACTGGAAATATATCAGAGAAAATGAAGAGCATTATCCACGAGTGTATGACCGTAACACCCCGGATGTAACTTTCCATCTTTGTAACTCCAACTCTTGCCATTTTCGGCTATGTGTTATGATATTCCCTCCGTGGTTGGGTTTTTGTCTTCTGTTTTGCATTTTTCTCATGTCATGCATCTCATATCATGTCATCATGTGCATCTCATTTGCATACGTGTTTGTCTCATGCACCCGAGCATTTTCCCCGTTGTCCGTTTTGCATTCCGACACTCCCACATGCACCGGCGCACCCCTCTTGTCTCTTTTCATGTGCGGGTGTTAAACATTCTCGGAATGGACTGAGGCTTGCCAAGTGGCCTTGGTATACCACCGTTAGATCGCCTGTCAAGTTTCGTGCCATTTGGAGCTCGTTTGATACTCCAACGGTTAACCGGGTAACCGCAAATGCCTCTTTTGGGTTGCAGCCCAACACCCCTCCAAAACAGCCCAATAACCCATCTAAGTCACTTCCATGCTCCCCGTCGGCGGATCACGATCGTGTGGGCAAAAACCGCACTCCATTTGGAGTCTCCTAGCTCCCTCTACCTATAAATATGTGCTTCCCCCCGGAATTTTCGCAGTCCAACCCTAGCAAGCCTCCCTCCGTGCTGCCAGACGTGTTCGTCCCGGGCCGGACATCCGCGCCACCGCTGCCCGGTGAACCAGTGCGTGACACGTGGCACCCGGCCACTGTGCGCCGCCCCGGCTCGCCGAGCCCGCAGCCGGCCCCCGAGGCCCGCACGCCGCCCCGCCTCCTTGCGCCGCCCGCTCGGCCCCGCGCCGCCGCGCCGGATCGCCGCGCCGCCGCACCGGATCTGCACTGCCCCGAGCCTCCTCGCACCACCCGGCCGCCATCGCCGCGCGCCCCGGCCGCCGTCATCCCGCGCGCCGCCCTCCGCCGCCCCCGGCCGGATCCGGTCGACCCGGCCGGCCCACCTCATCTCCGGCCTCCTTCCGACCCTGCTCCGGCGAGCCGCCGCCCGCCTCATCTTCCGTGCCCCAGATCTGGATCGGGTCAAACCTAGGTTGACCCCGAAATCATCTAAGTCATATTTTCTGTCATATTTTATAGCCATGTTCATCGCATCATAACTCCGTCATCGTAGCTCCGTTTCATGCGCATAATATATCAAAATGTTCATCAGGATGTGCTCCTCATGTTGTTCCATTGGGACATGTTAATTTGAGGTCATATAGATTCCTGAATCTCTTATGCAAGAGTGCTATATGATGTTAGTTTCTGATTCTTAACAGAATGTGTGCATTTGTCATTTTTGCTACATTTATTGTGTGCATCTTATGGGCATGAGCTCTACATGTGTTTTGTACTATGCCATGCCATCTTTACAGAGGTGCTTGCCATGTATTTTTGTGATCAATGTGGTGACTAGCACAAGCATGCAAACTAGGCTTCGTGATGTTGCTGATTTTAGTCCCTGTTCTGCTGTTATTTTTATGCCATGTAAACTTGATGCTACAGAGAGATCCATGCATATTTTGAGTTACTTCAGTAAGGATGTTTTGAACGTATGGTTATGCTATATACATTCATGCCCCTGTTTGCAATTATTGAGTAGTCTAGCATGTCATTTTCGTGCTCTACGTTTTCTAGAAAATGTTTCCTAGCAGATTGTTTACATGTTATTCAATTTTGCCAAGGTTGTTGTAGTTTATCCTTGCATGCTATGAACTTGTTCTTGCCATGGATAGCTTCATAAACATGTCTTATTGCTGATGCTATGCTTATATTGTCATGCAATAACTGGTGGTGAGTGAATCGAGCTCGCGAAGATGCCTTCATAATTCTGTCAATGCCATGCTCTGTTTGCTGAATCTATTAACGAAACGTGCTATGTTTACATGGGTGCCATCATATCTTCTGATCCTTTTTGGCTCATGGTCAGTAAGGGACTTTTGTTCTATGCTTTGAGTAGAATCATGCCATGTCTTGTTTTGATATTATAAGTTCCTGTAGCATGTTGATTGCTTTCTCTGAACATTGCTACCTGATGCTGTTTATGCCATGTCCAAGCTGATATCTTTTGTACTTTTGCCATGCTTGTTTGAACCTATTATGGTGTGATTTAGCCGTAGCTCAGTGTTCCTCTTTTGTTAAGCATCTCCTGTATCACAATGCCATATGCTTTGTTATTATGTTGGGGTGCTGTAGCATAGTTTCTTGTTGCATGCCAAGTAGCATCGTGCTGTCAATCACAGATTTGTGTCATTCTTGTTTTGCTTGCCATTTGCAAACCGTGCATCCATTTCCGGTGATCTTTATATCGATTTCAATCGAAATCATCTCATTTTTCCAGCGGCATGCTTGGTTTGCCAATTTGATGCCTTGTTCATCCTTTTCCCTTCCAGAGCCCGCATATGCATTACATATCATATCTCACATATCATGCCATGTTTTGCATCATGTTGCTTGTGCATTGCATCGTGATTTATTGTGGTTTCATTGTTTGTGTTCTTGCTTTGGGTAGAGCCGGGAGACGAGTACGTGAATGAGGAACCTGTTGAGAACGCTTACGAGGATCAAGCCTTCGACAACTCTGAGAACCTTGCAGCAAGATGACCATACCTTCGATATCACTTCTATCTTTGCTTTGCTAGTTGCTCGCTCTATCACTATGTTAGCTCTACCTACCACTTGTTTATCATGCCTCCCATATTGCCATGTCAAGCCTCTAACCATCCTGTCCTAGCAAACCGTTGTTTGGCTATGTCACCGCTTTTGCTCAGCCCCTCTTATAGCGTTGCTAGTTGCAGGTGAAGATGAAGTTTGTTCCTGGTTGGAACATGGATATTTTGGGATATCACAATATCTCCTGTTTAATTAATGCACCTTATATACTTGGTAAAGGGTGGAAGGCTCAGCCTTATGCCTGGTGTCTTGTTCCACTCTTGCCGCCCTAGTTTCCGTCATACCGGTGTTATGTTCCTTGATTTTGTGTTCCTTACGCGGTTGGGTGATTTATGGGACCCCCTTGACAGTTCTCTTTGAATAAAACTCCTCCAGCAAGGCCCAACCTTGGTTTTACCATTTGCCACCTAAGCCTTTTTCCCTTGGGTTTTTGCGAGCCCGAGGGTCATCTTTATTTTAACCCCCCCGGGCCAGTGCTCCTTCAAGTGTTGGTCTGAAACGGGCAGACTGCAGGGCCACCATGAGGCAACTCGAGGGCTGGTTTTACTCGCAGGCTAACGTATCCGTTGTGCCCTGAGAACGAGATATGTTCAGCTCCTATCGGGATTTGTCGGCACATCGGGCGGCTTTGCTGGTCTTGTTTTACCATTGTCAAAATGTCTTGCGAACCGGGATTCCGAGACTGATCGGGTCTTCCCGGGAGAAGGTATATCCTTCGTTGATCGTGAGAGCTTATGATGGGTTAAGTTGGGACACCCCTGCAGGGTATATTATCTTTCGAAAGCCGTGCCCGCGGTTATGAGGCAGATGGGAATTTGTTAATGTCCGGTTGTAGAAAACTTGACACTTGACTTCATTAAAATGCATCAACCGTGTGTGTAGCCGTGATGGTCTCTTCTCGGCGGAGTCCGGGAAGTGAACACGGTTTAGGTTATGTATGTACGTAAGTAGTTTCAGGATCACTTCTTGATCGCTTCTAGCTTCTCGACCGATGCGTTGCTTCTCTTCTCGCTCTCACTTGCGTATGTTAGCCACCATATATGCTTAGTGCTTGCTGCAGCTCCACCATATTACCCCTTTTTCCTACCCATGAGCTTAAATAGTCTTGATCTCGCGGGTGTGAGATTGCTGAGTCCTCGTGACTCACAGATTCTACCAAAACAAATGCAGGTGCCTAGGAAACCAGTGCAAGTGGCGCATCCAAGCTCAAGTGGGAGTTTGATGAGGACCTTGGTCGTTACTATGTTTCGTTTCCAGATGATCAGTAACGGAGCCTAGTCGGGACGATCGGGGATCTAGCATTTGGGGTTATCTTCTTTTCATTTGGATTTAACCGTAGTCGGTCTATGAGTGTATTTTGAATGATGTATGAATCTTATTTATGTATTGTGTGAAGTGGCGATTGTAAGCCAACTCTCTTTATCCCATTCTTGTTCATTACAAGGGATTGTGTGAAGATGACCCTTCTTGCGACAAAACCACCATGCGGTTATGCCTCTAAGTCGTGCTTCGACATGTGGGAGATATAGCCGCATCGTGGGTGTTACAAGTTGGTAATCAGAGCCATCCCCGACTTAGGAGCCCCTACTTGATTGATTGCTGGCGTTGTTGAGTCTAGAAAAAAAATGTTTTGAGTCTTAGGATTATATATATCTGAGAGTAGGATTCTTTTTACTCCTCAGTCCCTTCGTCGCTCTAGTGAGGTCTCCTGACGTAGATGTTTTGACTTTCCTCTCCTCAAATTTCACTTAATTTTTTTAGGATCACGCGGGTATCTTGGAATCGTTTTGATGGTTTTGTGACGAGAACATTGTTCTTGGTGCCTCCTGTCTTTTAGGGGTTGTGGCAGTGTCCCGGGGAGTTGAGCTCCAAGGTGTTGTCGTCGCAATTTTATCATTGCAGTTCTGGAATACCTGAGTTTTGCCGACATTGAAAATCTCTTTTATGTAGTTGTTGGTGAGATAACCTCGACGCCACCCAGTACTGGGGCGGGAGTTCGGGAGTATTGCCATAACTCGTATAACGGATGCTTTTCGAAGGTTGAGGTACACGATTTTCGAAGGTTTCTTGGTTATGTGTTGACGGATGGATACGGCCGGATGTAGGGATTGTTAGTTTGGGTGAGATATATTGCTTCCCCTGTATCCCCAACACCTGATTGCATAACCGGAAAGTTTCGGAAGTTTATAGGTGGGATTCAAGTAGCTCTAGCATTTCTTCTCGCAGATAATTGGTTTGTGATTGGGTAATCCTTACCACTTATTTGTTCCAGTTGTACCTTTTTTATTTCATTCATCAATCTCTTATCAAGTGGCTTCTCACCTTAATGGTCGTGTGATGTTAGCTTTGGGAATTCATTCGTTCATCCTTGTTCGAATGTTTATTGTGAAGACTATATGTTGCAATTTATATTCGTTGATTCAACTTGTCTATCTGTCTATCAAGATGCTAATGGATTGTCACCCTCTTCAGGATGGCTCCGCCAACGCGTCAGAATCCGGAAAACAATGATGGGAGTCAGGCGAACCCTCCACCTCCACCTCCGCCTCCGGAGGCATGGCAAGCTTTGATGGCAACCACAAACGCCAATGCCCAGATGATGATTCAGCTCATGCAATAGCGCAACCAAGGCCAAGGCAACCAAGGGAACAAGGTCAAGGACAGTTCAATCATCAGCCCTAGTTTCCTACCTGTCGGTGTCAAAACCAGCGGATCTCAGGTAGGGGGTCCCGAACTGTGCGTCTAGGCGGATGGTAACAGGAGACAAGGGAAACGATGTTTTACCCAGGTTTGGGCCCTCTTGATGGATGTAAAAACCTACGTCCTGCTTGATTGAAATTGATGATGTGGGTATTACAAGAGTAGATCCACCACGAGATCAAGGAGGCTAAACCCTAGAAGCTAGCCTATGGTATGATTGTTGTTCGTCCTACAGACTAAAACCATCCGGTTTATATAGACAGCGGAGAGGGCTAGGGTTACACAGAGTCGGTTACAATGGTAGGAGATCTACATATCCGTATCGCCAAGCTTGCCTTCCACGCCAAGGAAAGTCCCATCCGGACATGGGACGAAGTCTTCAATCTTGTATCTTCATAATCTTGGAGTCCGGTCGATGATGATAGTTCGGCTATCCGGACACCCCCTAGTCCAGGACTCCCTCAGTAGCCCCTGAACCAGGCTTCAATGACGATGAGTCCGGCGCGCATATTGTCTTCGACATTGCAAGGCGGGTTCCTCCTCCGAATAATTAAGATTGTGAACACCAGGATAGTGTCCGGCTCTGCAAAATAAATTCCACATACCACCGTAGAGAGAATAATATTTACACAAGTTCAATATGCTGACGTATTTTGTGGCGTGACGTCACACCACAACCAAGCCTTTACTCGAATCGTTTTTATTATACCACCTCCGCGCGTTTAGCGAAGCGGTTTCCTTGGTACGTCTTGTCGAAGCAGAGATCGTGTTCCCCTTATTCCGGGATTCTCATCAATACGGATGTGGGTAACCCAACCGCGCCCGTTGCCACGCTCCCTTCATCGAAGGCGGGTTCCAAACGGTCACAGGGACGGCTCTTGGTATTCTCCCTCTTTATAATGAGGCCAAGGCCCGTTCTTTTTCTTCAATCCTCAATCGAATCCGCCCCTCGCCCCGAGTTCCAACACCCTGGGCTCCAGATTCGGGTACTTTCGACCTTCGACAATGTCCGTCTCCGATCTACGAGGCCGGTGGATGCCCTCCTCTGTCACGAAAGTGGACGTGCTAAAGCTGAGAGACGCCAGGTACTTAACCTACGGGATCTCGCATAGGTTGCCTGCCCAAGGGCAAGTTATTCCTACTCCCGAGCCCGGCGAGAGTGTCGTGTTCGTGTCTCACCTCCGTCGGGGTTTAGGCTTCCCGATGGATCCCTTCATGAGGGGGCTCATGTTTTACTATGGGCTGGAATTCCATGACTTGGCTCCAAAGTCCATCCTCCACATCTCATCATTCATTGTCGTCTGCGAAGCCTTCCTCCGCACTAACCCTCACTTCGGCTTGTGGCTCAAAACCTTCAACGTGGAGCCGAAGATGATTGAGGGGCGTCAGGCAGAGTGTGGCGGGGCGGTTATTAGCAAGAGGGCCGATGCTCCATGGCCTGAGGGATCTTTTCAGGAGGAGCTCGGCTTGTGGCAACAGGAGTGGTTCTATATCACCGCTCCCAGGGGCAGCAGGCAGAGGCCGCCGCCCGCCTTTCACCCGGGCCCTCCACAACGGCTAACGTCATGGGTCAACAAAGGGCTTGACTGGGGGCCGTCCAAAGACGTACCCCTGTTGCAGGGCCGGATTCGAGACCTCCAAGAAAGGGAGATCAATCTGGTCGTAGTGGCACAGGTTATGCTGATTCGGCGCCTTCTGCCCTGCAAACGTCGCCCCCTCCGCCTGTGGGAATTTAATCCGGAGGGACCACGAGCTCTCCAACACTTCATGGGTTTGACACACGTGGAGATGTACAAACTGTTCTTCGGATCACAAGAGATGCGTCCGAACTTGACCGAGGACGCTGGCCTAAGCTGCAATCGCCCGGATACTCAAGTAAGTAGCCCTGTGTCCGGACACATTGTCCATTTATTTATCATGGGTTTGCCTTTTAACCAGCTATCCCTCGGACAGGAGTGGATAGCGCAAGCAAAACTGATACGGTGTCCGGCCCCCCTCCCTGACACCACGCTGGATCCCGTGTTAATCAAAATGTTGGAGGTTGCACCTTTGGAGGAGGGCGAAGGGGGGCACAGGGAAACTACCACCTCTGCCAAGGAGGCTTTCAGTAAGGTGGGAATCGAGAATCCCTCCCTCCAGGGGGAGAAGAGGACCGCTTCCGAAGACCCGGAGGCCACGGCCTCAAAGCGGGGAAAGAAATCTGCACCGGAAGGTCCTGTGCCGGGAAGAGCCCCGGCCGCACAGTCTCCCCAAAGGAATCAGCCCTCCAGCGAGCCGTAAGTAAAAAAGGGGAAATTTTGTAATAGGGGACACCCCTACTTTATTTCTAAGGGTAACCAAAGTTTTCACCTTGTAGTTCGGATCTCACCCCTTCTCAGCAGAGCTCATCTTCGGGGGACCTTCGTCCGGAGATGATGGAGAGCGAAACGCCTCCATCTGCCGCCCCGTCGGGCGGGGCGGACGACCCTGAGGTGTCGTCACGGAGGGTCTCCCCGAGTCCGGCGGGGCCGGGGAGTTCGGCACCCACTGGAGTACGGCCGGTGGAGCTGCAAGATTTGCTCGAGAGGCCGTCTATCTCAGAAGATCACCGCACATTAATGAGTATGGTGATTGAAAGGATCTCATCCGCCGAGAGCGGGTTGCATGAGGCTGCCAGAAGTTTGCTGACGGGGTTTGAGGTACGCAAAAAATGACATACCTTTTGACAGTTTTGCACATGGAGTGCGCCCTGTATAGATAGTAGCCCCTGAGACTTGGTATGCTGTCGAAAGCGACAGCATGTCGAGGATCATAATCTCAGTTATAGAATGTCGCCTTTCCTATGCAGGTGGCGGAACATTCGGTGGCCAGCCGGACTAATGGAGTTGCCGAGCTGAAGCGGCAACTCGAGGTTGCGGATGCGGACATCGCGCTGGTCAATAAACGACTTGACGAGTCACAAGGCAGGTGGTTTCTCCGCGGTCACCTAGTAAGGGAGCTGATGCCCGTTCCTTACAACTTGTATGCTTGATGCAGATGGTGCCGCTGCTGTGGAAGACCTTCGAGCGGAGCTTGCGCGAGCCAAGGAGCAAGCCAGGAAAAGTGATGTGACTGCCTCGAAGGCAGCGGAAGAGCTAAAAGCCGAAAAGGCTGCTCACTGCCGAAGCAGGGAGGAGATGGCCGGAACGGCCCTGAAATTAAAAGATGCTACCGATTGCTATGAGGTTCTTGAAAGAGAACGCCGAGCGGAGCAAGAGGACCTGAAGAAGGCCGCCGCCGAAGCCAAGGATGCCTGTTGTGTGATGCGGGCTATGAAGGAGGAACTGCGTCAGGCCAGAGACATTGCGGCTGGAAAGCCCTTTCTGCTGCGTAGGAAGTTCATGGATCCAAAGTATGCTCAGTTGGGCCAATTGTGGGGTGCGGAGGATCCTTATCTGGATTTGGCGGCGAGTGCGGCGGACGCAGTCGTGCACTTCCGAAGCTAGAAGGATCACGAAATGGAAGAGCTTTTCTGGTCTCAATTCCATAGTCCGGAGCATCCACTTCCGTTGACTGATCGGTTGGCTGAGTGGGCTGAGTTGAATAGATTGTCCGGACTTGCCATGACGGATGTGGTGGCTCATCTATGGCCAGAAAGGCCCAAGCCGGAGAGTTATTTTGGCTTGTTGCAGCAATTCCTTGGGGCGGTGCCGCATATCGAGGCGATGAAGCGGTCGGCATGCATAGAGGGTGCACGGATGGCTCTCGCCCGTGTTAAGACATACTGGGCGGAGCTGGATGCCACCGATGTTGCATCCCGGGGTTCGGACAAAAGCCGATTACCCGTCGAGCACTATTTTGAGGAAGTCCTGCAGGGCGCTCGTTTAATAGAGTCGCAGTGCTCGAAAGATGTTATGTTCAAATGGCATGTATGATTTGTGAGATCATGTTTATAATGTAACGGCTTTTTATACTTGTGCGTTCAAGTATTGAACTATCTCCTGTGCGGCCGTATATGTATGTATAACCTGAAAGATGGCAGTCTTTGGCTTCAGCCCCCACGCACATGGTGTGGGGGTGTTTGCAAAAAAACGCTTTTTCACACTTAATCCAACGTCTTGGTCCTTTGAAGGAGGTGATAGCGTAGCAAACTAGGCAACCAGACTATAATGCTTTATCACTTTCACTTAGCCATAGGAGCTCGATGGTGGGGCTACTATATAGCCCCTAGTGGCATCTCGCTCTCTGAACTCGGGGCGCGTATGTGCCTGACCGGGAAGCGGTCCTTCGTCAAAGCGGAGGAATTCTAAACATTCCAGTAGTCGATCGAGTGGTTGACCAGTCTCTCGCTATATCATGCCAGTCAGTTTTCGGCTTTCTCTACTGAGGTGCTCGCCCGGCCGAACCGGGGCACAATCGCAGTAGTTCTCATGGTGCCGCGTTAGCCGATGGAGCGGAACGTAAGGCAAAAAAACACAGGAGCCGGGCAGACCCAACATTTGACCAAAGACATGATTCGGAGCTGATGCATATAAGGCCTAACTCGAGACGCCGAACACTCCCTGAGGTATTCGGTCTTTATGATACCGGGCAGAACAATTCCCTAAACCCCTAGTGTCCAGGTATGGGCGAGAACTTCTGACGCGGCCGATGCCAAAACGCCAGCCTCCTCCTCGGTTATGGTAGGAAACCGGGGGATGTGTATCTACAAGAGACAGTAAGAAAGGTTTATGCAGGGTCTTAATCTGAAAAGAATCCTTGCAACGGGTCCCTGCTGCACGTCTGCGCCTGTATCTCCGTTGTGCTGTATCCTGGATGGGTGTAGCACGTGCTTCATCTGTAAAAGAGAAGAACTTAGTTTGGAAAAAATATCGTGCAAAAGATGTATTTAAAATAAAGTATGATTTTGAAGATGAATAAAGTTGAGCTTTATTGGCTCTCATTGTTTATACGTGCAGCCCCTTGTAAAGAGGTATGCGGCTGGGAAGCCCCTTGTTTATTTATGCCAGACTCGCCTAACCGTGTCCGAGGTCTGAATGACCTGTTTTTAGGGGCTTTGACCAGCAAGGTAGGATTAGTGTGCGGCTGTCAACGCAGTCTCACGTTTTCCGTGGTCGAGGAACACCCGGAGTTACCCTTTAATGAGATTATGCCGTGTGGACCGGGCATTTTAAGCATAAGAGACGCGTAATACGGTATTGCGTTAAAGCGGTCGAAAGCTTCGCGTCCCAGTAGTGCTTGATGGCTACTTTTGAATGGGACGATATGGAAAATGAGCTTTTCGCGACGGAGGTTGTCGGATGAACCGAACACGACCTCTAGTAGTACAGAGCCTGTACAATTGGCGTAAAGGCCTGGCGTCACTCCTTTGAAGGAAGTGCTGCTACGGCGAATGTTGGTAGGGTCTATCCCCATTCTGCGGATGGTGTCCTGGTATAGCAGGTTTATATCGCTGCCGCCATCCATTATGACTTGTGTGAATTGTAGTCCGTCGATTATGGGATCCAATACCAAAGCAGTCCCTCCTGCGTTTCGAACACTTCTGGAGTAATCATGATGGTCGAAAGTAATTGGTTTAAACATCCAATTTTGGGACTCTGCTGGGGTGGACCGTGCGGCGCGTGTTTTAGCAGGTGCCGCACTATTTTTCCTTGTTATCACATGAAGTGAGTTCACTGTTTTGACTTCTAGTGGGAAAGTCTTCTGTTTTCCGGCATGCTGCTTGTGGGGTTCGTCGTCTTCGCTTGGTGTGTCGAGCCCCTTGTGTTCCGCGTTAAGTCGGCCGGACTGCTTGAAGACCCAACAATCTCTGTGGGTATGGTTTGCAGGCTTCCCGGGGGTACTATGGATTTGACATATCCTATCCAAGATTTTGTTTAGGTTGGATAGCTCATCACTGTTGTCCTTAAGAGGCAGTGTTTTATTATTCGTCCGAGAGCTTTTGAACCCGGCATTGACCGCCGTGATATTTGGGCCATTTTCCTTATTCCGGCGCTGATCTTTTCTGCGTCGTGATTTTCCATTTCCATCCCTGACCTCGGATGTACTCGGGTCGCTGGTGCTGCATCTTGCCAGCCAGCTATCTTCCCCCGCGCAAAAGCGGGTCATGAGGCTTGTTAGCGCGGCCATTGTTCTTGGTTTTTCCTGGCCGAGGTGTCTGGCGAGCCATTCGTCTCGGACGTTATGCTTAAAAGCTGTAAGGCTTCGGCGTCCGGACAGTCGACTATTTGGTTCTTTTTGGTGAGGAACCTGTTCCAAAATTTGCATACTGACTCTCCGGGCTGTTGAGTTATGTAACTTAAATCGTCTGCATCCGGAGGGCGGACATAAGTCCCCTGAAAAATTTGCTCAAAATGCATCCTCGAGCTCTTCCCAACTTCCAATGGTATTTTCTGGGAGGCTTTTGAGCCAATGCTGAGCTGGCCCTTTGAGCTTGAGGGGTAGGTATTTTATGGCATGGAGATCGTCTCCTCTGGCCATATGTATGTGTAGGATATAATCCTCAATCCAGACTCCGGGGTCTGTTGTTCCGTCATATGCCTCTATGTTTACGGGTTTGAATCCCGCTGGAAATTCATGATCCAATACCTCATCGGTGAAACATAGTGGGTGTGCGGCGCCCCTGTATTTAGGTGTGCCATTGTCTTCAAACACTCGGCGGGTTGTGTTGCTCCCTGGAGTCTTCTTTTTTGGCCCATAGATGGACCTGACCGGGCCATCCTTTTTGCGAGGATCCTTATGTGGATCGCATGCCGGCTTGTGTGCGGCGCCGCTTGCCGGTCTTAGCCTGTCATCTGGTCGTCTATCCGGCCAGGCGGCCTCTTTCTTTTTTGACTGTGGGGGCTCTACGGCCTCCTCGTCAAATTCGGGCAATAGCTTGCACTTCGGGTAGCTCTTTGCCTGGTGACTATCGCCGTATTTATCTGCGGTATTGAGTACTTTGCTCCATCTCATTCTGAGTGCGTCCTCCGCTGTTTTGAGCTTCCGCTTTTGCTTCTTCAAACTTCTTGCAGTGTCGATGAGCCTTTTATGAAGGTTCTTATGCTCCGGTGATGCGTCCGGCGTGAGATCGTCTGGACTGTTGTTTTCGCCGGGGATGTTTTGCTTGTCCAATTCGTTCTGTTCGGATGGTTGCTTGGTGGCATGTTCGTCATCCACTGCTTCGCCCTGCTCTAAGGCTGGGTCAGTATGGGTGCCGTTGCTATCGAGGTGGGACTTCGGGCGGCGCTTGCGTCGCCGTTTTGGTTGTTTGTCGGGGGAGTTGTCCTTCGCGACGTCCCATTGTTCCTCGTTACCGCTTCCCTTTGGTGTATCCACCATGTATACATCGTGAGTTGAGGTGGCTTTCCAGTGCCCAGTAGGCGCTGGTTCTTGGTCGTCTCCGGCATCGTCGTCCATACCGTCGATGTCTTCGGAGTCGAAGTCTAGCATGTCGGTTATATCATCGACAGTGGCTACTAAGTGGGTGGTGGGTGGGCCTTGAATTTCTTCATCGTCCGCATCCCAACCGTCCTGGCCGCAGTCCGGCCAGGTCTCTCCTGATAACGAGATATACTTTAGCAAACTCAGGATGTCGCCGAAAGGTGAGTGTTGAAAGATGTCCGCAGCGGTGAACTCCATGATCGGCGCCCAATCGGATTCGATTGGAGGGGGCGCGGGAGGTTCGGAGTCCGGCGAGGAGTCCGGCACCTTGGAGTCACGAGCTTCACAAGGGATAAGGTCAGTATTCGGCTCCATCGCCGTAGAGGTTGCAGCCCCCGAGGCGGTGTCTAGCCACCCGTCCTCGATCTGCGCAGCTGGCTCCAAATTGAGGGTCGGAGCGGACTCGTGTGCGGCCTCTAGGGCACTGTCCGGCTGCAGAGCTAAATCATGCCCATCGTGACAATGCAGCGTGCTCGGCTGTGGCTCGAATCCATCGAAGATAAAGTCTCCGCGGATGTTAGCCGTGAAGTTCAAACTTCCAAATCTGACCTGATGGCCAGGGGCGTAGCTTTCGATCTGCTCCAGATGGCCAAGCGAATCGGCCCGCAGTGCAAAGCCGCCGAATATGAAGATCTGTCCGGGGAGAAAAGTCTCACCCTGGACTGCGTCGTTGTTGATGATCGAAGAAGCCATCGAGCCTATCGGTGACGACACAGAGGAACTCTCAATGAAAGCACCAATGTCGGTGTCAAAACCAGCGGATCTCGGGTAGGGGGTCCCGAACTATGCGTCTAGGCGGATGGTAACAGGAGACAAGGGACACGATGTTTTACCCAGGTTCGGGCCCTCTTGATGGAGGTAAAACCCTACGTCCTACTTGATTGAAATTGATGATGTGGGTATTACAAGAGTAGATCTACCACGAGATCAAGGAGGCTAAACCCTAGAAGCTAGCCTATGGTATGATTGTTGTTCGTCCTACAGACTAAAACCATCTAGTTTATATAGACACCAGAGAGGGCTAGGGTTACACATAGTTGGTTACAATGGTAGGAGATCTACATATCCGTATCGCCAAGCTTGCCTTCCACTCCAAGGAAAGTCCCATCCGGACACGGGACGAAGTCTTCAATCTGTTATCTTCATAGTCTTGGAGTCCGGTCGATGATGATAGTTCGGCTATCCGGACACCCCCTAGTCCAGGACTCCCTCACTACCCTCAACCAGTTCCTGGCAAATCAGCCGAAGTCTTTCAGCTACTGTGCCGAGGCCACAGACGCCGATGATTGGCTCGTGGATATCAACAAGCATTTTGAATGTAGCAATGTCAGGCCTGAGGACTATGTCAAGTTCGCTTCTTTTCAGCTCAAGGACCAAGCAGCTGATTGGTTCCAACAATACAAGGATTCCAGAGGAGGTCGAGTGATTACTTGGACTGATTTCTGTCGGGATTTTAAAGCTCACCACATTCCTCCAGTGTTGTTGAGAGCAAGCGTGAGGAGTTCCGCAATCTCAAGAAAGGCAACATGTCTGTGTACGAATACAACAAGCAGTTTCAGAAACTTGCTCGCTTCGCTAAACAAGACGTTCCTGATGTGAAGAGTATGATTTATCAATTCAGAGGTGGCCTCAGAGAGGAACTGCAGTTAGCTCTCGTTCTTGTTGAGCCTACTCAGATTGATCAATTCTACAATATGGCCCTCAAGCAAGAAGGTGCTCAGCTCAAGTGTGAGGCTTCTAAGAAGAGAATCAGGGATGCAGTCCAGTCTTCTTCTTCCTCACAAGTGGCAGCTAAGCAGCAGAAGTTCTACCTTCCTCCTCCTCCATTTCGTCAGCCTTACCAGCAGAAGAACTCAGGTGGTCGTGGATCTTCCCACCCACCCAACCGAAGCTATCAGAACAAGTCTCAACCTCAAGCTCCAAGGTCAAATGCTCCTTATCATCGTCCGCTCTCAGAAGTGACTTGCAACAAGTGCTAGCAGAAAGGTCACTACGCCAACAAATGCTTCAACCAAAGGCGCCTTCCTCCTCCTCCTCCTGTGAGATCTTCAAGCAATGCAGTGGTCAAGCATAATCCAAAGTCTGCAAAGGTGAACATGTTGAATGCAGCGCAAGCAGAGGATTCTTCTGATGTGATAATGGGTAATCTCTCAGTTAATGATATTCCTGCAAAAGTTTTATTTGATACCGGTGCATCGCATTGTTTCATGTCAACACTGTTCTTTACCAAGCATGATTTCACTTCGGAATATTTGGATAGAACTCTAGCAATTGTTTCCCCGGGCAAGCAAATGAGTTCTCGTTTGATGGTTCCAAATGTCGGGATCAAGATGGGTGACTATAAATTTCTGTCTTCTCCAGTTGTTCTTGGCGACTCTGATATTGATCTAATTCTCGGGATGGACTGGCTTTCTAAGCACAAGGCTCAACTTGATTGTGTTGCTAGGCAGATTCAATTGACACACCCTTCTGAGGATGTTATCATCTATGCCACTCGTGATGAAACCATTCAGTTGTTTTCTCTCAATGAGAAGGGCGAGTTGGATGCTATTTCTGAAATTCCAGTCGTTTGTGAGTACCAAGATGTCTTTCCAAAAGAGCTTCCGGGTATGCCTCCTCATCGGCCAGTCGAGTTCGTTATCGATCTTGAGCCTGGAACTGAACCCGTTTGCAAGCATCCTTACAAGCTTGGACCCAAGGAGCTGAAGGAATTGAAGAAACAGCTCGATGAACAAGAGCGTCTGGGTTTGATCAGACCAAGTTCATCTCCATGGGGTTGTGGAGTTCTTTTTGTCCAAAAGAAGGATGGCACGGACCGACTGTGCGTCGATTACCATCCATTGAACAAGAAGACAATCAAGAACAAGTATCCACTTCCCAACATCAATGAGCTTTTCGAGCAACTCAAAGGTGCTAAAGTTTTCTCCAAGCTTGACCTTCGTATGGGTTATCATCAGATTCGCATTCGTGAACAAGATATTCCCAAGACAACATTCAGAACAAGCTTTGGTTCTTATGAATATACTGTCATGTCTTTCGGCCTTGTCAATGCTCCTCCAACGTTCTCTCGAATGATGAACTTTATCTTCAACCCCTACACAAATGAATTCGTCTTGGTGTATCTCGATGATATCTTGGTCTTCTCCAAGAATAAGAAGGATCATGCCAAACATTTGCGATTGGTGCTCGACAAGCTCAGAGAGTATCAATTATATGCGAAGTTTTCCAAATGTGAGTTCTGGCTTGATGAAGTTCTTTACCTTGGTCATATCATCTCCACCAAGGGCATTGCTGTTAATCCCGCAAAGGTGTCTGCAGTTGTGAATTGGGAACCTCCTCAGAATGTCAAGCAGCTCCGCAGTTTTCTTGGTCTTGCAAGCTATTGCCGAAGATCCGTTGAGAACTTCTCTAAGATTGCAAAGCCTCTTTCCAACCTCCTCCAGAAGCATGTCAAGTATGTCTGGACGCCTGAGTGTGACGTTGATTTCAACACCCTCAAAGAGAAGCTAGTCACAGCTCCTGTCTTGACTCCTCCTGATGAATCCAAGCCATTCGAAGTATTCTGTGATGCTTCTCTTCAAGGTCTCGGTGCTGTGTTAATGCAAGAGAAGAAAGTTGTGGCCTATACCTCTCATCAGTTGAAGCCCAACGAAAAGAACTACCCCACTCATGATCTTGAGTTGGCGTCAGTTGTCCATGCATTGATAACATGGAGACATCTCTTATTGGGAAGGCAAGTGGACATTTTCACCGATCACAAGAGCCTCAAGTATATCTTCAGTCAACCCAACCTCAACCTCAGGCAAACTCGATGGGTCGAAATGATCCAAGAGTACAATACAAGTATTGAATATACTCCTGGCAAGGCGAATGTGATTGCAGATGCTCTGAGCAGAAAGGCTTATTGCAACAGTCTAATTCTCAAGCCATTTCAACCGGATCTTTGTGAAGCTTTCCGCAAGCTGAATCTTCAAGTTGTTCCTCAAGGCTTTCTTGCCAACCTCATAGTCTCTCCTACTTTGGAAGATCAAATTCGTGAGGCACAACTCCTGGATACCATGGTGAAGAAGGTGAAACGTGGTATTGACAAGGGCATTTCCAAATACAAGTGCTATCGCTTGGATGACAAAGATACTCTTTTCTTCGAGGATCGTATTGTGGTTCCTAAAGGCGATCTGAGAAAGGTCATCATGAACGAGGCACACAATTCCCTCCTATCCATTCATCCTGGAAGTACGAAGATGTACCATGACCTCAAGCAGTCATATTGGTGGACTCGAATGAAGCGAGAAATTGCTCAATTCGTGAATGAATGTGATGTCTGCAGAAGGGTGAAAGCAGAACACCAAAGACCAGCTGGTCTCCTCCAACCTCTTGCTATTCCGGAATGGAAGTTTGATCATATCGAGATGGACTTCGTGACTGGTTTTCCTAAGTCCAAGCGTGGAAATGATGCTATCTTCGTTGTCATTGACAAGCTTACAAAAGTGGCTCATTTTCTTCCTATCAAAGAATCTATCACAGCAGCTCAGCTGGCAGAGCTATACACCTCCAGAATTGTCTCCTTGCACGGTATTCCACAATTGATATTTTCAGATCGTGGAAGCATCTTCACTTCTAAGTTTTGGGACTCCTCTCAAAAGGCCATGGGCACCAACATTCATTTCAGCACAGCTTTCCATCCTCAAACAAGTGGCCAAGTCGAGCGAGTCAATCAAATCCTTGAAGATATGCTCAGGGCTTGTGTCATCTCTTTCGGTATGAAGTGGGAAGATTGTCTTCCATATGCCGAGTTCTCCTACAACAATAGCTTCCAAGCGAGTTCGGGCAAGGCCCCATTCGAAATTCTCTATGGCAGAAAGTGTCGTACTCCTCTCAATTGGTCCGAGACAGGTGAACGCCAACTTCTTGGCAATGACTTGATCATAGAAGCCGAAGAAATGTGCAAAGTCATTCGTGAGAATCTCAAAGCCGTGCAATCGCGACAGAAGAGTTACTATGATAGCAAGCACCGTGATGTGGATTTTGAAATCGGAGACCATGTCTACCTCCGCGTCTCTCCAATGAAAGGCACTCGTCGCTTTGTTATCAAAGGGAAGCTTGCCCCTAGATACGTGGGTCCTTTCAAGATCATTGGCAAAATAGGCGATCTCGCCTATCAACTTGAGCTTCCGTCCAACTTTGCAAATGTGCATGATGTGTTTCACGTGTCACAGCTTCGCAAGTGCTTCAAGACTCCTGAGCGCACTATCAACTTTGAAGAAATTGACATCCAAGAAGATCTCTCTTATCATGAGCACCCCGTTGCTATTCTTGAAGAAACCGAGCGCAAGACTCGCAACAAGTCAATCAAATTCCTGAAAGTGAAGTGGTCACACCATTCCGACCGAGAAGCCACCTGGGAGCGCGAGGATTACCTCCGTTCCGAATATCCGGAGTTCTTTCAGTTCTAGATCTCGGGACGAGGTCCTCTTGTAGTGGTGGAGTGTTGTAACACCCCGAATGTAACTTTCCATCTTTATAACTCTAACTCTTGCCATTTTCGGCTATGTGTTATGATATTTCCTCCATGGTTGGGTTTTTGTCTTTTGTTTTGCATTTTGCTCATGCCATGCATCTCATATCATGTCATCATGTGCATCTCATTTGCATACGTGTTTGTCTCATGCATCCGAGCATTTTCCCCGTTGTCGGTTTTGCATTCTGACACTCCCACATGCACCGGCGCACCCCTCTTGTCTCTTTTCGTGTGCGGGTGTTAAACGTTCTCGGAATGGACCTAGGCTTGCCAAGTGGCCTCGGTATACCACCGTTAGACCGCCTGTCAAGTTTCGTGCCATTTGGAGCTCGTTTGATACTCCAACGGTTAACCGGGTAATAACAAATGCCTCGTTTGGGTTGCAGCCCAACACCCCTCCAAAACAGTCCAATAACCCATCTAAGTCACTTGCATGCTCTCCGTCGTCGGATCACGATCGTGTGGGCAAAAACCGCACTCCATTTGGAGTCTCCTAGCTCCCTCTACCTATAAATATGTGCTTCCCCCCGGAATTTTCGCAGTCCAACCCTAGCAAGCCTCCCTCCGCGCCGCCGGACGTGTCCGTCCAGGGCCAGACATCCACGCCGCCGCCGCGCGGTGAACCAGGGCGCGACACGTGGCACCCGGCCACTGCGCGCCGCCCCGGCCCGCCGAGCCCGCAGCCGGCCCTCGAGGCCCGCGCGCCGCCCCGCCTTATCACGCCGCCCGCTCCGCCCAGCGCCGCTGCGCCTGATCGCCGCGCCGCCGCGCCGGATCTCTGCCGCCCCGAGCCTCCTCGCACCGCCCGGCCGCCGTCGCCGCGCGCCCCGGCCGCCGTCGTCCCGCGCGCCGCCCTCCTCCGCCCCCGGCCGGATCCGGTCGACCCAGCGGACCCACCTCATCTCCGGCCTCCTTCGGCCCTGCTCCGGCGAGCTGCCGCCCGCGTCGGCTTCTGTGCCCCAGATCTGGATCGGGTCAAACCTAGGTTGACCCCAAAATCATCTAAGTCATATTTTCTGTCATATTATATAGCCCTGTTCATCGCATCATAACTCCGTCATCGTAGCTCCGTTTCATGTGCATAATATATCAAAATGTTCATTAGGATGTGATTCATTTTGTTCCATTGGGCCATGTTCATTTGAGGTCCTCTAGATGCCTGAATCTCTGATGCAAGAGTGCTATATGATGTTAGTTTCTGATTCTTAACAGAATGTGTGCATTTATCATTTTTGCTACATTTATTGTGTGCATCTTATGGGCATGAGCTCTACATGTGCTTTGTACTATGCCATGCCATCTTTACAGAGGTGCTTGCCATGTATTTTTATGATCAATGTGGTGACTAGCACAAGCATGCAAACTAGGCTTCGTGATGTTGCTGATTTTAGTCCCTGTTCTACTGTTATTTTTATGCCATGTAAACTTGATGCTACAGAGAGATCCATGCATATTTTGAGTTACTTCAGTAAGGATGTTTTTAACATATGGTTATGCTCTATCCATTCATGCTGCCGTTTGCAATTATGGAGTAGTTTAGCATGTCATTTTCGTGCTCTACGTTTTCTAGAAAATGTTTCCTGGCAGATTGTTTACATGTTATTCAATTTTGCCAAGGTTGTTGCAGTTTATCCTTGCATGCTATGAACTTGTCATTGCCATGGATAGCTTTATAAACATGTCTTCTTGCTGATGATATGCTTATCTTGTCATGCAATAACTGGTGGTGAGTGAATCGAGCTCGCGAAGTTGCCTTCATAATTCTGTCAATGCCATGCTCTGTTTGCTGAATCTGTTAACGAAACTTGCTATGTTTACATGGGTGACATCATATCTTCTGATCCTTTTTGGCTCATGGTCAGTAACGGACTTTTGTTCTATGCTTTGAGGAGAATCATGCCATGTCTTGTTTTGATATTATATGTTACTGTAGCATGTTGATTGCTTGCTCTAAATATTGCTACCTGATGTTGTTTATGCCATGTCCAAGCTGATATCTTTTGTACTTTTGCCATGCTTGTTTGAACCTGTTATGGTGTGATTTAGCCGTAGCTCAGTGTTCCTCTTTTGTCAAGAATCTCCTGTAGCTCACTGCCATATGCTTTTTTTATTATGTTGGGGTGCTGTAGCATAGTTTCTTGTTGCATGCCAAGTAGCATCGTGCTGTTAATCGCAGATTTGTGTCATTCTTGTTTTGCTTGCCATTTGCAAACCGTGCATCCGTTTCTGGTGATCTTTATATCGATTTCAACCGAAATCATCTCATCTTTCCAGTGGCATGCTTGGTTTGCCAAGTTGATGCCTTGTTCATCATTTTTCCTTCCAGAGCCCACATATGCATTACATATCATATCTCGCATATCATGCCATGTTTTGCATCATGTTGCTTGTGCATTGCACCGTGATTTATTGTGGTTCCATTGTTTGTGTTATTGCTTTGGGTAGAGCCGGGAGACGAGTACGTGAACGAGGAACCTATTGAGAACGCTTACGAGGATCAAGCCTTCGACAACTCTGAGAACCTTGCAGGCAAGATGACCATACCTTCGATATCACTTCTATCTTTCCTTTGCTAGTTGCTCGCTCTATCGCTATGTTAGCTCTACCTACCACTTTTTTATCATGCCTCCCATATTGCCATGTCAAGCCTCTAACCATCCTGTCCTAGCAAACCATTGTTTGGCTATGTCACCGCTTTTGCTCAGCCCCTCTTATAGCGTTGCTAGTTGCAGGTGAAGATGAAGTTTATTCCTGGTTGGAACATGTATATTTTGGGATATCACAATATCTCCTGTTTAATTAATGCACCTTATATACTTGGTAAAGGGTGGAAGGCTCGGCCTTATGCCTGGTGTCTTGTTCCACTCTTGCCGCCCTAGTTTCCGTCATACCGGTGTTATGTTCCTTGATTTTGGCGTTCCTTACGCGGTTGGGTGATTTATGGGACCCCCTTGATAGTTTGCTTTGAATAAAACTCCTCCAGCAAGGCCCAACCTTGGTTTTACCATTTGCCACCTAAGCCTTTTTCCCTTGGGTTTTCGCGAACCCGAGGGTCATCTTTATTTTAACCCCCCCGGGCCAGTGCTCCTTCGAGTGTTGGTCCGAAACGGGCAGACTGCGGGGCCACCACGGGGCAACTCGAGGGTTGGTTTTACTCGTAGGCTGACCTATTCGTTGTGCCCTGAGAACGAGATATGTGCAGCTCCTATCGGGATTTGTCGGCACATCGGGCGGCTTTGCTGGTCTTGTTTTACCATTGTCGAAATGTCTTGCGAACCGGGATTCCGAGACTGATCGGGTCTTCCCGGGAGAGGGTATATCCTTCGTTGACCGTGAGAGCTTATGATGGGCTAAGTTGGGACACCCCTGCAGGGTATATTATCTTTCGAAAGCCGTGCCCACGGTTATGAGGCAGATGGGAATTTGTTAATGTCCGGTTGTAGAAAACTTGACACTTGACTTCATTAAAATGCATCAACCGTGTGTGTAGTCGTGATGGTATCTTCTCGGCGGAGTCCGGGAAGTGAACACGGTTTGGGTTATGTATGTACGTAAGTAGTTTTAGGATCACTTCTTGATCGCTTCTAGCTTCTCGACCGATGCGTTGCTTCTCTTCTCTCTCTCACTTGCGTATGTTAGCCACCATATATGCTTAGTGCTTGCTACAGCTCCACCATATTACCCCTTTTTCCTACCCATGAGCTTAAGTAGTCTTGATCTTGCGGGTGTGAGATTGCTGAGTCCTCGTGACTCACAGATTCTACCAAAACAGATGCAGGTGCCGAGGAAACCAGCGCAAGTGGCACAACCGAGCTCAAGTGGGAGTTTGATGAGGACCTTGGTCGTTACTATGTTTCGTTTCCAGATGATCAGTAACAGAGCCCAGTCGGGACAATCGGGGATCTAGCATTTGGGGTTATCTTCTTTTCATTTGGATTTGACCGTAGTCGGTCTATGAGTGTATTTTGAATGATGTATGAATCTTATTTATGTATTGTGTGAAGTGGCGATTGTAAGCCAACTCTCTTTATCCCATTCTTGTTCATTACATGGGATTGTGTGAAGATGACCCTTCTTGCGACAAAACCACCATGCGGTTATGCCTCTAAGTCGTGCTTTGACACGTGGGAGATATAGCCGCATCGTGGGCGTTACAATGACAGTTTCAATGCTTGTGGAGTGGGTGACTTTGTTGGGCAGAAGCTCACAAAGTGGAATGATGAGCTTATAATGCAGTTCTACTCTACAGCTCACTTCTATCCAGATGGCAGGATTGTCTGGATGTCTGAAGGTACTAGGTACCAATCAGCAGTTGAAGAATGGGCAGATTTGATCAATGCACCTAAGGAAAATGAGGGTGCCTTGGATGTCTATGCCAAGAATAAGAAGGATCACAACTCCATGGCACATATGTACAGAGAGATCCCAGATGCTGTTGTTGAGACACACAAGCTTGGATCAGTACATTACCTTCTGTCAGGATTGCCAACAATCAACGGATCCTCAGGCACACTCTTTTGCCTAAGTCAGGTGATCACAAGATGATCAGAGGCCATGCTATCAACCTGCATCACATATTTGATGTGCCTCAGAAGTTCAAGGTCATGAGCTTAATTGTTGAGACTATCAAGAGGACTGCTGCTGACCATAAGAGAAGTTATGGGTATGCCCCATAGATCCAGGAGCCAATCAACTCCAAGATGGGCACTGGCACATACCTCTTGGACAAGGATCACATGCCCATCTACCCAGATTTTGAGGACAACACAGTAGTGCTGGATGAAGATGCCAACCATTGATGAGGCATCTCAGTATTTCCTGAAGAGCAAGCAAGATCAGCTTGGCTACTTGATTGCCTCCACTCTGAGGATTGAGAAGGGATTGGCCACCCTGACTCAAAACCAGGAGAGCCTGGAGAGGATCATGGAGCAGAAGTTCTATGACTTGGATGTGAAGGTCACTGAGATACAGTCAGTTGTTGAGCAACTTCAGGATGACATGCAGGAGAGGAAGGGAAAGACTACCAATGATGCGTTTGCTAGAGTGCCCAGAGCACAGAGATCTGCTGCAGTGCCTATTCCAGACACCAGAGCAACTTCATCTGCACCAGCTACAACTTCAGTGCCAACAGCTCCAACACCTACTCCACCAGCTCCACCTTCATCAACTAATGCTTTCGTCCTTGGTGTCATTTCTACACCACCACATCAAGACCAAGCCTGAGAGTCGATTTAGTACTATGCATTTTCTATGAACTTTTTGGTAACTTGTTGCCAAAGGGGGAGAAAAATGTATAGATCATAGGCTTCGAGAGAGAGAGATTGTTGCTTTTGTTCTCTCTTGTTTTGGTGGTTGAACTTTGTTGCTTGTTTGATATACTTTATGCCTATGTGATACTTGGATGATCATGTGTTTGATCATATGCTACATTAATGCTTGTTGGATGACATTATCCTTTTATCTCTATATCATCATTCACTTTGCTTGGTGATGAGTGCATGTATTTAATTATTATCATTTTGAGCGCTCCACCAAGATGTATGTGACATGGAAGAGTAACCCATGATTCTAATTCATTGTGCATTTGCAGTCCAAAGCAAATCTTAAACTATGCACAAATTTAGGGGGAGCTCTCACATTTCATACTTCTCAAAGCGACAATGTTTTTCAATCTTATTATTATTTGTCGAAGCTTTGACCTATATGTTGTCATCAACTACCAAAAAGAGGGAGATTGAAAGTGCAACTATCCCTAGGTGCTTTTGGTAATTCCTAACAACATATAGCTCATTGAGCTAATGCTATTTCTAGATAAATATTTCAAGAAAGCTCAATGAATGGCATGGCATGGATGAGAAAAGTGGACCCCTCAAAATGCTAAGGACAAAAGGATTATCTCAAGCTCAAAGCTCAAGACTCTACATTTTATATTTTAGTGATCCAAGATCACATTGAGTCTATAGGAAAAGCCAATACTATCAAGGAGGGATGAGGTGTTGCTTAATGAGGTTCTTGCTTCAAAGTGCTTAGCGATATGCTCAAAAGCCCTCAACTACTTTCTCGCATCCACATATGACCTAAACCAAAAGTCAAACTCGGCCCCACCGATTCTTTCTATCCGGCGCCACCGAGTTCAGATGTCATAGCCACTGCCGCAAACCCTAGGCAAATCAGTCTCACCGATAGGGATCTCGTTCTCACCGAGATGGGATTGTAATCTCTTTGTTTCCCTTCATAACGTTTCGGTACCACCGAGATGAGCGGTCGGTCCGATCGAGATTGCAATGTAAACTCTCTGTTTCCCTTTCATAACATTTCGGTCCCACCGAAATGAGCGAACCGGTCCCCCCGAGTTTACCTGACCAACTCTCTGGTTAGCTTCTTACCAAAATCGGTCTCACCGAGTTTGTGTAATCGGTCTCATCGAGATTACGTTATTCCCTAACCCTAACCATATCGGTCCTACCGAGTTGCATGTCGGTCCCACCGAAAATCCTAATGGTCACTAGATTTGCTGAATCGGTCTGACCGAGTTTCTCAATTCGGTCCCACCGACATTGGCAAGTTGTGTGTAACGGTTAGATTTTGTGTGGAGGCTATATATACCCCTCCACCTCCTCTTCATTCGTGGAGAGAGCCATCAGAACGAACCTACACTTCCAACTTACATTTTTTGAGAGAGAACCACCTACTCATGTGTTGAGACCAACATATTCCATTCCTACCATATGAATCTTGATATCTAGCCTTCCCCAAGTTGCTTTCCACTCAAATCTTCTTTCCACCAAATCCAAATCCTGTAAGAGAGAGTTGAGTGTTGGGGAGACTATCATTTGAAGCACAAGATCAACGAGTTCATCATCAACACACCATTTGTTACTTCTTGGAGAGTGGTGTCTCCTAGATTGGCTAGGTGTCACTTGGGAGCCTCCGACAAGATTGTGGAGTTGAACCAAGGAGTTTGTAAGGGCAAGGAGATCGCCTACTTCATGAAGATCTACCGCTAGTGAGGCAAGTCCTTCGTGGGCGACGACCATGGTGGGATAGACAAGGTTGCTTCTTCGTGGACCCTTCTTGGGCGGAGCCCTTCGTGGACTCGCGCAGCCGTTACCCTTCGTGGGTTGAAGTCTCCATCAACATGGATGTACGATAGCACCACCTATTGGAACCACGACAAAAACATCTGTGTCTCTAATTGTGTTTGAATTCTCCAAACCCTTCCCTTTACATTCTTGCAAGTTGCATGCTTTACTTTTTGCTGCTCATATACTCTTTGCATGCTTGCTTGAATTGTGTTAAGATTGCTTGATTTGTGCTAAGTTAGCTAAAATCTGCCAAAGACTACAATTGGGAAAAGGACAAGTTTTTATTTGGTCAAGTAGTCTAATCACCCCCCTCTAGACATACTTCCAATCCTACACTTTTACACAGATGTTTCGAGAGATGTTACAGTGTGGTGAGAAATGTCACCGTTTTGGTGAGAGAAATCGGATGAACTCAACACTAGTTAGCTAGGATGGATGGCTGCATGCATCCAGCGATGCAGACTCGCAAGATACACAATTGCATCTCTTAATTCATGGAGCAACCTGACAGAGCAGTGGTGATCCAGAAATTCAACATTGGGTGTTCAAAATTTCTTTTTCACCCTAACAGAGAAGCTAATTGGTTCATGGCAATACAAATACAAATTGTTCACAATAGCGACAAAATCTCAAAAGTTTAAGGAAACTATAAAATAAAGAAGAAAATTACAACACAATCATATGCTCTATCATGGCTAGAAAGCGAGATACGACAAAATCATCCTTCACTTGAAAAACAAATTCCCTCTCAACAATTGTAACCAAGCAATCATTTAAGAGTCGAATCCCCATTTTGTTTCGTAGCTTGTCTTTCACAAAAGCCATCGAAGGGAATACTCTCTTAACACTAATTGTAGCTTCTTGTGGGATTATAACCAATTTGAGAAGCTCGTAAACATGGTTAAAAGTGACACTCTTGTTTGTGTCGACAAGCATAATAGAAAGGTCCATTATATTTTTGACCTTTCTAAATCTCTCATCTCTACTGAAAGATTGTGGATGTCGCCTAGAGGGGGAGGGGGTGAACAAATGCGGAATGAAACTAGCGTTTAAATTGTCAAGCACAAAACCTAAAAAAACTAGGCTCACCTATGTGCACCAACAACTTGTGCTAAGCAAGATAAAAAACTAAGTGATAGCAAGATATATGACATGAAACAATATAGCTATCACAAAGTAAAGTGCATAAGTAAAGGGCTCGGGTAAGAGATAACCGAGGCATGCGAAGATGATGATGTATCCCAAAGGTCACACCCTTGTGATGACCCACAAGTATAGGGTATCAATTGTAGTTCTTTCGATAAGTAAGGGTGTCGAACCCAACGAGGAGCAGAAGGAAATGACAAGCGGTTTTCAGCAAGGTAATGTCTGCAAGCACTAAAATTATAAGTAACGAATAGTTTGATAGCAAGATAATTTGTAACGAGCAAGTAACGGTAATGGTAACAAAAGAGTAGCAAGGTAGCCCAATCCTTTTGAGGCAAAGGACAGGCCAAAATGGTCTCTTATGATAAGCAAAGTGTTCTTGAGGGCACACGAGAATTTCATCTAGTCGCTTTCATCATGTTGGTTTGATTTGTGTTCGCTACTTTGATAATTTGATATGTGGGCAGACCGGTGCTTAGGTGTTGTTCTTACTTGAACAAACCTGCTACTTATGATTAACCCCCTCGCAAGCATCCGCAACTACGACAAAAGTATTAATAATAAATTTTAACCATAGCATTAAACTTTTGGATCCAAATCAGTCCCTTACAGAATAGCGCATAAACTAGGGTTTAAGCTTCTGTCACCCTCGCAACCCATCATCTAATAAATACTCCACAATTCATTCCCTTAGGCCCAAATATGGTGAAGTGTCATGTAGTCGACTTTCACATGACACCACTAAGGGAATCACAACATACATACCATCAAAATATCGAACACTTATAAAATTCACATGATTACTTGCAACAAGATTTCTCCCGTGACCTCAACAACAGAAGTAACTACTCACAAATGATAATCATGCACAAGATCAGAGGGGTATTAAATATTATAATGGAGCTGAACATATAATCTTCCACCAAATAAACCATACAATAATAACCTACATGATGTAATCAACACTAGTAGTCACCCACAAGCACCAATCTATAGCTTCGGTATAAAGATTGAACACAAGAGCCTATACATAAACCTGTGTGGGATGTACATACAAACGGAAACATTTTCCCTGGATTGACTGTGTGAGATGTACATACGAACGGAAATGTTTTCCCTGGATTGACTGTGTGAGATGTACATACGAACGGAAACGTTTTCCCTGGATTGAATGTGTGGGAAGTACATATGAACGGAAATGTTTTCCCTGGATTCACTGTGTGGGATGTATATGAGAACAAAAACGTTCTCCTTGGATTGACTATGTGTGATATACATAGAACGGAAATGTTTTTCTGGGATTCACCGTGTGGGATGTACATATGAACGGAAATAATTAGGTTTCGATGCCTCTCCCGATCGCACACGAGCCAACTTGTGTGCCAAGAGGGCCTATCCCCAACGGTTTCTGGGTCGTGTGGGAAGGACCCCCCCTATCGCCCACACTCACTTGGCGATGATTCCAAATGCCGTCGCAGAAAGGGGTTAAAAACCGTTTGTATAGCACCGACGCATACCAGTGAATAACAGCCCCTGCAGTATTCAAGCAAGGTTTATCGAGGATAATCGACATGTTGTCATCCTCGGGCATCTCAAGTATAATCTGTTAAGATAGTAACATTTGCAACAACAACGGGCACATCCTCGCAAATACCAATAGGTATGGCAGTTGATTTGTGAGCCGTTTGCAAAGATATTTCAGTAGGTGTGAGTTTATTCAAATCAAGTCTTTTATATAAGGAGAAGGCATAACACTAACACCATCTCCCAAATCACACAAAGTAGCTTTAACATAATTTCCTTTGATGGAGCAAGGTATAGTTGGTATTACTGGATCTCCAAGCTTTTTAGGTACTCCATCCTTAGAAGAATAATTGGCAAGCATGGTGGGGATTTTAGCTTCAGGTATATTTCTCTTATTAGTGATAATGTCTTTCATGTATTTTGCATAAGGGGCCATCTTTAAAATATCAGTCAAGCGAGTGCGCAAAAAGACTAGCCTAAACATTTCAGCAAAGCGTTCAAACTCTTCATCATCATTTTTCTTAGTTGGTTTAGGTGGAAAGGGCATGGGTTTTTGTACCCACGGCTCTCTTTCTCTTCCATGTTTTCTAGCAACAAAGTCTCTTTTATCATATCTTTTATTTTTGGGTTGTGGGTTATCAAGATTAACAGATGGTTCTATTTCCACATCATTATCTGGTTGTTTATCATTGTCTAGTAGAGTGTATTCATGAACATCATCATTTTCATTTTCATTATCACTAGGTGGATGTTCATTACCAGATTGAGTTTCAGCATAAAAAATACAATCATCATTATTGTCTTCTGGAGATTTTTCTTTCTCAAGTTCACTAGAGGTATGCAAAGTCCTATCATTTTTCCTCTTCTTTTTCTTTTTAGAAGGACTACATGCATCATGATTAATTCTTTGTGAATCATGTTCAATTCTTTTAGGGTGTCCTTCAGGATAAAGTGGTTCCTGAGTAATTTTACCTCATGTAGTTGCTACTCTAACAGCAAAGTCATTCATATTACTATTCATTTCATCAAGCAATTCACTTTGAGATTTAGCAACTTGTTCTAGTTGAGTTTGAACCGTACATGCATGTTTTCCTACACCTCTAACATCATTGGAGATTCTAAATAATAAGTCACTCAAGCGAGCAATCATATTGGAGTTGTATTTCAACTGTTTCATAACATTTTCATTGAAGTGATCTTGTTTTCTAATATAGTTGTCAAACTCATAAAGGCATTGGCTAGGATGTTTATTATAAGGGATATCACTTTCATCAAATTTCATTAAAGAATTTACCTCTTCCGCCCTTAGTGGTGGTGTGTCAAGTCCATGTATTTCTTCAACAGGAGGCACCATTTTGACATCCTCTGCTTTAATACCTTTTTCCTTCATACTTTCCTTTGCTTCTTGCATATCTTCCATACTGAGATATAAGATACCCCTCTTCTTTGGAGTGGGCTTATGCGGTGGTTCAGGAAGATTCCAATCATCATAATTTTTCAATATATTATTCAATAACTCCTCAGCTTGTTCAACAGTTCATTCCGTGAAAACACAACCAACACACCTATCTAGGAAGTCCCTAGAAGCATCGGTTAGTCCATTATAGAAGATATCAAGTATTTTTTTCTTAAGTGGATGATCAGGAAAAGCATTAAGTGATTGGAGAAGCCTCCCCCAAGCTTGTGGCAGACTCTCCTCTTTAGTTTGCACAAAGTTAAATATTTCCTGTAAGGCAGCTTGTGTTTTATGAGCAGGAAAATATTTTTCAGAGAAGTAGCAAATCATATCTCGGGGACTATGCACACAACCAGGAGCAAGAGTATTGTACCATAACTTAGCATCACCCTTTAATGAGAATGAAAATAGTTTGAGAATATAATAGTAACGAATTTTCTCATCATGAGCAAAAAGGGTGGCTATGTCATTTAACTTAGTAAGATGCGCCACAACAATTTAGTTTCATAACCATGGAAAGGATCAGATTCAACCAAAGTAATCAACTCTGGGTCTACAGAGAATTCATAATCCTTATCATCAACAAAGATAGGTGAAGTAGCAAACTTAGGATCACATTTCATTCTAGCATTCAAAGATTTCTGTTTCAGTTTGCATAATAATTTCTTAAGATCATCTCTATCGTTGCAAGCAAGAAAATCTCTAGCTGTCTCCTCATCCATAACATAACCTCTGGGTATCTTAGGCAATTCATATCTAGGAGAGCTAGGCCTAATAGGTGTTTCAAGATTTTTAGTTTCAAGTACTCCATCAGTTACAACATTCTCAATATCTTTAGCTCTAGCAATTTGTTCATCAAGAAAATCACCTAGTGGCACATCATCATCAAGCAAGGTACTAGCATCATCATGAGTAGCATTCATAGCAGAAGTAGCATCATCAATAACTTGCGACATATCAGGATTAATAGCATGTGGTGGTGTTGTAAGTCTACTCAAAATAGAAGGTGAATCAAGTGCAAAGCTAGATGTCAGTTCCTTACCTCCCCTCGTCTTAGAGGGAAAAATCTTAGTCTTGGTATTTTTCAGATTCTTCATAGTGATAGATTGATAATAATCCCAAGTGACTCAGAAAATATAGCTATGCTCCCTAGCAACGGCACCAGAAAAAGGTCTTGATAACCCACAAGTATAGGGGACCGCAGCAGTTTTCGAGGGTAGAGTATTCAACCTAAATTTATAGATTCGACACAAGGGAAGCCAAAGAATATTTGCAAGTATTAACAGATGAGTTGTCAATTCAACCACACCTAAGATTAATTATCTGTAGCAAAGTGATTAGTAGCACAGTAATATGATAGTTTTGATAGAAGTGGTAACAGTAATAGTAATAGTAACAGTGATAGCAATAATTTTGTAGCAGTTGTGACAGTAGCAGCAACAGTAGTAACTTAGCAAGAACAATATGTAAAAACTTGTAGGCATTTGATTGGATGATTTGTTGGATGATATTCATCGTATGACAGTCATAACCTTGGGCAATACAAAACTAGCTCCAGTTCATAAATATAACATAGGCATGTATTCCGTAAATAGTCATACGTGCTTATGGAAAGAACTTGCATGAAATCTTTTGTCATACCCTCCCGTGGTAGCGGGGTCCATAAGGAAACTAAGAGATATTAAGGCCTCCTTTTAATAGAGAACCGGAACAAAGCATTAACACATAGTGAATACATAAACTCCTCAAACTACGGTTATCACCGGAAAGTATCTCGAATACTGTCACTCCAGGGTTTACGGATCATAACACATAATAGGTGACTATAACTTGCAAGATCGGATCTAGAACATAGATATAATGGTGAAAACATAAACGGTTCAGATTTGAAATCATGGCACCCGGGCCCAAAGTGACAAGCATTAAGCATGGAAAAGTCATAGCAACATCAATCTCAGAACACAGTGGATACTAGGGATCAAGCCCTAACAAAACTAACTCGATTACATGATGAATCTCATCCAAATCTTCACCGACCAGCGAGCCTATGAAGGAATTACTCACTCCCGGTGGGGAGCATCATGGAATTGGCGATGGAGGAGGGTTGGTGATGATGAAGATCGAAGATCCCACTCTCCGGAGCCCCAAACGGACTCTAGATCTGGCCTCCCGATGAAGAACATGAGGCGGCGGCGGCCCCATCTCGTGAAACGCAATAATTCGTTCGCCTTGATTTTTTCTCCAAAAATAGGATTTTATAGAATTGGAATCAGGGTCTACGGGGCCACCAGGTGGGCACAACCCACCTGGGCGCGCCAAGAGGGGGCGCGCCCTGGTGGGTTGTGCTCACCTAGGCCCCCCCTCCGGTAGTTCTTGGCTCCAATATTTTTCTTTCATTGTATAAAAATTCTCCAAAAAGTTTCATTCCATTCTGAGAACTTTTATTTATGCACAAAAAACAACTTCATGACAGTTCTGCTGAAAACAGCATTAGTCCGGGTTAGTTTCATCCAAATCATGTAAATTAGAGTTCAGAACAAGAGCAAAAACGTTAGGAAAAGTAGATACGAGGAGATGTATCAATACCCTTCTAGTAGTGTTGGATTTCGCATGCGACGTACTCGAAACCATAGACTAAAATGCTCCTTAAAGGCTTGGTAAGAGTTTCCACTTAGCCATGCCTTCAAGGGATATTTGTGGTTAAAGGTTCCTGAGTACCCCATGTCCACGGGCTTGTACTGTGCGCATGGGGCCCCGTGCGCATGGGTTGCATACCGTGCGCACGAGGCTCTCTTAGCCCGTGCGCATGGGGTCTGTGGTTCCTGGCCCTGAAGAGGTGGGCGTGGGGGGGGGGGGGGGCTTGGGTTCATTCCCACATGTCGCCTCCTCTGCACCCCACGGACCTCTAGCGCCACCGCCGTCGCCTTCCCTCGCCCGTGCTCCTCTGGGGGCCGTCGGGGATCGTTGCTCCATGGAGATCCTTCAGGATGGTTCCTCCTCTGGTATCTCCCATTCCCCCCTCTCTTTTCACTCCATGGATACTCTTCTAGTTTTTAGGGTTCCTCTTTGATATCAAGTCTAGGGCTATCGTTCTTTGTGTGTAGAATAGATCTTAGTGCAGATCTGTTGTGGTTCCTCTACCGCACTCACTCACAGATGTCGATCTAAGAGTGGCTGTTGTTGGGGAACCCCCGTGTCCACGGGGTGTTTGATGCCCGTGCGCACGGGGCCCCGTGTCCATGGTCATGTACCTTGCACATGGGACCCCCAAGCCCACGGGGTCTAACCCCCGTGCGCACGAGGTACACAGAGCTATCACTCTGATTCTGTTCTGCTCCTTTCCTTGCCATTTATCTCAAGCACTTGTACTTATTCGTGTTTCCTTTGTGTGTTGTGTTGTTGGTGTTTGTGTGTTTCAGACTCTGCTGACAAGAGGGTCGATCTCCGTCGCAAGCGCCCAAAGGCCAATTCCAAGAATTTCATTGTTGCTTGTCGTCAGCCGTCTGAAGGCATTGGTAAAGGGTCAGGGTCAGGGCAGGGTCGTACAGCCACCAAGAAGCCCGTTGTTGAGGCCTCTAAGGATTTAGAGGAGGAGTATGACTCACAGGATGATGCTCACTATGTCAACCCCGCAGATGCAGAGATAGAGGCTCAGGATGATCTTGTTGATGAAGATGATGAAGATGAAGAAGAGATGTCTAGTCCCGAGCAAGCCATTCCCTGCGGGCAGGATCTCAGGGGGATTCCCCTTGGAGAATGGTCCAAGCTAGAGATTTGGGCTAAGAGGGAGAATCATTCCTATGCTGCTGCCACTGGTTTGGGGGTGGATCCCCGGTTCAAGAATGAGTTTCAACAGAGAGTGTGCCATGACCTACTCATGACGAAGGGCAAGCAATTTTCTTCTCACAAGCAAGTTAATGTCCAAGTCTATGGAACAATGATCACGTCTATCCTGGCGTGTATTCTGCTCTTGGGAGTCTTGGGAGGTTGGGCCTTATTCCTTTTGTCACCTTCAACCATCCGTACAATGAGGACCTGGTGATGCAGTTCTTTGCCACCGTGTTCTTCTCCAATGCCTCTGCTCACATCCTCACGTGGATGTCTGGGACACATCGGTGCTCTGCTTCTATGTTGAAGTTTTCTGAGATCATTCCTTACCCGTTCATTGACGAAGAAGAAGCAAATGAGGAGTTTGGCCATGTTCATGAGTCTGGATAGCGCCACAAGGATGAGATTGTGTTTGCTTACAAACAAGAGAAGTCTTTTGTCACCGGTTACATCAAAGACCTCATGCCTATCTATGATACTATGCACCATATCCTAAGGACACACTCACACCTAAGGCCAGTGATTCTCACAATGTGCGGAGTTCCATGTTGGATGTGTTTGTGTACCTACATAAGAAGAAGAAAGAGGATGTTCTGAACTTCATGTTCTATGAGCTTCGTTAGTGTGTGCAAGAGAACAAGTCCTTGATGTATGCTCCATTCATCGAGGCATTGTTTAAGTCCGTCTTCCCAGCTAAGTACATCTCTCAGTACAAGACATCAGCTCCCAAGCGCAACTCCAACTGGACTCCTGCTGCTCCTGCCCCATATGTGCCTCCCAAAAAGGGTCGCAATCCTAGGCCTGAAGATTGTGCCACATACACTCCAGGTATGTCCTCCACTACACAGATCCCTCGTGGTAAGGGCAAGAAGGTAGAATCTGAGGCTAGTTTCACCAGGGGAGAGAAGAAGTCCTTGTTCAAGACCATGAGGCCAATCTATTCAGCACCGTCAAGTTAAGGAGACCAATAAGGATAAGCTTGTGAGGCATCAGAAGAGGGCAGAGAGGGCTGCAGTGAAGGAAATATGCCCTAGAGGCAATAATAAAGTTATTATTTATTTCCTCATATCATGATAAATTTTTATTATTAATGCTAGAATTGTATTGACCGGAAACAAAATATATGTGTGAATACATAGACAAACATAGTGTCACTAGTATGCCTCTACTTGAGTAGCTCATTGATCAAAGATGGTTGAGTTTCCTAACCATAGGTATGAGTTATCATTTGATCAATGGGATCACATCATTAGAAGAATGATGTGATTGACTTGACCCATTCCGCTAGCTTAGCACTTGATCGTTTAGTATGTTGCTATTGCTTTCTTCATGACTTATGAATGTTCCTATGACTATGAGATTATGTAACTCCCGCTTACCGGAGGAACACTTTGTGTGCTACCAAACGTCACAACGTAACTGGGTGATTATAAAGGTGCTCTACAGGTGTCCCCAAAGGTACTTGTTGAGTTGACGTATTTCGAGATTAGGATTTGTCACTCCGATTGTCGGAGAGGTATCTCTGGGCCCTCTCGGTAATGCACATCACTATAAGCCTTGCAAGCAATGTGACTAATGAGTTAGTTGCAGGATGATGCATTACATAACGAGTAAAGAGACTTGCCGGTAATGAGATTGAACTAGGTATTGAGATACCGACGATCAAATCTCGGGCAAGTAACATACCGATGACAAAGGGAACAACGTATGCAGTTATGCGGTTTGACCGATAAAGATCTTCGTACAATATGTGGGAACCAATATGAGCATCCAGGTTCCGCTATTGGTTATTAACCGGAGACGTGTCTCGGTCCTGTCTACATAGTTCTCGAACATGTAGGGTCCGCACGCTTAAAGTTTGGTGACGATCGGTATTATGAGTTTTTGTGTTTTGATGTAGTGAAGGTAGTTCGGAGTCCCGGATATGATCACGGACATGACGAGGAGTCTTGAAATGGTCGAGACGTAAAGATCGATATGTTGGATGACTATGTTCGGACACCGGAAGTGTTTCGGGAGGTTTCAAACATTTACCGGAGTACCGGGGGGTTACCGAACCCCCCCGGGGAGTATATTGGGACTAATGGGCCTTGGTGGGAGAAGAGGAGGGGAGGCCAGGGCAGCCGCACGCCCCCTCCCCCTCTAGTCCAAATTGGACAAGGAGGGGGGGTGGCGCCCCCCTTCTTTCCTTCTCCTCCTCTCTCCCTTCCTTCCCTTCTCCTACTCCAACAAGGAAAGGTGGAGTCCTACTCCCGGTGGGAGTAGGACTCCCCCCTTGGCGCGCCCTCCTTGGCCAGCCGCCTCTCCCCCCATGCTCCTTTATATACGGGGGCAGGGGGCACCTCTAGACACATAAGTTGATCTGTTTATCTTTCCCAGCCGTGTGCGGTGCCCCCCTCCACCATATCCCACCTCGGTAATATTGTAGCGGTGCTTAGGTGAAGCCCTGCGTCGGTAGCATCGTCGACACCGTAATCACGCCGTCGTGCTGACGAAACTCTCCCGCAAAACTCTGCTGGATAGGAGTTCGTGGGACATCATCGAGCTGAACGTGTGCTGAACTCGGAGGTGCCGTACGTTCGGTACTTGGATCGGTCGGATCGTGAAGACGTACGACTACATCAATCGCGTTGTGCTAACGCTTCCACTTTCAGTCTACGAGGGTACGTGGACAACACTCTCCCCTCTCGTTGCTATGCATCACCATGATCTTGCGTGTGCGTAGGATTTTTTTTGAAATTACTACGTTCCCCAACAGTGGCATCTGAGCCATGTTTATGCGTAGATGTTATATGCACAAGTAGAACACAAGTGAGTTGTGGGCAATACAAGTCATACTACTTACCAGCATGTCATACTTTGGTTCGGCGGTATTGTTGGATGAAGCGGCCCGGACCAACATTACGCGTATGCTTACGCGAGACTGGTTCTACCAACGTGCTTTGCACATAGGTGGCTGGCGGGTGTCAGTTTCTCCAACTTTAGTTGAACCGAGTGTGGCTACGCCCGGTCCTTGAGAAGGTTAAAACATCACTAACTTGACAAAATATCATTGTGGTTTTGATGCGTAGGTAAGAACGGTTCTTGCTCAGCCCGTAGCAGCCACGTAAAACTTGCAACAACAAAGTAGAGGACGTCTAACTTGTTTTTGTAGGGCATGTTGTGATGTGATATGGTCAAGACATGATGCTAAATTTTATTGTATGAGATGATCCTGTTTTGTAGCAGAGTTATCGGCAACTGGCAGGAGCCATATGGTTGTCTCTTCATTGTATGCAATGCAATCTCCCTATAATTGCTTTACTTTATCACTAAGCGGTAGCGATAGTCATAGAAGCAATAGTTGGCGAGATGACAACGATGCTACGATGGAGATCAAGGTGTCGTGCAGGTGACGATGGTGATCATGATGGTGCTTCAGAGATGGAGATCACAAGCACAAGATGATGGTGGCCATATTATATCATTTATATTGATTGCATGTGATGTTTATCCTTTATGCGTCTTATTTTGCTTTGATTGACGGTAGCATTATAAGATGATCTCTTACTAAATTTTAAGGTATAAGTGTTCTCCCTGAGTATGCACCGCTGCAAAAGTTCTTCGTGCCAAGACACCACGTGATGATCGGGTGTGATAAGCTCTACGTTCAAATACAACGGGTGTAAGACAGTTTTACACACATAGAATACTCAGGTTAAACTTGACGAGCCTAGCATATGCAGATATGGCCTCGGAACACTGAGACCGAAAGGTCGAGCATGAATCATATAGTAGATATGATCAACATAGTGATGTTCACCATTGAAAACTACTCCATCTCACGTCATGATCGGACATGGTTTAGTTGATTTGGATCACGTGATCACTTAGATGACTAGAGAGATGTCTATCTAAGTGGGAGTTCTTAAGTAAGATGATTAATTGAACTTTAATTTATCATGAACTTAGTACCTGATAGTATTTTTGCTTGTCTATGTTATAGATGGCCCGTGTTGTTGTTCCATTGAATCTTAATGCATTCCTTGAGAAAGCTAGTTGAAAGATGATGGTAGCAATTACACGGACTGGGTCCGTAACTTGACGATTATCCTCATTGCTGCATAGAAGAATTACGTCCTGGAAGCACCGCTGGGTGCCAGGCCTGCTGCAGATGCAACTGATGACATTAAGAACGTCTGGCAGAGCAAAGATGATGACTACTCGATAGTTCAGTGTGCCATGCTTTACGGCTTAGAACCGGGACTTGAACGACATTTTGAACGTCATGGAGCATATGAGATGTTCCGGGAGTTGAAGATAATATTTCAAGCAAATGCCTGGATTGAGAGATATGAAGTCTCCATTAAGTTCTATAGCTGCAAGATGGAGGAGAACAGTTCTGTCAGTGAACATATACTCAAAATGTCTGGGGTATAATAATCACTTGATTCAACTGGGAGTTAATCTTCCTGATGATAGTGTCATTGACAGAATTCTTCAATCACTGCCACCAAGCTACAAGAGCTTCCTGGTGAACTATAATATGCAAGGGATGAACAAGACTATTCCTGAGCTCTTCGTGATGCTAAAAGCTATGGAGGTAGAAATCAAGAAGGAGCATCAAGTGTTGATGGTCAACAAGACCACCAGTTTCAAGAAAAAGGGTAAAGGGAAGAAGAAGGGGAACTTCAAGAAGAACGGAAAGCAAGTTGCCGCTCAGGAGAAGAAACCTAAGTCTGGACCTAAGCCCGAGACTGAGTGCTTCTACTGCAAAGGGACTGGTCACTGGAAGCGGAACTGCCCCAAGTATTTGGCGGATAAGAAGGATGGCAAGGTGAACAAAGGTATATGTGATATACATGTTATTGATGTGTACCTTACTAATGCTCGCAATAGCACCTGGGTATTTGATACTGGTTCTGTTGCTAATATTTGCAACTCGAAACAGGGACTACATATTAAGCGAAGATTGGCTAAGGACAGGTGACGATGCGCGTGGGAAATGGTTCCAAAGTCGATGTGATCACGGTCAGCACGCTAGCTCTACATCTACCTTCGGGATTAGTATTAGACCTGAATAATTGTTATTTGGTGCCAGCGTTGAGCATGAACATTATATCTAGATCCTGTTTGATGCGAGACGATTATTCATTTAAATCAGATAATAATGGTTGTTCTATTTATATGAGTAATATCTTTTATGGTCATGCGCCCTTGAAGAGTGGTCTATTTTTGTTGAATATAGATAGTAGTGATACACATATTTATAATGTTGAAGTCAAAAGATGCAGAGTTGATAATGATAGTGCAACTTATTTGTGGCACCGCCGTTTGGGTCATATTGGTGTAAAGCACATGAAGAAACTCCATACAGATGGACTTTTGGAATCACTTGATTATGAATCACTTGGTACTTGCGAACCATGCCTCATGGGCAAGATGACTAAAACACCGTTCTCTGGAACTATGGAGCGAGCAACAGATTTATTGGAAATCATACATACTGATGTATGTGGTCCAATGAATATTGAGGCTCGCAGTGGGTATCGTTATTTTCTCACCTTCATAGATGATTTGAGCAGATATGGGTATATCAACTTAATGAAACATAAGTCTAAAACATTTGAAAAGTTCAAAGAATTTCAGAGTGAAGTGGAAAATCATCGTAACAAGAAAATAAAGTTTCTACGATATGATCGTGAAGGAGAATATTTGAGTTACGAATTTGGTCTACATTTGAAACAACGCAGAATAGTTTCGCAACTCATGCCACCCAGAACACCACAACGTAATGGTATGTCCGAATGTCGTAATCGTACTTTACTAGATATGGTGCGATCTATGATGTCTCTTACTGATTTACCGCTATCATTTTGGGGTTATGCTTTAGAGACGGCTGCATTCACATTAAATATGGCACCATCGAAATCCGTTGAGACAACGCCTTATGAACTGTGGTTTGGCAAGAAACCAAAGTTGTCGCTTCTTAAAGTTTGGGGCTGCGATGCTTATGTGAAAAAACTTCAACCTGATAAGCTCGAACCCAAATCGGAGAAATGTGTCTTCATAGGATACCCAAAGGAGACAGTTGGGTACACCTTCTACCGCAGATCTAAAGGCAAGACATTTGTTGCTAAATTTGGATCCTTTCTAGAGAAGGAGTTTCTCTCGAAAGAAGTGAGTGGGAGGAAAGTAGAACTTGACAAGGTAACTGTACCTGCTCCCTTGTTGGAAAGTAGTTCATCACAGAAACCGGTTCCTGTGACGCCTACACCAATCAGTGAGGAAGCTAATGATATTGATCATGAAACTTCAGATCTAGTTACTACCGAACAATGTAGGTCAACCAGAGTAAGATCCGCACCAGAGTGGTACGTAATCCTATTCTGGAGGTCATGTTACTTGACCATGGCGAACCTACGAACTATGAGGAAGCGATGATGAGCCCAGATTCCGCAAAATGGCTTGAGGCCATGAAATCTGAGATGGGATCCATGTATGAGAACAAAGTATGGACCTTGGTTGACTTGCCCGATGATCGGCATACCATCGAGAATAAATGGATCTTCAAGAAGAAGACTGAAGCTGATGGTAATGTTACTGTCTACAAAGCTCGACTTGTTGCGAAAGGTTTTCGACAAGTTCAAGGGGCTGACTACGATGAGACTTTCTCACCAGTAGCGATGCTTAAGTCTGTCCGAATCATGTTAGCAATTGCCGCATTTTATGATTATCAAATTTGGCAAATGGATGTCGAAACTGCATTCCTGAATGGATTTCTGGAAGAAGAGTTGTATATGATGCAACCAGAAGGTTTTGTCAATCTGAAAGGTGCTAACAAAGTGTGCAAGCTCCAGCGATCCATTTATGGACTGGTGCAAGCATCTCGGAGTTGGAATAAACGTTTTGATAGTGTGATCAAAGCATATGGTTTTATACACACTTTTGGAGAAGCGTGTATTTACAAGAAAGTGAGTGGGAGCTCTGTAGCATTTCTGATATTATATGTAGACGACATATTGTTGATTGGAAATGATATAGAATTTCTGGATAGCATAAAAGGATACTTGAATAAAAGTTTTTCAATGAAAGACCTCGGTGAAGCTTCTTATATATTGGGCATCAAGATCTATAGAGATATATCAAGACGCTTAATTGGACTTTCACAAAGCACATACCTTGATAAAGTTTTGAAAAAGTTCAAAATGGATCAAGCAAAGAAAGGGTTCTTGCATGTAATACAAGGTGTGAAGTTGAGTCAGACTCAATACCCGACCACTGCAGAAGATAGAGAGAAAATGAAAGATGTTCCCTATGCTTCAGCCATAGGCTCTATCATGTATGCAATGCTGTGTACCAGACCTGATGTGTGACTTGCTATTAGTTTAGCAGGGAGGTACCAAAGTAATCCAGGAGTGGATCACTGGACAGCGGTCAAGAACATCCCGAAATACCTGAAAAGGACTAAGGATATGTTTGTTGTTTATGGATGTGACAAAGATCTAGTCCTAAATGGTTACGTCGATGCAAGATTTTACACTAATCCGAACGATTCTAAATTGCAAACCAGATACGTGTTTATATTGAATGGTGGAGCTGCTAGTTGGTGCAGTTCTAAACAAAGCGTCGTGGCAGGATCTACGTGTGAAGCGGAGTACATAGCTGCTTCAGAAGCAGCAAATGAAGGAGTCTGGATGAAGGAGTTCATATCCGATCTAGGTGTCATACCTAGTGCATTGGGTCCAATGAAAATCTTTTGTGACAATACTGGTGCAATTGCCTTGGCAAAGGAATCCAGATTTCACAAGAGAATGAAGCACATCAAGAGACGCTTCAATTCCATCTAGGACCAAGTACAGGTGGGAGACATAGAGATTTCCAAGATACATACGGATCTGAATGTTGCAGACCCATTGACTAAGCCTCTTCCACGAGCAAAACATGATCAGCACCAAGACTCCATGGGTCTTAGAATCATTATCGTGTAATCTAGATTATTGACTCTAGTGCAAGTGGGAGACTGAAGGAAATATGCCCTAGAGGCAATAATAAAGTTATTATTTATTTCCGCATATCATGATAAATGTTTATTATTCATGCTAGAATTGTATTAACCGGAAACATAATACATGTGTGAATACATAGACAAAAATAGTGTCACTAGTATGCCTCTACTTGACTAGCTCATTGATCAAAGATGGTTGAGTTTCCTAACCATAGATACGAGTTATCATTTGATCAATGGGATCACATCATTAGAAGAATGATGTGATTGACTTGACCCATTCCGCTAGCTTAGCACTTGATCGTTTAGTATATTGCTATTGCTTTCTTCATGACTTATGCATGTTCCTATAACTATGAGATTATGTAACTCCCGCTTACCGGAGGAACACTTTGTGTGATACCAAACGTCACAACATAACTGGGTGATTATAAAGGTGCTCTACAGGTGTCTCCGAAGGTACTTGTTGAGTTGATGTATTTTGAGATTAGGATTTGTCACTCCGATTGTCGGAGAGGTATCTCTGGGCCCTCTCGGTAATGCACATCACTATAAGCCTTGCAAGCAATGTGACTAATGAGTTAGTTGCGGGAAGATGCATTACATAATGAGTAAAGAGACTTGCCAGTAACGAGATTGAACTAGGTATTGAGATACCGATGATCGAATCTCGGGCAAGTAACATACCGATGACAAAGGGAACAACATATGTAGTTATGCGGTTTGATCGATAAAGATCTTCGTAGAATATGTGGGAACCAATATGAGCATCCAGGTTCCGTTATTGGTTATTGACCGGAGACGTGTCTCGGTCATGTCTACATAGTTCTCGAACCCGTAGGGTCCCCACGCTTAAAGTTTGGTGACGATCGGTATTATGAGTTTTTGTGTTTTGATGTACCGAAGGTAGTTCAAAGTCCCGGATACGAGGAGTCTAGAAATGGTCGAGACGTAAAGATTGATATGTTGGATGACTATGTTCGGACACCGGAAGTGTTTCGGGAGGTTTTGGACATTTACCGGAGTACCGGGAGGTTACCGGACCCCCCCCCCCTGGGGAGTATATTGGGCCTAATGGGCCTTGGTGGGAGAAGAGGAGGGGCGGCCAGGGCAGCCACGCGCCCCTCTCCCTCTAGTATGAATTGGACAAGGAGGGGGGGGCCTTCTTTCCTTCTCCTCCTCTCTCCCTTCCTTCCCTTCTCCTACTCCAACAAGGAAAGGTGGAGTCCTACTCCCGGTGGGAGTAGGACTCCCCCCTTGGTGCGCCCTCCTTAGCCGGCCGCCTCTCCCCCTTGCTCCTTTATATACGGGGCAGGGGGCACCTCTAGACACACAAGTTGATCTGTTGATCTCTCCCAGCCGTGTGAGGTGCCCCCCTCCACCATATTCAATCTTGGTAATATTGTAGCGGTGCTTAGGCGAAGCCCTGCATCGGTAGCATCATCGACACCATCATCACGCTGTCGTGCTGACGAAACTCTCCCACAAAGCTTTGCTGGATTGGAGTTCGTGGGACGTCATCGAGCTGAATGTGTGCTGAACTCGGAGGTGCCGTACGTTCGGTACTTGGATCGGTCGGATTGTGAAGACGTATGACTACATCAACCACGTTGTGCTAACGCTTCCGCCTTCGGTCTATGAGGGTATGTGGAGAACACTCTCCCCTCTCATTGTTATGCATCACCATGATCTTGCGTGTGTGTAGGAATGTTTTTGAAATTACTACTTTCCCCCACATGCAGCTGGTGAGGAGGTGGGCCCAGGGTTTGAGGACAACAACAGTGAGGCCACAGCTCGCTCCTTACCGATGCCAGGATGGCATTTTGATGTTGATGATGATGCTTCGAGCGGACCCCTCTTGTCTAGTGGATCTTTGTGTTGCCCTTTTCCGTTTTTTGTTGTCTTGGTGACAAAGGGGGAGAAGTGGTTGTGTTTTTATTTAGAGTGTGTTGAGATCTCAAGCCTCGTAGTTATTTCGCTTTGTCCTTTCTTGATGTTTTAGTTGGCTTGATATACTCTTATTTGCTTTCCGTGGTGTGGTTGTGAGCTACTCGTGTTAGCTCATGAGACTCTAGTTATTTATCTTGAACCTTATATGCCTATGCTATGATCATATTATGCTTCTTATGTCGTGTCATGATATTTCCTCACTACACCATTACATGAGATCTAGGCACCGTTATAGGTTTATTATGTTGATCTCATGTCCTGACAATATTGATCTTGGGGGAGCCTCTTATGTGTGTGCTTGATGCATATGCAAGCATATATTTTATCCGGGCACACATATAGGGGGAGCTACTATGATCAATCATTGTCGCATGGCTTGTTCCTTAGTTATATATTATGATGCCATGTCCTAACCATGTTGTCATCAATGCACCAAAAAGGGGAGATTGAAATTAAAAGTGTCACTTAAAGTATATTTTGGTGTGATGACAATATTGTTAGAGGAACTAATATCAGGTGCTAAAGTTTATCTCAGGATATTGGTTCCAAGTTGTTCTTGATGGAGGTGTGCGACCCCCCAATTCAAAAATATCAAAGGTGTGGTCTACCGGCGATTCGAAGGTTTTTCTTTTGGTTCGATTTGAGTCGTAGGAAAGACCGCACTATTGAGAGGGGTCGGTGTGGATACATGTTGTGTGGGAATGCCATTGCCGAAACATAAACACTAGCCTACCCATTCCTACCACTTAAATCCATAGTGTGCTTGCGTGTGGTACTCAGAGAGTTTGCAACAAAAATTTTCTGGGTACCCCGTGTACGCGGGGGCTTTTGACCCCTGTGCACACGAGGTACTGCATAACTCCTTGGTTACCCAGTGCGCACTGGTTATTTTGACCCCTGTGCACATGGGGTAATACGTAACTCCCTGGGCACCTCATGCGCACAGGGTATTTTGACTCTCATGCGCATGGGGTGGTTGATGTCTACTACGCAACTTTATTCTTGTAGACACGTGTTGGGCCTCCAAGCGCAGAGTTTTGTAGGACAGTAGCAATTTTCCCTCAAGTGGATGACCTAAGGTTTATCAATCCGTGAGAGATGTAGGATGAAGATGGTCTCTCTCAAACAACCCTACAACCAAATACAAGAAATCTCTTGTGTCCCTAACACACCCAATACAATGGCAAATTGTATAGGTGCACTAGTTAGGCGAAGAGATGGTGATAAAAGTGTAATATGGATGGTAGAAATATATTTTTATAATCTGAATAAATAAAAACTGCAAGGTAGCAAATAGTAAATGGGCACGAAAACGGTGTTGCAATGTTTAAAAATGAGGCCTAGGGTCCGTACTTTCGGTAGTGCAACCTCTCAACAATGCTAACATAGTTGGATCATATTATTATCCCTAAAAGTGCAATAGAGAATCACTCCCGAGTTCCTATTAGCGGAGAACAAAAGATAGGAATTGTTTGTAGGTCACGAAACCACCTCAAAGCTATTCTTTCCATTCGATCTATTCAAGAGTTCATACTAAAATAGCACAAAGCTATTCCATTCGATCTATCCTAGAGTTCGTACTAGAATAACACCAAAGCAAATTCATATTCATAATACTCAATCCACACAAAGAACTATAAGGAGACCCCAAAGTTTCCGTCGGAGAAAAACGTGCATCAACCCCTATGCATAGATTACCCCAATATCACCGCGGGAATCCGCGAGTTGAATGCCATAACACATATCAAGTGAATCAATAAGATGCCTCATTATCACCTAAAGTATTCATATTCCAAGACATATATCATGTGTTCTCATCTCTGAATATTCAATTCAACAAGACAAAACTTTGAAGGGTAAAGATTCAATTCATCATAACAAGAGAATAGAGAGGAGAAACATCATATGATCCGACTATATTAACAAAGCCCATGATATAGATCACAAGAGAGAGAGATCAAACACATAGCTACTGGTACAAACCCTCAGCTCCGAGGGTGGACTACTCCCTCCTCATCATGGTGGCCGCCGGGATGATGAAGATGGCCACTGGAGATGATTCCCCCCTCTGGCAGGCTGCCAAAACGGGGTCTAGATTGGTTTCCGCGGATACAGAGACCTTGCAGCGGTGAAACTTCTGATCTAGGGCTACCCCCAAGGGTTTCGGAATATTTGCGAATTTATAGTGCAATGAAGGGGTGCGTGAGGCCACCGAGGTGGGCACAACCCACCTGGGCGCACTAGGGGGCCCTCGCGCACCCTGGTGGGTTGTGCCCCCCTCAGGGCACCCCCCAGGTGCAGCTCAGGCCCATTGGGTTCCTTCTGGTCTAGAAAAAATCTCCAAAAAGTTATGCGGTTTTTGGACTCCATTTGATATTGATTTCCTGCAATGTAAAAAACAAGCAAAAAAAACAGCAACTAGCATTGGGCACTGGGTCAATAGGTTAGTCCCAAAAAATGATATATAGTTGCTATAAAATGATTGTAAAACATCCAAGAATGATAAAATAACAGCATGAATACTTCATAAATTATAGATACGTTGGAGACGTATCAGCATCCCCAAGCTTAATTCCTACTCGTCCTCGAGTAGGTAAATGATAAAAGAAATAATTTATGAAGCGTGAATGCTAGCAAAGTGCACAAGTTTGATCAATGATAATTTCAATCACTTTTCCTAGAATCATAACAACAGTTCTTTCTCATAAAATTTTGTCATGTTATAGTAGCAACCAATTCACATGTTAAGGTTCAAACAATGAATCCTCTTGAAACCCAACAATCTATGTTCTCTGTCACCAAGCAATTGCAATTCAACTTATTCAACCGAGTTTAAGTAAGAGCGCCACATACTCAACCATCATATAGTCTTCTATGATTGCTAACACTCACTGCGTACTCATGAGCAAAACGTTTCACCCGGACACACAGAAAGATAGGGGCTTATAATTTCGCCTCCCAACGTATTCACCTTTGTGTGATGTCAACAATAATAAATCATGCTACCCATATTCGACTGGACATCTGTGCCTAGATCTTTCCTCACCATGTGATGCTTGCCAAAGGAGAAAAATATAAAGGAATAGAGAGAAAAACTTTGACTCTTTGCATAAAAGTAAATACTGAAAAGTAAAAGATAGGCCCTTCACAGAGGGAAGCAGAGGTTGCCATGCGGTTATTTGTTTGTATGCTCAACCCCTTAGTGCAAAAGAACGTGACGTTATATTTCCCCTTATGATAGCGACCTTTATTATGTAGTCTGTTGCTTTTATTCTTTGCCATCACAAGTTCGTACAACGCTCAATTTTCTCTTACACTAAATGATCTAACACTTTTAGAAGCAATTTTTATTGCCTTATTGCACCGATGACAACTTACTTGAAGGATCTTTCTCAATCCTTAGGTAGGTATGGTGGACTCTCAAAATAAGATTTGGGTTTAAGGGTTTTTGGATGCACAAGTAGTATCTCTACTTGGTGTGGAATTTTTGGCTAGCAAAGATAGGGGGCAAGCACCACATGTTGAAGGATCTATGACAATACAACTTCTATGTGAATATAAACAAACATAAATCATTATGTTGTCTTCCTTGTCCAGCGTCAACAATTTTGGCATATAATATTTTGATGGGGGCTCACAATCAAAAATGATTTCCAAGATAGTATATTTGCATGTGAAAGTTCTCTTCCTTATACTAATTATTCGTGAATTGCTTGTATGACCAATATTGTGATTGTCAAGCTTCAAAAGCTTTCACTTCCTAAACCCAACGTGAAGCTACCACTAGGCATGATATGATTTCAACTTCGTAACATTCAATTTATTCAACAGTTTACTCAAATGATATAAGTGAAGCACTAGAGCAATTCCATAGAGAAGAGCTTCGTTGACAGGATGTGAATGCCGCTTACCTAGCCTCCTATTTGAGGACTCTACTTTATTTAAAAACTTTCAGGTTTAAGTATTTTATTAAAACAACAAGAAAAATGAAAATAAATGACATTTAAAGAGTAGCACAACTCATGTGAAGAAGCAAAAACTTAGGCTCAACCGATACTAACCGATAATAGTTGAAGAAGAAAGGTGGGATGCCTACCGGGGCATCCCCAAGCTTAGATGCTTGAGACTTATTGAAATATTAGCTTGGGATTCCTTGAGCATCCCCAAGCTTGAGCTTTTGTGTCTCCTTAATTCCTCTTATATCACGGTTTCCCTATATCTCAAAAACTTCATCCACACAAAACTCAACAAGAACTCGTGAGATAAGTTAGTATAAATCAGTGCAAAACCTTATCATTCTCTACTGTAGAAAATTACTAAAGTTATTATTCAACATTGCATAATAAATTCCTCTGCATATTTAATACTTATATCCTCAAATAGAATCATTAAACAAGCAAAGGTATGCAAACAATGCAAACCTAACAGCAATCTGCCAAAATAGTGCTGTCTGTAAAGAATGCAAGATTCATCATACTTGCCTAGCTCCAAAAATTATGAGAAAAATACTACACTGTAGGAAATTTATCAGAGCTTATTTTGAAAAAAAGTTTCAACAATTTATCACATTCTGACTTTTCTAGGGAATTTCTGCAACTTCGATAAACTTTCTGTTTTCAAACAGCAACAAGTATACTTGCAAAATAAGCATGGCAAAGGCTATCATTGCCACTTTTATTGAAATAAAAGATGAAAAACATTATTATAAATAACAGCAAGCAAACCCTAGCAAAATAAATTGATGCTCCAAGCAAAACACATATCATGTGACGAATGAAAACATAGCTCCAAGTGAGGTTACCAATAATGTTGGAGACGAAAGAGGGGATGCCATCCGGGGCATCCCCAAGCTTAGTTGCTTGGATCTTCCTTGAATATTACCTTGGGGGTGCCTTGGGCATACCCAAGCTTAGGGTATTGTCACTACTTATTCTCCTCATATCGACATCTCACCCAAAACTTGAAAACTTCAATCACACAGAACTTAACGGAACCGTGTGAGATAGGTTAGTATGATAAAGAGCAAACCATTTCACTTTTGTTACTGTCAAAGACAAGATTCATAATTGTTTCCACAAAATTCCTACTGTAGCATATCATTTCTACAATTTATATTGAGCAATATAAGCCATAGAAACTAGAAAACAAGCAAACTATGCATTGAAAACAGAAAACAAAACAGTCTGTAGTAATCTAGATAACTACCATACTTATATTACTCCAAAAATTATGAAAAAATTTGGAACACGTGAGAAATTTGTATATTAATCTTTTGCAAAAAGAACCAACTCAAAATCACTCTTCTGTTAAAAATGAGAGTTATTTTCGTGAGCGCAAGAGTTTCTGTTTTTCAGCAAGACCAAATCAACTATCACCCAACATGATCCCAAAGGCTTTACTTGGCACTTTATTGAAACAAAGAAAATAAAACATGATTACTACAGTAGTCTAATCATGTGAACATATAAAAACAGTAGGTAAAGTGTTGGGTTGTATCCCAACAAGCGCTTTTCTTTATTGCCTTTTAGCTAGGCATGATTAGTTCAATGATGCTCGCATAAAAGATAAAGATTGAAACATAAAAGAGCATCATAAATCATAAGTTCCTCTCTCATAATAATTTTCAGTAGCATCATGAATAGATTCATCCATATAACCATCACATAAAGCATTCTTTGCATGATCCAAAAGCATAGATAATTTATTACTCTTTATGTCATACATGTCATCATAAGAATCATCATAAGTAGCAACCTTGTTCTCATCATAGTCAATTGAAACCTCTTCCAAAATAGTGGATGTATCACTAAATAAAGTCATGACCTCTCCAAATCCACTTTCATCAATATTGTAATAAGATTCAACACCCTCCAAAATAGTGGGATCACTACTACCTAGAGTTGACACTCTTCCAAACCCACTTTCATCATTGTAATCATCATAAATAGGAGGCATTCTATGATCATAATAAATTTTCTTATCGAAAGTAGAAGAAATCAAAGGATCATATTCATTATGCAAAGCATACCCAGGCATAGGACAAGCATTATTTTCAATAAATAAATCTACAAACATTTCATAGTCATCAAACATAGCATCCCCAAGCTTGTGGTTTTGCATATCATCATAATCATTCTTATAAATAGCATGAATGGAACCAATGGTATAGCAAACATTATTATCATATTCTTCCAAGCAAGTGCCAAAAATATCTTCAAGGTCATAAGAGACATCATTGTCTTCCCAATCATAATCATCACAACAAGTAGCAGGAATCACAAAATCATACTCAATATCATTATCCTCCATCAACATATTTGAATCACTTTCATGGGGCACAATGGTGATAGGAGCAATATTACTTGGGAGAGTTACCTTTTTACCTCTACCTTTTCTTCTTCACCACCTCACGTGTGGGTTTAATCATTTTTTTGAGCATCTTGTAGAAGAGATTGATTGGATAGGAAACTCCTTCTCGTTACCTGATTCATCATAAAAAACACTAGGAGGGTATTGGGAAATATTTTCCCTTTCATTAGTACTCTCTTCATACTCTATTTGTTTTCTTGTCTTTAGATAGTTGGCAATATAAGGATTCTCAATGCACACACAAAACATATAAATTTCCTGTAGCTCAAAATCAAGAACTCTCTCAAGGGCAAATTCTGGAATATCCTTAGTTATACGTTTCATTTCTTCATAGCCCAGAATAAACTAAGTTCATTATGATGCGCAAGGGAAATCAGGTCATCACAATTTTTGGACACGATTCGATCATGAAACACATTGCATTGGGTATGTAAATGACCACATTCATTGCAAAGTTCACAAGGATGGCTAAGAAAATTTAAATTTTCAACACAAACATCTAGCCTCTCTTGCAACCATTTAGTTTCTAAATACTTATGCCTCTTGCAAAATCTATCTTCCCTTTTTGGTGCGTGTGTGCACTCCCAATTTACTCCGCAAAAATTGACATTCTTATAGGAGACATCATTATCATGGCTAGTGCACTCATCATTAGCATTTTGGATATTCAAAGAATTCATACTAACAACATTGCAATCATGCTCATCATTCATGCCAATCATTTTATTAAATTCTTCTTCTATCAATTGAGCACAGTTTTCCGAACCATCATTTTCAAGAAAGGTATTAGAAAGATGATCAATAATCTGATGCAACCTCAATTCCATTTTTTTGTAGTTTTCTTTTTGTAAACCAAACTAGTGATAAAACAAGAAACTAAAAGATTCAATTGCAAGATCTAAAGATATACCTTCATGCACTTACCTCCCCGGCAACGGCGCCAGAAAAGAGCTTGATGTCTACTACGCAATTTTATTTTTGTAGACACGTGTTGGGCCTCCAAGAGCAGAGTTTTGTAGGACAGTAGCAATTTTCCCTCAAGTGGATGATCTAAGGTTTATCAAACCGTGAGAGGTGCAGGATGAAGATGGTCTCTCTCAAACGACCCTGCAACCAAATACAAGAAATCTCTTTTGTCCCCAACACACCCAATACAATGGCAAATTGTATAGGTGAACTAGTTAGGAGAAGAGATGGTGATAAAAGTGTAATATGGATGGTAGAAATATATTTTTATAATCTGAATAAATAAAAACAGCAAGGTAGCAAATAGTAAACGGGCACAAAGATGGTGTTGTTTGAAAAAGACACCGGTCTCATTGCTCCATCCTTCCTCCAGCTATTGCTCACCCAATTTTAAGAAGATCCCTTGGGTCGCCCCCACACGACGACCAGGGGGAACCCTAGCGCCGCTAAGCACTTGGTCCTCTCTCCCACCTCTCCCGCCCGCTACCGCCGGGCAAAGACCGGTTGCTGTCGGCGGCGGAGGGATCTCTCCTCCTCACAGCGGCTGGACCTGGCGCAGGTGGCGTTCGGAGGTAGTTGGCGGCGTGCTGGCGACGGGGTGCACTGGCAAGGGCTCAGGGGGTGACAACAGGAGCTGCTTCCCCCGGTGGTCGCGTGGGGGCCCGTTCGGGGCGCGCCTATGGTGGCCGTGGTCGATCTACTTCAGATCTGACCGCCGGTGCCTCGGGCGGCACGGGGATCTCGGGGCAGCGGCCTTGATCGGTGGTGCGCGGTGCGGCCTGCCTAGCGGGCGGCACCCGCTTGTGCAGATGGGGGGCCCTCCATGGCTGTGTGGGCGGCGTGGATGCGGTGGCGCTACGACGTTTGCTCGATGGCCTCCCGGAGTTCCATGGGAGGCATCATCTCCGACTCGATCTACTCTGGTTCATGCTGGCTACGGTAGCGACTATGGTCGATGCCAATACTGCCTGGACGGATCTGGCGGGTGGGCATGGATCCGGGGGAAAATCCTGGCCGGTGTGGCGGCGCACCAAAGTCGACGCCCTCGGTGCTGATTACCTTCCTGGAGGCTTCAGTGTGGATCATACGACCCCCACCTATGCCATGAGCGCATGCGAAAGCCTCTGTTCCCCTGTTTGGGCGACGATGGCACTTTGGTGTCGTGTTCCTTCCTGAAGGCGTCGACCGAGGACTGCTCAGGGTGGTGGAGTTGCTGGTAGTTCGGAGTCGACGCGAGATGGCATGTAGGTGGAGCGGTGTGGCATCAACAATATCATCGACGGTGGGTCTCGGCGGCATGGCGCAGCCGAGTCTCGGTGTCTGTCGTGGAATTGTCACGTCAGATGTCCTCGTGAAAGGACTTAGTTGTGGAGCCATCGCAACTAAGAAGCTTGAAGGGGTTAATCGGGAAAAAGGACACGAGAGGGTTTATACTAGTTCGGCCCCTTACGGTGAAGGTAAGGCCTACGTCTAGTTGGGTTGGTATTGATGTTTCGATGACCAGGGAGCGAGATACGCTATGCCCGGTTCTCGATGAGTTGTTTCTTGCCCTAAGCCGCCAGCGGGTCGTCCCCTTATATACACGGGTGGACGCCCAGCGGCTTACAGAGTCCCGGCCGGCTCATAAACAATGTCCGGCTCGGTGACTAGTTAAGTCTACCTTATGACACAAGTAATATTATTATAGCGGTTTACTACAACGGGCCTTAAGTCGCCTGTGGGCCTTAAGCCCTCTATGAACCGCCATCTTCATGCTTTGGTCTTGGGCCTTCTCTCTGGTAAGTCTTCTTTGTGTAACCCGACCCCTCCTGGGTGGCTTACTCAAATAGTTATATCCCCAACATTAGGCCCCAGATTGATTTGAACCTGTTCATGTCAATCTTAAAGTATCTCATGGAACTGTCCTTAATCTTTTGTCTTGCATGAATGTTTTAACCTGCCGTGACGTCATCATCTGGATCCGGGTTAAGTCTCCATGACGTCATCTTCAATAAAACTTATTTTTACTCCATCATATCTTCCAACGGATCTTGCCTTTACTGACCATCCTGAGAATCGAGGCGTCAGGGCCGCTGGATAACAATGTTTTGGTCTCCTCGTTTCTCGTGCCATCTCGGTCAGTCTTCCCTTATAAATAGGGCGACCTAGGTCTTTCACTCTCCCTTCTTTCAGTCATCCTCTTCCTCTTGCTTCCTCTCGAGCTCCGCCGCTACTGCCGTTGAACCCCTCGTCTTCACCGACTCGGGCCGCTGCATCCACCTGACTCTGACCAGAGATCAACGGCGAACCTCCGCAGCTCGTCCGCATCCGTGAGTTCCTCTTCTTTCCTTTCCCAGATCTGCATTAGGACTTTGTCGAGTTCGTCGGCGTTCATCACCGCCCGCAAACCCTCGCTAGTTCTTACCTCCAATGCCCTATTTAGATCGTAAAAACTACGTAGAACTGCTGCGGTACTTGTTTGTGTTGATCTTGCATAGAAATAGATCTCATTTCCCTTGTTTGGAAACCCTCTTCGAGTGTATGAACTTCTCTGCCCTGTCTTTAGGTCTAGAAAATTTTCTTTTCAGAGCAATATTTTGATCCAGAGTAATAACTGTCATCTGTGAAACTTGTTTTTATCACCCGGAAAACTTCTTCTGGTAAATGCCCTTAAACACAACTGTCGAGGTGTCCGGCTTAAATAAATGACACAGAACCTTAATTGCTCCTCATGACCTAAAGAATTTTGAACTGCGCTTGATACTTGTAGCGGCTTAAATATTGTCGCACAGTCATCCTTATATCATTAGGCCCCTCCTTAAGCCTCCACCTTGAATAATTAGGATTTTCCTCCCTGGTTAAAATTGAACCGGATCTTCTTATTTTATCATAGGCCAACTGTTGTCATGGCTCCTAAGGCGGCCAAGGCCCCTGTAACCTGCAATTGGGTCCCATCCATAGTTACCAAGAGTAAACTGGCTGAGTTCGTGAAATCCGGCCATCTGCCAAAAAGGGACGTTATGTCTTATCGCGTCTCTGACCCGTCTGAAGAGAAGCCTCATCCCAAAGACGGCGGTGATAGTTTTTACAGATCACATGAGCCGGGGATTTGCCCCTCCCGGCTCAAAATTCTTCAGGGAAGTTTTGAATTTCTTTGACCTTAGACCTCAAGACATCGGACCCAATTCCGTGTCAAATATTTGCAATTTCCAAGTCTTCTGCGAGGTGTACCTAGGAGAGGAGCCAAGCCTGCTGTTGTTTAGGGAACTTTTCTATATGAACCGGCAAAATGAATGTGCCAACGGGCCCAGTCTTGAGCTTGGCGGCATCTCAATCCAACGACGGAGAGACTGCCTTTTTCCTTATGCTGAGCTGCTGAGTCACCCAACATCTTGGAACGAAATGTGGTTTTACTGTCAGGACACTTCTCCGGCTAATGAGAAGCCTCTGCCCGGCTTTCGCGCCCTGCGCCTTGAATCCAACCATCTGTTACGAGACAAACTGACGGCCATTGAACGTCTGCCTCTGAATCCCACCATCAAAAAGATCAAAGCTCTCTTGGGAAATGGTTTAAACAGCATCGATCTGGTCCAAGTCTGGGTCACTTGGCGAGTACTTCCATTAAGCCGCCGTCCCGGCTTAATGTGTACTTATACAGGCGAAAAGAATGACCCACTACGCCATAGTCTTGACGACTTACCAGATGACGTGGTGGATGCTACGACCCAGTCGCTGCTGAAGGAGGGCACTGTGACGAGCAACGCCTTCGGCTTACTTCCCTTTTGCAAGAATAACCCGTCCCCTGCAGTTAGTTATCAATTGTAACAAATACTTATTGCTATATTATACCTTTTTTTGGTACTCATAATTCCTTATCCTTTTCCCCAGGCCGATGATAACTTCTAGAAAGCCAAATATGACCATGAGGCTGCCAAACAAGCCAGGACGACCAAGAAAGCCGAAAGGAAAGCCGCCAAGATGGGAACCTCAAAGAAGAAGAAACCCAGTGCCTCCGGCTTACTCAGGCTGGAGGACAGTTCTTCGGATGATGAAGAGGTAATCTTAATTTTTTTACTTCCCTTGTCATTACCTGTCTGACATTCTATCCCTTTAGGAGGATACGGGAAACAGTCGAGCAGCCAATGAAGAGGTAACTATAATCTCCTCCGACTCAGAGCCTTTGCCAAAGCAAAAGATCCGAAGGGTGACCCGAAAAGTGAGATTTTCACATGCTCTTGCTTATCAAGATCCTCAATTTCTTTTGAAGCAACAACAGCTTGAGAACCGGAGGCAGACCCGGAACAACAAGGATGCGGATCTCTCCTCCGGCTTACCTGACGTAACCAGGAAGCGTCGGACTGAGGTTATCTCCGCTTTACGTTCTGTTTTACCTTTAGCGGGCTTAATTCGCCATCCTCTCAATTTGTCTGACTCCAATTATCAGGATACCTCTGCTTCTTCCGGTGAATCCATGCAGTCAAACATGCCGGCTTTCAAAACTACTCCCGGGTAATGTAACCTTATGCACTTTTTACTTTACCCATGCTTGCATATTCATCCTTTTGCTTTTGTTAACAGCATGCAGGTGAAGCCCAGTAAACGGACAAAGAAGAATAAGCCGTCCGAGGAACCGGTCGTGGATGAATCGGTGATTAATGCGTCTGCTCCAGACAGCTCTACCCATCAGCCGCTGCCTGACCCGGCTTCTGATATTCCAGTGCCAACCTCTAATCCACCTGCCGAAGATACTCTCAACACAAATGACCTGGATACTCCTAGCCCGGTCAAGACAAATGACCCAGAAGTTGAGATTGTGAGGTCTCAGTTTGTTGAACCAGGGCGGCCTACCGTCCTTGCCAAATGTTCCGCCAAGGAAGAATTTGCCCAACGCCGAAAAGCCAAGCAGGACATTACTGATTATGCTCACTTAAGCATTGGTGATATAGTCTCGGGCTATCTGAATCAAGTGCATAATAGCCGTGACCTGGAAATTGACATGGTAAAACAAATACAACACAAATCTTAGGTATAACTTGTACTTTTTACCTGAATCTTACATACTGTACCAGCCCCCAAGTCTATTTCTTATGAATAAATATGATGTAGACTTAGAAATCTGCTTTACTTATTAAACTAGCCGGTTCAGAGAGAATATATTTAACCCAGTGATAACATGATAGTTGGAAATTTGCAACACATATTAGCCCCCAAGTGTCAAGTATCTTTACTTGTAAAGTGCTTGAGACTTAATATGTGTGACCCGGCATGATAAGTTTAAAATTCTTCAACGTACATTAGCCCCCAAGTGCCACGTATCTTTACTTGTAAAATGCTTGGGACTTGAATGTTACCTTTCTATTATCCTTACCATAACCTGGTATCAATGCAGGCCACTATAAGTCAATTTGAACCAGAGCTTGCTGTCATGAAGAGTCGTCTGGAGACTCAAGAACTTGAAGCTCAGAAAGCCAATTCTAAATTTGAATTCAGCGTCTCTGAAAATGAGAAGTTGAAGAAGAATTTTGAGTCGGAGAAGAGAACTTGGGCTGATGAGAAGGCTTCCCTGGTGACTCGGGCCGAGACAGCAGAAGCATCTCTTGCAGAAGCAACAACCGAGTTGTCCGACTTAAAACGGCAGATATCTCAAATGGTTTCAGCCATCTTCGGTAAGTCATCGTGCAAAACTTCAAACTTTGTAACCTTACAATGACTATTGTAATAATTAGTTCCGGTTGACTGTTATGCTTGTACACATACAGGCCCCAGGAGTACCAATCTGAAGCAAAACATGCTGATCAAGCTTAAAGCAGTTTACACCTTAGTGGAACAGCTATACTCCGGGTCACAACGCGCCTTGGCCGTTGTAGCCTTATCAACTCCACATCCTCGCCTTCTGCAAGACATGTTGAAGAGCCTCGCTTTCCTTCCTCAACGGATCCAAGACTTAAGGCGGGCATCCTCAAGGGCCGGGGCCATGGCCGCATTGAGCCGGGCTAAAGCATGGCTCCCAGAACTAGACCCGGCCGACCTTGCCCTTGGATACCCAAGTCTAAAGGAGGACGGCACTGCATTTGCTGACCATGATTTCACCGCTTGCGTCAAAGCCATACGTCCCGTGGCAACCCTTATTGGTAACGACACTGAGCTGAGCAAGTATGCGCCGACTTATGATAGTGAGAACCGGAGAATTCCAAACACTGCATATGATCAAATCAGCCTCATCCCTCCAACTCATAAGCATACTTTTGCCCCTGAAGTGAACCCAGCCGGTTTAATAGATGGTGAAGCTGAGTTTAAAGCTTTGAGCGGCATTGACTGGGCCTCGTCAACTTTCTGGGACAAAACAGCCGACGGAGAAGCGGAGAGGGATAACTCGGAATCTTCAAGCCAGCCGAAGGAATGAATCACTGGACGTTTTGCAAAAAACAATGCTTCACTTATTCAGACTCGGGGAATCTTGTAGTAGTTTAGAAAAAAAAAACTTCCCAATGCTCATCATGCCTTCGCGCATGTTCCTAGCGCTTAACACTTTTCGTAAGCCGCCACTGCTAGGTATTTCTGTCTTTTACTTCCTTGGTGTGTGAAATTTTTCCTGCCTTATTCTGCACAGGAAGTAATAACCCGGAACACAAACCACAAAACTGATATACAGGCTGGTTTATGACTATATTTTGTGAAACTTAAGCATAATAGCATACCTACGATCCTTTGATAATCTTCCCAGCTCATATGATGTTCACCTGGCACTTAACAACCTGGGGTGATGAATATTAAACTGGCAAGACCAAAACATCTCATAATGCTTTTCACAAGGTTTCAGGATAATCAAAATATTTTACAAGCTTTTGATTCGGATACGATCAGTAAACCGTTCCAAAGGTGTTAAGCTAAGATTCAGATACGATCATATAGCCCCCAATGGCTTGGCGATGCCGATCAAATGGGTATCAACAGCTATGTTCTCTTTGGTTCGAATACGACCTATGTTTGAACAGGAAGCCCCCAAGTGACCATAAGATTTGTTTAATGACGCTGATTCGTATACGATCCACGTCAGACCCAAAGTGGTTAAGCTATGATTCAAATATGATCAAGAAGCCCCCAAGTGTGTTTGGCAGTATGCCGATCAAGCGGGTATCGACAGCTATGTCCTCTTTGGTTCGGATATGACCCATGTTTGAACAGGAAGCCCCCAAGTGATCATGGCTAGATTCAGATATGATCATAAGCCGGTCCAAAGGGAAAGCCGGATTCAGATATGATCCGCTCCCTATTGGTAGTGTCCATCACCTGATAAAGAAGACATAAAAACATTCTTTATGGGAAAAAAGGACAGAGGTCCTGCTTTATTGCTTTATATAATATGTACATCATCAAAAATATATACATCCTAAGAGCCGGTGGCTCAAGTATAGTAAGGCCAAAGATGGGCGATATTCCACGGCCGGCGGGTCTCCTCCTCCGACTTACGTGAGTCTTTGTATTCTCGAATATCAATGAGGTAGTATGACCCATTGTTCAGATTTTTGCTGACCATAAAGGGTCCTTCCCAAGGAGGGGATAGCTTGTGCATATTGGACTGATCCTGGATGAGCCGGAGCACTAAGTCGCCTTCCTGAAATGTTCTGCTTCTAACCCGGCGACTGTGATATCGACAAAGGTCTTGCTGGTAAATCGCTGAGCGGGCTATTGCCAAGTCTCGCTCCTCATCCAACAAGTCAAGTGCCTCCTGTCGAGCTTTTTCACTATCAGCTTCAACATAAGCCGCCACCCGGGGTGAGTCGTGCCGGATATCACTTGGCAGAACTGCCTCTGCTCCGTAAACCATGAAAAAAGGCGTATAACCCGTGGATTTGTTAGGCATAGTGTTGATGCTCCACAGCACAGAGGGTAACTCTTCCACCCAACAAAACGGAGTCCGCTATAAGGGGACCAAGAGCCGTGGTTTGATACCCCTTAAGAGTTCCTGATTTGCTCTTTCTGCTTGACCATTGGATTGAGGATGAGCAACAGCCGAAACATCAAGCCGGATATGCTCTCGTTGACAAAACTCTTCCATTGCACCCTTGGAGAGATTACTGCCATTATTAGTTATGATGCTATGTGGAAAATGAAAACGAAAGATCACCTTTTTGATGAACTGAACTGTTGTGGCTGCATCACACTGACTGACCGGCTCTGCCTCAATCCACTTTGTAAATTTATCCACTGCCACCCGGAGGTGTGTCTTTTTGTCTTTAGACCTCTTGAAGGGTCCCACCATGTCAAGCCCCCAGACTGCGAACGACCAAGTAATTGGAATCATCCTCAATTCTTGAGCCGGCACATGAGCTCGTCGTGAGAATTTTTGACATCCGTCACATTTGCTAACAAGGTCCTCCGCATCAGCATGAGCCGTCAGCCAATAAAAACCATGACGGAAAGCCTTGGCCACTAGAGACTTTGAGCCGGCATGGTGACCACAATCTCCTTCATGGATCTCTCGAAGTATCTCTTGACCCTCTGCAGGTGACACACAATGCTGGAACGCCCCTATGACACTAAGGTGATGTAACTCACCATTAACAATTGTCATGGACTTGGACCGCCTGACAATTTGTCTTGCCAAGGTCTCATCCTCAGGCAGCTCTACCCGGGTCATATAAGCCAAGTATGGCAATGTCCAATCTGGGATGACGTGAAGTGCGGCCACCAACTGTGCCTCCGGGTCTGGCACGGCAAGCTCTTCCTATGTAGGTACCTTGACAGAAGGATTATGCAGAACATCAAGAAAGGTGTTAGGTGGCACCGGCTTACGCTGAGAGCTCAACTGGCTTAACGCATCAGCCACCTCATTCTTCCTTCTATCAATGTGCTCCACCTGATATCCTTTGAAGTACCCAGCTACAACATCTACTTCACGACGATAAGCCGCCATAAGGGGATCCTTAGAATCCCACATGCCTGAGACATGTTGAGCCACGAGGTCTGAGTCGCCCAAGCACCTTACCCGGCTTAAATTCATCTCCTTAGCCATCCGGAGACCATGGAGCAAGGCCTCGTATTCAGCTGCATTGTTAGTACAGGGAAACATGAGCCGGAGCACATAACGAAATTTATCACCTCGAGGGGAATTTTAAACAATTCCAGCCCCTGATCCTTCTAACTGCCTGGACCCATCAAAGTGAATAGTCCAATATGTATTGTCCGGCTTCTCCTCAGGTGCCTGCAACTCTGTCCAATCATTGATAAAGTCCACCAAGGCCTGAGATTTGATGGCAGTACGGGGCACATACTTCAAATCATAAGGCCCAAGCTCAATAGCCCACTTAGCGATTCGTCCTGTGGCCTCCCTGTTCTGAATGATGTCTCCCAAAGGAGCTGAACTTACCACCATTATAGGATGACTTTGGAAGTACTGCTTCAACTTTCGGTTTGCCATGACACACCATAAACAAGCTTCTGCCAATGTGGATACCTTTGTTTAGACTCAATGAGCACCTCGATGATGTAGTAAACCGGCCATTGAACCGGATGCTCCTTGACTGCCTCCTTACGCTCCACTACGATGGAAACACTGACGGCCCGCGAGTTAGCAGCCACATATAACAACAGCGGCTCTCTATCAATGGGAGCCGCAAGAACCGATGGCTCAGACAACTGACTCTTTAAATCTTCAAAGGCAGTGTTAGCAGCATCGCTCCAGACGAAAGTGTCTGTTTTCTTCATCATCTGATATAGTGGTAAGGCCTTCTCCCCTAACCGGCTTATGAACCGGCTTAAAGCAGCAACACGTCCTGCCAAGCGTTGAACATCATTAATAAACGCTGGCTTAGCCAGAGAGGTAATCGCCGTGATCTTCTCCGGATTAGCTTCAATGCCTCTGTTTGACACCAGAAAACCCAAGAGCTTGCCTGCAGGTACACCAAACACACACTTGGCCGGGTTAAGCATCATCTTATAAACCCGGAGATTGTCAAAGGTCTCTCTTAAGTCGGATATTAGGGTTTCCTTTTCTCTGGATTTCACCACGATGTCATCCACATAAGCATGAACATTACGCCCAATGTGATCGTGCAAACAGTTCTGCATGCATCGCTGATAAGTCGCCTGGGCACTCTTGAGTCCAAACGGCATAGATACATAACAGAAGGCCCCAAACGGAGTGATGAAAGCTGTCTTCTCCTGGTCCTTAACTGCCATCTTGATCTGATGATAACCAGAGTAAGCATCCAAGAAGTTCAAACGTTCACAACCCGCCGTAGCATCAATGATTTTATCAATACGGGGGAGAGCAAACGGATCAGCCGGACAAGCCTTGTTTAAGTCCGTGTAATCCACACACATCCACCAAGTGCCGTTCTTCTTGAGCACCACACTGGGTTAGCCAACCACTCCGGGTGAAAAACTTCAACAATAAACCCGGCCGCTAAGAGCCGGGCGACCTCTTCCCCAATAGCTTTCCATATCTCTTCGTTGAACCGTCGGAGAAACTGCCTGACCGGCTTATACTTTGGATCAATATTGAGTGTGTGCTCAACGAGTTCCCTCGGTACACCCGGCATGTCAGAAGGTTTCCATGCAAAGATGTCTCGGTTTTCACGGATGAACTTGATGAGCGCGCTTTCCTATTTAGGATCCAAATTAGCACTGATACTGAACTGCTTAGAGGCATCTCCTGGGGTAAAATCAACAAGCTTTGTCTCAGCGGCCGACTTAAACTTCAACGCCGGGTCATGCTCCGTAGTTGGTTTCTTGAGGGAGGTCATATCCGCCGGGTCCATATTGTCTTGGTAAAATTTAAGCTCCTCCGCAGCACAGGCAGTCTCAGCGTAAGCCGCGTTGCCTTCTTCACATTCCAAAGCCACCTTTCGACTCCCATGTACCGTGATGGTGCCCTTGTAACCCGACATCTTGAGCTGTAAGTAAACGTAACACGGCCGTGCCATGATCTTAGCATAAGCCGGTCACCTAACAAAGCGTGATATGGACTCTGGATTTTGACCACTTCAAACGTCAATTTCTCAGCCCTGGAATCATGTTCATCTCCAAAGGCCACCTCCAACTCAATCTTGCCAACTGGGTAAGCCGACTTGCCTGGAACCACCCCATGGAAAACAGTGTTGGATGTTCTCAGATTCTTCTCAGTCAACCCCATGCGCTGGAAAGTATCATAATAGAGGATATTGATGCTGCTACCTCTGTCCATGAGTACCTTAGTGAATTTATATCCACCAACCCGGGGTGCTACCACCAAGGCTAACTGACTCGGATTGCCGACTCGCGGAGGGTGATCCTCTCTGCTCCATATGATGGGTTGCTCTGACCATCTCAAATAATGAGGAATTGCCGGCTCAACCGAATTTACGACCCTCTTAAGAACTTTCTGGTCACGTTTGCATAAGCTAGTGGTAAGCACATGGTACTACCCACCACTCAACTGTTTCAGATGGCTCCGATAACCCGACTGCTGCTGCTGTTGTCCTCCCTGACCAGATTGCTGCTGATTATTTCCACCCGGCTGTCCCTGGAAACCAGAATTTGAACCGCCACCCGGGCCATGAAAGCCGCCAACCCCTGAACCACCGCCAGATCCATGACTACCATCAAAGGTACTGGAATTTTTAAACGCCTTCATGATCGCGCAATCTTTCCACAGGTGCGTTGTGGGGTGCTCCCGGGTGCCGTGTTTCGAGCAAGGCTCATTGAGTAGCTGCTCAAGAGATGGGCCTGACCCGCCGGATCGAGGCCACTTACCCTTACGTCTCTGATTGTTACCCTCTATATTAGCGTTGGCTACAAGCTCCGGATTACCGTCCGCCTTACGCTTATTGCCGCTTTGATTCACCGGGTTGTGCTGTTGACCCTTTCCATTGCCGTTCCTTTTTCCCTTCCCTGTCTTCTCATCATCAGACGCGGGATCCTTGGTACTATCAGAATCGGCATATTTGACTAAAGCCGCCATCAGCGTACCCATATCTCTGCAGTCACGCTTAAGGCGCCCCAGTTTCTGCCTCAATGGCTCAAAGCTGCAATTTTTCTCTAACATGAGGACTGCAGAGCCGGCATCCATCTTATCAGATGAATGAATGATCTCCTTGACCCGGCGTACCCAATGGGTGGTGGATTCGCCCTCCCCCTGCTTACAATTCGTCAAATCCATGATTGACATAGATTGCTTACAGGTGTCCTTGAAGTTCTGGATAAACCGGGCTTTTAACTCCTCCCACGAACCAATGGAATTGGGCGGTAAACTTTTTAACCAAGACCGGGCCGTTCCATCTAACATCATGGTGAAATATTTAGCCATTGCCGCGTCACTGACTTCCCACAGCTCCATGGCCATATCATAACTCTCAATCCAGGCTCCAGGCTGTAAGTCGGCCGTGTAATTCGGCACCTTTCGGGGTCCCTTGAAGTCCTTGGGTAGGCGCACGTTGCGCAAAGCCAGTATCAAACAAGGAACACCACCGGTTCTGGTGGCTACTCCCATCTCAGTAGAAGTCGTTGGATACTCTGGAATATCCTGATGTGCCACCTGTTGAGCCGCCAGCTGAGCCGCCCGCTCGTTGTCCTGACGTACTCGGTCTTGCACTGGGTTATAGCCATCATGTTGGTCACGGCATTGAGCGTTGCTTGACAAAGCTTCAGATTACATGTGCCTGCTGTAACTCGGGCTCCGGTTCTGACGAGGCGGTGCTAACCAAGGCGGAGGAGTTGAATGAATCCTATCCCGACTATAAGAATAGGTCTCTTGCTGAGCCAGGGCCGTCTGAACAAGTTCCCTGATCCTCTGGGTCTCCACCGCTGTTGGATCATCGCCGTCCACTGGAAGAGCCGCCAGTCGCGCTGATGCTGCGATTAAATTCTCCATAGGGTTGGAAAAGTGACCCTCCGGTATCGGCACATAACGCGGTGGTGCCATGCTCACATGAGGTGGTGGCATCTCTCGACGCTGAGCCGGTCCTCCTGCTCCGGATGTCATGAACTGATTAGCGTCTGGCGGGTTACTTGGGCCGGCTCCGGGTGTAGCGAAAAGAACCCGAGGGTCGTAATTCGGAGGTAACTGGGATTGGGTCTTCTGGTGTCTCCTCATTACCTCATTGGACGCATTTAAGCTCATCGTGAGCTGTTAAGCCTCTGACTGCAACCGTTGTGCCCGGGCGTCGAGAGCCGTCCGCTCCGTAGCTATTCTAGTATCCTTAGCTGCCAAGGCCTCCTTGGCCTGAGCTATCTCCTCACGTACCCGTGCCACCTCCGCGTCATGCTCATATTTGTTTGTAGGGATAACCGTGGCGGTTAACAGGGCCGTAAGCTTGTCCATGAGATCTATCAGCACTTGAGCCGGCGGGCGCACAGGGCCTCCTGCCCCGGCCTCTCCTATCCCGGACGTAATTGCAGTAGCGGCCGTAGAATTTTGACCGGGTTGAGTCCCAGCCATGAAGACTCCTGCCCAATTCGGCGACTCACAGGGGTCCGGAATACTGAAGCCATCAGAACAACCCCCGAGCACACCATCTTGAACTTGATACAGAGAATCTGTTGAACCGGCAGACGAATCACCGTCAGAGTGGACGGCCGTCTCACCACCATCTTCAGGCCCTCTAGAAAGCTCTTCTTCGTGGATGTAGCCCACAAAGACACGCTTCATGCCGGGTTGAGCTCGGGCGGGTTTCGCACGCTGAGCTATCTCGACGAGGTCGGTGCAGTTGTCCGGCTCAGGCCCCGGCTCATCAATCCGGCCGATGAAGACGTGGATCCCTCCGAAGGGGACCCGGTACCCGTACTCAATTGAGCCGGCGTCGGGGCCCCAGCCTTCTTCATTGATGTAGATCTTTCCGCGATGACTCTTGGTCATCTGGCCCACTACGTATCCCTTGATCCCTTCGAAGTTGCCCTTCAAGAACTCAAATCCACCGTGCACTGGCCCCATGATGGGCGCCAACTGTCGTGGAATTGTCACGTCAGTGTCCGATGCATGAAGATGGACTCGCGCAGGAGGAGGAAGCTGCCTGGAGTCATGGTGGCATTGGCGGTAGCTAGACTGTGCAAGGTAGATGCAACAGTACAACTCTGAAGACGGATTAGTCGCAGGTGGCTGCGGCGGCCTCATACCCGGCAGGCGTCCTAGTTGAGGGGTGCGCCGGAATGGTAGGTGCCCCATACCCGGCAGGCGTCCTGGTTGGGACCTCAGGTCTTAGATGTTTATGTTTGGCTGTGATGTTTGTTTGGTATTAGGCCCAGATTATCAGCTCCCCTTCATCGATTGGATAGGTGTAGCGACAGTTGTTGCTTATGTTGGGAATGTAGCAATAATTCAAAATTTTCCTGCGTATCACCAATATCAATCTAGGAGATTCTAGCAACAAGAGAGAGAGGGAGTGCATCTTCATACCTTTGAAGATCGCTAAGCGGAAGCATTCAAGAACGCGGATGATGGAGTCGTATTTGTGGCGATTCAAATCGCGGAAGATCCGATCTAGCACCGAACGGACGGCGCCTCTGCGTTCAACACACGTACAACCCGGGGACGTCTCCTCCTTCTTGATCCAGCAAGGGAAGAGGAGAAGTTGAGGGAGAGCTCCGGCAGCAGGACGGTGTGGTGGTGGACCTTGTGGTATTTCCGCATGGCTTCCCCAAGCTCTATGGAAGAGGAGGTGGTGTTGGGGAGGGAGGGGCTGCGCCAGGGGAAGGGGTGCGGCAGCCCTCCCACCCCCCACTATTTATAGGGGAAGGGGGGAGGGGGCCGGCACCCTTAGATCTCATCTAAGGGGGGGGGGGGGAGGGGACGGCAGCCAAGGGGGAGGCTTGCCCCCCAAGCTAGGTGGGGACGCCCCCTGAGGGTTTCCCCCAACCCTAGGCGCATGGGCCCAGGGGGAGTTGGAGCCCAGCCCACCTAGGGGCTGGTTCCCCTCCATATTCAGCCCATAGGGCCCTCCGGGGCAGATGGACCCTCCCGTTGGACCCCCGGGACCCCTTCGGTGGTCCCGGTACAATACGGTAACCCCTGAACACTTCCGGTGACTGAATAAGGACTTCCCATATATAAATCTTCATCTCCAGACCATTCCGGAACTCCTCATGACGTCCGAGATCTCATCCAGGACTCCGAACATCCTTCGGTAGCCACATACTATTTCCCATAACAACTCTAGCGTCACCGAACCTTAAGTGTGTAGACCCTACGGGTTCGGGAACCATGCAGACATGACCGAGACATATCTCCGGCCAATAACCATCAGCGGGATATGGATACCATGTTGACTCCCACATGTTCCATGATGATCTCATCAGATGAACCACGATGTCGGGGATTCAATCAATCCCGTATACAATTCCCTTTTTCCACAGGTATGTTACTTGCCCGAGATTCGATCGTCGGTATCCCAATACCTCGTTCAATCTCATTACTGGCAAGTCTCTTTACTTGTTCCCTAATGCATGATCCTGTGACCAACTCCTTAGTCACATTGAGCTCATTATGATGATGCATTACCAAGTGGGCCCAGAGATACCTCTCCGTCATATACGGAGTGACAAATCCCAGTCTCGATTCATGCCAACTCAACAGACACTTTCAGAGATACCTGTAATGCACCTTTATATCCACCCAGTTACGTTGTGATGTTTGGTACACCCAAAGCATTCCTATGGTATCCGGGAGTTGCACAATCTCATGGTCTAAGGAAATGATACTTGACATTAGAAAAGCTCTTAGCAAACGAACTACACGATCTTGTGCTATGCTTAGGATTGGGTCTTGTCCATCACATCATTCTCCTAATGATGTGATCCTGTTATCAACGACATCCAATGTCCATGGTCAGGAAACCACAACCATCTATTGATCAATGAGCTAGTCAACTAGAGGCTTACTAGGGACATATTACGGTCTATGTATTCACACATGTATTACGGTTTCCAGTCAATACAATTATAGCATGAACAACAGACAATTATCATGAACAAGGAAATATAATAACAACCATTTTATTATTGCCTCTAGGGCATATTTCCAACAGTCTCCCACTTCCACTAGAGTCAATAATCTAGTTACATTGTGATGAATTGAACACCCATAGAGTTCTGGTGTTGATCATGTTTTGCTCGTGGAAGAGGTTTAGTCAACGGATCTGCGACATTCAGATCCGTATGCACTTTACAAATATCTATGTCTCCATCTTGAACGTTTTCACGAATGGAGTTGAAGCGACGCTTGTTATGCCTAGTCTTCTTGTGAAACCTGGGCTCCTTGGCAAGGGCAATAGGTCCAGTGTTGTCACAGAAGAGAGTCATAGGGCCCGACGCATTGGGAACAACTCCTAGGTCGGTGATGAACTCCTTCATCCAGATTGCTTCATGTGCTGCCTCCGAGGCTGCCATGTACTATGTTTCACATGTAGATCCCGCCATGACGCTTTGCTCGCAACTGCACCAGCCGACTGCCCCACCATTTAAAATGTCACGTATCCGGTTTGTGACTTGGAGTCATCCAGATCTGTGTTAAAGCTAGCATCAACATAACCCTTTACGACGAGCTCTTCATCAACTCCATAAACGAGAAACATATCCTTAGTCCTTTTCAGGTACTTCAGTATTTTCTTGACCGTTGTCCAGCGTTCCATGTCGGGATTACTTTGGTACCTCCCTACCAAACTTATGGCAAGGTTCACATCAGATTTGGTACATAGCATGGCATACATAATAGACCCTATGGCTGAGGCATAGGGGATGACACTCATCTTTTCTCTATCTTCTGCCGTGGTCAGGCATTGAGCCGTGCTCAATTTCACACCTTACAATACATGCAAGAATCCCTTCTTGGACTGATCCATATTGAACTTCTTCAATATCTTATCAAGGTATGTGCTTTGTGAAAGACCGATGAGGCGTCTCGATCTATCTCTATAGATCTTTATGCCTAATATGTAAGCAGCTTCTCCAAGGTCCTTCATTGAAAAACACTTATTCAAGTAGGCCTTTATGCTTTCCAAAAGTTCTATATCATTTCCCATCAATAGTATGTCATCCACATATAATATGAGAAATTCTACAAAGCTCCCACTCACTTTCTTGTAAACATAGGCTTCTCCATAAGTCTGCATAAACCCAAATGCTTTGATCATTTCATCAAAGTGAATGTTCCAACTCCGAGATGCTTGCACCAGCCCGTAGATAGAGCGCTAGAGCTTGCACACCTTGTCAGCATTCTTAGGATCGACAAAACCTTCCGGTTACATCATATACAATTCTTCCTTAAGGAAACCGTTAAGGAGTGCCGTTTTGACGTCCATTTGCCATATCTCATAATCATAGAATGCGGCAATGTCTAACATGATTCGGACGGACTTCATATTTGCTACGGATGAGAAGGTCTCATCATAGTCAACCCCTTGAACTTGTCGATAACCCTAAGTGACAAGCCGAGCCTTATAGACGCTCACATTACCATCCGCGTCAGTCTTCTTCTGAAAAATCCATTTATTTTCTATGGCTTGCCGATCATCGGGCAAGTCTGTCAAAGTCCATACTTTGTTTTCATACATGGATCCTATCTCAGATTTCATGGATTCAAGCCATATGTTGGAATCCGGGCCTGCCATCGCTTCTTCATAGTTCGAAGGTTCACCATTTTCTAACAACATGATTTCCAGGACAGGGTTGCCATACCATTCTGGTGTGGAACGTGTCCTTGTGGACCTACGAAGTTCAGTAGTAACTTGATCTGAAGTTTCATGATCATCATCATTAACTTCCTCTCTAGTCGGTGTAGGCACCACAAAAACATCTTCCTGAGCTGCGCTACTTTCCGGTTTAAGAGGCAGTACTTCATCAAGTTCTACTTTCCTCCCACTTACTTCTTTTGAGAGAAACTCTTTTCTCCAGAAAGGATCCGTTCTTGGCAACAAAGATCTTACCTTCGGATCTGAGGTAGAAGGTGTACCCAATGGTTTCCTTAGTGTATCCTATGAAGACACATTTTTCTGACTTGGGTTCGAGCTTTTCAGGTTGTAGTTTCTTGACATAAGCATCACATCCCCAAACTTTTAGAAACGACAGCTTAGGTTTCTTCCCAAACCATAATTCATACGGTGTCGTCTCAACGGATTTAGATGGTGCTCTATTTAAAGTGAATGCGACTGTCTCTAAAGAATAACCCCAAAATGATAGCGGTAAATCAGTAAGAGACATCATAGATCGCACCATATCCAATAGAGTGCAATTATGATGTTCGGGCACACCACTACGCTGAGGTGTTCCAGGCGGCATGAGTTGTGAAACAATTCCACATTTCCTTAAGTGCGTACCAAACTCGTGACTCAAATATTCTCCTTCACGATCTGATCGTAAGAACTTTATTTTTCTGTCACGTTGATTCTCTACCTCACTCTGAAATTCCTTAAATTTTTTAAAGGTCTCATACTTGTGTTTCATTAAGTAGACATACCCATATCTACTTAGGTCATTAGTGAGGGTGAGAACATAACGATAACCACCGCGAGCCTCAACACTCATTGGACCGCACACATCAGTATGTATGATTTCCAACAAGTTGGTTACTCAAATGATTCATAATCAAGAGACTCCAAAAGTCCATCTGCATGGAGTTTCTTCACGCGTTTGACACCAATGTGACCAAGGCGGCAGTGCCATAAGTATGTGGGACTATCATTATCAACCTTACATCTTTTGGTATTAACACTATGAATATGTGTAACATCACATTCGAGATAAAAATAAACCATTAACCAGCGGGGCATGACCATAAAACATATCTCTCATATAAATAGAATAACCATTATTCTCGAATTTAAATGAGTAGCCATATCGCATTAAACGAGATCCAGATACAATGTTCATGCTCAAAGCTGGCACTAAATAACAATTATTGAGGTTTAAAACTAACTCCATAGGTAGATGTAGAGGTAGCATGCCGACGGTGATCACATCGACTTTGGAACCATTCCTGACGCGCATCGTCACCTCATCCTTTGCCAGTCTCCGCTTATTCCGCAACTCCTATTTTGAGTTACAAATATGAGCAACCGCACCGGTATCAAATACCCAGGAGCTACTACGAGCGCTGGTAAGGTACACATCAATAACATGTATATCACATATACCTTTGGTGTTGTCGGCCTTCTTATCCGCTAAGTACTTGGAGCAGTTCTGCTTCCAGTGACCATTTCCCTTGCAATAAAAGCACTGAGTCTCAGGCTTGGGTCCATTGTTTGGCTTCTTCCCGACAACTGATTTACCGGGCACGGTAACTCCCTTGTCGTCCTTCTTGAAGTTCTTTTTACCCTTGCCTTTCTTGAAACTAGTGGTCTTATTCACCATCAACACTTGATGTTCCTTTTTGATTTCCACCTCACTGATTTCAGCATTGAATATAACTCAGGAATGGACTTCTCCATCCCTTGCATATTGTAGTTCATCACAAAGCTCTTGTAGCTAGGTGGGAGCGACTGGAGGGTCCTATCAATGACCGAGTCATCTGGAAGATTAACTCCCAGCTGAGACAAACAGTTGTGCAACCCAGACATAGTGAGTATATGCTCGCTGACAGAACTGTTTTCCTCCATCTTACAACTGTAGAACTTGTCGGAGAATTCATATCTCTCAACCCGGGCATGAGCTTTGAAAACCATGTTCAGCTCTTGGAACATCTCATATGCTCCGTGCTGCTCAAAACACTTTTGGAGCCCCGGTTCTAAGCTGTAAAGCATGCCACACTGAACCAGGGAGTAATCATCACTACGCGACTGCCAGGCGTTCATAACGTCTTGAGTTGCTGGGAAAATGGGTGTGTCACCTAGCGGTGCTTCAAGGACATATGCTTTCTTGGCAGCTATGAGGATGATCCTCAAGTTTCGGACCCAGTCTGTATAGTTGCTACCATCGTCTTTCAACTTGGTTTTCTCTAGGAATGCATTGAAGTTGAGGGCACCATTAGCGTGGGCCATTTGATCTACAAGACATATTGCAAAGATATTTTAGACTATGTTCATGATAATTAAGCTCATCTAATCAAATTATTTAGTGAACTCCCACTCAGGTAGACATCCCTCTAGTCATCTAAGTGATACATGATCCGAGTCAACTAGGCCATGCCCGATCATCACGTGAGACAGACTAGTCATCATCGGTGAACATCTCCATGTTGATCGTATCTACTATAGGGCTTATGTTCGACCTTTCGGTCTCTCGTGTTCCGAGGCCATGTCTGTACATGTTAGGCTCGTCAAGTCAACCTAAGTGTTTTGCGTGTGTAAATCTGGCTTACACCCGTTGTATGCAAATGTTAGAATCTATCACACCCGATCATCACGTGGTGCTTCGAAACAACGAACTTTCACAACGGTGCACAGTTAGGGTGAACACTTTCTTGAAATTTTAGTGAGGGATCCTCTTATTTATGCTACCGGTGTTCTAAGCAAATAAGATGTAAACATGACAAACATCACATGCAAATCATAAAGTGACATGATACGGCCAATATCATCTTGCGCCTTTGATCTCCATCTTCGAGGCGCAGCATGATCACCTTTGTCACCGACATGACACCATGATCTCCATCATTGCGTCTTCATGAAGTTGTCTCGCCAACTATTACTTCTACCACTATGGCTAACGGTTAGCAATAAAGTAAAGTAATTACATGGCGTTTTCAATGACACGCAGGTCATACAATAAATTAAGACAACTCATACGGCTCCTGCCGGTTGTCATACTCGTCGACATGCAAGTCGTGATTCCTATTACAAGAACTTGATCAATCTCATACATCACATATATCATTCATCACATCCTTTTGGCCATATCATATCACATAGGATACCCTGCAAAAACAAGTTAGACGTCCTCTAATTGTTGTTGCATGTTTTACGTGGCTGCTATGGGTTTCTAGCAAGAATGTTTCTTACCTACGCAAAATCCACAACGGTGATATGCCAATTGCTATTTACCCTTCATAAGGACCCTTTTCATCGAATCCGATCCGAGTAAGGTGGGAGAGACAGACACCCGCTAGCCACCTTATGCAACAAATGCATGTCAGTCGGTGGAACCTATCTCACGTAAGCGTACGTGTAAGGTCGGTCCGGGCCGCTTCATCCCACAATGTCGCCGAATCAAGATATGACTAGCAACGGTAAGCAAAATGAACAAACCAACGCCCACAACTACTTGTGTTCTACTCGTGCATAGAATCTACTCATAAACCTGGCTCATGATGCCACTGTTGGGGAACATAGCAATAATTCAAAATCTTCCTACGTATCACCAAGATCAATCTAGGAGATTCTAGCAACAAGAGAGAGCGGGAGTGCATCTTCATACCTTTGAAGACCGCTAAGCGGAATCGTTACAAGAACGCGGATGATGGAGTCGTACTCACGGTGATTCAAATCGCAGAAGATCCGATCTAGCGCCAAACTGACGACGCCTCTGCGTTCAACACACGTACAGCCAGGGGACGCCCCCTTAGGGTTTCCCCCAACCCTAGGCGCATGGGGCCAGGGGGAGTTGGCGCCCAGCCCACCTAGGGGCTGGTTCCCCTCCATATTCAGCCCATAGGGCCCTCCGGGGCAGGTGGACCCTCCCGGTGGACCCCCGGAACCCCTTTGGTGGTCCCGATACAATACCGGTAACCCCTGAACACTTCCGGTGACCGAATAAGGACTTCCCATATATAAATCTTCATCTTAGGACCATTCCGGAACTCCCCGTGATGTCTGGGATATCATCTAGGACTCCGAACATCCTTCAGTAACCACATACTATTTCCCATAACAACTCTAGCGTCACCAAACCTTAAGTGTGTAGACCCTACGGGTTCGGGAACCATGCAGCCATGACTGTGACATATCTCCGGCCAATAACCAACATCAGGATCTGGATACCCATGTTGACTCCCACATGTTCCACGATGATCTCATCGAATGAACCATGATGTCGGGGATTCAATCAATCCCGTATATAATTCCGTTTGTCCACCAGTATGTTACTTCCCCGAGATTCGATCGTCGGTATCCCAATACCTCGTTCAATCTCGTTACTGGCAAGTCTCTTTACTCGTTCCATAATGCATGATCCCGTGACCAACTCCTTAGTCACATTGAGCTCATTATGATGATGCATTACCGAGTGGGCCCAGAGATACCTCTCCGTCATACGGAGTGACAAATCCCAGTCTTGATTCGTGGCAACTCAACAGACACTTTCGAAGATACCCGTAGTGCACCTTTATAGCCACCCAGTTACGCTGTGACGTTTGGTACACCCAAAGCATTCCTACGGTATCCGGGAGTTGCACAATCTCATGGTCTAAGGAAATGATACTTGACATTAGAAAAGCTTTAGCATACGAACTACACGATCTCTGTGCTAGGCTTAGGATTGGGTCTTGTCCATCACATCATTCTCCTAATGATGTGATCCCGTTATCAACGACATCCAATGTCCATGGTCAGGAAACCGTAACCATCTATTGATCAACGAGCTAGTCAACTAGAGGCTTACTAGGGACATATTACGGTCTATGTATTCACACATGTATCACAGTTTCCGGTTAATACAATTATAGCATGAACAACAGACAATTATCATGAACAAGGAAATATAATAATAATAACCATTTTATTATTGCCTCTAGGGCATATTTCCAACAGCTTAGACGCTGGCTTTAGTCTTTCTGTTGTATGACTTTGTAAGGTCTTATGAGAATAATTAATAAAGTAGCCGTATGCATCGCCCATATGTAGAGGCCGGGGGTCATCCTCCTTTTCTAAAAAAACAAAACAAAAACAGTGTTGCAATGCTTAAAAATGAGGCCTAGGGTCCATACTTTCTCTAGTGCAACCTCTCAACAATCCTAACATAGTTGGATCATATGATTATCCCTCAAAGTGCAATAAAGAATCACTCCCGAGTTCCTATTAGCGGAGAACAAAAGATATGAATTGTTTGCAGGTCACGAAACCACCTCAAAGCTATTCTATCCGTTCGATGTATTCAAGAGTTCGTACTAAAATAACACAAAGCTATTTTTCCGTTCGATCCATCCTAGAGTTCGTACTAGAATAACACCAAAGCAAATTCATATTCATAATACTCAATCCGCACAAAGAACTATAAAGAGACCTCAAAGTTTCCGTCGGAGAAAAATGTGCATCAACCCTATCGTGGTGGGCGCACATGGTGAGTCCCTGGTCTCCGTATTTTGCTGCTGCGCATCTTCTTATCCATCCTGATGCAACGCGGGATGTGCTTCTGAGTGCCATCCGGCATCCTTACGCCCGGGCGCCGTCCCAGGTGGTGCGGGCTACATCGGAGGAGCCCGTGGCCCACGGCGGAGGGGAGGAGGCGGCCGCCGATGTTGGCGCAGGGCGCCACGCGGGTAAGTTTTGCTTTTTTCATGTTCCTTGAGTTGTCGGGCGCAACACGGCGCGGGTCATGCTGACGCGGGCCGTTGACACAGTGGCGTTGGGCGGAGGAGGTGGCGGTGCGGGCGATGCCGGGTCGTCGCGGGAGGCGCTGGCGGTGAGTCGGCCGCACATGAAGGACAACATCGCACCACAACCCCCGGCCGTGAAGCGCGCGGCTAACCCGGCCGGGAGTGCGAGGCCGGCCACCAAGAGGAGGCGTGGCACTCCGCAAGAGAGGCCGGTGAGGCCCGCCGTTCTGGCGCTTGCAGGATGAGTTTTTCTTTGCTTGCATCCGAGTGGTCGAGCGGCCCTGCTTGTTATTTATTTCGTCTTGGACTTCAGGTCACCGATCGCGCTGGCGAGGGCGGGGGCAGACGCCGCAGCCACTGAGGGCTCCGCGTTTCGGAGGAGCCGGTCCGGTGCCGTCGACCAGGACGAGGAGGAGGAGCCGATGGATCCGGATCTTGGTCCGGACCCGGCTGACGCCGAAGGCTTGGCCTGGCGTGACTGGAACAGGGCCGAGGCGGAGCTGGAGGCGGCATCGGTCCAGGCCTGGACCAATGCCGCAGCGACGTGGGCGCGGGCCGGCGAGGGGCCGGCGTGGCCGGAGATGCCGGAGGGAACGATGGTCGCGGCGACCGTCTTCAAGCCGTCGTCGACGAGGGAGTGCGGCCAAGGAGGCCATGCAGAGGTGGTGGACCTCGACCGGGAGGTCGTGGTCGTTGGGGACGACACCCCGGCGCGGGCCGACGTGGTTGAGCGGGCAGGGGTCGACGGAGGCGGCGGCGACGCCGTCTTGGAGGAGGTGCCATGGATGGCGCCGCAGGGGACGCCTCGGGCATCAGCAAGCAAGGCACCGCAGGTGGTGGCATCGCAGGCCACCCCGGCTGTTGAGCCAGTGGCGGCGCCGAAGAGGGTGTCGGAGGAGGCGCCGGCCGCGGGGGGAGCAGCCGGTGGAGAGCATGCCCTGGTGCCCAGGCCAGGGGGACGTTGACCTGCCGTGTCGCTGCCGGCACTGGGCAGGACCGACGTAATCTTCAGGCCCCAGACCCAGGAGGAGGCGGCGATGGAGGCCGTCAGCCGCCGTCTGCAGGGGCAGACGGACCGGATCGAGGCCTTCGCCCATGTCGAGGTGGAGCGGACGCGGGAGCTGGAGCTCACCGTATTTGTGAGCTCCTTTCTCATCTTCTGATATTTCTCCCTTTGTAGCTTCTTCTTTGTGGGGGCATGCTAGCACACCCACTGGGTGTAGCCCTCGAGGTTCGGGCCAACTATGTAGTAGTTTGGTCGAATCTTTAGAGTGTCGTCTTTGTGTTGATCGTTACTTTTTGCAGCAACTGGATGCCTACCGGGTCAGCGCCTTCAACCGCCTCCTGGGCAAGTATCGGGAGCTCAAGGAGCAGCTTCCCGCAAGGAGGAGGAGCTCCGCGTCGCCACAGGTATTCTTTGTGCTCTTTTTTAGTGGGGGCGCGCTAGCGCACCCACTGGGAGTAGTTCCTGAGATTCGGGCCAACTGCGTAGTAGTTGGTTCGAATCTTTAAACCGTCCTTTGTTTCTGAATCTTTTTCTTGCAGCCGAGGTGCTGTCTTGGAAGACCCGGTTGTTCCGGGCCGGCCTTCACTATGACCGGCTTGTCGCTGATGCCGGTCGTCTTGGAGCCGGGGTGGCGCTAGCGAAGGCGGCGGCAGCCCAGCGGTCGCTCGACGAAGCCAGCTGGCTGCAGGAGCAGTTGGCGGGAGACAAGAGCCGTTTCGAGGCCGATGTTGAGCGCCTCAAGGTGGAAGCCGCCAAGGTGGAGGAGGCGCAGCGGGTGTCGGTGTCAAAACCGGCGGATCTCGGGTAGGGGGTCCCGATGTGTGCGTCTTAGACTGATGGTAACAGGAAGCAAGGGACACAAATGTTTACCCAGGTTCGGGCCCTCTCGATGGAGGTAAAACCCTACTTCCTGCTTGATTAATATTGAAGATATGTGGAATACAAGAGTAGATCTACCACGAGATCGTAGAGGCTAAATCTTAAGAGCTAGCCTATGATGGTATGATTGTAATTGTGATCGGCCTTCTAAGGACCATGCTCTCTGGTTTATATAGACACCGGAGAGCTAGGGTTTACATGGAGTCGGTTACAAGGAAGGAAATATAATATTCGGATCGCCAAGCTTGTCTTCCACGCAAAGGAGAGTCCCATCCGGACACGAGCCAAAGTCTTGAGTTTTGTATCTTGACGCTTCTATAGTCCGGACGATGAATACAGTCCGGCTGTCCGGATAGCCCCTTATCCAGGACTCCCTCAGTAGCCCCTGAACCAGGCTTTAATGACGATGAGTACAGCGCGTAGTCTTGTCTTCGGCATTGCAAGGCGGGTTCCACCTCCGAATACACCAAGGTTACCATCGAACACATAGACCATGTCTGGATCTGCAAAAACATCTTCACATACCACCGTAGAGAGAACGATACTCCAGCTGACAACTTTTAGACGAAGTGGCATGCCATTAGTGCCAGGTGATTATTTGAACCGTTTTTTCACAACCATCCTCAGCGCGTATCACGAGGCGGTTTCCTCGACACGTCCTGTCAAAGCAGAGATCATGTCCCCTTATCGCGGGATTCTCATCAATACGGGTGTGGGTAATCCCCCCGTACCATCAATCGTGGCGCTTGGGAAGTAAGTGATTCTCAACAGGCTAGTGGGGAGGCGCACCGCTTTCGTCGCCTCTATAAAGGGATAAGAGTTCCTCATTTTTACCCACGCCTTCTTCCTCCCCTCGCACACTCTTGCCCCCTCGAGCTCTAGCGCCCTAGTCCAGGTCTTCTCCGCACAGTTAGTCATGTCCGGAGCAGGAGGCAAGTGGGTGGCTTCCACCGCGATGGAGAAGAAGATCGCGAATCTTCGGGCGGCCGGATACTTGGCCGCAAACATAGCGCACCGGTTACCAGACGCGGGGCAGGTCATTCCAACTCCAGGACCCCACGAGAGGGCGTGTTCCTTGCCCACTTTGTCCGTGGACTGGGGTTTCCACTCCACCCCTTCTTCCGTGGGCTTATGTTCTACTACGGGCTAGACTTTCATGATCTAGCTCTGAACTTCGTCCTCAACATCTCGGCGTTCATCGTCGTGTGCGAGGCTTTGCTCCGCATCAAGCCTCATTTCGGCTTGTGGCTCCAAACCTTCTGCGTCAAGCCGAAGATTGTGAGCGGCCAGCAAGCGGAGTGCGGAGGAGCCATGGTGGGCAAAATTCCTAATGTCACCTGGCCTGAAGGCTCCTTTGCGGAAACCGTGAAGGGGTGGCAATCAGGGTGGTTCTACATCACTGAGCCACGCGACGCCGACTGGGCGCCGGCCCCCGAGTTCCGATCTGGGACCCCTATGCGGCTCACCTCCTAGGAACAGAAGGGCCTGTTATGGGGCGAATCTGCAGAGCTGACAAGACTCATCACCTGCATCAAGGGCATGAAGGACAAGAACATCAAGCTCGTCAATGTGGTCCAAGTCATGCTCATTCGCCTGATATTGTCGTGCCAAAGGCAGGCATTCAATCTGTGGGAATTCGTCCCTGCCGAACACCGGACGCTCCAGAGGCTCTACGATATGAAGCATAAGAATGCATGGAAGTCGTTGTTCAAGGCCACCGAGGTACCTCCTCTCATAACCGAGGACCGCGGGCTCCACGCCGCACGGCAACATACTCAGGTGAGTTCTAAGGCCATCACCGAATCCAGTCCTTCCCAGTATAATTGCGAGGGAACCTCAAGTAATTGTGTGTATTTGTTTTAGGAGTATGTGGAGACGGCGGAGTGGATCGATAGTCCGGCTCCGTTGCCGGAAAGCCCAGCCACTGATCTTCTGACAAAGATGCTGGTCCCGCTGCCCTATAAGGGGCCGGAGAAGAAGGCCGACAACAAGGCCCTGGGGACCCAAAAGGGTCTCCGAAGTAAGGTCGCGCAAGCCTCGTCCGAAGATGACGAGGCGCACTCCTCACCCGAAGGGGAAGAAGAAGAAGAAGAGGCTGCCCCGTCCGGAAAGAATGGGGGGCCTGAGATGGTGAATCAGGGGGCCAGGAGAGGCCCCCGGCGTAAGGCCGTCATACCCTTGTCGTCTGATGACGACGAGGCGGATTCCTCTGGTGGACGCGAGGAGGAACAAGGAGAAACACCACCTCCCCGTGTCGGGGGAGGGAAGAAGAGGAAGGCCGCCCCGGTGGGGGAGACTGGGATGTCCAAGAAGGGAAAAGCACCCCTTCCGGACTACTCCGCCACCGCTGCCTATAGCGAGGAAGGGTGGCTGCCCAGGAGGAAGCCCCTTGTGCGGTCGTAAGTATCCGCACTTAATCGTAATTTTTGCTTCATAATTTTGTTTATAATGCCAAACTTGTATATAGTCTGGCCAGGGCCCATCCGGGAGTATCGTCTTCGGACGGCTCCTTGAGTGAGTCAGCAATGAACTCGCTCCCGACGGCCACGTCTCCTCGTCCTGCGGAAGATACATAGGTGTTGTCCCGAAGGCTCCCGACGATGGCGGAGGTGGCCCTGGAGGCGCCTCAAGGCGGTGTCCCAGGTGTCGGACTCGCGGGGTTCAAGGTTCCCGCGGATCGTGTCGATGAGAGCCACGGCAAGCCAGGCTCTCAGCCGAACACTGTTCCGGAGCCTTCAGTGGTTCCGGACTTAGGCGGGCAGCCCCTCGTTATGGAGGGAGGGCCGTCTGTGTCAAGGACTTCCGTTGCGCCCCACGCGCCGGATTGTCTGCTGGGAGCGCTTTGAGGCGCTTCCCTGGATGAAGAGCACCGTACTCTCATGAGTGCGGTGATTCAGAAGGTTTCGTCCGCCAAGAGCGGACTAACGGAAGCCTGCACGAGCCTCCTAACAGGCTTTGAGGTAAGCAATAAGAATGTGTAAAATCACCACCCGATAGGTAGTAGCCCCTGATACTCTGTTTGGTGTTCGTAAAGAAAAACCAAACGGAGGGTCAATTATAATCCACAGGAATCTAACAATAAGTTTTGAATGTAAATAAACAGGTTGTGCTGCTGGCCGCTGCTGCTCGCACGGCCGAAATCGTCGGCCTGACGCAGGATTTAGAGCGGGCACAGGGAGAGCTCGTCCTCGCTAGGAGGAACCTCGAAGAGAACAAAGGTAAATGATTTCCCTCTCTCATATAATAAATAGTAAATAAAGTTTGATTATGCTAACGACGAGACATCGTGGTGTGGTAACAGAGGCCGCCACCGAAGTGGCGTCTCTCAAGAAGGCGCTGTCCGAGGCTGAACACAAAGCGGCCTTGGAACTCAAGGAGCGCAAAAAGCAAGTGGCCCGAGTGGGCAAGGTACAAGAAGAGCTCTAGGAGCTCGGCAAGAAGCTCGAGTCTGCGGAACGAGAGCTTAAAGCAAAGGAGGCCGAGCTTGCGAAGGCCCTTACGAATACAAAAGACGCCAAGGCCGAAGCCGAGAGGGCTCAGCAAGAGATCCAGGAGGCCAAGAAAATAGCGGCGGGTAAGAAATTTTTTATGCAAAGCAAACATGTGGAGGAGGCGTTTCTTTTACTTACTCGAGTCTGGAGCTCTCCAGGGGCATTCGCAGACCTGCCACGCAGCGTATCTGACGCCGCAGAGTTCTACCGTGCCCAGGAGGGGAGCTCAATGGAGAAGTTGTTCTAGTCCCAGTATGCTGGGGCCGAACATGCAACGCCTCTGAGTCACCAACTGAAGATGTTGGTTGAACTCCACAAGGCAGCCGAAGTGGCTATGAAAGATCTCGTAGTCCGGATATGGCCTGGCGAGCTTCTGCCCACCAGCTACTTCGGCTTGATCAAGCGGATGGTGGATTCCTATCCACGACTGGAAGTCATCAAGTGATCCGTTTGCATTGAGGGTGCCTACCGGGCCCTTGCCCGCGCCAAGGTGCATTGGGGCAAGCTGGATGCGAAGAAGCTAGTGAAGGACGGGCCGCCGGAGGGCAAGCCGCATCGCGTCCCCGAGAAGTATTATGATGGCATTATGAAGGGTGCTTTCCTCGTGGCCGATGAATGTAGCAAAGACATAATTTTTGAATGAATTCACTTCTGTCATGATTTTAATATAAAGATGAAGTTACTTGCACTATGTAGCGCTTTTGTAATTTAAAATATTACCTTCTGTGCGGCTATTTATCAAATTCTGAAAGTAGGCCAGTAGTCGGCTTCTGCCCCCGTGTAACTAGTACTGGGGTGTTCATGGAAAACCCGGACACTCTTTATCCAAATGTTTGGTCCCTTAAGGAGGTGTCCAGCACAGCGAACCAGGCAATCAGACTATACAACTTTATAACCTTCACTTAGCCATAGAAGTCTATGATTTTAAATTTCGGCGAAGCCCCTAGAATCCGGAAGGCCGAATTGGGGCGCTATACATGCCTATATCGGACAAAGCCGAATTAACGCCTAAAGCGGAAAAATCTTTAAGGATTTTAAGACCTCTCGAACAGCGACCAGTCTCTCGCCACATCATGTCGGACAGTTTTGTACTTTCTCTACTGAGGTGCTCGTCCGGCAGAACCAGGGCACAATCGCAGTAGTTCTCCCTGCGGTACCTTAGCCAAATTAACGGAACGTAAGGCACCAAAGCAAGGGAGCCGGGCTATCCCAACCGTAACCCAAGACATGATTCGGAGCTGATGCATATAATGCTATAAGTTTGGGGTGCCGCACTGTTGAAAGTGTTTGGACTTGACTTGTCGTATTATGGGGTGACATAAAAAAAGCCCCTGGGAAACTACACGTACCAAAGTGTACGGATGCAAAAATAAATAGACATTTATAAAAAATGCGCAAATAAAAATAAGTAAGTTGACGCTATACATGGTCTCCCATTGATAAATAATATGTTTAAGCGTATGTTTACAATGTATGCATTAGGCGGAGACAAATAGGATTATTTGACATATCCTCTCTAGGGGCAGGCTACGTACAAATAGGTAAAGCGGAAACAACGATCATGAATAGATTCAACCTGGGTGTTTCTTGCTGTGCCCAAAGCCTGTTGCCTCCTGGGTTTATTCTCCTATGTAAGTCCGACAATCCGGCTATTCTGGAGAAGCTGCGCTAAAGCAATGTTCTTAAGGGTAAAAAGGAAAAGTTACGAAGCAATACCGTATTGTTGATTGAGCCCCTGATACGCCTCCGCCTGTGCCCATGGTATTTTTAGTGCGTAATTGTGTACGCGTGGCATGAATGCTGCTTTGCTGGGATTTGAGCGGAGGCCGGACTGCTAGTCCTGCTCTTGTCATGCCTGATGATCTTGTTGCGGGGTGTTCCGCCCTCGCTTGACGGAGCTTGAAAATGTGGTCGCCGGATTGGTGGTTTGCCGGAGGAGGCCGCATTGTACTTCTGCCGCAAGGGCCGCAGTATGTTCTTCTGTACGGAGAGAGCGGTCCATATTCCCGTTGACTGTTATGACCCCGCGCGGGCCTGGCATGTTGAGCTTGAGGTATGCATAGTGTGGTACCGCATTGAATCTAGTGAATGCAGTTCGTCCGAGCAGTGCGTGGTAACCACTGCGGAAAGGGATGATATCGAAGATTAGCTCTTTGCTTCGGAAGTTATCCGGAGATCCGAAGACCACTTCCAATGTTATAGAGCCCGTGCAGCGGGCCTCTACTCCAGGAATGACACCTTTAAAGGTAGTTTTGGTGGGCTTGATCCTTGAACGATCGATGCCCATCTTCCGCACTGTGTCCTGATAAAGCAGGTTCATGCTGTTGCCTCCGTCCATAAGGACTCTTGTGAGGTGAAATCTGTCTATAATTGGGTCTAAAACCAATGCGGCTGAACCGCCATGACGGATGCTAGTAGGATGATCCCTACGATCAAAGGTGATTGGACAAGCTGACCATGGGTTGAATTTGGGGACGACTGGCTCCATCGCGTATATGTCCCGTAGTGCTCGCTTCTGTTCCTGCTTGGGGATGTGGGTGGTGTAGATCATGTTGACCGTTTTCACCTGGGGGGGAAATTTCTTCTGCCCCCCTCCCCCCGTGTTCGGATGCTGGGGCTCATCGTCATCGTCGCTATGTAGCCCCTTGTCCTTGTTTTTGGTGTTTATTTTGCCGGCTTGTTTAAATACCCAGCAGTCTCTGTTGGTGTGGTTGGCTGGCTTGTCCGGGGTGCCATGAATTTGGCACGAGCGCTCTAGTATACAGTCCACACTGGACGGTCCTTGATTGTTACGCTTGAATGGCTTCTTCCGTTGACCTGATTTGGATCCGCTGAATCCGGCATTGACCGCCGTATCCTCGGTGTTGTCGCCATTGTTTTGTCGCTTGTGTCTGTTGTGCCTTGGCTTGCCATTATTGTCCCGGACATCTGAAGTTCCAGAATGTGGCGTAGTGCTACTGCGAGCCAACCAGCTGTCCTCACTCGCGCAAAAGCGGGTCATTCGTGTCGTAAGAGCTTCCATGGACTTGGGTTTCTCCTGGCCGAGGTGTCTGGCGAGCCACTCGTTACGGATATTATGCTTAAAAGCCGACAGGGCTTTGGTGTCCGGACAGTCGACTATTTGGTTCTTTTTAGTTAGGAACCGAGTCCAAAATTTCCTGGCTGATTCTCCAGGCTATTGAGTAATGTGGCTCAAGTCATCGGCATCCGGAGGTCGCACATATGTTCCCTGGAAGTTGTCAAGGAATGCGTCTTCCAGATTTTCCCAACTGCCAATGGAATTTGCGGGTAGGCTGTTTAGCCAGTGCCGGGCAGGTCCTTTGAGCTTAAGGGGAAGATATTTGATGGCATGTAGATCATCTCCGCGAGCCATGTGAATGTGGAGAAGGAAATCCTCGATCCATACTGCGGGGTCTGTGGTGCCATCGTATGCTTCGATGTTTATGGGTTTAAACCCTTCTGGGAATTCATGATCCATCACTTCATCAGTGAAGCATAGGGGGTGTGCGGCGCCTCTATGTCGGGATATGTCACGGCGCAGTCCGGCTGCGTCTGACTGGTTGTATTCGGCCCGGCTGGATTTGCTGTTAGTGTATCCGGTATGACGGTCATTGTCATGTGCTTAGGCGCGCCCCCGTGATTCGTAGATCGATCTTGGTTGTCCTGCGATGTTATCCAGTTTATCACGCAGGTCATGAGTATTGCCCTGGGTCGTAGTAAATTGGTGCGGGGGTACGGGCTGGTATTTCGGCTGATATGCCATTTTGTCCCGACCTCGAGGCGGTCGGTCAGCCGTGGGGCGCTCGAGTCCGTATTCCTCGGCTGCTAGGACTTTTGTCCATTTGTTTGTGAGCAAATCTTGATCAGCTTGAAGCTGGTGCTGCTTCTTTTTCAGGCTTCTCACAGTGGCAATAAGCCTGCGCTTGAAGCGCTCCTGCTCTGCGGGGTCTTCGGGTACGCCAAACTCGTCGTCGCCGAGGCTAATCTCGTCTTCGGAGAGGGGCATGTAGTTGTCCTCCTCCGGATACCCGTCCGTCGCCTGATATCTGGGCTGTCATGCCCGTATTCCTGTTCGGCCTGCTCGAAGGTGGGCAGTTCGGGGTTATATTCATCTCGGCACCGTCCGGATTATTGTCATCTCCGGTACCGGTATTGCCTTGGCGGGGCTTAGAGCGGCGCTGATGACGCCATGCTTTGCTTTCTTCTTGGAGGGGTTATCCTCCGTTGCCTCATCGCCGTTGGTTTCTTTCGGAGTGTCCAACATGTATATATCATATGAAGAGGTGGTTGTCCACCGCCCTATGAGCGGTGGCTCCTGTATGTCTCCTGCGTCGTCGTCCATACCGTCGATGTCTTTGAAGTCAAAGTCGAGCACCTCGGTTAAATCATCGATCGTTGCGACAAAGTGGGTGGTGGGTGGGCAGCAAATGCCTTCGTCGTCTGCTTCCCACCCCAGCCGGACATAGTTCGGCCCAGAGTCTCCTGACAAGGAGAGAGACCTCAATGAGTTCAGCATGTCGCCAAAGGGTGAGTGCTGAAAGATGTCCGCAGCGGTAAACTCCATTACCGAAGCCCAACCTGGCTCGAGAGTGAGCGGACATGGACCAACAGCCGGATATGAGTCCGGGGATCCGGGATTACAGGCCTCCACAGAAGTGGGACCCATGTTCGTGTCACGCCCAATATGCGACCCTATCCAAAAGGAACTCGAAGGTCCCACCAAGGATAGACCCGCATATTGAAACGCTTTTGCAAGGTGGATATCATTACATCAACATTACATAACAGATGGGGATACATACATAAGGCATACAATGCCGCACGAATACAACAATACAATACATAAGAGCATCATCCGACTACAGACGAATCACAAACAGAAGCTCAAACGACATCCACCCTGCTAGCCCAGGCTGCCGACCTAGAACCTATCCCCTGATCGAAGAAGAAGCAGAAGAAGAACTCCAAGACAAGCAAACATCGCTCTCGCGTCATGATCATCACATAACCTGTACCTGCAACTGTTGTTGTAGTAATCTGTGAGCCACGAGGACTCAGCAATCCCATTACCATGGGTATCAAGACTAGCAAAGTTTAATGGGAAAGGAAGGGGTAAAGTGATGAGGTTGCAGCAGCGACTAAGCATATATGGTGGCTAACATACGCAAATAAGAGCGAGAAGAGAGCAAGCGGAACGATCGTGAAACTAGCAATGATCAAGAAGTGATCCTAAACTCATACCTACGTCAAACATAACCCAAAGACCGTGTTCACTTCCTGGACTCTGCCGAGAAGAGACCATCACGGCTACACACGCGGTTGATGCGTTTTAATTCGGATCTGGTGTCAAGTTATCTACAACTGGACATTAACAAATTCCCATCTGCCTATAACCGTAGGCACGGCTTTCGAAAGATTATACCCTGCAGGGGTGTCCCAACTTAGCCCATGACAAGCTCTCGCGATGAACGAAGGAATAGACCTTCTCCCAGGAAGACCCGATCAGACTCGGAATCCCGGTTTACAAGACATTTCGACAATGGTAAAACAAGACCAGCAAGACCGCCCGATGCGCCGACAATCCCGATAGGAGCTGCACATATCTCGTTCTCAGGGCAACACCGGATGAACACTATGTACAACTAAAACCAGCCCTCGAGTTTCCCCGAGGTGACGCTGCAAGTGGCTCTGGTTCGGACCAACACTTAGACAAGCACTGGCCCGGGGGGGCTGTAATAAAGATGACCCTTGGGTTAATTACTCCCAAGGGAAATATAGGTGGTGGTGAGGCAAATGGTAAAACCAATGTTGGGCCTTGCTGGAGGAGTTTTATTCAAAGCGAGCTGTTGAGGGGGTCCCATAAATCACCCGACCGCGTAAGGAACGCAAAATCCAAAACATAACACCGGTATGACGGAAACTAGGGCGGCAAGAGTGGAACAAAACACCAGGCATAAGGCCGAGCCTTCCACCCTTTACCAAATATATAGATGCATTAATAATATAAGAGATATTGTGATATCCCAACCAAAATCGTGTCCACCATGGAGCAATCTTCAACTTCACCTGCAACTAGCAACGCTATAAGAGGGGTTGAGCAAAGCGATAACATAGCCAAACAACGGTTTGCTAGGAAGGGTGTCAAAGGTTAGAGGTTCATGGCAACATGGGATGCCTCGACAAACAGATGATAGGTGGCGCAGCAAAGCGATAGAACGAAGCAACTAGCATAGCAATGATAGTAGTGAGATCCAGGGTAGCGGTCATCTTGCCTGAAATCCCGCTAGGAAGAAGAACGAGTCCATGAAGAAGACACGCGGAAGTAGTCGAGGAAATCCTCACAATCGCAACATTACCGGAACTAAGAGGCAACACCAGAAATAAACAAACAACATGGTAAATGCACAAGCATAAACATGGCATGATGCACAAACAAGTATGATGCATGTCCGGTTTAATAAGGCATGGCATGGCAAAGTGCAAAAAACAATACTACAAGTTAAGTGGAGATCAATATGCAACGAGTTGCATATTGACGAAACACCACATCTGAGTTATTTAGTTCGCTCTCGTTTAGGTACACAACCATGTTAAATGTTGTTAAACATGGCAAGGGATGAAGCATATGAAAAACTACCTATCTAGACAAGTTTAAATGAGGCCGGAACAACAAACAACAAGTCCAGAAAATCCCCATATGCAAATTATGAATTTGGTACTGTTCTGCCCTAAACCATATTTTAGAGTTGTTAAACAGTAAAATAAAGTGTACCATGTTAAACTAGGCATTTTTCCACCCCATTTACATATAAAGTTTATTTAAAATGGAGCTACGGTTATTTAGTTATGAAATAAAGCATTTTAGCATGGCATATTATTAATCTACACAATTTTCTGAGCATTTTACATATATAAAGTTTTTACATATGATGCACTGTTAAAAAGTTATTATATGCATGATGAACAGGGGATTTTCTGCAAAACTGTAAACTCCTGGATAAATGCGAAAATCGCAGCAGCAGGAAAAAACACCACGGGCCGCATCTGCTGGCCCAACAGTGCACAGGGGGGCGCTGGATCTGATGCTCACCATGGGCTTCGGCCCAGCTGGTGGAGAGGCCTGGTAGGACGGCGGATCTGGCAAAGAGGGGCTGGGCCTTGGCGCGGCCGACATGGAGGCTGGCTGCGGGCCACATAGGGACATCGAGGCGAGGCAGGGCGCAGTCAACGCGCTCGGGGCACTGACCCCATCGATGCAGGCGCACGGCTGGAGACGAACAGGGCCGCCTAGAGGGGAAGCAGGGCTTGAAGCAGACGGGTTCGAGCGCCCTGGGATGATGCAGAGGAGCAGCATCGGCGGGACTCCGGCGGAGATGAACCAGGCGAGGCCGAGAGCGGAGGAAGCGGGGCGGCATAGGGTCCTTGACAGCGGCGAGGCAAACGGCGACGAGGACGGAGCTGCAGCAGGCTCCGGCGACGAGGATCCGGTCGGGAAGGGTCGTGGCTGGAGGAGTCCAGCCGGACCTGGAGGAAGCCGTCGGCGAGCTTGGCTCCTGCGGACCTGGCTGTTCGGGGACTTGGCGAGGCGGAGGGAGGCAGACACGGCAGTGACGGCGACTGCTAGATGGCGACGCGAGGACTTGACGGGGGAAGCCGGTCGGACGAGGAGGCCGGGGACGGCTCGATTTGGACGGAGATGGGACCGGAGGCGCGCGGAACGGCGGCTGGGCAGGGGCGGCCATGGCGTTGGAGTCGGCCTCCTGTGAAGGTGAGCGAGAGAGAGATTAGATCAGAGGAGGGGAGGAGGCGAGCATGGATCGAGAGGAGCTGAGGACGAGCATTCCTGCTCGGGACGATGAGGAGGTTCGAGGCCCGCGCGAGGTTTGGCTTCAGGAGGCGCTCGGGCACGGTAGCTTCTTCTCCGATGGGGATGGACGGGAGAGGTGGCTCGGGAGGAGGGGATCGAGGGGAGCTCTAGTTGGCCGAGCATGCAGATCGAGGAGGAGAGGAGTGGCGGCTGCTGGATGGGGATGGAATGGTGGATGGGATAGGGGAAATCCCGAAGGGGAAGAGGGGTGGTTGACTGGCGGCGGCGGCGATTGGACAGGCAAGGATCCCTAGAAGATAGGGTTTGGTCTAGAAATGCACCGGTTATATATAGTAAGTGGGATTAGGGGGGTTCTAGGAGCGTTTCGGAGCCTTCGATCGCGATCCGACGATCAGGAACGGAGGGGGGGTTTAGGTGGGCTGCAGGTGGGCTGAGAAGAGGGGTTGGGCTGAGAGAAGAGGAGAGAAAGAGAGGCCCGGCGGTAGTTTCGGAGACCGAAACGTCCGACGAAGGTACCGGCAATGGTACCGCTATGTTTTACGGTTGGACTAACAAACGAGCTCCGAATGCGACGAAACTTGGCAGGCGGCCTGTCTACACTATAATAAGACCGCACGACAAGTTGCAACCCATTCCGAGAACATTTTTATGCCACTTATAAAATAATATTTCGGAGGTGCCACGGGCGCGTGCGAGTGTGGTCGGGCTCAGAACGGACAACGGAGAGAAATGGCGGAACCCAAACGGATGCAAGTTTTATGAAAACAATGCCGATGCAATGCGCATGATGCTATGAGACAAGATGCATAACAAGAACCAAATGCAAAACAACAGACAAAAACCCAACCACGGAGGAAATAATAAATCACATCTCCGAAAAAGGCAAGAGTCGGAGTTACGAATATGGAAAGTTGTATCCGGGGCGTTACAACACTCCACCACTACGAGAGGATCTCGTCCCGAGATCTAGGATGGCACCGGAGGGAAAAGGAAGAGGAAGATAAGCGGTAAAACTAAGTTGCTTCTTCGACTAACGAGTGAAACCATGAACCTTGAGAGGTTGAGCAATTAAGAAGAAAGAGTACAACAGAGATGAATGAGATTGCAAACAATCCGTTAGAAAAGAGGAACAAGGAACATTACGAGAACTTGAAGGTTGCAAAGACATGAACCAATAGTTTAATGGACAAGATAGAATTTGGAACCACTCCAGTTAAAACAAGATGAGAGAGGAAGAATTCGGGCAGTACTCCAGTTGAACATGGAAGGACTAGAACATGAACTTGAGAAGATGGGAAGATACTTGATGAAATCAACAACACACTGCCTCCGGAACTATTGATAGAATAGCATAATGGGTAAGAAGGATTTCAGACAGCACTCCGGTTGAAAAGAGAAGCAAAACTTGATAAGATGAGAGAACTTGAAGAGATGACACAACACTCCGGTTAAATGGATAAGCATGAAAAGAACACGGTCCTCACAATTCGAGATGATGAGTGAAGAGAGCAACATCACCATGCCTCCAGAAGAAAGAATAGAAGATACATCATTGAAATAGAAGAATGGAGAAGAAAATGCCAACTTCTGCCACAAATGAACTTGGAAAGCATCCTTGCAAAGAAGGATTTAACGGAGTTGTTGGAAAATCAACAACAAAAAACACAAGTTTGTAGTGGGCTTATGGAAAACTTCTCAAAATTGAGGCGAAATTCTGCCACTAACGAAAAACAATTCCACTCCGAGAGGATAGGAGAAAACTCGGATCATTGATAAGCACCACAATAGCAACATTCCTTAGGGAAGGCTTTAGGTGAAATATATACCAAGATAACTCCAAAGAAGAGATTGATGGATTTTAAAATACCTCATTCTTGAGAACATGTGAATCAAGAAACACGAACTCAAAATTATCAAGAATGACATAACACCACCTCAAATGATAAGGTAGAAAGAATTGCACTTTGGAATGCAAGATGAAGAATACTTGAAATCCTCAAAATAAAACATGTGTTGAGCACCATGTTTATTTTTTTGAGTATCGCCTGGCGGATCTTAGCTTCGAGAGAAATTTTGAGGAACAAATGAAGAATGAAAGGAATCCTTGATGAACCATCATGTAGAGCCTCCATGAAGAACTCCGATAATGAAAGGATGGTAGAAATAAAGAGAAGTTGAAAACACAAGGTGAAGCCTTGCAATGATTTAGATGGAGCTTCGCGACGATATACCCGAGAAAACATGGAACTCCGTAAAATAAAAGATGAAGCATCTCGAACCGAGAAAAATGACATGATGAACAACTCTAGAAAGAAGAAACTAGATCACTTGGATGAAACAATGATAAGAATTACGTTATGCGTATCCTTCACCAATTTAAATTGATGACAAGCAGCGGATTTGGCATACTACTTATTCTCGTAAAAAGGATTAAGATAGATATGGCGCAAACTTGGGAAGGTCTTCAATGAACCACCGGTGGGATTGGAAAGAACGAATGAATTGGTATGATAACAAGAGAAAAGGAATCTTGAGCGAACCACCGTACGAATTGAAAATGAACGTAGCAAAGGCACAATTCACCGGGAAGAGTTGGGAAACGAATGAAGATACTTGAGGAGATTTAGATATATGAGAACAAAGAGATCATGAACTAATTAGAGGATATTTGAACGATTCGCCGGAAGAATTCGAGAACGAGAGCTGAACGCTGAGAATTAATAATTCTGAGATGATTGGCTTCGGAGAATGAAACTGAAAAGAATCCTGAATTACTCCGGATGGTGAAACGAATTCTCACAATCGAAAACAATTATGAGAGGATGGCATCAAGCTAGAACCATGAATCTCTGGAAGAACGGTTAAAGATTTAAGAGGAACTCTTCTTCGGTCTTCAAAATTCGAGAATGACGATGAGAAACACCACCATGAATTGTTGAGATACTCCGGGAGAAAATTAGAAAGGTTGAACCAACGATGAAAATATTTTGAAAGCGATCTTGAAGAAAGAATATGACTGATGAAAATTCATTCTTACGTCAAACTTGGAAATGAATTTGAGAATGGCTTCGAGAAAATTAGAAGAGTCAGGTAAGATCCTGGGAAAAGACCTGTGGGTTAGGGCCCACTCAAAAGATACACCGTTTAACAATTGATTGAAAGGGGGGATTGCACCGGTTTAATTAAATGACTTGAATGAGATAACAACCTCGAAATATCTTGAACGGATTGAGAATGGAAACACAAGTCTTCCGAGATATCTTGAGCACTCCAGAACAAATGAATAGCAAGAGGTGAGTGATTGAGAGGTGCACCGGCATGAGAAAGCATTTTACACGAGGAAAGGAATATGATCAACACTGAAAGCTTGAATTGGATCCACCGGAGAAGAAAAATAGAACGAAGAATGATAAACTTGAAGCTTCCTTTAGTGTCTTCCTGAGAATCACCGGATAAGAGCATTGACGGAAAAGAATGGAGAGACTTCCCATCAATAAAAGGATACTTGATTAAGAAATCTGAGTCCTTGAAGAAAAGGGTGGGAGGGTGGGAAAGCAAAGGCAACTTGGGATGGATGAAACAAACATCGTTGAGAAAACTTAGAATTGATCTTGCGGATGTTGAAAATGATCGGATCCACTTGAAGAGAAGCACACCGGTTGGAAAAGAGTTGACATGACAACCTCAGTGATCAAGAAGGATTAGTACTCCCATAGAAATATGAGAACACCAATTAGGAAGGGTATGGATTCAACACTTGACTTTGAAGCAACTCGAATACCACAAATAAAACAAAACAAAGGATTGGCTTGCAGAAATAAGCCGAAACAAATACATATGATAGAGATTTCGTTCGAAGTTTTCGTGGTGGGGCCCACACAGGCTCGAGTGTACAGCACCATCATGTACAAGGCAGTGCACATGACATATGAAGTGTCCCCGAACCAGCATAGCCAAGGGTTCTTTAAGACACAACGAGACCACTGTAAAAACGACCGTGGAAAGGCGGACCACTAGACGTCGAACCCCAATCTCATATCATGCATCTGTCGAAAAGATATTCTAGGAACTACTTGAATTCCCACCTATAAAACTCCCGAAATTTTCTGGTAATGCAATCTGGTGTTGGGGATACAGGGGAACAATATATCTCACCCAAACTAACAATACCTACATCCAGCTGTATCCATCCGTCAACACATAACCAAGAAACCTTCGGAAATCGTGTACCTCAACGTTCGAAAAGCATCCGTTATACGAGTTATGGCAATACTCCCGAGCTCGCCCCAGTACTGGGTTATCGGGGTTATCTCACCAACAACTGCATAAAAGAGGTATTCCAGAACTGCAACGATAAAATTGTGACGACAACACCTCAGAGCTCGACTCCCCGGGTCAAAGCCACATAAATAGACAGGAGGCACCAAGAATAATGTTCTCGTCACAAAACCATCGGAATGATTCCAAGATACCCGCGTGATCCTAAATTTTTTTTAGTGAAATTTGAGGAGAGGAAAGTCAAAACATCTACGTCAGGAGACCTCACCAGAGCGACGAAGGGGCTGAGGAGTAAAAAGAATCCTACTCTCCGATATATATAATCCTAAGACTCAAAAATAGTTTTCTTCTAGACTCAACAACGGCCAACCATCAAGGGGGCTCCTATGGTCGGTCGAGGCTCTGATTACCAACTTGTCACGCCCAATATGCGACCCAATCCAAAAGGAACTCGAAGGTCCCACCAAGGATAGACCCGCATATTGAAACGCTTTTGCAAGGTGGATATCATTACATCAACATTACATAATAGATGGGGATACATACATCAGGCATACAATGCCGCACGAATACAACAATACAATACATAAGAGCATCATCCGACTACGGATGAATCACAAACAGAAGCTCAAACGACATCCACCCTGCTAGCCCAGGCTGCCGACCTGGAACCTATCCCCTGATCGAAGAAGAAGCAGAAGAAGAACTCCAAGACAAGCAAACATCGCTCTTGCGTCATGATCATCACATAACCTGTACCTGCAACTGTTGTTGTAGTAATCGGTGAGCCACGAGGACTCAGCAATCCCATTACCATGGGTATCAAGACTAGCAAAGCTTAATGGGAAAGGAAGGGGTAAAGTGGTGAGGTTGCAGCAGCGACTAAGCATATATGGTGGCTAACATACGCAAATAAGAGCGAGAAGAGAGCAAGCGGAACGGTCGTGAAACTAGCAATGATCAAGAAGTGATCCTGAACTCCTACTTACGTCAAACATAACCCAAAGACCGTGTTCACTTCCTGGACTCCGCCGAGAAGAGACCATCACGGCTACACATGCGGTTGATGCGTTTTAATTCGGATCTGGTGTCAAGTTATCTACAACCGGACATTAACAAATTTCCATCTGCCTATAACCGCAGGCACGACTTTTGAAACATTATACCCTGCAGGGGTGTCCCAACTTAGCCCATGACAAGCTCTCGCGATCAACGAAGGAATAGACCTTCTCACAGGAAGACCCGATTAGACTCGGAATCCCGGTTTACAAGACATTTCGACAATGGTAAAACAAGACCAGCAAGACCACCCGATGCGCCGACAATCCCGATAGGAGCTGCACATATCTCGTTCTCAGGGCAACACCGGATGAACACTACGTACAACTAAAACCAGCCCTCGAGTTTCCCCGAGGTGGCGCTGCAAGTGGCTTTGGTTCGGACCAACACTTAGACAAGCACTGGCCCGGGGGGGCTGTAATAAAGATGACCCTTGGGTTAATTACTCCCAAGGGAAATATAGGTGGTGGTGAGGCAAATGGTAAAACCAATGTTGGGCCTTGCTGGAGGAGTTTTATTCAAAGCGAGCTGTTGAGGGGGTCCCATAAATCACCCGACCGCGTAAGGAACGCAAAATCCAAAACATAACACCGGTATGACGGAAACTAGGGCGGCAAGAGTGGAACAAAACACCAGGCATAAGGCCGAGCCTTCCACCCTTTACCAAATATATAGATGCATTAATAATATAAGAGATATTGTGATATCCCAACCAAAATCGTGTCCACCATGGAGCAATCTTCAACTTCACCTGCAACTAGCAACGCTATAAGAGGGGTTGAGCAAAGCGATAACATAGCCAAACAACGGTTTGCTAGGAAGGGTGTCAAAGGTTAGAGGTTCATGGCAACATGGGATGCCTCGACAAACAGATGATAGGTGGCGCAGCAAAGCGATAGAACGAAGCAACTAGCATAGCAATGATAGTAGTGAGATCCAGGGTAGCGGTCATCTTGCCTGAAATCCCGCTAGGAAGAAGAACGAGTCCATGAAGAAGACACGCGGAAGTAGTCGAGGAAATCCTCACAATCGCAACATTACCGGAACTAAGAGGCAACACCAGAAATAAACAAACAACATGGTAAATGCACAAGCATAAACATGGCATGATGCACAAACAAGTATGATGCATGTCCGGTTTAATAAGGCATGGCATGGCAAAGTGCAACAAACAATACTACAAGTTAAGTGGAGATCAATATGCAACAAGTTGCATATTGACGAAACACCACATCTGAGTTATTTAGTTCGCTCTCGTTTAGGTACACAACCATGTTAAATGTTGTTAAACATGTCAAGGGTGAAGCATATGAAAAACTACCTATCTAGACAAGTTTAAATGAGGCCGGAACAACAAACAACAAGTCCGGAAAATCCCCATATGCAAATTATGAATTTGGTACTGTTCTGCCTTAAACCATATTTTAGAGTTGTTAAACAGTAAAATAAAGTGGACCATGTTAAACTAGGCATTTTTCCACCCCATTTACATATAAAGTTTATTTAAAATGGAGCTACGGTTATTTAGTTATGAAATAAAGCATTTTAGCATGGCATATTATTAATCTACACAATTTTCTGAGCATTTTACATATATAAAGTTTTTACATATGATGCACTGTTAAAAAGTTATTATATGCATGATGAACAGGGGGTTTCTGCAAAACTGTAAACTCCTGGATAAATGCGAAAATCGCAGCAGCAGGAAAAAAACACCACGGGCCGCATCTGCTGGCCCAACAGTGCACAGGGGGGCGCTGGATCTGATGCTCACCATGGGCTTCGGCCCAGCTGGTGGAGAGGCCTGGCAGGCCGGCGGATCTGGCGAAGAGGGGCTGGGCCTTGGCGCGGCCGACATGGAGGCTGGCTGCGGGCCACACAGGGACATCGAGGCGAGGCAGGGCGCAGTCAACGCGCTCGGGGCGCTGACCCCATCGATGCAGGCGCACGGCTGGAGACGAACAGGGCCGCCTAGAGGGGAAGCAGGGCTCGAAGCAAACGGGTTCGAGCGCCCTGGGACGATGCAGAGGAGCAGCGTCGGCGGGACTCCGGCGGAGATGAACAAGGCGAGGCCGAGAGCGGAGGAAGCGGGGCGGCACAGGGTCCTGGACAGCGGCGAGGCAAACGGCGGCGGGGACAGAGCTGCAGCAGGCTCCGGCGACGAGGATCCGGTCGGGAAGGGTCGTGGCTGGAGGAGTCCGGCCGGACCTGGAGGAAGCCATCTGCGAGCTTGGCTCCTGCGGACCTGGCTGTTCGGGGACTTGGCGAGGCAGAGGGAGGCAGACACGGCAGCGGCGGCGACTGCTGGATGGCGACGCGAGGACTTGTCGGGGGAAGCCGGTCGGACGAGGAGGCCGGGGACGGCTCGATTTGGACGGAGATGGGGCCGGAGGCGCGCGGAACGGCGGCTGGGCAGGGGCGGCCATGGCATTGGAGTCGGCCTCCTGTGAAGGTGAGCGAGAGAGAGATTAGATCAGAGGAGGGGAGGAGGCGAGCATGGATTGGGAGGAGCTGAGGACGAGCGTTCCTGCTCGGGACGATGAGGAGGTTCGAGGCCCGCGCGAGGTTTGGCTCCAGGAGGCGCTCGGGCACGGGAGCTTCTTCTCCAATGGGGATGGATGGGAGAGGTGGCTCGGGAGGAGGGGATCGAGGGGAGCTCTAGTTGGCCGGGCATGCAGATCAAGGAGGAGAGGAGTGGCGGCTGCTGGATGGGGATGGAATGGTGGATGGGACAGGGGAGATCCCGAAGGGGAAGAGGGGTGGTTGACTGGCGGCGGCGGCGATTGGACAGGCGAGGATCCCTAGAAGATAGGGTTTGGTCTAGAAATGCACCGGTTATATATAGTAAGTGGGATTTGGGGGGTTCTAGGAGCGTTTCGGAGCCTTCGATCGCGATCCGACAATCAGGAACGGAGGGGGGGTTAGGTGGACTGCAGGTGGGATGAGAAGAGGGGTTGGGCTGAGAGAAGAGGAGAGAAAGAGAGGCCCGGCGGTAGTTTCGGAGACCGAAACGTCCGACGTAGGTACCGGCAACGGTACCACTATGTTTTACGGTTGGACTAACAAACGAGCTCTGAATGCGACGAAACTTGGCAGGCGGCCTGTCTACACTATAATAAGACCGCACGACAAGTTGCAACCCATTCCGAGAACATTTTTATGCCACTTATAAAATAATATTTCGGAGGTGCCGCGGGCGCGTGCGAGTGTGGTCGGGCTCAGAACGGACAACGGAGAGAAACGGCGGAACCCGAATGGATGCAAGTTTTATGAAAACGATGCCGATGCAATGCGCATGATGCTATGAGACGAGATGCATAACAAGAACAAAATGCAAAACAACAGACAAAAACCCAACCACGGAGGAAATAATAAATCACATCTCCGGAAAAGGCAAGAGTCGGAGTTACGAATATGGAAAGTTGTATCCGGGGCGTTACAGTTCGGCTCTACCGCCGATAAGTGTGCGGCCTGCGGAGCAAGGTCCGGCCCTCCGTCCATAGGCAACGCCACCTGCCCTAGATTTATATCCAAGGTCGCTTCGGGGATGATGTCACAGGCACTGTTCGATAGCAGGTCTAGGCCGTGCTCATCGCGGCTGTCCGGCGCTCCTGTCGCAGGCTCGAATCCATCAAAGATCAAGTCTCCACGGATATCCGCCGTGTAGTTCAAGTTTCTGAACCTGATCTGGTGGCCAGGGGCGAAGCTGTCTATCTGCTCCAACTGGCCAAGTGAATTGGCCCGCAGTGCAAAGCCGCCGAACACAAAGATCTGTTCGGGGAGAAAAGTCTCACCCTGGACCGTGTTGTTGACGATTGAAGATGCCATCAAGCCTCGAAGCGACGACACAGAGGAACTCTCAATGAAAGGACCAATGTCGGTGTCAAAACCGGCGGATCTCGGGTAGGGGGTCCCGATCTGTGCGTCTTAGGGTGATGGTAACACGAAGCAAGGGACACACTGTTTACCCAGGTTTGGGCCCTCTCGATGGAGGTAAAACCCTACTTCCTGCTTGATTAATATTGAAGATATGTGGAATGCAAGAGTAGATCTACCACGAGATCGTAGAGGCTAAACCCTAAGAGCTAGCCTATGATGGTATGATTGTAATTGTGATCGGCCTTCTAAGGACCATGCTCTCCGGTTTATATAGACACCGGAGAGCTAGGGTTTACATGGAGTCGGTTACAAGGAAGGAAATATAATATTCGGATCGCCAAGCTTGTCTTCCACGCAAAGGAGAGTCCCATCCGGACACGCGTCGAAGTCTTGAGTCTTGTATCCTGACGCTTCTATAGTCCGGACGATGAATACAGTCCGGCTGTCCGGATACCCCCTTATCCAGGACTCCCTCAGCGGGCCCTGACCGAGGTGGACTAGCAACATGACAAGCTAGCCGACGACAAGGGCCAGCTCCAGGCCAAGGTGGAGCGCCTGAAGGGACGGATGACCGCCGCGGAGCAGACCCGTCAGGAGGAGACCTGCTGCCATGAAGCATCCGAGAAGGCGGCTGAGGACAAGGACACCGAGTTGAAAGTGGCCCTTGCCAAGGTGGACGACTTGGAGAAGGCGCTCTAGGAGCGTGACTGCACCATTGATCGGGAGCGGCGTGGTATGTTGCTTGAAGCGCAGCACCTGGAAGAATCCTTCTCCAGTAAGTGTTTTTCTTGAGTTCTGCCGGGTTGGGATCCCGGCTTCTTGTCCTTGGTGCCTTTTTTATGACTTGATTCATTTTCCGGCAGGGGCCTTCCCGGAGACGCATCAGCTGGCGGAGGAAGGCGTCCGCTTCCAGCGCGACCCGCTAGCGTTTGTTGGCTCCGGGACCAACCCACAGGTGGCCTGGACCTTCCCGGAGATCATGACCGCCGCCAAGGCTCGTCTACGGATCTTGGGCGATCATATGGGGCGGCTCTCCCAGGCCGGCACAACGATGATGGCGGACCTGTGGCCGAGCTCCGTTGTGCCGAGTAGCTTCACGCGGCTGGGGTGCTGGTTGGAGATGGGGCCAAACCGGCTTCATGAGTGGCTCGTTTCAGCCGCCTGTGCCGGCGCCGAGATGACGCTCAGGTTTGTGGTGTCCTAGCACCCGACCTGCAACTGGACTCATTGATGGGCTAGTGGGCCGGCTGAGAGGAGCTGCTGCAGGCGCAGGCCGGGCGAATTGCTGCCCGGGCCAGCTACATCGCCAATTCGCCTTCCATGACGAGTTCCACCCGGAGTGGGCGGAAGATGGCAGAGTCGTGCCTAGCGACGACTATGGCCTGCTTCTGCACGACCCAAAGGGCAGCTCCGAGGAAACGGACATCTACTGCGACGGGGGTGCCAAGGAGGAAGACACCGGTACTTCGGCGGACCCGGAGGCCGCTGTTGGTGTAAAAACCGGCGGATCTCGGGTAGGGGGTCCTGATCTGTGCGTCTTAGGCTGATGGTAACAGGAAGCAAGGGAAACAATGTTTACCCAGGTTCGGGCCCTCTCGATGGAGGTAAAACCCTACTTCCTGCTTGATTAATATTGAAGATATGAGTAGTACAAGAGTAGATCTACCACGAGATCGTAGAGGCTAAACCCTAAGAGCTAGCCTATGATGGTATGATTGTAACTGTGATCGGCCTTCTAAGGACCATGCTCTCCGGTTTATATAGACACCGAAGAGCTAGGGTTTACATGGAGTCGGTTACAAGGAAGGAAACATAATATCCGGATCGCCAAGCTTGTCGTCCACGCAAAGGAGAGTCCCATCCGGATACGAGCCGAAGTCTTGAGTCTTGTATATTGACGCTTCTATAGTCCGGACGATGAATATAGTTTGGCTGTCCGGATACCCCCTTATCCAGGACTCCCTCAGTAGCCCCTGAACCTGGCTTCAATGACGATGAGTCCGGCGCGCAGTCATGTCTTTGGCATTGCAAGGCGGGTTCCTCCTTCCGAATACTCCAATGTTCCCATCATGACGAACAATGTCCGACATCTTCATTAATGTTGTACTCTTCGGCTTCAGTGCTTCAATAATGACCATTTCCACGTGTCGAGCGAATGCGAGGAGTCGAGGCATTTTTGCATTTGCCACCCTTGGTCCTTCGGGCTAGCCGTCTATTTGAGGAGACGGGGGATCCTAAGATCCAAACCCCACTCTCCCTCCTCGAGCTAGCATCCAACAGAGCGCCCAGAAAAAACCATTCCAACATGGCCGGTCGTCGCAGCTCTTCTGCTCGCTCCCCTTGCCACAAGCCGGGGGACTGGGGAGAGTGTTCAGTCCTCATAGCCGTTTGATAAAGTTACAATCCCAAGGGCTCCTCCCGCCGGCGTTCATGGTCCCCGTTCGAGCCGGAGTGGCCACCTATAACGGCGGAGAATAGGCGGAGAGATCCCCCAATCCATCTCCAGAGGAGCGAATATGCTTAATACAGCATCTGTTAAGGGGTGTCGGGTTTCCTATTCACCCGTTCCTTCGTGGGCTTCTGGAGTTCTACGGCCTCTAGTTGCACAACTTTACCCCGACCTCCATGCTACATATAGCAGGGTATGCCGCCCTTTGTGAGTTATTTCTAGGCTGCGAGGCTCATTTTGGATTATGGAAGAAGCTGGTCTGCCTTGTCCCCTGCAACCATGGAGAATCCCTATGTCAAGTGGGCGGGGCCGAAGTATGGCGTATCGCTGAGACCGGATACCTATCCGGTACTCCCAAGAAGGCACCAGATAACTGGGCTTCAGAGTGGTTTTATATTGACGACGCTCCCCTTCCGGATCCAGTCCGGATAGGACTCCCCAAGTTCAGTAACACCCCGTCGAGGGCACGTCTAAGCTGGCGCCCCCGAGGCCCCCAAGAAGAGGATTCCAGGGAAATACATTTCCTGATGAGCAGGATAAAGTTACTGGCCAAATCCGGACTGATGATAGTCAAGGTGATGGCAATATGCATAATGTGGGGAGTGCAACCGCTTCAATATCGGAGCAATCCCATGTGGCACTACAACGGGACAGATGATGCCACCCACTGTGGCCGTAAGGGTCCGGACTCCCCCACCGCTCTGGCAAGGATACTGTCCGACCTATACAGAGGAGAAGAGGAAGACTTCCTCCATATCAAACCACGGGACGGATTCTCCATGTATAATCCCCCAAACTGGGTAAGTCGTCATTTATTTCCTTGCTTCACTTATTGTGGCCTTCTTTGCTAAAGTTACCCACATCGATATTTCTGAGCAGGAACCGAGGAGGGACGTGGAAGGAACCTCTAGCCATTCCCCGCAGCCAGAGGACCCCGAAAGGCCCTGGATCTGGGACTCGAAGAAGACCTAGATGCGGCCATGGATCTTGTCAATGGGATATTTTATCGGGCGGGCCGTGACGGTGCCCCGGTGGCTATCACCGCTAATTATCCCGGACTGTTACCTTCGTCGCGTGTAAGCCAAGCCGATAGCTCGACCCTCCAAAGAGGATTCTTGCCTGATGTCACACCTTATCCCTGATATGTCGTGCTTTTACAGAAGCGACGTTCGGAGCGCAGGGCTGAGCCCCTAGGGACCCGTTAGCCACAGGCGTCCGGATTGGGTAGGCTCAAGAGGAAGGCGATTAGAACCGACATGCCTCTATAGAGGTAAGAAAACAACCTGTCATGTAGTTTGTTGTCATTTGAAGTATAACAGTGCCCTTTTTATATCTTGGCAGGAAGAGGAGTATCCGGGCTGTATCCGGAGATCCTGCCAACCACGCCTCCACCAGTCGGGCTCCAGGACCAACTTCGAGAGAGGAGGCGAACGTAGGGCCGACGTCGCATAGTCCTCCGACAGAGGACGCAGACATGCTCTCTGCCACAAATTCGGAAGTAGAGAGCGCCATGCACCATCGGCGTCGACGGGCCGTGCTTCGCAACAACATCTTTTCTGAAGAGGCATTTAATGCCTTCAATTCGGGAGACGCATACATCTGAGCTACTCAAAGCGGACTCGCCCGGGCGACAGTCCATTATACCAAAGATATACGGGTAAGAAAGTTTGATGAGCATGTATAGTAGTAGCCCCTGAGACTTGAAACGGTTGAAACAACAGTTTTAAGTATCAATTTATGTGCAGGTTCTTGTAGATAAGAATGAGCAATTGTCTCGGGAGCTAGAGGGGTGCAAGACCCAACTAAGGGCCATGGTTGCCAAGCTAGAGGAATCCCAGAAGGCCTCATATGGTAACATTTATCGTAATTATATGAAAATGCACCAGTTGGCAACTGGCTGGTTTGACAAATTTAACAGAAAGTTCTGTAGGCAACCCCGGAGTAAATCCGGAGGGCGTGAGGGATGACGAGTTGCATCTCCAAAGGAAACTAAAGGCCGGCGGGCGCATTCTTACGCAAGTGAAGCAGGAGAAGAATGCCCTCCAAGATGCCAATGTTCGGTTGGACGTGGAGTTGAAAGACGTCCGTGCGCAGCTGGCAGACTCCGTGAAGGAGAACAAAAGGCTTCGTCGCGGCATTTATGGTAAGTGCCTAGATGAACTGTAGCATAGTTCGGCGAGGAAATATATTGAAAAAGTTGTGCTTGTAGGAATGCTGACGGGTTGCCCAGAGGAGGAGATGCCCGCATCTGCAGGTGATTTACAGCAGGACCTGTCACAACTGCACGAGCGAGCTCGGCAGGTGATGCAGGGCATTGCGCAGTCTCTATGGCCATCAAACTCCCTGCCAAATGGCATGGGGGGGCTTGTGGACATGCTTCAAGGAGCACGGCGGCGCTTCCGTTTGTGGAAGATATCAGCCTGCCGGCAGGGTGCAAGAGAAGCATGGGCTATGGTGAAGACGCGCTACACCAAGCTGGACCAGAACCGTATGGCCGAGGTTGGACCGGCCGGGCCAGATGGGCAAGAAATTCCCGTGAGTCTGGTATATGACCAGGTGGCGTTAGCCGCAAAGTATTCTCAACATGATTGTAAGCTAGATAGCCTATTGGATGGTATAGAGGATGAATATAATCAGTCCAAATGACTGTGTAATTCGATGGACATAAGTAGCCCCTAGCCGGATTAAAATCATTTGTCATGGCGGACCTTTTCGCTTCAGCCCCCGGATCTTAAAGTCTGGGGTGTGTCCGATTACCCGCTCGGTTATACAAAACTGGAGTATGCATGGAGACCAGGTGTAGGGGTCATAAGTGCTTGAACAGACAAGTACCCAACTAGTTATGTTATATTACATGGATAGTAAGAAACATCTTCCAGGAAGAATAGTTCCGTTAAGGGTTCTTTCCCTGGGTAAGCATGTGTCAAGGCACATGTCCGGACTGCGAACCAAAGCGCAGGAGACAAAACTTCTGGGGATTAATGTTATAATAAATGAAGACATCTTTTGTTCACCGAACGAATATTCTCTTAAGGAAACTAGCTTTCGGCTTCACCCAGTCTGAGGTACACATCCGACTCAACCGGCAGTAACAATCACAGAGGTGCTCCCCTTATGCCCTAGCCGAATTAACGGGAACGTAGGGCATAAACAGAGGAGCCAGGCAACCCAGCTTGGCCACGTCTTAAGTCATATCGATGCATATAATGGTGAAGAAAAGGCACACATGGAAAAAGAAACGCATGTGTGACGGGCAAAAAAGCCCTGAAAGTAATTTATATCTAGCTTCCGTATAGGAAGCCCCCAGGTAAAGCTTACACACATAGTGCGGCTGGAGTAATCCGGGAGTCCGTACTGTATTAAATACTGTGTGTGAAAAGAAGAAGATCGAGAAAGGAAGTGGGAGGGAGCATAATTGAAAAAGGAGGGCTAAGGACATGAACACTGAGTTCGGCGGTAGGCGTAGAATCTCCGGAGTCTGGCTGCGTTCCATGGGTTCGGCCCAAGTCTGTTATCAGACGCATTACATAAGCGGTGCGCTCCTCCGGTGAGAACTTTGTCGATGATGAAGGGGCCTTCCCACTTGGGTTTGAGCTTGTCCTTCTTCTTCTCTGGTAAGCATAGAACGAGTTCGCCAATATTATAGGTTTTGGCCCGCACTTCTCTGGTTTGGTATCGTCGAGCCTGTTGCTGATAGAAAGCGGAACGGTCCTTAGCGACATCGCGCTCGTCCTCCAGGGCATCCAAATTATCCTGCCGATCTAACTCGGCTGCCTTCTCTTCGTACATGCGTACGCGTGGCGAATCATGTATTATGTCGCAAGGTAGTACCGCTTTCGCGCCGTACACCATAAAAAATGGTGTATATCGGGTGGTGCGATTCGGCATGGTCTGCAGCCCCCAGAGTACGGAGTCGAGCTCCTCGACCCACTGAGTATTCGACTCTGTGAAGGATCGCACTAGTCTGGGTTTGATGTCGCTCATGATAAGACCGTTTGCCCGTTCGACCTGGCCATTTGTTTGAGGATGGTAGACGGAAGCATAGTCGATCTTAATGCCCATTTTGCCGCACCAAGATTTCACCTCATCGGCCGTGAAATTTGAGCTATTATCGGTGATGATGCTGTGGCAGACACCGTATCGGTGTACAACCCCGGATATAAACTCTATTACTGGTCCGGACTCGGCCGTTTTCACTAGTTTGGCTTCTATCCATTTGGTGAATTTGTCTACCATGACCAATAAATATTTTTTCTTATGGCTTCCCCCTTTAAGGGGTCCAACCATATCAAGCCCCCAGACCGTGAAGTGCCAAGTTATGGGGATTGTTTGGAGAGCGGTAGGGGGCATATGACTCTGATTGGCAAAGAGCTGGCAACCGACGCAGTGTTGGACAAGGTCATGTGCGTCTGCACGGGCTGTCGGCCAATAGAAACATGTACGGAAGGCTTTGCTGACTAATGCTCGAGCCGCAGCATGGTGCCCTCCCAGTCTGGCATGGATTTCAGCCAAGAGCTGCCTCCCTTCCTCTTCGGAGATGCACCATTGGAGCACTCCGGTGGCGCTTTTCTTATAGAGTTCCCCTTCATGGACTTTGTAAGTTTTAGAATGCCGGACAATGCAGCATGCTTCATATTGGTCTTCAGGGAGCTCCTGCCTATTTAGGTAGGCCAAGAAAGGCTCAGTCCATGGGGCGATGACAGCCATTATTTCGTGGGCTGACGATGTTATTTCGGTGGTAGGACCTCCGATTATGTCTGATAGTTCGGAATCTGGGGATGTATTCAGATCCGTGATGGTATTGCCGGACTCCCCTTCCCATATCACGGATGGCTTGAACAGCCTTTCCAGGAATATGTTAGGTGGGACGGGGTCGCATTTAGCGCCGATGCGGGCAAGGACATCTGTCGCTTGATTATTTTCTCGAGCCACATGGTGGAATTCGAGCCCCTCGAACCGAGATGACATTTTAAGGACGGCATTGTGATAGGCCGCCATTTTTGGATCCTTGGCGTCAAAGTCTCCGTTTATTTGTGATATTGCGAGGTTTGAATCTCCGCGCACTTCTAGGCATTGAATGCCCATAGAGACTGCCATCCGAAGACCGTGCAACAGAGCCTCATATTCGGCTGCATTGTTGGAGTCTGTGTATAATATTTGGAGGACGTATTGGACCGTGTCTCCGGTGGGAGACGTCAGGACTACGCCCGCTCCCAGTACAGCCAGCATTTTAGAGCCGTCGAAGTGCATGATCCAGTTGGAGTATGCGCCGTACTCTTTAGGGAGTTCGGCCTCCGTCCATTCGGTGACAAAGTCCGCTAACACTTGCGACTTGATAGCCCACCGAGGCTTGTATATTATGTCGAACGGAAGGATCTCAATGGCCCATTTGGCGATCCGGCCCGTTGCATCGCAGTTATTTATTATATTGTTTAGTGGTACTTCGGAGGCCACCGTAATCGAACACTCCTGAAAGTAGTGTCGTAGCTTCGGGATGCCATGAAGACCGCGTGTGCTATTTTTTGATAGTGTGTGTATCGGGACTTGCATGGGGTGAGGACCATGGATACGTAATAAACCGGCTTCTGTAGCGGGAACTTGCATCCGTCAATCTCTCGTTCGACAACGAGTACTGCGCTTACAACTTGATGTGATGCAGCTATATACAGCAGCATAGGTTCGCCGATATTTGGCGCTGTTAGGACTGGATTATTGGCCAATAAGGTCTTTATTTCATCGAGTCCAGTCGCGGCTGCATCCGTCCACACGAATTGTTCGGTGCGCCGAAGAAGGCGGTAAAGAGGCACTGCCTTTTCTCCTAACCTGGAGATAAAGCGGCTCAAAGCAGCCACGCATCCAGCTAGTTTCTAGATATGTTTGAGGTCTGTTGGTATAGCCAACTGCGAGAAAGCTCGGATTTTTGCCGGATTAGCTTCAATTCCTCTATTGGAAACAATGAAGCCCAGTAGTTTTCTAGAGGGGACGCCGAAAATGCATTTCTCCGGATTCAGCTTGATGTCATATATTCGTAGGTTGTCGAACGTAAGCCTCAAGTCATCTATTAGGGTTTCGACATGTCTTGTTTTTATGACTACGTCGTCCACGTATACCTCCACTGTTTTGCCGATTTGCTTTTCCAGGCATGTTTGAATCATGCGTTGATAGGTTGCTCCGGCATTCTTAAGCCCGAAAGGCATAGTGTTGAAGCTTAAAGGGCCATATGGCGTTATGAAAGCTATTGCAGCTTGGTCGGACTCTGCCATCTTTATTTGATGGTATCCAGAGTATGCGTCAAGGAAACACAGCGAGTCGTGTCCAGCTGTGGCATCGATGATTTGATCGATGTGAGGGAGGGGAAAGGGATCCTTGGGGCAAGCCTTGTTAAGGTCTTTGAAGTCGACGCACAGGCGCCAGGATTTGTCCTTCTTTGGTACCATTACCAAGTTCTCCAGCCAATCCGGATGTTTGATATCTCTGATGAATCCAGCCTCAAGTAGCTTGGCTAGCTCCTCCCCCATGGCTTGCCGTTTGGGCTCTGAAAATCACCTTAGGCTTTGCTTAACAGGCTTGTATCCCTTCAGTATGTTAAGGCTGTGTTCGGCCAATTCGCGTGGGATGCCCGGCATGTCCGATGGATGCCAACGAAGATATCCCAATTCTCGCGTAAGAAGTCGCGCATTGCGGCGTCCATAGCGGGGTTCAACTGTGTCTCGATGGAAGCTGTCTTCGTGGGGTACGTTGGGTGGACTTGGAATTTGACTATCTCATCTGCGGGTTTAAATGAGGTGGACTTGGGTCGCTTGTCGAGTATCACGTCGTCCCTATCCATGGTGGCGCGCAGCATTGTTAATTCTTCTGCCGCTAGGGCTTCGGATAGTGCTTCCAAGGCTAGTGTTGCGGTTTTGTTTTCGGCACGGAGTGCGATGTCCGGATCACTAGCTATAGTGATGATTCCATTGGGTCCGGGCATTTTAAGCTTCATATACCCGTAATGGGGCATGGCTTGAAAGCTTGTAAATGCGTCCCGCCCTAGAAGGGCGTGGTATCCAATGTTGAAAGGAGCCACTTGGAAGGTGATTTCTTCGGACCTATAATTCTCTGGGGTGCCGAATACCACATCGAGTGTGATTTTTCCCGCACACCATGCCTCCTGACTAGGGATAATCCCCCTGAAGGTTGTGCCGCTTTGTTCAATGCGGCTTTTGTCAATCTCCATCTTCTTGAGTGTTTCTTCGTAGATTAGGTTTAATCCGCTTCCGTCGTCCATGAGTACTTTAGTGAGCCGAAAGCCTTCCACTATTGGGCTGAGGACCAGAGCGGCCGGCGCCCGGACGGACTAGAATTGGGGTCGCCACTGGCATTGAAGGTTATAGCAGTGTCGTTCCACGGATTTATTTTTGCCACATGGCAAATTTCAGTGGAGCTTCGATGCGCTCGCTTGCTCCTATTGTTTGAGGCGAAGGTCTCGAAGACCGTCAGTACCGTATTGTGTTTCTTGGCTGGATGTGGTTCTGCTTTATGGTTCTCGAGGAGATCCTTGCCACTCTTAGCTACCTGGCGGAGTATCCAACATGCTCTAAGGTTATGGGTCGGCGTTGCATCCGGCATGCTGTGAAGCTTACATGGCCTATTGAGCCATTCTTCCAATACGGTTCCACGCCCTGGGGCGGGTTTTGGTTTCTTGGGAATTGAGTTGGTCGACTTATGAGAGTTTGGCCGTTTAGTTCGGACAAAGGTTCTGGTGAGGGCCGTACTACCCCAAAATTCTGTTTGGGTCTTCCAGGCACTTTCCATCGCACAATACTTCTGTACTATGGTTACCAAGTCCGTAAAGTGCACTATGTCACGGTGACTTATAGAATTAAGGAGTCCTTTGTTCGTGCAGTTTCTGCAGAAAAGAGAGACTACGTCCTCCTTGTGGCAGTCCTTGACTTTATTAAGAGCAAGGAGAGATCTGGCCCAGTAATGTTGTACCGTCTCCTGGGGCTCCTGCCTGATACGGGAGAGACGGTTTAAGCCCGAGCGGGCATCGTTGGCTGAATTCGGGTTCTGATCCGATCTGATGCCCGGGGACACGGGAAGTACCGAGCCCGACAGTTCGGGATCTGGAGTATTACCTAATCCCTTCGGCCCGGCGCCCGGTTCTAAGTCTGGGACCTGGGTCATGTCTTCCTTTGGGTGGGTGTTCGGCTCACTGAGTTTGGTGATCCGGACATAATTTGTCCTCAAAGTTGAGGGGCAACCCACGTGTGGTTCCTCCACCACCGCTATCTCATGGGTGGCCGGCGGGGATCTAATGTCCCTCTGGTCGGGTTTAAGCCCAATCCGGTCGTAGTTTGTAGCGACTCCCAAAGCGGCGATGTGATCCAAGAGCTCGTTAAGAGAGGAGAGCTCCATCGGATCCATCTGTTTGGCAAGCTCTGAATCGATGCGAAGGTTATGCGTGATGACCCGAGAGGCCATCGTCGGCGCGACAGCCGATGGGGCGGTCATAATGAAGCCGCCAAGCCGGAGAGTCTGGCCTACAGCCAGCGCTCCCCCAGAAGTGATGTCGTCCTTGACAACGAGACGGGCCATCGAGCCTTTGCAGCGACGACACAGAGGAACTCTCAATGAAAGCACCAATGTCGGTGTCAAAACCGGCGGATCTCGGGTAGGGGGTCCCGATCTGTGCGTCTTAGGCTGATGGTAACAGGAAGCAAGGAACACAATGTTTACCCAAGTTCGGGCCCTCTTGATGGAGGTAAAACCCTACTTCCTGATTGATTAATATTGAAGATATGAGTAGTACAAGAGTAGATCTACCACGAGATCGTAGAGGCTAAACCCTAAGAGCTAGCCTATGATGGTATGATTGTAACTGTGATCGGCCTTCTAAGGACCATGCTCTCCGGTTTATATAGACACCGGAGAGCTAGGGTTTACATGGAGTCGGTTACAAGGAAGGAAACATAATATCTGGATCGCCAAGCTTGTCTTCGATGCAAATGAGAGTCCCATCCGGATACGAGCCAAAGTCTTGACTCTTGTATCTTGACGGTTCTATAGTCCGGACGATGAATATAGACCGGCTGTCCGGATACCCCCTTATCCAGGACTCCCTCAGCCGCCGTGGGGGAGCCGTCAACTGCGCGACCCGGAGCTGGAGACGCCTGAGGCTGCCCTATTATGACTTACTGAAAAGTTATGGTAGGTAGCAGGTCCACCCACCCACTGGAGGTTTCCGGGTGTAATGAACTCTGACTGTGGACCCGTCCTTTAATATTCCGTGATGTGTATATTTCGTGGGTGCCTATGCTTTTGCTTTCCGCTTTTTGAGCCATTTTCTTGCGACTTTCCTTTCTCGAACCTCCCTCCCGTGAGTCTGACGGCCGAGGCTCTGGTCCATGACAAGGAGTTCAGTTGTTTGAGAGCAGTGCGCAGTACGTAGGCTTTCAAAACATTGAGCGCGAGCGAAACACCCACTGGGTCAGCTGGCGGCAATTCAGCAGAGCCGGTTTGGCGAGCAGCCGGTCGTGCGGCCATTTTAGAGTGACAGGTCGGGTTGGGCGACCCGGCGACCTTTGACTTAGTGTTTGAGGCATGCTAGTGCTTTGGCCCGTTGTGCTTGCCAACCGACAGCCGGAGCCGGTTTTGTGGCCTAGGACGAAGTGGGGGGGGCCGCGGCATCCTTAATGCGTCAGGAATCACCAAGGACGGCGGCGGGTGGTTGAGGGAGTCCTGGATTAGGGGGCATCCGGACTGCCGGACTATATACATTGTTCGGATTATTGAAGCGTGGAGATACAAGACTCAAGACTTCGGCCCGTGTCCGGATGGGACTCTCCTATGCGTGGAAGACAAGCTTGGCGATCCGGATATTATATTTCCTTCCTTGTATCCGACTCCATGTAAACCCTAGCCCTCTCTGGTGTCTATATAAAACAGAGAGGATGGTCCTTAGAAGGCCATTCACAATTACAATCATACCATCATAGGCTAGCTCTTATGGTTTAGCCTCTACGATCCCGTGGTAGATCTACTCTTGTACTACTCATATCTTCAATATTAATCAAGCAGGAAGTAGGGTTTTACCTCCATCGAGAGGGCCCGAACCTAGGTAAACATTGTATCCCTTACTTCCTGTTACCATCAACCTAAGACGCACAGATCGGGACCCCCTACCCGAGATCCGCCGGTTTTGACACCGGCATTGGTGCTTTTTGAGAGTTCCTCTATGTCGTTGCTTTGAGGCTTGATGGCGTCTTCAACCACCAACAACACGGTCCAGGGCGAGACTTTTCTCCCCGGACAGATCTTTGTGTTCGGCGGCTTCGCACTACGGGCCAATTCGCTTGGTCAGCTGGAGCAGATCGACAGCTACGCCCCTGGCCACCAGATCAGGTTCGGAAACTTGAACTACACGGTGGAAATTCGCGGAGACTTGATCTTCGACGGATCGGGCCTGTGCCAGGAGCGCCGGACAGTCATGACGAGCACGGCCTAGACCTGCTGTCAGACAATCCTCGGGACATCATCCCTGCAGTAGCCCCGGATCTAAATCCGGAACGGGTTGTGTTGCCCAAGGACGGAGGAGTGGACCCCGCCCCGCAAGCCGCATACTCATCGGCGGTGGAGCCGAACACAGGTCTCACCTCTGTGGAGGCCTGTAACCCCGGGCCCCCAGACTCGTATCCGGTTGTTGGTTCCGGTCCGCATACCCTCGAGCCAGCCAAGCCAGGTTGGGCTCCGGTAATGGACTTTACCTATGCGTACATCTTTCAGCATTCACCCTTTGGCGACATGCTGAACTCATTAAAGTCTCTCTTTGTCAGGAGGCTCTGGGCCGAACTATGTCCGGCTTGAGTGGGAAGCAGGCGACGAAGGAATTCGCTGCCCACCCACCACCCACTTCATTGCCACTGTCGATGATTTAACCGACGTGCTTGACTTCGAATCCAAAGACATCGATGGTATGGACGATGATGCAGGAGACACACAGGAACCACCGCCCACAGGGCGGTGGACAGCCACCTCTTCATACGATATATATATGGTGGACACTCCGAAAGAAACAAATGGCGATGAGGCAATGGAGGATAACCCCTCCAAGAAGAAAGCAAAACATGGGCGTCGCCAGCGCCGCTCCAAGCCCCGCCAAGGCAATACCGGCACCGGAGGAGAAAACAATCCGGACGGTGCCGAAGACGAATACAACCCCGATCAGCCCGCTTTCGAGCAGGCCGAGCAGAAGGATGGGTAGGACAGCCCAGATGAACAGGCGACGGACGGGTATCCGGAGGAGGACAACTACATGCCCCCACCGAAGATGAGATTAGCCTCAGCGACGACGAGTTCGGCGTGCCTGAGGACCCCGCGGAGCAGGAGCGCTTCAAGCGCCGGCTTATTGCCACTGCGAGGAGCCTGAAGAAGAAGCAGCAGTAGCTTCAAGCTGATCAAGATCTGCTCACAGACAGATGGACGGAAGTCCTGGCAGCCGAGGAATATGGACTCGAGCGCCACACGGCTGACCGGCCCCCTTGAGGTCAGGATAAAACGGCATATCAGCCAGAATACCAGCCTGCACCCCCGCGCCAGTTTACTACGGCCCGAGGCAATACTCAGGACCTGCGTGATAGATTGGATAGCACTGCAAGACAACCAAGATCGATCTACGGATCACGGGGGCGCGCCGCAGCACATGATGATGACTGTCATACCATATACACTAACAGTAAATCCGGCCGACCCGAACACAACCAACCAGATTTGGTCGGCCTGCATCGTGACATAGCCCGGCACAGAGGCGCCGCACACCCCCTCTGCTTCACTGATGAAGTGATGGATCATGAATTCCCAGAAGGGTTCAAACCCGTAAACATCAAATCATACGATGGCACAACAGACCCTGCGATATGGATTGAAGACTTCCTTCTCCACATCCACATGGCCCGCGGAGATGAGCTACATGCCATCAAGTATCTTCCCCTTAATCTCAACGGACCTGCCCGGCACTGGCTTAACAGCCTGCCAGCAAATTCCATTTGCAGTTGGGAAAACCTTGAAGACGCATTCCTTGACAACTTCCAAGGCACATATGTGCAACCTCCGGACACCGATGACTTGAGCCACATCACTCAATAGCCCGGAGAATCAGCCAGGAAATTCTGGACCTGGTTCCTAACTAAAAAGAACCAAATAGTTGACTGTCCGGACGCTGAAGCCCTGGCGGCCTTCAAGCATAATATCTGCGACGAGTGGCTCGCCCGACACCTCGGCCAGGAGAAACCCAAGTCCATGGAAGCTCTCACAACACTAATGACCCGCTTTTGCGCGTGCGAGGACAGCTGGTTGGCTCACAGCAGCACTACACCACATTCCGGCACGTCAGATGTCCGTGACAATAATGGCAAGCTACGGCGTAACAGACACAAGCGACGGAACAATGGCGACAACACCGAAGACATGAGAGTCAATGCCAGATTCAGCGGATATAAATCCGGTCAGCGGAAGAAGCCATTCAAAAGAAACAATCAGGGACCGTCCAGTCTAGACCGTATACTGGAACGCTCGTGCCAAATTCATGGCACCTCGGACAAGCCAGCCAACCACACCAATAGAGACTGCTGGGTATTTAAACGGGCTGGCAAAATAAACGCCGAAAACAAGGACAAGGGGCTGCACAGCGACGATGATGAGGAGCCCCGGCGTCCGAACACAGGGGGACAGAAGAAATTTCCCCCCTAGGTGAAAACGGTCAACATGATCTATGCCACTCACATCCCCAAGGGGGAACGGAAGCGAGCACTACGGGATGTCTACGCGATGGAGCGAGTCGTCCCCAAATTCAACCCATGGTCAGCTTTTCCGATCGCCTTTGATCGTAGGGAGCATCCTACTAGCATCCGTCACGGCGGCTCGGCCGCATTGGTCTTAGACCCAATCATCAATGGATTCCATCTTATGCGAGTCCTTATGGATGGCGTCAGCAGCCTGAACCTTCTTTACCAGGACACAGTGTGCAAAATGGGCATCGGTCGTTCAAGGATCAAGCCCACCAAAACCACCTTTAAAGGTGTAATTCCTGGAGTAGAGGCCCGTTGTACGGGCTCTATAACATTGGAAGTTGTCTTCGGATCTCCGGACAACTTCCGAAGCGAGGAGTTAATCTTCCATATCGTCCCTTTTCGTAGTGGTTACCACGCACTGCTCGGGAGAACCGCATTCGCTAGATTCAATGTGGTACCACACTATGCATACCTCAAGCTCAAGATGCCAGGCCTGCGCAGGGCCATAACAGTCAACGGAAACATGGAACGCTCTCTCTGTACAGAAGAGCATACTGCAGCCCTCGTGGCAGAAGTACAATGCGGCCTCCTCCGGCAAACCACCAATCCGGCGACGACAACCTCAAGCACCGTCAAGCAAGTTCGGAGCACCCCGCAACAGGACCACCAGGCATGCCAAGAGCACGACCAGCAGTCCGGCCTCTGCTCAAATCCCATAAAAGAAGCATTCGTGCCACGCGTACACAATTACGCACTTAAAATACCATGGGCACAGGCGGAGGCGCAGCAGTGGCTCAGTCAACAGTGCGGTATCACTGCCACATACCTTCGTAACCTTTCCTTTCACCTTTCAGGACATTGCTTTAGTGCAGCCTCTCTAGAAGAGCCAGATTGTCGGACTTACATAGGAGAGAAAACCAAGGAGGCAACAGGCTTTGCACACAGAAGGAAATACCCAGGTGGAATCTATTTATGATCGTTATACCTGCTTTATCTATCTGTACGTAGCCTGCCCCTGGATAGGGTATGTCAAATAATCCTATCTATCTCCGATTAATGCATTGATTGTAAACATACGCTTAAACGTATTATTCATCAATGGGAGATCATATATAGCGTTAGCTTATTATTCTTATTTGAGCATTTTTTTTCTTACAAATGTCTATTTGATATTGCATCCGTACACCTTGGTACATTCAGTTTGCCAGGGGCTTCTTATGGCGCCCCATAATACGGCAAGACAAGTCCGAACACTTTCAACAGTGCGACACCCCGAACTTATAGCATTATATGCATCAGCTCCGAATCATGTCTTGGGTCTTGTCGGTGTCAAAACCGGTGGATCTCGGGTAGGGGGTCCCGAACTGTGTGTCTAGGCGGATGGTAACAGGAGACAAGGGACACGATGTTCTTACCCAGGTTCGGGCCCTCTCGGTGGAGGTAAAACCCTACTCTTGCTTGATTAATATTGATGATATGGGTAGTACAAGAGTTGATCTACCACGAGATCAGAGAGGCTAAACCCTAGAAGCTAGCCTATGGTATGATTGTTGTTCGTCCTATGGACCTAAACTCTCCAGTTTATATAGACACCGGAGAGGGCTAGGGTTACATAGAGTCAGTTACAATGGGAGGAGATCTTCATATTGAATCGCCAAGCTTGCCTTCCACGCCAAGGAAAATCCTATCCGGACATGGGACGAAGTCTTCAATCTTGTATCTTCATAGTCCGGGAGTCCGGCCAAAGGTCATAGTTTGGCCATCCGGACACCCCCTAATCCAGGACTCCCTCAGTAGCCCCTGAACCAGGCTTCAATGACGATGAGTCCGGCGCGCAAATTGTCTTCGGCATTGCAAGGCGGGTTCCTCCTCCGAATATTCCATAGAAGATGTTGAACACAAGGATAGTGTCCGGCTCTGCAAAATAAGTTACACATACCACCATAGAGAGAATAATATCTGCACAAATCTAATCTGCTGACGTATTCCGCAGCGTGACATCACGCTACGGCCAAGCCTTTATTCGAATTGTTTTAGTATTCCACCTCAGCGCGTGTAGCGAGGCGGTTTCCTCGGCACGTCTTGTCAAAGCAGAGATCGTGTCCCCTTATTTCGGGATTCTCATCAATACGAGCGTGGGTAACCCAACCGTGCCTTTGGTATGACTTCCTAATTGAAAGTGAGTCCCAAACGGTTACGGGGAGGGCTCTTGGTATTCAACCTCTTTATAAAGAGACCAAGGCTCGACTCCTTTCTTTTCAATTCAATCAAATCCGCCCCTCGCCTCGAGTTCCAACACCCAAAGCTCCAGATTCAGGTGCTTCGGACCTTCGATCATGTCCGGCTCCGACCTCCAAGGCCGGTGGATGCCTTCCTCCGTCACGGAAGAGGACGTGCGAAAGCTGAGAGATGCCAGGTATCTAACCGGCGAAATCTCGCATAGGCTGCCTGCTCAAGGGCACGCTATTCCCACTCCCCAGCCCGGTGAGAGCGTGGTGTTCACATCTCACTTCCTTCGGGGGCTAGGCTTCCCGATTGATCCCTTCGTGAGGGGGCTCATGTTTTATTATGGGCTGGAATTTCACGACTTAGCTCTGGAGTCCATCCTCCAAATCTCATCGTTCATTGTCGTGTGTGAGGCCTTCCTCCATATTACTCCTCACTTTGGATTGTGGCTTAGAACCTTCAAGGTAACCGAAGATGATCGAGGGGCAGCACGCTGAGTGCGGAGGGGCTACCATAAGCAAGATGGTCGACGCTCCATGGCCCGAGGGCTCTTTTCAAGAGGAGTTCGGCTTATGGCAACGGGACTGGTTTTACATCACAGCCCCCAGGGGCACCACATGGGTGGCGCCACCTGCTTTTCGCTCGGGTCCCCCACCACGGCTAGCGTCATGGGTCAATGAAGGGCTTATCTGGGGGCCGTCCAAAGACGTGCCCTTGCTGCAGGGCCGCATTCGAGATCTCCTAGAAAGAGATATCAACTTGACCGTAGTGGCACAAGTTATGTTGATTCACCGCTTGCTACCCTGCAAACGTTGCCCTCTCCGCCTGTGGGAATTTAATCCGGAGGGACCGCGAGTCCTCCAACATTTTATGGGCACGACGCCCGTGCATATGTACAAACTGTTCTTCGGATCACAAGCAAGGTGTCCGGACTTGTCCGAGGACGCAGGTCTGAGCTGCAATCGCCCGGATGCTCAAGTAAGTAGCCCCGTATTTGGATGCGCCATCCGTATTTTTATCATAAAACTGCCCTTAAAAGAGCTATCCTTTGAACAGGAGTGGATAGCGAAAGCAAAGCTTATCAGGTGTCCGGCCCCCCTGCCTGAGACCACGCCGGATCCCGTGTTGACCAGGATGCTGAAGATTGCGCCTTTGGAAGAAGGCGAAGAGGGGAACCCAGGGCCTACCGCCTCCGCGAAGGAGGCTGTCAGGAAGGGAGGAATCGAGAATTCCCCAAAAAGGGAAAGAAAAGGACCGCCTCTGACGACCCGGAGGCGATGGCCTCAAAGCGGGGGAATACATCTTCGTCAGAGGGTCCAGCGCCGGTGAATGCCCCTGCCGTATTGCGCCCCCAAGAGGATCATCTCTCCACCAAGCCGTAAGTAAAGAGAGGGGTTCCAAAATGAGTGACATCCCTGTTTTATTTCTGAGGAAGATCAACCGAAATATTACCTTGCAGTTCGGATCTCAACCTTTTTCAGCAGAGCTCATCTTCAGGGGATCTTCGTCCGGAGATGATGGAGAGCGAAACGCCTCCCCCAGCTGTACCGTCTTACAAGGCAGGCGACCCTGAGGTGTCGTCTCGGAGGGTTTCTCCAAGTCTGGACCCTGAAAAAGGTCGCGAGACTAGTCCGGCACCCTCTGGTGCGTGGTCGGAGGGACTGAAGGATCTGCTCAGGCGAGCGTCTATCTCAGAAGAACACCGTGTGTTGATGAACACGGTGATTGGAAGGATTTCATCCGCGGAAAGCGGATTGTACGAGGCCACCAGGAGTTTGCTGACAGGCTTTGAGGTACGTGAAAAGGTGTACCTTCTGGTAGAGCCGCATATATAAAATGCGCCCTGTATAAATAGTAGCCCCTGAGACTCTGTGTGTTGTCAAAAATGATGACGCACAGAGGATCGTAATCCCAGGTATAATATGTCACCTTTTCTATGTAGGTGGCGAGGCGTTCGGTGGCTAGCCGGACTGATGAATCTGCCGAGCTAACGCGGCAATTTGACATAGCAGATGCCGACATCGCGCTTGTAAATAAGCGGCTAGACGAGGCACAAGGTATGTAATGTCTCCAAAGACATCTGATAAGAGGAGCTCGATGCTCGTGCCTTATAATATACTTGTATAATGCCCGTGCGTTGCCACGGGCCAAAAAAAATTTATATATAGAGATAGTACCATTCAAATAAATTGTAATTCATCATGTGGATGTTGCATGCGACTTATGATTGTATTGCTATAAATATCGGTTCTTCTAATACATCTTTTATCATCCCATATATGGAGAGGGGGTGAAGTGAAGTTGTTGCCACTCACGATGGCGATGTTTGATGATGCTTTTGTGACGGGATTTTTTTTGTACAAACTCAATTGTTCTAATAAGAAATGTTTATTGAACTTGACATAATATGGTTTTCATTCACAGTGACAAGTATTCACTCTCACTCGCTTCTTTTTAGAGCAAAAGGCCCGAACCCAGTTCCTCCTAGAAAATGAGACCAAGTGTGACAAAGATACCCTTTATAGCCCCTAACAGTGCAACAATGTGATGTCGAAGAACTAAAATTAAAATGCTAAAAGCATGATTTACTAAGGATAACCATTCACATACCTAAACATAGTTCGTCGATGTCGGCGCTTGATGATTCACAACCGAAGTGACAAGGCACGACGGAATAGCATAATAGACAATTAGTAATTGTAGCGTCAAAAGAAATTGGAGCCATTCGAAGAGAAACAAGCGCTCGGTTAAACTAAGGCATCACGATGTCCAGGAATCGCGGGCCATCTAGGTGCCCTTCTTTTCCTTTTAATTAAGCAGGAGGAGCGGATGTGTGCACAATGACGTAATGTGCCTAGCAGCTAGGTGGACATGCTAATGTGGGGCCATTGGCTAATGAATGTTACTCCCTCCGTCCGGAAATACTTATCCTAAAAATGGATAAAATAAATGTATCTATAACTAAAACAAGTCTAGATACAACCATTTGTAGGACAAGAATTTCCAGACAGAGGGAGTAAGACTGAAAGATTATCATCAATTGTGCACTACATATCTGATCTTTACAATGCAACAAGACCATGACTCATTTTTAATACAGCAAACAGAACATTAAATTAGAAACTGCGGGGTTGTTTGGCTGGAGGGACAGTAATTAGGGAGGGGTGGTGGGGGTGGATTATGATTTGAGGGTTGAACTCCCACCGTTTTAGAAAGTTTAATATACCTTGGCACTTCATGATCATTCGTCACGGGATGCATTTCAAGATACAAATCAGCCACTCACAGTTTCTGTCTGTCTTACCAAACATGGAAGTGAAACTAAAACCAGAATTCACATGCCTAATCCCACCATGATCGCCCACCCTGTCCCTATTGATGCCAAAGCCAAACATGCGAGAGAAGATATATAGAGCAATGCAATGTTGGACAAAAACTATCTTACATGAATAGTCCATTGTCATTCTCTAAGAGCTAGCTTCTGGTTAGGATCACCAAATGTACTACCGGAGAATCAAACTACAAAGATCAATGCAGAGAGAAACTACGCATTTGAAAAGTAGGCAATGATAAAAATAATAATTTAGAACCTCATCATTTGTTGACACCGTATAGAAATTAAAAACATAGAAGATATGTGACTGCTAATTACTCAACAAATGCATTATGGAAGCTTAAGTTCCATCTGTAATACCTACAATGTTAGGAGTCATCTTAGCCCAAATAGGCATCATGGCCTTCTCATTTATCCAACCAGAAACCTCCTCTAACAAGGCATGGTCCTGTCAAAGGGTGGCACATTTTTCGCTCGGGCATGCCATGTTGGCATGAGAAATAATCTCAAGAGCATCCTATTTGACCAAAAATGTTTCCATTCCAAATTACTCAACGCATTCAATAATCTCATGACATGCAGCTTTGTTGCATCCTACGCAAATATTCTGTCTTCGGTTGCTAGAACTCATTAAGAGTTGTCTCGAGTGTCCGATCACTGATATGTTCAATGTTCTTCCTTCAAATGATTGGACTCGTGGTTGCTCCATTAGTTTCTCTGCGCCCTGAACTGTGCATATAGCAGGGAGTTAGGTTAACAAAATTTACAGCATCGAAGGACAGCTACCAGCCATAATTTAAACCAAACAGTTAGCCATAATGTCACATTACAAGACAGACCATTTGTGACATTGGTAAAATTGATGATTGTGTAGGTCCAATGCAGAGTGGTATCATCGATAGTCTTGTGCAGAATGGGACCAATGATGATGAACGACTTGAAAGAAAATGATGCCTCAAAATGTGTGCCAACACATCTAAAAAATATGTAAACTACAAAGATGACACGACGTGGTTTAGCTTTGGAATGGGAGAAAGATATCACACGTCCCTAGTCCAATAAGCAACCCACTGTAAAAATAGTAGCTAGTCCATAGTTATTTAGTAAAATACTAACTGGCCAATTCCTTTGCAAAGAAAGTAACATATTAATTCTTCATATCTTGTTAATACTTCTGACCTACAAAGAAAACATGTTGCACTTGTTTTCAACACGAAGTTACATACCGGTACAAAGCACCCCTATGCATGTGCCAAAAGAATACTGCCCTATGGAGACATGGGAAATAACATGCGCCATAATGTAATTTACTTAATAATTAAGCACACAAGTCATCAGGGCATCAAAGAGAAGGCAAGAGAGATTTTTAGCTTATCTGCATCAGTACAGCTACACTAAAAGTGGCAACAACGAAGTATTTTAGCATTTAGGTTAGTATCTTGAAAAAGGCCTTGCTCTTGACCTGGTGCTCCAATGCGTCTTTCATGGACTAAAAGAAACAAGAAGCCCATGATGAAAACACCCATCAACACACAACTATTAAAGGGCCTATGGACTGATCCACAGAAGAGCAAATGTTGGACGTACTTTGTTTCCATGAGGGCCCTCCCGAATCAGCAAATGTCGGACGTATTGCAGGAGAGGCGAAATCTGGCTGAGCGCACCACTGAACACCATCTCCATTATCTCCATGAGGGCCGTGCCGAATCAGAATTCTTGTAGTATCTCCAACCATGAGAATTCAACAGAAGCTGTGATGCAAATCCATCAACATCTAACTGAGTGGTTGAGGATTCAACATGTCATGATGATTTCTTATGGACATCATGATGATAAATAGTGATATCCATGCTATCGGTTAACAGTAGAAAAATATATTTTGAACCAAATACCTGCAATTATAAGAAAATTCGACCATGTTTAATAGAACAAATAAACAACTTCCAAAAATTTCTCAAAATTGTGGTTAATTAAATTCTGGGCATATGCTACCCCAACTAAATTCTATGGCCAAATGCAAGTGCAGAATTGATGAAACAAATTAATTCCTACATTTTCACCACTAAATAAATCACAGTTAGTCACACTGATCTCACTCATACCCCTGGGTAGCTATCCAAACTGAATCCCCGGTCAGTTAATCACCAGAATTTACCAATTAAGAATTCAAAACACACTCACGCTCTCATTACTCCATGTTTGACGTGTAATAATATTCATGATAAAAGACTTGGAATTTGCAGAGTAACATATTTCCCTTCTCGCCTCCAAACACACTCATTCAAGAATTAATAGCTTAAATACCAAACTGGGACTACTCAAGCTAGCTAGTTTGCTCTAGTTTGTTAGCTAATCATGGAGTGTGCGTAGACCTAGCTGGTCTAATTGATGGGCTGAAGCCAAATGCCAGTGCGTTGACACAAAATCATAAAATATAGACATAATGATCAAATTATTCTTTTAATTCAAAAATGTGCCGTAAGCATGATGGCATCTGGTTTCCATCATACAACGACAAATACGTGTGCATTGGTATAGGTCTTCAATAAATAAAGCATTAGTAAGATAACACAAGTTATTGCATGTCTTCTACCTTTCACTCTCTTTGTCTATCACTTGGCTTCCATTCTCCCTTTCTCTTTCTCCCTCTCCACCTGCTCCTTGACACAATGCTATCACCATTGGTGAAGCTATGAATTAGGGATGAGTGCAACCAGAACAATTATATTATAATTAAGGGTTAATTGCAGAGTTAAACTGAATTCTGATTTCTAAATCATCAAATACAAAGTTGATTACAAGGTGAGCAAACAAAAAACAATTACAAAGAGAAAAAAAATTAAAAGATATACAGGAGTAGCTAAATGTAACATCAGGAACCAATTCTCAAAAAGAGATTTAAGCTGCATTTTGGTACCTATGAGATCACAGGAGCAGGCCATCAGTGCTGACAGTTTTGTTTTCATGGTTGAAGATCATAGCATTGCGTCACTTTGAGAAATCCGTACATTCCTCAAGAAATGATCCCGGGAAATGAATAACAAGATGGAGCATCAACTTCTGTAATAGAAAAATAATACAAAAGAATAAAGCTCTAAAAAAAATCTTAGTTGCTCAGATTGAGAGATAAAACGATAGTGTGTTGCTACTGTCCAGGTTGACAATTATAGACTCATCAATAGCAAGTGTAGTCTTAATTTAGGTTTAGTAGCCTAAATGTAAGAACATGTATTGACATATTTTTAGTATTATAAATGAAGATAATTTTATGGTCTATTGACGCCATTTGATAAATTAAAAAGAAGGTTCTTACCTGCCACTGGGCTGTGAACTATTGTCTAGAATTTCAGATAACCATGCACAGTATTTGGTCGAGTATCGGTGTGAACTCACACATGCACACACACACAAAAAAAGAAGCCCTCGTCCAACCCGGAAAGGAAATCCTGCCCACGCACTCCGCAGGCGAGCTCGTCCAATCTCACTGCCACTCTGTCTCCCTGGCTGTCGTCCTCCGCCTCCATCCCTCGCCTCTCCACCTCCCCCATCCCCATGCTGCTTTCATTGACAACCACCCATTGCCGCTGCCTTCGATGTGGTTACCTTCACCACTACCACCGCATCACCATGCCTCGCCATAATCTCCATGCCCTCATTGGTCACGTCCACAGATCAAATAGTAGGACCTATAAACTGGTTATACGCCCAAAAACTGAGCATGCAATAAGTTCAATGTAAAACCAAACAAGATTCTGCAAACTGAACCACATATAACTCCCATGCAAAGAAGGGTACTCTGCATTAGTTCCATAGTCACATGATAGACAACAGATACTGATTTCCTGAGTAGACAATGTTGCGAACCTCCCCATGCGGTTCTCCAAAGGGTTACAAAATCATGGAAGGAAATTTGGGGAAACAATTGAACTCCTCCTAGAAAGGTAAGAAATGACGAGTTAAATTATTTATTCTCAAGGGAAAGAATTCAGTAAGCTAATTAATACGTGCAATGGGCAATTACATTTTCTTTTCTTCTAAGGCACTCATTTGCTTCAGACAAGATCTCTTCCTGCAAAATTATTCAGTGTACTGTTAAGAACAGTCAATTTTATATCTGAATAAATTTATGTGAGAAAATTTATGAATAGATAATATGATCAAATTTATTTTGTTAAGAGTATACCTTCCTCTAGAGACCAGTGAGATGAAGAAGCATCTGTTGTGTCTGCAATCGTGAAAATGATCAACATTTTGTGTCGTAACAGATCGAGGATGACACAGCCAAATTATCCCTCGCTTTTACGATGCATTAATTGCATTATGGAATCAATACGTCTAATGAAAAATTTTCCAATCCTAGAATAATGACGTTAAATCAAAGACATCAAGCTAAAAACTGCATATAGTTCAATAGAGATGTAGTGTACAAAGCAGCAAACTTACCTGAGATGTGTTTTGTCCATTGAAAAAACTAAGCTATATGTGCAGCATGAGGAGACTCTGTTTTGTTTATTGTTTGAACAGGGCACACACCTTGCTCAATTTTACTTAAAAACAAACCAAGACAAAAATAGGTGTAATCTACCTACAACACTGGTCAAAAATGATCATGGAACCCTGCATCTAACAGCATAATATTGCCTATGATTAACAAAGTAGAAATAGGCAGGACAAAGTAACAATTTGTACCGTTTTCTATAGATAATAAAAGAGCTAGTGCTCCTTTCTTCTGAATCATGATTGTACGGAAAGAAATCAATTAGTCTTGTGGATCTTATGTACCTTGAGGATGAATCAAGTTTCTTTTCAAGCAGCTTTGGCTCTTTGATGCCAAGTGACACGAGGCGTTCGCCAAGCAAATTTCTGTAATTCTCATTGAGTTAAAAGATCACTGTAAGTAGGTACATTAGTTAACATATTAAAACTAAGCTACATGCATTGTTTAACTTCACTACAATAGATGTTCAGATTTCATTTTCGGATAGAAAGTGTGTCTGATTGCTCTAGGTTACAAAATACCCCTATAACACTATGAGAAATGCAACAATTAGATAAAAACTTGCGTAGAGAAAGTATCCAGTGAAAACTTTCTTCATGGGTCCTTAGATCTATAACAAACCACACAGATCAAAGGTTGTATATCGAACCAACACTTAAACGCTAATGAGCTAATTACGTCCTCACTCTGCCTTAATGTGACAACGACTTGGCTACCTCTGCTCTCATGGCCCCTCAAGATGAGTTATACTGAATGAATGTGGCAGTTTGGTTGTCGTACATGTTTTAGTGCAAGCAATTTATACCTAACACATTGATGTATCATGTACTCCCTCTGTCTCAAAATAAATGTCTCAACTTTGTACCATGTTTAGTATAAAATTGTACTAAGTTTAGTATGATACTCAATGGTGGAGAACAACCTGATTTCAAGGATGCATCACATGATTAAAGACTTTGAGAAGCATAATTAGATGCTTGTGATCGTCACAATGTAGAAACTTATGCTTTTGTTCAAGTGCGTCAACTGAAGAATTGCAAATTAATGGATTTCATATGTGTTGATGATGTGCTACTTTTGCATGTGGTCGTGTAATGGCAAAACTAATGCTTTTAGTTGCTTCCATCTCAGCATGTTGTTGATCTCCTGAAGCACACTATGGTAGCAAGCATCAGCACCAAATCATGAGACCTAGCTGGCGGAGAGTAAGGGATGGGTTCAACAAGGGCATCAGATCAGACCTCAGGGAGACCTCGGAAGGCATTCAACCACGAGATCATGACCGAGGGCAGCCCGAGCACGACCTGGTTGAGGACGTACCTGGAGACGGTGGCGGCGCTCCTATCCCTACGGTGACGCGCTGAACTACACAGTCGGGAAAGCTGAGCGCCTACCTGGAGCCGTCGCCTGCTTTCCTCCATGGACTCCGCTCCTCCTCCACCCTCTGCTTCTCCCTTGCGGGCCTCTGCGTTAGTCTCCGACCCGGATCTAGGAAGCGGAGACGGCCCTACCGAGGCATCTGACGAGTACGGCCGGTCGGCCGCTACCAGATCCAACGAGGCCCTCCTGAGGTGGGAGTGAATGGTGGGAGCTTCAGCCCCCCACCTCCTCCCCGGCTCCCGGCGCTGCCCGCCCCCCATCTCCTCCCCCGATCCCTCTGCTTCTAGGGTTCTCGGGTTCACCATCGCCACCGCTCCTCCGCTTCTAGGGTTCATCACCGCCACCACTCCTCCGCTTCTAGGGTTCGGCGAAGGGACAAAGGGCGGCGGCGGGCGAACGAGGGCAGAGATTCGTGCGTGTGAGTGTTTCTCGTTCGAGGGCAGGAGACCTAGCTCTACATGCGGGCGATTGGTTCCGGATTTTTTTTCGCTGGTTAATTTTCACTGGTTAATTTTCGTCGGTTAATTTTCGTAGATTTTTTTTGTTCGTCTGTCTTGGTGCGACCGGATGTTCAGGGCCTAGAGTGCGTGGGGGCGGGCGGGGGACTCGGCTTGAGGGTTTTTTTTGGTTCTATGCGGCTTAGCGTGAGGTGGGAGGAGGTACCAAAATAAACCATGGTAGGTGGGACGAAAATAAACCCGGAACACGACCTACCAACTGAGACATTAGGAGTAGAGATGTGCTTAATGTAGATGGTGTTGCTGCCGTGGAGAACCTTCGGGCGGAACTTGCCCGAGCCAAGGAGCAAGCGAGGAAAACTGATGCGGCTGCCGTTAAAGCGGCTGAAGAGCTAAAAGCCGAACAGGCTGCTCACTGCCATAGCAAGAAAGTAATAGCCGAGATGGCTAAAAAATTGAAGGATGCTGCCGACCGCTATAAACTTCTTGAACAAGAAGATAGGGTGGCTCAGAAGGACCTTAAAAAGGTCACTGCCAAGGCCAAGGACACTCGCTCTGCAATGAGAGCTATGAAGGAGGAGCTACGTCAGGCCAGAGATATCACGGCTGGAAAGCCCTATATGCTGTGGATGAAGTTCGGGGATCCTAAGTATGCTCCGTTAGACCGGAAATGGAGTGCGGTGAACACTTATCTGGATTTGGCGGCAAGTGCCGCATACGCGATCGAACACTTCCGGGGTCGAGGTGACCATGAATTGGAAGAACTTTTTTGGTCGCAGTTCCACAACCCAGAACGCCCACTTTCGGTATCCGACCGTTTGGCCGCTTGGGCGGAGCTGAACAGGTTATCCGGACTCGCCATGAGGTACATCGCGAGTCGTCTCTGGCCGGAAGAGCCAGAGCCGAAGAGTTATTTTAGCTTGGTGCAGCAGTTCCTTGGTTCGGTGCCGCATGTTGATGTGATGAAGAGGTCAACATGCATAGAGGGCGCACAAATGCCCCTTGCCCGTGTCAATACATACTGGGCGGATATGGAAGCCAGTGTTGTTGCATCCCGAGATTCGGACGAAAGCCGAGTACCTGCCAAGCACTATTTTGAGGAAGTCCTGCAGGGCGCTCGTGTAATAGAGACGCAGTGCTTGAAGGATGTTGTGTTCGAATAGCATGTGCTATTGTAAAACAATATTTTGATGATAAAAGCCTTTTAAACTTGTGCTTTCAAGAATTAGAATGCCTCCTGTGCGGCCGTTAATGTATATATGTATATAACCTGAAAGATGGCAGTCGTTGGTTTCAGCCCCCACGCATATAATACGGGGTGTTCACAGAAGGCGCCTTTTCACACTTAACCCAACGTCTTGGTCCTATAAAGGAGGTGATAGCGCAGCGAACTAGGCAACCGGACTATAATGCTTTATCACTTTCACTTAGCCATAGGAGTTTGACAGTGGGGCTACTGAATAGCCCCTAGGGGCACCGCGCTCGCCCGAATTCGGGGCGCGTGTGTGCCTGACCGGGAAGCGGCCCTTCGTTAATGCAGAGGAATCCTAAAGATTCCAAAAGTCATCGAGTGGTTGACCAGTCTCTCGCTATATCATGACAGTCAGTTTTCGGCTTTCTCTAATGAGGTGCTCGCCTTGCCGAACCGGGGCACAATCGCAGTAGTTCTCCTGGTGCCGTCTTAGCCGATAGAGCGGAACGTAAGGCAGCAAAACACAGGAGCCGGGCAAACCCAACATTTGACCAAAGACATGATTCGGAGCTGATGCATATAAGGCCAAACTCGCGACGCCGAACACTCCCTAAGGTATTCGGTCTTTATGAAAATGGGCCGAAAAAAAGCCCTTGGTAAAAGCCCCTGGTGCCCAGGAACGCGCAAAATTCTGGCGTGGCCACATGCCAAGACGCCAGCCTCCTCCTCGATTATAGCAAAAATCGGGGGATGTTATCAACAAGAGACAGTAAAAAAGGTTTACATAGGGTCTTAATCTAAAAAGAATCCTTGAAACGGGTCCCTACTGCACGTCTGCGCCTGTGTCTCCGTTGTGCCGTATCCTGGACGGGTGTAGCACGGTGTTTGTCTGTGAAAGAGAGGAACTTAGTGGAAAATAATAGTGTGAGAAATCTATGTTAAAATAAACAAAATATAATACATAAACATGAGTAGAATTGAGCTGTATTGTCTCCTGGTGTAAACACGTAGAGCCCCTTGTATAGGGTTATGCGGCTATTAAGCCTTTGTATGTTTACGCCGGACGCGTCGAGCCATGTCCGGGGTAGTAAAGCTGGATTAGTGTGCGGCTGTCAAGGCAGCCGCACCATTATCCGCACTTTGGGGAACACTTGATATTTCCCTTTAATGAGATGATGCCTCGTGGACCGGGCATTTTGAGTGTGAGGGATGCGTAATGCGGTATTGCGTTAAAGCGGGCAAAAGCTTCGTGTCCTAGTAGCGCTTGATAGCGACTTATGAATGGGGCGATGTGGAAGGTTAGCTTTTCGCTTCGGAAGTTGTCGGGGGAGCCGAACATGACTTCTAACAAAAGGGAACCCATACTCTGGGTATCTGGGCCTGGCGTGACTCCTTGAAAGGAAGTGTTGCCATGGCGAATTATTGCTGGGTTTACCCCCAGTTTGCGGATTGTGTCCTGATATAGCAGGTTTAGGTCACTGCCGCCGTCCATTAGGACTTGTGTAAATTGGAGTCCGTCAATAACCGGATCTAAGACCAAGGCAGTCCAGCTTGCGTTCCGGATACCTCTAGAGTAATCATGATGATCAAAGGTGATTGGTTGTAACAACCAATGGCGGGGCTCCTCTGGGGCAGGCCGTATGGCGCGTATCTTCGTAGGCGCCACTCTGTTTTTCCCTTTTGTCACCTGAAGTGAATTTACTGTTTTGACTTATTGTGGGAACTTCTTTTGTTCTCCGGTGTTCTGCTTGTGGGGTGCGTCGTCATCCTCGCTTGGTGTGTCGAGCCCCTTGTGTTCGGCGTTGAGCTTGCCGGATTGCTTGAAGACCCAACAATCTCTGTGGGTGTGGTTTGTAGGTCTCCCGGGAGTACTGTGAATTTGACATATTTTGTCCAAGATTTTGTTGAGGTTAGATGGTTCGTCCCTGTCATCTTTGGGGGCGGCTTTTTCTGATTTTGCCGAGAGCTTTTGAATCCGGCATTGACTGCCATGCTCATCGGGTTGTTATCCTTGATCTGGCGTTGTTCTTTGTTACGGCTCGGTTTCCCGTTTCCATCTCTGAGTTCGGATGTACTTGGGTCGCTGGTGCTGCTTCTTGCCAACCAGCTATCTTCTCCTGCACAAAAGCGGGTCATGAGGCTTGTCAATGCGACCATTGTTCTTGGCTTTTCTTGGCCGAGGTGTCTGGCGAGCCATTCGTCTCGGACGCTATTTGGAAAGCTGCTAGGGCTTCGGCGTCCGGACAGTCGACTATCTGATTCTTTTTGGTAAGAAATCTGTTCCAGAGTTTCCGGGCTGACTCTCCGGGTTGTTGAGTTATATGACTCAGATCGTCTGCATCCGGAGGTCGGACATAGGTCCCTTGAAAATTTGCCCGGAAAGCATCCTCGAGCTCTTCCCAACTTCCTATGGTGTTTTCGGGAAGGCTTTTAAGCCAATGCCGGGCTGGCCCTTTGAGCTTAAGGGGTAAGTATTTTATGGCGTGAAGGTCATCTCCTCTAGCCATGTGTATGTGGAGGATATAATCTTCAATCCAGACTCCAGGGTCTGTTGTTCGGTCGTATGCTTCTATGTTTACGGGCTTGAATCCCGCTGGAAATTCATGGTCCAGTACCTCATTGGTGAAACATAGGGGATGTGCGGCGCCCCTGTATGTAGGTGTGCCGCAATGTTTGGATATTTTTTGCGTTGCATTGCTTACTAGAGCTTGCTTTCTTGGCCCGTAGATGGATCTGGTTGGACCGTTTTTTTTATGTGAATCCTTGGGCGGATCGCATAATGGATTGAGTGCGGCACCCTTTGTCGCTTGATGTCGATCGTGGGGTCGTCTATCCGACCTGGTGGCTTCCTTGTTTTTTGACTGTGGGGCCTCTAAGGCTTCTTCATCAAATTCCAGTAGTAATTTCCGCTTCGGATAGCTCTTTGTGTGATGACTATTGCCATACTTGTGTGGGGTATTGAGTACTTTGCCCCATCTGATTATGAGTGCATCTTCCGCTGTTTTGAGCTTCCGCTTCTGCTTTTTCAGGCTACGCGCAGTGGCGACGAGCCTTTGGCGGAGGTTCTTCTGTTCCAGCGACTTGTCCAGCGTGAGGTCGTCTGGACTATTATCTTTGCCGGGTCGGATTGTTTGGTTTGTCCGCCCTGTTTGGACTGTTGCTCGATGGCATGTTCATCTTCCATTGATTCGCCCTGCTCTATGGCTGGGTCTCTGTCGAGGTGGGTCTTGGCGTGGCGCTTACGCCGCCGCTTTGATTATTTTTCGAGGGAACGATCCCTGGTTGCGCCCTTTTGATCCTCGTCGTTGCTTCTTTTAGGTGTGTCCACCATGCATACATCGTGTGATGAGGTGATTGTCCGGTGCTCTATAGGCGCTGGTTCTTGATTGTCTCCTTCATCGGTGTCCATACCGTCGATGTATTCGAAGTCGAAGTCGAGCATGTCGGTTAGACCGTCGACAGTGGCTATGAGGTGGGTGGTGGGTGGGTTTCAAATTTCTTCATCGTCCGCATCCCAACCTCGCTGACCATAGTCCGGCCAAGGCTCTCCTGACAAGGATAGAGACTTTAGTGAATTCAGGATGTCGCCAAAGGGCGAGTGCTGAAAGACGTCCGCGGCGGTGAACTCCATGATCAGAGCCCAATTGGGTCCTATTGGAAGGGGTGCGGAAGATCCGGAGTCCGGGAAGGAGTCCGGCACCTTGGAGTCTGGCCTTACAAAGGACTAGGCTGGTATTCGGCTCTATCACCGTAGAGATTGCAGCTCCTGGGGCGGCGTCCAACCGTCCGTCCCCGACTGGCGCAGTCAGCTCCGAGCTAATGGTCGGAGCGGACGCCTGAGCGGCGCTCCGGGCACTGTCCGGCGGCAGAGCTAGATCATGCCCCTCGTGACAGTGCGGCGCGCTCGGCCGTGGCTCGAATCCGTCGAAGATCAACTCCCCGCAGATGCCAGCCATGTAGTTTAAGCTTCAGAATCTGACCTGATGGCCAGGAGCGTAGCTTTCAATCTGCTCCAGATGTCCAAGCGAATTGGCCCACAGTGCGAAGCCGCCGAATACGAAGATCTGTCCGGGGAGAAAAGTCTCACCCTGGACCGCGTCGTGGTTGATGATCGAAGGAGCCATCGGGCCTAAAGGTGACAACACAGGGGAACTCTCAATGAAAGCACCAATGTCGGTGTAAAAACCGGCGGATCTCGGGTAGGGGGTCCCGAACTGTGCGTCTAGGCGGATGGTAACAGGAGACAAGGGACACGATGTTTTTACTCAGGTTCGGGCACTCTGGATGGAGGTAAAACCCTACTCCTGCTTGATTAATGTTGATGATATGGGTAGTACAAGAGTTGATCTACCACGAGATCAGAGAGGCTAAACCCTAGAAGCTAGCCTATGGTATGATTGTTGTTCGTCCTACGGACCTAAACTCTCTGGTTTATATAGACACGGAGAGGGCTAGGGTTACACAGAGTCGGTTACAATGGGAGGAGATCTTCATATCGAATCGCCAAGCTTGCCTTCCACGCCAAGGAAAATCCTATCCGGACACGGGACGAAGTCTTCAATCTTGTATCTTCATAGTCCGGGAGTCCTGCCAAAGGTCATAGTCCGGCCATCCGGAGACCCCCTAATCTAGGACTCCCTCACGTCTATAGTTGGGATAGCCCGGCTCCCTTGTTTTGGTGCCTTACGCTCCGTTATATCGGCTAAGGAAGCGCAGGGAGAACTACTGCGATTGTGTCCCAGTTCTTCTGGACGAGCACCTTAGTAGAGAAAGCCGAAAACTGACCGGCATGATGTGGCGAGAGCTGGTCGCTGTTCGAGAGGTCTTAAAATCCTTAAAGATTTTTCCGCTTTAGACGATAATTCGGCTTCGTCCGATCTAGGCGTATATAGCACCCCAATTCCGCCTTCCGGTTTCTAGGGGCTTTGCCGAAATTTAAAATTGTAGACTTCTATGGCTAAGTGAAGGTTATAAAGCCGCATAGTCTGATTGCCTTGTTCGCTACGCCGGACACCTCCTTAAGGGACCAAACATTTGGATAAAGAGTGTCGGGTTTTCGACGAACACCCTAGTACTAGTTACATGGGGGGGGGGGGGAGCCGACGACTGGCCTATTTTTAGAATTTTATAAATAGCCGCACAGAAGGTAATATTTTAAATAACAAAAGCGCTACATAGCGCAAGTAACTTCGTCCTTAAATTACAAACATGACAGAAGTGAAGTCATTCTAAAATTATGTCCTTGGTACATTCATCGGCCATGAGGCAAGCGCCCTTCATAACGCCATCATAATACTTCTCCGGATAGCGATGCGCCTTTCCCTCCGGCGGCCCGTCCTTCACCAGCTTCTCCGCATCCAGCTTGCCCCAATGCACCTTCGCACGGGCAAAGGCCCAGCGGGCACCCTCAATGCAAACGGATCGCTTGATGACTTCCATTCGCAGACAGACATTCACCATCCGGTTGATCAGGCCGAAGTAGCTGGTGGGCAGGGGCTCATCAGGCCACATCCGGACTATGAAATCCTTCATAGCCACTTCGGCCGCCCTGTGGAGTTTGACCAACTGCTTCAGTTGGTCACTCAGAGGCGTTGGATGTTCAGCCCCAGCATACTGGGACTAGAACAGCTTCTCCGTTGAGCTCCCCTCCTGAGCACGGTAGAACTCTGCGGCATCTGATATGCTGCGTGGCAGATATGCGAATGCCCCTGGAGAGCTTCGGACTCGGGTAAGTAAAAGAAACGCCTCCTCCACATGTTTGCTTTGCATAAAGAATTTCTTACCCGCCGCTATCTTTTTAGCCTCCTGGATTTCCTGCTGTGCCTTCTCGGCTTCGGCCTTGGCGTCTTTTACACTTCAAGGGCCTTCGCAAGCTCGGCCTCTTTCGCCTTAAGCTCATGCTCCACGGACTCAAACTTTTTGCCGAGCTCCTGGAGCCCTTGTTGTACCTCGCCCACTCGGGCATCTTGCTTCTCGTGCTCCTTGCGTTCCAAGGCCGCCTTGTGTTCGGCCTCGGACAACGCTTTTTCAGAGACGCCACTTCGGTGGTGGCCCCTGTTACAAAATCATGACGCTTCGTCATTAGAATAACCAATTTTATCTATCCTTCATTATATGAGAGCGGGGAATCACTCACCTTTGTTCTTTTCGAGCTGCCTCCTCGTGAGGTCGAGCTCTCCCTGCGCCTGCTCCAGGTCCTGTTTTAGTCCGGCGATCTTGGTCGTATGGACCATAGCGGCAAGTAGCACAACCTGCTTATTTACATTCAAACTTATTGTTAGACTCCTGCGGATTATAACCGACCCTCCGTTTGGTTTTTCCTTCTGAACACCAAACAGAGTATCAGGGGCAACTACCTATCGGGTGGTAATTTCACACATTTTTATTACTTACCTCAAAGCCTGTCAGGAGGCTGGTGCAGGTTTCGGTTAGTCCGCTCTTGGTGGACGAAACCTTTTGAATCACCACACTCATAAGAGTACGGTGCTCTTCATCTATGGAAGCGCCACGGAGCGCTTCCAGCAGACAATCCGGCGCCTGGGGCGCAACGGAAGTCCTTGACACAGACGGCTCTCCCTCCCTAACGAGGGGCTGCCCGCCTGAGTCCGGAACCATTGAAGGCTCCGGAACAGTGTTCGGTTGAGAGCCCGGCTTACTGTGGCTCTCATCAACACGGTCCGCGGGGATCTTAAACCCCACGTGTCCGACGTCTGGAATGCCGCCTTGGGGCGCCTCCAGAGCCACCTCCCCCCGCTCTGGGAGCCTTTGGGATAACACCTCCGTGTCATCTGTAGGCTGAGGAATAGTGGCCGTCGGGAGCGAGTTCATCGCCGAATCGCTCAAGGACCCATCCGAAGACGACGCCTTGGGATGGGCCCTGGCCGGACTACATACAAGTTCGGCGTTATGGCAAAACTATGAAGCAAAATTATGATGGAGTGCGGATACTTACGATTGCACTAGGGGCTTCTTCCTGGCAGCCACCCCTCCTCGCTATCAGCGACGGTGGCGGAGTAGTCTAGAAGGGACGCCTTTCCCTTCTTGGATGTCCCAGCCTCCCCCTCCGGGACGGCCTTCCTCTTTTTCTCCCCCCCCCCCCAATACGGGGAGGTGGAGTTTCTTCTTGTTTCCCCCCGCCTCCGCGGGAGGAATCTGCCTCGTCGTCATCAGACGACGAGGGTATGACGGCCTTGCACCGGGGGCCTCTCCTGGACCCCTGGTCCACCCCCTCAGGCCCCTCGTCCTTTCCAGATGGGGCGGCCTCCTCCTCTTCTTATTCCCCTTCGGGGGAGGAGTGTGCCTCGTCGTCTTTGGACGAGGCTTCTGGCGCAACCTTACGTCGGAGACCCTTTCGAATCCTCGGGGCCTTCTTATCGGCCTTCTTCTCTAGCCCCTTGTAGGGCACCGGGACCAGCATCTCCGTCAGGAGAGCATTAGCTGGGCTTTTTGGCAGCGGAGCTGGATAGTCAATCTGCTCCGCTGTCTCCACATAATCCTGAACAAATATGCACAATTACTTAAGGCTCCCCCATGAATATATTGGGAAGAACCGAATCCGGTGGCAGCCTGAGAACTCACCTGACTAGGAGGTTGCGCGGCGTGGAGCCCACAGTCCTCGGATATGGGAGGAGGTACTTCGGAGGCCTTGAACAACGCCTTCCACGCGTTTTTGTGCTTCATGCCGTAGAGCCTATGAAGCGTCTGGTGTTCGGTCGGGACGAACTCCCACAGATTGAATGCTCGCCTTTGGCACGGCAGAATCCGGCGAACGAGCATGACCTGGATCATGTTGACAAGCTTGATGTTCTTGTCCTTCATGCCCTTGATGCAGTTTTGGAGTCCGGTCAGCTCTGTAGATTCGCCCCACGACAAGCCCTTCTGTTCCCAGGAGGTGAGCCGCATGGGGGTCCCGGATCGGAACTCGGGGGCCACCACCCAGTTGGCGTCGCGCGGCTCAGTGATGTAGAACCACCCTGACTGCCACCCCTTCACGGTTTCCACAAAGGAGCCGTCAGGCCAGGTGACGTTAGGCATCTTGCCCACCATGGCTCCTATGCACTCCGCTTGCTGGCCGCTCACGATCTTTGGCTTCACGCAGAAGATTTGCAGCCACAAGCCGAAATGAGGCTTGATGTGGAGGAAGGCCTCTCATACGACGATGAATGCCGAGATGTTGAGGACGAAGTTCGGGGCTAGATCATGGAAATCTAGCCCATAGTAGAACATGAGCCCGTGGACAAAGGGGTGAAGTGGAAACCCCAGTCCACGGATGAAGTGGGCGAGAAACACGACCCTCTCGTGGGGTCCTGGAGTTGGAATGACCTGCCCGTCGTCTGGTAGCCGGTGCGCTATGTCTGCGGCCAAGTATCCGGCCGCCCGAAGATTCGCGATATTCTTCTCCTTCACGATGGAAGCCACCCACTTAACTCCTACTCCGGACATGTTTACCTGTGTGGAGAAGACTTGGACTAGGGCGCTGGAGCTTGAGGGGGCAAGAGTGGGCAAAGGAGGAAGAAGGCGTGGGTAAAAATGAGGAACTCTTATCCCTTTATAGAGGCGACGGAAGCGGTGCGCCTCCCCACTTGCCCGTTGGGAATCGCTCACCTCCCGAGCGCCACGATTGATGGCCTGGCGGGATTACCCATACCCGTATTGATGAGAATCCCGTGATAAGGGGGCACGATCTCTGCTTTGACAAGACGTGTCAAGGAAACCGCCTCGCAATATGCGTTGTGGCTGGTCGAAGGAAAATGGTTCGAATAATGACCCGACCGTAATGACATGTTACGTCTAAAAAGTTGTCGGCAGAGTACGTTTGTGAAATATCGTTCTCTCTATGGTGATATATGAAGATCATTTTGTAGATCTGGACACGGTCTACATGTTCGATAATTACTTTGGAGTATTCGGAGAAGGAACCCGCCTTGCAATGCCGAAGACAAGACTGCACGCCGGACACATCGTCATTGAAGCCTGGTTCAGGGGCTACTGAGGGAGTCCTGGATTAGGGGGTATCTGGACTGTCGGACTATATACATCGTCCGTACTATTGAAGCGTGAAGATACAAGACTCAAGACTTCGGCCTGTGTCCGGATGGGACTCTCCTTTGCATGGAAGACAAGCTTGGCGATCCGGATATTATATTTCCTTCCTTGTAACCGACTCCATGTAAACACTAGCCCTCTCCGGTGTCTATATAAACCGGAGAGGATGGTCCTTAGAAGGCCGATCACAATTACAATCATACCATCATAGGCTAGCTCTTAGGGTTTAGCCTCTACGATCTCGTGGTAGATCTACTCTTGTACTACTCATATCTTCAATATTAATCAAGCAGGAAGTAGGGTTTTACCTCCATCGAGAGGGCCCGAACCTGGGTAAACATTGTGTCCCTTGCTTCCTGTTACCATCAGCCTAAGACGCACAGATCAGGACCCCCTACCCTAGATCCACCGGTTTTCACACCGATAGTGGTGACCAAACCGGCTAGCCCCCGAGCCCCCGGGTTGAGCGAGTCGGACCGGTGGCCGGGTTTAGGAACAAAGTGATGCACAAATATAGGAGACGCAATAACTTGGTTGGAAAAGGGTAGCCCCCGAGCATCATTCGGGGACTCCATGGTTTCATGCGATTACAAAAGGCAGCGATACATACATTCGTACGACTAACTGTAAAACGGACGGAGGAGTTCCGCATTCCATGGCTGGGTCCTTTGTTCACTCGCGGTGTCCCTCTTGCGCTTGTTTGACTTGTGAGCGTCGACAAGGTAGTAGGCGTTGTGATCGCACAAGGCCCTGCTGATGATGAAGGGGCCCTCCCATGGAGGGGACAACTTGTGCCCGCCGACTTGCTCTTGGATGAGTCGGAGGACGAGGTCGCCCTCGCGGAATGTGAGGGGCTTGTTCTTCTTGCAGTGGTAGTGCCTTAGGCCTTGCTGGTAGATGGCCGAACGGCTGAGCGCTAGGAGGCGTGCTTCTTCGAGTAGGTCGACACCGTCTTCGCGGGCTTCCTTGGCTTCGGCTTCAGTGTACATCATGACACACGGCGAGTTGAACCCGACGTCGGTCGGGATGACGGCTTCGGCTCCATAAACGAGGAAGAACAGGGTGAACCCGGTCGATCCGTTTGGCGTGGTTCGGAGACTCTAGAGGACGGACGACAACTCATTGAGCCAGCTGCCGGGTGAGCGGATGAGCGGCTCGATGAGCCGCGGCTTGATGCCGGATAGGATGAGGTTGTTGGCCCGCTCGACCTGCCCGTTGGACTGTGGGTGTGCAACGGAGGCCAGGTCGAGGCGGATGCCGGAGACGGAGCAGTATTGCGCGAGCGTGCCCTTGGTGAAGTTGGTGCCATTGTCTGTGATGATGTTGTTTGGCATGCTGTAGTGTACCACGATATATTTAACGAACCGGACGGCCGTCGGCCCGTCCAGCTTCTTGATTGGTCGTGCTTCGATTCACTTGGTGAACTTGTCCACCGCCACCAGCAGATGCGTCATGCCGCCTCGGGCGGTTTTGAAGGGCCCCACCATGTCGAGTCCCCAAACCGCGAAGGGCCAGGCGATCGGGATGGTGCGGAGTGCTGACGCCGGCTGGTGGTTGCGCTTGCTGAAGCACTGGCATCCCTCGCACTTGAGGACGAGTGACTCGGCGTCTTAGAGGGCCGTAGTCCAGTAGAAACCATGGCGGAAAGCCATGGCCACCAGGGACCGCGAGGCACCGTGGTGCCCGCACTCGCCCTGGTGTATGTCGAGGAGGATCTCAATGCCTTGGTCCTGCTCGACGCAGCGCTGGAACACGCCGGTGGAGCTGCGTTTGACAAGCTCATTGTTGATGATGTTGTAGGCGGACGCTCGGCGTTGCACCTATCGGGCTTCGGTCTCGTCCATGGGGAGGGCCCCGATCTCCAGGAACTCTGAGATGGGTCGGGCCCAAGACGGGTCCGTCATCACGGTGTAGACGGCAACCAGGGTGGGTTTCGGGTCGGCAGCCCCTGAGCTGGGCTGAGCAGCCCCCGGGTCGGGGATGGCGGCGGCCGCGTCAAGGGCGATGGTGGCCGGGTTGGCGGCTTCGGCACCCGGGCCGAGTTCGGCAGTCCCCGGCACTCAACTTAAACTCGTATCTAACGTCCAGTTACCACATCGTAGTCTAGTGTGGCCTATAGTCAGTGCGGCTCTGATACCAAGCGTTGCAGCACCCCAGCTCAGAGCAACCGGTTTACCATGCATTGCCATCCCAGAGACCATGTCTTCTGGCAACACACAACATCTTGGTACAAAAAACAACCGCTTTATTGATGCTAGCGGATCAAAGTTTATATTACAATAGGTGGCGAGGCCAAGCGGCACACACGGTGCGGCTGAACAATATGTACATTATTTAGTGAACATAAAGGGGCCTCTATCATAACAACTACACAGCAGCGGAACAACGTCGTAGCGGAAACTCCATAGCACAGGGACACCGATGTGGACACGATCTAGACCCGTACGGCACTCCTTTCCAACGAGACTTTCCTGAAATCTTGCATGACATGCCAGGTCAGTACATTGAATGTACTTGCAAGCTCACAACAAACATAAACATAATGACAAACAATATCATGATAATTAACCAATTATTAATGATGCAACAATATATGCAACATGCAGTGATCCTGCTTTTATGAGAAAAATCCCTCGGACTGGCTTACCAACGGTGATCGCTCTTGGATCGCAACTGTACCAACCCTGAGGTCTTAACTCAGTTTACCTTGTGATCTTTCCGGCGATCACAACCACGACCAATATTTGGTCTCAAACAGTGATCCTTCCGGTGATCACAACCACGATGAACACTTGGTCCCGAACATCAATATGGCCTTCCCATCATCATTAACCGTGCAAAGTTTATCACTTAGTGTGCAAGATTTATTAAATGTTAACCCATGGTGTGACCTACTTTCGAGCGTGTTCGTAACCGTGGACTCGGCTATCGATAGATTAATACACTCTGCAGAGGTAGCGCATTGTGCCCACACCACGGAACCCATGGCCTCGCACTCCCATTCGGGTGGACCAATGGCATTCCGACGAAACACCTCCATTGCCATGACACTCTCCCGGCCACTCTGACTCACTCCCCATTGGGCTAGTCCTGGGTGGCCCCATGTCTACCAAAGACACCAACGACCACCGTCGTGGCCAAAACATAAATGTCCCACACGGGGACACGGTACCATAATCTCACCAACGTGCACACAAGGTTATGTCTGCTTACCGGGCCAGGGTACCGCACGCCCGTAACCTTCCCTCGTTGGAGGCACTGACCAGAGGCATGACAACGGACCGAATAAAGGCCCTCCCATAAAGTTAAATGTGGTTGCACTGGGAAAAAATCGATTCAGTGGCACCATGACCCGGTCAACGATATATTCAAGTTGAGTTATTATCAGGTTCAACTTAAAGTGAAAATAACCGGTGTCATAGTATGCCATGAAATGCAACACGAACATATGCATCACAATTTAACGAAAATGACTGAGTCAACTATATTCATACTAAGCATAAACCTCAACAACTCATGACACTTCTCTGGTTAGGATTAAACCTCACTTTAAACAGAATCTTTTCTAGCAAATTTTACCATTTTTACCCATGCAAGAAAATAACTCCAACTAATTATTTATATTCAGAACCATATTACTTCCTTCATGACAAAAATTAGTTCTAGTTTCTTAACCAACTTAGTTAGCTTTAAACTTTCTATAAACCAAGCATATTAACATAAACAAGCAACTAACAGAATGAAAATAACATGATAGTGATTTAAATGCATGGATTAAATCATTCATTCAAGTAGGAAAATCACAACAACTGTAATGGCACCATGAAAATGTTGCTGTGGCTTGCCTTAGTGCAGATGAGGTTCACAAGCCTCATGGTGATCCTCAAGACAAGCCTCACTCTCTGAAAATAATTTTAAACACAACAAGAAAATATCAAGAACCCTTCTAAAATTCACCAGAAAATCTAGACAGCAAAGAAAAATCTCATTTTTGGTGAGCTGCTAGATTTCTTTACAAAGAACACAATGCAAAAAGAATCAATTCATTTGGACTTATGGTTAAAGAGTTTTGGATGTTTGAAACTCTCTGGAATAATATGAATTTGAATTTAAATAAAAACAGACTAGGGAGGGGGGGATGACATCGAAGGCGTAAAGCCTCTGGGCGCCACCACTCGTACCGCTTCACGCGCGTACTGAGTGGCTGACTAGAGGGCCCTGCTAGTCATGTGAGGAGGAGAGTGAGACGGAAATAGAGGATGATGCGGCTTCGCCAGAGCACACGCCGGTGATGAGGGTTTCTTGGCCAAAACGAGAGGGAGGGATCAAGAGAGGAGACGGAGGCGCACCTGCCCGTACCCGTAGAGTAACTAGGGGTGGTCGGATGGCGTCGGAATCAACCTCTAGTGGAGGCAGAGTGCGGAGGTCGCCGGAGACGAAGACGACGGTGAACAGAGGCGACTCCAGGGGCTCCTACGAGGCGAAACAACACCACCGATGAGCGGCGGAGGCCCTGGAAGGGTTGCCCAGGCTTGGGAGGAACTGGAACCGCGGAGACGACCCGAGAGGATCGCCGGAGAGCTCGAGCTCCGGGATGGCGGCCCGCGGCCTGCCCGGCCGGGCTAGGGCTTCTACAAGATCGTGGAGTGTGTGGGAGTGGTGGATGGTGCTCGAGGAGGCTGGGGAGGGCTCTATTTATAGCCGAGCATCGAGGGGGGATTGGGCTCCACCGGTGGGCACCTGGACACGGCGCCAGGTGACGAACGGCGTCAGTGAGAGGGGGAGAAGGCGACGCTACTCATGCGGGAATTGTGGGCGAGCAGGGACGAGCACAGGAGCGAGGGGAAGGCGACGAGCACGGTGCGCAGCGCACTATTGCATTAGCCGGACCTTGCCCGTGCTTGTTGCGGCGAGCTCGGGCATCGGCGAGCGCCAGGGTGGAGTTAAGGGGGTTTGGGCGAGGATTGTGGCGATGTTTGGCATGCTTAGGCAGTCGGGGAAGTGAGCACGCGCGCAACAGAGTGCTCGGCGGCACTCAGAGCGCGACGACATGCAGGTTGGCTTGATGCACACGCATGGTCACCATGTGAACTCTTCCCTTAGGCCGACCTAAGTCCAAAGTTCATGCCTGGCTTGTTGTTCGTGGTAGTTTTAGTGGTTACCATACTTGGGTTTGGTCTCAGGTGCAGTAGAAAAGATTTCACACGCCTGGTAAGTTTCTGGACAGTAACTTTGAGAGCTTACTGTGGTCAAACTACTGGGAGTTTGGAGCTGGGCTTTGGAGTTTAGCAATAATCTACTAAGGTGATGATGCACAAGAAAAATCAGCCACAATGGAGCAAGTAAAATGGTAGTTGTTGTAGAAACTACCATTTCTGTCCAGAACGGAAAATATTTTCTGTAGCAAAAATATTCCAAATAGTGGTGAAATATTTTTGCTCAGGAAGGTGCCCTAGGGTTCAGAGAATATTTGTGAATTTTATCATATTTTTGTGGGCAAGAAAAATTGGGGTTGCTTTGGAGCACATTGAGCTAGCTAGGGTTTAAGAGAGGGAAATGAATATTTTTCATTAAAGAAAAATATTCAAAATATTATTTTGAGTTGAACCAGAGAGGAAATGGTGGTTAGAAAGGGAGATGAGGCACTTGGGTGAAAGTCAAGGGGTACCCAAGTGTTTAAGTCCATATGAAAAGATTGAAAACCCAAATTTCAATATCAAACCAACTAAAAATCAGGCAAAGAGAAGAGGGCAAAAATTAGGCTGTCACAAACCTCCCCCACTTAGAATGAATCTCGTCCTCAAGATTTGGTTGCTTTGGAAAACCATTCTGGGTAATGTGCCTTTAGAAATTCTTCCCTTCCCAAGTTAATTCCGACTCTGTGTGATGCTCCCACTGGACTTTGTAGAACTTCCTTGCTTTACTACGAGTGACCCTTTCCATCTGATCCAAAATTCTAACCGGCCTCTCTTCATATGTTAAATCCTTTGCCAACTCTATTTCAGTCATTGCAGTCTTTTTCTCAGGCGGAGATATGCATCGCCTCAACTGTGAAACATGAAACGCATTGTGCACTTCCGACAATTCAGGGGGTAGTTCCAACTGATATGCAACAGTACCCACTCGGGATATAACTGGAAATGGACCAATAAATCTTGGTGACAACTTTCCACGAGTCTGGAATCTCTTGACTCCTTTCATAGGAGTGAATCGGAGGTATACGTGCTCTCCGGGTTCAAAACTGATATGTCGGTGCTTTGCATCATAATAACTCTTCTGTCAAGATTTGGCCAATTGCAATTTGTCTCGGATTTCCTTAACTTGTTTATCAGCTTCCATCATGAGATCTGTTCCTAAAATACGGCTATCTCCAGTTTGGGACCAATTTAAAGGAGTGCGGCACTTATGGCCATACAAAGCCTCATAGGGTGACATCTTTAAACTGGTCTGGAAGCTGTTGTTATACGAGAACTCAGCATACGGAAGACAGTCTTCCCATTCAGATCCTTGGGCCAAAGCACAGGCTCGTAGCATATCTTCGAGTATTTGATTTACCCGCTCTGTTTGTCCATCAGTCTGAGGATGATAAGTAGTACTATATTTCAGCATTGTCCCCAAGGCTTGATGGAGACGTGACCAAAAAAGCAGAGGTAAAAAGTGAACCTCGGTCAGAAGTGATGGTTCGGGGTACTCCATGCAGACTGACTATTCTGGATACATACATCTGTGCAAGTTGATCTGCTTGATATGTGGTTCTGATGGGAATAAAGTGAGCTACCTTGGTTAAGGTGTCCACTATGACCCATACTACATCATTGCCTCGCTGAGTCTTAGGTAGCGCTGTGATGAAATCCATGCAGACATCATCCCATTTCCATTGTGAAACTGGCAGCGGTTGGAGAAGTCCGGCTGGCTTCTGATGCTCTGCCTTCACCTTGTTGCATATGTCGCAACAGGCCACAAAGGAGGCAATGTCTTTCTTCATTCCATCCCACCAGAATATTTTTCGAAGGTCTTGATACATTTTCGTACCTCTAGGGTGAATAGAATACGAGGATTCGTGTGCTTCTGACAGGATTTTCAGCTTCAAATCCGCTTGATTGGGTACACAAATCCTTCCACGGAATCGAAGGGTACCGAATTGGTCCTTTGAGAAATCTGGAGTCTGTCCTGCTACCACACTCTTGGCACGTTTTTGCAGGACGGTATCAGTTGGCTGGGCCTTGCGGATCTCTTCCTCAAGTGTGGGGGGGACTTCCAAAATATTAGCAAGGCCAGCATCAACTATGACCAGGTTGAGCTGCGCAATCTCCTCTTGTAGTTCAGGAGGCAAGGATTTCAATATGACATTTAGGCCGACAGGCTTTCGACTGAGTGCATCGGCAACCACATTGGCCTTACCCAGGTGGTAATTTATTCCAAGATCATAATCCTTGACTAACTCAAGCCATCTTCGTTGACGGAGATTTAAATCTGGCTGAGTAAATATATACTTGAGACTTTTGTGATCGGTAAAAATTTGGCACCTCTTCCCGATGAGATAGTGTCTCCAAATTTTTAGAGCATGAACCATCGCGGCCAATTCCAGATCATGAGTAGGATAATTTACCTCGTGGGGTCATAGCTGTCGTGATGCATATGCTACTACCTTGCCGTATTGCATAAGTATGCATCCAAGTCCTTGTCTGGAGGCATCGCAGTACACATCAAAACTGCGGTAGATATCTGGAAGAGTCAACACACGTGCGGTCGTCAGCTGTATCTTTAGCTCATTGAAACTCTTCTCGCAGTCTTCAGTCCATTCAAACTTCTTATCCTTTTTGAGCAGCTCCGTCATGGGTTTAGCAATCTTGGAAAAACCTTTAATGAAACAACGGTAGTATCCGGCTAATCCGGTAAAACTCCGGATCTATGATACGGTTGTGGGCGGCAACCAATCGAGCACATCCTTTACTTTGCTCGGGTCCACAGCTATACCTTCAGTAGATAGCACATGTCCAAGAAATCCAACTTGCTTGAGCCAAAACTCACATTTATTGAATTCGGCGTATAGCTGATGGTCGCGGAGTCGTTGTAGCACTGCTCGGAGGTGTTCTTTGTGATCTTCTTCACTTTTTGAGTATATAAGTATGTCATCGATGAAGACTACCACGAACTTATCGAGGAAGTCCATGAATACTTTGTTCATCATATGCATGAAGAAGGCAGTGGCATTGGTGAGACCAAAGGACATAATTGTATATTCATAAAGACCGTAATGCGGTCTTAGGAATATCTTCCTTTTTAATCTTGAGTTGATGATATCCAGTCCGTAAATCAATCTTGGAGAATACCTTGGCCCCACTGAGCTGATCAAACAAGTCATCAATCCTTGGCAGAAGATATTTATTTTTGATGGTGACATCATTCAGCTGACGATAATCCACACACATGCGGAGGCTGCCATCCTTCTTGTCCAAGAAGATAGCAGGTGATCCCCATGGTGAAGAGCTGGGACGGATATATCCTTTCTGGAGCATTTCATCAAGTTGTTTCTTTAGCTCCACTAATTCCGATGAGGGTATTCGGTAATACTTATTGTATAATGGTGCGGTTCCGGGCACAAGATCTATTGCAAACTCAAGCTCTCGATCTGGTGGCATGTCTGGCAGTTCTTCTGGAAATACGTCAGGAAACTCACTGTCTACAGGAATTAATCCCAACTCAGCCACAGCGGTGAAAACCATTTCTTTCTTGGTATGCTTCTGCGAGCATAGAATTTTGTAGTCTGCCCTTTCTGGCTGGTCAAAGTGACTTCTCGGGTCGCGCAATTTATGCAGACTTGATATTGGGTCAACCAATTCATACCCAAGATAACATCCAACTTTACTGACTCGATGATTATCAAAGAAGTTGGAAAGCAGTCTCCGTTGATATTAATTTCCAGATTACAGCAGACCAGATTGCTCTTGATTAAGGATCCCGGGGTTTGTACCAGCATGTTCTTGCCCAAAAGCGAACAAGAAAATTTGTTTTGGGCCACAAAACTCCGAGAAATAAAAGAGTGGGAAGCCCCAGAGTCAAATAAAATTACTGTAGGTATGTTATTAATAGAAAACATACCAATGACGACTTCGGGGTTCTCTTGGGCTTCATCTGCGGAGAGGTGATGAACGTGCCCAGTAATGTTCTGCTGGTTTGGGCATGACTCCATAAAGTTGACTTGTGGCCTGAATAGGGCATTTGCCTTGCTGTTCTTGGGACACTATCTGGCATAATGTCCGTTTTGTCCACAACTAAAGCAAGAGTTGTTGCGCTAGCGCTCCTCGTACACTGGGTTGGTCACGACATTCTTGACTTGGGTGGTGGTCTTGTTAACATTTTGTTGCCAATTGGGCGTGTATTCCACCTGAGTCTGCTGCCAGGTACGAGCCTTTTGCACTGGTTGCCCTTCCTTCCTTGGCTCAAACTTGCGCTTGTGATCGTTATTAGCAGGCCTATTGTCTAATACGAGCTTGTGCTCCCTTTCAGTAATGAAAGCTTTGCTCACTAGAGTTTGGAAATCTGGGAAATCAAACATACTGAGGGTGCATCGGAGTTGCGGGTTTAATCCACCAAGAAATCTGTCAATCTTTCTTTCTTCGGTGGACACGTCATATAGGGTGTAACGGGCCAGATGATTGAATTTTTGCAAATATTCACCCACACACTAATTTCCTTGGAGGAGTGCGAGAAATTCACGTTGTTTAGTCTTCATAATTCCAGTAGGGAGATGATATTTCCGGAAATGATCCTTGAATTTTAACCAGGTGATTTCTTCATCAGCAGGCCACATGGCTTTTGCATTTTCCCACCATATGGCAGCAGCGCCTTCAAGATAATGAGTTGCAAATGGAACCTTATCATCTTCTTTAGTACGAGCAATCCCAAGTTTCCTCTCAATAGTTTGCAACCAATCGTCTGCATCCAAGGGGTCAATAACCTGACTGAAACTGGGAGGCTTGGTTCTCTGAAAATCTGGCAGCTTGGAAAGATGACCGTTCTGATTTCCATTCTGTCCAACCACGGCTTGAACACTTCTTAATATTTCAATCAAATCATTATTCCTCCTTTCCTCAAACTTACGTAGAATTTGCTCGGTGGTAGGCGGATTTGGCGGTGGAGGTGGTGGTGGAACATATGGCTCAGGGGAGTGTCCTGCCTGTCGTGCGGAATGACGAATAGGAGTACCCTCATGAATGTTGCTACTGCTTCCTCCCCACGGCATCCTATTGTGGATTTTTCCCAAGTCAACGCAACCGAGATGAGAAACATTCAAAATTAAATTGGGGAAAATCCAGCAACAAAACCCGAGAAAAACCGAAATAACGAAGAAAATACGGCGAATAAAATAGAGTTCCAACATAATTATACATAGACTCATACATGAAAGGCTAAAAACATGCCAGGTCAACTACTCTCATACAGGAAACGAAACATCATGACTCGTACGACTACATCCATACACCATTCTGACGACTGCGAATACTCAGAAACTCTACTGCTCTGCTGGTACTGCGGGGTCCTTTCCTGAAGCGGACTCGGATCCTAAACTGACGAGGTTAATTGAGACCTCCGGGTTAAAAGTAACACGAGGACGCTGCCTCGAGGGCTCTCCCTCAGGGGCAGGTGTTGGGTGAAGCATCGGGGCTACATGAGTAGTGAGAAGTGAAACCCACTCAGCAGGAGCACTGTCAGGATTCATGGTCGAGGTGCCTGAGCTACTCGGAGGAGTAACCGGTGAAACAGGGGAACTAGAACTGGCTGGAATATAAGGAGTAAATCCCAGGGAGGATGGAGCAGTGACAGATCTAGTAGAGGCTAAAGCAGTACGAGCACGAGTCAGCTCTCGAGCTAGCTCGTGGATCATAAGATAGCTAGCAGTGATATAACAAGAAAGGTGGCTAGCAACACTATCAGACTCTGGATCAATGATAGGGAAACGGCCATGACCATTGTCGTGCAGAGAAGGATAGTAGTGGAAACATGAGTGGTTCTGCATCTGGGCCTCGTTGTAACAAAGCTCGACAAGGACCTCGAATGCAGCAAACTGGACATCCTAAGAAGCGGTAGAAGCATAACCGCTCCGAGATGTACGAGTGTAAGTGCTGGAATCGGAACTAGTGCGTAGAGTAACCACTTCATGATACTCATACACTAAGTCTGCTAGACGCTCCCGGTACACACCATAGATTGGGTCATCACCGAGGTGGTACAGCTGACGCCACACGTTACGAAGGAGATGCAGCGACGTGTACGGCATCAGTTGCAACTGGCACAGATATGGCACCGGAGCCATCTACTCTCACAACCATTAGAAGGTCAGCATAAAAATACAACAAGTGCATGCAATGCAACAACTAGCTACAAAGGCTACTGGCACTCAACTTAAACTCGTATCTAACGTCCAGTTAACACGTCGTAGTCTAGCATGGCCAACAGTCAGCGCGGCTCTAATACCAAGTGTTGTGGCACCTCGACTCAGAGCAACCGGTTTACCATGCATTGCCAGCCCAGAGACCATGTCTTCTGGCAACACACAACATCTTGGTATAGAAAATAACCGCTTTATTGATGCTAGCGGATCAAAGTTTATATTACAACAAGTGGCGAGGCCAAGTGGCACACACGGTGCGACTGAACAATATGTACATTATTTAGTGAACATAAAGGGGCCTCTATCATAACAACTACGCGGCAGCGGAACAACGTCATAGCGGAAACTCCATAGCACAGGGACACCGATGTGGACACGATCTAGACCAAAGACACCAACGACCACCATCGTGGCCAAAACATAAACTTCCCACATGGGGACACGGTACCATAATCTCAACAACGTGCACACAAGGTTATGTCTGCTTACCGGGCCAGGGTACCGCACGCCCATAACCTTCCCTCGTTGGAGGCACCGACCAGAGGCATGATAATGGACCGAATAAAGGCCTTCCCATAAAGGCAAATGTGGTTGCACTGGGAAAAACTCGATTCAGTGGCACCATGACCCAGTCAACGATATATTCAAGTTGAGTTATTATCAGGTTCAACTTAAAGTGAAAATAACCGGTGTCATAGTATGCCATGAAATGCAACATGAACATATGCATCACAATTTAACGGAAATGACTGAGTCAACTATATTCATACTAAGCATAAACCTCAACAACTCATGACACTTCTCTGGTTAGGATTAAACCTCACTTTAAACAGAATCTTTTCTAGCAAATTTTACCATTTTTACTCATGCAAGAAAATAACTCCAACTAATTATTTATATTCATAACCATATTACTTCCTTCATAACAAAAATTAGTTCTAGTTTCTTAACCAACTTAGTTAGCTTTAAAATTTCTGTAAACCAAGCATATTAACTTAAACAAGCAACTAACAGAATGTAAATAACATGATAGTGATTTAAATGCATGGATTAAATCATTCATTCAAGTAGGAAAATCACAACTATTGTAATGGCACCATGAAAATGTTGTTGTGGCTTGCCTTAGTGCAGATGAGGTTCACAAGCCTCCTGGTGATCCTCAAGACAAGCTTCACTCTCTGAAAACAATTTTAAACACAAGAAGAAAATATCAAGAACCCTTCTGAAATTCACCAGAAAATCTAGACAGCAAAGAAAAATCTCATTTTTGGCGAGCTGCTAGATTTCTTTACAAAGAACACAAGACAAAAAGAATCAATTCATTTGGACTTATGGTTAAAGAGTTTTGGCTGTTTGAAACTCTCTGGCATAATATGAATTTGAATTTAAATAAAAATAGACTTGGGGGTGACGTCGAAGGCGTAAAGCCTCAGGGCGCCACCACTCATACCACTTCGCGTGCGTACTGAGTGGCTGACTAGGGGGCCCCGCTAGTCAGGTGAGGGGGTGAGGGAGAAGGAAACAGAGGATGGCGCGGCTTCGCCAGAGCACACGCCAGCGACGAGGGCTTCTTGGTAAAAACGAGAGGGAGGGATCGAGAGAGGAGACGGAGGCGCACCTGCCCGTACCCGTAGAGTAACTAGGGGTGGTCGGACGGCGTCGGAATCAACCTCTCTAGTGGACGCAAAGAGCGGAGGTTGCCGGAGATGAAGACGACGGCGAACAGAGGCGACTCCAGGGGCTCCAACCAGGCGGAACAGCACCACGGACGAGCGGTAGAGGCCCTGGATGGGTTGCCCAGGCCTGGGAGGGACTGGAACCGCGGAGACGACCCGAGAGGATCACCGGCGAGCTTGAGCTCGGGGACGGCAACCCGCGGCCTTCCCGGCCGGGCTACGGCTTCTACAAGATCGTGGAATGTGTGGGAGTGGTGAGTGGTGCTCGAGGAGGCAGGGGAGGGCTCTATTTATAGCCGAGCATCGAGTGGGGATCGGGCTCCGTCGATGGACACCTGGACATGGCGCCCGGCGACAAACGACGTCAGTGAGAGGGGGAGAAGGCGACGCTACTCACGCGGGAACTGTGGGCGAGCGAGGACGAGCACAGGAGCGAGGGGAAGGCGACGAGCACAGTGTGCAGCACATTATTGCGTTGGTCGGACCGCGCCCGTGCTCGCTGCGGCGAGCTCCGGCATCGGTGAGCGCCAGGGTGGAGTTAAGGGGGTTTGGACGAGGATTCTGGCAAAGTTTGGCACGCTTACGCAGTCGGGGAAGTGAGCACGCACGCAACAGAGCGCTCGGCGGCACTCAGAGCGCGGTGACATGCAGGTTGGCATCATGCACATGCGTGGTCACCGCGTGAACTCTTCCCTCAGGCCGACCTAAGTCCACAGTTCATGTCTGGCTTGTTGTTCGTGGTAGTTTTAGTGGTTATCACACTTGGGTTTGGTCTTAGGTGCAGTAGAAAAGATTTCACACGCCTGGTAAGTTTCTGGACAGTAACTTTGAGAGCTTACTGTGGTCAAACTACTGGGAATTGGGATCTGTGCTTTGGAGGTTAGCAATCATCTACTAAGGTGATGATGCACAAGAAAAATCAGCCACAATGGAGCAACTAAAATGGTAGTTGCTGTAGAAACTACCATTTCTGTCCAGAATAGAAAATATTTTGTGTAGCAAAAATATTCCAAATAGTGGTGAAATATTTTTTGCTCAGGAAGGTGCCCTAGGGTTTAAATAATATTTGTGAATTTTCTCAGATTTTTGTGGGCAAGAAAAAATGGGGTTGCTTTGGAGCACATTGAGCTAGCTAGGGTTTAAGAGAGGGAAATGAATATTTTTCATTAAAGAAAAATATTCAAAATATTATTTTGAGTTGAACCAGAGAGGAAATGATGGTTAGAAAGGGAGATGAGGCACTTGGGTGAAAGTCAAGGGGTACCCAAGTGTTTAAGTCCATATGAAAAGATTCAAAACCCAAATTTCAAAATCAAACCAACTGAAAATCAGGCAAAGAGAAGAGGGCAAAAACTAGGCTGTCACATCCGGGACATGGATAGACTCGGATTCTGGAGACGGCTTGACGGACGGCTTGTGCAGGTGCTCGAGGGAGAGCCGGACGGGTTGGACTGCCGGGACAAGGTGATCTTGGCGAGTGTGTTGGCTGCCTCATTCTTCGCGCGCAGGACGTGAAGGAACTCACAGCCCTCGAAGAATCCGGACAGCTTCTGGACGAGGAAGTGATAGCTTGCCATGTTGGGGTCGCGGGCGTCCCACTCACCGGAGCACTATTGTACCACCAGATCCGAGTCGCCGTAGCACAGGATGCGCCGGATGCCGAGTTCCTTGGCAAGCCGGAGGCCATGCACAAGGGCTTCGTACTCGACGACATTATTAGAGGCGGCGAAGTGGATCTAGAGTGCATAGCAAAGTCGGTCGCCCTTCGAGGAAGATAGCACGATGTCGACCCCTAGGCCGAGTCGCATCTTGGAGCCATCAAAGTGCATGCACTAGTGCGTCGAGTGTGGTGGCGGCGGTAGGTACTGGGTCTCGGTCCAGTCGACGAGGAAGTCGGCCAGGGCCTGGGACTTGATCGTGGTGCGGGGCTCGTAGAGGATGGTGTGGCTGGCTAGCTCGAGCGCCCACTTGGCGACCCGGCCAGAGGCGTCCCGGCACCCGATGATCTCGCCGAGGGGGTCCGTGCTGACCACGGTGATGACATGCTCCCGAAAATACTGCTTCAATTTCTTGGCGGTGAAGTACACGTTGTAACACATCTTCTGGTAATGCGGGTAGTTCTGCTTGGAGGCGGAGAGCACTTCGCTCAGGTAGTAGACCGGACGCTGGACGGCTTGGAACTTGCCCTTCTCTGGTCGCTCGACCACCATTACTGTGCTGACCGACCGTGAGGTCACGACAATATAGAGCAACAACGGCTCCTTCTCAGCCAGCGCGGCCGGGACGGGTGCGGTGGAGAGCATGCGCTTGAGGTCTCAGAAAGCCTCGTCCGCCTGGTCGTTCCATTCGAATGGCGTCGTCTTCTTCATCAGCTGGTACAGGGGCAAGGCCCTCTCGCCCAGTCAGCTAAGAAACCCGCTGACCGAGGCCAAGCAGCCGGTGAACTTCTGGACATCGTGCAGCCGGCTGGTTTGCGCATGCGCTTGATGGCCTTGACCTTCTCCGGGTTCGCCCCAATGTCGTGCTCCGAGATGAGGAAGCCGAGTAGCTTTCCGGCTGGGACGCCGAAAACGCATTTCCCAGGGTTGAGCTTGACCTTGTATTCGCGCAGGTTGGTGAATGTCTCCTTCAGGTCGTCCAGGAGCGTGAGGTGCTGCTTGGTCTTCACCATGATGTCTTCCATGTAAACGTGGATGTTGCAGCCGAGTTGCGGCAGCAAGCATTTCTGCATGCAGCACTAGAAAGTGACACCAGCGTTCTTCAGGCTGAATGACATGGTGATGTAGCAATACGCCCCAAATGGTGTGATGAAGGACATCTTTAGGGCGTCGTCCGGGTCCAGCTTGATCTGGTGGTAGCCGGAGTAAGCATCCATGAAGGACAAGAGCTCACACCCGGCGGTCGAGTCGATGACTTGGTCGATACGCGGGAGGGTTAATGGATCCTTGGGACAGGCCTTGTTTAGGCTGGTGTAGTCGATACACATGCGCCAGGTGTTCTTCTTCTTCAGGACAAGGACTGGGTTGGCCAACCACTCGGGGTGGAACACTTCCATGATGAAGCCGGCTGCCAAAAGCTTGGCGACTTCTTCACCGATGGTTCTTCTCTTCTCTTCACAGAAACATCGTAGGGGTTGGTAGACAGGCTTGGCGTCCTTGCGGACGTGGAGTTTGTGCTTGGCATACTTCCTCGGGATACCCAGCATGTTATTTGGGGTCCATGCAAAAATATCCCGATTCTCACAGAGGAAGTCGACGAGATCGCCTTCCTATTTGTTGTCAAGGCTGGTGCCTATGACCACGTACTTGCTGCAGCTGAGGTCTTCCGGGTTCAGCTTCACTTTCTTGGTCTCCTTCGAGGGCTTGAAGGCAGCCTCGTCAGCCGGCTCCTCGACCGGGATCAGCACGGCTGATGCTTCGTTGGCCAGGGCAACGATCCGGTCGAGCTGGCACCGCTCCTCGGCTATGACCAGTGACTCGGCCAGCTTGCGCCGTCTCGGGCGCACTCCAGGGACTTGCGGTAGTCGCCGGTGACGCTGATGAGGCCCTTCGGACCCGACAGCTTCATCTTCAGGTAAGCATAGTGGGGGACCGCCATGAACTTGGCGAGCGCGGGTCGGCCAAGCAGTGTGTGGTATGCGCTGGACAGGTCCACTACCTCAGACCAGATTGGTTCACGACGGAAGTGATTGCTGTTGCCGAACAGGACGTCGAGCCGAACCCGGCCGATGGGAGAGCAGGAGAGGCCGGGAACGATGCCATGGAAGATCGTCCGGGTTGGCTCCAGGTCCCTGGCCTTGAGGCCGAGTTTGGTCATTGTGTCGCGGTAGAGGATGTTGATGCTTCTGCCGCCGTCGATGAGGACTCGGGAAAACTTAAATGTGTGCCGTGGCGCGACGATGGTGGGGTTGAGGACGAGGGTGTAGCCACCTGGATTCGGCATAATAGTCGGGTGGTCTTCCCGGGTCCATGTGACCGGGCGGTCCGACCAGTGCATGTACTCCGGCTTGGCTGGGATGACGGTGTTCACCTCCTACCGGAGGAGGCGTTCGTTGTGCTGGTCATTACAAATGCTGGTGAAGACGACGTAGGCCACGTTCTAATCCAGGTAGGCATCATTGTGCATGGCGCCGCCGGCTGGGGCGGTGGAGGAGGCGGAGGCGGCTGGCCCGTGCCTGGAGCCGGAGGTGGGACGTTGATGTCTACTACACAACCTTCTTCTTGTAGACGTTGTTGGGCTTGCAAGTGCACAGGTTTGTAGGACAGTAGCAAATTTCCCTCAAGTGGATGACCTAAGGTTTATCAATCCGTAGGAGGCGTAGGATGAAGATGGTCTCTCTCAAGCAACCCTGCAACCAAATAGCAAAGAGTCTCTTGTGTCCCCAACACACCCAATACAATGGTAAATTGTATAGGTGCACTAGTTCAGCGAAGAGATGGTGATACAAGTGCAATATGGATAGTAGATAAAGGTATTTGTAATCTGAAATTATAAAAACAGCAAGGTAGCAAGCGATAAAAGTGAGTGTAAACGGTATTGCAATGGTAGGAAACAAGGCATAGGGTTCATACTTTCACTAGTGCAAGTTCTCTCAACAATAATAACATAGATAGATCATATAACAATCCCTCAACATGCAACAAAGAGTCACTCCAAAGCCACTAATAGCGGAGAACAAACAAAGAGATTATGGTAGGGTACGAAACCACCTCAAAGTTATTCTTTCGGATCAATCTATTCAAGAGTTCGTACTAGAATAACACCTTAATACACAAATCAACCAAAACCCTAATGTCACCTAGATACTCCATTGTCACCTCAAGTATCCGTGGGCATGATTATACGATATGCATCACACAATCTCAGATTCATCTATTCAACCAACACAAAGTACTTCAAAGAGTGCCCCAAAGTTTCTACCGGAGAGTCAAGAACGTGTGCCAACCCCTATGCATAGGTTCATGGGCGGAACCCGCAAGTTGGTCACCAAAACATACATCAAGTGGCACATGATATCCCATTGTCACCACAGATAAGCACGGCAAGACATACATCAAGAGTTCTCATAAAAGACTCAATCCAACAAGATAACTTCAAAGGGGAAAACTCAATCCATTACAATAGAGTAGAGGGGGAGAAACATCATAAGATCCAACTATAATAGCAAAGCTCGGGATACATCAAGATCATGCCATAGAGGGAACACAAGAGAGAGAGAGAGAGAGATCAAACACATAGCTACTGGTACATACCCTCAGCCTCGAGGGTGAACTACTCCCTCCTCGTCATGGATAGCGCCAGGATGATGAAGATGGCCACTGGTGATGGGATCCCCGCTCCGGCAGGGTGCCGGGAAGGGCTCCCGAGAGGTTTTTGGTGGCTACAAAGGCTTGCGCCGGTAGAACTCCTGATTTATCTTGATATTCGATGTTTTTAGGGTACGTAGGCTTATATAGGCGAAAGAAGTCATTCAGGAGGTGCTTGAGGGGCCCACGAGATAGGGGGCGCGCCCAGTAGGGGGGGCGCCCTCCTATCTCCTGGCCTCCTCGAGGGTCTTCTGACATGAACTCCAAGTCTCCTGGGTGATATTCTTCCAAAAAATCACGTTGCCGAAGGTTTCATTCCGTTTGGACTCCATTTGATATTCTTTTTCTTTGAAATACTGAAACAGGCAATAAAACAGCAATATGGGCTGGGCCTCCGATTAATAGGTTAGTCCCAAAAGTAATATAAAAGTGTATGATAAAGCCGATAATCATTCAAAACAGATAATAAAATAGCATGAATGCTTCATAAATTATAGATACATTGGAGACGTATCAGCATCCCCAAGCTTAATTCCTGCTCGTCCTCGAGTAGGTAAATGATAAAGAAAGAATTTATGAAGTGTGAATGCTAGAGGTGCACAAGTTTGATCAATGATAATTTCAAACACCTTTTCTAGCATGTTTATATGTCATAACAGTGGTTCATCTCATAAAACTTTTCATGAACTAGTAACAAGCAATTCACATGTTAAAGCATAGACCATAAACTTTCTTGAAAACTAGCAAACTTCATTCTTAGTCATCAAACAGTTGCAATGCATCTTACTTTCAGGAAGAGTCTATGTCAGAGCTTTGATTTAGCAAACTTCACATACTCAACTATCATATAGTCTTCTACAATTGCTAACACTCACGCAATACTTGTGGTTATGAAGTTTTAATCAGACACAGAGAAAGATTGGGGCTTATAATGTTGCCTCCAAACGTATTCACCTTTGGGTGATGTCAACAATAATAGTTCATGCTAACGTACATCCAATTGGATATATATATATAAGGATCACCCCAAGACAAAGTGCTTACCAAAGGATAAAATGAAAAAGGGAAAGGTGAAGATCACCTTGACTCTTGCATAAAGTAAAAGACATAAAGTAAAAGATAGGCCCTTCGCAGAGGGAAGCAGAGGTTGTCATGCGCTTTTAGGGTTGGATACACAAAATCTTAATGCGAAAGAACGTCACTTTATATTGCCCCTTGTATATGGACCTTTATTATGCAGTCCGCCGCTTTTATTGCTTCCATAACAAGATCGTACAAAGCTTATTTTCTCAGCACTAATAAGTCATGCATATTTAGAGAGCAATTTTTATTGCTTGCACCAATGATAACTTACTTGAAGGATCTTACTCAATCCATAGGTATATATGGTGGACTCTCATGGCAAAACTGGGTTTAAGGATATTTGGAAGCACAAGTGGTATCTCTACTTGGTGCTAGGAATTTTGGCTAGAATGAGGGGGAAAGGCAAGCTCAACATGTTTGAATGATCCATGACAATATACTTTAACTGAGATGTGAGAAAACATAACCCATTACATTGTCTTTCTTGTCCAACATCAACTATTTAGCATGTCATACTTAATGAGTGCTCACAATTATAAAAGATGTCCATGATAATATATCTATATGTGAAATCTCTCTTCCTTCAATATTCTTTCATGAATTGTTCAAATGACCAATACAATGCTTGCTAACCGTCAATAAATTTACAACCTCTACTTCTTAGATGTGAAGTCATTACTCCCCATGGGATAAGCAAATGAAACATATATAATTTCAGATTTATGACATTTAACTCATTCAACCATTTACTCATAGGATTAAGTGAAGCACAAGAGTAAATGAAAAACTACTCCAACAAGATATAAGTGAAGATCAATGAGTAGTTAAATAATTATGTAACTATGTGAAGACTCTCTCTCAATAAAGAATTTCAGATCTTGGTATTGTATTCAAACAGCAAGCAAAAAAATGACATTTCAAGGATAGCACAACTCATGTGAAGAAGCAAAAACTTAGGCTCAACCGATACTAACCGATTATTCTTGAAGAAGAAAGGTGGGATGCCTACCGGGGCATCCCCAAGCTTAGATGCTTGAGACTTCTTGAAATATTATCTTGGGGTGCCTTGGGCATCCCCAAGCTTGAACTTTTGTGTCTCCTTAATTCCTCTCATATCATGGTTTCTTTTTATCAAAAGCTTCATCCACACCAAACTCAACAAGAACTCGTGAGATAGGTTAGTATAAACCAATGCAAAAACTTATCATCTTCTACTGTAACAAATCACTAAGATTATTATTCAACATTGAATACTAAATGTCTCTGCATATTTAATACTCCTATCCTCAAATAGAATCATTAAACAAGCAAGCATAAGCAAACAATGCAAACATAACAGCAATTTGCCAAAACAGTATAGTCTGTAAAGAATGCAAGATTCATCATACTTCCCTAACTCCAAAAATTATAAGAAAAATACTACGCTATAGAAGATTTATCAGAGATCATTATTGAAAAATATTCAATATTATATCACTCTCTGAATTTTCTAGGGAATGTTTGCAACAGCGGTAAACTTTCTGTTTTCAAACAGCAACATGTATACTAGCAAAATAAGCATGGTAAAGGCTATCCTTGACATTTTTATTGAAAATAAAGATGCAAAACATTAATATAAATAACAGCAAGAAAATACTAATAAAATAAAATGATGCTCCAAGCAAAACACATATCATGTGGCGAATAAAAATATAGCTCCAAGTAAAGTTACCGATAAACGAAGACGAAAGAGGGGATGCCATCCGGGGCATCCCCAAGCTTAGGCTCTTGGTTGTCCTTGAATATTACCTTGGGGTTCCTTGGCCGTCCCCAAGATTAGGCTCTTACCACTCCTTATTCCATAGTCCATCGAATCTTTACCCAAAACTTGAAAACTTCACAACACGAAACTCAAAACAAAACTCGTAAGCTCCGTTAGTACAAGAAAACAAACCACCACTTTAAGGTACTGTAATGAACTCATTCTTTATTTATATTAGTGTTAAACCTACTTTGTTCCAACTTCTATATGGTTCATACCCTTACATACTAGCCATAGATTCATCAAAATAAGCAAACAACACAATGAAAACAGAATCTGTCAAAAACAGAACAGTCTGTAGTAATCTGTATCAAACGTATACTTATGGAACCCCAAAAATTATGAAATAAATTGGTGGACCTGAGGAACTTGCCTATTAATCATCTTCAAAAAGAATCAACCTAAAATCACTCTTCTGTAAAAAAATGGCAGCTAATCTCGTGAGCGCTAAAGTTTCTGTTTTTTACAGCAAGATCATATAGACTTCACCCAAGTCTTCCCAAAGTCTCTACTTGGCACTTTATTGAAACAAAAGCTATAAAACATGATTACTACAGTAGCATAATCATGTGGACAGACAAAAATAGTAAGGGTAAATATTGGGTTGTCTCCCAACAAGCGCTTTTCTTTAATGCCTTTCTAGCTAGGCATGATGATGTAAATGATGCTCACATAAAAGATAAGAATTGAAAACGGGAGCATCATGAAGCATATGACTGGCACATATAAGCCTAACCCACTTCCTATGCATAGGGATTTTGTGAGAAAACAACTTATGGGAACAATAATCAATTAGCATAGGAAGGTAAAACAAGCATAGCTTCAAATATTTCAACACATCGAGAGGAAACTTAATATTATTGCAATTCCTACAAGCATATGTTCCTCCCTCATAATAATTTTCAGTACCATCATGCATGAATTCAACAATATAACCAGCACCTAAAGCATTCTTTTCATGATCTACTTGCATAGAAAATTTACTACTCTCCACATAAGCAAATTTCTTCTCATGAATAATAATGGGAGCAAACTCAACAAAATAACTATCATGTGAGGCATAATCCAATTGAAAACTAAAATCATGATGACAAGTTTCATGGTTATCATTATTCTTAATAGCATACAAGTCATCACAATAATCATCATAGATAGCAACTTTGTTCTCATAATCAATTGGAACCTCTTCCGAAATAGTGGAATAATCACTAAATAAGGTTGACACTCTTCCAAATCCACTTTCATGTTCATCACAATAAGATTCAACATCCTCCAAAATAGTGGGATCAATACTACCTAAAGTTGACACTCTTCCAAACCCACTTTCATCAATATAATCATCATAAATAGGAGGCATGCTTTCATCATAATAAATATTCTCATCAAAACTTGGGGGACAAAAAAAATCATATTCATCAAACATAGCTTCCCCAAGCTTGTGGCTTTGCATATCATTGGCATCATGGATATTCAAGGAATTCATACTAACAACATTGCAATCATGCTCATCATTCACATATTTCATGCCAAGCATTCTATGTAATTCTTCTTCTAGCACTTGAGCACAATTTTCCTTTCCATCATTCTCACGAAAGATATTAAAAAGATGAAGCATATGAGACAAACGCAATTCCATTTTTTTAGTTTTCTTTTATAAACTAAACTAGTGATAAAACAAGAAACTAAAAGACTCGATTGCAAGATCTAAAGATATACCTTCAAGCACTCACCTCCCCGGGAACGGCGCCATAAAAGAGCTTAGTTGACGGGTTGTGAGTGTTGTTTACCTTGCCTCCCCGGCAATGGCGCCAGAAAAGAGCTTAGTTGACGGGGTGTGAGTGCCTCTTACCTAGCCTACCCGGCAATGGAGCCAGAAAAGAGCTTGATCTCTACTACACAACCTTCTTCTTGTAGACGTTGTTGGGCCTGCAAGTGCACAGGTTTGTAGGACAGTAGCAAATTTCCCTCAAGTGGATGACCTAAGGTTTATCAATCCGTAGGAGGCGTAGGATGAAGATGGTCTCTCTCAAGCAACCCTGCAACCAAATAGCAAAGAGTCTCTTGTGTCCCCAACACACTCAATACAATGGTAAATTGTATAGGTGCACTAGTTCGGCGAAGAGATGGTGATACAAGTGCAATATGGATAGTAGATAAAGGTATTTGTAATCTGAAATTATAAAAACAGAAAGGTAGCAAGCGATACAAGTGAGCATAAACGGTATTGCAATGGTAGGAAACAAGGCATAGGGTTCATACTTTCACTAGTGCAAGTTCTCTCAACAATAATAACATAGATAGATCATATAACAATCCGTCAACATGCAACAAAGAGTCACTCCAAAGCAACTAATAGCGGAGAACAAACAAAGAGATTATGGTAGGGTACGAAACCACCTCAAAGTTATTCTTTCGGATCAATCTATTCAAGAGTTCGTACTAGAATAATACCTTAAGACAGCTACCTCTTGAGCACTGCGTTGGATTTCCCCGAAGAGGAGAGGATGATGCAGTAAAGTAGCATAAGTATTTCCCTCAGTTTTTGAGAACCAAGGTATCAATCCAGTAGGAGATCATGCACGAGTCCCTAGTACCTACACAAAACGATAGCTACTCGCAACCAACACGATTAGGGGTTGTCAATCCCTTCACGGTCACTTACGAGGGTGAGATCTGATAGAGATGATAAATAATACTTTTGGTATTTTTGATATAGAGATGCAAAGTAAAAAGTGAAAGGCAAAGTAAAAACAAAGCAAGTAATAAAGTAATGGAGATTGATATGATGAGAATAGACCCGGGGGCCATAGGTTTCACTAGTGGCTTCTCTCAAAGCATAAGTATTCTACGATGGGTGAACAAATTACTGTTGAGCAATTGATAGAAAAGCGAATAATTATGAGATTATCTAGGTATGATCATGTATATAGGCATCACGTCCGAGACAAGTAGATCGAAACTATTCTGCATCTACTACTATTACTCCACTCATCGACTGCTATCCAGCATGCATCTAGAGTATTAAGTTAAAAATAGAGTAACGCCTTAAGCAAGATGACATGATGTAGAGGGATAAATTCATGCAATATGATAAAAAAACATCGTGTTATCCTCGATGGCAACAATACAATACGTGCCTTGCAACCCTTTCTGTCACTGGGTAAGGACACCGCAAGATTGAACCCAAAGCTAAACACTTCTCCCATTGCAAGAACTACCAATCTAGTTGGCCAAACCAAACGGATAATTTGAAGAGACTTGCAAAGATAACTCAATCATACATAAAAGAATTCAGAGAAGAATCAAATATTATTCATAGATAAGCTGGATCATAAACCCACAATTCATCGGTCTCAACAACACACCGCAAAAAGAAGATTACATCGAATAGATCTCCACAAGAGAGGGGGAGAACATTGTATTGAGATCCAAAAAGAGAGATGAAGCCATCTAGCTACTAGCTATGGACCCGAAGTTCTGAAGTAAACTACTCACACTTCATCGGAGAGGCTATGGTGTTGATGTAGAAGCCCTCCGTGGTAGATGCCCTCTCCGGCGGAGCTTCGAACAGGCCCCAAGATGGGATCTCGCGGATACAGAAAGTTGCGGCAGTGGAATTAGGTTTTTGGCTCCGTATTTGATCTGACGGGGGTACGTAGGTATATATAGGAGGAAGGAGTACGTCGATGGAGCAACAGGGGGCCCACGAGGCAGGGGGCGCGCCCAGGGGGCGCCCTCCACCCTCGTGACCGCCTCTGGCACTCCTTGGAGTAGGGTCCAAGTCTCCTGGATCACGTTCGGTGAGAAAATCACGTTCCCGAAGGTTTCATTCCATTTGGACTCCGTTTGATATTATGTTTCTTCGAAATACTGAAATAGGCAAAAAAAAAAACAGCAATTATGGGCTGGGCCTCCGGTTAATAGGTTAGTCCCAAAAATAATATAAAAGTGGAAAATAAAGCCCAATATAGTCCAAAACAGTAGATAAAGTAGCATGGAGCAATCAAAAATTATAGATACATTGGAGACGTATCAAGCATCCCCAAGCTTCATTCCTGCTCGTCCTCGAGTAGGTAAATGATAAAAAAGAATTTTTGATGCAGAGTGATACTTTGGCATAATTTCAATGTGAATCTTCTTAATTGTGGCATGAATATTCAGATCCGAAAGATTCAAGACAAAAGTTCATATTAACATAAAGGTAATAATACTTCAAGCATATAAATTAAAGCAATCATGTCTTCTCAAAATAGCATGGTTAAAGAACGTTATCCCTACAAAATCATATAGTCTGGCTATGCTCTATCTTCATCACACAAAGTATTTAATCATGCACAACCCCGATGATGAGCTAAGCAATTGTTTCATACTTTAGTAATCTCAAACTTTTTCAACTTTCACGCAATACATGAGCGTGAGCCATGGACATAGCACTATAGGTGGAATAGAATGGTGGTTGTGGAGAAGACAAAAAGGAGAAGATAGTCTCACATCAACTAGGCGTATCAACGGGCTATGGAGATGCCCATCAATAGATATCAATGTGAGTGAGTAGGGATTGCCATGCAATGGATGCACTAGAGCTATAAGTATATGAAAGCTCAACAAAAGAAACTAAGTGGGTGTGCATCCAACTTTCTTGCTCACGAAGACCTAGGGCACTTTTGAGGAAGCCCATCATTGGAATATACAAGCCAAGTTCTATAATGAAAAATTTCCACTAGTATATGAAAGTGACAATATATGAGACTCTCTATCATGAAGATCATGGTGCTACTTTGAAGCACAAGTGTGGAAAAAGGATAGTAGCATTGTCCCTTCTCTCTTTTTCTCTCATATTTTTTTATTTGGGCCTTTTCTCTTTTTTTTATGGCCACTCCTTTTTTTCCATCCAGAGTCTCATCCCGACTTATGGGGGAATCATAGTCTCCATCATCCTTTCCTCACTGGGACAATGCTCTAATAATGATGATCATCACACTTTTATTTTTTCTTACAACTCAACAATTACAACTCGATACTAGAACAAAATATGACTCTATATGAATGCCTCCGGCGGTGTACCGGGATATGCAATGAATCAAGAGTGACATGTATGAAAGAATTATGAACGGTGGCTTTGCCACAAATACAATGTCAACTACATGTTCATGCAAAAAGCAATATGACAAAAGTAATGTATGTCATATGAACGGAACGGTGGAAAGTTGCATGGCAATATATCTCGAAATGGCTATGGAAATGCCATGATAGGTAGGTATGGTGGCTGTTTTGAGGAAGGTATATGGTGGGTGTATGATACCGGCGAAAAGTATGCGGTATTAGAGAGGCTAGCAATGGTGGAAGGGTGAGAGTGCGTATAATCCATGGTCTCAACATTAATCAAAAGAACTCATGCACTTATTGCAAAAATTTAGAAGTCATCAAAAACCAAAGCACTAAACACATACTCCTAGGGGGATAGATTGGTAGGAAAAGACCATCGCTCGTCCCCGACTGCCACTCATAAGGAAGACAATCAATAAATAAAATTGTGCTCCGACTTCATCACAAAGCGGTTCACCATACATGCATGCTACGGGAATCACAAACTTCAACACAAGCATTCTTTAAATTCATAATCACCCCAACTAGCATTGCTTTGATATTATCACCTCCATATCTCAAAACAATTATCAAGCATCAAACTCATCTTAGTATTCAACGCACTCAAAAGAAAGTTCCACAAATCTTGAATACTAAGTATATTAACATTAAGCAAATTACCATGCTATTAACGACTCTCAAAATAATCTAAGTGAAGCATGAGAGATCAATAGTTTATTTAAAACAAATCCACCACCTTGCTCTAAAAGATCTAAGTGAAGCATTAGAGCAGAAATTATTACGCTCAAAAAGGTTTAAGTGAAGCACTATGAGCAAAACTATCAAGCTCAAAAGATATAAGTGAAGCACATAGAGTATTCTAGAAAATTCTAAATCATGTATGGCTCTCTCAGAAGGTGTGTACAGAAAGGATGATTGTGGTAAACTAACAAGCAGAGACGCAAATAATACAAGACGCTCCAAGCAAAACACATGACATGTGGTGAATAAAAATATAGCTCCAAGTAAATTACCGATGGAAGTAGACGAAAGAGGGGATGCCTTCCGGGGCATCCCCAAGCTTTGACTTTTTGGTGTCCTTGGATTAACTTGGAGGTGCCATGGGCATCCCCAAGCTTAGGCTCTTGTCACTCTTTGTTCCATAATCCATCAAAAGAATGAACCCCAAACTTGAAAACTTCACAACACAAAACTCAATAGAAATCTCGTGAGCTCCGTTAGTGAAAGAAAACAAAAGACTACTTTAAGATACTGTAATGAACTCATTCTTTATTTATATTGGTGTTAAACCTACTGTATTCCAACTTCCATATGGTTTATAAACTAATTTATTAGTCATAGATGCATTGAAATAAGCAAACAACACACGAAAAACAGAATCTGTCAAAAACAGAACAGTCTGTAGCAATCTGTAACTAACGCAAACTTCTGGAACTCTAAAAATTCTACCAAAATAGGACGTACTGGACAATTTGTTTATTGATCAGAAGCAAAAAGAATAAATGCAAAATCACGTTTCTGTGATTTATTGAATTTTTCTCGTGAGCGCAAAGTTTCTGTTTTTCAGCAGAATCAAATCAACTATCATCATAGCTTATCCTATAGGTTCTACTTGGCACAAACACTAATTAAAACATAAAACCACATCTAAACAGAAAGTAGATGGATTATTTATTCCTAAACAGGAGCAAAAACAAAAACACAAAATAAAATTGGGTTGCCTCCCAACAAGAGCTATCGTTTAATGCCCTTAGCTAGGCATAAATATTTCAATGATGCTCGCAAGAAAGACAAGAATTGAAGAACAAAGAGAGCATCATAAAACACATGATAAACACATCTAAGTCTAACATACTTCCTATGCATAGGCATCTTATAGGCAAACAAATTATCAAGGCAAGCAAAAGCTAGCATATGCAAGGAGGCGGAAAGAAACAATAGCAATCTCAACATAACGAGAGGTAATTTATTATCATGAAAATTTCTACGACCATATTTTCCTCTCTCATAATAATTACATGTGGGATCATAAGCAAATTCAACAAAATAGCTATCGCATAAAATATTTTCAACACGATCCACATGCATGCAAAGTTGACACTCTTCCGAAAAAGTGGGATTAACATTAACTAAAGTCATGACCTCTCCAAACCCACTATTATCAATAATTTCATAAGATTGAATATTCTCCAAATATGTGGGATCTAGAGTTGACACTCTTCCAAACCCACTTTCAATATTATTGCAAACAATATTATCAATCTCATATTCATCATGGGGATTAAATAAATTTTCAAGATCATAAGAAGAATCACCCCAATCATGATCATTGCAACAAGTAGTAGACATAGCAAAACTAGCATCCCCAAGCTTAGGGTTTTGCATATTATTAGCACAATTGAAATCAAGAGAATTTATAGTAAAATCATTTAAATCATGCTTTTCGTTGAGGGAGCTATCAACCATGGGTGCAATAGCAACGATCTCATTTTTAACATAAGGAACTATAGCAAATTCGTCTTCATAAATATTGGCTTCATGGCCACAAGAATAGCAAGCATCATGTTCATCAAGGGATATTTCAATCAAATCATCGGAATCATCATTATCTATAGATTCATGCATATCATTATTTTCTTCCAAAGCAACAGTCATTCTTTCAATAAATTCTTGGACATAGACATTATGAGCAAGTTTTTCATTGCAATATTTAAGTATGACGGAATTTTCAGATTTGTTGAGAGTAAAATCATACTTTTCAATCAAAGAAGCAACTTCATGAGCACCCTTAAAAACGACAAATTCTTCAATTTGTTCGATATCATAGTAACTATAAACACCCTTTGCATAAGAAGATAAGATTTCATTATCATTGAACTCACATAGGTAGGGAAGGTGTTTTTTAGGGTTCTTAGAGCAACAAGTAAAATCACACATTTCACAAAGATTCCAAGCATAGCATAGAAAACTATTTATATGATACCGTAAGAGTCTCCCTTTTTCAGACAAACGATGACGCACAAAATGAGCATGCTCATCTAAAGATTTCCCATCAACTAGGCTAGTTGGGGTTTCGGCACGAGCGCATAAGGATCAAAGATGATCCAAGTAGAACACTTTAAGTGGATCCATATCAATAGATTTTTAGCAAGCAAAGATGCAAGCATATAGAAGGCACAAGGAAACACAAACAAAGATACATACGGGAAGAAGGCGAACGAAAAAGAGAGGGCGAATAAAACGGCAAGGGTGAAGTGGGGGAGAGGAAAACGAGAGGCAAATAATGTAATGCGAGAGATAGGGATTGTGATGGGTACTTGGTATGGTTGACTTGCTTGCGTCAGCCTCCCCGGCAACGGCGCTAGAAATTCTTCTTGCTACCTCTTGAGCACTGCGTTGGATTTCCCCGAAGAGGAGAGGATTATGCAGTAAAGTAGCGTAAGTATTTCCCTCAGTTTTTGAGAACCAAGGTATCAATCTAGTAGAAGATCACGCATGAGTCCCTCGTACCTACACAAAATGATAGCTACTCGCAACCAACGCGATTAGGGGTTGTCAATCCCTTCACGATCACTTCCGAGGGTGAGATCTGATAGAGATGATAAATAATATTTTTGGTATTTTTGATATAGAGATGCAAAGTAAAAAGTGAAAGGCAAAGTAAAAACAAAGCAAGTAATAAAGTAATGGAGATTGATATGATGAGAATAGACCAGGGCCCATAGGTTTCACTAGTGGCTTCTCTCAAAAGCATAAGTATTCTACGGTGGGTGAACAAATTACTATTGAGCAATTGATAGAAAAGCGAATAATTATGAGATTATCTAGGTATGATCATGTATATAGGCATCACTTCCGAGACAAGTAGATCGAAACGATTCTGCATCTACTACTATTACTCCACTCATCGACCGCTATCCAGCATGCATCTAGAGTATTAAGTTAAAAACAGAGTAACGCCTTAAGCAAGATGACATGATGTAGAGGGATAAATTCATGCAATATGATAAAAAAGAACATCTTGTTATCCTCGATGGCAACAATACAATACGTTCCTTGCAACCCTTTCTGTCACTGGGTAAGGACACCGCAAGATTGAACCCAAAGCTAAACACTTCTCCCATTGCAAGAACTACCAATCTAGTTGGCCAAACCAAACGGATAATTCGAAGAGACTTGCAAATATAACTCAATCATACATAAAATAATTCAGAGAAGAATCAAATATTATTCATAGATAAGCTGGATCATAAACCCACAATTCATCGGTCTCAACAACACACCGCAAAAAGAAGATTACATCGAATAGATCTCCATGAGAGAGGGGGAGAACATTGTATTGAGATCCAAAAAGAGAGAAGAAGCCATCTAGCTACTAGCTATGGACCCGAAGGTCTGAAGTAAACTACTCACACTTCATCGGAGAGGCTATGGTGTTGATGTAGAAGCCCTCCGTGGTAGATGCCCTCTCCGGTGGAGCTCCGGAACAGGCCACAAGATGGGATCTCGCGGATACAGAAAGTTGCGGCGGTGGAATTAGGCTTTTGGCTACGTATTTGGTCTGACGGGGTATGTAGGTATATATAGGAGGAAGGAGTACGTCGGTGGAGCAACAGGGGGCCCACGAGGCAGGGGCGCGCCCAGGGGGGCGCCCTCCACCCTCGTGACCGCCTCTGGCACTCCTTGGAGTAGGGTCCAAGTCTCCTGGATCATGTTCGGTGAGAAAATCACGTTCCTGAAGGTTTCATTCCGTTTGGACTCCGTTTGATATTCTGTTTCTTCGAAATACTGAAATAGGCAAAAAAACAGCAATTCTAGGCTGGGCCTCCGGTTAATAGGTTAGTCCCAAAAATAATATAAAAGTGGAAAATAAAGCCCAATATAGTCCAAAACAGTAGATAAAGTAGCATGGAGCAATCAAAAATTATAGATACGTTGGAGACGTATCAAAGACACAAATCAACCAAAACCCTAATGTCACCTAGATACTCCATTGTCACCTCAAGTATCCGTGGGCATGATTATACGATATGCATCACACAATCTCAGATTCATCTATTCAACCAACGCAAAGTACTTCAAATAGTGCCCCAAAGTTTCTACTGGAGAGTCAAGAACGTGTGCCAACCCCTATGCATAGGTTCTTGGGTGGAACCCGCAAGTTGGTCACCAAAACATACATCAAGTGGCAGATGATATCCCATTGTCACCACAAATAAGCACGGCAAGACATACATCAAGAGTTCTCATAAAAGACTCAATCCGACAAGATAACTTCAAAGGGGAAAACTCAATCCATTACAAGAGAGTAGAGGGGGAGAAACATCATAAGATCCAACTATAATAGCAAAGCTCGGGATACATCAAGATCGTGCCATAGAGGGAACACGAGAGAGAACACGAGAGAGAGAGATCAAACACATAGGTACTGGTACATACCCTCAGCCTCGAGGGTGAACTACTCCCTCCTCGTCATGGATAGCGCCGGGATGATGAAGATGGCCATCGGTGATGGGATCCCCCCTCCGGCAGGGTGCCGGGAAGGGCTCCCGAGAGGTTTTTGGTGGCTACAGAGGCTTGCGGTGGCGGAACTCCCGATCTATCTTGATATTCGATGTTTTTAGGGTACGTAGGCTTATATAGGCAAAAGAAGTCGGTCGAGAGGTGCTCAAGGGGCCCACGAGACAGGGGGCGCGCCCAGTAGGGGGGCTCCTATCTCCTGGCCTCCTCGAGGGTCTTCTGACGTGAACTCCAAGTCTCCTGGGTGATATTCTTCCAAAAAATCACGTTGCCGAAGGTTTCATTCCGTTTGGACTCCGTTTGATATTCCTTTTCTTTGAAATACTGAAACAGGCAATAAAACAGCAATATGGGCTGGGCCTCCGGTTAATAGGTTAGTCCCAAAAGTAATATAAAAGTGTATAATAATCCCATAATCATTCAAAACAGATAATAAAATAGCATGAATGCTTCATAAATTATAGATACGTTGGAGACGTATCAGACGTCGCCCCTCATTATGCGCTTGGTGATGCCGCACTGCCAAAGCGTGTGTGTGGACGGCCTCACGCTGCTGTGGTGCTTGCACAGAGTGTCGAGCATCTCTTCGAAGCTCATGGCGCGCCTTGCCGGTCTGCCGGCTCTTGGCTGTCGGGTCAGTCATGGGCTCGATGGCCGCGATGAGCTGGTTGTCATAGCGCTGAGCCGGCTGGTCGGCCTTGCGCTTGTTGTTCTGCTGGTTGTGTTGCTGCCGGCTGCCTTCATCGGCCGGCTTCGGAGGGGGAACCGGCTTTGCTTTGTCGGCTTCATTCAGCACCACCTGGATCTTCATGGCGGAGTCGGCGTTGGCGTACTTGTCCACCATCACCATGAGCGCAAGAGCTTGTGCTTGAGCAGGGTGCCATCTCGGCACCCGTTGACGAAGTACTGGATTGCTTGAACCTCATGGACGACCTCGCAGCTGTTCCGGAGCTCGGTCCAGCGCGCGAGGTACTCGCGGCCGGTCTCCGTCGGCCCCTGCACCCACATGGCGAGCTGGCTAGGGCGGCCAGGTCATTGGTAGGTTCCCGTGAAGTTGCAAACGAAAGCCTGCTCGAAGTCAACCCACGTGTTGACGCTACCTACCGGCAGACTGTTCAACCAGGTGCGGGCTGACCCTTGGAGCACGAGCGGCGCATAGCACACAATGAGTCGGTGGTTGTCGCTCGTGATGCCGATGGCGGTGGTGTAGTCGGTGAGCGAGTCCTCCGGCTTCATGGTTCCATTGTACTTGGGGGTGTCGCGGGGGAGCATGAACCCTTTCGGAAAGGGCTCCTCCCAGATGGGTGGGCCGAAGCACGCCGACCCGACGGTGCCACCCTCCTCCACCTCCAGGGAGAAGGCGAGCCGGTCGAGGTGGTGGCGAGCGTCGGTGTCGTCGATGGCGCATGCACCGAGTCGGCTGGCGACCGGGCCACGGGGGGCGGGTCGGTTGGAGCCAGACGCCAGCCGGGTTGGTCGAGTCTGCATCGGTTTTCCGGGGCCGGCTCGTCGCCTAAGCCGCCAGCGGCCGTCAGGGTCGGGTCGCGCCGAGTCCGGGTGTGGCCGGAGTGCGCCTCGCCGGGTGGTGAGGACGCCGTGTGCTGATGATCGCCGGGTTTGGCAGCGCGGGCGGAGCCGGATCCCGACGGCTTGGTGAGTTGGTTGAGGCGGTCCTGTTGTGCGTTGGCCGTGTCGAGGAGGTCGCCATCCGGTTGATGCGCTCCCTCAGTTCTTCGCCCGTGAGTTGGTCCAGGCCGACCGCGGCCGCCTGGGCAGCACGCATGTTCTTCACGGGAGTCTCATAGACGGACAGGATGGCGCCGAAGGTGCGGCCAATCGCGCCGCCCGGGCTCGCACGTCGGCGACCCGGCTTGGCTCGGCCGCAGAAGGTGTGAAACCGTAGGCGGTGTTGCGCTCCAGCTGAGCGGGATCTAGGCGACGCTACCTGGCGGCAAGCGTCTCTGTCAGGTCCAGCAGGTGCTGGCGGTTCTCTTCGAGCCGGGCCCGGGCCTCAGCGACGTTGGAGGCATCAATGTCGGTGCCGATAGGGACGCGAAGGCTCTGCATCGCGGCGCGCAATGGGTTGGGCGAGGCGGCCCGACCCGCTGCGGCCTCGGCTTCGGCGGCCTTCCTCGTCGCGCTCGACGAGGAGGAGGCGTCGGTGCCGGTGACAAAGACCTCCACATGGACGTTCATTGCCACGGCGGGAGCGCTGCTGCTGAGGGAGAGGGGGAATCGGAAAAGTCAAGTACCTCACTGGGGTACTCATCGGTTGCAGGCGCATAGGAGATGCGCAGTGCAGCGAAGGAGGCGGCGAGCGCGCTCACGATGTCGTCCGCCAGAGCGACGGGCTCGTCGGAGTTGAAGAGGAGCCCCGTCTGAAGCGTGCTTCCTACTAGGACCTCGAGCTTCCCCACAGTGGGCGCCAACTGTCATGGTGGGTAGACGGCAGATGCCTTGGGATGGCTAAAGAGAGGAAGAGGCTCGAGGGCACTGGTGGGCTCCAGAGGCGAGGTTGGCATGAGCGAGCATGTGACGCAAGACATACCCAGGTTCGGGGCTTTTCGGAGAGATAATACCCCTGGTCATGTCGAGTGTGGTTGATACGTAATAGTACAGAGTTTCTCCTAGAGCTGTATGGAGGAAGAAGGAAGGCTGGCCAGGGCTTAGGCTGCTCCTTCTCCCTGTGTGTTCTACCGATCGGTTGGCTAGGTTACTGTGCGCTTGCTTGTATGTGTGAGGGCTCCTGGGGGGTTTTATAGGCCAACCCCCCAGGGGTACAATGGTAATGTTACAAGGCCGTAGGGCCGGGTCGTCAGCGTCTGGGGACCCGGAGCTGGGTCCCGCCGGGTGACTGTGGTTCGCCGGGTTCCCCTAGGTGCGGGCCCCGCTTGCCTAGGGGCACTGTTCGCCGTCTTGTCGATCGTCAGGGAGTGGCCGAGTCGAGTCGGGTACAGTGGCGCTCCGTCAGATCACCGCTTGCTGGCGTCAGTAGTGACGATGGGGTACTGTTGCCACGCCGGCCCTGGTCAGCGGGTAGGTGAGGGGCACTGTTGCCTCGCTCCGGCTGACCAGAGGTATGGGGGGCACAATTGCCTCGGTCACTGGTAGACGAAGACTCGTCCCATCGTACGGCCTGGATGGGATGGGAGCTGACCCATGGCTGGGTTGAGGAACACGCCAAGGGTGGAGCTGGCTTGTTGGGGAAGTCTTGGTGTGTCGGGTCCGTCTGCCTTGAGCTGGTTGTTGGGGTCGAGTCGAGAAGCTTGGCCGGGTCGAGGGGCTTGGCCAGGTTGAGTGACCCGTCCAAGCATGGGCCGGCTTGAGGGGCGATGCTGGCCCCGTTGTTTTTGAAAAGGATCCAGGTTTCGTTGCCTGCCCGAGGTTCATCCCCCCAACAAACCCCTATGCATAGATTACCCCAATATCACTGCGGGAATCCGCGAGTTGAATGCCATAACACATATCAAGTGAATCAATAAGATACCTCATTGTCACCTCAAGTATTCATATTGCAAGACATATATCATGTGTTCTCATATCTGAATATTCAATTAGAAAATACAAAACTTTGAAGGGTAAAGATTCAATTCATCATAACAAGAGTATAGAGGGGAGAAACATCATATGATCCGACTATATTAACAAAGCCCATGATATAGATCACGAGAGAGAGAGAGAGAGATATCAAACACATAGCTACTGGTACAAACCCTCAGCTCCGATGGTGGACTACTCCCTCCTCATCATGGTGGCCGCCGGGATGATGAAGATGGCCATCGGAGATGATTCCCCCCTATGGCAGGGTGTCGAAATGGGGTCTAGATTGGTTTTCACGGATACAGAGACCTTACAGTGGCAGAACTTCTGATCTAGGGCTACCCCCAAGGGTTTCAGAATATTTGGGAATTTATAGTGCAAAGAGGGGGTGTGGGAGGCCACCGAGGTGGGCACAACCCACCTGGGCACGCCAGGGGGGCCCTAGCGTGCCCTGGTGGGTTGTACCCCCTCGGGGCACCCTGCCAGGTGCAGCTCAGGCTCATTGGGTTCCCTCTAATCCAGAAAAAATCTCCAAAAAGTTACGTGGTGTTTGGACTCCGTTTGATATTGATTTCCTGCAATGTAAAAAACAAGCAAAAAAACAGCAACTGGCACTGGGCACTGGGTCAATAGGTTAGTCCCAAAAATGATATATAGTTGCTATAACATGATTGTAAAACATCCAAGAATGATAAAATAACAGCATGAATACTTCATAAATTATAGATACATTGGAGACGTATCAGTGGTGCGTTTGTTCCTGAGTACCCCGTGCACACGGGGCCAACTTAGCCCGTGCGCATGGGGTCCAACGGGCAGAAACGCCCACCTAGCCAAGAACACTATAAAAAAACCTTCTTCCTCCTCCATCCCTAACCCTAATGTCTTGTTGAGCTCCACCATTGCTACACCCCATTTTGCTCAATACTCTCAATCCCTCCACCCAAACTTGTTGAAACTTTGGGGATTGGGAGAGCAAGACCTGATCTAAATCTTGACCAAACCAAATCGCGTACCCCGCAACATTTATTCCCCATTGACTTGTTACTCTTGGAGCTTGGGATCCTAGGTGGTTAAAGGTTCCTCCGGATGCTTCCTTGCTTGTGGTGTGCTCCGGAGAAGTTTTTAAAGGTGTGGTGGCTGCCTTCAAGACCAACCTCGAGTGGTTCGAGGCTCAACCATTGGGGGTGACTCGAAAGAGATTATAGTGAGCCTTCATGGTGTTCCGCAAGCTTTGGCTCTGGCACTGCACTAAATGGAGAGTAGCTCTTCCCCAAGGAAGAGTGAACTTCGGGATAAAATCCGCGTCCTTGCCTCACTTGTGGTTAATCCTTTCCCGCGCTTAACTTTGTCTTGTATGCTTGTGGGCTTGCTAATTAGATTATTGTCTAGCATATTTAGCTCTTAAGCTTGCTTGTCATATAGGTTGTGTTCACCTAGTTGCATATCTAGTGAACCCTTTTTATCCACCAAACCTTAAATTTGACAAGAAAGATTCAAATTTGTAGTCTCCTATTCACCCCCCCCCCCCAGTCAACGGTATCGATCCTTTCACCTTGGAAAGCCTGCCACATAAAGATTTTAATTTGGAGGGGAATGCACGCTTTCTAGATGCCGTGAAATATGTTAGTTGCGGACCCAAGCATGAACTTATATATAATAACTTGACCAAAAAACTACCAAAGCTGGCATGAAGCCAAACAACAGAGTCCACTGTCTCCGAGAGCACCGGGAAGGAAGCAACAAGACAGTGCCAATCTTCCAACTCTACAGGGGACAACACCTATGGAAACCCAAATCCCAATTCCTATCAGAGATCTCCACGATGGAGATCCCTATATCCAAACAATAAGAAAACAAGGTTGGGAAAGAGCCCGAGAGAGGCCCATCTCCAACCCACCAATCCAACCAAAAGCGAACAAAACGACCATCTCCCACCACAAACTTAACTAGAGACCTGAACTCATCATGAACACGAATCAACTGGCGCCAGAACTGGGAGCCCCCAGATCCATAGGCGAACAATGGGCTGCCGGTGGGGAAATATTTAGCTCTCAGGATATCCCACCATAGAGTCCTAGCACTAGTTCTTTACTATACACAAGCCAACTATAAGACTTAAACCATTTAGTTACAAATATCGATGAACACCTTCGGTGGGGCGTTGTGAAAAAGCATGTTTTTTGGGTCGACAAGCCCCTTTTGCAACGTATCCTCTTCTAATCCTATTCAGATCATTAACATCATAAGCTACAATTGACATGCTCTTCTGAGGATCAGGTTCACGCAATTGAACATCATAAACTGCATCTTTAATGTCATCCTTTTCCTATATTTTTTCAGATTATTGTCTTGCTTTGTTCTTAATACCAGGTTCTATGATTGGACTTCTGTTGATGCCACTAATAATTTGTAGTTGCTGTGGAATATGAACTCAAGGGGAGTTGATGGTGCTATGAAGTTGATTTGATGGGAGGTTGTTCTACACCTGCACTTGCTGCTCGAATTAAAACTGATAGCAACATCAATCTCAGAACATAGTGGATACTAGGGATCAGGCCCTAACAAAACTAACTCGACTACATGATGAATCTCATCCAACTCCTCACCGACCAGTGAGCCTTCGAAGGAATTACTCACTCCTGCTGGGGAGCATCATGGAATTGGCGATGGAGAAGGGTTGGTGATGACGAAGGTCGAAGATCCCCCTCTCCGAAGCCCCAAACGGACTCCAGATCTGGCCTCCCGATGAAGGACAGGAGGTAGTGGCGGCCCCGTCTCGTTAAACGTGATAATTCTTTCTCACTGATTTTTTCTCCGAAAGTAGGATTTTATAGAGTTGGAATCAGGGTCTGCGGGGCCACCAGGTGGGCACAACCCACCTGGGCGCTCTAGGAGGGGGGTGTCCTAGTGGGTTGTGCTCACCCGGGGGGGCCTCCGGTGGTTCTTGGCTCCAACATTTTTCTTTTATTTATAAACATTCTCCAAAAAGTTTCGTTCCATTTCGAGAACTTTTATTTCTACACAAAAAACAACACCATGGCAGTTTTACTAAAAACAGTGTTAGTGCGGGTTAGTTCCATCCAAATCATGCAAATTAGAGTCCAAAACAAGAGCAAAAGTGTTAGGAAAAGTAGATACGGCGGAGACGTATCAATACCTTTCAAGTAGTGTTTGATTTCGCATGCGACGTACTCAGAACCATAGACTAAAATGATCCTTAAAGGCTTGGTAAGAGTTTCCATTTAGCCATGCCTTCAAGGGATATCTGTGGTCAAAAGTTCATGAGTACACTGTGTCCAAGGACTTGTACTGTGTGCACGGGGCCCCGTGCCCATGGGTTGTGTACCGTGCGCACAGGACCCCCCATGCGCAGAGGCTCTCTTAGCTCGTGCGCATGGGGTCTGTGGTTCCTGGCCCTGAAGAGGTGGGCCTAGGGGGGGCTTGGGTTCATTCTCACCCGTCGCCCCCTCTACACCCAGGGACCTCCAGCGCCACCGCCATCGCCTTCCCTCGCCCATGCTCCTCTGGGGGCCGTCGGGGATCGTTGCTCCATGGAGATCCTTCGGGATGGGTTCCTCATCTGGTATCTCCCATTCCCCTCTCTCTCTTTTCACTCCATGGATACACTTATAGTTTTTAGGGTTCCTCTTTGATATCAAGTCTAGGGCTATCATTCTCCGTGTGTAGAATAGATCCTAGTGCAGATCTGTTGTGGTTCCTCTGCCGCACTCACTCACAGATTCGATCTGAGAGTGGCTGTCGCTAGGGAACCCCCGTGTCCACGGGGTGTTTGACGCCATGTGAACGGGGCCCCGTGTTCACGGTCATGTACCGTGCGCATGGGACCCCCGTGCCCACGGGGTCTAACCCCCGTGCCCCCATGCACACGAGGTACATATAGCTATAACCCTGATTCTATTATGCTCCTTTCCTTGCCATTTATCTCAAGCACTTGTACTTATTTGTGTTCCCTTTGCATGTTGTGTTGTTGGTGTTTGTGTGTTTCAGACTCTGATGACAAGAGGGCCGAGCTCCATCGCAACCGCCCAAAGGCCAGTTTGAAGGATTTCACTGTTGCTCGTCGTCAGCCGTCTGAAGGCATTGGTCAAGGGTCAGGGTCAGGGTAGGGTCGTTTTTGCCGTGCAGCCACCAAGCAGCCCGTTGTTGATGCCTCTGAGGATTCAGAGGAGGAGTATGACTCACAGGACGATGCTCACTATGTCAACCCCGCAAATGCAGAGATAGAGGCTGAGGATGATCTTGTTGATGGAGATGATGAAGATGAAGAAGAGATGTCTAGTCCCGAGTAAGCCATTCCCGGCGGGCGGGGTCTCAGGGGGATTCCCCTTGCAGAATGGTCCAAGCCATAGATTTGGGATAAGAGGCAGAATCATCCCTATGTTGCTGCCATTGGTTTGGGGGTGGATCCTGGGTTCAAGAATGAGTTTCAGCAGGTAGTGTACCATGAGCTACTCATGACAAAGGGCAAGAAGTTTGCTTCTCACAAGCAAGTTAATGTCGAGGTCTACAGGACAATGATCACCTCTATCCTGGCGTGTATTCTACTCTTGGGAGGTTGGGCCTTATTCCTTTTGTCACCTTCAACCATCTATACAATGAGGACCTGGTGATGCAGTTCTTCGCCACCGTGTTCTTCTCCAATGACTCTGCTTGCACCCTCACGTGGATGTCTGGGACATATCGGTGCTCTGTTTCTATGGTGAAGTTTTCTGAGATCATTCCTTACCCGTTCATTGATGAAGAAGAAGCAAATGAGGAGTTTGGCCATGTTCGTGAGTATGGATAGCGCCATAAGGATGAGATTGTGTTTGCTTACAAACAAGAGAAGACTTTTGTCACCGGTTCCATCAAAGACCTCGTGCCTATCTATGATACTATGCGCCATATCCTGAGGTACACACTCACACCTAAGGCCGGTGATTCTCACAATGTGCGAGTTCCATGTTGGATGTGTTTGTGTACCTGCATAAGAAAAAGAAAGTGGATGTTCTGGACTTCATGTTCTACGAGCTTCGTCAGTGTGTGCAAGAGAACAAGTCCTTGATCTATGCTCCATTCATCCAGGCGTTGATTGAGTCTGTCTGCCCAGCTAAGTACATCTCTCAGTACAAGACATCAGTTCCCAAGTGCAACTCCAACTGGACTCCTGCTGCTCCTGCTCCATATGTGCCTCCCAAGAAGGGGCGCAATCCTAGGCCTGAAGATTGTGCCACATACACTCCATATATGTCCTCCACTGCATGGATCCCTCGTGTTAAGGACAAGAAGGTAGAATCTGAGGCTAGTTTCACCAAAGGAGAGAAGAAGTCCTTGTTCAATACCATGAGAAACTTGTTCAAGATGTGCCAGTCTATTCGGCACCGTTAGGTTTAGAAGATCAACAATGGCAAGCTTGTGAGGCGTCAGAAGAAGGCAGAGAGGGCTGCAGCTGGTGAGGAGGTTGGCCCAGGGTCCGAGGACAACAACAGTGAGGCCACAACTCACTCCTTACCGATGGCCGGATGGCATTTTGATGATGATGCTTCAAGCGCACCCCCTCTTGTCTAGTGGGTCTTTGTGCTGCCTTTTCCCTTTTTTGTTGTCTTGATGACAAAGAGGGAGAAGTGGTTGTGTTTTATTTAGAGTGTGTTGAGATCTCAAGCCTCACAGTTATTTTGCTTTGTGCTTTGTTGATGTTTTAGTTGGCTTGAGATACTCTTGTTTGCTTTCTATCGTGTGGTTGTGAGCTACTCGTGCTAGCTCGTGAGACTCTAGTTATTTATCTTGAACCTTATATGCCTATGCTATGATCATATTGTGCTTCTTATGTTGTCTTATGATATTTTCTCACTACACCTTACATGAGATCTAGGCACCGTTATTGGCTTATATGTTGATCTCATGTCTTGACAATATTGGTCTTGGGGGAGCCTCTTATGTGTGTGCTTGATGCATACTCAAGCATATATTTTATCTAGGCACACATATATGGGGAGCTACTATGATCAATCATTATCGCATGGCTTGTTGCTTAGTTATATATTATGATGCCATATCCTAACCATGTTGTCATCAATGCACCAAAAAGGGGGATATTGAAAGTGCAAGTGTCACTTAAAGTATATTTTGGTGTGATGACAATATGGTTAGAGGAACTAATATCAGGCTGTAAAGTTTATCTCAGGATATTGGTTCCAAGTTGTTCCTGATGGAGGTGTGCGATCCCCCAATTCAAAAAGATCAAAGGCGTGGTCTATCGGCGATTCAAAGGATTTTCTTTTGGTTCGATTCGAGTCATAGGAAATACCGCACTATTAAGAGGGGTCGGTGTGGATATGTGTTGTGTGGGAATGCCATTGTCGAAACATAAACACTAGCCTACCCATTCCTACCACTTAAATCTGTAGTGTGCTTGTGTGTGGTACTCAGAGAGTTTGCAACAGAAAGTTTCTGGGTACCCTATGTGCAGGGGGTCAAAAGACCCCCATGCACACGGGGTACTGCGTAACTCCCTGGGTACCCCGTGCGCACGGGGGTCTTTGACCCCCGTGCGCACGGGGTACTGTGTAACTCCCTGGGCACCTCGTGCGCACGGGGTACTGTGTAACTCCCTGGGCACCTCATGCGCACGGGGTACTGCATAACTCCCTGGGCACCTTATGCGCACGAGGTATTTTTACCCCCGTGCGCATGGGGTGGTGCATTTGTTCCTGAGTACCCCGTGCACACGGAGCTGACTTAGCCCGTGCGCACGGGCTCCAACAGGCAGAAACGGCCACCCGGCCAAGAACACTATAAAAAAACCTCCTTCCTCCTCCATCCTAACCCTAATGTCTTGTTGAGCTCCACCATTGCTACACCCCGTTTTGCTCAATAATCTCAATCTCTCCACCCAAACTTGTTGAAACTTTGGGGATTGGGAGAGCAAGACATGATCTAAATCTTGACCGAACCAAATCGCATTCCTCGCAACATTTCTTCCCCATTGACTTGTAATTCTTGGATCTTGGGCTCCTAGGCGGTTAGAGGTTCCTCTGGATGCTTCCTTGCTTGTGGTGTGCTCCGGAGAAGTTTGTAAAGGTGTGGTGGTCGCCTTCAAGACCAACCCCGAGTGATTCGAGGCTCATCCGTTGGGGGTGACTCGAAAGAGATTACGGTGAGCCTTAGTGGCATTCCGCAAGCTATGGCTCCAGCACCGCACTAAATGGAGAGTAGCTCTTCCCCAAGGAAGAGTGAACTTCGGGATAAAATCCGCGTCCTCGCCTCACTTGTGGTTAATCCTTTCCTGCACTTTCTTTGTCTTGTGTGCTTGTGGGCTTGCTAATTAGATTGGTGCCTAACATATTTAGCTTTAAGCTTGCTTGTCATATAGGATGTGTTCACCTAGTTGCATATCTAGTGAACCCTTTTTATCCACAAAACCTCAAGAAAGATTGAAATTTCTAGTCTCCTATTCCCTCCCCCCCCCCCCCCCCCCCGCAGTCGACCGTATCATTCCTTTCACCTTGGAAAGCCTGCCACATAAAGATTTTAATTTTGAGGGGAATGCACGCTTTCTAGATGCTGTGAAATATGTTAGTTGCAAACCCAAGCATGAACTTATTAAATAACAACTTGACTGAAAAACTACCAGAGCTAGCATGAGGCCAAACAACAGAGTCCACTATCTCCGAGAGCACCGGGAAGGAAGCAGCAAGACAGTGCCAATCTTCCAACTCTACATGGGACAACACCCTATGGAAACCCAAATCCCAATTCCTATCAGAGAGCTCCACGATGGAGACTGTATCCGAACAATAAGAAAACATGGTTGGGTAAGAGCCCGAGAGAGGCCCCTCTCCAACCCACCAATCCAACCGAAAGCGAACAGAATGACTATCTCCCACCACAAACTTAACTAGAGACCTGAACTCATCATGAACACGAATCAGCTGGCGCCAGAACCAGGAGCCCCCCAGATCCAGAGGCGAACAATGGGCTGCTGGTGGGGAAATATTAGCTCTTAGGATATCCCACCATAGAGTCCTAGCACTAGCTCTTTACTATACTCAAGCCAACCATAAGACTTAAACTGTTTAGCCACAAATATTGATGCACATCTTCGGTGGGGTGTTGTGAAAAAGCATGTTTTTTGGGTCGACAAGCCCCTTTTGCAACGTATCCTCTTCTAATCCTATTCAGATCATTAACATCATAAGCTGCAATTGACATGCTCTTCTGAGGATCAGGTTCACGCAATTGAACATCGTAAACTGCATCTTTAATGTCATACTTTTCCTATATTTTTTCAGATTATTGTCGTGCTTTGTTCTCAATATCAGGTTCTATGATTGGACTTTTGTTGTTGCCAGTAATAATTTGTAGTTGCTGCGGAATATGAACTCAAGGGGAGCTGATGGTGCTATGAAGTTGATTTGTTGGGAGGTTGTTCTACACCTGCACTTGCTGCTCGACTTAAATACATGCCTTGGATTTCTTCCCAGCTCTAGCACATAATATTTTCAAATTAATGTTCCACGACATAAAATTTAAATCCACAAACATATTTTTAGTACATGAACAATTTTCTAATATAGGGCAAACATTTTTCATATACAAACCGATCATTTTAATATATGGTGATAATCGGTGTAATATATGCTGAAATGTTTTTACATACATATTGAACATATTTATAATAAATAGTGAGCATTTCTACTAATACATGATGACCATTTTAAAAATACATATCGAACATTTCATAATATATGATGAACAGTTTTATAATACTCAACGAACATTTTTTGGAGTTCTGAACATTTATTTCAAAAACACAAGCCATTTCCCAGGAAAAAACAAAAGCAAAGCAAAGCAGAACAAAACAGAGAAACCTACAGGAAAAACGAAACAGAAAAGGCAAAGAAAGAACCCGAACCGGGCCAGGCAACGTTTGAAACGGCCTCGCTCTTCCTGAACAACAAGAAGGCCAGTCAGCCCATGGGCTGCTCCCAGTACACGGGCCTCGCTGTGTGGCAAACACGCGCCATGTAGGAGTAATAGTTTTCGCGGGAATCCAACGCCAAAATCGCTCACGGCGGGAACCCGACGTCGGTCTGGTGCGTTCTGGCGCCTTCCAGAACTCTCCACAGGCTCGCACAGCCGTCCGATCAGATCAGCACGAAGCACGAACATTGGCGCGCGGCGATATTTTCTTTCCTCGCCCGACGACGGCCGCACTGCATTTCATTTTGAATTTCAAAAATCGGAAACGGAAAAGCTTTCTCGCATCCCGAGGCGAGGCGGTTACGGGCCACCCCACCCACCCCCGCCCTCACGTGCCGCGCGCGGCCGCATCCGGGCCGTCCGCACGGACAGCTGGCCGCGCCCAGCCCGAACCGACGCCCAGGATCGAGCGAGGGCGGCGCGCCCGGGGCTTGGCTTCGCGTCCACGCCTCCTCCGGCTATATAAGCCGCCTCACACCCGCTCCCCCTCCGGCATTCCATTCCGCCACCGCACCACCACCACTCCACCACCAAACCCTAGCGAGCGAGAGAGACCGCCCCGCCCCGACCCGCCGCGACGATGGAGAGATCCCGCGGGCTGCTGCTGGTGGCGGGGCTGCTGGCGGCGCTGCTGCCGGCGGCGGCGGCGCAGCCGGGGGCGCCGTGCGAGCCCGCGCTGCTGGCGACGCAGGTGGCGCTCTTCTGCGCGCCCGACATGCCGACGGCGCAGTGCTGCGAGCCCGTCGTCGCCGCCGTCGACCTCGGCGGCGGGGTGCCCTGCCTCTGCCGCGTCGCCGCGGAGCCGCAGCTCGTCATGGCGGGCCTCAACGCCACCCACCTCCTCACGCTCTACAGCTCCTGCGGCGGCCTCCGCCCCGGCGGCGCCCACCTCGCCGCCGCCTGCGAAGGTACCTTGTCCGCCTCCTCCCCTCCCCTCCCCTCCCTCCCTCCTTCTCTCTACGTGCTCGCTTTCCTGCTTACCTAGCGCGTAGTTTCCCATGCCTTCTCGACTCGCTAGAAGTGCTCCGGTTTGGGTCTGTTAATTTCCTCGCTGTTCTACCGGATCTGTCGTCGGCACGGCGCGCGGCGTCGGGTCCTCGCCGTCTCCCATGGCGAGCGACCTGCGCAGCGCGCGCGCGGCCTAGCTAGCTTCATACTGCTGTGCCTGTACCTCGACATATACGGAACGATCTATGGTCTACTCTGAGTATTTCCTCCTAGTAGAACGCATGCGCCGCTCGCGATTGTGTCGTCGATTCTAGATCCGTGCTTGTTCCCGCGAGTTAATATGGATCTAGCGCCGTACGCAGATGCAGAGTTATCTACTGTCGTTCGGCCATATTTGCCTGTTAATTTCCTGTTTATCGTGCATGCAGTAGCAGTAGCCATGTCCATGCCTTCTTGCTTTGCTTTCTGCACTATCTTCTGCCTTGTTTTGTCCTGCGCAGTACGTACGTCTTGCTCGGTCAAAACTGAAAAACGCTTTGCTGTTTGTTTGATCGGCAAGAGCTGGCCGTGCTTTTGGCACCGCAGCGCATCGCCTCTGCCTCTTTTGCCAAACATTTCCATGTTGATCCTCTGGCGGAACTACTTTTTCGCGTGCGGTTTGCGTAGCCTTCCACTCTCGTGAAAAGAGGTCGGGTCAAACCAAATGGATCGCCTCTTGGCAGAGCAGCGGCAGCAGATAGCTGGCCGTCTCGCAGCTTTGGCAGAACCGGTCTGTGGCCACCGTTTCCCTGATGTTTGTTTCTCTCTCGCCTGCTACTGTTTCTTTTCTTGTTGCGCACGCACGTCGTCACCTCCTCCTACTTTTTCCCAGTTTTGTTTACTTTTGATGAAATATACGGATGAATCGGCTGGTGATTAACTTTGGGTGCTGCTGTTAATTACTGTGGATTTTGGATGCAGGACCCGCTCCCCCGGCCGCCGTCGTCAGCAGCCCCCCGCCCCCGCCACCACCGTCCGCCGCACCTCGCCGCAAGCAGCCAGCGCGTACGGACCCTCCCTCTCTCTCCCTCTCGCCTGCATCTCGCTCTGTTTATCTATCTTCATATGTTGCTCAGCCTTGTTTACATATTGACATGTGCTCTGGATCGGTTCTTGCAGATGACGCACCCCCGCCGCCGCCGCCGTCGAGCGAGAAGCCGTCGTCCCCGCCGCCGTCCCAGGACCACGACGGCGCCGCCCCGCACGCCAAGGCCGCGCCCGCCCAGGCGGCCACCTCCACGCTCGCGCCCGCCGCCGCCACCGCCCCTCCGCCCCAGGCGCCGCACTCCGCCGCGGCGTCGGCGCCGTCCAAGGCGGCCTTCTTCTTCGTCGCCATGGCCATGCTCGGCCTCTACATCATCCTCTGAGTCGCGCGCCGACCCCGCGAGACACCATGGTCCGTCCAGTCGCAGTAGAGTAGAGCGCTCGTCGTCTCGTTCCGTTTCGTGCCTGTCGCCGTTCGAGGTTCGTTTCTGCGTGCAGTCCGGTCGAAGAAGCCGGTGGGTTTTGAGCACTAGTGGTAGTAGTAGCAGCAGCTATCGTTTCTGTCCGCCGTACGTGTTTGCGTGGTCGCGGAGAACAATTAATTGGGTGTTTGCGAGTCCTCTGGTTAAGATGAACCACTGATGCTATGTGATCGATCGATCGGTATGATCTGAATGGAAATGGAATGGATCAAGTTTTGCGTTCTGCTGATGATGTGATCCATTTGAATCAGCTGTGTGGGGCAACAGTTTGGCCTGCTTTTGCTCTGCGATGAATGGATGCTTCTTAATTTGAACTGTAGAATGGATGCAGTACTGATTTCTGCTTATGATGTGACGATTCGTCGTATGCATATCATCTCTTCAAATTTGTGTAGCAGCTGTTTGTAGCTTCCATTCTGCTATGAACGAACGCCTGTTTTTCACGTACGGAGAACCGCGCGCGGGGACCGCTGCGGCTTTGTGTTGCCATGTTGTTTTTCACGCCAGGACAAAATAGATGGTGCGGTTTTGATCCCCGATCCCATCTCATCACCATGTTCCGGAGAGCCACATGGATGGAACTGGAGGGGTCACGTCAAGCGGTCACTTTTTGCAGCATCACTCTTACCATTTTACCCTCTTGTTGAAACCTCTCTCCTCACCCCCAACAGTTGATGCAATAGTGCTATGCCCACCCATGCTTTCTCATATGATTGTAAAATTTGAATCTATTTCATCTTTTGAACCCTAAGTCCGGTTTACAATCTGTTTGCATGTTTGTGTTCCTTGCGGCGAGGACTATCGAACAAGACTACTATTGTATATATTCCGACAGGCTTTGAAATTCGAATTCTAAAACATGGCGAAACACTATGAGACACAAGAATGCTCTGTAGAACACGAGGGAACCTAACAAAGCTTGATAAGGACAGACGGTAATAACAAACTTGTACTCCCAACGAAACATTATGATCGCCTCTAAATCATAATAAATAAAAGCGGTTTTTGGAATTCTTATATATCTAAATAGCTAGCCCACACTAAGATATTTCTCTCAACATGCGGGCATGTCACCTTCAACGTGCACTCATGCATAGAACCGAAATTTTTATTAATAGTAATTAATAATCTTGTAATTAGGAAAGTAATAAAGTGTAAATGAAAATTTTAAATATAGTAAGGACGTGGACAACACTAGCGTCCCTCTGTGGACGCACAGGCTAATGACCTCCACCCCTGGACGCTGTTTTGGATAGCATCCATTCACCATATGGTTGGGTCGAGCCTGCTCGCGGTTGCTGCATCCATCTCGTGCATGTCGCCCACCTTCATCTCCTCTCCTACCACGGCCGGCCCTAGCCTCCGGCAAATCCCCGCCGCGCACCTTGCTCGGACCGCCTCCGCCTCCGCCTCGCCCCCCACCTCCTCACGACCGGCTCGGCCTCCACCTCGTCCCCCGCCTCCTCACGACCGCCCCTCCCTCCGGCTCATCCCCGACGCCCACATCCTCACGGCTGGCCCCGACCTCCTCTGGGCCAAAGGGGGTGGGCGGAGGACGCCGTTGTGGCGGCATCAGCAAGTTGGCCGGAGGTGTTCGTCCCTCTCCCTTATCTCCATTGCTTCTCTGTACGCCGTCCCTATCATTGTTGGATCTTCCCGGGTGCTACACTGTAATTTGTTGTCATAGAAGGTACGCATTGTGCTATCCCCCAATTAAACAACAGTACTCCGGCCATGCATTCTACTAGCCCCTAATTAGTGATTATAGTGTCGATGCTTTCAAATTAAACTGTACAAGGAGCAGATGCTTTCAAATTACTTCTGACTAAGGATTTACTACTTGTCTCTTATTTTGTCTAATAGATTCATATGAAAGTAACATTTATGAAATAATATAAATTAGTTCCTTGTCTTTCATAAAAGGTATTGTGCATCGAACGAAAACATTATAAATATCAGAACTGTTACGAAATAACGTAGTACTTGAGCACTGAGCATAATTGATTCCTATGCTATTTTCTTGTAGCTTTACTGATTTCACTGACTGTGTAGGCATAGCTGAAAACATTGGATTGTTTGAGTTTTATTTATCAGTGTAGTATTGTGAAGAATAAATTTAATTGATTGCTTTGATCTTTCACGTCAACATCTTACTCATTCCTTTTATGCCGCAACAGGGTCTTGAAATGGATACAAATGGATGTTTCAATGATTTGCTATGGATGCCTCACAGCCAACACAAAAATCCAAAACTTGGGAAAATGTGAGTATCCTTTAAATTCGCATGTCATCTGTTAGACTTAGCGATTAACTAAAGACTAATTGTTGTGTGTATTTGATGCAGCCTAACATTTGCTTGAATGTACGGTCTCATCTTTTTGTATTTGGCCCAAAAAAACAGTTCAGGAATTTTGTTTCTGCTATGGCAGATATGGATTGTAATAGTTCCCAAAAAAAATGTTTGTTACTCCTTATTTGATAAGTTCATCTCCAGTATAATTCTTTTACATATAAAGGAAAATGTGGTACCACAAATGCAAATCATCAATCATGTCCATCCTTGATTGTGTTATGCCTTTCTGGTTACTCCACGTCTTCTCTCTGGATGATGTGCTCTTCCCCTGACATGTCCTCTTTCCATTGGATGATGTGCTATTTGGTTGACTCGGCCTCTTTCCTTTGGAAGATATGCTCTTCGCTTGACTCGGCCTCTCTCCTCTACTCGACGATGTGGTATGTCCTCGACTCGATGGAATGGTCTGTCTCTGGCTAGACGATGTACCTACGGTGAATGCAACAAAGTAAAATTACATGAAAATAAGTTCACATATACACCAGTACCACAAAACTAGTTTAGATACCTGCGAGATTATTGTCTGTTGTCGAACGCCGGGCTTGGTGTCCCATTCGCCTTCCTTGCATTTCATCCATGTACATCGGAATTCGTTTGTGTTGACGCCGCCCAAGATTTATCAAATTCTCATCAGGAACAATAATCGGGCCACTATATGTTGGCCACTCATTTTGGTTCCCGTAAGGATAAAATTGTCCAGCCCATGTGTTTGCAAGTACTTCAGAAGAGTAATATGAATGAACTATTTGATTTTCATTTAGATTCCTATACTTGCAAACAGCAAGCAAATGGGCACATGGCACACCGGTTAGGTTTGGCTTTAGGCAGTCACAAGATGGAGTAGTATTTGGTTGAAGAGTGACCTTGTACTTGAAGTCCTTACGAATAAAAAGAACATGATCCCCATTGCGTAATGGAACCCTCTCATATTGTCAACCTTGACCTCAAATATTCCAACTTCATCATCATACGAAATAACATGCATATGTCCTGCCTTGTCACCCCTTTTCACCAATAGTTTATCCACCCATTCGGACCATTGCTTGCCTTCGTCAACCAAGTTATGAGCACTTCGCCTTCTTTCTACAAACCACTCCACGCACTTTGAAAATGTCTCCTCCATAATTGCTGCCACTGGTAGCCTTCGAGAAAGCCTGAACACATTGTTTAAGGACTCGGACCCATTGCTTGTCATGATCCCCCAACGGTAACCCCCATTGACGGTGTCCTGGACTAGGGGGTACTCAACGCGTCATCTCTCGATCAGTTGGATTGGGCCGAGGACCCCCATGGCCGTATACTCATGGGCCAGTCCGGACAGCTGCCGCATACAAGGAAGAATCAACAAGACTTGGCGATCAAGACAAGGACTCCTCCCCCACCGGCGTATTCGGCTAGGACTCTTGTTATCCTAGGCCTCTGGTGCATTATATAAACCGGGGCCAGACTAGTCGATAGAGATACAACAACAATCATACCATAGGCTAGCTTTTAGAGTTTAGCCTCTACGATCTCGTGGTAAATCTACTCTTGTACTACCCATATCATCAATATTAATCAAGCAGGACGTAGGGTTTTTCCTCCATCGAGAGGGCCCGAACCTGGGTAAAACATCGTGTCCCTTGCCTCCTGTTACCATTGATCCTAAGACGCACTGCTTGGGACCCCCTACCTGAGATCCGCCGGTTTTGACACCGACATTGGTGCTTTCATTGAGAGTTCCGCTGTGTGATCGGCGAAAGGATCAATGGCTCGACTGCAGGTCAACTGCGACGTCGGCTTCTTCGTCGCCAGCTCGACTGGTCACCTTGGCTTGACCGAGGACTGCGCCCTTCATCAACACCAACTCAGATCTCTATCAAGATCATGGAGGAGTCATCCATGGAGCTCGGGGGCTCAACATCAACATTGCCCTCAGGCGACCGTGCTGTTTTTCTGGACAACAAACTTGTATCCGCCGCCACCACCTCCTCGAGTGTCGCCTAAACGATTACTTCGGTGGAATTATGCAGAATTAAGTCTACAACAACCCTGCAAAAATTTCGTCGAGTTCCGACGGAGGAATCTCCGGCAATCTCTGATATACCGGAGCCCTGTTGAATCTGGACGAGAATCCGGACGAGTTTAGGGCGTGGTATCCAGCGTCTAGCTCGGATGTCCTTTGGAGGATCCAACCGTTGATTTGCTGAGGAATTCCCTTATCTACCACCTGCCAAAAATTCAGCTCGACCCGACCGTCCAAACTCCAGGAAACTTCCGATTAGTACATCACGTTTTGGATCTGTTTTCTGCGTGAAAACGAATCCGACCCGAGTTCGTCTTTTTTATGAACGGGATTTCGGACATCCTTTTTGAAGGAAGTTTTGTATGGGGTATTGTTTTTTGTTCCCGAACACATCCTACTAACTTTAAGATCTTTTGAACATGATCTTCAACATCATGCTGGTGTCAAACCAGTCCGGCAATATTGCTCCACAGCTGCCGACCTGCGCTAGACACGTCGTCACTTTGTTGAGCCAAGCTCAACTTCTTCGGATCATCATCTTGGCAAGCCGAACAAGAGTCCGGCATCTCGAAGGATAAATCATCACCAACATCGCCGCACGGTCGCTTCATCAAGCCGGCATCGATCATGTCACGACCTGCATCGGCAGGGCCGCACTATTGCTTCTTAAAGTTGGTGTCCATCACGCCGACCTACTTCGACATCTCGGCTGGACCGGGGGCTTCGCCATCTCTTCATCAACCTAATCCGGACACTTCGGCGTCACTAGCCGACCAGGCATGGGTGCGTGGATCGAGTCCCAATTTTGGGAATCACCTTCCTTCGGATTGCTACAACAAATAAACCAGGTGCTATTAATCCTAGTATTTCTTTTTGCTTGTTTGGGTTAAATTTTTCCCAAGGAATTATTACTCTGGTTAGTCCAGCATATGTACACAGGTCTATCAAATGGTGGCCGCATTATCGACGGTCGCATGATGGTTCGGTCAGTTTCCGTACACAGTTCGGCGAACGCCGCATCCGGAACTCGGACCGACCTGTGAATCCAGGCTTTGCCACGCATTTATTGCATTACGCCGACGACCTGCATCGACATCGACTTCGGTGCCAGGCCATATTTCTTTTACTACTCACTTTACATAAATTATTTATTATGCAACATTTTTTTAATTCCTATTATTATTATTATCCCCGGTCTGCACTATTTTTTGTGCACAGGAAAATGATCCAGCCGGACTATATCCTTTGACGTCACCTCGGCTGGACGGGGGGCTTCGTCAACACTTCATTACCTCATGCCGGGGACTTCGGCATCACTCTGCCGTCCTGCATTGACCGTGCTATGTCACTACTTCGAAGTGCCGAGCTCCTTGCTCCGCCACCTCGGGACCGGCTTGGGGGATGGAACCTTGTCCCGCATCAAGCTCGGACCGCGTCGTCAATACCGAACACATTAACCAGCTAAGTTGCCTTCATGCTCAAAGTTTTAAATTTCTAACTTGTGTTCGGTTCGACCAAGAATTATACTTTTTTGTAAAAAAGTTGCATGTAAAATTTTTTCTTGTCGAAACTTTGTTCGCACACACTTGACGCGCTACCCGCGCTCATTATACTTGGGGGCTTCTTTAACAGAAGCTTATTAATACGGGCTTTATGCCCAACACATGTGTCACACTTCCGCATGTACATTTTATTCACCATTATATGCATCGATATGACTTAAGTTTTGGCCAAGCTGGGTTGCCTGGCTCCTATGCTTACCCCTACGTTCCCGATTGTTCGGCTAGGTGGTAAAGGGAGCACCTCTGCGATTGTTACTGCCGGGTCAGCCGGATGTGTACCTCAGACTGGGTGAAGCCGAAAGCTAGCGTTCTTAAGGTAATACTCGGTCAGTGAACTAAAAGATGATTTCTTACCTATTTATTTACCTGCCCCCAGATGTTTTTCTGCTCTTTTCGCAGTCCGGACATGCACTTTAGGGCATGCCTCCCAGGGAAAGGAACCCCTAACGGAACTATTCTCCCTGGAAGATGTTTCTTACTAACCATGTAATATAACATAACTAGTTGGGCACTTGTCTGATAAAGCACTAATGACCCCTACGCCTGGTCTCCACGCATGCCCCGGCTTTTATAACCGTGAGGGTATTCGGACACACTCCGGACTATTGGGTCCAAAGGTTGAAGCGAAAAGGTCCGCTACGACAAACGATCTACAATCCGGCTAGAAGGCATTCTACATGTCACCTTACATTTTATAGTCAATTTTTACCCAAGTCGCTTGGGGGCTCTTATGTTTATTTGAGCCGTTTCATACTAAGTGTTTTTCTTCTTAGTCGTTGCAAAGTTAAAGCACGGCAGAAGCACTTTTTTTCTAAAGTCCAATTTTCAGATTGGCACCGAACACTTGATCTTGTTCGGACGTCATGTTTTTACTGACGTTTTTTGGTTTTCCAAGCTTTTGGCACTTTTAACTATTTGTGTGTTTTCAGCACAAGTCTCGCAGTGCAACGCCGGACACCTTTAGAGATTCGGCAAAAACATTCTCGGATATTGCTATATATGCATCAGCTTCGAATTGTGTCTTCGGTCAATAGTTGGGTTGCCCGGCTCCCGCGCTTGCCTCCTACGTTCCGCTTTGTTCGGCTAGGTGTGCAAAGGGAGAACCACTGCAATTGCGCTTCCAGCTCGCATGGTCAAGCACCTCAGTGGAGAAAGCCGAAAACTGACTGTCACAATAGGTGTAAACTGGTCAGCGATCCGATGACTATATTAAATGACGGGCCATTCATAACATTGGCCGAAGTGTTTCTGGCTTGACCTCGACTGTCGCCGAACACTACCGGGGGCTATTAACTGGCCTCCCAAACTAAATCCTCGATCTTTTGCTCTTACATTGGAGCTGAGGTTTCATGATCATGCTTAGCATGACAACCCAAAGAAAGGAACCGATAGCGGGACTATTTTCTTTGGAAGACATTTCTTCTGTTAAACAGCAATATAACATATCTCTCTGCGTACCTTTGTTTAAGAAGCCGTATGACCAGATTGCCTTGTTTGTCGTAAATCTTTGCCCTCATAAAGGCTTTATAAAGTAGGACAAACACTCCTCGGCTACCGGCCGAGGAGGTTGAAGCCCATGGTCGGTCAACAAAGTTTTGTACAATGCGGATCCGAGTATTAATGACATAAAGTACTTGGATACATTGAGTCATTACACATAATTTGTGATTTTACTATGGATATTGATCCTTAATTCGGCCACCCGTGCCCGCATTAAGGCTCGGGGGCTACTGGGCTTCGGGCTTATTATTTACAAATATTAAAGGGGCACATTGATCCCCTGATCTGGTGTTGCCACCCGACCAGTGTCTCGGGGGCTACTGCATTGCTTGTTCTATGCAGAAAATCTTAAGTGCAATACAGTTTCTGAGGAGATTTTGATCCTCAGGTTGGTCGGCCGCACCCAACCTGAGTCTCGAGGACTGAGCACGCCGCTTTTTGTGTCCCGAAGTATTCTGCCGAGTTAGGACTTGATCCTCAGACCGATTTTGCAAATCAACCTGAGTCTCAGCGGCTACGGGGATCAGCGGTCTTATGTCATCCTTCAAGTGCATCTCGGGTTTTAGACCGATACATACCTTGAGGGCTACAAGCTATATATCTCGTCAGAGAATAAATTACATCAATAAAAACATTGACAAAAAATCAGCCCATGACCGAGGTGCTTAACCACCTCGGAAGCAGTTCGACATATAGCTCGGATGCAAGTGGCTGGCTCCTTAGAGGGCATTTCCGGCATTAAGCTTGGCTAAACTCCTTCAAACTTCTTTGAACCAAGGTGATTTATGACACCTCGGATAAAGTCCGGCGTTGGAGCTCGGATACATAGTCCGGCGTTGGATCTCGGATACAGTCCGACGTTGGAGCTCGGATACATAGTCCAGCGTTAGAGCCGGGAAGCAGTCTGGCATTGGTGCTCGGCTGCAAAAGATACCTCGAATGCAGTCCGGCGTTGGAGCTCGGACGCAAGAGGACGTTGCCACCCGGGAACAACTTCAAACCCGAGGCATGGCATAAAAATAACAAGGCATTGGTAAAGGCCGTAAACTTAAAGGGGCTCCTCGGATACCCAACGCGTAAACTCGTCGAATGCATTTCGGCGATCCTCAAGATAGAAGATGAGAAGATTTGTTGAACCAGTTTTCAAGACCGGCAACCGAAGATGAAGAATAGTTCGGAAGAATCGAGGAGCGTCCCTAACTTGAAGACCGGTTCAGGGGGCTACTGACGGTGTCCTGGACTAGGGGGTACTCAACGCGTCGTCTCCCGATCAGTTGGATTGGGCCGAGGACCCCCATGGCCGTATACTCATGGGCCAGTCCGGACAGCTGCCGCATACAAGGAAGAATCAACAAGACTTGGCGATCAAGACAAGGACTCCTCCCCCACCGGCGTATTCGGCTAGGACTCTTGTTATCCTAGGCCTCTGGTGCATTATATAAACCGGGGCCAGACTAGTCGATAGAGATACAACAACAATCATACCATAGGCTAGCTTTTAGAGTTTAGCCTCTACGATCTCGTGGTAAATCTACTCTTGTACTACCCATATCATCAATATTAATCAAGCAGGACGTAGGGTTTTTCCTCCATCGAGAGGGCCCGAACCTGGGTAAAACATCGTGTCCCTTGCCTCCTGTTACCATTGATCCTAAGACGCACTGCTTGGGACCCCCTACCCGAGATCCGCCGGTTTTGACACCGACACCCATCCTTGCATTGAAATACCTTCTCAGGCTTATCTTCCTCATTTTTATCTTCGTGCAAATACTTACCGACCTTTCTAAGATATGTTATTGCATCGGGACAAGTATGTTCAATAGATGACATGCCCTCCTCAAATCTACGAGGTTTCTTTTTCTTTACTGCCCACTTAAATATTTTCAAAACATCATCATCACGAAAAGCTTTGTACAGATTCTCCGCGACATGTTGAAAGCAAAAACGATGCACACACTCACCAGCACTTTCGTTCCAACCAAGGTATGGCTGCTTAAACACCCATTTGATTGCTTACCGTACGTCGTGGTCAAGGATCGACGACTGCATGCGTACTAGGGTTTATAGCCCATGGAAGTTCCATAAGTCAGTATGAAACGACCCGGTTTAGTCCGATCTAAGGGGTAGGCCAACCTCTTAATTGGACGTCGCTTGCCATAGCGTCCAGGCCTGGACGCTGTCTACAATAGCATCCGGGGCTGGACGCTGTCCTCAATGGCGTCCTTCCTATTTTTCAAATTTTCGCCGACCCTTGACTAGTTTTAGAATTACTGGATTATTAATTACTATTAATAAAAAATTCGGTGCATAGAATAAAGTCCAACCCAACATGCAAACATGCATGATAATTTCCATTCTATTATGCTTATATTTAATTAATATTTTATAATATATAATAAATCAAACAAAATACATCGTATGCATTTTTAGTTTTCATATTAGTTATTACACTAAATATTCATGTCCACACATCCAAATCTTGCTGAAATATATTGCAAAACTTTCCTGAAACAATGTGTTGGGTATCATCTAGTATTATAAAGCACATCGGCAACTCCAATCAAAAGCGCATAGAAACATCATGATACACGTTGGGAAATGATGAATACCGAAGAAACTAGATAAAATCCGGTGTTATCTGTAAACATTTTGGATTTGTATGAACAGGGCTTAAAGTGTCATTGTTTACCAAGTTTTACCAAGTTCCATATGCATCGATCAATTTGATTAGTTGGAACTGTCGAGGTTGAGTCAACCTCGAATAGTTCAAGAACTTGTGTGTCTCTCCAAGGCGCACCGGCCAAATGTTATCTTCTTTCTAAAACTAGAGAAAATAAAGATTTGTGTTGGGAGTTTGCATTATCGATTGCGTATGAAAAATGTCTTTACTGATTTTGTACAAGGCAAAGGTGAAGGTTTGGTGTGGGATGGGCAGTACTCTTTGGAGTTAAATAAGTATGAGGAACATTTTATTCACATGTATATTTGCAACAGAGATGGCACGAAATGGAGGATCACCTTCATGTACGAGAAACCTTAGGCGGACCAAAGTATATTCTGGGGGATCTTTTGAGGCAGATTAAACCCCTTGGTGTTGGCCCTAGGTTTATGGTGGGCGACTTTAATGAAGCAATGTGGTAGAATGAGCAATATCATTAAGGCATAAGAGGTCGCCTAAACCTCATGGATTATTTTCAGCAGGTTCAGCCCATTCATTTTTATCCAATATTTCCTTGAAAAAATCCTAGAGGCCCATATGGCTCATTCATGCGTGTGTGGAATGTTTAGTCACACCATGCTAGTGGAATTTGCGTAACACCAACATATAAAGTGGGTTATACCATACACCATGAAAAGCTTGAGAAGAGGACACATACAAGTGCGCTCCTTCTCCACCGCCGACCACGCCACGCCACGCCTCGCATGGGCATCGTCTTTCATAATCGAGTCGAGCCATGCTAGGACCTATGGCACATATGTGCGTGCTACTTGTTAGAGTTGTGTCTAATATTAATGTACAAGTTAGGTTACAGTTGGACTTGGAGTCGCACTGTGTGCAGACAGGGTAGGAGTTGTGTCCTAATAGGACACTTGTATCCTAAGCCTCTCATATATAGTAGGGGTAGACACACGATGTAACCTATGCCAACATAATAGCACAGGCACACGGAGGGTGCCGGCGGCGTGTGCCGGTGCCCGGGCGGCCGGGGTGCGGTATTGTGACGGTGTCATGGGGAGGAGCGCCCGTAGTCATGCCCCGGGGATGTAGCCATATCGGTGAACCTCGTTAACAAATCTCGGTATCGTGCTTGTGTGATTGCTTGATCCTCGATAGATCGATGGTGACCTTGAATTTATTCTAACAAGTGGTATCAGAGCAAGGTTCGATTGAAGGTCGCGGTTGTTGATCTAGAGGAGCTGCGGCGGAGATCGGAAGTTGATCGGTGTGTGGCTGAGAGATCGAAAGTTGTGGCCACGGCGGATAGCGACTGGTTTGATCGGGGTCGGCGGCAAGATCAACGATCTATGCGGATTGGCAGCAAACGAAGAAGCGATCGGGCAGAATTCTCGGCGGATCAGAGGCGAGCGTACAAGCAAGGCGTGTGCTTCAGGCGAGCGTACAAGCAAGGTGCGTGCTTCAGGCGAGACGTGCGGCAGTCGATCACGTGATCGATCGGGCGAGCGTCAGCGGCGCGTGTACGTGCTGTGACTGCTGGGACGGCGGCTGTTTTTTTAGAAGAACATGCTTTACTTTATTGATCAATAGAGCGAATTACAGAAATAATAGAAGTATCATGAGGGTGTAACAGTCATACATGGCGACCCGGGGACGGCGGCTGGTGCGTGCAGCAGTCGAGGCCCAGGCGAGGCCCAGGGCGGTGTGGCTCATGTGGCTGCAGCAGAGGGCAAGGCCGAAGCTGGCCAGAATCGAGTCTTGCGCACAGGTGCTGCCCAACAGTATGCGCGCAGGAGGACTCGTGGCGTGAGCAAGTGGCTCACGACGCCGGTGCAGTCAGCGTAGAGGTGCAGCCGAAGGATGCAAGTGCATGTGAGATTTGTTTGGGAAAAAAAGGGAAAGGCTTGATTGCCTAGCGTCACATGTAAACGAACGTGCTTGGTGTCCAGGAGCAGTTGGAAGATGAAATAGCTTGTCTTGGCTGCTAGGGGTACACGGACAAGTGCTAGCAATGGATTAGGAAAATAATTTTGCAAGGAATCAGGTTTGCACGCAAGAATTTTCTGTCAAGATTGCTAACAGGGTTCAAAGAGTATGTGGTGAGGATGGCGACGTGCGTATAAGGCTCGGAGGAGTCTGGATTGCGTCGTGGGAGGGATCATGCAAATACAGGGCGTCAAGGCAATGCACAGATGTGCGGGCGGACACGACGCGAGGTGAAGCGTGGTTGCAGTCGAATAATTTCGGCTGGATCGGACTGGACTGTCTGGCGGATCGACGTGGATGTTGGTCAAAGCAGAAGACGGTGGTGATTTCAGCGACGACGACATAGGAGCGTGATGCTGATGGTGGCCGCCTTCTGGGGCATGGAAACACGTGGTGCAGGCCTGAGGGCTTGTGCGGCTTCGACAAGACTATGGCGCAGGGTTGATTCAAGGCAGTGCACACATGAGAGTTTGAAATCGACGAAGCGCGGGGGTAGCATAGCGCAGCTACATGGAGTCATGTTGAAGGTGAAGCTGGAGTCTGATGGATGGCTATGCTCTATGCTGATGGAGGGGCTACGGTGTAAGATATCGGAGAATCGAAGCCTATTTCAGCGGGATAGCAAGAGACACGTGGATCGGACTGGGTACCAGTGGTCTGATGGAGACGTGATACTCGGCATTGGTCAGTGATGATCGATGGTTCTCTGCAGTGGGGGTTAAGGCAGTGGGGGCTAGCTACCCGGGAGACTCGACCAGGACAGCAGAGGCTCGACGCGGTGATAGCGGCGAGGCGTGCGGTAAGCACGGGACACAGCGACAGACCAAGGCACTGATGGTCAGACATGTGGTCAGACAAAGTGTGCAAGGATGCTGAAGCAGTGTTGACGAGTACCAGATTCAAGTTGGTGACTGGGTCTATCGGTGCTAGTTGATGGACATGAGTTGACCATGGAGAATCTGAGAAAGTGGCGGAAAGTCTGAAATTGTCAAAGGTTGAGAGAGTACATGGCCGTATATTCTGTGGTGTTCAATGCACATGGCAAAGTGCGGATGCCAAATACAGAAGGAGGCGGAGTGCTACAGCTGTGGGACATGCCAGAGACTATCCGGAAGAAGGGTGAGACAACTGCGAATTTGACTCAGGGTGACATAGGGCGACGGTGAAATTCCTTCAAGTTTCAGACAAGCAGTCAAGAAAGAGCGGTGACGTTGAGTTCAGGTAACTCTTATATGTGGCGTCCAATATGTGAGTTGTTCATTTTCATGCAGACAGTGGTCGGCGTGTGATGGCGTTGAACGGATTCTCCGGAAGTTGGAAGCACAAGGTAGAGTAATGAGGAACTTAATTTTGCTCGAGTGTTGATTGTGAAGAAGATAAGAAGGGACTACAGTTGCAGGTAGAGTCACATGGAGTATGGGAGTAGCAGCGGTGCTCATGGCGTATCTCAAGTCCAATGTACATGAAGGTTCGACGCACGGACGAATTCAAGGTGGTGGAGAATATTCGTCAAGGTGGAGTTTGTTAGAGTTGTGTCTAATATTATTATACAAGTTAGGTTACAGTTGGACTTGGAGTCGTACTGTGTGCAGACAGGGTAGGAATTGTGTCCTAATAGGACACTTGTATCCTAAGCCTCTCATATATAGTAGGGGTAGACACACGATGTAACCTATGTCAACATAATAGCACAGGCACACGGGGGTGCCGACGGCGTGTGCCGGTGCCCGGGCGGCCGGGGTGTGGTATTGTGACGGTGTCATGGGGAGGAGCGCCCGTAGTCGTGCCCCGGAGATGTAGCCATGTCGGTGAACCTCGTTAACAAATCTCGGTGTCGTGCTTGTGTGATTGCTTGATCCTCGGTAGATCGATGGTGGCTTCGGATTTATTCTAACACTACTTTATTTTTTTCATGCAAGAAAGAAGTTCACACGCTTGCATGCTAGTGGGAAGTGAATCTGAACAGACGCGGGTTGTTTTCTCTTCGTCTTCTGATGTTGCTTGAAACTGCGTCGGTATTTCCCCAAAAAAGAAAGGATGATATATACTAATACTACTATTAAGTAGCTATTCCCTCCGCTCGGAATTACTTGTCTTGAAAATGGATGTATCTAGAACTAAAATACGTCTAAATACATCCATTTCTGAGACAAGTAATTTCGAACGGAAGGAGTAACTAATATAGCTCAGAGAGAAAGAAACGTCGCATGCACTCATCAGTTCCGCAGGTCAAGAGCGTTCTGGGGCTATCGTGGGGCACAGTCGTGACAATAAGATCAGAACATGTAGAAAAACTTATTCACTATCGCGGCATCAATAATCTCAAATGTTCGGCACCGGGACGCTCCCAGTTATTACACTCTCCAATAGCAAACTTCTGGCCGAGCAATGGGCGTGTCCACGTCAGATTTGGCAAGAGAAAAAACACTGGTTTCTTCCTTCGCTGGCCCGCCACAGCATGCAGGGTGGGTTTGTTTGGTTGCATGGTTGCTGCTTGACGTGTGTTTGCATGCTTTTGGAGAGCTGTGTGTCTGTGCATGGCCGGTTTCATTTATGAATTTCATCATTCTTTATTCAGTATATTGTTGATTGAGTTCTTCAATGGCGTGTGGCTCGTATTCGTTTTGTAAGACATAGTTACTACATTTTCAGTGTTGCGTACGTTCTTTTATTTTAACGGTGGTGAGAGCTTTGCCCCAGTAAATAAGAAGGATTTTTTTTTTGGAAAACTGTCGATCTATTCATCTTTAATCATGGAAGTACAACAAACATCAGAAATAATAAAAATTACATCCAGATTCATAGACCACCTAGCCAAAACTACAAGCACTGGAGCGGGCCGAAGATGCACCGTCGTCATCGCCCCTCCCTCGTTGGAGCCGAGCACAACTTGTTGTAGTAGACAGTTGGGAAGTCGTCATGCTAAGGCCCTATAAGACCAACACATCGGAACAACAACCAACGTCGATGAAGAGAAGTTTAGATCAGATCCAACCTGAAGACATAGACACATGAACAAAGACGAACAAAGACCAGATTCAAGCGGATCCACCAAAGACAACCACTGACCGAATCCCACGAGATCCGCCGGAGACTCACCTTCACACGCCCTCCAACGATACTAGACACACCATCATGACAGGGGCTAGACGGAAAGAATCTTATTCCAACTTCAAAAAGTCGCCGTCGTCTCGTCTCGTCCTTTTGAACGGGACACAAATTCTAACAAAACTTAAATAAGCGCCTGAAAACGGAGCCCTCCCGCTGATAAGGGCTGGGATCCATCGTCCACCCATGGCCCTAAGGCCACAAGAGATGTGGGAGATCAGTGGCGCCGACGATGAGAGGTAGAAACCCTAGCCGCCTTTCGTTGTTTAGATAGCGAGCAACCCTTCATGTTGAGTAATAGAAAACGCTATTTTCATGTTCAAAAAACAAAAATCTATGGCCGGCTTGATAAACGCGTCATGGAAAAGGTGGCTTGGATCAGAAGGCTTGGGCTGTGGCCGGCTTGGTTATTGCTAAATTAATTTCAGATCTCAAAAAAGGAAAACTAAATCAGTTTCATTATATTGACCATAAAATATAATTTTCATACTGGAATATAGAAAAGTTTGCTAGATGTGAGAGAGAACTATGACTTGGTTAGGGTCTGGCCCTGAAGTTGCTTTGTCTTTAGCTTTTGATGATGATAAGGATCTTATGATTGATTAATACAAGTTTTCACCCCGCAAAAAGAAAAAGGCCTCAAAAAGAATGTTCTGCTATCCTGGGCAGTGCAGAAACGTAATGAAATGGTTTTGCTGACCTTTTGGTGATATCAGACTCCTACAGGGTGGAGAAATTGGGGTCATGGGTCCATGGATTTTCCTCCAATTTGATCGTCTTCCCCAAAGATCAGACAGATTTTGTTTGAGTTTTTCAATCTGCTGCGCCAACTATTCCTTCGTCTCAAAATAAATGTGCTGACTGTGTACTAACTTTAGTGCAAAGTTATATTAAGGTTGAGACACTTATTTTGAGACAGAGTGAGTATATACTAGTAAATCAATAAGGTCGATGCTAAAGATAGAAAAATACCTGAAGCGGTGCCGAAAAATAAAATACGAGGGGAGGCACATAAAAAAACTGGTGGCGTTTGGCACAAGGACTAAGGCTCCGTGAAACAAGAATTCTCAAGATTGATGAGGAGAAACAAATCTGGAAGCATTAACCGTCTACATAGTATATATAATCCGCTACTGCAACTTCAGATAGTAGTAGAAAAACTTTCTGTTGTACTGTACTAGTCAGCAGCGGATTTCAGTTCATGTTCCAAAATTCTAGTCGGCTAGGCTATCATATCATACGCTCGGTCAGCAGAAGACAAACATATCCTTATCGGAAGAAATCAGCCTCCGTGCAGACGACGTTCCAACGATCCGCTCCAGCTGCAACAGAAAATGTCGGTCCATGTTAACTCGTTTGCTAGGCGCTCGATTACAATCAAGAATTTTAACAAAACACTACAGAAGAAATCCAATCTACTCCGTGCTACAGTATATATGAACCGGTTATCGATCGACTGTCAGGCTCCAGCATGCTTTTTACAACGCGGCCCAGACTGTAACTTTGATGCGCTACGAACTTGGTAGCTGCGGTGCTGTACATGGAACCAAACTTTTACATGAAACGGTTGTCTCACCTTAAGGAGGTCCAGACGAGAAAAAAGCACATTGCACCTGGGATTTCCTGATTCACCGAGCATATTTACAAGCTGAAAGAAAAGAAAACCCCAGGGTCAAGACAGATAAATCTTTTACAACTTCGACAGCACAGCTTGCTTCAGACATACTCCCTCCGTTCGGAATTACTTGTCGTGAAAATGGATGTATCTAGACGTATTTTAATTCTAGACACACCCATTTCCAAGACAAGTAATTCCGAACGGAGGGAGTAGTATGAACTGCACAGTCACAATCTAGTCAATACATACCTCTGGATAGAAATCTTTTCTCCTTGGCAATGAGTAGACGACCAAATGATGTCCTCCCCTGATCTGCATATTTAAAAAGCACGGGTTTAAACATCACACAAACGAACACTCAGCAGGTGCATGCTCATGAACGGCAGCAAGAGCACACATCATAACAGGTACTCAAGGGATGGCCGGCCTTTCAGATGTTATGACCTTGTATCTGTGGAAGAAGTGAGATCTCTCGCTATAAAGCAAGATCTTCTTCTGGCCCTCAAAGAACCAGAGCCTTGCACGAGATATATCCTGTTGTGATGTCGCCCTAATATATGAGCACATATAGGCAGTTACTATACGCACAAGACAAAACATATTCATGATAAAACTGAAGACTGAGAGCAGACCCCTTTTAGTAGTTGAGCAAACAAAATAAAGCTACAAGAATAAGGAAGATCCACTTACTCCCCAATTCTACAGAAAGAAGCATCCTGAGATTTTAAAAAACTGCTCAGCCTAATGTATTCAAAATAGGAACTGGCGAATAGCAGCACTCTGCCCTGCATATTTGCAACAAACAATCAGAGAATTATTACACATGTATTTCCAATCCACTAACATAAAATTTTCCTCTAACATGGCGCCATTTCCAGACAAGCATGGCACATCTACCGACAAGATTTACTGCAAAATGCACAACATTCTGGTACACCTCCGACAAATACTGTTGTAAAATTTTCCTGGGCGATAATAACATTAAGTATGTACATCCCACTGCTACAAAATGGTATGTTTGGTTATATCCCTCCAAAATGCTATGTGCTGTCAGATGCAGACATAGTTTCTTGAATTCTTACCCCCTAACGTTTTAATTAACTATCAGGGCCTAACTCCTACAGATTGACATTTAAAGCTAATCCTCCTACCAACGTCGAGAAATACCAAATTTAAGTGAACATGACAGCATTGCAGATATTACAACTATAGAAGAAACAATACCTCATCTGACTCCTGAATCTTTGGGTACACCTGTATTATTACATCATAAAATAGTCAATAATAGGATATACATATATAGAAACGAAAAAAAATGTTAGAGCTGTTCCAATAATTAAGAGTCATGACCATAAGAAGTGGCCAAATAAAACTGTATACGACCTCATAATTTTACACGGCGCCTAACACTGAAAGCGATTAGTTGTGAGCCATGATATCATGTGGGATCAGCACTTCTGACTACAACTACATGTCCCAGCTTGTTGCTAATTTTTGGTGTGGCTAAACCATTTTTCATAAAATTGTCACAACATGGAATCCCCGTGTCTAAGTTTACAATTTTGCTGGAGCACTTGATTTGGATGATTGGGTTTAAACTAGTTATTTCTTAAGGCAGTGAGGCGAGCACGCACCGCCCTGACGCCTAAGCGCCTACGCCTAAGGTGGGCAAATTGCAAGGCGCTGGCAGGACACCTTGTCGCCTAAGCGTCCAAAGCGGGACACCTGCATTACGCCAATGCTATAAATCCTTCTGCTCGTTCTTGCACACAACTTCTGTTGAGGTCGGTCAATGGCCGACAGCCACTGGCCTTGATGGAGTGAATTACACGCAGAACGACACCAAGGTGGCTTCCGTCCATACTGCATTACACGACTGCAATGAGAATGAGTTTCTCGAAGAGGTCTGCGCACGGTTGCTGCAGGCTCAGCAGCATACCAGTAAGCACCATGACAGGTGGCACCATGAGCTCCAGCTCACTCTTCCCGTCAGCGCACTAACACGATGCCTGCCCCCGCCCAGAGTGCTCCATGGAATCAGTCATGGAATCAGTCATGTCCTTGTCCACTGGGAGGGCACAGCTCCTAACGATGCCATTTGGGAGCACCTTGATGAGTTTGTCCAACACTACCCTCAGTTTCAGCTCGAGAACAAGCTGCTTGACAAGGGGAGAGATGTCATGTGGGGCATGACATAAAGCCACCGGCAACGAGGACCCATGGCTGTGGACAAAGCGGAGAAGGCACAGGCTGATTTGAAGGGGGCACCACATCCAGATAAGGATTTAGGTTGCTTCCCCTTACTAATTGTTTACATACAGTAGATTACACATTAATTAAGTACTGTAAAAGGACAAGTGATAGTTGTGAAAATGAGCTGAATGTGCTCAATTCCATAAATGCATTTGTCAAGCATGCATTACAAGGACAAATGGACTCACCTTTGTGCAGAAATATTCAAAGCGGGCATCATCAAGTTCACCAATAGAAGATGCATCAAATCGTTCATACACCTGTGTAGTGATTGGACAGTGAAAAACATTTGTAATTTCATCAATACTGTTTTAGCACTAGGATGTGTCTATTGAGCGAGCCCATCCAAAATTTATGTTGAAAACTCAGCAACAGCCCAGATTCTTGGCATCAAATTTTGTTCAGATGCACTGGACATATCTGGACAGTAAATTTGCAATGATGCGATGGGAGTCTGGAGAGACAATGAATTAACTGACCTGCCGTATTTCAAGCTGTATTTTGGGAAGAACACCTGTAAACTCAGTCGCCAGCTTAACCTGAAAAGGTTGAGCTCAGGCATGTTAGAAACATGAGTCCAACACGGCAAATAGCTTAGTGACTTCCAGCATACTATATACCTTCCCCTCGTAATTTAGACATAATCCGTTGAACAAAGCATTCATCTCTGCTCAGCAGGCAAAAAATTAGAACATACATAGGTTTATAAGTAAACAAGTAGATGACGATGCAAATAAATAAAAGGTCCACTCTATGTAGCACAATTAAGAATAGAATAGCAAGTGTCACTTTACACATGCACAACTAATGCAAGCAATTTTGTAAACCAAAGAACCATGCATAACACCAGGGGAGACCTGCACCACTCGCAATAATAATAATAATGTTTAGCAAATAAATGCAGATCATGATTAAAAGCATAACTAGTTTAATTTTAGTCGATACTGAAAATTCAACTGAATGATAGAAGCTGAAGCCTAGAAAATTGGAATCCAATGATGGCCAGAGTTCCAAGTGAAATTCCATACCTGGCGTAAGATACGAACTTAAGATTATTGTTTGCCGATAGTACCGTGCTTGCTCATCCAGGTACCTTAGCCAAATAAAGAAAATGTAACAAGCATGAAACTGACCTCACAAACGTCAAATCAGGAATAAATTCCAAGTCTTTTTGCAGTTCACAATACAGTGAGTTGGCGTCTTATACTCTTATACTCCCTCCGTTCCTAAATATAAGTCTTTTTTAGAGATTTCACTATAGACTACATACGAAGCAAAATGAGTGAATCTACACTCTAAACTATGTCTATATACATCCGTATGTAGTTTGTAGTGGAATATCTAAAAAGACTTACATTTCGGAACGGAGGGAGTAGATAGAAGTACGGAAATAGAAGATGCTACACAGGAATAAATATCCACGAAAAAAAGAATTACCATGGCCTGATCCGCATCACATTGGTTACATGCTCTTTTGATGGCAAATGATTTAGTTGTTCAAGAACAGCATGCAGATGCGACCAATTCTACATTTATAAATAACACAGTTATTTTTACCAGCAGGCATCAGAAAATAAGTACAGCAAATTATTTGAGTTGGAGTTTAACTTGCATAGATATCACATCTGCGTAATCAACAACTACTATCTGCACAGAACAAAAGTATTGATAATTTAGAGCTTGTACAGAGAAAAAAATTGAATGTGCACAGTTACTGTTCCTTTATGGAAGTCTATGTTGACTTGTCATGGCTTCAACTATACAAATTGAAACACAGGGTTTCTTATTACAATACATTAGCCGCTCTGAAGTATTGTGAAATACTTCTGAGACCAATGTACCAAGTATGAGTAACTTTTCTCAAACTAAGTTTCTTGGCACATGGTCAGAGTGCTACAAGTTTTAAAATATTCATGAGTCAAAGAACTACAAGTTTTAAAATATACCCAAATCAAAGAACTAGAAGCTAATAATTCAATGAAATACAAGGTTTAAATTAAACATCGTTGAGCTACGGGTACTCTGGACAAGCGTTGCAATAGCCAGAGCTCTGTCAATTACCATTTGGACACATCCCAAGCATAACATTATGGAGCAATTAACAGGAATTGACGTGCAGTTTATTGAAATGTTTGTCCACTGAACATGCAGCTAGGGAAATTTAATTTGAAACTTATACCCCCTTCAAAATGATGACAAAATACTTGAACTTTCAAGAAATCCATTCAATCAATGTTTACAGACTGAAATAGATTATTTACACGCACTAATGGTTATCAAAAATGAACTAATATATAGGACTGGAGATAGTAGTAAACAGAAAATAGTATATGGATTCGAGTGGAACTAACTTCAATTGATGACAGGAAATCAGAATCGTTTTCCTTGGGACGTCCCTTTTTCTTGGTAACTTCACCTCCATCAATTTTCTGATAACAGGCAGGTATAATAAGGTCAGTTGCCTATGAGGTGTCCCCAGAACAATAAAAATATACAGCTGCTGGGCACATGAGTAATCATGACTAATTAAGTGTATTAAGAAATCTTTGTTAAAGAGTACTTACAAGTTTAAGCGCTAAAGGAGACGCAACTATAATATCAGAAGCGTAGAAATTGCTGTATAGCTTTACAGATTTCCTGCAGAAGCATTAGTTAAAACATTAATTTTTTAAGAAATCTTATATAAATATAGAATCCTACGTAAATATAAAAATATCAATGTGAAAGGAATAACGAATTTAAGGACATATAGTTTGCTAAAAGCATGAGATCTCACAGTGTAGAATAATAAAAGAGTAACCAAAAGGTTCACAAAACACAAAAGATACTGAAACATTTTACAAGATGAAGTCTTAACAAACAAGTGAATGAGTTATAATTATAATTTTTGTAATTGATTCTGCTTCTGCTGAGGATTTGCCTATTTCCTTTGACATACTCATGTTCACTTCAGAAGCCTGTGATTGGCAATGAAAACTGAAGAAAAAAATTGAGCTGTTGACAAAAAACTGAGTAGAGTACATAGTAGACGTACTAGTCCTCACAACTAGAAAATTATTACAAGGAAAAATTAACAGCACACTTACTTTGTAAATTTTATTCCAAAAAGAAAGTGATCTTCAACATCCCCAGCAAACAGAAGGTTAAAGTCTGTTGGTTTTGAACTATTTGGCTCCTCCAGTTCATCATCTGATTCGCCAAACTCTTTCTTGAATTGTCCCATAGAATTATCCTATAAGTAAAAGTAAGGATTCTCTATTTCTTAGCACCAGAGCAAAATAATAACTGAACCAGCAACCATAAATTATATATGCAAATGATTTGCAGATCCAAATGGAATTCACGGTACAATTTGGCAGCGTATTTCATAGAAGTTGATATTCAGATGCTATCTGTAAGAGTAGCTGCAAAGGTCAAATGTTACCTTTTGTGTCAGTGGAGATAATTGGATTAATCTCTTCACAATGCGTCGTGCAATGCTTTTGAGAGGTAACAAGAAAAGAACCTAAGGTCATGACATAATACAAAAGAAAATAGCGATTAGTTCAACAGATCAAGATACAACAAAATTACAAGTTGTGTATAAATGGAGGTACAACAACATTTACTCTTAACAAAAAGAGATATAGCATTTACTTGATAAAATAGTGCAGTTAACTGTCAAGCAACTGTAGCCCAGCACACATCTATGCAATACATCATGCCAAATAAGATACCGTCTTCTCAAATGTGTTGCGACTATCTGACATATACCTTTGGACGTGTAAAACCCTGATCGCGGTATGAGTCGTCCGCCATAACATCTGTGTTAGCATCATTCCTAAGCTTCGCATCATTCTTAATGACAACATCTCTTGTCCTATGAACATGGCTCAACTGCCATTGTGACAATATTGCACATTAGTCAGCATCATAACAGGTACAGTAATAATGCTACCAAATAGGGATTGCAAAACTTACAGCATGCATAAGATATGCGTCCATAGTACTGGAATCCACCTTACTACCCTTAAGATAAAATGGCTTCTTATTACAATGCATTATGTCACGATAGCTATTACCTGTAAGAGATGATTAGGATCAGAAATACACTTAAAAAAAGTGATAGAGAGAGTGCACTACACCATTTTAGGGAGGAAGCATGACATGTTACGCTACAATTTGTCTTAGATATGCTTAATTATACGAGAAACAAAGTGTATAATGGAGTTGGTAACTTGGTATGTATGCTAAAAGCCTAAAACCATATTGGTAATAATCCTTTTCTCAAAAATAGAGAGGATCAAAAAGACATGCATAGCATAATCTTTAGGATAAGGGAACCACAAAAGGTACTTTATGTTGCTATACGCCAAATTTACCAAGACGGACACCTGACAAAGTAGGATTAATAAACATCACCAATTCTCAGGGGCATTTACTGTTTTCACAAGTTATGGACGGTATTAACTGGTTCTGCAGAGGGGGGAAACAGAAGACCCCACCCATCCACCCACCTACCCAACAAAAACACCCACCCAAAACATGTTCAGCTTGTTTGTGAACAAAATAGTTTCAATCCTTCAGGTTGAGCAGAATAAATGAAAGCGCACATCTGGATCAGTTGAGAGCCTTAAAGGGACGCAATCTTCCATCTGGAAGAATGTATCCTAAAATCTTTACTTTCCACTACTAGCAGAATGGGCAGAGAAGCTCCTGCTGGCTTCTTTGGGAAAGAAAATTTCTTCCTAGTTCACTTTGGAGATCAGTTTTAGAGTTATCACACACAAACACGTAGAATAAGTGTCATCGCATGGAATTTACAGTTGTAAGTCCTGATCCAAGTAATATTATGTCCACTTTTCTGTTGTTGGGATGTGCTACAAGAACTAATCAGAAATATGGATCTTCCTGAAAACTCACTCTCTTATTCCTCTCAGGCAGCACTATTGGTTAATTAATATATCTTAAGGTAATGAATGGCATGCGCTTTTAGTAGGCACGAATTCTAAATTGGGCAACTTTAATGTTCTACTGAGTCATGTCATTTGTGAAATAAGGCACTAACTAAAAGATAATCAAATAGGAAAACTTACAAAGTGAGAAGAACCTCGATCTATAATGCAAATCATCAGAGAGGATTTTTTGCCAGTGGTCCTTCAATTTTCCTTTGACATTAACAAAAGGGTCATCAGAAGCTCCCTGAAAGTACAAAGCATTAAGAATCAGCTTCCAATACGAAGCTGCCTGAAGTATTTATTATTCAGAAAAACATCCCTGCACTACTAATGAAGTTGATAACTCAGCATGAAGCAGTTGAATAATTTGATAACTAATGTAATGGATCAAGTACACAAACACAGAGGAGCATGGACTAATTTCAGCAGGACTTGCCCTTGAAAAGGCACATTTCACTTACCACTGCAAACATATTGCAAGTAACTGCAGATTGCTGTGGAACAGAGAAATGCACCAAAGTAACCCCTCACAAAAAGTGTTATAACATGAATATAGGTCATAAGGTGATTTAAACACATGATGAACATGGAATTTTGGTCTTCAAATTACACATATATATATACAGCTATCAAAGGCTCAAGTTCAGTGGCCTGCATTTCAAGGAGAAACAAGATAATCAATCAAAATAATTTAATGAGAGCATATCATGATGAAATAATTTCATGAAGTACCTTAATTTTTTCACCTGTCCCAACCCATTTGGATTTTGGAATGTCCTCAGCAGGCATCTCCCATTTAAATTTACTCTTCTGATTCAATAATGCATTGACTTCATCATTTGCTAGCACGTGAGTAACATGACGCTGAAATGAACTGGAACATACAAAAAGGGGTGGTGTTAGAACGAGTTATATGAATATATCATACATATAATGCAATAAAATAAAATGATACAGTAGAGACAACATCAAACGAGCACTCTTAAACCTAGTAGACATGTAGGACAAAGATGGTGGCATAATACACTAAAACTGAATGACCGATATCATATAAACTAATATAATCCTTGTCCATTTACAATAGCAATAATATGCGTCCCAGTCACTGAAGAAAAAAATGTGAATACTGTTGCATTAATAGCACCAACCATGACGACTCCATTTCATCAAAAGCATCACTTTTATTGCTTATCATATCATGTGCCTCATCCTCACTGGAAACATTGCAATCATCTGAGTCATCGTCATCACTCTGATGTAGGCCTTGAGGGCTCTCATTGGATGGTTTCTCACGTCGAACAGCCTTCGCTGCTATGATTCCAGCTGCATGCAATACTGAAGTAATTAAGCGCCAAAAATGGAAAAGGTCATACTGACACATTGCACATCACTGTGCAAAGAATATTGAGCCAGTTATAATGTCTGCTAAAATAACACCACTCTAGCATCAGTAACGTCCCTATAACACACTTGGTTCGTGAAACCTATGAAGAGCACCTTTTCGCTTTATGTTACTAGATGCGAATGTACAACCCAATAGAGAATAAACCATACCTCCAAGAGCACAAAAACAATAGAGAATAAACCATACGTCCAAGAACATAAAAAAGTAAAGTTTGGTTCGAAATGAATAGAGATGAAACTGAATTAGAAGAAGAGGTGGAGTAGTACTATTTATATTAGAAAGAAACACATTCTACCGTGAAACTACACCCCTTCAAATCCACTAATAAGATCATCAAAACTTTACGAATAACCTGGAGAAGGTTCATGAATCATGTATATCTAAGTTAGACAGTACATACTTACTGAGTCTTAAATGGATGGCTCCAGCACTAGCCATTGTCATGGAAATAAATTATCTTTGAAGTATGCCCAGACATTTTTCTAGCATGTACCAAGTGTTCTGGGAAGGCCTGGAAGACATGGTTAGGAGTGTACCGATTGGTGAGAAGCTCTTCATAGGAGGAGACCTCAATGGCCACGTGGGTACATCTAACACAGGTTTTGAAGGGGCGCATGGGGGCTTTGGCTATGGCATCAGGAATCAAGAAGGAGAAGATGTCTTAAGCTTTGCTCTAGCCTACAACATGATTGTAGCCAACACCCTCTTTAGAAAGAGAGAATCACATCTGGTGACTTTTAGTAGTGGCCAACACTCTAGCCAGATTGATTTCATCCTCTCGAGAAGGGAACATAGGCGTGCGTGCCTAGACTGTAAGGTGATACCTGGAGAGAGTGTTGTACCCCAGCATAAGCTGATGGTTGCTGACTTCCGCTTTCGGATTTGTGTCCAGCGGGATAAGCGGGCTAAAGTCGCTAGAACGAAGTGGTGGAAGCTCAAGGGGGAGGTAGCTCAGGCGTTCAAGGAGAGGGTCATTAAGGAGGGCCCTTGGGAGGAAGGAGGGGATGCGGACAATGTGTGGATGAAGATGGCGACTTGCATTCGTAAGGTGGCCTCAGAGGAGTTTGGAGTGTCCAGGGGAAGGAGAAGCGAAGATAAGGATACCTGGTGGTGGAATGATGATGTCCAGAAGGCGATTAAAGAGAAGAAAGATTGCTTTAGACGCCTATACCTGGATAGGAGTGCACACAGCATAGAGAAGTACAAGATGGCGAAGAAGGCCGCAAAGCGAGCTGTTGGTGAAGCAAGGGGTCGGGCGTATGAGGACCTCTACCAACGGTTAGGCACGAAGGAAGGCGAAAGGGACATCTATAAGATGGCCAAGATCCGAGAGAGGAAGACGAGGGATATTGGCCAAGTCAAATGCATCAAGGACGGAGCAGGCCAACTCTTGGTGAAGGACGAGGAGATTAAGCATAGATGGCGGGAGTACTTCGACAAGCTGTTCAATGGGGAGAATGAAAGCTCTACCATTGAACTGGACAACTCTTTTGATAAGACCAGCATGCGTTTTGTGCGTCGAATCCAGGAGTCTGAGGTCAAGGAGGCTTTAAAAAGGATGAAGGGAGGCAAGGCGATGGGCCCGGATTGTATCCCCATTGAGGTGTGGAAAGGTCTCGGGGACATAGCGATAGTATGGCTAACCAGGCTTTTCAATCTCATTTTTCGGGAAAACAAGATGCCAGAAGAATGGAGACGGAGTATATTAGTACCAATCTTCAAGAACAAGGGGGATGTTCAGAGTTGTACTAATTACCGTGGAATTAAGCTGATGAGCCATACAATGAAGCTATGGGAGAGAGTCATTGAGCACCGCTTAAGAAGAATGACAAGCGTGACCAAAAACCAGTTTGGTTTCATGCCTGGGAGGTCGACCATGGAAGCCATTTTCTTGGTACGACAGCTTATGGAGAGATATAGGGAGCAAAAGAAGGACTTGCATATGGTGTTCATTGACTTGGAGAAGGCCTATGATAAGATACCGCGGAATGTCATGTGGTGGGCCTTGGAGAAACACAAAGTCCCAGCAAAGTACATTACCCTCATCAAGGACATGTACGATAATGTTGTGACAAGTGTTCGAACAAGTGATGTCGACACTGATGACTTCCCGATTAAGATAGGACTGCATCAGGGGTCAGCTTTGAGCCCTTATCTTCTTGCATTGGTGATGGATGAGGTCACAAGGGATATACAAGGAGATATCCCATGGTGTATGCTCTTTGCGGATGATGTGGTGCTAGTTGACGATAGTCGGGCGGGGGTAAATAGGAAGTTAGAGTTATGGAGACAAACCTTGGAATCGAAAGGGTTTAGGCTTAGTAGGACTAAAACCGAGTACATGATGTGCGGTTTCAGTACTACTAGGTGTGAGGAGGAGGAGGTTAGCCTTGATGGTCAGGTGGTACCTCGGAAGGACACCTTTCGGTATTTGGGGTCAATGCTGCAGGAGGATGGGGGTATTGATGAAGATGTGAACCATCGGATCAAAGCCGGATGGATGAAGTGGCGCCAAGCTTCTGGCATTCTCTATGACAAGAGAGTGCCACAAAAGCTAAAAGGCAAGTTCTACAGGACGGCGGTTCGACCCGCAATGTTGTATGGCGCTGAGTGTTGGCCGACTAAAAGGCGACATGTTCAACAGTTAGGTGTGGCGGAGATGCGTATGTTGAGATGGATGTGTGGCCACACGAGGAAGGATCGAGTCCGGAATGATGATATACGAGATAGAGTTGGGGTAGCACCAATTGAAGAGAAGCTTGTCCAACATCGTCTGAGATGGTTTGGGCATATCCAGCGCAGGCCTCCAGAAGCTCCAGTGCATAGCGGATGGCTAAAGCGTGCGGAGAATGTCAAGAGAGGGCGGGGTAGACCGAATTTGACATGGGAGGAGTCCGTTAAGAGAGACCTAAAGGATTGGGGTATCACCGAAGAGCTAGCCATGGACAGGGGTGCATGGAAGCTTGCTATCCATGTGCCAGAGCCATGAGTTGGTTGCGAGATCTTATGGGTTTCACCTCTAGCCTACCCCAACTTGCTTGGGACTAAAGGTTTTGTTGTTGTTGTTGTTGTTGTTGTTGTACCACTTTCTAGCCTGTACTACCACGGTACCTCAGCTTCTAAGTAGAAACTAAACAACTGAACCCAGAAATTGAGTTGTCATCTACCCATTTTCCTCTAGAACGCAAGGCTTCACCAACCACCAGCATACAATTCCACATAATAGTTTTAGCACGAAACAAGTGAGGAGGAAATCGAAGCACTACCAATTAACGCCTACTCTACTGTTATTGCATATATTGCCACTGTCTGCAAAAGAGAGAAAAGCGAATACGATTCACACAGTAACGAAAACCCAAACCTGGAGAGTCAGGAAGACCATCATCGAGCACCGGCCTTTTGGGCTTCTCACGGCGCCTCTTCTGACCTGAAGCCACATGACAGCGACATGAGGGGAGAGAAACTGAGCAAGGTACGAATTCGAAGCTTCCGGCGAGAGACAGTGACAAAGGTTTCATACCTCGAGGAGTAGCCGCCGGAGAAATGGGCTTCAGCTTCCCCATCGGCAGCAAAGGACCGCAGTGACACCAAATGTTCAGGCTCTGCTATGAATACATGAACCGAATTAAACCAGCAGTATAATGAACAGAACAGACAAATCAATTTCAGAAGTGGCAATGGATTTTTTTGCCCCGAAATTAATTTCCGGTTCATACAAAAAAAATATATCATGTGCTCCTACATACACACCAACAGAACATGATGATTTATGATTGCTAACCTATACACACATGGGACTGTCTATATATTTGCTCACTGCCTCTAATGTAGCAAATAATTGCCAAAATTTATGATTAATCCCTGCAGATACAAACCTAAACACGTAGTGCAGTGTATGCATAATCTAGCACATTTGGTCAGTGTCAATCAGCTTGCAGCAGGGGAAGCCGAGTCCAGTGCTGCCGGAGAGGTCACGAGAGGGTGCAGGTCGCCGGAGGAGAGTGGAGAAGGGAGAGGGGGAGCGTTACCTGCGTCTGTGCTGCGGCCGGCGGCGGCAAGAGAGAGCGAGGGGACGAGGAGACGGCCGGCGGCGAGCGAGGGGGGGAGAGGAGGCCGACGGCGGTCTGTCTTTTCTTTTTATAGGAGGCCGACGGCGGTCTGGGGTTTAGAAACGAACGGTAGGGATCGGGGGCCCAAACGACCAAGAGACTAGGAGTAGGGAACGGTAGGCGGGCCTAATGGGCCGGAGGGGATCGCCACATTCGAAAGAGCCGGAGATGAAAAAAAAATTGATTTCAAAAAAATCAGAAAAAAATTATGCAAGTAAACAAGGATGTTATGTGTATGTGTGTACAATTTCAGGATGAAAAACTTTGAAATGCGGCCTGTACAAAAAAGACAAATTCATGGCCTAAAAGGATGAATAGTATTCTGTGTTAAAAAGCCTCAGATTTGTTTTTTTTCCACAACCCTTATTTCAACGTATTTTGCCTTGAAACTTTACATACATGTGTGTTATGCCTTCATGTATATATTTGTTTTTTTCAGAAATTTTTTGAAATGTAAAAAAAATTGAAATTTGACAAAATTTGAAATTTTCAAAACCGAGCTTCATGCTCGGCCTCCAAAGACAATATTCGACATAGTCGCAAAACTGAAAAGTGATTCCGGACAGAGGGCAGTACAATGGCGTTGTTACACTGACGCGTGCTAAGGCGTCATTGTTTTTCAGTATCTTGGATGCAGATTGCAGAATAATGTTAACGAGCACTGACATTTCCCAAATGCTAAAACAGTTCATCCAGAGCTTTCATAGCTCAGTTGGTTAGAGCACCCGTTTAGTAAGCGGGAGGTCTTGAGTTCAACTGTTTTCTTTTTATAACTGTTTTCATAACTGTTTTCTTTTTACGTTTCTATCCCTTTTAGCGAGTGCTTTTACATTTCTATATACTTGTATGACCGTGCCTTGTCTTCTAGAAGTTCTTTGGTTCCAAAATAATAAAAGTTTTATGATTATTCTAAGTGTAACTTTCTAAAATTCGATCAAGTCTATAGACAAATTTGTTAAGATCTGACGCCGCTCCTCCTGCCAACCTCCACACCGTCGCCGCTGCAACTGTCACACAGTACCCATCACCCACAGTACCTCTCTCCCAAACACCCAAACCTCCCAAGACGGCGCATCCATGGAGGACGTGATGCGCAAGGCGCCGTCGCCGCCCAATCCAAGACGGATTTTGGACTTTCATCCGGGAGGGGGTCAGGGGTGTATAGGAGGGACCTCGGCTTCGCCTCCAAGGAGAGTAACGACGCCAAAGCCATCACCAATGTCGGGTCAAGCTAGCGACCAAAGTTTCCTCCGGTCTCCATCCTGTGCCACAAACCTCTGTCTGCTCCGGATGCAGCAAAGAGCCTTCAACCAAAACATACTGAGACGAGAGTGCCATGTGTGCTCAACCCTTCAAAACGGAGGATTGAGAAGGACATCTGGAACATAGCAACATCCCAGTCGGGCCACTGGAGTACCCAAACCAGGCCGCCAAGCCGGATCTAGAGGATCGGACCTGAACAACGACGGAAGCCACCACCCTGCGCTGGCCTCCGGCCTTGAAGCACCAGATCCAGAGGGATCCGACTTGAGACCGTCAACACACGCATCCGCCAAATCTTGCACCGGACGTAGCCGCCATACCGCGCCGCGAGAACGCCACCATATCGTCGACACGCCGACCGCATGCCGCCGCCAGGAGCGCCCGTCGCCACGTCGTCGTGCCCCACGCAAGCCCAACGCGTTCAATCGATTGGTCTGTCCCGTGCCAGCCAAACAACGAAGGGGAGAGGCGCCCCGCCGCTGCCCACGCCAGGAAGGCTTCGCTTGCTGGCGTGCCTGGGTGACGGCGAGGGGATAGGAGGAAGAGGAAAGACGGGGGCCGATGGGGCGGGAGGCCTCCCATGTTGCCCTCGGGAGCGGCAGACGAGGTCAATCCACCTTTTTTGGGTGATAGCAAATGGTCGACTGAATTTACTTTTGGGGTCTGTCGATTTTTTCCCTGCTGTTGGATGCAAAGGAATGGCTAGATCTTCTTCCTCCTCTTTCCTCCTCTTGATCTCGATCTGAACCGCCCACAATTGCCGTCTGGACCATCTGCCTTCTCTGTTCGTCTGCCTTCTCCGCCCAGACGGTCCGGACCGTCTGCTTTGTCCGCCGGCGGGCGGTGCCGCTCCTGCGACCGCCTCGCCACACTACCCTCCCTCAACCTTCCTCTTGCCCGCCCGCATCCATTTCTTTTTCTCCAGCGCCCCCATACCCTAAGATGGGTAATGGGGTGATGACGATGAGCCCTTCCTTCTCTTCGGAAGGGTCATTCCTTCTCCTTCATGCATTTAAAATCAACTGCCTCCTTCTTCATGCATTTAAAATCGACCCAAATTCAAGAGTGGCGTTCTGGCACATGGGAGCACACGCTCCTGGTTTAAAAAAGGTGTTTTAAACATATTTTAAAATGTCAAAAAAATCCAAACAAAATTTTGGCGTGTACATCTTGATATTGTACATGCTCACAAAGTCGTATTGCGAAAAAAGACAAGTTATGTGTTGCGTGTAAAAAAAATCCGGTGTTAAAAAGTGTTTTTCATAAGACATCTTTTTGTCTTTTTTAAACAAGCCACAAAAATTAAAGTCGTATTGCGAAAAAAGACAAGTTATGTGTTGCGTGTAAAAAAATCCGGTGTTAAAAAGTGTTTTTCATAAGACATATTTTTGTCTTTTCTAAACAAGCCACAAAAAATGTTGGTTTTCTCATAAACTTGGCGTCAACCCATATAATGTCGAGATGTATGGGCCAAATTATTGTTTGAAATTTTTTCACACTTTGAAATCTCTTTTCCTGAAATTTTTTCACACTTTTCCGGTGGCCAGGAGCGCACGCTCCCGGAGCACCAACAGATTTCTGCCTAAATTCGCCGTAGCTAAGAGCATCTCCAACAGCCGCACAAAAAATTCCGCGCCCAATAAACATTATAGCGCGCCATTATAGCACTTTAACTTTTAAAGTGCAGGGACCAACTTTGCTTTAGCAGGTGCCAAAAATGCGCGCCCAAAAAGCAGACAGTGCAAATTGTGAAGCGCGCGCAATCCGGCGCCCCAAATATGGGGCGCGCGATAACGTTTTTCAGCGCGCGCGCAAAAACTTTTAGTGCTACAACTTCTGCTGGAGCTGTCCGGCGCCAAAAAAACAAATTTTTAGCGCGCGGAGCTCTTTTTGGCGCCCGTTGGAGATGCTCTAAACTGGAGTAATTGTTGTGTGACTAACAGTACACGTCATCTCTTGATTGGCCACGAGGAACATACTGAAAAAGAGACGCAACGCCCTTGTATTTATTTATGTATTGACATGGGCTGCCTTGGTAGTAGTAGGTAGGTTGGCAACTTACATCATCGTACCGAGCCCGTGCCACTCTTATTTATTCTACTCCCGCATACGTACGAACCACTACACAGTGCACACCACACCCACTCAACAGCCGCCATGCAGCCTCAGAACGCGCCGGTCGCCATCCTCAGGAAGGCCCCCACGGCGTCGTCGCCGCGCCCGCGGTCACCACGGCGGCGGTCCCCGCGCTCCTGCTCGTGCTCGCGGCTGTGCTGCTCGGGTCCGGCGACGAAGCCCTCGTCCTGCTGATCCTTGGCGCGGAACACCTCCTGCACCTCCCTGGCGGGCCTGCCGAACGTGAGCTCCTGCGCGGGGTTGTCCAGCTTGCCGATCACGTTGTTCCTCCCGGCGAGCCACACCCTCTCGTTCCTCTCGGCGTTGATCTCGAAGCACACCACCTGGAGGTTGCTGCTGCCGCGGGACGACGCGATCTCCACCACCGGGTGGCCGGGCGGCACCACGAACGCCGAGCCGCGCGACACCCGCGCGCGGACCGTCTCGTACCTCTGCTGATCCTGCTCCTCCTCCGACTCGGAGCCGGAGCCGCGTCGGCGTTGCTGCCGCTGGTCGTCCTCCTCTTCCTCGCTCCGCCTGCCCTTGCCGTGCTCTTGCTCGCGGCGCTCGCTGTCGCGGGCTAGGTGCGGGCACACGATCTCCACCTCGCCCTCGCCTTCCAGCACGACGGCGAACTTGAACGACTGCGTGTTCAAGTACGGCGCGGTCATAGATCCCTGCCATTGACACATGCATGCATGTAGACAACAGATGAGTAACAAATCATGACACCAAGCCCGCCGCCGGTGGGTAGGTACGACGAGACGAGGAGCCTAAGTAATTAAGCGTGGTGACCTACGTACCGGCGTGATGTTGGCCACGGCGACGCGGACGTCGTGTTGGGCGAGGGCGTGGAAGCTGCGGGCGTCGGCCTCGTAGAGGCGGCCATGGCGGTTGGCGATCTTGGGGCGCTGCTCCAGGAGGTTGAAGGTGTCGCGCGAGTCACCGCGGAACGGGGGGAGAGGCCAGTGGTGGCCCTGCCCGCCCTCGGACGCCTCGCGACGCAGCTCGCGGAGCTGTTCCTCGGACGCGCGGACGATGGAGATGGACTCCTCCTCCTCCTTGCCTTGGCGCCTGCCGAACAGCAGCCTGTCCAGCTGCTCATCCGAGGTCTGCACGTTCACGTCCATGTCCATGGATAAGTACCAAGTTTTTCTCTCCTATTTTGAGTAAAGAAAGAAGAGAAATTGCCGACTCGTGCATGCATGTAAGTTGGTATGTACCTTGAGAGCCGCTCTGAGCACGCGTTTGCTCAAACTTGCCAGGAGAGGCTTGGCCGAGAAATACTGCATGGGATATTTACGTGTCAGTCTGTCAGTGCGTCGTTATCCATTCGAGAAATTCGAGCGGCGTCTAGGTCTCAGTCGACGACTTCACGAAGTCTCAGTCAAGCAATGTAGTATGCAAGAAGAAAAAAAACTGAAAAAAAAATTGTTTGCACAAATCTCAATGCAAGATCAACGGATTGTAGTATCGACTGAGACTTCGCGAAGTCTTAGTCGACTGATTTTTAGCAAAGCCGAACTTTTTAATTACCTGGAACTTGCCGGGCACAGAGATGGTGTGGAGGATCTTGGCGATGACCAGCTTCCTCCGGCCGTCGGTGTTGGCCAGGTGCATGATGGACCCCGCCGGCGCCACGATGACGTCGCCTTCCCTGACGGTGTAGGACCGCTTCTCGCCGTTCTCGATCACCGTCAGCACCCCCTCGCCTGCATGCATGCATGCATTCACACGTTAGTTATCATCGACCAGCAGATGCACGATGCATGCAACAGTACGTGTACAAGATCGGCGGATGGTACCTTGAGCGACGTAGCCGACGCCGTCCGCGTCGGTGAGTCCGGGCACGACGAACGCGCGCGGGTTCACCTCCATGATGGCGACGCGGTAGTTCCTGATGCCGCGGAGGAGCTTGGACACTTCGTCGAACGGGCGAAGGGCCTTGACGAACCCGTGGTCGCTCCGGATGATGCTACGGAAGTTGCGCGGGCCGAACACGTACGGCCGGCGGCTATCCCCCTGCTCATCCTCACGCTCTCCCTCGCCGCTTCGGCCACGGCCCTGCTCGTGCCTTCCGTGCTCTTCACGCTCCCCCTCACCATGCCGGCCACGTCCCTGCTCATGCCGCCCGTGCTCCTCACGCTCACTCTCGCCGTGCCGCCCACGGCCACGGCCCTGCTCCTCCTCACGCTCTCCCTGGCCGTGCCGTCCATGGCCGCGGCCCTGCTCCTCCTGCTCGTGCCTGCCGTGCTGCTGCTGCTCGTCCCGGCACTCCTGCACGCACCGGGCATGCGAGTACCGCGGCCGGTCCAGATGGCACCGCTGCACGCACTGCTGCAGCGAGTGCCCACCGCGCCTGTCCTCCTCGTCGTCCTGGGAGGCCGAAACAGCCGCGGCGAAGAGAAGGCTCGTGCCCAGAAGGAAGAGGAGAGGGATGGTTACTCTGGCTCTGGTCGCCATTGTTGAACTAGCTAGCTCTGTGTGTATGACTCTGCTGGGAAGTGGAGCTCGAGGCACCGTATTTGTAGCGCGCGCGCCGCTGTACGTGGCGCCGTGCCGCGGCTACGTGGAGGGGAGCTGCGTGCCAGCGGGGAGGCGGGGCGCCACGTCGCGCGGCCGTGCTTATCGCGCCACCGGCGAGGTGCGGGCCAGCTTGGGCGTCGCTTGTCGTGGCGTGCTCCTGCTCTACGCCGCCGAGCGACGGAGCTGGGTGAGTGGATTGCGGTGCGGTGCTTCGTACAGAGCACCTAGACGCTCTACGGACAAGACGACGAGAGCGTCCCGCAGGGACGGAGCTCCCGTGTAAGGGCCGGTGTCCAATAATGCTACACCTACCAAAGAGCTTACGAAGACTTACATAACTTTCCCTCAATAACTTTCTCGGCCCCCTGATTTTAACTGAATGGCCCCAGCCACTAATCCTAATCCAATTAACTACCACCAAGTCAGCTTTTATGTAAAAATCTCACGTAACTTTACGTGGGTCTAGCATCGCTCGGCCGGTGTCAACCAAAAATGCTACACCTACGTACAACTTCTACGTAACCTACGTAATCCCCTCCCCCACTAATCAAACCCCCCCCCCCCCCCCCCATTTCAAGGGTGGACCCGCGTCCCCAACTAATGGCCAATAAAAATCTGCCAAATCAGCTCATACGTCCAAGATACGTAGCACACATTACGTAGGTGTAGCATTGCTGGGTGTCAATTGACACCAGTGCCGATCGTAACCTGAAGTAATCTTGTTAATAGGATTCGTCTTTGACCCCAGCCAAAAATATAATTGACCCCAGTCCAGCCAGAGAAGCCCAAAGCACAACCTAATTCCAGCCCAACCGTAAAAGCCCACAATCACTAAAAAGATATGCGGTCGTTCCACACAGACCAAAGGCAGTCGTTCCTAATTCCTTAATTTCCTATACGCAGATACACTTGTATGCGCACGAGTTCACCCCTCTTCGTCTCATCGCCTCCTCTCAATCCCTAATTCCTCAATCCCCTTCCGATGTGATAATTCCTTGCAGGTGCCGCCTGGTGGAATTATAGAGAGACGAGCCAACAAAATGGGTGTCGAGTTCCTGGATGAGTGATTGATTTGCTATGCGGGGAAAGATATAATTTCTACTATTACAAACGATGATGTGATTGATTTATTTAAGAAGATGGAAGATTGAGAAAGGAGGTTATAAAATGTGAGCCTCGTGCCACTTTATATTTTTAATGATATTTATTTTTTGTATTATTTGTTCGTAACATTGTTGTGAATAATATTTTCTTTTGTTCATCTTTTTCAGAAAGTAACAACATGAAGTGCTTTAAGTTAACCTTTGGCTTTATGACTTTGCTCAGCCTGTACCCGGTATGGCTTTTTTAATGTAATAGTAATATTATTGATTGTATATTTTCTCTATATATATGGCGCACCCCAACATTATGTATGTTGCGCTGCTATAGTTTACGCTAGAGTGGACAAAGCTTGACACCAGTGCCCATTTTTTCTAGCTTCGTCCCTGGCGTCCCGTGACTCCAGTAGGAGACATGCCCACTGCCTACCCCGCCTCTGAACAGATCTTCTCCTCGCGAAATTTTTATGCAGAAGAAACAAAACACTTCTTACGGGATTTCTTCTTGGCTTTTAAATCATACTCCCTCTGTTCCAAATTACTCGTCGCTGAAATGGATGTATCTAGAATTAAAATACATCTAGATACATCCATACGTGTGACAAATAATTCGGAACGGAGGGAGTAGTTTTTTCCATAATAAGATGAAAGAAATGAGGAAGGTCTTGAAGGGATGGAATTTGAATTTTGAAGCAAATTTGAGGAAACAAAAAAGAAGTTGGCTGAAGAAATAGACAGACTTGATAAAAAAGAAGAGGAAGGGATTTTGATGGGATTGGAGAGAGAGAGTATTAAAAAAATCTGCCAAACTAGTTTGAAAAAAAATATCCTAAAAGAAGAGGAATTGAAATGGATGCAAAGATCTCATGATACTGAATTGTTTGAGGGAGATTCTAATACAAGATACTATCATGTTAAGGCAAATGGGAGGTTTAGGAAAAGTAGAATTGTTAAGTTGATATAAGATGAAGGGGTGATTGAAGGGCAACAGAATCTAAAGGAGTGTATTACTAAGTTCTATAAAGACCTTTTTAGTGAACCTGAGATTAAAACTCTAATAATTGACTCTAGTGGTGTGGAAACACTCACTGAAGGAAGAGATAGAATTTCTCATCAAGAAATTTACAATGGAGGAAATGAAGAATGCAATATTTGGAATGAAGAAAAACAAAGTCCGGGCCCGGATGGTTTTAACATTGAATTTTATCAACACTATTGGGACCTAGTCAAAGATGATTTATTTGCGATGTTGGAGGAATTTTATGAACATGATTTAGACCTAGACATGTTAAATTATGGAATAATCTCCCTCATACCAAAAGGAAGTGATGCAGATAGAACTAAGAAGTACAGACTCATATGTTTGCTGAATGTGATATTTAAAAATTTCACTAAAATTTTGGTGAGTAGACTTATAAAGGTGATATCTGGGATGATTAGGGCATCTCAAACTGCCTTTATCAAAGGGAGATATATTTTGGAGGGGGTGCTGGTGTTGCACGAAACCTTGAATTCTATGCACAAAGCCAAAAAGTCAGGGGTCCTCTTTAAAATTGATTTTGAAAAGGCCTTTGACAAGGTTAAATGGCCTTTTCTATTTCATACACTTAAGATGAAAAAATTCCGTGATAAAATGATCAATTGGATAATGAAGACAGTGACTGGGGGGAGAGTATATGTTAAGGTAAATGGAGAAGTGGGTCCATTTTTTAAAACTTACCAAGGTTTAAGGCAGGGGGACTCAATGTCTCCTTTGCTTTTTGATACAACAGTTGATATTTTGGCAGTATTGTTTGATAGAGTTGTGGATAAAAATATAATTAGGGGACTTGCTAAGAATCATAAGGAAAATGACGTGTCTATTTTGCAATGTGCAGATGACACTATCATTTATTCCAAGATGATTTGGAACAAGCCAAAAATGTCAAGAAAATTCTAAACCTGCTTGAGATTATGTCCGGATTAAAAATTAACTTTCATAAGAGTGAAGTGATCGGCATTGGGATGAATGAGGACAGAGTTAAAAATTTTGAATAAATTCTAACATGCAAGAAAGGTGCTTTGCCTTTCAAATATCTCGGGATACCTATAGATGAAAAAAGATTGAAGGGAAGTGATTGGAACCCATCCATTAACAAAATGGACAAGAAAATGGGGACTTGGTTAGGTAGACTATTAAATATTTCTGGCAGAACCACCTTGATAAATTCTTCCCTGATCAGTCTGGTACCTTTTATGCTTTCCTTTTATGAAGTCCCAAAAGGAATAAAGATAAAAATGGCCAGACCTAGGGCAAATTTTCTATGGAGTGGAGAGAAAAACAAACATATCATTTGGTGGCATGGGAAAAAGTTTGTAGACCTAACACCCTGGGAGGCCTGGGGATTTTAGATTTAGAAGTGATGAACATTGCCCTGCTTTCAATGTGGCTTTGGAAACTTTTCAATGAAAAAGGTTTGTGGGAAAATTATATTGGGAGAAACACTTTGGGGGGGGGGGGGTCCAAAAGAAGCAAGGGGATTCACACTTTTGGCAAGGAGTGTTGAATTGTAAAATACTTTTCTTGTCCCATTGTAAATTTAAAGGGGGAAATGGGGGAGAAAACTAGATTCTGGGAAGATAACTAGTCAGGACCTAGTAGTCTGGTAGTAATCTTTCCAGATTTGTATAACATCTCCCTTTGTCACAACGTTACTGTCTCGGCTGTCTTCTCCTCTAGACTCACTGGATTAAAATTCCGTAGAGTGTTAACAGGGGAAAAAGTGATACAGTGGCAGACGTTATTGGAGATATGTAAAGGAACCATTTTAAATAAAGATGATGATAAACTCTCCTGGATACCTGAGGTATCAAGAGAATATAGTGTCAAATCCTTTTACTCTATGTTGCAATTTGGAGATAAATGTCCAAAAAGGTTCTTATGGAAAGTTAAAATACCACCTAGAATCAAAACTTTCATTTGATTAGTTACTAAAAGAAGTATACTAACCAGAGATGTTCTGTTTTACAGAGGAGGAAAATGTGAGAAATGGTGCTTGTTCTGTGGAAACAAGGAGACCATTTATCATCTTTTTTTCGAATGCTCTCTGGCTAGATACATGTGGAGTGTTGTGAGTCATATCACAGGAATACAGTGCAACTTTTACAGCATGGATGCATGTTATACTTGGTTGGGAGGTTTTAGATCTGACAAGAAGTTTATTTTCGTTGGAGTGGCAGCTTTAATCTGGAGTATTTGGAAAACTAGGAATTTAGCTTGTTACCAACATATTTGGCCTGCTGATCCTAGTGTGTGATGTTCAAGATGGCACATTGGATTAATGACTGCAGTGTTTTGCAGGTGAAGGAGGAAAAAAAGGTGGAACTACAATAGGGCGCAAAGCTGCTGGAATGAGTCACCGGTGAGATCTTCCAAGCACGAAGAGGACGGTCATCTTGGATTCCAATGATTGAAGGCTGAGCAAGAGTGTATTATGAAGTATCGTTGAAGAGGAAAAGCCTACCCTGTAATATCTGAGGATATGGTGTCATAGGTTTTAATTCCCCGGTTTGTTCCATCTCATCTAGTCTATGTCCTGATTGAGAACAAACTAGTGAGATTTTGTTTTTTTGGAGAGTCGAGAGGATGTTGAACTAAGATGAGTGTTTTGGCTGTAATAACAATGATATATGGTTTTGTTAATGAAATCGGGGGTGATCCCTTTTACAAAAAAAAGGAGCAAATCATTATTCTAGGCGCTTGAATCAACATTTTTTTACGGGTAAAGAACTTTATTCCTCAGGTAATAGACATATCATGTACAATGAGATGAGAAATAAAGTTCGCAATTGAGCTATCCCAAACCTTAGACGATCTATTACTAAAGGAGTATTTTGCTAGGCTACCTGCTACACTGTTGGCTTCGTGGAAACAATTGATCACGTCCACCTTTGTTAGGCCTGCAATAAGAGCTTTACATTCAGAAAACACAGCTGCATCTGGGCCTAAATAAACATCTTGATTGATTGCTTCAACAACGTTGGAGCTATCCGATTCGATTTTCACCAAATTGCAGCCAATGTTGCCAGCCAAGTAAAATCCATTCCGGATCACCGCCATCTCCATCACTTCTGCACTTATGACATGCGGCATAAACCACACAGCTGCAGCTACAAACTCCCCATGGTCATCGCGAGCTACTGCTCCTATAGCTCCAGTCATAGTCCCAACACAAAATAAAGCATCTACATTAATTTTAACAGTTCCTCTACTTGGTTTTCTCCACATGTGATCATGATTTTGAACCGGTAGATTTGGAGTATATGCATGCACAAAGTTTTTTGCTACCACCTTGATAGATACTGTAGTACACTCCGTTGGTCTGATTTCCTCTCCTTTAACAAACTGACGCCGCTGTCACCAGATGTACCAACTCGCCACCACAATTAGTTCTGCCATAGGAAGCTCCCCAATAGGGGATCGCCCCCTCATCAGAATATCCATGGTGATAGCACCAGATTGGTCTTCCCCAAATGCTTCAATTATTTCCTCCTTTAGCCCTAGTTGGGTCCAGACCTCCAACGCTCGCTTGCAAGTGAATAGGCAGTGTTGTGAATCTTCAAACCCAATATGACAGTTTGGGCATTGTGCAGAAGTTGGGATATGTCTACCAGCTAGTGCTACTAGACACGGTAGTACCTCACGAAGCACTTTCCACACAAAGAGTTTAACCTTCCCTGGTATCTTAAGGCTACAAATATTTTTCCACGAGTCACATTCTTGGTAACTACTTGTTCCATTACCGTGGTTCCAATGGTGTCCAATTGGAGTTCAAATTCAACAATATATGCCGATCGTACCAAGAAAGTACCAGAACGACTGTGATGCCAAGCTACAAAATCATCCATCACTTCCACCGAAGTGGTATTTGTAATATTCTGTGAACATCGATGGGTGAGAACACAGAATGTTAAGAGCTTAATCCCATTGGGCAGTGTGCGGATCAATCAATTCTTCTACTTTCCCTAACATACTTGTTCCTCTTGGTGTGCTGACCTTCCTAGATTCACTAGGTTGGAATCCAAGGATCGTCCCAGATATTAATCTGTGAGTCAATGCCCACCCCCCAAATGCATCCCCTTTTGAATGTTTGTATGCCTGCGCTAATACTTTGCCATGTAAAAAAAGAACCCTTCTTAGGGACTGCATTGAGTATATCTCCATCTGGGTAGCATTTTGCACTAAGAACTTTTGCACACAAAGAGTCTGGATTCTGGAGTAGTCGCCAACATTGTTTTGCTAGTAAAGCAAGGTTAAAACTGCGTAGGTCTCTAAACCCCAAGCCTCCATTCCTTTTTGGGTGCACAATTTTCACCACGCAAACCAGTGCATTTTCTTTTTCTCCTCACTATCTCCCCACTAAAAACCTTCAATCTCATCGGTTATCGTTCTGCATATCCCTTTAGGCAATTTGAAAACAGGCATAGTATATGAGGGGATTGCTTGAGCCACTGCCTTTACTAAGATTTATTTTCCTTGGGTGGATAAGACCTTCTCCTTCCAACCTTTCAGTCGTTGACAAATTTGATCAATTAGGTGGTGAAAACAATCACTTCTATCCACTCCCACAATAGTGGGGGGACAAAGATATTTATCTGACAATGCTTCAATCATGATATCAACACTCCCGCAGGCATGTTCCCTGGGATTGACATTTGCGTTAGGACTAAAAAATATGCTTAATTTTGCCATACTCACAAGTTGTCCAGAGCTTGCACAATAAGAATCCAACACTCTCTTCAAAGTGTTTGCATTCTGAATAGTCGCTTTCATAAGGATCAATGAGTCATCTGTAAAAAGAAGGTGAGATATAGATGGAGCATTTCTACAAACACGGATACCTTCTAGTGCACCCACTTCCTCTTCATGAGCCAACAAACTAGACAGTCCTTCAGAACAAAGCAGAAAAAGATAGGGAGACAAGGGGTCACCCTGCCTTAGACCTCTCGTGGGTAAAAACTCATCAGCTTCTGTGCCATTAAATCTTACTCTGTAATTCACCGATGATACATATGCCATAATCATCTCAAACCAGTAAGTATGAAAGCCAAGTTTCAACATAATTTGCTCCAGGAAATTTCATTCAACCCGATGATATGCCTTTAACATGTCGAGTTTAACTGCACAATACCCATTAGACCCATGGATTTTCTTCTTTATTGCATGAAAACATTCATGTGCCACCAACACATTATCTGTAATTAGTATGCCCGGCACAAAAGCACTCTGGGTTGGATCGATAACTTCAGGACATATTTTCTTGAGCCTATTAGCTATCATTTTGGAATAATTTTATAGATCACATTGCACAAGTTAATAGTCCGGTACTGGGTAATTACCTCTGGACTTTCCACCTTAGGGATCAACACAATATTATTCTGATTCCACCCTTCAGGTATTCTCCGCTTGTTTATTGCGTCCAAAACCTCATCTGTTAATTGATCGCCAAGGATGTGCCCGCCGTTGGGCCAACTCATTCTCGCGCGCTTCAGGCGAGCGCTCGGAGAGGCTCATGCCAAGAGTATCCATAAATCGGACTACTCAAATTGATCAGGCGAACACAAAACCACTGACCGCACTTGAGAGATAAGTAAAAAGTTGACTGAACCGGACCCCTCAAAGCTTCGTCAAATGTCTGGGCTTTCCAGCACTCCTCATACCTAACCCATATATAAGGGCAATATGAGGAGTACCCGGGCGTGTTCGGTTAGTGGTCCAGCATGTGCCACATAGAATTTGACACACCGCAGACCATCTTTTTTCTTTCTTTGCTCTTTCTACTCTTTCTCTTTTCATCCCCACCAATCACACGCATGTGACCAAATATATAGGAAAAAATGGATTTGTGTGCACGGACAAACAGGGACTCAAACAGACACGTGTAGACAATGACAAGGCACATCCGTGAATGTTTGAGAGGTTAAAATTTGTCAAGGCCAGTTGTAGATGCTCTAAGCGAGGTATAGGCATGCCCAAGCTCGGGTTAACAATGCTACAAATTTGTGCGTCAGTACCATCCTCGGGCCGGTCTGGATTTTGTTTCGGCCTAAAAATTGAAGTCCAAACCCAACCCAAAATAGCAAATGGGGGTTGCAAAACCGCGACGTCTATATCTCACCTATAGGAAGTTCCATTGTACACTCGTCTTAAGCAATTTTTGCATCACTTTATAACTGGGATGACCGAGTTCTTCTCCTCCCTATCCGCTTGCACGCTAGGGGCTCAAGCACTCTCTCATTTGGGAGCTCGTCCTTCCGCGCGCGTGGGGGGGGGGGGGGGGGGGTAGCTACAGTTAGTCCAGTTTTCCTCTGGTTTTTTCGCGTTCTTCCTTTTTTTACATTTGTTTTCTTTGCATTCTCGCCAGTTTTCTTTGTTTTTCATAGTTCTCTCTGTTTTTATTTTTTTCTATGATTTCTCCCATGTATTTGTTTCTTTTTCTCTTTTTCCTTTTCCTTTCCCTTTTCTTTGGGTTTTTTATTTATTTTCTGGTTTTCTTTTTCAAGGTATTTTTGTTTTTCATTTTTTTCTTGTGTTTCTCTCGTCTTTTGCTTTTCTTTCTCCGTTTCCTTCCCTTTTCTTTGTTTTTCTTTTCTGGTTTTTGATGGTTTCCTTCTTTTCCAGTCGTACATTTTTCATATACATCAGGAACATTTTTAGTATATATATTTAATATTTTACAAATATATGACTACTATTTTTGAAAACTTATTTTTACGTCTTCATAGGAGTTGTAAAGAAAATGTTCACATCAGGAACATTTTTATGTACAAATTTAACATTTTGTAAATACATGCTTAACATTTTTGAACATACAATATCTAATTTGTCCATAAACATTGTACATTTTTATAGATTAGGAATATTTTTGATATATGTGTTTAATATTTTCCAAATACATAATTAACAGTTTTATAAATTTATATATATTTTATCCCTACTTGTCTATAAACATTGTAGAATTTTTGTATACATCAGGATCATTTCATGTATATACATCTTTTACATTTCCTTAATAAATGATTAGCATTTTTAAACATATTTTATACCTACTTTTTCCAAGCACACTGAAGATTTTTTGTATACAGCAAGAACATCTTTCATATACACATTTAACATTTTCAAAATACATAATTAATTTGTTCTAAAACATATATTTTCATATGTTGATTTTTTTCTAAAAATATTGTGCATTTATTAAACATTTTTAGTGTACATTAGACACAGTTTTTCTATCCACATTTAACATTTTTCAAATGCCTGATTAACATTTTTTGAAAAAAAATATGTAAAGTATTTTTTGAAAGAAAATATGTAAAGTATTTTTTGTAATGCACTGCGTCCATCCCAAAATCCGTGTCTAATTTAGTTTAACTTTATACTAAAGTTTTACTAAATCAAAGACACTTATTTAGTACTCTTTCTATCCCAAATTACTTGTCGTTGAAACGAATGCATCTATCCCTCTGTCTCGCTGCAGAAATGAATGTGTCTAGAACTAAAAATATGTCGAGATACATCCATTTTTGCGACGAGACGGAGGGAGTACAACTTCGTACTGAAGTTTTACTGAATCGAAGACATTTATTTTAGGATGGAGGGCGTATATATTTATATTATTTAAAAGTACAAACAACGTTAAAGAAAAAGAAAGCGGAAAACGTTATCAAAAAATGTGAATAAAAAACGTTTGTCGCTAGATTCAGGCGAGCCAGCCATATGTTTCGCTTGCAAAACGAACGTCTACCCGAAAGCTAAGCCCGATCCAGGGCAGCCCGGTCCATGCTCAGGTTTACTTCAGAGGCCTGGGAAGTACTACAGTACTACTACTAGTCATTGGATGATGTGCTCTGCTCGGGCATGTGCTCCGACGAGCGTCTAGGTGCTCCGTACCTAGCAGGCTAGCACCGCTATCCACTCAACTCTCTCCGTCGCTCGGCGCCGCGCCGCCCGCCGCGAGCAAGAGCACGCCACGACACGCGACGCCCAAGCTGGCACGCACCAAGCCGATGGCCCGATAAGCACGACCGCGCGACGTGGCGACCCGCCTCCCCGTTGGCACGCAGCTCGCCTCCACGTAGCCGCGCCACGGCGCCACGTACAGCGGCGCGCGCGCTACAAATACGGTGCCTCGAGCTCCACTTCCCAGCACAGCCACACACACAGAGCGAGGTAGCAAGCAGAGTGACAAACCATGGCGATCAGAGCAACCATTCCTCTCCTCTTCCTCCTGGGAACCAGCCTTCTCTTCGCCGCGGCTGTTTCGGCCTCCCATGACGAGGACGAGGACAGGCGCGGTGGCCACTCGCTGCAGCAGTGCGTGCAGCGGTGCCATCAGGACCGGCCACGGTACTCGCATGCCCGGTGCGTGCAGGAGTGCAGGGAGGACCAGCAGCAGCACGGAAGGCACGAGCAGGAGGAGCAAGGCCGTGGCCATGGCCGGCACGGCGAAGGGGGGCGTGAGGAGGAGCAGGGCCGTGGCCGTGGCAGGCACGGCCAGGGAGAGCGTGAGGAGGAGGAGGGCCGTGGCCGTGGGCGGCACGGCCAGGGAGAGCGTGAGGAGGAGGAGGGCCGTGGCCGTGGGCGGCACGGCGAGGGGGAGCGTGAGGAGCACGGAAGGCACGAGCAGGGCCGTGGCCGGCGCGGCGAGGGAGAGCGTGACGAGGAGCACGGGGATAGCCGCCGGCCGTACGTGTTCGGCCCGCGCAACTTCCGTAGCATCATCCGGAGCGACCACGGGTTCGTGAAGGCCCTTCGCCCGTTCGACGAAGTGTCCAAGCTCCTCCGCGGCATCAGGGACTACCGTGTCGCCATCATGGAGGTGAACCCGCGCGCGTTCGTCGTGCCGGGACTCACGGACGCGGACGGCGTCGGCTACGTCGCACAAGGTACTGTCCATCTTGTACACGTACTGTTGCATGCATCATGCATCTTCCAGAGTGCCGATCAATGATTAACTAACGTGCGCATGCATGCATGCATGCAGGCGAGGGGGTGCTGACGGTGATCGAGAACGGCGAGAAGCGGTCCTACACCGTCAGGGAAGGCGATGTCATCGTGGCGCCGGCGGGGTCGATCATGCACCTGGCCAACACCGACGGCCGGAGGAAGCTGGTCATCGCCAAGATTCTCCACACCATCTCGGTGCCCGGCAAGTTCCAGGTAATTAAAACGTACTAGATGCCGCTCGAATTTCTCGATTGGATAACGGCGCACTGACCGACTGACACGTGGATATCCCATGCAGTATTTCTCGGCCAAGCCTCTCCTGGCGAGTTTGAGCAAACGCGTGCTCACAGCGGCTCTCAAGGTACGTACCTACTTACATGCATGAACCAATTAATGGATAAATTCTCTTCTTCTTTTACTCAATTACATCCATTTACTCGTACTAACATCCATGGACATGGACGTGAACGTGCAGACCTCGGATGAGCAGCTGGACAGGCTGCTGTTCGGCAGGCGCCAAGGCAAGGAGGAGGAGGAGGAGTCCATCTCCATTGTCCGCGCGTCCGAGGAGCAGCTCCGCGAGCTGCGTCGGCAGGCGTCCGAGGGCGGGCAGGGCCACCACTGGCCTCTCCCCCCGTTCCGCGGCGACTCGCGCGACACCTACAACCTCCTGGAGCAGCGCCCCAAGATCGCCAACCGCCACGGCCGCCTCTACGAGGCCGACGCCCGCAGCTTCCACGCCCTCGCCCAACACGACGTCCGCGTCGCCGTCGCCAACATCACGCCGGTGTGTCACCACGCTTAATTACTGAGGCTCCTCGTCTCGTCGCACCTACCTACCGGCGGCGGGCTTGGTATCTTGATTTGTTACTCATCTGTTGTTTACAACTTTACATGCATCCATGTGTCAATGGCAGGGATCTATGACCGCGCCGTACCTGAACACGCAGTCGTTCAAGCTCGCCGTCGTGCTGGAAGGCGAGGGCGAGGTGCAGATCGTGTGCCCGCACCTTGCCCGCGACAGCGAGCGCCACAAGCAAGGCAAGCAGGGCAGGTGGAGCGAGGAAGAGGACGACGACCAGCGGCAGCAACGCCGACGCGGGTCCGGCTCCGAGTCTGAGTCGTCGGAGGAGGAGCAGGATCAGCAGAGGTACGAGACAGTCCGCGCGCGGGTGTCGCGCGGCTCGGCGTTCGTGGTGCCGCCCGGCCACCCGGTGGTGGAGATCGCGTCGTCCCGCGGCAGCAGCAACCTCCAGGTGGTGTGCTTCGAGATCAACGCCGAGAGGAACGAGAGGGTGTGGCTCGCCGGGAGGAACAACGTGATCGGCAAGCTGGACAACCCCGCGCAGGAGCTCACGTTCGGCAGGCCCGCCAGGGAGGTGCAGGAGGTGTTCCGCGCCAAGGATCAGCAGGACGAGGGCTTCGTCGCCGGACCCGAGCAGCAGGAGCAGGAGCGCGGGGACCGCCGCCGTGGTGACCGCGGCCGCGGCGACGAAGCCGTGGAGGCCTTCCCGAGGATGGCAACCGCCGCGCTCTGAGGCGGCAAGGTCGCTGTCAAGTGAATGTGAGCTGGAGCCCGCGCCGTTTGAGAGCTGGACTTGTGTGGTGTATGTAGTTCGTAAGTACGCGGGAGTAGCATAAATAAGTTGTGGCTCGGGCTCAGCAGTACGATGATGTAAGTTGCCTGCCTACCTTCCACCAAGGCATGCATGCCCAACATAAATAAACACAAGGGCATTGCGCCTCTTCTTCAGTATTTTCCTCCACTTTAGTTACATGCAAATCATCTGACAAATGAATTTGTGTCGTGTCTCCCCAAAACCAAAAAAATGTATTTTTTTCTTCCTAGAGAGGCACAGGTTTACTTCTAGTGAGGTATGAATTTGGTTCCGCGAGAGGCATACCAGTGTCTAAAATCTTTCGAAAAAGAAAAAATGTCTCTTTCGGAAAAGGAAAAATGCCCTGGTTTATTTTTTTCGTTAAGGAAGTATGTGAAATTTATGAACATTTTGAATAAATTAATCTAAAAGAAATTTATGAACATTTTGAATAAATTAATCTAAAAGAAAACTTTCAGATTATGACAAATGGCGCACATTCAGTGTGCTACTTGTGGCATTCTGAGATGTAATGTGCTACTTGTGGCATTCTGAGATGTGGGAGTGAACTTTACAAAGATTACTTCTTAATTAGTGCTTATGGCGAGAAGTAGCCCTCTCGCGAGATGTGTGAGGGACGAAGCTATATCTCGCTTTTAGCGAGCTGTATGGGAGCATCACCTCAACCGCGAGATGGTTAGGGCAGCTCAGGTTCCTTAGTTTTTCTCGTCAGTTTTTTCATTTATTTTTGGGATAATTGATTTTATACCCTTAGTTGGGTACCACTCGTCAGGATTGCCCCTATTTTTGTAAAACACGCGGTCTTGCCCACCTCAGTTTGCTTGTCTTGTACTTTTGCCCTTTCTGCACGGCTTCGTCCAGTCAGCGCCGTTTGACCGTAAGCGGCGCTAGATTTAGGACATTTTTGCCCCTGTCGGTGCTACACTTAGTACCCTTTCATCCATAGTGAGCTCGCGCTGAAGAAAATAGAGGAGCGGAGCTGGCGACGCGAGGCCGACGAGGAAGAAGATGGAGCGGCGAGGCCCGACGAGGAAGAAGATGGAGCGGCGCAGCACGGCGAGCTCGGGCTCGTCCATCTACTCGCAGGCGGCCGGTAAGGTAAGTGAACATGAGCTCGTGCGGCTCCTCCACCCCCAATTTGTTTTAGGGTTTCTAGGGTTTCTGAGATTTGGGGGAAATTTTGACCTTCTTCCCTTCCATTTGGTTTAGGTTGATGGGGTCGGGATTGTGCAGCTCGTCTCCGAGTTCTATCTTCCCGATGACACCTACTGTGGATTGGAGTATCGTTCAAAGCATCGTTGCCCTGGTCACGACCTTGTTCCAGCCCGCCATGTTTCCTGGGGAGGGGCAAGCACAGGCCGCCGGTTTTTAGGGTGTCCTTTAGACGTAAGAGATTGTGAATTTGAGCATGTTTTAGTTCTTCTTTATGAAAAATCTAATTTTTGGTAAATCTGATGTGCAATCAGTTATCACAGGAGTGTGAGTGGGTGGTGTGGGTTGATCCTCCTCCTCCATTGTGTGTTGCCTTGGCTTTTGAAGACCTGCATGCAGAGGTAGAACAGAGCTGGATTAAAAGTCACAAGTTGAAGAAGGAAAACATGGAGCTGTCAAGAAAGAATCATGTTTTGAAGAAGAAGCTGAGAGGAAGAGATGAGATGATGCTTCTTTTAGCATTGTTGTTTGTAGGAATTTGTGTTGTAATGTTGTTCGTGTTGTAGTTGTATCAGTTTGTGCTGGTTGACCGAATGGTACAGCCTAGTGTGATGTATCTGAAGACGATGATGCACTGTTGTGGTCAAGATGAAATGCTATTTTGTCTATGCAAACTAGATGGAGTGGATGGATGCAAAGCAGATGTTGCTTCAGATGTATGCCAAAGTAGATGTAGGTTTTGTCGTCGACGACGTCGATGACAAAACTATGCAAAGGTAGATGTAGGTTTTGTCATCGAAGACAAAACTATGCCAAAGGTAGATGTAGGTTTTGTCGTCGACGACGTCGATGACAAAACTATGCCAGAGGTAGATGTAGATGACACCACAGTGAGCGCAAAGAATTAAGAATAAGAATTTGATCATCACGCATGTACCAAACACTGGGCATAACTAGTGCATAAAGCATTAAGAAGTTGATCATCACAGTGCATAGACAACAACATCAAGTGCATAAAGCACTAAGAACATAAAAGTACTGGCGAGGGAGTTCCGGACTAGGGGGTGTCCGGATAGCCGAACTATCATCATCGGCCGGACTCCAAGACTATGAAGATACAAGATTGAAGACTTCTTCCCGTGTCCGGATGGGAGTTTCCTTGGCGTGGAAGGCAAGCTTGGCGATACGGATATGTAGATCTCCTACCAATGTAACCGACTCTATGTAACCCTAGCCCTCTCCGGTGTCTATATAAACCGGATGGCTTTAGTCCATAGGACGAACAACAATCATACCATAGGCTAGCTTCTAGGGTTTAGCCTCTTTGATCTCGTGGTAGATCTACTCTTGTAACCCACATCATCAATATTAATCAAGCAGGACGTAGGGTTTTACCTCCATCAAGAGGGCCCGAACCTGGGTAAAAACATCGTGTCCCTCGTCTCCTGTTACCATCCGCCTAGACGCACAGTTCGGGACCCCCTACCCGAGATCCGCCGGTTTTGACACCGACATTGGTGCTTTCATTGAGAGTTCCTCTTTGTCGTCACCGATAGGCTCGATGACTTCTTCGATCATCAACAATGATGCAGTCCAGGGTGAGACCTTCCTCCCCGGACAGATCTTCGTATTCGGCGGCTTCGCACTGCGGGCCAATTCGCTTGGCCAGCTGGAGCAGATCGAAGGCTACGCCCCTGGCCGTCAGGTCAGATTTGCAAGTTTGAACTTCACGGCTGACGGGGACTTGATCCTCGACGGATTCGAGCCACAGCTGAGAGTGCCGTACTGTCACGATGGGCATGATTTAGCTCTGCAGCCGGACAGTACCCTGGAGGCCGCACTCGAACCCGCTCCGATCTTCGACTCGGAGCCGGCTGCGCAGACCAAGGATGGATGGCTAGACACCACCTTGGGGGCTGCAACCTCTACGGCGATAGAGCCGAACACCGATCTTGTCCCCCATGAAGCTCGTGACTCCGAGGCGCCGGACTCCTTGCCGGACTCCGGACCTCCCGCGCCCCCTCCAGTCGAATCCGATTGGGCGCCGATCATGGAGTTCACTGCGGCAGACATCTTTCAACACTCACCTTTTGGTGACATCTTGAGTTCGCTAAAGTACCTCTCGTTATCAGGAGAGGCCTGCCCGGACTGCGGCCAGGACGGTTGGGATGCGGACGACAAAGAAATTTAGAGCCCACCCACCACCCACTTGGTAGCTACTGTCGACGATCTAACCGACATGCTAGATTACGACTCTGAGGACATCGACGGTACGGACGACGATGCCGGAGACGACCAAGAACCAGCGCCCACCGGGCACTGGAAAGCCACCTCTTCATACGACATATACATGGTGGATATCCCAAAGGATGGGAACGGCGAAGGAATAGCGGAGGATGACCCCTCCAAGAAACAGCCCAAGCGCCGGCGTCAGCGGCGCCGCTCTGAATCCCGCCACAGCAAGCATGAGGATTCCGACACCGGAGACAATAATACACCGGATAGCGTCGAAGACAACCCACTCCAGCAAGATCCAGCACAGGAGGAGGGGGACGCCAACCCTCATGAGAGAGCGGCTGAAGAAGATGTAGAGGACTATATGCCTCCCTCCGGAGACGAGGCAAGCCTCGACGACGACGAATTCGTCGTGCCTGAGGATCCCGTCGAACAGGAGCGTTTCAAATGCAGGCTTATGGCCACGACAAACAGCCTCAAGAAAAAGCAGCAGCAGCTTAGTGCTGATCAAGATCTGCTAGCCGACAGATGGACCGAAGTCCTCGCGGCCGAAGAGCATGAACTCGAACGCCCCTCCAAAAGCTACCCCAAACGTAAGCTGCTCCCCCGATTAGAGGTGGAGGCATATGATCCCGCTTCACCAGGAGACAATACGGCTGATCGACCACCCCGTGGTCGCGACAGAGAGGCCTCAAGGCCCTTCACTAGACCCGTACCCCGGCATCGCTCGAAAAGCACAAGGCCACAGGGGAACACTCCGGACCTGCGCGACATATTGGAGGATAAGGCAAGACAATCAAGATCGATCTATGGATCACGTGGGCACCCCACGATACGTGACGATCACCGTCACCCCGGACACAGTAAGTCCGGCCGGGCCGAACACAACAAACAAAGCTCCTTTGAGCTCCGTCGCGATATTGCCCAGTACAGAGGCGCCGCACACCCACTGTGCTTCACAGATGAGGTAATGGATCATCAAATCCCAGAAGGGTTTAAACCCGTCAATATTGAATCTTATGATGGCACAACAGACCCCGCGGTCTGGATCGAGGACTATCTCCTCCACATCCACATGGCCCGCGGAGACGATCTCCACGCCATCAAATATCTCCCACTCAAACTTAAAGGACCAGCCCGGCACTGGCTTAACAGCTTGCCAGTAGAGTCAATCGGGAGTTGGGAGGACCTGGAAGCCACATTCCTCGATAACTTCCAAGGCACGTACGTGCGACCACCAGATGCAGATGACCTAAGCCACATAATTCAGCAGCCAGACGAATCGGCCAGACAATTCTGGACACGGTCCTTAACCAAGAAAAACCAAATCGTCGACTGTCCAGATGCCGAGGCCCTTGCGGCCTTCAAGCATAACATCCGCGACGAGTGGCTTGCCCGGCACCTGGGACAGGAAAAGCCGAAATCCATGGCAGCCCTTACATCACTCATGACCCGCTTCTGTGCGGGTGAGGACAGCTGGCTAGCACGCAGCAACAACCTCAACAAAAATTCTGGCAGTCCGGATATCAAGGACCGTAGTGGCAGGTCGCGTCGCTACAAAAACAAACGCCGAATTAACGGCGATAACAGTGAGGATACGGCAGTCAATGCCGGATTCAGAGGCTCTAAACCCGGTCAACAGAAAAAGCCATTCAAAAGAACAACTCAGGGTCCGTCCAATTTGGACCGAATTCTCGACCGCTTGTGCCAGATACATGGCACCCCTGAAAAACCAGCTAACCACACCAATAGGGACTGTTGGGTGTTCAAGCAGGCAGGCAAGTTAATTGCCGAAAACAGCGACAAGGGGCTACATAGCGACGACGAAGAAGAGACCCGACCGCCGAACAATAGAGGACAGAAGGGTTTCCCCCCACAGGTGCGGACGGTGAACATGATATATGCCACGCACATACCCAAAAGGGAGCGGAAGCGTGCACTCAGGGATGTATACGCGATGGAGCCAGTTGCCCCGAAGTTCAATCCATGGTCCTCTTGCCTGATCACCTTTGATCGAAAGGACCACCCCACCAGCGTTCACCATGGTGGGTTCGCCGCATTGGTTCTAGACCCAATCGTTGATGGATTTCATCTCACCAGAGTCCTGATGGATGGCGGTAGCAGCCTAAACCTGCTTTATCAGGACACGGTGCGCAAAATGGGCATAGACCCCTCAAGGATTAAACCTACCAAGACGACCTTTAAAGGCGTCATACCAGGTGTAGAAGCCAATTGTACAGGCTCAGTTACACTGGAAGTGGTCTTCGGATCCCCGGATAACTTCCGAAGCGAGGAGTTAATCTTCGACATAGTCCCGTTCCGCAGCGGCTATCATGCCTTGCTCAGACGTACCGCGTTCGCAAAGTTCAACGCGGCGCCGCACTACGCATACCTCAAGCTCAAGATGCTAGGCCCTAGAGGAGTCATCACGGTCAACGGAAACACTGAACGCTCCCTCCGAACGGAGGAACATACAGCAGCTCTCGCGGCAGAAGTACAAAGCAGCCTTTTAAGGCAATTCTCGAGTCCGGCTGCTAAGCGGCCGGACACAGCTAAGCGTGCATGGTGTAACCTACAACACAACCACCTGGCGCATTCCGAGCACACGTAGCAGTGCGGCCCCAATCCCAGCCCCTGTAAAACATTAAGACAGACCCTTCGCGTACTCCATTATGCTCTGAAAATACCATGGGCATGGGGCAAGGGGCTCGACCACGATAGGCCTAAACTGCGGCTCAACCGCACCAGGGGCTCTTAAGTGTGTCGTTTCTTTTTCTTTTCCTTTTATTTTTTACCCACAGGACTCCGTTCGTTAGAGGCCCTGTCCGGCAGCAGACATGCCGAACCCACGATACAACAGCCAGGGAAGGAGAAAGGCTACAACGAAAATCCAGGTGGTCTCCATTATAAGCATTAAATCTGTTTTTATGCATTATTCCGTAGCCTACCCTGGAGGGGGACATGTTAAACTCCCATCCCTTGCTCACCGCACCACTTGTATCGTCCTGCACTTACATCAGTTTTTATTCGAATAAAGCAATGCAGCACATTTTTGCTTCTAATTGCATTTCTTTCTTACACATATGTTCATCTATGACATGTTGCATCCGTACGTTTTGGTACGGCTAAATACACCAGGGGCTTATGTTTCCTGCGTTATGGTGTGATAAGTCCAAACACTTTCACAAGTGCGGCACCCCGAACTTATAGCATTATATGCATCGGCTCCGAATCATGTTCTTGGGTCAATAGTTGGGTTTGCCCGGCTCCCATGTTTTGGTACCTTACGTTCCATTTTATCGGCTAAGGTAGCACTGGGAGAACCACTGCGATTGCGCCCCAGTTGAGCTGGGTTAACGCCTCAGTGGAGAAAGCTAAAACTGACCGTCATGATGAGGCGAGAGCTGGTCGCTGTTCGAGAGGTTCTTTGCGAGTCCCTAAAGACTTATGCCGCTTCGAGCGAGGAGCCGGATTCTGTCCGGTCAAGGCGTGGATAGCGCCCCAAATTCGGCCTTCCGAAAACTAGGGGCTTCGCCGAAATTTAAAATTATAGAATTCTATGGCTAAGTGAGAGTGTTCAAGCATTATAAGTCCGGTTGCCTTGTTCGTTGTGTCGAGCGCCTCCCTAGATGGACCCAAAAATGGGAACAAGAGCGCTCGAGTTTATCCCGAACACCCCAGCACTCGTGGCATGGGGGCTGAAGCCGACGACTTGCCATCTCTCAGATTTGATAAACAGCCGCACAGAAGGTAATATTTTAAATTAACAAGCGTTGCTTAGCGCATATGAACCAAGTTTTCAGCGCACAGGATAACAAAATGCGAGTCTACTCAAATATTACATCTTTGGAGAACTCACCCGCAATAATGCGGGCGCCCTTCAGCACACTCCTATAATACATCTCAGGCGTGCGATCCTCCTTGCCCTCTGGTGGGGGGTCCGTCACAACCTTCTGGGCATCCATCTTGCCCCAGTGCACCTTTGCGCGGGCAAGGGCCCGACGCGCACCCTCGATACAGGCGGAGTGCTTGATAACTTCAACCCACGGGCACGCGTCCACCAGCCGCCGCACCAGGCCGAAGTAGCTCCCAGGCATAGCCTCCTTAGGCCACAGCCGAACTATGAGGCCCTTCATGGCCAGTTCAGCCGCCTTGTGGAGCTCAACCAGCTGCTTCAGCTGGTCGCTAAGGGGCACCGGATGTCCGGCTTCAGCATACTGAGACCAGAAGACCTTCTCCGTTGAGCTCCCCTCAACGGCCCGGTAGAATGCGGCAGCATCGGACACGCTGCGGGGAAGATCTGCGAACGCCCCTGGAGAGCTCCGAATTCGGGTAAGCAACAGGTAATTAACACTCACATGCTTACTTTGCATGAAAAATGCCTTACCCGCTGCTATTTTCTTCACCGCCTCTATCTCCTGGAGGGCCTTGTAGGCTTCGGCCTTAGCGGCTTTGGCACTCTCAAGAGCCGTTGCAAGCTCAGACTCTCGAGTCTTCGAGTCACACTCCAGGCTCTTGTGTTTCTTCACAAGATCCTGGAGCTCTTGCTGTACCTCCGCCACCCGCGCCTCCTGTTTCTCTCGCTCGGTGCGCTCCGCAGCCACATTGCGTTCGGCCGCGGCCACCGCCTCCTTCAGGGTCGCCACCTTGTTAGTGGCCCCTGCAATACCCCAGTTATCCTTGTCATTTTTCTTGCAACCAAATCCTTTTCTGTAAGGTACAATTTTCATAAGGTATTACTCACCTTCTTTTTCCTCGAGCTGCTTCTTGGCATGGCCGAGCTCGTTCTCGGACCGCTCGAGGTTTTCCTTCAAAGTTTCGACCTCCGCAGTCAGTGCGGCAGATGTCAGCAGTACAGCCTGCAATCCCATATTGACATATTTTCATGAGTCCTGCGTTTATCTTTCTAAAGATCCTCAGTCCGGCTTTTCTTTCCGAACACCGAACCGAGCATCAGGGGCTACTGTCTATGTGATACCATTTTACATATATTGAAATTCTTACCTCAAAGCCTGTTAGAAGGCTACTGCAGGCTTGGGTCAGCCCGCTCTTGGCGAGCTGAACCTTCTGAATCACCGCACTCATAACAGTGCGGTGTTCCTCTTCGATGGAGGCGCCGTTGAGCGCCTCCAGCAAATTATCCGGCACCTCCGGTTGGACGGAGGCAGCCGGCGTCGCGGTCTTGCCCTTCTTCCGAAGGGGTCGCCCACCGGACTCCGGAGCCACTATGGGTTCCGGGGCTGAGTCCGGTGCAAAGTCCGGGAGGTTGTCCTGCGACACCTCCGGGGCCCTCTCCTCCTGGTGGGTCCCTTCCTGGGATCCCACCTCGGCATCGTCCGCATCACGGGGGGGGGGGGGGGGGGGAGGCAGTCGGAAGAGAATCCATATCCGACGCCCTTAAGGACCCGCTCGACGAAGTGGGGAGATCATCCTTAGGCGGACTGCAGGGTTGTATGCGGCATTAGAAAGACATAATGTGACGGAAAACGAAAACCTTGAAGTTATTCGGGAGTTCGGATACTTACGATCTCACCAGGGGCTTGGCCCTTGGAGGCCAGTCCTCGTCGACGTCACTGGCATTGGCGGAACAGTCCGGGGGAAGAGTTTTTCCCCTCTTGGACCCTTCGGCCTCCCTTGTTGGGGAGGCCTTCCTTTTCTTCCCTCCCCCCGCTGGGGGAGAGGCTTTCTTCTTCTCCTCCTCGCCTTGGTGGGAGGAGTCGGCCTCGGATTCATCGTCCGATAGCACTTGAAAACGGGAACTCTTCCGAGTCCCCGTGGCCTTCTTCGTGGCCTTCTTCTCCGGCACCACGTGGGGTGCCGGAGCTAGCAGCTCCGTTAGGCGGGCGCCAGCTGGGTCCTCTGGCAATGGGGCCGGACAGATAGCCTGTGCGGCCTTCTTCAGCCAGCCCTGTCAAAGGAAAGGGAGTTTAGATCCCGCATAGAGTCAAACTATGAATAACAAGCGTCCAGTAAAGGACAATATCACTTACCTCGTCAGCTGGACGCTGCAAGCTGAATCCGCGATCTTCGGTAGCGGACGCGGGAGCCTCGGCGCCCTTGAACAGCACCTTCCAGACCTCTTCGTACGTAGTGTCGAAGAGCCCATTCAAAGTCTGGTGCTGCGCCGGATCGAACTCCCACATATTAAAGCCCCGTCGTTGGCACGGGAGAATCTGGCGGATGAGCATGACCTGGACTACGTTGACAAGCTTGAGCTTCTTGTCCACCAGCTTTTGGATGCAGGCTTGGAGTCCGGTCAGCTCCTCCGAATCGCCCCAAATCCGGCTACTCTCTTTCCAGGAGGTGAGCCGTGTGGGGATGCCGGATCTGAATTCGGGGGCCGCTGCCCATTCGGGATCGCGCGGCTCGGTGATGTAGAACCACCCCGATTGCCACCCCTTGATGGTTTCCACAAAGGTGCCCTCCAGCCACGTAATGTGGGATATCCTGCCCACCATGGCGCCTCCGCACTCCGCTTGACTGCCCTTCACAACCTTCGGCTTGACACTGAAGGTCTTGAGCCACAAGCCGAAGTGGGGCTGGATGCAGAGGAAGGCCTCGCACACGATGATAAACGCCGAGATGTTGAGAATAAAATTTGGGGCCAGATCATGGAAATCTAGGCCGTAGTAGAACATGAGCCCCCGGACAAAGGGATGAAGTGGGAAGCCCAGTCCGCGGAGGAAATGGGGAAGGAATACTACCCTCTCATGGGGCCTGGGGGTGGGGATGAGCTCTCCCTCTTCGGGGAGCCGATGCGCGATGTCGCTGGACAAGTATCTGGCGCTGCGCAGCTTCTGAATATGCACCTCCGTGACGGAGGAGGCCATCCACTTGCCTCCCGCTCTGGACATATTTGGAGAAGGTTGAGGTGAGATGTGCGGGCTTGGGCGCTAGAGCTCGAGTTCGCAGAGATGGATAAGCCAAGGAGGAAGAAGGCGCAGGTAAAAAGGTTGGATCTTTATCCCCTTATATGGGCGGGCAGAAACACGTGTCCCCACCAGCCTGGTAAAACTCGCTTATCCCCCAAGCGTCGCGATTGATGGCGCGGTTGGGTTGCCCACGTCCGTATTGATGGGAATCCCGGAATAAGGGGAACACGATCTCTGCTTCGACAAGACGTGCCAAGGAAACCGCCTCGCTAAACGTGCTAAGATGGAACAATAAAAACAATTTGAAGGCTTGGTAGTGGTGTGACGTTACGCCACAAAATACGTCAGCAGATTGAACTTGTGTAATATTATTCTCTCTACGGTTGTATGTGGAATTTATTTTGCAGAGCCGGACACTATCCTGGTGTTCACAATCTTCTATAAATTATTCGGAGGAGGAACCCGCCTTGCAATGCCGAAGACAATATGCGCGCCGGACTCGTCGTCATTGAAGCCTGGTTCAGGGGCTACCGAGGGAGTTCCGGACTAGGGGGTGTCCGGATAGCCGAACTATCATCATCGGCCGGACTCCAAGACTATGAAGATACAAGATTGAAGACTTCTTCCCGTGTCCGGATGGGACTTTCCTTGGCGTGGCAGGCAAGCTTGGCGATACGGATATGTAGATCTCCTACCAATGTAACCGACTCTGTGTAACCCTAGCCCTCTCCGGTGTCTATATAAACCGGATGGCTTTAGTCCATAGGACGAACAACAATCATACCATAGGCTAGCTTCTAGGGTTTAGCCTCCTTGATCTCGTGGTAGATCTACTCTTGTAACCCACATCATCAATATTAATCAAGCAAGACGTAGGGTTTTACCTCCATCAAGAGGGGCCGAACCTGGGTAAAAACATCATGTCCATCGTCTCCTGTTACCATCCGCCTAGACGCACAGTTCGGGACCCCTTACCCGAGATCCGCCGGTTTTGACACCGATAACTGGTATCATAGTGCACATAGTAACAACATCAAGTGCATAACAGTTTCAAACATAAAATTGAAGTAACAGGACTAAAACTGAAGTTTCTTGCTCCTAGTGTTTTTGGCTGGGTTTGGAGCCAGCTTTGCCTTGCTTCTAGTGTTCTTAGCTGCATTGGGGGCAGTGGGTGGGGCTTCAACTGCTGTTGCTGCTTTTTTGGCTGGAGAGACACCCTGGCTGTCAACACTGCTTCCAGTAACTAAGCAAAATGTAGTTGTTGGTCCATTTTTCTTCTGCTTGCAATACCTTGGAGAAGCTCCCCTCTCAGCTCCTCCTTTATAATTGTTTCTAGGACTAAAACAAGTTCAAACATAACACAATTTTTAAGATATGAACTAATGAAAACTGAAACAAGGGCAATATAAAACTGAAACAAGTTGCTGGCACACACCTCACTACACTAGCTTGTGTAGATGCCTCATGTGAGGTTTCTTTTGGTGGTGGCATCTGCTGCTGAAGAACATCAACTTCTGGCTCTTCCTCCTCCTCCTCCTCTTGTACTTCTGCTTCTGCTGGCTCATTAGCTGTTGGATGATCATCTGCATTATCTTCTCCCCAATGTTCTTCTTCTCCAAAGGCTGGATCAACAGATTCTTTGCAGCCTTTGGTTTTGTGTCCACATCTTCCACATCTCTTGCACTTATACTTCCTAGGACCAAGACCCTTTCCTTCACTGGTAGATCTTATCCTCTGCTTTCTTGGTCTTCCTGGTGGTCTGTTTTGAACAGGAGCACACAGCTTGAATCCTGGATCTACATAGTCCCACTGTTGTTTGCCTTCCAGAGCTGGTAGATTGTCAGCATAAGTTGCTCTAAACATGTCAACTGAGTAATATTTGTGGACATATTGATCTATTCCACTAGCTTCACCTCTTAGAGCAGTGATGAAAAAAAGGGCATGGATGCAGGGTTTACCAGTGATCTGCCACTGCCTACAACTGCAAGACCACTTCTCTATGTCAACAGGTTACCTCCATTCTCTTTTCTCTCTATCAGTAGCAGTCACCTCAGCCTCTGTTGGGCTTCTCCTAACTATACTCATCTCCAAACCTTTTGTCTTCTCCATCAAAATCTTCATTATTGCTGGTATGATGTTGTGCCCAATGAAATGGCCAGTGGAAATTCTGTTTCTTAAGTCAAATTTCTCCATGATGTATTGCCTAATCTTGTCTAGCAGGTCAACTATGTGAAGACTCTTGTATTTCCTGATTCTTGAGTTGAATGATTCAGCAAGGTTGTTGTTCACATAGTCAACCTTGCTCATCTCATTGAACTCTGCTCTTGCCTAGATTTTTGTGTGGTGCTCCTCCAGATATTCCTTAACTTTGGGTTTGCTTTTGAGCTAGTTCAGATGATAATTATGCTTCTTGATACTGTAGGTTAGTGAACAAGGCCATAAGTTATCATCAAAGAACTTTCCCTTAAATTTCTTAGTGAAATTCTGAGCCAAGTGTCTCATACACTCTCTATGTTCCACTCCAGGGTACACATCATCAACTGCTGTTTCCAATCCCTTGCAAGCATCAGTATGTATCACTAAACCTTCTGGATGACCTACCATTTTCTTCAGGTTTGTGAAAAACCATGTCCAACTCTCAGTAGACTCCACTTCTAGAACACCATAAGCAACTGGAAACAACCTGTTGTGTCCATCCAGTGCACAAGCTGCTACAAGCTTCCCTCTAAACCTACGATTCAATGCTGTAGCATCTACAGCCAGGTATGGCCTGCAGCCCTCCAGGAAACCCTTCTGACAAGATTTGAAGCAAACAAACGCTCTTCTAAAACACTCCTTGTAATACTTGCCTTTAATCTGATACTCAACCGTGTGCCTGTCAATTTCTACTAGACTGCCTGGTGATGCCCTCTCCACTTCAGCTTTGAAAGAATAAAGAAGTTGGAAACTATCACTATACTAGCCATATATTTTGTCCAGTGCCATCTCTTTGCCATTGTAGCACCTGTGATATTGCACCTCCACACCATACTTCTCTAGCAACTTCATCTGAATTTCCTTAGGACCAATAGATGGATTTTGTCTGATCCAGGGCATAGATGCATCTGCAATCCACCTCCTTTTTGAAGCTCTCAATCTCTGAGATCTGTTGACACTAGGACAAGTATGCTGGTGTTGGTTCACTTTAATCTGAAACAAAACAACACAACAAATAGTAAGTACATATAACAATAGTGAGTGCAGAAAATATAACACATTACAGAGATCACAACATTTAATACCTGAAACATTGTGCTCCTCCTCATTAAAGAAGCATGTAGCCTCCATTTACACCTGTCATAAGAACATTTGACAGTAAACCTAGTTGGGTCACTTTTCAGAATAGAGAATTCAGTTTCAGCTTTGATTGAGTAGGTTGCAACTGCATTTCTGCAATCAACTGTAGAAGGGAAGACCACACCTTCCTCAATAGATGGATTTTCCCTGTCATACATCATGATAGGTCTGTCTTCATCTGCATCTTCAAAAGCTCCCATTTCATGATCCTCTTGCATCTCATCAGCATCTGTATCTGAAAATTCTGCAGGGATATAGTCTTTGTCTGCCTTTTCTTCTTCATTGTTGTGTTGAACATACCCAGGATAAAGTATCTCATCCTCCAGACCAAGTGCATCAGGCAAATGCCTCCTCCACAACTGGATCACCTTTTTTGTTTGCTTGTTCCTGACTTTCATTAACACTTGGAGTTCCAGGAGTAGTAGAGGTGTCACTTACTGCCCTACTTCTACTGCTAGCCCTAGTTCTAGCCCTTGTCCCTCCAGCAATGGGATTAAAACAAGATGGCCTAGATGCAGAGGGCCTAGAAGTTGATGGGTTTACAAACATTTGTGCTCTAGTTCTCTGTATCACTGTGATTTCCAAGTTGCATGAAATAGTTTGTGCATTACTTGCAAACATCACACCTAACTCTGAATCACATTGTACAGGGACCCAACAAAGGTTACTACTATCCCAATATCTCATCTCAACAACATCAAACAATCCCCATGGATACTTAGTACAAATGGCAGCCCTAAAATCCTGGTATGAAGTAGTGTTGTCCACAAACAATGGAAAAGTGATGCCACAATCTTTTCCTTTAGTACCCGCAGAAACAAGAATAGTGGTCTCCATTCTAATAGATAGATAGAACGCGGTCGCTGGATTCATCCTACGATAAAAAACATGCCATCTCCCATGAAAAAACGAACAAAACCTAGCCTAAAGCATCGTTGAATCAACCCTACAGCAGTAAACATGAGCAAATCTAGGTCTAATACTTACCCCGCAGGAATTTCCCGTGCAGATCCGTTGCCCTTGTCGTTGCTGGCACCGCCAGCGTCTCCTTGTCCGCGCTCCCATGCAGATCCGCTGCCCTTGTCGCCGTTGGCGCCGCCAGCGTCGCCTTGTACATGCTACCGTGCAGATCCGCTGCCCTTGTCGCCGTGGGTGCCATCGGCGTCGCCTCCTACGCTCTCCCGTGTAGATCCGCTGCCCTTGTCGCCATTGGCTCCAGCAACACCGCGGCCTCCACGCTGAAGTGAGGATGTGGTGTCCCTACGGCGGAGGCCGCGTCCACCGATGCTTTCTCCGGTCTCCCCCATCGCCTGCCAATGGATCTGGCGGTGCGGGTTTCGCCGCCGCCGAGCGAGCTAGGGTTGGTGAGAGAGAAAGAGAGATAGTGGGGAACGAGAGAGTGTGAGCTGGTTAGGTCGACCGGGGGGCAAGACTTGTCCCAAATCTAGCGCCGCTTATGGTCAAACGGCGCTGACTGGACGGAGCCATGCCGGAAGGGCAAAAACACAAAGCAAGCTAACTGAGTTGGGCAAGACCGCGTGTTTTACAAAACTAGGGGTATTCCCGTCGAGGGTGACACAACTAAGGGCTCAAATGCAATTATCCCTTTATTTTTTATATCTCCAAAAAGAATCTAATATATATATATATATATATATATATATATATTACAAAACTAAAGTTTACTTAAAAATTCAAAACATCGAATTTTAAAATACTAAGGTGTGTAAATTATGTTGTTACCGCAGTTTTAGAAAATGTAGATAACTTAAGAAAAACTGTCTCTTATAATGAAAAATTCCCCGTATTTCAAAAAAATGTATGCGATGAATTTTAAATGTGTATACAATGTGAAAAAAAATGAATGCCTAATGTAAAATGAGAAGGTGCTCAAGAGGATGCTGCTTCCACAGTCGTCGTTCAAGGCCCGGAGCGGACCGCTCCAGTACGCCGCCGGGTTGGGGTTCGGGTCCCTGGTGGCGGCCCTGGGCGTCGCTGCCCCCGTGGACACTGGCCTGGTCACACGTGATGTGGCGCTGCAGAACAACGCCTGCTGCTTGGGCGCGTCCTCAATACCTGTGCCCTCGGACGCAAGCAGGATCACAAGGTGTTGGCCGATTCTGACCCGTTTCGTGGACTATAACTCGCCGTTTTGGGGGTCCCGAAGCGATTTTCATAGTTGTTGAACCCCAAGGTGCGCTTACGTGTTGGTCACACTCGCAGATTTGGCCGATTCTGGCCCGTTTCATAGACTATTACTCACTGTTTTGGGGTCCCAGAGTGATTTCCATGATTAACGAACCCTGGGCTGCGTTTACTTGTCGGTCATCAAAACTTGTAGTTTTGGTCGATTCTGGCATGTTTCTTGGACTATTACTCACTGATTTGGGGTCCCTGAGCAATTTCCATGATTGTCGAACCCCAGGGTACGTTTATGTGTCATTCATCAATAATCCTAGGTTTGTTAGATTCTGGGCTCTTTCATCGAGTATTACTCATCATTTTGGGGTCCCGGTGTGATTTCCACAATTAACAAACCCTGTGGTGCGTTTACGTGTCGGTCACCAACACTCATAGTTTTGGCCGATTCTGACCCCACTCGTGGACTATTACTCACCGTTTTGGGGCCCCGAAGCGATTTCCATAGTTGTTGAACCCCAAGGTGCGCTTACGTGTCGGTCACAAACACTCGCAGATTTGGCCGATTCTGGCCCGTTTCATGGACTATTACTCACTGTTTTCGGGTCCCATAGTGATTTTCATGATTAACGAACCCTGGGCTGTGTTTACGTGTCGGTGATCAACACTTGTAGTTTTGGCCGATTCTGGTCCGTTTCTTGGACTATTACTCACTGATTTGGGGTCCTTGAGCGATTTCCATGATTGTCGAACCCTGGGGTGCCTTTATATGTCGTTCATCAATAATCCTAGGTTTGTCCGATTCTGGGCTCTTTCATGGACTATTACTCACCGTTTTGGGGTCACAAAGCGATTTCCATGGTTATCGAACCCCAATATGTGCTTACGTGTCGGTCACCAACACTCAAAGTTTTGGCCGGTTCTGACCCGTTTCGTAGACTATTACTCACCATTTTGGGGTCCCGAAGCGATCACCAGAGTTGTTGAACACCAAGGTGTATTTACGTGTCGGCCACACTCGCAGATTTGGCCGATTCTGGCCCGTTTCATGGACTATTACTCACTGTGTTGGGGTCCCAGAGTGATTTCCATGATTAATGAACCATGGACTGTGTTTACGTGTCGGTCATCAATACTTGTAGTTTTGGATGATTCTGGGCCGTTTCTTGGACTATTAGTCACTGATTTGGGACCCCTCAGTGATTTCCATGATTGTCGAACCCCGGGGTGCGTTTATGTGTCGTTCATCAATAATTCTAGGTTTGTCCGATTCTGGGCTCTTTCATGGACTATTACTCACCGTTCTGGGATCCCGGTGTGATTTCCACGATTAACGAACCCTGGGGTGCGTTTACCTGTCGGTCACCAACACTCACAGTTTTGGCCGACTTTGGCCCATTTCATGGACTGTTACTCACTGTTTTGGGGTCCCACACTGATTTCCACGATTAACAAACCCTGGGCTGTGTTTACGTGTCGGTCATCAACACTTGTAGATTTGGCCGATTCTGGCCCGTTTCATGGACTATTACTCACTGCTTTAGGGTCCGCGAGTGATTTCCATGATTGTCGAATCCCGGGGTGCGTTTATGTGTCGTTCATCAATAATTCTAGGTTTTTCCGATTCTGGGCTCTTTCATGGACTATTTCTCACCGTTTTGGGGTCCCGGTGCGATTTCCATGATTAACGAACCCTGGGGTAAGTTTACGTGTCGGTCACCAACACTCCCAGTTTTGGCCGATACTGACCCGTTTCGTGGACTATTACTCACCGTTTTGGGGTCCCGAAGCAATTTCCATTGTTGTTGAACCCCAAGGTGCGCTTACGTGTCGGTCATCAATAATCCTAGGTTTGGCCGATTCTGGGCTCTTTCATGGACTATTACTCACCGTTTTGGGGTCCCGGAATGATTTCCACGATTAACGAACCCTGGGCTGCGTTTACGTGTCGGTCATCAACACTTGTAGTTTTGGCCTATTCTGGCCCGTTTCTTGGACCTTTACTCACTGTTTTGGGGTCCCACAGTGATTACCACGATTAACGAACCCTGGGCTACGTTTACGTGTTAGTCATCAACACTTGTAGTTTTGGTCGATTCTGGCCGGTTTCTTTGACTATTACTCACCGATTTGGGGTCCCTGAGCGATTTTCATGATTATCAAACCCTGTGGTGCGTTTATGTGCCGTTCATCAATAATCCTAGGTTTTTCCGATTCTAGGCTCTTTCATGGACTATTACTCACCGTTTTGGGGTCCCGGTGTGATTTCCACAATTAACGAACCCTGGGCTGCGTTTACGTGTCGGTCATCAATACTTGTAGTTTTGGATGATTCTGGGCCGTTTCTTGGACTATTAGTCACTGATTTGGGGTCACTGAGCGATTTCCTTGATTCTCGAACCCCGGGGTGCGTTTATGTGTCGTTATTCAATAATCCCAGGTTTGTCCGATTCTTGTCTCTTTCATGGACTAGTACTCACTGTTTTGGGGTTCCGGTGTGATTTCCACGATTAACGAACCCTGTGGTGCATTTACGTGTCGGTCACCAACACTCATAGTTTTGGCCGATTCTGACCCCATTCGTGGACTATTACTCACCGTTTTGGGGCCCCGAAGCGATTTCCATAGTTGTTGAACCCCAAGGTGCGCTTACGTGTCGGTCATAAACACTCGCAGATTTGGCTAATTCTGGCCCGTTTCATGGACTATTACTCACTGTTTTCGGGTCCCATAGTGATTTTCACGATTAACGAACCCTGGGCCGCGTTTACGTGTCGGTCATCAACAATTGAGTTTTGGCCGATTCTGGCCCGTTTCTTGGACTATTACTCACTGATTTGGGGTCCGTGAGTGATTTCCATGATTTTCGAACCCCGGGGTGCCTTTATATGTCGTTCATCAATAATCCATGGTTTGTCCGATTCTGGGCTCTTTCATGGACTAGTACTCACCGATTTGGGGTCACAAATCGATTTCCATGGTTGTCGAACCCCAATGTGTGCTTACGTGTCAGTCACTAACACCCAAAGTTTTGGCCGGTTCTGACCCGTTTCCTGCACTATTACTCACCGTTTTGGGGTTCCGAAGCTATCACCATAGTTGTTGAACCCCAAGGTGCGGTTACGTGTCGGTCACACTCGTAGATTTGGCCGATTCTGGCCCGTTTCATGGACTATTACTCACTATTTTGGGGTCCCAAACTGATTTCCATGATTAACGAACCCTGGGCTGCGTTTTCGTGTCGGTCATCAACACTTGTAGTTTTGGCTGATTCTGGGCCGTTTCTTGGACTATTACTCACTGATTTAGGGTCCCTTAGTGATTTCCATGATTGTCGAACCCCGGGGTGCGTTTATGTGTCGTTCATCAATAATTCTAGGTTTGTTCGATTCTAGGCTCTTTCATGGACTATTACTCACCGTTTTGTGGTCCCGGTGCGATTTCCATGATTAACGAACCCTGGGGTGCGTTTACGTGTCGGTCACCAACACTCACAGTTTTGGCCGATACTGACCCGTTTCGTGGACTATTACTCACCGTTTTGGGGGCCCCGAAAGCGATTTCCATAGTTGTTGAACCCCAAGGTGCGCTTACGTGTCGGTCATCAACACTCGCAGATTTGGCCGATTCTGGCCCATTTCATGGACTATTACTCACTGTTTTGGGGTCCCATAGTGATTTTCATGATTAACGAACCCTAGGCTGCGTTTACGTGTCGGTCATCAACACTTGTAGTTTTGGCCGATTCGGGCCCGTTTCTTGGACTATTACTCACTGATTTGGGGCCCGTGAGTGATTTCCATGATTGTCGAACCCCGGGGTGCCTTTATATGTCGTTCATCAATAATCCTAGGCTTGTCCGATTCTGGGCTCTTTCATGGACTATAACTCACCGTTTTGGGGTCACAAAGCGATTTCCATGGTTGTCGAACCCCAATATGTGCTTACGTGTCGGTCACCAACACTCGAAGTTTTGGCCGGTTCTGACCCGTTTCGTGGACTATTACTCACCGTTTTGGGCCCCCGAAGCGAGCACCATAGTTGTTGAACCGCAAGGTGCGCTTACGTGCCGGTCACACTCGCAGATTTGGCCGATTCTGGCCCGTTTCATGGACTATTACTGACTGTTTTGGGGTCCCAGAGAGATTTCCACGATTAACGAACCCTGGGCTGCATTTACGTGTCGTTCATCTACACTTGTAGTTTTGGCTGATTCTGGGCCGTTTCTTGGACTATTACTCACTGGTTTGGGGTCCCTGAGTGATTTCCATGATTGTCGAACCCCGGGGCGCGTTTATGTGTCGTTCATCAATAATTCTAGGTTTGTCCGATTCTGGGCTCTTTCATGGACTATTACTCACCGTTTTGGGGTCCCAGTGCGATTTCCACGATTCACGAACCCTGGGGTGCGTTTACGTGTCGGTCACCAACACTCGCAGTTTTGGCCGATACAGACCCGTTTCATGGACTATTACTCACCGTTTTGGGGTCCCGAAGCGATTTCCATAGTTGTTAAACCCCAAGGTGCGCTTACGTGTCGGTCATCAACACTCGCATATTTGGCTGATTCTGGCCCGTTTCATGTACTATTACTCACTTTTTAGGGTCCCAGAATGATTTCCACGATTAATGAAACCTGGGCTGCGTTTACGTGTCGGTCATCAACACTTGTAGTTTTGGCCGATTCTTGGCCGTTTCTTGGACTATTACTCACTGATTTGGGGTCCCTGAGCGATTTCCATGATTGTCGAACCCCGGGGCGCGTTTATGTGTCGTTCATCAATAATCCTAGGTTTGTCCGATTCTGGGCTCTTTCATGGAGTATTACTCACCATTTTGGGGTCCCATTGTGATTTGCATGATTAACGAACCCCGGGGTGCATTTACGTGTCGGTCACCAACACTCACAGTTTTGGCCGATACTGACCTGTTTCGTGGACTATTACTCACCGTTTTGGGGTCCCGAAGCGACTTCCATAGTTGTTGAACCCCAAGGTAAGCTTACGTGTCGGTCATCAACACTCGCAGAGTTGGCCAATTCTGGCCCGTTTCATGCACTATTACTCACTGTTTTGGGGTTCCAGAATGATTTCCATGATTAACGAACCCTGGGCTGCGTTTACGTGTCGGCCATCAAGACTTGTAGTTTTGGCCGATTCTTGCCTGTTTCTTGGACTATTACTAACTGATTTGGGGTCCCTGAGTGATTTCCATGATTGTCGAACCCCGGGGTGCCTTTATATGTCGTTCATCAATAATCCTAGGTTTGTCCTATTCTGGGCTCTTTCATGGACTATTACTCACCGTTTTGGGGTCTCGAAGCGATTTCCATGGTTGTCGAACCCGAATATGTTCTTACATGTTGGTCACCAACACTCGAAGTTTTGGCCGGTTCTGACCCGTTTCGTGGACTATTACTCACCGTTTTGGGGCCCCGAAGTGATCACCATAGTTGTTGAACCCCAAGGTGCACTTACGTGTCGGTCACACTCGCAGATTTGGCCGATTCTGGCCCGTTTCATGGACTATTACTCATTGTTTTGGGGTCCCACAGTGATTTCCACGATTAACGAACCCTGGGCTGCGTTACGTGTCGGTCATCAACACTTGTAGTTTTGCCTGATTCTGGGCCGTTTCTTGGACTATTACTCACTGATTTGGGGTCCATGAGTGATTTCCATGATTGTCGAACCCCGGGGCGCGTTTATGTGTCGTTCATCAATAATTCTAGGTTTGTCTGATTCTGGGCTCTTCCATGGACTATTACTCACCGTTTTGGGGTCCCGGTGTGATTTCCACGATTAACAAACCCTGGGGTGCGTTTACGTGTCGGTCACCAACACTCGCAGTTTTGGCCGATACTGACCCGTTTCGTGGACTATTACTCACCGTTTTGGGGTCCCGAAGCGATTTCCATAGTTGTTGAACCCCAAGGTGCGCTTACGTGTCGGTCATCAACACTCGCAGATTTGCCGATTATGCCCCGTTTCATGTACTATTACTCACTGTTTTGGGGTTCTAGAATGATTTCCACGATTAACGAACCCTGGGATGCGTTTATGTGTCGGTCATCAACACTTGTAGTTTTGGCCGATTCTGGCCCGTTTCTTGGATTATTACTCACTGATTTGGGGTCCCTGAGCGATTTCCATGATTGTCGAACCTTGGGGTGTGTTTATGTGGCGTTCATCAATAATCCTAGGTTTGTCCGATTCTGGGCTCTTTCATGGACTATTACTCACCGTTTTGGGGTCCTGGTGTGATTTACACGATTAATGAACCCCGGGGTGCGTTTACGTGTCGGTCGCCAACACTCACAGTTTTGGCCGATACTGACCCATTTCGTGGACTATTACTCACCGTTTTGGGGTCCCGAAGCGATTTCCATAGTTATTGAACCCCAAGGTGCGCTTACGTGTCGGTCATCAACACTCGCAGATTTGGTCGATTCTGGCCCGTTTCATGGACTATTACTCACTGTTTTGGGGTCCCAGAGTGATTTCCACGATTAACGAACCTGGGCTGCGTTTACGTGTCGGTCATCAACACTTGTAGTTTTGGCCGATTCTGGCCCGTTTCTTGGACTATTACTCACTGATTTGGGGTCCCTGAGCTTTCCATGATTCTCGAACCCCGGGGTGCGTTTATGTGTCGTTCATCAATAATTCTAGGTTTGTGCGATTCTAGGCTCTTTCATGGACTATTACTCACCATTTTGGGGTCCCGTTGTGATTTGCACGATTAACGAACCCCGGAGTGCGTTTATGTGTCGTGCATCAATAATCCTAGGTTTGTCCGATTCTGGGCTCTTTCATGGACCATTACTCACCGTTTTGGGGTCCCGGTGTGATTTCCACGATTAACAAACCCTGGGGTGTGTTTACGTGTCAGTCACCAACACTCGCAATTTTGGCCGATACTGACCCATTTCGTGGACTATTACTCACCGTTTTGGGGTCCCGAAGACATTTCCATAGTTGTTGAACCCCAAGGTGCGCTTACGTGTCGGTCATCAACACTCGCAGATTTGGCCGATTCCGGCCCATTTCATGTACTATTACTCACTGTTTTGGGGTTCCAGAATGATTTCCACGATTAACGAACCCTGGGCTGCGTTTACGTGTCGGTCATCAACACTTGTAGTTTTGGCCGATTCTGGCTCGTTTCTTGGACTATTACTCACCGATTTGGGGTCCCTGAGCGATTTCCATGATTGTCGAACCCCGGGGTGCGTTTATGTGTCGTTCATCAATAATTCTAGGTTTGTGCGATTCTAGGCTCTTTCATGGACTATTACTCACCGTTTTGGGGTCCCGAAGCGATTTCCATAGTTGTTGAACCCCAAGGTGCGCTTACTTGTCGGTCATCAACAATCGCAGATTTGGCCGATTCTGGCCCGTTTCATGTACTATTACACTGTTTTAGGGTTCCAGAATGATTTCCATGATTAACGAACCCTGGGCTGCGTTTACGTATCGGTCATCAACACTTGTAGTTTTGGCAGATTCTGGCCCGTTTCTTGGACTATTACTCACTGATTTGGGGTCCCTGAGCGATTTCCATCATTGTCGACCCCGGGGTGCGTTTATGTGTCGTTCATCAATAATACTAGGTTTGTCCGATTCTGGGCTCTTTCATGGACTATTACTCATTGTTTTGGGGTCCCGGTGTGATTTCGACGATTAACAAACCCTGTGGTGCGTTTACGTGTCGGTCACCAACACTCGTAGTTTTGGCCAATTCTGACCTGCTTCGTGGACTATTACTCACCGTTTTGGGGCCCCGAAGCGATTTCCATAGTTGTTGAACCCCAAGGTGCGCTTACGTGTCGGTCATAAACACTCACAGATTTGGCCAATTCTGGCCCGTTTCATGGACTATTACTCACTGTTTTGGGGTCCCATAGTGATTTTCATGATTAACGAACCCTGGGATGCGTTTACGTGTCGGTCATCAACACTTGTAGTTTTGGCCGATTCTGGCCCGTTTCTTGGACTATTACTCACTGATTTGGGGTCCGTGAGTGAGTTCCATGATCGTCGAACCCCGGGGTGCCTTTATATGTCGTTCATCAATAATCCTAGGTTTGTCCGATTCTGGGCTCTTTCATGGACTATTACTCACCGTTTTGGGGTCACAAAGCGATTTCCATGGTTGTCGAACCCAATGTGTGCTTACGTGTCGGTCACCAACACTCGAAGTTTTGGCCAGTTCTGACCCGTTTCGTGCACTATTACTCACCATTTTGGGGTTCCGAAGCGATCACCATAGTTGTTGAACCCCAAGGTGCGCTTATGTGTCGGTCACACTCGCAGATTTGGCCGATTCTGGCCCGTTTCATAGACTATTACTCACTGTTTTGGGGTCCTAGACTGATTTCCATGATTAACGAACCCTGGACTGCGTTTTCGTGTCGGTCATCAACACTTGTAGTTTTGGCTGATTCTGGGCCGTTTCTTGGACTATTACTCACTGATTTGGGGTCCATGAGTGATTTCCATGATTGTCGAACCCCGGGGCGCGTTTATGTGTTGTTCATCAATAATTCTAGGTTTCTCTGATTCTGGGCTCTTCCATGGACTATTACTCACCGTTTTGGGGTCCCGGTGTGATTTCCACGATTAACAAACCCTGGGGTGCGTTTACGTGTCGGTCACCAACACTCGCAGTTTTGGCCGATACTGACCCGTTTTGTGGACTATTACTCACCGTTTTGGGGTCCCGAAGCGATTTCCATAGTTGTTGAACCCCAAGGTGCGCTTACGTGTCGGTCATCAACACTCGCAGATTTGCCGATTATGCCCCGTTTCATGTACTATTACTCACTGTTTTGGGGTTCTAGAATGATTTCCACGATTAACGAACCCTGGGATGCGTTTATGTGTCGGTCATCAACACTTGTAGTTTTGGCCGATTCTGGCCCGTTTCTTGGACTATTACTCACTGATTTGGGGTCCCTGAGCAATTTCCATGATTGTCGAACCTTGGGCTGCGTTTATGTGGCGTTCATCAATAATCCTAGGTTTGTCCGATTCTGGGCTCTTTCATGGACTATTACTCACCGTTTTGGGGTCCTGGTGTGATTTACACGATTAATGAACCCCGGGGTGCGTTTACGTGTCGGTCGCCAACACTCACAGTTTTGGCCGATACTGACCCATTTCGTGGACTATTACTCACCGTTTTGGGGTCCCGAAGCGATTTCCATAGTTATTGAACCCCAAGGTGCGCTTACGTGTCGGTCATCAACACTCGCAGATTTGGTCGATTCTGGCCCGTTTCATGGACTATTACTCACTGTTTTGGGGTCCCAGAGTGATTTCCACGATTAACGAACCTGGGCTGCGTTTACGTGTCGGTCATCAACACTTGTAGTTTTGGCCGATTCTGGCCCGTTTCTTGGACTATTACTCACTGATTTGGGGTCCCTGAGCTTTCCATGATTGTCGAACCCCGGGGTGCATTTATGTGTCGTTCATCAATAATTCTAGGTTTGTGCGATTCTAGGCTCTTTCATGGACTATTACTCACCATTTTGGGGTCCCGTTGTGATTTGCACGATTAACGAACCCCGGAGTGCGTTTATGTGTCGTGCATCAATAATCCTAGGTTTGTCCGATTCTGGGCTCTTTCATGGACCATTACTCACCGTTTTGGGGTCCCGGTGTGATTTCCACGATTAACAAACCCTGGGGTGTGTTTACGTGTCAGTCACCAACACTCGCAATTTTGGCCGATACTGACCCATTTCGTGGACTATTACTCACTGTTTTGGGGTCCCGAAGACATTTCCATAGTTGTTGAACCCCAAGGTGCGCTTACGTGTCGGTCATCAACACTCGCAGATTTGGCCGATTCCGGCCCATTTCATGTACTATTACTCACTGTTTTGGGGTTCCAGAATGATTTCCACGATTAACGAACCCTGGGCTGCGTTTACGTGTCGGTCATCAACACTTGTAGTTTTGGCCGATTCTGGCTCGTTTCTTGGACTATTACTCACCGATTTGGGGTCCCTGAGCGATTTCCATGATTGTCGAACCCCGGGGTGCGTTTATGTGTCGTTCATCAATAATTCTAGGTTTGTGCGATTCTAGGCTCTTTCATGGACTATTACTCACCGTTTTGGGGTCCCGAAGCGATTTCCATAGTTGTTGAACCCCAAGGTGCGCTTACTTGTCGGTCATCAACAATCGCAGATTTGGCCGATTCTGGCCCGTTTCATGTACTATTACACTGTTTTAGGGTTCCAGAATGATTTCCATGATTAACGAACCCTGGGCTGCGTTTACGTATCGGTCATCAACACTTGTAGTTTTGGCAGATTCTGGCCCGTTTCTTGGACTATTACTCACTGATTTGGGGTCCCTGAGCGATTTCCATCATTGTCGACCCCGGGGTGCGTTTATGTGTCGTTCATCAATAATACTAGGTTTGTCCGATTCTGGGCTCTTTCATGGACTATTACTCATTGTTTTGGGGTCCCGGTGTGATTTCGACGATTAACAAACCCTGTGGTGCGTTTACGTGTCGGTCACCAACACTCGTAGTTTTGGCCAATTCTGACCTGCTTCGTGGACTATTACTCACCGTTTTGGGGCCCCGAAGCGATTTCCATAGTTGTTGAACCCCAAGGTGCGCTTACGTGTCGGTCATAAACACTCACAGATTTGGCCAATTCTGGCCCGTTTCATGGACTATTACTCACTGTTTTGGGGTCCCATAGTGATTTTCATGATTAACGAACCCTGGGATGCGTTTACGTGTCGGTCATCAACACTTGTAGTTTTGGCCGATTCTGGCCCGTTTCTTGGACTATTACTCACTGATTTGGGGTCCGTGAGTGAGTTCCATGATCGTCGAACCCCGGGGTGCCTTTATATGTCGTTCATCAATAATCCTAGGTTTGTCCGATTCTGGGCTCTTTCATGGACTATTACTCACCGTTTTGGGGTCACAAAGCGATTTCCATGGTTGTCGAACCCAATGTGTGCTTACGTGTCGGTCACCAACACTCGAAGTTTTGGCCAGTTCTGACCCGTTTCGTGCACTATTACTCACCATTTTGGGGTTCCGAAGCGATCACCATAGTTGTTGAACCCCAAGGTGCGCTTATGTGTCGGTCACACTCGCAGATTTGGCCGATTCTGGCCCGTTTCATAGACTATTACTCACTGTTTTGGGGTCCTAGACTGATTTCCATGATTAACGAACACTGGACTGCGTTTTCGTGTCGGTCATCAACACTTGTAGTTTTGGCTGATTCTGGGCCGTTTCTTGGACTATTACTCACTGATTTGGGGTCCATGAGTGATTTCCATGATTGTCGAACCCCGGGGCGCGTTTATGTGTTGTTCATCAATAATTCTAGGTTTCTCTGATTCTGGGCTCTTCCATGGACTATTACTCACCGTTTTGGGGTCCCGGTGTGATTTCCACGATTAACAAACCCTGGGGTGCGTTTACGTGTCGGTCACCAACACTCGCAGTTTTGGCCGATACTGACCCGTTTTGTGGACTATTACTCACCGTTTTGGGGTCCCGAAGCGATTTCCATAGTTGTTGAACCCCAAGGTGCGCTTACGTGTCGGTCATCAACACTCGCAGATTTGCCGATTATGCCCCGTTTCATGTACTATTACTCACTGTTTTGGGGTTCTAGAATGATTTCCACGATTAACGAACCCTGGGATGCGTTTATGTGTCGGTCATCAACACTTGTAGTTTTGGCCGATTCTGGCCCGTTTCTTGGACTATTACTCACTGATTTGGGGTCCCTGAGCAATTTCCATGATTGTCGAACCTTGGGCTGCGTTTATGTGGCGTTCATCAATAATCCTAGGTTTGTCCGATTCTGGGCTCTTTCATGGACTATTACTCACCGTTTTGGGGTCCTGGTGTGATTTACACGATTAATGAACCCCGGGGTGCGTTTACGTGTCGGTCGCCAACACTCACAGTTTTGGCCGATACTGACCCATTTCGTGGACTATTACTCACCGTTTTGGGGTCCCGAAGCGATTTCCATAGTTATTGAACCCCAAGGTGCGCTTACGTGTCGGTCATCAACACTCGCAGATTTGGTCGATTCTGGCCCGTTTCATGGACTATTACTCACTGTTTTGGGGTCCCAGAGTGATTTCCACGATTAACGAACCTGGGCTGCGTTTACGTGTCGGTCATCAACACTTGTAGTTTTGGCCGATTCTGGCCCGTTTCTTGGACTATTACTCACTGATTTGGGGTCCCTGAGCTTTCCATGATTGTCGAACCCCGGGGTGCGTTTATGTGTCGTTCATCAATAATTCTAGGTTTGTGCGATTCTAGGCTCTTTCATGGACTATTACTCACCATTTTGGGGTCCCGTTATGATTTGCACGATTAACGAACCCCGGAGTGCGTTTATGTGTCGTGCATCAATAATCCTAGGTTTGTCCGATTCTGGGCTCTTTCATGGATTATTACTCACCGTTTTGGGGTCCCAGTGTGATTTCCACGATTAACAAACCCTGGGGTGTGTTTACGTGTCAGTCACCAACACTCGCAGTTTTGGCCGATACTGACCCATTTCGTGGACTATTACTCACCGTTTTGGGGTCCCGAAGACATTTCCATAGTTGAACCCCAAGGTGCGCTTACGTGTCGGTCATCAACACTCGCAGATTTGGCCGATTCCGGCCCATTTCATGTACTATTACTCACTGTTTTGGGGTTCCAGAATGATTTCCACGATTAACGAACCCTGGGCTGCGTTTACGTGTCGGTCATCAACACTTGTAGTTTTGGCCGATTCTGGCTCGTTTCTTGGACTATTACTCACTGATTTGGGGTCCCTGAGCGATTTCCATGATTGTCGAACCCCGGGGTGCGTTTATGTGTCGTTCATCAATAATTCTAGGTTTGTGCGATTCTTGGCTCTTTCATGGACTATTACTCACTGTTTTGGGGTCCCAGAGTGATTTCCACGATTAACGAACCTGGGTTGCGTTTACGTGTCGGTCATCAACACTTGTAGTTTTGGCCGATTCTGGCCCGTTTCTTGGACTATTACTCACTGATTTGGGGTCCCTGAGCTTTCCATGATTGTCGAACCCCGGGGTGCGTTTATGTGTCGTTCATCAATAATTCTAGGTTTGTGCGATTCTAGGCTCTTTCATGGACTATTACTCACCATTTTGGGGTCCCGTTGTGATTTGCACGATTAACGAACCCCGGAGTGCATTTATGTGTCGTGCATCAATAATCCTAGGTTTGTCCGATTCTGGGCTCTTTCATGGACTATTACTCACCGTTTTGGGGTCCCGGTGTGATTTCCACGATTAACAAACCCTGGGGTGTGTTTACGTGTCAGTCACCAACACTCGCAGTTTTGGCCGATACTGACCCATTTCATGGACTATTACTCACCGTTTTGGGGTCCCGAAGACATTTCCATAGTTGTTGAACCCCAAGGTGCGTTTACGTGTCGGTCATCAACACTTGTAGTTTTGGCCGATTCTGGCTCGTTTCTTGGACTATTACTCACTGATTTGGGGTCCCTGAGCGATTTCCATGATTGTCGAACCCCGGGGTGCGTTTATGTGTCGTTCATCAATAATTCTAGGTTTGTGCGATTCTAGGCTCTTTCATGGACTATTACTCACCGTTTTGGGGTCCCGAAGCGATTTCCATAGTTGTTGAACCCCAAGGTGCGCTTACTTGTCGGTCATCAACAATCGCAGATTTGGCCGATTCTGGCCCGTTTCATGTACTATTACACTGTTTTAGGGTTCCAGAATGATTTCCATGATTAACGAACCCTGGGCTGCGTTTACGTATCGGTCATCAACACTTGTAGTTTTGGCAGATTCTGGCCCGTTTCTTGGACTATTACTCACTGATTTGGGGTCCCTGAGCGATTTCCATCATTGTCGACCCCGGGGTGCGTTTATGTGTCGTTCATCAATAATACTAGGTTTGTCCGATTCTGGGCTCTTTCATGGACTATTACTCATTGTTTTGGGGTCCCGGTGTGATTTCGACGATTAACAAACCCTGTGGTGCGTTTACGTGTCGGTCACCAACACTCGTAGTTTTGGCCAATTCTGACCTGCTTCGTGGACTATTACTCACCGTTTTGGGGCCCCGAAGCGATTTCCATAGTTGTTGAACCCCAAGGTGCGCTTACGTGTCGGTCATAAACACTCACAGATTTGGCCAATTCTGGCCCGTTTCATGGACTATTACTCACTGTTTTGGGGTCCCATAGTGATTTTCATGATTAACGAACCCTGGGATGCGTTTACGTGTCGGTCATCAACACTTGTAGTTTTGGCCGATTCTGGCCCGTTTCTTGGACTATTACTCACTGATTTGGGGTCCGTGAGTGAGTTCCATGATCGTCGAACCCCGGGGTGCCTTTATATGTCGTTCATCAATAATCCTAGGTTTGTCCGATTCTGGGCTCTTTCATGGACTATTACTCACCGTTTTGGGGTCACAAAGCGATTTCCATGGTTGTCGAACCCAATGTGTGCTTACGTGTCGGTCACCAACACTCGAAGTTTTGGCCAGTTCTGACCCGTTTCGTGCACTATTACTCACCATTTTGGGGTTCCGAAGCGATCACCATAGTTGTTGAACCCCAAGGTGCGCTTATGTGTCGGTCACACTCGCAGATTTGGCCGATTCTGGCCCGTTTCATAGACTATTACTCACTGTTTTGGGGTCCTAGACTGATTTCCATGATTAACGAACCCTGGACTGCGTTTTCGTGTCGGTCATCAACACTTGTAGTTTTGGCTGATTCTGGGCCGTTTCTTGGACTATTACTCACTGATTTGGGGTCCATGAGTGATTTCCATGATTGTCGAACCCCGGGGCGCGTTTATGTGTTGTTCATCAATAATTCTAGGTTTCTCTGATTCTGGGCTCTTCCATGGACTATTACTCACCGTTTTGGGGTCCCGGTGTGATTTCCACGATTAACAAACCCTGGGGTGCGTTTACGTGTCGGTCACCAACACTCGCAGTTTTGGCCGATACTGACCCGTTTTGTGGACTATTACTCACCGTTTTGGGGTCCCGTAGCGATTTCCATAGTTGTTGAACCCCAAGGTGCGCTTACGTGTCGGTCATCAACACTCGCAGATTTGCCGATTATGCCCCGTTTCATGTACTATTACTCACTGTTTTGGGGTTCTAGAATGATTTCCACGATTAACGAACCCTGGGATGCGTTTATGTGTCGGTCATCAACACTTGTAGTTTTGGCCGATTCTGGCCCGTTTCTTGGACTATTACTCACTGATTTGGGGTCCCTGAGCAATTTCCATGATTGTCGAACCTTGGGCTGCGTTTATGTGGCGTTCATCAATAATCCTAGGTTTGTCCGATTCTGGGCTCTTTCATGGACTATTACTCACCGTTTTGGGGTCCTGGTATGATTTACACGATTAATGAACCCCGGGGTGCGTTTACGTGTCGGTCGCCAACACTCACAGTTTTGGCCGATACTGACCCATTTCGTGGACTATTACTCACCGTTTTGGGGTCCCGAAGACATTTCCATAGTTGAACCCCAAGGTGCGCTTACGTGTCGGTCATCAACACTCGCAGATTTGGCCGATTCCGGCCCATTTCATGTACTATTACTCACTGTTTTGGGGTTCCAAAATGATTTCCACGATTAACGAACCCTGGGCTGCGTTTACGTGTCGGTCATCAACACTTGTAGTTTTGGCCGATTCTGGCTCGTTTCTTGGACTATTACTCACTGATTTGGGGTCCCTGAGCGATTTCCATGATTGTCGAACCCCGGGGTGCGTTTATGTGTCGTTCATCAATAATTCTAGGTTTGTGCGATTCTTGGCTCTTTCATGGACTATTACTCACTGTTTTGGGGTCCCAGAGTGATTTCCACGATTAACGAACCTGGGTTGCGTTTACGTGTCGGTCATCAACACTTGTAGTTTTGGCCGATTCTGGCCCGTTTCTTGGACTATTACTCACTGATTTGGGGTCCCTGAGCTTTCCATGATTGTCGAACCCCGGGGTGCGTTTATGTGTCGTTCATCAATAATTCTAGGTTTGTGCGATTCTAGGCTCTTTCATGGACTATTACTCACCATTTTGGGGTCCCGTTGTGATTTGCACGATTAACGAACCCCGGAGTGCATTTATGTGTCGTGCATCAATAATCTTAGGTTTGTCCGATTCTGGGCTCTTTCATGGACTATTACTCACCGTTTTGGGGTCCCGGTGTGATTTCCACGATTAACAAACCCTGGGGTGTGTTTACGTGTCAGTCACCAACACTCGCAGTTTTGGCCGATACTGACCCATTTCATGGACTATTACTCACCGTTTTGGGGTCCCGAAGACATTTCCATAGTTGTTGAACCCCAAGGTGCGTTTACGTGTCGGTCATCAACACTTGTAGTTTTGGCCGATTCTGGCTCGTTTCTTGGACTATTACTCACTGATTTGGGGTCCCTGAGCGATTTCCATGATTGTCGAACCCCGGGGTGCGTTTATGTGTCGTTCATCAATAATTCTAGGTTTGTGCGATTCTAGGCTCTTTCATGGACTATTACTCACCGTTTTGGGGTCCCGAAGCGATTTCCAAAGTTGTTGAACCCCAAGGTGCGCTTACTTGTCGGTCATCAACAATCGCAGATTTGGCCGATTCTGGCCCGTTTCATGTACTATTACACTGTTTTAGGGTTCCAGAATGATTTCCATGATTAACGAACCCTGGGCTGCGTTTACGTGTCGGTCATCAACACTTGTAGTTTTGGCAGATTCTGGCCCGTTTCTTGGACTATTACTCACTGATTTGGGGTCCCTGAGCGATTTCCATCATTGTCGACCCCGGGGTGCGTTTATGTGTCGTTCATCAATAATACTAGGTTTGTCCGATTCTGGGCTCTTTCATGGACTATTACTCATTGTTTTGGGGTCCCGGTGTGATTTCGACGATTAACAAACCCTGTGGTGCGTTTACGTGTCGGTCACCAACACTCGTAGTTTTGGCCAATTCTGACCTGCTTCGTGGACTATTACTCACCGTTTTGGGGCCCCGAAGCGATTTCCATAGTTGTTGAACCCCAAGGTGCGCTTACGTGTCGGTCATAAACACTCACAGATTTGGCCAATTCTGGCCCGTTTCATGGACTATTACTCACTGTTTTGGGGTCCCATAGTGATTTTCATGATTAACGAACCCTGGGATGCGTTTACGTGTCGGTCATCAACACTTGTAGTTTTGGCCGATTCTGGCCCGTTTCTTGGACTATTACTCACTGATTTGGGGTCCGTGAGTGAGTTCCATGATCGTCGAACCCCGGGGTGCCTTTATATGTCGTTCATCAATAATCCTAGGTTTGTCCGATTCTGGGCTCTTTCATGGACTATTACTCACCGTTTTGGGGTCACAAAGCGATTTCCATGGTTGTCGAACCCAATGTGTGCTTACGTGTCGGTCACCAACACTCGAAGTTTTGGCCAGTTCTGACCCGTTTCGTGCACTATTACTCACCATTTTGGGGTTCCGAAGCGATCACCATAGTTGTTGAACCCCAAGGTGCGCTTATGTGTCGGTCACACTCGCAGATTTGGCCGATTCTGGCCCGTTTCATAGACTATTACTCACTGTTTTGGGGTCCTAGACTGATTTCCATGATTAACGAACCCTGGACTGCGTTTTCGTGTCGGTCATCAACACTTGTAGTTTTGGCTGATTCTGGGCCGTTTCTTGGACTATTACTCACTGATTTGGGGTCCATGAGTGATTTCCATGATTGTCGAACCCCGGGGCGCGTTTATGTGTTGTTCATCAATAATTCTAGGTTTCTCTGATTCTGGGCTCTTCCATGGACTATTACTCACCGTTTTGGGGTCCCGGTGTGATTTCCACGATTAACAAACCCTGGGGTGCGTTTACGTGTCGGTCACCAACACTCGCAGTTTTGGCCGATACTGACCCGTTTTGTGGACTATTACTCACCGTTTTGGGGTCCCGAAGCGATTTCCATAGTTGTTGAACCCCAAGGTGCGCTTACGTGTCGGTCATCAACACTCGCAGATTTGCCGATTATGCCCCGTTTCATGTACTATTACTCACTGTTTTGGGGTTCTAGAATGATTTCCACGATTAACGAACCCTGGGATGCGTTTATGTGTCGGTCATCAACACTTGTAGTTTTGGCCGATTCTGGCCCGTTTCTTGGACTATTACTCACTGATTTGGGGTCCCTGAGCAATTTCCATGATTGTCGAACCTTGGGGTGCGTTTATGTGGCGTTCATCAATAATCCTAGGTTTGTCCGATTCTGGGCTCTTTCATGGACTATTACTCACCGTTTTGGGGTCCTGGTATGATTTACACGATTAATGAACCCCGGGGTGCGTTTACGTGTCGGTCGCCAACACTCACAGTTTTGGCCGATACTGACCCATTTCGTGGACTATTACTCACCGTTTTGGGGTCCCGAAGACATTTCCATAGTTGAACCCCAAGGTGCGCTTACGTGTCGGTCATCAACACTCGCAGATTTGGCCGATTCCGGCCCATTTCATGTACTATTACTCACTGTTTTGGGGTTCCAAAATGATTTCCACGATTAACGAACCCTGGGCTGCGTTTACGTGTCGGTCATCAACACTTGTAGTTTTGGCCGATTCTGGCTCGTTTCTTGGACTATTACTCACTGATTTGGGGTCCCTGAGCGATTTCCATGATTGTCGAACCCCGGGGTGCGTTTATGTGTCGTTCATCAATAATTCTAGGTTTGTGCGATTCTTGGCTCTTTCATGGACTATTACTCACTGTTTTGGGGTCCCAGAGTGATTTCCACGATTAACGAACCTGGGTTGCGTTTACGTGTCGGTCATCAACACTTGTAGTTTTGGCCGATTCTGGCCCGTTTCTTGGACTATTACTCACTGATTTGGGGTCCCTGAGCTTTCCATGATTGTCGAACCCCGGGGTGCGTTTATGTGTCGTTCATCAATAATTCTAGGTTTGTGCGATTCTAGGCTCTTTCATGGACTATTACTCACCATTTTGGGGTCCCGTTGTGATTTGCACGATTAACGAACCCCGGAGTGCATTTATGTGTCGTGCATCAATAATCCTAGGTTTGTCCGATTCTGGGCTCTTTCATGGACTATTACTCACCGTTTTGGGGTCCCGGTGTGATTTCCACGATTAACAAACCCTGGGGTGTGTTTACGTGTCAGTCACCAACACTCGCAGTTTTGGCCGATACTGACCCATTTCATGGACTATTACTCACCGTTTTGGGGTCCCGAAGACATTTCCATAGTTGTTGAACCCCAAGGTGCGTTTACGTGTCGGTCATCAACACTTGTAGTTTTGGCCGATTCTGGCTCGTTTCTTGGACTATTACTCACTGATTTGGGGTCCCTGAGCGATTTCCATGATTGTCGAACCCCGGGGTGCGTTTATGTGTCGTTCATCAATAATTCTAGGTTTGTGCGATTCTAGGCTCTTTCATGGACTATTACTCACCGTTTTGGGGTCCCGAAGCGATTTCCAAAGTTGTTGAACCCCAAGGTGCGCTTACTTGTCGGTCATCAACAATCGCAGATTTGGCCGATTCTGGCCCGTTTCATGTACTATTACACTGTTTTAGGGTTCCAGAATGATTTCCATGATTAACGAACCCTGGGCTGCGTTTACGTGTCGGTCATCAACACTTGTAGTTTTGGCAGATTCTGGCCCGTTTCTTGGACTATTACTCACTGATTTGGGGTCCCTGAGCGATTTCCATCATTGTCGACCCCGGGGTGCGTTTATGTGTCGTTCATCAATAATACTAGGTTTGTCCGATTCTGGGCTCTTTCATGGACTATTACTCATTGTTTTGGGGTCCCGGTGTGATTTCGACGATTAACAAACCCTGTGGTGCGTTTACGTGTCGGTCACCAACACTCGTAGTTTTGGCCAATTCTGACCTGCTTCGTGGACTATTACTCACCGTTTTGGGGCCCCGAAGCGATTTCCATAGTTGTTGAACCCCAAGGTGCGCTTACGTGTCGGTCATAAACACTCACAGATTTGGCCAATTCTGGCCCGTTTCATGGACTATTACTCACTGTTTTGGGGTCCCATAGTGATTTTCATGATTAACGAACCCTGGGATGCGTTTACGTGTCGGTCATCAACACTTGTAGTTTTGGCCGATTCTGGCCCGTTTCTTGGACTATTACTCACTGATTTGGGGTCCGTGAGTGAGTTCCATGATCGTCGAACCCCGGGGTGCCTTTATATGTCGTTCATCAATAATCCTAGGTTTGTCCGATTCTGGGCTCTTTCATGGACTATTACTCACCGTTTTGGGGTCACAAAGCGATTTCCATGGTTGTCGAACCCAATGTGTGCTTACGTGTCGGTCACCAACACTCGAAGTTTTGGCCAGTTCTGACCCGTTTCGTGCACTATTACTCACCATTTTGGGGTTCCGAAGCGATCACCATAGTTGTTGAACCCCAAGGTGCGCTTATGTGTCGGTCACACTCGCAGATTTGGCCGATTCTGGCCCGTTTCATAGACTATTACTCACTGTTTTGGGGTCCTAGACTGATTTCCATGATTAACGAACCCTGGACTGCGTTTTCGTGTCGGTCATCAACACTTGTAGTTTTGGCTGATTCTGGGCCGTTTCTTGGACTATTACTCACTGATTTGGGGTCCATGAGTGATTTCCATGATTGTCGAACCCCGGGGCGCGTTTATGTGTTGTTCATCAATAATTCTAGGTTTCTCTGATTCTGGGCTCTTCCATGGACTATTACTCACCGTTTTGGGGTCCCGGTGTGATTTCCACGATTAACAAACCCTGGGGTGCGTTTACGTGTCGGTCACCAACACTCGCAGTTTTGGCCGATACTGACCCGTTTTGTGGACTATTACTCACCGTTTTGGGGTCCCGAAGCGATTTCCATAGTTGTTGAACCCCAAGGTGCGCTTACGTGTCGGTCATCAACACTCGCAGATTTGCCGATTATGCCCCGTTTCATGTACTATTACTCACTGTTTTGGGGTTCTAGAATGATTTCCACGATTAACGAACCCTGGGATGCGTTTATGTGTCGGTCATCAACACTTGTAGTTTTGGCCGATTCTGGCCCGTTTCTTGGACTATTACTCACTGATTTGGGGTCCCTGAGCAATTTCCATGATTGTCGAACCTTGGGGTGCGTTTATGTGGCGTTCATCAATAATCCTAGGTTTGTCCGATTCTGGGCTCTTTCATGGACTATTACTCACCGTTTTGGGGTCCTGGTATGATTTACACGATTAATGAACCCCGGGGTGCGTTTACGTGTCGGTCGCCAACACTCACAGTTTTGGCCGATACTGACCCATTTCGTGGACTATTACTCACCGTTTTGGGGTCCCGAAGACATTTCCATAGTTGAACCCCAAGGTGCGCTTACGTGTCGGTCATCAACACTCGCAGATTTGGCCGATTCCGGCCCATTTCATGTACTATTACTCACTGTTTTGGGGTTCCAAAATGATTTCCACGATTAACGAACCCTGGGCTGCGTTTACGTGTCGGTCATCAACACTTGTAGTTTTGGCCGATTCTGGCTCGTTTCTTGGACTATTACTCACTGATTTGGGGTCCCTGAGCGATTTCCATGATTGTCGAACCCCGGGGTGCGTTTATGTGTCGTTCATCAATAATTCTAGGTTTGTGCGATTCTAGGCTCTTTCATGGACTATTACTCACTGTTTTGGGGTCCCAGAGTGATTTCCACGATTAACGAACCTGGGTTGCGTTTACGTGTCGGTCATCAACACTTGTAGTTTTGGCCGATTCTGGCCCGTTTCTTGGACTATTACTCACTGATTTGGGGTCCCTGAGCTTTCCATGATTGTCGAACCCCGGGGTGCGTTTATGTGTCGTTCATCAATAATTCTAGGTTTGTGCGATTCTAGGCTCTTTCATGGACTATTACTCACCATTTTGGGGTCCCGTTGTGATTTGCACGATTAACGAACCCCGGAGTGCATTTATGTGTCGTGCATCAATAATCCTAGGTTTGTCCGATTCTGGGCTCTTTCATGGACTATTACTCACCGTTTTGGGGTCCCGGTGTGATTTCCACGATTAACAAACCCTGGGGTGTGTTTACGTGTCAGTCACCAACACTCGCAGTTTTGGCCGATACTGACCCATTTCATGGACTATTACTCACCGTTTTGGGGTCCCGAAGACATTTCCATAGTTGTTGAACCCCAAGGTGCGCTTACGTGTCGGTCATCAACACTCGCAGATTTGGCCGATTCCGGCCCATTTCATGTACTATTACTCACTGTTTTGGGGTTCCAGAGTGATTTCCACGATTAACGAACCCTGGGCTGCGTTTACGTGTCGGTCATCAACACTTGTAGTTTTGGCCGATTCTGGCTCGTTTCTTGGACTATTACTCACTGATTTGGGGTCCCTGAGCGATTTCCATGATTGTCGAACCCCGGGGTGCGTTTATGTGTCGTTCATCAATAATTCTAGGTTTGTGCGATTCTAGGCTCTTTCATGGACTATTACTCACTGTTTTGGGGTCCCAGAGTGATTTCCACGATTAACGAACCTGGGTTGCGTTTACGTGTCGGTCATCAACACTTGTAGTTTTGGCCGATTCTGGCCCGTTTCTTGGACTATTACTCACTGATTTGGGGTCCCTGAGCTTTCCATGATTGTCGAACCCCGGGGTGCGTTTATGTGTCGTTCATCAATAATTCTAGGTTTGTGCGATTCTAGGCTCTTTCATGGACTATTACTCACCATTTTGGGGTCCCGTTGTGATTTGCACGATTAACGAACCCCGGAGTGCATTTATGTGTCGTGCATCAATAATCCTAGGTTTGTCCGATTCTGGGCTCTTTCATGGACTATTACTCACCGTTTTGGGGTCCCGGTGTGATTTCCACGATTAACAAACCCTGGGGTGTGTTTACGTGTCAGTCACCAACACTCGCAGTTTTGGCCGATACTGACCCATTTCATGGACTATTACTCACCGTTTTGGGGTCCCGAAGACATTTCCATAGTTGTTGAACCCCAAGGTGCGCTTACGTGTCGGTCATCAACACTCGCAGATTTGGCCGATTCCGGCCCATTTCATGTACTATTACTCACTGTTTTGGGGTTCCAGAGTGATTTCCACGATTAACGAACCCTGGGCTGCGTTTACGTGTCGGTCATCAACACTTGTAGTTTTGGCCGATTCTGGCTCGTTTCTTGGACTATTACTCACTGATTTGGGGTCCCTGAGCGATTTCCATGATTGTCGAACCCCGGGGTGCGTTTATGTGTCGTTCATCAATAATTCTAGGTTTTTGCGATTCTAGGCTCTTTCATGGACTATTACTCACCGTTTTGGGGTCCCGAAGCGATTTCCATAGTTGTTGAACCCCAAGGTGCGCTTACTTGTCGGTCATCAACACTCGCAGATTTGGCCGATTCTGGCCCGTTTCATGTACTATTACACTGTTTTAGGGTTCCAGAATGATTTCCATGATTAACGAACCCTGGGCTGCGTTTACGTATCGGTCATCAACACTTGTAGTTTTGGCAGATTCTGGCCCGTTTCTTGGACTATTACTCACTGATTTGGGGTCCCTGAGTGATTTCCATCATTGTCGACCCCGGGGTGCGTTTATGTGTCGTTCATCAATAATCCTAGGTTTGTCCGATTCTGGGCTCTTTCATGGACTATTACTCATTGTTTTGGGGTCCCGGTGTGATTTCGACGATTAACAAACCCTGTGGTGCGTTTACGTGTCGGTCACCAACACTCGTAGTTTTGGCCAATTCTGACCTGTTTCGTGGACTATTACTCACCGTTTTGGGGCCCCGAAGCGATTTCCATAGTTGTTGAACCCCAAGGTGCGCTTACGTGTCGGTCATAAACACTCACAGATTTGGCCGATTCTGGCCCGTTTCATGGACTATTACTCACTGTTTTGGGGTCCCATAGTGATTTTCATGATTAACGAACCCTGGGATGCGTTTACGTGTCGGTCATCAACACTTGTAGTTTTGGCCGATTTTGGCCCGTTTCTTGGACTATTACTCACTGATTTGGGGTCCGTGAGTGAGTTCCATGATCGTCGAACCCCGGGGTGCCTTTAGATGTCGTTCATCAATAATCCTAAGTTTGTCCGATTCTGGGCTCTTTCATGGACTATTACTCACCGTTTTGGGGTCACAAAGCGATTTCCATGGTTGTCGAACCCAATGTGTGCTTACGTGTCGGTCACCAACACTCGAAGTTTTGGCCAGTTCTGACCCGTTTCGTGCACTATTACTCACCATTTGGGGGTTCCGAAGCGATCACCATAGTTGTTGAACCCCAAGGTGCGCTTATGTGTCGGTCACACTCGCAGATTTGGCCGATTCTGGCCCGTTTCATAGACTATTACTCACTGTTTTGGGGTCCTAGACTGATTTCCATGATTAACGAACCCTGGACTGCGTTTTCGTGTCGGTCATCAACACTTGTAGTTTTTGCTGATTCTGGGCCATTTCTTGGACTATTACTCACTGATTTAGGGTCCTTGATTGATTTCCATGATTGTCGAACCCCGGGGTGCGTTTATGTGTCGTTCATCAATAATTCTAGGTTTGTGCGATTCTAGGCTCTTTCATGGACTATTACTCACCGTTTTGGGGTCCCGTTGTGATTTGCACGATTAACGAACCCTGGGGTGCGTTTACGTGTCGGTCACCAACACTCGCAGTTTTGGCCGATACTGACCCGTTTCGTGGACTATTACTCACCGTTTTGGGGTCCCGAAGCGATTTCCATAGTTGTTGAACCCCAAGGTGCGCTTACTTGTCGGTCATCAACACTTGTAGATTTGGCCGATTCTGGCCCGTTTTCATGGAATATTACTCACTGATTTAGGGTCCGCGAGTGATTTCCATGATTGTCGAACCCCGGGGTGCGTTTATGTGTCGTTCATCAATAATTCTAGGTTTTTCCGATTCTGGGCTCTTTCATGGACTATTTCTCACCGTTTTGGGGTCCCGGTGCGATTTCCATGATTAACGAACCCTGGGGTAAGTTTACGTGTCGGTCACCAACACTCCCAGTTTTGGCCGATACTGACCCGTTTCGTGGACTATTACTCACCGTTTTGGGGTCCCGAAGCGATTTCCATTGTTGTTGAACCCCAAGGTGCGCTTACGTGTCGGTCATCAATAATCCTAGGTTTGGCCGATTCTGGGCTCTTTCATGGACTATTACTCACCGTTTTGGGGTCCCGGAATGATTTCCACGATTAACGAACCCTGGGCTGCGTTTACGTGTCGGTCATCAACACTTGTAGTTTTGGCCTATTCTGGCCCGTTTCTTGGACCTTTACTGACTGTTTTGGGGTCCCACAGTGATTACCACGATTAACGAACCCTGGGCTACGTTTACGTGTTAGTCATCAACACTTGTAGTTTTGGTCGATTCTGGCCGGTTTCTTTGACTATTACTCACCGATTTGGGGTCCCTGAGCGATTTCCATGATTATCAAACCCTGTGGTGCGTTTATGTGCCGTTCATCAATAATCCTAGGTTTGTCCGATTCTAGGCTCTTTCATGGACTATTACTCACCGTTTTGGGGTCCCGGTGTGATTTCCACAATTAACGAACCCTGGGCTGCGTTTACGTGTCGGTCATCAATACTTGTAGTTTTGGATGATTCTGGGCCGTTTCTTGGACTATTAGTCACTGATTTGGGGTCACTGAGCGATTTCCTTGATTGTCGAACCCCGGGGTGCGTTTATGTGTCGTTATTCAATAATCCCAGGTTTGTCCGATTCTTGTCTCTTTCATGGACTATTACTCACTGTTTTGGGGTTCTGGTGTGATTTCCACGATTAATGAACCCTGTGGTGCGTTTACGTGTCGGTCACCAACACTCATAGTTTTGGCCGATTCTGACCCCATTCGTGGACTATTACTCACCGTTTTGGGGCCCCGAAGCGATTTCCATAGTTGTCGAACCCCAAGGTGCGCTTACGTGTCGGTCATAAACACTCGCAGATTTGGCTGATTCTGGCCTGTTTCATGGACTATTACTCACTGTTTTCGGGTCCCATAGTGATTTTCACGATTAACGAACCCTGGGCCGCGTTTACGTGTCGGTCATCAACAATTGAGTTTTGGCCGATTCTGGCCCGTTTCTTGGACTATTACTCACTGATTTGGGGTCCGTGAGTGATTTCCATGATTTTCGAACCCCGGGGTGCCTTTATATGTCGTTCATCAATAATCCATGGTTTGTCCGATTCTGGGCTCTTTCATGGACTACTACTCACCGTTTTGGGGTCACAAATCGATTTCCATGGTTGTCGAACCCCAATGTGTGCTTACGTGTCAGTCACTAACACCCGAAGTTTTGGCCGGTTCTGACCCGTTTCCTGCACTATTACTCACCGTTTTGGGGTTCCGAAGCTATCACCATAGTTGTTGAACCCCAAGGTGCGGTTACGTGTCGGTCACACTCGTAGATTTGGCCGATTCTGGCCCGTTTCATGGACTATTACTCACTATTTTGGGGTCCCAAACTGATTTCCACGATTAACGAACCCTGGGCTGCGTTTTCGTGTCGGTCATCAACACTTGTAGTTTTGGCTGATTCTGGGCCGTTTCTTGGACTATTACTCACTGATTTAGGGTCCCTGAGTGATTTCCATGATTGTCGAACCCCGGGGTGCGTTTATGTGTCGTTCATCAATAATTCTAGGTTTGTTCGATTCTAGGCTCTTTCATGGACTATTACTCACCGTTTTGTGGTCCCGGTGCGATTTCCATGATTAACGAACCCTGGGGTGCGTTTACGTGTCGGTCACCAATACTCACAGTTTTGGCCGATACTGACCCGTTTCGTGGACTATTACTCACCGTTTTGGGGCCCCCGAAAGCGATTTCCATAGTTGTTGAACCCCAAGGTGCGTTTACGTGTCGGTCATCAACACTCGCAGATTTGGCCGATTCTGGCCCATTACATGGACTATTACTCACTGTTTTGGGGTCCCATAGTGATTTTCATGATTAACGAACCCTAGGCTGCGTTTACGTGTCGGTCATCAACACTTGTAGTTTTGGCCGATTCGGGCCCGTTTCTTGGACTATTACTCACTGATTTGGGGCCCGTGAGTGATTTCCATGATTGTCGAACCCCGGGGTGCCTTTATATGTCGTTCATCAATAATCCTAGGCTTGTCCGATTCTGGGCTCTTTCATGGACTATAACTCACCGTTTTGGGGTCACAAAGCGATTTCCATTGTTGTTGAACCCCAATATGTGCTTACGTGTCGGTCACCAACACTCGAAGTTTTGGCCGGTTCTGACCCGTTTCGTGGACTATTACTCACCGTTTTGGGCCCCCGAAGCGAGCACCATAGTTGTTGAACCGCAAGGTGCGCTTACGCGCCGGTCACACTCGCAGATTTGGCCGATTCTGGCCCGTTTCATGGACTATTACTCACTGTTTTGGGGTCCCAGAGTGATTTCCACGATTAACGAACCCTGGGCTGCATTTACGTGTTGTTCATCTACACTTGTAGTTTTGGCTGATTCTGGGCCGTTTCTTGGACTATTACTCACTGGTTTGGGGTCCCTGAGTGATTTCCATGATTGTCGAACCCCGGGGCGCGTTTATGTGTCGTTCATCAATAATTCTAGGTTTGTCCGATTCTGGGCTCTTTCATGGACTATTACTCACCGTTTTGGGGTCCCAGTGCGATTTCCACGATTCACGAACCCTGGGGTGCGTTTACATGTCGGTCACCAACACTCGCAGTTTTGGCCGATACAGACCCGTTTCGTGGACTATTACTCACCTTTTTGGGGTCCCGAAGCGATTTCCATAGTTGTTGAACCCCAAGGTGCGCTTACGTGTCGGTCACAGTCGCAGATTTGGCCGATTCTGGCTCGTTTCATGGACTATTACTCATTGTTTTGAGTCCCAGAGTGATTTCCATGATTAACAAACCCTGGGCTGCGTTTACGTGTCGGTCATCAACACTTGTAGTTTTGGTTGATTCTGGAATGTTTCTTGGACTATTACTCACTGATTTGGGGTCCCTGAGTGATTTCCATGTTTGTCGAACCCCAGGGCGCGTTTATGTGTCGTTCATCAATAATTCTATGTTTGTCTGATTCTGGGCTCTTCCATGGACTATTACTCACCGTTTTGGGGTCCCGGTGTGATTTCCATGATTAACAAACCCTGGGGTGCGTTTACGTGTCGGTCACCAACACTCGCAGTTTTGGCCGATACAGACCCGTTTCGTGGACTATTACTCACTGTTTTGGGGCCCCGAAGCGATCACCATAGTTGTTGAACCCCAAGGTGCGCTTACGTGTCGGTCATAGTCGCAGATTTGGCCGATTCTGGCTCATTTCACGGACTATTACTCACTATTTTGAGTCTGAGAGTGATTTCGACGATTAAAGAACCCTGGGTTGCGTTTACGTGTCGGTCATCAACACTTGTAGTTTTGGCTGATTCTGGAACGTTTCTTGGACTATTACTCACTGATTTGGGCTCCCTGAGTGATTTCCATGATTGTCGAACCCCGAGGCGCGTTTATGTGTCGTTCATCAATAATTCTAGGTTTGTCTGATTCTGGGCTCTTCCATGGACTATTACTCACCGTCTTGGGGTCCCGGTGTGATTTCCACGATTAACAAACCCTGGGGTGCATTTACGTGTCGGTCACCAACACTCGCAGTTTTGGCCGATACAGACCCGTTTCGTGGACTATTACTCACCGTTTTGGGGTCCTGAAGCGATTTCCATAGTTGTTGAACCCCAAGGTGCGCTTACTTGTCGGTCATCAACACTCGCAGATTTGGCCGATTCTGGCCCGTTTCATGTACTATTACTCACTGTTTTAGGGTTCCAGAATGATTTCCATGATTAACGAACCCTAGGCTGCGTTTACGTGTCGGTCATCAAGACTTGTAGTGATGGCCGATTCTGGCCCGTTTCTTGGACTATTACTAACTGATTTGGGGTCCCTGAGTGATTTCCATGATTGTCGAACCCCGGGGTGCCTTTATATGTTGTTCATCAATAATCCTAGGTTTGTCCTATTCTGGGCTCTTTCATGGACTATTACTCACCGTTTTGGGGTCTCAAAGTGATTTCCATGGTTGTCGAACCCCAATATGTTCTTACGTGTTGGTTACCAACACTCAAAGTTTTGGCAGGTTCTGACCCGTTTCGTGGACTATTACTCACCGTTTTGGGGCCCCGAAGCGATCAGCATAGTTGTTGAACCCCAAGGTGCGCTTACGTGTCGGTCACAGTCGCAGATTTGGCCGATTCTGGCTCGTTTCATGGACTATTACTCACTGTTTTGAGTCCTAGAGTGATTTGCACGATTAACGAACCCTGGGTTGCATTTACGTGTCGGTCATCAACACTTGTAGTTTTGGCTGATTCTGGAACATTTCTTGGACTATTACTCACTGATTTGGGGTCCCTGAGTGATTTCCATGATTGTCGAACCCCGGGGCACGTTTATGTGTCGTTCATCAATAATTCTAGGTTTGTCTGATTCTGGGCTCTTCCATGGACTATTACTCACCGTTTTCGGGTCCCGGTGTGATTTCCACGATTAACAAACCCTGGGGTGCGTTTACGTGTCGGTCACCAACACTCGCAGTTTTGGCCGATACTGACCCGTTTTGTAGACTATTACTCACCGTTTTGGGGTCCCGAAGCGATTTCCATAGTTGTTGAACCCCAAGGTGCGCTTACGTGTCGGTCATCAACACTCGCAGATTTGCCGATTATGCCCCATTTCATGTACATTACTCACCGTTTTGGGGTTCCAGAATGATTTCCACGATTAATGAACCCTGGGCTGCGTTTACGTGTCGGTCATCAACACTTGTAGTTTTGGCCGATTCTGGCTCGTTTCTTGGACTATTACTCACTGATTTGGGGTCCCTGAGCGATTTCCATGATTGTCGAACCCCGGGGTGCGTTTCTGTGCCGTTCATCAATAATTCTAGGTTTGTGCGATTCTAGGCTCTTTCATGGACTATTACTCACCGTTTTGGGGTCCCGAAGCGATTTCCATAGTTGTTGAACCCCAAGGTGCGCTTACTTGTCGGTCATCAACACTCGCAGATTTGGCCGATTCTGGCCCGTTTCATGTACTATTACACTGTTTTAGGTTTCCAGAATGATTTCCATGATTAACGAACCCTGGGCTGCGTTTACGTATCGGTCATCAACACTTGTAGTTTTGGCAGATTCTGGCCCGTTTCTTGGACTATTACTCACTGATTTGGGGTCCCTGAGCGATTTCCATCATTGTCGAACCCCGGGGTGCGTTTATGTGTCGTTCATCAATAATCCTAGGTTTGTCCGATTCTGGGCTCTTTCATGGACTATTACTCATTGTTTTGAGGTCCCGGTGTGATTTCGATGATTAACAAACCCTGTGGTGCGTTTACGTGTCGGTCACCAACACTCGTAGTTTTGGCCAATTCTGACCTGTTTCGTGGACAATTACTCACCGTTTTGGGGCCCCGAAGCGATTTCCATAGTTGTTGAACCCCAAGGTGCGCTTACGTGTCGGTCATAAACACTCACAGATTTGGCCGATTCTGGCCCGTTTCATGGACTATTACTCACTGTTTTGGGGTCCCATAGTGATTTTCATGATTAACGAACCCTGGGATGCGTTTACGTGTCGGTCATCAACACTTGTAGTTTTGGCCGATTCTGGCCCGTTTCTTGGACTATTACTCACTGATTTGGGGTCCGTGAGTGAGTTCCATGATCGTCGAACCCCGGGGTGCCTTTATATGTCGTTCATCAATAATCCTAGGTTTGTCCGATTCTGGGCTCTTTCACGGACTATTACTCACCGTTTTGGGGTCACAAAGCGATTTCCATGGTTGCCGAACCCAATGTGTGCTTACGTGTCGGTCACCAACACTCGAAGTTTTGGCCAGTTCTGACCCGTTTCGTGCACTATTACTCACCATTTTGGGGTTCCGAAGCGATCACCATAGTTGTTGAACCCCAAGGTGCGCTTATGTGTCGGTCACACTCGCAGATTTGGCCGATTCTGGCCCGTTTCATAGACTATTACTCACTGTTTTGGAGTCCTAGACTGATTTCCATGATTAACGAACCCTGGACTGCGTTTTCATGTCGGTCATCAACACTTGTAGTTTTTGCTGATTCTGGGCCGTTTCTTGGACTATTACTCACTGATTTAGGGTCCTTGAGTGATTTCCATGATTGTCGAACCCCAGGGTGCGTTTATGTGTCGTTCATCAATAATTCTAGGTTTGTGCGATTCTAGGCTCTTTCATGGACTATTACTCACCGTTTTGGGGTCCCGTTGTGATTTGCACGATTAACGAACCCTGTGGTGCGTTTACGTGTCGGTCACCAGCACTCGTAGTTTTGGCCGATACTGACCCGTTTCGTGGACTATTACTCACTGTTCTGGGGTCCCGAAGCGATTTCCATAGTTGTTGAACCCCAAGGTGCGCTTACTTGTCGGTCATCAACACTCGCAGATTTGGCCGATTCTGGCCCGTTTCATGTACTATTACTCACTGTTTTAGGGTTCCAGAATGATTTCCACGATTAACAAACCCTGGGCTGCGTTTACGTGTCGGTCATCAAGACTTGTAGTGATGGCCGATTCTGGCCCGTTTCTTGGACTATTACTAACTGATTTGGGGTCCCTGAGTGATTTCCATGATTGTCGAACCCCGGGGTGCCTTTATATGTCGTTCATCAATAATCCTAGGTTTGTCCTATTCTGGGCTCTTTCATGGACTATTACTCATCGTTTTGGGGTCTCAAAGTGATTTCCATGGTTGTCGAACCCCAATATGTTCTTACGGGTTGGTTACCAACACTCGAAGTTTTGGCCGGTTCTGACCCGTTTCATTGACTATTACTAACCGTTTTGGGGTCCCGAAGCGATCACCATAGTTGTTGAACCCCAAGGTGCGCTTACGTGTCGGTCACAGTCGCAGATTTGGCCGATTCTGGCTCGTTTCATGGACTATTACTCATTGTTTTGAGTCCCAGAGTGATTTCCATGATTAACAAACCCTGGGCTGCGTTTACGTGTCGGTCATCAACACTTGTAGTTTTGGTTGATTCTGGAATGTTTCTTGGACTATTACTCACTGATTTGGGGTCCCTGAGTGATTTCCAAGTTTGTCGAACCCCGGGGCGCGTTTATGTGTCGTTCATCAATAATTCTACGTTTGTCTGATTCTGGGCTCTTCCATGGACTATTACTCACCGTTTTGGGGTCCCGGTGTGATTTCCACGATTAACAAACCCTGGGGTGCGTTTACGTGTCGGTCACCAACACTCGCAGTTTTGGCCGATACAGACCCGTTTCGTGGACTATTACTCACCGTTTTGGGGTCCCGAAGCGATTTCTATAGTTGTTGAACCCCAAGGTGCGCTTACTTGTCGGTCATCAACACTCGCAGATTTGGCCGATTCTGGCCCGTTTCATGTACTATTACTCACTGTTTTAGGGTTCCAGAATGATTTCCACGATTAACGAACCCTGGGCTGCGTTTACGTGTTGGTCATCAAGACTTGTAGTGATGGCCGATTCTGGCACGTTTATTGGACTATTACTAACTGATTTGGGGTCCCTGAGTGATTTCCATGATTGTCGAACCTCGGGGTGCCTTTTTATGTCGTTCATCAATAATCCTAGGTTTGTCCTATTCTGGGCTCTTTCATGGACTATTAATCACCGTTTTGGGGTCTCAAAGTGATTTCCATGGTTGTCGAACCCCAATATGTTCTTACGTGTTGGTTACCAACACTCGAAGTTTTGGCCGGTTCTGACCCGTTTCGTGGACTATTACTCACTGTTTTGGGGCCCCGAAGCGATCACCATAGTTGTTGAACCCCAAGGTGCGCTTACGTGTCGGTCATAGTCGCAGATTTGGCCGATTCTGGCTCATTTCATGGACTATTACTCACTATTTTGAGTCTGAGAGTGATTTCGACGATTAAAGAACCCTGGGTTGCGTTTACGTGTCGGTCATCAACACTTGTAGTTTTGGCTGATTCTGGAACGTTTCTTGGACTATTACTCACTGATTTGGGCTCCCTGAGTGATTTCCATGATTGTCGAACCCCGAGGCGCGTTTATGTGTCGTTCATCAATAATTCTAGGTTTGTCTGATTCTGGGCTCTTCCATGGACTATTACTCACCGTCTTGGGGTCCCGGTGTGATTTCCACGATTAACAAACCCTGGGGTGCATTTACATGTCGGTCACCAACACTCGCAGTTTTGGCCGATACAGACCCGTTTCGTGGACTATTACTCACCGTTTTGGGGTCCCGAAGCGATTTCCATAGTTGTTGAACCCCAAGGTGCGCTTACTTGTCGGTCATCAACACTCGCAGATTTGGCCGATTCTGGCCCGTTTCATGTACTATTACTCACTGTTTTAGGGTTCCAGAATGATTTCCATGATTAACGAACCCTGGGCTGCGTTTACGTGTCGGTCATCAAGACTGGTAGTGATGGCCGATTCTGGCCCGTTTCTTGGACTATTACTAACTGATTTGGGGTCCCTGAGTGATTTCCATGATTGTCGAACCCCGGGGTGCCTTTATATGTCGTTCATCAATAATCCTAGGTTTGTCCTATTCTGGGCTCTTTCATGGACTATTACTCACCGTTTTGGGGTCTCAAAGTGATTTCCATGGTTGTCGAACCCCAATATGTTCTTACGTGTTGGTTACCAACACTCAAAGTTTTGGCAGGTTCTGACCCGTTTCGTGGACTATTAGTCACCGTTTTGGGGCCCCGAAGCGATCAGCATAGTTGTTGAACCCCAAGGTGCGCTTACGTGTCGGTCACAGTCGCAGATTTGGCCGATTCTGGCTCGTTTCATGGACTATTACTCACTGTTTTGTGTCCCAGAGTGATTTGCACGATTAACGAACCCTGGGTTGCGTTTACGTGTCGGTCATCAACACTTGTAGTTTTGGCTGATTCTGGAACATTTCTTGGACTATTACTCACTGATTTGGGGTCCCTGAGTGATTTCCATGATTGTCGAACCCCGGGGCGCGTTTATGTGTCGTTCATCAATAATTCTAGGTTTGTCTGATTCTGGGCTCTTCCATGGACTATTACTCACCGTTTTGGGGTCCCGGTGTGATTTCCACGATTAACAAACCCTGGGGTTCGTTTACGTGTCGGTCACCAACACTCGCAGTTTTGGCCGATACTGACCCATTTCGTAGACTATTACTCACCGTTTTGGGGTCCCGAAGCGATTTCCATAGTTGTTGAACCCCAAGGTGCGCTTACGTGTCGGTCATCAACACTCGCAGATTTGGCTGATTCCGGCCCGTTTCATGTACTATTACTCACTGTTTTGGGGTTCCAGAATGATTTCCACGATTAACGAACCCTGGGCTGCGTTTACGTGTCGCTCATCAACACTTGTAGTTTTGGCCGATTCTGGCCCGTTTCTTGGACTATTACTCACTGATTTGGGGTCCCTGAGCGATTTCCATGATTGTCGAACCCTAGGACGTGTTTGTGTGTCGTTCATCAATAATCCTAGGTTTGTCCGATTCTGGGCTCTTTCACGGACTATTACTCACCGTTTTGGGGTCCCGGTGTGATTTACACGATTAACGAACCCCGGGGTGCGTTTACGTGTCGGTCACCAACACTCACAGTTTTGGCCGATACTGACCCGTTTCGTGGACTATTACTCACCGTTTTGGGGTCCCGAAGCGATTTCCATAGTTGTTTAACCCCAAGGTGCGCTTACTTGTCGGTCATCAACACTCGCAGATTTGCCTGATTCTGGCCCGTTTCATGTACTATTACTCACTGTTTTAGGGTTCCAGAATGATTTCCATGATTAACGAACCCTGGGCTGCGTTCACGTGTCGGTCATCAAGACTTGTAGTGATGGCCGATTCTGGCACGTTTCTTGGACTATTACTAACTGATTTGGGGTCCCTGAGTGATTTCCATGATTGTCGAACCCCGGGGTGCCTTTATATGTCGTTCATCAATAATCCTAGGTTTGTCCTATTCTGGGCTCTTTCATGGACTGTTAATCACTGTTTTGGGGTCTCAAAGTGATTTCCATGGTTATCGAACCCCAATATGTTCTTACGTGTTGGTTACCAACACTCGAAGTTTTGGCCGGTTCTGACCCGTTACGTGGACTATTACTCACTGTTTTGGGGCCCCGAAGCGATCACCATAGTTGTTGAACCCCAAGGTGCGCTTACATGTCGGTCACAGTCGCAGATTTGGCCGATTCTGGCTCGTTTCATGGACTATTACTCACTGTTTTGAGTCCCAGAGTGATTTCGACGATTAACGAACCCTGGGTTGCGTTTACGTGTCGGTCATCAACACTTGTAGTTTTGCCTGATTCTGGCCCATTTCTTGGACTATTACTCACTGATTTGGGGTCCCTGAGCGATTTCCATGATTGTCGAACCCTATGACGTGTTTGTGTGTCGTTCATCAATAATCCTAGGTTTGTCCGATTCTGGGCTCTTTCATGGACTATTACTCACTGTTTTGGGGTCCCGGTGTGATTTGCACGATTAACGAACCCCGGGGTGCGTTTACGTGTCGGTCACTAACACTCACAGTTTTGGCCGATACTGACCCGTTTCGTGGACTATTACTCACCGTTTTGGGGTCCCGAAGCGATTTCCATAGTTGTTGAACCCCAAGGTGCGCTTACTTGTCGGTCATCAACACTCGCAGATTTGGCCGATTCTGGCCCGTTTCATGTACTATTACTCACTGTTTTACGGTTCCAGAATGATTTCCATGATTAACGAACCCTGGGCTGCGTTTACGTGTCGGTCATCAAGACTTGTAGTGATGGCCGATTCTGGCCCGTTTCTTGGACTATTACTAACTGATTTGGGGTCCCTGAGTGATTTCCATGATTGTCGAACCCCGGGGTGCCTTTATATGTCGTTCATCAATAATCCTAGGTTTGTCCTATTCTGGGCTCTTTCATGGACTATTACTCACCGTTTTGGGGTCTCAAAGTGATTTCCATGGTTGTCGAACCCCAATATGTTCTTACGTGTTGGTTACCAACACTCAAAGTTTTGGCAGGTTCTGACCCGTTTCGTGGACTATTAGTCACCGTTTTGGGGCCCCGAAGCGATCAGCATAGTTGTTGAACCCCAAGGTGCGCTTACGTGTCGGTCACAGTCGCAGATTTGGCCGATTCTGGCTCGTTTCATGGACCATTACTCACTGTTTTGAGTCCCAGAGTGATTTGCACGATTAACGAACCCTGGGTTGCGTTTACGTGTCGGTCATCAACACTTGTAGTTTTGGCTGATTCTGGAACATTTCTTGGACTATTACTCACTGATTTGGGGTCCCTGAGTGATTTCCATGATTGTCGAACCCCGGGGCGCGTTTATGTGTCGTTCATCAATAATTCTAGGTTTGTCTGATTCTGGGCTCTTCCATGGACTATTACTCACCGTTTTGGGGTCCCGGTGTGATTTCCACGATTAACAAACCCTGGGGTGCGTTTACGTGTCGGTCACCAACACTCGCAGTTTTGGCCGATACTGACCCGTTTCGTAGACTATTACTCACCGTTTTGGGGTCCCGAAGCGATTTCCATAGTTGTTGAACCCCAAGGTGCGCTTACGTGTCGGTCATCAACACTCGCAGATTTGGCTGATTCCGGCCCGTTTCATGTACTATTACTCACTGTTTTGGGGTTCCAGAATGATTTCCACGATTAACGAACCCTGGGCTGCGTTTACGTGTCGCTCATCAACACTTGTAGTTTTGGCCGATTCTGGCCCGTTTCTTGGACTATTACTCACTGATTTGGGGTCCCTGAGCGATTTCCATGATTGTCGAACCCTAGGACGTGTTTGTGTGTCGTTCATCAATAATCCTAGGTTTGTCCGATTCTGGGCTCTTTCACGGACTATTACTCACCGTTTTGGGGTCCCGGTGTGATTTACACGATTAACGAACCCCGGGGTGCGTTTACGTGTCGGTCACCAACACTCACAGTTTTGGCCGATACTGACCCGTTTCGTGGACTATTACTCACCGTTTTGGGGTCCCGAAGCGATTTCCATAGTTGTTTAACCCCAAGGTGCGCTTACTTGTCGGTCATCAACACTCGCAGATTTGCCTGATTCTGGCCCGTTTCATGTACTATTACTCACTGTTTTAGGGTTCCAGAATGATTTCCATGATTAACGAACCCTGGGCTGCGTTCACGTGTCGGTCATCAAGACTTGTAGTGATGGCCGATTCTGGCACGTTTCTTGGACTATTACTAACTGATTTGGGGTCCCTGAGTGATTTCCATGATTGTCGAACCCCGGGGTGCCTTTATATGTCGTTCATCAATAATCCTAGGTTTGTCCTATTCTGGGCTCTTTCATGGACTGTTAATCACTGTTTTGGGGTCTCAAAGTGATTTCCATGGTTATCGAACCCCAATATGTTCTTACGTGTTGGTTACCAACACTCGAAGTTTTGGCCGGTTCTGACCCGTTACGTGGACTATTACTCACTGTTTTGGGGCCCCGAAGCGATCACCATAGTTGTTGAACCCCAAGGTGCGCTTACATGTCGGTCACAGTCGCAGATTTGGCCGATTCTGGCTCGTTTCATGGACTATTACTCACTGTTTTGAGTCCCAGAGTGATTTCGACGATTAACGAACCCTGGGTTGCGTTTACGTGTCGGTCATCAACACTTGTAGTTTTGCCTGATTCTGGCCCATTTCTTGGACTATTACTCACTGATTTGGGGTCCCTGAGCGATTTCCATGATTGTCGAACCCTATGACGTGTTTGTGTGTCGTTCATCAATAATCCTAGGTTTGTCCGATTCTGGGCTCTTTCATGGACTATTACTCACTGTTTTGGGGTCCCGGTGTGATTTGCACGATTAACGAACCCCGGGGTGCGTTTACGTGTCGGTCACTAACACTCACAGTTTTGGCCGATACTGACCCGTTTCGTAGACTATTACTCACCGTTTTGGGGTCCCGAAGCGATTTCCATAGTTGTTGAACCCCAAGGTGCGCTTACGTGTCGGTCATCAACACTCGCAGATTTGGCTGATTCCGGCCCGTTTCATGTACTATTACTCACTGTTTTGGGGTTCCAGAATGATTTCCACGATTAACGAACCCTGGGCTGCGTTTACGTGTCGCTCATCAACACTTGTAGTTTTGGCCGATTCTGGCCCGTTTCTTGGACTATTACTCACTGATTTGGGGTCCCTGAGCGATTTCCATGATTGTCGAACCCTAGGACGTGTTTGTGTGTCGTTCATCAATAATCCTAGGTTTGTCCGATTCTGGGCTCTTTCACGGACTATTACTCACCGTTTTGGGGTCCCGGTGTGATTTACACGATTAACGAACCCCGGGGTGCGTTTACGTGTCGGTCACCAACACTCACAGTTTTGGCCGATACTGACCCGTTTCGTGGACTATTACTCACCGTTTTGGGGTCCCGAAGCGATTTCCATAGTTGTTTAACCCCAAGGTGCGCTTACTTGTCGGTCATCAACACTCGCAGATTTGCCTGATTCTGGCCCGTTTCATGTACTATTACTCACTGTTTTAGGGTTCCAGAATGATTTCCATGATTAACGAACCCTGGGCTGCGTTCACGTGTCGGTCATCAAGACTTGTAGTGATGGCCGATTCTGGCACGTTTCTTGGACTATTACTAACTGATTTGGGGTCCCTGAGTGATTTCCATGATTGTCGAACCCCGGGGTGCCTTTATATGTCGTTCATCAATAATCCTAGGTTTGTCCTATTCTGGGCTCTTTCATGGACTGTTAATCACTGTTTTGGGGTCTCAAAGTGATTTCCATGGTTATCGAACCCCAATATGTTCTTACGTGTTGGTTACCAACACTCGAAGTTTTGGCCGGTTCTGACCCGTTACGTGGACTATTACTCACTGTTTTGGGGCCCCGAAGCGATCACCATAGTTGTTGAACCCCAAGGTGCGCTTACATGTCGGTCACAGTCGCAGATTTGGCCGATTCTGGCTCGTTTCATGGACTATTACTCACTGTTTTGAGTCCCAGAGTGATTTCGACGATTAACGAACCCTGGGTTGCGTTTACGTGTCGGTCATCAACACTTGTAGTTTTGCCTGATTCTGGCCCATTTCTTGGACTATTACTCACTGATTTGGGGTCCCTGAGCGATTTCCATGATTGTCGAACCCTATGACGTGTTTGTGTGTCGTTCATCAATAATCCTAGGTTTGTCCGATTCTGGGCTCTTTCATGGACTATTACTCACTGTTTTGGGGTCCCGGTGTGATTTGCACGATTAACGAACCCCGGGGTGCGTTTACGTGTCGGTCACTAACACTCACAGTTTTGGCCGATACTGACCCGTTTCGTGGACTATTACTCACCGTTTTGGGGTCCCGAAGCGATTTCCATAGTTGTTGAACCCCAAGGTGCGCTTACTTGTCGGTCATCAACACTCGCAGATTTGGCCGATTCTGGCCCGTTTCATGTACTATTACTCACTGTTTTACGGTTCCAGAATGATTTCCATGATTAACGAACCCTGGGCTGCGTTTACGTGTCGGTCATCAAGACTTGTAGTGATGGCCGATTCTGGCCCGTTTCTTGGACTATTACTAACTGATTTGGGGTCCCTGAGTGATTTCCATGATTGTCGAACCCCGGGGTGCCTTTATATGTCGTTCATCAATAATCCTAGGTTTGTCCTATTCTGGGCTCTTTCATGGACTATTACTCACCGTTTTGGGGTCTCAAAGTGATTTCCATGGTTGTCGAACCCCAATATGTTCTTACGTGTTGGTTACCAACACTCAAAGTTTTGGCAGGTTCTGACCCGTTTCGTGGACTATTAGTCACCGTTTTGGGGCCCCGAAGCGATCAGCATAGTTGTTGAACCCCAAGGTGCGCTTACGTGTCGGTCACAGTCGCAGATTTGGCCGATTCTGGCTCGTTTCATGGACCATTACTCACTGTTTTGAGTCCCAGAGTGATTTGCACGATTAACGAACCCTGGGTTGCGTTTACGTGTCGGTCATCAACACTTGTAGTTTTGGCTGATTCTGGAACATTTCTTGGACTATTACTCACTGATTTGGGGTCCCTGAGTGATTTCCATGATTGTCGAACCCCGGGGCGCGTTTATGTGTCGTTCATCAATAATTCTAGGTTTGTCTGATTCTGGGCTCTTCCATGGACTATTACTCACCGTTTTGGGGTCCCGGTGTGATTTCCACGATTAACAAACCCTGGGGTGCGTTTACGTGTCGGTCACCAACACTCGCAGTTTTGGCCGATACTGACCCGTTTCGTAGACTATTACTCACCGTTTTGGGGTCCCGAAGCGATTTCCATAGTTGTTGAACCCCAAGGTGCGCTTACGTGTCGGTCATCAACACTCGCAGATTTGGCTGATTCCGGCCCGTTTCATGTACTATTACTCACTGTTTTGGGGTTCCAGAATGATTTCCACGATTAACGAACCCTGGGCTGCGTTTACGTGTCGCTCATCAACACTTGTAGTTTTGGCCGATTCTGGCCCGTTTCTTGGACTATTACTCACTGATTTGGGGTCCCTGAGCGATTTCCATGATTGTCGAACCCTAGGACGTGTTTGTGTGTCGTTCATCAATAATCCTAGGTTTGTCCGATTCTGGGCTCTTTCATGGACTATTACTCACCGTTTTGGGGTCCCGGTGTGATTTACACGATTAACGAACCCCGGGGTGCGTTTACGTGTCGGTCACCAACACTCACAGTTTTGGCCGATACTGACCCGTTTCGTGGACTATTACTCACCGTTTTGGGGTCCCGAAGCGATTTCCATAGTTGTTGAACCCCAAGGTGCGCTTACTTGTCGGTCATCAACACTCGCAGATTTGGCTGATTCTGGCCCGTTTCATGTACTATTACTCACTGTTTTAGGGTTCCAGAATGATTTCCACGATTAACGAACCCTGGGCTGCGTTTACGTGTCGGTCATCAAGACTTGTAGTGATGGCCGATTCTGGCACGTTTCTTGGACTATTACTAACTGATTTGGGGTCCCTGAGTGATTTCCATGATTGTCGAACCCCGGGGTGCCTTTATATGTCGTTCATCAATAATCCTAGGTTTGTCCTATTCTGGGCTCTTTCATGGACTGTTAATCACCGTTTTGGGGTCTCAAAGTGATTTCCATGGTTATCGAACCCCAATATGTTCTTACGTGTTGGTTACCAACACTCGAAGTTTTGGCCGGTTCTGACCCGTTACGTGGACTATTACTCACTGTTTTGGGGCCCCGAAGCGATCACCATAGTTGTTGAACCCCAAGGTGCGCTTACGTGTCGGTCACAGTCGCAGATTTGGCCGATTCTGGCTCGTTTCATGGACTATTACTCACTGTTTTGAGTCCCAGAGTGATTTCGACGATTAACGAACCCTGGGTTGCGTTTACGTGTCGGTCATCAACACTTGTAGTTTTGCCTGATTCTGGCCCGTTTCTTGGACTATTACTCACTGATTTGGGGTCCCTGAGCGATTTCCATGATGGTCGAACCCGAGGACGTGTTTGTGTGTTGTTCAACAATAATCCTAGGTTTGTCCGATTCTGGGCTCTTTCATGGACTATTACTCACCGTTTTGGGGTCCCGGTGTGATTTACATGATTAATGAACCCCGGGGTGCGTTTACGTGTCGGTCACCAACACTCACAGTTTTGGCCGATACTGACCCGTTTCGTGGACTATTACTCACCGTTTTGGGGTCCCGAAGCGATTTCCATAGTTGTTGAACCCCAAGGTGCGCTTACTTGTTGGTCATCAACACTCGCAGATTTGGCTGATTCTGGCCCGTTTCATGTACTATTACTCACTGTTTTAGGGTTCCAGAATGATTTCCACGATTAACGAACCCTGGGCTGCGTTTACATGTCGGTCATCAAGACTTGTAGTGATGGCCGATTCTGGCACGTTTCTTGGACTATTACTAACTGATTTGGGGTCCCTGAGTGATTTCCATGATTGTCGAACCCCGGGGTGCCTTTATATGTCGTTCATCAATAATCCTAGGTTTGTCCTATTCTGGGCTCTTTCATGGACTGTTAATCACCGTTTTGGGGTCTCAAAGTGATTTCCATGGTTATCGAACCCCAATATGTTCTTACGTGTTGGTTACCGACACTCGAAGTTTTGGCCGGTTCTGACCCGTTACGTGGACTATTACTCACTGTTTTGGGGCCCCGAAGCGATCACCATAGTTGTTGAACCCCAAGGTGCGCTTACGTGTCGGTCACAGTCGCAGATTTGGCCGATTCTGGCTCGTTTCATGGACTATTACTCACTGTTTTGAGTCCCAGAGTGATTTGCATGATTAACGAACCCTGGGTTGCGTTTACGTGTCGGTCATCAACACTTGTAGTTTTGCCTGATTCTGGAATGTTTCTTGGACTATTACTCACTGATTTGGGCTCCGTGAGTGATTTCCATGATTGTCGAACCCCGGGGCGCGTTTATGTGTCGTTCATCAATAATTCTAGGTTTGTCTGATTCTGGGCTCTTCCATGGACTATTACTCACCGTCTTGGGGTCCCGGTGTGATTTCCACGATTAACAAACCCTGGGGTGCGTTTACATGTCGGTCACCAACACTCGCAGTTTTGGCCGATACAGACCCGTTTCGTGGACTATTACTCACCGTTTTGGCGTCCCGAAGTGATTTCCATAGTTGTTGAACCCCAAGGTGCGCTTACTTGTCGGTCATCAACACTCGCAGATTTGGCCGATTCTGGCCCGTTTCATGTACTATTACTCACTGTTTTAGGGTTCCAGAATGATCTCCATGATTAACGAACCCTGGGCTGCGTTTACGTGTCGGTCATCAAGACTTGTAGTGATGGCCGATTCTGGCCCGTTTCTTGGACTATTACTAACTGATTTGGGGTCCCTGAGTGATTTCCATGATTGTCGAACCCCGGGGTGCCTTTATATGTCGTTCATCAATAATCCTAGGTTTGTCCTATTCTGGGCTCTTTCATGGACTATTACTCACCGTTTTGGGGTCTCAAAGTGATTTCCATGGTTGTCGAACCCCAATATGTTCTTACGTGTTGGTTACCAACACTCAAAGTTTTGGCAGGTTCTGACCCGTTTCGTGGACTATTACTCACCGTTTTGGGGCCCCGAAGCGATCAGCATAGTTGTTGAACCCCAAGGTGCGGTTACGTGTCGGTCACAGTCGCAGATTTGGCCGATTCTGGCTCGTTTCATGGACTATTACTCACTGTTTTGAGTCCCAGAGTGATTTGCACGATTAACGAACCCTGGGTTGCGTTTACGTGTCGGTCATCAACACTTGTAGTTTTGGCTGATTCTGGAACATTTCTTGGACTATTACTCACTGATTTGGGGTCCCTGAGTGATTTCCATGATTGTCGAACCCCGGGGCGCGTTTATGTGTCGTTCATCAATAATTCTAGGTTTGTCTGATTCTGGGCTCTTCCATGGACTATTACTCACCGTTTTGGGGTCCCGGTGTGATTTCCACGATTAACAAACCCTGGGGTGCGTTTACGTGTCGGTCACCAACACTCGCAGTTTTGGCCGATACTGACCCGTTTCGTAGACTATTACTCACCGTTTTGGGGTCCCGAAGCGATTTCCATAGTTGTTGAACCCCAAGGTGTGCTTACGTGTCGGTCATCAACACTCGCAGATTTGGCTGATTCCGGCCCGTTTCATGTACTATTACTCACTGTTTTGGGGTTCCAGAATGATTTCCACGATTAACGAACCCTGGGCTGCGTTTACGTGTCGCTCATCAACACTTGTAGTTTTGGCCGATTCTGGCCCGTTTCTTGGACTATTACTCACTGATTTGGGGTCCCTGAGCGATTTCCATGATTGTCGAACCCTAGGACGTGTTTGTGTGTCGTTCATCAATAATCCTAGGTTTGTCCGATTCTGGGCTCTTTCATGGACTATTACTCACCGTTTTGGGGTCCCGGTGTGATTTACACGATTAACGAACCCCGGGGTGCGTTTACGTGTCGGTCACCAACACTCACAGTTTTGGCCGATACTGACCCGTTTCGTGGACTATTACTCACCGTTTTGGGGTCCCGAAGCGATTTCCATAGTTGTTGAACCCCAAGGTGCGCTTACTTGTCGGTCATCAACACTCGCAGATTTGGCTGATTCTGGCCCGTTTCATGTACTATTACTCACGGTTTTAGGGTTCCAGAATGATTTCCACGATTAACGAACCCTGGGCTGCGTTTACGTGTCGGTCATCAAGACTTGTAGTGATGGCCGATTCTGGCACGTTTCTTGGACTATTACTAACTGATTTGGGGTCCCTGAGTGATTTCCATGATTGTCGAACCCCGGGGTGCCTTTATATGTCGTTCATCAATAATCCTAGGTTTGTCCTATTCTGGGCTCTTTCATGGACTGTTAATCACCGTTTTGGGGTCTCAAAGTGATTTCCATGGTTATCGAACCCCAATATGTTCTTACGTGTTGGTTACCAACACTCGAAGTTTTGGCCGGTTCTGACCCGTTACGTGGACTATTACTCACTGTTTTGGGGCCCCGAAGCGATCACCATAGTTGTTGAACCCCAAGGTGCGCTTACGTGTCGGTCACAGTCGCAGATTTGGCCGATTCTGGCTCGTTTCATGGACTATTACTCACTGTTTTGAGTCCCAGAGTGATTTCGACGATTAACGAACCCTGGGTTGCGTTTACGTGTCGGTCATCAACACTTGTAGTTTTGCCTGATTCTGGCCCGTTTCTTGGACTATTACTCACTGATTTGGGGTCCCTGAGCGATTTCCATGATGTTCGAACCCTAGGACGTGTTTGTGTGTCGTTCAACAATAATCCTAGGTTTGTCCGATTCTGGGCTCTTTCATGGACTATTACTCACCGTTTTGGGGTCCCGGTGTGATTTACATGATTAATGAACCCCGGGGTGCGTTTACGTGTCGGTCACCAACACTCACAGTTTTGGCCGATACTGACCCGTTTCGTGGACTATTACTCACCGTTTTGGGGTCCCGAAGCGATTTCCATAGTTGTTGAACCCCAAGGTGCGCTTACTTGTTGGTCATCAACACTCGCAGATTTGGCTGATTCTGGCCCGTTTCATGTACTATTACTCACTGTTTTAGGGTTCCAGAATGATTTCCATGATTAACGAACCCTGGGCTGCGTTTACGTGTCGGTCATCAAGACTTGTAGTGATGGCCGATTCTGGCACGTTTCTTGGACTATTACTAACTGATTTGGGGTCCCTGAGTGATTTCCATGATTGTCGAACCCCGGGGTGCCTTTATATGTCGTTCATCAATAATCCTAGGTTTGTCCTATTCTGGGCTCTTTCATGGACTGTTAATCACCGTTTGGGGGCTCAAAGTGATTTCCATGGTTATCGAACCCCAATATGTTCTTACGTGTTGGTTACCGACACTCGAAGTTTTGGCCGGTTCTGACCCGTTACGTGGACTATTACTCACTGTTTTGAGGCCCCGAAGCGATCACCATAGTTGTTGAACCCCAAGGTGCGCTTACGTGTCGGTCACAGTCGCAGATTTGGCCGATTCTGGCTCGTTTCATGGACTATTACTCACTGTTTTGAGTCCCAGAGTGATTTGCACGATTAACGAACCCTGGGTTGCGTTTACGTGTCGGTCATCAACACTTGTAGTTTTGCCTGATTCTGGAATGTTTCTTGGACTATTACTCACTGATTTGGGCTCCGTGAGTGATTTCCATGATTGTCGAACCCCGGGGCGCGTTTATGTGTCGTTCATCAATAATTCTAGGTTTGTCTGATTCTGGGCTCTTCCATGGACTATTACTCACCGTCTTGGGGTCCCGGTGTGATTTCCACGATTAACAAACCCTGGGGTGCGTTTACATGTCGGTCACCAACACTCGCAGTTTTGGCCGATACAGACCCGTTTCGTGGACTATTACTCACCGTTTTGGCGTCCCGAAGTGATTTCCATAGTTGTTGAACCCCAAGGTGCGCTTACTTGTCGGTCATCAACACTCGCAGATTTGGCCGATTCTGGCCCGTTTCATGTACTATTACTCACTGTTTTAGGGTTCCAGAATGATCTCCATGATTACCGAACCCTGGGCTGCGTTTACGTGTCGGTCATCAAGACTTGTAGTGATGGCCGATTCTGGCCCGTTTCTTGGACTATTACTAACTGATTTGGGGTCCCTGAGTGATTTCCATGATTGTCGAACCCCGGGGTGCCTTTATATGTCGTTCATCAATAATCCTAGGTTTGTCCTATTCTGGGCTCTTTCATGGACTATTACTCACCGTTTTGGGGTCTCAAAGTGATTTCCATGGTTGTCGAACCCCAATATGTTCTTACGTGTTGGTTACCAACACTCAAAGTTTTGGCAGGTTTTGACCCGTTTCGTGGACTATTACTCACCGTTTTGGGGCCCCGAAGTGATCAGCATAGTTGTTGAACCCCAAGGTGCGGTTACGTGTCGGTCACAGTCGCAGATTTGGCCGATTCTGGCTCGTTTCATGGACTATTACTCACTGTTTTGAGTCCCAGAGTGATTTGCACGATTAACGAACCCTGGGTTGCGTTTACGTGTCGGTCATCAACACTTGTAGTTTTGGCTGATTCTGGAACATTTCTTGGACTATTACTCACTGATTTGGGGTCCCTGAGTGATTTCCATGATTGTCGAACCCCGGGGCGCGTTTATGTGTCGTTCATCAATAATTCTAGGTTTGTCTGATTCTGGGCTCTTCCATGGACTATTACTCACCGTTTTGGGGTCCCGGTGTGATTTCCACGATTAACAAACCCTGGGGTGCGTTTACGTGTCGGTCACCAACACTCGCAGTTTTGGCCGATAATGACCCGTTTCGTAGACTATTACTCACCGTTTTGGGGTCCCGAAGCGATTTCCATAGTTGTTGAACCCCAAGGTGCGCTTACGTGTCGGTCATCAACACTCGCAGATTTTGCTGATTCCGGCCCGTTTCATGTACTATTACTCACTGTTTTGGGGTTCCAGAATGATTTCCACGATTAACGAACCCTGGGCTGCGTTTACGTGTCGCTCATCAACACTTGTAGTTTTGGCCGATTCAGGCCCGTTTCTTGGACTATTACTCACTGATTTGGGGTCCCTGAGCGATTTCCATGATTGTCGAACCATAGGACGTGTTTGTGTGTCGTTCATCAATAATCCTAGGTTTGTCCGATTCTGGGCTCTTTCATGGACTATTACTCACCGTTTTGGGGTCCCGGTGTGATTTACACGATTAACGAACCCCGGGGTGCGTTTACGAGTCGGTCACCAACACTCACAGTTTTGGCCGATACTGACCCGTTTCGTGGACTATTACTCACCGTTTTGGGGTCCCGAAGCGATTTCCATAGTTGTTGAACCCCAAGGTGCGCTTACTTGTCGGTCATCAACACTCGCAGATTTGGCTGATTCTGGCCCGTTTCATGTACTATTACTCACGGTTTTAGGGTTCCAGAATGATTTCCACGATTAACGAACCCTGGGCTGCGTTTACGTGTCGGTCATCAAGACTTGTAGTGATGGCCGATTCTGGCACGTTTCTTGGACTATTACTAACTGATTTGGGGTCCCTGAGTGATTTCCATGATTGTCGAACCCCGGGGTGCCTTTATATGTCGTTCATCAATAATCCTAGGTTTGTCCTATTCTGGGATCTTTCATGGACTGTTAATCACCGTTTTGGGGTCTCAAAGTGATTTCCATGGTTATCGAACCCCAATATGTTCTTACGTGTTGGTTACCAACACTCGAAGTTTTGGCCGGTTCTGACCCGTTACGTGGACTATTACTCACTGTTTTGGGGCCCCGAAGCGATCACCATAGTTGTTGAACCCCAAGGTGCGCTTACGTGTCGGTCACAGTCGTAGATTTGGCCGATTCTGGCTCGTTTCATGGACTATTACTCACTGTTTTGAGTCCCAGAGTGATTTCGACGATTAACGAACCCTGGGTTGCGTTTACGTGTCGGTCATCAACACTTGTAGTTTTGCCTGATTCTGGCCCGTTTCTTGGACTATTACTCACTGATTTGGGGTCCCTGAGCGATTTCCATGATGGTCGAACCCTAGGACGTGTTTGTGTGTCGTTCAACAATAATCCTAGGTTTGTCCGATTCTGGGCTCTTTCATGGACTATTACTCACCGTTTTGGGGTCCCGGTGTGATTTCCATGATTAATGAACCCCGGGGTGCGTTTACGTGTCGGTCACCAACACTCACAGTTTTGGCCGATACTGACCCGTTTCGTGGACTATTACTCACCGTTTTGGGGTCCCGAAGCGATTTCCATAGTTGTTGAACCCCAAGGTGCGCTTACTTGTTGGTCATCAACACTCGCAGATTTGGCTGATTCTGGCCCGTTTCATGTACTATTACTCACTGTTTTAGGGTTCCAGAATGATTTCCACGATTAACGAACCCTGGGCTGCGTTTACGTGTCGGTCATCAAGACTTGTAGTGATGGCCGATTCTGGCACGTTTCTTGGACTATTACTAACTGATTTGGGGTCCCTGAGTGATTTCCATGATTGTCGAACCCCGGGGTGCCTTTATATGTCGTTCATCAATAATCCTAGGTTTGTCCTATTCTGGGCTCTTTCATGGACTGTTAATCACCGTTTTGGGGTCTCAAAGTGATTTCCATGGTTATCGAACCCCAATATGTTCTTACGTGTTGGTTACCGACACTCGAAGTTTTGGCCGGTTCTGACCCGTTACGTGGACTATTACTCACTGTTTTGGGGCCCCGAAGCGATCACCATAGTTGTTGAACCCCAAGGTGCGCTTACGTGTCGGTCACAGTCGCAGATTTGGCCGATTCTGGCTCGTTTCATGGACTATTACTCACTGTTTTGAGTCCCAGAGTGATTTGCACGATTAACAAACCCTGGGTTGCGTTTACGTGTCGGTCATCAACACTTGTAGTTTTGCCTGATTCTGGAATGTTTCTTGGACTATTACTCACTGATTTGGGCTCCGTGAGTGATTTCCATGATTGTCGAACCCCGGGGCGCGTTTATGTGTCGTTCATCAATAATTCTAGGTTTGTCTGATTCTGGGCTCTTCCATGGACTATTACTCACCGTCTTGGGGTCCCGGTGTGATTTCCACGATTAACAAACCCTGGGGTGCGTTTACATGTCGGTCACCAACACTCGCAGTTTTGGCCGATACAGACCCGTTTCGTGGACTATTACTCACCGTTTTGGCGTCCCGAAGTGATTTCCATAGTTGTTGAACCCCAAGGTGCGCTTACTTGTCGGTCATCAACACTCGCAGATTTGGCCGATTCTGGCCCGTTTCATGTACTATTACTCACTGTTTTAGGGTTCCAGAATGATCTCCATGATTAACGAACCCTGGGCTGCGTTTACGTGTCGGTCATCAAGAATTGTAGTGATGGCCGATTCTGGCCCGTTTCTTGGACTATTACTAACTGATTTGGGGTCCCTGAGTGATTTCCATGATTGTCGAACCCCGGGGTGCCTTTATATGTCGTTCATCAATAATCCTAGGTTTGTCCTATTCTGGGCTCTTTCATGGACTATTACTCACCGTTTTGGGGTCTCAAAGTGATTTCCATGGTTGTCGAACCCCAATATGTTCTTACGTGTTGGTTACCAACACTCAAAGTTTTGGCAGGTTCTGACCCGTTTCGTGGACTATTACTCACCGTTTTGGGGCCCCGAAGCGATCAGCATAGTTGTTGAACCCCAAGGTGCGGTTACGTGTCGGTCACAGTCGCAGATTTGGCCGATTCTGGCTCGTTTCATGGACTATTACTCACTGTTTTGAGTCCCAGAGTGATTTGCACGATTAACGAACCCTGGGTTGCGTTTACGTGTCGGTCATCAACACTTGTAGTTTTGGCTGATTCTGGAACATTTCTTGGACTATTACTCACTGATTTGGGGTCCCTGAGTGATTTCCATGATTGTCGAACCCCGGGGCGCGTTTATGTGTCGTTCATCAATAATTCTAGGTTTGTCTGATTCTGGGCTCTTCCATGGACTATTACTCACCGTTTTGGGGTCCCGGTGTGATTTCCACGATTAACAAACCCTGGGGTGCGTTTACGTGTCGGTCACCAACACTCGCAGTTTTGGCCGATACTGACCCGTTTCGTAGACTATTACTCACCGTTTTGGGGTCCCGAAGCGATTTCCATAGTTGTTGAACCCCAAGGTGCGCTTACGTGTCGGTCATCAACACTCGCAGATTTGGCTGATTCCGGCCCGTTTCATGTACTATTACTCACTGTTTTGGGGTTCCAGAATGATTTCCACGATTAACGAACCCTGGGCTGCGTTTACGTGTCGCTCATCAACACTTGTAGTTTTGGCCGATTCTGGCCCGTTTCTTGGACTATTACTCACTGATTTGGGGTCCCTGAGCGATTTCCATGATTGTCGAACCCTAGGACGTGTTTGTGTGTCGTTCATCAATAATCCTAGGTTTGTCCGATTCTGGGCTCTTTCATGGACTATTACTCACCGTTTTGGGGTCCCGGTGTGATTTACACGATTAACGAACCCCGGGGTGCGTTTACGTGTCGGTCACCAACACTCACAGTTTTGGCCGATACTGACCCGTTTCGTGGACTATTACTCACCGTTTTGGGGTCCCGAAGCGATTTCCATAGTTGTTGAACCCCAAGGTGCGCTTACTTGTCGGTCATCAACACTCGCAGATTTGGCTGATTCTGGCCCGTTTCATGTACTATTACTCACTGTTTTAGGGTTCCAGAATGATTTCCACGATTAACGAACCCTGGGCTGCGTTTACGTGTCGGTCATCAAGACTTGTAGTGATGGCCGATTCTGGCACGTTTCTTGGACTATTACTAACTGATTTGGGGTCCCTGAGTGATTTCCATGATTGTCGAACCCCGGGGTGCCTTTATATGTCGTTCATCAATAATCCTAGGTTTGTCCTATTCTGGGCTCTTTCATGGACTGTTAATCACCGTTTTGGGGTCTCAAAGTGATTTCCATGGTTATCGAACCCCAATATGTTCTTACGTGTTGGTTACCAACACTCGAAGTTTTGGCCGGTTCTGACCCGTTACGTGGACTATTACTCACTGTTTTGCGGCCCCGAAGCGATCACCATAGTTGTTGAACCCCAAGGTGCGCTTACGTGTCGGTCACAGTTGCAGATTTGGCCGATTCTGGCTCGTTTCATGGACTATTACTCACTGTTTTGAGTCCCAGAGTGATTTCGACGATTAACGAACCCTGGGTTGCGTTTATGTGTCGGTCATCAACACTTGTAGTTTTGCCTGATTCTGGCCCGTTTCTTGGACTATTACTCACTGATTTGGGGTCCCTGAGCGATTTCCATGATGGTCGAACCCTAGGACGTGTTTGTGTGTCGTTCAACAATAATCCTAGGTTTGTCCGATTCTGGGCTCTTTCATGGACTATTACTCACCGTTTTGGGGTCCCGGTGTGATTTACACGATTAATGAACCCCGGGGTGCGTTTACGTGTCGGTCACCAACACTCATAGTTTTGGCCGATACTGACCCGTTTCGTGGACTATTACTCACCGTTTTGGGGTCCCGAAGCGATTTCCATAGTTGTTGAACCCCAAGGTGCGCTTACTTGTCGGTCATCAACACTCGCAGATTTGGCTGATTCTGGCCCGTTTCATGTACTATTACTCACTGTTTTAGGGTTCCAGAATGATTTCCACGATTAACGAACCCTGGGCTGCATTTACGTGTCGGTCATCAAGACTTGTAGTGATGGCCGATTCTGGCACGTTTCTTGGACTATTACTAACTGATTTGGGGTCCCTGAGTGATTTCCATGATTGTCGAACCCCGGGGTGCCTTTATATGTCGTTCATCAATAATCCTAGGTTTGTCCTATTCTGGGCTCTTTCATGGACTGTTAATCACCGTTTTGGGGTCTCAAAGTGATTTCCATGGTTATCGAACCCCAATATGTTCTTACGTGTTGGTTACCAACACTCGAAGTTTTGGCCGGTTCTGACCCGTTACGTGGACTATTACTCACTGTTTTGGGGCCCCGAAGCGATCACCATAGTTGTTGAACCCCAAGGTGCGCTTACGTGTCGGTCACAGTCGCAGATTTGGCCGATTCTGGCTCGTTTCATGGACTATTACTCACTGTTTTGAGTCCCAGAGTGATTTCGACGATTAACGAACCCTGGGTTGCGTTTACGTGTCGGCCATCAACACTTGTAGTTTTGCCTGATTCTGGCCCGTTTCTTGGACTATTACTCACTGATTTGGGGTCCCTGAGCGATTTCCATGATGGTCGAACCCTAGGACGTGTTTGTGTGTCGTTCAACAATAATCCTAGGTTTGTCCGATTCTGGGCTCTTTCATGGACTATTACTCACCGTTTTGGGGTCCCGGTGTGATTTACATGATTAATGAACCCCGGGGTGCGTTTACGTGTCGGTCACCAACACTCACAGTTTTGGCCGATACTGACCCGTTTCGTGGACTATTACTCACCGTTTTGGGGTCCCGAAGCGATTTCCATAGTTGTTGAACCCCAAGGTGCGCTTACTTGTTGGTCATCAACACTCGCAGATTTGGCTGATTCTGGCCCGTTTCATGTACTATTACTCACTGTTTTAGGGTTCCAGAATGATTTCCACGATTAACGAACCCTGGGCTGCGTTTACGTGTCGGTCATCAAGACTTGTAGTGATGGCCGATTCTGGCACGTTTCTTGGACTATTACTAACTGATTTGGGGTCCCTGAGTGATTTCCATGATTGTCGAACCCCGGGGTGCCTTTATATGTCGTTCATCAATAATCCTAGGTTTGTCCTATTCTGGGCTCTTTCATGGACTGTTAATCACCGTTTTGGGGTCTCAAAGTGATTTCCATGGTTATCGAACCCCAATATGTTCTTACGTGTTGGTTACCGACACTCGAAGTTTTGGCCGGTTCTGACCCGTTACGTGGACTATTACTCACTGTTTTGGGGCCCCGAAGCGATCACCATAGTTGTTGAACCCCAAGGTGCGCTTACGTGTCGGTCACAGTCGCAGATTTGGCCGATTCTGGCTCGTTTCATGGACTATTACTCACTGTTTTGAGTCCCAGAGTGATTTGCACGATTAACAAACCCTGGGTTGCGTTTACGTGTCGGTCATCAACACTTGTAGTTTTGCCTGATTCTGGAATGTTTCTTGGACTATTACTCACTGATTTGGGCTCCGTGAGTGATTTCCATGATTGTCGAACCCCGGGGCGCGTTTATGTGTCGTTCATCAATAATTCTAGGTTTGTCTGATTCTGGGCTCTTCCATGGACTATTACTCACCGTCTTGGGGTCCCGGTGTGATTTCCACGATTAACAAACCCTGGGGTGCGTTTACATGTCGGTCACCAACACTCGCAGTTTTGGCCGATACAGACCCGTTTCGTGGACTATTACTCACCGTTTTGGCGTCCCGAAGTGATTTCCATAGTTGTTGAACCCCAAGGTGCGCTTACTTGTCGGTCATCAACACTCGCAGATTTGGCCGATTCTGGCCCGTTTCATGTACTATTACTCACTGTTTTAGGGTTCCAGAATGATCTCCATGATTAACGAACCCTGGGCTGCGTTTACGTGTCGGTCATCAAGACTTGTAGTGATGGCCGATTCTGGCCCGTTTCTTGGACTATTACTAACTGATTTGGGGTCCCTGAGTGATTTCCATGATTGTCGAACCCCGGGGTGCCTTTATATGTCGTTCATCAATAATCCTAGGTTTGTCCTATTCTGGGCTCTTTCATGGACTATTACTCACCGTTTTGGGGTCTCAAAGTGATTTCCATGGTTGTCGAACCCCAATATGTTCTTACGTGTTGGTTACCAACACTCAAAGTTTTGGCAGGTTCTGACCCATTTCGTGGACTATTACTCACCGTTTTGGGGCCCCGAAGCGATCAGCATAGTTGTTGAACCCCAAGGTGCGGTTACGTGTCGGTCACAGTCGCAGATTTGGCCGATTCTGGCTCGTTTCATGGACTATTACTCACTGTTTTGAGTCCCAGAGTGATTTGCACGATTAACGAACCCTGGGTTGCGTTTACGTGTCGGTCATCAACACTTGTAGTTTTGGCTGATTCTGGAACATTTCTTGGACTATTACTCACTGATTTGGGGTCCCTGAGTGATTTCCATGATTGTCGAACCCCGGGGCGCGTTTATGTGTCGTTCATCAATAATTCTAGGTTTGTCTGATTCTGGGCTCTTCCATGGACTATTACTCACCGTTTTGGGGTCCCGGTGTGATTTCCACGATTAACAAACCCTGGGGTGCGTTTACGTGTCGGTCACCAACACTCGCAGTTTTGGCCGATACTGACCCGTTTCGTAGACTATTACTCACCGTTTTGGGGTCCCGAAGCGATTTCCATAGTTGTTGAACCCCAAGGTGCGCTTACGTGTCGGTCATCAACACTCGCAGATTTGGCTGATTCCGGCCCGTTTCATGTACTATTACTCACTGTTTTGGGGTTCCAGAATGATTTCCACGATTAACGAACCCTGGGCTGCGTTTACGTGTCGCTCATCAACACTTGTAGTTTTGGCCGATTCTGGCCCGTTTCTTGGACTATTACTCACTGATTTGGGGTCCCTGAGCGATTTCCATGATTGTCGAACCCTAGGACGTGTTTGTGTGTCGTTCATCAATAATCCTAGGTTTGTCCGATTCTGGGCTCTTTCATGGACTATTACTCACCGTTTTGGGGTCCCGGTGTGATTTACACGATTAACGAACCCCGGGGTGCGTTTACGTGTCGGTCACCAACACTCACAGTTTTGGCCGATACTGACCCGTTTCGTGGACTATTACTCACCGTTTTGGGGTCCCGAAGCGATTTCCATAGTTGTTGAACCCCAAGGTGCGCTTACTTGTCGGTCATCAACACTCGCAGATTTGGCTGATTCTGGCCCGTTTCATGTACTATTACTCACTGTTTTAGGGTTCCAGAATGATTTCCACGATTAACGAACCCTGGGCTGCGTTTACGTGTCGGTCATCAAGACTTGTAGTGATGGCCGATTCTGGCACGTTTCTTGGACTATTACTAACTGATTTGGGGTCCCTGAGTGATTTCCATGATTGTCGAACCCCGGGGTGCCTTTATATGTCGTTCATCAATAATCCTAGGTTTGTCCTATTCTGGGCTCTTTCATGGACTGTTAATCACCGTTTTGGGGTCTCAAAGTGATTTCCATGGTTATCGAACCCCAATATGTTCTTACGTGTTGGTTACCGACACTCGAAGTTTTGGCCGGTTCTGACCCGTTACGTGGACTATTACTCACTGTTTTGGGGCCCCGAAGCGATCACCATAGTTGTTGAACCCCAAGGTGCGCTTACGTGTCGGTCACAGTCGCAGATTTGGCCGATTCTGGCTCGTTTCATGGACTATTACTCACTGTTTTGAGTCCCAGAGTGATTTGCACGATTAACAAACCCTGGGTTGCGTTTACGTGTCGGTCATCAACACTTGTAGTTTTGCCTGATTCTGGAATGTTTCTTGGACTATTACTCACTGATTTGGGCTTCGTGAGTGATTTCCATGATTGTCGAACCCCGGGGCGCGTTTATGTGTCGTTCATCAATAATTCTAGGTTTGTCTGATTCTGGGCTCTTCCATGGACTATTACTCACCGTCTTGGGGTCCCGGTGTGATTTCCACGATTAACAAACCCTGGGGTGCGTTTACATGTCGGTCACCAACACTCGCAGTTTTGGCCGATACAGACCCGTTTCGTGGACTATTACTCACCGTTTTGGCGTCCCGAAGTGATTTCCATAGTTGTTGAACCCCAAGGTGCGCTTACTTGTCGGTCATCAACACTCGCAGATTTGGCCGATTCTGGCCCGTTTCATGTACTATTACTCACTGTTTTAGGGTTCCAGAATGATCTCCATGATTAACGAACCCTGGGCTGCGTTTACGTGTCGGTCATCAAGACTTGTAGTGATGGCCGATTCTGGCCCGTTTCTTGGACTATTACTAACTGATTTGGGGTCCCTGAGTGATTTCCATGATTGTCGAACCCCGGGGTGCCTTTATATGTCGTTCATCAATAATCCTAGGTTTGTCCTATTCTGGGCTCTTTCATGGACTATTACTCACCGTTTTGGGGTCTCAAAGTGATTTCCATGGTTGTCGAACCCCAATATGTTCTTACGTGTTGGTTACCAACACTCAAAGTTTTGGCAGGTTCTGACCCATTTCGTGGACTATTACTCACCGTTTTGGGGCCCCGAAGCGATCAGCATAGTTGTTGAACCCCAAGGTGCGGTTACGTGTCGGTCACAGTCGCAGATTTGGCCGATTCTGGCTCGTTTCATGGACTATTACTCACTGTTTTGAGTCCCAGAGTGATTTGCACGATTAACGAACCCTGGGTTGCGTTTACGTGTCGGTCATCAACACTTGTAGTTTTGGCTGATTCTGGAACATTTCTTGGACTATTACTCACTGATTTGGGGTCCCTGAGTGATTTCCATGATTGTCGAACCCCGGGGCGCGTTTATGTGTCGTTCATCAATAATTCTAGGTTTGTCTGATTCTGGGCTCTTCCATGGACTATTACTCACCGTTTTGGGGTCCCGGTGTGATTTCCACGATTAACAAACCCTGGGGTGCGTTTACGTGTCGGTCACCAACACTCGCAGTTTTGGCCGATACTGACCCGTTTCGTAGACTATTACTCACCGTTTTGGGGTCCCGAAGCGATTTCCATAGTTGTTGAACCCCAAGGTGCGCTTACGTGTCGGTCATCAACACTCGCAGATTTGGCTGATTCCGGCCCGTTTCATGTACTATTACTCACTGTTTTGGGGTTCCAGAATGATTTCCACGATTAACGAACCATGGGCTGCGTTTACGTGTCGCTCATCAACACTTGTAGTTTTGGCCGATTCTGGCCCGTTTCTTGGACTATTACTCACTGATTTGGGGTCCCTGAGCGATTTCCATGATTGTCGAACCCTAGGACGTGTTTGTGTGTCGTTCATCAATAATCCTAGGTTTGTCCGATTCTGGGCTCTTTCATGGACTATTACTCACCGTTTTGGGGTCCCGGTGTGATTTACACGATTAACGAACCCCGGGGTGCGTTTACGTGTCGGTCACCAACACTCACAGTTTTGGCCGATACTGACCCGTTTCGTGGACTATTACTCACCGTTTTGGGGTCCCGAAGCGATTTCCATAGTTGTTGAACCCCAAGGTGCGCTTACTTGTCGGTCATCAACACTCGCAGATTTGGCTGATTCTGGCCCGTTTCATGTACTATTACTCACTGTTTTAGGGTTCCAGAATGATTTCCACGATTAACGAACCCTGGGCTGCGTTTACGTGTCGGTCATCAAGACTTGTAGTGATGGCCGATTCTGGCACGTTTCTTGGACTATTACTAACTGATTTGGGGTCCCTGAGTGATTTCCATGATTGTCGAACCCCGGGGTGCCTTTATATGTCGTTCATCAATAATCCTAGGTTTGTCCTATTCTGGGCTCTTTCATGGACTGTTAATCACCGTTTTGGGGTCTCAAAGTGATTTCCATGGTTATCGAACCCCAATATGTTCTTACGTGTTGGTTACCGACACTCGAAGTTTTGGCCGGTTCTGACCCGTTACGTGGACTATTACTCACTGTTTTGGGGCCCCGAAGCGATCACCATAGTTGTTGAACCCCAAGGTGCGCTTACGTGTCGGTCACAGTCGCAGATTTGGCCGATTCTGGCTCGTTTCATGGACTATTACTCACTGTTTTGAGTCCCAGAGTGATTTGCACGATTAACAAACCCTGGGTTGCGTTTACGTGTCGGTCATCAACACTTGTAGTTTTGCCTGATTCTGGAATGTTTCTTGGACTATTACTCACTGATTTGGGCTCCGTGAGTGATTTCCATGATTGTCGAACCCCGGGGCGCGTTTATGTGTCGTTCATCAATAATTCTAGGTTTGTCTGATTCTGGGCTCTTCCATGGACTATTACTCACCGTCTTGGGGTCCCGGTGTGATTTCCACGATTAACAAACCCTGGGGTGCGTTTACATGTCGGTCACCAACACTCGCAGTTTTGGCCGATACAGACCCGTTTCGTGGACTATTACTCACCGTTTTGGCGTCCCGAAGTGATTTCCATAGTTGTTGAACCCCAAGGTGCGCTTACTTGTCGGTCATCAACACTCGCAGATTTGGCCGATTCTGGCCCGTTTCATGTACTATTACTCACTGTTTTAGGGTTCCAGAATGATCTCCATGATTAACGAACCCTGGGCTGCGTTTACGTGTCGGTCATCAAGACTTGTAGTGATGGCCGATTCTGGCCCGTTTCTTGGACTATTACTAACTGATTTGGGGTCCCTGAGTGATTTCCATGATTGTCGAACCCCGGGGTGCCTTTATATGTCGTTCATCAATAATCCTAGGTTTGTCCTATTCTGGGCTCTTTCATGGACTATTACTCACCGTTTTGGGGTCTCAAAGTGATTTCCATGGTTGTCGAACCCCAATATGTTCTTACGTGTTGGTTACCAACACTCAAAGTTTTGGCAGGTTCTGACCCATTTCGTGGACTATTACTCACCATTTTGGGGCCCCGAAGCGATCAGCATAGTTGTTGAACCCCAAGGTGCGGTTACGTGTCGGTCACAGTCGCAGATTTGGCCGATTCTGGCTCGTTTCATGGACTATTACTCACTGTTTTGAGTCCCAGAGTGATTTGCACGATTAACGAACCCTGGGTTGCGTTTACGTGTCGGTCATCAACACTTGTAGTTTTGGCTGATTCTGGAACATTTCTTGGACTATTACTCACTGATTTGGGGTCCCTGAGTGATTTCCATGATTGTCGAACCCCGGGGCGCGTTTATGTGTCGTTCATCAATAATTCTAGGTTTGTCTGATTCTGGGCTCTTCCATGGACTATTACTCACCGTTTTGGGGTCCCGGTGTGATTTCCACGATTAACAAACCCTGGGGTGCGTTTACGTGTCGGTCACCAACACTCGCAGTTTTGGCCGATACTGACCCGTTTCGTAGACTATTACTCACCGTTTTGGGGTCCCGAAGCGATTTCCATAGTTGTTGAACCCCAAGGTGCGCTTACGTGTCGGTCATCAACACTCGCAGATTTGGCTGATTCCGGCCCGTTTCATGTACTATTACTCACTGTTTTGGGGTTCCAGAATGATTTCCACGATTAACGAACCCTGGGCTGCGTTTACGTGTCGCTCATCAACACTTGTAGTTTTGGCCGATTCTGGCCCGTTTCTTGGACTATTACTCACTGATTTGGGGTCCCTGAGCGATTTCCATGATTGTCGAACCCTAGGACGTGTTTGTGTGTCGTTCATCAATAATCCTAGGTTTGTCCGATTCTGGGCTCTTTCATGGACTATTACTCACCGTTTTGGGGTCCCGGTGTGATTTACACGATTAACGAACCCCGGGGTGCGTTTACGTGTCGGTCACCAACACTCACAGTTTTGGCCGATACTGACCCGTTTCGTGGACTATTACTCACCGTTTTGGGGTCCCGAAGCGATTTCCATAGTTGTTGAACCCCAAGGTGCGCTTACTTGTCGGTCATCAACACTCGCAGATTTGGCTGATTCTGGCCCGTTTCATGTACTATTACTCACTGTTTTAGGGTTCCAGAATGATTTCCACGATTAACGAACCCTGGGCTGCGTTTACGTGTCGGTCATCAAGACTTGTAGTGATGGCCGATTCTGGCACGTTTCTTGGACTATTACTAACTGATTTGGGGTCCCTGAGTGATTTCCATGATTGTCGAACCCCGGGGTGCCTTTATATGTCGTTCATCAATAATCCTAGGTTTGTCCTATTCTGGGCTCTTTCATGGACTGTTAATCACCGTTTTGGGGTCTCAAAGTGATTTCCATGGTTATCGAACCCCAATATGTTCTTACGTGTTGGTTACCAACACTCGAAGTTTTGGCCGGTTCTGACCCGTTACGTGGACTATTACTCACTGTTTTGGGGCCCCGAAGCGATCACCATAGTTGTTGAACCCCAAGGTGCGCTTACGTGTCGGTCACAGTCGCAGATTTGGCCGATTCTGGCTCGTTTCATGGACTATTACTCACTGTTTTGAGTCCCAGAGTGATTTCGACGATTAACGAACCCTGGGTTGCGTTTACGTGTCGGTCATCAACACTTGTAGTTTTGCCTGATTCTGGCCCGTTTCTTGGACTATTACTCACTGATTTGGGGTCCCTGAGCGATTTCCATGATGGTCGAACCCTAGGACGTGTTTGTGTGTCGTTCAACAATAATCCTAGGTTTGTCCGATTCTGGGCTCTTTCATGGACTATTACTCACCGTTTTGGGGTCCCGGTGTGATTTACACGATTAATGAACCCCGGGGTGCGTTTACGTGTCGGTCACCAACACTCATAGTTTTGGCCGATACTGACCCGTTTCGTGGATTATTACTCACCATTTTGGGGTCCCGAAGCGATTTCCATAGTTGTTGAACCCCAAGGTGCGCTTACTTGTCGGTCATCAACACTCGCAGATTTGGCTGATTCTGGCCCGTTTCATGTACTATTACTCACTGTTTTAGGGTTCCAGAATGATTTCCACGATTAACGAACCCTGGGCTGCATTTACGTGTCGGTCATCAAGACTTGTAGTGATGGCCGATTCTGGCACGTTTCTTGGACTATTACTAACTGATTTGGGGTCCCTGAGTGATTTCCATGATTGTCGAACCCCGGGGTGCCTTTATATGTCGTTCATCAATAATCCTAGGTTTGTCCTATTCTGGGCTCTTTCATGGACTGTTAATCACCGTTTTGGGGTCTCAAAGTGATTTCCATGGTTATCGAACCCCAATATGTTCTTACGTGTTGGTTACCGACACTCGAAGTTTTGGCCGGTTCTGACCCGTTACGTGGACTATTACTCACTGTTTTGGGGCCCCGAAGCGATCACCATAGTTGTTGAACCCCAAGGTGCGCTTACGTGTCGGTCACAATCGCAGATTTGGCCGATTCTGGCTCGTTTCATGGACTATTACTCACTGTTTTGAGTCCCAGAGTGATTTGCACGATTAACGAACCCTGGGTTGCGTTTACGTGTCGGTCATCAACACTTGTAGTTTTGCCTGATTCTGGAACGTTTCTTGGACTATTACTCACTGATTTGGGCTCCCTGAGTGATTTCCATGATTGTCGAACCCCGGGGCGCGTTTATGTGTCGTTCATCAATAATTCTAGGTTTGTCTGATTCTGGGCTCTTCCATGGACCATTACTCACCATCTTGGGGTCCCGGTGTGATTTCCACGATTAACAAACCCTGGGGTGCGTTTACATGTCGGTCACCAACACTCGCAGTTTTGGCCGATACAGACCCGTTTCGTGGACTATTACTCACCGTTTTGGCGTCCCGAAGTGATTTCCATAGTTGTTGAACCCCAAGGTGCGCGTACTTCTCGGTCATCAACACTCGCAGATTTGGCCGATTCTGGCCTGTTTCATGTACTATTACTCACTGTTTTAGGGTTCCAGAATGATTTCCATGATTAACAAACCCTGGGCTCCGTTTACGTGTCGGTCATCAAGACTTGTAGTGATGGCCGATTCTGGCCCGTTTCTTGGACTATTACTAACTGATTTGGGGTCCCTGAGTGATTTCCATGATTGTCGAACCCCGGGGTGCCTTTATATGTCGTTCATCAATAATCCTAGGTTTGTCCTATTCTGGGCTCTTTCATGGACTATTACTCACCGTTTTGGGGTCTCAAAGTGATTTCCATGGTTGTCGAACCCCAATATGTTCTTACGTGTTGGTTACCAACACTCAAAGTTTTGGCAGGTTCTGACCCATTTCGTGGACTATTACTCACCGTTTTGGGGCCCCGAAGCGATCAGCATAGTTGTTGTACCCCAAGGTGCGCTTACGTGTCGGTCACAGTCGCAGATTTGGCCGATTCTGGCTCGTTTCATAGACTATTACTCACTGTTTTGAGTCCCAGAGTGATTTGCACGATTAACGAACCCTGGGTTGCGTTTACGTGTCGGTCATCAACACTTGTAGTTTTGGCTGATTCTGGAACATTTCTTGGACTATTACTCACTGATTTGGGGTCCCTAAGTGATTTCCATGATTGTCGAACCCCGGGGCACGTTTATGTGTCGTTCATCAATAATTCTAGGTTTGTCTGATTCTGGGCTCTTCCATGGACTATTACTCACCGTTTTGGGGTCCCGGTGTGATTTCCACGATTAACAAACCCTGGGGTGCGTTTACGTGTCGGTCACCAACACTCACAGTTTTGGCCGATACTGACCCGTTTCGTAGACTATTACTCACCGTTTTGGGGTCCCGAAGCGATTTCCATAGTTGTTGAACCCCAAGGTGCGCTTATGTGTCGGTCATCAACACTCGCAGATTTGGCTGATTCCGGCCCGTTTCATGTACTATTACTCACTGTTTTGGGGTTCCAGAATGATTTCCACGATTAACGAACCCTGGGCTGCGTTTACGTGTCGCTCATCAACACTTGTAGTTTTGGCCGATTCTGGCCCGTTTCTTGGACTATTACTCACTGATTTGGGGTCCCTAAGAGATTTCCATGATTGTCGAACCCTAGGACGTGTTTGTGTGTCGTTCAACAATAATCCTAGGTTTGTCCGATTCTGGGCTCTTTCATGGACTATTACTCACCGTTTTGGGGTCCCGGTGTGATTTACACGATTAATGAACCCCGGGGTGCGTTTACGTGTCGGTCACCAACACTCATAGTTTTGGCCGATACTGACCCGTTTCGTGGACTATTACTCACCGTTTTGGGGTCCCGAAGCGATTTCCATAGTTGTTGAACCCCAAGGTGCGCTTACTTGTCGGTCATCAACACTCGCAGATTTGGCTGATTCTGGCCCGTTTCATGTACTATTACTCACTGTTTTAGGGTTCCAGAATGATTTCCACGATTAACGAACCCTGGGCTGCATTTACGTGTCGGTCATCAAGACTTGTAGTGATGGCCGATTCTGGCACGTTTCTTGGACTATTACTAACTGATTTGGGGTCCCTGAGTGATTTCCATGATTGTCGAACCCCGGGGTGCCTTTATATGTCGTTCATCAATAATCCTAGGTTTGTCCTATTCTGGGCTCTTTCATGGACTGTTAATCACCGTTTTGGGGTCTCAAAGTGATTTCCATGGTTATCGAACCCCAATATGTTCTTACGTGTTGGTTACCGACACTCGAAGTTTTGGCCGGTTCTGACCCGTTACGTGGACTATTACTCACTGTTTTGGGGCCCCGAAGCGATCACCATAGTTTTTGAACCCCAAGGTGCGCTTACGTGTCGGTCACAATCGCAGATTTGGCCGATTCTGGCTCGTTTCATGGACTATTACTCACTGTTTTGAGTCCCAGAGTGATTTGCACGATTAACGAACCCTGGGTTGCGTTTACGTGTCGGTCATCAACACTTGTAGTTTTGCCTGATTCTGGCCCGTTTCTTGGACTATTACTCACTGATTTGGGGTCCCTGAGCGATTTCCATGATGGTCGAACCCTAGGACGTGTTTGTGTGTCGTTCAACAATAATCCTAGGTTTGTCCGATTCTGGGCTCTTTCATGGACTATTACTCACCGTTTTGGGGTCCCGGTGTGATTTCCATGATTAATGAACCCCGGGGTGCGTTTACGTGTCGGTCACCAACACTCACAGTTTTGGCCGATACTGACCCGTTTCGTGGACTATTACTCACCGTTTTGGGGTCCCGAAGCGATTTCCATAGTTGTTGAACCCCAAGGTGCGCTTACTTGTTGGTCATCAACACTCGCAGATTTGGCTGATTCTGGCCCGTTTCATGTACTATTACTCACTGTTTTAGGGTTCCAGAATGATTTCCACGATTAACGAACCCTGGGCTGCGTTTACGTGTCGGTCATCAAGACTTGTAGTGATGGCCGATTCTGGCACGTTTCTTGGACTATTACTAACTGATTTGGGGTCCCTGAGTGATTTCCATGATTGTCGAACCCCGGGGTGCCTTTATATGTCGTTCATCAATAATCCTAGGTTTGTCCTATTCTGGGCTCTTTCATGGACTGTTAATCACCGTTTTGGGGTCTCAAAGTGATTTCCATGGTTATCGAACCACAATATGTTCTTACGTGTTGGTTACCGACACTCGAAGTTTTGGCCGGTTCTGACCCGTTACGTGGACTATTACTCACTGTTTTGGGGCCCCGAAGCGATCACCATAGTTGTTGAACCCCAAGGTGCGCTTACGTGTCGGTCACAGTCGCAGATTTGGCCGATTCTGGCTCGTTTCATGGACTATTACTCACTGTTTTGAGTCCCAGAGTGATTTGCACGATTAACAAACCCTGGGTTGCGTTTACGTGTCGGTCATCAACACTTGTAGTTTTGCCTGATTCTGGAATGTTTCTTGGACTATTACTCACTGATTTGGGCTCCGTGAGTGATTTCCATGATTGTCGAACCCCGGGGCGCGTTTATGTGTCGTTCATCAATAATTCTAGGTTTGTCTGATTCTGGGCTCTTCCATGGACTATTACTCACCGTCTTGGGGTCCCGGTGTGATTTCCACGATTAACAAACCCTGGGGTGCGTTTACATGTCGGTCACCAACACTCGCAGTTTTGGCCGATACAGACCCGTTTCGTGGACTATTACTCACCGTTTTGGCGTCCCGAAGTGATTTCCATAGTTGTTGAACCCCAAGGTGCGCTTACTTGTCGGTCATCAACACTCGCAGATTTGGCCGATTCTGGCCCGTTTCATGTACTATTACTCACTGTTTTAGGGTTCCAGAATGATCTCCATGATTAACGAACCCTGGGCTGCGTTTACGTGTCGGTCATCAAGAATTGTAGTGATGGCCGATTCTGGCCCGTTTCTTGGACTATTACTAACTGATTTGGGGTCCCTGAGTGATTTCCATGATTGTCGAACCCCGGGGTGCCTTTATATGTCGTTCATCAATAATCCTAGGTTTGTCCTATTCTGGGCTCTTTCATGGACTATTACTCACCGTTTTGGGGTCTCAAAGTGATTTCCATGGTTGTCGAACCCCAATATGTTCTTACGTGTTGGTTACCAACACTCAAAGTTTTGGCAGGTTCTGACCCGTTTCGTGGACTATTACTCACCGTTTTGGGGCCCCGAAGCGATCAGCATAGTTGTTGTACCCCAAGGTGCGCTTACGTGTCGGTCACAGTCGCAGATTTGGCCGATTCTGGCTCGTTTCATAGACTATTACTCACTGTTTTGAGTCCCAGAGTGATTTGCACGATTAACGAACCCTGGGTTGCGTTTACGTGTCGGTCATCAACACTTGTAGTTTTGGCTGATTCTGGAACATTTCTTGGACTATTACTCACTGATTTGGGGTCCCTAAGTGATTTCCATGATTGTCGAACCCCGGGGCACGTTTATGTGTCGTTCATCAATAATTCTAGGTTTGTCTGATTCTGGGCTCTTCCATGGACTATTACTCACCGTTTTGGGGTCCCGGTGTGATTTCCATGATTAACAAACCCTGGGGTGCGTTTACGTGTCGGTCACCAACACTCACAGTTTTGGCCGATACTGACCCGTTTCGTAGACTATTACTCACCGTTTTGGGGTCCCGAAGCGATTTCCATAGTTGTTGAACCCCAAGGTGCGCTTATGTGTCGGTCATCAACACTCGCAGATTTGGCTGATTCCGGCCCGTTTCATGTACTATTACTCACTGTTTTGGGGTTCCAGAATGATTTCCACGATTAACGAACCCTGGGCTGCGTTTACGTGTCGCTCATCAACACTTGTAGTTTTGGCCGATTCTGGCCCGTTTCTTGGACTATTACTCACTGATTTGGGGTCCCTAAGAGATTTCCATGATTGTCGAACCCTAGGACGTGTTTGTGTGTCGTTCAACAATAATCCTAGGTTTGTCCGATTCTGGGCTCTTTCATGGACTATTACTCACCGTTTTGGGGTCCCGGTGTGATTTACACGATTAATGAACCCCGGGGTGCGTTTACGTGTCGGTCACCAACACTCATAGTTTTGGCCGATACTGACCCGTTTCGTGGACTATTACTCACCGTTTTGGGGTCCCGAAGCGATTTCCATAGTTGTTGAACCCCAAGGTGCGCTTACTTGTCGGTCATCAACACTCGCAGATTTGGCTGATTCTGGCCCGTTTCATGTACTATTACTCACTGTTTTAGGGTTCCAGAATGATTTCCACGATTAACGAACCCTGGGCTGCATTTACGTGTCGGTCATCAAGACTTGTAGTGATGGCCGATTCTGGCACGTTTCTTGGACTATTACTAACTGATTTGGGGTCCCTGAGTGATTTCCATGATTGTCGAACCCCGGGGTGCCTTTATATGTCGTTCATCAATAATCCTAGGTTTGTCCTATTCTGGGCTCTTTCATGGACTGTTAATCACCGTTTTGGGGTCTCAAAGTGATTTCCATGGTTATCGAACCCCAATATGTTCTTACGTGTTGGTTACCGACACTCGAAGTTTTGGCCGGTTCTGACCCGTTACGTGGACTATTACTCACTGTTTTGGGGCCCCGAAGCGATCACCATAGTTTTTGAACCCCAAGGTGCGCTTACGTGTCGGTCACAATCGCAGATTTGGCCGATTCTGGCTCGTTTCATGGACTATTACTCACTGTTTTGAGTCCCAGAGTGATTTGCACGATTAACGAACCCTGGGTTGCGTTTACGTGTCGGTCATCAACACTTGTAGTTTTGCCTGATTCTGGCCCGTTTCTTGGACTATTACTCACTGATTTGGGGTCCCTGAGCGATTTCCATGATGGTCGAACCCTAGGACGTGTTTGTGTGTCGTTCAACAATAATCCTAGGTTTGTCCGATTCTGGTCTCTTTCATGGACTATTACTCACCGTTTTGGGGTCCCGGTGTGATTTCCATGATTAATGAACCCCGGGGTGCGTTTACGTGTCGGTCACCAACACTCACAGTTTTGGCCGATACTGACCCGTTTCGTGGACTATTACTCACCGTTTTGGGGTCCCGAAGCGATTTCCATAGTTGTTGAACCCCAAGGTGCGCTTACTTGTTGGTCATCAACTCTCGCAGATTTGGCTGATTCTGGCCCGTTTCATGTACTATTACTCACTGTTTTAGGGTTCCAGAATGATTTCCACGATTAACGAACCCTGGGCTGCGTTTACGTGTCGGTCATCAAGACTTGTAGTGATGGCCGATTCTGGCACGTTTCTTGGACTATTACTAACTGATTTGGGGTCCCTGAGTGATTTCCATGATTGTCGAACCCCGGGGTGCCTTTATATGTCGTTCATCAATAATCCTAGGTTTGTCCTATTCTGGGCTCTTTCATGGACTGTTAATCACCGTTTTGGGGTCTCAAAGTGATTTCCATGGTTATCGAACCCCAATATGTTCTTACGTGTTGGTTACCGACACTCGAAGTTTTGGCCGGTTCTGACCCGTTACGTGGACTATTACTCACTGTTTTGGGGCCCCGAAGCGATCACCATAGTTGTTGAACCCCAAGGTGCGCTTACGTGTCGGTCACAGTCGCAGATTTGGCCGATTCTGGCTCGTTTCATGGACTATTACTCACTGTTTTGAGTCCCAGAGTGATTTGCACGATTAACAAACCCTGGGTTGCGTTTACGTGTCGGTCATCAACACTTGTAGTTTTGCCTGATTCTGGAATGTTTCTTGGACTATTACTCACTGATTTGGGCTCCGTGAGTGATTTCCATGATTGTCGAACCCCGGGGCGCGTTTATGTGTCGTTCATCAATAATTCTAGGTTTGTCTGATTCTGGGCTCTTCCATGGACTATTACTCACCGTCTTGGGGTCCCGGTGTGATTTCCACGATTAACAAACCCTGGGGTGCGTTTACATGTCGGTCACCAACACTCGCAGTTTTGGCCGATACAGACCCGTTTCGTGGACTATTACTCACCGTTTTGGCGTCCCGAAGTGATTTCCATAGTTGTTGAACCCCAAGGTGCGCTTACTTGTCGGTCATCAACACTCGCAGATTTGGCCGATTCTGGCCCGTTTCATGTACTATTACTCACTGTTTTAGGGTTCCAGAATGATCTCCATGATTAACGAACCCTGGGCTGCGTTTACGTGTCGGTCATCAAGAATTGTAGTGATGGCCGATTCTGGCCCGTTTCTTGGACTATTACTAACTGATTTGGGGTCCCTGAGTGATTTCCATGATTGTCGAACCCCGGGGTGCCTTTATATGTCGTTCATCAATAATCCTAGGTTTGTCCTATTCTGGGCTCTTTCATGGACTATTACTCACCGTTTTGGGGTCTCAAAGTGATTTCCATGGTTGTCGAACCCCAATATGTTCTTACGTGTTGGTTACCAACACTCAAAGTTTTGGCAGGTTCTGACCCGTTTCGTGGACTATTACTCACCGTTTTGGGGCCCCGAAGCGATCAGCATAGTTGTTGAACCCCAAGGTGCGGTTACGTGTCGGTCACAGTCGCAGATTTGGCCGATTCTGGCTCGTTTCATGGACTATTACTCACTGTTTTGAGTCCCAGAGTGATTTGCACGATTAACGAACCCTGGGTTGCGTTTACGTGTCGGTCATCAACACTTGTAGTTTTGGCTGATTCTGGAACATTTCTTGGACTATTACTCACTGATTTGGGGTCCCTGAGTGATTTCCATGATTGTCGAACCCCGGGGCGCGTTTATGTGTCGTTCATCAATAATTCTAGGTTTGTCTGATTCTGGGCTCTTCCATGGACTATTACTCACCGTTTTGGGGTCCCGGTGTGATTTCCACGATTAACAAACCCTGGGGTGCGTTTACGTGTCGGTCACCAACACTCGCAGTTTTGGCCGATACTGACCCGTTTCGTAGACTATTACTCACCGTTTTGGGGTCCCGAAGCGATTTCCATAGTTGTTGAACCCCAAGGTGCGCTTACGTGTCGGTCATCAACACTCGCAGATTTGGCTGATTCCGGCCCGTTTCATGTACTATTACTCACTGTTTTGGGGTTCCAGAATGATTTCCACGATTAACGAACCCTGGGCTGCGTTTACGTGTCGCTCATCAACACTTGTAGTTTTGGCCGATTCTGGCCCGTTTCTTGGACTATTACTCACTGATTTGGGGTCCCTGAGCGATTTCCATGATTGTCGAACCCTAGGACGTGTTTGTGTGTCGTTCATCAATAATCCTAGGTTTGTCCGATTCTGGGCTCTTTCATGGACTATTACTCACCGTTTTGGGGTCCCGGTGTGATTTACACGATTAACGAACCCCGGGGTGCGTTTACGTGTCGGTCACCAACACTCACAGTTTTGGCCGATACTGACCCGTTTCGTGGACTATTACTCACCGTTTTGGGGTCCCGAAGCGATTTCCATAGTTGTTGAACCCCAAGGTGCGCTTACTTGTCGGTCATCAACACTCGCAGATTTGGCTGATTCTGGCCCGTTTCATGTACTATTACTCACTGTTTTAGGGTTCCAGAATGATTTCCACGATTAACGAACCCTGGGCTGCGTTTACGTGTCGGTCATCAAGACTTGTAGTGATGGCCGATTCTGGCACGTTTCTTGGACTATTACTAACTGATTTGGGGTCCCTGAGTGATTTCCATGATTGTCGAACCCCGGGGTGCCTTTATATGTCGTTCATCAATAATCCTAGGTTTGTCCTATTCTGGGCTCTTTCATGGACTGTTAATCACCGTTTTGGGGTCTCAAAGTGATTTCCATGGTTATCGAACCCCAATATGTTCTTACGTGTTGGTTACCAACACTCGAAGTTTTGGCCGGTTCTGACCCGTTACGTGGACTATTACTCACTGTTTTGCGGCCCCGAAGCGATCACCATAGTTGTTGAACCCCAAGGTGCGCTTACGTGTCGGTCACAGTTGCAGATTTGGCCGATTCTGGCTCGTTTCATGGACTATTACTCACTGTTTTGAGTCCCAGAGTGATTTCGACGATTAACGAACCCTGGGTTGCGTTTACGTGTCGGTCATCAACACTTGTAGTTTTGCCTGATTCTGGCCCGTTTCTTGGACTATTACTCACTGATTTGGGGTCCCTGAGCGATTTCCATGATGGTCGAACCCTAGGACGTGTTTGTGTGTCGTTCAACAATAATCCTAGGTTTGTCCGATTCTGGGCTCTTTCATGGACTATTACTCACCGTTTTGGGGTCCCGGTGTGATTTACACGATTAATGAACCCCGGGGTGCGTTTACGTGTCGGTCACCAACACTCATAGTTTTGGCCGATACTGACCCGTTTCGTGGACTATTACTCACCGTTTTGGGGTCCCGAAGCGATTTCCATAGTTGTTGAACCCCAAGGTGCGCTTACTTGTCGGTCATCAACACTCGCAGATTTGGCTGATTCTGGCCCGTTTCATGTACTATTACTCACTGTTTTAGGGTTCCAGAATGATTTCCACGATTAACGAACCCTGGGCTGCATTTACGTGTCGGTCATCAAGACTTGTAGTGATGGCCGATTCTGGCACGTTTCTTGGACTATTACTAACTGATTTGGGGTCCCTGAGTGATTTCCATGATTGTCGAACCCCGGGGTGCCTTTATATGTCGTTCATCAATAATCCTAGGTTTGTCCTATTCTGGGCTCTTTCATGGACTGTTAATCACCGTTTTGGGGTCTCAAAGTGATTTCCATGGTTATCGAACCCCAATATGTTCTTACGTGTTGGTTACCAACACTCGAAGTTTCGGCCGGTTCTGACCCGTTACGTGGACTATTACTCACTGTTTTGGGGCCCCGAAGCGATCACCATAGTTGTTGAACCCCAAGGTGCGCTTACGTGTCGGTCACAGTCGCAGATTTGGCCGATTCTGGCTCGTTTCATGGACTATTACTCACTGTTTTGAGTCCCAGAGTGATTTCGACGATTAACGAACCCTGGGTTGCGTTTACGTGTCGGTCATCAACACTTGTAGTTTTGCCTGATTCTGGCCCGTTTCTTGGACTATTACTCACTGATTTGGGGTCCCTGAGCGATTTCCATGATGGTCGAACCCTAGGACGTGTTTGTGTGTCGTTCAACAATAATCCTAGGTTTGTCCGATTCTGGGCTCTTTCATGGACTATTACTCACCGTTTTGGGGTCCCGGTGTGATTTACATGATTAATGAACCCCGGGGTGCGTTTACGTGTCGGTCACCAACACTCACAGTTTTGGCCGATACTGACCCGTTTCGTGGACTATTACTCACCGTTTTGGGGTCCCGAAGCGATTTCCATAGTTGTTGAACCCCAAGGTGCGCTTACTTGTTGGTCATCAACACTCGCAGATTTGGCTGATTCTGGCCCGTTTCATGTACTATTACTCACTGTTTTAGGGTTCCAGAATGATTTCCACGATTAACGAACCCTGGGCTGCGTTTACGTGTCGGTCATCAAGACTTGTAGTGATGGCCGATTCTGGCACGTTTCTTGGACTATTACTAACTGATTTGGGGTCCCTGAGTGATTTCCATGATTGTCGAACCCCGGGGTGCCTTTATATGTCGTTCATCAATAATCCTAGGTTTGTCCTATTCTGGGCTCTTTCATGGACTGTTAATCACCGTTTTGGGGTCTCAAAGTGATTTCCATGGTTATCGAACCCCAATATGTTCTTACGTGTTGGTTACCGACACTCGAAGTTTTGGCCGGTTCTGACCCGTTACGTGGACTATTACTCACTGTTTTGGGGCCCCGAAGCGATCACCATAGTTGTTGAACCCCAAGGTGCGCTTACGTGTCGGTCACAGTCGCAGATTTGGCCGATTCTGGCTCGTTTCATGGACTATTACTCACTGTTTTGAGTCCCAGAGTGATTTGCACGATTAACAAACCCTGGGTTGCGTTTACGTGTCGGTCATCAACACTTGTAGTTTTGCCTGATTCTGGAATGTTTCTTGGACTATTACTCACTGATTTGGGCTCCGTGAGTGATTTCCATGATTGTCGAACCCCGGGGCGCGTTTATGTGTCGTTCATCAATAATTCTAGGTTTGTCTGATTCTGGGCTCTTCCATGGACTATTACTCACCGTCTTGGGGTCCCGGTGTGATTTCCACGATTAACAAACCCTGGGGTGCGTTTACATGTCGGTCACCAACACTCGCAGTTTTGGCCGATACAGACCCGTTTCGTGGACTATTACTCACCGTTTTGGCGTCCCGAAGTGATTTCCATAGTTGTTGAACCCCAAGGTGCGCTTACTTGTCGGTCATCAACACTCGCAGATTTGGCCGATTCTGGCCCGTTTCATGTACTATTACTCACTGTTTTAGGGTTCCAGAATGATCTCCATGATTAACGAACCCTGGGCTGCGTTTACGTGTCGGTCATCAAGACTTGTAGTGATGGCCGATTCTGGCCCGTTTCTTGGACTATTACTAACTGATTTGGGGTCCCTGAGTGATTTCCATGATTGTCGAACCCCGGGGTGCCTTTATATGTCGTTCATCAATAATCCTAGGTTTGTCCTATTCTGGGCTCTTTCATGGACTATTACTCACCGTTTTGGGGTCTCAAAGTGATTTCCATGGTTGTCGAACCCCAATATGTTCTTACGTGTTGGTTACCAACACTCAAAGTTTTGGCAGGTTCTGACCCATTTCGTGGACTATTACTCACCGTTTTGGGGCCCCGAAGCGATCAGCATAGTTGTTGAACCCCAAGGTGCGGTTACGTGTCGGTCACAGTCGCAGATTTGGCCGATTCTGGCTCGTTTCATGGACTATTACTCACTGTTTTGAGTCCCAGAGTGATTTGCACGATTAACGAACCCTGGGTTGCGTTTACGTGTCGGTCATCAACACTTGTAGTTTTGGCTGATTCTGGAACATTTCTTGGACTATTACTCACTGATTTGGGGTCCCTGAGTGATTTCCATGATTGTCGAACCCCGGGGCGCGTTTATGTGTCGTTCATCAATAATTCTAGGTTTGTCTGATTCTGGGCTCTTCCATGGACTATTACTCACCGTTTTGGGGTCCCGGTGTGATTTCCACGATTAACAAACCCTGGGGTGCGTTTACGTGTCGGTCACCAACACTCGCAGTTTTGGCCGATACTGACCCGTTTCGTAGACTATTACTCACCGTTTTGGGGTCCCGAAGCGATTTCCATAGTTGTTGAACCCCAAGGTGCGCTTACGTGTCGGTCATCAACACTCGCAGATTTGGCTGATTCCGGCCCGTTTCATGTACTATTACTCACTGTTTTGGGGTTCCAGAATGATTTCCACGATTAACGAACCCTGGGCTGCGTTTACGTGTCGCTCATCAACACTTGTAGTTTTGGCCGATTCTGGCCCGTTTCTTGGACTATTACTCACTGATTTGGGGTCCCTGAGCGATTTCCATGATTGTCGAACCCTAGGACGTGTTTGTGTGTCGTTTATCAATAATCCTAGGTTTGTCCGATTCTGGGCTCTTTCGTGGACTATTACTCACCGTTTTGGGGTCCCGGTGTGATTTACACGATTAACGAACCCCGGGGTGCGTTTACGTGTCGGTCACCAACACTCACAGTTTTGGCCGATACTGACCCGTTTCGTGGACTATTACTCACCGTTTTGGGGTCCCGAAGCGATTTCCATAGTTGTTGAACCCCAAGGTGCGCTTACTTGTCGGTCATCAACACTCGCAGATTTGGCTGATTCTGGCCCGTTTCATGTACTATTACTCACTGTTTTAGGGTTCCAGAATGATTTCCACGATTAACGAACCCTGGGCTGCGTTTACGTGTCGGTCATCAAGACTTGTAGTGATGGCCGATTCTGGCACGTTTCTTGGACTATTACTAACTGATTTGGGGTCCCTGAGTGATTTCCATGATTGTCGAACCCCGGGGTGCCTTTATATGTCGTTCATCAATAATCCTAGGTTTGTCCTATTCTGGGCTCTTTCATGGACTGTTAATCACCGTTTTGGGGTCTCAAAGTGATTTCCATGGTTATCGAACCCCAATATGTTCTTACGTGTTGGTTACCAACACTCGAAGTTTTGGCCGGTTCTGACCCGTTACGTGGACTATTACTCACTGTTTTGGGGCCCCGAAGCGATCACCATAGTTGTTGAACCCCAAGGTGCGCTTACGTGTCGGTCACAGTCGCAGATTTGGCCGATTCTGGCTCGTTTCATGGACTATTACTCACTGTTTTGAGTCCCAGAGTGATTTCGACGATTAACGAACCCTGGGTTGCGTTTACGTGTCGGTCATCAACACTTGTAGTTTTGCCTGATTCTGGCCCGTTTCTTGGACTATTACTCACTGATTTGGGGTCCCTGAGCGATTTCCATGATGGTCGAACCCTAGGACGTGTTTGTGTGTCGTTCAACAATAATCCTAGGTTTGTCCGATTCTGGGCTCTTTCATGGACTATTACTCACCGTTTTGGGGTCCCGGTGTGATTTACACGATTAATGAACCCCGGGGTGCATTTACGTGTCGGTCACCAACACTCATAGTTTTGGCCGATACTGACCCGTTTCGTGGATTATTACTCACCGTTTTGGGGTCCCGAAGCGATTTCCATAGTTGTTGAACCCCAAGGTGCGCTTACTTGTCGGTCATCAACACTCGCAGATTTGGCTGATTCTGGCCCGTTTCATGTACTATTACTCACTGTTTTAGGGTTCCAGAATGATTTCCACGATTAACGAACCCTGGGCTGCATTTACGTGTCGGTCATCAAGACTTGTAGTGATGGCCGATTCTGGCACGTTTCTTGGACTATTACTAACTGATTTGGGGTCCCTGAGTGATTTCCATGATTGTCGAACCCCGGGGTGCCTTTATATGTCGTTCATCAATAATCCTAGGTTTGTCCTATTCTGGGCTCTTTCATGGACTGTTAATCACCGTTTTGGGGTCTCAAAGTGATTTCCATGGTTATCGAACCCCAATATGTTCTTACGTGTTGGTTACCGACACTCGAAGTTTTGGCCGGTTCTGACCCGTTACGTGGACTATTACTCACTGTTTTGGGGCCCCGAAGCGATCACCATAGTTGTTGAACCCCAAGGTGCGCTTACGTGTCGGTCACAATCGCAGATTTGGCCGATTCTGGCTCGTTTCATGGACTATTACTCACTGTTTTGAGTCCCAGAGTGATTTGCACGATTAACGAACCCTGGGTTGCGTTTACGTGTCGGTCATCAACACTTGTAGTTTTGCCTGATTCTGGAACGTTTCTTGGACTATTACTCACTGATTTGGGCTCCCTGAGTGATTTCCATGATTGTCGAACCCCGGGGCGCGTTTATGTGTCGTTCATCAATAATTCTAGGTTTGTCTGATTCTGGGCTCTTCCATGGACCATTACTCACCATCTTGGGGTCCCGGTGTGATTTCCACGATTAACAAACCCTGGGGTGCGTTTACATGTCGGTCACCAACACTCGCAGTTTTGGCCGATACAGACCCGTTTCGTGGACTATTACTCACCGTTTTGGCGTCCCGAAGTGATTTCCATAGTTGTTGAACCCCAAGGTGCGCGTACTTGTCGGTCATCAACACTCGCAGATTTGGCCGATTCTGGCCTGTTTCATGTACTATTACTCACTGTTTTAGGGTTCCAGAATGATTTCCATGATTAACAAACCCTGGGCTCCGTTTACGTGTCGGTCATCAAGACTTGTAGTGATGGCCGATTCTGGCCCGTTTCTTGGACTATTACTAACTGATTTGGGGTCCCTGAGTGATTTCCATGATTGTCGAACCCCGGGGTGCCTTTATATGTCGTTCATCAATAATCCTAGGTTTGTCCTATTCTGGGCTCTTTCATGGACTATTACTCACCGTTTTGGGGTCTCAAAGTGATTTCCATGGTTGTCGAACCCCAATATGTTCTTACGTGTTGGTTACCAACACTCAAAGTTTTGGCAGGTTCTGACCCATTTCGTGGACTATTACTCACCGTTTTGGGGCCCCGAAGCGATCAGCATAGTTGTTGTACCCCAAGGTGCGCTTACGTGTCGGTCACAGTCGCAGATTTGGCCGATTCTGGCTCGTTTCATAGACTATTACTCACTGTTTTGAGTCCCAGAGTGATTTGCACGATTAACGAACCCTGGGTTGCGTTTACGTGTCGGTCATCAACACTTGTAGTTTTGGCTGATTCTGGAACATTTCTTGGACTATTACTCACTGATTTGGGGTCCCTAAGTGATTTCCATGATTGTCGAACCCCGGGGCACGTTTATGTGTCGTTCATCAATAATTCTAGGTTTGTCTGATTCTGGGCTCTTCCATGGACTATTACTCACCGTTTTGGGGTCCCGGTGTGATTTCCACGATTAACAAACCCTGGGGTGCGTTTACGTGTCGGTCACCAACACTCACAGTTTTGGCCGATACTGACCCGTTTCGTAGACTATTACTCACCGTTTTGGGGTCCCGAAGCGATTTCCATAGTTGTTGAACCCCAAGGTGCGCTTATGTGTCGGTCATCAACACTCGCAGATTTGGCTGATTCCGGCCCGTTTCATGTACTATTACTCACTGTTTTGGGGTTCCAGAATGATTTCCACGATTAACGAACCCTGGGCTGCGTTTACGTGTCGCTCATCAACACTTGTAGTTTTGGCCGATTCTGGCCCGTTTCTTGGACTATTACTCACTGATTTGGGGTCCCTAAGAGATTTCCATGATTGTCGAACCCTAGGACGTGTTTGTGTGTCGTTCAACAATAATCCTAGGTTTGTCCGATTCTGGGCTCTTTCATGGACTATTACTCACCGTTTTGGGGTCCCGGTGTGATTTACACGATTAATGAACCCCGGGGTGCGTTTACGTGTCGGTCACCAACACTCATAGTTTTGGCCGATACTGACCCGTTTCGTGGACTATTACTCACCGTTTTGGGGTCCCGAAGCGATTTCCATAGTTGTTGAACCCCAAGGTGCGCTTACTTGTCGGTCATCAACACTCGCAGATTTGGCTGATTCTGGCCCGTTTCATGTACTATTACTCACTGTTTTAGGGTTCCAGAATGATTTCCACGATTAACGAACCCTGGGCTGCATTTACGTGTCGGTCATCAAGACTTGTAGTGATGGCCGATTCTGGCACGTTTCTTGGACTATTACTAACTGATTTGGGGTCCCTGAGTGATTTCCATGATTGTCGAACCCCGGGGTGCCTTTATATGTCGTTCATCAATAATCCTAGGTTTGTCCTATTCTGGGCTCTTTCATGGACTGTTAATCACCGTTTTGGGGTCTCAAAGTGATTTCCATGGTTATCGAACCCCAATATGTTCTTACGTGTTGGTTACCGACACTCGAAGTTTTGGCCGGTTCTGACCCGTTACGTGGACTATTACTCACTGTTTTGGGGCCCCGAAGCGATCACCATAGTTGTTGAACCCCAAGGTGCGCTTACGTGTCGGTCACAATCGCAGATTTGGCCGATTCTGGCTCGTTTCATGGACTATTACTCACTGTTTTGAGTCCCAGAGTGATTTGCACGATTAACGAACCCTGGGTTGCGTTTACGTGTCGGTCATCAACACTTGTAGTTTTGCCTGATTCTGGAACGTTTCTTGGACTATTACTCACTGATTTGGGCTCCCTGAGTGATTTCCATGATTGTCGAACCCCGGGGCGCGTTTATGTGTCGTTCATCAATAATTCTAGGTTTGTCTGATTCTGGGCTCTTCCATGGACCATTACTCACCATCTTGGGGTCCCGGTGTGATTTCCACGATTAACAAACCCTGGGGTGCGTTTACATGTCGGTCACCAACACTCGCAGTTTTGGCCGATACAGACCCGTTTCGTGGACTATTACTCACCGTTTTGGCGTCCCGAAGTGATTTCCATAGTTGTTGAACCCCAAGGTGCGCGTACTTGTCGGTCATCAACACTCGCAGATTTGGCCGATTCTGGCCTGTTTCATGTACTATTACTCACTGTTTTAGGGTTCCAGAATGATTTCCATGATTAACAAACCCTGGGCTCCGTTTACGTGTCGGTCATCAAGACTTGTAGTGATGGCCGATTCTGGCCCGTTTCTTGGACTATTACTAACTGATTTGGGGTCCCTGAGTGATTTCCATGATTGTCGAACCCCGGGGTGCCTTTATATGTCGTTCATCAATAATCCTAGGTTTGTCCTATTCTGGGCTCTTTCATGGACTATTACTCACCGTTTTGGGGTCTCAAAGTGATTTCCATGGTTGTCGAACCCCAATATGTTCTTACGTGTTGGTTACCAACACTCAAAGTTTTGGCAGGTTCTGACCCATTTCGTGGACTATTACTCACCGTTTTGGGGCCCCGAAGCGATCAGCATAGTTGTTGTACCCCAAGGTGCGCTTACGTGTCGGTCACAGTCGCAGATTTGGCCGATTCTGGCTCGTTTCATAGACTATTACTCACTTCTTTGAGTCCCAGAGCGATTTGCACGATTAACGAACCCTGGGTTGCGTTTACGTGTCGGTCATCAACACTTGTAGTTTTGGCTGATTCTGGAACATTTCTTGGACTATTACTCACTGATTTGGGGTCCCTAAGTGATTTCCATGATTGTCGAACCCCGGGGCACGTTTATGTGTCGTTCATCAATAATTCTAGGTTTGTCTGATTCTGGGCTCTTCCATGGACTATTACTCACCGTTTTGGGGTCCCGGTGTGATTTCCACGATTACCAAACCCTGGGGTGCGTTTACGTGTCGGTCACCAACACTCGCAGTTTTGGCCGATACTGACCCGTTTCGTAGACTATTACTCACCGTTTTGGGGTCCCGAAGCGATTTCCATAGTTGTTGAACCCCAAGGTGCGCTTATGTGTCGGTCATCAACACTCGCAGATTTGGCTGATTCCGGCCCGTTTCATGTACTATTACTCACTGTTTTGGGGTTCCAGAATGATTTCCACGATTAACGAACCCTGGGCTGCGTTTACGTGTCGCTCATCAACACTTGTAGTTTTGGCCGATTCTGGCCCGTTTCTTGGACTATTACTCACTGATTTGGGGTCCCTAAGCGATTTCCATGATTGTCGAACCCTAGGACGTGTTTGTGTGTCGTTCATCAATAATCCTAGGTTTGTCCGATTCTGGGCTCTTTCATGGACTATTACTCACCGTTTTGGGGTCCCGGTGTGATTTACACGATTAACGAACCCCGGGGTGCGTTTACGTGTCGGTCACCAACACTCACAGTTTTGGCCGATACTGACCAGTTTCGTGGACTATTACTCACCGTTTTGGGGTCCCGAAGCGATTTCCATAGTTGTTGAACCCCAAGGTGCGCTTACTTGTCGGTCATCAACACTCGCAGATTTGGCTGATTCTGGCCCGTTTCATGTACTATTACTCACTGTTTTAGGGTTCCAGAATGATTTCCACGATTAACGAACCCTGGGCTGCGTTTACGTGTCGGTCATCAAGACTTGTAGTGATGGCCGATTCTGGCACGTTTCTTGGACTATTACTAACTGATTTGGGGTCCCTGAGTGATTTCCATGATTGTCGAACCCCGGGGTGCCTTTATATGTCGTTCATCAATAATCCTAGGTTTGTCCTATTCTGGGCTCTTTCATGGTCTGTTAATCACCGTTTTGGGGTCTCAAAGTGATTTCCATGGTTATCGAACCCCAATATGTTCTTACGTGTTGGTTACCAACACTCGAAGTTTTGGCCGGTTCTGACCCGTTACGTGGACTATTACTCACTGTTTTGGGGCCCCGAAGCGATCACCATAGTTGTTGAACCCCAAGGTCCGCTTACGTGTCGGTCACAGTCGCAGATTTGGCCGATTCTGGCTCGTTTCATGGACTATTACTCACTGTTTTGAGTCCCAGAGTGATTTCGACGATTAACGAACCCTGGGTTGCGTTTACGTGTCGGTCATCAACACTTGTAGTTTTGCCTGATTCTGGCCCGTTTCTTGGACTATTACTCACTGATTTGGGGTCCCTGAGCGATTTCCATGATTGTCGAACCCTAGGACGTGTTTGTGTGTCGTTCATCAATAATCCTAGGTTTGTCCGATTCTGGGCTCTTTCATGGACTATTATTCACCGTTTTGGGGTCCCGGTGTGATTTACACGATTAACGAACCCCGGGGTGCGTTTACGTGTCGGTCACCAACACTCACAGTTTTGGCCGATACTGACCCGTTTCGTGGACTATTACTCACCGTTTTGGGGTCCCGAAGCGATTTCCATAGTTGTTGAACCCCAAGGTGCGCTTACTTGTCGGTCATCAACACTCACAGATTTGGCTGATTCTGGCCCGTTTCATGTACTATTACTCACTGTTTTAGGGTTCCAGAATGATTTCCACGATTAACGAACCCTGGGCTGCATTTACGTGTCGGTCATCAAGACTTGTAGTGATGGCCGATTCTGGCACGTTTCTTGGACTATTACTAACTGATTTGGGGTCCCTGAGTGATTTCCATGATTGTCGAACCCCGGGGTGCCTTTATATGTCGTTCATCAATAATCCTAGGTTTGTCCTATTCTGGGCTCTTTCATGGTCTGTTAATCACCGTTTTGGGGTCTCAAAGTGATTTCCATGGTTATCGAACCCCAATATGTTCTTACGTGTTGGTTACCGACACTCGAAGTTTTGGCCGGTTCTGACCTGTTACGTGGACTATTACTCACTGTTTTGGGGCCCCGAAGCGATCACCATAGTTGTTGAACCCCAAGGTGCGCTTACGTGTCGGTCACAGTCGCAGATTTGGCCGATTCTGGCTCGTTTCATGGACTATTACTCACTGTTTTGAGTCCCAGAGTGATTTGCACGATTAACGAACCCTGGGTTGCATTTACGTGTCGGTCATCAACACTTGTAGTTTTGCCTGATTCTGGAACGTTTCTTGGACTATTACTCACTGATTTGGGCTCCCTGAGTGATTTCCATGATTGTCGAACCCCGGGGCGCGTTTATGTGTCGTTCATCAATAATTCTAGGTTTGTCTGATTTTTGGCTCTTCCATGGACTATTACTCACCATCTTGGGGTCCCGGTGTGATTTCCACGATTAACAAACCCTGGGGTGCGTTTACATGTCGGTCACCAACACTCGCAGTTTTGGCCGATACAGACCCGTTTCGTGGACTATTACTCACCGTTTTGGCGTCCCGAAGTGATTTCCATAGTTGTTGAACCCCAAGGTGCGCTTACTTGTCGGTCATCAACAGTCGCAGATTTGGCCGATTCTGGCCCGTTTCATGTACTATTACTCACTGTTTTAGGGTTCCAGAATGATTTCCATGATTAACGAACCCTGGGCTGCGTTTACGTGTCGGTCATCAAGACTTGTAGTGATGGCCGATTCTGGCCCGTTTCTTGGACTATTACTAACTGATTTGGGGTCCCTGAGTGATTTCCATGATTGTCGAACCCCGGGATGCCTTTATATGTCGTTCATCAATAATCCTAGGTTTGTCCTATTCTGGGCTCTTTCATGGACTATTACTCACCGTTTTGGGGTCTCAAAGTGATTTCCATGGTTGTCGAACCCCAATATGTTCTTACGTGTTGGTTACCAACACTCAAAGTTTTGACAGGTTCTGACCCATTTCGTGGACTATTACTCACCGTTTTGGGGCCCCGAAGCAATCAGCATAGTTGTTGAACCCCAAGGTGCGCTTACGTGTCGGTCACAGTCGCAGATTTGGCCGATTCTGGCTCGTTTCATGGACTATTACTCACTGTTTTGAGTCCCAGAGTGATTTGCACGATTAACGAACCCTGGGTTGCGTTTACGTGTCGGTCATCAACACTTGTAGTTTTGGCTGATTCTGGAACATTTCTTGGACTATTACTCACTGATTTGGGGTCCCTGAGTGATTTCCATGATTGTCGAACCCCGGGGCGCGTTTATGTGTCGTTCATCAATAATTCTAGGTTTGTCTGATTCTGGGCTCTTCCATGGACTATTACTCACCGTTTTGGGGTCCCGGTGTGATTTCCACGATTAACAAACCCTGGGGTGCGTTTACGTGTCGGTCACCAACACTCGCAGTTTTGGCCGATACTGACCCGTTTCGTAGACTATTACTCACCGTTTTGGGGTCCCGAAGCGATTTCCATATTTGTTGAACCCCAAGGTGCGCTTACGTGTCGGTCATCAACACTCGCAGATTTGGCTGATTCCGGCCCGTTTCATGTACTATTACTCACTGTTTTGGGGTTCCAGAATGATTTCCACGATTAATGAACCCTGGGCTGCGTTTACGTGTCGCTCATCAACACTTGTAGTTTTGGCCGATTCTGGCCCGTTTCTTGGACTATTACTCACTGATTTGGGGTCCCTGAGCGATTTCCATGATTGTCGAACCCTAGGACGTGTTTGTGTGTCGTTCATCAATAATCCTAGGTTTGTCCGATTCTGGGCTCTTTCATGGACCCCGTTTTGGGGTCCCGGTGTGATTTACACGATTAACGAACCCCGGGGTGCGTTTACGTGTCGGTCACCAACACTCACAGTTTTGGCCGATACTGACCCGTTTCGTGGACTATTACTCACCGTTTTGGGGTCCCGAAGCGATTTCCATAGTTGTTGAACCCCAAGGTGCGCTTACTTGTCGGTCATCAACACTCGCAGATTTGGCTGATTCTGGCCCGTTTCATGTACTATTACTCACTGTTTTAGGGTTCCAGAATGATTTCCACGATTAACGAACCCTGGGCTGCGTTTACGTGTCGGTCATCAAGACTTGTAGTGATGGCCGATTCTGGCACGTTTCTTGGACTATTACTAACTGATTTGGGGTCCCTGAGTGATTTCCATGATTGTCGAACCCCGGGGTGCCTTTTATTGTCGTTCATCAATAATCCTAGGTTTGTCCTATTCTGGGCTCTTTCATGGACTGTTAATCACCGTTTTGGGGTCTCAAAGTGATTTCCATGGTTATCGAACCCCAATATGTTCTTACGTGTTGGTTACCAACACTCGAAGTTTTGGCCAGTTCTGACCCGTTACGTGGACTATTACTGACTGTTTTGGGGCCCCGAAGCAATCACCATAGTTGTTGAACCCCAAGGTGCGCTTACGTGTCGGTCACAGTCGCAGATTTGGCCGATTCTGGCTCACTTCATGGACTATTACTCACTATTTTGAGTCCTAGAGTGATTTCGACGATTAACGAACCCTGGGTTGCGTTTACGTGTCGGTCATCAACACTTGTAGTTTTGCCTGATTCTGGCCCGTTTCTTGGACTATTACTCACTGATTTGGGGTCCCTGAGCGATTTCCATGATTGTCGAACGCTAGGACGTGTTTGTGTGTCGTTCATCAATAATCCTAGGTTTGTCCGATTCTGGGCTCTTTCATGGACTATTACTCACCGTTTTGGGGTCCCGGTGTGATTTACACGATTAACGAACCCCGGGGTGCGTTTACGTGTCGGTCACCAACACTCACAGTTTTGGCCGATACTGACCCGTTTCGTGGACTATTACTCACCGTTTTGGGGTCCCGAAGCGATTTCCATAGTTGTTGAACCCCAAGGTGCGCTTACTTGTCGGTCATCAACACTCGCAGATTTGGCTGATTCTGGCCCGTTTCATGTACTATTACTCACTGTTTTAGGGTTCCAGAATGATTTCCACGATTAACGAACCCTGGGCTGCGTTTACGTGTCGGTCATCAAGACTTGTAGTGATGGCCGATTCTCGCCCGTTTCTTGGACTATTACTAACTGATTTGGGGTCCCTGAGTGATTTCCATGATTGTCGAACCCCGGGGTGCCTTTATATGTCGTTCATCAATAATCCTAGGTTTGTCCTATTCTGGGCTCTTTCATGGACTGTTAATCACCGTTTTGGGGTCTCAAAGTGATTTCCATGGTTATCGAACCCCAATATGTTCTTACGTGTTGGTTACCAACACTCGAAGTTTTGGCCGGTTCTGACCCGTTACGTGGACTATTACTCACTGTTTTGGGGCCCCGAAGCGATCAGCATAGTTGTTGAACCCCAAGGTGCGCTTACGTGTCGGTCACAGTCGCAGATTTGGCCGATTCTGGCTCGTTTCATGGACTATTACTCACTGTTTTGAGTCCCAGAGTGATTTGCACGATTAACGAACCCTGGGTTGCGTTTACGTGTCGGTCATCAACACTTGTAGTTTTGGCTGATTCTGGAACGTTTCTTGGACTATTACTCACTGATTTGGGCTCCCTGAGTGATTTCCATGATTGTCGAACCCCGGGGCGCGTTTATGTGTCGTTCATCAATAATTCTTGGTTTGTCTGATTCTGGGCTCTTCCATGGACTATTACTCACCGTCTTGGGGTCCCGGTGTGATTTCCACAGTTAACAAACCCTGGGGTGCGTTTACATGTCGGTCACCAACACTCGCAGTTTTGGCCGATACAGACCCGTTTCGTGGACTATTACTCACCGTTTTGGGGTCCCGAAGTGATTTCCATAGTTGTTGAACCCCAAGGTACGCTTACTTGTCGGTCATCAACACTCGCAGATTTGGCCGATTCTGGCCCGTTTCATGTACTATTACTCACTGTTTTAGGGTTCCAGAATGATTTCCATGATTAACGAATCATGGGCTGCGTTTACGTGTCGGTTATCAAGAATTGTAGTGATGGCCGATTCTGGCCCGTTTCTTGGACTATTACTAACTGATTTGGGGTCCCTGAGTGATTTCCATGATTGTCGAACCCCGGGGTGCCTTTATATGTCGTTCATCAATAATCCTAGGTTTGTCCTATTCTGGGCTCTTTCATGGACTATTACTCACCGTTTTGGGGTCTCAAAGTGATTTCCATGGTTGTCGAACCCCAATATGTTCTTACGTGTTGGTTACCAACACTCAAAGTTTTGGCCGGTTCTGACCCGTTTCGTGGACTATTACTCACCGTTTTGGGGCCCCGAAGCGACCAGCATAGTTGTTGAACCCCAAGGTGCGCTTACGTGTCGGTCACAGTCGCAGATTTGGCCGATTCTGGCTCGTTTCATGGACTATTACTCACTGTTTTGAGTCCCAGAGTGATTTGCATGATTAACGAACCCTGGGTTGCGTTTACGTGTCGGTCATCAACACTTGTAGTTTTGGCTGATTCTGGAACATTTCTTGGACTATTACTCACTGATTTGGGGTCCCTGAGTGATTTCCATGATTGTCGAACCCCGGGGCGCGTTTATGTGTCGTTCATCAATAATTCTAGGTTTGTCTGATTCTGGGCTCTTCCATGGACTATTACTCACCGTTTTGGGGTCCCGGTGTGATTTCCACGATTAACAAACCCTGGGGTTCATTTACGTGTCGGTCACCAACACTCGCAGTTTTGGCCAATACTGACCCGTTTCGTAGACTATTACTCACCGTTTTGGGGTCCCGAAGCGATTTCCATAGTTGTTGAACCCCAAGGTGCGCTTACGTGTCGGTCATCAACACTCGCAGATTTGGCTGATTCCGGCCCGTTTCATGTACTATTACTCACTGTTTTGGGGTTCCAGAATGATTTCCACGATTAACGAACCCTGGGCTGCGTTTACGTGTCGCTCATCAACACTTGTAGTTTTGGCCGATTCTGGCCCGTTTCTTGGACTATTACTCACTGATTTGGGGTCCCTGAGCGATTTCCATGATTGTCGAACCCTGGGGCGTGTTTATGTGTCGTTCATCAATAATCCTAGGTTTGTACGATTCTGGGCTCTTTCATGGACTATTACTCACCGTTTTGGGGTCCCGGTGTGATTTACACGATTAACGAACCCCGGGGTGCGTTTACGTGTCGGTCACCAACACTCACAGTTTTGGCCGATACTGACCCGTTTCGTGGACTATTACTCATCGTTTTGGGGTCCCGAAGCGATTTCCATAGTTGTTGAACCCCAAGGTGCGCTTACTTGTCGGTCATCAACACTCGCAGATTTGGCCGATCCTGGCCCGTTTCATGTATTATTACTCACTGTTTTAGGGTTCCAGAATGATTTCCATGATTAACGAACCCTGGGCTGCGTTTACGTGTCGGTCATCAAGACTTGTAGTGATGGCCGATTCTGGCCCGTTTCTTGGACTATTACTAACTGATTTGGGGTCCCTGAGTGATTTCCATGATTGTCGAACCCCGGGGTGCCTTTATATGTCGTTCATCAATAATCCTAGGTTTGTCCTATTCTGGGCTCTTTCATGGACTATTACTCACCGTTTTGGGGTCTCAAAGTGATTTCCATGGTTGTCAAACCCCAATATGTTCTTACGTGTTGGTTACCAACACTCAAAGTTTTGGCCGGTTCTGACCCATTTCGTGGACTATTACACACCGTTTTGGGGCCCCGAAGCGATCAACATAGTTGTTGAACCCCAAGGTGTGCTTACGTGTCGGTCACAGTTGCAGATTTGGCCGATTCTGGCTCGTTTCATGGACTATTACTCACTGTTTTGAGTCCGAGAGTGATTTGCACGATTAACGAACCCTGGGTTGCGTTTACGTGTCGGTCATCAACACTTGTAGTTTTGGCTGATTCTGGAACATTTCTTGGACTATTACTCACTGATTTGGGATCCCTGAGTGATTTCCATGATTGTCGAACCCCGGGGCGCGTTTATGTGTCGTTCATCAATAATTCTAGGTTTGTCTGATTCTGGGCTCTTCCATGGACTATTACTCACCGTCTTGGGGTCCCGGTGTGATTTCCACGATTAATAAACCCTGGGGTGCGTTTACATGTCGGTCACCAACACTCGCAGTTTTGGCCGATACAGACCCGTTTCGTGGACTATTACTCACCATTTTGGGGTCCCGAAGTGATTTCCATAGTTGTTGAACCCCAAGGTACGCTTATTTGTCGGTCATCAACACTCGCAGATTTGGCTGATTCTGGCCCGTTTCATGTACTATTACTCACTGTTTTGGGGTTCCAGAATGATTTCCACGATTAACGAACCCTGGGCTGCGTTTACATGTCGCTCATCAACACTTGTAGTTTTGGCCGATTCTGGCCCGTTTCTTGGACTATTACTCACTGATTTGGGGTCCCTGAGCGATTTCCATGATTGTCGAACCCTGGGGCGTGTTTATGTGTCGTTCATCAATAATCCTAGGTTTGTACGATTCTGGGCTCTTTCATAGACTATTACTCACCGTTTTGGGGTCCCGGTGTGATTTACACGATTAACGAACCCCGGGGTGCGTTTACGTGTCGGTCACCAACACTCACAGTTTTGGCTGATACTGACCCGTTTCGTGGACTATTACTCACCGTTTTGGGGTCCCGAAGCGATTTCCATAGTTGTTGAACCCCAAGGTGCGCTTACTTGTCGGTCATCAACACTCGTAGATTTGGCCGATTCTGGCCCGTTTCATGTACTATTACTCACTGTTTTAGGGTTCCAGAATGATTTCCATGATTAACGAACCCTGGGCTGCGTTTACGTGTCGGTCATCAAGACTTGTAGTGATGGCCGATTCTAGCCCGTTTCTTGGACTATTACTAACTGATTTGGGGTCCCTGAGTGATTTCCATGATTGTCGAACCCCGGGGTGCCTTTATATGTCGTTCATCAATAATCCTAGGTTTGTCCTATTCTGGGCTCTTTCATGGACTATTACTCACCGTTTTGGGGTCTCAAAGTGATTTCCATGGTTGTCGAACCCCAATATGTTCTTACGTGTTGGTTACCAACACTCAAAGTTTTGGTAGGTTCTGACCCGTTTCGTGGACTATTACTCACCGTTTTGGGGCCCCGAAGCGACCAGCATAGTTGTTGAACCCCAAGGTGCGCTTACGTGTCGGTCACAGTCGCAGATTTGGCCGATTCTGGCTCGTTTCATGGACTATTACTCACTGTTTTGAGTCCCAGAGTGATTTGCATGATTAACGAACCCTGGGTTGCGTTTACGTGTCGGTCATCAACACTTGTAGTTTTGGCTGATTCTGGAACATTTCTTGGACTATTACTCACTGATTTGGGGTCCCTGAGTGATTTCCATGATTGTCGAACCCCGGGGCGCGTTTATGTGTCGTTCATCAATAATTCTAGGTTTGTCTGATTCTGGGCCCTTCCATGGACTATTACTCACCGTTTTGGGGTCCCGGTGTGATTTCCACGATTAACAAACCCTGGGGTTCGTTTACGTGTCGGTCACCAACACTCGCAGTTTTGGCCGATACTGACCCGTTTCGTAGACTATTACTCACCGTTTTGGGGTCCCGAAGCGATTTCCATAGTTGTTGAACCCCAAGGTGCGCTTACGTGTCGGTCATCAACACTCGCAGATTTGGCTGATTCTGGCCCGTTTCATGTACTATTACTCACTGTTTTGGGGTTCCAGAATGATTTCCACGATTAACGAACCCTGGGCTGCGTTTACGTGTCGCTCATCAACACTTGTAGTTTTGGCCGATTCTGGCCCGTTTCTTGGACTATTACTCACTGATTTGGGGTCCGTGAGCGATTTCCATGATTGTCGAACCCTGGGCGTGTTTATGTGTCGTTCATCAATAATCCTAGGTTTGTACGATTCTGGGCTCTTTCATGGACTATTACTCACCGTTTTGGGGTCCCGGTGTGATTTACACGATTAACGAACCCCGGGGTGCGTTTACGTGTCGGTCACCAACACTCACAGTTTTGGCCGATACTGACCCGTTTCGTGGACTATTACTCACCGTTTTGGGGTCCCGAAGCGATTTCCATAGTTGTTGAACCCCAAGGTGCGCTTACTTGTCGGTAACCAACACTCGCAGATTTGGCCGATTCTGGCCCGTTTCATGTACTATTACTCACTGTTTTAGGGTTCCAGAATGATTTCCACGATTAACGAACCCTGGGCTGCGTTTACGTGTCGGTCATCAAGACTTGTAGTGATGGCCGATTCTGGCACGTTTCTTGGACTATTACTAACTGATTTGGGGTCCCTGAGTGATTTCCATGATTGTCGAACCTCGGGGTGCCTTTATATGTCGTTCATCAATAATCCTAGTTTTGTCCTATTCTGGGCTCTTTCATGGACTATTAATCACCGTTTTGGGGTCTCAAAGTGATTTCCATGGTTGTCGAACCCCAATATGTTCTTACGTGTTGGTTACCAACACTCGAAGTTTTGGCCGGTTCTGACCCGTTTCGTGGACTATTACTCACTGTTTTGGGGCCCCGAAGTGATCACCATAGTTGTTGAACCCCAAGGTGCGCTTACGTGTCGGTCACACTCGCAGATTTGGCTGATTCTGGCTCATTTCATGGACTATTACTCACTGTTTTGAGTCTGAGAGTGATTTCGACGATTAAAGAACCCTGGGTTGCGTTTACGTGTCGGTCATCAACACTTGTAGTTTTGGCTGATTCTGGAACGTTTCTTGGACTATTACTCACTGATTTGGGCTCCCTGAGTGATTTCCATGATTGTCGAACCCCGGGGCGCGTTTATGTGTCGTTCATCAATAATTCTAGGTTTGTCTGATTCTGGGCTCTTCCATGGACTATTACTCACCGTCTTGGGGTCCCGGTGTGATTTCCACGATTAACAAACCCTGGGGTTCGTTTACGTGTCGGTCACCAACACTCGCAGTTTTGGCTGATACTGACCCGTTTCGTGGACTATTACTCACCGTTTTGGGGTCCCGAAGCGATTTCCATAGTTGTTGAACCCCAAGGTGCGCTTACTTGTCGGTCATCAACACTCGCAGATTTGGCCGATTCTGGCCCGTTTCATGTACTATTACTCACTGTTTTAGGGTTCCAGAATGATTTCCATGATTAACGAACCCTGGGCTGCGTTTACGTGTCGGTCATCAAGACTTGTAGTGATGGCTGATTCTGGCCCGTTTCTTGGACTATTACTAACTGATTTGGGGTCCCTGAGTGATTTCCATGATTGTCGAACCCCGGGGTGCCTTTATACGTCGTTCATCAACAATCCTAGGTTTGTCCTATTCTGGGCTCTTTCATGGACTATTACTCACCGTTTTGGGGTCTCAAAGTGATTTCCATGGTTGTCGAACCCCAATATGTTCTTACGTGTTGGTTACCAACACTCAAAGTTTTGGTAGGTTCTGACCCGTTTCGTGGACTATTACTCACCGTTTTGGGGCCCCGAAGCGACCAGCATAGTTGTTGAACCCCAAGGTGCGCTTACGTGTCGGTCACAGTCGCAGATTTGGCCGATTCTGGCTCGTTTCATGGACTATTACTCACTGTTTTGAGTCCCAGAGTGATTTGCACGATTAACGAACCCTGGGTTGCGTTTACGTGTCGGTCATCAACACTTGTAGTTTTGGCTGATTCTGGAACATTTCTTGGACTATTACTCACTGATTTGGGGTCCCTGAGTGATTTCCATGATTGTCGAACCCCGGGGCGCGTTTATGTGTCGTTCATCAATAATTCTAGGTTTGTCTGATTCTGGGCTCTTCCATGGACTATTACTCACCGTTTTGGGGTCCCGGTGTGATTTCCACGATTAACAAACCCTGGGGTTCGTTTACGTGTCGGTCACCAACACTCGCAGTTTTGGCCGATACTGACCCGTTTCGTAGACTATTACTCACCGTTTTGGGGTCCCGAAGCGATTTCCATAGTTGTTGAACCCCAAGGTGCGCTTACGTGTCGGTCATCAACACTCGCAGATTTGGCTGATTCTAGCCCGTTTCATGTACTATTACTCACTGTTTTGGGGTTCCAGAATGATTTCCACGATTAACGAACCCTGGGCTGCGTTTACGTGTCGCTCATCAACACTTGTAGTTTTGGCCGATTCTGGCCCGTTTCTTGGACTATTGCTCACTGATTTGGGGTCCGTGAGCGATTTCCATGATTGTCGAACCCTGGGGCGTGTTTATGTGTCGTTCATCAATAATCCTAGGTTTGTACGATTCTGGGCTCTTTCATGGACTATTACTCACCGTTTTGGGGTCCCGGTGTGATTTACACGATTAACGAACCCCGGGGTGCGTTTACGTGTCGGTCACCAACACTCCCAGTTTTGGCCGATACTGACCCGTTTCGTGGACTATTACTCACCGTTTTGGGGTCCCGAAGCGATTTCCATAGTTGTTGAACCCCAAGGTGCGCTTACTTGTCGGTAACCAACACTCGCAGATTTGGCCGATTCTGGCCCGTTTCATGTACTATTACTCACTGTTTTAGGGTTCCAGAATGATTTCCACGATTAACGAACCCTGGGCTGCGTTTACGTGTCGGTCATCAAGACTTGTAGTGATGGCCGATTCTGGCACGTTTCTTGGACTATTACTAACTGATTTGGGGTCCCTGAGTGATTTCCATGATTGTCGAACCTCGGGGTGCCTTTATATGTCGTTCATCAATAATCCTAGTTTTGTCCTATTCTGGGCTCTTTCATGGACTATTAATCACCGTTTTGGGGACTCAAAGTGATTTCCATGGTTGTCGAACCCCAATATGTTCTTACGTGTTGGTTACCAACACTCGAAGTTTTGGCCGGTTCTGACCCGTTTCGTGGACTATTACTCACTATTTTGGGGCCCCGAAGCGATCACCATAGTTGTTGAACCCCAAGGTGCGCTTACGTGTCGGTCACACTCGCAGATTTGGCCGATTCTGGCTCATTTCATGGACTATTACTCACTGTTTTGAGTCTGAGAGTGATTTCGACGATTAAAGAACCCTGGGTTGCGTTTAAGTGTCGGTCATCAACACTTGTAGTTTTGGCTGATTCTGGAACGTTTCTTGGACTATTACTCACTGATTTGGGCTCCCTGAGTGATTTCCATGATTGTCGAACCCCGGGGCGCGTTTATGTGTCGTTCATCAATAATTCTAGGTTTGTCTGATTCTGGGCTCTTCCATGGACTATTACTCACCGTCTTGGGGTCCCGGTGTGATTTCCACGATTAACAAACCCCGGGGTGCATTTACGTGTCGGTCACCAACACTCGCAGTTTTGGCCGATACAGACCCGTTTCGTGGACTATTACTCACCGTTTTGGGGTCCCGAAGCGATTTCCATAGTTGTTGAACCCCAAGGTGCGCTTACTTGTCGGTCATCAACACTCGCAGATTTGGCCGATTCTGGCCCGTTTCATGTACTATTACTCACTGTTTTAGGGTTCCAGAATGATTTCCATGATTAACGAACCCTGGGCTGCATTTACGTGTCGGTCATCAAGACTTGTAGTGATGGCCGATTCTGGCCCGTTTCTTGGACTATTACTAACTGATTTGGGGTCCCTGAGTGATTTCCATGATTGTCGGACCCCGGGGTGCCTTTATACGTCGTTCATCAATAATCCTAGGTTTGTCCTATTCTGGGCTCTTTCATGGACTATTACTCACCGTTTGGGGGTCTCAAAGTGATTTCCATGGTTGTCGAACCCCAATATGTTCTTACGTGTTGGTTACCAACACTCAAAGTTTTTGCAGGTTCTGACCCGTTTCGTGGACTATTACTCACCGTTTTGGGGCCCCGAAGCGACCAGCATAGTTGTTGAACCCCAAGGTGCGCTTACGTGTCGGTCACAGTCGCAGATTTGGCCGATTCTGGCTCGTTTCATGGACTATTACTCACTGTTTTGAGTCCCAGAGTGATTTGCACGATTAACGAACCCTGGGTTGCGTTTACGTGTCGGTCATCAACACTTGTAGTTTTGGCTGATTCTGGAACATTTCTTGGACTATTACTCACTGATTTGGGGTCCCTGAGTGATTTCCATGATTGTCGAACCCCGGGGCGCGTTTATGTGTTGTTCATCAATAATTCTAGATTTGTCTGATTCTGGGCTCTTCCATGGACTATTACTCACCGTTTTGGGGTCCCGGTGTGATTTCCACGATTAACAAACCCTGGGGTTCGTTTACGTGTCGGTCACCAACACTCGCAGTTTTGGCCGATACTGACCCGTTTCGTAGACTATTACTCACCGTTTTGGGGTCCCGAAGCGATTTCCATAGTTGTTGAACCCCAAGGTGCGCTTACATGTCGGTCATCAACACTCGCAGATTTGGCTGATTCTAGCCCGTTTCATGTACTATTACTCACTGTTTTGGGGTTCCAGAATGATTTCCACGATTAACGAACCCTGGGCTGCGTTTACGTGTCGCTCATCAACACTTGTAGTTTTGGCCGATTCTGGCCCGTTTCTTGGACTATTACTCACTGATTTGGGGTCCCTGAGCGATTTCCATGATTGTCGAACCCTGGGGCGTGTTTATGTGTCGTTCATCAATAATCCTAGGTTTGTACGATTCTGGGCTCTTTCATGGACTATTACTCACCGTTTTGGGGTCCCGGTGTGATTTACACGATTAACGAACCCCGGGGTGCGTTTACGTGTCGGTCACCAACACTCACAGTTTTGGCCGATACTGACCTGTTTCGTGGACTATTTGTCACCGTTTTGGGGTCCCGAAGCGATTTCCATAGTTGTTGAACCCCAAGGTGCGCTTACTTGTCGGTAATCAACGCTCGCAGATTTGGCCGATTCTGGCCCGTTTCATGTACTATTACTCACTGTTTTAGGGTTCCAGAATGATTTCCACGATTAACGAACCCTGGGCTGCGTTTACGTGTCGGTCATCAAGACTTGTAGTGATGGCCGATTCTGGCACGTTTCTTGGACTATTACTAACTGATTTGGGGTCCCTGAGTGATTTCCATGATTGTCGAACCTCGGGGTGCCTTTATATGTCGTTCATCAATAATCCTAGGTTTGTCCTATTCTGGGCTCTTTCATGGACTATTAATCACCGTTTTGGGGTCTCAAAGTGATTTCCATGGTTGTCGAACCCCAATATGTTCTTACGTGTTGGTTACCAACACTCGAAGTTTTGGCCGGTTCTGACCCATTTCGTGGACTATTGCTCACTGTTTTGGGGCCCCGAAGCGATCACCATAGTTGTTGAACCCCAAGGTGCGCTTACGTGTCGGTCACACTCGCAGATTTGGCCGATTCTGGCTCATTTCATGGACTATTACTCACTGTTTTGAGTCTGAGAGTGATTTCGACGATTAAAGAACCCTGGGTTGCGTTTACGTGTCGGTCATCAACACTTGTAGTTTTGGCTGATTCTGGAACGTTTCTTGGACTATTACTCGCTGATTTGGGCTCCCTGAGTGATTTCCATGATTGTCGAACCCCGGGGTGCGTTTATGTGTCGTTCATCAATAATTCTAGGTTTGTCTGATTCTGGGCTCTTCCATGGACTATTACTCACCGTCTTGGGGTCCCGGTGTGATTTCCACGATTAACAAACCCTGGGGTGCATTTACGTGTCGGTCACCAACACTCGCAGTTTTGGCCGATACAGACCCGTTTCGTGGACTATTACTCACCGTTTTGGGGTCCCGAAGCGATTTCCATAGTTGTTGAACCCCAAGGTGCGCTTACTTGTCGGTCATCAACACTCGCAGATTTGGCCGATTTTGGCCCGTTTCATGTACTATTACACACTGTTTTAGGGTTCCAGAATGATTTCCATGATTAACGAACCCTGGGCTGTGTTTACGTGTCGGTCATCAAGACTTGTAGTGATGGCCGATTCTGGCCCGTTTCTTGGACTATTACTAACTGATTTGGGGTCCCTGAGTGATTTCCATGATTGTCGAACCCCGGGGTGCATTTATATGTCGTTCATCAATAATCCTAGGTTTGTCCTATTCTGGGCTCTTTCATGGACTATTACTCACCGTTTTGGGGTCTCAAAGTGATTTCCATGGTTGTCGAACCCCAATATGTTCTTACGTGTTGGTTACCAACACTCAAAGTTTTGGCAGGTTCTGACCCGTTTCGTGGACTATTACTCACCGTTTTGGGGCCCCGAAGCGACCAGCATAGTTGTTGATCCCCAAGGTGCGCTTACGTGTCGGTCACAGTCGCAGATTTGGCCGATTCTGGCTCGTTTCATGAAATATTACTCACTGTTTTGAGTCCCTGAGTGATTTGCACGATTAACGAACCCTGGGTTGCGTTTACGTTTCGGTCATCAACACTTGTAGTTTTGGCTGATTCTGGAACATTTCTTGGACTATTACTCACTGATTTGGGGTCCCTGAGTGATTTCCATGATTGTCGAACCCCGGGGCGCGTTTATGTGTCGTTCATCAATAATTCTAGGTTTGTCTGATTCTGGGCTCTTCCATGGACTATTACTCACCGTTTTCGGGTCCCGGTGTGATTTCCACGATTAACAAACCCTGGGGTTCGTTTACGTGTCGGTCACCAACACTCGCAGTTTTGGCCGATAGTGACCCGTTTCGTAGACTATTACTCACCGTTTTGGGGTCCCGAAGCGATTTCCATAGTTGTTGAACCCCAAGGTGCGCTTACGTGTCGGTCATCAACACTCGCAGATTTGGCTGATTCTAGCCCGTTTCATGTACTATTACTCACTGTTTTGGGGTTCCAGAATGATTTCCACGATTAACGAACCCTGGGCTGCGTTTACGTGTCGCTCATCAACACTTGTAGTTTTGGCCGATTCTGGCCCGTTTCTTGGACTATTACTCACTGATTTGGGGTCCCTGAGCGATTTCCATGATTGTCGAACCCTGGGGCGTGTTTATGTGTCGTTCATCAATAATCCTAGGTTTGTACGATTCTGGGCTCTTTCATGGACTATTACTCACCGTTTTGGGGTCCCGGTGTGATTTACACGATTAACGAACCCCGGGGTGCGTTTACGTGTCGGTCACCAACACTCACAGTTTTGGCCGATACTGACCCGTTTCGTGGACTATTACTCACCGTTTTGGGGTCCCGAAGCGATTTCCATAGTTGTTGAACCCCAAGGTGCGCTTACTTGTCGGTCATCAACACTCGCAGATTTGGCCGATTCTGGCCCGTTTCATGTACTATTACTCACTGTTTTAGGGTTCCAGAATGATTTCCACGATTAACGAACCCTGGGCTGCGTTTACGTGTCGGTCATCAAGACTTGTAGTGATGGCCGATTCTGGCACGTTTCTTGGACTATTACTAACTGATTTGGGGTCCCTGAGTGATTTCCATGATTATCGAACCTCGGGGTGCCTTTATATGTCGTTCATCAATAATCCTAGGTTTGTCCTATTCTGGGCTCTTTCATGGACTATTAATCACCGTTTTGGGGTCTCAAAGTGATTTCCATGGTTGTCGAACCCCAATATGTTCTTACGTGTTGGTTACCAACACTCGAAGTTTTGGCCGGTTCTGACCCGTTTCGTGGACTATTACTCACTGTTTTGGGGCCCCGTAGCGATCACCATAGTTGTTGAACCCCAAGGTGCGCTTACGTGTCGGTCACACTCGCAGATTTGGCCGATTCTGGCTCATTTCATGGACTATTACTCACTGTTTTGAGTCCGAGAGTGATTTCGACGATTAAAGAACCCTGGGTTGCGTTTACGTGTCGGTCATCAACACTTGTAGTTTTGGCTGATTCTGGAACGTTTCTTGGACTATTACTCACTGATTTGGGCTCCCTGAGTGATTTCCATGATTGTCGAACCCCAGGGCGCGTTTATGTGCAAACAGCAAAAGGCCAGACGAGTGGAATGGTCTTCAAGGCTGAGGCGGGTTTGTGTGACATATTGGAGTAAAATTGACATCCTTCACACTTGTCGACTATCTCTTTCGCCATCTCATTTGCTCTGGGCCAGTAAAAACCCGCTCGGTATGCTTTAGCCACAATGGTCCGAGAGGACGCATGATGGCCACAGGTCCCCGAGTGGATGTCATTGAGAATCATTCGACCTTCCTCTAGTGTTATGCATTTCTGGCTGACCCCAATCTCCCGAGCCTCTTCTTCATTCTCGGGGAGCTCTTTCCTCAGAATATAGGCGATATAGGGCACTGTCCAGTCGGGAGTGAAGACCAGAACTTCCATGATCAAGTCGACCATAGCTGGGACCTCGACTTCAGTCAGATCTGTGGCGCTTTTTGGCTGCGGGGCTTCCTCAGTGAAAGGATCTTCTTGAACCGACGGCGTGTGAACATGCTCCAAAAACACGCCACTCGGAATGGCTTCCCTCTTGGAACCTATCTTGGCCAAGTCATCGGTTGCCTGATTTTTCAGTCGGGGAACATGATGGAGCTCTAATCCCTTAAATTTCTTCTCCAGCTTTCTGACTGCATTGCATTATCCAGTCATGGCTGGGCTTCTGACGTCCCACTCCTTCATCACTTGGTTGACCACTAAGTCCGAGTCGCCGTAGACCATGAGGCGACGGACGCCGAGCGAAATGGCCATACGCAACCCGTACAAGAGTGCTTCGTATTCTGCTTCATTGTTGGAGGAATCAAAGTGAATCTGGAGTACATATCTGAGCTTATCTCCTCGGGGGGAAACCAAGACCACTCCGGCCCCGGAACCATTCAGCATTTTGGAGCCATCGAAGAACATAGTCCAGTGCTCCGAGTGAACTTGGGTTGGTAACTGCTGTTTAGTCCACTCGGCGAGGAAATCTGCTATTGCTTGGGACTTGATAGCTTTCTTTGCCTCAAATCTGATATATAGGGGAAGAAGTTCAATCGCCCATTTCGCCACTCGACCGGTTGCATCTCTGTTGTGCAGAATCTCTGATAAGGGGCATCGGTGACGACTGTGATAATATGGTCAGAGAAGTAGTGAGCAACTTTCTTCGTGGTCATATAAATCCCATATACAAGCTTCTAATAATGAGGGTATCATTGCTTGGATGGGGTTAGGACTTCGGAAATGTAATACATTGGGCGCTGAACTTTGAAGGCTTTCCCTTCCTCTTCCCGCTCGACCGTAAGTACAGTACTGACGACTTGTCCTATGGCTGCAATGTAAAGCAGCAAAGGCTCTTTGCTGATTGGGGCAGCAAGCACCAGCTGGGTGGAAAGCAGGGTTTTTAACTCTGCAAACGTTGCATCAGCTTCTGGAGTCCACTCGAACTTGTCTGACTTCTTCATCAGTTGGTAAAGAGGCAATGCCTTTTCACCGAGGCGAGAGATGAATCGACTTAACGCGTCCAAGCATCCAGTAAGTTTCTGGACATCGTGCACACGCACGGGGCGTTTCATTCGGAGTATAGTGCCAACTTTTTCTGGGTTGGCGTCGATTCCTCGTTCGGAAACAAGAAAACCGAGTAACTTTCTGCCAGGAACTCCGAATGTGCACTTTGATGGATTAAGCTTGATATCATACCTCCTGAGGTTGGAAAATGTTTCAGCGAGGTCAGTCGGCAGGTCGGAACCTTTCCATGACTTGACCACAATGTCATCCATGTACGCTTCCACATTCCGACTGATTTGAGTGAGCAAACACTTCTGAATCATCCTCATGAATGTGGCTCCGGCATTCTTGAGGCTGAATGGCATGGTGACATAACAGAAGCACCCGAATGGGGTGATGAAAGCCGTTTTGATCTCATCGGGTCCAAACAGACGGATCTGATGGTACCCGGAATAAGCATCCAAGAAAGAAAGTCGCTCACATCCTGCAGTCGAGTCGACATTTGGTCGATGCGGGGAAGAGGAAAATGATCTTTCGGGCAGGCCCGATTGATATGCTTGAAATCGATGCACATGCAAAGCGAATTGTCCTTTTTGGGGACCATGACGACATTGGCGAGCCACTCGGAGTGGTAAATCTCTCGGATAAACTCTGCTGCTAGGAGCCGAGCCACTTCTTCGCCAATGGCCTTCCTTTTCTAGACGGCGGACCGTCGCAGATGTTCCTTCACAGGTTTTGCCTTTGAATGGACTCGTAGACGATGCTCAGCCAGTCCCCTAGGTACACCCGGCATGTCAGAAGGTTTCCATGCAAAGATGTCCCAGTTCTCACAGAGGAACTGGATGAGCGCTTCTTCCTATTTGAGGTCGAGTGTTGTGGAGATATGAGTCGGAGCAGCGTTTGGGTCGGTCAGGTGGATGTGAATGGGTTTTGTCTCACCGGACGACTGAAATGCTGATTCCGTAGCAGGCTTCTTGGCTCGTAACAAATCACTCGGGTCTGTGTTCCTTTGGTGTTCCTGCCACTCTTCTGCCACCATCTGAGCATCGGTGATCTTCGAGCCCTTCTGGAAGCACTCTTCTGCCTTCTTGCGGTTACTAGTGATAGTGATCATGCCTTTAGGGCCTGGCATATTTAGTTTGAGGTACACGTAACATGGTCGAGCCATAAAACGTGCATAAGCTGGCCTGCGCAAAATTGCATGATAGGCACTCTGGAAATCCACAACCTCAAATGTCAGCTTCTCTTTGCGGAAATTCTTTGAATCACCAAAAACTACGTCAAGAGCAATCTGGCCGAGTGATGCGGCCTTCTTGCCAGGGATGACTCCATAAAAACACATGTTGCTTGTGCTCAGCCTAGACATCGGAATGCCCATCCCTTTCAGGTCTCAGCATATAGTATATTCAAACTGCTGCCGCCGTCCATCAACACTTTGGTCAGTCGAGTGCCTTCGACGACGGGATCGACCACCAGCGCTTGCCTCCCAGGGGTGGCGATGTGCGTGGGGTGGTCAGATTGGTCGAATGTAATGGCAGTCTGAGACCACTTCAGGTAATTAGGTGTTGACGGAGCAGCCATATTTACCTCTCGGTTTATAACTTTCAGTCGGTTTTTGCTCTCAACATCAGCAAAAATCATCAAGGTGGAATTGACCTGCGGATATTCCCCGTCACTATCCTCCTTGTCCTCAACCTTATCCGACTCTTTTTCTTTGTCCTTGGACTGCTTTCCTTGGAACTGCTATATCAGGAGCTGACACTGTCGAGTGGTATGCTTCGGGTAGATGAAATTACCCTCTTCGTCTTTCTTGGTGTGGATGTGACATGGTAAATCCAACACGTCATTTATTTCTTTATCTTTTACTTTCTTGGGGTTCCAAGGCCCCTTGGGTTTCCCTTTGGACTTTCCTTGGTTTAGGGCCAAGGCTTCTCCAGGAGCGGCTGGCTCGGCTTTATGCTTTTGCTTCCGACTGGAATTTCCGCCTCCGGTGTCCTGGGCGATTGACTTGTTCTTGCCGCTCCGGAGCCGATCCTCTTCCTCACCATTGGCATACTTGGTGGCAATTTCCAGCATTCGACTCAGAGACATGTCTTCGGTTCGACCGAATTTCAGACTTAGCTCCCTGTACTTTATGCCCTCCTTGAAGGAGCAAACTGCCTGGTGATCAGATATGTTTTCCATTGTGTGATGCAGCGTGATCCATCTCTGGATGTAATCCCTCAGAGTCTCATTCGACTTCTGTACACAAGATTGCAGCTCTGTCAGTATCGTCGGCCGCTTGCACGTTCCTTCGAACGTCCTGACAAACACTCGGGAGAGATCCTCCCACGTGTAGATGCTGCTGGGTGTCAACTGATTCAGCCATGCCCTGGCTGACCCTTCCAACATGAGAGGCAGATGCTTCATGGCCACCTCGTCATTTCCACCACCGATCTGAACAGCCACTCGGTAGTCCTCAAGCCAAGTATCGGGCTTGGACTCACTGTTGAACTTGCTGACTCCAGTCGCCAACCTGAAGTTGGGAGGAATCACCGCGGCTCTGATGGCTCTGCTGAAACACTCTGGCCCGAAGACGTGCACTCGGCTGCTGGTGGGTACATCTCTGTCATTACCCTCTCTGTGGGCTCTGTTCCGGTCGACGAGACCTTGAACGATGATGGATCTCGCATCAAAGCCTGGTTCTCTGGGGTCGACTGGAATTCTTCGCCCGCCACTGTACTGGCGCCTGTCATCCTGTTGCCGAGGCATATATGATCCACCCCTCCGGGAAGGAGTGGGCACTCGACGCCGATCGTGGCGATCGACTCGGTGATCATCCTGCTCATAGTTCCTGTACTGATCGTGTTGGTCACCATGCCCTTCACGCCTCGGGGGCGATCTGGGGCTATGAGCTGACTGGACAGTATTCACCGCCACGGACCTGCTATGAATCTTGTTCCGCGACTGCGACACAGCCGAATTATGATCTCCAGCTGCTCAGAGCAAATCCCTGATCTGCATCAAGCCTCTGCCAGCCTCTGACTGGGAAGGCTGAATCGACTCTGCTATGCGTGTTGCAGCTGCCAAATTCTGAATTGGAGTGCGGTATACCTGGGTCGGGGGTTTGAAGAGTTGGCGTCGACTGGAGTCTGGAATCCGTTGCCGCGCGCGCTCGTCGAGTGCCCGCTGAAGGTTCTCCAGTCGAGTGCGCTCAGCCAGGTTGGCCAAGCGCGCGTCCTCTAAGGCGCGAGCCTCAGGGGTTTCTCCAACTATCGGAGTATGGAGCGCATCCATGTTCTGGCGGCGAAGTTCTTCCCTCTGCTGCGAGTCGAGGGGCTCGGGGTGGTACTCCTCATGGTCGTGCGACGGGTCGCCCCACCGTTGCCTCCCTCGGCGCCAGGGAAGCCGGGAGGAACATGAGGCCCATTGACCATCAGGACCTCTGCCGCCGGATCACTGCTGTTGCATTCGGATGCAGTCTCTGCGGAGCCAGTCGACAGGTCGAACATGCCGTAGAGAGATTCGTCGAGCTCGATTGCCGCGACTTGGGAAGTGGTCGACTGGCGAGCCACTGCATGCCTCACCCACCGCTGGAGCCTCGACCGACCGGAGCGCTTACGTCGGCGGGAAGCTGGGAGGGAGGAAGACACGGAAACCGGCCGATACTGAGTTGACGGTTGCCGCAGAAGGACGCCGCGGACGCATGCTCGGCATCCACGTCGAGCGGAGCCTCCTGCAGCCAGGCCGAGTCGTCGGCGACGAATGTGAGCGCGCCGAGACGGATCTCGCGGTCCTCAACCAAAACTCCGCCTGAAACCATGGTGATGGGAATTGAAAAGATTGCAACTTCTCCAACAAGTCGCTAAGACACCTGCCCCACGGTGGGCGCCAACTGCCGTGGTTCTAAGTCTGACAGTAGAATGGGGGTAGGTATGGAGAGGCAAGATCCCTCGCGTGGAGAGATACGGCTGAGATCCCTCACCTTGAGTGTATGTGCCATATCCTGTATCGTCGGGAACATATGTCGGGAACATATGGGTTTGGGGAAACATATGGGTTTGGGGAAAGATACAGCTCAGGCATCGAATCCAAGCCCATGCCATGGTCCTGCGATGTCTGCCCCTAACGAAGCAGCACCGAAGAAGAGTGATGTAGTGGCAGAGAAGAGTCATGTCGTGGCAATGTCGTTGTAGTACTCGGACCCTCCCCCGCTGCCCATGGCTTGTACGCGCCTCGCTCGGTCTGGAAGACGGCGCCGCACTCGGTCTGGTTGGCCTCGGTACTGGCATGTTGTACGCTCCAGTGACAACGTCGTCGCCTCTACCACATCTCAACTTTGTTAGCATGTATTCTTTAAAACGTTTATTGTATGACTTGACAGCTTGTCCCCTGGGCGGCATGCTTTCCGTCGCCATCTGCCCTATATTATGGGCAGTTTGAAGCTGGAAAAATATTTGGTTGTTATTTGGTTGAAATGATTATGAAATGATGGACCTGAAAAAATTACTAGTGATTACCATCCGGTCATGATAGTAAGCTGCATGCAGCTCAACAGGTCTCTGCATCTGCTCCTCGTGCGTGAGATTTGTTGGTATCGTAGCTGGTTCACCGGCCAGGCTTGTACGCGTGCTGATGCAGTACCACTGCTTGTATGCTTGAGTTGTACTTCCATCGTACGGTCTGCAAAATTATATAATAACATCAACCCTTGTGATGAAAGCATAGCATCTTCATGCATCGTATGGTCATCGTAAATAATGTAAATAAAATGTACCTAAGTTGATACACTATATCTGCTAGCGCGTCATTTTCCCACTTCTGTACCCATTGAATGTTGCGCTCCCTCCAATCGTAAAGACTCCAACCGTGGCCCATATTGGTTAGCCTGCAAATTATGTAACAAAGTGTGAGTTTAGTAAATGAAAAAGGACACTAACTATTTAGGAAGGTCACATCTTACTTATGGGTTTCCTCGTCGGTACATCTTGGAAAAGGTGGTGGAATCTCTTGATACAGACCTAACTGTCTCATGACACGCTCTGGGTTGTAAGGCTCAACACACCACAGGAACAATAAGTAGCAGCGAGTCAGCCAGAATGCACTATCGGTCAACATGCCTGCTGTGATGGGTCGTATATTAAAGACCATCTGTACATGATCCTGAGTCCATGGGTTCCATGTGACTACAGACTCATCAAGTGCCTCAAACTGCTGGTGGTATATAGGGTAACAATTTTTCGCAATACTTGGAGACCAATATTTCCGTGCCTTTGTCCACCTGCTGGCCATAGTTACACAACTGCCCTTGCTATAGTCGTATGGGTGTATGGGATTTATTATACGAGGTCGTCCTACAGGGAGCTATTCTCAGGACCACAACTGTAGAAACTCATAGGGGACACAAAGTAACGGAGCTTTTTTTGCGAAGGAAGTTTTTTGTGTGGCATCACACAAGTCTCTATATGTATAAGATAGAATGGCAGAACCGAAGCTGTATTTTGGCTGCTCGGGTAAACATTCATCTACCATCTTCTCCACAATGGAGATGAGGCCAGGGAGAAGTACGTCCCCATGTGAATTTGAAACATAACCCCGAGGAGCCGCAACAAATACACAAACAGATGTCTTTTCCTTGTCTCAGAATCAGCGAAGCTAGAAATATTAAGAAAGTTCATGAAGCCAGGTGAGTGGGATGCCACGAGGGCCACCAGTACATTGAGATTCTGGCATTGTCATCCCAAGACGGTCTAATATATTTTGTGCTCAAGTTTTAGACACTCGTCGAGAGACTAACAGCTCACCTCTAATTGGTAGAGCAAGGATCATAAAAACATCTTTCAATGTAGGTGCAAGCTCCCCAAAACGAAAGTGAAAGGTGTGGGTTTCAGGTCTCCACCGGTCAACGAGGGATGTCAAAAGGGATGGGTCCGAACGTAACTAGGATGGGTCTTTGCTTGATGTGAGCCTAGCAAAAGCATGTAGTCCATAAGCGTCAAGGTGAGGAATGAAATAATTGTGTATTGGCCAGGTTTTCTTTACGGTTCAAAGTCTGAAACTCCGATAATCATGTTCTTTATTTGGGTTCAAAATTAGGTGGCAACGGTGGCCGGCATCATGGGGCCCCTCCAAAAGCCGCGGCACTTCAGCCATAACCTGCACACAAACATACAAAAAAATACAAAGAGATTCAATTTACAACAAATATAGATACAATAACACAAAGAGATTCAATAATACAAAGAGATATAATTTACATTAATTAGCTAAAGTTAACATCACGGATACAATAATACAAAGACATTCAATTTAAAATAAATATAAATACAATAACACAAAGAGATTCAATAATACAAACAGATTCAATTTAAATTAATAAAAGTATAATACAAATATAAGTAGACATAGCGAGTACAGATAAATCAACATCATGCGGTGTTGTTCGCTCGATACAGGCATTCCCTACGTGAATGTCCAGGACACCTACAAACGCGACATCGCCTTGGTTCTCCCATCTGGCTATGGTCCATGTCATTGCGATGACGCCTAGAATGACATCGTCCTTTGGCGGTTCTCATCAAGTCGGCATTCGGAACCCATTTCGGTCCATCTGGCCATAACATTTTGTAGTTCATATCAATGCCCCAGACCCAGAACTCACCATTCTAATTGTTGTACATATTGTACATGTTGAAGTACGGTGATATGTATGGCTCAACGCTGGCCAGACGTGTAGCGCCTATCTGTGAGGTGTTGCACAGTGTAGTGTGGCGCCTTCGTGTCGGGCGTCACACAAAAAGGTCAGCCGCGTGAAATACTTTCACGGGCAGTTTATTCTGTGATTTGATTTCGTCCACAAGTCAAATTTGTCAAATTTGCCGTTTTTAGGCTTCAAGTTAGTAGTACTATTCCTCAGGTTCTGTAAACAAATACTGGTTCGTGTATGAAGTCATTCCTACAAGTGAAAAGAATGTCACTGAAAAGACGGTGAGAACACAGCACAGAGGAGAAAGATAAAGAACAGGTAAGTGGATCTACAATATAAAATAAAGGGTCCCGATAACTGCCACACGTGTGGTGTATCGGGTAGTTGTGCCACACGCCTCGTGTGGACAGCAACCAGCCCACACACCTACATGTGGGCAAAACAACTAATGCACACACATCTTTTTTTCCTCCCGGACCCTCTCACACGCGTGCGTGTGGGCGAAGTTGATAATGCCCACACGCCCGTATGTCAGGCCTCGTACCCTCCTGGTCCTGCACGCGACGCGTGACGCCCACCGCGTGCCCGCAGTTGCCATGGTCCAAACCCTCGTCCATTTTCGTTTAACTGCAGTTGCCATGTCGCTGAACTACGGTTGCCATGTCGGACAACTGCAGTTGTCATGGTTTCTCAACTGCAGTTGCCATGTATGGTCTGATCTAATGTAGTTGCCATGATTTCATAACTTTAGGAGTTGCCACATACTAACACTAGGCAGTTGAGAGAGTTGTCATGTGCTCACAAGCATGCTAGGGCAGTTGTCATGTAAAAAGGAAGAGTTGATATCTGCTAACGTGCACGTTAGGGCAGTCGCCATTTACGTGCACGTTGGGGCAGTTGCCATGTACCATGCAAAAACACATGGCAACTCGGTAAAAGAGAGTTGCCATCTGCTTACGTGCACACTAGGCAGTTGTCGTGTACCCTGCAAAAACACATGGCAACTCGGGTAAAAAAAGAGAGTTGCCACCTGCTTATAAAGCACACTAGGGGCAGTTGTCATGTGCGTTGCAAAAACACATGGCAACTAGCAGCTAGGGTGTGGGAGAGGAGAAGGGCGTGTGGGCGAGATGGCAAATGCCCACACACCAACCCCTGTGTGTGACTGAAAACTGGTGTGTGGGTGAACTGCTAAACACCCATACACTGGCCCCTCCATGTGATAAAACGGATGTGTGGACGAACTATGTCACACACCACACACACGCCTTGTCCTACGTGGCACAGAAAATCAGCTAAATTGTGCCAAGATTCGTGCATATAGTACTGGACGGTGATGGATGCGTGTGGTCGAGATGGTCAACGCCCACACGTGTGGGCCTTAACATTTCCAAAAATAAAACAAGTGAAAGCATTAATTAAGAAGGAAAGAAAAAAAAACGGAAAATGGCTAGGAGAAACTTAAAAACCTTGCACCAGCCTAGAATCGAACCCGGGTCTGTACCGTGGCAAGGTACTATTCTACCACTAGACCACTAGTGCTTCCATGATGCTAAATTAACTTCAGGTTATAAGGCTAACTAAATTAATTAAGGTTAATTACAAGCACGCTCGTACTGAGCGAGGTCCACTACTCTACTTTGTTTGCTGCGTAGAACAGTATTACGGAACAGGGGCAGACAGCCTCCCATCCCGCGGTAACGGAGAGAAAGAGAAAGCGACCACAACAATAATACTCTACCTAAGAAGCCAAGAAACAAAATGGCTAGCCTGAGAAAGAGAATGCAACACGATGTCACGGGCTCACCGGCCAAACCAAACCGGAAAGAGGGGCTCCGCGCGGCGCACTTGAGCCAGACGAGGAACCGTGATCGTCTTGGCGTCGCTTCGCATCGCTGTTCCGGCACCCGTCACATCACCCATGTACTGGTACCGCTCTATCCGGTGTGGAGCACCCAATAGAAGCAAAACGTTGCGTCATTGTCATTACGCTGTATGAGTCTTGAAACGCTCAAACGCACGCGGCAGTTTCTTTCGTTTCGTCGTCGTCGTCGTGGTCATGTACGGCCGTGGCTATCCAGGAGGACTAGGAGCGTGGGTGGCGATCGCCGGCCGGCTCCTTCGCGAAATCCTGGAGCAAGACTCGAACCCAGATGTATGCGCACCTACTTAATTTAGTCCGCGAGGAAGGAAAAGAAGAATAACCATTTCCCGTCGGCCGCTGCCCTTGTCTACTGGAGTAGCACACACGTCGACGCATAGGAATGATCTAGCGAGGCCCTGTGCTGTGCTACCTGTTAACGCGTCGACGACGAGAACTCCTCGAACCCAGAAGATGCTCGTTCATTTCTGCGTAAGCGCGTTGTTTGTGGGCGCATAAACAAAGGGGACCGAAAGCATGTGTACAGGGTTGTGTCTGTCCCCTCCCCCCGGATATGTGTATGCCATAACTAGCACAGTACTGTGGTACTACTGCTCCTCCATCATCATTCATCAGCATGAGGAAGGGAAACACATGGCTAATTGATTTTATTTAAGGAAACAAAACAAACATGTTGCTAGATTCGGCGGCGTCGCTAGTCTAATTTAGAAGCAACGGAATCTGGCAACTGGGATCAAGACAGGTCCGTCCCATGGTCTTGTCTTAGACTTGGATTTTGTGTGTCGGCGCCGGCAAATCCATCCTAGAGATAATAGACGGGTGCATGACGAGGCAAAATAATCAACGCAAGCCAAGCACAACGGCCGCCATGTTTTCCTGACGACGACGACATCCTGGCGGGATCCGTCGTCCGTCCGTCCACCGGCCATCGATGGCGCCAGGAAACGAAACGTGGTCCGAGAGCGAGCTCACTCGATCGCAACGTCGAGCTAACCCGGCCGAGCAATTACTCCAGATCGATACGTACATGTATTCGTTTCTCGGTACGTACCGTGGATGGAAAATCATCTTTCTTGATGCTAGCCCAACCAAAACGATCAACAATTACATCCACTAGCTAATCCCTCGGTAATCACCAACACCTACAGGCTGATCGCTAGCGCTAATGCTACCACTGTACAAGCATCTGATGATCCATGCATGTGTCACCCTCCATCCTACGTACATCGCCGCACAGTGCCGCCATTGACGGGAGCAGAGCAGAGCAGCATGTCTCTGCTGCTGTGGCGCGATGGCTCGCTACCCGAACCAGAGACCGAGGCTGTCGAGGACGCGGACGCCGAAGAAGGCGAGGTAGATGGTGATCAGCCCGGCCCCGTACACCCGGTCCAGCCGCATGCCCCTCGCCGGCACCACCACCGCCGCCCACGCCAGCCCCGCGCACAGGAACCCCACCGTCTCGTACACCGCGGCGTCCGCCGGCAGCGTGAACGGCGCCGGGTACTGCGCGCCCGCCGCCAGCGTGAGCGACAGCCCCAGCCCCACCACCGTGTTGAACAGCGGCCCCGCGTAGCAGGCCGAGACCGCCGTCTGCGCGCCGCCCGGGCCGCCGTGCGTCGCCATCGCCACGTTCGACACCAGGTCGCCCAGCGAGTCCCCCCACGCCAGCACCGTCACGCCCAGTACGCTCGCCTTCACGCCCACCATGTACCCGATCGCCACCAGCAGCGCCACCAGCTCCCGCGCCAGGGTGTACGCCCAGAGCACGCTCATCAGGAACCCCGCGGCCAGCCACGGCACGCGGCGCCGTCGGCCGCGCGGGGGGGAGTTGGCGTCCGTGGTGGCCGCCGCGAGGCCGGCCAACAGGAGGCCGAGGACGGCGCCCGCGAGGAGGATCGCGTGGCCGTCGATGGTGCGGTGGTGGCGCGAGGATGTTGCCGCCGGGCTGTGCGAGGTCCAGGTCGTGGCGAGGAGGACCGGCGCCAGCGCGGCAGAGGCCACGGCGCAGGGCCGGGACCAGCGGTGCGCGGCGATGTCCGGGATGGTCAGGCGCCGCGGGAGGTAGAGCGGCATGCGGAGCGCGCACACGAGGTAATGCAGGCAGGCCGCGGTCGTTGTGGAGCCCGGCGCGGTCTTGGAGGAGTAGGACGGCAGGGGAGGGACGTCGTCGTCGTCGAGGAGGAGCGGCGCCGCGAGGTCGGGGTGCGGCGGCTTGCCGGGGTCGGCGCAGCACTGGGAGGTCCAGACGAGGACGACGTAGGCGACGTAGATGGAGACGAACGACGCGGCCACCCAGACGCTGATCGTGCCGCTCACGAGCACGCCCACGAGGCAGCACAGCGCGAAGAAGAGGAAGCAGAGGTCGCGCACGAACCCGCGCAGCTCCACGACGGCCCCTCCTCCCCCGCGTCCGGCGGCGGCGAGCGCGACGACGCCGGCGACGACGGTGGACACGAAGAGGGCGCCGCCGAGCGCGCTGTTGAGCCCCACCCCGCCGCCGTCCCCGCCGTCGCCGGCCGCGAAGGAGACGACGCTGGCGAAGACGTCGGGCGCGCCGTTGCCGAGGGAGAGCAGCGTGACGCCGGCGACGGCGGGGGGCAGACGCAGCGCGGCGGAGAGGCCCTCGAGCGACGCGCAGAAGTACTCGGACGCGGTGTCGCCGAGCAGGTAGAAGAGGACGACGAGCCAGAGCAGGGACGCCGCGTAGCCCGCCGCCGGGTGCCCCGCGCCGGCGAAGCCGCAGTAGAAGAGGCGGAGGTAGTCGACGTAGCCCGCCGGCGCGCAGGGCGTGTGCGACAGGAGGTAGGCGCACCGGGCCTCCGCGCCGTCGAGGGACTGCAGCTCCTGGCAGTCCCCCCGCGGCCTGGCGGCGTAGAACGGGGAGGAGAGGGCCGCCCGGTGCACGGCGTGACGGAGGGTGGGCACGGCGGTGGAGTCGTGGTGGCGAGCGGAGAGGGGGAGGGTTAGGAGGAGGAGGAGGAAGCAGGCGGTGGGGACGGCGGCATTGCGAGTGCGCCGGCTGCGCGGGGGCTCCATAAAAGAAGTGGGCCGGGGGTGCTAAATCGGGCGGCGCGCTAGGACGGCATGGCGGTGGCGGGCTGAGGCTGAGGCTGAGCGAGAGGGGCGAGCGGCTGGGAGGGATCTGCGGCGGGAGTGGCGAGAGCTCCGGTGTCGGGCACGGCTTGGCCGAAGACGAGGAGTGGAGAGGGGATTTGTGTTGGATCGCTCGGGTCCTTGCGAGTTAAGTAAAGGAGTTGAAGGAGTTGAAATGTGACGGTGCGAACGGGCAAAGTGGGGACGTGGGTTCAGATTGCGCGTGTACGTACGTGGAGGCCACCGGCGCTCTTTTTCTCCTTCTTCTGCTGCTCCGGGACTGTGTAGACGCCGTGCTACGTGCCGTCATGCGGTGTGTCCGTATCGTCCGACGGACGGTGCGATCGGTGAACCTGAAGCAAAAAGCATCCGCTACGGCTTTCCAAGCCTCTTTATCTACAACGCAATCAAAAAGCACACTCATCCTCTCCACAAAAAGAGACAGGTCAGATCGCCCACACGTCGCCGTTTACGCAGGTCATCCTTGGTTAAGATCTTCTTGTTAAAAGCTAACCAGACAAACACTAAATATCTATGGGGGACAAAAAAAATTCCACAAGTTTTTTCCAAATGGGTCAATCATCATCACAATTAGGGGTGTAAACTGTAATAACATCTAGCAGCTCCTTTCATTCAGCTAAAAGGGTCTCATGCACACATCGTATGAACTTAAGTTTTAATGTTGAACCATCCCAAATCTGGGCAACAGAGCAGTTTTGCTCCTGACATATCATAAACATCCCCGAATTGTGTTTTCAGCGTAGTATCCCAACCCAAGAATCATGCGAAAAGTTGTTATCTCTGCCATTACCTAGAGACCATTAATAGAGGGGCGGGCTCGCACAAAAGCTTTTTCGCGAATACGCAAAGCTTGCGTATCATTTCATTGATAGAAAGAGTAGAACAAGTACAGCAGGGGGTACAACACATTACACGAATGCAGACAGGCGTGAACATGGTGTCCGGAGCAGACAGACGAGGGATGCTCGGCCCGAAAAGGGGAAACAACACAGCCAAACCAACCAAGCCCGAACCGACTGAGCCGAACCAACAGTGAGACCCAACATCACCAAAGCCAACATCGGGGACACCGCGAGCAAGCAAGATGGCGCCTTCAAGAAGGAACATGACGCCGACACGTCTTTGCCATCCGATCCGAAGCAGTCGGACCTAGGGTTTCCCCTGAGCTCGAAGAGGGGCTCGCACAAAAGTTCGAGCGATCCCTTTCCAGAAAGGTGAACCCGCATTAGTTTTAGACGAAAGAAGGTTGGGCTTACTTGTGTTATACTTATGATTGACGAGAGAAATCCAATTTTTGTCTCCACCTAGAAAAAACCTTTTAGACCAAAAGGCCAACAAAGCCAAATTAAACTCCCCGAGGTTAACAACCACTAAGCACCCAAAAGTCTTTTTTTAGAAACAAACTCTCAATTAGCAAGGTAGTATTTATCATTATCCCCAAGACCCCCCCCCCCCCCCCCCCCCCCAAGAAGAAATGAGACATGAGCTTTGCTCTTACTGTACTACATGCAGGTCACACTTTTTTTTTCCTTTTTGCGAATGCTACTTGCACGCCTCTAATTCAGTCTATCTCGTTGCATTGCTATGGAGTACTGACAGGGCTTTTCCGTAAAAAAAAGTGTGAGGATTGGGCTCTTGTTGATTTGTGTGGCTATCTAAAGGTGTAATTCCGATCCCTGTAAAACAAAAAAAATGATTTTTTCAGCAATAAACATTGCTTATTTATGCACAGAAAAGAAAAGCATTTTTTAGTTTTCTACCTACTTGCATATTGTCCCGATGGAATACATTCATGGCATTACGAGAAGATAACAAAAAATCAACGCTCCAAGATGCTTTCGAAATTGGCCTTCTTGAAACATTTGATTTAGTTTCCCCTTTTCCAGAGCATCATGAAACTTCAAATGCAGACGAAAATCTAAACAATGTTTGTCACAACAAAAAATCATTATTTCTAACACATTTATTATTATTATTTTGTTGTTAATAGGGGCAAGTACACCCAGGAACTCCACGTCCTCTTTCAGACCGTTTTGTTGAAGAAAAAAGGAGGATTCCCCCTCTTTAGGTAACGGTTGTTCAGGTTTGAACGATGAGTCGATCAACGTATGAGCGTACGTGAACAGCTAGCGATGCCCTTTTGCTCTTCTTTTTTTTTTCTTTTTTGAGTTGGAAACTCTAGAGGCACCTCTGTCAAGGAGAGGTAGATGGGGGGAGAGGGAGGGAGAGAGAGAGGTGTTGGTCCAAATTTTTGAAACAAAAGCGCTTAGAAGAGAAGTTTGACATAAATAACTCTGGTGAATTATGAGCTAAACTGGCTACACAGCGTGACCAAAGTCAATCGTCACATAGCTAATAAGCCCTCAAGCGTACGTGGACTCTCTTGAAGAAACACTTCACCTCTAAAAAGCAGGAACATCAGGGAATCAAAGAAAAGTACAACGAGTTCCATGGTCTACAAAGATGCAAGTGGCGTCAAATACGAATTGTCTCCGGTTCAGTGTCCAACATATTTTCCATGCTTCGAGAGGCAACGTCTCCGAAGACATGGCTACTTCGCCTACATCTTCGGAAGTTCTTTGTAAAGCTGTGATGACTTGACAAGCTTCACCAACCATGCCTGCTAAAATTTCTTCACGAGCTGGAGGTACGGACGGTTAGTGCCGGTATCCTCAAACTTGTTAGTTATCTTTGATGACAAGGGGGGCAATGGTTAACCTTCAATCGGGTTTTTGTACGGTAGTTTTAAGTTGGCTTACAAATCTTGGTTCCTCAGACAATTTTTGTAATGATTTGTAAACTCTAAGTCTTCTGTATTCTCCACCCGCTTTTGCTTGTGACGTGCCGTTGTCAAGTTCATCATATGCATGTTCTAAGGTTTTCTAATTTTTCAAACGAGAAAATGCCTCTTTTTTTTTCTTCCTGAAACCAAAAGCACTAAACCTTAAAAACAATAAAATAATAAACTTTCAGTTTATCAATATGTTAGTCCGAATAATTGATAAAACATCACATATTTAACAGGATTAAAGCGTGAAAGTTACAAAAAAAAAAGGTATATATACGTTGAGCCGGACCCATGTGTGATGTGATTGGGGGATGGCCCCACTCAAGTTTCGAAAATCCTGTAGAATTTGGTTGTAGTTTCTGAAAATAAATACTAAGCTCTCAAAATTTATACAGAATATGCCCCCAAGCATTTTGCCCCAACACAAAACATTTCTAGGTCCGCCCCTGCGTTGGGGATGTCACCCCCACAACACATATTCATGCTTCACATATAGAAGAACTTGTCACTAGAGCTTGTACACGTCAACTCTTTTCTTTGAAAAAATGTCTAAGGCCATGTAGTAAGTATCATGTGTGCCTGCAGGCACACCTCTATAAAAAAAATTACAATCAAATTCTTGGGATCAAAGTCTTCTTCTTCCTCTTGCCTCCACCGGCGGCGCATCGTGAACACAGCTCGATGCCCCCTCCGGGCCTCTACCTCAGCGGAGCAAACTTTTATGAACACATGAGCTTGTAGAAGCAGCAGCCTGGCAGTCGTTGATGTAGACCAGGGGGTGCCGACGATCGCGATATGCAAAGCCGATCACTGTTCGTAGAAGAAAACGCCAAGACCACGAATGTCGGGTGAATCCACAAGAAACCTAAACTGACCGGGTGCTGGAAGATCCATCGGAGACATGACTCTGTACGCCCTCCGCCCGTGACAGGCGCATCAATGGAATGGGGAAAGGGCGGGGAGAAAATTATTGCTACACTGGGACACAGTGCCGCCGCCTCGCCACCTCAAACCAAATGTGAAGTCTCCGTAGAGAAAATGAAGAGTGTAGTATGAACAAGGGATACGAGCATTGAAGCATGATCATACATGAAGACAGAGGCAAGCACACAAGAATAAATACTAAATTTGTACTAAAGCAGAGACAATTATTTTGGATTGGGTGAAGTACATAATTTCAACTGGGGATTTCAGCACTTTAAAGCCGCTACAAGGATGTGTGAAGAAATTGACAAAGCGTACACGGAGTGGACTCAACGCTGAAGAAGTTACTGGGTGCAGTAGACTTGGTAGCGATGATCCAAACCTGGAGAGCAGAGAGCCGTGCCGTGCCATGTAGCGCCGACGCCGCGGCGCGACGTGCGCGCCCCAACCGGCCACTGGTCGTCAGGTACGTACACAGGTCCCCCGCCTATCCATCCGTGCGTGCCGTCGGCCCGTGTCCCTTCCCGCCCGCGTCTCCGTCGCGGCAGGAGAAAGAATCCGTGCCTGCCGTGCCGCCGGTCCCGACCTAGCTAGTCGGCCGAGCCTTGGGGCGCACCAGACTCCAGATATAGATAGATACCGAGCGTAGGACCATCCACCCATACATCCACTCATCCAGGAGATGGAGGAGAGTGGAGGGCGCCGTGGCGATGGTGCGACCGTGGTGACCGCGACGTGCCGTCGCACGCGTCCGGTCGGCGTGGGCTCCGTTTGTCTGCATCGCATGCATCCCGGAGCTTTTGGGCTCTGGCGTTGGCGTGTCGACCGATCGTTACGCGCGGGGAAACGGCCGTTCCGTTGGCTTTTGGTCCCTTCCGGCCGTGGCCCTCCCTCGTCCGGTGCGCGCGCGTCGTTGGCTGGTTCGGCTCGGTTCACGGCCCCCCGCCGCATGGTGCAGCCGTCACTGTCAACTGTGCAAACAAACTGCTCGCCACGGGCGCAAAGGGTGTGTGTGCGTGTTACCCTGGCTAGCTAGGTGAAACGGAATATATGTTCTTTCTTCTTCGAGGAAACGGAGTATATGTTGTACGCCAATGGCTGAGCACCAATTTGCACCCATGGTGAGGTGAAATGGTTTGCATGGACGTCGTCATATTAACTTCTTTTTTTGAGACAAGGACGCATATTATTAACTTGTGCACGGTGGATGCAGCCGAGCGGCAGCGGCAGAGCACCAATTTGCACCCATGACCCGAGCATCCCCAACTCTTCTTGGGCCTTTGACTTGCATGTTTTTATATCATTTTGCCCATTTAATCCTTTTCCTAAGGCAATAATACATTGTCGTGTTATGCTACAATCAGACACATCAACTGCTTTATCTTGTCTTCCTAATTATAGCTTAGATCATTCGGCTTGTTCGTTTGTAGTCAGTATCCTGGTAGGCATCGTAGTTCTTCCCATGAACCATAGTTTCTTCTTCTTCACGGGCTTCTTTTTTCTTTGTGAAAACAATTTGAATATTATCATAAATGTTCATTAGAACTACAAGGCACCTCAAGCAAAAATAAAGAATCGAGACCCTCATACCATCGAATGACCATCGCTAACGCAATACCGAATTGCTGACACGTCACTGATGTCGCTTCCATACCGGAGCCAGGTTGACCTTGTCGATGACAATCAAGAAGTCTTCGTGCACATCCCCCTAAGACCTACACTGACTATCACAGCAACAATCGACCAAAAAAGAAACTACACATACCTAAAAACTTAGAATTAGGGCTAACTCACATGTGAAAGAACCAAATCTGGGGATTTAGTCACATGATAAATAAGATCTAAAATGAAAAGAATCTAGCAACAAAAAGAAGAAGAAAGAGATAGCAACAATTACATTGCTTGCTAACTAAATACAACTAAATAACACAGATCTAGTCCTCGAGTAACCAACATCTCCAAATCACAAGGACAAAGCACAGATTCGAGCATGTGGAAAACATATCTTAGGCAAAACGGAGGACCAACGGTAGGGCCCTAACACACACCGCCAACGAAATCCTAAAGAACAACATCAAAACCTAACTCAAGAACTCAATCGAAATCGAATAATAGACCAGATCTAACACGAACAAAGGTAGAGATCAACACGGGAGCACCAAGAACCAACAGACTCTATAGAGAGGTGGAGAGGCTGAAAGAGAAGTGACTGAGAGAGAGCGAGCGAGCGAGAGAGAGAGAGAGAGAGAGAGAGAGAGAGAGAGAGAGAGAGAGAGAGAGAGAGAGAGAGAGAGAGAGAGAGAGAGGAGCCAAATTAGACCAATTAAACGAAAAGAGAGAGCCAAGGCGTGCCCAACAATATCGCAGATCTATCCACGGTGAACCTAGTTTTTAAAAAATATTCAAATTATCAAAATAATTGTTGTTTTAGAAAAATAATGGCCATGAACAGAAAATAAAAGTCAGAAAACAAACCCGCCCGAAGAAGAAAGTGAGAAAATTAAAATGATGGAAAAACCGTTTGAAAACTCTAAAAAAGAAAAGAAATAAAAACCAGCAAATTCCACCAAAACCGTTGGAAAAATCGGAGAAGAAAAATACTATGTGATGTAGTGATGCACTGTGCAATTTCTATCGATTGGCCACAGGGCGCGAAGAATAAGATGCAAAGGAAGAGGCGGAGGCCGACGTGCAGGCGGAGTTGCGTCTGCCGCCAATGTACCCGGAGCCCGGAGCTAAGATAGTGGACATCTCTGACGATAACGTGTAGTGTAGTGTAGGGTGGCGTCAAGTCTATTATCGGTCTCTTTTCAATTTATGTGAACTGCTTCTAATGTGTTCGTGCGAATATGACTATACGTAAAACCAGATTTTTTTTGGGTACAGCTCAGAAACGAAGAGTCTAGTATGGACAAGAGAGACGAGCATTGACGCATGATGATACATGAAGACATAGACAAGCACACAAGAATAACTTCTAAATTTGTACTAAAACAGAGACAATTAAATTGGATTGGATGGAGTACATAATTTCGACCGGGGATTTCAACACTTTAAAGCCACTTTAAGGATGTATGAAGAAATTTACAAAGCGTACAAGATAATAATACTTTGCATGCTCCGCCAGGGCCATCATCGTTAATAGGCTTGTTCGTAGCTAAGACAACAATCATGTTAAGGTGTACTGGTTGTGATCTTGGGTGCTCATTTCACCTAGTCACGGGTAACGAACGAGTACTTGTGAACTTGTGTGACTAAAGTACACATAACGTACGTTATGTGATCGCCAGTGCAAGTATCTCTGTCTTCTAGAATCGATAATGGAATTATAAGAAAGTGTTTCCCACATATAAAAGGGATTTTTATAAGGAAGGCAGACGATGCCATACGTGCTAGGATCAAAAAAAATTTTTTTGGAGGGAGCCCTAAGATATGATCAGAACCTTTATGTACCTTTCATGGATCAGATCATTTTATCTTAACACGTACAGCTTGGCTTGGAGTGGACTTAATAGCCCTATGATAAAGGCTTAACGGTGGACTAAGTGCGGTTACTGAACACGTACGGACTAGCTGGCGTTTTTGTTTGCGTGATGCCAGTATATATAAGAAGTTACTCGACGCAGCAGAGTTGGCAACGACATGCTACCCCTTCAACGTCTGGCCTGCACCTGTCCGCTGGGCGACCTGGTCTCCAACGTGACGATAGCGACGCACGGCGGCCCGGGCGCGCGCAGATGGCGGTCTCGGCCTGCTATGCCGGCCTGCTGTTCAACACGATGGTGGGGCTAGGTCTATCACTCACGCTGGCGGTGGCCGCGCAGTACCGGGCGCCGTTCACGCTGCCGTCCGCCGTCGTTGTCTAGGAGACGGTGGGGTTCCTGTGCATGGGGCTGGCGTGGGCGCTGGTGGTGGTGCCGGCGAGGGGCATGCGGCTGGACCGGGTGTACGGGGCCGGCCTGATCATCATCTACCTCGCCTTCTTCGGCGTCCGCGTCCTCGACAGCCTCGGGCTCTGGTTCGGGTAGCTCGCTCTCGCGCCAGAGTAGCAGAGACAAGCTGCTCTGCTCAAGAAGACGGCTCTCCGCCTCGCAGAATGGAGTAGGAGACTTTTCTCAAAGGCAAAAATTCACCACCATGCCACTCTTTTGGTGATCCTTCGCCTCGACATCGTCCAAGAGGACAGGCTCCTCTCCACCGAGGAGCTCGACCTTCGGGCCAGGCTTAAGAGAAGGGTCATCGCCTTGGCTGTGCTAGAAAGATCGCGCAAGAAACAATGTGCAAGAATTTCAAATCTTAAAGAAGGGGACGCCAATACAAAATTCTTCCACCGCCGAGTCACCGCTAGGAGGAGAAAAAACCATATTCACAGGATCAAGAACGATCATGGTTGGGTCACCGAGCACGCTGCCAAACAGAAACTAATTCAAGACCACTTCTCCAATGTCCTAAAGAGAAGCCCCCTGAACCGCAAAGATTTCAATTGGGACGAGCTAAACCTGGAACCTCTTGATTTGCACAACCTTGACTCCCCGATAGTCAAGAGTGAGGTCCTCGAAGCAATCAATGATCTGCCCAGTGACAAGGCTCCGGATCCAGATGGCTTCACAGGCCTCTTTTTCAAGAAGTGTTGGGATATCGTTAAGCCGGACCTCATGCGGGTCATTAATCATTTTGACTCCCTTCACACCGTGAATCTACAGTGGTTCAACTCTGCGAATGTGGTGCTCCTGCCTAAAAAGGAAAGGGGCGGAGGGGATCACCGACTATAGGCCCATTAGCCTCATCCACGCGGTCGCGAAAATTATTGCGAAGGTGCTCTCCACTCGGCTGGGCCCCCACATGACAAGCCTCGTCTCCAACGCCCAAGGCGCCTTCATTGAAACAAGAAGCATCCATGACAGCTTCTTGTATGTTCGCAATCGCGCTCGGCGCCTGCACAAGAGCAAGACCCCGTCCCTTCTTTTCAAGCTTGATATTCGCAAGGCCTTCGACACCGTCAAGTGGGAGTATTTGTTTGATCTTCTCCAACGGCGAGGGTTCCCTCCCAAATTCAGGGATTGGATCGCTGCCCTCCTTTGCTCTTCATCTTCGAGGATCGTCCTCAATGGTATTGCCGGTGGTCCAATTAAGCATGGCCAAGGCCTCCGGCAGGGTGACCCCATCTCCCCACTCCTATTCGTCATCGCCATTGACCCGCTCCAAAGAATCCTAGATGTGGCCACGAGGAAGGGGCTCCTACACAAGCTCAGGGGAAGGGGGGCAATGCTGAGGACTTCTCTTTATGCGGATGACGCGGTGGTTTTCTTGTCCCCGATCAAAAGAGATGTGGAAAATCTTGCATGCATCTTGAGAGGCTTTGGTGAGGTCACGGGCCTCTGCACCAACTTCCTCAAGAGCTCAATGGTGCCCATCCATTGCAACCACCTCGATCTGGGCTGTTTGACCCAAAGCCTGCCAGCAGCAAGAGCTTCTTTCCCTCTGCGGTACCTAGGACTCCCCCTCTCCGTATGGCAGCTGAAGTTGGTGGACCTGCAATTCCTCGTGGACAAGGTGGCGAGCAAGCTAACAACATACGAGGGTCAGAATATCACCACCATCGGGCGTACGACTCTTGTTAAGTCTGTGATCACCTCCCAACTAGTCTACCCCGCCACTCCGTTGGTCATACCGCCCTCCATCCTACACACCGTCAACAAACTTGAGAGAGCCTTCCTATGGTCTGGAACAGACAAAACGACAGGGGAAAAATGCAAAGTACACTGAGAGATTGTTTGCCGGCCACTCGAATATGTGGGACTTGGGGTCCTCAACACCAACAAGTTTACACGTGCCCTCCGGCTGCGGTGGCCTTGGTACGAATGGAAGGAGCCTACCAAGATGTGGATCGGATTGGGAAACCCTTGTGACGAGGAGGACCTTAACTTTTTCTATGCTTCCACCACCATCTCCGTTGGTAACGGCGCAAAGACCCCCTTTTGGGACTCCCCTTGGCTCCTTGGGCGCAAGCCTAAGGATATTGCCCCGCTCATCCATGAAGCTTCCATGCGTAAGAATTGGAAGGTGCGGGAGGCCCTCAAGCACAACGCATGGATCCTCAAGATCAATCCATCCACCTCTATCTCCGCCAAGCATGTCACGCAATTCTTCACACTTTGGATGCTCCTTCATGAGGTCCATCTTGACGAACTCTCCGAGGATGACATCCTTTGGAAGCACTCGGTCTCGGGGCATTACTCGGCGGCCTCCGCATATAAGGCACAATTTTTAGGATTGGTTCTCTCCCCCATGGACAAGATGGTTTGGAAAGTTTGGGCTCCCCCAATAGTCAAGTTCTTTGCTTGGTTGGCTCTCCAAGACAGGATTTGGACCGCAGATAGATTGGCAAAGCGTGGGTGGCCAAACTGTGATCTTTGCCCCCTTTGCAAGAGGGAACAAGAGAGTGGGAGTCACCTATTCTTCAAATGCCGCTTCTCTAGAAGGCTCTGGTCCTTGGTCATTGACAAGTACCACGTCCCCGACTTCGTCATTTTCACTTGGCCCCTATTCGACTCGGTCCAATCTTGGTGGGCAAGTACTTGCGACGAAGGCTATCCGCACAGACAAGTCAAGTCATCCCTCACCATGCTTGTTTCATGGACAATTTGGAATGAACGAAACGCGCGAGTTTTCAGGCATAAGTGTGCCCCTCCGACAGTGCTGCTTTCCTCCATCGCCACCGAGGCTAACCTTCGGATCATCGCCGGTGCTAAAAAACTAGGGTCTTTGTTATTGCGCGAGTAATCCGCATGCCGTGTACTCGGGTTGTTTGTAACTATCTCTATTCTCTCTTATTTAATGGATGAGGCAAAGCTTTTGCCTTCGTTTCAAAAAAAAAAGCTGCTCTGCTCTGCTGCCGTCAATGGCGGCACTGTGCGCCGATGTACGTAGGGCTAGTGGGCCGATGGAGGGTGATACATACATGGATCGTCAAATGCTTGTACAGTGGTAGCAGTAGCGCTAGCGATTAGCCTGTAGGTGTTGATTACCGACGGATTAGCTAGTGGATGTAATTGTTGATTGTTTTGGTTGGCATCAAGATGATTTTCCCCTCCACGGTACAACACGTATCCATCTGGATTGATTGCTCGGCCGGAGTTCGCTCGACGTTGCCATCGAAGTGCGACGATCGAGTGAGTGAGCTCGGTCTCGGGCCACGTTTCGATGGCCTGTGGACGACGGGCGACGGATTCCAGGATGTCGTCGTCTCACGAAAGCATGGCGGCCGTTTTGCCTGGCTCGTGCTCGACGGATCATGCACCCGTCTCGTCCATCCCTAGGATGGATTTGCCGGCGCCGACAGACAAAATCTAGCTAGGACAATAACACGGAACGGACCTGTCTTGCTCCCGGTTGCCCGATTCCGTTGCTTCTTTTCGATAAAGGGCGTTTTTATTAACTTAAAATGTAGCATCAAGCGGATACAAAGCATAAAGAGCGACACTCGGCCTCTACATAGCTAAGATGCACACAGCCATCAAAGAAATAGTCTAACAAAAGATAAAAAAACGACAAAGTGGCAATAGTAAAGCCATATGGGGCCGAAACTATGCCCATGTCGACGGAGAAGGTGGTCCGATTCGGAGATTATGCCGCCACCAATGTTGGGTAAAAACCTCCCTGGCCACCCGCTCCAACCGCATACACACCGTCTTAAATAGCGATTGGTACTCCGTTCGGTGTAGAGTAGACCACATACAAAGCCAGTGCGTACAACGGTAAATAACGATTCCGTTGCTTCTAAATTAGACTTGCAAGGCCGCCAAATCTAGCAACATGTTTGTTTTGCTTCCTTAAATAAAATTAATCAGGCATGTGCTTCCCTTCCTGATGCAGGTGATGGAGGAGCAGTACCGCTGTAGTACTGTGCTAGTTACGGCATACACATATCCGGGCGGAGGGGACAGACACAACTCTGCTTTGCTCCGGTCGTACCCTGTACACATGCTTTCGGCCCCCTTTGTTTATTCACCCGCAACGCGCATACGCGGAAATACACAAGGAGGACTGTCCTGTCCACGGGAAACGGTTGCTTCAGAAGGACGTTCTCGATTGTTCGCCGACCCACGGACGGGCGCACGCAATCATCCTAAAAAAATACCGCTCATTTCGAACATATCAAACATAAAAATTTAAGCGAATTCAATATATTACATGCAAACCACTCCGTCCGTTTCTAAACATAAGCCCTTTTAGTGATTTCAATATGAACTACATATTTTATAGTGTGGATTCACTTATTTTGCACTCTACATAGTCCATATTAGAATCTCTAAAATCTATTGTATTTTACATCCCACCTAATCGAAACTAAAACCACAAAAGATGTCCAATGGCGGCCTTGCAGGCATGACCTATGTGACCATCGGCACCGTCATCGTCGTCGTTACACTGGTTGTAGAAGCCGTCCTAACCGCTGCGGCGATCTTCTCTTGGCTTTCGCCGTCATTCTCTTCATCGATCGACGACTCTTTTAGGGGGACGGAGCGGTAGAGGACGACGGTCCCGACGACCTACGGCAACGAGGTGTTTCTGCCCGGCTCGGATTGGATTCAGAGCCCACCGCCGAGCACTCACCATGCTCGTTTGTGCTCGTTCTACTCCATCATCTTCTTGCCCATCGCAGCAGTTGATGTCGAGGGTTCCGGAAGGGTGGCGACGTAAACGTGAGAGTACTAAAAAGAGGTAGAGGTGGCGGTGGTGTGTGTTGTGGGAGGGAGGGGGGCATCTATTTGACGTCGCGGATGTTACTCTCCTACTTCGCCCCTCGATTTGGTACATGGTTGGGCTATTTCGGACGTCCATCCTCGTCCAGCCCAATACAGGGGGTCCCTAATGGATGCATAAAAATGTCTGCACCATCCGGTCCAAAACATTTAAGGGACATGCAAGGGACTAAGGGCATGTACAATGAGGGCAGCACCTTGTAGCTGCCCCATCTGCCAGGTGGGTTGAGACCACCATATGAATTTTCTGTCCCCAAAGCAGCCATAGCTTCATCGGACCACACCTTCGTCATTTTCCCTGTTCTCTCTTTTACTTTTTCATCTACACATGCATCATCTCTCTCACCACCGGTTCCTCTCTACCGCTTTCTTTCATCTTTGTGGACGAGGCACCCGACTCCTCTGCAATAGGTCGTTCGGCCCCGCAAGCATTAGCTTTTTTTCCCCTCCCTCCTCCACATAAGCAACTTTTTTGATGGGCACCACTTCAAGTTGGAGCGTTGGCCATGCCCTAAGGGTATGCGTTAGAGAGACGCTCATGTGCTTGTTCCTTACCTAGCAAACGGTAAAGCAAAGCATAACAACATCTGCTGCAATCGTCCGATGTCAAATACTCCATCCGTCCGAAAATACTTGTCATCAAAATGGATAAAAAGAGATGTATCTAGAAGTAAAATACGTCTGGATACATCCCCTGTTATTCATTTTGATGACAAGTATTTCCGGACAGAGGGAGTAAGTATCTGCTGCTTTGCTTCGGTGGTTCGGTTTGAGTTTTGCTCCGGAATTTCGTCTCTGCCCATCTTTCCCTGAGCCGGTGACCTCAGGTTACACCGGTAAAGGTGGCGCTGAGCTTTCCTATTTGTTGATGGAGCACCAAATCCCAACCTCTCGCATCTCTCGCGTCTCCTGGGAGGGAGGGAGGTCGACGTTGAGCTGACCATCTCCCTCCCCAAAGGAAAGGAGACGGCAAGCAAGGTCGGTCTCTCCTTTTCTTCCCCAGCCCACTCCACCCCTTGGCAATTTGCACGTCGCCGTCCCTCAGGCCGGTCACACGGTGAATCAATGTATGTACATAGTATATGCACTACGTAGTACTCCCTCCGTTCGGAATTACTTGTCACGAAAATGGATGTATCTAGATGTATTTTAGTTCTAGATACATCCATTTTCGAGACAAGCAATTTCGAACGGAGGGAGTAGCTTTCACGCGGTCTGAAGAAAAGACGGCGCAATTAAGCTGGAGTCACTACACACGTCGCGCAGCAGCAGGCCGGGGATCGCTAGCAGCCCGCAGCACTCTGCACCGTGCATGACCACGACGACGACGACGACGAAACGAAGAAACTGCTGCGTGTGTTTGAGCGTTTCAAACCTCCTTACAGTGGATGGACAATGACGCAGCGTTTTTGCTTCTCTTGGGTGATCCACACCGGATAGTAGTAGTACATGGCTGATGTGACGGTTGCCGGAAGAGCAAAGCGAGGCCAAGACGATCACGGTTCCTCGACCGGCTCAAGTGCGCCGCGCGGAGCCCCTCTTCCCGGTTTGGCCGGTGAGCCGGTGATGTCGACGTCCTGTTGCATCCTGGTGGCACGGCCCGTGTGGTCCTCCTGAGGACTAGCCATTTTGTTTCTTGGCCTCTTCTCATAGTATTATTATCATTGTGGTCGCTTTCTCTTTCTCTCCGTTACCGCGGGAGGGAGGGCCTCTGTGTTTGTCACGCGCTCACGCCACTGTTCCATACCACTGTGCTACACATCAAGAAAGTTGCCGAGCTCGGCTCTGTATGGGTACGCTCTAAGTAAGTGAAGGTTCGTGAGTTAATCAAGCATGCAGGCACCAGTGGTCTAGTGGTAGAATAGTACCCTGCCACGGTACAGACCCGGGTTCGATTCCCGGCTGGTGCATTGTCTATTTTTTTTTGGACTTTGCCATTTTTCGGCTACTTCCGAAATGCGTTGCCATTTTTCTCCTCTTCGTCGTGTTTTCACCTCCTTTGCAGTGGCACTGTTCACATGTTCTGAGGAACTTCATACGCGATCTACGAGTGGTAGGTATTTGTTTTGGGCCAATGATACGCGCCGGTCGACCGGCCCAAATTGGGCCGGTCACAGCGCAGCCGCATGATATGGGCGTCCCTTGCTGCAGGATTAAGGCGTACGTCTTCACGCACGGACCCTCCTTCTTCCCCATGACCCCATGGCAGTTTCACCCGCAGCGCTTGCTTGCTCGTCGCCCCTACCTCCCGCTTGCAACTCCCGTAGCGCTGCTCGTCGGCTTGCCGGCGCCGCTCCCCGTCGCTCTTCTCGCATCTTCCTCTTCATTTCTCCCTCACGCGCCGCTCGTCATCAGCAAGAAACTGCCATGGTTGAAAGAGTGCTGCTATACGAACGACGGTGTGCAGCCGAAGTGTGCACGATTGTGCAGATCAAACCGTGCATGCGTGGCACAAAGTGGAGGCGGGCCGCTGGATCAAAGCGTCGTCTAGTGTTCGTCTACTGAGTATGGTCTGCTCAGTAGTTCCGTGGTTGAAACGTCGCGCAGGAGCAGGCCGGCGATCGCTAGCAGTCCTCAACACTCTGCACCGTGCATGACCACGACGAGGGCGGCGGCGAAGCGAAGAAACCGTTGAGCGTTTCAAATCTCCCTACAGTGGATGGACAATGACACAACGCTGGCTTCTCTTGGGTGCTCCGCATGCACTGGATAGAGTGGAGTAGTTGTAGTACAGTACATGAGCGATGTGACGGTTGCCGGAACAGCGATGCGAAGCGAGGCCAAGATCGATCACGGTTCCTCGTCCCAAGTGCGCCGCGCGGAGCCCCTCTTTCCGGTTTGGCCGGTGAGCCCGTGACATCAGTTCGTGTTGCATCCTGGTGGCACGGCCCGGCTCGTGTGGTCCTCCCAAGGACTAGCCATTTTGTTTCTTGGCCGCTTCTAAGGAGTATTATTATTATTGTGGTCGCTTTGTCTCCAGGTAATGGAATTAACCACGCATGGAAGCACCAGTGGTCTAGTGGTAGAATAGTACCCTGCCAATCTGCCACCATACAGACCCGGGTTTGATTCCGGGCCTTTGATTCCCGGCTGGTGCACTCTCTACATTTTTTTTGGATTTTGCCATTTTTCGGCTACTTCCGAAATGCGTTGCCATTTTTCTTCTCTTCGTCGTGTTTTCACCTCCTTTTCAGCGGCACTGCTTCACATGTTCTGAGGAACTTCATACGCGAACTACGAGTGGTCTTTGTTTTGAGAGCCTGGGGAATACTACTAACTTGAAGCCTAAAACCACCTGCGACCAGACGAACATGCCTGACACCAAGCTGGGCCATGCTGCTGCATCTGCAAAACACCCCGTGAAGGTACGGCCTGCAGAGCCCAAACCCCACGACCAGTCTGCACTCTCTTTTTTTTTTGCGAGGGACCAGTCTGCACTCTCAATGTGAACCACGCCCGCGCCTGACTCCTACTACAACAGTTCGTTCCTTCGTTCGACCTGGACAGTGCGTGCCAACAACATGATTTTGCTTGGCATCAAGATAGACGGACGGACGACGGATCCCAGGATGTCGTCGTCACGAAACGGAAACACGGCGGCCGTTTTGCTCGGCTTGTATAATTATTTGCATCGTCATGCATCCGTCTATTATCCCTAGGATGGATTTCCCGGTGCCGACACACAAAATCTATCTAGGACGATAACGCGGGACGGAGCTGTCTTGTCCGCTGTCTAAACTAATCGTAATCAGCAACCGTCACTGACCCAGTTGCCCAAACCCGTCGCTTCTAAATTAGACTTGCAAGGCCGCCGAATCTAACATGTTTGCTCTGCTGTTTGCTTAAAAATAATCAATCAAGCATGTGTCTCCCTTGTTGATGCTGGTGATGGAGCAGCGGTACCACAGTACTGTGCCTACCCTGTTATGGCATGCACATATCCGGGGGGAGGAGGGGACAGACACAGTTTGGTGCTTTGCTCCGGTCGTACTACCTACCCTGTGCACATGCTTTCGGTCGGTCCCCTTTGTTTATGCGCCCGCGACGCAGAAATGAATAAACTTTGCGTTCGGTTCGACTCGTGCTCCTCGTCGACGAGTTAGCATAGGACAGGGCCAGACCCTTGTATTCGTGGACGTGTGTGCTAGTCCAGTAGTAGACAAGGGCGGCGGTCGACGGGAAATGGTTGCTCTTCTTTTCCTTCCTCGCGGACTAAATTACGTAGTAGCTGCGCATACATCTGGGTTGAAGCAAAGCATAATATCAGCCGACGAGAAAAGAAGGCTTGGGTTCGAGTCTTGCTACAGAATTTCTTCGTCCATGGCATTCTTCCCCGGGCCGGTGACTTGAGTTTGTATATTTGCCGGTAAAGTTGATGGAGCACCAAATCCAACCTCCTGCATCCCTGGCCGTCGGAGGGAGGGAGGGAGGGAGGTCGACGTTGGGTCTCTCCTTTTCTTCCCCACCCCACACCCCTTGGCAATTTGCACGTCGCCGTCACGCGGTCACACGGTGAATGAATGTATATACAGTACGTAGTATATGCAGCAGTAGCCACACACACACGTCGCGCAGGAGCAGGCCGGCGATCGCTAGCAGTCCGCAACACTCTGCACCGTGCATGACCACGACGACGACGGCGACGAAACCGCTGAGCTGAGCGCGTTTGTGCGTTTCAAATCTCCCTACAGTGGGTGGACAATGACACAACGCTGGGTGCTCCGCACCGGATAGAGTAGAGCAGTTGTAGTACAGTACATGAGCGATGTGACGGTTGCCGGAACAGCGATGCGAAGCGAGGCCAAGACGATCACGGTTCCTCGACTGAACTGCTCCGTCCGGAGCCCCTCTTTCCGGTTGGTTTGGCCGGTGAGCCCGTGACGTCAGTTCGTGGAGCCTCCGCTTTGCATCCTGGTGGCACGGCCCGGCTTGTGTGGTCCTCCCAAGGACTAACCATTTTGTTTCTTTGTATTATTGTTATTATTATTATTGTGGTCGCTTTCACTGCGTTGCTGCGGGAGGGAGGTCCTCTGTCCTTGTCACAGGCTCACGCCACTGTGCCATACTACTACTGCGCTACGCAGCAAAAAAAACGGCGAGCTCGCTCAGTACGAGTACGATTTATGTAAGTGATATTTCGTGAGTTAATCAAGAGTCATACAAGCACCAGTGGTCTAGTGGTAGAATAGTACCCTGCCACGGTACAGCCCCGGGTTCGATTCCCGGCTGGTGCACTTACCTTTTATTTTTGCCATTTTTTAAGCCTTTTTCCTTTCTTCCAAATGATTTCGCTTTGCTTCATTTTACCCGTTTTTATCTTTCCCCTCGGTGTTGTGTTTTCGCCTTCTTTTCAGTGACACTGTTTTCACGTGTTCTGAGGAATACTTCATACACGAATAGAACCCTGAGCAATATTAACTTCCAAGCCTAAGACTAACCTGCGACCACACGAATATTGGCTGACAACAAACAAGCTGGGCCATGCTGCTGCACCTGCAAAACCGAAACGCCCCGTGAGGGGGAGGTACGGCCTGTAGAGCCCAAGCCCCACGACCAGATTCCCAGGCCCACCCGGTCTTTGCCATGTGCACTCACTTCCAACGTGAACCACGCCCATGCCTGACTTCTACAGTACTACGGCTCAACAATACGTACAGACGCGCAAATTTGAATGGATTTAAATGGGTACACATCGCTCTTGGACATACTAAATGTACGCGCCATGTCGCCGATCCAGTACATATAAATGGGTACACATCGCGTACATATAAATGAGTACACAGGTCGCTGGCAGCCATGGACCTCGCTAGCTCTAGCTCTTTTGATAGCTAGGTGGTTGGGGCACTCGGAGTCGCTGGCAGCCATGGGCCTCGCCGGCGACAGGAGGAGCCTGCAGGAACGCATATGCATGCACCCAGCCAGTGCTGCGGCAAGACCCGTCAACAACAGAAAGTGTCACCGACTGATTCCGTCTTGTGTGCTGCAAAACCTGTGAGGCTCCAGTGACTTCTTTTGCTCTCGTTTGAATTCAACATCGTATCCGCTCTCTCTCGTGTTCCCATCCACGGAATCTAGCAGAATTTCGACCACTGTTTGTTTGGCTGTGCCCCTGCAGACAGACTGACTGCAACGAACCTCAGCCTCGGTTTCAATCACAAGGGTCATACACAAATGGCGGGGAATTCAAACTTTGAACCCCGTGGGTCACCTGGACCGCCAAGCCATCGAGGCTACCGTTGACATGCAATGCAAGCTAGGCAACGCCAGTCTAAACATGACACCTCCGCCAGAGCTACCGTGCATTACCTATCGATAGCAGGCATGACTTGACATCTCCATATAAGACGCCCTGCGTAGCATCCGCCAGTAGCACATCCGCTGGCGGCTTCACCTGCTGGCGACAGGCATCGCCCGACAACTCCGAAAGAGGCACATGTGTCACCTATCGACCCGCATCAAGTTCGATCTGTTGAGGGAAGTGATGCCCCATACCGCCACAAGCCTCAGAAGGCCGCCACCACCTTGAGATCCAGACTCCGAATCACCCACACGGCCCCGGAGTCCGCTGCCTTTGATGAAGAGGGGTCGCTGCCCCAATTCCGGGCACTATAGTGAGCACCCACCGTTGAGTCAGCCGCTGTCGTCGCCCATACGACGGCAACAACCGCCGTGATCCCGCATCCCGCGCCGCCGATGCCAGAGGAGGCTCCGACCACCACGCGCATCCTACGACGTCCCCGGGAGCGGGACCCCAAGATGCGCCGTCACAAGGACCCACCACCTGGCCCGTCATCCCCAGCGGAGGGGACGCCGCCATCGCCATGACCGAAGCCGCTGCTCTAGGATCAAGCACCGCCACTTGGCTACATCCCCTCCCAACCCACCCTACCTACGAAGCCGCCGGAGCAGCGCCGAACCGCCGGGACGATGAAAATTTAGGGCGATCTAGCGCCGCCAATCCCTCCAGACCGCGGGGCTGCAGCCCAGATCCCCGCCGTCCACATCACTAGGATTGTGTGGGATTTATAGCTCGTGAGGAAAATACCAAAACCCTAGATGAAAACATGTTTGTGATGTAGTTTGTATACTTGGGAGACTGTAACTCAGGGTTGTGTGTGGCCCTTCAAAAACAACTAGTAAATAGGGGAGTATGTGGCGTCGGAACCTACGTCTTTCAATTTCAATGTGATTTTTATAGAGTCCGGGTGCGTCTCAACGTTCCCAAGTCTATGAAGAAAGCGGTCTCTCTTTGCAGGGAGTCTCAGAAGAAACTTCCCAAGACTTCTTATGATGTGTATTACCGAGAGGGCCCAAAGATACCTCTTCGATACTCGGAGTGATAAATCCTAATCTTGATCTATGCCAACTCAACAAACACCTTTGGAGATACCTGTAGAGCATCTTTGCGATCACCTAGTTACGTTGTGACGTCTGATAGCACACAAGGCATTCCTACGGTATTCGGGAGTTGCATAATCTCATAGTCGAAGGAATATGTATTTGTCATGAAGAAAGCAGTAGCGATAAACTGAACGATCATTATGCAATGCTAACGGATGGGTCTTGTCCAACACATCATTCTCCTAATGATGTGATCCCTCTATCAAATGACAACACATGTCTATGGTTAGGAAACCTTAACCATCTTTGATCAACGAGTTAGTCTAGTAGAGGCTTACTAGGGACACTGTATTTGTTTATGTATTCACACATGTATTTAAGTTTCCGATCAATACAATTCTAGCATGAATAATAAACCTTTATCATGAATGAGGAAATATAAAATAACAACTTTATTATTGCCTCTAGGGCATATTTCTTTCAGTCTCCCACTTGCACTAGAGTCAATAATCTAGTTCACATCATCATGTGATTAACACCCATAGTTCACAACACCATGTGACCAATACCCCAAAAGTTTACTAGAGTCAATAATCTAGTTCACATCACTATGTGATTAACACGTAAAGAGTACTAAGGTGTGATCATGTTTTGCTTGCGAGAGAGTTTAGTCAACGGGTCTGCCACATTCAGATTCGTATGTATTTCGCGAATTTCTATGTCTACAATGCTCTGCATGGAGCTACACTAGCTAATTGCTCCCACTTTCAATATGTATCCTTATTGAGACTCAGAGTCATGTGGATCGGTGTAAAAGCTTGCATCGACGTAACTCTTTACGACAAACTATTTATCACCTCCATAACCGAGAAATATTTCCTTAGTCCTCTAATAATAATTTTGGCCGCTGTCTAGTGATCTACTCCTGGATCACTATTGTACCCCCTTGCCAAACTCATGGCAAGGTGCACTACAGGTTTGGTACACAACATGGCTTACTTTAAAGAACCTATGGCTGAGGCATAGGGAATGACTTTCATTCTCTCTCTATCTTTTGCCGTGGTCGGGTTTTGAGTCTTTACTCAACTTCACACGCAACACAAGCAAGAACTCCTTCTTTGACTGATACATTTTGAACTCCTTCAAAATCTCGTCAAGGTATGTACTCATTGAAATTCTTATCAAGCGTCTTGATCTATCTCTATAGATCTTGATGCCCAATGTATAAGCAGCTTCACCGAGGTCTTTCGTTCAAAAATTCTTATTCAAGTATCCTTTTATGCTATCTAGAAATTCTATGTCATTTCCAATCAACAATATGTCATCCACATATAATACCAAACATGGTACAGAGCTCCCACTCACTGTCTTTTAAATACATGCTTCACCGTAAGTCTGTATAAATTCATATGCTTTGATAACCTCATCAAAGCGTATAGTCCAACTCCGAGATGCTTGCACCAGTCCATAGATGGATCGCTGGAGCTTGCACACTTTGTTAGCACCTTTAGGATCGACAAAACCTTTTGGTTGTATCATATACAATTCTTCTTAAGATATCCATTAAGGAATGCAGTTTTGACATCCATTTGCCAGATTTCATAATCATAAAATGCGGCAATTGCTAACATGATTTGGACGGACTTTAGCATCGGTACGGGTGAGAAAGGCTCATCGTAGTCAGCCCCTTGAACTTGTCGACAAACCTTTCACGACAAGTCGAGCTTTGTAGACAGTAACATTACCATTAGTGTCAGCCTTCATTTTGAAGTTCCATTTATTTTCTATGGCCTGCCGATCAACGGGCAAGTCCACCAAAGTCCACACTTTGTTCTCATACATGGATCCCATCTTAGATTTCATGGCCTCAAGCCATCTGTCGGAATCTGAGCTCATCATAGCTTCTTCACAGTTCGTAGGTCCGCCTTGGTCTAGTAACATGACTTCCAGAACAGGATTACCGTACCACTCTGGTGCGGATCGTGCTCTGGTCAACCTATGAAGTCCAGTAGTAACTTGATCTAAAGTTTCATGATCATCATCATTAGCTTCCTCTGTAGTTGGTGTAGGCATCACAGGAAAAGTTTTCTCTGATGTACTACTTTCCAATTCGAGAGAAGGTATAATTACCCTCATCAAGTTCTACTTTTCCCCCACTCACTTCTTTCGAGAGAAACTCCTTCTCTAGAAAGGACCCATTCTTGGCAACAAAGATCTTGCCTTCGGATCTGTGGTAGAAGGTGTACCCAATAGTTTCTTTAGGGTAGCCTATGAAGATGCACTTCTCCGATTTAGGTTCGAGCTTATCTGGCTGAAGCCTTTTGACATAAGCGTCGCATCCCCAAACTTTAAGGAACGACAACTTAGGTTTCTTGCCAAACCACAGTTCATACGGTGTCATCTCAACGGATTTAGACGGTGCCCTATTTAATGTGAATGCAGCTGCCTCTAATCCATAACCCCAAAACGATAGTGGTAAATTGGTAAAAGACATCATAGAATGCACCATATCTAATAAAGTATGGTTATGACGTTCAGACATACCATTTCTCTATGGTGTTCCAGGTGGTTTGAGTTGTGAAACAATTCCACATTGTTTTAAATGAAGGCCAAACTCGTAACTCAAATTTTCACCTCCGTGATCAGATCATAGAAACTTTATTTTCTTGTTACAATGATTCTCTACGTCACTATGAAATTCTTTGAACTTCTCAAATGTTTCAGACTTGTGTTTCATCAAGTAGATATACCCATACCTACTCAAATCATGTGTGAAGGTCGTAAAATATCGATACCCGTTGCGTGCTTCAACACTCATCGGACCGCATACATCGGTATGTATTATTTCCAATAAGCCATTAGCTCGCTCCATTGTTCCGGAGAACAGAGTTTTAGTCATCTTGCCCATGAGGCATGGTTCACAAGTATCAAATGATTCATAATCAAGTGATTCCAAAAGCCCATCCGCATGGAGTTTCTTTATGCACTTTACACCAATATGACCTAAACGGTTGTGCCACAAGTATGTTGCACAATCATTATCAACTTTGCATCTTTTGTCATCAATATTATGAATATGTGTATCACTACTGTACACTCAATAGACCATTCACATTGGGTGTATGACCATAGAAGGTTTTATTCATGTAAACAGAACAACAATTAATCTCTGACTTAAATGAATAACCGTATTGCAATAAACACGATCTAATCATGTTCATGCTCAACGCAAACACGGAATAACATTTATTTAGGCTCAACACTAATCCCGAAGGTAGAATGAGTGCGCGATAGTGATCATATCAATGTTAGAAATACTTCCAACACACATCGTCACCTTGCCCTTAACTAGTCTTCGTTTATTCCGCAACTCCTGTTTTGAGTTACTATTCTTAGCAACTGAACCAGTATGAAATACCCAGGGGCTACTACGAATACTAGTAAGGTACACATCAATAACTTGTATATCAAATATACTTTTGTTCACTTTACCATCCTTCTTATCCGCCAAGTATTTGGGGCAGTCCCGCTTCTAGTGACCATTCCCTTTGTTGTAGAAGCACTCAGTTTCAGGCTTAGGTCCAACTTTGGGCTTCTTTACAGGAGCGGCAACTTGCTTGCCACTCTTCTTGAAGTTCCCTTTCTTTCCCTTGGGCTTTTTCTTGAAACCAGTGGTCTTGTTAACCATCAACACTTGATGCTCTTTCTTGATTTCCACATTCGCCGATTTTGGCATCGCGTAGAGCTCGGGAATCGTTTTCGTCATCCCTTGCATATTATAGATCATCACGAAGTTCTAACAGCTTGGTGATAATGCCTAGAGAACTCTGTCAGTCACTATCTTATCTGGAAGATTAACACCCATGTAAACACACTCCGGGGATCGTCAATTGTGGAAATCGCTGTGGGTCCCCAAAATGGTGAGTAATTGTGCATGAAACGGACCAGAATCGGCCAAAATTGTGAGTGTTGATGACCGACACGTAAACACACCACGGGGTTCGTCAATCGTGCAAATCACTTCGGGACCCCAAAACTGAGTAATAGTCAAAGAAACAGGCCAGAATCGGCCCAAACTGCGAGTCTTGATGACCAACACGTAAGCACACCTTGGGGTTCAACAACCATGGAAATGGCTTTGGGACCACAAAACGGTGAGTAATAGTCCATGAAAGAGCCTAGAATTGGACAAACCTAGGACTATTGATGAACGATACATAATCGCACCCCGGGGTTCGTCAATCATGGAAATCGCTCAGGGACCCCAAATCAATGAGTAATAGTCCATGAAACGGGCCTTAATCGGCCAAAACTGCGATTGTTGATGACCGACATGTAAGTGCACCTTGGGGGTTCAACAACCATGGAAATCGCTTTGGGACCCCAAAACGGTGAGTAATAGTCCACGAAACGGGTCAGAATCGACAAAAACCGCGAGTGTTGATGACCGACACGTAAACACACCCCGAGGTTCGTTAATCGTGGAAATCACCCCGAGACCCCAAAATACTGAGTAATAGTCCACGAAATGGGCCAGAATCGTCCAAAACTATGAGTGTTGATGACCGACATGTAAACGCACCCCGGGGTTCGTTAATCGTGCAAATCACTGCGGGTCCCCAAAAGAGTTAGTAATAGTCCACGAAACGGACCAGAATTAGCCAAAACTGTGAGTGTTGATGACCGACACATAAGCGCACCTTGGGGTTCAACAACTATGGAAATCCCTCCGGGACCCCAAAATGGTGAGTAGTAGTCCACAAAACTGGCCAGAATCGACAAAAACCGCGAGTGTTGATGACCGACACGTAAACGCACCCCGGGGTTCGATCATCATCGGAATCACTCTGGGATGCCAAAACAGTGAGTAATAGTCCACGAAACGGGCCAGAATCGGCCAAAACTTCGACTGTTGATGACCGACACGCAAGCACATTTGGGGTTCGACAACCCTGGAAATCGCTTTGGGATACCAAAACGGTGAGTAATAGCCCATGAAACGGGTCAGAATCGAGCCAGAATTGGCCAAAATTGCGAGTGTTGATGACCGACACGTAAGCGCACCTTCGGATTCAATAACTATGGAAATCGCTTCGGGACCCCAAAACGGTTAATAATAGTCCATGAAATGGGTCTGAATTGGAAAACAATGTGAGTGTTGACGACGGACACGTGAACTCACCCTTGGGACCGTCAATCATGGAAATCGCTCTACGACCCAAAACGGTGAGTAGTGATGCCTGCTTGAACTACGTTGGTATTTCCCCAAAGAGGAAGGGATGATGTAACACAACAACGATAGCTATTTCCCTCAGTGATGAGACCAAGGTTATCGAGCCAGTAGGGGAACCAAGCAACACAATGTAAATAGTCCATGCACACAAATAACAAATACTCGCAACCCGACGTGTTAAAGGGGTTGTCAATCCCTTTCGGGTAACGATGCCTCAAATTGGCGAGAAGACATAATAAAGTTGTGATAGATAGGATAAATAGATCGCAAAATAAATAAAGTGTAGCAAGGCATTTTTGTATTTTTGGTTTAATAGATCTGAAAATAAACGCACAGGAAAAATAGACCGCAAAGGCAAATATGATGAAAAGAGACCCGGGGGCCGTAGGTTTCACTAGTGGCTTCTCTCGAGAAAAATAGCAAATGATGGGAAAACAATTACTTTTGGGTAATTGATAGAACTTCAAATAATCATAACAAAATCCAGGCAATGATCATTATATAGGCATCACGTCCAAGATCAGTAGACCGACTCCTGCCTGCATCTACTACTATTACTCCACACATCGACCACTATCCAGCATGCATCTAGTGTATTAAGTTCATGGAAAAAATGAAGTAATGCAATAAGAATGATGACATGATGTAGACAAGATCTATTTATGAAGAAATAGACCCCATCTTGTTATCCTCAATAGCAACGATACATACTTGTCGTTTCCCCTTCTGTCACTGGGATCAAGCACCGTAAGATCGAACACATCACAAAGCACCTCTTCCCATTGCAAGATAAATAGATCAAGTTGGCCAAACAAAACCCAAATATCGGAGAAGAAATACGAGGCTATAATCAATCATGCATATAAGAGATCAAAGAAAACTCAAATAACTTTCATGGATAAAAAACATAGATCTGATCAAAAACTCAAAGTTCATCGGTTCCCAACAAACACACCGCAAAAAGACTTATATCATATGATCTCCAAGAGACCATTGTATTGAGAATCAAGAGAGAGAGAGAGAGAGAGAGAGAGAGAGAGAGAGGAAGCCATCTATCTACTAACTACAGACCCGTAGGTCTACAAAGAACTACTCACGCATCATCGGAGAGGCACAATTGGAATGATGAACCCCTCTGAGATGGTGTCTAGATTGGATCTGGTGTTTCTAGAACTTGCGGCGGCTGGAATTGATTTTCGTTGACTCCCCTAGTGTTTCTGGAATATTGGGATATTTATAGAGCAAAGAGGCGGTGTGGGAGGCCACCGAGGTGGTCACAACTGGTGGGTTGTCCTCCCCTCACAGCTCCCCTCAGGTACTTTCTTGGCCCTCTGGATGTCTTCTGGTCCAAAAAAAATCCACAAAAAGTTTCGCTGCGTTTGGACTCCGTTTGGTATTGATTTCTCGCGATGTAAAAAACAAGCAGAAAACAGCAACTGGCACTGGGCACTATGTCAATTGGTTACAATGACTATAAAATGATTGCAAAACATCCAAGAATGATAATATAATAGCATGGAACATAAAAAATTATAGATACGTTGGAGATGTATCAGCATCCCGAAGCTTAATTCCTGCTCGTCCTCGAGTAGGTAAATGATAAAATAGAATTTTTGATGTGGAATGCTGCCTAACATGTTCATCACGTTTCCTTTTCTTTGTACAATGGACATTTGGACTTTTATATGGTTCAAAGCAATAGTTTAGTTTTGACATGAAGACTTTAATACTCAAGCATACCAACAATCAACCATGTCTTTCAAAATATCAACACTAAAGCAAGTTATCCCTAGCCCATTATGCTCAATCATTGACCCATTCATGAAACACTCGAATATTAGCTATACCCAATGCTCAAATACGATCATAGTGCCCCTTAGTTGGTGCTTTATAAGAGAAGATGGAGACTCAAAATAAAAATAAAAATTGCATAAAGTAAAAGAAAGGCCCTTCGCAGAGGGAAGTAGGGATTTGTAGAGGTGCCATAGCTCAAAGCGAAAATTGAGAGATAAAAACATTTTCGGAGGCGTACTTTTCCCACCAACGAAAATGACTTAGAGCTCCCAACACTTTCCATGCTAGATACATCATAGGCGGTTCTCAAACAGAAAATAAAGTTTATTCCTTTTTCCACCATTACTTTCACTTTCCTTGGCTAACCGTATCCACGGGTGCCCTCCATACCAACACTTTCTAAGGAATTTATTATTTGACAACATAAAGTAAATTCATTTTTTCATTTCGGGACTGGGCATCCCTAATACCTTTTTCGTACTCTTGTGCAATGACAAGTGAATAAACACTCATCGTGAGAATAACACATCTAGCATGGAAAATATTGGCCACCCCTCACCGCCTCGCAAGGGGTACGAGCACACAAAAGAGAAATTTATTTTGAAAATTAGTGATGGCACATGCAAATTTGCTTAGAACGACACGGAAATACCGCATATAGGAAGATATAGTGGGCTCATATGGCAAAACTGGTTTAAAGGGTTTTGGATGCACAAGTAGTGATCATACTTAGTGCAAAAATGAGGGCTAGCAAAAAGATTGAGAAGCGACCAACCAAGAAACGAAAAATCTCGTACACAAGCATTAAGCATAAGTAACACCGAATAATGCACCATAAGTAGGATATAAATTTCATTGCATAACTATTGACTTTCGTGCTTGCATAGGGAATCACAAACCTTAACATCAATATTCTTACTAAAGCACAATTACTCATCAACATGACTCACATATCATATCATCAAATCTCAAAACCATTACTAAGAACCAAGTTTATTTTGTCCAATTATCTTCATGAAAGTTTTTATTATACCCTCCTTGGATATCTATCACTTTGGGACTATTTTCATATGTTTCTTTTGATAAGCTCAAACAAATTTAAGTGAAGAATATGAGCATAATATTTCTTTCTCTCAAAATAATCTAAGTGAAGCAAGAGATAATTTCTTAATTTTTTTACTAACTCCCAAATAAATCCAAGTGAAGCATGATAGAATTTCTTCAAAAATAACAAAGAACACCATGTTAAAAAAGATATAAGTGAATCACTAGAGCAATTCCATGGCTCTAAAAATTTAAGTGAAGCATAGGAGCAAGCATAGCATAACATTTGGCTCTCTCAAAAAGGTGTGTCCAACAAGGATTCAAGACTTAAAACACAAAGCAAAACAAGCAAAGATTCATATCATACAAGACGCTCCAAGCAAAACTCATAATATGTGACGAATAAAAATATAGCTCCAAGTAAAATACCGATGGTTGTTAGAAGAAAGAGGGGATGCCACTCGGGGGCATCCCCAAGCTTAGTTGCTTGCTACTTCTTGAATATTATCTTGGGTTGCCTCGGGAATCCCCAAGCATAGGGTTATTGATGACCGACATGTAAACGCACCCAGGGGTTCCTCAATCATGGCAATCACTCAGGGACCCCAAATCAGTGAGAAATAGTACATGAAAGGGCTAGAATCGGCCAAAATTGCGATTGTTGATGACCGACACATAAGCGCACCTTGGGATTCAACAACCATGGAAATCGCTTTGGGACCCCAAAACAGTGACTAATAGTCCATGAAACGGGTCAGAATTGGCCAATACTATGAGTGTTGACGACGGACAAGTAAACACACCCAGGGGATCGTCAATCGTGGAAATCGCTCTGGGACCCCAAAATGGTGAGTAGTAGTCCACAAAACTGGCCAGAATCGACAAAAACCGCGAGTGTTGATGACCGACACGTAAACGCACCCCGGGGTTCGATCATCAACGGAATCACTCTGGGATGCCAAAACAGTGAGTAATAGTCCACGAAACGGGCCAGAATCGGCCAAAACTTCGACTGTTGATGACCGACACGCAAGCACACCTTGGGGTTCGACAACCCTGGAAATCGCTTTGGGATACCAAAACGGTGAGTAATAGCCCATGAAACGGGTCAGAATCGAGCCAGAATTGGCCAAAATTGCGAGTGTTGATGACCGGCACGTAAGCTCACCTTCGGATTCAACAACTATGGAAATCGCTTCGGGACCCCAAAACGGTTAATAATAGTCCACGAAATGGGTCTGAATTGGCAAACACTGTGAGTGTTGATGACGGACACGTAAACTCACCCTTGGGACCGTCAATCATGGATATCGCTCTAGGACCCAAAACGGTGAGTAGTGATGCCTGCTTGAACTACGTTGGTATTTCCCCAAAGAGGAAGGGATGATGTAACACAACAACGATAGGTATTTCCCTCAGTGATGAGACCAAGGTTATCGATCCAGTAGGGGAACCAAGCAACACAATGTAAATAGTCCATGCACACAAATAACAAATACTCGCAACCCGACGTGTTAAAGGGGTTGGCCAATACAATGAGTGTTGACGACGGACAAGTAAACACACCCCGGGGATCGTCAATCGTGGAAATCGCTCTGGGTCCCCAAAATGGTGAGTAATAGTGCATGAAACGGACTAGAATCGGCCAAAATTATGAGAGTTGATGACTGACACGTAAACACACCCCGGGGTTCGTCAATCGTGGAAATTACTTTGGGACCCCAAAACTGAGTATTAGTCCAAGAAACAGGCCAAAATCGGCCCAAACTGCGAGTCTTGACGACCAACATGTAAGCACACCTTGGGGTTCGACAACCATGTAAATCGCTTTGGGACCCCAAAACGGTGAGTAATAGTCCATGAAAGAGCACAGAATCGGACAAACCTAGGATTATTGATGAATGATACATAAATGCACGGCGGGGTTTGTCAATGATGGAAATCGCTCAGGGACCCCAAATCAGTGAGTAATAGTCCATGAAACGGGCCAGAATCGGCCAAAACTGCGATTGTTGATGACCGAAATGTAAGTGCACCTTGGGGTTCAACAACCATGGAAATCGCTTGGGACCTCAAAATGGTGAGTAATAGTGCACAAAATGGGTTAGAATCGACAAAAACCGTGAGTGTTGATGACTGACACGTAAACGCACCCTGGGGTTCGTCAACAGTGGAAATCACTCTGGAACCCCAAAACAGTGAGTAATAATCCACGAAACGTGCCAGAATCGGCCAAAACTGCGAGTGTTGATGACCGACACGTAAGCGCACCTTGGCGTTCGATAACTATGGAAATCACTTCGGGACCCCAAAACGGTTAGTAATAGTCCATGAAATGGGTCAGAATTGGCCAACACTGTGAGTGTTCACGATGAACACGTAAACGCACCCCTGGGATCGTTAATCGTGGAAATCCCTCCGGGACCCAAAACATTGAGTAGTAGTGCACGAAACGGACCAGAATCAACCAAAATTGTGAGTGTTGATGACCGACATGTAAACGCACCCTGGGGTTCGTCAATAGTGGAAATCACTTCGGGACCCCAGAACTGAGTAATAGTCCAAGAAACAGGCCAGAATCGTCCCAAACTGCGAGTCTTGACGACCGGCACGTAAGCACAACTTGGGGTTCGACAACCATGGAAATCGCTTTGGGACCCCAAAACAGTGAGTAATAGTCCATGAAACAAGCTAGAATCAGACAAACCTACGATTATTAATGAACGATACATAAACACAAGGTCCCCAAATCAGCGAGTAATAGTCCATGAAACGGGCCGGAATCGGCCAAAACTGCGATGGTTGATGACCAACACGTAAGCGCTCCTTGGGATTCAACAACCATGGAAATCACTTTCAGACCCCAAAACGGTTAGTAACAATCCACGAAATGGGTCAGTATCGACAAAAACCGCGAGTGTTGTTGACTCACATGTAAACGCACCCCGGGAATCGTCAATCGTGGAAATCAATCCGGGTCGTCAAGACGATGAGTAATAGTGCATGAAAGGGACCAGAATTGGCCAAACTTGTGAGTGTTGATGACTGACACGTAAACGCACCCCGGGGTTCGTCAATCGTGAAAATCACTCCGGGACCCCAAAACTGAGTAATAGTCCAAAAAACGGGCCAAAATCGGCCCAAACCGCGAGTCTTGATGACCAACACGTAAGCACACCTCAGCATTCGACAACCAGGGAAATCGCTTCGAGACCCCAAAACGATGAGTAATAGTCCATGAAAGAGCCCGGAATCGGACAAACCTAGGATTATTGATGAACGACACATAAACGCACCCCGAGGTTTGTCAATCATGTAAATCGCTCAGGGACAACAAATCAGTGAGTAATAGTCCATGAAATGGTCCAGAATCAGCAAAAATAGTGATTGCTGATGACCAACACGTAAGCGCACCTTGGGGTTCAACAATCATGGAAATCACTTCAGGACCCCAAAACGGTGAGTAATAGTCCACGAAACGGGTCAGAATTGGCCAAAACTGTCAGTGTTGACGATGGACACGTAAACGCACCACGGGGATCATCAATCGTCAAAATCGCTCTGGGTCCCCAAAACGGTGAGTGACAGTGCACGGAATGGACCAGAATCGGCCAAAATTGTGAGTGTTGATAACCGACACGTAAGCAAACCTTGGGGGTTCAACAACCATGGAAATTGCTTTGGGACACCAAAACTGTGAGTAATAGTCCACGAAACGGGTCAGAATCGACAAAAACCGCGAGTGGTGATGACCTACATGTAAACGCACCCCGGGGTTCGTCAACCGTGGAAATCACTCCGGAACCCCAAAATAGTGAGTAGTAGTCCACGAAACGGGCCAGAATCAGCCAAAACGACGATTGTTGATGACCGATACGTAAGTGCACCATCGGGTTCAACAACTATGGAAATCACTTCGGGACCCCAAAACGGTTAGTAATAGTTCATGAAATGGGTCAGAATTGGCCAACACTCTGAGTGTTGACGACGGACACGTAAAGGCACCCCTGGGATCGTCAATCGTGGAAATCACTCTGGGACCCAAAAGTGTGAGTAGTAGTGCACGAAACGGACCGGAATCAGCCAAAATAGTCAGTGTTGATGACCGACACGTAAATGCACCTCGGGGTTCGTCAATCGTGGAAAATCACTTCGGGACCCCAAAACTGAGTAATAGTCCAAGAAACGGGCAGAATCGGCCCAAACTGCGAGTCTTGATGACCAACACCTAAGCACACCTTGGGGTTCGACAACCATGAAAATCTCTTTGGGACCCCAAAACGGTGAGTAAGAGTCCATGAAAGAGCCCAGAATCTAATGAACCTATGATTATTGATGAACGATGCATAAACACACCGCGGGGTTCGTCAATCATGGAAATCGCTCAGGGACCCCAAATCAGTGAGTAATAATCCATGGAACGGGCCAGAATCGGCCAAAACTTCGATGGTTCATGACCGACACGTAAGCGCACCTTGGGGTTCAACAACCATGGAAATCACTTTGGGACCCCAAAACGGTGAGTAATAGTCCACGAAACGGGTCAAAATCGACAAACACCGCAAGTGTTGATGACTGACATGTAAACGCACCCCGGGGATTGTCAATCGTGGAAATCACTCTGGTCCCAAAAATGGTGAGTAATAGTGCACGAAAGGGACCAGAATCGGCCAAAATCATGAGTGTTGATGACCGACACGTAAACGCACCCCGGGGTTTGTCAATCATGGAAATTACATTGGGACCCCAAAACTGAGTAATAGTCCCAGAAACGGGCCAGAATCGGCCCAAACTATGAGTCTTCATGACCAACACATAAGCACACCTTGGGGTTCAACAACCAGGGAAATAGCTTTGGGACCCTCAAGATGATGAGTAATAATCCATGAAAGAGCCCGGAATCGGACAAACTTAGGGTTTTTGATGAACGACACGTGAATGCACCCAGGGGTTCGTCAATCATGGGGTTCGTCAATCATGGAAATCGCCCAGGGACAACAAATTAGTGAGTAATAGTCGATGAAACGGGCCAGAATCGGCCAAAATGGCTTAGGGACCCCAAAACTAGTCCATTAAACGATACGCAAATGCATCGCGGGGTTTGTCAATCATGGAAATCGCTTAGGGACCCCAAATCAGTGAGTAATAGTCAATGAAACGAAAAAGAATCTGCCAAAACTGTGTGTGTTGATGACCGACACGTAAGCGCACCTGTGAGTGCATCTAGTGCCCTGTAGTGATTTTGGTGTATTGAAGACTTATAGGTTAAGGGACTAATGCATTTGTGAGTGTACACAGGTCTATAAGTCTATGAGGAGTTTGATATTTACAGAGAAAGTCGACCCCTAAAAATGAAGTTCTTCAACTGAAGACTTTGATATTCTGAAGACTTTCTGAAGACTTTGAAAGTGAAGAAATTGGTGTGACCTTGAAGACTTGGTATTCATTTAAGGAACATGAAGCGTGAAGACTTTTGTTTTCGTAGTTTCATTTTCTCTTTCTTGAGTCATAGGAAACACCGTACTGTTAAAGGGGGTCGAGGAAATACTAAGGAAAAATTTCCATGTGATGCTCAACTCAAAATCCTACACCTACCAATCCCTTCGAGTGAAGCCTTTGGAAATCTCATACAGACCAGTCACTTTCTTCAGTGACAGAGACGAAGTTCTTCTGGTCGCTGATGAATTTGTTCTGACTAAGGAGTTAGGAATTCGCCAGTGTGAATTGCCTACAAGTGAGGAACATGATAGCCCCGAGGAATTTGAAAGTCAAATTTCCGACCGTTGCTGTGCTGCGCGCCAGCTGTCCCAAAATATCTTATCCACTTAACGGTCATATCATTGAAGGGCATTTATGTCTTATCATGTCGGGCTGCTCCCTAGGCTATAAATAGCCGCCCCCTACAACCACTAGCTGGTTGGCTGCTCTGAGAGAACTTGACACTTGTCATTTGAGAGCAACCCATCCTCCGAGGACTTTGAGCGAAAATCATCAAGTGAGGAAAACCCAACACCAAACCCCTACAAACCCAAAGTGATTGAGCATCACTGAAGAAATTGATCCTACGTGGATCCGATGCTTGTTACCTTTGAAGATTGTGCTTCTTCCAGACGGTTAGGCGTCAAGGTCTAGAGCATCCAAGAGGAATTGTGGATCGCCGAGTGACCAAGTCTGTGAAGGTTTGGAAGTCGCCTGAAGACTTACCACGAGTGATTGGACGGGGTCTGCGTGACCTTAGTTCAAGGAGAATACGGTTAGGACTGGGTGTCCTGAGCTGCGTGCTCAGTGACTGGGTGTCCGGGACTGCATGTCCTCGAGTTTAAATACTCAGCCGCTCCAACCAGACGTACAACTGAGACAACAGTTGGAACTGGTCTACCAAATCATTGTATTCACCAACCTAACTGGTTCTATTTCCTCAACCCTTTCATTTCCTCATTACTGTGTTGAGTGTTTATTCATATCTGTGTTTGAAGACTTTGACTGAAGACTTTCTCAATTTCCTCAGTTCAATTTCTTCAGTCTGTTTGTCTTCATCTTGTGTTATCCTGTGATTACGCTTTCTGTACTCTGTGTTTGTCTTCATTTCATCATGATGACCATGCTTGTATTCTGTTATGCTTACTTATGAGTACTTATTCCGCTGCTAGTAGTTCTTCGTTAAGGAATTTCCTCACCGGCAAATTCCTCAGTGAAGAATTCATAAAAATCGCCTATTCACCCCCCTCTAGTCGATATAACGCACTTTCAATTGGTATCAGAGCAAGGTACTCCCTTGTTCTGTGTGATTTTGGTTTAACCGCCTGGAGTTTTAGTTATGTCGACCGCAGGTATGAAGAAAGTGTCATGCCCTATCTTTGACGGTCATGATTATCCCAAGTGGAAGGCCATGATGAGGAAGCGCCTCATGGCAATGAACAGCAAGCTGTGGACCGTCACTGAGATTGGTCTAACTGATCTATGCAAGATGGCGAACGCTGATGATATTCGCAAGTACACTCGACTTGACATCTTGGCGAAGGATCTGTTCCTGCCTATCCAGAGATGAATTCAGGCGCATTATGCATCTTTGCAATGCGAAACTTATCTGGGACCGAATCTCTGATGTCTATGAAGGTCATCAAACCCGTCATGATCCCTGGTTTGAGGACTTCAAGGAATCTCTCAAAATGATGACTTTCGAGTCAGAATCATCATCTTCTGCATCATGTCTCATGGCAAAGGGTGACGAGGTAACCGAATGCTCCTCATCCAAGTTTTGTGACGATGAATCTGATAATGATGAATCTGATGATGATATTGAATCTTGTTATACCAAACTTGTTTGCATTGCCACTAAACAACAAACAGCTTTGGAACAAGTGCAAAACATGCTAGACAAAAGTGATGATATGTTGGGTAAAGAAATGGATCAGTCAAAAGCATTGGGTGAATGTCTTCAGAGACTTCATTCCAAGTTTGACGCCCTTCAAGATCAACATAATACCCTCTTGACTGACCACGATAAGCTAAGAGTGAGTTATGAAGATCTTCAGAAGGAGCGCGATTCATTACTTGCTCAACAAATCAGCGCTTCTCAGGAAGAATTTGTTCCTCCATCCTTAAAGTGCATTGAACGTGAATTTGCTAATTCTTCACCTGAATGTTCAAATGCTTCAACTGTTACAAATTCTTCACCTACCTCTGCTAACACTAATTCCTCATCTGAGGACATTGCTAGTATCACTGACGATGCAGGGCTGAAGGAATTGTACATGACAGGCATGTACAAAAGCCTCAAAGGGCATCAGACTCTTTGTGATGTGCTTAAAAAGCAGATCCTCAACAGAAACCCTAGGAAAGAGGGTATTGCCTTTGAGAGTAAACTTAATGCTGATGGAACATATTGGAAGCCTGAGCAGTACCCCAAAACCTCATGGGTTGCTGCAAAGGGACCTCCAGTTGATCCATCTAACTTATCTGGCTTTACATGTGAATCTCCTCATTCTTCTGATGAGTCATTTGACTCCAACTATAAACTGTTCAAAAATCAGAATGGTGAAGTATTTGCTAGATATGTTGGCACTAACTGCAGGAACGGTTCTCCTATAAAGAAAATCTGGGTTCCCAAGAAGTGCCTTGAAAATCTTCAGGTGAATGTACTCATGACACCACCAGTGAAGAACAGGAACCCCAGATCAAATTCTTCATATGGACCAAATTCTTCATATGGATCCAAGTCCTCATACGGACCAAATTCCTCACGTGGATCAAATTCCTCAAATGGATCAAAGTCCTCATATGACTATCATCGTGCTAACAACTCTGTTTCGCAGGGTAGAGCTAAGGGCTATGAATATGTGCATTATTCTTCAAACCATTATGTTCATAAGTCCTCGAAGAATTTCACTGCTTATTCATATGCTTACCCTAACCCCTCTTATGTGAAACAAAATGGTTTGGCTTCTATGCCACCATTCTCGTATGGTGCTCGCAGAGTGATGAACTCTTTGCCACCCCTTCAGATGTGGGTGGTGAAGAAAAAGAACTAATCTCTTCTACAGGGTCAGGTCTCCAGACGTGCTTTAACGTCTGAAGAATTTGCTGGGGACCTGACATAATGGCCTGAAAGGACGCAGGCGAATCATGATGAAGTGAACCTTCATTTCACATGTCCTCCTACTGCTATATCTATTTACTGCTTGATGAAATTCATCTGATGAACTTGATATCATATTCCTCACTGGTGAAGCATATGAGATTGTAAGTTACACTAATTCATCTGCAGGATGATCAACCCAAAGCCACTGAGTGGGTCCTCGATAGTGGATGTACAAATCACATGACTGGTGACAAGAATCTTTTGATGGATGCTCCCTTATCACCATCGCATCTGAAGCATATCATCTTTGCTGACAAAGGCAAAAGTCAGGTATTGGGTCTTGGTAATGTTGCGATCTCTAAGGATAAACACATGGACAAAGTCATGCTTGTTGAGTCCTTAGGATACAACCTCATGTTAGTCTCAATGCTTTGTGATCTTGATATGGTTGTTGTCTTTGGCAAGTATCGCTGTGTTGTGATTATGGAAGCTGACAATTCCAAAGTCTTCGAAGGCTTTAGGAGAGGAGATTTGTATATTGTTAATTTCTCTATAGGACCACAACCAGCCGTGTGTCTACTTGCAAAAGCTTCAGAAGGCTGGCTATGGCATCGACGACTTGGTCACGCAGGCATGAGGAATTTGCACACGCTTGCGAAGAAGAAGCATGTCATTGGCATTGAGAATGTCAAATTCCTCAAGGATCACTTATGCGGAGCCTGTGAAGCTGGAAAAATGACCAAGGCCAAGCATCCAGCGAAGACTATCATGACCACTACTCGTCCATTCGAATTGCTTCACATGGACCTCTTCGGACCTAATCATTACTCAGCAGTCACTAATGATGCATCTCTATATGGTTTTCTCATTATTGATGATTACTCTCGATATACATGGGTACACATTGTTACTTATAAACATGAAGTGCAGGAAGTCTTCAAGCGATTTTCCTCGAGGGCTTCAACCAACTTTGGTGTGAAGATCAAGCACATCAGAAGTGACAATGGTACTGAGTTCAAGAATTCCGGTCTTGATGACTATCTTGATGAACTTGGTATTACTCATGAGTTATCTGCTCCCTATACTCCTCAGCAAAATGGCATCGTGGAGCACAAGAACAGAACTCTTGTTGAGATGGCTCGCACTATGCTTGATGAATACAAAACGCCTCAGCATTTTTGGATTGATGCAATTGATATTGCGTGCCACATCATCAACAGAGTATATCTTCACAAATTCTTCAAGAAGACGGCCTATGAACTCCTCACTGACAAGAAACCCAATGTGAGTTATTTCAAAGTCTTCGGTGCTAAATGTTGGATTAGAGATCCTCACCACAATTCTAAATTTGCACCGAAAGCACATGAAGGGTTTATGCTTGGTTACGGAAAGGACCCGCACACCTACAGAGTCTTCAACATTGTTCTTCACAAGATTGTTGACACTGTAGATGTGCGGTTCGATGAAACTAATGGCTCGCAAAGAGAGCACCTACCTTCTGTGTTAGATGAACCAGCACCTGAGGATTCTATCAAGTTCAAGGCAACTGAGGATGTCATTCCTACTGAAGAATCTGCTGAAGAATTCATTCCAATTCATGAAGAACGTCGAGCTGATGCACCTGAAGAAAACGCTGAAGAAAATGGTGCTGAAGAAAATGCTGATCAAATTCCTCAGCGACAACCAGCTCATCCTCGCGTTGCAAAAGAAGTGCAAGTGGAGAAGATCATCGATGACATTGAAGCACCAGGTCCTCTCACACGCTCAAAAGCTTCACATTTATCTAACTTTTGTGGGCACTATGCTTTTGTCTCTATCACAGAGCCCACCAAGGTAGATGAAGCATTTCTGGAGCCTGAGTGGATCCAGGCCATGCAAGAAGAATTACATCAGTTCGAGCTCAATAATGTCTGGGAACTGGTCAAACATCCAGATCCTCGCAAGCATAATATCATTGGCACAAAGTGGATCTACCGCAACAAGCAAGATGAAAATGGCCTTGTGGTGAGGAATAAGGCACGACTAGTAGCTCAAGGCTACACACAGGTTGAAGGAATTGATTTTGATGAAACTTTTGCACCTGTTGCTAGACTTGAGGATATTCGCATATTACTTGCTTATGCTAACCACCATGATATCATCTTATATCAAATGGATGTGAAAAGTGCATTCCTCAATGGTAAGCTTGAGGAAGAAGTATATGTTGCTCAACCCCCAGGTTTTGAAGATCTGAAGAATCCTGACAAAGTCTTCAGACTTAATAAGGCCCTCTATGGCTTCAAGCAAGCCCCTCGGGCGTGGTATGATACATTGAAGGAATTCTTCGTGAAGAATGGCTTCACACCCGGTTCACTCGACCCTAATCTCTTTACTAAATCTTATGATGGTGAACTGTTTATGTGCCAAATATATGTTGATGATATTATCTTTGGCTGTACTGACCAACATTATAGTGATGAATTTGCCTATATGACGAGTGAAGAATATCAAATGTCTATGATGGGAGAGTTGAAATTCTTCTTAGGTCTTCAAATTCGTCAACAGCGCAATGGCATATTCATATCTCAGGAGAAATACCTCAAAGATGTACTGAGGAAATTCGGCATGCAAGATTGCAAAGGCGTCAAAATTCCTATGCCCACAAATGGCCATCTATGCACTGATGAAAATGGTATTGACTTCGATCACAAGGTATACCGCTCCATGATTGGTTCTTTATTGTACTTATGTGCATCTAGGCCAGATATAATGCTTAGTGTTTGCATGTGTGCCCGATTTCAAGCTGCACCGAAGGAATCACACCATAAGGCTGTGAAGCATATTCTTCGATATCTAGCTCACACACCAACACTAGGATTATGGTACCCCAAGGGCTCTGCTTTTGATCTCATTGGATATTCTGACTCTGACTATGCTGGTGATCATGTGGACCGCAAGTCAACTTCTGGCACTTGTCATTTCCTCGGACGATCTTTGGTCTGTTGGTCCTCGAAGAAACAGAACTGCGTATCACTGTCTACTGCGGAAGCTGAATACATTGCTGCTGGCTCATGCTGTGCTCAACTGCTTTGGATGAAGCAAACACTCAAGGACTATGGCGTCAACGTGAAGAATGTGCCTCTCCTCTGCGACAATGAGAGTGCCATCAAGATTGCTCACAACCCAGTTCAGCACTCGAAGACAAAGCACATTCAGATTCGTCATCATTTTCTTTGTGATCATGTGTTGAAGGGCGACATCTCCATCGAGCACGTGAAGACTGAAGAACAGCTAGTTGATATCTTCACTAAGCCCTTTGATGAGAAGAGATTGAGCAAGTTGCGGTGTGAGCTAAATATCTTAGAGTCTTCGAATGTTCTTTGAAAAGGACACACATCCTAACACTTATGCATAATTGATGACTTAGATGTGCAACACATGAAGAAACGTTTTTCTTCAATCAATGAAGAATAACACTCTAAGTGTGAAGAAATTAATGAAGAATTTGATTCTCAGAACCCTACGACAATTGTACGCGGTGTCTGAAATCATCATTCTTATATGGTGGGTCACGCCACCACAAAAAGTTGAAAATCTTCAATTTGAGTTTTTCCTCAGTTTTGAAATTCTTCAATTTTTCAAATTCTTCAACTTTGCAAAATCTTCACAGTTTCCGTCGTTTTTCTTCATTGGCTATATACATATATGAGTTTATGTCCTCTACAGCATTCACTTATAGCTATTTCTTCAAGTTGCTTTTTCTGCTAAGTGAATGTGATCGGACCCTTCCCCCTCTATGCTATACTCAACCCATTCTATTCACAAATTCTTCATGTGCGTTCTATTTGAAACTCGTTCAAAATCTTCACTGTATCCTTGTCAGCTGAAGAAATTGCGAACGAAACTTTAAAACAAATCTTATCCAAATTTTCGGTTTTGCCGCTCAAACCGTTCCGCATCCCACGATGCATTATTCTATTCACCCACAATCATGCACGATCTCAACTACACAGTACATGGGTGACACATGTCGCGTGAAGGAGAAAGGGCAGGGGCACGTTCGTCCCAAATCTTCGGGCGATCAGTTTTTTTCACCGTGTCTATAAATACCCCTCTCCCCTTTCTCACTTCATTTACTCCGCTCGATCGCTACCCTCTTCCTCGAGCTCCTCAAACCCTAGCGCCGCCGCTACTCCATCGTCGCCGGTGAGGAAGAGCTTCGCTGCCTCGACCTCGTTGTCGTCGTAATCGCGCTGGTTGCGGAAATCTTCACTCCGCCGCCGCCGTAGCTGTCTTCCTCTGCCAAGTTAGAGCGTGGGAGATCTAACCTGACGAACTTCACATCTGTTCTTCTCAGTTCGTCGTGTTCTTCACTTCGGGTAATTAAAAGTTACTTTTATTACTCACTTTGATTCTCAAACTTTCCTGAAAATCTTCAAAGGTGTTTATCCTTCAAATCTTCACACATATGAACACCTCACACATTGTATGCTCTTGATTCATTTCTATAAGCAATCATTTTCTTCAAGATTCCTCAATTGTGTGGATTTTCGATCTGTACAACTCTGGAACCTAAGACAAAGAACGCTTAGTGAAATTCCTCAAGGCTCATCTGGTCAAATTCATCAAAACTTGTTCTTTTCGAAAAAAAACCCTTCTGAGAACGCATATGACCTCTCCAAATTCCTCGCACCTATACTCTATTCACAGGTACTCAGGTCTGCTGCTGAATCACTAGGTTCTCATCAAGTTAACTCATTTGCAGTGTTCCTCGAAGAAAAACTGCATACTTCTTCAGAGTGTTCAATTGTTCAAATTCCTCATCTGAAGAATATGGCAGACGGTAAGAGACCGCAGAAAGGAGGAAAGAAACCTGAGGTTATGACTGTGTTTGAAATCCCTGAGGAAATTTATGCTGACTATTGCACACCTGATGAAGCACAATTTGGCAAAGAAAACAAAAATCAGCGCAAGGTGCGCATTCAGAGGATTGAACGGAGATGGGCAAGGGAATGGAGGGAGTACAGATATGTAACTCCAAAGTACATGAAGAAATTCGCTCTCAATCCTCCATGCCCAAGAGCTCCATTGGCACCTGGCCAAGTAGCTGACCCCACAAGCCTCAAACGTGGTGAGGACTTTCCTGAAGAATGGGCTAAGCGCCAAGCTAAATTGGCAAGACAAGCCAAGGAGGCAGTAAAGAAATTCAATGAGGATTCTGCCACTGCTACTGCTACTGAGGCCTCGGTCAAACCAAGGAAATCCATGACAAAGAAGCCTGCTCGTAAGCCTAGTGCTTCACCAACAGCGCCCTCACGGCCAAGTTCCTCAGCAATGCCCTCACGGCAAATTCCTCACTCTGCTACTGCTCCACCAAAGTCCTCAGCAGCTCCTTCAAAGTCCTCAGCTCCTGTGCATCTGGCTACATGTCAAAGGACTGTTGGTTTTTTGATTGCCTCTGGTGTTTCAACAAGTTCCTCAGCTGCACCAACTTCCTCATCAGGCCCCACACTGTTGAAGACTAAAGCAACAGCTGGACGAGGTCCTCGGCCAAGTCCAAAGAAGAAATAGGTCGCATTCCGTGTGCCCTCTGATGATGAAGCTTCTGATGATGAACTCGCAGAAATCATCAGAGACAGACAGGTGAAGGCCGCTAGAGCCAAAGGCACATCTGTGCCACTGCTTTTGGATCCAAGGAAAATCCTCGATTACATTGATCTCTGGCACAAGGATCCAAACACCCCAATGCCTGATTTTCACCTGACCGCTGGTCAAAGTCACATGCTGACCCATTTCATCACTGAAGAGAAATGGAAGTTTGAAAAGGCAAGAGAGATCAAGAAAGCTCAATACAGAAAGGAGAAGCTCCTGAAGAAAAATGTTGTCAGAATGACACCTAAGGAACTTCTCCAGGCCTAGTCTGAAATTCAAACTCTCAGCAAAGACTTTGATGCCTACTATGCTGATTGGCAAGGAGCCAAAGTGAGATTCATCAATCTGACGAAGAAATTCACAAATGTTGCAGCTGTTGGAAATATGCCCTAGAGGCAATAATAAAAGCATTATTATTATATTTCTTTGTTCATGATAATTGTCTTTATTCATGCTATAATTGTATTATCCGGAAATCGTAATACATGTGTGAATAACAGACACCAACATGTCCCTAGTGAGCCTCTAGTTGACTAGCTCGTTGATCAATAGATAGTCATGGTTTCCTGGCTATGGACATTGGATGTCATTGATAACGGGATCACATCATTAGGATAATGATGTGATGGACAAGACCCAATCCTAAGCATAGCGTGAGATCGTGTAGTTCGTTTGCTAGAGCTTTTCTAATGTCAAGTATCTTTTACTTTGACCATGAGATCGTGTAACTCCCGGATACCGTAGGAGTGCTTTGGGTGTATCAAACGTCACAACGTAACTGGGTGACTATAAAGGTGCATTACAGGTATCTCCGAAAGTGTCTGTTGGGTTGACACGGATCGAGACTGGGATTTGTCACTCCGTATGACGGAGAGATATCACTGGGCCCACTCGGTAATGCATCATCATAATGAGCTCAAAGTGACCAAGTGTCTGGTCACGGGATCATGCATTACGGTACGAGTAAAGTGGCTTGCCGGTAACGAGATTGAACGAGGTATTGGGATACCGACGATCGAATCTCGGGCAAGTAACATATCGATTGACAAAGGGAATTGCATACGGGGTTGATTAAATCCTCGACATCGTGGTTCATCCGATGAGATCATCGTGGAGCATGTGGGAGCCAACATGGGTATCCAGATCCCTCTGTTGGTTATTGACCGGAGAGCAATCTCGGTCATGTCTACATGTCTCCCGAACCCGTAGGGTCTACACACTTAAGGTTCGGTTACGCTAGGGTTGTAGGGATATGTATATGCAGTAACCCGAATGTTGTTTGGAGTCCCGGATGAGATCCCGGACGTCACGAGGAGTTCCATAATGGTCCGGAGGTAAAGATTTATATATGGGAAGTCCTGTTTCGGGCATCGGGACAAGTTTCGGGGTTATCGGTATTGTACCGGGACCACCGGAAGGGTCCTGGGGGTCCACCGGGTGGGTCCACCTGTCCCGGGGGGCCACATGGGCTGTAGGGGGTGCGCCTTGGCCTACATGGGCCAAGGGCACCAGCCCCACATAGGCCCATGCGCCTAGTGTTTGAGGGGGGAAGAGTCCTAGGAGGGGAAGGCACCTCCTAGGTGCCTTGGGGGGGAGGGAAACCCCCCTTGGCCGCCGCCCCCCTAGGAGATTGGATCTCCTAGGGCCGGCCACCACCCCTTGGCCCTCCTATATATAGTGGGGGAGAGGAGGGACTTCATACCAAGGCCTTTGGTTGCCTCCTTCTCCCTCTCCAACACCTCCTCCTCCTCCATAGCGCTTAGCGAAGCTCTGCCGGAGTACTGCAGCTCCATCAACACCACGCTGTCGTGCTGCTGCTGGTGCCATCTCCCTCAACCTCTCCTCCCTCCCTTGCTGGATCAAGAAGGAGGTTACGTGGCTGTTCCGTACGTGTGTTGAACGCGGAGGTGCCGTCCGTTCGGTGCTAGGATCTCCGGTGATTTGGATCACGTCGTGTTCGACTACATCATCCCCGTTCTTTGAACGCTTCCGCTCGCGATCTACCAGGTATGTAGATGCATCTAATCACTCGTTGCTAGATGAACTCATAGATGGATCTTGGTGAAACCGTAGGAAATTTTTTGTTTTCTGCAACGTTCCCCAACAGTGGCATCATGAGCTAGGTCTATGCGTAGTTCTTCTTGGACGAGTAGAACACAATTTGTTGTGGGCGTAGATGTTGTCAACTTTCTTTCCGTTACTAGTCTTATCTTGCTTCAACAGTATTGTGGGATGAAGCGGCCCGGACCAACCTTACACGTACGCTTACGTGAGACCGGTTCCACCGACTAACATGCACAAGTTGCATAAGGTGGCTTGCGGGTGTCTGTCTCTTCTACTTTTGTTGAAGCGGATTCGATGAAAAGGGTCCTTATGAAGGGTAAATAGAAGTTGACAAATCACGTTGTGGCTTTCACGTAGGTAAGAAAACGTTCTTGCTAGAACCCTACTTCAGCCACATAAAACTTGCAAACAACAATTAGAGGACGTCTAACTTGTTTTTGCAGCAAGTGCTTTGTGATATGATATGGCCAAAGTTGTGATGAATGATGAATGATCTATATGTCATGTATGAGATGTTCATTCTATTGTAATAGGAATCACGACTTGCATGTCGATGAGTATGACAACCGGCAGGAGCCATAGGAGTTGTCTTTATTTTTTGTATGACCTGCGTGTCATTGAAGAACGCCATGTAAACTACTTTACTTTATTACTAAACGTGTTAGTCATAGAAGTAGAAGTAGTCGTTGGCGTGACAACTTCATGAAGACACGATGATGGAGATCATGATGATGGAGATCATGGTGTCATGCCGGTGACAAGATGATCATGGAGCCCCGAAGATGAAGATCAAAGGAGCTATATGATATTGGCCATATCATGTCACTACTTTATATAATTGCATGTGATGTTTATTATGTTTTATGAATCTTGTTTACTTAGGACGACAGTAGTAAATAAGATGATCCCTTACAAAATTTCAAGAAGTGTTCTCCCCTAACTGTGCACCGTTGCTACAGTTCGTCGTTTCGAAGCACCACGTGATGATCGGGTGTGATAGATTCTTACGTTCACATACAACGGGTGTAAGACAGTTTTACACAGCGAAAACACTTAGGGTTAACTTGACGAGCCTAGCATGTACAGACATGGCCTCGAAACACGGAGACCGAAAGGTCGAACACGAGTCGTATGGAAGATACGATCAACATGAGAATGTTCACCGACGATGACTAGTCCGTCTCACGTGATGATCGGACACGGCCTAGTCGACTCGGATCGTGTAACACTTAGATGACCAAAGGGATGTCAAATCTGAGTGGGAGTTCATTATAATTTGATTAGATGAACTTAATTATCATGAACTTAGTCTAAATATTTTCCAATATGTCTTGTAGATCAAATGGCCAACGTAGTCCTCAACTTCAACGCGTTCCTAGAGAAAACCAAGCTGAAAGACGATGGCAGCAACTATACGGACTGGGTCCGGAACCTGAGGATCATCCTCATAGCTGCCAAGAAAGATTATGTCCTACAAGCACCGCTGGGTGACGCACCTGTTCTCCCTGCAGAACAAGACGTTATGAACGCTTGGCAGGCACGTTCCGATGACTACTCCCTCGTTCAGTGCGCCATGCTTTACAGCCTAGAGCCGGGGATCCAAAAGCGTTTTGAGAGACATGGAGCATATGAGATGTTCGAAGAGCTGAAAATGGTTTTCCAAGCTCATGCCCGGGTCGAGAGATATGAAGTCTCCGACAAATTCTTCAGCTGTAATATGGAGGAAAATAGTCCTGTCAGTGAGCACATACTCACTATGTCTGGGTTACATAACCGCTTGACTCAGCTGGGAGTTAATCTCCCGGATGATGCGGTCATTGACAGAATCCTCCAGTCGCTTCCACCAAGCTACAAGAGCTTTGTGATGAACTTCAACATGCAGGGGATGGAAAAGACCATTCCTGAAGTATTTGCTATGCTGAAATCAGCAGAGGTAGAAGTCAAGAAGGAACATCAAGTGTTGATGGTCAATAAAACCACTAAGTTCAAGAAGGGCAAGGGTAAAAAGAACTTCAAGAAGGACGGCAAGGTAGTTGCCGCGCCCAGCAAGCAAGCTGCCGGGAAGAAGCCAAAGAATGGACCCAAGCCCGAGATTGAGTGCTTTTATTGCAAGGAAAGTGGTCACTAGAAGCGGAACTGCCCCAAATACTTAGCGGACAAGAAGGTCGGCAAAACCAAAGGTATATTTGATATACATGTAATTGATGTGTACCTTACCAGTAATCGTAGTGACTCCTGGGTGTTTGATACCGGTGCCGTTGCTCATATTTGTAACACACAGCAGGAGCTGCGGAATAAACGGAGACTGGCGAATGACGAGGTGACGATGCGTGTCGGGAATGGTTCCAAGGTCGATGTGATCGCCGTCGGCACGCTACCTCTACATTTACCTGCGGGACTAGTTTTGAACCTCAATATTTGTTATTTTGTGCCAAGTTTGAGCATGAACATTGTATCAGGATCTCGTTTAATTCGAGATGGCTACTCATTTAAATCCGAGAATAATGGTTGTTCTATTTATATGAGAGATATGTTTTATGGTCATGCTCCGATGGTGAATGGCTTATTATTTTTGAATCTCGAGCATAATGCTACACATATTCATAGTGTAAGTACCAAAAGATGTAAGATTGATAGTGATAGTCCCACATACTTGTGGCACTGCCGCCTTGGTCACATAGGTGTCAAACGCATGAAGAAGCTCCATGCTGATGGACTTTTAGAGTCTCTTGATTACAAATCATTTGACACGTGCGAACCATGCCTCATGGGTAAAATGACCAAGACTCCATTCTCAGGAACAATGGAGCGAGCAACCAACTTATTGAAAATCATACATACTGATGGGTGCGGTCCAATGAGTGTTGAGGCTCGCGGTGGCTATCGTTATGTTCTCACCCTCACTGATGACTTGAGTAGATATGGGTATGTCTACTTAATGAAACACAAGTCTGAGACCTTTGAAAAGTTCAAGGAATTTCAGAGTGAAGTTGAGAATCAACGTGACAGGAAAATCAAGTTTCTACGATCAGATCGTGGAGGAGAATACTTGAGTCATGAGTTTGGTACACACTTAAGAAAATGTGGAATAGTTTCACAACTCACGCCGCCTGGAACACCTCAGCGTAATGGTGTGTCCGAACGTCGTAATCGCACTCTATTAGATATGGTGCGATCTATGATGTCTCTTGCCGATTTACCACTATCCTTTTGGGGCTATGCTTTAGAGACTGCCGCATTCACTTTAAATAGGGCACTGTCGAAATCCGTTGAGACGACACCGTATGAATTGTGGTTTGGGAAGAAACCTAAGCTATCGTTTCTAAAAGTTTGGGGATGCGATGCTTATGTCAGGAAACTTCAACCTGAAAAGCTCGAACCCAAATCGAAAAAATGCGTCTTCATAGGATACCCTAAAGAAACTGTTGGGTATATCTTCTACCTCAGATCCGAAGGCAAGATCTTTGTTGCCAAGAATGGGTCCTTTCTGGAGAAAGAGTTTCTCTCGAAAGAAGTAAGTGGGAGGAAAGTAGAGCTTGATGAAGTATTACCTCTTGAACCGGAAAATGGCGCAACTCAAGAAAATGTTCCTGAGGTGCCTGCACCGGCTAGAGAGGAAGTTAATGATAATGATCAAGATACTTCTGATCAAGCTCCTACTGAAATTCGAAGGTCCACAAGGACACGTTCCGCACCAGAGTGGTACGGCAACCCTGTCTTGGAAATCATGTTGTTAGACAACAGTGAACCTTCGAACTATGAAGAAGCGATGGCGGGCCCGGATTCTGACAAATGGCTAGAAGCCATGAAATCCGAGATAGGATCCATGTATGAAAACGAAGTATGGACTTTGACTGACTTGCCCGTAGAACGGCGAGCCATAGAAAATAAATGGATCTTTAAGAAGAAGACAAACGCGGATGGTAATGTGACCATCTATAAAGCTCGGCTTGTCGCTAAGGGTTATCGACAAGTTCAAGGGGTTGACTACGATGAGACTTTCTCACCGGTAGTGAAGCTGAAGTCCGTCCGAATCATGTTAGTAATTGCCGCATTTTATAATTATGAAATTTGGCAAATGGACGTCAAAACGGCATTCCTTAATGGTTTCCTTAAGAAAGAATTGTATATGATGCAGCCGGAAGGTTTTGTCGATCCTAAGAATGCTGACAAGGTGTGCAAGCTCCAACGCTCGATTTATGAGCTGGTGCAAGCATCTCGGAGTTGGAACATTCGTTTTGATGAGATGATCAAAGCGTTTGGGTTTACACAGACTTATGGAGAAGCTTGTGTTTACAAGAAAGTGAGTGGGAGCTCTGTAGCATTTCTCATATTATATGTAGATGACATACTTTTGATGGGAAATGATATAGAACTCTTGGACAGCATCAAGGCCTATTTGAATAAGAGTTTTTCAATGAAGGACCTTGGAGAAGCTGCTTATATATTAGGCATCAAGATCTATAGGGATAGATCGAGACGCCTCATAGGTCTTTCACAAAGCACATATCTTGATAAGATTTTGAAGAAGTTCAAAATGGATCAGTCCAAGAAAGGGTTCTTGCCTGTTTTACAAGGTGTGAAATTGAGCTCAGCTCAATGTCCGACCACGGCAGAAGATATAGAAGAGATGAGTGTCATCCCCTATGCCTCAGCCATAGGTTCTATTATGTATGCCATGCTGTGTACCAGACCTGATGTAAACCTTGCCGTAAGTTCGGTAGGAAGGTACCAAAGTAATCCCGGCAAGGAACACTGGACAACGGTCAAGAATATCCTGAAGTACCTGAAAAGGACTAAGGAATTGTTTCTCGTTTATGGAGGTGACGAAGAGCTCGTCGTAAAGGGTTACGTCGACGCTAGCTTCGACACAGATCTGGATGACTCTAAGTCACAGACCGGATACGTGTATATTTTGAATGGTGGGGCAGTAACCTGGTGCAGTTGCAAGCAGAGCGTCGTGGCGGGATCTACATGTGAAGCGGAGTACATGGCAGCCTCGGAGGCAGCACATGAAGCAATATGGGTGAAGGAGTTCATCACCAACCTAGGAGTTATACCCAATGCGTCGGGGCCGATCAAGCTCTTCTGTGACAACACTGGAGCTATTGCACTTGCCAAGGAGCCCAGGTTTCACAAGAAGACAAGGCACATCAAGCGCCACTTCAACTCCATTCGTGAAAATGTTCAAGATGGAGACATAGAGATTTGTAAAGTACATACGGACCTAAATGTAGCGGATCCGTTGACTAAACCTCTCCCTAGAGCAAAACAAGATCAACACCAGAATTCCATGGGTGTTCGATTCATCACAATGTAACTAGATTATTGACTCTAGTGCAAGTGGGAGACTGTTGGAAATATGCCCTAGAGGCAATAATAAAAGCATTATTATTATATTTCTTTGTTCATGATAATTGTCTTTATTCATGCTATAATTGTATTATCCGGAAATCGTAATACATGTGTGAATAACAGACACCAACATGTCCCTAGTGAGCCTCTAGTTGACTAGCTCGTTGATCAATAGATAGTCATGGTTTCCTGGCTATGGACATTGGATGTCATTGATAACGGGATCACATCATTAGGATAATGATGTGATGGACAAGACCCAATCCTAAGCATAGCGTGAGATCGTGTAGTTCGTTTGCTAGAGCTTTTCTAATGTCAAGTATCTTTTCCTTTGACCATGAGATCGTGTAACTCCCGGATACCGTAGGAGTGCTTTGGGTGTATCAAACGTCACAACATAACTGGGTGACTATAAAGGTGCATTACAGGTATCTCCGAAAGTGTCTGTTGGGTTGACACGGATCGAGACTCGGAATTGTCACTCCGTATGACGGAGAGATATCACTGGGCCCACTCGGTAATGCATCATCATAATGAGCTCAAAATGACCAAGTGTCTGGTCACGGGATCATGCATTACGGTACGAGTAAAGTGACTTGCTGGTAACGAGATTGAACAAGGTATTGGGATACCGACGATCGAATCTCGGGCAAGTAACATATCGATTGACAAAGGGAATTGCATACGGGGTTGATTAAATCCTCGACATCGTGGTTCATCCGATGAGATCATCATGGAGCATGTGGGAGCCAACATGGGTATCCAGATCCCGCTGTTGGTTATTGACCGGAGAGCGATCTCGGTCATGTCTACATGTCTCCCGAACCCGTAGGGTCTACACACTTAAGGTTCGGTTACGCTAGGGTTGTAGGGATATGTATATGCAGTAACCCGAATGTTGTTCGGAGTCCCGTATGAGATCCCGGACGTCACGAGGAGTTCCGGAATGGTCTGGAGGTAAAGATTTATATATGGGAAGTCCTGTTTCGGGCATCGGGACAAGTTTCGGGGTTATCGGTATTGTACCGGGACCACCGGAAGGGTCCCCGGGGTCCACCGGGTGGGTCCACCTGTCCCGGGGGGCCACATGGGCTGTAGGGGGTGCGCCTTGGCCTACATGGGCCAAGGGCACCAGCCCCACATAGGCCCATGCGCCTAGGGTTTGAGGGGGGAAGAGTCCTAGGAGGGGAAGGCACCTCCTAGGTGCCTTGGGGGGGAGGGAAACCCCCCTTGGCCGCCGCCCCCTAGGAGATTGGATCTCCTAGGGCCGGCCACCACCCCTTGGCCCTCCTATATATAGTGGGGGAGAGGAGGGACTTCATACCAAGGCCTTTGGTTGCCTCCTTCTCCCTCTCCAACACCTCCTCCTCCTCCATAGCGCTTAGCGAAGCTCTGCCGGAGTACTGCAGCTCCATCAACACCACACCGTCGTGCTGCTGCTGGTGCCATCTCCCTCAACCTCTCCTCCCTCCCTTGCTGGATCAAGAAGGAGGAGATGTGGCTATTCCGTACATGTGTTGAACACGGAGGTGCCGTCCGTTCGGTGCTAGGATCTCCGGTTATTTGGATCGTGTCGTGTTCGACTACATCATCCCCGTTATTTGAACGCTTCCGCTCGTGATCTACAAGGTATGTAGATGCATCTAATCACTCGTTGCTAGATGAACTCATAGATGGATCTTGGTGAAACCGTAGGAAATTTTTTGTTTTCTGCAACGTTCCCCAAGAGCAGCCCCATCACAACAAGAAAATCGTCAGGCTGCAGACTCTGCTCAGCCTGCTGAGGAACATGCCAGCACCGCTGATGACTTTCAGCCTGCTGAAGAAAATGCTAGTTCCAGGGCTGGTGAAGAAATTCCAGCCGCTGAAGAAATTGCCAGGGCATCCACTAGTGGTGCGCCTGAAGAAACTGAAGTGATCAGGGCAACTGCATCAGTTGCGCCTGACGAAAGTCAACCAGATTCCTCAGCTCCTCCCGCGCCTACACCAACTCCAATTCTTCCATCTGCCTATGATGTGAAGAAGACAAAGGCTGCAGAGCGAGCTGAAGTGAAGAAAAGGAAGGCATCAGCTGCGTCAAATTCTTCGGCTGCGAAGAAAATGAAGCCAATGACCAGCTCATTTGAAGATCCTATTGATGCTGTTCCGATTTCCTCCATGCCATCAAAGGACCTTGTTCCTTTTGGAGTAGACTATGTGATCCCAAGCGGATCTGATGAAGAAAATCATTCTGCCGCTTCGTCAGAGCAGATCGATGAAGAAATTGAAGTGGATGCAATCCCTTCAACGCCAATCATTTCCTCATCTATGCCTCAGTTCACAGCTGACGAGGCTGGTGTTGAGGAAATTGAAGATGAAGATGTGGATATAGGATGCACCACACCTGTGATGAATGATGACTTTTGGGAAAGTCAGCATCCCAATACTCCTCTCTTCACACCTATCCAACAGATTCCTCAGTCCCCTGCAACAACAGTTCAAATGGGCTCTGAAGAAACTCAACCCACTGTCTCTGTGAATGAAGATATTCCAGCCGCTAGTGCTGAAGAACCCGCTGCTGCTGATCCTCAGATTGCACAAGAAGAGGAACCAGAAATTCCTCAGCCTGAAGAACCTGAGCTCGCGATTCCTGAGGTGGTGATGCAACTGACTGACATCCCTCTGCCCAAGCCAAAGAATCCGTACTCAAGCAAACAGAAGTTCAAGGCTGAAGACTTCTTTTCCGAGCATGTATTCTTCACTGACTACAACCCCTATGACTCTGCTCGCATAAGGAAGAGGCGTTTCTGGACTGCTAGTCAAGCCAACTTCTATTCCTCAATGTTTTTTGACAAAGACAAAATCTTCGATCATGAACATATTCCTCACATGGATATGGAATCTCTACCATGCTTCAAGCCAGTCCTCAGTGTTCTTCACGATGCAGGATTACTCAATTTCTGCACTGACATCTGCGATTGGAATGAAGAACTCATTCTTCAGTTCTACGCGACACTGCATATCACTGGAGACGCTGAAGATATCAACTCATGGGTATTGGACTGGATGACTGAAAACACTCACTACAAGGCACCAACAACTGAATTGCTTCGTGTCATTCCTCTCAGTCCTCCCGATGACAGTGCATGTTGCATCTACAGTGACCCTGAACTGACAAATCACTATATGCAAGTGCTCATGAAGCCTTTGAAGCCAGGATAGGCCCCACGAACCAAATTCCTCGTCAAGGAATTACTCTATGTGCCTCGGACTGTCTATCACATTCTGACGAAGACAATGAGTCCTATAAAAGGCCACGACTCAAATGATGAAGAAGTCGTTGGCATCATGAAGAATATGCTTTTCTACATCATTCATGGCGTTCCCATAAACTTCCATGTCACCATTCGAGCTGAAGCCCTATGCTCCTTGGATTATGAGATTCATCAGGGCAAGATCTTCACTGAATTACAAAGCTGACACTCTGAACCACGGTAGCTACTTGCCTCCCATTGAAGTCCTCAAACAGACAATTTCATCAGCTGATGATAAAGGCAAGGCCGCTGCTGTGATCGATGAAGGCATTCTTCCATTGGATGGTCAATTTCGCAAGGCTGCATCTTACTCTACCAATGACGACTCTGCCACACATGACACTGCCGCAAATACCTCAGCCAAGAAAAATCCTCAAGCCACAACACCCAGGGTGATGACTGACCGTGAGTTACTCCTCAGTCTTCATCAGAAGGTTGATCGCAATCACAAATGGGTAAAACGTCAGTTTGGTGCACTTCTTCACAACATGACCTCAACACACAATGCAGTGAAGAAGAACCAATACTACCTTCATGAAACCTTCAACCGCACCTGGGCTGTCCTCACTCATGTCTATAGTGCTGAAGAACTGAAGACTATGGGTCTCAAGGACGAATTTTACTGGTCTGCACCTCCTCCGAAGAAATTCAAGCGATTCAAAGTTCCTCCACTGGTGGCCAGCTCTTATTCTTCATCGCGTGACACTGATGAGTATGAAGATTTGGACGACACTGCGGCAGGCCCTGCTACAACAAACAACCCCGACAACACTGGCGCTCCTCCATCAACTTGAAATTCTTCAGGGGCGTTAGTCCTCAGTTTCAATCCTTTTGGTCATTTGATGACAAAGGGGGAGAAATCTGAGTTAGTCTTCAAGCAGGTCTATATTAAGGGCATTTTTTAAGTTACAACTCTCGTTCTTCTGAAGCTTTTATTTGGATCGAGTTGTAATCTTAAACCCGATGGTGCGCTGATACTTTTGTTGCACTATGTTCTGATACTTTTGATGCTTTCAGCATGCTTATTCCTTGTTAATGATGTTGCACGCATGCTGAATTTCATCTGGCACCATATTTCATCATGCATTTCAAATTCTTCATATTATATATCAAATGCGTGTATGAATTACAAGATATAGGGGGAGACCTCCATGATTCAACTCTTCAAATGTGCATTGCCTCAAACGCAAATTCCTCACTATGCACATCTTCAGGGGGAGTTCTTCTATATCTTGCTATCAAATTCCTCATTATCAGTATTTACACTTCATATGTTTATCCCCGTTGAAAACCTAACCTATATTGTCATCAATCACCAAAAAGGGGGAGATTGTAAGTGCATCTAGTGCCCCTTAGTGATTTTGGTGTATTGAAGACTTATAGGTTAAGGGACTAATGCGTTGTGAGTGTACACAGGTCTATAAGTCTATGAGGAGTTTGATATTTACAGAGAAAGTCGACCCCTAAAAATGAAGTTCTTCGACTGAAGACTTTGATATCCTGAAGACTTTCTGAAGACTTTGAAAGTGAAGAAATTGGTGTGACCTTGAAGACTTGGTATTCATTTAAGGAACATGAAGCGTGAAGACTTTCGTTTTCGTAGTTTCATTTTCTCTTTCTTGAGTCATAGGAAACACCGTACTGTTAAAGGGGGTCGAGGAAATACTAAGGAAAAATTTCCATGTGATGCTCAACTCAAAATCCTACACCTACCAATCCCTTCGAGTGAAGCCTTTGGAAATCTCATACAGTTCAGTCACTTTCTTCAGTGACAGAGACGAAGTTCTTCTGGTCGCTAATGAATTTGTTCTGACTGAGGAGTTAGGAATTCGCCAGTGTGAATTGCCTACACAGTGAGGACCATGATAGCCCCGAGGAATTTGAAAGTCAAATTTCCGACCGTTGCTGTGCTGCGCGCCAGCTGTCCCAAAATATCTTATCCACCTAACGGCCATATCATTGAAGGGCATTTATGTCTTATCATGTCGGGCTGCTCCCTAGGCTATAAATAGCCGCCCCTACAACCACTAGCTGGTTGGCTGCTCCGAGAGAACTTGACACTTGTCATTTGAGAGCAACCCATCCTCCGAGGACTTTGAGCGAAAATCATCAAGTGAGGAAAACCCAACACCAAACCCCTACAAACCCAAAGTGATTGAGCATCACTAAAGAAATTGATCCTGCGTGGATCCGACGCTTGTTACCTTTGAAGACTGTGCTTCTTCCAGATGGTTAGGCGTCAAGGTCTAGAGCATCCAAGAGGAATTGTGGATCGCCGAGTGACCAAGTCTGTGAAGGTTTGGAAGTCGCCTGAAGACTTACCACGAGTGATTGGACGGGGTCTGCGTGACCTTAGTTCAAGGAGAATACGGTGAGGACTGGGTGTCCTGAGCTGCGTGCTCAGTGACTAGGTGTCCGGGACTGCGTGTCCTCGAGTTTAAATACTCAGCCGCTCCAACCAGACGTACAACTGAGACAGCAGTTGGAACTGGTCTACCAAATCATTGTCTTCACCAACCTAACTGGTTCTATTTCCTCAACCCTTTCATTTCCTCATTACTGTGTTGAGTGTTTGTTCATATCTGTGTTTGAAGACTTTGACTGAAGACTTTCTCAATTTCCTCAGTTCAATTTCTTCAGTCTGTTTGTCTTCATCTTGTGTTATCCTGTGATTACGCTTTCTGTACTCTGTGCTTGTCTTCATTTCATCATGATGACCATGCTTGTATTCTGTTATGCTTACTTCTGAGTACTTATTCCGCTGCTAGTAGTTCTTCGTTAAGGAATTTCCTCACCGGCAAATTCCTCAGTGAAGAATTCATAAAAATCGCCTATTCACCCCCCTCTAGTCGATATAACGCACTTTCTGCACCCTCGGGTTCGTCAATCGTGGAAATCACTTCGGGACCCCAAAACTGAGAAATAGTCTGAGAAACGGGACATAATCGGCCCAAACATCGAGTATTGACGACCAACACGTAAGCACATCTTGGGGTTTGACAATCATGGAAATCTCTTTGGGACCCGAAAACAGTAAGAGTCCATGAAAGAGCCCAGAATCAGACAAACCTACGATTATAAATGAACTATACATAAACGCACCGCGGGGTTCGTCAATCATGGCAATCGCCCAGGGACCCCAAATCAGTGAGTAATAGTCCGTGAAAAGGGCCAGAATTGACCAAAACTGCGATTGGGATGACCGACGCATAAGCGCACCTTGGGGTTCAACAATCATGGAAATCGCTCCGGGACCCCCAAACGGTGTGTGGTAGTCCGCGAAACGGATCAGAATTGGCCAAAACTATGAGCATTGATGACGGACACATAAACGCACGACGGGGTTCGTCAATTGATGACCAATACGTAAGCACACCTTGGGGTTCAACAACCAGGGAAATCGCTTTGGGACCCCAAGATGATGAGTAATACTCCATGAAAGAGCCCAAAATCGGCAAACCTAGTATTATGGATGAACAACACGTAAACGCACCACGGGGTTCGTCAATCATGGAAATCGCCCAGGGACAACAAATCAGTGAATAATAGTCCATGAAACGGGCCAGAATCGGCTAAACGGCTCAGGGACCCCAAAAATAGTCCATGAAACGGTACACAAATGCACTACGGGGTTCGTCAATAATGGAAATCGCTCAGGGACCCCAAATCAGTGAGTAATAGTCCATGAAACGGACCAGAATCGGCCAAAACTGTGCGTGTTGATGATCGACATGTAAGCGCACCCTGGGGTTCATCAATCATGGAAATCATGTCGGGACCCCAAAACTGAGTAATAGTCCAAGAAACAGGACAAAATCGGCCCAAACTTCGAGTCTTGACGACCAACACGTAAGCACATCTTGGGGTTCGACAACCATGGAAATTGCTTTGGGACCCGAAAACAGTGAGTAAGAGTCCATGAAAGAGCCCAGAATTAGACACACCTACGATTATTGATGAACAATACATAAACGCACTGCGGGGTTCATCAATCATGGCAATCGCCCAGGGACCCCAAATTAGTGAGTAATAGTCTATGAAAAGGGCCAGAATCGGCCAAAACTGCGATGGTTGATGACCAACACGTAAGCGCACCTTGGGGTTCAACAACCATGGAAATCGCTTTGGGCCCCCAAAATGGTTAGTAATAGTCCACGAAACGGGTCAGCATCAACAAAAACCGCGAGTGTTGATGATTGACACGTAAATGCACCCCGGGGATCGTCAATCGTGGAAATCACTCTGGGTGACTGGGTCCCCAAAACGGTGAGTAATAGTGCACAAAACGGACCAGAATCGGCCAAAATTGTGAGTGTTGATGACCCGCACGTAAACACACCCCAGGTATCGTCAATCGTGGAAATCAATCCGGCACCCCAAAACTGAGTAATAGTCCAAGAAACGGGCCATAATCGACCCAAACTGCGAGTCTTGACGACCAACACGTAAGCACACCTTGGTTTCGACAACCAGGGAAATCGCTTCGGGACCCCAAAACGGTGAGTAATAGTGCATGAAAGAGCCCGGAATCATACAAACCTAAGATTATTGATGACCGAGACGTAAATGCACCCCGGGGTTCCTCAATCATGGAAATCACTCAGGGACCCCAAATCAGTGAGTAATAGTCAATGAAACGGGCCAGAATCGGCCAAAACTGCAATTGTTGATGACCGACGCGTAAGCACACCTTGGGGTTCAACAATCATGGAAATCGCTTCGGGACCCCAAAACGGTGAGTAATAGTCCACGAAACGGGTCAGAATTGGCCAAAACTGTGAGCGTTGACGATGGACACATCAACGCACGACGGGGTTTGCCAATCATGGAACTCGCTATGGGTCCCCAAAACGGTAAATAATAGTGCACAAAACGGACCAAAATCGGCCAAAATTGTGAGTGTTGATGACCGACACGTAAATGCACCCATGGGTTCGTCAATCGTGGAAATCACTTAGTGACCCCAAAACTGAGTAATAGTCCAAGAAACGGGCCAGAATCGGCCCAAACTGCGAGTCTTGATGACCAACACGTAAGCACACCTTGGGGTTCGACAATAATGGAAATCACTTTGGGACCCCCAAACGGTGAGTAATAGTCCATGAAAGAGCCCAGAATCGGACAAACCTAGGATTATTGATGAATGATATATAAACACACCCCGGGTTTGTCGATCATGGAAATCATTCAGGGACCCGAAATCAGCGAGTAATATTCCGTGAAATGGGCCAGAATCGGCCAACACTGCGATTGTTTATGACCGACATGTAAGCGCACCTGGAGTTCAACAACCACAAAAATCACTATGGGACCCCAACAAGGTGAGTAATAGTCCATGAAACGGGTCAGAATCGAAAAAAGCTGCGAGCGTTGATGACCGACACGTAAATGCACCTTGGGATTCGTTAATTGTGAAAATCACTCTCGGACCTTGAAACGGTGAGCAATAGTCAATGAAAGAGCCCGGAATCGGACAAACCTAGGATTATTCATGAACGACACGTAAACACACCCCTTGGGTTCAACAACCATGTAAATCGCTTCGGGACTCCAAAGTGGTGAGTAATAGTCAACGAAACTGGTTAGAATTGGCCAAAATTATGAGTTTTGACGATGGACACGTAAACACACCCCTAGGATCGTCAATCGTGGAAACCACTCTAGGACCCAAAAGGTGAGTAGTAGTGCACAAACGGACCAAAATCGGCCAAAATTATGAGTGTTGATGATCGACACGTAAATGCACCCCGGGATTCGTTAATCGTGGAAATCCCTACGGGACCCCAAGACTGAGCAATAGTCCAAGATACGGGCCAGAATCGGCCCAAACTGCGAGTCTTAACGACCAACATGTAAGCACATCTTGGGGTTCGATAACCATGGAAATCGCTTTGGGACCCCAAAACGGTGAATAATAGCCGACGAAACGGGTCAGAATCGACAAAAACCGCGAGTGTTGATGACTGACACGTAAACGCACGCCGGGGGTCGTTAATAGTCGAAATCACTCTGGGACCCAAAAGCAGTGAGTAATAGTCCACGAAACGGGCCAGAATCAGCCAAAACTGCGAGTATTGATGACCGACATGTAAGTGCACCTTGGCGTTCAACAACTACGGAAATCGCTTCGGGATCCCAAAACGGTGAGTAATAGTACATGAAACGGGCCAGAATCGGCAAAAACTGCGATTATTGTTGACCGACACATAACCGCACCTTGTGGTTCGACAACCATGGAAATCGCTTCAGGACCCCAAAGCGGTGAGTAATAGTCCACGAAACAGGTCAGAATTGGCCAAAATTGTGAGTGTTGATGACAGACACGTAAACACACTCCTAGGATCGTCAATTGTGCAAATCACTCTTGGACCCAAAATGGTGAGTAGTACTTTACGAAACGGACCAGAATCGACCAAAATTGTGAGTGTTGACGATCGACACGTAAACGCACCCCGGGATTCGTCAATTGTGGAAATCACGTAGTGACCCCAAAACTGCGATTGTTGATGACCGACACGTAAGCACACCTTGGAGTTCAACAACCACGGAAATAGCTTTGGGACCCCCAAAAGGTGACTAATAGTCCACGAAACGAGTTAAAATTGAGAAAAACGCAACTTGGGCTTCGTCAATCGTGGAAATCACTCTGGGACCTTGAAACGGTGAGTAATAGTCCATGAAAGAGTCCGCAATCGGACAAACCTAGAATTATCGATGAACGACACATAATCGCACCCCGGGGTTTGTCAATCATGGAAATCACTCTGGGACCCCAAATTGGTGAGTAATAGTCCATGAAACGGGCCATAATCGGCCAAAACTGCGATTGATGATGGCCGACACGTAACTACACCTTGGGGTTCAACAACCATGGAAATCGCTTCGGGACCCCAAAGCGTTCAGTAATAGTCCATGAAACGGGTCAGAATTGGCCAAAATTGTGAGTGTTGATGACGGACATGTAAACACACCCCTAGGATCGTCAATCATGGAAATCGCTCTAAGACCCAAAAGGTAAGTAGTAGTGCACAAAACAGACCAGAATCGGCCAAAATTGTGAGTGTTGATGACCGGCACGTAAATGCACACCGGGATTCTTTAATCGTAGAAATCACTTCGGGGCCCCAAAACTGAGTAATAGTCCAAGAAACAGGCCAGAATCGGCCCAAACTGCGAGTCTTAACGACCAACACGTAAGCACACCTTGGGGTTCGACAACCATGGAAATCGCTTTGGGACCCCAAAACGGTGAGTAATAGTCCATGAAAGGGCCCAGAATCGGACAAACCTAGGATTATTGATGAACGATATATAAACGCACCCCGGGTTCGTCAATCATGGAAATCGCTCAGGGACCCCAAATCAGCGAGTAATTGTCTGTGAAATGGGCTAGAATCGTCCAAAACTGCGATTGTTGATGACCGACACGTAAGCGCACCATGGAGTTCAACAACCACTGAAATCGCTTTGGGACCACAAAAAGGTGAGTAATAGTCCACGAAACGGGTCAGAATCGACAAAAAACTGCGAGTGTTGATGACCGACATGTAAACGCACCTTGTGGTTCGTCAATCGTGGAAATCACTCCGGGACCTTGAAACGGTGAGTAGTAGTCCATGAAAGAGCCCAGAATCGGACAAACCCAGGATTATTGATGACCGACACGTAAATGCACCTCGGGTTCCTCAATCATGGAAATCACTGTGGGACCCCAAATCGGTGAGTAATAGTCCATGAAACAGGCCAGAATTGGCCAAAACTGAGACTGTCGATGGCCGACACGTAACCGCACCTTAGGGTTCAACAACCATGGAAATCGCTTCGGGACCCCAAAGCGGTGAGTAATAGTCCATGAAACCGGTCAGAATTGGCCAAAATTGTGAGTGTTGACGATGGACACGTAAACACACCCCTCGGATCGTCAATCGTGGAAATCGCTCTAGGACCCAAAAGGTGAGTAGTAGTGCACAAAACGGACCAGAATCGGCCAAAATTGTGAGTGTTGATGACCGACAAATAAAAGCACCTCGGGATTCGTCAACCGTGGAAATCACTTCGGGACCCCAAAACTGAGTAATAGTCCAAGCAACGGGCCAGAATCGGCCCAAACTGCGAGTCTCAACGACCAACACGTAAGCACATCTTGGGGTTTGACTACCATGGAAATCACTTTGGGACCCCAAAACAGTGAGTAATAGTCCACGAAACGGGCCAGAATCGACAAAAACCGCGAGTGTTGATGACTGACACGTAAATGCATGCCGGGGTTCGTTAATCGTGGAAATCACTCCGGGACCCAAAAACAGTGAGTAATAGTCCACGAAACGGGCCAGAATCGGCCAAAACTGCGAGTGTTGATGACCGACATGTAAGTGCACCTTGGGGTTGAAAAACTATGGAAATCGCTTCGGGACCCTAAAACGGTGAGTAATAGTCCATGAAACCGGCCAGAATCGGCCAAAACTGCGATTGTTGATGACCGACACGTGACCGCACCTTGTGGTTCGACAACCATGGAAATCGCTTCGGGACCCCAAATCGGTGAGTAATAGTCCACGAAACAGGCCAAAATTGGCCAAAATTTTGAGTGTTGATGACAAACACGTAAACACACTCCTGTGATCATGAATTGTGGAAATCGCTCTAGGACCCAAAACAGTGAGCAGTACTGCATGAAACGGACCAGAATCGGCCAAAATTGTGAGTGTTGATGACCGACACGTAAACACACCCCGGGGTTCGTCAATCGTGGAAATCACTTAGTGGCCCCAGAACTGAGTAATAGCCCAAGAAACGGGCCAGAATCGGCCCAAAGTGCGAGTCTTGACGACGAACACGTAAGCACACCTTGGGGTTCGACAACAATGGAAATCGCTTTGGGACCCCAAAACGGTGAGTAATAGTCCATGAAAGAGCCCAAAATTAGACAAAGCTAGTATTATCGATGAATGATATATGAACGCACCCGGGTTCGTCAATCATGGAAATCGCTCAGGGACCCCAAATCAGCGAGTAATAGTCCGTGAAATGGACCAGAATTGGCCAAAACTGCGATTGTTGATGACCGACACGTAAGCGCACCTTGGAGTTCAACAACCACGGAAATGGCTTTGGGACCCCAAAAAGGTGAGTAATAATCGACGAAACGGGTCAGAATCGACAAAAACTGCGAGTGTTGATGACCAACACGTAAACGCACCTTGGGATTCGTCAATTGTGGAAATCACTCCGGGACCTTGAAACGGCGAGTAATAGTCCATGAAAGAGCCTGGAATCGGACAAACCTAGGTTTATTGATGAACGACACGTAGACGCACCCCGGGGTTTGTCAATCATGGAAATCACTTTGGGACCCCAAATTGGTGAGTAATAGTCCATGAAACGGGCCAGAATCGGCCAAAACTGCGATTGTTGATGGCAGACATGTAAGCACACCTTGGGGTTCAACAACGATGGAAATCGCTTCGGGACCCCAAACCGGTGAGTAGTAGTGCACGAAACAGGTCAGAATTGGCCAAAATTGTGAGTGTTGACAACGAACACGTAAACGCACTCCTAGGATCGTCAATCGTGGAGATCGCTCTAGGACCCAAAACGGGCCAGAATCGACAAAAACCGCGAGTATTGATGACTGACACGTAAACGCACGTCGGGGTTCGTTAATCGTGGAAATCACTCCGGGAGCCAAAAACAGTGAGTAATAGTCCACGAAACGTGCCAGAATCGGCCAAAACCGCGAGTGTTGATGACCGACACGTAAGTGCACCTTGGGGTTCAACAACTATGGAAATCGCTTTGGGACCCCAAAACGGTGAGTAATAGTCCATGAAACGGGCCAGAATCGGCCAAAACTGCGGTTGTTGATGACCGACACATAACCGCACCTTGTGGTTCGACAACCGTGGAAATCGGTTCGGGACCCCAAACCAATGAGTGTTGACGACGGACACGTAAACGCACTCCTATGATCGTCAATTGTGGAAATCGCTCTAGGACCCAAAACGGTGAGCAGTACTGCATGAAACGGACCAGAATCGGCCAAAATTGTGAGTGTTGATGATCGACACGTAAATGCACCCCGGGGTTCGTCAATCGTGGAAATCACTTAGTGACCCCAAAACTGAGTAATAGTCCAAGAAACGGGCCAGAATCGGCCCAAACTGCGAGTCTTCACGACCAACACGTAAGCACACCTTGGGGTTCGACAACAATGGAAATCGCTTTGGGACCCCAAAACGGTGAGTAATAGTCCATGAAAGAGCCGAGAATCGGACAAACCTAGGACTATTGATGAATGATATATAAACGCAACCCGGGTTCGTTAATCATGGAAATCGCTTAGGGACCCCAAATCAGCGAGTAGTAGTCCGTGAAATGGGCCAGAATCGACCAAAACTGCGATTGTTGATGACCGACACGTAAGCGCACCATGGAGTTCAACAACCACGGAAATTGCTTTGGGACCCCAAAAAGATGAGTAATAGTCCACGAAATGTGTCAAAATCGACAAAAACCGCAAGTGTTGATGACCGACACGTAAACACACCTTGGGGTTCGTTAATCGTGGAAATCACTCCGAGACGTTGAAACGGTGAGTAATAGTCCATGAAAGTGCCCGAAATCGGACAAACCTATGATTTTTCATGAACGACACGTAAACTCTCGCACCCCGGCTCAGAGAAAACCGGAATGCCCCGTCTTCCAGCCCAGAGATTGAGGAGAAGTCTTCTGGAATACAGCACTGCTTAGCATAGAACAAACCAACTTTCTATTACTACACGAATATGAATACAGGGTCTCCGATATTACAATGAATAACATCAGTACGGCGACACTACGCCATCCTCAGTTGCTCTATGCAAGCAGCATAACAACTCGAAGCAGCGGAATAACTCTAGCAGCAGAACAACGAAGACGGTGGTGAACTCCACTCCGCAGGGACTCTGGCTGGAACGCTTATCCTAGCTCGCACGGACGGGAACCACGACAAGCAAGCAATCAAATCCGGAATGACCTGCAAACTGGCATGACACGCCAGGTCAGTACATTGAATGTACTTGCAAGCTCACAATAAACCAGAAGCATTCAAGCCAGACAACAGCATGTCAATTACAGGTTAAGAAGATATTAACATGAGATCATCTGAATAACATGGCATGACCAACATAGACTTGATACAGCTAATCACAACATGAACATGTCATGAACATATTAATCCGACAATACTAGCATGCAACATGATGACACTTCATGCACCACTTATTCTGCTCGGTTACCTCGTAACCAACACATGCATCATTTACCAACCTCGGACATCACACGATCATCTCAGGATCAAATCAAGCTTGGTATAAACAATACCGTAGTAATCAGTAAATGACCACAAGGAGCTTGACTTTTACCTACGATTCTCGTACAACATCATGAATATACAACAACTCGGTATCCTCGATACCATCGTGATCCTTACAGCGATTACAACCCGACCAACACTTGGCCCGTGATCCTTACGGCAGTCACAACCCGACCACTACATGGCCCATGATCCTTACGGTGATCACAACCCGACCACTACATGGCTTGTGATCCTTACGACGATCAGAACCGACTTATCTCACTGTTATTAAGCACATTATTCTTATTATTGTTGACTCATGGTGTGACCGACTTTCGACCTGGGCCCTTATCCGTGGGCGCGGCTATCGATAGATTAATATACACTCTGCAAAGGTTAGTACACTGTACCCACACTACAGAACCCATGGCCTCACACTCCCATTCGGGTGGACCAACGGTGTTCCGACAAAACCGTCCTACTACCATGACACTCTCCCGGCCACTCCGACTCACTCACCACTGGGCTAAGTCATGGGTGGCCCCGTGTCTACCTCCAGACACAACGACCACCGCCGTGGCCAAAACATAAATGATTCCACACTGGGATCCGCCGGCTATATCAACTATGGGCACACAAGGTTATGCCTGCTTGCCGGGCCAGGGTACAACATGCCCATAACCTTCCCTCATTGGAGGCACCGGCGAGAGGCACGCCAATAGACCCAGTTAGGACCGTCCCATACCGGTAAGCGTGGTTGCACTGGTCAGCATCGATTCAGCGGCACCATGACTCAGCCAACAGTTGTTCAAGTTCAATTTAATCCGGTTAACTTGAATGCAAATGTGCCAAGCCATGATAAAATGCATGAACATGATATCAACATCATCATGAGAGTATCACATAACTTTCCACCATATCAACATTAAATCATATCCACTGAGCATCGCATACTGACTAGCATGACCATCTCCAACATCAACATGTACTACTAGCAAGCATAAACATACGAAAGGTAATACTAGCAGGTATAACATGATCACAGAGTATAATACAACATAACACAAAAGTGAACATGCAAGTCTGAACATCACCGGAACAACGATAACCATCTTTTCAACAAGCAAACATTTAATAAAGATTCAAGTTGAAAACCATGGCTACTGCATGACTATCATGCAAGTGGGTATTGTGGCTTGCCTGGGGATGAAGAAGGCACCGGGAAGAAGTGCGATGAAGCCGCGGAAAGATTTGCCAGAAAACTTTCTCTCTCGGAGGGGGCTGATTAAGGGCATCGGCAAAACGGTCATTTTTAGTATGCCAAAACATAATGAAAGTGACGCCAACAGAAAGGGCTCGATGAAACAAAGAAGTGAGCGTTGGTTTCACCTCAAACGCAGATACGGTTAAAAAGATATTGAGGTTTTATTGCTAGGGACCTATCTGTAAAACTTTATTTTACAGACTGGGCCAAAACAGAAAAATGGAAAACGCAATCTGTGAAATACGCTTCCACTTATGCTGACATGGCATGGACTGGTCAAAAGGGCCAGAGGCGGGGCCGGCTTGTGTGGTTGACGGGTGGGACCGAGAGGGGAGGCAGGGCCCGCCTGGCCAGCTGGCTGGGCGCACGGGGCGCTCGTCCCCTTCCTCTCGCTCGCCTTTGTTTCGCTCGTGAAGTAGATAGGGAGCAGGGAGGGAAGCGGCGAGGGGGCCGAGGTCTCCGGTGGGCCAGGGAGGCAAGTGAGGAGTGGATGAGCTGCGGGAGGGCTCGGGTCGTGCTTATATAGCCGAGAGGAGGCTTCTCGAATTCACGAGCAAGCTCCAACTTGCAAACAATGGAGGACAGAGCCGGTTTGTGGCATGGGCATGGCATTTGTGACGCATTTATGGCGAGCCACGATGAGGCTAGGATTTGTGGGGACGCAGTCGAGCACGGGCGAGCTCCTGGACAATGTTTGAAGTCGAGACAAGGAGGGAGGAGACGAGCATAGTGGCCGGAACAAGCCAGAGCACGCCTGCGGCCATGATGCAAGCGTGATCACCATGCGCACTGGCGCAAGTGGCGCCCTTTGGTGTGGCTAACCATGTCCAGTGGATGGGCCTTGTTGCCCTTAGTCCAACTAAAGAAATAAATCGGTCCAGGGGCAAAGAAGAGATTTGCACTTAGCTCCCAAAGTAAATCAGTAAGAAGGTGTTTGTAACTTGCTGTGATTAAACCAGCTAGGTAAATTAGTAACTAGCTTGTCTGGGAGGTTGAGGTAAAGGACTTACATCTTGGTAACTATGGATGGGTTTGGATCAAGATTTACTGTAGTTGCGTCACAACTGCATACTTGGTCTAGAAATGAAGATCAGGATGGTGCACTCACATGGAGTGTCAAATTGGGCTTAAATTGGGCAAAGCTTAGTCATTTGGACATATGAAGATAATGTAAAAAGCTCATGCCAAATGGACAAGCCAAAATAGCACTTGCTTCACAAATATCTTCTCTGGACAGAAACTTGAAATAATTATGGTGGTCAAATGGCTCAATGAAATGATGTTAAAATGGGTGGAGGGATGTTTCATGGGTATAAGAATGATCTGGTAATTTATCAGGATTTTTGAAGCAATATAAAATATACTTGCTTCACAACCTGAAAATATTGCCAGAAACAAAGATTTGCTCCTGTGCTCACATAGATGATTGGATGGGGCTGCAAATGGGTGAAGGGGATTAATATGAGCACATTAAGGAGTGTGCAGAAGTTCAACACATTTGGATACTCCTAGCTAGTACTTCCTTTACAAAGCCTTCTGTCTGACAGAAACTTTCAAAATTCACTGTGGAAGATTGGCTAGGCAAATAAATTTTAACTTGTGCATGAGGCAATTTTTTGGACATATAAACATGCCCAAAAAGGTTGGGAGTCAATAGGAGAAATATAAATGACACTTCCTTCACAAAGTGCCATTTAGGGCAGAATAGGAAAAAGGAATATTGGGGAATTATTTTTGAACATGGCAACGAAAAGTTTTGCCATATTTGATCAATATATGACCCAAACAATTTATGGGAATTTTTTCGGAATTTTAGGAGTGAGGGAAATATAGGTTGCTTCACAACCAAGGGCAATTGGAGTTATTCCTTTAATGAAAAGGAATATTCCCAATAAAAAGAATATTGGGATTTGGGCTAGGATGGAAATGACAGGGTCTAGGGAAGGATTTGGGAATGACAAGCCACTCTGCAAGCAAAGAAGAGGTCATCTTCTTCAGTTTCCAGACCATAAAGCCACGGAAAAAGAAAAGTCAGGCAAAAACCTCGGAAAAAACAAAAGAAAAAGAAAGGGCCAAAAATCAGGCTGTTACAAACCTTACCCCCTTAAAGAAATCTCGTCCTCGAGATTTGGTTGCTCAGGGAACTAGTATGAATATTCTGACTTAAGGAAACCGTTTCCCACTCGGGTATCCTTTTTTCCTTTATTGTTGTTCCTACTAAATTTTATCTGACTGGCCCTGGGGTGGTTTGCTTTACTATATCCATATTCTGACAGATCTTACCTTGCTTGTTCATGCATATGTAGGCTCTGATTTCTTGTTAGATCTGCTGACTAGCTGAGTGTGATTTGATTATCACGACTGGAATATATGTCCGTCTCACAAATCCAAAAGTGATTTCCGCTGGATGTGTCCTCCGGCACTGACAACCTTTTATGTAATGATGATCAGATTTTTCTGATGCAAACTCAAGCTCAAACTCATTTCATTGGGTTTCTCCACTAAATGCAGGTCCTTTGGGGGTTCCAAACAATGAGTTAAAACATAACCGTTTCCTGACAGATTCTGACTCATTGCAGAAGTTTCTGAAGCATCTTAACCGGTTCCACTGTCGTGAGTATCGGATCCGTATCAAATATTTGATTGTCTCCTATCGTGGCCAACATAAAGGGTTTAGCGTGTATGATAATATCTGCAGACTTGACTGATGGTGGTTCTGACGGAAATTTTTTGTTCTTGACAGGCTACCCATGAGGATTCATATAAGTGAGGACTCGGACTTCCAGACTGTTTTTCCTCATGTCAATTACTCGTGCTGTAGGGATATCCATGTGGATCAATACTGACTTAGACTGTCCGGGGATCTGCACCATGGGGGTCGTATACAATTTTCATACCTGCATCACTTGTCTTGCTCCTTCATTATTGTTTTCTTGGTCTGGATCTTTGGCTGAAAGAGCTGGGCCATATTGTTTCTTTGTATGACCATAGGTACTGTCGGTGCAATTTTTCGGCAATTGTAGTTTATCCTCATTTCTTTTGATAAGGTAACCCATTAAATGGCAGGTTCAACACCTCTCAAGTTCTGATCATTAGGAAATGATCATCCGAAACCCTTGCAAGAAATCGGCAAATAAGTCAGTAGCCACTAGAACGGTCTTTACAACTCAGATCTGGGACATTACTAGAATAACTCAACCACGGCTCGGCCAAAAAGTAGCTCAGACCACGAGACCGGGTCGATAAGAAGGTGACAGCTCCCTAAAATAGCCAAAAAGCAGCTATAGGGCTACTGTCACAAAAAGAAACTCAACAGCTGTACGAGACGGCCGAAAAGCAGCCCAGACTCGTGACAGTCGTTGAAGAGAGAAACAAAAATCGGCATCCACCCCGGATAGCTAGAAACAGCTCAAATCACTAACATGGTGCCGTCGTTGGAGAAAAGGGGATAAGGGCTCATCTGGATCATTTTCCAGGTTCACAAGTACTTGTATTGAGCTCATTGATGTCGTTAATCCTCATAATCCTTTGTCACACTGCGGTGTATACTGGCTTTCTTTTATTAACCATCCTCACGTGGTTATCAGATCCTCATCCGAGTGACTTGTAAGATCTTGATGGTATGCTCATTGCATAAATATGAGGACCTGATTCCGAGACAGACGTGTATTCTGACTGATTCTTGATTCTGAACAAAATGTTGCGGATCTGATTCTTGGGATTCACTCCCATATGCTGTCAATTCACAGCGTACTACCTTGTACCAATGTCTTACTGAGGAATATTTGCTAGCTTGTGCTCGAAAGTTTCATCGGACAACTTGCTGAAGAAGACTGAATATCATGCTTCAGAAGCTTACCCCCTTAAAGACTTTGCTGGGGAAAGACTCAGTACCTTATGTCGGAAGCTGTTGCAGTTGCTTACTGAAGAAGGCAGAGTACCTTGCACGAGAAGTCATCCATGTATCGTACTGAGGAAGATAGATGAAACTTGCCTTCGAAGCTTATCGGGTATCTTGCGAGGGAAGATTGGGTTGCTTACACCAGAAGCTTCTTATTGTGGTATGCGGACCGATTTCCACATATATGACCATCTGAATATTTTTGCTATTGATTTCTTGCATGAAACATGGTTTTGCAGGACTATTCTCCTTTCTGAGTAGATGCCATATTTTTGCTTTCTTCCAGGTACATCGAGTTCCAAAATCATCCTCAACGAAAAATTAAACTTGTATCTGAGCCATACCTTAGATAATATTCTGTCAACCTTGCACACAATTTATCTTCTTGCTGATTTAATCATTTTGTTGTGATGAGTGCACGCTAATGCAAACTTGATACTGACGGTCCAATCCAGGATTTCTTTTGCATCCAGACAAGATATACCCAATTTCACTGCAGTCAGCTGATAATTCCATTCTGTTTAGCTGAGTTTCCAAATATATGCATTTCTTGCTGACTCTTCGGGTCCGGTGTCGGCTGACGAGCAACTTTAATAGGGGAAAAATTTGTAACGCTGAAGGCCCAAAGAAAGGAACAACAGAAACAACTAAAACAAAAGCACACAAGCATTCTACTAATATAATTAATCAAGCAATCATCACATATTACTGCTATTCACACAATATGCATGCCTACTTAAGCACACAAATCTCATGGAAACTCTGGTACTACGATCTAGCATGCTGTGACGATGTGCATGAGGACGAATAAATGTGTGGAAGAATTGGTGTAAACAGCGCTACACCAAGTGCTAGCTTAGCCATATAGCAACCTGGACTAGCTCGGAGGTGAGGACGTACTTGGTAACCATGCAGTAGGACACGAAGCTCGCAACCACATTATGATCAAGCGGACGGAAAAAGATCCGTACTCGTCCAAGAAATAGGATAGCGGGGAAAAACTGAGCCTGCTGATATTGCCCTTTCTTGATAACTAAGATCATTAAGGGTTGCCAACACGACAAAATAAAAGAATGATCCGGGATAGCCGCATGTCCATCATAGAAATGATAGACGGGACTGAAAGAAAGACATCAGTGCGATACCTGAGCACCATTTTTGGCAAACAGTGTCGGGATCACTTGGCATCACTCTGCTGGGACAGAATTGACACCAAACACTGAAGGAAAAAGGAACTGGAGAAATGAAAAGGTTGAGCTGTAGTGGATCCGAACCAATGCCAGCTACACTCACCAGATAAATCCTTATCAACAAATAATAATCTATATGCATGCTATGCGACAAACAGATGCAGCAATCAAGTGCAACAAACCAACTGGGGTCTATACTACCGTTTTTTAACGTTCACGCGGTCTAGGGCGTCCTACAGCCAGACCTGCTCTGATACCAAGCGCTGTGGCACCCCAGCTCAGAGAAAACCGGAACGCCCCGTATTCCAGCCTAGAGATCGAGGAGAAGTCTTCTGGAATACATCACTGCTTAGCATAGAACAAACCAGCTTTCTATTATTACACGAATATGAATACAGGGTCTCCGATATTACAATGAATAACATTGGTACGGCGACACGCCATCCTCAGTTGCTCTACGCAAGCAGCAGAACAACTCGAAGCAGCGGAATAACTCTAGCAGCGGAACAACGAAGACGGTGGTGAACTCCACTCCGTAGGGACTCTGGCTGGAACGCTTGCCCTAGCTTGCACAGACGGAAACCACGACAAGCAAGCAATCAAATCCGGAATGACCTGCAAACTGGCACGACACGTCAGGTCAATACGTTGAATGTACTTGCAAACTCACAATAAACTAGAAGTATTCAAGGCAGACAACAGCATGGCAATTACAGGTTAAGCAGATATTAACATGAGATCATCTGAATAACATGGCATGACCAACATAGACTTGATACAGCTAATCACAACATGAACATGTCATGAACATATTAATCCGACAATACTAGCATGCAACATGATGACACTTCATGCACCACTTATTCTGCTCGGTTACCTCGTAACCAACACATGCATCACTTACCAACCTCGGACATCACATGATCATCTCAGGATCAAATCAAGCTTGGTATAAACAATACCGTAGTAATCCGTAAATGACCACAAGGAGCTTGACCTTTACCCACGATTCTCATACAACATCATGAATATACAACAACTCGGTATCCTCGATACCATCCTGATCCTTACGGCGATCACAACCCGACCAACACATGGCCCGTGATCCTTACGGCGGTCACAACCCGACCACTACATGGCCCGTGATCCTTACGGCGATCACAACCTGACCACTACATGGCTCGTGATCCTTACAGCGATCACAACCAACTTATCTCACTGTTATTAAGCACATTATTCTTAATATTGTTGACTCATGGTGTGACCTACTTTCGACCTGGGCCCTTATCTGCGAGCGCGGCTATTGATAGATTAATATACACTCTGCAGAGGTTAGTACACTGTACCCATACTACAGAACCCATGGCCTCGCACTCCCATTCGGGTGGACCAACGGCGTTGCAACAAAACCGTCCTACTGCCATGACACTCTCCCGGCCACTCCGACTCACTCCCCACTGGGCTAAGTCATGGGTGGCCCCGTGTCTACCTCCAGACACAACGACCACCGCCATGGCCAAAACATAAATGATCCCACACTAGGATCCGCCGGCTATATCAACTACGGGCACACAAGGTTATGCCTGCTTACCAGGCCAGGGTACAACACGCCCATAACCTTCCCTCGTTGGAGGCACCGGCGAGAGGCACGACAATAGACCCAGTTAGGACCATCCCATACCGGTAAGCGTGGTTGCACTGGTCAGCATCGATTCAGTGGCACCACGACTCAGCCAACAGTTGTTCAAGTTCAATTTAATCCGGTTAACTTGAATGCAAATATGCTGAGCCATGATAAAATGCATGAACATGATATCAACATCATCATGAGAGTATCACATAACTTTCCACCAGATCAACAATAAATCATATCCACTGAGCATCGCATACTGACTAGCATGACCATCTCCAAGATCAACATGTACTACTAGCAAGCATAAACATATGAAAGGTAATACTAGTAGGTATAACATGATCATAGAGTATAAGACAACATAGCACAAAAGTGAACATGCAAATCTGAACATCATCGGAACAACGATAACCATCTTTTCAACAAGAAAACATTTAATAAAGATTCAAGTTGAAAACCATGGCTACTGCATGACTATCATGCAAGTAGGTATTGTGGCTTGCTGGGGATGAAGAAGGCATCGGGAAGAAGTGCGGTGAAGCCGTGGAAAGATTTACCGGATAACGTTCTCTCTCGGAGGGGGCTGATTAAGGGCAGGGGAAAAATGGTCATTTTCAGTATGTCAAAACATAATGAAAGTGACACCAAAAGAAAGGGCTCAACGAAACGAAGAAGTGAGCGTTGGTTTCACCTCAAACAGAGTTACGGTTAAAAAGATATTGAGGTTTTACTACCAGGGACCTATCTGTAAAACTTTATTTTACAGACTGGGCCAAAATAGAAAAATGGAAAACGTAATCTGCGAAATACGCTTCCACTTACGCTGACGTAGCATGGACTAGTCAAAAGGGCTAGAGGCGGGGCCGGCTTGTGTGACTGACGGGTGGGACCGAGAGGGGAGGCGGGGCCCGCCTAGCCAGCTGGCTGGGCGCACGGGGTGTTCGTTCCCTTCCTCCCTCTCGCCTCTGTTTCTCTCGTGAAGCAGACAGAGAGCAGGGAGGGAAGCGGCGAGGGGGACGAGGGCTCCAGTGGGCTAGGGAGGCAAGTGAGGAGTGGATGAGCTGCGGGAGGGCTCGGCTCGTGCTTATATAGCCGAGGGGAGGCTTCTCAAACTCACGGGCAAGCTCCAACTTGCAAACAATGGAGGACAGAGCCGGTTTGTGGCATGGGCATGGCATTTGCGATGCATTTATGGCGAACCACGACGAGGCTCCGTTGCAGGGAGACGCAGTCGAGCACGGGCGAGCTCCTCGACAAAGTTTGAGGTCGAGACGAGGAGGTAGGAGACGAGCATAGTGGCCGGAACAAGCAAGAGCACGCCTGCGGCCATGACGCAAGCGTGATCACCACCCGCACTTGCGCAAGTGACACCCTTTGGCGTGGCCAACCATGTCCAGTGGATGGGCCTTGGTGCCCTTAGTCCAACTAAAGAAATAAATCGGTCCAGGGGCAAAGAAGAGATTTGCACTTAGCTCCAAAAGTAAATCAGTAAGAAGGTGTTTGTAACTTGCTGTGGTTAAACCAGCTAGGTAAATAAGTAACTAGCTTGTCTGGGAGGCTGAGGTAAAGAAGGACTTACATCCTGGTAACTACGGATGGGTTTGGATCAAGATTTACTGCAGTTGCTTCACAACTGCATACTTGGTCCAGAAATGAAGATCAGGATGGTGCACTCACATGGAGTGTCAACTTGGGCTTAAATTGGGCAAAGCTTAGTCATTTGGACATATGAAGATGATGTAAAAATCTCATGCCAAATGGACAAGCCAAAATAGCACTTGCTTCACAAACATGTTCTCTGGACAGAAACTTGAAATAATTATGGTGGTCAAATGGCTCAATGAGATGATGCTAAAATGGGTAGAGGGATGTTTCATGGCTATAAGAATGATATGCTAATTTATTAGGATTTTTGATGCAATATAAAACATACTTGCTTCACAACCTGAAAATATTGCCAGAAACAAAGATTTGCTCCTGTGCTCACATAGATGATTGGATGGGGCTGCAAATGGGTCAAGGGGTTTAATATGAGCACATTAAGGGATGTGCAAAAGTTCAACTCATTTGGATACTCCTAGCTAGTACTTCCTTTACAAAGCCTTCTGTCTGACAGAAACTTTGAAAATTCAATGAGGAAGATTGGCTTGGCAAATAAATTTGAACTTGTTCATGAGGCAATTATTTGGACATATAAACATGCCCCAAAAGGTTGGGAGTCAATAGGAGAAATATAAATGACACTTCCTTCACAAAGTGCCAGTTAGGGCAGAATAGGAAAAAGGAATATCAGGGAATTATTTTTGAACATGGCAACGAAAAGTTTTGCCATATTTGATCAATATATGACCCAAACAATTTATGGGAATTTTTTCGGAATTTTAGGAGTGAGGGAAATATAGGTTGCTTCACAACCAAGGGCAATTGGAGTTATTCCTTTAATGAAAAGGAATATTCCCAATAAAAAGAATATTGGGATTTGGGCTAGGATGGAAATGAGAGGGTCTAGGGAAGGATTTGGGAATGACAAGCAACTCTGCAAGCAAAGAAGAGGTCATCTTCTTCAGTTTCTAGACCAGAAAGCCACGGAAAAAGAAAACTCAGGCAAAAACCTCGAAAAAACAAAAGAAAAAGAAACGGCCAAAAATCAGGCTGTCACATAAACGCACTCCGAGGATCGTCAATCATGGAAATCACTTTGGGACCCCAAATCGGTGAGTTATAGTCCATGAAATGACCTAGAATCGGCCAGAACTGCGAGTGTTGATGACCGACACGTAAGCCTCCCTTGGGGTTCAACAACAATGGAAGTCACTGCGGGACACCAAAATGCTTACTAATAGTACATGAAATGGGTTAGAATTGGCCAACACTGTGATGGTTGACGACAGACACGTAAAGGCACCCCTTGGATCATTAGTCGTGGAAATCGCTCTGGGACCCAAAACGTTGAGTAGTACTGCACGAAACAGACCTGAATCGGCCAAAATTGTGAGTGTTGATGACCGAAACATAAATGCACCCCGGGGTTCGTCAATCGTGGAAATCACTTCGGGACCCCAAAACTGAGTAATAGTCCAAGAAACAGGCCAGAATCGGCCCAAACTGCGAGTCTTGACGACCAACACGTAGGCACATCTTGGGGTTCGACAACCATGGAAATCGCTTTGGGACCCAAAAACGTCGAGTAAGAGTCCTTGAAAGAGCCCAGAATCGAACAAACCTACGATTATTGATGAATGATACATAAACACACCGCGCAGTTCGTGAATCATGGAAATCGCTCAGGCACCCCAAATCAGTGAGTAATAATCCATGGAACGGGCTAGAATCGGCCAAAACTGCGATGGTTGATGACCGACACGTAAGCGCACCTTGCGGTTCAACAACCATGGAAATCGCTTGGGGACCCCCAAACGGTGAGTAATAGTCCACAAAACGGGTCAGAACCGACAAAAACCGCGAGTGTTGATGACTGACATGTAAACGCACCCCAGGGATCGTCAATCGTGGAAATCACTCCGGGTCCCCAAAACGGTGAGTAATAATCCATGGAACGGACCAGAATCGGCCAAAAATGTCAGTGTTGATGACTGACACGTAAGTGCACCTTGGGGTTCAACAACTATGGAAATCGCTTCGGGACCCCAAAACGGCGAGTAATAGTCCACTAAACGGGCCAGAACTGACAAAAACCACCAGTGTTGATGACTGACACATAAACGAACGCCGGAGTACGTTGATCGTGGAAATCACTCCGGGACCCAAAAACTGTGAGTAATAGTCCACGAAACGGGCCATAATAGGCCAAAGCTGTGAGTGTTGATGAGCGACACGTAAGTGCACCTTGGGGTTCAACAACTATGGAGATCGCTTCGGGACCCCAAAACGGTGAGTAATAGTCCATGAAATGGGCCAGAATCGGCCAAAACTGCGATTGTTGATGACCGACACGTAACCGCCCCTTGTGGTTCGACAACCATGGAAATCGCTTCGGGACCCCAAACATGTGAGTAATAGTCCACGAAACAGGTCAGAATTGGCCAAAATTGTGAGTGTTGACGATGGACACGTAAACGCACTCCTATGATCGTCAATTGTGGAAATCGCTCTAGGGCCCAAAATGGTGAGCAATACTGCATGAAACGGACCAGAATCGGCCAAAATTGTGAGTGTTGATGAGCGACACGTAAATGCACCCCGGGGTTCGTCAATCGTGGAAATCACTTAGTGGCCCCAAAACTGAGTAATAGTCGAAGAAACGGGCCAGAATCGGCCCAAACTGCGAGTCTTGATGACCAACACGTAAGCACACCTTGGGGTTCGACAACAACGGAAATCGATTTGGGACCCCAAAACGGTGAGTAATAGTCCAAGAAAGAACCCAGAATCGGACAAACCTAGGATTATTGATGAATGAAATATAAACGCACCCCGGGTTCGTTAATCATGGAAATCGCTCATGGACCCCAAATCAGCGAGTAATAGTCCGTGAAATGGGCCAGAATCGGCCAAAACTGCGATTGTTGATGACCGACACGTAAGGCACCCTGGAGTTCAACAACCACAGAAATCGCTTTGGGGCCCCAAAAAGGTGAGTAATAGTCCACAAAACGGGTCAGAATCGACAAAAATTGCAAGTGTTGATGACCGACACGTAAACGCACCTTGGGATTCATCAATTGTGGAAATCACTCCGGGACCTTGAGATGGTGAGTAATAGTCCATGAAAGAGACCGCAATTAGACAAACCTAGGATTATTGATGAACGACATGTAAACTCACCCCGGGGTTCATCAATCATGGAAATCACTTTGGGACCCGAAATCGGTGAGTAATAGTCCATGAAACGGGCTAGAATCGGCCAAAACTGCGATTGTTGATGGCCGACACGTAACCACACCTTGTGGTTCAACAACCATGGAAATCGTTTCGGGACCCCAAACCGGTGAGTAATAGTCCACGAAACATGTCAGAATTGGCCAAAATTATGAGTGTTGATGATGGACACGTGAACGCACTCCTAGGATCGTCAATCGTGGAAATCGCTCTAGGATCCAAAACGGCACAGAATCGACAAAAACTGCGAGTGGTGATGACTGACACGTAAACACACGTTGGGGTTCGTTAATCGTGGAAATCACTCCGGGACCCAAAAACAAAGAGTAATAGTCCATGAAACGGGCCAGAATCGGCCAAAACCGCGAGTGTTGATGACCGACACGTAAGTGCACCTTGGGGTTCAACAACTATGGAAATCGCTCCGGGACCCCAAAACGGTGAGTAATAGTCCATGAAACGGGCCAGAATCGGCCAAAACTGCGATTGCTGATGACCGACACGTAACCGCACCTTGGGGTTTGACAACCATGGAAATCGCTTTGGGACCCCAAACTGGTGAGTAATAGTCCATGAAACAGGTTAGAATTGGCCAAAATTATGAGTGTTGACGACGGACACGTAAATGCACTCCAATGATCATCAATTGTGGAAATCGCTCTAGGACCCAAAACGATGAGCAGTACTGCACAAAACGAACCAGAATCGGCCAAAATTGGGAGTGTTGATGACCGACACGTAAATGCACCCCGGGATTCATCAATCGTGGAAATCACTTAGTGACCCCAAAACTGAGTAATATTCCAAGAAACGGGCCAGAATCGACCCAAACTGCGAGTCTTGACGACCAACATGTAAGCACACCTTGGGGTTCGACAACAATGGAAGTCGCTTTGGGACCCCAAAACGGTGAGTAATAGTCCATGAAAGTGCCCAGAATTGGCGAAACCTTGGATTATTGATTAATGATATATAAACGCACCCCAGGTTCGTCAATCATGGAAATCGCTCAGGGACCCCAAGACAGCGAGTAATAATTCGTGAAATGGGCCAAAATCGGCCAAAACTGTGATTGTTGATGACCGATACGTAAGCGCACCCTGGAGTTCAACAACCAGGAAAATTGCTTTGGGACCCCCAAAAGGTGAGTAATAGTCCATGAAACGGGTCAGAATCGACAAAATCTGCAAGTGATGATGACCGACACGTAAACGCACCTTGGGGTTCGTCAATCGTGGAAATCACTCCGGGACCTTGAAACGGTGAGTAATAGTCCATGAAAGAGCCCGGAATCAGACAAACCTAGGATTATTCATGAACGACACGTAAACGCACCCCAGGGATCATCAATCATGGAAATCACTTTGGGACCCCAAATCGGTGAGTTAAAATCCATGAAACGGGCCAGAATGGGCCAAAACTGCGATTGTTGATGACCGACACGTAAGTGACCCTTGGGGTTCAACAGCTATGGAAGTCACTGCGGGACACCAAAATGGTTACTAATAGTCCATGAAACGGGTCAGAATTGGCCAACACTGTGATGGTTGACGACAGACACGTAAAGGCACCCCTGGGATCATCAAACGTGGAAATCGCTCTGGGACCCAAAACGTTGAGTAGTAGTGCACGAAACGGACCAAAATCGGCCAAAATTGTGAGTGTTGATGACCGAAACATAAACGCACCCCGAGGTTCGTCAATCATGGAAATCACTTCGGGACCCCAAAACTGAGTAATAGTCCAAGAAACGGGCCAGAATCGGCCCAAACTACGAGTCTTGACGACCAACACGTAAGCACACTTTGGGGTTCAACAACCATGGAAATCGCTTTGGGACCCCAAAACGGTGAGTAAGAGTCCTTGAAAGAGCCCAGAATCGAAAAAACCTACGATTATTGATGAATGATACATAAACACACCACGCGGTTCGTGAATCATGGAAATCGCTTAGGGACCCCAAATCAGTGAGTAATAATCCATGGAACGGGCCAGAATCGGCCAAAACTGCGATGGTTGATGACCGACACGTAAGCGCACCTTGCGGTTCAACAACCATGGAAATCGCTTTGGGACCCCAAAAAGGTGAGTAGTAGTCCACAAAACGAGTCAGAATTGACAAAAACCGCGAGTGTTGATGACTGACACGTAAACACACCCCGGGGATCGTCAACCGTGGAAATCACTTTGGGTCCCCAAAACGGTGAGTAATAGTGCATGAAAGGGACCAGAATCGGCCAAAAATGTGAGTGTTGATGACCGACACGTAAGTGCACCTTGGGGTTCAACAAATATGGAAATCGCTTCGGGACCCGAAATCGGTGAGTACTAGTCCACAAAACGGGCCAGAATCGACGAAAACCGCGAGTGTTGATGACTGACACATAAACGCACGTCGGGGCACATTAATCATGGAAATCACTCCAGGACCAAAAAACAGTGAGTAATAGTCCACGAAATGGGATAGAATCGACCAAAACTGCGATTGTTGATGACAGACGCGTAACCGCACCTTGTGGTTCGACAACCATGGAAATCGCTTCGGGACCCCAAACCGGTGAGTAATAGTGCACGAAACAGGTCAGAATTGGCCAAAATTGTGAGTGTTGACGACAGTCACGTAATCACACTCCTAGGATCGTCAATCGTGGAAATTGCTCTAGGACCCAAAATGGCTCAGAATCGACAAAAACCGCGAGTGTTGATGACTGACACGTAAATGCACGCCGGGGTTCGTTAATCGTGGAAATCACTCTGAGACCCCAAAACAATGAGTAATAGTCCATGAAACGGGCCAGAATCGGCCAAAACTGCGATTGTTGATGACCGACACGTAAGCGTGCCTTGGGTTCAACTATCATGCAAATCGCTTTGGGACCCCAAAACAGTGAGTAATAGTGCATGAAACGGGTCAGAATCGACAAAAACTGCGAGTCTTGATGACCGACACGTAAACGCACCTTCGGGTTCGGCAATCGTAGAAATCAATCCGGGACCTTGAAATGGTGAGTAATAGTCCATGAAAGAGCCCGGAATCGGACAAACCTAGGTTTGTTGATGAACGACACGTATACGCACCCTAGGGTTCGTAAGTCATGGAAATCGCTCTGGGACCCCAAATCCGTGAGTAATAGTCCATGAAACGGGCCAGAATCGGCCAAAACAGCGATTGTTGATGGCCGACACGTAACCGCACCTTGGGATTCAACAACCATGGAAATCGCTCAAGGACCCCAAAGCAGTGAATAATAGTCCACGAAACGGGTCAGAATAGGCCAAAATTGTGAGTGTTGACGACGGACACGTAAACACACACCTAGGATCGTCAATCATGGAAATCGCTCTAGGACCCAAAAGGTGAGTAGTAGTGCACGAAACGGACCAGAATCGGCCAAAATTGTGAGTGTTGATGACCGACACGTAAATGCACCCCAGGATTCATCAATCGTGGAAATGACTTCAGGACCCCAAAACTGAGTAATAGTCCAAGAAACGGGCAAGAACCGGCCCAAACTGCGAGTCTTAACGACCAACACATAAGCACACCTTGGGGTTCGACAACCATGGAAATCGCTTTGGGACCCCAAAATGGTGAGTAATAGTCCATGAAAGAGCCCAGAATCGGACAAACCTAGGACTATTGATGAACGATACACAAATGCACCCTGGGGTTCGTCAATCATGGAAATCGCTCAGGGACCCCAAATCAGTGAGAAATAGTCCATGAAAAAGGACAGAATCGGTCTAAAATGCGATTGTTGATGACCGACATGTCAATGCACCCTGGGGTTCAACAACCACGAAAATTGCTATGGGACCCAAAACGGTGAGTAATAGTCCACGAAACGGGTCAGAATCGACAAAAAACGCGAGTGCTGATGACTGACACGTAAACGCACGCCGGGGTTCGTTAATCGTGGAAATCACTCCGGGACCCAAAAACTGTGAGTAATAGTTCACGAAATGGGTTAGAATCGGCAAAAACTGTGAGTGTTGATGACCGACACTAAATGCACCTTGGGGTTCGTCAATCGTGGAAATCACTCGGGGACCTTGAAACGGTGAGTAATAGTGCATTAAAGAGCACGGAATCGGACAAACCTAGGATTATTGATGAATGACACGCATACGCACCCCAGGGTTCGTAAGTCATGGAAATCGCTCTGGGACCCCAAATCGGTGAGTAATAGTCCATGAAACAAGCCAGAATCGGCCAAAACTGCGATTATTGATGACCGACACGTAAGCGTGCCTTGGGTTCAACAACCATGCAAATCGCTTTGGGACCCCAAAATGCACTACAAGAAATATGCCAACTAGTGACCTTTTGTCGGTGACCCTAGAAGAATTGGTCATAGATCTATGACCATTTCAGACCAATTGGTCAAAAGCTGTTCGAGGGGCTCCAAACCCTAAACCATTGCGACCATTTTGGTCAGAAAGGTCGTAATTTCCTTACATGAAAAGGTCACAAAGCAAACAGTGCTAGTCCGCTGCCTTATTTCTAGTTGTTAATGACCAATATAGATGGTCATAGCCTTGTAGATTGTGGTGGGTTGTGATGACTAGGCGCCATCTCATCAGTTTTGCCTATGTGTCATGTCCATGTGGCGGTTTTTGCCCTAGGTTGTGAAGCAACCTATATTTCTGTTATTCCCAAAATTCCCAAAAAAATCTCATAAATTCTTTGGGTCATATCTTCGTCAAATATGTAAAAACCTTCCTTGCCTAGTTCAAAAATAGTTCAAAAATATTCATTTTCCTATTCTGATCAGAGCAGCACTTTGTGAAGGAAGTACCACTTTGGCATGTCCAAATGGTATCCATTTTCTACAGTGCTTTCCTATGCCCAAATAACCATCCTCCACCAAATGCCAGCTCAAACCATTCATTATTTTGAGCCCAGCTTCAACATTCGTATTTATGTCCAGTGTGGTTGTTAGTAAAGCAAGTACCACCTAGGCTCCTGATTTTGATGTGAAAATTTGTGAAGACGGTCTTCTTAGTAACTGATCATCCTCAGCCAAAACTCACGCCCATTAGCCACGTGCATTTCCCGTACCACAAATCAAACACTTGGTTGTTAATTCATGTTTAAGCATCGATCGGTCTCCTCGTGAGAATCTTATGTTGTGATTTTCTTCCTAGCACCTACCTGGGGAGTGCCCAACCCACTAGACATGCCTAGGCCGCCCAGAACACATGGCAACGCCACGGTCACGCGGTGACCACGCGGCGGGCATGCGAGCTTACGCGCTCTAGAGTTGGGGCCCTCGGCCACCGTCCAAACCTCGATGTCTCGCCATCAAACCATGTATTTCTGATTAAATAGATACTTATTTACCTATAAATAATTTTTGGAAAAAATAAAGAGCAAACTATGAGGCAGCTGCAGTTCAAATTTGACCCGCTTCCAACTGAATCGACGGAAATTTGTCTTTTTCACCAGAGGTGGATCAAAATTTTTGACACCCTAACATTTTGTCAATTGTGCATTATATATGGCCTAGTATTTTATAAAATTGATTAGGTCCGATTTTGCAACAATTATTTGGTAGTTCCTTCACAAAAAACCCTCCTTTTGGGCACTCAGAAAATGAAAACTGAATTTTCCGTGCAAAGAAAATGAAAACTTCCTTAGGTAACATTGTTTCGAATTCCAAGATGCACCCTTGTGCACAATATGAGACCATTTGAACAAACTATGCCATGAATGTGGCCATAAGATTGATCATTTGGCTTGAAAGCCATGAATCTTCACGCTTGATAGCTCATTTCTGAGAACACTTTTTTAAAATAATTACCGTATTACAAGTTTATTATTTTTCCGAGAAACTTGGTCACATATAATGACACAATGCGAAGGTTTTCCAATTTTTTGATTTTTTTTGAATTTTTTATGCCCGTTTCAAAATGCGGTCAAAACGGCGGGCTTGACCGTTCCTAGCTAGTGGTTGAATCTTGGAATTTTTTTGGTGTTTCTATGATTAAATAGATACTTATGTACCTAGAAATGATTTTTGGAAAAAATAAAGAGCAAACTATGAGGCAGCTACAGTTCAAATTTGACCCGTTTCCAACTTAATCGACGACAATTTGTCTTTTTCACCAGAGGTGGATCGAAACTTTTTTCACCCAACCATTTTGTCAATTGTTCTTTATATATGGCCTAGTATTTTATAAAATTGATTAGGTCCAATTTTGCAACAATTATTTGGTAGCTCCTTCACAAAAAAACCTCCTTTTGGGCACTCGGAAAATGAAAAATGAATTTTCCGTGCAAAGAAAATGAAAACTTCCTTAGGCAACATTGTTTGGAATTCCAAGATGCACCCTTGTGCACAATATGAGACCATTTGAACAAACTATGCCATGAATGTGGCCATAAGATTGATCATTTGGCTTGAAAGCCATGAATCTTCACGCTTGATAGCTCATTTCTGAGAACACTTTTTAAAAATAATTACCGTATTACAAGTTGATTATTTTTCCTGGAAACTTGGTCACATATAATGACACAATGCGAACGTTTTCCAATTTTTTGATTTTTTTATGCCAGTTTCAAAATGCGGTCAAAACGGCGGGCTTGACCGTTCCTAGCTAGAGGTTGAATCTTGGAATTTTTTTGGTGTTTCTATGATTAAATAGATACTTATGTACCTAAAAATGATTTTTGGAAAAAATAAAGAGCAAACTATGAGGCAGCTGCAGTTCAAATTTGACCCGCTTCCAACTGAATCGACGGAAATTTGTCTTTTTCACCAGAGGTGGATCAAATTTTTTGACACCCTACCATTTTGTCAATTGTGCATTATATATGGCCTAGTATTTTATAAAATTGATTAGGTCCAATTTTGCAACAATTATTTGGTAGTTCCTTCACAAAAAACCCTCCTTTTGGGCACTCAGAAAATGAAAACTGAATTTTCCGTGCAAAGAAAATGAAAACTTCCTTAGGCAACATTGTTTGGAATTCCAAGATGCACCCTTGTGCACAATATGAGACCATTTGAACAAACTATGCCATGAATGTGGCCATAAGATTGATCATTTGGCTTGAAAGCCATGAATCTTCACGCTTGATAGCTCATTTCTGAGAACAAATTTTTAAAATAATTACCGTATTACAATTTTATTATTTTTCCTGGAAACTTGGTCACATATAATGACACAATGCGAAGGTTTTCCAATTTTTTGATTTTTTTGAATTTTTTATGCCCGTTTCAAAATGCGGTCAAAACGGCATGCTTGACCGTTCCTAGCTAGTGGTTGAATCTTGGAATTTTTTTGGTGTTTCTATGATTAAATAGATACTTATGTACCCAGAAATGATTTTTGGAAAAAATAAAGAGCAAACTATGAGGCAGCTACAGTTCAAATTTGACCTGTTTCCAACTTAATCGACGACAATTTGTCTTTTTCACCAGAGGTGGATCGAAACTTTTTTCACCCAACCATTTTGTCAATTGTGCTTTATATATGGCCTAGTATTTTATAAAATTTATTAGGTCCAATTTTGCAACAATTATTTGGTAGCTCCTTCACAAAAAAACCTCCTTTTGGGCACTTAGAAAATGAAAAATGAATTTTCCGTGCAAAGAAAATGAAAACTTCCTTAGGCAACATTGTTTGGAATTACAAGATGCACCCTTGTGCACAATATGAGACCATTTGAACAAACTATGCATGAATGTGGCCATAAGATTGATCATTTGGATTGAAAGCCATGAATCTTCACGCTTGATAGCTCATTTCTGAGAACACTTTTTTAAAATAATTACCGTATTACAAGTTTATTATTTTTCCTGGAAACTTGGTCACATATAATGACACAATGTGAAGGTTTTCCAATTTTTTGATTTTTTTTGAATTTTTTATGCCTGTTTCAAAATGCGGTCAAAACGGTGGGCTTGACCGTTCCTAGCTAGTGGTTGAATCTTGGAATTTTTTTGGTGTTTCTATGATTAAATAGATACTTATGTACCTAGAAATGATTTTTCGAAAAAATAAAGAGCAAACTATGAGGCAACTACAGTTCAAATTTGACCCGTTTCGAACTAAATCGGCGACAATTTGTCTTTTTCACCAGAGGTGGATCGAAACTTTTTTCACCCAACCATTTTGTCAATTGTGCATTATATATGGCCTAGTATTTTATAAAATTGATTAGGTCCAATTTTGCAACAATTATTTGGTAGCTCCTTCACAAAAAAACCTCCTTTTGGGCACTCGGAAAATGAAAAATGAATTTTCCTTGCAAAGAAAATAAAAAACTTCCTTAGGCAACATTGTCTTTTTCACTAGAGGTGGGTCGAAACTTTTAACACCCAAGAATTTTGTCAATTGTGCATTAAATATGGCCTAGTATTTTATAAAATTTATTAGGTCCAATTTTGCAACAAATATATGGTATGTCCTTCACAAAAAAAACTCATTTCGATCACTCGGAAAATGGAAAATGAATTTTCCATGCAAAGAAAATGAAAACTCCCTTATGCACAATATGAGATCATTTGAACAAACTATGCCATGAATATGGCCATAAGATTGATCATTTGGCTTGAAAGCCATGAATCTTCACGCATGATAGCTCATTTCTGAGAACACTTTTCTTAAATAATTTCCATATGACAAGTTTATTATTTTTCCTGGAAACTTAGTCACATATAATGACACAATGCGAAGGTTTTCTAAATTTTTGATTTTTTTTGAATTGTTTATGCCTGTTTCAAAATGCGGTCAAAACGACGGGCTTGACTGTTCCTAGCTAGTGGTTGAATCTTGGATTTTTTGGGTGTTCGTATGATTAAATAGATACTTATGTACCTAGAAATGATTTAAACAAAATAAAGAGCAAACTATGAGGCAGCTGCAGTTCAAATTTGACCCATTTCCTACTAAATCGGTAGAAATTTGTCTTTCTCACCAGAGGTGGGTCAAAACTTTTGACACCTAACCATTTGGTAAATTGTGCATTAAATATGGCCTAGTATTTTAGAAAATTGTTTTGGTCCAATTTTACAACAAATATATGGTAGGTCCTTCACAAAAAAATACTCATTTTGGGCACTCAGAAAATGAAAAAATGATTTGTCTTCCAAAGAAAATAAAAACTCCCTTAGGCAACATTGTTTACAATTCCAATATGCACCCTTGTGAATAATATGAGATCATCTGAACAAACTATGCCATGAAAGTGGACATAAGATTGAGCATCCGGGTTCAAAGCTGTGCATCTTCACACTTGATAGCTCGTTTCTGAGAACACTTTTTAAAAATAATTACTGTATTACAAGTTTATATTTTTCCTGGTAACTTGGTCACATGTAATGACCCAATGCGAAGGTTTTCCAATTTTTTTTATTTTTTTGAATTTTTTGTACCGTTTCAAAATGCGATCAAAATGACGGTAATGACCGTTCCAAGCTAGTGCTTGAATCTTGGATTTTTTTGTTTTTCTATGATTAAATAGATACTTATGTACCTAAAAATAATTTTTGGAAAAAATAAAGAGCAAACTATGAGGCAGCTTCAGTTCAAATTTGACCCGCTTCCTACTGAATCGGCGAAAATTTGTCTTTTTAACTAGAGGTGGATCGAAACTTTAGACACCCAACCATTTGGTCAATTGTATATTAAATATGTATTAGCATTTTATAAAATTGATGTAACCCAATTTTGCAACAACTATTTGGTAGGTTCTTCACAAAAAACCCCATTCTTGCCACTCGGAAATTATTTAAAATAGCTAGAAAGATCAGAAATGCATATAAATTGGTCCTTATCCATAAAATGTGGTCTAAGTCTAGTGAAAATTTGTGTGGTGTCCTTTTGCAGAATATTTTTGATAGCTGCTTCACAAAATCCCTCTATTTTTAATACTTGAAGACTATTTTAAATCACTGATTTTTCGAACCAATGAGAACTCTTCCCACGGATCGATGACATGGCGCCCATCCATCCATCCATCCATCTCTCCACCCCACATCCATCCATCCATCTATCTACACAAAAAAGAAAAGAAAAAGATCCCCACCCGCAGCCCAAACCCTAGCTCAGATCCCCCATCGCACCCCTCCTCCCTCGTCCCCATCTCCTCGCCGCCGCTGCCACATCCTCCCCGTCCCCTGCACCACTCCTTGTCGCCAACCTCGCCGCTGCCACCTCCTCCCCGTCCCTTGCACCACTCCCTGATCCCTCCTCCGGCAACATCCCCGGCCATCCCCACTTCCACCACCCCTCCGTCCCAGTCGCTGCTCTCTCTCGATTAAGTGAGATGGGATCCACTCCCGCAGCCGCCGCTCCACCCTCACTGTCGACGACCCATGCCGCCGCCGCACACCACCGCGCCCTCCCATCACCCTGGCCCCATGTTGGGTAGTGCGAGGCGGCGCTTCCAGACCGCGATGGCCGCAGCCTTGCCCACTCCAATCTGGATCCATGGTGCACTCCTTCCTCCCTCTGGATCCAGCGCCTGCTGGTGACGAGGGCCGCCAGATCCGCGACCTGGAAGGCTCCTCCTGTAGGATACGGGAGCAGCACGCCGCACCCTGCAGTCGCTGACCTGGTGCACTCCTTCTAATCTCTTTTGCCACTTTTTTGCCTCGGCTGCTTGCTCTGCTCTTTGCGCGATGGAATTAGGCCTCACGCTCCAGCTAGCCGCGCCGCTGGCGCGCCTCCCCCGCGGGTATATTGCATCGCCGTGCCCGCTAGTAAGGAGCGGAGTCCGGGCGGGGAGGCGCGAGAGTAGGAGGGCTGGGGCTGTGTCGACGAGTGGGGGTGTGAGCTACGCGGTGGTTGAAGATGGGGAGGTGAACGAGGGGGAGGAGATGTCGAGGCCGCAGTTGGAGCTCATCGAGAAGCTGGATCGGTGCCTGGCGCTGCTGGACGAGTACGAGTCGGAGGAGCTGGGGGCGGTGCTCTACACCAACCACCGCAGTGTTGAGCCTTCTTCTTCTTCTTCTTTGTGGTTTGCTTTGTTTGTAGTACGTACCTAGCTGGATTTCATTCAGCACTCCCTGGCCAAGTAGATTATTTCAGCGTTTAGTGTTTCTGAAGCGTCAAATGAGAGTAGTAGCATTCTTGGTTCAGTAAAATTCAGGAATCTGTCATTGTGCAGCAGAAGTAAATGACAGTTCAGAGGAAAAGTGCCTCCTGCAAAAGAATTTTTACAAGATTCTGGGAGAATTCAGATGAAACAACTTATTTGCTTTATAATTTCTAAATGACAATTGCCATATTATAATACTGTGAGTCTGTGTTGTGTGTCTCCATAGGTTATGTTGCTGTGTTGGGGAAGCCAAATGTCGGCAAGAGCACCCTGATAAACCAAATCGTTGGTCAGTAGCTTTCGATCGTAACCGATAAACCACAAACCACACGCCACCACATCCTCGGTATATGTTCTGAACCAGAATACCAGGTACAACCTTCTTGTCTCCAAAGCACCAGGTTGATCTTGATTGCTGAGCATGGGAGATGTATTTTCTTTTGCATATCAATTACATAGCAGTACTATGTAACAATCTATGTACTGTTATTTTTAGGTTAGGTTGAAGTGATTGGTAGGCCTTCGTTAGCAAGCGAGCTTCTTTAAATTTCCATTGTTATTTGCACTATATTCCACGCACTCCTCATTTGAATTTGTGATCGTATCCATAGACCAGTGAATTTATTGCACTATTTGCTTGCTGTAAAGTATCCAGTATTTGTTACATTATGTCTTTAAGTAGTAAAATTGAGAACGGCAAGCTAAATTCTTCAACTGAACTGCTCTTTCATTGTACAATGAAATCGGAAATACTGAAGTTTTGCTATGTATAACATTGCTACATGTGCAGGCCCGGCTTGTGGGGATGGTCAGTGGCAAGGCGGAGCGGAACATGGACGTGTCCTTCGCGCTCGACGACGGCACCGGCCGTATCGACTTCATCAGATGGTGAGCGCATCTCGGCAAACCGCTTTCTTTTTTACTTCAGTTCCAGATGTATTTTAGGGGTACATTCTTAGACTTTTGTTTGGATTACATTGCTGGATGTTGACTGGATGTGGGATTTGCCTACTGTTGCAACTTCAATCTTCACAACTTGATAGATATACTGTTGATTGTTGGTAAGACAGTGCTAGATTTGCCTACTGTTGGATGTTTATGATTGTCCAGTACTTAAAATGTTTGAATCGGGGTCAATGTAATCACTGGCTGCATCATGTTTGTTTGACCGGAGATGCTAATAGGAAAAGCATGTGCTGCTGCTTTTGCTTATCCTCCGCACACAAGTATGCTCTTTGATTATTTGTCTAGTGATTGCCTGGAGCATCTATCTTCCCATCTTTCGGAGTGGAGAAACTCTGTCATTTCATATACAATCTGAATGAAATGTTTGGGACTTGTCGAAGTGGATTTCTCTGATACTGTATACTGTACTAAAGAAACAACATATGCGCTCCTGAAACGTACTACATTCTTCTCTGCTCCATGTTCCCATTTAAGCTAAATAGAGGTGCACATAGTTGCCTAATTTAAATTCCAACAATGGTATGTTGTGTATGCTTACATGTTTAATAAACCTGGTGCCATGCTTCTTTCATGTAGCTGATAGTAACTTGCAAAAAAAAGTGATTCCCAAGGCTGATTAACTCTTCTTGCCTGCTTCAAAGTTTTCAAATAACTAGTTAATTAGTAGCACGGAGACTGGATTATTATTTAGTCAACATTCTTGAGTAGTTTGCTTATAAAGTTTCCTAGTTATTCAGAACCAACTGCAATGACATGTGTGTACATCTTTCTTTAAATGTCAGGCTGACATGCAAAAAGTTATGGAACAAGGGGTACCAGAAGGTGGAGAACCAAAGAATGTTGCTGCTGTTGTTGCTGACATTCTCACTAAAGAATGTCCCTCCAGCACATTCCTTCAAAATGTTGGCCTTGAGTCGAGCTCCAAGATGAAGTTCAACAGATCTGCAGTTACTTTGGATACTCATGTACAAGAACTAGAGTAAAAGCTTGAGAAGGTGAGGCGAGCCGCTGAGTTGATGCAAGAGGAGCTTGTTGAGGTCAAGAAGAAATCAGAGGAGACCGAAGCTGTACGCGCCGCAGAGTATCAGTTGTTACTGCAAAGAGTTGAGGCCACCGATGCTAGGGCTGCAGCAAGTGATTCTAGATTTGCGCGTCTCATGGATCTGTTCGAAGGTAAATTAGTTACTACAACGTGGTTGATGTTGGCTTTAGGACTTCTGATGCTGAGTTGTTTGGACCTGGGGTTGATGAGTTTCTTTGGCTGTGTTACTGGCTATGTTATTTTGGTTGGTGCATCTTATGAACTTGTGGTGTAATGATACTGCTGGGCCTAAGTTAATGAAATCTTGGAGAATTGTATTATTATTATCATTTTATTCTCCTATATTGGTTGACTGCCAAACTGTGCAATGATTATTTTTTGAGCTACTATTGGTTATTGGCTGGACCGAAAATACTAAATTGTATGAGTGGGCTGGCTCGTCTGAAGGCCCAGTGTAGTTTTTTATAGAAAAAAGATTCAATATTTTTTTTGGGTAGAGAGAAGGGCTGGCCCAACTAATGGTAGATTGAATAAATGGACTGTGCATTGCTTGAGCATAAGAACTAACATTAATAGGCTATGGCCCAAAAGTGAATGTACAAATGGGCTAAATTATTGGGCTCGGCCCATTAAAACAACTGATTTGGATTGATCCTACATGGCATCCATGTCATCATTTTTGCCACATCATTGCCACGTTGGTTCAGTCACATCAGATCCTACGTGGCTAGGCTCATTAGTAATGACCATAATTTTGGTCAAAGATTTAGCGACCAAAATTTTGGTCAAGGGTGGCTATGACAAAAATTCCAAAAAAGATCACGTTTGATCGTTCTTGACGGCCCACTGTTGACCTTCCAACTTTGGTCAAAAAAAGGTCAATAAACGAAAGCAATGACAAAATAACGACCAAAATGGGGAGTCATAATTGACCGTATTTCTTGTAGTGATGGTGAGTAAGAGTCCACGAAACGGGTCAGAATTGACAAAAACTGCGAGTGTTGATGACCGACACGTAAATGCACCTTGGGATTCGTCAATCATGGAAATCACTCCGGGACCTTGAAACGGTGAATTATAGTCCATTAAAGAGCCCAGAATCGGACAAACCTAGGATTATTGATGAATGACACGTATACGCACCCCAGGGTTCGTAAGTCATGGAAATCGCTCAAGGAGCCCAAATCGGTGAGTAATAGTCCATGAAACGGGCCAGAATCGGCCAAAACTGCGATTGTTGAGGACCGACACGTAAGCATGTCTTGGGTGCAACAACCATGCAAATTGCTTTGGGACCACAAAATGGTGAGTAATAGTCCAGAAACGGGTCAGAATCGACAAAAACAGCGAGTGTTGATGACCGACACGTAAACGCACCTTGGGGTTCGTCAATCGTGGAAATCAATCCGGGACCTTGAAACGGTGAGTAATAGTCCATGAAAGAGCCTGGAATTGTTGATGAATGACACGTATACGCACCCCGGGGTTCGTAAGTCATGAAAATTGCTCTGGGACCCCAAATCGGAGAGTAATAGTCCATAAAACGGCCAGAATCGGCCAAAACTGCGATTATTGATGGCTGACACGTAACCGCACCTTGGGGTTCAACAACCATGGAAATCGCTTTGGGTCCCCAAAGCAGTGAATAATAGTCCACGAAACGGGTCAGAATTGGCCAAATTTGTGAGTGTTCACGACGGAGACGTAAACACACACCTAGGATCGTTAATCGTGGAAAACGCTCTAGGACCCAAAAGGTGAGTAGTAGTGCACGAAACGGACCAGAACGGCCAAAATTGTGAGATGACCGACACGTAAATGCACCCCGGGATTCGTCAATCGTGGAAATCACTTCAGGACCCCAAAACCGAGTAATAGTCCAAGAAACGGGCAAGAACCGGCCCAAACAGCGAGTCTTAACGACCAACACATAAGCACACCTTGGGGTTCGACAACCATGGAAATCGCTTTGGGACCCCAAAATGGTCAGTAATAGTCCATGAAAGAGCCCAGAACCGGACAAACCTAGGACTATTGATGAAAGATACACAAATGCACCACAGAGTTCGTCAATCATGGAAATCGCTCAGGGACCCCAAAACGGTGAGTAATAGTCCATTAAACAGGAAAGAATCGGTCAAAACTGTGACTGTTGATGACCGACACGTCAGCGCAGCTTGGGGTTCAACAACCATGGAAATCGCTTTGGGACACAAAAGCAGTGAGTAACAGTCCACGAAACTGGCCAGAATCGGCCAAAACTGCGAGTGTTGATGACCTACACGTAAGTGCACCTTGGGGTTCAACAACTATGGAAATCGCTTCGGGACCCCAAAACGGTGAGTAATAGTCCATGAAACGGGCAATAACCGGCCAATACTGCGATTGTTGATGACCAACACGTAAGCGTGCCTTGGGTTCAACAACCATTCAAATCGCTTTGGGACCCAAAAACGGCGAGTAATAGTCCATGAAATGGGTCAGCATCGACAAAAACTGCGAGTGTTTATGACCGACACGTAAACGCACCTTGGGGTTTGTCAATCATGGAAATCACTCTCGGACCTTGAAACGGTGAGTAATAGTCCATTAAAGAGCCCGAAATCGGACAAACCTAGGATTATTGATGAACGACACGTATACGCACCCCGGGGTTCGTAAGTCATAGAAACCGCTCTGGGACCCCAAATCGGTGAGTAATAGTCCATGAAACGGGCAAGAATCGGCCAAAAGTGCGATTGTTGATGACCAACACGTAAGCGTGCCTTGGGTTCAACAACAATTCAAATCGCTTTGGGACCCCAAAACGGCGAGTAATAGTCCATGAAACGGGTCACCATCGACAAAAACTGCGAGTGTTGATGACCGACACGTAAACGCACCTTGGGGTTCGTCAATCGTGGAAATCACTCCGGGACCTTGAAACGGTGAATAATAGTCCATTAAAGAGCCCGAAATCGGACAAACCTAGGATTATTGATGAACGACACGTATACGCACCCCGGGGTTCAGAAGTCATAGAAATCGCTCTGGGACCCCAAATCGGTGAGTAATAGTCCATGAAACGGGCCAGAATCGGCCAAAACAACGATTGTTGATGACCGACACGTAAGCGTGCCTTGGGTTCAACAACCATGCAAATCGCTTTGGGTCCCCAAAACGGTGAGTAATAGTCCACGAAACGGGTCAGAATCGACAAAAACTGCGAGTGTTGATGACCGACACGTAAACGCACCTTGGGGTTAATCAATCATGGAAATCACTCCGGGACCTTGAAACGGTGAGTAATAGTCCATTAAAGAGCCCGGAATCGGACAAACATAGGATTATTGATGAACGACATGTATACGCACCCCAGGGTTCGTAAGTCATGGAAATCACTCTGGGACCCCATATCGGTGAGTAATAGTCCATGAAACGGGCTAGAATCGGCCAAAACTGTGATTGTTGATGACCGACACGTAAGCGTGCCTTGGGTTCAACAACCATGCAAATCGCTTTGGGACCCCAAAACGGTGAGTAATAGTCCATGAAACGAGCCAGAATCGACAAAAATTGCGAGTGTTGATGACCGACACGTAAAAGCACCTTGGGGTTCGCCAATCGTGGAAATCACTTCGGTACCTTGAAACGGTGAGTAATAGTCCTTTAAAGAGCCCGGAATCGGAAAAACCTAGGATTATTGATGAACGACATGTGTACGCACCCCGGGGTTCGTATGTCATGGAAATCGCTCAGGGAACCCAAATCGGTGAGTAATAGTCCAAGAAACGGGCCAGAATCGGCCAAAACTGCGATTGTTGATGATGAACACGTAAGCGTGCCTTGGGTTCAACAACAATTCAAATCACTTTGGGAACCCAAAACGGCGAGTAATAGTCCATGAAACGGGTCACCATCGACAAAAACTGCGAGTGTTGATGACAGAGACGTAAACGCACCTTGGGGTTCGTCAATCGTGGAAATCACTCCGGGACCTTGAAATGGTGAGTAATAGTGCATTAAAGAGCCCAAAATCGGACAAACCTAGGATTATTGATGAACGACACGTATACGCACCCCGGGGTTCAGAAGTCATAGAAATCGCTCTGGGACCCCAAATCGGTGAGTAATAGTCCATGAAACGGGCCAGAATCGGCCAAAACAACGATTGTTGATGACCGACACGTAAGCGTGCCTTGGGTTCAACAACCATGCAGATCGCTTTGGGTCCCCAAAACGGTGAGTAATAGTCCACGAAACGGGTCAGAATCGACAAAAACTGCGAGTGTTGATGACCGACACGTAAACGCACCTTGGGGTTCATCAATCATGGAAATCACTCCGGGACCTTGAAACGGTGAGTAATAGTCCATTACAGAGCCCGGAATCGGACAAACATAGGATTATTGATGAACGACATGTATACGCACCCCAGGGTTCGTAAGTCATGGAAATCACTCTGGGACCCCAAATCGGTGAGTAATAGTCCATGAAACGGGCTAGAATCGGCCAAAACTGTGATTGCTGATGACCGACACGTAAGCGTGCCTTGGGTTCAACAACCATGCAAATCGCTTTGGGACCCCAAAACGGTGAGTAATAGTCCATGAAACGAGCCAGAATCGACAAAAATTGCGAGTGTTGATGACCGACACGTAAAAGCACCTTGGGGTTCGCCAATCGTGGAAATCACTCCGGTACCTTGAAACGGTGAGTAATAGTCCTTTAAAGAGCCCGGAATCGGAAAAACCTAGGATTATTGATGAACGACATGTATACGCACCCCGGGGTTCGTATGTCATGGAAATCGCTCAGGGAGCCCAAATCGGTGAGTAATAGTCCATGAAACGGGCCAGAATCGGCCAAAACTGCGATTGTTGATGACCGACACATAAGCTTGCCTTGGGTTCAACAACCTTGCAAATCTCTTTGGACCACAAAACAGTGAGTAATAGTCCAGAAACGGTTCAGAATCGACAAAAACTGCGTGTGTTGACGACCGACATGTAAATGCAACTTGGGGTTCGTCAATCGTGGAAATCAATCCGGGACCTTGAAACGGTGAGTACTAGTCCATGAAAGAGCCCAGAATAGGACAAACCTAGGATTATTGATGAACGACACGTATACGCACCCCAAGGTTCGTAAGTCATGGAATCGCTCTGGGACCCCAAATCCGTGAGTAATAGTCCAAGAAGCGGGCCATAATTGGCCAAAAATGCGATTGTTGATGGCCGACACGTAACCGCACCTTGGGGTTCAACAACCATGGAAATCGCTTTGGGACCCCAAAGCAGTGAATAATAGTCCACGAAACGGGTCAGAATTGGCCAAAATTGTGAGTGTTGACGACGAACACGTAAACACACACCTAGGATCGTCAATCGTGGAAATCACTCTAGGACCCAAAAGGTGAGTAGTAGTGCACGAAACGGACCAGAATCGGCCAAAATTGTGAGTTTTGATGACCGACACGTAAATGCACCCCGGGATTCGTCAATCGTGGAAATCACTTCAGGACCCCAAAACTGAGTAATAGTCCAAGAAACGAGCAAGAACCGGCCCGAACAGCGAGTCTTAATGACTAACACATAAGCACACCTTGGGGTTCGACAGCTATGGAAATCGCTTAGGGACCCTAAAGTGGTGAGTAATAGTCCATGAAAGAGCCCAGATCTGGAAAAACCTAGGAATATTGATGAACGATACACAAATGCACCCCGGAGTTCTTCAATAATGCAAATCGCTCAGGGACCCCAAATCAATGAGAAATAATTCATGAAACAGGACAATATCGGTCAAAACTGCGATTGTTGATGACCCACACGTCAGCGCACCTTGGGGTTCAACAACAACGGAAATCGTTTTGGGACCCAAAACGGTGAGTAATAGTCCATGAAACGGGTAGGAATCGACAAAAACCGCGAGAGTTGATGACTGACATGTAAACGCACGCCGGGGTTCATTAATCGTGGAAATCACACGGGACCCAAAAACAATGAGTAATAGTCGACGAAACGGGCCAGAATCGGCCAAAACTGCGAGTGTTGATGACCGACACGTAAGTGCACCTTGGGGTTCAACAACTATGGAAATCGCTTCGGGACCCCAAAACGGTGAGTAAAAGTCCATGAAACGGGCCAGAATCAGCCAAAACTGCAATTGTTGATGACCGACATGTAAGCGTACCTTGGGTTCAACAACCATGCAAATCACTTTGGGACCCCAAAACGGCGAGTAATAGTCCATGAAACGGGTCAGCATCGACAAAAACTGTGAGTGTTGATGACCGACACGTAAACGCACCTTGGGGTTCGTCATTCGTGGAAATCACTCCGGGACCTTGAAACGGTGAGTAATAGTCCATTAAAGATCCCGAAATAGGACAAACCTAGGATTATTGATGAACGACACGTATACGCACCCCGGGGTTCGTAAGTCATAGAAATCGCTCTGGGACCACAAATCGGTGAGTAACAGTCCATGAAACGGACCAGAATCGGCCAAAACTACGATTGTTGATGACCGACACGGATGCGTGCCTTGGGTTCAACAACCATGCAAATCGCTTTGGGACCCCAAAACGGTGAGTAATAGTCCACGAAATGGGTCAGAATCGACAAAAACTGCGAGTGTTGATGACCGACACGTAAACGCACCTTGGGGTTCGTTAATCGTGGAAATCACTCCGGGACATTGAAACGGTGAGTAATAGTCCATTAAAGAGCCTGGAATCGGACAAACCTAGGATTATTGATGAACGACACGTATACGCACCCAGGGTTCGTAAGTCATGGAAATCACTCTGGGACCCCAAATCGGTGAGTAATAGTCCATGAAACAGGCTAGAATCGGCCAAAACTGTGATTGTTGATGACCGGCACGTAAGCGTGCCTTGGGTTCAACAACCATGCAAGTTGCTTTGGGACCCCAAAACGGTGAGTAATAGTCCACGAAATGGGTCAGAATCGACAAAAACTGCGAGTGTTGATGACCGACACGTAAACGCACCTTGGGGTTCGTCAATCGTGGAAATCAATCCGGGACCTTGAAACAGTGAGTACTTGTCCATGAAAGAGCCCGGAATCGGACAAACCTAGGATTATGATGAACGACACGTATACGTACCCCGGGGTTCGTAAGTCATGGAAATCGGTCTGGGACCCCAAATCGGAGAGTAATAGTCCAAGAAGCGGGCCAGAATCGGCCAAAACTGTGATTGTTGATGACTGGCAGGTAAGCGTACCTTGGGTTCAACAACCATGCAAATCACTTTGGGACCGCAAAACGGCAAGTAATAGTCCATGAAACGGGTCAGCATCGACAAAAACTGCGAGTGTTGATGACCAACACGTAAACGTACCTTGGGGTTCGTCAATCGTGAAAATCACTCCAGGACCTTGAGACGGTGAGTAATAGTCCATTAAAGAGCCCGGAATCGGACAAACCTTGGATTATTGATGAACGACACGTATACGCACCCCGGGGTTCGTAAGTCATGGAAATCACTCTGGGACCCCAAATCGGTGAGTAATAGTCCATGAAACAGGCTAGAATCGGCCAAAACTGTGATTGTTGATGATCGGCACGTAAGCGTGCCTTGGGTTCAACAACCATGCAAATTGCTTTGGGACCCCAAAATGGTGAGTAATAGTCCACGAAATGCGTCAGAATCGACAAAAACTGCGAGTGTTGATGACCGACACGTAAACGCACCTTGGGGTTCGTCAATCGTGGAAATCAATCCGGGACCTTGAAACAGTGAGTACTTGTCCATGAAAGAGCCCGGAATCGGACAAACCTAGGATTATTGATGAACGACACGTATACGTACCCCGGGGTTCGTAAGTCATGGAAATCGGTTTGGGACCCCAAATCGGAGAGTAATAGTCCAAGAAGCGGGCCAGAATCGGCCAAAACTGTGATTGTTGATGACCGGCAGGTAAGCGTACCTTGGGTTCAACAACCATGCAAATCGCTTTGGGACCCCAAAACGGCGAGTAATAGTCCATGAAACGGGTCAGCATCGACAAAAACTGTGAGTGTTGATGAACGATACGTAAACGCACCTTGGGGTTCGTCAATCGTGGAAATCACTCCGGGATCTTGAAACGGTGAGTAATAGTCCATTAAAGAGCCCAAATTAGGACAAACCTAGGATTATTGATGAACGACACATATACCCACCCCGGGGTTCGTAAGTCATAGAAATCGCTCTGGGAGCCCAAATCGGTGAGTAATAGTCCATGAAACGGGCCAGAATCGGCCAAAACTACGATTGTTGATGACCGACACATAAGCATGCCTTGGGTTCAACAACCATGCAAATCGCTTTGGGACCCCAAAACGGTGAGTAATAGTCCACGAAACGGGTCAGAATCGACAAAAACTGCGAGTGTTGATGACCGACACGTAAACGCACCTTGGGGTCCGTCAATCGTGGAAATCAATCCGGGACCTTGAAACGGTGAGTACTTGTCCATGAAAGAGCCCGGAATCGGACAAACCTAGGATTATTGATGAACGACACGTATACGTACCCCGGGGTTCGTAAGTCATGGAAATCGATATGGGACCCCAAATCGGAGAGTAATAGTCCAAGAAGCGGGCCAGAATCGGCCAAAACTGCGATTGTTGATGACCGACAGGTAAGCGTGCCTTGGGTTCAACAACCATGCAAATCACTTTGGGACCCCAAAACGGCGAGTAATAGTCCATGAAACGGGTCAGCATCGACAAAAACTGCGAGTGTTGATGAACGACACATAAACGCACCTTGGGGTTCGTCAATCATGGAAATCACTCCGGGACCTTGAAACGGTGAGTAATAGTCCATTAAAGAGCCCAAATTAGGACAAACCTAGGATTATTGATGAACGACACATATACGCACCCCGGGGTTCGTAAGTCATAGAAATCGCTCTGGGACAACAAATCGGTGAGTAATAGTCCATGAAATGGGCCAGAATCGGCCAAAACTACGATTGTTGATGACCGACTTGTAAGCGTGCCTTGGGTTCAACAACCATGCAAATCGCTTTGGGACCCCAAAACGGTGAGTAATAGTCCATGAAACGGGTCAGAATCGACAAAAACTGCGAGTGTTGATGACCGACACGTAAACGCACCTTGTGGTTCGTCAATCGTGGAAATCACTCTGGGACCTTGAAACCGTGAGTAATAGTCCATTAAAGAGCCCGGAATCAGACAAACCTAGGATTATTGATGAACGACACGTATACGCACCCCAGGGTTCGTAAGTCATGGAAATCACTCTGGGACCCCAAATCGGTGAGTAAAAGTCCATGAAACGGGCTAGAATCAGCCAAAACTGCGATTGTTGATGACCGACACGTAAGCGTGCCATGGGTTCAACAACCATGCAAATCGCTTTGGGACCCCAAAACGGTGAGTAATAGTCCACGAAACAGGTCAGAATCGACAAAAACTGCGAATATTGATGACCGACATGGAAACGCACCTTGGGGTTCGCCAATCGTGGAAATCTCTCCGGGACCTTGAAACGGTGAGTAATAGTCCATTAAAGAGCCCGGAATCGGACAAACCTAGTATTATTGATGAACGGAACATATACGCACCCCGGGGTTTGTAAGTCATGGAAATCGCTCTCGGAGCCCAAATTAGTGAGTAATAGTCCATGAAACGGGCCAAAATCGGCCAAAACTGCGATTGTTGATGACCGACAGGTAAGCGTGCCTTGGGTTCAACAACCATGCAAATCGCTTTGGACCACAAAACAGTGAGTAATAGTCCAGAAACGTGTCAGAATCGACAAAAACTATGTGTGTTGACGACCGACATGTAAATGCACCTTGGGGTTCGTCAATCATGGAAATCAATCCGGGACCTTGAAACGGTGAGTACTAGTCCATGAAAGAGCCCGGAATCGGACAAACCTAGGATTATGGATGAACGACACGTATACGCACCCCGGGGTTCGTAAGTCATGGAAATCGCTCTGGGACCCCAAATCGGAGAGTAATAGTCCAAGAAACGGGCCAGAATCGGCCAAAACTGCGATTGTTGATGGCCGACACGTAACCGCACCTTGGGGTTCAACAACCTTGGAAACCACTTTGGGACCCCAAAGCAGTGAATAATAGTCCACGGAACGGGTCAGAATTGGCCAAAATTGTGAGTGTTGACGACGAACACGTAAACACAGACCTAGGATCGTCAATCGTGGAATCGCTCAAGGACCCAAAAGGTGAGTAGTAGTGCACGAAACGGACCAGAATCGGCCAAAATTGTGAGTGTTGATGACCGACACGTAAATGCACCCCGGGATTCATCAATCGTGGAAATCACTTCGGGACCCCAAAATTGAGTAGTAGTCCAAGAAACGGGCAAGAATCGGCCCAAACAGCGAGTCTTAACGACCAACACATAAGCACACCTTGGGGTTCGACAACTATGGAAATCGCTTTGGGACCCCAAAATGGTGAGTAATAGTCCATGAAAGAGCCCAGAACCGGAAAAACCTAGGACTATTGATGAACGATACACAAATGCACCCCGGAGTTCGTCAATAATGGAAATCGCTCAGGGACCCCAAATCAGTGAGAAATAGTCCATGAAACTGGACAAAATCGGTCAAAACTGCGATTGTTGATGACCTACTCGTCAGCGCTCCTTGGGGTTCAACAACCACGGAAATCGCTTTGGGACCCAAAACGGTGAGTAATAGTCCACGAAACGGGTCAGAATCGACAAAAACCGTGAGAGTTGATGACTGACACGTAAACGCACGCCGGGGTTCGTTAATCGTGGAAATCAGTCTGGGACCCAAAAACAGTGAGTAATAGTCCACGAAACAGGCCAGAATCGGCCAAAACTGTGAGTGTGGAAGAACGACATGTAAGTGCACCTTGGGGTTCAACAACTATGGAAATTGCTTCGGGACCCCAAAACGGTGAGTAATAGTCCATGAAACGGGCCAGAATCGGCCAAAACTGCGATTGTTGATGACCGGCACGTAAGCGTGCCTTGGGTTCAACAACCATGCAAATCACTTTGGGACCCCAAAACGGCGAGTAATAGTCCATGAAACGGGTCAGCATCGACAAAATCTGCGAGTGTTGATGACCGACACGTAAACGCACCTTGGGGTTCGTCATTCGTGGAAATCACTCCGGGATCTTGAAACGGTGATTAATAGTCCATTAAAGAGCCCAGAATCGGACAAACCTAGGATTATTGATGAACGACACGTATACGCACCCCGGGGTTCGTAAGTCATAGAAATCGCTCTGGGACCCCAAATCAATGAGTAATAGTCAATGAAACGGGCCAGAATTGGCCAAAACTACGATTGTTGATGACCGACACGTAAGCATGCCTTGGGTTCAACAACCATGCAAATCGCTTTGGGACCCCAAAACGGTGAGTAAGATTCCACGAAACGGGTCAGGATCGACAGAAACAGCGAGTGTTGATGACCGACACGTAAACGCACCTTGGGGTTCGTCAATCGTGGAAATCAATCCGGGACCTTGAAACGGTGAGTACTAGTCCATGAAAGAGCCCGGAATCGGACAAACCGGGTTCGTAAGTCATGCAAATCGCTTTGGGACCCGAAATCGGAGAGTAATAGTCCAAGAAATGGGCCAGAATCGGCCAAAACCGCGATTGTTGATGACCGGCAGGTAAGCGTGCCTTGGGTTCAACAACCATGCAAATCGCTTTGGGACCCCAAAACGGCGAGTAATAGTCCATGAAACGGGTCAGCATCGACAAAAACTGCGAGTGTTGATGACCGACACGTAAACGTACCTTGGGGTTCGTCAATCGTGAAAATCACTCCGGGACCTTGAAACGGTGAGTAATAGTCCATTAAAGAGCCCGGAATCGGACAAACCTTGGATTATTGATGAACGACACGTATACGCACCCCGGGGTTCGTAAGTCATAGAAATCGCTCTGGGACCCCAAATCGGTGAGTAATAGTCCATGAAACGGGCCAGAATCAGCCAAAACTGCGATTGTTGATGACCAACACGTAAGCGTGCCTTGGGTTCAACTACCATGCAAATCGCTTTGGGACCCCAAAACGGCGAGTAATAGTCCATGAAACGGGTCAGCATCGACAAAAACTGCGAGTGTTGATGACCGACACGTAAACGCACCTTGGGGTTCGTAAATCATGGAAATCACTCCGGGACCTTGAAACGGTGAGTAATAGTCCATTAAAGAGCCCGAAATCGGACAAACTAGGATTATTGATGAACGACACATATACGCACCCCGGGGTTCGTAAGTCATAGAAATCGCTCTGGGACACCAAATTGGTGAGTAATAGTCCATGAAACGGGCCAGAATCGGCCAAAACTACGATTGTTGATGACCGACACGTAAGCGTGCCTTGGGTTCAACAACCATGCAAATCGCTTTGGGACCCCAAAACGGTGAGTAATAGCCCATGAAACGGGTCAGAATCGACAAAAACTGCGAGTGTTGATGACCGACACGTAAACGCACCTTGGGGTTCGTCAATCTTGGAAATCAATCCGGGACCTTGAAACAGTGAGTAATAGTCCATGAAAGAGCCCGGAATCGGACAAAACTAGGATTATTGATGAACGACACGTATACGTACCCCGGGGTTCGTAAGTCATGGAAATCTCTTTGGGACCCCAAATCGGATAGTAATAGTCCAAGAAACGGGCCAGAATCGTCCAGAACTACGATTGTTGATGACCGGCAGGTAAGTGTGCCTTGGGTTCAACAACCATGCAAATCGCTTTGGACCACAAAACAGTGAGTAATAGTCCAGAAACGGGTCAGAATCGACAAAAACTATGTGTGTTGACGACCGACATGTAAACGCACCTTGGGGTTCGTCAATCTTGGAAATCAATCCGGGACCTTGAAACGGTGAGTACTAGTCCATGAAAGAGCCCGGAATCGGACAAACCTAGGATTATGGATAAACGACACGTATACGCACCCCGGGGTTCGTAAGTCATGGAAATCGCTCTGGGACCCCAAATCGGAGAGTAATAGTCCAAGAAAGGGGCCAGAATCGGCCAAAACTGCGATTGTTGATGACCGGCAGGTAAGCGTGCCTTGGGTTCAACAACCATGCAAATCGCTTTGGGACCCCAAAACGGCGAGTAATAGTCCATGAAACGGGTCAGCATCGACAAAAACTGCGAGTGTTGATGACCGACATGTAAACGCACCTTGGCGTTCGTCAATCGTGAAAATCACTCCGGGACCTTGAAACGGTGAGTAATAGTCCATTAAAGAGCCCGGAATCGGACAAACCTAGGATTATTGATGAACGACACGTATACGCACCCCGGGGTTCGTAAGTCATAGAAATCGCTCTGGGACCCCAAATCGGTGAGTAATAGTCCATGAAACGGGCCAGAATCGACCAAAACTACGATTGTTCATGACCGACACGTAAGTGTGCCTTGGGTTCAACAACCATGCAAATCGCTTTGGGACCCCAAAATGGTGAGTAATAGTCCACGAAACGGGTCAGAATCGACAAAAACTGCGAGTGTTGATGACTGACACGTAAACGCACCTTGGGGTTCGTCAATCGTGGAAATCACTCCGGGACCTTGAAACGGTGAGTAATAGTCCATTAAGGAGCCCGGAATCGGACAAACCTAGGATTATTGACGAACGACATGTATACGCACCCCAGGGTTCGTAAGTCATGGAAATCACTCTGGGACCCCAAATCGGTGAGTAATATTCCATGAAACGGGCTAGAATCGGCCAAAACTGCGATTGCTGATGACCGACACGTAAGTGTGCCTTGGGTTAAACAACCATGCAAATCGCTTTGGGACCCCAAAATGATGAGTAATAGTCCACGAAACGGATCAGAATCAACAAAAACTGCGAGTGTTGATGACTGACAGGGAAACGCACCTTGGGGTTCGCCAATCGTGGAAATCACTCCGGGACCTTGAAACGGTGAGTAATAGTCCATTAAAGAGCATGGATTCGGACAAACCTAGGATTATTGATGAACGACACATATACGCACCCCGGGGTTTGTAAGTCATGGAAATCTCTCTGTGAGCCCAAATTCGTGAGTAATAGTCCATGAAACGGGCCAGAATCGGCCAAAACTGCGATTGTTGATGACCGACACGTAAGCATGCCTTGGGTTCAACAACCTTGCAAATCGCTTTGGACCACAAAACGGTGAGTAATAGTCCAGAAACGGGTCAGAATCGACAAAAACTACGTGTGTTGACGACCGACACGTAAATGCACCTTGGGGTTCGTCTATCGTGGAAATCAATCAGGGACCTTGAAACGGTGAGTACTAGTCCATGAAAGATCCCAGAATCGAACAAACCTAGGATTATTGATGAACGACACGTATACGCACCCCGGGGTTCGTAAGTCATGGAAATCGCTCTGGGACCCCAAATCAGAGAGTAATAGTCCAAGAAATGTGCCAGAATCGGCCAAAACTGCGATTGTTGATGGCCGACACATAACCGCACCTTGGGGTTCAACAACCATGGAAATCGCTTTGGGACCCCAAAGCAGTGAATAATAGTCCACGAAACGGGTCAGAATTGGCCAAAATTGTGAGTGTTGACGACGAACACGTAAACACAGACCTAGGATCGTCAATCGTGGAAATCGCTCAAGGACCCACAAGGTGAGTAGTAGTGCACGAAACGGACCAGAATCGGCCAAAATTGTGAGTGTTGATGACCGACACGTAAATGCACCCCGGGATTCGTCAATCGTGGAAATCACTTCGGGACCCGAAAACTGAGTAGTAGTCCAAGAAACGGGCAAGAACCGGCCCAAACAGCGAGTCTTAACGACCAACACATAAGCACACCTTGGGGTTCGACAACTATGGAAATCGCTTTGGGACCCCAAAATGGTGAGTAATAGTCCACGAAACGGGTCAAAATCGACAAAAACCGTGAGAGTTGATGACTGACACGTAAACGCATGCCGGGGTTCGTTAATCGTGGAAATCAGTCTGGGACCCAAAAACAGTGAGTAATAGTCACGAAACAGGCCAGAATCGGCCAAAACTGTGAGTGTTGACGACCGACACGTAAGTGCACCTTGGGGTTCAACAACTATGGAAATCGCTTCGGGACCCCAAAACGGTGAGTAATAGTCCATGAAACGGGCCAGAATCGGCCAAAACTGCGATTGTTGATGACCGACACATAGGCGTGCCTTGGGTTCAACAACCATGCAAATCACTTTGGGACCCCAAAACGGCGAGTAATAGTCCATGAAACGGGTCAGCATCGACAAAATCTGCGAGTGTTGATGACCGACACGTAAACGCACCTTGGGGTTCGTCAATCGTGGAAATCAATCCGGGACCTTGAAATGGTGAGTACTAGTCCATGAAAGAGCCCGGAATCGGACAAACCTAGGATTATTGATGAATGACACGTATACGCACCCCGGGGTTCGTAAGTCATGGAAATCACTCTGGGACCCCAAATCGGAGAGTAATAGTCCAAGAAACGGGGCAGAATCGGCAAAAACTGCGATTGTTGATGACCGGCAGGTAAGCGTGCCTTGGGTTCAACAACCATGCAAATCGCTTTTGGACCCCAAAACGGCGAGTAATAGTCCATGAAATGGGTCAGCATCGACAAAAACTGCGAGTGTTGATGAACGACACGTAAACGCACCTTGGGGTTCGTCTATCGTGAAAATCACTCCGGGACCTTGAAACGGTGAGTAAAACTCCATTAAAGAGCCCGGAACCGGACAAACCTAGGATTATTGATAAACGACATGTATACGCACCCCGGGGTTCGTAAGTCATAGAAATCGCTCTGGGACCCCAAATCGGTGAGTAATAGTCCATGAAACGGGCCAGAATCGGCCAAAACTACGATTGTTGATGACCGACACGTAAGCGTGCCTTGGGTTCAACAACCATGCAAATCGCTTTGGGACCCCAAAACGGTGAGTATTAGTCCACGAAACGGGTCAGAATTGACAAAAACTGCGAGTGTTGATGACCGACACGTAAACGCACCTTGTGGTTCGTCAATCGTGGAAATCACTCTGGGACCTTGAAACGGTGAGTAATAGTCCATTAAAGAGCCCGGAATCGGACAAACCTAGGATTATTGATGAACAACACGTATACGCACCCCAGGGTTCGTAAGTCATGGAAATCACTCTAGGACCACAAATCGGTGAGTAATAGTCCATGAAACGGGCTAGAATCGGCCAAAACTGCGATTTTTGATGACTGACACGTAAGCGTGCCTTGGGTTAAACAACCATGCAAATCGCTTTGGCACGCCAAAACGGTGAGTAATAGTCCACAAAACGGATCAGAATCGACAAAAACTGCGAGTGTTGATGACCGACACGGAAACGCACCTTGGGGTTGGCCAATCGTGGAAATCACTCCGGGACCTTGAAACGGTGAGTAATAGTCCATTAAAGAGCATGGAATCGGACAAACCTAGGATTATTGATGAACGGCACATATATGCACCCCGGGGTTTGTAAGTCATGGAAATCACTCTGGGAGCCCAAATTGGTGAGTAATAGTCCATGAAACGGGCCAGAATCGGCCAAAACTGCGATTGTTGATGACCGACACGTAAGCATGCCTTGGGTTCAACAACCTTGCAAATCGCTTTGGACCACAAAACGGTGAGTAATAGTCCAGAAACGGGTCAGAATCGACAAAAACTACGTGTGTTGACGACCGACACGTAAATGCACCTTGGGGTTCGTCAATCGTGGAAATCAATCAGGGACCTTGAAACGGTGAATACTAGTCCATGAAAGAGCCCGGAATCGGACAAACCTAGGATTATTGATGAACAACACGTATACGCACCCTGGGGTTCGTAAGTCATGGAAATCGCTCTGGGACCCCAAATCGGAGAGTAATAGTCCAAGAAACGGGCCAGAATCGGCCAAAACTGCGATTGTTGATGGCCGACACGTAACCGCACCTTGGGGTTCAACAACCATGGAAATCGCTTTGGGACCCCAAAGCAGTGAATAATAGTCCACGAAACGGGTCAGAATTGGCCAAAATTGTGAGTGTTGACGACGAACACGTAAACACAGACCTAGGATCGTCAATCGTGGAAATCGCTCAAGGACCCAAAAGGTGAGTAGTAGTGCACGAAACGGACCAGAATCGGCCAAAATTGTGAGTGTTGATGACCGATATGTAAATGCAGCCCGGGATTCGTCAATCGTGGAAATCACTTCAGGACCCCAAAACTAAGTAATAGTCCAAGAAACGGGCAAGAACCGGCCCAAACAGCGAGTCTTAACGAACAACACATAAGCACACCTTGGGGTTCGACAACTATGGAAATCGCTTTGGGACCACAAAATGGTGAGTAATAGTCCATGAAAGAGCCCAGAACCGGAAAAACCTAGGACTATTGATGAACGATACACAAATGCACCCCGGAGTTCGTCAATAATGGAAATCGCTCAGGGACCCCAAATCAGTGAGAAATAGTCCATGAAACAAGACAAAATCGGTCAAAACTGCGATTGTTGATGACCGACTCGTCAGCGCACCTTGGGGTTCAACAACCACGGAAATCGCTCTGGGACCCAAAACGGTGAGTAATAGTCCACGAAACGGGTCAGAATCGAAAAAAACCGTGAGAGTTGATGACTGACACGTAAACGCACGCCGGGGTTCGTTAATCGTGGAAATCAGTCCGGGACCCAAAAACAGTGAGTAATAGTCCACGAAACAGGCCAGAATCGGCCAAAACTGTGAGTGTTGACGACCGACACGTAAGTGCACCTTGGGGTTCAACAACTACGGAAATCGCTTCAGGACCCCAAATCGGTGAGTAATAGTTCATGAAATGGGCCAGAATCGGCCAAAACTACGATTGTTGATGACCGACACGTAAGTGTGCCTTGGGTTCAACAACCATGCAAATCGCTTTGGGACCCCAAAATGGTGAGTAATAGTCCACGAAACGGGCCAGAATCGACAAAAACTGCGAGTGTTGATGACCGACACGTAAACGCACCTTGGGGTTCGTCAATCGTGGAAATCACTCCGGGACCTTGAAACGGTGAGTAATAGTCCATTAAAGAGCCTGGAATCGGACAAACCTAGGATTATTGACGAACGACATGTATACGCACCCCAGGGTTCGTAAGTCATGGAAATCACTCTGGGACCCCAAATCGGTGAGTAATATTCCATGAAACGGGCTAGAATCGGCCAAAACTGCGATTGTTGATGACCGACACGTAAGCGTGCCTTGGGTTCAACAACCTTGCAAATCGCTTTGGACCACAAAACGGTGAGTAATAGTCCAGAAACGGGTCAGAATCGACAAAAACTACGTGTGTTGACGACCGACACGTAAATGCACCTTGGGGTTCGTCTATCGTGGAAATCAATCATGGACCTTGAAACGGTGAGTACTAGTCCATGAAAGAGCCCAGAATCGAACAAACCTAGGATTATTGATGAACGACACGTATACGCACCCCGGGGTTCGTAAGTCATGGAAATCGCTCTGGGACCCCAAATCAGAGAGTAATAGTCCAAGAAACGTGCCAGAATCGGCCAAAACTGCGATTGTTGATGGCCGACACATAACATCACCTTGGGGTTCGACATCCATGGAAATCGCTTTGGGACCCCAAAGCAGTGAATAATAGTCCACGAAACGGGTCAGAATTGGCCAAAATTGTGAGTGTTGACGACGAACACGTAAACACAGACCTAGGATCGTCAATCGTGGAAATCGCTCAAGGACCCACAAGGTGAGTAGTAGTGCATGAAACGGACCAGAATCGGCCAAAATTGTGAGTGTTGATGACCGACACGTAAATGCACCCCGGGATTCGTCAATCGTGGAAATCACTTCGGGACCCGAAAACTGAGTAGTAGTCTAAGAAACGGGCAAGAACCGGCCCAAACAGCGAGTCTTAACGACCAACACATAAGCACACCTTGGGGTTCGACAACTATGGAAATCGCTTTGGGACCCCAAAATGGTGAGTAATAGTCCACGAAACGGGTCAAAATCGACAAAAACCGTGAGAGTTGATGACTGACACGTAAACGCATGCCGAGGTTCGTTAATCATGGAAATCAGTCTGGGACCCAAAAACAGTGAGTAATAGTCACGAAACAGGCCAGAATCGGCCAAAACTGTGAGTGTTGACGACCGACACGTAAGTGCACCTTGGGGTTCAACAACTATGGAAATCGCTTCGGGACCCCAAAACGGTGAGTAATAGTCCATGAAACGGGCCAGAATCAGCCAAAACTGCGATTGTTGATGACCGACACATAAGCGTGCCTTGGGTTCAACAACCATGCAAATCACTTTGGGACCCCAAAACGGCGAGTAATAGTCCATGAAACGGGTCAGCATCGACAAAATCTGCGAGTGTTGATGACCGACACGTAAACGCACCTTGGGGTTCGTCAATCGTGGAAATCAATCCGGGACCTTGAAATGGTGAGTACTAGTCCATGAAAGAGCCCGGAATCGGACAAACCTAGGATTATTGATGAATGACACGTATACGCACCCCGGGGTTCGTAAGTCATGGAAATCACTCTGGGACCCCAAATCGGAGAGTAATAGTCCAAGAAACGGGCCAGAATCGGCCAAAACTGCGATTGTTGATGACCGGCAGGTAAGCATGCCTTGGGTTCAACAACCATGCAAGTCGCTTTTGGACCCCAAAACGGCGAGTAATAGTCCATGAAATGGGTCAGCATCGACAAAAACTGCGAGTGTTGATGAACGACACGTAAACGCACCTTGGGGTTCGTCTATCGTGAAAATCACTCCGGGACCTTGAAACGGTGAGTAAAACTCCATTAAAGAGCCCGGAACCGGACAAACCTAGGATTACTGATGAACGACATGTATACGCACCCCGGGGTTCGTAAGTCATAGAAATCGCTCTGGGACCCCAAATCGGTGAGTAATAGTCCATGAAACGGGCCAGAATCGGCCAAAACTACGATTGTTGATGACCGACACGTAAGCGTGCCTTGGGTTCAACAACCATGCAAATCGCTTTGGGACCCCAAAACGGTGAGTATTAGTCCACGAAACGGGTCAGAATTGACAAAAACTGTGAGTGTTGATGACCGACACGTAAACGCACCTTGTGGTTCGTCAATCGTGGAAATCACTCTGGGACCTTGAAACGGTGAGTAATAGTCCATTAAAGAGCCCGGAATCGGACAAACCTAGGATTATTGATGAACGACACGTATACGCACCCCAGGGTTCGTAAGTCATGGAAATCACTCTGGGACCACAAATCGGTGAGTAATAGTCCATGAAATGGGCTAGAATCGGCCAAAACTGCGATTTTTGATGACCGACACGTAAGCGTGCCTTGGGTTAAACAACCATGCAAATCGCTTTGGCTCCCCAAAACGGTGAGTAATAGTCCACAAAACGGATCAGAATCGACAAAAACTGCGAGTGTTGATGACCGACACGGAAACGCACCTTGGGGTTGGACAATCGTGGAAATCACTCCGGGACCTTGAAACGGTGAGTAATAGTCCATTAAAGAGCATGGAATCAGACAAACCTAGGATTATTGATGAACGGCACATATACGCACACCGGGGTTTGTAAGTCATGGAAATCACTCTGGGAGCCCAAATTGGTGAGTAATAGTCCATGAAACGGGCCAGAATCGGCCAAAACTGCGATTGTTGATGACCGACACGTAAGCATGCCTTGGGTTCAACAACCTTGCAAATCGCTTTGGACCACAAAACGGTGAGTAATAGTCCAGAAACGGGTCAGAATCGACAAAAACTACGTGTGTTGACGAACGACACGTAAATGCACCTTGGGGTTCGTCAATCGTGGAAATCAATCAGGGACCTAGAAACGGTGAATACTAGTCCATGAAAGAGCCCGGAATCGGACAAACCTAGGATTATTGATGAACAACACGTATACGCACCCTGGAGTTCGTAAGTCATGGAAATCGCTCTGGGACCCCAAATCGGAGAGTAATAGTCCAAGAAACGGGCCAGAATCGGCTAAAACTGTGATTGTTGATGGCCGACACGTAACCGCACCTTGGGGTTCAACAACCATGGAAATCGCTTTGGGACCCCAAAGCAGTGAATAATAGTCCACGAAACGGGTCAGAATTGGCCAAAATTGTGAGTGTTGACGACGAACACGTAAACACACACCTAGGATCGTCAATCGTGGAAATCGCTCAAGGACCCAAAAGGTGAGTAGTAGTGCACGAAACGGACTAGAATCGGCCAAAATTGTGAGTGTTGATGACCGACATGTAAATGCAGCCCGGGATTCGTCAATCGTGGAAATCACTCCAGGACCCCAAAACTAAGTAATAGTCCAAGAAACGGGCAAGAACCGGCCCAAACAGCGAGTCTTAACGAACAACACATAAGCACACCTTGGGGTTCGACAACTATGGAAATCGCTTTGGGACCACAAAATGGTGAGTAATAGTCCATGAAAGAGCCCAGAACCGGAAAAACCTAGGACTATTGATGAACGATAGACAAATGCACCCCGAAGTTCGTCAATTATGGAAATCGCTCAGGGACCCCAAATCAGTGAGAAATAGTCCATGAAACAAGACAAAATCGGTGAAAACTGCGATTGTTGATGACCGACTCGTCAGCGCACCTTGGGGTTCAACAACCACGGAAATCGCTCTGGGACCCAAAACGGTGAGTAATAGTCCACGAAACGGGTCAGAATCGAAAAAAACCGTGAGAGTTGATGACTGACACGTAAACGCACGCCGGGGTTCGTTAATCGTGGAAATCAGTCCGGGACCCAAAAACAGTGAGTAATATTCCACGAAACAGGCCAGAATCGGCCAAAACTGTGAGTGTTGACGACCGACACGTAAGTGCACCTTGGGGTTCAACAACTACGGAAATCGCTTCGGGACCCCAAAATGGTGAGTAATAGTCCATGAAACGGGCCAGAATCGGCCAAAACTGCGATTGTTGATGACCGACAGGTAAGCGTGCCTTGGGTTCAACAACCATGCAAATCGCTTTGGGACCCCAAAACGGCGAGTAATAGTCCATGAAACGGGTCAGCATCGACAAAAACTGCGAGTGTTGATGACCGACACGTAAACGCACCTTGGGGTTCCTCATTCGTGGAAATCACTCCGGGACCTTGAAATGGTGAGTAATAGTCCATTAAAGAGCCCGGAATCGGACAAACCTAGGGTTATTGATGAACGACACGTATACACACCCCGGGGTTCGTAAGTCATAGAAATCGCTTTGGGAGCCCAAATCGGTGAGTAATTGTCCATGAAACGGGCCAGAATCGGCAAAAACTACGATTGTTGATGACCGACACGTAAGGGTGCCTTGGGTTCAACAACCATGCAAATCGCTTTGGGACCCCAAAACGGTGAGTAATAGTCCACGAAATGGTGAGTGTTGATGACCGACACGTAAACGCACCTTGGGGTTCATCAATCATGGAAATCAGTCCGGGACATTGAAACGGTGAGTAATAGTCCATTAAAGAGCCCAGAATCGGACAAACCTAGGATTATTGATGAATTACACGTATAAGCACCCCAGGGTTCGTAAGTCATGGAAATCACTCTCGGACCCCAAATCGGTGAGTAATAGTCCATGAAACGGACCAGAATCGGCCAAAACTATGATTGTTGATGACCGACACGTAAGCATGCCTTGGGTTCAACAACCTTGCAAATCGCTTTGGACCACAAAACGGTGAGTAATAGTCCAGAAACGGGTCAGAATCGACAAAAACTACGTGTGTTGACGACCGACACGTAAATGCACCTTGGGGTTCGTCAATCGTGGAAATCAATCAGGGACCTAGAAACGGTGAATACTAGTCCATGAAAGAGCCCGGAATCGGACAAACCCAGGATTATTGATGAACAACACGTATACGCACCCTGGGGTTCGTAAGTCATGGAAATCGCTCTGGGACCCCAAATCGGAGAGGAATAGTCCAAGAAACGGGCCAGAATTGGCCAAAACTGTGATTGTTGATGGCCGACACGTAACCGCACCTTGGGGTTCAACAACCATGGAAATCGCTTTGGGACCCCAAAGCAGTGAATAATAGTCCACGAAATGGGTCAGAATTGGCCAAAATTGTGAGTGTTGACGACGAACACGTAAACACACACCTAGGATCGTCAATCGTGGAAATCGCTCAAGGACCCAAAAGGTGAGTAGTAGTGCACGAAACGGACCAGAATCGGCCAAAATTGTGAGTGTTGATGACCGACATGTAAAAGCAGCCCGGGATTCGTCAATCGTGGAAATCACTCCAGGACCCCAAAACTAAGTAATAGTCCAAGAAACGGGCAAGAACCGGCCCAAAAAGCGAGTCTTAACGAACAACACATAAGCACACCTTGGGGTTCGACAACTATGGAAATCTCTTTGGGACCACAAAATGGTGAGTAATAGTCCATGAAAGAGCCCAGAACCGGAAAAACCTAGGACTATTGATGAACGATACACAAATGCACCCCGGAGTTCGTCAATTATGGAAATCGCTCAGGGACCCCAAATCAGTGAGAAATAGTCCATGAAACAAGACAAAATCGGTGAAAACTGCGATTGTTGATGACCGACTCGTCAGCGCACCTTGGGGTTCAACAACCACGGAAATCGCTCTAGGACCCAAAACGGTGAGTAATAGTCCACGAAACGGGTCAGAATCGAAAAAAACCGTGAGAGTTGATGACTGACACGTAAACGCACGCCGGGGTTCGTTAATCGTGGAAATCAGTCCGGGACCCAAAAACAGTGAGTAATATTCCACGAAACAGGCCAGAATCGGCCAAAACTGTGAGTGTTGACGACTGACACGTAAGTGCACCTTGGGGTTCAACAACTACGGAAATCGCTTCGGGACCCCAAAATGGTGAGTAATAGTCCATGAAACGGGCCAGAATCGGCCAAAACTACGATTGTTGATGACCGACAGGTAAGCGTGCCTTGGGTTCAACAACCATGCAAATCGCTTTGGGACCCCAAAACGGCGAGTAATAGTCCATGAAACGGGTCAGCATCGACAAAAACTGCGAGTGTTGATGACCGACACGTAAACGCACCTTGGGGTTCCTCATTCGTGGAAATCACTCCGGGACCTTGAAATGGTGAGTCATAGTCCATTAAAGAGCCCGGAATCGGACAAACCTAGGGTTATTGATGAACGACACGTATACACACCCCGGGGTTCGTAAGTCATAGAAATCGCTCTGGGAGCCCAAATCGGTGAGTAATTGTCCATGAAACGGGCCAGAATCGGCAAAAACTACGATTGTTGATGACCGACACGTAAGGGTGCCTTGGGTTCAACAACCATACAAATCGCTTTGGGACCCCAAAACGGTGAGTAATAGTCCACGAAATGGTGAGTGTTGATGACCGACACGTAAACGCACCTTGGGGTTCATCAATCATGGAAATCAGTCCGGGACATTGAAACGGTGAGTAATAGTCCATTAAAGAGCCCAGAATCGGACAAACCTAGGATTATTGATGAATTACACGTATAAGCACCCCAGGGTTCGTAAGTCATGGAAATCACTCTCGGACCCCAAATCGGTGAGTAATAGTCCATGAAACGGACCAGAATCGGCCAAAACTATGATTGTTGATGACCGACACGTAAGCATGCCTTGGGTTCAACAACCTTGCAAATCGCTTTGGACCACAAAACGGTGAGTAATAGTCCAGAAACGGGTCAGAATCGACAAAAACTACGTGTGTTGACGACCGACACGTAAATGCACCTTGGGGTTCGTCAATCGTGGAAATCAATCAGGGACCTAGAAACGGTGAATACTAGTCCATGAAAGAGCCCGGAATCGGACAAACCCAGGATTATTGATGAACAACACGTATACGCACCCTGGGGTTCGTAAGTCATGGAAATCGCTCTGGGACCCCAAATCGGAGAGGAATAGTCCAAGAAACGGGCCAGAATTGGCCAAAACTGTGATTGTTGATGGCCGACACGTAACCGCACCTTGGGGTTCAACAACCATGGAAATCGCTTTGGGACCCCAAAGGAGTGAATAATAGTCCACGAAATGGGTCAGAATTGGCCAAAATTGTGAGTGTTGACGACGAACACGTAAACACACACCTAGGATCGTCAATCGTGGAAATCGCTCAAGGACCCAAAAGGTGAGTAGTAGTGCACGAAACGGACCAGAATCGGCCAAAATTGTGAGTGTTGATGACCGACATGTAAAAGCAGCCCGGGATTCGTCAATCGTGGAAATCACTCCAGGACCCCAAAACTAAGTAATAGTCCAAGAAACGGGCAAGAACCGGCCCAAACAGCGAGTCTTAACGAACAACACATAAGCACACCTTGGGGTTCGACAACTATGGAAATCTCTTTGGGACCACAAAATGGTGAGTAATAGTCCATGAAAGAGCCCAGAACCGGAAAAACCTAGGACTATTGATGAACGATACACAAATGCACCCCGGAGTTCGTCAATTATGGAAATCGCTCAGGGACCCCAAATCAGTGAGAAATAGTCCATGAAACAAGACAAAATCAGTGAAAACTGCGATTGTTGATGACCGACTCGTCAGTGCACCTTGGGGTTCAACAACCACGGAAATCGCTCTAGGACCCAAAACGGTGAGTAATAGTCCACGAAACGGGTCAGAATCGAAAAAAACCGTGAGAGTTGATGACTGACACGTAAACGCACGCCGGGGTTCGTTAATCGTGGAAATCAGTCCGGGACCCAAAAACAGTGAGTAATAGTCCACGAAACAGGCCAGAATCGGCCAAAACTGTGAGTGTTGACGACCGACACGTAAGTGCACCTTGGGGTTCAACAACTACGGAAATCGCTTCGGGACCCCAAAACGGTGAGTAATAGTCCATGAAACGGGCCAGAATCGGCCAAAACTGTGATTGTTGATGACCGACAGGTAAGCGTGCCTTGGGTTCAACAACCATGCAAATCGCTTTGGGACCCCAAAACGGCGAGTAATAGTCCATGAAACGGGTCAGCATCGACAAAAACTGCGAGTGTTGATGACCGACACGTAAACGCACCTTGGGGTTCGTCATTCGTGGAAATCACTCCGGGACCGTGAAATGGTGAGTGATAGTCCATTAAAGAGCCCGGAATCGGACAAACCTAGGGTTATTGATGAACGACACGTATACACACCCCGGGGTTCGTAAGTCATAGAAATCGCTCTGGGAGCCCAAATCGGTGAGTAATTGTCCATGAAACGGGCCAGAATCGGCAAAAACTACGATTGTTGATGACCGACACGGAAGGGTGCCTTGGGTTCAACAACCATGCAAATCGCTTTGGGACCCCAAAACGGTGAGTAATAGTCCACGAAATGGTGAGTGTTGATGACCGACACGTAAACGCACCTTGGGGTTCATCAATCATGGAAATCACTCCGGGACATTGAAACGGTGAGTAATAGTCCATTAAAGAGCCCAGAATCGGACAAACCTAGGATTATTGATGAATTACACGTATAAGCACCCCAGGGTTCGTAAGTCATGGAAATCACTCTCGGACCCCAAATCGGTGAGTAATAGTCCATGAAACGGACCAGAATCGGCCAAAACTATGATTGTTGATGACCGACACGTAAGCATGCCTTGGGTTCAACAACCTTGCAAATCGCTTTGGACCACAAAACGGTGAGTAATAGTCCAGAAACGGGTCAGAATCGACAAAAACTACGTGTGTTGACGACCGACACGTAAATGCACCTTGGGGTTCGTCAATCGTGGAAATCAATCAGGGACCTAGAAACGGTGAATACTAGTCCATGAAAGAGCCCGGAATCGGACAAACCTAGGATTATTGATGAACAACACGTATACGCACCCTGGGGTTCGTAAGTCATGGAAATCGCTCTGGGACCCCAAATCGGAGAGTAATAGTCCAAGAAACGGGCCAGAATCGGCCAAAACTGTGATTGTTGATGGCCGACACGTAACCGCACCTTGGGGTTCAACAACCATGGAAATCGCTTTGGGACCCCAAAGCAGTGAATAATAGTCCACGAAATGGGTCAGAATTGGCCAAAATTGTGAGTGTTGACGACGAACACGTAAACACACACCTAGGATCGCCAATCGTGGAAATCGCTCAAGGACCCAAAAGGTGAGTAGTAGTGCACGAAACGGACCAGAATCGGCCAAAATTGTGAGTGTTGATGACCGACATGTAAATGCAGCCCGGGATTCGTCAATCGTGGAAATCACTCCAGGACCCCAAAACTAAGTAATAGTCCAAGAAACGGGCAAGAACCGGCCCAAACAACGAGTCTTAACGAACAACACATAAGCACACCTTGGGGTTCGACAACTATGGAAATCGCTTTGGGACCACAAAATGGTGAGTAATAGTCCATGAAAGAGCCCAGAACCGGAAAAACCTAGGACTATTGATGAACGATACACAAATGCACCCCGGAGTTCGTCAATTATGGAAATCGCTCAGGGACCCCAAATCAGTGAGAAATAGTCCATGAAACAAGACAAAATCGGTGAAAACTGCGATTGTTGATGACCGACTCGTCAGCGCATCTTGGGGTTCAACAACCACGGAAATCGCTCTGGGACCCAAAACGGTGAGTAATAGTCCACGAAACGGGTCAGAATCGAAAAAAACCGTGAGAGTTGATGACTGACACGTAAACGCATGCCGGGGTTCGTTAATCGTGGAAATCAGTCGGGGACCCAAAAACAGTGAGTAATAGTCCACGAAACAGGCCAGAATCGGCCAAAACTGTGAGTGTTGACGACCGACACGTAAGTGCACCTTGGGGTTCAACAACTACGGAAATCGCTTCGGGACCCGAAATGGTGAGTAATAGTCCATGAAACGGGCCAGAATCGGCCAAAACTGTGATTGTTGATGACCGACAGGTAAGCGTGCCTTGGGTTCAACAACCATGCAAATCGCTTTGGGACCCCAAAACGGCGAGTAATAGTCCATGAAACGGGTCAGCACGACAAAAACTGCGAGTGTTGATGACCGACACGTAAACGCACCTTGGGGTTCGTCATTCGTGGAAATCACTCCGGGACCGTGAAATGGTGAGTGATAGTCCATTAAAGAGCCCGGAATCGGACAAACCTAGGGTTATTGATGAACGACACGTATACACACCCCGGGGTTCGTAAGTCATAGAAATCGCTCTGGGAGCCCAAATCGGTGAGTAATTGTCCATGAAACGGGCCAGAATCGGCAAAAACTACGATTGTTGATGACCGACACGTAAGGGTGCCTTGGGTTCAACAACCATGCAAATCGCTTTGGGACCCCAAAACGGTGAGTAATAGTCCACGAAATGGTGAGTGTTGATGACCGACACGTAAACGCACCTTGGGGTTCATCAATCATGGAAATCACTCCGGGACATTGAAACGGTGAGTAATAGTCCATTAAAGAGCCCAGAATCGGACAAACCTAGGATTATTGATGAATTACACGTATAAGCACCCCAGGGTTCGTAAGTCATGGAAATCACTCTCGGACCCCAAATCGGTGAGTAATAGTCCATGAAACGGACCAGAATCGGCCAAAACTATGATTGTTGATGACCGACACGTAAGCATGCCTTGGGTTCAACAACCTTGCAAATCGCTTTGGACAACAAAACGGTGAGTAATAGTCCAGAAACGGGTCAGAATCGACAAAAACTACGTGTGTTGACGACCGACACGTAAATGCACCTTGGGGTTCGTCAATCGTGGAAATCAATCAGGGACCTAGAAACGGTGAATACTAGTCCATGAAAGAGCCCGGAATCGGACAAACCTAGGATTATTGATGAACAACACGTATACGCACCCTGGGGTTCGTAAGTCATGGAAATCGCTCTGGGACCCCAAATCGGAGAGTAATAGTCCAAGAAACGGGCCAGAATCGGCCAAAACTGTGATTGTTGATGGCCGACACGTAAGCGTGCCTTGGGTTCAACAACCATGCAAATCGCTTTGGGACCCCAAAACGGTGAGTAATAGTCCACGAAACGGGTCAGAATCGACAAAAACTGCGAGTGTTGATGACCGACACGTAAACGCACCTTGAGGTTCATCAATCATGGAAATCACTCCGGGACCTTGAAACGGTGAGTAATAGTCCATTAAAGAGCCCGAAATCAGAAAAACCTAGGATTATTGATGAACGACACGTATACGCACCCCAGGGTTCGTAAGTCATGGAAATCACTATGAGACCCCAAATCGGTGAGTAATAGTCCATGAAACGGGCTAGAATCGGCCAAAACTGTGATTGTTGATGACCGACACGTAAGCGTGCCTTGGGTTCAACAACCATGCAAATCACTTTGGGACCCAAAAACGGTGAGTAATAGTCCATGAAATGGGTCAGAATCGACAAAAACTGCGAGTGTTGATGACCGACACGTAAACGCACCTTGGGGTTCGCCAATCGCGGAAATCACTCCGGGACGTTGAAACGGTGAATAATAGTCCTTTAAAGAGCCCGAAATCGGACAAACCTAGGATTATTAATGAACGACACGTATACGCACCCCGGGGTTCGTAAGTCATGGAAATCGCTCTGGGAGCCCAAATCGGTGAGTAATAGTCCATGAAACGGGCCAGAATCGGCCAAAACTGCGATTGTTGATGACCGACACGAGCATGCCTTGGGTTCAACAACCATGTAAATCGCTTTGGACCACAAAACGGTGAGTAATAGTCCAGAAACGGGTCAGAATGGACAAAAACTGCGTGTGTTGACAACCGACACGTAAATGCACCTTGGGGTTCGTCAATCGTGGAAATCAATCCGGGACCTTGAAACGGTGAGTACTAGTCCTTGAAAGAGCACGGAATCGGACAAACCTAGGATTATTGATGAATGACACGTATACGCACCCCAGGGTTCGTAAGTCATGGAAATCGCTCTGGGACCCCAAATCGGAGAGTAATAGTCCAAGAAACGGGCCAGAATCGGCCAAAAATGCGATTGTTGATGGCCGACACGTAACCGCACCTTGGGGTTCAACAACCATGGAAATCGCTTTGGGACCCCAAAGCAGTGAATAATAGTCCACGAAACGGGTCAGAATTGGCCAAAATTGTGAGTGTTGACGACGAACACGTAAACACACACCTAGGATCGTCAATCGTGGAAATCGCTCTAGGACCCAAAAGGTGAGTAGTAGTGCACGAAACGGACCAGAATAGTCCAAGAAACGAGCAAGAACCGACCCGAACAGCGAGTCTTAACGACCAACACATAAGCACACCTTGGGGTTCGACAACTATGGAAATCGCTTTGGGACCCCAAAATGGTGAGTAATAGTCCATGAAAGAGCCCAGAACTGGAAAAACCTAGGACTACTGATGAACGATACACAAATGCACCCCGGAGTTCTTCAATAATGGAAATCGCTCAGGTACCCCAAATCAGTGAGAAATAGTCCATGAAACAGAACAATATCGGTCAAAACTGCGATTGTTGATGACCGACACGTCAGCGCACCTTGGGTTTCAACAACCACGGAAATCGCTTTGGGACCCAAAATGGTGAGTAATAATCCACAAAACGGGTCAGAATCGACAAAAACCACGAGAGTTGATGACTGACACGTAAACGCATGCCGGAGTTCGTTAATCATGAAAATCACACGGGACCCAAAAACAGTGAGTAATAGTCCACTAAAGAGCCCGGAATCGTGGAAATCACTCCGGGACCTTGAAACGGTGAGTAATAGTCCATTAAAGAGCCCGGAATCGGACAAACCTAGGATTATTGATGAACGACACGTATACGCACCCCAGGGTTCGTAAGTCATGGAAATCACTTTGGAACCCCAATCGGTGAGTAATAGTCCATGAAACGGGCTAGAATTGGCCAAAACTGCGATTGTTGATGACCGGCACGTAAGCGTGCCTTGGGTTCAACAACCATGCAAATCGCTTTGGGACCCCAAAACGGTGAGTAATAGTCCACGAAACGGGTCAGAATCGAAAAAAACCGTGAGAGTTGATGACTGACACGTAAACGCACGCCGGGGTTCGTTAATCGTGGAAATCAGTCCGGGACCCAAAAACAGTGAGTAATAGTCCACGAAACAGGCCAGAATCGGCCAAAACTATGAGTGTTGACGACCGACACGTAAGTGCACCTTGGGGTTCAACAACTACGGAAATCGCTTCGGGACCCCAAAACAGTGAGTAATAGTCCATGAAACGGGCCAGAATCGGCCAAAACTGCGATTGTTGATGACCGACAGGTAAGCGTGCCTTGGGTTCAACAACTATGCAAATCGCTTTGGGACCCCAAAACGGCGAGTAATAGTCCATGAAACGGGTCAGCATCGACAAAAACTGCGAGTGTTGATGACCGACACGTAAACGCACCTTGGGGATCGTCATTCGTGGAAATCACTCCGGGACCTTGAAATGGTGAGTAATAGTCCATTAAAGAGCCCAAAATCGGACAAACCTAGGGTTATTGATGAATGACACGTATACACACCCCGGGGTTCGTAAGTCATAGAAATCGCTCTGGGAGCCCAAATCGGTGAGTAATTGTCCATGAAACGGGCCAGAATCGGCAAAAACTACGATTGTTGATGACCGACACGTAAGGGTGCCTTGGGTTCAACAACCATGCAAATCGCTTTGGGACCCCAAAACGGTGAGTAATAGTCCACGAAATGGTGATTGTTGATGACCGACACGTAAACGCACCTTGGGGTTCATCAATCATGGAAATCACTCCGGGACATTGAAACGGTGAGTAATAGTCCATTAAAGAGCCTGGAATCGGACAAACCTAGGATTATTGATGAATTACACGTAGAAGCACCCCAGGGTTCGTAAGTCATGGAAATCACTCTCGGACCCCAAATCGGTGAGTAATAGTCCATGAAACGGACCAGAATCGGCCAAAACTATGATTGTTGATGACCGACACGTAAGCGTGTCCTGTGTTCAACAACCATGCAAGTCGCTTTGGACCCCAAAACGGTGAGTAATAGTCCACGAAATTGGTCAGAATCGACAAAAACTGCGAGTGTTGATGACCGACACGTAAACACACCTTGGGGTTCGTCAATCGTGGAAATCACTCTGGGACCTTGAAACGGTGAGTAATAGTCCATTAAAGAGCCTGGAATCAGACAAACCTAGGATTATTGATGAACGACACGTATACGCACCCCGGGGTTCGTAAGTCATAGAAATCGCTCTGGGAGCCCAAATCGGTGAGTAATAGTACATGAAACGGGCCAGAATCAGCCAAAACTACGATTGTTGATGACCAACACGTAAGCGTGCCTTGGGTTCAACAACCATGCAAATCGCTTTGGGACCCCAAAACGGTGAGTAATAGTCCAGGAAACGGGTCAGAATCGACAAAAACTTCGAGTGTTGATGACCGACACGTAAACGCACCTTGGGGTTCATCAATCATGGAAATCACTCCGGGACCTTGAAACGGTGAGTAATAGTCCATTAAAGAGCCCGAAATCAGACAAACCTAGGATTATTGATGAACGACACGTATACGCACCCCAGGGTTCGTAAGTCATGGAAATCAGTATGAGACCCCAAATCGGTGAGTAATAGTCCATGAAACGGGCTAGAATCGGCCAAAACTGTGATTGTTGATGACCGACACGTAAGCGTGCCTTGGGTTCAACAACCATGCAAATCACTTTGGGACCCAAAAACGGTGAGTAATAGTCCATGAAATGGGTCAGAATCGACAAAAACTGCGAGTGTTGATGACCGACACGTAAACGCACCTTGGGGTTCGCCAATCGCGGAAATCACTCCGGGACGTTGAAACGGTGAATAATAGTCCTTTAAAGAGCCCGAAATCGGACAAACCTAGGATTATTAATGAACGACACGTATACGCACCCCGGGGTTCGTAAGTCATGGAAATCGCTCTGGGAGCCCAAATCGGTGAGTAATAGTCCATGAAACGGGCCAGAATCGGCCAAAACTGCGATTGTTGATGACCGACACGAGCATGCCTTGGGTTCAACAACCATGTAAATCGCTTTGGACCACAAAACGGTGAGTAATAGTCCAGAAACGGGTCAGAATGGACAAAAACTGCGTGTGTTGACAACCGACACGTAAATGCACCTTGGGGTTCGTCAATCGTGGAAATCAATCCGGGACCTTGAAACGGTGAGTACTAGTCCTTGAAAGAGCACGGAATCGGACAAACCTAGGATTATTGATGAATGACACGTATACGCACCCCAGGGTTCGTAAGTCATGGAAATCGCTCTGGGACCCCAAATCGGAGAGTAATAGTCCAAGAAACGGGCCAGAATCGGCCAAAAATGCGATTGTTGATGGCCGACACGTAACCGCACCTTGGGGTTCAACAACCATGGAAATCGCTTTGGGACCCCAAAGCAGTGAATAATAGTCCACGAAACGGGTCAGAATTGGCCAAAATTGTGAGTGTTGACGACGAACACGTAAACACACACCTAGGATCGTCAATCGTGGAAATCGCTCTAGGACCCAAAAGGTGAGTAGTAGTGCACGAAACGGACAAGAATAGTCCAAGAAACGAGCAAGAACCGACCCGAACAGCGAGTCTTAACGACCAACACATAAGCACACCTTGGGGTTCGACAACTATGGAAATCGCTTTGGGACCCCAAAATGGTGAGTAATAGTCCATGAAAGAGCCCAGAACTGGAAAAACCTAGGACTACTGATGAACGATACACAAATGCACCCCGGAGTTCTTCAATAATGGAAATCGCTCAGGTACCCCAAATCAGTGAGAAATAGTCCATGAAACAGAACAATATCGGTCAAAACTGCGATTGTTGATGACCGACACGTCAGCGCACCTTGGGTTTCAACAACCACGGAAATCGCTTTGGGACCCAAAATGGTGAGTAATAATCCACAAAACGGGTCAGAATCGACAAAAACCACGAGAGTTGATGACTGAAACGTAAACGCATGCCGGAGTTCGTTAATCATGAAAATCACACGGGACCCAAAAACAGTGAGTAATAGTCCACTAAAGAGCCCGAAATCGTGGAAATCACTCCGGGACCTTCAAACGGTGAGTAATAGTCCATTAAAGAGCCCGGAATCGGACAAACCTAGGATTATTGATGAACGACACGTATACGCACCCCAGGGTTCGTAAGTCATGGAAATCACTTTGGAACCCCAATCGGTGAGTAATAGTCCATGAAACGGGCTAGAATTGGCCAAAACTGCGATTGTTGATGACCGGCACGTAAGCGTGCCTTGGGTTCAACAACCATGCAAATCGCTTTGGGACCCCAAATCGGTGAGTAATAGTCCACGAAACGGGTCAGAATCGAAAAAAACCATGAGAGTTGATGACTGACACGTAAACGCACGCCGGGGTTCGTTAATCGTGGAAATCAGTCCGGGACCCAAAAACAGTGAGTAATAGTCCACGAAACAGGCCAGAATCGGCCAAAACTATGAGTGTTGACGACCGACACGTAAGTGCACCTTGGGGTTCAACAACTACGGAAATCGCTTCGGGACCCCAAAACAGTGAGTAATAGTCCATGAAACGGGCCAGAATCGGCCAAAACTGCGATTGTTGATGACCGACAGGTAAGCGTGCCTTGGGTTCAACAACTATGCAAATCGCTTTGGGACCCCAAAACGGCGAGTAATAGTCCATGAAACGGGTCAGCATCGACAAAAACTGCGAGTGTTGATGACCGACACGTAAACGCACCTTGGGGATCGTCATTCGTGGAAATCACTCCGGGACCTTGAAATGGTGAGTAATAGTCCATTAAAGAGCCCAAAATCGGACAAACCTAGGGTTATTGATGAACGACACGTATACACACCCCGGGGTTCGTAAGTCATAGAAATCGCTCTGGGAGCCCAAATCGGTGAGTAATTGTCCATGAAACGGGCCAGAATCGGCAAAAACTACGATTGTTGATGACCGACACGTAAGGGTGCCTTGGGTTCAACAACCATGCAAATCGCTTTGGGACCCCAAAACGGTGAGTAATAGTCCATGAAATGGTGAGTGTTGATGACCGACACGTAAACGCACCTTGGGGTTCATCAATCATGGAAATCACTCCGGGACATTGAAACGGTGAGTAATAGTCCATTAAAGAGCCTGGAATCGGACAAACCTAGGATTATTGATGAATTACACGTAGAAGCACCCCAGGGTTCGTAAGTCATGGAAATCACTCTCGGACCCGAAATCGGTGAGTAATAGTCCATGAAACGGACCAGAATCGGCCAAAACTATGATTGTTGATGACCGACACGTAAGCGTGTCCTGGGTTCAACAACCATGCAAGTCGCTTTGGACCCCAAAACGGTGAGTAATAGTCCACGAAATTGGTCAGAATCGACAAAAACTGCGAGTGTTGATGACCGACACGTAAACACACCTTGGGGTTCGTCAATCGTGGAAATCACTCTGGGACCTTGAAACGGTGAGTAATAGTCCATTAAAGAGCCTGGAATCAGACAAACCTAGGATTATTGATGAACGACACGTATACGCACCCCGGGGTTCGTAAGTCATAGAAATCGCTCCGGGAGCCCAAATCGGTGAGTAATAGTACATGAAACGGGCCAGAATCAGCCAAAACTACGATTGTTGATGACCAACACGTAAGCGTGCCTTGGGTTCAACAACCATGCAAATCGCTTTGGGACCCCAAAACGGTGAGTAATAGTCCAGGAAACGGGTCAGAATCGACAAAAACTTCGAGTGTTGATGACCGACACGTAAACGCACCTTGGGGTTCATCAATCATGGAAATCACTCCGGGACCTTGAAACGGTGAGTAATAGTCCATTAAAGAGCCCGAAATCGGACAAACCTAGGATTATTGATGAACGACACGTATACGCACCCCAGGGTTCGTAAGTCATGGAAATCACTATGGGACCCCAAATCGGTGAGTAATAGTCCATGAAACGGGCTAGAATCGGCCAAAACTGTGATTGTTGATGACCGACATGTAAGCGTGCCTTGGGTTCAACAACCATGCAAATCACTTTGGGACCCAAAAACGGTGAGTAATAGTCCACGAAATGGGTCAGAATCGACAAAAACTGCGAGTGTTGATGACCGACACGTAAACACACCTTGGGGTTCGTCAATCGTGGAAATCACTCTGGGACCTTGAAACGGTGAGTAATAGTCCATTAAAGAGCCCGGAATCAGACAAACCTAGGATTATTGATGAACGACACGTATACGCACCCCGGGGTTCGTAAGTCATAGAAATCGCTCTGGGAGCCCAAATCGGTGAGTAATAGTACATGAAACGGGCCAGAATCAGCCAAAACTACGATTGTTGATGACCAACTCGTAAGCGTGCCTTGGGTTCAACAACCATGCAAATCGCTTTGGGACCCCAAAACGGTGAGTAATAGTCCACGAAACGGGTCAGAATCGACAAAAACTGCGAGTGTTGATGACCGACACGTAAACGCACCTTGGGGTTCGTCAATCATGGAAATCACTCCGGGACCTTGAAACGGTGAGTAATAGTCCATTAAAGAGCCCAAAATCGGACAAACCTAGGATTATTGATGAACGACACGTATACGCACCCCAGGGTTCGTAAGTCATGGAAATCACTATGGGACCCCAAATCGGTGAGTAATAGTCCATGAAACGGGCTAGAATCGGCCAAAACTGTGATTGTTGATGACCGACACGTAAGCGTGCCTTGGGTTCAACAACCATGCAAATCACTTTGGGACCCAAAAACGGTGAGTAATAGTCCACGAAATGGGTCAGAATCGAGAAAAACTGCGAGTGTTGATGACCGACACGTAAACGCACCTTGGGGTTCGCCAATCGCGGAAATCACTCCGGGACCTTGAAACGGTGAGTAATAGTCCTTTAAAGAGCCCGAAATCGGACAAACCTAGGATTATTAATGAACGACACGTATACGCACCCCGGGGTTCGTAAGTCATGGAAATCGCTCTGGGAGCCCAAATCGGTGAGTAATAGTCCATGAAACGGGCCAGAATCGGCCAAAACTGCGATTGTTGATGACCGACACGAGCATGCCTTGGGTTCAACAACCATGTAAACCGCTTTGGACCACAAAACGGTGAGTAATAGTCCAGAAACGGGTCAGAATGGACAAAAACTGCGTGTGTTGACAACCGACGCGTAAATGCACCTTGGGGTTCGACAATCGTGGAAATCAATCCGGGACCTTGAAACGGTGAGTACTAGTCCTTGAAAGAGCACGGAATCGGACAAACCTAGGATTATTGATGAATGACACGTATACGCACCCCAGGGTTCGTAAGTCATGGAAATCGCTCTGGGACCCCAAATCGGAGAGTAATAGTCCAAGAAACGGGCCAGAATCGGCCAAAAATGCGATTGTTGATGGCCGACACGTAACCGCACCTTGGGGTTCAACAACCATGGAAATCGCTTTGGGACCCCAAAGCAGTGAATAATAGTCCACGAAACGGGTCAGAATTGGCCAAAATTGTGAGTGTTGACGACGAACACGTAAACACACACCTAGGATCGTCAATCGTGGAAATCGCTCTAGGACCCAAAAGGTGAGTAGTAGTGCACGAAACGGACCAGAATAGTCCAAGAAACGAGCAAGAACCGACCCGAACAGCGAGTCTTAACGACCAACACATAAGCACACCTTGGGGTTCGACAACTATGGAAATCGCTTTGGGACCCCAAAATGGTGACTAATAGTCCATGAAAGAGCCCAGAACCGGAAAAACCTAGGACTACTGATGAACGATACACAAATGCACCCCGGAGTTCTTCAATAATGGAAATCGCTCAGGTACCCCAAATCAGTGAGAAATAGTCCATGAAACAGAACAATATCGGTCAAAACTGCGATTGTTGATGACCGACACGTCAGCGCACCTTGGGTTTCAACAACCACGGAAATCGCTTTGGGACCCAAAATGGTGAGTAATAATCCACGAAACGGGTCAGAATCGACAAAAACCACGAGAGTTGATGACTGACACGTAAACGCATGCCGGAGTTCGTTAATAATGAAAATCACACGGGACCCAAAAACAGTGAGTAATAGTCCACTAAAGAGCCCGGAATCGTGGAAATCACTCTGGGACCTTGAAACGGTGAGTAATAGTCCATTAAAGAGCCCGGAATCGGACAAACCTAGGATTATTGATGAACGACACGTATACGCACCCCAGGGTTCGTAAGTCATGGAAATCACTTTGGGACCCCAAATCGGTGAGTAATAGTCCATGAAACGGGCTAGAATCGGCCAAAACTGCGATTGTTGATGACCGGCACGTAAGCGTCCCTTGGGTCCAACAACCATGCAAATCGCTTTGGGACCCCAAAACGGTGAGTAATAGTCCACGAAACGGGTCAGAATCGACAAAAATTGCGAGTGTTGATGACCGACACGTGAACGCACCTTGGTGTTCGTCAATCATAGAAATCACTCCGGGACCTTGAAACGGTGAGTAATATTCCATTAAAGAGCCCGGAATCGGACAAACCTAGGATTATTGATGAACGACACGTATTCGCACCCCAGGGATCGTAAGTCATGGAATTCACTCTGGGACCCGAAATCGGTGAGTAATAGTCCATGAAACGGGCTAGAATCGGCCAAAACTGTGATTGTTGATGACCGACACGTAAGCGTGCCTTGGGTTCAACAACCATGCAAATCACTTTGGGACCCCAAAATGGTGAGTAATAGTCCAGAAACGGGTCAGAATCGACAAAAACTGTGTGTGTTGACGACCGACACGTAAATGCACCTTGGGGTTCGTCAATCGTGGAAATCAATCCGGGACCTTGAAACGGTGAGTACTAGTCCTTGCAAGAGCCCGGAATCGAACAAACCTAGGATTATTGATGAACGACACGTATACGCACCCCAGGGTTCGTAAGTCATGGAAATCGCTCTGGGACCCCAAATCGGAGAGTAATAGTCCAAGTAACGGGCCAGAATCGGCCAAAAATGCGATTGTTGATGACCGATGCGTAAATGCACCCCGGGATTCATCAACCATGGAAATCACTTCAGGAACCCAAAACCAAGTAATAGTCCAAGAAACGAGCAAGAACCGACCCGAACAGCGAGTCTTAACGACCAACACATAAGCACACCTTGGGGTTCGACAACTATGGAAATCGCTTTGGGACCCCAAAATGTTGAGTAATAGTCCATGATAGAGCCCAGAACGGAAAAACCTAGGACTACTGATGAACGATACACAAATGCACCCCGGAGTTCTTCAATAATGGAAATCGCTGAGGTGCCCCAAATCAGTGAGAAATAGTCCATGAAACAGGACAATATCGGTCAAAACTACGATTGTTGATGACCGACACGTCAGCGTGCCTTGGGTTCAACAACCATGGAAATCGCTTTGGGACCACAAATCGGCGAGTAATAGTCCAGAACGGGTCAGAATCGACAAAAACTGTGAGTGTTGATGACCGACACGTAGATGCACCTTGGGGTTCGTCAATCGTGGAAATAAATCCGGGACCTTGAAACGGTGAGTACTAGTCCATGAAAGATCCCGGAATCGGACAAACCTAGGATTATTGATGAACGACACATATACGCACCCCGGGGTTCGTAAGTCATAGAAATCGCTCTAGGACCCCAAATTGGTGAGTAATAGTCCATGAAACGGACCAGAATCGGCCAAAACTACGATTGTTGATGACCGACTCATAAGCGTGCCTTGGGTTCAACAACCATGCAAATCGCTTTGGGAACCCAAAACGGTGAGTAATAGTCCACGAAATGGGTCAGAATCGACAAAAACTACGAGTGTTGATGACCGACACGTAAACGCACCTTGGGGTTCGTCAATCGCGGAAATCACTTCGGGACCTTCAAACGGTGAGTAATAGTCCATTAAAGAGCCCGGAATCGGACAAACCTATGATTATTGATGAACGACACGTATACGCACCCCAGGGTTCGTAAGTTATGGAAATCACTCTCGAACCCCAAATCGTTGAGTAATAGTACATGAAACGGGCTAGAATCGGCCAAAACAGCGATTGTTGATGACCGGCATGAAGCGTGCCTTGGGTTCAACAACCATGCAAATCGTTTTGGGACCCCAAAACGGTGAGTAATAGTCCACGAAACGGGTAAGAATTGACAAAAACTGCGAGTGTTGATGACCGACACGTAAACGCACCTTGGGGTTCGTCAATCGTGGAAATCACTCTGGGACCTTGAAACGGTGAGTAATAGTCCATTAAAGAGCCCGGAATCGGACAAACCTAGGATTATTGATGAACGACACGTATACGCACCCCGGGGTTCGTAAGTCATAGAAATCGCTCTGGGACCCCAAATCGGTGAGTAATAGTCCATGAAACGGGCCAGAATCGGCCAAAACTACGATTGTTGATGACCGACACGTAAGCGTGCCTTGGGTTAATCAACCATGGAAATCGCTTTGGGACCCCAAAACGGTGAGTAATAGTCCACGAAACGGGTCAGAATCGACAAAAACTGCGAGTGTTGATGACCGACACGTAAACGCACCTTGGGGTTCATCAATCATGGAAATCACTCCGGGACCTTGAAACGGTGAGTAATATTCCATTAAAGAGCCCGGAATCGGACAAACCTAGGATTATTGATGAACGACCCGTATTCGCACCCCAGGGTTCGTAAGTCATGGAAATCACTCTGGGACCCGAAATCGGTGAGTAATAGTCCATGAAACGGGCTAGAATCGGCCAAAACTGTGATTGTTGATGACCGACACGTAAGTGTGCCTTGGGTTCAACAACCATGCAAATCACTTTGGGACCCCAAAATGGTGAGTAATAGTCAACGAAACGGGTCAGAATCGACAAAAACTGCGAGTGTTGATGGCCGACACGTAAACGCACCTTGGGGTTCGCCAATCGTGGAAATCACTCCGGGACCTCGAAATCAGACAAACCTAGTATTGTTGATGAACGACACGTATACGTACCCCGGGGTTCGTAAGTCATGGAAATCGCTCTCGGAGCCAAAATCGGTGAGTAATAGTCCATGAAACGGGCCAGAATCGGCCAGAACTGCGATTGTTGATGACCGACACGTAAGCATGCCTTGGGTTCAACAACCATGCAAATCGCTTTGGACCACAAAACGGTGAGTAATAGTCCAGAAACGGGTCAGAATCGACAAAAACTGCGTGTGTTGACGACCGACACGTAAATGCACCTTGGGGTTCGTCAATCGTGGAAATCAATCAGGGACCTTGAAACGGTGAGTACTGGTCCATGAAAGAGCCCGGAATCGGACAAACCTAGGATTATTGATGAACGACACGTATACGCACCCCAGGGTTCGTAAGTCATGGAAATCGCTCTGGGACCCCAAATCGGAGAGTAATAGTCCAAGTAACGGGCCAGAATCGGCTAAAAATGTGATTGTTGATGACCGACGCGTAAATGCACCCCGGGATTCGTCAAGATGGAAATCACTTCAGGACCCCAAAACCAAGTAATAGTCCAAGAAACGACCAAGAACCGACCCGAACAGCGAGTCTTAACGACCAACACATAAGCACACCTTGGGGTTCGACAACTATGGAAATCGCTTTGGGACCCCAAAATGGTGAGTAATAGTCCATGAAAGAGCCCAGAACGGAAAAACCTAGGACTACTGATGAACGATACACAAATGCGCCCCGGAGTTCTTCAATAAAGGAAATCGCTCAGGTACCCCAAATCAGTGAGAAATAGTCCATGAAACAGCACAATATCGGTCAAAACTGCGATTGTTGATGACCGACACGTCAGCGTGCCTTGGGTTCAACAACCATGGAAATCGCTTTGGGACCCCAAAATGGTGAGTAATAGTCCACGAAACGGGTAAGAATCGACAAAAACTGCGAGTGTTGATGACCGACACGTAAACACACCTTGGGGTTCGTCAATCATGGAAATCACTCCGGGACCTTGAAACGGTGAGTAATAGTCCATTAAAGAGCCCAGAATCGGACAAACCTAGGATTATTGATGAACGACATGTATACGCACCCCGGGGTTCGTAAGTCATGGAAATCTCTCTGGGAGCCCAAATCGGTGAGTAATAGTCGATGAAACGGGCCAGAATCGACCAAAACTGCGATTTCTTGATGACCAACACGTAAGCATGCCTTGGGTTCAACAACCATGCAAATCGCTTTGGGAGCACAAATCGGCGAGTAATAGTCCAGAACGGGTCAGAATCGACAAAAACTGCGAGTGTTGATGACCAACACGTAAACGCACCTTGGGGTTCGTCAATCGTGGAAATCACTCTGGGACCTTGAAACGGTGAGTAATAGTCCATTAAAGAGCCCGGAATCGGACAAACCTAGGATTATTGATGAACGACACGTATACGCACCCCGGGGTTCGTAAGTCATAGAAATCGCTCTGGGACCCCAAATCGGTGAGTAATAGTCCATGAAACGGGCCAGAATCGGCCAAAACTACGATTGTTGATGACCGACACGTAAGCGTGCCTTGGGTTAATCAACCATGGAAATCGCTTTGGGACCCCAAAACGGTGAGTAATAGTCCACGAAACGGGTCAGAATCGACAAAAACTGCGAGTGTTGATGACCGACACGTAAACGCACCTTGGGGTTCATCAATCATGGAAATCACTCCGGGACCTTGAAACGGTGAGTAATATTCCATTAAAGAGCCCGGAATCGGACAAACCTAGGATTATTGATGAACGACCCGTATTCGCACCCCAGGGTTCGTAAGTCATGGAAATCACTCTGGGACCCGAAATCGGTGAGTAATAGTCCATGAAACGGGCTAGAATCGGCCAAAACTGTGATTGTTGATGACCGACACGTAAGTGTGCCTTGGGTTCAACAACCATGCAAATCACTTTGGGACCCCAAAATGGTGAGTAATAGTCAACGAAACGGGTCAGAATCGACAAAAACTGCGAGTGTTGATGGCCGACACGTAAACGCACCTTGGGGTTCGCCAATCGTGGAAATCACTCCGGGACCTCGAAATCAGACAAACCTAGTATTGTTGATGAACGACACGTATACGTACCCCGGGGTTCGTAAGTCATGGAAATCGCTCTCGGAGCCAAAATCGGTGAGTAATAGTCCATGAAACGGGCCAGAATCGGCCAGAACTGCGATTGTTGATGACCGACACGTAAGCATGCCTTGGGTTCAACAACCATGCAAATCGCTTTGGACCACAAAACGGTGAGTAATAGTCCAGAAACGGGTCAGAATCGACAAAAACTGCGTGTGTTGACGACCGACACGTAAATGCACCTTGGGGTTCGTCAATCGTGGAAATCAATCAGGGACCTTGAAACGGTGAGTACTGGTCCATGAAAGAGCCCGGAATCGGACAAACCTAGGATTATTGATGAACGACACGTATACGCACCCCAGGGTTCGTAAGTCATGGAAATCGCTCTGGGACCCCAAATCGGAGAGTAATAGTCCAAGTAACGGGCCAGAATCGGCTAAAAATGTGATTGTTGATGACCGACGCGTAAATGCACCCCGGGATTCGTCAAGATGGAAATCACTTCAGGACCCCAAAACCAAGTAATAGTCCAAGAAACGACCAAGAACCGACCCGAACAGCGAGTCTTAACGACCAACACATAAGCACACCTTGGGGTTCGACAACTATGGAAATCGCTTTGGGACCCCAAAATGGTGAGTAATAGTCCATGAAAGAGCCCAGAACGGAAAAACCTAGGACTACTGATGAACGATACACAAATGCGCCCCGGAGTTCTTCAATAAAGGAAATCGCTCAGGTACCCCAAATCAGTGAGAAATAGTCCATGAAACAGCACAATATCGGTCAAAACTGCGATTGTTGATGACCGACACGTCAGCGTGCCTTGGGTTCAACAACCATGGAAATCGCTTTGGGACCCCAAAATGGTGAGTAATAGTCCACGAAACGGGTAAGAATCGACAAAAACTGCGAGTGTTGATGACCGACACGTAAACACACCTTGGGGTTCGTCAATCATGGAAATCACTCCGGGACCTTGAAACGGTGAGTAATAGTCCATTAAAGAGCCCAGAATCGGACAAACCTAGGATTATTGATGAACGACATGTATACGCACCCCGGGGTTCGTAAGTCATGGAAATCTCTCTGGGAGCCCAAATCGGTGAGTAATAGTCGATGAAACGGGCCAGAATCGACCAAAACTGCGATTTCTTGATGACCAACACGTAAGCATGCCTTGGGTTCAACAACCATGCAAATCGCTTTGGGAGCACAAATCGGCGAGTAATAGTCCAGAACGGGTCAGAATCGACAAAAACTGCGAGTGTTGATGACCAACACGTAAACGCACCTTGGGGTTCGTCAATCGTGGAAATCACTCTGGGACCTTGAAACGGTGAGTAATAGTCCATTAAAGAGCCCGGAATCGGACAAACCTAGGATTATTGATGAACGACACGTATACGCACCCCGGGGTTCGTAAGTCATAGAAATCGCTCTGGGACCCCAAATCGGTGAGTAATAGTCCATGAAACGGGCCAGAATCGGCCAAAACTACGATTGTTGATGACCGACACGTAAGCGTGCCTTGGGTTAATCAACCATGGAAATCGCTTTGGGACCCCAAAACGGTGAGTAATAGTCTACGAAACGGGTCAGAATCGACAAAAACTGCGAGTGTTGATGACCGACACGTAAACCCACCTTGGGGTTCATCAATCATGGAAATCACTCCGGGACCTTGAAACGGTGAGTAATATTCCATTAAAGAGCCCGGAATCGGACAAACCTAGGATTATTGATGAACGACCCGTATTCGCACCCCAGGGTTCATAAGTCATGGAAATCACTCTGGGACCCGAAATCGGTGAGTAATAGTCCATGAAACGGGCTAGAATCGGCCAAAACTGTGATTGTTGATGACCGACACGTAAGCGTGCCTTGGGTTCAACAACCATGCAAATCACTTTGGGACCCCAAAATGGTGAGTAATAGTCAACGAAACGGGTCAGAATCGACAAAAACTGCGAGTGTTGATGGCCGACACGTAAACGCACCTTGGGGTTCGCCAATCGTGGAAATCACTCCGGGACCTTGAAACGGTGAGTAATAGTCCTTTAAAGAGCTCGAAATCAGACAAACCTAGTATTGTTGATGAACGACACGTATACGTACCCCGGGGTTCGTAAGTCATGGAAATCGCTCTCGGAGCCAAAATCGGTGAGTAATAGTCCATGAAACGGGCCAGAATCGGCCAAAACTGCGATTGTTGATGACCGACACGTAAGCATGCCTTGGGTTCAACAACCATGCAAATCGCTTTGGACCACAAAAAGGTGAGTAATAGTCCAGAAACGGGTCAGAATCGACAAAAACTGCGTGTGTTGACGACCGACACGTAAATGCACCTTGGGGTTCATCAATCGTGGAAATCAATCAGGGACCTTGAAACGGTGAGTACTGGTCCTTGAAAGAGCCTGGAATCGGACAAACCTAGGATTATTGATGAACGACACGTATACGCACCCCAGGGTTCGTAAGTCATGGAAATCGCTCTAGGACCCCAAATCGGAGAGTAATAGTCCAAGTAACGGGCCAGAATCGGCTAAAAATGCGATTGTTGATGACCGACGCGTAAATGCACCCCGGGATTCGTCAAGATGGAAATCACTTCAGGACCCCAAAACCAAGTAATAGTCCAAGAAACGACCAAGAACCGACCCGAACAGCGAGTCTTAACGACCAACACATAAGCAGAACTTGGGGTTTGACAACTATGGAAATCGCTTTGGGACCCCAAAATGGTGAGTAATAGTCCATGAAAGAGCCCAGAACGGAAAAACCTAGGACTACTGATGAACGATACACAAATGCGCCCCGGAGTTCTTCAATAATGGAAATCGCTCAGGTACCCCAAATCATTGAGAAATAGTCCATGAAACAGCACAATATCGGTCAAAAGTGCGATTGTTGATGACCGACACGTCAGCGTGCCTTGGGTTCAACAACCATGGAAATCGCTTTGGGACCCCAAAATGGTGAGTAATAGTCCACGAAACGGGTAAGAATTGACAAAAACTGCGAGTGTTGATGACCGACACGTAAACACACCTTGGGGTTCGTCAATCATGGAAATCACTCCGGGACCTTGAAACGGTGAGTAATAGTCCATTAAAGAGCCCAGAATCGGACAAACCTAGGATTATTGATGAACGACATGTATACGCACCCCGGGGTTCGTAAGTCATGGAAATCTCTCTGGGAGCCCAAATCGGTGAGTAATAGTCGATGAAACGGGCCAGAATCGACCAAAACTGCGATTTCTTGATGACCAACACGTAAGCATGCCTTGGGTTCAACAACCATGCAAATCGCTTTGGGAGCACAAATCGGCGAGTAATAGTCCAGAACGGGTCAGAATCGACAAAAACTGCGAGTGTTGATGACCAACACGTAAACGCACCTTGGGGTTCGTCAATCGTGGAAATCACTCTGGGACCTTGAAACGGTGAGTGATAGTCCATTAAAGAGCCCGGAATCGGACAAACCTAGGATTATTGATGAACGACACGTATACGCACCCCGGGGTTCGTAAGTCATAGAAATCGCTCTGGGACCCCAAATCGGTGAGTAATAGTCCATGAAACGGGCCAGAATCGGCCAAAACTACGATTGTTGATGACCGACACGTAAGCGTGCCTTGGGTTAATCAACCATGGAAATCGCTTTGGGACCCCAAAACGGTGAGTAATAGTCCACGAAACGGGTCAGAATCGACAAAAACTGCGAGTGTTGATGACCGACACGTAAACGCACCTTGGGGTTCATCAATCATGGAAATCACTCCGGGACCTTGAAACGGTGAGTAATATTCCATTAAAGAGCCCGGAATCGGACAAACCTAGGATTATTGATGAACGACCCGTATTCGCACCCCAGGGTTCGTAAGTCATGGAAATCACTCTGGGACCCGAAATCGGTGAGTAATAGTCCATGAAACGGGCTAGAATCGGCCAAAACTGTGATTGTTGATGACCGACACGTAAGCGTGCCTTGGGTTCAACAACCATGCAAATCACTTTGGGACCCCAAAATGGTGAGTAATAGTCAACGAAACGGGTCAGAATCGACAAAAACTGCGAGTGTTGATGGCCGACACGTAAACGCACCTTGGGGTTCGCCAATCGTGGAAATCACTCCGGGACCTTGAAACGGTGAGTAATAGTCCTTTAAAGAGCTCGAAATCAGACAAACCTAGTATTGTTGATGAACGACACGTATACGTACCCCGGGGTTCGTAAGTCATGGAAATCGCTCTCGGAGCCAAAATCGGTGAGTAATAGTCCATGAAACGGGCCAGAATCGGCCAAAACTGCGATTGTTGATGACCGACACGTAAGCATGCCTTGGGTTCAACAACCATGCAAATCGCTTTGGACCACAAAAAGGTGAGTAATAGTCCAGAAACGGGTCAGAATCGACAAAAACTGCGTGTGTTGACGACCGACACGTAAATGCACCTTGGGGTTCATCAATCGTGGAAATCAATCAGGGACCTTGAAACGGTGAGTACTGGTCCTTGAAAGAGCCCGGAATCGGACAAACCTAGGATTATTGATGAACGACACGTATACGCACCCCAGGGTTCGTAAGTCATGGAAATCGCTCTAGGACCCCAAATCGGAGAGTAATAGTCCAAGTAACGGGCCAGAATCGGCTAAAAATGCGATTGTTGATGACCGACGCGTAAATGCACCCCGGGATTCGTCAAGATGGAAATCACTTCAGGACCCCAAAACCAAGTAATAGTCCAAGAAACGACCAAGAACCGACCCGAACAGCGAGTCTTAACGACCAACACATAAGCAGAACTTGGGGTTTGACAACTATGGAAATCGCTTTGGGACCCCAAAATGGTGAGTAATAGTCCATGAAAGAGCCCAGAACGGAAAAACCTAGGACTACTGATGAACGATACACAAATGCGCCCCGGAGTTCTTCAATAATGGAAATCGCTCAGGTACCCCAAATCATTGAGAAATAGTCCATGAAACAGCACAATATCGGTCAAAAGTGCGATTGTTGATGACCGACACGTCAGCGTGCCTTGGGTTCAACAACCATGGAAATCGCTTTGGGACCCCAAAATGGTGAGTAATAGTCCACGAAACGGGTAAGAATTGACAAAAACTGCGAGTGTTGATGACCGACACGTAAACACACCTTGGGGTTCGTCAATCATGGAAATCACTCCGGGACCTTGAAACGGTGAGTAATAGTCCATTAAAGAGCCCAGAATCGGACAAACCTAGGATTATTGATGAACGACATGTATACGCACCCCGGGGTTCGTAAGTCATGGAAATCTCTCTGGGAGCCCAAATCGGTGAGTAATAGTCGATGAAACGGGCCAGAATCGACCAAAACTGCGATTTCTTGATGACCAACACGTAAGCATGCCTTGGGTTCAACAACCATGCAAATCGCTTTGGGAGCACAAATCGGCGAGTAATAGTCCAGAACGGGTCAGAATCGACAAAAACTGCGAGTGTTGATGACCAACACGTAAACGCACCTTGGGGTTCGTCAATCGTGGAAATCACTCTGGGACCTTGAAACGGTGAGTGATAGTCCATTAAAGAGCCCGGAATCGGACAAACCTAGGATTATTGATGAACGACACGTATACGCACCCCGGGGTTCGTAAGTCATAGAAATCGCTCTGGGACCCCAAATCGGTGAGTAATAGTCCATGAAACGGGCCAGAATCGGCCAAAACTACGATTGTTGATGACCGACACGTAAGCGTGCCTTGGGTTAATCAACCATGGAAATCGCTTTGGGACCCCAAAACGGTGAGTAATAGTCCACGAAACGGGTCAGAATCGACAAAAACTGCGAGTGTTGATGACCGACACGTAAACGCACCTTGGGGTTCATCAATCATGGAAATCACTCCGGGACCTTGAAACGGTGAGTAATATTCCATTAAAGAGCCCGGAATCGGACAAACCTAGGATTATTGATGAACGACCCGTATTCGCACCCCAGGGTTCGTAAGTCATGGAAATCACTCTGGGACCCGAAATCGGTGAGTAATAGTCCATGAAACGGGCTAGAATCGGCCAAAACTGTGATTGTTGATGACGGACACGTAAGCGTGCCTTGGGTTCAACAACCATGCAAATCACTTTGGGACCCCAAAATGGTGAGTAATAGTCAACGAAACGGGTCAGAATCGACAAAAACTGCGAGTGTTGATGGCCGACACGTAAACGCACCTTGGGTTCGCCAATCGTGGAAATCACTCTGGGACCTTGAAACGGTGAGTAATAGTCCTTTAAAGAGCTCGAAATCAGACAAACCTAGTATTGTTGATGAACGACACGTATACGTACCCCGGGGTTCGTAAGTCATGGAAATCGCTCTCGGAGCCAAAATCGGTGAGTAATAGTCCATGAAACGGGCCAGAATCGGCCAAAACTGCGATTGTTGATGACCGACACGTAAGCATGCCTTGGGTTCAACAACCATGCAAATCGCTTTGGACCACAAAACGGTGAGTAATAGTCCAGAAACGGGTCAGAATCGACAAAAACTGCGTGTGTTGACGACCGACACGTAAATGCACCTTGGGGTTCGTCAATCGTGGAAATCAATCAGGGACCTTGAAACGGTGAGTACTGGTCCTTGAAAGAGCCCGGAATCGGACAATCCTAGGATTATTGATGAACGACACGTATACGCACCCCAGGGTTCGTAAGTCATTGAAATCGCTCTGGGACCCCAAATCGGAGAGTAATAGTCCAAGTAACGGGCCAGAATCGGCTAAAAATGCGATTGTTGATGACCGACGCGTAAATGCACCCCGGGATTCGTCAAGATGGAAATCACTTCAGGACCCCAAAACCAAGTAATAGTCCAAGAAACGACCAAGAACCGACCCGAACAGCGAGTCTTAACGACCAACACATAAGCACACCTTGGGGTTCGACAACTATGGAAATCGCTTTGGGACCCCAAAATGGTGAGTAATAGTCCATGAAAGAGCCCAGAACGGAAAAACCTAGGACTACTGATGAACGATACACAAATGCGCCCCGGAGTTCTTCAATAAAGGAAATCGCTCAGGTACCCCAAATCAGTGAGAAATAGTCCATGAAACAGCACAATATCGGTCAAAACTGCGATTGTTGATGACCGACACGTCAGCGTGCCTTGGGTTCAACAACCATGGAAATCGCTTTGGGACCCCAAAATGGTGAGTAATAGTCCACGAAACGGGTAAGAATCGACAAAAACTGCGAGTGTTGATGACCGACACGTAAACACACCTTGGGGTTCGTCAATCATGGAAATCACTCCGGGACCTTGAAACGGTGAGTAATAGTCCATTAAAGAGCCCAGAATCGGACAAACCTAGGATTATTGATGAACGACATGTATACGCACCCCGGGGTTCGTAAGTCATGGAAATCTCTCTGGGAGCCCAAATCGGTGAGTAATAGTCGATGAAACGGGCCAGAATCGACCAAAACTGCGATTTCTTGATGACCAACACGTAAGCATGCCTTGGGTTCAACAACCATGCAAATCGCTTTGGGAGCACAAATCGGCGAGTAATAGTCCAGAACGGGTCAGAATCGACAAAAACTGCGAGTGTTGATGACCAACACGTAAACGCACCTTGGGGTTCGTCAATCGTGGAAATCACTCTGGGACCTTGAAACGGTGAGTAATAGTCCATTAAAGAGCCCGGAATCGGACAAACCTAGGATTATTGATGAACGACACGTATACGCACCCCGGGGTTCGTAAGTCATAGAAATCGCTCTGGGACCCCAAATCGGTGAGTAATAGTCCATGAAACGGGCCAGAATCGGCCAAAACTACGATTGTTGATGACCGACACGTAAGCGTGCCTTGGGTTAATCAACCATGGAAATCGCTTTGGGACCCCAAAACGGTGAGTAATAGTCCACGAAACGGGTCAGAATCGACAAAAACTGCGAGTGTTGATGACCGACACGTAAACCCACCTTGGGGTTCATCAATCATGGAAATCACTCCGGGACCTTGAAACGGTGAGTAATATTCCATTAAAGAGCCCGGAATCGGACAAACCTAGGATTATTGATGAACGACCCATATTCGCACCCCAGGGTTCATAAGTCATGGAAATCACTCTGGGACCCGAAATCGGTGAGTAATAGTCCATGAAACGGGCTAGAATCGGCCAAAACTGTGATTGTTGATGACCGACACGTAAGCGTGCCTTGGGTTCAACAACCATGCAAATCACTTTGGGACCCCAAAATGGTGAGTAATAGTCAACGAAACGGGTCAGAATCGACAAAAACTGCGAGTGTTGATGGCCGACACGTAAACGCACCTTGGGGTTCGCCAATCGTGGAAATCACTCCGGGACCTTGAAACGGTGAGTAATAGTCCTTTAAAGAGCTCGAAATCAGACAAACCTAGTATTGTTGACGAACGACACGTATACGTACCCCGGGGTTCGTAAGTCATGGAAATCGCTCTCGGAGCCAAAATCGGTGAGTAATAGTCCATGAAACGGGCCAGAATCGGCCAAAACTGCGATTGTTGATGACCGACACGTAAGCATGCCTTGGGTTCAACAACCATGCAAATCGCTTTGGACCACAAAACGGTGAGTAATAGTCCAGAAACGGGTCAGAATCGACAAAAACTGCGTGTGTTGACGACCGACACGTAAATGCACCTTGGGGTTCGTCAATCGTGGAAATCAATCAGGGACCTTGAAACGGTGAGTACTGGTCCTTGAAAGAGCCCGGAATCGGACAATCCTAGGATTATTGATGAACGACACGTATACGCACCCCAGGGTTCGTAAGTCATTGAAATCGCTCCGGGACCCCAAATCGGAGAGTAATAGTCCAAGTAACGGGCCAGAATCGGCTAAAAATGCGATTGTTGATGACCGACGCGTAAATGCACCCCGGGATTCGTCAAGATGGAAATCACTTCAGGACCCCAAAACTAAGTAATAGTCCAAGAAACGACCAAGAACCGACCCGAACAGCGAGTCTTAACGACCAACACATAAGCACACCTTGGGGTTCGACAACTATGGAAATCGCTTTGGGACCCCAAAATGGTGAGTAATAGTCCATGAAAGAGCCCAGAACGGAAAAACCTAGGACTACTGATGAACGATACACAAATGCGCCCTGGAGTTCTTCAATAATGGAAACCGCTCAGGTACCCCAAATCAGTGAGAAATAGTCCATGAAACAGCACAATATCGGTCAAAACTGCGATTGTTGATGACTGACACGTCAGCGTGCCTTGGGTTCAACAACCATGGAAATCGCTTTGGGACCCCAAAATGGTGAGTAATAGTCCACGAAACGGGTAAGAATCGACTAAAACTGCGAGTGTTGATGACCGACACGTAAACACACCTTGGGGTTCGTCAATCATGGAAATCACTCCGGGACCTTGAAACGGTGAGTAATAGTCCATTAAAGAGCCCAGAATCGGACAAACCTAGGATTATTGATGAACGACATGTATACGCATCCCGGGGTTCGTAAGTCATGGAAATCTCTCTGGGAGCCCAAATCGGTGAGTAATAGTCGATGAAACGGGCCAGAATCGACCAAAACTGCGATTTCTTGATGACCAACACGTAAGCATGCCTTGGGTTCAACAACCATGCAAATCGCTTTGGGAGCACAAATCGGCGAGTAATAGTCCAGAACGGGTCAGAATCGACAAAAACTGTGAGTGTTGTTGACCGACACGTAGATGCACCTTGGGGTTCGTCAATCGTGGAAATCAATCCGGGACCTTGGAACGGTGAGTACTAGTCCATGAAAGATCCCGGAATCGGACAAACCTAGGATTATTGATGAACGACACATATACACACCCAGGGGTTCGTAAGTCATAGAAATCGCTCTAGGACCCCAAATTGGTGAGTAATAGTCCATGAAACGGACCAGAATCGGCCAAAACTATGATTGTTGATAACCGACACATAAGCGTGCCTTGGGTTCAACAACCATGCAAATCGCTTTGGGAACCCAAAACGGTGAGTAATAGTCCACGAAATGGGTCAGAATCGACAAAAACTACGAGTGTTGATGACCGACACGTAAACGCACCTTGGGGTTCGTCAATCGTGGAAATCACTCCGGGACCTTGAAACGGTGAGTAATAGTCCATTAAAGAGCCCGGAATCGGACAAACCTATGATTATTGATGAACGACACGTATACGCACCCCAGGGTTCGTAAGTCATGGAAATCACTCTCGGACCCCAAATCGTTGAGTAATAGTCCATGAAGCGGGCTAGAATCGGCCAAAACTGCGATTGTTGATGACCGGCACGTAAGCGTGCCTTGGGTTCAACAACCATGCAAATCGCTTTGGGACCCCAAAACGGTGAGTAATAGTCCACGAAACGGGTAAGAATCGACAAAAACTGCGAGTGTTGATGACCGACAGGTAAACGCACCTTGGGGTTCGTCAATCATGGAAATCACTCCGGGACCTTGAAATGGTGAGTAATAGTCCATTAAAGAGCCCGAAATCGGACAAACCTAGGATTATTGATGAACGACATGTATACGCACCCCGGGGTTCGTAAGTCATGGAAATCGCTCTGGGAGCCCAAATCGGTGAGTAATAGTCGATGAAACGGGCCAGAATCGACCAAAACTGTGATTTCTTAATGACCAACACGTAAGCATGCCTTGGATTGAACAACCATGCAAATCGCTTTGGGACCACAAATCGGCGAGTAATAGTCCAGAATGGGTCAGAATCGACAAAAACTGCGAGTGTTGATGACCGACACGTAGATGCACCTTGGGGTTCGTCAATCGTGGAAATCAATCTGGGACCTTCAAACGGTGAGTACTAGTCCATGAAAGATCCCGGAATCGGACAAACCTAGGATTATTGATGAACAGCACATATACGCACCCCGGGGTTCGTAAGTCATGGAAATCGCTCTGGGACACCAAATCGGAGAGTAATAGTCCAAGAAACGGGCCATAATCGGCCAAAACTGCGATTGTTGATGGCCGACACGTAACCGCACCTTGGGGTTCAACAACCATGGAAATCGCTTTGGGACCCCAAAGCAGTGAATAATAGTCCACGAAACGGTTCAGAATTGGCCAAAATTGTGAGTGTTGACGACGAACACGTAAACACAGACCTAGGATCGTCAATCGTGGAAATCGCTTTAGGACCCAAAAGGTGAGTAGTAGTGCACGAAACGGACCAGAATCAGCCAAAATTGTGGGTGTTGATGACCGACACGTAAACGCACCGTGGGGTTCGTTAATCGTGGAAATGCACTTCAGGACCCCAAAACTGAGTAATAGTCCAAGAAACGGGCAAGAACCGGCCCAAACAGCGAGTCTTAACGACCAACCCATAAGCACACCTTGGGGTTCGACAACCATGGACATCGCTTTGGGACCCCGAAATGGTCAGTAATAGTCCATGAAAGAGCCCAGAACCGGAAAAACCTAGGACTATTGATGAACAATACACAAATGCACCCCGGAGTTCATCAATAATGGAAATCGCTCAGGGACCCAAATCACTGAGAAATAGTCCATGAAACAGGACAGAATCGGTCAAAGCTGCGATAGTTGATGACGGACACGTCAGCACACCTTGGGGTTCAAGAACCACGGAAATCGCTTTGGGACCCCAATCGGTGAGTAATAGTCCACAAAACGGGTCAGAATCGACAAAAACCGCGAGAGTTGATGACTGACACGTAAACACACGCCGGGGTTCGTTAATCGTAGAAATCAGTCCGGGACCCAAAAACAGTGAGTAATAGTCCACGAAACGGGCCAGAATCGGCCAAAACTGCGAGTTTTGATGACCGACGTGTAAGTGCACCTTGGGGTTCAACAACTATGGAAATCGCTTTGGGGCCCCAAAACGGTGAGTAATATTCCATGAAACGGGCCAGAATCGGCTAAAACTGCGATTGTTGATGACCAATACGTAAGCGTGCCTTGGTTTCAACAACCATGCAAATCGCTTTGGGACCCCGAAACGGTGAGTAATAGTCCACGAAATGGGCCAGAATCGACAAAAACTGCGAGTGTTGATGACCGACACGTAAACGCACCTTGGGGTTCGTCAATCTTGTAAATCACTCCAGGACCTTGAAATGGTGAGTAATAGTCCATTAAAGAGCCCGGAATCGGACAAACCTAGGATTATTGATGAACGACACGTATACGCACCCTGGGGTTCGTAAGTCATGGAAATCGCTCTGGGAGCCCAAATCGGTGAGTAATAGTCCATGAAACGGGCCAGAATCGGCCAAAACTGCGATTTCTTGATGACCGACACATAGGCATGCCTTGGGTTCAAAAACCTTGCAAATCGCTTTGGGACCATAAAACGGCGAGTAATAGTCCAGAACGGGTCAGAATCGACAAAAACTGCGGGTGTTGATGACCGACACGTAGATGCACCTTGGGGTTCGTCAATCGTGGAAATCAATCTGGGACCTTGAAACGGTGAGTACTAGTCCATGAAAGATCCCGGAATTGGACAAACCTAGGTTTATTGTTTAATGACACATATACGCACACCGGGGTTCGTAAGTCATGGAAATCGTTCTGGGACCCCAAATCGGAGAGTAATAGTCCAGGAAACGGGCCAGAATCGGCCAAAACCGCGATTGTTGATGGCCGACACGTAACCGCACCTTGGGGTTCAACAACCATGGAAATCACTTTGGGACCCCAAAGCAGTGAATAATAGTCCATGAAACGGGTCAGAATTGGCCAAAATTGTGAGTGTTGACGACGAACACGTAAACACAGACCTAGGATCGTCAATCGTGGAAATCGCTTTAGGACCCAAAAGGAGAGTAGTAGTGCACGAAATGGACCAGAATCGGCCAAAATTGTGAGTGTTGATGACCGACACGTAAATGCACCCTGGGATTCGTCAATTGTGGAAATCACTTCAGGACCCCAAAACTGAGTAATAGTCCAAGAAACGGGCAAGAACCGACCCAAACAGCGAGTCTTAACGACCAACACATAAGCACACCTTGGGGTTCGACAATGATGGAAATCGCTTCGGGACCTTGAAACGGTGAGTAATAGTCCATTAAAGAGCTCGGAATCGGACAAACCTAGGATTATTGATGAACCACACGTATACGCACCCAGGGTTCGTAAGTCATGGAAATCACTCAGGGACCCCAAATCGGTGAGTAATAGTCCATGAAACGGGCTAGAATCGGCCAAAACTGCGATTGTTGATGACTGGCACGTAAGCGTGCCTTGAGTTCAACAACCATGCAAATCGCTTTGGGACCCCAAAACGGTGAGTAATAGTCCACGAAACGGGTCAGAATTGGCCAAAATTGTGAGTGTTGACGACAGACACGTAAACACACACCTCGGATCATCAATCGTGGAAATCGCTCTAGGACCCAAAAAGTGAGTAGTAGTGCATGAAACGGACCAGAATCGGCTAAAATTGTGAGTGTTGATGACCTACACGTAAATGCACCCCGGGATTCGTCAATTGTGGAAATCATTTCAGGACCCCAAAACTGAGTAATAGTCCAAGAAACGGGCAAGAACCGACCCAAACAGCGAGTCTTAACGACAACCACATAAGCACACCTTGGGGTTCGACAATGATGGAAATCGCTTTGGGACCCCAAAATGGTGAGTAATAGTCCATGAAAGAGCCCAGAACCGGAAAAACCTAGGACTATTGATGAACAATACACAAATGCACCCCGGAGTTCGTCAATAATGGAAATCGCTCAGGGACCCAAATCACTGAGAAATAGTCCATGAAACAGGACAGAATCGGTCAAAGCTGCGATTGTTGATGACGGACACGTCAGCACACCTTGGGGTTCAACAACCACGGAAATCGCTTTGGGACCCAAATCGGTGAGTAATAGTCCACGAAACGGGTCAGAATCGACAAAAACCGCGAGAGTTGATGACTGACATGTAAACACACGCCGGGGTTCATTAATCGTGGAAATCAGTCCGGGACCCAAAAACAGTGAGTAATAGTCCACGAAACGGGTCAGAATCGGCCAAAACTGCGAGTGTTGATGACAGACACGTAAGTGCACCTTAGGGTTCAACAACTATGGAAATTGCTTCGGGGCCCCAAAACAGTGAGTAATAGTCCATGAAACGGGCCAGAATCGGCCAAAACTGTGATTGTTGATGACCGACACGTAAGCGTGCCTTGGGTTCAACAACCATGCAAATCGCTTCGGGACCCCAAAACGGCGAGTAATAGTCCTTGAAACGGGTCAGCATCGACAAAAACTGCGAGTGTTGATGACCGACACGTAAACGCACCTTGGGGTTCGTCATTCGTGGAAATCACTCCGGGACCTTGAAACGGTGAGTAATAGTCCTTTAAAGACCCTAGAATAGGACAAACCTAGGATTATTGATGAACGGCACGTATACGCACCCCGGGGTTCGTAAGTCATAGAAATCGCTTTGGGACCCCAAATCGGTGAGTAATAGTCCATGAAACAGACCAGAATCGGCCAAAACTACGATTGTTGATGACCGACACGTAAGCGTGCCTTGGGTTCAATAACCACACAAATCGCTTTGGGACCCCAAAACGGTGAGTAATAGTCCACGAAATGGGTCAGAATCGACAAAAACTACGAGTGTTGATGACCGACACGTAAATGCACCTTGGGGTTCGTCAATCGTGGAAATCACTCCGGGATCTTGAAACGGTGAGTAATAGTCCATTAAAGAGCCCGGAATCGGACAAACCTAGGAAATCACTCAGGGTTCGTAAGTCATGGAAATCACTCCGGGACCCCAAATCGGTGAGTAATAGTCCATGAAACGGTCTAGAATCGGCCAAAACTGCGATTGTTGATGACCGGCATGTAAGCGTGCCTTGGGTTCAACAACCATGCAAATCGCTTTGGGACCCCAAAACGGTGAGTAATAGTCCACGAAACGGGTCAGAATTGGCCAAAATTGTGAGTGTTGACGACAGACACGTAAACACACACCTCGGATCATCAATCATGGAAATCGCTCTAGGACCCAAAAAGTGAGTAGTAGTGCATGAAACGGACCAGAATCGGCCAAAATTGTGAGTGTTGATGACGGACACGTAAAGGCACCCCGAGATTCGTCAATCGTGGAAATGACATCAGGACCCCAAAACTGAGTAGTAGTCCAATAAACGGGCAAGAACCGGCCCAGACTGCGAGTCTTAACGACCAACACATAATTACACCTTGGGGTTCGACAACCATGGAAATCGCTTTGGGACCCCAAAATGGTGAGTAATAGTGCATGAAAGAGCCTAGAATCGGACAAACCTAGGACTATTGATGCACAATCATGGAAATCGCTCAGGCACCCCAAATCAGTGAGAAATAGTCCATGAAACAGGACAGAATCGGTCAGAACTGCGATTCTTGATGACCGACACGTTAGCGCACCTTGGGGTTCAACAACCACGGAAATCGCTTTGGGACCCGAAACGGTGAGTAATAGTCCACGAAACGGGTCAGAATCGACAAGAACCGCGAGTGTTGATGACTGACACGTAAACGCAGGCCGGGGTTCGTTAATCGCGGAAATCAATCCGGGACGCAAAAACAGTGAGTAATAGTCCACCAAACGGGCCAGAATCGGCCAAAACTGGAAGTGTTGATGACCGACACGTAAGTGCACCTTGGGGTTCAACAACCATGGAAATCACCTCGGGACCCCAAAACAGTGAGTAATAGTCCATGAAACGGGCCAGAATCGGCCAAAACTGCGATTGTTGATGGCCGACTTGTAACCGCTCCTTGGGGTTCAACAACCATGGAAATCGCTTCGGGACCCCAAAGCAGTGCATAATAGTCCACGAAACAGGTCAGAATTGGTCAAAATTGTGAGTGTTGACGACGGACACGTAAACACATACCTAGGATCGTCAATCGTGAAAATCGCTCTAGGACCCAAAAGGTGAGTAGTAGTGCATGAAACGGACCAGAATCGGCCAAAATTGTGAGTGTTGATGACCGACATGTAAATGCACCCCGGGATTCGTCAATCGTGGAAATCACTTCAGGATCCCAAAATTGAGTAATAGTCCAAGAAACAGGCAAGAACCGGCCCAAACTGCGAGTCTTAACGACCAACACATAAGCACACCTTGGGGTTCGACAACCATGGAAATCGCTTTGGGACCCCCAAAACGTGAGTAATGGTCCATGAAAGAGCCCAGAATCGGACAAACCTAGAACTATTGATAAACGATACACAAATTCACCCCGGGGTTCGTCAATCATGGAAATCGCTCAGGGACCCCAAATCAGTGAGAAATTGTCCATGAAACAGGACATAATCGGTCAAAACTGCGATTGTTGATGACCGACACGTCAGCGCAGCTTGGGGTTCAACAACCATGGAAATCGCTTTGGGACCCAAAGCGGTGAGTAATAGTCCACGAAACGTTACAGAATCGGCAAAAACCACGAGTGTTGATGACTGACACGTAAACGCAGGTCGGGGTTCGTTAATCGTGGAAATCACTCTGGGACCCAAAAACAGTGAGTAATAGTCCACGAAACGGGCCAAAATCGGCCAAAACTGCGAGTATTGATGACCGACCCGTAAGTGCACCTCGGGGTTCAACAACTATGGAAATTGCTTCGGGACCCCAAAACGTTGAGTAATAGTCCATGAAATGGGCCAGAATCGGGCAAAACTGTGATTGTTGATGATTGACACGTAAGCGTGCCTTGGGGTCAACAACCGTGCAAATCACTTTGGGACCCCAAAACAGTGAGTAATAGTCCACGAAACGGGTCAGAATCGACAAAAATTGGGAGAGTTGATGATCGACACGTAAACGCATCTTGGGGTTCATCAATAGTGGAAATAAATCTGGGACCTTGAAACGGTGAGTAATAGTCCATGAAAGAGCCCGAAATTGGACAAACCTAGGATTATTGATGAAAGACACGTATACGCACCCCGGGGTTCGTAAGTCATGGAAATCGCTCTAGGAGCCCAAATCGGTGAGTAATAGTCCATGAAACGGGCCAGAATCAGCCAAAACTGCGATTGTTGATGGACGACACGTATCCGACCTTGTGGTTCAACAACCATGGAAATCACTTCGGGGCCCCAAAGCAAAGAATAATAGTCCACGAAACGGGTCAAAATTGGCCAAAATTGTGAGTGTTGACGACGGACACGTAAACATACACCTAGGATCGTCAATCGCTCTAGGACCCAAAAGGCCAGTAGTAGTACACGAAACGGACCAGAATCGGCCAAAATTGTGAGTGTTGATGACCGACACGTAAATGCACCCGGGATTCGGCAATCACTTCATGTCGGTGTACGAAAGTAGGGGCTCTGCTTTTGACCCCTTTACTTGTGCACGGGTTGTCAGAGCCTCCCGCCACAGCCACGCATAACAGGGCAGGAAAGGGAAGCCAGAGAGAAGCCAAAGGCACAAGACAAACAAAGCGACGACAAGGATCAAGGCCACAAAGATCAGATGGGCGAAGCAGGTTTCCCCGGCAAGGACCCTTGCCGGGGCAGCCTCAGCGGCCCCGGCAAGACCCTTGCCGGGGGAGCTCGCCCCCACCAGCCGAGCGAGCCACCTTTGAGCCCCCCAATGCTAAACAAACGCGTCAGGACAGAGCTCGGGAGGCACCTCCATGGTGGCATGCAGATCTTTGCGAAGACATAGAATGCTCAAGATCAAATGAGGATAGGAAGGCAACTATCCTCGCCGAAGAAACCCACAAGACCCCCGGCAAGATCCTTTTCGGGGAAGCCAGCGTGCCACGGCAAGACCCTTGCCAGGCCAACTTGCAAGACCCTCGGCAAGCGCACCGGCAGGGCCACTGCCAGGCCTGCGCCGGCCAAGTCTTCACCGCTGTTCGCATGGAGCTGCCAACCCAACCAGCTGGGCTGGCACCTGCGTGGCAACATGCAGCCCTTCGTGGAGGCTCCACCACCGCGCCACCTCAGCTGCTTGCCTGCCTACATGGAACCGCATGCATCGCTGGCCAGGGCGCGTGTCGAAGCAAGGAGGAGCGCCGACGGACGGGACGGGCCTCGCCCCCATCCCTAATAAAGTGAAGGGACACCTAAGCCTCGCATTAAATACGCTTTGTCCTATAATACCAACGATAAGGTCGCAATGCTGTAGCACTTTCCAGCTCCTGTTTGCCATTGTGGCAACCCCTTTCACCTATAAATGGAGGCCCATGGCGCACGGGAGAAGGATTCGGCTCTTTCGAACCTCGCAGCACATAGAGCTAGTTCGAGAGCTCAAGAACACTAAATACATCCACCAAAGCAGGACCGCAGGGTTTTACGCATCTTTGCGGCACGAACCTTGGTAAATCCCCCTTGTGTTGTCTACTAGTCCCGCTCTTCTCACGATCCCCGCGCCCTGTAACCGTAGAATGGATTCCAGTGATCCCATAGGGGTCGTTTCCCATCGACATCTTTGGCACGCCAGGTAGGGGTGCGCAATTGTGAGAATCTGGTCTAGCGTTTGACCTAGTTGTTCTTCATCACCATGGCTCCTAAGAAGAAGACGACCACGGCGATCGGTTCGTCCGGGACCGGGTTGGTACCGGTGCGGACCGGTACCGGGCCAGTCGCGGAGAGAACCCGTGGCGCGGCCCGCGAACATCCACATCGCCCTGATGGTCCAGGCCTGGCAAGCGGCGTTGTTCGCACGCCGGGGAACCAGCCACCAGTCGTGGGCTCCAGAGGTGGAGTCAGCACCCCGCAGGCGGCGTGGGGCCCTCCAGGGGCGCCTCCATCCCGCCAGGCGGCGGCGCGACGATCTCCAAGACGCCAACACCAGCACCCACGGTGCGCTCTTCCCTGGTTGTGCGTGATGAGCAGCGTCACCCTGTCGGTGACCCCGCGCGCCGTCCTGGGAAGAGTCCCGTGCGCCCATCACATGAAGAAGAGGGCAAGCATGCGCGCCGAGGTGCTGATGGAGGTGGCAAACTGCTGCAGAGCCGTGAAGCAGCTCCTTCTAATGTGCTTAGGAGTCGAGGCGCATCGCGGTCCACCCAGCTTTCGCCACCACCCACGCCAGCGGAGGCCCTAGCACACATGCAGCTGCTCCTCGATTTTCCTCCCGCTGCGGAGAAGCTCGACGAATGGAGGGCCACCGTCCGGAGCCTCGTCGGCATCAATAACAACGATGAGTTGCGGCGGCAGGACCCGTAGGCCGTCGCTCCATCGGGCCACCGCATGCCAGCGGAGACCGTGCTGGAGGCGATGCAGCCACGGTGCACACCCCACCTCCATCTCGGCCACCCCGGGTGTCGGTTCGTCGCGACAACGCTCGAGATGACATCTCCATCGCTCGTCCGACCTGTGTACCAACCGCGATCAGCGTCAACTCCTTCGGGAGCGGGCTCATGAGGACCCTCGAACTACGATCAAGCAACGACGTGACGCGCACCATCAGTCAGAAGGGCGGGCAGGGCCTGCTACGGACCACCCAGCGCCGGGAGGCTACGGTGGCCTACCTTATGAGTTGGGTTGTCCGGCCTTCACCCGTGAGCTGAGGCAGTTCCAGTGGCCCTCCCACCGTACGGTCAAGCCCAACGTTGGCGAGAAGTACAACAGCAGGATTCACCCGTCAGAGTTCCTCAGCATTTACACCATCTCGATGCAAGCTGCTGGGGCCCGTGACGATAAGGTGCTTTCCAACTACTTCCCATTGGCACTCAAGCCTAATGTTATGTCATGGTTAATGCACTTGCAGGTGGATTCCATCTCTTCTTGGGCGGATCTGTGGCATTAGTTTGTTGGCGCCTTTACCGGGGGGCACCAGGCTCATGGCCAGGCGAGTGATTTACACATCATCCCCCAGAAGGAAGGGGAGAACTTGCGCAAGTACATCCAAAGGTTCAGCCGAGTGCAGTACAACATCCCCGACGTTCATCCTGCCACCGTGATCAGTGCATTCCATCAGAATGTGCACAATCGTAAGATGCGTGAAGAGCTGGCGATGAACAAGGTCAGACATGTGGCCAAACTTTATGTTCTGGCCGATCGGCGCGCTCGTGCTGAAGAGGGAAGGAAGTACCCGCCGAAGACGCCGGAGCGGAAACCGACTCCACGGATGACACCGCCACCCCTGCGAAGAAGGGCTGGCACCGTAACAGGAAACGCAGGAGCAAGACCGTGCTTGCTATCGAGGGATCCGACGATACCGGTGCCACCAAGAAACCCAAGGCAAGTGACCCCAGCAAGGAGGTTGCCAGGTGTGCTGCTTGTCGGGCCTTGGCGGCTGCCGATAAGCCAGGGGGCTCCGACAAGCAGTATTGCAAGATCCACCGCACCAAGGGCCATTACCTCCAAAACTGCCGGCAGGTAGAGCTGCTCGCCGAGAAGCAGAAAGCCGAGTATGAGCGGTGGGACAAGGAGAAAGGCCCAGATGGTGCCGAGGGATCCGGCAAGAAACCTGGCGGCCAAGAAAGCCGTCGCGGCAAGGATAATCAGCAGGAGCGGCCCGCCCAAGGCCGTGACAAGAAGCAGGAAGACGATGATCATGGCGAGGATGATGAGTCCAGCGACCACGAGTTTCAGAAAGCCACAGAGGCCATGTGCATCGATGGTGGCGCCTCGCTGCATACGTCCCACCGCCAAATCAAGGAGTGGGCCCGTAAGATCACGGCGGTGGAGCCATCGTTCGACGCACGGAAGCCGCTGAAATGGTCCATCACACCCATCATCTTCGACACCGAGGACCACCATGACCGCACAACTGCAGTCAGGTGCTTGCCGTTATTGGTTTCACCAACAATCCGCAACCTCAAGGTGACAAAGATATTCGTTGACGGCGGGGCCGGCCTGAACTTGATCTCGCCTGTTTTGGTCAAAAGGCTGCAGATCACTGATGGAGACCTCGAGGAGACGGGCACTTTCCAAGGGGTTAACCCGGGGAGGAGCCAGCCAAAAGGAAAGATCACGCTGCCCGTGACATTCGGGGGTGAGCTGAACCACAGGATGGAGAGGATTGTTTTCGATATAGCCGAGATCCCCTTGCCTTACAACGGGATCCTCGGCCGCCCGACACTAGCCAACTTCATGGCGGCTTCATACTACGCCTACAACATGCAGAAGATGCCCGGGCCAATGAACATCATCACCGTCCCCTCCGACAAGAAAGATGCGCTGATCTGCACCGACCAACTTTACCAGGAAGCAGTTGCAGCAGCTGCCGCTAAGGCACCTATTCTTGCCGACGGAGCCCTGAGGGAGAAGAAGACCGACGAGACCCATCTCACCCACTCCGGCAAGCGCACCTCTTCGGGTTGTTGTGCCTCCGTTGAGAACATGCCAGAGAGCTCCGCCGGCAAGAGCAAGAAGTCTAGAGCTACACCACCAGACACCAAGAAGGTGCCCGTCAAGGAGGACGGCACGGGGGGAGCGTTCACCATAAGCTCCACCCTCAACGGAAAATAGGAAAGCGAGCTTGTCACCTTCCTGCGGCCGAATGTTGATGTGTTTGCATGGCAAGCCTCTGACATCCCCGGCGTTTCCAGGGAGGTGATTGAGCACCACCTTGCTGTCTGTCCTCATGCGCGGACCGTCAAGCAGAAGCTTAGGAAGCAAGCTCTAGAGAGGCAGGAATTCATCATGGAGGAAATCAGAAAGCTAGAGGCGGCAGGCTTGGTGATAGGAGTACTCCATCCGACGTGTTTGGCCAATCCGGTAGTGGTGCGCAAGGCAAATGGGAAGTGGAGACTGTGTATTGATTACACAGACATTAGTAAGGCATGTCCAAAGGATCCCTTCCCGTTACCGCGCATCGACCAGATTGTTGACTCCACGGCCGGATGTGACCTGTTATCATTCCTTGACGCCTACTCGGGATACCACCAGATCTTCATGACGAAAGAAGATGAGGAGAAGACATCATTCATCACCCCATGTGGTACGTATTGCTTTTTATGTATGCCTTTCGGGTTGAAGAGTGCTGGCTCAACCTTTGCCAGAGCAGTCCAAATTGGTCTTGAGCCCCAGCTACATAGAAATATGGTAGCTTACATGGATGACATAATGGTCAAAACCAAGACTAAGCGTCATTAACAACATTCAACCATCCGGGCAACCATAAGCTTCGACCTGCATTGAAAGCGGGGCCACCAGAGGTGCATCCTTCCTGGTCCTCTCGTATTAGGGAAAGACCCTTGTGCAAGATCTGGAGGAAACATTCGGGAACCTGCGCAAGATCAACCTCAAATTGAACCCTGAGAAGTGTGTCTTCGGTGTCCCATCTGGCAAGTTTCTCAGATTCTTTGTGTCCTAGCACGGGATTGAAGCAAACCCGGATAAGATCAAGGCCATCGAGCAAATTGAGGCACCCAAACGGATCAAGGACGTGCGTCGGCTCACTGGCTACTTTGCTGCCATGAGCCGGTTCATCTCCAAGTCCGCGGAGCGTGGCCTTCCTTTTTTCAAGATCTTGAAGAAGGCAGGGCCAGTGGAGTGGACCCCAGAGGCCGAGGCAGGGCTGCAAGATTTGAAGAGATACCTCTCCTCTACCCCAGTGTTGGTCGCGTCCAAACCACAATAACTGTTGCTGCTTTATCTAGCGGCAACAAATCAGGTGGTTAGCGCCGCACTAGTGGCGTAGAGAGAGGTCGACGAGAAGGCAGCGACGGCGGCAGAGCCAACAGATGGCAAGCCGAAACCCTCTCTAGCAGGGTTCGATCCCGGCAAGCTTGAGTCCCCGGCAGGGGCTGAGGCCAGCGTGACAGGACCCACGCGACCGGGTGAAGAGGCACAAAAGAACAAAATGGTGCAGCACCCACTGTACTTCGTCAGCTCCCTCTTGCAGGGGGCTAGGTCGAGGTACTCAGGTGTGCAAAAGCTGCTCTTCGGCCTCCTTATGGCTTCGAGGAAGCTGCGCCATTACTTCCAAGTGCACGAGATCATGGTGGTCACCCACCTCCCATTGCAACGGATACCGCACAACCCAGATGCAACGGGGAGAATCGTGGAATGGGCTCTGGAGCTGTCAAGTTTCATTTTGAAGTTTGAAAGTACCTCGACGATTGAGAGCAGAGTCTTGGCGGAGTTTGTCGTGGAATGGACCTCGACGGCCGATGAAGAGGTACATGAGACCACTCTCCCTGGCAAGGAAACGAGCCGCAACTGGATCATGTACTTTGATGGTGACTTCTCGCTACAAGGCGCCGGTGCTGGTGTGATGCTTGTCGCACCCACCGGAGAGCACCTCAAGTATATCATCCAGATGCACTTCCCCCGGGAAATGTCAACCAACAACACTGCCGAGTACGAAAGTTTGCTTGCCGGTCTCAGGATCACGGCAGACCTCGGAGTTAAGAAGCTCATCGTCAGGGGCGACTCACAGCTCGTCGTTAGGCAGATCAACAAAGATTATCAAAGCCCATTGATGGAAGCTTACATAGATGAGGTGAGGAAACTGGAGGAGCACTTTGACGGTATACAGGCGGAGCATGTCCCTCGGGCGGAGAATGACATTGCTAACTACCTGTCAAAGCGCGCTGCCCTCAGGCTACCTGTGGAACCAGGTACTTTTGTGCTTCAGTTAACCCAACCATCCGTTGAGCCGTCGAGAGGGTAGAACAAGCGGAGGAAGCTAGGCCCCGGCAAGTACTTCCCCACCAAGCTCCCCGGAGCCGCCGGCGAAGATGTTGCCGTGGATGCCGATCCTGCCGCAGGGCAACCGACTCCGGCAGGACCTCAGGTCATGGCCGTGGTGGCGGCCGCCCCTATAGCAGAAGAGATGCCTTTGGTCCTTGTCGTCGAGCCACAGGCTCCGGCATGGGCGCAACACACCGTCCGATTCCTTGAAAAAGGAGAGCTTCTTGAGGAGCAGGAAGAGGCAGAAAGAATAGCCTGCCGATCTGCTCTGTACCAATTCGTTGATACCGTATTGTACAGAAGAAGACCGAATGGGGTGAAATTGATGTGCATCTCCCGAGATGAAGGACTAAAGCTGTTGGCAAAGATACATGGAGGCATATGTGGCTCCCACATAGGGTCGAGGGCCCTTGGCGGCAAGGCTTTCCGGCAAAGTTTCTTCTGGCCCACCGCCCTCCAGGATGCGACAGCACTAGTAACCAAGTGTGAAGCATGCCAGTTCCATTCGAAGAAGCTCCATCAACCAGCTCAAGCCCTTCAAGCTATCCCTCTCTCCTGGCCCTTCTCGGTCTGGGGGCTCGACATATTGGGCCCTTTCCTCCGTGTTGTTGGGGGCTTTGAGTACTTGTACATCGCAATCGACAAGTTCACAAAGTGGCCAGAGGCGGAAGCAGTGAGGAAGGTGACAACGCAGTCAGCCATCAAGTTTTTCAAGGGACTAGTGTGCCATTTTGAGGTGCCCAACAGGATCATCACCGACAACGACACACAGCTCACAAGCCATGCCTTCATGCAATACATTGAGGATCTCGGCAGCAGGGTCTGTTTTGCTTCCGTGGCACATCCACGAAGCAACGGCCAAGCGGAGAGAGAAAATACTGAAGTCCTGCGAGGTCTAAGAGCGAAGACTTTTGAAAGGCTGCGCAAGAGTGGAAGGCGCTGGATTGATGAGTTGCCGGCGGTTCTTTGGTCGATCAGAATGAAGCCAAATCGAGCCACCGGCCAGAAACCCTTTGCCCTGGTTTATGGGGCAGAAGCAGTTCTCCCCACAGAACTCATATACGGGTCACCTTGAGTGCTCACTTATGATGAGCTTGAGCAAGAGCGATTGCGGCAAGATGATGCGACGCTCCTTGAGGAAGATCGTCTCCGGGCGGCTATGAGAGTAGCACGCTACTAGCAAGCTTTGTGCCGCTACCATAGCCGCAAGGTTCATGCCCGGAGCTTTGAGGAAGGCGACCTTGTTCTTCGGCACGTTCAGTCGGCCAAGAATTCCAAAAAGTTGACGCCGAAGTGGGAAGGCCCTTATCGGGTAACGCGAGTCACCAGGCCTGGTGCAGTCCGGCTGGAGCCCGAAGATGCCGTTCTAGTGAGAAACTCCTGGAACATCGAGCATCTCCGCAAGTTTTACCCATAAGGCGCGGCTGCCGGGCCTCCCGGCAAGCCACCATTTTGTACAAGCCTTGCCGTCAAGGCATGTAACCCTTTGTACAAAGCCAGGCGCAGACCCTGAGCATAAATAAACAAAGTGCTGGCACCCTAAGCTATAGCATGCATGCTAGGTTGAGTCTCTTCCTTGGTTAGGGTTGATAGTGCTTAGCGACGGCTAAACCCTAGCTTAGAGGTCGAGTGCGCATCTCTCTGTTCTTTTCTATCTTCTTTGGTTCACAGGGCACATAAGTATTCTTGCCGAGCTATTTTGCCAGAAAGGGAACAGACCGGCGTCCGGACCCCGGCAAGCTAGAGTTGCCGGGGGCTGCAAGAACAAGGATCCATCCGCAGGAAGACAAGGTTGCCGGGGGCTGCAGATCCAGATAAGTTCTCTATCCTCTATCGTGCATTTCGTTATGGACTGGGATACGTGAAACCCCATTCTATCTCTGAGCTACCGTGCTCCCCCTTTTCGGCACCCAAGGATTATCCCTTGGGTTCGAATTTGGTCGTAGCCGCGGCAGCAAAGAAGAGGAACGAGGAGCCTAAGCACACCTCATCCCAACCTCCGCCAAGGGTGTGAGAAAGGTCGAGCGAAGTGGGGAGACGGCAAGGCCTGTTGCCGGGCAAAAAAAAGTTTGTCTTAAAGACAACAAGGATTCACTCCTTGTCGTGGGTTTCTTCCGCGAACGAAAATCCCTGCAAACAACCCTTTTTCATTAAAAAACATCCTGTAGAGGTACAGTTCATACGAAATGAAAAACACGAACAAGGGGATTACAAATTCTAAAGTTAACAAAGGCCCGAAGGCTTACAAGACTAAAAAGAGAAAAGGTGCCCGTAATCCCTTTCTTGTCCCTCTCCTCAAGAAATGGAACAAGAAATCAGAAGGGCAAAAGGGGCGCCTAGTCCAGCTACGAGTGGCAGAAGACACCAAGAGAACATCTCGGTGGCCGTCCAAGGGCTGGACGGTGATGGCGGTGCCGAAGGCAGAGCTTGAAGACGAGGCGGCAGGACGTCAATACGTGATGAAGGCGTCGGTGTCCGCATACTCCGACTTGACGGCCTTGCCGCCCACCCTCTTCCTCTTCCGCAGCCTCCCAACGCCAGCCGCCCAACGAGACGACCCCGAGAAGTTCAAGGAGCCGGTGATACGGATGATGGGGTCGCTGGTGCCACTCGGAGCGGCGCCCGACGCCTAGTCGGACCCGTCATCCTACCGCCCGCTAGCCTTGTCGTCGCTGCCATTGTCTTCATCACCACTCTTGCTCGAGGAGGAATCTTCGTCGTCAGAAGAGCTCTCCACGCAGCACCTTACGCGAGTCCCGAAGTGCCCAAAGATCTTGACGGAGAGGAGGCCCCCCTCCATTAGTTTGAAATGGAGAGTGAGCCCATCCTTCAAGCTGTGGAGGCGAGCGAAGGCCTTCTACCCTCGGTGAAGGTACATGACGTGAGGGGCGGGGAACTCGATGTCGGCCCATGTGCCGCTGTTCCCACAACCCCTCATGTGCAGCCGCAACACCGACGGTGGATCCAACACCATCTCCTACACAAATGGAGTCGGGAGGCGAAGGTGATGGTGCGGTGGCTGGCGCAGCCTGACGAAGAATTCGCAGGAGTTGTCCCCGGCGTGACCCTCTATCGGGGGAGGGGCTGCTGGCAGGGGCGAGGCCGATCTGCTGCCCCGTCCTCCTCTCCCTCGAGCACCACGACGACCTCGACCTCGTCCCTCCCCCTTCCTCTAGAGGGAGGCTCCGCCACTATGAGCTCTAGTGGAGGGGTGATGCGCTGTCTGGCCGAAACCCTTGCCGCCACCGATGAAGCGTCACCACGCCCCCTAGCCATGGCAGAAGAGAAGAAGGAAGCAGGAATGGAGTAAGGTAGATGGCGAAGGGTTGAGAGGCACCGTTCCTCCCGCTTCCCTCTTTATAAAGGGGCGGGGGCGAGGCTCTGCCTCCCCCTCTCGGCCAATCCGGCTCGATGAAGTGACAGCAAGCGGGGCCGTCGGCCGCCCCCCGCTCCATTGAAGGCGCGTGGGAATCAACCCGCGCGCGCACGACTTCCCTCGTACCGCGTGCCTGTCATTCATTCTGCGTTATGCATGCAGCAAACATGGCGCAAGGGGCGGGCGCAGTGGGACACGTGGAACGATGGTTCCCAAGCAAGGGCAGTAAATGGGAGGCGACCCTGCGGTCTCGAAGAGACACGCAAGCCGCCCCTTTACTGTCCACCACAAGGTGACGCCAGCATGCTACCGTCATGCGCGGGCACACGACCTCCACGTCGCACGTTCAACGCGGGTCGTGGGGAAGCACAGCGGACGGAAAAGTGGCCGCAGTAAAAATCCGCCCCAATTGCCCTCGCACCGTTCAGTGCCTGGCCCAACAACATACTGCGCTTATGTGTGGCCCAGGCCCGGGAGCTCCTGTCGGTGTACAAAAGTAGGGGCTCTGCTTTTGACCCCTTTACTTGTGCGCGGGCAGTCAGAGCCTCCCGCCACGGCCACGCATAACAGAGCAGGAAAGGGAAGCCGGAGAGAAGCCGAAGCCACAAGACAAACAAAGCGACAACAAGGATCAAGGCCACAAAGATCAGATGGGCGGAGCAGGTTTCCCCGGCAAGGACCCTTGCCGGGGCAGCCTCAGCGGCCTCGGCCAGACCCTTGCCGGGGGAGCTTGCCCCCACCAGCCGAGCGAGCCACCTTTGAGCCCCCCAACGCTAGACAAATGCGTCAGGACAGGGCTCGGGAGGCACCTCCGTGGTGGCATGCAGATCTTTGTGAAGACATAGAATGCTCAAGATCAAATGAGGATAGGAAGGCAACTATCCTCACCGAAGAAACCCACAAGACCCCCGACAAGATCCTTGCCGGGGAAGCCAACGCGCCAAGGCAAGACCCTTGCGGGGCCACTCGGCAAGACCCTTGCCGGGCCACCCGGCAAGACCCTCGCCAAGTGCACCGGCGGGGCCACTGCCAGGACCGCGCCGGCCAAGTCTTCACCGCCGTTCGCATGCAGCTGCCGACCCAACCAGCTGGGCAGACACCTGCATGGCAACATGCAACCCTTCGTGGAGGCTCCACCACCGTGCCACCTCAGCTGCCTGCCTGCCTACATGGCACCGCATGATTCGCTGGCCAGGGTGTGTGTCCAAGCAAGGAGGAGCGTCGACGGACGGGACGGGCCTCGCCCCCATCCCCGATTAAGTGAAGGGCCTCGCTTTGTCCTATAATACCAGCGATAAGCTCGCAACGCTGTAGCACTTTCCACCTCCTGTCTGCCACTGTGGCAACCCCTTTCGCCTATAAAAGGAGGCCTTGGCGCACGGGAGAAGGATTCGGCTCTTTCGAACATCGTAGCACCTAGAGCTAGTTCGAGATCTCAAGAACACTAAATACATCCACCAAAGCAGGATCGTAGGGTTTTACGCATCTTTGCGGCCCGAACCTGGGTAAATCCCCCTTGTGTTGTCTACTAGTCCCTCTCTTCTCATGATTCCCGTGCCCCGCAACCGTAGAAGGGATTCCAGTGACCCCAAAACTGAGTAATAGTCCAAGACACGGGTAAGAACCAGCCCAAACTGCGAGTCTTAACGACCAACACATAAGCACACCTTGGGATTCGACAACCATGGAAATCGCTTTAGGACCCCAAAATGGTGAGTAATAGTCCACGAAAGAGCCCAGAATCGGACAAACCTAGGACTATTGATGAACGATACAGAAATGCACCCTGGGTTCGTCAATCATGGAAATCGCTCAGGGACCCCAAATCAGTGAGAAATAGTCCATGAAACAGGATAGAATCGGTCAAAACTGCGATTGTTGATGACCGACATGTCAGCGCACCTTGGGGTTCAACAATCATGGAAATCGCTTTGGGACCCAAAACGGTGAGTAATAGTCCACGAAATGGGTCGGAATCGACAAAAACCGCGAGTGTTGATGATTGAAACGTAAACGCACGCCGGCGTTCGTTAATCGTGGAAATAAGTCCGGGACCCAAAAACAGTGAGTAATAGTCCACGAAACGCGCCAGAATCGGCCAAAACTACGTGTGTTGATGACCGACACATAAGTGCACCTTGGGGTCCAACAACTATGGAAATCGCTTTGGGTCCCCAAAACGGTGAGTAATAATAGTCTATGAAACGGGCCAGAATCGACAAAAACTGCGAGTGTCGATGACCGACACGTAAACGCACCTTAGGGTTCGTCAATCGTGAAAATCACTCCGGGACCTTGAAACGGTGAGTAATAGTCTATGAAAGAGCCCGGAATCGGACAAACCTATGATTATAGATGAACGACACGTATACGCACCCCGAGGTTTGTAAGTCATGGAAATCGCTCTGGGAACCCAAATCGGTGAGTAATAGTCCATGAAATGGGCGAGAATCGGCCAAAACTGCGATTGTTGATGGCCGACACGTAATCGCACCTAGGGGTTCAACAACCATGGAAATTGCTTCGGGACCCCAAAGCAGTGAATAATAGTCCACGAAATGGGTCAGAATTGGCCAAAATTGTGAGTGTTGACGATGGACACATAAACACACACCTAGGATCCTCAATCATGGAAATCGCTCTAGGACCCAAAAGGTGAGTAGAAGTGCACGAAACGGACCAAAATCGGCCAAAATTGTGAGTTTTGATGACCGACACGTAAATGCACCCCGAGATTCGTCAATCGTGGAAATCACTTTAGGACCCCAAAACTGATTAATAGTCCAAGAAACGGGCAAGAACCGGCCCAAACTGCGAGTCTTGACGACCAACACATAAGCACACCTTGGGGTTCGACAACCATGGAAATCACTTTGGGAACCCAAAATGGTGAGTAATAGTCCATGAAAGAGCCCAGAATCAGACAAACCTAGGACTATTGATGAACGATACACAAATGCACCCCTGGGTTCGTCAATCATGGAAATCGCTCACGTACCCCAAATCAGTGAGAAATAGTCCATGAAACAGGACATAATCGGTCAAAACTGCAATTGTTGATGACCGGCACGTTAGCGCACCTTGGGGTTCAACAACCATAGAAATCGCTTTGGGACCCAAAACGGTGAGTAATAGTCCACGAAACGAGTGTTGATGAGTGACTCGTAAACACACGCCGGGGTTTGTTAATCGTGGAAATCACTCCGGGACCCAAAAACAGTGAGTAATAGTCCACGAAATGGGTCAGAATCGACAAAAACTGCGATGTTGATGACCGACACGTAAACGAACCTTGGGGTTCGTCAATCGTGTAAATCACTCAGGGACCTTGAAAAGGTGAGAAATAGTCCATTAAAGAGCCGGAATTGGATAAACCTAGGATTATTGACGAACAACACGTATATGCACCCCGGGGTTCGTAAGTCATGGAAATTGCTATGGGACCCCAAATCGGTGAGTAATAGTCCATGAAACGGGCCAGAATCGGCCAAAACTGCGATTGTTGACGACCGACACGTAAGCATGCCTTGGGTTCAACAACCATGCAAATCGCTTTGGGACCACAAAACAGTTAGTAATAGTCCACGAAACGGTTCAGAACCGACAAAAACTGCGAGTGTTGATGACCGACATGTAAATGCACCTTGGGGTTTGTCAATCATGGAAATCAATCTGGGACCTTGCAACGGTGAGTAATAGTCCATGAAAGAGCCCGGAATCGGACAAACCTAGGATTATTGATGAACGGCATGTATACGCACCCCGGGGTTCGTAAGTTATGGAAATCGCTCTGGGACCTCAAATCGGTGAGCAATAGTCCATGAAACGGGCCAGAATCGGCCAAAACTGCGATTGTTGATGACCGACACGTAACCGCACCTTGGGGTTCAACAACCATGGAAATCGCTTCGGGTCCCCAAAGCAGTGAATCTTAGTCCACGAAACGGGTCAGAATTGGCTAAAATTGTGAGTGTTGACGACGGACACGCAAACACACACCTAGGATCGTCAATCGTGGAAATCGCTCTAGGACCCAAAAGGTGAGTAGTAGTGCACGAAACGGACCAGAATCGGCCAAAATTGTGATGTATGATGACGGACATGTAAATGCACCCCGGGATTCGTCAATCGTGGAAATCACCTCAGGACCCCAAACTGAGTAATAGTCGAAGAAACGGGCAAGAACCGGCCCAAACTACGAGTCTTAACGACCAACACATAAGCACACCTTGGGGTTCGACAACCATGGAAATCATTTTGGGAACCCGAAATGGTGAGTAATAGTCCATGAAAGAGCCCAGAATCGGACAAACCTAGGACTATTGATGAACGATACACAAATGCACCACGGGGTTCGTCAATCATGGAAATCGCTCAGGGACCCAAAATCAGTGAGAACTAGTCCATGAAGCCGGACAGAATCTGTCAAAACTGCGATTGTTGATCACCGGCACGTTAGCGCACCTTGGGGTTCAACGACCACGGAAATCGCTTTGGGACCCAAAAGGGTGAGTAATAGTCCACGAAACGGGTCAGAATCGATAAAAATCGTGAGTGTTGATGACTGACATGTAAACGCACGCCGGGGTTCGTTAATCGCGGAAATCACTCCGGGACCCAAAAACAGTGAGTAATAGTCCTCGAAACGGGCCAGAATCGACCAAAACTGAGAGTGTTGATGACCAATACGTAAGTGCGCCTTGGGGTCTAACAACTACGGAAATCGCTTTGGGACCCTAAAACGGTTAGTAATAGTTCATGAAACGGGCCAGAATCGGCCAAAACTGCGATTGTTGATGACCGACACGTAAGCGTGCCTTGGGTTCAACAACCATGCAAATCGCTTTGGGACCCCAAAACGGTGAGTAATAGTCCACGAAACGGATCAGAATCGACAAAAACTGTGAGTGTCGATGACCAACACGTAAACGCACCTTGGGGTTCGTCAATCGAAATCAATCCGGGACCTTGAAACGGTGAGTAATAGTCCATGAAAGAGCCCGGAATCGGACAAACCTAGGATTATTGATGAACGACACGTATACGCACCCCGGGGTTCGTAAGTCATGGAAATCGCTCTGGGACCCGAAATCAGTGAGTAATAGTCTATAAACCAGGCCAGAATCGGCCAAAACTGCGATTGTTGATGGCCGACACGTAACCGCACCTTGGGGTTCAACAACCATGGAAATCACTTTGGGGTCCCAGAGCGATTTGGGCAGTTTGGGCCGTCAACAGGTCAGAATTGACAAAAACCACGAGTGTTGATGAGGGACACGTATACACATGCCGGGGTTCGTTAATCGTGGAAATCACTCCGGGACCCAAAAATAGTGAGTAATATTCCACGAAATGGGTCAGAATCGACAAAAACTTCGAGTGTTGATGACCGACACGTAAACGCACCTCGGGGTTCGTCAATCGTGGAAATCACTCCGGGACCTTGAAATGGTGAGTAATAGTCCATTAAAGAGCCCGGAATCGGACAAACCTAGGATTATTGATGAACGGCACGTATACGCACCCCGGGGTTCGTAGGTCATGGAAATCGCTCTGGGACCCCAAATCGGTGAGTAATAGTCCATGAAACGGGCCAGAATCGGCCAAAACTGCGATTGTTGATGGCCGACACGTAACCGCACGTTGGGGTTGAACAACCATGGAAATCGATTCGGGACCCCAAAGAAGTGAATAATAGTCCACGAAACGGGTCAGAATTGGCCAAAATTGTGAGTGTTGACGATGGACACGTAAACACACACCTAGGATCGTCAATCGTGAAAATCGCTCTAGGACCCAAATGGTGAGTAGTAGTGCACGAAACGGACCAGAATCAGCCAAAATTGTGAGTGTTGATGACCGACACGTAAATGCACCCCCATGATTCGTCAATCATGGAAATCACTTCAGGACCCCAAAACTGAGTAATAGTCCAAGAAACGGGCAAGAACCGGCCCAAACTGCGAGTCTTAACGACCAACACATAAGCACACCTTGGGGTTCGACAACCATGGAAACCGCTTTGGGACCCCAAAATGGTGAGTAATAGTCCATTAAAGAGCCCAGAATTGGACAAACCTAGGACTATTGATGAACGATACACAAATGCACCCTGGGGTTCGTCAATCATGGAAATCACTCAGGGATGCCAATCAGTGCAAAATAGTCCATGAAACAGGACAGAATCGGTAAAAACTGTGATTGAGCGACACGTCAACGCACCATGGGGTTCAGCAACCACGAAAATCACATTAGGACCCAAAACGGTGAGTAATAGTCCATGAAACGGGTCAGAATCGACAAAAACCGCGAGTGTTGATGACTGACATGTAAACGCACGTCGGGGTTTGCTAATCGTGGAAATCACTCCGGCACCCAAAAACAGTGAGTAATATTCCTCGAAACGGGCCAGAATCGGCCAAAACTCCGAGTGTTGATGACCGACACGTAAGTGCACCTTGGGGTTCAACAACTATGGAAATCGCTTCGGGACCCCAAATCGGTGAGTAATAGTCTATGAAACGGTCCAGAATCGGCCAAAACTGCGATTGTTGATGACCCACACGTAAGCGTGCCTTGGGTTCAACAACCATGCACATCGCTTTGGGACCCCAAAATGACGAGTCATAATCCCCGAAACGGGTCAGAATCGACAAAAACTGCAAGTGTTGATGACCGACACATAAAGCATCTTGGGGTTCGTCAATCGAAATCAATCCGGGACCTTGAAACTGTGAGTAATAGTTCGTGAAAGAGCCCGGAATCTGACAAACCTAGGATTATTGATGAAAGACACGTATATGCACCCCGGGGTTCGTAAGTCATGGAAATCGCTCTGGGACCCCAAATCGGTGAGTAATAGTCCATGAAACGGGCCAGAATCGGCCAAAACTGCGATTGTTGATGGCCGACACGTAACCGCACCTTGGGGTTTAACAACCATGGAAATCGCTTAGGGACCCCAAAGCAATGAATAATAGTCCACGAAACGGGTCAGAATTGGCCAAAATTATGAGTGTTGACAACGGACACGTAAACACACACCTAGGACCGTAAATCATGGACATCGCTCTAGGACCCAAAAGGTGAGTAGTAGTGCACAAAACGGACCAGAATCGGCCAAAATTGTGAGTGTTCATGACCGACACGTAAATGCACCTCGGGATTCGTCAATTGTGAAATCACTTCAGGACCCCAAAACTGAGTAATAGTCCAAGAAACGGGCAAGAAACGGCCCAAACTGCGAGTCTTGACGACCAACACATAAGCACATCTTGGGGTTCGACAACCATGGAAATCGGTTTGGGAACCCGAAATGGTGAGTAATAGTCCATGAAAGAGCCCAGAATGGGACAACCCTAGGACTATTGATGAACGATACACAAATGCACCCCGGGGTTCGTCCATCATGGAAATCGCTCAGGGACCCCAAATCAGTGAGAACTAGTCCATGAAGGAGGACAGAATCTGTAAAAACTGCGATTGTTGATGACCGGCACATTAGCGCACCTTGGGGTTCAACAACCACGGAACTCGCTTTGGGACCCAAAACGGTGAGTAATAATCCACGAAACGGGCCAGAATTGACAAAAACCACGAGTGTTGATGACTGACACATAAACGCACGTCGGGGTTCGTTAATCGTGGAAATCACTCCGGGACCCAAAAATAGTGAGTAATAGTCCATGAAATGGGTCAGAATTGACAAAAACTTCGAGTGTTGATGACCGATAGGTCAGTGCACCTTGGGGTTCAACAACCATGGAAATCGCTTTGGGACCCAAAAGGGTGAGTAATAGTCCACGAAACAGGTCAGAATCGATAAAAACCGCGAGTGTTGATGACTGACACGTAAACGGAGGCCGGGGTTCGTTAATCGTGGAAATCACTCCGGGACCCAAAAACAGTGAGTAATAGTCCACGAAACGGGCCAGAATCGGCCAAATATGTGAGTGTTGATGACCGACATGTAAGCGTGCCTTGGGTTCAACAACCATGCAAATAGCTTTGGGACCCCAAAACGGTGAGTAATAGTCCACGAAACGGGTCAGAATCGACAAAAACTGCGAGTGTTGATGACAGACACCTAAACACACCTTGGGGTTCGTCAATCAGGGAAATCAATCCGGGACCTTGAAACGATGAGTATTAGTCCATGAAAGAGCCCGGAATCGGACAAACCTAAGATTATTGATGAACGACACGTATACGCACCCGGGGTTCGTAAGTTATGGAAATCGATGTGGGACCCAATCGGTGAGTAATAGTCCATGAAACGGGCCAGAATCCGCCAAAACTGCGATTGTTGATGGCAAACACGTAACCGCACCTTGGGGTTCAATAACCATGGAAATCACTTCGGGACCCCAAAGCAGTGAATAATAGTCCATGAAACGGGTCAGAATTGGCCAAAATTGTGAGTGTTGACGATGGACACGTAAACACACACCTAGGACTGTAAATCATGGAAATCGCTCTAGGACCCAAAAGGTGAGTAGTAGTGCACGAAACGGACCAGAATCGGCCAAATATGTGAGTGTTGATGAGCAACACGTAAATGCTCCTCGGGATTCGTCAATTGTGGAAATCACTTCAGGACCCCAAAACTGAGTAATAGTCCAAGGAACGGGCAAGAACCGTCCCAAACTGCGACTCTTGACGATCAACACATAAGCACACCTTGGGGTTCGACAACCATGGAAATCGCTTTGGGAACCCCAAATGGTGAGTAATAGTCCATGAAAGAACCCAGAATCGGACAAACCTAGTACTATTGATGAACGATACACAAATGCACCCTGTCAATCATGGAAATCGCTCAGGGACCCCAAATGAGTGAGAAATAGTCCATGAAGCAGGACAGAATCTGTCAAAACTGCGATTGTTGATGACCGACACGTCAGCGCACCATGGGGTTCAACAACGACGGAAATTGCTTTGGGACCCAAAACGGTGAGTAATAATCCACGAAACAGGTCAGAATTGACAAAAACCACGAGTCTTGATGAGTGACACGTATACGCATGCCGGGGTTCGTTAATCGTGGAAATCACTCCGGGACCCAAAAACAGTGAGTAATAGTCCACGAAATGGGTCAGAATCGACAAAAACTTCGAGTGTTGATGACCGACACGTAAACGCACCTCGGGGTTCGTCAATCGTGGAAATCACTCCGGGACCTTGAAATGGTGAGTAATAGTCCATTAAAGAGCCCGGAATCGGACAAACCTAGGATTATTGATGAACGACACGTATACGCACCCCGGGGTTCGTAGGTCATGGAAATCGCTCTGGGACCCCAAATCGGTGAGTAATAGTCCATGAAATGGGCCAGAATCGGCCAAAACTGCGATTGTCGATGGCCGACACGTAACCGCACGTTGGGGTTCAACAACCATGGAAATCGATTCGGGACCCCAAAGAAGTGAATAATAGTCCACGAAACGGGTCAGAATTGGCCAAAATTGTGAGTGTTGACGATGGACATGTAAACACACACCACGGACTGTAAATCATGGAAATCGCTCTAGGACCCAAAAGGTGAGTAGTAGTGCACGAAACGGACCAGAATCGGCCAAATATGTGAGTGTTGATGAGCAACACGTAAATGCTCCTCGGGATTCGTCAATTGTGGAAATCACTTCAGGACCCCAAAACTGAGTAATAGTCCAAGAAACGGGCAAGAACCGTCCCAAACTGCGACTCTTGACGACCAGCACATAAGCACACCTTGGGGTTCGACAACCATGGAAATCGCTGTGGGAACCCAAAATGGTGAGTAATAGTCCATGAAAGAGCCCAGAATCGGACAAACCTAGTACTATTGATGAACGATACACAAATGCACCCTGTCAATCATGGAAATATTTCAGGGACCCCAAATGAGTGAGAAATAGTCCATGAAGCAGGACAGAATCTGTCAAAACTGCGATTGTTGATGACCGACACGTCAGCGCACCATGGGGTTCAACAACCACGGAAATTGCTTTGGGACCCAAAACGGTGAGTAATAATCCACGAAACAGGTCAGAATTGACAAAAACCATGAGTGTTGATGAGTGACACGTATACGCATGCCGGGGTTCGTTAATCGTGGAAATCACTCCGGGACCCAAAAACAGTGAGTAATACTCCACGAAACGGGTCAGAATCGACAAAAACTGCAAGTGTTGATGACCGACACGTAAAGCACCTTGGGGTTCGTCAATCGTGGAAATCACTCCGGGACCTTGAAATGGTGAGTAATAGTCCATTAAAGAGCCCGGAATCGGACAAACCTAGGATTATTGATGAACGGCACGTATACGCACCCCGGGGTTCGTAGGTCATGGAAATCGCTCTGGGACCCCAAATCGGTGAGTAATAGTCCATGAAACGGGCCAGAATCGGCCAAAACTGCGATTGTTGATGGCCGACACGTAACCGCACGTTGGGGTTCAACAACCATGGAAATCGATTCGGGACCCCAAAGAAGTGAATAATAGTCCACGAAACGGGTCAGAATTGGCCAAAATTGTGAGTGTTGACGATGGACACGTAAACACACACCTAGGACTGTAAATCATGGAAATCGCTCTAGGACCCAAAAGGTGAGTAGTAGTGCACGAAATGGACCAGAATCGGCCAAATATGTGAGTCTTGATGAGCAACACGTAAATGCTCCTCGGGATTCGTCAATTGTGGAAATCACTTCAGGACCCCAAAACTGAGTAATAGTCCAAGAAACGGGCAAGAACCGTCCCAAACTGCGACTCTTAACGACCAACACATAAGCACACCTTGGGCTTCGACAACCATGGAAATCGCTTTGGGAACCCAAAATGGTGAGTAATAGTCCATGAAAGAGCCCAGAATCGGACAAACCTAGTACTATTGATGAACGATACACAAATGCACCCTGTCAATCATGGAAATCGCTCAGGGACCCCAAATGAGTGAGAAATAGTCCATGAAGCAGGACAGAATCTGTCAAAACTGCGATTGTTGATGACCGACACGTCAGCGCACCTTGGGGTTCAACAACCACGGAACTCGCTTTGGGACCCAAAAGGTGAGTAATAATCCATGAAACAGGTCAGAATTGACAAAAACCGTGACTGTTGATGACTGCCACGTAAACGCACGTCGGGGTTCGTTAATCGTGGAAATCACTCCGGGACCCAAAAACAGTGAGTAATAGTCCATGAAATGGGTCAGAATCGACAAAAACTGCGAGTGTTGATGACCGACACGTAAATGCACCTCGGGGTTCGTCAATCGTGGAAATCACTCCGGGACCTTGAAATGGTGAGTAATAGTCCATTAAAGAGCGCGGAATCAGACAAACCTAGGATTATTGATGAACGGCACGTATACGCACCCCGGGGTTCGTAGGTCATGGAAATCGCTCTGGGACCCCAAATCGGTGAGTAATAGTCCATGAAACGGGCCAGAATCGGCCAAAACTGCGATTGTTGATGGCCGACACGTAACCGCACATTGGGGTTCAACAACCATGGAAATCGATTCGGGACCCCAAAGAAGTGAATAATAGTCCACGAAACGGGTCAGAATTGGCCAAAATTGTGAGTGTTGACGATGGACACGTAAACACACACCTAGGATCGTCAATCGTGAAAATCGCTCTAGGACCCAAATGGTGAGTAGTAATGCACGAAACGGACCAGAATCAGTCAAAATTGTGAGTGTTGATGACCGACACGTAAATGCACCCCCGTGATTCGTCAATCATGGAAATCACTTCAGGACCCCAAAACTGAGTAATAGTCCAAGAAACGGGCAAGAACCGGCCCAAACTGTGAGTCTTAACGACCAACACATAAGCACACCTTGGGGTTCGACAACCATGGAAACCGCTTTGGGACCCCAAAATGGTGAGTAATAGTCCATTAAAGAGCCCAGAATTGGACAAACCTAGGACTATTGATGAACGATACACAAATGCACCCTGGGGTTTGTCAATCATGGAAATCACTCAGGGATGCCAATCAGTGAGAAATAGTCCATGAAACAGGACAGAATCGGTAAAAACTGTCATTGACCGACACGTCAACGCACCATGGGGTTCAGCAACCACGGAAATCGCATTAGGACCCAAAACGGTGAGTAATAATCCACGAAACGGGTCATAATCGACAAAAACCGCGAGTGTTGATGACTGACATGTAAACGCACGTCGGGGTTTGCTAATCATGGAAATCACTCCGGCACCCAAAAACAGTGAGTAATATTCCTCGAAACGGGCCAGAATCGGCCAAAACTCCGAGTGTTGATGACCGACACGTAAGTGCACCTTGGGGTTCAACAACTATGGAAATCGCTTCGGGACCCCAAATCGGTGAGTAATAGTCTATGAAACGCTCCAGAATCGGCCAAAACTGCGATTGTTGATGACCCACACGTAAGCGTGCCTTGGGTTCAACAACCATGCACATCTCTTTGGGACCCCAAAACGACGAGTCATAGTCCACGAAACGGGTCAGAATCGACAAAAACTGCAAGTGTTGATGACCGACACGTAAAGCACCTTGGGGTTCGTCAATCGAAATCAATCCGGGACCTTGAAACGGTGAGTAATAGTTCGTGAAAGAGCCCGAAATCTGACAAACCTAGGATTATTGATGAAAGACACGTATACGCACCCCGGGGTTTGTAAGTCATGGAAATCGCTCTGGGACCCCAAATCGGTGAGTAATAGTCCATGAAACGGGCCAGAATCGGCCAAAACTGCGATTGTTGATGGCCGACACGTAAACGCACCTTGGGGTTCAACAACCATGCAAATCGCTTCGGGACCCCAAAGCAATGAATAATAGTCCACGAAACGGGTCAGAATTGGCCAAAATTGTGAGTGTTGACGACGGACACGTAAACACACACCTAGGACCGTAAATCATGGAAATCGCTCTAGGACCCAAAAGGTGAGTAGTAGCGCACAAAACGGACCAGAATCGGCCAAAATTGTGAGTGTTCATGACCGACACGTAAGTGCACCTCGTTCAGGACCCCAAAACTGACTAATAGTACAAGAAACAGGCAAGAAACGGCCCAAACTGCGAGTCTTGACGACCAACACATAAGCACATCTTGGGTTCGACAACCATGGAAATCGGTTTGGGAACCCGAAATGGTGAGTAATAGTCCATGAAAGAGACCAGAATCGGACAACACTAGGACTATTGATGAACGATACACAAATGCACCTCGGGGTTCGTCCATCATGGAAATCGCTCAGGGACCCCAAATCAGTGAGAACTAGTCCATGAAGGAGGACAGAATCTGTAAAAACTGCGATTGTTGATGACCGGCACATTAGCGCACCTTGGGGTTCAACAACCACGGAACTCGCTTTGGGACCCAAAACGGTGAGTAATAATCCACGAAACGGGCCAGAATTGACAAAAACCGTGACTGTTGATGACTGCCACGTAAACGCACGTCGGGGTTCGTTAATCGTGGAAATCACTCCGGGACCCAAAAACAGTGAGTAATAGTCCATGAAATGGGTCAGAATCGACAAAAACTGCGAGTGTTGATGACCGACACGTAAATGCACCTCGGGGTTCGTCAATCGTGGAAATCACTCCGGGACCTTGGAATGGTGAGTAATAGTCCATTAAAGAGCCCGGAATCGGACAAACCTAGGATTATTGATGAACGGCACGTATACGCACCCCGGGGTTCGTAGGTCATGGAAATCGCTCTGGGACCCCAAATCGGTGAGTAATAGTCCATGAAACGGGCCAGAATCGGCCGAAACTGCGATTGTTGATGGCCGACACGTAACCGCCCGTTGGGGTTGAACAACCATGGAAATCGATTCGGGACCCCGAAACGGTGAGTCATAGTCCACAAAACGGGTCAGAATCGACAAAAACTACGAGTGTTGATGACCGACACGTAAACGCACCTTGGGGTTCGTCAATCGAAATCAATTCGGGACCTTGAAACGGTGAGTAATAGTCCATGAAAGAGCCCGGAATCAGACAAACCTAGGATTATTGATGAAAGACACGTCTACGCACCCCGGTGTTCGTAGGTCATGGAAATCGCTCTGGGACCCCAAATCGGCGAGTAATAGTCCATGAAACGGGCCAGAATCGGCCAATACTGCGATTGTTTATGGCCGACACATAACCGCACCTTGGGGTTCAACAACCATGTAAATCGCTTCGGGACCCCAAAGTAGTGAATAATAGTCCACGAAACGGGTCAGAATTGGCCAGAATTGTGAGTGTTGACAACGAACACGTAAACACACACCTAGGACCGTAAATCATGGAAATCGCTCTAGGACCCAAAAGGTGAGTAGTAGTGCACAAAACGGACCAGAATTAGCCGAAATTGTGAGTGTTGATGACCGACACGTAAATGCACCTCGGGATTCGTCAATCGTGGAAATCACTTCAGGACCCCAAAACTGAGTAATAGTCCAAGAAACGGGCAAGAACCGGCCCAAACTGCGAGTGTTGATGACCAGCACGTAAGCACATCTTGGGATTCGACAGCCATGGAAATCGCTTTGGGAACCCGAAATGGTGAGTAATAGTCCATGGAAGAGCCTAGAATCGGATAAACCTAGGACTATTGATGAACGATACACAAATGCACCCCGGGGTTCGTCAATCATGGTAATCGCTCAGGGACCCCAAATCAGTGAGAACTAGTCCATGAAGTAGGACAGAATCTGTAAAAACTGCGATTGTTGATGACCGGCACGTTGGCGCACCTTGGATTTCAACAACCCCGGAAATCGCTTTGGTACCCAAAACGGTGAGTAATAATCCACGAAACGGGTCAGAATTGACAAAAACCGCGAGTGTTGATGACTGACACGTAAATGCACGCCGGGATTCGTTAATCTTGGATATCACTTCAGGACCCAAAAACAGTGAATAATAGTACACGAAACGGGTCAGAATCGACAAAAACTATGAGTGTTGATGACCCACACGTCAGCGCACCTTGGGATTCAACAACAACGGAAATCGCTTTGGGACCCAAAAGGGTGAGTAATAGTCCACGAAACGGGTCAGAATTGGCCAAAACTGCGATTGCTGATGACCGACACGTAAGCGTGCCTTGGGTTCAACAACCATGCAAATCGCTTTGGGACCCAAAAACGGTGAGTAATAGTTCACGAAACGGGTCAGAATCGACAAAAACTACGAGTGTTGATGACCGACACGTAAACGCACCTTTTGGTTCGTCAATCGAAATCAATCCGGGACCTTGAAACGGTGAGTAATAGTCCATGAAATAGCCCAGAATCAGACAAACCTAGGATTATTGATGAACGACACGTATACACACCTCGGGGTTTGTAAGTCATGGAAATCGCTCTGGGACCCAAAATCGGTGAGTAATAGTCCATGAAACGGGCCATAATCGGCCAAAACTACGATTTATGGCCGACACGTAACCGCACCTTGGGGTTCAACAACCATGGAAATCACTTTGGGACCCCAAAGGAGTGAATAATAGTCCACGAAACGGGTCAGAATTGGCCAAAATTGTGAGTGTTGACGACGGACACGTAAACAGACACCTAGGATCGTCAATCGTGGAAATCGCTCTAGGACCCAAATGGTGAGAGTAGTGCACGAAACAGACAAGAATCGGCCAAAATTGTGACTGTTGATGACCGACACGTAAATGCACCCCGGGATTCGTCAATCGTGGAAATCACTTCAGGACCCCAAAACTGAGTAATAGTCCAAGAAACGGGCAAGAACCAGCCCAAACTGCAAGTCTTAACGACCAACACATAAGCACACCTTGGGGTTCGACAACCATGGAAACCGCTTTGGGACCCCAAAATGGTGAGTAATAGTCCATGCAAGAGCCCAAACCTAGGACTATTGATGAACGATACACAAATGCACCCTGGGGTTCGTCAATCATGGAAATCGCCCAGGGATCCCAAATCAGTGAGAAATAGTCCATGAAACAGGACAAAATCGGTCAAAACTGTGATTGACCGACACGTCAGCGCACCTTGGGGTTCAGCAACAACGGAAATCGCATTGGGACCCTAAACGGTGAGTAATAGTCCACGAAATGGGTCAGAATTGACAAAAACCTGGAGTGTTGATGACTGACATGTAAACACACGTCGGGGTTTGCTAATCGTGGAAATCACTCCGGGACCCAAAAACAGTGAGTAATAGTCCACGAAACGGGCCAGAATCGGCCAAAACCGCGAGTGTTGATGACCGACACGTAAGTGCACCTTAGGGTTCAACTACTATGGAAATCGCTTGAGGACCCTAAAACGGTGAGTAATAGTCCATGAAACGGGCTAGAATTGGCCAAAACTGCGATTGTTGATGACCGACATGTAAGCGTGCCTTGGGTTCAACAACCATGCAAATCGCTTTGGGACCCCAAAACGGTGAGTCATAGTCCATGAAATGGGTCAGAATTGACAAAAACTGTGAGTGTTGATGACCGACACGTAAACGCACCTTGGGGTTCGTCAATCAAAATCAATCCGGGACCTTGAAACGGTGAGTAATAGTCCATGAAAAGCCCAGAATCAGACAAGCCTAGGATTATTGATGAACGACATGTATATGCACCCCGGGGTTCGTAAGTCATGGAAATCGCTCTGGGACCCCAAATCGGTGAATAATAGTCCATGAAACTGGCCAGAATCGGCCAAAACTGCGATTGTCTGTGGCCGACACGTAACCGCACCTTGGTGTTCAACAACCATGGAAATCGCTTCGGGGCCCCAAAGAAGTGAATAATAGTCCACGAAACGGGTCAGAGTTGGCCAAAATTGTGAGTGTTAACGACGGACACATAAACACACACCTAGGACCGTCAATCATGGAAATCGCTCTAGGACCCAAAAGGTGAGTAGTAGTGCACAAAACGGACCAGAATCGGCCAAAATTGTGAGTGTTGATGACCGACACGTAAATGCACCTCGGGATTCGTCAATCGTGGAAATCAGTTCAGGACCCCAAAACTGAGTAATAGTCCAAGAAACGGGCAAGAACCGGCCCAAACTACGAGTCTTGACGACCAACACATAAGCACATCTTGGGGTTCGACAACCATGGAAATCGCTTTGGGAACCCGAAATGGTGAGTAATAGTCCATGAAAGAGCCCAGAATCGGACAAACCTAGGACTATTGATGAACGATACACAAATGCACCACGGGGTTCGTCAATCATGGAAATCGCTCAGGGACAAAAAATCAGTGAGAACTAGTCCATGAAGCAGGATAGAACCTGTCAAAACTGCGATTGTTGATCACCGGCACGTTAGCGCACCTTGGGGTTCAACGACGACGGAAATTGCTTTGGGACCCAAAACGCTGAGTAATTATCCATGAAACGGGTCAGAATTGACAAAAACCATGACTGTTGATGACTGCCACGTAAACGCACACCGGGGTTCGTTAATCGTGGAAATCACTCCGGGTCCCAAAAACTGTGAGTAATAGTCCACAAAATGGGTCAGAATCTACAAAAACTGCGAGTGTTGAGGACCGACACGTAAACGCACCTCGGGGTTCGTCAATCGGGGAAATCACTCCGGGACCTTGAAATGGTGAGTAATAGTCCATTAAGGAGCCCGGAATCGGAAAAACCTAGGATTATTGATGAACGACACTTATACGTACCCCGGGGTTCGTAAGTCATGGAAATCGCTTTGGGAGCCCAAATCGGTGAGTAATAGTCCATGAAACGGGCCAGAATCAGCCAAAACTGCGATTGTTGATGACCGACACGTAAGCGTGCCTTGGGGTTCGTCAATCGTGGAAATCAATCCGGGACCTTGAAACGGTGAGTAATAGTCCATGAAAGAGCCCGGAATCGGATAAACCTAGGATTATTGATGAACGACACATATATGCACCCCGGGGTTCGTAAGTCGTGGAAATCGCTCTGGGACCCCAATCGTGGAGTAATAGTCCATGAAACGGGCCATAATCGGCCAAAGCTGCGATTGTTGATGGCCGACATGTAACCGCACCTTGGGGTTCAACAACCATGCAAATCGCTTCGGGACCCCAAAGGAGTGAATAATAGTCCACGAACCGGGTCAGAATTGGCAAAAATTGTGAGTGTTGATGACGGATACGTAAACACACACCTAGGATCGTCAATCCTGGAAATCATTATAGGACCCAAAAGGTGAGTAGTAGTGCACGAAACGGACCAGAATCGGCCAAAATTGTGAGTGTTGATGACCAACACGTAAATGCACCCCGGGATTCGTCAATTGTGGAAATCACTTCAGGACCCCACAACTGAGTAATAGTCCAAGAAAGGGGAAAGAACCGGCCCAAACTGCGAGTCTTAACGACCAACACATAAGCACACCTTGGGGTTCGACAACCATGGAAATCGCTTTGGGACCCCAAAATGGTGAGTAATTATCCATGAAAGAGCCCAGAATCGGACAAACATAGGACTATTGATGAACGATACACAAATGCACCCCGGGGATCGTCAATCATGGAAATCGCTCAGGGACCCCAAATCAGTGATAAATAGTCCATGAAACAAGACATAATCGGTCAAAACTGTGATTATTGATGACCAACACGTCAGCGCACCTTGGGGTTCAACAACCACAAATCGCTTTGGGACCCCAAAACGGTGAGTAATAGTCCACGAAACGGGTCAGAACCAACAAAAACTGTGAGTGTTGATGACCGACACCTAAAGGCACCTTGGGGTTCGTCAATCGTGGAAATCGCTCTAGGACCCAAATCGTGAGTAGTTGTGCACGAAATGGACCAGAATCGGCCAAAACTGCGATTGTTGATGAACGACACGTAAGCGTGCCTTGGGTTAAACAACCATGCAAATCACTTTGGGACCCCAAAACGGTGAGTCATAGTCCACGAAACGGGTCAGAATCGACAAAAATTGCGAGTGTTGATGACCAACACGTAAATGCACCTTGGGGTTCGTCAAACGAAATCAATCCGGGACCTTGAAACGGTGAGTAATAGTCCATGAAAGAGCCCGGAATCAGACACACCTAGGATTATTGATGAACAACACGTATACGCACCCCGGGGTTCGGAAGTCATGGAAATCGCTCTAGGACCCCAAATCGGTGAGTAATAGTCCATGAAACGGACCAGAATCGGCCAAAACTATGATTGTTGATGGCCGACACGTAACCGCACCTTGGGGTTCAACAACCATGGAAATCGCTTCGGGACCCCTAAGCAGTGAATAATAGTCCACGAAACGGGTCAGAATTGGACAAAATTGTGAGTGTTGACGATGGACACGTAAACACACACCTAGGACCGTCAATCATGGAAATCGCTCTAGGACCCAAAAGGTGAGTAGTAGTGCACAAAATGGACCAGAATCGGCCAAAATTGTGTGTGTTGATGACTGACACGTAAATGCACCTCGGGATTCGTCAATCATGGAAAACACTTCAGGACCCCAAAACTGAGTCATAGTCCAAGAAACGGGCAAGAACCGGCCCAAACTGCGAGTCTTGACGACCAACACATAAGCACATCTTGGGGTTCGACAACCATGGAAATCGCTTTGGGAACCCGAAATGGTGAGTAATAGTCCATGAAAGAGCCCAGAATCGGACAAACCTAGGACTATTGATGAACGATACTGAAATGCACCCCGGGGTTCGTCAATCATGAAAATCGCTCAGGGACCCCAAATCAGTGAGAACTAGTCCATGAAGCAGGACATAATCTGTCAAAACTGCGATTGTTGATGACCGGCACGTTAGCGCACCTTGGGGTTCAACACCCACGGAAATCGCTTTGGGACCCAAAACGATGAGTAATAATCCACGAAACGGGTCAGAATAGACAAAAACCGCGAGTGTTGATGACCGACATGTAAACGCACCTCGGGGTTCGTCAATCGTGGAAATCACTCCGGGACCTTGAAATGGTGAGTAATAGTGCATTAAGGAGCCCAGAATCGGACAAACCTAGGATTATTGATGAATGACACGTATACGCACCTTAGGGTTCGTAAGTCATGGAAATCGCTCTGGGACCCCAAATCGGTGAGTAATAGTCCATGAAACGGTCCAGAATCGGCCAAAACTACGATTGTTGATGACCGACACATAAACGCACCTTGGGGTTCGTCAATCGTGGAACTCAATCCGGGATCTTGAAGCGGTGAGTAATAGTCCATGAAAGAGCCCGAAATCGGATAAACCTAGGATTATTGATGAACGACACGTATACGCACCCCGGGGTTCGTAAGTCATGGAAATCGCTCTGGGACCCCAATCGGTGAGTAATAGTCCACGAAATGGGCCATAATCGGCCAAAACTGCGATTGTTGATGGCCGACATGTAACCGCACGTTGGGGTTCAACAACCATGCAAATCGCTTCGGGACCCCAAAGCAGTGAATAATAGTCCACGAAACGTGTCAGAATTGGCCAAAATTGTGAGTGTTGACGACGGATACGTAAACACACACCTAGGATCGTCAATCCTGGAAATCACTATTGGACCCAAAAGGTGAGTAGTAGTGCACGAAACGGACCAGAATCGGCCAAAATTGTGAGTGTTAATGGCCAACACGTAAATGCACCCCGGGATTCGTCAATTGTGGAAATCACTTCAGGACCCCACAACTGAGTAATAGTCCATGAAACGGGCAAGAACCAGCCCAAACTGCGAGTCTTAACGACCAACACATAAGCACACCTTGGGGTTCGACAACCATGGAAATCGCTTTGGGACCCCAAAATGGTGAGTAATTGTCCATGAAAGAGCCCATAATCGGACAAACATAGGACTATTAATGAACGATACACAAATGCACCCCGGGGATCGTCAATCATGCAAATCGCTCAGGGACCCCAAATCAGTGATAAATAGTCCATGAAACAGGACATAATCGGTCAAAACTGCGATTGTTGATGACCGACACGTCAGTGCACCTTGGGGTTCAACAACCACAAATCGCTCTGGGACCCCAAAACGGTGAGTAATAGTCCACGAAATGGGTCAGAACCAACAAAAACTGCGAGTGTTGATGACCAACACGTAAACACACCTTGGGGTTCGTCAAGCGTGGAAATCTCTGTAGGACCTAAATGGTGAGTAGTAGTGCACAAAACGGACCAGAATCGGCCAAAATTGTGAGTGTTGATGACCGACACGTAAATGCACCCAGGGATTCGTCATTCGTGGAAATCACTTCAGGACCCCAAAACTGAGTAATTGTCCAAGATACGGGCAAGAACCGGCCCAAACTGCGAGTCTTAACGACCAACACATAAGCACACTTTGGGGTTCGACAGCCATGGAAACCGCTTTGGGCCCCCAAAATGGTGAGTAATAGTCCATGAAAGAGCCCAGAATCGGACAAACCTAGGACTGTTGATGAACGATACACAAATGCACCCTGGGTTCGTCAATCATGGAAATCGCTCAGGGATCCCAAATCAGTGAGAAATAGTCCATGAAACAGGACAGAATCGGTGAAAACTGCGATTGACCAACACGTCAGCGCACCCTGGGGTTCAGCAACCACGGAAATCGCATTGGGAGCCAAAACGGTGAGTAATAGTCCATGAAACGGGTCAGAATCGACAAAAACCCTGATTGTTGATGACTGACATGTAAACACACATCGGGTTTTGCTAATCGTGGAAATCACTTCGGGACCAAAAACAGTGAGTAATAGTCCACGAAACGGGCCAGAATCGGCCAAAACTACGAGTGTTGATGACCGACACGTTAGTGCACCTTGGGGTTCAACAACTATGGAAATCACTTCGGGACCCCAAAATGGTGAGTAATAGTCCATGAAACGGGCCAGAATCGGCCAAAACTGCGATTGTTGATGACCGACACGTAAGCGTGCCTTGGGTTAAACAACCATGCATATCACTTTGGGACCCCAAAACGGTGAGTCATAGTCCACGAAACGGGTCAGAATCGACAAAAATTGCGAGTGTTGATGACCAACATGTAAATGCACCTTGGGGTTCGTCAAACGAAATCAATCCGGGACCTTGAAATGGTGAGTAATAGTCCATGAAAGAGCCCGGAATCAGACAAACCTAGGATTATTGATGAACAACACGTATACGCACCCCGGGGTTCGGAAGTCATGGAAATCGCTCTAGGACCCCAAATCGGTGAGTAATAGTCCATGAAACGGGCCAGAATCGGCCAAAACTACGATTGTTGATGGCCGACACGTAACCGCACCTTGGGGTTCAACAACCATGGAAATCGCTTCGGGACCCCTATGCAGTGAATAATAGTCCACGAAACGGGTCAGAATTGGACAAAATTGTGAGTGTTGACGATGGACACGTAAACACACACCTAGGACCGTCAATCATGGAAATCGCTCTAGGACCCAAAAGGTGAGTAGTAGTGCACAAAAGGGACCAGAATCGGCCAAAATTGTGAGTGTTGAAGACTGACACGTAAATGCACCTCGGGATTCGTCAATCATGGAAAACACTTCAGGACCCCAAAACTGAGTAATAGTCCAAGAAACGGGCAAGAACCGGCCCAAACTGCGAGTCTTGACGACCAACACATAAGCACATCTTGGGGTTCGACAACCATGGAAATTGCTTTGGGAACCCGAAATGGTGAGTAATAGTCCATGAAAGAGCCCAGAATCGAACAAACCTAGGACTATTGATGAAGGATACTGAAATGCACCCCGGGGTTCGTCAATCATGAAAATCGCTCAGGGACCCCAAATCAGTGAGAACTAGTCCATGAAGCAGGACATATTCTGTCAAAACTACGATTGTTGATGACCGACACGTTAGCGCACCTTGGGGTTCAACAACCACGGAAATCGCTTTGGGACCCAAAACAATGAGTAATAATCCACGAAACGGGTCAGAATTGACAAAAACCGCGAGTGTTGATGACTGGCACGTAAACGCACGCCGGGGTTCGTCAATCATGGAAACCGCTCAGGGACCCCAAATCAGTGAGAAATAGTCCATGAAACAGGACAGAATCGGTCAAAACTGCGAGTATTGATGACCGACACGTAAACGCACCTTGGGGTTCGTCAATCGTGGAAATCAATCCGGGACCTTGAAACGGTGGGTAATAGTCCAGGAAAGAGCCCGGAATCGGACAAACCTAGGATTATTTATGAACGACACGTATACGTACCCCGGGGTTCATAAGTCATGGAAATCGCTCTGGGACCCCAATCGGTGAGTAATAGTCCACGAAACGGGCCAGAATCGGCCAAAACTGCGATTGTTGATGGCCGACATATAACCGCACCTTGGGGTTCAACAACCATGGAAATCGCTTCGGGACCCCAAAGCAGTGAATAATAGTCCACGAAACGGGTCAGAACTAGCCAAAATTGTGAGTGTTGACGACGGACACGTAAACTCACGCCTAGGATCGTCAATCCTGGAAATCACTATAGGACCCAAAAGGTGAGTAGTAGTGCACGAAACGGACCAGAATCGGCCAAAATTGTGAGTGTTGATGACCGACACGTAAATGCACCCCGGGATTCGTCAATTGTGGAAATCACTTCAAGACCCCACAACTGAGTAATAGTCCAAGAAACCGGCAAGAAGCGGCCCAAACTGTGAGTCTTAACGACCAACACATAAGCACACCTTGGGGTTCGACAACCATGGAAATCGCTTTGGGACCCCAAAATGGTGAGTAATAGTCCATGAAAGAGCCTAGAATCGGACAAACATAGGACTATTGATGAACGATACACAAATGCACCCCGGGGTTCGTCAATCATGGAAATCGCTCAGGGACCTCAAATCAGTGAGAAATAGTCCATGAAACAGGACAGAATCGGTCAAAACTACGATTGTTGCTGACCGACACGTCAGTGCACCTTGGGGTTCAACAACCACAGAAATCGCTTTGGGAGCCCAAAACGGTGAGTAATAGTCCACGAAACGGGTCAGAACCGACAAAAAACTGCGAGTGTTGATGACCGACACGTAAGTGCACCTTGGGGTTCAACAACTATGGAAATCACTTCGGGACCCCAAAACGGTGAGTAATAGTCCATGAAACGGGCCATAATCGGCAAAAACTGCGATTGTTGATGACCGACACGTAAGCCTGCCTTGGGTTCAACAACCATGCAAATCACTTCGGGACCCCAAAACGGTGAGTCATAGTCCATGAAACGGGTCAGAATCGACAAAAATTGCGAGTGTTGATGACCGACACGTAAACGCACCTTGGTGTTCGTCAATCGAAATCAATCCGGGACCTTGAAATGGTGAGTAATAGTCCATGAAAGAGCCCGGAATCAGACAAACCTAGGATTATTGATGAACGACACGTATACGCACTCCGTTGTTCGTAAGTCATGGAAATCGCTCTGGGACCCCAAATCGGTGAGTAATAGTCCATGAAACGGGCCAGAATCGGCCAAAACTGCGATTGTTGATGGCCGACACGTAACCGCACCTTGGGGTTCAACAACCATGGAAATCGTTTCGGGACCCCTAAGCAGTGAATAATAGTCCATGAAACGGGTCAGAATTGGCCAAAATTGTGAGTGTTGACGACGGACACGTAAACAGACACCTTGGACCGTCAATCATGGAAATCGATCTAGGACCCAAAAGGTGAGTAGTAGTGCACAAAATGGACCAGAATCGGCCAAAATTGTGAGTGTTGATGACTGACACGTAAATGCACCTCGGGATTTGTCAATCGTGGAAAACACTTCAGGACCCCAAAACTGAGTAATAGTCCAAGAAACAAGCAAGAATCGGCCCAAACTGCGAGTCTTGACGACCAACACATATGCACATCTTGGGGTTCAACAACCATGGAAATCGCTTTGGGAACCCGATATGGTGAGTAATGGTCCATGAAAGAGCCCAGAATCGGACAAACCTAGGACTATTGATGAACGATACACTAATGCACCCCGGGGTTCGTCAATCGTGGAAATCGCTCAGGGACCCCAAATCAGTGAGAACTAGTCCATGAAGCAGGACATAATCTGTCAAAACTGTGATTGTTGATGACCGGCCCGTTAGCGCACATTGGGGTTCAACAACCACGGAAATCGCTTTGGGACACAAAACGGGGAGTAATAATCCACGAAACGGGTCAGAATTGAGAAAAACCGCGAGTTTTGATGACTGACACGTAAACGCACGCCGGGGTTCATTAATCGTGGAAATCACTCTGGGACCCAAAAACAGTGAGTAATAGTCCACGAAATGGGTCAGAATCGACAAAAACTGCGAGTGTTGATGACCGACACGTAAACGCAGCTCGGGGTTCGTCAATCGTGGAAATCACTCCGGGACCTTGAAATGGTGAGTAATAGTGCACTAAGGAGCCCAGAATCGGACAAACCTAGGATTATTGATGAACAACACGTATATGCACCCCGGGGTTCGTATGTCATGGAAATCGCTCTGGGACCCCAATCGGGAGTAATAGTCCATCAAACGGGCCAGAATCGGCCAAAACTGCGATTGTTGATGGCCGACATGTAACCGCACCTTGGGGTTCAACAACCATGGAAATCGCTTCGGGACCCCAAAGCAGTGAATAATAGCCCACGAAATGGGTCAGAATTGGCCAAAATTGTGAGTGTTGACGATGGACACGTAAACACACACCTAGGATCGTCAACCCTGGAAATCACTATAGGACCCAAAAGGTGAGTAGTAGTGCACGAAACGGACCAGAATCGGCCAAAATTGTGAGTGTTGATGGCCAACACGTAAATGCACCCCGGGATTCCTCAATTGTGGAAATCACTTCAGGACCCGACAACTGAGTAATAGTCCATGAAACGGGCAAGAACCGGCCCAAACTGCGAGTCTTAACGACCAACACATAAGCACACCTTGGGGTTCGACAACCATGGAAATCGCTTTGGGACCCCAAAATGGTGAGTAATTGTCCATGAAAGAGCCCAGAATCGGACAAACAAAGGACTATTGATGAACGATACACAAATGCACCCCGGGGATCGTCAATCATGCAAATCGCTCAGGGACCCCAAATTAGTGATAAATAGTCCATGAAACAGGACATAATCGGTCAAAACTGCGATTGTTGATGACCGACACGTCAGTGCACCTTGGGGTTCAACAACCACAAATCGCTTTGGGACCCCAAAACGATGAGTAATAGTCCACGAAACGGGTCAGAACCAACAAAAACTGCGAGTGTTGATGACCGACACGTAAACACACCTTGGGGTTCGTCAATCGTGGAAATCGTTCTAGGACCTAAATGGTGAGTAGTAGTGCACGAAACGGACCAGAATCGGCCAAAATTGTGGGTGTTGATGACCGACACGTAAATGCACCCCGGGATTCGTCATTCGTGGAAATCACTTCAGGACCCGAAAACTGAGTAATTGTCCAAGATACGGGCAAGAACCGGCCCAAACTGCGAGTCTTAACGACCAACACATAAGCACACTTTGGGTTCGACAGCCATGGAAACCGCTTTGGGCCCCCAAAATGGTGAGTAATAGTCCATGAAAGAGCCCAGAATCGGACAAAGCTAGGACTGTTGATGAACGATACACAAATGCACCCTGGGTTCGTCAATCATGGAAATTGCTTAGGGATCCCAAATCAGTGAGAAATAGTCCATGAAACAGGACAGAATCGGTGAAAACTGCGATTGACCAACACGTCAGCGCACCTTGGGGTTCAGCAAGCACGGAAATCGCATTGGGAGCCAAAACGGTGAGTAATAGTCCATGAAACGGGTCAGAATCGACAAAAACCCTGATTGTTGATGACTGACATGTAAACACACATCGGGTTTTGCTAATTGTGGAAATCACTTCGGGACCAAAAACAGTGAGTAATAGTCCACGAAACGGGCCAGAATCGGCCAAAACTACGAGTGTTGATGACCGACACGTTAGTGCACCTTGGGGTTCAACAACTATGGAAATCACTTCGGGACCCCAAAATGGTGAGTAATAGTCCATGAAACGGGCCAGAATCGGCCAAAACTGCGATTGTTGATGACCGACACGTAAGCGTGCCTTGGGTTAAACAACCATGCAAATCACTTTGGGACCCCAAAACGGTGAGTAATAGTCCACGAAACGGGTCAGAATCGACAAAAATTGCGAGTGTTGATGACCAACATGTAAATGCACCTTGGGGTTCGTCAAACGAAATCAATCCGGGACATTGAAACGGTGAGTAATAGTCCATGAAAGAGCCCGGAATGAGACAAACCTAGGATTATTGATGAACTACACGTATACGCACCCCGGGGTTCGGAAGTCATGGAAATCGCTCTAGGACCCCAAATCGGTGAGTAATAGTCCATGAAACGGGCCAGAATCGGCCAAAACTACGATTGTTGATGGCCGACTCGTAACCGCACCTTGGGGTTCAACAACCATGGAAATCGCTTCGGGACCCCTAAGCAGTGAATAATAGTCCACGAAACGGGTCAGAATTGGACAAAATTGTGAGTGTTGACGATGGACACGTAAACACACACCTAGGACCGTCAATCATGGAAATCGCTCTAGGACCCAAAAGGTGAGTAGTAGTGCACGAAACGGACCAGAATCGGCTAGAATGGTGAGTGTTGATGACTGACACGTAAATGCACCTCGGGATTCGTCAATCATGGAAAACACTTCAGGACCCCAAAACTGAGTAATAGTCCAAGAAACGGGCAAGAACAGGCCCAAACTGCGAGTCTTGACGACCAACACATAAGCACATCTTGGGGTTCGACAACCATGGAAATCGCTTTGGGAACCCGAAATGGTGAGTAATAGTCCATGAAAGAGCCCAGAATCGGACAAACCTAGGACTATTGATGAACGATACTGAAATGCACCCGGGGGTTCGTCAATCATGAAAATCGCTCAGGGACCCCAAATCAGTGAGAACTAGTCCATGAAGCAGGACATAATCTGTCAAAACTGTGATTGTTGATGACCGGCACGTTAGCGCACCTTGGGGTTCAACAACCACGGAAATCGCTTTGGGACCCAAAACAATGAGTAATAATCCACGAAACGGGTCAGAATTGACAAAAACCGCGAGTGTTGATGACTGGCACGTAAACGCACGCCGGGGTTCGTCAATCATGGAAATCGCTCAGGGACCCCAAATCAGTGAGAAATAGTCCATGAAACAGGACAGAATCGGTCAAAACTGCAAATGTTGATGACCGACACGTAAACGCACCTTGGGGTTCGTCAATCATGGAAATCAATCCGGGACCTTGAAACGGTGGGTAATAGTCCAGGAAAGAGCCCGGAATCGGACAAACCTAGGATTATTGATGAACGACACGTATACCTACCCTGGGGTTCGTAAGTCATGGAAATCGCTCCGGGACCTTGAAATGGTGAGTAATAGTGCATTAAGGAGCCCAGAATCGGACAAACCTAGGATTATTGATGAACAACACGTATATGCACCCCGGGGTTCGTATGTCATGGAAATCGCTCTGGGACCCCAATCGGTGAGTAATAGTCCATGAAACGGGCCAGAATCGGCCAAAAGTGCGATTGTTGATGGCCAACACGTAACCGCACCTTGGGGTTCAACAACCATGGATATCGTTTTGGGACCCCAAGTAGTGAATAATAGTTCACGAAACAGGTTAGAATTGGCCAAAACTGTGAGTGTTGACGATGGACACACAAACACACACCTAGGATCGTCAATCGTGGAAACCGCTCTAGGACCCAAAAGGTGAGTAGTAGTGCACGAAACGGACCAGAATCGGCCAAAATTGCGAGTGTTGATGACCGACACGTGAATGCACCCCGGGATTCGTCAATCATGGAAATCGCTTCAGGACCCCAAAACTGAGTAATAGTCCAAGTAACGGACAAGAACCGGCCCAAACTGCGAGTCTTAACGACCAACACATAAGCACACCATGGGGTTCGACAACCATGGAAATTGCTTTGGGACCCCAAAATGGTGAGTAATAGTCCATGAAAGAGCCTAGAATCGGACAAACTAGGACTATTGATGAACAATACACAAATGCACCCCGGGGTTCGTCGATCATGGAAATCGATCAGGGACCCCAAATCAGTGAGAAATAGTCCACGAAACGGGCCAGAATCGGCCAAAACTGCGAGTGTTCATGACCGGCACGTAAGAGCACCTTGGGGTTCAACAACTATGGAAATCTCTTTGGGACCCCAAAACGGTGAGTAATAGTCCATGAAACGGGCCAGAATCGGCCAAAAATGTGATTGTTGATGACCGACACGTAAGCGTGCATTGGGTTCAACAACCATGCAAATCGCTTTGGGATCCCAAAACGGTGAGTAATAGTCCACGAAATGGGTCAGAATCGACAAAAACTGCGATTGTTGATGACCGACGCGTAAACGCACCTTGGGGTTTGTCAATCGTGGAAATTAATCTGGGACCTTGAAACTGTGAGTAATAGTCCATGAAAGAGCCTGGAATCGGACAAACCTAGGATTATTGATGAAAGACACGTACACGCACCCCGGGGTTTGTAAGTCAAGGAAATCGCTCTGGGGCTCCAAATCGGTGAGTAATAGTCCATGAAACGGGCTAGAATCGGCCAAAACTGCGATTGTTGATGGCCGACACGTAACCGCACCTTGGGGTTCAACAACCATGGAAATCGCTTCGGGACCCCAAAGTAGTGAATAATAGTCCACGAAACGGGTTAGAACTGGCCAAAATTCTGAGTGTTGACGACGGACACGTAAACACACACCTAGGATCGTCAATCGTGGAAATCACTCTTGGACCCAAAAGGTGAGTAGTAGTGCACGAAACGGACCAGAATCGGCCAAAATTGTGAGTGTTGGTGACCGACACGTAAATGCAGCCCGGGATTCATCAATAATGGAAATCACTTCAGGACCCCAAAACTGAGTAATAGTCCAGGAAACGGGCAAGAACCGGCACAAACTGCGAGTCTTAACGACCAACACATAAGCACACCTTGGGGTTCGACAATCATGGAAATTGCTTTGGGACCCAAAAATGTGAGTAATAGGCCATGAAAGAGCCCAGAATTTGGACAAAGCTAGGACTATTGATGAACGATACACAAATGCACCCCGTGGTTCGTCAATCATGGAAATCGCTCAGGGACCCCAAATCCGTGAGAAATAGCATATGAAACAGGACATGATCGGTCAAAACTGCGATTGTTGATGACCGACACGTCAGCGCACCTTGGGGTTCAACAACCACGGAAATCGCTTTGGGACCCCAAAACGGTGAGTAATAGTCCATGAAACGGGCCAGAATCGGCCAAAAATGTGATTGTTGATGACCGACACGTAAGCGTGCATTGGGTTCAACAACCATGCAAATCGCTTTGGGATCCCAAAACGGTGAGTAATAGTCCACGAAATGGGTCAGAATCGACAAAAACTGCGATTGTTGATGACCGACGCATAAACGCACCTCGGGGTTTGTCAATCGTGGAAATCAATCTGGGACCTTGAAACTGTGAGTAATAGTCCATGAAAGAGCCTGGAATCGGACAAACCTAGGATTATTGATGAAAGACACGTACACGCACCCCGGGGTTTGTAAGTCAAGGAAATCGCTCTGGGGCTCCAAATCGGTGAGTAATAGTCCATGAAACGGGCTAGAATCGGCCAAAACTGCGATTGTTGATGGCCGACACGTAACCGCACCTTGGGGTTCAACAACCATGGAAATCGCTTCGGGACCCCAAAGTAGTGAATAATAGTCCACGAAACGGGTTAGAATTGGCCAAAATTCTGAGTGTTGACGACGGACACGTAAACACACACCTAGGATCGTCAATCGTGGAAATCACTCTTGGACCCAAAAGGTGAGTAGTAGTGCACGAAACGGACCAGAATCGGCCAAAATTGTGAGTGTTGGTGACCGACACGTAAATGCAGCCCGGGATTCATCAATAATGGAAATCACTTCAGGACCCCAAAACTGAGTAATAGTCCAGGAAACGGGCAAGAACCGGCACAAACTGCGAGTCTTAACGACCAACACATAAGCACACCTTGGGGTTCGACAATCATGGAAATTGCTTTGGGACCCGAAAATGTGAGTAATAGGCCATGAAAGAGCCCAGAATTTGGACAAAGCTAGGACTATTGATGAACGATACACAAATGCACCCCGTGGTTCGTCAATCATGGAAATCGCTCAGGGACCCCAAATCCGTGAGAAATAGCATATGAAACAGGACATGATCGGTCAAAACTGCGATTGTTGATGACCGACACGTCAGCGCACCTTGGGGTTCAACAACCACGGAAATCGCTTTGGGACCCCAAAACGGTGAGTAATATTCCACGAAACGGGTCAGAACCGACAAAAACTACGAGTGTTGATGACCGACACGTAAGTGCACCTTGGGGTTCAGCAACTATGGAAATCACTTCGGGACCCCAAAACAGTGAGTAATAGTCCATGAAACGGGCCAGAATTGGCCAAAACTGCGATTTTTGATGACCGACACGTAAGCGTGGCTTGGGTTCAACAACCATGCAAATCACTTTGGGACCCCAAAACGGTAAGTCATAGTCCACGAAACGGGTCAGAATCGACAAAAATTGTGAGTGTTGATGACCGACACATAAATGCACCTTGGGGTTCGTCAATCGAAATCAATCTGGGACCTTGAAACGGTGAGTAATAGTCCATGAAAGAGCCCGGAATCAGACAAACCTAGGATTATTGATGAACGACACGTATACGCACCCTGGGGTTCGTAAGTCATGGAAATTGCTTTGGGACCGCAAATCGGTGAGTAATAGTCCATGAAACGGGCTAGAATCGGCCAAAACTGCCATTGTTGATGGCCGACATGTAACCGCACCCTGGGGTTCAACAACCATGGAAATCGCTTTGGGACCCCAAAGGAGTGAATAATAATCCACGAAACGGGTCAGAATTGGCCAAAATTATGAGTCCTGTCGATGGACACGTAAACACACACCTAAGATCGTCAATCCTGGAAATCACTACAGGACCCAAAAGGTGAGTAGTACTGCACGAAACGGACCAGAATCGTCCAAAATTGTGAGTGTTGATGACCGACACGTAAATGCACCTTGGGATTCGTCAATTGTGGAAATCACTTCAGGACCCCACAACTGAGTAATAGTCCAAGAAACGGGCAAGAACCGGCCCAAACTGCGAGCCTTAATGACCAACACAAAAGCACACCTTGGGGTTCGACAACCATGGAAATCGCTTTGGGACCCCAAAATGGTAAGTAATAGTCCATGAAAGAGCCCAGAATCGGACAAACATAGGACTATTGATGAATGATACACAAATGCACCCCGGGGTTCGTCAATCATGGAAATCGCTCAGGGACCCCAAATCAGTGAGAAATAGTCCATGTAACTGGGCAGAATCTGTCAAAACTGCGGTTGTTGATGACCGACACGTCAGTGCACCTTGGGATTCAACAACCACGGAAATCGCTTTGGGACCCCAAAACAGTGAGTAATAGTCCACGAAACGGGTCAGAACCGACAAAAACTGCGAGTGTTGATGACCGACACGTAGACGCACCTCGGGGTTCGTCAATAGTGGAAATCAATCCGGGACCTTGAAACGGTGAGTAATAGTCCATGAAAGAACCCGGAATTGGACAAACCTAGGAATATTGATGAAAGACACGTGTACGCACCCCGAGGTTCATAAGTCATGGAAATCGCTCTGGGACCCAAAATCGGTGAGTAATTGTCCATGAAACGGGCCAGAATCGGCCAAAACTGTGATTATTGATGGCCGACACGTAACCGCACCTTGGGGTTCAACAACCATGGAAATCGCTTTGGGACCCCAAAGCACTGAATAATAATCCACCAAACGGGTTAGAATTGGCCAAAACTGTGAATGTTGACGACGGACACGTAAACACACTCCGAGGATCGTCAATCATGGAAATCGCTCTGGGGCCCCAAAACGATGAGTAATAGTGCATGAAATGGATCAGAATCGGCCAAAATTGTGAGTGTTAATGACGGACACGTGAATGCACCCCGGGATTCGTCAATCGTGGAAATCGCTTCAGGACCCCAAAACTGAGTAATAGTCCAAGTAACGGGCAAGAACCGGCCCAAACTACGAGTCTTAACGACCAACACATAAGCATACCATGGGGTTCGACAACCATGGAAATCGCTTTGGGACCCCAAAATGGTGAGTAATAGTCCATGAAAGAGCCCAGAATCGGACAAACTAGGACTATTGATGAACGATACACAAATGCACCCCGGGGTTCGTCGATCATGGAAATCGCTCAGGGACCCCAAATCAGTGAGAAATAGTCCATGAAATAGGACAGAATCAGTCAAAACTACGATTGTTGATGACCGACACGTCAGCACACCTTGGGGTTCAACAACCACGGAAATCACTTTGGGACCCAAAACGGTGAGTAATAGTCCACCGAACGGGTCAAAATCGACAAAAACCGCTACTGTTGATGACTGACATGTAAACGCAGGCCGGGGTTCTTTAATCGTGGAAATTACTCCGGGGACCAAAAGCAGTGAGTAATAGTCCACGAAACGGGCCAGAATCGGCCAAAACTGCGAGTGTTGATGACCGACACGTAAGTGCACCTTGGGGTTCAACAACTATGGAAATCTCTTCGGGACCCCAAAACGGTGAGTGATAGTCCATGAAACGGGCCAGAATCGGCCAAAAATGTGATTGTTGATGACCGACACGTACAACCATGCAAATCACTTTGGGACCCCAAAACGGTGAGTAATAGTCCACGAAATGGGTCAAAATCGACAAAAACTGCGATTGTTGATGACCGACAAGTAAACGCACCTTGGGGTTTGTCAATCGTGGAAATCAATCCGGGACCTTGAAACGGTGAGTAATAGTCCTTGAAAGAGCCTGGAATCGGACAAACCTACGATTATTGATGAACGACACGTACACGCACCCCGGGGTTTGTAAGTCAAGGAAATCGATCTGGGGCCCCAAATCGGTGAGTGATAGTCCATGAAACGGGCCAGAATCGGCCAAAACTGCGATTGTTGATGGCCGACACGTAACCGCACCTTGGGGTTCAACAACCATGGAAATCGCTTAGGTACCCCAAAACAGTGAATAATAGTCCATGAAAGAGCCCAGAATTGGCCTAAACTGCGAGTCTTGACGACCAACACATAAGCACACCTTGGGGTTCAACAACAATGCAAATCGCTTCGGGACCCCAAAACAGTGAGTAATAGTCCATGAAAGAGCCCGGAATCGGACAAAACTGTGATTGTTAATGGCCGACACGTAACCGCACCTTGGGGTTCAACAACCATGGAAATCGCTTTGGGACCCCAAAGTAGTGAATAATAGTCCACGAAACGGGTCAGAATTGGCCAAAATTGTGAGTGTTGACGACGGACACGTAAACACACACCTAGTATCGTCAATCATGGAAATCGCTCTAGGACCCAAAAGGTGAGTAGTAGTGCACGAAACGGACCAGAATCGGCTAAAATTGTGAGTGTTGGTGACCGACACGTAAATGCACCCCGGGATTCATCAATAATGGAAATCACTTCCGGACCGCAAAACTGAGTAATAGTCCAAGAAACGGGCAAGAACCGGCACAAACTGCGAGTCTTAACGACCAACACATAAGCACACCTTGGGGTTCGACAATCATGGAAATCGCTTTGGGACCCCAAAATGTGAGTAATAGGCCATGAAAGAGCCCAGAATTCAGACAAACCGAGGACTATTGATGAACAATACACAAATGCACCCCGGAGTTCGTCAATCATGGAAATCGCTCAAGGACCCCAAATCAGTGAGAAATAGCATATGAAACAGGACATGATCGGTCAAAACTGCGATTGTTGATGACCAACACGTCAGCGCACCTTGGGGTTCAACAACCACGGAAATCACTTTGGGACCCAAAACGGTGAGTAATAGTCCACCGAACGGGTCAAAATCAACAAAAACCGCTACTGTTGATGACTGACATGTAAACGCAGGCCGGGGTTCTTTAATCGTGGAAATTACTCCGGGGACCAAAAGCAGTGAGTAATAGTCCACGAAACGGGCCAGAATCGGCCAAAACTGCGAGTGTTGATGACCGACACGTAAGTGCACCTTGGGGTTCAACAACTATGGAAATCTCTTCGGGACCCCAAAACGGTGAGTGATAGTCCATGAAACGGGCCAGAATCGGCCAAAAATGTGATTGTTGATGACCGACACGTAAGCGTGCACCTTGGGGTTCAACAACTATAGAAATCACTTCGGGACCCCAAAACGGTGAGTAATAGTCCATGAAATGGGCCAGCATCGGCCAAAACTGCGATTGTTGATGACCGACACGTAAGCGTGCCTTGGGTTCAACAACCATGCAAATCACTTTGGGACCCCAAAACGGTAAGTAATAGTCCACGAAACGGGTCAGAATCGACAAAAATTGCGAGTGTTGATGACCGACACATAAACGCACCATGGGATTCGTCAATCGAAATCAATCTGGGACCTTGAAACGGTGAGTAATAGTCCATGAAAGAGCCCGGATTCAGACAAACCTAGGATTATTGATGAACGGCACGTATATGCACCCCGGGGTTCGTAAGTCATGGAAACCGCTCTGGGACCCCAAATCGGTGAGTAATAGTCCATGAAACGGGCCAGAATCGGCCAAAACTGCGATTGTTGATGGCCGACATGTAACCGCACCTTGGGGTTCAACAACCATGGAAATCACTTCGGGACCCCAAAGCAGTGAATAATAGTCCACGAAAGGGTCCGAATTGGGCAAAATTGTGAGTGCTGTCGACGGACATGTAAACACACACCTAAGATCGTCAATCCTGGAAATCACTATTGGACCCAAAATGTGAGTAGTAGTGCACGAAACGGACCAGAATCAGCCAAAATTGTGAGTGTTGATGACCGACACGTAAATGCACCGCGGGATTTGTCAATTGTGGAAATCACTTCAGGACCCCACAACTGAGTAATAGTCCAAGAAACGGGCAAGAACCGACCCAAACTGCGAGTCTTAACGACCAACACATAAGCACATCTTGGGGATCGACAACCATGGAAATCGCTTTGGGACCCCAAAATCGTAAGCAATAGTCCATGAAAGAGCCCAGAATTTGACAAACATAGGACTATTGATGAACGATACACAAATGCACCCCGGGGTTCGTCAATCATGGAAATCGCTCAGGGACCCCAAATCCTTGAGAAATAGTCCATGAAACAAGGCAGAATCTGTCAAAACTGCGATTGTTGATGACCGACACGTCAGCGCACCTTGGGATTTAACAACCACGGAAATCGCTTTGGGACCCCAAAACAGTGAGTAATAGTCCACGAAATGGGTCAGAACCGACAAAAGCTGCGAGTGTTGATGACCGACACGTAGACGCACCTCGGGGTTCGTTAATAGTGGAAATCAATCCGGGACCTTGAAACGGTGAGTAATAGTCCATGAAAGAACCTGGAATTGGACAAACCTAGGAATATTGATGAAAGACACGTATACGCACCCCGAGGTTCATAAGTCATGGAAATCGCTCTGGGACCCAAAATCGGTGAGTAATAGTCCATGAAACGGGCCAGAATCAGCCAAAACTGTGATTATTGATGGCTGACACGTAACCGCACCTTGGGGTTCAACAACCATGGAAATCGCTTTGGGACCCCAAAGCAGTGAATAATAGTCCATGAAACGGGTTAGAATTGGCCAAAACTGTGAGTGTTGACGACGGACACGTAAACACACACCTAGGATCGTCAATAGTGGAAACCGCTCTAGGACCCAAAAGGTGAGTAGTAGTGCACGAAACGGACCAGAATCGGCCAAAATTGTCAGTGTTGATGACCGACACATGAATGCATCCCGGGATTCGTCAATCGTGGAAATCGCTTCAGGACCCCAAAACTGAGTAATAGTCCAAGTAACGGGCAAGAACCGGCCCAAACTACGAGTCTTAATGACCAAAACATAAGCACACCATGGGGTTCGACAACCATGGAAATCGCTTTGGGACCCCAAAATGGTGAGTAATAGTCCATGAAAGAGCCCAGAATCGGACAAACTAGGACTATTGATGAACGATACACAACTGCACCCCGGGGTTCGTCGATCATTGAAATCGCTCAGGGACCCCAAATCAGTGAGAAATAGTCCATGAAATAGGACAGAATCGGTCAAAACTATGATTGTTGATGAACGACACGTTAGCGCACCTTGGGGTTCAACAACCACGGAAATCACTTTGGAACCCAAAACGGTGAATAATAGTCCACGAAACGGGTCAAAATCGACAAAAACCGCTACTATTGATGACTGACACGTAAAGGCAGGCCGGGGTTCTTTAATCGTGGAAATTACTCCGGGGACCAAAAACAGTGAGTAATAGTCCACGAAACGGGCCAGAATCGGCCAAAAATGCAATTTTTGATGACCGACACATAAGCGTGCCATGGGTTCAACAACCATGCAAATCGCTTTGGGACCCCAAAATGGTGAGTAATAGTCCACGAAATGGGTCAGAATCGACAAAAACGGCAATTGTTGATGACAGACGCGTAAACGCACCTTGGGGTTCGTCAATCGTGGAAATCAATCCGGGACCTTGAAACGGTGAGTAATAGTCCATGAAAGAGCCTGGAATCGGACAAACCTAGGATTTTTTATGAACGACACGTACACGCACCCCGGGGTTTGTAAGTAATGGAAATCGCTCTGGTGCCCCAAATCGGTGAGTAATAGTCCATGAAACGGGCCAGAATGGACCAAAACTGCGATTGTTGATGGACGACACGTAACCGCACCTTGGGGTTCAACAACCATGGAAATCGCTTAGGTACCCCAAAGCAGTGAATAATAGTCCACGAAACGGGTCAGAATTGGCCAAAATTGTGAGTGTTGACGACGGACACGTAAACACACACCTAGCATCGTCAATCGTGGTAATCGCTCTAGGACCCAAAAGGTGAGTAGTAGTGCACGAAACGACGAGAATCGGCCAAAATTGTGAGTGTTGGTGACCGACACGTAAATGCACCCCAGGATTCATCAATAATGGAAATCACTTCAGGACCAAAATACAGAGTAGTAGTCCAAGAAACGGGCAAGAACCGGCACAAATTGCGAGTCTTAACGACCAACACATAAGCACACCTTGGGGTTCGACAATCATGGAAATTGCTTTGGGACCCCAAAATGTGAGTAATAGGCCATGAAAGAGCCCAGAATTCGGACAAACCTAGGACTGTTGATGAACGATACACAAATGCACCCCGGGGTTCGTCAGGGACCAAAAATCAGTGAGAAATAGTATATGAAACAGGACATAATCGGTCAAAACTGCGATTGTTGATGACCGACATGTCAGCGCACCTTGGGCTTCAACAACCACGGAAATCGCTTTGGGACCCCAAAACGGTGAGTAATAGTCCACGAAACGGGTCAGAACCGACAAAAACTTCGAGTGTTGATCACCGATACGTAAGTGCACCTTGGGGTTCAACAACTATAGAAATCCCTTCGGGACCCCAAAACGGTGAGTAATAGTCCATGAAACGGGCCAGAATCGGCCAAAACTGCGATTGTTGATGACCGACACGTAAGCATGCCTTGGGTTCAACAACCATGCAAATCACTTTGGGACCCCAAAACGGTAAGTCATAGTCCACGAAATGGGTCAGAATCGACAAAAATTGCGAGTGTTGATGACCGACACGTAAACGCACCTTGGGATTTGTCAATCGAAATCAATCCGGGACCTTGAAATGGTGAGTAATAGTCCATGAAAGAGCCCGGATTTAGACAAACCTAGGATTATTGATGAATGGCACGTATACGCACCCCGCGGTTCATAAGTCATGGAAACCGCTCTAGGACCCCAAATCGGTGAGTAATAGTCCATGAAACGGGCCAGAATCGGCCAAAACTGCGATTGTTGATGGCCGACATGTAACCGCACCTTGGGGTTCAACAACCATGGAAATCACTTTGGGACCCCAAAGAAGTGAATAATAGTCCACGAAAGGGTCAGAATTGGGCAAAATTGTGAGTGCTGTCGACGGACACGTAAACACACACCTAAGATCGTCAATCCTGGAAATAACTATAGGGCCCAAAAGGTGAGTAGTAGTGCACGAAACGGACCAGAATCAGCCAAAATTGTGAGTGTTGATGACCGACACGTAAATGCACCGCGGGATTTGTCAATTGTGGAAATCACTTCAGGACCCCACAACTGAGTAATAGTGCAAGAAACGGTCAAGAACCGGCCCAAACTACGAGTCTTATCGACCAACACATAAGCACACCTTGGGGTTCGACAACCATGGAAATCGCTTTGGGACCCCAAAATGGTAAGCAATAGTCCATGAAAGAGCCCAGAATCTGACAAACATAGGACTATTGATGAACGATACACAAATGCACCCCGGGGTTCGTCAATCATGGAAATCGCTCACGGACCCCAAATCAGTGAGAAATAGTCCATGAAACAGGGCAGAATCTGTCAAAACTGTGATTGTTGATGACCGACACGTCAGCGCACCTTGGGATTCCACAACCACGGAAATCGCTTTGGAACCCCAAAACAGTGAGTAATAGTCCATGAAACGGGTCAGAACCGACAAAAGCTGCGATTGTTGATGACCGACACGTAAACGCACCTCGGGGTTCGTTAATAGTGGAAATCAATCCGGGACCTTGAAACGGTGAGTAATAGTCCATGAAAGAACCCGGAATTGGACAAACCTAGGAATATTGATGAAAGACACGTATACGCACCCTGAGGTTCGTAAGTCATGGAAATTGCTCTGGGACCCAAAATCGGTGAGTAATAGTCCATGAAACGGGCCAGAATCAGCCAAAACTATGATTATTGATGGCTGACACGTAACCGCACCTTGGGGTTCAACAACCATGGAAATCGCTTCGGGACCCCAAAGCAGTGAATAATAGTCCATGAAATGGGTTATAATTGGCCAAAACTGTGAGTGTTGACGACGGACACATAAACACACACCTAGGATCGTCAATAGTGGAAACCGCTCTAGGACCCAAAAGGTGAGTAGTAGTGCACGAAACGGACTAGAATCGGCCAAAATTCTGAGTGTTGATGACCGACACGTGAATGCATCCCGGGATTCGTCAATCGTGGAAATCGCTTCAGGACCCCAAAACTGAGTAATAATCCAAGTAACGGGCAAGAACCGGCCCAAACTGCGAGTCTTAATGACCAACACATAAGCACACCATGGGGTTCGACAACCATGGAAATCGCTTTGGGACCCCAAAATGGTGAGTAATAGTCCATGAAAGAGCCTAGAATCGGACAAACTAGGACTATTGATGAACGATACACAAATGCACCCCGGGGTTCGTCGATCATTGAAATCGCTCAGGGACCCCAAATCAGTGAGAAATAGTCCATGAAATAGGACAGAATCGGTCAAAACTATGATTGTTGATGACCGACACGTCAGCGCACCTTGGGGTTCAACAACCACGAAAATCACTTTGGAACCCAAAACGGTGAGTAATAGTCCACGAAACGGGTCAAAATCGACAAAAACTGCTACTATTGATGACTGACACGTAAACGCAGGCCGGGGTTCTTTAATCGTGGAAATGACTCCGGGGACCAAAAAACAGTGAGTAATAGTCCACGAAACGGGCCAGAATCGACCAAAAATGCGATTGTTGATGACCGACACATAAGCGTGCCATGGGTTCAACAACCATGCAAATCGCTTTGGGACCCCAAAATGGTGAGTAACAGTCCACGAAATGGGTCAGAATCGACAAAAACTGCGATTGTTGATCACAGACGCGTAAACGCACCTTGGGGTTCGTGAATCGTGGAAATCAATCCGGGACCTTGAAACGGTGAGTAATAGTCCATGAAAGAGCCTGGAATCGGACAAACCTAGGATTTTTGATGAACGACACGTACACGCACCACGGGGTTTGTAAGTCATGGAAATCGCTCTGGGCCCCAAATCGGTGAGTAATAGTCCATGAAACGGGCCAGAATCGGCCAAAACTGCGATTGTTGATGGCCGACACGTAACCGCACCGTGGGGTCAATAACCATGGAAATCGCTTCGGTACCCCAAAGCAGTGAATAATAGTCCACGAAACGGGTCAGAATTGGCCAAAATTGTGAGTGTTGACGACGGACACGTAAACACACACCTAGGATCGTCAATCGTGGTAATCGCTCTAGGACCCAAAAGGTGAGTAGTAGTGCACGAAACGACGAGAATCGGCCAAAATTTTTGGTGACCGACACGTAAATGCACCCCGGGATTCATCAATAATGGAAATCACTTCAGGACTCCAAAACAGAGTAGTAGTCCAAGAAACGGGCAAGAACCGGGACAAATTGCGAGTCTTAACGACCAACACATAAGCACACCTTGGGGTTCGACAATCATGGAAATCGCCTTGGGACCCCAAAATGTGAGTAATAGGCCATGAAAGAGCCCAGAATTCGGACAAACCTAGGACTGTTGATGAACGATACACAAATGCACCCCGGGGTTCGTTAGGGACCAAAAATTAGTGTGAAATAGTATATGAAACAGGACATAATCGGTCAAAACTGCGATTGTTGATGACCGACACGTCAGCGCACCTTGGGGTTCAACAACCACGGAAATCGCTTTGGGACCCAAAACGGTGAGTAATAGTCCACGAAACGGGTCAGGATTGACAAAAACCGCGAGTGTTGATGACTAACACGTAAACGCACGTCGGGGTTCGTTAATCGTGGAAATCACTCCGGGACCCAAACACGGTGAGTAATAGGCCATGAAACGGGACAGATTCGACAACTATGGAAATCGCTTCGGGACCCCAAACCGGTGAGTAATAGTCCATGAAACGGGCCTCAATCGGCCAAAACTGTGATTGTTGATGACCGACACGTAAATGCACCTTGGGGTTCGACAACTATGGAAATCGCTTCGGGACCCCAAATCGGTGAGTAATAGTCCATGAAACGGGCCTGAATCGGCCAAAACTGTGATTGTTGATGACCGACACATAACCGCACCTTGTGGTTCGACAACCATGGAAATCGCTTCGCGACCCCAAACCGGTGAGTAATAGTCTACGAAACAGGTCAGAATTGGCCAAAATTGTGAGTGTTGATGACGGACACGTAAACGCACTCCTAGGACCGTCAATCGTGGAAATCGCTCTAAGACCCAAAACGGTGAGTAGTACTGCACGAAATGGACTAGAATCGACCAAAATTGTGAGTGTTGATGACCGACATGTAAATGCACCCCATGGTTCGTCAATCATGGAAATCACTTAGTGACCCCAAAGCTGATTAATAGTCCAAGAAACGGGCCAGAATCGGCCCAAACTGGGAGTCTTGACGACCAGCACGTAAGCACACCTTGCGGTTCGACAAGAATGGAAATCGCTTTGGGACCCCAAAACGGTGAGTAATTGTCCATGAAAGAGCCCAGAATCGGAAAAAACTGTGATTGTTGGACCAGAATTGACGAACGATATATAAATGCACCTCCTGGTTCATCAATCATGGAAATCGCTCAGGGCCCCAAACCAGCGAGTAATAGTCAATGAAACGGGCCAGAATCGGCCAAAAGTGCGATTGTTGATGGCCGACACGTAACCGCACCTTGGGGTTCAACAACCATGGAAATCGCTTCGGGACCCAATGTGGTGTGTAATAGTCCATGAAACGGGTCAGAATTGGCCAAAATAGTGAGTGTTGACGACGAACACGTAAACACGCCCCTAGGATCGCCAATCATGGAAATCGCTCTAGGACCCAAAACGGTGAGTAGTAGTGCACGAAACGGACCAGAAGCGGCCAAAATTGTGAGTGTTGATGACCGACACGTAAACGCACCCCGGGACAAATCAATCATGGAAATCACTTCGAGACCCCAAAAGTGAGTAATAGTCCAAGAAACGGGCCAGAATCGACCCAAACTATGAGTCTTGACGACCAACACGTAAGCATACCTTGGGGTTCGACAACCATGGAAATCGCTTTGGGACCCGAAAACGGTGAGTAATAGTCCATGAAAGAGCCCAGAATTGGATAAACCTAGGATTATTGCTGAACAATACACAAACGCACCCCGGGGTTCGTCAATCAGGGAAATCGATTCGGGACCCCAAATCAGTGAGTAATTGTCCATCAAACAGACCAGAATCTGCTAAGACTGTGATTGTTGATGACCGACACGTAAGCGCACCTTGGGGTTCAACAACAACGGAAATCACATTGGGACCCAAAACAGTGAGTAATAGTCCACGAAACGGGTCAGAATCGACAAAAACGGCGAGTGTTGATGACTGAAATGTAAACGCACGCCGAGGTTCGTTAACCGTGGAAATCACTCTGCGACCCAAAAATAGTGAGTAATATTCCACGAAACGGGCCAGAAATGGCCAAAACTGCGATTGGGGTTCAACACGCAAGTGCACCTTGGGGTTCAAGAACTTTGGAAATCGCTTCGGGACCCCAAAACGGTGAGTAATAGTCAATGAAACGGGCCTGAATCGGCCAAAACTGCGATTGTTGATGACCGACACGTAACCGCACCTTGTGGTTCGACAACCATGGAAATCGCTTTGAGAACCCAAACCGGTGAGTAATAGTCCACGAAACAGGTCAGAATTGGCCAAAATTGTGAGTGTTGACGACGGACACGTAAACGCACTCCTAGGACCGTAATGCATGGAAATCGCTCTAGGACCCAAAACGGTGAGCAGTACTGCAGGAAACGGACAAGATTCGACCAAAATTGTGAGTGTTGATGACTGACATGTAAACGCACCCCAGGGTTCGTCAATCATGGAAATCAATTAATTGACCCGAAAACTGAGTAATAGTCCAGGAAACGGGCCAGAATCGGCCCAAACTGCGAGTCTTGACGACCAACACGTAAGCACACCTTGGGGTTCGACAACACTGGAAATCGCTTTGGGACTCCAAAACGGTGAGTAATAGTCCATGAAAGAGCGCTGTATCGGACAAAACTGCGATTGTTGATGACCGACACGTAAGCGCACCTTGGAGTTCAACAACCACGGAAATCGCATTGGGACCCCAAAAAGGTGAGTAATAGTCCACGAAATGGGTCAGAATCGACAAAAACGGCGAGTGTTGATAACCGACACGTAAACGCACCTTGGGTTTCGTCAATCGTGGAAATCACTCCGGGACCTTGAAACGGTGAGTAATCGTCCATGAAAGAGCCCGGAATCAGACAAACCTAGGGTTATTGATGAACGACATGTAAACGCACCCCGGGGTTCGTAAATCATAGAAATCGCTCTGGGACCCCAAATCGGTGAATAATAGTCCATGAAACGGCCCAGAATCGGCCAAAACTACGATTGTTGATGACCGACACGTAAGCGCACCGTGGGGTTGAACAACCATGGAAATCGCTTCGGGACCCCAAAGCGATGAATAATAGTCCACGAAACGGGTCAGAATTGGCCAAAATAGTGAGTGTTGACGACGGACACATAAACACACCCCTAGGATCGTCAATCGTGGAAATCGCTCTAGGACCCAAAAGGTGAGTAGTAGAGCACGGAACGGACCAAAATTAGCCAAAATTGTGAGTGTTGATGACCGACACGTAAATCCACTCCGCGTTTTGTCAATCATGGAAATAAGTTTAGGACCCCAAAACTGAGTAATTGTCCAGGAAACAGGCAAGAACCGGCCCAAACTGCAAGTCTTAACGACAAACACGTAAGCACATCTTGGGGTTCGACAACCATGGAAATTGCTTTGGGACCCCAAAATGGTGAGTAATAGTCCATTAAAGAGCCCAGAATCGGACAACCCTAGGATTATTGATGAACGATACACAAACGCACCCGGGGGTTCGTCAATCAGGGAAATCGCTCAGGGACCCCAAATCAGTGAGTAATAGTCCATGAAACGGGCCAGAATCGGCCAAAACTGCGATTGTTGATAACCGACACGTAACCGCATCTTGGGGTTCAACAACCACGGAAATTGCTTTGGGACCCAAAATGTTAAGTTCTAATAGTCCACGAAATGGGTCAGAATCGACAAAAACCGCGAGTGTTGATGACCGACACGTAAACGCACCTTGGGGTTTGTTAATCGTGGAAATCACTCCGGGACCTTGAAACGGTGAGTAATAGTCCATTAAAGAGCCCGGAATTGGACAAACCTAGGATTATTGATGAACGACACATAAACGCACCCCAGGGATCGTAAACCATGGAAATCGCTCTGGGACCCCTAATCAGTGAGTAATAGTCCATGAAACACGACAAAATCGGTCAAAACTGCCATTGTTGATGACTGACACATAAGCGCACCTTGGGGTTCAACAACCACAGAAATCGATTTGGGACCCAAAATGGTGAGTAATAGTCCAGGAAATGGGTCAGAATCGACAAAAACCACGAATGTTGATGACTGACATGTAAACGCACGCCGGGGTACGTTAATCGTGGAAATCACTCCGGGATCCAAAAACAGTGAGTAATATTCCACGAAACGGGCCAGGATTGGCCAAAACTGCTTGTGTTGATGACCGACACGCAAGTGCACCTTGGGGTTCAACAACTTTGCAAATCGCTTCGGGACCCCAAAACGATGAGTAATAGTCAATGAAACGGGCCTGAATCGGCCAAAACTGCGATCGTTGATGGCCGACACGTAACCGCACCTTGTGGTTCCACAACGATGGAAATCGCTTTGAGAACCCAAACCGGTGAGTAATAGTCCACGAAACAGGTCAGAATTGAACAAAATTGTGAGTGTTGACGACGGACACGTAAACGCACTCCTAGGATCGTAATTCGTGGAAATCGCTCTAGGACCCAAAACAGTGAGTAGTACTGCATGAAATGGACCAGAATCAACCAAGATTGTGAGTGTTGATGACCGACGTGTAAACGCACCCCGGGGTTCATCAATAATGGAAATCAATTAAGTGACCCCAAAACTGAGTAATAGTCCAAGAAACGGGCCAGAATCGGCCCAAACTGCGAGTCTTGACGACCAACAATGGAAATCGCTTAGGGACCCCAAATCGGTGAGTAATAGTCCATGAAACGGGCCAGAATCGGACAAAACTGCGATTGTTGATGACCGACACGTAAGCGCACCTTGGAGTTCAACAACCACAAAAATCGCATTGGGACCCCAAAAAGGTGAGTAATAGTCCATGAAATGGGTCAGAATCAACAAAAAACTGCGAGTGTTGATGACCGACACGTAAACGCACCTTGGGGTTCGTCAATCGTGGAAATCACTCCGGGACCTTGAAACGGGGAATAATAGTCCATGAAAGAGCCCGGAATCAGAGAAACCTAGGATTATTGATGAACGACACGTAAATGCACCCTGGGGTTCGCAAATCATGGAAATCGCTCTGGGACCCCAAATCGGTGAATAATAGTCCGTGAAACGGGCCAGAATCGGCCAAAACTGCAATTGTTGATGACCGACACATAACCACACGGTGGGGTTGAACAACCATGGAAATCGCTTTGGGACCCCAAAGCTATGAATAATAGTCCACAAAACGGGTCAGAATTGGCCAAAATAGTGAGTGTTGACGACGGACACATAAACACACCCCTAGGATCATCAATCGTGGAAATCGCTCTACGACCCAAAAGGTGAGTAGTAGTGCACGAAACGGACCAGAATCGGCCAAAATTGTGAGTGTTGATGACCGACACGTAAATGCACCTCGGGATTCATCAATCATGGAAATCACTTCAGGACCCCAAAACTGAGTAATAGTCCAAGAAACGGGCAAGAACCGACCCAAACTGCAAGTCTTAACGACCAACACGTAAGCACATCGTGGGGTTCGACAACCATGGAAATCGCTTTGGGACCCCAAAATGGTGAGTAATAGTCCATGAAAGAGCACAGAATCGGACAAACCTAGGACTATTAATGAACGATACACAAATGCACCCTGGGGTTCGTCAATCATGGAAATCGCTCAGGGACCCCAAATCAGTGAGTAACAGTACATGAAACAGGACAAAATTGGTCAAAATTGTGATTGTTGATGACCGAGATGTAAGCGCACCATGGGGTTCAACAACCACGGAGATCGCTTTGGGACCCAAAACGGTGACTAATAGTCCACTAAACGGGTCAGAATCAACAAAAACCGCGAGTGTTGATGACTGACTTGTAAACGCACGCCAGGGTTCGTTAATCGTGGAAATCACTCCGGGACCCAAAACCAGTGAGTAATATTCCACGAAACGGGCCAGACTCGGCCAAAACTGCGAGTGTTGATGACCGACACGTAAGTGCACCTTCGGGTTCAACAACTATCGAAATGGCTTCGCGCCCCCAAAATGGTGAGTAATAGTCCATGAAACGGGCCTGAATCGGCCAAAACTGCGATTGTTGATGACCGACAGGTAAGCGTGCATTGGGTTCAACAACCATGCAAATCGCTTTGGGACCCCAAAATGGTGAGTAATAATCCACGAAACGGGCCAGAATTGGCCAAAACTGCGATTGTTGATGACCGACCTGTAACCGTACCTTGTGGTCCGACAACCATGGAAATCGCTTCGGGACCCCAAACCGGTGAGTAATAGTCCACGAAACAGGTCAGAATTGGCCAAAATTGTGAGTGTTGACGACGGACACGTAAACGCTCTCCTAGGATCGTCAATCGTGGAAATCGCTCTATGACCCAAAACGGTGAGTAGTACTGCACGAAATGGACCAGAATCGACCAAAATTGTGAGTGTTGATGACCGACATGTAAACGCACCCCAGGGTTCGTCAATCATGAAAATCACTTAGTGACCCCAAAATTGAGTAATAGTCCAAGAAACGGGCCAGAATCGGCCCAAACTACGAGTCTTGACGATCAACACGTAAGTGCACCTTGGGGTTCGACAACAATCGAAATTGCTTTGGGACCCCAAAACAGTGAGTAATAGTCCATTAAAGAGCCTAGAATCGGACAAACCTAGGATTATTGACGAATGATATATAAACGCACCTCGGGGTTCGTCAATCATGGAAATCGCTCAGGGATCCCAAATTAGTGAGTATAGTCCATGAAACGGGCCAGAATCGGCCAAAACTGCGGTTGTTGATGGCCAACACGTAACCGCACCTTGGGGTTGAACAACTATGGAAATCGCTTCGGGACCCGAAAGCGGTGAGTAATAGTCCACGAAACAGGTCAGAATTGGCCAAAATTATGATTGTTGACGACGGACACGTAAACACACCCCTAGGATCGTCAATCATGGAAATCGCTCTAGGACCCAAAACGGTGAGTACTAGTGCACCAAACAGACCAGAATCGGCCAAAATTGGGAGTGTCGATGACCAACACGTAAACGCACCCTGGGATTCATCAATCGTGGAAATCACTTCGGGACCCCAAAACTGAGTAATAGTCCAAGAAACGGGCCAGAATCGGCCCAAACTGCAAGTCTGAACGACCAACACGTGAGCACACCTTGGGACTCGTCAACAATGAAAATCGCTTTGGGATCCAAATCGACAAAAACGGCGAGTGTTGATGACTGACACGTAAACGCACGCCAGGGTTCGTTAATCGTGGAAATCACTCCGGGACCCAAAAACAGTGAGTAATAGACCATGAAACGGGTCTGAATTGGCCAAAGTTGTGAGTGTTGACGACGGACACGTAAACATACCCCTAGGATCGTCAATCGGGAAATCGCTCTAGGACCCAAAAGGTGAGTAGTAGTGGACGAAACGGACCAGAATCAGCCAAAATTGTGAGTGTTGATGACCGACACGTAAATGCACCCCGGGATTCGTCAATCGTGGAAATCACTTAAGGACCCCAAAACTAAGTAATAGTCCAAGAAACGGGAAAGAACCGGCCCATACACATAAGCACACCTTGGGGTTCGAAAACCATGGAAATCGCTTTGGGACCCCAAAATGGTGTGTACTAGTCCATGAAAGAGCCCAGAATTGGGCAAACCTAGGACTATTGATGAACGATACACAAATGCACCCCGGGGTTCGTCAATCATGAAAATCGCTCAGGGACCCCAAATCAGTGAGTAATAGTCCATGAAACAGGACAAAATCGGTCAAAACCGCGATTGTTAATGACCGACACGTAAGCGCACCTTGGTGTTCAACAACCACGGAAATCGCTTTGGGACACCAAACGGTGAGTGATAGTCCATGAAACGGGTCAGAATCGACAAAAACCGCGAGTGTTGATGACTGACATGTAAACGCACGCCGGGGTTCGTTAATCGTGGAAATCACTCCAGGACCCAAAAACAATGAGTAATATTCCACGAAACGGGCCTGAATCGGGCAAAACTGCGATTGTTGATGGCCGACACGTAACCGCACTTTGTGGTTCGACAACCATGGAAATCGCTTCGGGGCCCCAAATCGGTGAGTAATAGTCCATGAAACTGGTCAGAATTGGCCAAAATTGTGAGTGTTGCCGACGGACACGTAAACGCACTCCTAGGATTGTCAATCGTGGAAATCGCTCTAGGACCCAAAACGGTGAGTAGTACTGCATGAAATGGACCATAAACGACCAAAATTGTGAGTGTTGATGACAGACATGTAAACGCACCCCGGGATTCGTCAATCGTGGATATCACTTCGGGACCCCAAAACTGAGTAATAGTCCAAGAAACGGGCCAGAATCGACCTAAACTGCGAGTCTTGACGACCAACACGTAAGCATACCTTGGGGTTCGAAAACAATGGAAATAACTTTGGGACCTCAACACGGTGAGTAATAGTCCATAAAATACCCCAGAATCGGACAAAACTGCGATTGTTGATGACCGACACGTAAGCGCACCTTGGAGTTCGACGACCACAAAAATCACTTGGGACCCCAAATAGGTGAGTAATAGTCCATGAAATGGGTCAGAATCGATAAAGACTGTGAATGTTGATGACCGACACGTAAACGCACCTTGGGGTTCGTCAATCGTGGAAATCACTCCGAAACCTTGATACGGTGAGTAATAGTCCATGAAAGAGCCCGGAATCGGACAAACCTAGGATTATTTATGAACGACACGTAAACGCACCCCAGGGTTCGTAAATCATGGAAATCGCTCTGGGACCCCAAATCGGTGAGTAATAGTCCATGAAACGGGCCAGAATCGGCCAAAACTGCGATTGTGGATGACCGACACGTAAGCGCACCTTGGGGTTCAACAACCATGGAAATCACATTGGGACCCCAAAGCTATGAATAGTAGTCCACGAAACGGGTCAGAATTGGCCAAAATTGTGAGTGTTGACGACGGACACATAAACACACCCCTAGGATCGTCAATCGTGGAAATCGCTCTACGACCCAAAAGGTGAGTAGTAGTGCACGAAACAGACCAGAATCGGCCAAAATTGTGAGTGTTGATGACCGACACGTAAATGCACCTCGGGATTCATCAATCATGGAAATCACTTCAGGACCCCAAAACTGAGTAATAGTCCAAGAAACGGGCAAGAACCGACCCAAACTGCAAGTCTTAACGACCAACACGTAAGCACTCCGTGGGGTTCGACAACCATGGAAATCGCTTTGGGACCCCAAAATGGTGAGTAACAATCCATGAAAGAGCACAGAATCGGACAAACCTAGGACTATTAATGAACGATACACAAATGCACCCTGGGGTTCGTCAATCATGGAAATCGCTCAGGGACCCCAAATCAGTGAGTAACAGTACATGAAACAGGACAAAATTGGTCAAAACTGTGATTGTTGATGACCGACATGTAAGCACACCATGGGGTTCAACAACCACGGAGATCACTTTGGGACCCAAAACAGTGACTAATAGTCCACTAAACGGGTCAGAATCGACAAAAACCGCGAGTGTTGATGACTGACTTGTAAACACACGCCAGGGTTCGTTAATCGTGGAAATCACTCCGGGACCCAAAACCAGTGAGTAATATTCCACGAAACGGGCCAGACTCGGCACAAACTGCGAGTGTTGATGACCGACACGTAAGTGCACCTTCGGGTTCAACAACTATGGAAATCGCTTCGCGACCCCAAAACGGTGAGTAATAGTCCATGAAACGGGCCTGAATCGGCCAAAACTACGATTGTTGATGACCGACAGGTAAACGCACGCATTGGGTTCAACAACCATGCAAATCGCTTTGGGACCCCAAAACAGTGAGTAATAGTCCATGAAACGGGCCAGAATTGGCCAAAACTGCGATTGTTGATGACCGACACGTAACCGCACCTTGTGGTTCGACAACCATGGAAAACGCTTCGGGACCCCAAACCGGTGAGTAATAGTCCACGAAACAGGTCAGAATTGGCCAAAATTGTGAGTGTTGACGACGGACACGTAAATGCACTCCTAGGATCGTCAATCGTGGAAATCGCTCTATGACCTAAAACAGTGAGTAGTATTGCACGAAATGGACCAGAATCGACCAAAATTGTGAGTGTTGATGACCGACATGTAAACGCACCCCGGGGTTCGTCAATCATGAAAATCACTTAGTGACCCCAAAATTGAGTAATAGTCCAAGAAACGGGCCAGAATCGGCCCAAAATGCGAGTCTTAACGACCAACACGTAAGCACACCTTGGGATTCAAGAACAATGAAAATCGCTTTGGGATCCGAATCAACAAAAACCGCGAGTGTTGATGACTGACACGTAAATGCACGCCAGGGTTCGTTAATCGTGGAAATCACTCCGGGACCCAAAAACAGTGAGTAATAGTCCATGAAACGGGTCTGAATTGGCCAAAATTGTGAGTGTTAACGACGGACACGTAAACACACCCCTAGGATCGTCAATCGGGAAATCGCTCTAGGACCGAAAAGGTGAGTAGTAGTGCACGAAACGGACCAGAATCAGCCGAAATTGTGAGTGTTGATGACCGACACGTAAATGCACCCTGGGATTCATCAATCGTGGAAATCACTTCAGGACCCCAAAACGAAGTAATAGTACAAGAAACGGGCAAGAACCGGCCCATACACATAAGCACTCCTTGGGGTTCGAAAACCATGAAAATCGCTTTGGGACCCCAAAATGGTGTGTACTAGTCCATGAAAGAGCCCAGAATGGGGCAAACCTAGGACTATTGATGAACGATACACAAATGCACCCCGGGGTTCGTCAATCATGGAAATCGCTCAAGGACCCCAAATCAGTGAGTAATAGTCCATGAAACAGGACAAAATCGGTCAAAACAGCGATTGTTGATGACCGACACGTAAGCGCACCTTTGTGTTCAACAACCACGGAAATCGCTTTGGGACCCCAAACGGTGAGTAATAGTCCATGAAACGGGTCAGAATCGACAAAAACCGTGAGTGTTGATGACTGACATGTAAACGCACGCCGGGGTTCGTTAATCGTGGAAATCACTCCAGGACCCAAAAACAATGAGTAATATTCCACGAAACGGGCCTGAATCGGGCAAAACTGCGATTGTTGATGACCGACACGTAACCGCACCTTGTGGTTCGACAACCATGGAAATCGCTTTGGGACACCCAAATCGGTGAGTAATAGTCCACGAAATAGGTCAAAATTGGACAAAATTGTGAGTGTTGATGACGGACACATAAACGCACTCCTAGGATCGTCAATCGTGGAAATCGCTCTTGGACCCAAAACGGTGAGTAGTACTGCACAAAATAGACCAGAATTGACCAAAATTGTGAGTGTTGATGACCGACATGTAAACGCACCCCGGGGTCCGTCAATTATGGAAATCACTTAGTGACCCCAAAACTGAGTAATAGTCCAAGAAACGGGCCAGAATTGGCCCAAACTGCGAGTCTTGATGACCAACACGTAAGCACACCTTGGGGTTCGACAACAATTAAAATCGCTTTTGGACCCCAAAACGGTGAGTAATTTTCCATGAAAGAGCCCAGAATCGGACAAACCTAGGATTATTGACGGACGATATATAAACGCACCTCGGGGTTCGTCAATCATGGAAATCGCTCTGGGACCCCAAATCAGCGAGTAATACTCCATGAAACGGGCCAGAATCGGCCAAAACTGCGATTGTTGATGGCCGACACATAACCGCACCTTGGGGTCAATCTGTCAGGCCCAATATGCGACCCTATCCAAAAGGAACTCGAAGGTCCCACCAAGGATAGACCCGCATATTGAAACGCTTTTGCAAGGTGGATATCATTACATCAACATTACATAATAGATGGGGATACATACCAGAGGCATACAATGCCACACGAATACAACATCATCCTACATAAGATCAACATCCGGCTACGGATGAAACACAAACAGAAACTTAACAAGCTTGATGCACTCAGCACACAACTCACAAAAATACATGGGTAGCACCTCTGGAAAGATGGCATGGCATAGATCAAAACACATGTAGACATCAACCTCATAGGATGCACACATCAAACATGGCAAAAATGACAAATGAGCAAGTTATAACAGTTTCAACAGATTAACATCAACATGCACTCTTCCAACAGCATTTAGGGCATCAAGATGAGCTCAAATGAACATGATGCAATGGAACAAAATGAATTACTCGTTGAGGCGAACAATTTGACATATTACACGTACGAAACGGAGCTACAGATGCAGAGATACAATGTGATGAACATGGCATGATTATGCAAAATCTCAGGGACTTAGGGATTTCGGGGTCAACCTCCAATTTGCATGGACTTCGAGGCGGCGGCGGATCTCACTGGATCTTCGCCGGAGAAGACGGGGAAGACGGCCGGAGCTCGGGGAGGAGGCCGGGAGGAGTCGTGGCGGCGCGGGGAGGCGAGGGGGCGGCCGGAGTTGGCCGGATCCGGGGCACCACGCCCGGATCTGACCGGAGCAGGGCGGCGGCGGCCATGGGACTCCGGCGGCGGGGAGCTGGAGAAAGTCGGCGGCGGGGCGAGCTCCTTCGGCGACGGCACAGGAAAAGGTCGGCGGCGGGGCGCGGAGACCCGAGCGGCGGTGGGGAGCTGCCGGCGGGGGCAGGCGGCCATGGCGCGCCGGCGGCAGGGTGGATCGCCGGCGGGATCCGGGATCCGGCGGCAGGCGGCGGGGCTAGGGCGCCCGCGGGAGGCGGCGCGGCGACCCGGGCCGGGAGGGCCGCGGCTGTGCCCAGCGGGCCCGCGCGGGTGCGGCGAAGTGGGCGCGGGCGCGGAGGCGACGTGGAGGTCGTCGGTTGGCTGCGGCGGCGGGGAAGGTGACGTGGCGCGACGCCATTGGACGGAGTGAGGTGGTGGCTGGACGCGAACGACTACGGGGATTTTGGTCCGGTGGCGCGAGGAAGGGGAAGGCTAGGGTTAGACCGCAAATTTCGGAGGGGATCACATATTTATAGGTAGAGGGAGCTAGGAGAGTCCAAATGAGGAGCGGTTTTCGCCCACACGATCGTGATCGAACGACCGAGAGCATGGAGGGGAGTTTGATGGGTTTTGGGCCACTTTGGAAGGGGTGTTGGGCTGCACACAAAAGAGGCCTTTGCGGTTACCCGGTTAACCGTTGGAGTATCAAACGACCTCCAAATGGCACGAAACTTGACAGGCGGTCTACCGGTGCTATACGAAGGCCGCTTGGTAAACCTCGGGCCATTCCGAGAAAGTTTAACACCCACTCACAACAAGAGACAAAAGGGGAACGCCGGGGGAAAATAGGAGTGCCGGATTGCAAAACGGACAATGGGGAAAATGCTCGGATGCATGAGACGAACACGTATGCAATGCAATGCATATGATGACATGATAAAATGCAACACGCAAGCAAATGACATGGCAAGGACGGCGAATAACTAGCAGATACCTGGCGCATCGAATCCGGGGCGTTACAACTCTCCTCCACTAACAAGAGATCTCGTCCCGAGATCTTAGGACCGAGACGGAAGGGAAAAGAGATGAGGTGAAACAATAACTCAAGAGAAGAAGCAAAGAATCGAGAGCACTCTAGCAGAAGAGAGGAACGGCGAGAATGACGAGAATCGAAAACTCACGGAATCAGATAGACTATGAAACCACTCATTCAAACCGGAGTGGTTAGAATGAGAAAAGAAACGAATAAGACTGAAAGGATTTAGGCAGCACTCCGTCTGAAAATGGAAGATATAGAACATGAGCTTCACAAGATGGAATGACACTTGACGAGATGATCAATGCAATGCCTCCGGAAGAATTGAAAGAATGGAATGAAAAGAACTTTGAAAGAAGGATTGAAAAGAACGAATGGATTAAAAAGATAATCAAAGAAAAAGAATCTGAAAGAACCACCGTTAGAATTCAAAATGACTGATGAAAGAGAATGAATCACCGGGAAGAATTAGGGAACAACTATGCTATAGGGGATTTAGATGCAAAAGAACGAAGAGATCATGAGCTAATTAAAGAACACTTTAATGAAGCACCGGGATAAATAGAGAACGATAACTGGAATGATGGCCTCCGGTGAAAAGAAATGGAAAACAACTCCTGAAATGCTCTGGATGGGTAAGAAAAAATATCGGACAAACGGAATAATTTGAGAGGATAACATGAAGCTAGAACCATGAAACTTCGAGAGAACGAAAAAGATTTAGAGGAAAAACTCTTCTTTGATCTTCAAATGATGACGAGAAACACCACCAAAATTACTGAGATACTCCGGGAGAATGAAAAGCAAAGAGGTTGAGCCAACAATGAAATGATTTAGAAAGCGAACTTGGAGAAGATATGTGACTGATGCGATCCATTCTTACGTCACGCTTGCAAAGGATTTGAGAATAACTCTGGGAAAATAGAAGAGTCAGGTAAGATCCTGGGAAAAGACCTGTGGGTTAGGGCCAACTAAAGAGAAAAACACCGTTGAAAAGGATTGTTCAACAGATAGATGATGCACCGGAACAATTGAAATATTTGAATGAGGTGACAACCTCGAATTAATTCAAACAGAGACGAATCTCCTGAGATATCTTGAACACCCGGGAAGGATAATCTGGCGAGAGGCGAATGAGCAAGGAGAACACTTGATCCAAGGAAAAGAATATGATCAACCCGAAAAACTTGAATTGAGTCCGCCGGAGAAGAAAAGAGATGAAGAATGACAAACGAGACGAGAAATCACCGGTTGAAATAATTGAGGGAAGACTGAAGAGGTTCCATGCGAATGAAATAGATGGTCGAGAGAGACTCAAACTCCGGGAAGAAGAGGGTGGGAGGGCGGGAAAACACAGGCAACTGGATGGGGAATCGACGAATATCTTGAAAAGAAGCACCGGTTGAAATCATTGAGGAAAGAAAGAAAAGACTTCGCACGAGTAGGATGGATACTCGAATACGGACTCCGGTTCCAAGAAGAAGAAGGGAGGGCGGGTGGGAAAAAAGACAACTGAGGATTGAACTCAAAGATGAAGAGGCTCGAGTCAACTTGACGAGAAATGCAGCGGATAAAAAGAGCTGAGAACCAACGATCGAAAAACCAACTGCGTGATCCTAAAGAAGAATTTGAAGGGGAAGAGGAGTAATTCAAAACACCTACGTCGCGATTCCTCACCAGAGCGACGAAGGGGCTGAGGAGTAAAAAGAATTCCTACTCTCCGATATAACTAGACTCAGAAAAAGTTTTCTTCTAGACTCAACAACGGCCAAACTACACGATCAATCAAGGGGGCTCCTAGGGTCGGTCGAGGCTCTGATACAAACTTGTCACGCCCAATATGCGACCCTATGCAAAAGGAACTCGAAGGTCCCACCAAGGATAGACCCGCATATTGGAACGCTTTTGCAAGGTGGATATCATTACATCAACATTACATAATAGATGGGGATACATACCAGAGGCATACAATGCCACACGAATACAACATCATCCTACATAAGATCAACATCCGGCTATGGCTGAAACACAAACAGAAACTCAAACGACATCCACCCTGCTAGCCCAGGCTGCCGACCTGGAAGCTATCCCCTGATCGAAGAAGAAGCAGAAGAAGAACTCCAAAACAAGCAAACATCGCTCTCGCGTCATGATCATCGCATAACCTGTACCTGCAACTGTTGTTGTAGTAATCTGTGAGCCACGAGGACTCAGCAATCCCATTACCATGGGTATCAAGACTAGCAAAGCTTAATGGAAAAGGAAGGGGTAAAGTGGTGAGGTTGCAGCAGCGACTAAGCAATGTATGGTGGCTAACATACGCAAATAAGAGCGAGAAGAGAGAAAACGGAACGGTCGTGAAGCTAGAAATGATCAAGAGGTGATCCTGAACACCTACTTACGTCAAACATAACACAGAAACCGTGTTCACTTCCCGGACTCCGCCGAGAAGAGACCATCATGGCTACACACGCGGTTGATGCGTTTTAATTCGGATCTGGTGTCAAGTTATCTACAACCGGACATTAACAAATTCCCATCTGCCTATAACCGCAGGCACGGCTTTCGAAAGATTATACCCTGCAGGGGTGTCCCAACTTAGCCCATGATAAGCTCTCGCAATCAACAAAGGAGAAACCTTCTCCCAGGAAGACCCGATCAGTCTCGGAATTCCGGTTTACAAGACATTTCGACAATGGTAAAACAAGACCAGCAAAGCCGCCCGATGCGCCGACAATCTCGATAGGAGCTACACATATCTTGTTCTCAGGGCAACACCGGATAGGTCAGCCTACGAGTAAAACCAGACCTCGAGTTGCCCCGAGGTGGCCCTGCAGTCTGCCCGGTTCGGACCAACACTTAGACAAGCACTGGCCCGAGGGGGCTAAAATAAAGATGACCCTTGGGTTAATTACTCCCAAGGGAAAGGTAGGTGGTGGTGAGGCAAATGGTAAAACCAAGGTTGGGCCTTGCTGGAGGAGTTTTATTCAAAGCGAACTGTCAAGGGGGTCCCATAAATCACCCGACCGCGTAAGGAACACAAAATCCAGGAACATAACACCGGTATGATGGAAACTAGGGTGGCAAGAGTGGAACAAAACACCAGGCATAAAGCCGAGCCTTCCACCCTTTACCAAATATATAGATGCATTAATAATATAAGAGATATTGTGATATCCCAACCATAACCCTGTCCACCATGGGGCAATCTTCATCTTCACCTGCAACTAGCAACGCTATAAGAGGGGCTGAGAAAAGCAGTAACATAGCCAAACAACGGTACACTACTTAACAAGCTTGATGCACTCAGCACACAACTCACAAAAATACATGGGTAGCACCTCTGGAAAGATGGCATGGCATAGATCAAACAGAATGTAGACATCAACCTCATAGGATGCACACATCAAACATGGCAAACATGACAAATGAGCAAGTTATAACAGTTTCAGCAGATTAACATCAACATGCACTCTTCCAATAGCATTTAGGGCATCAAGATGAGCTCAAATGAACATGATGCAATGGAACGAAATGAAGTACTCATTGAGGCAAACAATTTGACATATACACACACGAAACGGAGCTACGGATGCAGAGATACAATGTGATGAACATGGCATGATTATGCAAAATCTCAGGGACTTAGGGATTACGGGGTCAACCTCCAATTTGCACGGACTTCGAGGCGGCGGCGGATCTCGCTGGATCTTCGCCGGAGAAGACGGGGAAGACGGCCGAAGCTCGGGGAGGAGGCCGGGAGGAGTCGCGGCGGCGCGGGGAGGCGAGGGGGCGGCCGAAGTTGGCCGGATCCGGGGCACCGCGCCCGGATCTGACCGGAGCAGGGCGGCGGCGGCCATGGGACTCCGGCGGCGGGGAGCTGGAGAATGTCGGTGGCGGGGCGAGCTCCTTCGGCGGCGGCACAGGAGAAGGTCGGCGGCGGGGCGCGGGGACCCGAGCGGCGGTGGGGAGCTGCCGGCATGGGCGGGCGGCCATGGCGCGCCGGCGGCGGGGTGGATCGCCGGCGGGATCCGGGATCCGGTGGCGGGCGTCGGGGCTCGGGCGCCCGCAGGAGGCGGCGCGGCGACCCGGGCCGGGAGGGCCGCGACTGGGCCCGGCGGGCCCGCGTGGGTGCGGCGAAGTGGGCGCTGGCGCGGAGGCGACGTGGAGGGCGTCGGTTGGCTGCGGCGGCGGGGAAGGTGACGTGGCACGACGCCATTGGACGGAGTGAGGTGGTGGCTGGACGCGCCCGACTGCGGGGATTTTTGTCCGGTGGCGCGAGGAAGGGGAAGGCTAGGGTTAGACCGCAAATTTCGGAGAGGATCACATATTTATAGTTAGAGGGAGCTAGGAGAGTCCAAATGAGGAGGGGTTTTCGCCCACACGATCGTGATCGAGGGACCGAGAGCATGGAGGGGAGTTTGATGGGTTTTGGGCCACTTTGGAAGGGGTGTTGGGCTGCACACAAAAGAGGCCTTTGCGGTTACCCGGTTAACCGTTGGAGTATCAAACGACCTCCAAATGGCACGAAACTTGACAGGCTGTCTACCGGTGCTATACCAAGGCCGCTTGGCAAACCTCAGGCCATTCCGAGAAAGTTTAACACCCGCTCAGAACAAGAGACAAAAGGGGAACGCCGGGGGAACATAGGAGTGCCGGATTGCAAAACGGACAACGGGGAAAATGCTCGGATGCATGAGACGAACACGTATGCAATGCAATGCATATGATGACATGATAAAATGCAACACGCAAGCAAATGACATGGCAAGGACGGCGAATAACTTGCAGATACCTGGCGCATCGAATCCGGGGCGTTACACAAACAACCATGGAAATCGCTTTAGGACCCCAAAGCGGTGAGTAAGAGTCCACGAAACGGGTCAGGATTGGCCAAAAATGTGAGTGTTGACGACAGACACGTAAACACACCCCTAGGATCGTCAATCATGGAAATCGCTCTAGGACCATAAACGGTGAGTAATACTGCACCAAACGGACCAGAATCGGCCAAAATTGTGAGTGTCGATGACCAACACGTAAATGCACCCCGGGATTCATCAATCGTGGAAATAACTTCGGGACCCAAAAACTGAGTAATAGTCCAACAAACGGGCCAGAATCAGCCAAACTGTGAGTCTTGACGACCAACACGTTTGCACACCTTGTAGTTCGACAACAATGAAAATCGCTTTGGGATCCAAAAACAGTGAGTAATAGTCCACAAAACGGGTCCGAATCAACAAAAACCGTGAGTGTTGAGGACTAACACGTAAACGCACGCCGGGGTTCGTTAATCATGGAAATCACTCCGGGACCCAAAAACAGTGAGTAATAGTCCACGAAACGGGTCTGAATTGGCCAAAATTGTGAGTGTTCACGACGGACACGTAAACACATCCCTCGGATCGTCAATCGTGAAAATCGCTCTAGGACCCAAAAGGTGAGTAGTAGTGCACGAAACGGACCAGAATCAGCCAAAATTGTGAGTGTTGATGACCGAAGCGTAGATGCACCCCGGGATTCGTCAATCGTGGAAATCACTTCAGGACCCCAAAACTAAGTAATAGTCCAAGAAACGGGCAAGAACCGGCCCAAACTGCGAGTCTTAATGACCAACACATAAGCACATCTTGGGGTTCGACAACCATGGAAATCGCTTTGGGACCCCAAAATGGTGAGTAATAGTCCATGAAAGAGCCCAGAATCGGACAAACCTAGCACTATTGATGAAGGATACACAATTGCACCCCGGGGTTCGTCAATCATCGAAATCGCTCAGAGACCCCAAATCAGTGAGTAATAGTCCATGAAACAGGATAAAATCGGTCAAAACTGCGATTGTTGATGACCGACACGTAAGCGCACCTTGGGGTTAAACAACTACGGAAATCGCTTTGCGACCACAAACGGTGAGTAATAGTCCATGAAACGGGTCAGAATCGACAAAAACCGCGAGTGTTGATGACTGACATGTAAACGCATGCCGGGGTTCGTTAATCGTGGAAATCACTCCAGGACCAAAAACAGTGAGTAATATTCCACGAAACGGGCCAGAATCGGGCAAAACTGCGATTGTTGATGACCGACACGTAACCGCACCTTGTGGTTCGACAACCATGGAAATCGCTTCGGGACACCCAAACCAGTGAGTAATAGTCCACAAAACAGGTCAGAATTGGCCAAAATTGTGAGTGTTGACGACGGACACGTAAACGCACTCCTAGGATCGTCAATCGTGGAAATCGCTCTAGGACCCAAAACGGTGAGTAGTACTGCACGAAATTGACCAGAATCGACCAAAATTGTGAGTGTTGATGACCTACATGTAAACGCACCCTGGGGTCCGTCAATCATGCAAATCACATAGTGACCCCTAAACTAAGTAATAGTCCAAGAAATGGGCCAGAATCGGCCCAAACTGCGAATCTTGATGACCAACACGTAAGCACACCTTGGGGTTCGACAACAATGGAAATTGCTTTGGGACCACAAAAAGGTGAGTAATAGTCCATGGTGTTGGAAATATGCCCTAGAAGCAATAATAAATTAGCTATTATTATATTTCCTTGTTTGTGATAATCATTTATTTCCATGCTATAACTGTATTGATGGGAAACTCAGATACATGTGTGGATACATAGACAACACCATGTCCCTAGTAAGTCTCTAGTTGACTAGCTCGTTGATCAATAGATGGTTACAGTTTCCTGACCATGGACATTGGATGTCGTTGATAACAGGATCACATCATTAGGAGAATGATGTGATGGACAAGACCCAATCCTAAGCCTAGCACAAAGATCGTGTAGTTCGTATGCTAAAGCTTTTCTAATGTCAAGTATCATTTCCTTAGACCATGAGATTGTGTAACTCCTGGGTACCGTAGGAATGCTTTGGGTGTACGAAACGTCACAACGTAACTGGGTGGCTATAAAGGTACACTACGGGAATCTCTGAAAGTTTCTGTTGGGTTGGCACGGATCGAGACTGGGATTTGTCACTCCGTGTGATGGAGAGGTATCTCTGGGCCCACTCGGTAGGACATCATCATAATGTGCACAATGTGACCAAGGGGTTGATCACGGGATGATATGTTACGGAACGAGTAAAGAGACTTGCCGGTAACGAGATTGAACAAGGTATCGGGATACCGACGATCAAATCTCGGGCAAGTACTATACCGCTAGACAAAGGGAATTGAATACGGGATTGATTGAATCCTCGACATCGTGGTTCATCCGATGAGATCATCGTGGAACATGTGGGAGCCAACATGGGTATCCAGATCCCGCTGTTGGTTATTGGCCGGAGAGTTGTCACGGTCATGTCTATGTGTCTCCCGAACATCGTGGTTACCGAATGTTGTTCGGAGTCCCGAGTAAGATCTCGGACGTCACGAGGAGTTCCGGAATGGCCTAGAGGTAAAGATTGATATATAGGAAGTATGGTATTGGCCACCGGAAGTGTTCCGGGCATCACCGGTAGTGTACGGGGACCACCGGAGGGGTCCGGGGGTCCACCGGGAGGGGCCACGGGCCCTGGAGGCATACATGGGCCGAGTGTGAGAGGGGACCAGCCCCTAGGTGGGCTGGGGCGCCTCCCCACCAAGGCCCATGCGCCTAGAGAGAAGAGGGGGCAAACCCTAGGGCAGATGGGCCCTAAAGGCCCATGCCTGGTGCGCCTCCCTCTCCCCCCCACTTGGCCGCCACCCCAGATGGGGATTGGGGCTGCCGCCACCACTAGGGAGGGAACCCTAGGTGGGGGCGCAGCCCTCCCTCTCCCCCTATATATAGTGGAGGCAAAGGGGCAGCCCAACACACGAAGTTCTTCTCCTGTTGGCGCAGCCCTACCCTTCTCCCTCCTCGTCTCTCGTAGTGCTTGGCGAAGCCCTGCTGGAGTTCCGCAATCCTCCACCACCACCACACCGTCGTGCTGCTGCTGGACAGAGTCTTCCCCAACCTCTCCCTCTCTCCTTGCTGGATCAAGGAATGGGAGACGTCACCGGGGTGCATGTGTGTTGAACGCGGAGGTGTCGTCCGTTCGGCACTAGGATCATCGGTGATTTGGATCACAACGAGTACGACTCATCAACCCCGTTCACTTGAACGCTTCCTCTTAGTGATCTACAAGGGTATGTAGATGCACTCTCCTTCCCTCGTTGCTAGATTACTCCGTAGATTGATCTTGGTGATGTGTAGAAAATTTTGAATTTCTGCTACGTTCCCCAACAGTGGCATCATGTGCTGGGTCTATGTGTAGTTACTATGCACGAGTAGAACACAAAGCAGTTGTGGGCATAGATGTTGTTAATTTTTATTTCCACTACTAGTCTTATCTTGCTTCGGCGGCATCGCGGGATGAAGCGGCCCGGACCGACCTTACACGTACACTTACGTGAGACAGGTTCCACCGACTGACATGCACTAGTTGCATAAGATGGCTAGCGGGTGTTTCTCTCTCCCACTTTAGTTGGAGAGGATTCGATGAAAAGGGTCCTTATGAAGGGTAAATATAAATTGGCATATCACGTTGTGGTTTTACGTAGGTAAGAAACATTCTTGCTAGAACACCTATAGAAGCCACGTAAAAACTTGCAACAAAAATTAGAGGACGTCTAACTTGTTTTTGCAGCAAGTGTTTTGTGATGTGATATGGCCAAAGGATGTGATGAATGATATATGTGATGTATGAGATGATCATGTTCTTGTAATAGGAATCACGACTTGCATGTCGATTAGTATGACAACCGGCAGGAGCCATAGGAGTTGTCTTTATTTTTTGTATGACCTGCGTGTCATTGAAGAACGCCATGTAAATTACTTTACTTTATTGCTAAACGCGTTAGCCATAGAAATAGAAGTAGTCGTTGGCGTGACAACTTCATGAAGACACGATGATGGAGATCATGATGATGGAGATCATGGTGTCATGCCGGTGACGACGATGATCATGGCGTCCCAAAGATGGAGATCAAAGGAGCAATATGATATTGGCCATATCATGTCACTATTTGATTGCATGTGATGTTTATCATGTTTTACATCTTATTTGCTTAGAACGACGGTAGCTTAAATAAGATGATCCCTTGAAATAATCTCAAGAAAAGTGTTCCCCCTAACTGTGCACCATTGCGAAGGTTTGTCGTTTCGAAGCACCACGTGATGATTGGGTGTGATAGATCCTAACGTTCGAATGCAACGGGTGTAAGCCAGATTTACACACGCAATACACTTAGGTTGACTTGACGAGCCTAGCATGTACAGACATGGCCTCGGAACACGGAAGACCGAAAGGTCGAGCATGAGTCGTATGGAAGATACGATCAACATGAAGATGTTTGCCGATGTTGACTAGTCCGTCTCACGTGATGATCGGACACGGCCAAGTTGACTCGGATCATGTAATCACTTAGATGACTAGAGGGATGTCTATCTGAGTGGGAGTTCATAAGATGAACTTAATTATCCTGAACATAGTCAAAAGATCTTTGCAAATTATGTCGTAAGCTCGCGCTTTAGTTCTACTATTTAGATATGTTCCAAGAGAAAATTTAGTTGAAAGTTGATAGTAGCCATTATGCGGACTAAGTCTGTAAACTGAGGATTGTCCTCGTTGCTTCATAGAAGGCTTATGTCCTTAATGCACCGCTCAGTGTGCTCAACCTCGAACGTCGTCTGTGAATGTTGCGAACATTTGACATACACATTTTGATAAATACGTGATAGTTCAGTTAAACGGTTTAGAGTTGAGGCACCAAAGACGATTTCGAAATGTCGCGGAACATATGAGATGTTTCGAGGGCTGAAATTTGGATTTCAGGCTCGTGCCCACGTCAAGAGGTATAAGACCTCTGACGATTTTCTTAGCCTACAAACTAAGGGAGAAAAGCTCAATCATTGAGCTTGTGCTCAGATTGTCTGAGTACAACAATCACTTGAATCGAGTGGGAGTTGATCTTGCAGATGAGATAGTGATGTTTCTCCAAAGTCATTGCCACCAAGCTGCCAGAGCTTCGTGATGAACTATAACATATCAGGGATAGATATGATGATCCTTGAGATATTCGCGATGTTTGACACCGTGAAAGTAGAAATCAAGAAGGAGCATCAATTGTTGATGGTTGGTGAAACCACTAGTTTCAAGAAGGGCAAGGGCAAGAAGGGATACTTCATGAAACGGCAAATCAGCTGCTGCTCTAGTGAAGAAACCCAAGGTTGAACCCAAACTCGAGACTAACTGCTTCTGTAATAAGGGGAACATCCACTGGAGCAGAATTACCCTAGATACTTGGTAGATGAGAAGGCTGGCAAGGTCGATAGAAGTATATTGGATATACATTATGTAAATGTGTGCTTTACTAGTACTCCTAGTAGCACCAGGGTATTAGATACCGGTTCGGTTGCTAAGTGTTAGTAACTCGAAATAAAAGGCTACGGAGTAAACGGAGACTAGCTAAAGGTGACCTGGCGATATGTGTTGGAAGTTTTTCCAAGCTTGATGTGATCAAGCATCGCTCGCTCCCTCTACCATCGAGATTGGTGTTAAACCTAAATAGTTGTTATTTGGTGTTTGCGTTGAGCATAGACATGACTGAATTATGTCTATCGCAATACAGTTATTCATTTAAGGAGAATAATGGTTACTCTGTTCATTTGAATAATACCTTCAATGGTCTTGCACCTAAAATGAATAGGTTTATTGAATCTCGATCGTAGTGATACACATGTTCATGCCAAAAGATATAAGATAGTAATGATAGTACCACCTACTTGTGGCACTGCCATGTAAGTCATACTGGTATAGAACGCATGAAGAAGCTCCATGTTGATGGATCTTTGGACTCACTCGTTTTTTTGAAAAGTTTGAGACATGCGAACCATGTCTATTGGTGTATATGCATGAAGAAACTCCATGCAAATGGACCATTTGGACTCACTTGATTTTGAATCACTTGAGACATGCAAATCATACCACATGGGCAAGATGACTGAAAGCCTCGTTTTCAGTAAAATGGAATAAGAAAGCAACTTGTTGGAAGTAATACATTTTGATGTGTGCAGTCCAATGAGTGCTGAGGCACGCAGTGGATATCGTTATGTTCTTATTTCACATGATTTGAGTAGATACTGAGTATATTTACTTGATGAAACACAAGTCTGAATTCTTGAATGGTTCAAGTAATTTCAGAGTGAAGTTGAAGATCATCGTGACAAGAGGATAAAATGTCTATGATATGATCATAGAGATGAGTATCTGAGTTACAAGCTTTGGCACGCAATTGAGACATTGTGGAAATTGTTTCACAATTAATACCGCCTGGAACACCATAGTGTGATGGTGTGTCTGAACATCATAGTTGCACCCTATTTCATATGGTGCGTACCATGATGTCTCTTATCGAATTACCACTATCGTTCATGGGTTAGGCATTAGAGACAACCGCACTCACTTTAATAGGGCACCACATAATTCCGTTGAGACGACACCGTTTGTACTATGGTTTGGAGAAACCTAAGTTGTCATTTCTTAAAAGTTTGGTGCTGCGACGCTTATGTGAAAAAGTTTCAGGTTGATAAGCTCGAACCCAAAGCGGATAAAATGCATCTTCATAGGACACCCAAAACAGTTGGGTATACCTCCTAGTTCTGATCCAAAAGCAATAGGGATTGTTTCTTGAATCGGTTCCTTTCTCAAGGAAAAGTTTGTCTCGGAAAGTTGAGTGGGAGGATGGTGGAGGCTTGTTGAGGTTACTAAACCGTCACTTCAACTAGAGTGTAGCAGGGCATAGGAAGTTGTTCCTGTGGCGCCTACACGAATTGAAGTAGAAGCTTATGGTAGTGATCATGAAACTTCGGATCAAGTCACTACCAAACCTCATAGGATGACAAGGACGCGTACTGTTTTAGAGTGGTATGGTAATCCTGTCTTGGAGGTCATGTTGCTATACAACAATGAACCTACGAGCTACGGAGAAGCGATGGTGGGCTTGGATTCCGACAAAAGGCTCGAGGCCATAAAAATCCGAGAGAGGATCCATGTATGAAAACGAAGTGTAGACTTTGGAAGAACTACTTGATGGTCGTAAGGCTATTGGGTACAGATGGATTTTAAAAGGAAGACGGACAATGATGGTAAGTATCACCATTAAGAAAGCTCGATTTGTCGTTAAGATGTTTTCCGACAAGTTCAAGGAGTTGACTACGGTGAGGCTTTCTCACTCGTAGCGATGCTAATAGTCTGTTGGAATTGGATTAGCAGTTACTGCATTGTTTATGAAATCTTGCAGATAGGATGTCAAAACATTGTTTCCTCGACTATTTCTGGAGGAAAGTTTGTATGTGATACAACCAAAAGGTTTTGACAATCCTGAAAGACGCTAACAAGTATGCAAAGCTCCAGCAGTCCTTCTAAGGACTGGAGTAAGCATCTCGGAGTTGGAATGTACACTTTGATGAGATGATCAAAGATCTTGGGTTTATACAAAGTTTATGAGAAACTTGTATTTCCAAAGAAGTGAGTGGGAGCACTATAGAATTTCTGATGGGTATATGTTGAAGACATATTGTTGATCAGAAATGCCGTAGAATTTCTGGAAAGCATATAGGGTTATTTGGAAAATGTTTTTCAATAGAAAACCTGGATTAAGCTACTTGAACATTGAGCATCAAGATCTATGAGGATAGATCAAAAACACTTAATGGTACTTTCAAATGAGGACATACCTTGACATGATCTTGAAGGTGTTCAATATGGATCAGTTAAAGAAGGAGTTCTTGCCTGAGTTGTAATGTATGAAGTTAAGACTTAAAGCTCGACCAGGGCAGAATAGAGAGAAAGGACGAAGGACGTCCCCTATGCTTAGACGTAGGCTCCATAGTATGCTATGCTGTGTACCGCACCTGATGTGTGCCTTGCCACATGTCTGGCAAGAGGGTACAAAGGTGATCAAGGTGTGGATCACCAGATAGTGATAAAAATTATCCTTAGAGGAATAAGTATTTGTTTCTCGGTTATGGAGGTGATAAAGAGTTCGACATAAAGAGTTGCGTCGATGCAAGCTTAACACCAATCCGTATAGCTCTGAATAGAGAAACCGGATACATATAGTGGAGCAACCACTTGGAATAGCTCCAAGCGGAGCGTGGAAGCAGCATTTACAATATGACCTAGAGATTCGCAAAGTACATACGGATCTGAATGTTGGATACCCGTTGACTAAAACCTCTCTCACAAGCAAAACATGATCAAACCCCAGAACTCATTGAGTCTTAATCACATGATGATGTGAACTAGTTTAGTGACACTAGTAAACTCTTTGGATGTTGGTCACATGGTGATGTGACCTGTGAGTGTTAATCACATGGCGATGTGAACTAAATTATTGACCCTAGTGCAAGTGGGAGACTGTTGAAAATATGCCCTAGCGGCAATAATAAATTAGTTATTATTATATTTCCTTGTTCATGATAATCGATTATTATCCATGCTATAATTGTATTGATGGGAAACTCAGATACATGTGTGGTTACATAGACAACACCATGTCCCTAGTAAGCCTCTAGTTGACTAGCTCGTTGATCAATAGATGGTTACGGTTTCCTGACCATGGACATTGGATGTCGTTGATAACGGGATCACATCATTAGGAGAATGATGTGATGGACAAGACCCAATCCTAAGCCTAGGACAAAGATCGTGTAGTTCGTATGCTAAAGCTTTTCTAATGTCAAGTATCATTTCCTTAGACCATGAGATTGTGCAACTCCCGGATACCGTAGGAATGCTTTGGGTGTACGAAACGTCACAACGTAACTGGGTGGCCATAAAGTTACACTACGGGTATCTCCGAAAGTATCTGTTCGGTTGGCATGAATCGAGACTGGGATTTGTCACTCCGTGTGACGGAGAGGTATCTCTGGGCCCACTCGGTAGGACATCATCATAATGTGCACAATGTGACCAAGGGGTTGATCATGGGATGATGTGTTACGGAACGAGTAAAGAGACTTGCCGGTAACGAGATTGAACAAGGTATCGGGATACCGACGATCGAATCTCGGGCAAGTACTATACCGGTAGACAAAGGGAATTGAATACGGGATTGATTGAATCCTCGACATCATGGTTCATTTGATGAGATCATCGTGGAACATTTGGGAGCCAACATGGGTATCCAGATCCCGCTGTTGGTTATTGGCCGGAGAGTTGTCTCGGTCATGTCTACGTGTCTCCCGAACTCATAGGGTCTACACACTTAAGTTCGATGACGCTAGGTGTCGGTGTCAAAACCGGCGGATCTCGGGTAGGGGGTCCCGAACTATGCGTCTAGGCGGATGGTAACAAGAGACGAGGGACACGATGTTTTTACCCAGGTTCGGGCCCTCTTGATGGAGGTAAAACCCTACATCCTGCTTGATTAATATTGATGATATGGGTAGTACAAGAGTAGATCTACCACGAGATCAAGGAGGCTAAACCCTAGAAGCTAGCCTATGGTATGATTGTTGTAATGTATGTTGTCCTACGGACTAAAGCCCTCCAGTTTATAAAGACACCGGAGAGGGCTAGGGTTACACAGAGTCGGTTACAATGGTAGGAGATCCACATATCCGTATCGCCAAGATTGCCTTCCACGCCAAGGAAAGTACCTTCCGGACACGAGCCGGAGTCTTGAATCTTGTATCTTCGTAGTCTTGGAGTCTGGCGGATAATGACAGTCCGGCTATCCGGACACCCCCTAGTCCAAGACTCCCTCAGTAGCCCTTGAACCAGTCTTCAATGACGATAAGTCCGGCGTGAATAATGTTCGGCATTGCAAGGCGGGTTCCTCCCTTGAATAATCCAGAGAAGATCATGAACACCAGGATAGTGTCCGGCTCTACAAAATAAATTCCACATTCCACCGTAGAAAGAATAAAATGTACACTTAGTTCAATCTGCTGACGCACTATGCGGTGTGACATCACACTGCCACAAGGCCTTTGTTTGAATTACTATACCACCTCGGCATGTTTAGCGAAGCGGTTTCCTTGGCACGTCTTGTCGAAGCAGAGATCGTGTTCCCCTTATTCCGGGATTCTCATCAATACGTGCGTGGGTAACCCAACCGCGCCATCGATGGTGGCGCTTGGGAGATAAGCGAGTTTTACCAGGCTGGTGGGGGACGCATAGTTTTGTCCGCCTATATATAAGGGATAAGGATTCACCTTCTCACCTGCGCCTTCTTCCTCCTTTGCTTATCCATCCCCGCGAACTCAAGCTCCAACGCCCGAGCTCGTGCATCTCGCCTCAACCTTCTCCGAATATGTCCGGAGCGGGAGGTAAATGGTTAGCCTCCACCATCAAGGAGGAGGACATCACCAAGCTGCGCAGCGCCGTATACCTTTCCGGCGATATCGCGCATCGGCTGCCCGACGAGGGGTAGCTCATCCCTACCCCCAGGCCTCATGAGAGGGTCGTCTTCCTCCCCCACTTCCTCCATGGACTGGGCTTTCCGCTCCATTCATTTGTTCGGGGGCTCATGTTTTACTACGGCCTGGATTTCCACGATCTGGCGCAGAACTTTATCCTCAACATCTCGGCGTTTATCGTCGTGTGCGAGGCCTTCCTATGCATCCAGCCCCACTTCAGCCTATGGCTCAAGACCTTCAACGTCAAGCCGAAGGTTGTGAAGGGTACGCAAGCGGAATGCGGAGGCGCCATGTTGGGCAAATTGCCCAATGTCCCTTGGCTAGAAGGGACCTTCGTGGACTCCGTCAAGGGGTGGCAATCGGGGTGGTTCTACATCACCGAGCCGCGCAAATCAACATGGGCGGCGGCCCCCGAGTTTAGATCTGGCATCCCCATGCAACTCACCTCCTGGAAAGAGAAGTGCTTGCAGTGGGGGAATCCGGTGGAGGTGACGGGACTCCGAGCATGTATCAAGAAGATGGTGAGCAATAGGCTCAGGCTCGTCGACGTGGTCCAAGTCATGCTCATCCGGCGGATCCTCCCATTCCAAGAACGGGCATTTAATTTGTGGGAGTTTAATCCGGAACAGCACCAGGTGCTAAGCGGGCTCTTCGATACCACATACGAAGGCGCCTGGAGGGTGCTGTTCAAGGGCGCCGAAGCCCCCGCTTCCGCGACCAAAGACCGCGGATTCAGCTCGCAGCATCCAACTGACGAGGTAAGTGATTCAACCCCATTACGGGACACTTGTGATAATTAGATTGACTCTAGTGAGGCTTCATTCTGCCTCTTCCTTTGAAAGGAATGGATGGAGAAGGCCAAGCTGCTCATCAGCCCGGCTCCCATGCCAGAAGACCCAGTGGGCGCCCGTTTAACAGGGCTGCTAGTTCCGGCACCGCACGTGGTGCCGGAGAAGAAGGCCAAGAAGGTGGCCGCGGGGACTCGAAAGAGTTCCCGCAATCAGTCGTCTGACGACGACGAGGACTCCTCTCCCGAAGACGAGGAGGAGGAGTACTCTCTCCCGGAGGAGGGAGAGAAGAAAAGGAAGGCTTCCCCCATCGGGGAGGCCGAAGGGTCCAAGAGGGGGAGAACTATCCCCCCGGACAGTTCCGCCAACATCAGCGTTGGTGAGGATGAGTGGCCTCCAAGGGCCAGGCGTCCGGCAAGATTGTAAGTATCCGGATCCTTGATGTGTAATTTCTTTTATGTCGCGTAGTATCCTTCTAACGCCGCATTCTGCCCGTAGTCCGGCCAATGATGATCTCCCCAACTCATCGAGCGGGTCATTGGCCGCGTCGGATGTGAATTCCGTCCCGACTGCGTCCACCCCACGCGCCGACGAGGACGCCGAGGTGGGATCCCAGAGAGGGACCCATCAGGAGGAGGCTCCGGAGGCGCCGTCAGGCAGCCTCCCGGACTTCGAGCCGGACTCTACATCGGAACCCGCAGTGGTTCCAGAGTCCGGCAAGCGGCCCCTTCGAAAGAAGGGCAGGACCGTGACGCCGGCGGCCTCCGTCGAACCGGAGGTGCCGGATAACCTACTAGAGGCGCTTAAAGGCGCTTCCATCGAGGAAGAACACCGCACTATCATGAGTGCGGTGATTGAGAAGGTTCAGCTCGCTAAGAGCGGGCTGACCGAAGCCTGCAGCAGCCTTTTAACAGGCTTTGAGGTAAGAAGTTAAAATTATGTAATATAATACTGCATAGACAGTAGCCCCTGATGCTTAGTTCGGTGTTCGGAAAGAAAAGCCGGACTAAGGATCTATAACAAGATATACGCAGGGTTGCCTAAAATATGTCAATATGGGTTTGCAGGCTGCACTGCTGACCTCTGCCGCACTAACGGCGGAGGTTGACGTGCTGAAGAAGGAACTCGAGCGGTCCGAGCAAGAGCTCGGCCATGCAAAGAAGCAGCTCGAGGAAAAACAAGGTGAGTAACACCTCTTTGAATAAGTACCTTACAGAAAAGGATTTTGGTTGCAAATAAAATTAACAAGGATAATATGTGTATTGCAGGGGCCACTAACGAGGTGGCAGCCCTGCGGGATGCTGTGTCCGCGGCCGCGGAACGGGCTGAGCGAGAAAAGCAAGAGGCACGTGTGGCGGAAGTTCGGCAAGAGCTCCAGGTTCTCATGGAAAAACATGAGAGTTTGGGGCGTGACTCCAAGACTCGAGAGTCCGAGCTTGCCTCGGCTCTCAAAAGTGCCAAGTCCACCAAGGCCGAGGCCCATAAGGCCCTTCAGGAGGTTGAAGACATAAAGAAGATAGCGGCGGGTAAGGCGTTTTTCATGCAAAGCAGGCATGTTACTGTGAACTACCTGATACTTACCCGAATTCGGAGCTCTCCAGGGGCGTTTGCAGATCTGCCGCGTAGTGCGTCTGATGCCACTACATTCTATCGTGGTGAGGAGGGGAGCTCGACGGAGAAGGTCTTCTGGTCTCAGTATACTGAGGCCGGCCATCTGGTTCCCCCAAGCGACCAGCTGAAGCAGCTGGTCGAACTCCACAAGGTAGCTGAGGAGGCCATGAAGGGCCTCATAGTCCGGCTGTGGCCTGGACAGGCCATGCCTGGTAGCTACTTTGGCCTCGTGCGGCGGCTGGTGGATGCATGCCCCAGGCTGGATGTAGTCAAGCGCTCCGCCTGTATCGAAGGCGCTCGTCGGGCCCTTGCCCGCATAAAGGTGCAATGGGGCAAATTGGATGCGGAGAAGCTTCTCACGGACCCACCGCCACCGGGCAAGGAGTATCGCACGCCGGAGAAGTATTATAAAATTGTCCTGAAGGGAGCCTGCAATATTGCAGATGAGTGCTCCCGAAATGTAATCTTTGAGTGAACTCGCTGTTTATCTATCCTGTGCGCTGAAAACTTCGTTCATATGCGCCATGAGCAACGCTTGTTTAATTTAAAATATTACCTTCTGTGCGGCCATTTATAAAATCTGAGAGATGGCAAGTCGTTAGCTTCAGCCCCCAAGCCACAAGTGCTGGGGTGTTCGGGATAAACTTGAGCACTCTTGTTCCCATTTTTGGGTCCATCTAGGGAGGCGCTCAACACGACGAACAAGGCAACCGGACTTATAATGCTTGAACACTCTCACTTAGCCATAGAATTCTATAATTTTAAATTTCGGCGAAGCCCCTGGTATTCGGAAGACCGAATCCGGGCGCTATCCACGCCTTCATCGGACATTATCCGGAACTTCGCTCGAAGCGGCGTGAGTCTTTAAGGACCCGAAAAAACCTCTCGAACAGCGACCAGTCTCTCGCCTTATCATGCCAATCAGTTTTAGCTTTCTCCACTGAGGCGTTAACCCGGCTCAACCGGGGCGCAATCCTAGTGGTTCTCCCAGTGCCACCTTAGCCGACAGAACGGAACGTAAGGCACCAAAACGTGGGAGCTGGGCAAACCCAACTATTGACCCAAGACATGATTCGGAGCCGATTCATATAATGCTATAAGTTTGGGGTGCCGCACTTGTGAAAGTGTTCGGACTTTATCACACCATAGAGTGGGGAACATAAGCCCCTAGTGTATTTTGCCGTACCAAAATATACGGGTGCCAGATGTCATATAATGAGCATATATATATAAAATGTAATGCAATTGCGATCATAAAGGTGCTGCGTTATTAATGAAAGAAAAGTCTGCTAGTAGAGCGGACGGATACAAATAGTGCGGTATGCAAGGGATTTGGACTAAATAAACATGTCCCCCTCCAGGGATGAGCTGCGGATTTGGTGTATATAATCGAATTTAATGCTCGTAATTAAGACCACCTGAGTGTTCAACGCGGCCTTCTTTAGTCCCTGACTGTTGCATCATGAGTTCGGCAGGTTCACCGCCGGACAGGGATTCTGGTTAACAGAGTCCTGTGTACAAAAAAGAAGAAAAATAATAAAAAAAGAAGGGCACATTTGCGAGCCCCTGGTGTGGTCGAACCACACTCTGGATCCGTTGTGATCGTGCCCCCTCCCCTGTGCCCATGGTATCTCCAAAGCGTAATGATGTACGCGGATTGTTATTCTTGCGATTATACGCGGGCGAGGGTTGGGGCCGCATTGCTACGCGTGCTCTGATCGCGCCAGGTGGTCTTGGTTGGCATTGCTCCGGGCGCGCTTTGCTGTATCTGGCCGTTTAACGGCCGGACTCGAGAATTGCCTTAGAAGGCTGCTCTGTAGTTCTGCCGCAAGAGCCGCTGTATGTTCCTCCGTTCGGAGGGACCGTTCTGTATTCCCATTGACCATGATGACTCCACGAGGGCCTGGCATCTTGAGCTTTAGGTATGCATAGTGCGGCACCGCGTTGAATTTAGCAAACGCGGTTCGCCCGAGCAGGGCGTGATAGCCGCTGCGAAACTGGACTATGTCGAAGATTAACTCTTCGCTCCGGAAATTATCCGGGGATCCGAAGACCACTTCCAGTGTGACTGAGCCTGTGCAGTTGGCTTCCACTCCTGGTATGACACCTTTAAAGGTTGTCTTTGTAGGTTTAATCCTTGATGGGTCTATGCCCATTTTGCGCACTGTATCCTGATAAAGCAGGTTCAGGCTACTGCCGCCGTCCATCAGGACTCTCGTGAGGTGGAACCCATTGACGATTGGGTCTAAGACCAGTGCGGCGAATCCGCCATGGCGTATGATGGTCGGATGGTCTCTTCGATCGAAAATGATCGGACAAGAGGACCTTGGGTTGAACTTTGGGGCGACTGGCTCCATCGCATAGACGTCCCTTAGTGCGCGTTTCCTCTCCCTCTTGGGTATGTGGGTCGCGTATATCATATTCACCGTCCGTACTTGTGGGGGAAAACCCTTCTGTCCTTTGTTGTTCGGCGGCCGAGTCTCTTCCTCGTCGTCGCTATTTAGCCCCTTGTCATTGTTTTCGGCAATTAACTTGCCGGCCTGCTTGAACACCCAGCAATCTCTATTGGTGTGGTTAGCTGGCTTTTCAGAGGTGCCATGTATCTGGCATGAGCGGTCGAGTATTCGGTCTAGATTGGACGGACCCAGAGTGGTTCTTTTAAATGGCTTCTTCCGTTAACCGGGTTTAGAGCCTCGGAATCCGGCATTGACCGCCGTATCCTCCTTATTGTCGCCGTTAATTCGGCGCTTGTTTTTGTTTCGACGTGACCTGCCGTTGTTGTCCTTAGTATCCGGACTGCCAGGTTTTTTACGGAGATTGTTGCTGCGGGCTAGCCAGCTGTCCTCTCCCGCACAAAAGTGGGTCATTAGCGATGTGAGGGCTGCCATGGATTTTGGCTTTTCCTGCCCCAGGTGCCGGGCTAGCCATTCGTCCCGGATGTTATGTTTGAAGGCTGCAAGGGCCTCTGCGTCCGGACAATCGACGATTTGATTTTTCTTTGTCAAGAACCGTGTCCAGAATTGTCTGGCCGATTCGTCTGGCTGCTGAATGATGTGGCTTAGGTCATCGGCGTCTGATGGTCGCACATATGTGCCTTGGAAGTTATTAAGGAATGCGGCCTCCAGGTCTTCCCAACACCCAATTGACTCTACGGGCAAGCTGTTAAGCCAATGTCGAGCTGGTCCTTTAAGCTTGAGTGGGAGGTACTTTATGGCGTGGAGATCGTCGCCGCGGGCCATATGGATGTGGAGAAGATAGTCTTCGATCCACACCGCGGGGTCTGTTGTGCCATCGTAAGATTCGATGTTTACGGGTTTAAACCCTTCGGGGATCTGATGATCCATTACTTCATCAGTGAAGCATAACGGGTTTGCGGCGCCCCTGTATTGAGCGATATCGCGACGCAGCTCGAGAGAGCGCTGTCTGCTATGTTCGGCCCGGCCGGGGTTATTGTATCCGGCACGATGGTATTCGTCGTGGGTCGTAGGGCGCCCCCGTGATCCATAGATGGATCTGGATTGTCTTGCTTTGTCCTCCAATATGTCTCGCAAGTCCGGCGCGTTCCCTCTTGGCTTCGTACTTTTGGAGCGATGCCGGGGTATGGTCTTGTCTGGGGGCCTGGATGCCTCTCTGTCACGACCACGGGGTGGTCGATCAGCCATATCGTGCGCTGGTGATGGATGTACGTATGCTTCCTCTAATCGGGGGAGCAGCTTGCGTTTTGGGTAACTTTTGGAGGGACGTTCGAGTTTATACTCTTCGGCCATGAGGACCTCGGTCCATCGATCGGCCAGCAGGTCCTGATCAGCTTGAAGCTGCTGCTGCTTTTTCTTTAGGCTGTTTGCTGTGGCGATAAGCCTGCGCTTGAGGTGCTCTTGTTCAACGGGATCCTCGGGTATGACGAATTCGTCATTGTTGAGGCTTGCCTCGTCTTCGGAGGGAGGCATATAATTATGATCCTCAGCCTCTTTGTCTGCCGCCCCCTCATGAGGGCTTGCTTCTGTATCCTCCTGCACTGAGTCTTGCTGGAGGGGATTGTCTTCGGGACTCTCTGGAGTATTATTATCTCCTGTGCCGGAATCTCCGTTTTTGCTGTGGCGAGATTTAGAGCGGCGCCGCTAACGCCGGCGCTTGGGCTGTTTCTTTAAGGGATCTGCCTCCGCTGTTCCTTCGCCGTCCCCATCTTTTGGGGTATCCACCATGTATACGTCATATGACGAGGTGGCCTTCCAGTGCCCTGTGGGCGCTGGTTCCTGTTCGTCTCCGGCATCGTCATCCATAGCGTCGATGTCGTCGGAGTTGTAGTCTAGCATGTCGGTTAGATCGTCGACAGTGGCTACAAAGTGGGTGGTGGGTGGGCTCTGAATTTCTTCGTCGTCCGCATCCCAACCATCCTGGCCATAATCCGGCCAAGACTCTCCTGATAACGAGAGATGCTTTAGTGAATTCAAGATATCGCCGAAAGGCGAGCATTGGAAGATGTCCGCGGCGGTGAATTCCATAACCGGCGCCCAATCCGGATCGATTGGTAGGGGCGCGGGAGGTTCGGAGTCCGGCGAGGAGTCCGGCGCCTCGGAATCACAAGTCTCGCAGGGGACAAGATTAGTGTTCGGCTCCATCGCCGTGGATGTTGAAGCCCCCAGGGCGGCGTCTATCCACCGGCCCTCGATCTGGGCGATCGGCTCCGGGCTAATGGCCGAAGCGGATCCGTGTGCGGCCACCAAGGCACTGTTCGGCGGCAGAGCTAGATCATGCCCATCGTCACAGTGCGGCGCGCTTAGCTGTGGCTCGAGTCCGTCGAAGATCAAGTCTCCGCGGACATCGGCCGTGAAGTTTAAGCTTCCAAATCTGACCTGATGGCCAGGGGCGTAGCTTTCGATCTGCTCCAGATGGCCAAGTGAATTGGCCCGCAGGGCGAAGCCGCCGAATATGAAGATCTGTCCAGGGAGAAAAGTCTCAACCTGGACAGCGTTGCAGGTTGAAGATGCCATCAAGCCTATCGATGACGACACAGACGAACTCTCAATGAAAGCACCAATGTCGGTGTCAAAACCGGCGGATCTCAGGTAGGGGGTCCCGAACTGTGCGTCTAGGCGGATGGTAACAAGATACGAGGGACACGATGTTTTTACCCAGGTTCGGGCCCTCTTGATGGAGATAAAACCCTACGTCCTGCTTGATTAATATTGATGATATGGGTAGTACAAGAGTAGATCTACCACGAGATCAAGGAAGCTAAACCCTAGAAGATAGCCTATGGTATGATTGTTGTAATGTATGTTGTCCTACGGACTAAAGCCCTCCGGTTTATATAGACACCGGAGAGGGCTAGGGTTACACAGAGTCGGTTACAATGGTAGGAGATCCACATATCCGTATCGCCAAGCTTGCCTTCCACGCCAAGGAAAGTACCTTCCGGACACGAGCCGGAGTCTTCAATCTTGTATCTTCGTAGTCTTGGAGTCCGGCGGATAATGACAGTCCGGCTATCCGGACACCCCCTAGTCCAGGACTCCCTCACTAGGGTTATAGGGAAAGTATGTACGCGGTTACCGAATGTTGTTGGGAGTCCCGGATAAGATTCTGGACGTCACAAGGAGTTCCGGAATGGTCCAGAGGTAAAGATTGATATATAGGAAGTATGGTTTTGGCCACCGGAAGTGTTTCGGGCATCACCGGTAGTGTACCGGGACCACCGGAGGGGTCCGGGGGTCCACCGGGAGGGGCCACGGGCCACGGAGGCATACATGGGCCAAGTGTGAGAGGGGACCAGCCCCTAGGTGGGCTGGGGCGCCACCCCACCAAGGCCCATGCGCCTAGAGAGAAGAGGGGGCAAACCCTAGGGCAGATGGGCCCTAAAGGCCCATGCCTGGTGCGCCTCCCTCTCCCCCCACTTGGCCGCCACCCCAGATGCGGATTGGGGCTGCCGCCACCCCTAGGGAGGGAACCCTAGGTGGGGGTGCAGCCCTCCCTCTCCCCCTATATTTAGTGGAGGCAAAGGGGCAGCCCAACACACGTAGTTCTTCTCCTGTTGGGGCAGCCATACCCCTGTCCCTCCTCATCTCTTGTAGTGCTTGGGGAAGCCCTGTTGGAGTTCCGCGCTCCTCCACCACCAACACGTTGCCGTGCTGCTGCTGGACGGAGTCTTCCCCAACCTCTCCCTCTCTCCTTGCTGGATCAAGTCATGGGAGACGTCACCGGGCTGCATGTGTGTTGAACGCGGAGGTGCCGTCCGTTCGGCACTAGGATCATCGGTGATTTGGATCACGACGAGTAGACTCCATCAACCCCGTTCACTTGAATGCTTCCTCTTAGCGATCTACAAGGGTATGTAGATGCACTCTCCTTCCTCGTTGCTAGATTACTCCGTAGATTGATCTTGGTGATGCGTAGAAAATTTTGAATTTCTGCTACGTTCCCCAACACATGGAAGAACCCAGAATCGGACAAACCTAGGATTATTGACGAATGATATATAAACGCACCTCGGGGTACGTCAATCATAGAAATCGCTCAGGCACCCCAAATCAGCGAGTAATAGTCCATGAAACGGGCCAGAATCGGCCAAAACTGCGATTGTTGATGGCCGAGACATAATCGCACCTTGGAGTTCAACAACCAAGGAAATCAATTCGGGACCCTAAAGCTGTGAGTAATAGTACATGAAACGGGTCAGAATTGGCCAAAATTGTGAGTGTGGACAATGGACACGTAAACACACCCCTAGGATCGTCAATCATGGAAATCGCTCTAGGACCATAAATGGTGAGTAATAGCGCAACAAACGGACCAGAATCGGCAAAATTATGAGTTTCGATGACCGACAAGTAAACGCACCCCGGGATTCATCAATCGTGAAAATCACTTCGGGACCCCAAAACTGAGTAATAGTCCAAGAAACGGGCCAGAATCGGCCCAAACTGCGAGTCTTAACGACCAACACGTTCGCACACCTTGTTGTTCGACAACAATGAAAATTGCTTTGGGATCCAAAAACAGTGAGTAATAGTCCATGAAACGGGTCCGAATCGACAAAAACCGCAAGTGTGGAGGACTGACACGTAAACGCACGCCGGGGTTCGTTAATCGTGGAAATCACTCCGGGACCCAAAAACAGTGAGTAATAGTCCACGAAACGGGTCTGAATTGGCCAAAATTGTGAGTGTTGACGACGGACGTAAACACATCCCTAGGATCGTCAATCGTGAAAATCGCTCTAGGACCCAAAAGGTGAGTAGTAGTGCACGAAATGGACCAGAATTGGCCAAAATTGTGAGTGTTGATGACCGAAGCGTAAATGCACCCTGGGATTCATCAATCATGGAAATCACTTCAGGACCCCAAAACTAAGTAATAGTCCACGAAACGGGCAAGAACCGGCCCAAACTGCGAGTCTTAACGACCAACACATAAGCACACCTTGGGGTTCGATAACCATGGAAATTGCTTTGGGACCCCAAAATGGTGAGTAATAGTCCACAAAACGGGTCAGAATTTTCCAAAATTGTGAGTGTTGACGACGGACACGTAAACACACCCCTAGGATCGTCAATCATGGAAATCGCTCTAGGACCCAAAACGGTGAGTAGTAGTGCACGAAACGGATCAGAATCAGCCAAAATTGTTGAGTGTTGATGACCGACAGGTAAACGCACCCCGGGATTCGTCAATCATGGAAATCACTTCAGGACACCAAAACTGAGTAATAGTCCAGGAAACGGGCCAGAATCAGCCCAAACCGCGAGTGTTGACGACCAACACGTGTTCATACCTTGGGATTCGACAACCACGGAAATCGCTTTGGGACCCTAAAACGGTGAGTAATAGTCCATGAAAGAGCCTAGAATCGGACAACCTAGGATTATTTATGAACGATACACAAAGGCACCCCGGGGTTCGTCAATCATGGAAATCGCTCAGGGACCCCAAATCAGTGAGTAATAGTCCATGAAACGGGCCAGAATCGGTCAAAACTGGGATTGTTAATGACCGACACGTAGGCGCACGTTGGGTTCAACAAGGTTGAAAATCGCTTTGGGACCCCAAACCGGTGAGTAATAGTCCATGAAACGGGTCAGAATCGACAATAACGGGGAATGTTGATGACCGACACGTATACGCACCCCGGGGTTCATCAATCGTGGAAATCACTCCGGGACCCCAAAACGGTGAGTAATAGTCCATGAAAGAGCCCGGAATCGGACAAACCTTGGATTATCGATGAACGACACGTAAACGCGCCCTGGGGTTCGTCAATCATGAAAATCGCTCTAGGACACCAATCAGTGAGTAATAGTCCATGGACGGGCCAAAATCGGCCAAAACTGCGATTGTCGATGACCGACAAGTAACCGCACCTTGTGGTTCGACAACCATGGAAATCGCTATGGGACCCCAAAGCGGTGAGTAATAGTCCACGAAACAGGTCAGAATTGGCCAAAATTGTGAGTGTTGATGATGGACACGTAAACGCACCCCTGGGATCATCAATTGTGGAAATCGCTCTAGAACCCAAAACAGTGAGTAGTACTGCACGAAATGGACCAGAATCGACCAAAATTGTGAGCGTTGATGACCGACACGTAAATGCACCCTGGGATTCGTCAATCGTGGAAATCACTTAGTGACTCCAAAACTAAGTAATAGTCCATGAAACGGGCCAGAATCGGCCCAAACTGCGAGTCTTGAGGACCAACAAGTAGCACACCATGAAAGAGCCCGGAATCGGACAAACCTAGGATTATTGATGAACGACACGTAAATGCACCCCGGGGTTCGTAAATCATGGAAATCGCTCTGGGACCCCGAATCGGTGAGTAATCGTCCATGAAACGGGCCAGAGTCGGCCGAAACTCCGATTGTTGATGACCGACACGTAAGCGCACCTTCGGGTTCAACAACCACGGAAACCACTTTGGGGCCCCAAAAAGGTGAGTAATAGTCCACGAAACGGGTCAGAATCAAAAAAACCGCGAGTGTTGATGACTGAGAAGTAAATGCACGCCGGCAATGCGTACCATGTGTCGGTGGGAAACGAAACATATGGGATCACAAGAATCCCTACTACTGTTGTGGGGCGCGGGGTGGTAAGAATAGCAGGATCAGCAGTCAGGCGCAAACACTCAGGTCGTTTACCCAGGTTCGGGTCGCGAGGATGCGTAATACCCTAGTCCTGCTTTTGTGTGTATATATGTGCTCTTGGAGTTCTTGAGATAGTTACAGCAAGCGTAACTTGTCCAAGGGTCTGAATCCTTCTCCTGGATGCCTCGGGCCTCCTTTAATAGGCAAGGGGATCACCACAGTGGCATAAAGGATGTGGCATCGGGGTACTGTGATTAAGCCTATCGCTAGCTATAACAGGACAAGACGCATTTAATGCGCCTTTGACGTGTCCCCTTGACTTTACCGCCACTTCGCCCTGCCTTCACACGCGCCTGGGCCAGCAAGGCGGTCGGCGCCATGTAGGCTGGAAGGCTGCTGAGGTGGCGCGGTGGTAGGGCTTTCACGAAGATTTGCATGCCACCACGTAGGCATGCGCTAAGTTAGCAGAGAAGCCTCATGCCGACACGCAGGCGCCTGCCCAGCTGGTGGGCTGGCAGCTGCATGGGAGCGGTGGTAGAAGCTTGGAGGGTGCGGGACTGGCTGTGGCCTTTCGAACGTCCTCGGCAAGGGCCTTGCTGGGGCCCCGGCAAGGGTGTTGCCGTGGCTTTGTGGTCGTCCCCGGCAAGGGTCTTGTGGGTTTCCTCGGCAAGGATCTCGCCGAGGTTCGTCGTCTTCTAATCCTCTTCCGATTTGGAATGTTTCTTGTCTTCACAATGATCTGCATGCCATCACGGAGGCGCCTCCCAAGCCCCGAACCCCATGTGGTTGGTGACGCTAGAGAAACTTGGCCCAAGGGTGGCGTGCTTCGCTAGCGTCGGGTAAGCTGCCACGGCAAGGTCCTTGTCGGGGCTGTGGAGGCCGCCCCGGCAAGGGTCTTGCCGGGGGAAACCACCTCGCCATCTTTGCTCTTTACGCCTCTGCCTTGGCATTGCTTTGCCCATCTTGCGGCTTCGCTTCCCTTTCTCTGCCCTGCTTAAGTGTGGCCATGGGCGCGGCTCTGACTGCCCGTGCACAAATAAGGGGTACAAAGGAGCGCCCCTACTTTAGTACATCGACAGGAGCCCCCGGGCCTGGGCCACACATAAGCGCAACGCATTATGGGGCTAGGCCCAGAACGGTGCACGGGCAAGCAGGGCCTTTTTACCGCGTTGAATGCATGACGTGGGGATCGCGCGCGGGTGATCGAAGCATGCTTGCATCATCCTACGGTGAACAGTAAAGAGGCGGCTTGCGTGTCCCTTCGAGACTGCAAGGCTGCTCCTTATTTACTGTCCTTACCTGGGAACCGTCGCTCCATGCGTCCCATTACGCCTGTACGCTGCATGCACGACGCAGAGCGAATGACAGGCATGTGGGATACGGGAAGACGTGCGCGTGTGGGTTGATACCCACGTGCCTTCAATTGGGCGGGGAGGGCGGTCGACGGCCTCGCCCACTTTCACCTTAATGAGCCGGATTGGCTGAAAGGGGCGGCCGAGCCCTGACCCCGCCCCTTTGTAAGGAGGGGAGCAGGAGGAATGGCGCCTCTTAGTCCTTTGTCATCTGCCTCCCCCCATCCTTGCTCCTTCCTCCCTTTTGTCATGGTGAGAGGACGCGCTGATGCTTCATCGGTGGCGGCGAGGGTCTCAGCTAGACAACGTGTCTCCTCCCCAAGATCTCGTGGCGGCGGAGCCAGCTGTTAGAGGAAGGGGGAGGGGGCGAGGTTGAGGTCGTCGTGGTGCTCGGGTAAGAGCAGGACGGGGCATCATGTCGGCCTCGCCTCCGCCAGTGGCCCCTCTTCCGATGGAGGGCCACGTCGGGGACAACCCCCACGAGTTCTTCATCAAGCTGCACCCGCTGGCGCGTCGTCGTCGTCGTCTCCCGACCCCATTTGCTCGGGAGATGGAGCTGGACCCGCCGCAGGCGTTGAGGCTTCACATGAGGGGCTGTGGGAACAGCGACACATGGGCCGACGTCGACTTCCGAGCCCCGCACGTCATGTACCTTCGCCTTGGGTGGAAGACCTTTTCTCGCATCCACAGCCTGACGGAGGGGCTCATTCGCTATTTAAAATTAATGGAGAATGGCCTCCTCTCCGTCAAGGTCTTTGGGCACTTCGGGACTCGCCTAAGGTGCTGCATGGAGAGCTCGTCCAATGAAGAAGAGTCTTCCTCGAGCGAGAGTGACCAGGAGGATAGTGACAGCGGCGACGAGGGTAGCGAGCGGCACCGACGACCCCATCATCTGTGTCGCTGACTCCTTGAACTTCTCGGAGTCGCCTCCTTGGGCGGCTAGTGTGGGGAGGCCGGAGAAGGCGAAGAAGGCAGGTGGCGAGCCGTCAAGTTGGAGTACGATGGAACCGACGCCTCCGTGGCCTATTGACGGACCGCTGCCTCATCTTCCAGTTCTTCCTCCGGCACCACCACCACCAGCCCTCTCCTAGGCGGCCGCCGTCATGTTCTCTTGGAGCCTTCTGCTGCTCGTACCTTGCCTAGGCGCTCCTTCTGCCCATTTGCCTTCTTGTTACACCTTCTAAGGAGAGGGACAAGAAAGGGATTACGGGCACCTTATCTCTTTTTAGTTTGTAAGCCTGCGGGCACTTGCTAATTTTAAGACCTGTAATCCCCTTGCTCATGTTTTTTATCTCGTATGAACTGTACCTGTATGAGATGTTTTTAATGAAAAAGGGTGCTTGCCGGGTTCTTTCTGCATTGGCGAGGCCCATGCCAAGGAATGAATCCTTGTTATGTTTAAGATAAACATTGTCGCCCGGCAACAGGCCTTGTCGTTCCCCTACTCTAGCCGACCATTCTCACGCACTTGGCGGAGGTAGGGGCGAAGTAGAGCTAGGACCCGCGTTCATTTCCTTGCCACCGTGACTACAACCCGGTTCTGACCCCGGGACTGGGGTACAGGAAGAAAGAGGGAGCACGATGGTTTAGGAGCAGAACCAGGTTTCATATGTCCCGACTTCATACGGAAATGCATGGCGGAGAATAAAAGACTTATCTGAATCGGCATTCCCCGGTAGTCTTGGCTTGCCGTGGTTGGATTCTTGTACCCGCAGCCCCCGGCAACCTTGGATTGACGAGGCAGGAGCGCTGGTTCGTTCTCTTTCTTCCAAACAGCTCAGCAGAAACGTCCATGGATCCTGCGAACCAAAGAGGACGGAAAGGAACAAGGAAACGCAAACTCGACCTCTACGCTAGGGGTTAGTTGCCGCTAAGCACTATCGACCCTAATCGAGGGAGAGACTCGACCTTGCATGCATGCTATGACTTAGGGTGCCAGCGCTTCGTTTTATTTATGCTCAGGGTCTGTCCCTGGCTTTGTACAGAGGGTTACATGCCTTGCCGGCAAGGCTTGTACAAAAGGTGGCTTGCCGGGGGGCCCGTAGCCGCGCCTTATGGGTAAAACTTGCGAAGATGCTCGATGTTCCAGGAGTTGCTCACTATAAATGGCATCTTCGGTCTTCAGGAGGACTGCGCCAGGCATGGTGACTCGTGTTACCCGATAAGGGCCTTCCCACTTTGGCATCAACTTGTTGGAATTGTTGGCCGACTGAACGTGCCGAAGAACAAGGTTTCCTTCACAAAGCTTCGGGCATGAACCTTGCGGCTATGGTAGCGGCGCAAGGCTTGCTGATGGCGTGCTGCTCTCAGAGCCGCCCGAAGATGATCTTCCTCGAGGAGCATCGTGTCATCTTGCCACAATTGCTCTTGCTCAAGCTCATCATAAGCGAGCACTCGGGGTGACCAGTATATGAGTTCCGTGGGGAGAACTGCTTCTGCCCCGTACACCAGGGCAAAGGGCATCTGGCCGGTGGCTCGATTTGGCGTCGTTCTGATCGACCAAAGAACCGCCGGCAACTCATCAATCCAGCGCCTCCTGCTCTTGTGCAGACTGTCAAAAGTCTTTGTCCTCAGGCCATGCACCACTTCTGCATTTTCTCTCTCCGCTTGGCCATTGCTCTGTGGGTGTGCCACGGAAGCAAAACAGACCTTGCTGCTGAGGTTCTCAATATACTGTAGGAAGGTGTGGCTTGTCAACTGCGTGCCGTTGTCGGTGATGATTCTGTTCGGCACACCAAAACGGCAAACTAGCCCCTTGAAGAATTTGACGGCCGACTGTGTGGTCACCTTCCTCACTGCTTCCACTTCCGGCCACTTTGTGAACTTGTCGATTGCGATGTACAAGTACTCAAAGCCCTCGACGGTGCAAGGAAAAGGCCCCAATATGTCGAGCCCCAGACCATAAATGGTTAGGAGAGAGGGATTGTCTGCAAGGCTTGAGCTGGCTGATGAAGCTTCTTCGAATGGAACTGGCACGCTTCACACTTGGTTACTAGTGTCCTCGCATCCTGGAGGGTAGTGGGCCTGAAGAAACCTTGCCAGAAAGCCTTGCCGACAAGGGCCCTCGACCCTATGTTGGAGCCACATATGCCTCCATGTATCTCTGCCAACAGCTCCAGTCCTTCTTCCTAGGGGATGCACTTAAATTTCACTCCATTTGTCTTTTTCTGTACAGAACATCGTCAACGAACTGGTACAGGGCAGACCGGCGAGCTACTTTCTCTGCTTCTTCCGGCTCCTCAGGAAGCTCCACAGGTAGTCGGCAATGTCGTTCTCCACTCGGGGAACATGCTCTGCTTGTATACTGTCAAAGCGCTCCTCCAGTTTCCTCACTTGATCTACGTAGGCTTCCATCTACGAGCTTTGATAATCTTTGTTGATCTGCCGGATGACAAGCTGTGAATCGCCCCTGACGATGAGCTTTTTGACCCCGAGGTCTATCGTGATCCTAAGACCGGCAAGCAATCCCTCGTACTCAGCAGTGTTGTTCGTCGACATCTCCCGGGGAAAGTGCATCTGGACCACGTACTTGAGGTGCTCTCCAGTGGGGGCAACGAGCAGCACACCAGCACCGGCGCCTTGTAGCGAAAAAGCCCCGTCAAAGTACATAATCCATTTGCGACTCGTTTCTTTGCCGGGGAGAGTGGTCTCCTCGATCTCTTCATCGGGCGTCGAGGTACATTCAGCGATGAACTCCGCCAAGACTCTGCTCTGAATTGTCGAGGTGCTTTCAAACTTCAAACCAATACTCGACAACTCCAAGGCCCATTCCACAATCCTCCCTGTTGCATCTGTGTTATGCAGTATCCATTGCAGCGGGAGGCGGGTGATGACGGTGATCTCGTGTGCTTGGAAGTAATGAAGCAGCTTCCTCGAGGCCATAAGGAGGCCGAAGAGCAATTTCTGCACACTGGAGTACCTTGACCTAGCCCCCTGCAAGAGGAAGCTGATGAAGTAAACCAGGTGCTGCACCACCTTCTTCTTTTGCACCACTTCACCTGGTTGGGTGGGTCCTGTCGCACTGGTGTCAGATCTTGCCGGGGGCCAGCCTTGCCGGGACCAGGCCCTGCCGGGGAGAGTTCTGGCTCTCCATCCGTCAACTCTGCCGTTGTCGCTGCCTTTTCGTTGTCCTCCCTCTATGCCACAGGTGCGGCGCTAACCACTTGATTCGTTGCCGCTAGATACAGCAGCAACGGTTCTTGTGGTTTGGGCGCAACCAGCACTGTGGTGGAGGAGAGGTATTTCTTCAAATCCTGCAGTGCTGCCTCGTCTTCCGGGGTCCACTCCATTGGGCCCGCCTTCTTCAAGATCTTGAAAGAGGGAAGGGCGCGCTCAGCGGACTTGGAGATGAATCTGCTCATGGCAGTGACGCAGCCAGTGAGCCGGCGCACATCCTTGATCCTCTTAGGTGCTTCAATCTGCTCGATGGCCTTGATCTTGACTGGGTTTTCTTCAATTCCATGCTGCAAGACAAAGAACCCGAGAAGCTTGCCGGACGGGACACCGAAGACACACTTCTCAGGGTTCAACTTGAGGTTGACCTTGCGCAAATTTGCAAATGTCTCTTCCAAATCCTGCACAAGTGTCGCCTTGTCCTTGGTTTTGACCACTATGTCATCCATATAAGCTTCCATACTTCTATGTAGCTGGAGCTCAAAACCAATTTGGACTGCTCTTGCAAAGGTCGAGCCAGCACTCTTCAACCCGAAAGGCATCCGTAAAAAGCAATACATACCACATGGGGTGATGAATGTCGTTTTCTCCTCATCTTCTCTTGTCATGAAAATTTGGTGGTAGCCTGAGTAGGCGTCAAGGAATGATAACAGGTTGCACCCGGCCGTGGAGTCAACAATCTGGTCGATGCGCGGCAACAGGAAGGGATCTTTTGGGCAAGCTTTATTGATGTTTGTGTAATCGACACACAACCTTCACTTTCCATTCTCCTTGCGCACCACTACCGGATTGGCCAGCTACGTCGGATGGAGCACCCCTCTTACCAAGGCTGCCGCCTCTAGCTTCCTGATCTCTTCCGTGATGAACTCCTGCCTCTCCAGAGCTTGCTTCCTGACCTTCTTGTTGACGGGCCGTGCATGGGGACAGACAGCCAGATGGTGCTCAATCACTTCCCTGGGAACGCCGGGGATGTCGGATGCTTGCCAGGCAAACACATCGACATTCGCCCACGGGAAAGTGACGAGCTCGCTTTCCTATTTGCTGTCGAGGGAGGAGCTTATGGTGAAAGCTCCTCCCGCTCCGTCCTCCTTGACGGACACCATCTTGGTCTCTGGTGGTGCAGCTCTGGACTTCTTTCTTTTGCTGGTGGAGCTCTCGAGCACGTCCTCGATGGGAGCGCAACTCCCTAAAGACGTGCGCTTGCCAGAGTGGGTGCGAGGGGTCTCACCGGTTTTCTTTCCTCCCGGGGCTTTAACGGCAGGAGCACGCGCCTTGGCGGCACCTGCTGCAACCGCCTCCCGGTAGAATTGGTCAGCGCATCCTTCTTGTCGGAGGGGACGGTGATTATGTTCATTGGCCTGGGCATTGATACGTCTCCAACGTATCTACTTTTCCAAACACTTTTGCCCTTGTTTTGGACTCTAACTTGCATGATTTGAATGAAACTAACCCGGACTGATGCTCTTTTCAGCAGAACTATCATGATGTTGTTTTATGTGTAGAAAAGAAATGTTCTCAGAATGTCTGGGAAATCCACGAAGGCACTTTTCAGATTTAATAAGAATTTTTTGCGAAAGAATTAATGCCAGGGGGCCCACGGCCTGTCCACGAGACAGGGGGCGCACCCCCTAGGGCGCGGCCCCCTATCTCGTGGGACCCCTGGACCTCCTCCGACCTCAACTCCAACTCCATATATTCCGTCTCGGGGAGAAAAAAATCAAGGAGAAAGTTTCATCACGTTTCACGACACGGAGCCACCGCCAAGCCCTAATCTCTCTCGGGAGGGCTGATCTGGAGTCCGTTCGGGGCTCCGGAGAGGGGGATTCGTCGCCGTCGTCATCAACAACCATCCTCCACCAATTTCATGATGCTCACCGCCGTGCGTGAGTAATTCCATCATAGGCTTGCTGGACGGTGATGGGTTGGATGAAATTTACCATGTAATCAAGTTAGTTTTGTTAGGGTTTGATCCCTAGTATCCACTATGTTTTGAGATTGATGTTGCTATGAGTTTGCTATGCTTAATGCTTGTCACTAGGGCCCGAGTGCCATGATTTCAGATCTGAACCTATTATGTTTTCATGAATATATGTGTGTTCTTGATCCTATCTTGCAAGTCTATAGTCACCGATTATGTGTTATCATCCGACAACCCTGAAGTGACAATAATCGGGATACTTCTCGGTGATGACCGTAGTTTGAGGAGTTCATGTATTCACTATGTGCTAATGCTTTGTCCGGTTCTCTATTAAAAGGAGGCCTTAATATCCCTTAGTTTCCGTAAGGACCCCGCTGCAACGGGAGGGTAGGACAAAAGACGTCATGCAAGTTCTTTTCCATAAGCACGTATGACTATTTACGGAATACATGCGTACATTACACTGATGAACTGGAGCTAGTTCAATCTCACCCTATGTTATAACTATTGCATGAGGAATCGCATCCGGCATAATTATCCATCACTGATCCATTGCCTACGATCTATTCACATATTGTTCTTCGCTTATTTATTTTTTCGTTGCTACTGTTACAACTACTACAAAAACCCAAAAACATTTATCTTTACTTTTGCTACCGTTACCTTTATTATCATACCACTTTTGCTACTAAACACTTTGCTACAGATACTAAGTTATCCAGCTGTGGTTGAATCGACAACTCAGCTGCTAATACTCAAGAATATTCTTTGGCTCCCCTAGTGTCGAATCAATAAATTTTGGTTGAATACTCTAGCCTCGAAAGCTGTTGCGATCCCCTATACTTGTGGGTTATCAAGACTAATTTCTGGCGCCGTTGCCGGGGAGCATAGCTCTATTCTCTGAGTCACTTGGGATTTATATCTATTGATCACTATGAAGAACTTGAAAGGCGATCGCACTACTATTTTGCCCTCAACTACAAGGGGAGGTAAGGAACTGCCATCTAGCTCTGCACTAGATTCTCCTTCCGTTATTACTAGGCTTGCGACACCTAAACATGCTACTGCTATGAATTCTGATATGTCACATGTTATTGATGATGCCACTTCTGCTATGCATGATGAAACTACTTCTGTGTGTGATACTACTTTGCCATTAGGTGAATTTCTTGATGAACAACTTGCTAGATTTAGGGGGAAAGAAATTACTGAAGATCCTATTATTGATGATAGCGATGATGAAGGTCCCCCCAATGATTATGTATTACCTGTTGTTCCTAAGGGATATGTTATGAATGAAATAGCTGCTATGGAAATTTTAGCTTGCAATGATAGAAATAATCTTAAGAAATTATTAGCTAAATGGAAGCAGCAGTCTCTTAATGCTAGACTGAAAACCGAACCTGCTTTTGCTGCTTCACCTATCTGTGTTACTGATAAGGATTATGAATTCTCTGTTGATCCTGATATTATTACTTTAGTTGAAACTGATCCTTTTTATGGCCTTGAACCTGAAACTGTTGTGGCACATCTTACCAAGTTGAATGATATAGCCACCCTATTTACTAATGATGAGAAGTCTCGCTATTTATATATCCTTAAGATATTTCCGTTCTCATTAAAGGGTGATGCTAAGACTTGGTATAATTCTATTGCTCGTGGTTGTGTGCGTAGTCCCCAGGATATGATTTATTACTTCTCTGCTAAATATTTCCCTGCTCATAAGAAACAAGCTGCCTTGCGGGAAATATATAATTTTGTGCAAATCAAAGAAGAGAGTCTCACACAAGCTTGGGGGAGGCTTCTCCGATTACTTAATGCTTTTCCTGATCATCCTCTTAAGAAAAATGAAATACTTGATATATTTTATAATGGACTAACCGATGCTTCCAAGGACTACTTGGATAGTTGTGCTGGTTGTGTTTTCAGGGAAAGAACCGTCAACGTAGCTGAAATACTATTGAATAATATGTCGACTAATGAAAATAATTGGACTCTTCCTGAGCCAATTCCTGAGGCAATTCCTGAACCAATTGAGCCAACTGCGGAGCTTATTCCTAAACCCACTCCGAAGAAGAGAGGTGTTTTATTTCTCAGTCCTGAAGATATGCAAGAGGCAAAGAAATCAATGAAAGAAAAAGGTATTAAAGCTAAAGATGTTAAGAATTTACCTCCTATTGAAGAAATACATGGTCTTAATTTACCGCCTGAAGAACCACATTGTCTTGATAACCCGACACAGGTAGTAAAGGTAAATTCTCTCTATAGATATGATAAAGTTGAAATACCCTCTACTAAATTTCATAGCCCATGCTTAGATGAATTTGATGACTTTATGGCTAGACAAGAAAGTTTTAATGCTTATGTTGGTAGAGAGTTAAAGAATAATGCTTTCGAGATAGGACGCATAGGTGATAATCTGGCTAGAGTTAAAGATGAACTTCACCGCGTTAGCAAATATGCTTCTATGCTTGCTACTCAAGCTGAGCAAGTACTCAAAGCTCAAAATGATTTGCTTGATGAATTGAATAATAAAAATGACTTTGCCATTAGAGTGGCTACTAGAATGGGTAGAATGACTCAGGAACCTTTGTATCCTGAAGGCCACCCTAAGAGAATCGAGCAAGATTCTCAGAGAAATAACTTAGAGGCACCTAGTTCTTCTAAAAAGAAGAAAAAGAAAAACGATAGAACTTTGCATGCTTCTCGTGAACCTACTTTAGACACACCTGAGAATCCCAATGATATTTCTATTTCTGATGCTAAAACTCAATCAGGTGATGAACATGAACCTAGTGATAATGTTAATGATAATGTTCATGTTGGTGCTCAACCTAGCAAAAACAATGATGTAGAGATTGAACCTGCTATTGCTCTTGATAACCCACAATCAAAGAATCAATGTTATGATAAGAGAGATTTTGTTGCTAGGAAGCACGGTAAAGAAAGAGAACCATTGGTTCAGAAACCCATGCCCTTTCCCCCTAAACCATCCAAGTCAAAGGATAATGAGGATTTTGAGCACTTTGCTGAAATGATTAGACCTATTTTCTTACGTATGCGCTTAACTGATATGCTTAAAGTAAATCCTTATGCTAAGTATATGAAGGATATCATCACAACTAAAAGAAAGATACCGGAAGCTGAAATTTCCACCATGCTTGCTAATTACACTTTTAAGGGTGGAATACCCAAGAAACTTGGAGATCCGGGCGTACCAACTATACCATGCTCTATTAAAAGAAATTATGTTAGAACTGCTTTATGTGATCTTGGAGCTGGTATTAGTGTTATGCCTCTCTCTTTATAGCGTAGACTTGAATTGAATAAGTTGACACCTACTGAAATATCTTTGCAAATGGCTGACAGATCAACTGCTATACCTGTCGGTATTTGTGAGGATGTGCCTGTTGTGGTTGCAAATGTCACTATCTTAACGGACTTTGTTATTCTTGATATTCCCGAGGACGATAGTATGTCTATTATCCTTGGTAGACCTTTTCTTAATACTGCAGGGGCTGTTATTGATTGCAACAAAGGCATTGTCACTTTGCATGTTAATGGTAATGAGCATACGGTACACTTTCCGAGGAAACAATCGCAAGTTCATAGCATCAATTCTATTGAAAAAGTTCCAACTATCATTTTTGGAGGTTTTGAATTTCCTCTCCCTACTATCAAGAAAAAGTATGATATTCTTATTGTTGGGGATTTTCATATCCCCGTTGAGGTAACTTAGTGTTTTTCAAAATTTCTCCGGTTCCGTGTTATTCGGAATGAGTTTGTTAACAAGACTTGATCAACCTTGTTAGTGGATTCATTTTGATGATCACGAGATGGATGAAACTAGAAGGCACAACCTTCTGTACCCTCTTTTTACTCTCTGTTATTTAGAATAAATAAAGCAAAAATAGTATTATCCGTCAGTTTTCTGAATTTTCCGTGCATTAAAAAAATAGTTCGAAAATAAAAGTGCTCCAAATGCCCTGCAAAATTAGTATGATTTTTTCTGGAATATTTGAGGATTTTAGGCACTGAAAACACTACAGGAGGGGCAAGCACAGGCCACGAGAGAGGAGGGCGCCCCCCTGTAGGGCGCGCCCCCTGTCTCGTGGGCCCCTGGTGGCTCCCCTCCACTTATGCCAGCACCCACACACTTCATCTTCTACCCAAAAAATCCCCATCCAGCTCAAGCCCGAGTTCTAGCTCGTTTTGCTGCAATTTTTGATCTCTTAGCTCGAAGCTCCATTCGCAAAACTGCTTTGGGAGATTGTTGCTTGGTATGTGACTCCTCCATTGGTCCAATTAGTTTTTGTTCTAGTGCTTTATTCATTGCAAATTTTTTCTGCATAGGTGACCATGTTCTTGAGCTTGCATGTTAAATTTTTGAGGTCCTAAACAATTCCAATGAATGATATAGGCTCTAGGCACTTGTAGGAGTAGTTGCTATCAATCTTGTTTAGTTTTATCCACTTTTATTTTGATGTTACTAAAATTTCAGAAATTTTCAGAAAAAGAAATACGCTTAGAAGAATGTACCAAGGTGGTTCCTCGGCAAAGAAAGGGCCAAGGATTGCTATACGTGAACAAGATGTTAATTTGCCAAGGGATGCAAATGTACGGGCTTGCGAGTGGCCATCCGATGATTTTATGGTCGAAGCAGGCTTCAAGGAGGAATTTGACGCGTATGTGCGTAATGCCGAGCTGGAGGACTTCTTATGAGATAAGTGTCCTCAATATTATCAATTGACCGATTCCTTTGTGCGGAGGTTCGAATATATTTCTGCGCGTAATTCTCCTAGTGTTATGTTTGATATTTATGATACATCTTATACCATGGATTTAGAGGATTTCACAACTGCTTGCAAACTCCCGCAGTGGGGTAATGTTAATGATCCTCCCAAATCTGAAGTTAGAGATTTTCTCGCTAGTATTACTGTGGGAGAATCTAGGGACGTAACACAAGCTACCATAGGGAGCATTCATTTTCCTGCTATACATTACTTTGCTCTCTTTATTGGTAGATGCATTAACGGTAAGGACAAAGTATGTCACATGTCTGCCCCTGATCTTTGTGTCCTCAAGAGTGTTGTGTCAGGTTATAGCGCTTTTAACTTGGGGGCAATAGTTGCACGGAGGTTGCAGAATAATAGTAGAAGGGAAGATTTCTTTGGAGGAATTTATGCAACCCGTGTGGCTAATTTTCTTAATATAGCTCCATGAGAGGGGGATATGATTGTACCTCCTGTTTATTTGGCTAAATCAGCTATGTTTGATCATCATTTTCTTGAGGAATGAACAATTCCTCCATTATCGACTAACCTATAACAGACGCAACATCGTTCCTGTTACTCTTCCTGCTCCCTACCTTTTTTATTATCAGGCAAAAGGAAAATATGTTATCACCAGGGAAGAAGCAATTGAATATGAGAGGGGAATGGAGGCAGCTCGCCAACACGCTGCTGCTCAGGAGGCGGTCGCCACTTCATCACAGTACTACCCCAGTTTCACTTATGGATATCAGCCAGGCGGTCATTGGTATTAGACCAACTTAGGCCAAAAGCCTAAGCTTGGGGGAGTACGTATTTCTCACCGACTTTACATTCATGTTCACACACTAGTCGTCGGTGCTCACACTCTTTCATTGTATTATCCATGTTAGTTTAAATTTCTTTTTCTAGTTTTCTTCTTGTGTGTCTGATAAACCTTAATAAAAACCAAAAAATTAGTTAAATTTAATTTCCATGCTTGTAGTAGAAATTGAAATGAAAACCCAAAAAGATTTCTCGTTCTTCTTTTACTTGTTGGGAGCTTTCCCGTGTAAATAGTTTTATTTTTCTTTCTTTCTTTTGGGGGTCGAGAAGACCATATTGAAAATGCTTACTGGCTCTTATATGCATGATTGTTTATTTAACTTAGAGCCCATATTACTTGTCTTCTCTCTTGAGTTGAATGCTTGCGGATTCCAGCTTAGTCCAATGCACATGCACTCTTATTATTATACACATCGTTCGGTCGTGCAAGTGAAAGGCAATAATGACGATATATGATGGATTTATTGGGATGAGAAAAGCAGGTTTGAACTCGACCTCTCTTGTTTTTGTAAATATGATGAGTTCATCGTTCCTGAGTCAGCTATTATGAAGTAAACATATTTGCAATGACATTTAGAGATTATAGTTGCTTGTGCCAACATGCTATTAGAATGATTATGATGTGGTATGATGGGATGGTATCGTCCTTTGAATGAATTAAGTGACTCGACTTGGCACATGTTCACGCATGTAGTTGAATCAAATCAACATAGCCTTCATGATGTTTATGTTCATGGTAGATTATATCCTACTCGTGCTTGTACTCGGTGTAAATTAATTTTAATGCATGTTTATGACTGTTGTCGCTCTCTCAGTTGGTCGCTTCCCAGTCTTTTGCTAGCCTTCACCTGTACTAAGCGGGAATACTGCTTGTGCATCCAAAGTCCTTAAACCCCAAAGTTGTTCCATATGAGTCCACTATACCTACCTATATGCGGTATTTACCTGCCGTTCCAAGTAAATTTGTATGTGCCAAACTCCAAACCTTCAAATGAAATTCTGTTTTGTATACTCGAGCAGCTCGTGTTTCAACTAGGGCTGCCTATATCTTCAATGCTAGGTGGGTTATTCTCAAGAGGAGTGGACTCCGCTCCTCATTCACGAGAAAGGGCCGGTAACCGGGATGCCCAGTCCCATGATCCAAAAAGATCAAAGCAATTCAAAATAATTAAACAAAACTCCCACAGGGTTGTTGTATGTTGGAGGCACTCGTTGTTTCGAGCAAGCCATGGATTGATGCTTGTTGGTGGTTGGGGGAGTATAAACCTTTACCATTCTGTTTGGGAACTGCCTATAATGCATTTAGTATGGAAGATACAGCCATCTCATAGTTGTTGTGTTGACAGCAAAAGAATGTTGCTCAAAATGTTATTCAATCTCTATTTTAAAACCGAGCTCTGGCACCACTACAAATCCCCGCTTCCCTCTGCGAAGGGCCTATCTATTTACTTTTACGTTGAGTCATCACCCTTCTTATTAAAAAGCACCCGCTGGAGAGCACACTGTCATTTGCATTCATTATTATTGGTTTATATTGGGTATGACTTGACTGGATCTCTTTTACCATGAATTACAATGTTTAGTCAGTCCTTGATCTTCAAAGGTGCTCTGCATTTATGTTTTACTGTCTCAGAAAGGGCTAGCGAGATACCATTTTGTTATATCATGTTATGATTATTTTGAGAAAGTGTTGTCATCCGAGTATTATAATTATGGCTCGCTAGCTGATTATGTTATTGATATGAGTAATTGTGAGACCTATGTGTTATTGTTAGTAAGGTTAGTTCGTAATATTTGCCGAAACTTGAATGCTGGCTTTTCATGTTACAACAACAAGAGCAACAGAGTTTGTAAAAGTTTTTCTTTATCACTTTCAGTTTATCAACTGAATTGCTTGAGGACAAGCAAAGGTTTAAGCTTGGGCGAGTTGATACGTCTCCAACGTATCTACTTTTCCAAACACTTTTGCCCTTGTTTTGGACTCGAACTTACATGATTTGAATGAAACTAACCCGGACTGACGCTGTTTTCAGCAGAACTGCCATGATGTTGTTTTATGTGCAGAAAAGAAAAGTTCTCAGAATGTCCTGGAAATCCACGAAGGTACTTTTCAGATTTAATAAGAATTTTTGGCGAAAGAATTAATTCCAGGGGGGCCACGGCCTGTCAACGAGACAGGGGGCGCCCCCCCCCCCTAGGGCGCGGCCCCCTATCTCGAGGGCCCCCTAGACCTCCTCCGACCACAACTCCAACTCCATATATTCCGTCTCGGGTAGAAAAAAATCAAGGAGAAAGTTTTATTGCGTTTCACGACATGGAGCCACCGCCAAGCCCTAATCTCTCTCAGGAGGGATGATCTGGAGTGCGTTCGGGGCTCCGGAGAGGGGGATTCATCGCCATCGTCATCATCAACCATCCTCCATCACCAATTTCATGATGCTCACCACCATGCGTGAGTAATTCCATCGTAGGCTTGCTGGACGGGGATGGGTTGGATGAGATTTATCATGTAATTGAGTTAGTTTTGTTAGGGTTTGATCCCTAGTATCCACTATGTTCTCAGATTGATGTTGCTATGACTTTGCTATGCTTAATGCTTGTCACTAGGGCCCGAGTGCCATGATTTCAGATCTGAACCTATTATGTTTTCATGAATATATGTGTGTTCTTGATCCTATCTTGCAAGTATATAGTCACCTATTATGTGTTATGATCGCCAACCCCGAAGTGACAATAATCGGGATACTTCTCAGTGATGACCGTAGTTTGAGGAGTTCATGTATTCACTATGTGCTAATGCTTTGTTCCGGTTCTCTATTAAAAGGAGGCCTTAATATCCCTTAGTTTCCGTAAGGACCCCGCTGCAACAGGAGGGTAGGACAAAAGACGTCATGCAAGTTCTTTTCCATAAGCACATACGACTATTTACGGAATACATGCCTACATTACATTGATGAACTGGAGCTAGTTCTATATCACCCTATGTTATTACTATTGCATGAGGAATCACATCTAGCATAATTATCCATCATTGATCCATTGCCTACGAGCTTTTCACATATTGTTCTTCGCTTATTTATTTTTCCGTTGCTACTATTACAACTACTACAAAAACCCAAAAACATTTATCTTTACTTTTGCTACCGTTACCTTTATTATCATACCACTTTTGCTACTAAACACTTTGCTGCAGATACTAAGTTATCCAGGTGTGGTTGAATTGACAACTCAACTGCTAATACTCAAGAATATTCTTTGGCTCCCCTTGTGTCGAATCAATAAATTTGGGTTGAATACTCTACCCTCGAAAGCTGTTGTGATCCCCTATACTTGTGGGTTATCAGGCATCTTCAGTGTGTTGTAGGCGTAATGGGAAGCCGCCATGAACTTGGCTAGTGCCGGGCGGCCGAGGATCCCGTTGTAGGGCAAGGGGATCTCGGCCACATCGAAGACAATCCTCTCCGTCCTGTAATTCAACTTGTCTCCAAATGTCATGGGCAGCGTGACCTTTCCCTTTGGCTTGCTCCTTCCTGGGTTGACCCCTTGGAACGTACCCATCTCCTCGAGGTCTCCATCAGGGATCTGCAGCCTCTTGATCACAACAGGCGAGATCAAGTTCAGACCGGCCCCGCCGTCAACTAGCATCTTTGTCACCTTGAGGTTGTGGATCGTTGGTGAAACCAACAATGGCAAGCACCTGAGTGCAGTAGTGCGGTCGGGGTGGTCCTCGGTGTCGAAGATGATAGGTGTGCTGGACCACTTCAGTGGCTTTCGTGCGTCGAGTGATGGCTCCACTGCTGTAATCTCACGTGCCCACAACTTGAGCTGGTGGTGGGACGCATGCAGCAAGGCGCCACCATCGACGCACATGGCCTCTGTAGCTTTCTGGAACTCGTGGTCGCCGGACTCATCGTCCTCGTCGTGATCATCGTCTTCCTGCTTCTTGTCGCGGCCCCGGGCGGGCCTCTCTTGCTGGTTATCCTTGCCGCGGCGGCCTCCTTGGCCTCCGCACTTCTTGCCGGATCCCTCGGCACCCTCTTGGCCCTTCTCCTTGTCCCGCTGCTCATACTCGGCTTTCTGCTTCTCAGCGAGCAGCTCAACTTGCCGGCAATTCTGGAGGTCGTGGCCCTTGGTGCGGTGGATCTTGCAATACTACTTGTCGAAGCCCACTGGCTTGTCGGCAGCCGCCAAGGCCCGGCAAGCGGCACAACCGGCAACCTTCTTGCCGGGATCGCTTGCCTTGGCCTTTTCGGCAGTGCCGATGTCGTCGGACCCCTCGACGGCAAGCACAGTCTTGCCCTTGCGCTTCCTGTTATGGCGCCGACCCGTCTTTGCTGGGGCGACGGTGCCATCCGTGGAGTCGGTTTCCGCACCGGCGTCCTCACCGGGGTACTTCCTTCCCTCTTCAGCTCGGGTGCACCGATCGGCCAGAACATAAAGTTCGGCCACATCCTTGACTTTGTTCATCGCTAGCTCCTCACGCATCTTGCGGTTGCGCACATTCTGATGGAATGCACTGATCACGGCGGCAGGATGAACGTCTGGGATGTTGTACTGCACTCGGCTGAACCTTTGGATGTACTTGCACAAGTTTTCTCCTTCCCTCTGGGGGATGATATGCAAATCGCTCGCCTGGCCATGATCTTGGTGGCCTCCAGTAAAGGCGCCAACAAACTCATGACACAGATCCGACCAGCAAGAAATGGAGTCCACCGGCAAGTGCATCAACCTTGACATAACATTAGGCTTGAGTGCCAACGGAAAGTAATTGGCAAGCACCTTATCGTCGCGGGCCCCGGTAGCTTGCATCACGATGGTGTATATGCTGAGGAACTCCAACAGGTGAGTCTTGCCGTTGTACTTCTCGCTGACGTTGGGCATGAACATGCGGCGGGAGGGCCACTGGAACTACAGCAGCTCACGGGTGAAGGCCGGACATCCCACCTCGTAGGGTAGGCCACCATAGCCTCCCGGTGCTGGATGGTCCATAGTGGGCCCTGCCCACCTGTCCGACTGGTGGCGCATGTCGCGCCGGCGCTCGATGGTGGTTTGAGCATCTTCATGAGCTCGCTCCCGAAGAACTTGACGTTGGTCGCGGTGGGTCCGCGGATTGGACGACGCTACGAAGATATCATCACGAGCGTCGTCGTGACGGATCGGCACCCGTGGTGGCTGGTGTGGAGGAGGAGAATGCACCATGGCTGCATCGCCTCCGGCCCGTCCACCGCTGGCATGTGGTGGCTCGACGGAGCGATGGCCTATGGGCCCTGTCGGTCGCAGTTCGTCTTTGTTGGCAATGCCGACGAGGCTCCATACAGTGGCCCTCCATTCGTCGAGCTTCTCCGCAGCAGGAGGAAAGTCGAGGAGCAGCTGCGCGCGCCACAGAGCTTCTACTGGTATGGGCGGCGGCGAAAGCTGCATGGACCGTGACGCGCTTAAACTTCTAACTAGGTTAGAAGGAGCTCTATCGCGGCCCTGCTGCTGTCCGCCATTTTCGCCAACACCTCGGTTCGCATGTTGTCCCTCTGATAACCCGCAAGTATACGGGATAGTTGTAGCCTCTTTCGATAAGTAAGAGTGTCGAACCCAACGAGGAGCTAAAGGTAGAACAAATACTCTCTCCAGTCCTATCTGCCACTGATACAAGTCTATGCACGCTTGGCGTTCGCTTTACCTAGAACAAGTATGAAACTAGAAGTACTTTGTAGTTATGATAGGATAGGTTTGCAAGATAATAAAGAACGCGTAAATAAAAACTAGGGGCTGTTTAGATAAAGATGCAATAAAGTAAATATAGCGAGTGTGGAAAAGTGGTGGTAGGAGATGTGGAATTGTCCCTAAGCAATTGACTATGTTACTAGACCGGTAATCACTATTGCAATTCTATTTGAGGGAGAGGCATAAGCTAACATACTTTCTCAACTTGGATCATATGCACTTATGATTGGAACTCTAGCAAGCATCCGCAACTACTAAAGATTCATTAAGGTAAAACCCAACCTTAGCATTAAAGTATCAAGTCCCCTTTATCCCATACGCAAACAACCTACTTACTCGGGTCTGTGCTTCTCTCACTCACGCCACCCACCATAAGCAAATCCTAAACATATTGCAAACCCTACAGCGGGAATCTCTCACGCTTGCGCGACAAGGAGGGCACAATAGGACAGCACCAATAATAAAACATGCAACTCAAACCAATCATAGCAATTCATCAATCACCGTTAGGACAACGAAAATCTACTCAGACATCATAGGATGGCAACACATCATTGGAAAATAATATGAAGCATAAAGCACCATGTTCAAGTAGAGGGTACAGCGGGTTGCCAGAGAGTGGACCGCTGAATATAGATGGGGGAAGGTGATGGAGATCTTGGTGAAGATGAGGGAGGTGTTGGTGAAGATCGCGGTGATGATGATGGCCCCCGGCGGCGTTCCAGCGCCACCGGAAGCAAGGGGGAGAGATCCCCCCTTCTTCTTGTTCTTCTTCTTCCTTGACCTTCTCCCTAGATGGGAGAAGGGTTTCCCCTCTAGTCCTTGTCTCCCATGGCGTGGGAGGGGCGAGAGCCCCTCCGAGATTGGATCTATCTCTCTGTTTCTATGTTCTCAGATTCTACCCCTTCACCGTTTCTTTAATATCCGGAGATCCGTAACTCCGATTGGGACGAATCTTTTGTCCAGATTATTCTCATAAAATTACCTTTCTTGGGGCAAAAGAAGAGCGTCAGCTGCCTTACGGGGGACCCAGGAGAGTCTAGGGTGCGCCTACCTCCCTGGGGCACGCCCCTATCTCCTGGCCCGCTCGGGCACCGTCTCGCGTTGATTTTACTTCCCAAAAATCACAAATATTCCAAAATAATTCTCCGTCCATTTTTATCCCGTTTGGACTCCGTTTGATATTGGGTTTCTGCGAAACAAAAAACATGCAACAGACAGGAACTGGCACTAGGCACTGGCTCAATATGTTAGTCCCAAAAAATAGTGTAAAAAGTTACCAAAAGTATATAAAAGTTGAATAATATTGGCATGGAACAATAAAAAATTATAGATACGACGGAGACGTATCAGCATCCCCAAGCTTAATTCCTGCTCGTCCTTGAGTAGGTAAATGATAAAAATATAATTTTTGATGTGTAATGCTACCTAGCATAATCTTGATCATATGTCTAATCATGGCATGAATATTAAGACACGAGTGATTCAAAGCAATAGTCTATCATTTGACATAAAAACAATAATACTTAGGGCATCCCAACAAACAATCATGTCTTTCAAAATATCAATGCTTCAGAAAGTTATCCCTACAAAATCATATATTCTTGTATGCTCCCTTTTCTTAACACAAGGTACCCCTCATGCCTATCCAGGTGTCAGCCAAGCAATTGTTTCATACTTTAGTATTCTCAAAAAATTCAACCTTCACGCAATACATGAGCGTGAGCCATGGATATAGCACTATGGGTGGAATAGAATATGATGGTGGAGGTTATGTGGAGAAGACAAAAAAGGAGAAAGTCTCACATCGACGCGGCTAATCAACGGGCTATGGAGATGCCCATCAATTGATGTCAATGCGAGGAGTAGGGATTGCCATGCAACGGATGCACTAAGAGCTATAAGTGTATGAAAGCTCAACAAAAGAAACTAAGTGGGTGTGCATCCAACTTGCTTGCTCATGAAGACCTAGGGCATTTGAAGAAGCCCATCGTTGGAATATACAAGCCAAGTTCTATAATGAAAATGCCCACTAGTATATGAAAGTGATAACATAGGAGACCCTCTATATGAAGAACATGGTGCTACTCTGAAGCACAAGTGTGGAAAAAGGATAGTAACATTACCCCTTTTCTTTTCTTTTTTCTTCTTCTTCTTTTTTTTCTTTTTCTTTTTCGGTGGACTTCTTTGGCCCCCTTTTTTTTATTTAGGCTTCTTTGGCCTTTCCTTTTTTCTTTTTTTTCTTTCTTTTTTTTTCTTTTTTTTCTGGTGCAATGCTCTATAATTTTGATCATCACAGTTTTATTTACTTACAACTCAATATTACAACTCGATACTAGAACAAAGATATGACTCTATATGAATGCTTCTGGTGGTGTACCAGGATGTGCAACGATCTAGCGTAGCAATGACATCAAAAAATAGACAAGCCATGAAAACATCATGCTAGCTATCTTACGATCATGCAAAGCAATATGACAATGAATGCTCAAGTCATGTATATGATGATGAGGGAAGTTGCATGGCAATATATCTTGGAATGGCTATGGAAATGCCATAATAGGTAGGTATGGTGGCTGTTTTGAGGAAGATATAAGGAGGCCTATGTGTGATAGAGCGTATCATATCACGGGGTTTGGATGCACCGGCGAAGTTTGCACCAACTCTCGAAGTGAGAAAGGGCAATGCACGGTACCGAAGAGGCTAGCAATAATGGAAAGGTAAAAGTGCGTATAATCCATGGACTCAACATTAGTCATAAAGAACTCACATACTTATTGCAAAAATTTAAAAGCCCTTGAAACAAAGTACTACACGCATACTCCTAGGGGTGAGGTTGGTAGGAGTTAACCATCGCGCGCCCCCGACCTTCATGCAAAGATAAACAATCAAAATACAATGAGCGCCAATTTGGTTACATAGTTAGTAGACTATACGTGCATGCTTCGGGAATCACAAACCTTAACACCAACATCCTTACTAAACACAACCATCTACTAGTACCTCCCACATATTATCATCACTATATCGCAAAAGTATTGCAAGGAATCAAACATATCATATTCAGTGATCCACAAGTTTATGTAGGATTTTATGATTAAAACTACTAGGAAAAGGCCTACTAGTGGCGCACCAGTTTTGCCTACTAATGGCGCACTACTGGTGCGCCACTAGTATTTTTTACTAATGGCGCACCACTGGTGCGCCATTAGTATCTGGTATACTAATGGCGCACCACGCAGTTCGCATTAGTATGGAACACCATGTGCCATTAGTATGCCTCCCAGGGGGGCATACGTAACCATGTGCTTTTTCATACTAATGGCGCACTCTGTAGTGATGTGCCATTAGTATCCTTTGGCATACTAATGGCGCACCTTGAGGTGATGCGCCATTAGTATGAATATTAGGTTTTATTTTACTTTTTTACTTTTCTGATTTTTGCACAGGTTACAAAATATATTATTGGACAGAATATAGACAGCAGCACAGAGCAACAGCAGATTCATCGAATACAATAGATGATTAGTCTCCGAATTCAAAAGACCGAACAAAGATAAAACATTACAAGTCTCAAGACCGTGAGTATCGAGTTTGTCTTCACATTACAAGTCGATATCGATCATCTAAACTACCATCACATAGAAGAGAGCTGCGGTCATCACGATGAGCATCATCGTGATCAAACTGGTCTTCATCCGGTTCCTCCAACGCTCCCTCCTCTCTCCCGCAAGATAGCGGGCGTATCTAGATTCCGCCTCCTCCCTAGTGGTGTACCATTTGTAACTGTTACCGCTGAAACGGTGAACCTGTCTCTGACACTCCTCCCAGTCATAGTAGACTCCGGGAACCTTACCCTTGTACACGACATACGACGGCATCTCTATGCACAAGCCAAACAACAGACAATACATAAGCAATATGTAAGTATGCAACAAAAGGATCGGAAGAGAAAAGCAAGACATTAACAGCACGATTCATGGTCCTACTAATAAATAACATCGATTACATCTAAGTTGAACGACTGTCCAAACAAAAGAGACATACGAATTCATTAAAGTTTAATTACAACATGAGCCAATCAATGTTTCAGAACTACACATCACAACTTTCGACTCGACTCATGGGACAGGAGCGTGGATGAAGCCGCCGTCTGTCGTGAGGCTCATGAAATCGCGGTCGTTGTCAGCCTGCATTTGTAGCATTCCATCTATCTCACTATTGGACGGTTGATATCTGAGGAAGAACTGCCCCGAGGTATGAAGGACATCTTGATGGATGATGTCCGCAAACTCTGACTGGATGCGAAAGAATTCTTGTCTGATGTCCGCGTCCTGGATTGCCGACAAGCTCGAGGCCCAATCTTTGAGATTATCTGGTAGCAGAAGGTGATGATGGTCCCTTACGATCGCCCGCATGTGATGGAGGGCATAGTAGGCATCCTTCTGACCGCCAGGCGGCTGCTTGACGCGGCAGAACTACGTATTGCGGGAGAACATGTGCTTGCCGTACTTACGAACTGCCCTGGTGAAGGTGCCTCCAGATTCGGCGTAGCCGGGGAGAACATCATCAAGAACTTTCTTGATATTTGTGTAGTCTATCTTGGAGTTATGGTTCGGGTCGAAATACGTGGCCATGGAATATTTCGGGCTTAAGAGGATGAGTGTGCAATGTGTGTCACTACACAGAACATGGAATGTTAGAAAAAAAAAGAACGATCGAAATCTAAGAAATCATATGTTACGGGGCGATTAAGGGATGACTTACTCGGGAAAGTAAGCCACAAGGAAGTTATCCTTATCTGGGTTTGCCAGAATGACGCATTCGAGGTCTGAACTCGCGACTTGGCGGTCCCCAGCGCTGCTCAAGAGCTTGGCATGCATGTAGAAGGGGTCGACTATCACGATGTCCGGGGTCTTGTCTCTAATGATCCGCATCTCCATACTCAGCGAAAATAGCCGAACGAAGGTGTAGTGCAGCGGATGAAGGTTAAACATAGCAAAGATGTCATCAAACCGCAGGACGATCATACCCCCGATGTCGCCATCCACAAAGCCCTTGCCCTCTGGCACCTTGGCCATGAAAACCGGGTATGCCATATCATTCTCTCTGAGACGCCGCTTCTCCAAAGAAAGAACACTGTCGTGTAGACTCCGCATAGCACCGGTTGTAGCATTGAGCATATTTATCGGTAGCATCTCCCTACCCGCCACATGCACCCTCCTCGAGATATCCTTAGGTGAAGGTGGCCCGTCCTGAGCACGGATCGAACTCGGTGCCGGCTGGCTCGTACCGGCGCCCTTGTTAGTCTTTCGTTTCCGTCCCTTCTTCTTGATCTCCTGTAATGGGACCGAGTTCTGCTCACAGACCGCCTTCTTGAGTGTGTTGGGGCTGATAATATTTCTCACCTCAGCTATGCGAGGCTCGGTGAAGGCGGGAGCTGGAGGCTTCTCCTGAGAACTGAACGCCAGACGACGCCTGTTGCAACTGGATTTCTTCGTCGTACCAGCTAGTTCGCGGTCGTCTTGGTTGGGTTCTTGAGAAAGAGGCCCGTAGAACTCGTCAGCGTACCCATGTTCGGCAAAGTACTTATCGATGTTGGTAAATGTACCATCGTCGTTGTCGTCGTCGTTCGGATCCTGTGCCATATGCATGTCCAGATCCTGTGCCATAGGGATGTCCGGCATAGGGATGTCCGGCAGGTCCGGCAGCGTTGCGGCATTCTTGCCATGGCTTGGCGCCGGCACGACTGGCGGTCTTCTCTGTGGGGTGGTCTCCCCCGCCCCCAAATGAATCTGGCTCTTCGGCCAAAGCAGGGGCCAGCTTACGCAGGAGCTGAGGGTCATCTCATCTTCTTCGTCGGCCCCAGCGGGTCGAATCGGAGGTAACAGCTCGTCGCAGCCTGGCAGCACCCGAACCACTTCAACCCTATCCACTGTGGGTGGCATCGGATTACCGTGGAACACGGGGTTGCCCGGTAGAACGATTCTGCCCTTGGCGACATCCAGTAACTCGCCGCCCATGAAGTGCAGAAGAGTGCAAGGAACGTCGGTGGCGCCCTGCGAAAACATGTAGGGCAAGGAGATGAAGTCATCGGCCGAGAGGCTTAGTTACCGTGATGCCGTCGAGCTCGGCTAATGTCGAGCCACCGCCAACGGCGGGCGTGCAACTGACGGAGGGGCCGCTTGCTGGCGAGGTGTCGGCCGGCGTACACCCGGGTGCATTAAGCTCCCATGCCCGTGCCGGCGCCGGAGACACAAATACCGCCTCCGCCGGAGACACCAATGGCGCCGCCGGAGACACCAATGGCACCGCCTGTGCACTGTGCGAGTTGCTGGCCGTGAAGCTGGGAACCGGGGGAGGCCCCTATTGGCCGCCCGCAATCCACATCGCCAGCCCATGAATCAACGTAGGCAGCATGGCGTTGAGCTTTGTTCCCAGTTGTTGTTCCACTTGCTCTTGGACAAGCTCCGGAATCCGCGCCACTTGTGCCTTGAGTGCTTCAACCTCGCGCAACTGGCTTTCAGAGCTGGTCTTTTTCTCCTTTCGCCCACCAGCGGTATTGTATGACGACCATTTTGTGGACAAGCCTTTGCCGGCTACACGACCAGCTGACGTCGTCTTACTGAGCTTATCCTTGTTTTTCATTACGTTCAACGCCCTATTTAAAGGGGTGTCAAAAGGGGAGCTCTAAGACGACCCCGCGCTACTGCTTTCAGTGTCCTGCGGAAGGAACGTGAACCATTTAGAAATATTGGCAATTAATTAGAATGCAACCATATGGAGCTAATTACGCGGGGGTGTATTCCATACCAGAACAAGCTCGAGCGCCCTGATCTTCGGATTCGTGGTAAGCTCCTTTGTTACCGGGTCGTCCTTGTACCGGGCCCTGATGAGAAAGTTCCTGGTCTGCTTGTCACGGTATTTCTCGAAGCGGGGCGGTAGGCCTTGCTCGGCATGCTCCACGTGCTCCTTGTCCCATATAGGCTCCGCCACTCTGTAACCGCCGAGACCGAGTTGGTGGACCCCTAAATTCAACTGCCACATTTCTTTCCCCCACTGACTTGATTCGGAGGTTGCGCTGCTCTCGCACTTGATCTTGAACTCCTTGTACTCATCTTCGCTCATCAAAAGATATTTCACCTTGATCTTGTCATAACTATCACCTTTTTCAATCATTGCCTTCACCGTGCTTCTACAAGTAGACAGGGTCGTGCTCATCCTTGTGAGGGCGGTACTGTTCACTTTATTCCCTAAGAGGCGTGTGTTTGCAAACTCGGCGGGGAACTTGTATCGTTCGTGCAGCTTCGTGAAGAGGAGGCTGCGCAAATTCCCATGGTCCTTATGCCTTAGGTTCTCGGTGTTGATCGAGACGGTGCTCCGGAGAATGCACCCGAGGTGAACCAAGTACCCCTTGACTACTTGTTTGGGCGCCGTCGGATTCCCGTCGGAGTGCACTTCAGTAAATTCCTCCCTAACGGTGCCGAGCACGCTCGGGCGCCGGTCCTTCTGTTGCCTCTTCGGTTGGCTTCCATCTATGCGTGCGCCGCAATCATCAGTGGTGGCATCCTCGGCGGCGCCATCAGTGGTGTCATCCCCGATGCCACTAGGTGTTGTGTAGCCAGGATCGGTGTCTTCCACAGCGTCCTCATCACGGTGATGTTCTTTCTCCAACTCCTGGGACAGCTCCCAGAATTGCTTGCCGCCCGAACCGCCGTCCTCATCGTTGTGGGCCATGTTTCACTCTAAATAGGAAAAAAGTTTGGTCAAAAAGTTGGTTATTGTCAAGGAACAAGATCATGGTCTCATCATTTAGGGTTTGTCGACACCGAGGCATCCTAATAGCTAAGCTTTTATCATTTAGGGTTTGTCGACGCTGAGGCACCCTAAAAGCCTAAGCGTACATCATTTAGGTTCTCATCGACACCGAGGCATCCGGGGCAGCCAAGTTAAGTTTTCATCGTTTAGGGTTTATCGATGCCGAGGCACCCTAGGTTGGGCCTAATCACTTGGCACTAATCACTTGGCTCTATTGCCACCTGCTATGTTGGGTTTATCATCTAGGGTTTTATCGATGCTAAGGAGAATTCTAAGTTGGGCCTAATCACTTGGCTCTATTGCCACCTATGGTTTAATGCAGCAAGAATGGCAGGGCAGTTGATCCTACTTAACTAAGTACTAAGATACCCCGGCCCATGCATTAGTCGCAAGTACCCCATATGTCCTATTTTTAGCAAAGTCATGCTAAAATTCACGGAATATTTCAGCATGACCTTTGCTGAAAATAGGACATATGAAGTACACGAATTTGCCGGAACGGAAGTTAATCGACATTCCGGCAAACTCAAGGGCCTCTCGGGGTACCTGCAATATCATCACGACATAATGGTTGGAGACAAAACCCAGCAAACTAGCGAGATGATCATCATCTTCGCAAGTCATTACTTGTCAAATACAGATGAAGGAACAATTTATTTGTGACATAGTTGGCCCATACAGAAGAAGCAACACCCTGCAGTAGCCTAAAAACAAGTGAAGTTTCACCCATATAAGAACAACTTTATAAAATTAGAGAAGTTGCTATGTTTTTTCTACTGCTAGGAGAAACATCACTCATTGGAAAATCTCAGTACCAGCATTTTGAACTTTGAAATGAAATACAGTAGTAGTATTAGTAGTATATGGAGTAGTATCTTGTCTGTGTGCAATCTGAAGCAGAGCATGGAAGCAAGTTTTGCCTCAGAGACCGCAAAAGCTATATTTTTTCTCTACCACAAAAACTAGATATCTTGTCAGTAAAACAAATAAACTCAAATTATGAGGCAAGATAAAGCTGCATAGGTATGAAAAGAAGTAGTCTGCACTGTCAAAATTCAGAGACTAATTACCGTTAGATACATCAGCTATTTCGGTGTCACTAGGTTCAGCAGCAATGTCATCTTTAATCACATCACTAGATTTAACAGTTCTAGAAGACTTGTCTTCCTCTTGATATCTTGGAACTAGAAACTCACAAATATCTTTAAAGCCTGTATTTTTTCTGAATGAACTCTTCCGTTGCAGCCACAAGATTGGCAGCATGTTTAAGTTTTATGACACTCATGCTACCATAATCCTACCATAATTAGTACTAACTCCCTCCCCTTTCACCTTGCAATTTACGCTAACCAGGCACCTGCATCTACAGATGCTCCATCCACTTATGCAGAATAGAACCAATCACACAAGACACAAGGTTAAGCAGAATAGAATCGATCACACACACATACACGAGAAATTTGCACTAAAAAACAATGGCTGGACAAAATACATAGTGGAGGCGCGGCCCGAGCGTAGTGGAGGCGCGGTCATGGTGCGGTGAGCTCGCCTGGGCGGGGCCAGGGCACGGCCAGGGGCCGAGGGGAGCACGGGGCGCGGTGGTGCGATAGTCTACGGCGACGAAATCGAAGGGGGGAGGGGAACTGGTGCAGCTCACCGAGAGGAAGACGATGGCGAGCTCGTGCGGGGCCGGGGTTGACGAGGTGACGTGGATCAACGGTGAGGCCGCGGTGGCCGGAGGTTGAAGAAGGCGCAGACGCCATAGACGGTGGAGGCGTCGGTGTTGTAAAGGCGCCGGAGAACTTGCCCTGCGAGACAGAGAAGGGGCTGTCAGCTACGCAGGTGGGGGCAATGGGAGGAGGAGGAGGGGCAAGGGGAGGAGGAGGAGGGGAAAGGGGAGGAGGAGGGTCGGGGGGGCGTACGGTGCTGCGTTGCTGCTCGGCGCCGACGGCGAGGAGGAAGGCGGGGGTGGAGTCCGACGGGGGTCGGGGCGGCGGGTGTGGGGCGCAGGGGCGCGGGGGCGGCGGGGGTGGAGTCCGGCGGGGTCAGGGCGGCGGTGGCGTGGGTCGGGGCAGCGCGCGGGTGGATCTGGCGAGGGAGGGAGGGACGAAGGGGATCTAGCGAGGGAGAGGAAGGAATTATCTAGGGGGGGAAGCTTACTAATGGCGCACCAACAGTCGGTGCGCCATTAGAAATCTTTTTTTAGATAGCAATGGCGCACCCCCCCGTCGGTCCGCCATTAGAAATCTTTTTTTTAGATAGCAATGGCGCACCACTGGGCCGGTGCGCCATTAGTATGTTTTTTTATTGTTTTTTTAAAAATGAATATGAATATGAAACAATAATATTTTTTATAAAAACAGTAATAATTGTTGTTTAACAACAATTGTAGTCTACACTTTTTTATTATTATTTTTTAGAAAATGAATATGAATATGAAACAGTAATAATTTTTTATAAAAACAGTAATAACTTTTTAAAAAATATAATCAAATTTGTTACTTGAAAATATCATCGGCGGCGGCGGTGGAGCGGGGGAGGGTGCGGGGGAGCGGGTGCTCGTCGGCGGCGATGGAGCGGGGGAGGGTGCGGTGGGTCGTCGGCGGCGGTGGAGCTAGCGGGGGAGGGTGCGGGTGGGATCGAGATCGAGATGGAGGGGGATAGCGATCGAGATGGAGGGGGATCGAGATCAAGATGGAGGGGGAATCGAGATCGAGATGGAGGGGGATCGAGATCGAGTGTCCTCATGAATTCAAAAAGTGCCCATGAAATTTAAAAATATTCATGATATCAAAAAGTGCCCATGAAATACAATCGAGAAATGAAGACTACGATTTAAATACAATCGATCTTAGCTAGCTATCTGTTCACAATCTTCTTTCCCTTCTTTTTCGCAAATGGAGTTCTTCTGTGGAACGGACGTCCTTTAGGTAGGGTGGTCCTGCTTCTTCTTGTGGTGTGTGTTGCAACTTCATCGTCGTCGTCATGTTCGATCTTCGGGTCGCCGTACTTGTCGAAGTCTTGCTCATTGGCTACTCCATCCATTCCGATGATCTTCCTTTTGCCTCTCCTCACAACAACACGACTGGGCTTTGACGGGTCGGTAATGAAGAAGCATTGGTCCACTTGGGAAGCCAGTACCCATGGCTCATTTTTCGCGGTGATGTTCGCGCCCGCGGTCTTGGATTTGGCTTCGGGTATAACCATGGTGGTGAAATACCGGTCTTCTTTTAGGACGCTCTTGGCCCATCTGACACGGAACATCGGGACCTTCTCTCCAGCGTAGCTCAGCTCCCAGATCTCCTCGATCCTTCCGTAGTATCTGTCCTTGTCGTTACCGGTGTAGGATTCCATCTTTACCCCGGAGTTCTGATAACCATCGCTCTTCGTGTCCTTGTCCTCGGTGTAGAATGTGTAGCCGTTGATATCGTACGCCTCATAGGTCATCAGGTTGTGCTCGGCACCCTGTGACAAGGCGAATATGAGTTGTTCTTCCGCGGAAGAATCCTCATGTAAAGGGTACGACAGAAGCTTCTGCTTGAACCAACGCGTGAAACATGAGTTGTGCTCTTCGATTATTTCTCCGTCTGTGCTTTGTTGGCCTCGGTCATTGTACGTCTTCTCAATAAAGGTTTTGTGCTCTACCACCCAAGGATCGACCATGTCTATGTGTTGTAGCGCGACTAGGTTTGCTCTTTCAAAGTCAGCGAGTCGACCCTCGAAGTCGACATGCATTTCGCGGCGACCCTCACGGTGACCCCATCTAGCGAGCCTGCCGAGGTGCCTGTTGACGGGCAGACCAACGGGGTTCTCAATGCCTAGATAATTCGTGCAGTACGAGATGCACTCTTAGGTCAGAAAGCCCCTGTCTATACTTCCCTCTGGATGTGACATGTTGCGAACGTATCCTTTGATGACACCACTCATCCTTTCAAACGGCATCATGCTGTGCAGGAACGTCGGCCCGAGTTGGATAATATCCTCCACGATATGGACCAGCAGATGCACCATAACGTCAAAGAATGCAGGCGGGAAGTACATCTCAAGCTCGCATAGTATCACCATGATCTCTTCCTGTAGCCTTCTGAGTTGCCTCACGCCAATCGACTTCCGAGAGATGACGTCGAAAAAGCTGCATAGGCCAAATAGCATTTCACGGACGTGCGCGTCCATGATCCCACGGATTGCAACTGGAAGTATCTGCGTCATCAGCACGTGACAGTCGTGAGACTTCATCCCGCTGAACTTCTGCTTCGCTAGGTCTAGGTATCTGCTTATCTTCCCCGTGTAACTGTAAGGGAGTTTTACTCCTACGAGGCAGGTGAAAAACTGCTCGATCTCCTCCTAACTTAGAGTGAAGCACGCGGGAGGGTAGTCATTTCCGGTCTTCTTGGCCTTTTTGCCTTTGCGACGACTTTCTGTGTCCTACATCATCATCATCATCATCATCATCATCATCATCATCATCATCATCATCATTAGCGTGAAGCTCCTGCCTGATGCCCATTGATTTCAAGTCTACCCTTGCTTTCGGCCCATCTTTGGTCCTCTCTGGCATGTTGAGCAGGGTACCAAGCAGACTCCCGCACATGTTCTTCGTGATATGCATGGCATCAAGGCTGTGAGGCACACGGTGGATCTTCCAGTACGGCAAGTCCCAGAAAACAGACCTTGTTTTCCATATCTTCAGCAGCAGCTCTGGCACCTTTTGCTTCTTTCCCGGCTCTAGCGCCTTTTGCTTCTTTCCCAGCAGTGGGCAATCTTTCCAATTTTTCAATAGCTTGTCTATTTCCTCACCGCTCCTCGTACGCGGGCGTCTTCGGGGTTCGGTTTCACCATCGAACAGATCCTTGCGTTTCCTCCACGGGTCATCGTCGCCAAGCCACATTCAATGTCCCATGAACACGGTTTTTAAAGACCCAGGATCTCTATCTAGCTGGCGATACGTTGTGTCATCCATGCACCTTACGCATCCAGAAAATCCGTGGACTACCTGCCCCGCGAGATATCCGTAACCGAGATAGTCGTGCACCGTCGTGAGCAGTGCGGCTCTCATAGGGAAATATTCTTTCTCTGCGGCGTCCCACGTATTGGCTGGTGTTTTCCACAGCATGTCTAGCTCCTCTTTCAACAGCCCCAGATACAGATTGATGTCGTTCCCTGGTTGTTTCGGCCCTTCAGTTAGCATACTCATGTGAATGTACTTCCTCTTCATGCACAACCAGGGGAAGGTTGTACATCCACACAAACACAGGCCAGGTGCTATGTGTGTTTCTCTGGCTGCCAAACAGATTGACTCCATCGGTGCTCGTGCCCAGCACGATGTTCCTTGGATCCTTCCCAAATTCTGGGTCTTCGAAGTTCAACGCTTGCCACTGGCTCGCATCCTTAGGGTGACTCAGCATCTTGTCTTTTTTATTTATCTCCGGATCATTTCCGTCATCTTCCCGCTTCTTCTCCTCCCTATCCGCGTGCCAACGCAGGAGCTTTGCTACCTTAGGGTCCGCGAAATACCGCTGCAGACGAGGAGTGATCGAAAAGTACCACACCGATTTTCGAGGAGCTTTCTTCCTCTTCTTGTATCGAGTGACGCCGCACACCGGACATATGGTAGACTCCGCGTGCTCGTCCCGATAAATGATGCAATTTTTCGTGCACACATGGTATTTCACGTGCGGTAAATCCATAGGACACACGATTTTCTTTGCCTCCTCGAAACTGGTCGGGCACTTGTTACCCTTGGGAAGACATTCGTGCCAGAATGACATGTTCTTGTCGAAGCATGCGTCGGTCATTTTGTGTTTTACCTTCATCTCCAGATCCATGAGTGTTACTTTCAGGCGGGTATCCTCAGGCCTGCATCCTTCATACAATGGAGTAACCGCGTCTATCTCCAGTTGATCCAGCTTGGCTTTCTCTCGGGCGGCAGCTCTTGCGTTATCCGTCTGCTTGAGAAGCAGCTCTTGAATATGAAGGTCCTGCACCCAGCCTCCATCGTCGTCTGCTCTGGCATCTTCATCTTCATGATCATGCCCTTCGTCTTGATCTTCCTCATCATCATGTCCGGCATCTTCTACATGATGACTGTGTACAGCATCACCGTTGTGATCATGTTCTGGAGATTCTTCATCTTCTCGCCCGCCCATGCTGCGGTGGTTGTCATGTTTCCCTTCCTCATTTCTTGCCCCCATGGACGACTTCATAGTCATCTTCATCACCTTGCCACCGATAGCCATCCATGAAACCACGCAAGAGCAGGTGGTCCCGCACCTGCCCGGAATCCGGGTCCGCAATAAGGCTCTTCAGCTTGCATCTTCGACACGGACATCTTATCTCCGTCTCGTTCTTTTGAAGCATCTCGGCCTTCGCGGAGCTCAAAAACCTATTCACGATGCCTTCGATCATCGTGTGGACCATGGTCGCCTGCGGGGTAGAGCAAAACGATATTTTAGAACCAAGAAAAAATTTGGCATGACCTTCCCTAAAGTAGGACCAAAAAGAATGCTTAGTGCCAAAATTCTCGCCGAAACGGAAATGAATCAACATTCCGGCAAAATATTGGCAACTATCGCATTTCAAATACCGGTACCTGCAAACACAAACATATATGCAACACCACAAACATATGCAACACCACAAAGATACATAGATGTAGCTAGGCCACAAAAAGTGCATGTGCACGTTGTTGGAGCGAGCTAGGGAGAAAAAGAGTAGATCTACAACATGAAGATAGCTTTCCCCTTACTTACCTATCAAAAAAAGGTAATTTCACCACTTAATTTTGATGAATCTATGGTGCAAATGAGGTGAGGAGGAGTAGGCAGCCGACAAGCTTGGAGAAGGAGCTGGAGGGAATGAAGTGGGGAAAGTGAGTGTGTAGGTGTGGCTGTCCAAAATATCTAGCTGTTCCCAGGTTACTAATGGCGCACCGCACAGACATGCTCCATTAGTAACACAACATACTAATGGCGCACCACACATCCGTGCGCCATTAGTAGTTTTGCAAAAAAAGTAGAATATATATATATATACCAACGGCGCACCGTGGCATAGTGCGCCATTACTAGTTTAAACTAGTAATGGCGCACTGTGCCACGGTGCGCCATTACTAGTTTTGCAAAAAAAGAATAAAAAAATACAGTACTGGCGCACTCTGTGGCTGGTGCGTCATTACTAGTTAGAACTAGTAATGGCGCCCTTCGCCCGGATGCGCCATTAGTATGTTTGGAAAAATGGAAAAAAAATTGTTACTAGTGGCGCACCTAGTGTCTGGTGCGCCGTTAGTGTCTTCCACACTAATGGCGCATCATCAAATGGTGTGCCATTAGTATATAGTAGTGGCGCACCACTTCTCTGGTGCGCCATTAGTGTCAAATTCATCTATAGCCCTTTTCCTAGTAGTGTAACCATGTGAATGACCAATTCCTGTCATCTCTCTAAATAGATATAAGTGAAGCAAGAGAGTTTAATTCTTTCTACAAAAGATATGCCCACGCTCTAACAATTATAAGTGAAGCAAAAGAGCATTATACAAATGGCGGTTTTCTATGTGGAGAGAAACTGGCAATCCAGACTTCAAATGATATAAGTGAAGCACATGAAGCATTCTATAAAGCCATACTCAAAAGATTTAAGTGAAGTGCAATGAGCATTCTATAAATCAACCAAGGACTATCTCATACCAGCATGGTGCATAAAAGAAAAAGTGAAAACTAAATGCAAAAGACGCTCCAAGACTTGCACATAAGGAATGAACGAGACGAATCCGAAAACATACTGATACTTGTTGAAGAAAGAAGGGATGCCTTCCGGGGCATCCCTGTCGGTGTCAAAACCGGCGGATCTCGGGTAGGGGGTCCCGAACTGTGCGTCTAGGCGGATGGTAACAGGAGACAAGGGACATGATGTTTTTACCCAGGTTCGGGCCCTCTCGATGGAGGTAAAATCCTACTCCTGCTTGATTAATATTGATTATATGGGTAGTACAAGAGTAGATCTACCACGAGATCAGAGAGGCTAAACCCTAGAATCTAGCCTATGGTATGATTGTTGTTCGTCCTACGGACTAAAACCCTCTGGTTTATATAGGCACCGAAGAGGTTTAGGGTTACACAGAGTCCGTTACAATGGTAGGAGATCTACATATCCGTATCGCCAAGCTTGCCTTCCACGCTAAGGAAAGTCCCATCCGGACACGGGACGAAGTCTTCAATCTTGTATCTTCATAGTCCAGGAGTCCGGCCAATGGTCATAGTCCGGCTATCCGGACACCCCCTAATCCGGGACTCCCTCAGTAGCCCCCGAACCAGGCTTCAATGGCGATGAGTCCAGCGCGTAGATTGTCTTCGGCATTGCAAGGCGGGTTCTTCTCCAAATCCTGTGCACTTGTTGAATAGCGCCCGGCTTCCTGCGAATATTGCACTCCTCGGCTTCCACTCCCAATAATGGCCATCTTCCACGTGTTGAATGAATGCGAAAAGCCAGGGTATTTTTACATTTACCCCGCTAACTACGCAAATGAGCTGCCTATAAAAGAGACGAGGATCTAGATCCGAATCACACCATCCTCCCTTCACGAGCATTCATCAAAGCGCATCTGACAGAAATCCATTCCACCATGGACAGTCGACGTGGCTCCTCCTCTCGCCCTCCCAGCCCTCGGCCTGGAGATTGGGAGAGATGCTCCGTCCCGTACAGCGAGTTAGTCACGCTCCAAACCAAGGGATTTCTTCCCCCCAGCCTTCATGGTTCCGGTTCGAGCCAGACTCGCCACCTATAAGGGCAGAAAGCAAGAGGAGAGCGTCCCCAGCCCCTCCAAAGGAGAGCGGGTATGCCTTGTCTCCTATTTGATAAGAGGGCTCGGATTTCCAATTCATCCGTTTCTCTGGGGGCTCCAGGAGTTCTATGGCCTCTAGTTGCACAACCTTACACCTGCCTCCATTTTGCATATTGCGGGCTTTGTGGCCCTTTGCGAGCTGTTTTTGGGCATCGAGGCTCATTTCGCGCTGTGGAAGAAGCTGTTCTGCCTTGTGCCCCATTCTCAAGAGGGGTCCATATATCAAGTGGACGGAGCCGAACTATGGTGCATCGCCGGGACCGGATATCTATCCGGAACCCCGAAGAAGGCGTCCGAATACTGGCCTTCAGAATGGTTTTATATAAAAGATGTCCCCCTGCCGGACCCTATTCGGGTCGGCTTCCCTGAGTTCAATAAAGCTCCTTTGAAGAAACGCCTAAGCTGGCATCCACGGAGCCCTCAGAAGGAAAATTACAGGGACGTCCTTTACCTGATGAGCCGAATTAGGCTGTTAGCTCATTCCGGACTGACAATGATCGGGGTCATGGCCACATGCATTATGCGGGGGGTGGAGCCGCTCCAGTATAGAGGCCACCCCATGTGGGATTTCAACGGGGAGGATGATGCCACCCGCTGCGGCCGTAAGGGGCCGGGATCGGTCATTGATCTGATGAAGATCTTGTCGGCATTATACAAGGGAGAAGAGGAGGAATTTCTCCGCGTCAATCCGCAGGGCGTATTTTCTATGAACAATCCTCCAAGCTGGGTAAGCAAACATTTATTTTTGCCTATCTGATCCATACTCCCGTAGTCAAGTATCTCATTTTGTGATTTCGGCGCAGGAACTGTGCTGGGCCGTAAAGGATATAAACAGCCCACCTCCACGACCCGAGGATCCGGAACGGTTCCTCGATCCGACCTCCCAAGAGGATCCGGACATATCGGTGGAGCTGATCGACGGGGTATTCCACCAACTGAGCATCGATAATGCCTTGGTCGCCATTACGGCCGATTACCCCGGAATACTTCCCGCCTTGCAGGTAACTAAGACCGAAGTCCCAATACTTTGAAAATGACCCATCCGTGCGTGTTTTTGATCACCATATACCAATGGTGTTTCGCAGGGGAAGTCCTTGAGGCGGAAGGCCGAGCCTGCGACGGCCTGTCAACAAGGGATAGCAAGGCCCAACAGGCCGAAAAGAAGTGCAGTCCAGATTGAAATGCCGATGCAATGGTATGGCGTGTCATCTTGCTCCCAGGTTTTATTCCCGGGAGGCATACTAACGCTCGTGCTTTTTCAGGAAGAAGAGCGCTCGCCGTACTATATCCGGAGAGGTTGCCAATCAATCCTCCGCTTGCCAGGCTCCAAAGCCAGGTCCAGAAGCGGAGGCGAACACGAGGCGTGCGTCGGATGTTCCTCCGATAGAGGATGCCGACAGGTTATCTGCCACCAATTCCAAGGTGGAGAGTGCCATGAATCACAGGCGTCGCCGGACAGTTCTTCGTGACGCATGTTTCTCCCAGAGGCATTGGATGCCTTCAATTCGGGAGATGTGCACCTCCGTGCCGCTCAAAATGGTCTAGCCAGAGCCACGAGGCAGTATGTAAAAGACATACGGGTGAGAAAATTTGACAGTTATATATGCCAGTAGCCCCCGAGACTTGAAATAGTTAGAATAACTGATTTAAGGATCATTTATTGTGCAGGATCTTACGGAAAAGAATACCCAACTGTCCCAGGAGCTGGAGGAGTGCAAAGCCGAACTTGAGGCCACACTAGCCACAGTGGGGGAAGCCAAAGAGACCCCCTATGGTAATATATGGTTCAAAAGATAAGTAAATTGTGAAGTGCGGCATGTGTATAAGTCTGACAATAATATTGCAGATGCCGCCGGGATAGATCCGGACAAGCAATAGCTCATGCGCCGGTTAAAGGCCGGCGAGAATGTGCTTACAAGGGTGAGGCAAGAGAAAAATAATCTCCAAGATGCCAACACCCAGCTGGGTGAGGAACTAAAGGATGTTCGTGCCCAGTTTTCTGACTCCGTTAAGGAGAATCGGCGGCCTCGACGCGGCATTTTTAGTAAGTGCTTGAACGAACTTTGAAAAAGAGTTCGGCAGGGAAGTCGACTAACAGAGTTATGTCTGTAGGTATGCTCACAGGCCGTCCTGCTGAGGAAATGCCCGGTTCTACGGGTGACCTTCTTCCCGAGCTCTTGCAACTGCACGAACGAGTTCGGCAGGTGATGAAAGACGTCGCCCAAGCCTTGTGGCCATCTGTCTCCCTGCCCGAAGGCCTTGGAGAGCTTGCAGAGAGGCTTCAGGGAGTGCGGCGGCGCTTCCGATTATGGAAGATATCGGCCTGCCGTCAAGGCGCCAGGGAGGCCTGGGCCATGGTGACGACGCGGTACATGAAGGCTGACCCAAACCACATGGCCAAGGTCGGACCTGTGGGGCCCGATGGGAAGGAGATCCCTGTGAGCTTAGTGTATGGCCAAGTAGAGTTGGCCGCAAACTATTCCCAGCAGGACTATAAACTAGACAGCCTATTAGATGGCATTGAAGAGGAATACAATCAGTCGAATTGACTATGTAATTTAAGATGACATGAAAAATGCCTTCTAGCCGGATTGTAGATCGTTTGTCATAGCGGACCTTTTCGCTTCAACCTCGGGACCCAATAGTCCGGAGTGTATCCGAATACCGTCGCGGTTATATAAGAACCAGTGCATGCGTGGAGACCAGGCATAGGGGTCATTAGTGCTTTATCAGACAAGTGCCCAACTAGTTATGTTATATTACATGGTTAGTAAGAAACATCTTCCAGGGAGAATAGTTCCGTTAGGGGTTCCTTTCCTTGGGAGGCTTGCCCTAAAGTGCATGTTCGGACTGCGAAAAAAGCAGAAAAACATCTGGGGGCAGAAAAATAGGTATTAAATTGTTTGTTTGTTCTCCGACCGAATATTCCCTTAAGAACGCTAGCTTTCGGCTTCACCCAGTCTGAGGTACATATCCGGCTGACCCGGCAGTAACAATCACAGAGGTGCTCCCTTTACCACCTAGCCGAACAATCGGGAACGTAGGGGTAAGCACTGGAGCCAGGCAACCCAGCTTGGCCAAAACTTAAGTCATATCGATGCATATAATGGTGAATAAAGGTACATGCGGAAGTGCGACACATGTGTTGGGCATGAAGCCCGTATAAGTAAGCTTCTGTTAAAGAAGCCCCTAGGTATAATGAGCGCAGATAGCACGTCAAGTGTGTGCGAACAATGCGCAAACAAGCTTTCAAAGGCTGTAATAGAAAAGGAGGGAGAAGGAGAGAAATAGAAGACAGCTAATATGTAAAATATAGACGGAGGAAGGAGACGAACTCAGAATCCGGCGCTAGGAGTAGAATCTTCGTAGACGGGCTGCATTCCATGGGTTCGGCTCGAGTCGGTTATCCGATGCATCTCACAGACGGTACGCTCCACCGGTCAGGACTTGGTCGATGATAAATGGACCTTCCTATTTGGGCTTTAGTTTGTCCTTTTTCTTGTCCGGCGGGCGTAGAACTAACTCGCCAACATTGTAAGTTTTCGCCCGTACTTCTCTGCTTAGATATCTTCGAGCTTGCTGTTGATAGAATGCGGAACGGGCTTTTGCCACGTCACGCTCCTCCTCCAATGCGTCCAAACTGTCCTGCCGATCGAGCTCGGCTTCTCTTTCTTCTTACATGCGCACGCGAGGTGAGTCATGAATTATGTCGCAGGGCAGAACTGCCTCTGCGTCGTATACCATAAAGAATGGTGTAAATCCGGTGGTGCGATTAGGAGTGGTCCGCAGCCCCCAGAGTACAGAGTCGAGCTCCTCTACCCAGTGCATGTTAGATTCCTTGAGGGACCGCACTAATCTGGGTTGGATGCCGCTCATGATTAGACCATTTGCTCGCTCGACTTGACCGTTAGTTTGAGGGTGATAGACTGAAGCATAGTCGATCTTGATGCCCATGTTTTTGCACCAGAGTTTGACCTCATCGGCCGTAAAGTTCGTGCCGTTGTCAGTGTTGATGCTATGGGGGACACCGTAACGGTATACGACCCCTGATATGAAGTCTATCACCGGTCCGGATTCAGCCGTCTTAACAGGTTTGGCCTCTATCCATTTGGTGAATTTATCCACCATGACCAGTAGGTATTTTTGCTTGTGGGTTCCTCCTTTAAGGGGTCCAACCATGTCAAGCCCCAGACCATGAAGGGCCAGGTCATGGGTATAGTTTTGAGGGAGGTGGGTGGCATGTGTCTTTGATTAGCAAAGAGCTGGCAACCGACGCATCGTTGGACTAAGTCCTAAGCATCTGCCCAGGCCGTTGGCCAATAAAATCCTGTACGGAAGGCCTTGCCTACAAGGGCCCGGGCTGCGGCGTGGTGCCCGCCGAGTCCGGCATGAATTTCAGCCAGAAGATTCCGCCCATCCTCTTCGGAGATACACCTTTGAAGGACTCCGGTTGTGCTTTTCTTGTAAAGCTCTCCCTCATGGACCTTATAGGCTTTAGATCGCCGCACTATGCAGCGGGCCTCGTTTTGGTCCTTGGGAAGTTCCTGCCTAGTTAGGTAGGCTAGGAATGGTTCCGTCCACCGGGCAATGACTTCCATTATTACGTGGGCTGAGGATGTTACTTCGTTGGCAGAACCGCCAATTGTGTCAGAATGTTTGGTGTCGGGCAGTGCGGTTGGGTCCGGGTTGTTATTTCCGGATTCCTCCTCCCATAGTACGGATGGCTTGAACAGCCTCTCTAGGAAGATGTTGGGAGGGACGGCAACACGCTTTGCGCTGATGCGTGCCAATACGTCTGCTGCCTGGTTGTTATCCCGGGCTATATGCTGAAATTCGAGCCCCTGAAACCGAGCTGACATTTTTAGGACGGCGTTGCGATAAGCTGCCATTTTCGGATCCTTGGCATCGAAGTCTCCATTTATTTGGGATATCGCGAGGTTCGAATCCCCGCGCACCTCTAGGCGTTGAATGCCCATGGAGACTGCCATCCGGAGGCCATGTAGAAGTGCCTCGTATTCGGCTGCGTTGTTGGAGTCCATATACATTATCTGGAGTACGTATTGAACTGTATCTCCTGTTGGGGACGTCAGAATGACGCCAGCCCCCAGACCAGCCAACATTTTGGAGCCGTCGATGTGCATGATCCAGTTGGAATACGCGCCGTACTCTTTAGGGAGTTCGGCTTCAGTCCATTTGGCAATGAAATCGGCCAAAACTTGTGACTTAATAGCCCGCCGTGGCTTATAGGTTATGTCGAACGGGAGGAGCTCAATGGCCCATTTGGCAATACGGCCCGTCGCGTCATGGTTGTTTATAATGTCATTAAGAGGTACTTCGGAGGCTACTGTTATCGAACACTCTTGAAAGTAGTGTCGCAGCTTCCGGGATGCCATGAACACCGCGTACACTATCTTCTGATAATGCGGGTACCGTGACTTGCATGGAGTTAGGATAGTAGACACGTAGTAAACTTGTTTTTGAAGGGGGAACTTGTGTTCGTCCGTTTCTCGTTTGACAACGAGCACCGCGCTCACCACTTGATGAGTTGCCGTGATATATAATAGCATTGGTTCACCCATGTTGGGCGCGGCCAGGACCGGGTTTGTTGCCAATATGGCTTTTATTTCTTCGAGTCCGGCCGTGGCGGCATCCGTCCACTCGAAGTGTTCGGTGCGTCGGAGGAGGCGATAAAGGGGTAGTGCCTTTTCTCCTAAACGGGAGATAAAGCGGCTTAAAGCCGCCATGCATCCCGTCAATTTTTGTATTTGTTTGAGGTCCTTTGGGATATCCAATTGTGATAGAGCTCGGATCTTGGCTGGGTTTGCTTCAATTCCTCTACCGGATACAATGAAGCCCAAGAGCTTTCCGGCTGGTACGCCAAAAACACATTTTTCCGGGTTAAGCTTAATGTCATATGTTCGGAGATTATCGAACGTGAGCCTCAAATCGTCTACTAGAGTTTCGATGTGCTTGGTTTTGACGACCACATCGTCTATGTATGCCTCCACTATTTTGCTGATCTGGTTTGCCAGACATGTCTGAATCATGTGCTGATATGTTGCGCCGGCATTTTTGAGCCCAAAGGGCATTGTGTTGAAGCAGAATGGGCCGTATGGGGTGATGAATGCCGTTGCGGCCTGGTCGGGCTCTGCCATCTTAATTTGGTGGTAGACGGAGTATGCGTCGAGGAAACACAATGAATCATGTCCTGCGGTAGCGTCGATAATTCGATCGATGCAGGGGAGGGGGAAGGGATCCTTTGGGCAAGCCTTGTTGAGGTCCTTAAAGTCTATGCATATGCGCCAAGATTTGTCCATCTTTGGTACCATCACCAGGTTTGCTAGCCAGTTCGGATGTTTTATATCTCTGATGAATCTGGCCTCCAGTAATTTGGCTAGCTCCTCTCCCATGGCCTGTCTCTTGGGTTCGGAGAAACGCCGAAGAGCCTGTTTGACCGGCTTGAATCCTTTTAGGATGTTTAGGCTGTGCTCCGCCAGCCGGCGTGGGATTCCTGGCATGTCTGAAGGTTGCCAGGCAAAAATGTCCCAATTTTCGCGTAGGAATTCTCGTAGTGCGGCGTCTACATCAGGGTTTAATTGTGCCCTGATGGAGGCTGTTTTTGTAGGGTCCGTTGGATGGACTTGGAATTTGACTATTTTGTCCGCTGGTTTAAAGGAGGTGGACTTGGATCTCTTATCGAGTATCACATTGTCCCGATTCACCGTGGAGCGCAGCACAGAGAGTTCCTCGGCTGCTAGGGCTTCGGATAGTGCCTCAAGGGCCAGTGCGGCTGTCTTGTTTTCGGTGCGGAGTGCTATGTCCGGGTCATAGCAAGAGTGATGATTCCGTTGGGCCCAGGAATTTTGAGCTTCATGTACCCGTAATGGGGTATAGCTTGGAAAATTGTGAATGCCTCTCGCCCTAATAGAGCGTGATATCCGCTGCTGAACGGGGCCACTTGGAACGTGACCTCCTCGGATCTGTAATTATCCGGCGTGCCGAACACCACATCCAGTGTGATTTTTCCAGTACAGCATGCTTCCCGACTGGGGATTATTCCTCTAAAGGTTGTGCTGCTTCGCTCAATGCGGCTCCAGTCTATTTCCATTTTTTGGAGGGTTTCCTCGTAAATGAGGTTCAATCCGCTGCCACCGTCCATGAGTACCTTGGTAAGGAGAAAGCCGTCCACTATTGGACTAAGGACCAATGCGGCTGGTGCTCGGGCTGTTCGGAATTTAGGTTCGTCACTGGCATTAAAGGTAATAGCCGTGTCACTCCATGGGTTTATTGTTGCTACTTGGTAGACTTCAGCAAGGCTGCGGAGTGTTTGTTTCCGCATATTATTTGATGCAAAAGTCTCGAAGACTGTTAATACCGTACTGGTATCCTTGGGATGGTGCTCTGGAGTTAGAAGTTCTTCGCCACTTTTGGCCACCTGCCGTAGTATCCAACATGCACTAAGGCTATGAGTTGGAGTGGCACCCTCTGTACTATGAATTTTGCATGGTCCATTGAGCCATCCTTCCAGTACGGTTCCATGCCCTATAGAGGGTTTTTGCTTTTTGGTGTTTAACCCAGGTGCCTGGCGATAATGCACCCTTTTATTTCGGACTGGGGTTGTATTCAGGGCCGGATTGTCCCCAAATTTGATTTCGGTTTCCAAGGCGCTTTCCATCACACAATACTTTCATACTATGGCGCCAAGTCAGCGAAGCGTGTAATTTCACGACGACTTACGGCGTTGAGGATTCCCTTGTCCGTGCAATTATTGCAGAAGAATGAAATTGCGTCCTCCTCATGGCAGTCCTTTATCCTGTTCATAACCAGGAGGAATCTGGCCTAGTAATGGTGTACTGTTTCTGCAGGCTCTTGCCGGATTTGGGATAGATCGCTTATGTTTGGGTGAGTGGGTGGAATTAAATTCGGAACCCCTTCCACTTTAAGACTCTGGGGCCAAGTAGTTTCCGAACTATTGGGGAACGTAGTAATTTCAAAAAAATTTCTACGCACACGCAAGATCATGGTGATGGTATAGCAACGAGAGGGGAGAGTGTTCATCTACATACCCTCGTAGACCGTAAGCGGAAGCGTTAGCACAACGCGGTTGATGTAGTCATACGTCTTCACGATCCGACAGATCCAATCACCGAACATACGGAGCCTCCGAGTTCAGCACACGTTCAGCTCGATGATGATCTCCGGCCTCCGATCCAGCAAAGCTCCGGAGGTGAGTTCCGTCAGCACGACGGCGTGGTGACGATGATGATGTTCTACCGGCGCAGGGCTTTGCCTAAACTCCGTGACGATATGACCGAGGTGGAATATGGTGGAGGGGGGCACCGCACACGGCTAAGGAACGATCCATAGATCAACTTGTGTGTCTATGGGGTGCCCCCCTGCCCCCGTATATAAAGCAGCAAGGGGGGAGGCCGGCCGGCCCCTTGGGGCGCGCCAAGGAGGAGGAATCCTCCTCCTAGTAGGAGTAGGACTCCTCCTTTCCTACTCCTACTAGGAGGGGGAAGAAAGGGGGAGAGGGGGAAGGAAAGGGGGGCGCCCCCCCCCCCCCCTCCTAGTCCAATTCGGACCAGAGGGGGGAGGGGGCGCGTGGCCCATGCTGGCCGCCCCTCTCTCCTTTCCTCTAAGGCCCATAAGGCCCAATACTCTCCCGGGGGGTTCCGGTAACCCCCCCCGGCACTCCGGTTTTCTCCGAAATCACCCGGAACAATTCCGGTGTCCGAATATAGTCGTCCAATATATCAATCTTTATGTCTCGACCATTTCAAGACTCCTCGTCATGTCCGTGATCACATCCGGGACTCCGAACAAACTTCGGTACATCAAAACTTATATACTCATAGTAAAACTGTCATCGTGACGTTAAGCGTGCGGACCCTACGGGTTCGAGAACTATGTAGACATGACCTAGAACTGTTCTCGATCAATAACCAATAGCGGGACCTGGATGCCCATATTGGTTCCTACATATTCTACGAAGATCTTTATCGGTCAAACCGCATAACAACATACGTTGTTCCATTTGTCATCGGTATGTTACTTGCCCGAGATTTGATCGTCGGTATCCAATACCTAGTTCAATCTCGTTACCGACAAGTCTCTTTACTCGTTCTGTAATGCATCATCCCGTAACCAACTCATTGGTCACATTGCTTGCAAGGCTTATAATGATGTGCATTACCGAGAGGGCCCGGAGATACCTCTCCGACGATCGGAGTGACAAAACCTAATCTCGAAATACGCCAACTCAACATGTACCTTCGGAGACACCTGTAGTACTCCTTTATGATCACCCAGTTATGATAGCACCCAAAGTGTTCCTCTGGTAAACGGGAGTTGCATAATCTCATAGTTATAGGAACATGTATAAGTCATGAAGAAAGCAACAACAATATACTAAACGATCAAGTGCTAAGCTAACGGAATGGGTCTTGTCAATCACATCATTCTCCTAATGATGTGATCCCGTTAATCAAATGACAACACATGTCTATGGTTAGGAAACATAACCATCTTTGATTAATGAGCTATTCAAGTAGAGGCATACTAGTGACGTTATGTTTGTCTATGTATTCACACATGTATCATGTTTCCGGTTAATACAATTCTAGCATGAATAATAAACATTTATCATAAAATAAGGAAATAAATAATAACTTTATTATTGCCTCTAGGGCATATTTCCTTCAGTCTCCCACTTTCACTAGAGTCAATAATCTAGTTCACATCACCATGTGATTTAACACCAATATTCATATCTGTATATGATTAACATCCATAGTTCACATCGTCATGTGACCAACACCCAAAGGGTTTACTAGAGTCAATAATCTAGTTCACATCGCTATGTGATTAATACCCAAAGAGTACTAAGGTGTGATCATGTTTTGCTCGTGAGAGAAGCTTAGTCAACGGGTCTGTCACATTCAGAGCCGTATGTATTTTGCAAATATTCTATGTCCACAATGCTCTGCACGGAGCTACTCTAGCTAATTGCTCCCACTTTCAATATGTATCCAGATTGAGACTTAGAGTCATCTGGATCAGTGTAAAAGTTTGCACCGATGTAACTTTTACAACGAACTCTTTTATCACCTCCATAATCGAGAAACACCTCCTTAGTCCTCACTAAGTATATTCTTGACCGTTGTCTAGTGATCTACTATTAGATCAAAATTGTATTCCTCTTGCCAAACTCAGAGCAAGGTATACAATATATCTGGTTCACAGCATAGCATACTTTATAGAACCTATGACTGAGGCATAGGGAATGACTTTTCATTCTCTTTCTATTTTCTGCCATGGTTGGGTCTTGAGTCTTACTCAACTTCACACCTTGCAACACAGGCAAGAACTCCTTTTTTGACTGTTCCATTTTTAACTATTTCAAAAATTTATCAAGGCATGTATTCATTGAAAAATCTTATCAAGCGTCTTGATCTATCTATATAGATCTTGATGCTCAATGTGTAAGCAGCTTCACCGATGTCTTTCTTTGAAAGAACTCCTTTCAAACACTCCTTTATGCTTTCTACATTATTTCCGATCAACAATATGTCATTCACATATACTTATCAGAAATGCTGTAGTGCTCCCACTCACTTTCTTGTAAATACAGGCTTCACCGTAAGTCTGTACAAAACTATATGCTTTGATCAACTTATCAAAGCGTATATTCCAACTCTGAGATGCTTGCACCAGTCCATTGATGGAGTGCTGGAGCCTGCACATTTTGTTAGCATCTTTAGGATTGACAAAACCTTCTGGTTGCATCATATACAACTCTTCTTTAATAAATCCATTAAAGAATGCAGTTTTGACATCCATTTGCCAGATTTCATAAAATGTGGCAATTGCTAACATGATTTGGACAGACTTAAGCATCAATACGAGTGAGAAAATCTCATTGTATTCAACATCTTGAACTTGTCGAAAAACCGTTTTGCGACAAGTCGAACTTTGTAGATAGTAACACTACTATCAACGTCCGTCTTCCTCTTGAAGATCCATTTATACAATATGGCTTGACGATCATCGGGCAACTCCACCAAAGTCCATACTTTGTTCTCATACATGGATCATATCTCAGATTTTATGGCCTCCAGCCATTTTGCGGAATCTGGGCTCATCATTGCTTCCTCACAGTTCGTAGGTTTATCATGGTCTAGTAACATGACTTTCAGAACAGGAATACTGTACCACTCTGGTGCGGACCGTATTCTGGAAGACCTACGAGGTTCTGTAGTAACTTGATCTGAAGTTTCATGATCATCATCATTAGCTTCCTCACTAATTGGTGTAGGAATCACTGGAACTGATTTCTGTGATGAACCACTTTCCAATTCGGGAGAAGGTACAAATTACCTTATCAAGCTCTACTTTCCTCCCACTCACTTCTTTCGAGAGGAACTCCTTCTCTAGAAAGGATCCATTTTTAGCAAAGAATATTTGCCTTCGGATCTGTGATAGAAGGTGTACCCAACAGTTTCCTTTTGGGTATTCTATGAAGACGCACTTATCCGATTTGGGTTCGAGCTTATCAAGTTGAAAACCTTTTTCATATAAGCATCGCAACTCCAAACTTTAAGAAACGACATCTTAGGTTGAAACCATAGTTCATACGGTGTCGTCTCAACGGATTTAGATGGTGCCCTATTAAACGTGAATGCAGCTGTCTCTAATGCATAACCCCAAAACGATAGTGGTAAATTGATAAGAGATATCATAGATTGCACCATATCTAGTAAAGTACGATTACGATGTTCGGACACACCATTACATTGTGGTGTTCCAGGTGGCGTGAGTTTGTGAAACTATTCCACATTGTTTTGATTCAAGACCAAACTTGTAACTCAAATATTTGTCTCCGCGATCAAATCACAGAAACTTTATTTTCTTGTTACGATGATTTTTCCACTTCACTCTGAAATTCTTTGAACCTTTCAACTATTTCAGACTTCTGTTTCATCAAGTAGATATACCCATATCTTCTCAAATCATCTTGTGAAGGTCAGAAAATAACGATACTTGCCACGAGCATCAACACTCACTGGATCGCATACATCGGTATGTATTATTACCAATAAGTCAGTAGCTTGTTCCATTGTTCCGGAGAACGGAGTTTTAGTCATCTTGCCCAAAAGGCACGGTTCGCAAGCATCAAATGATTCATAACCAAGTGATTCCGAAAATCCATATTTATGGAGTTTCTTCATGCGTTTTACACCGATATGACCCAAACGGCAGTGCCACAAATAAATTGCACTATCATTATTAACTTTGCATCTTTTGGCATCAATATTATGAATATGTGTATCACTATGATCGAGATCCAACAAACTATTTTCATTGGGTGTATAACCATCGAAGGTCTTATTCATGTAAACAGAATAACAATTATTCTTTAACTTCAAATGAATAACTGTATCGCAATAAACATGATCAAATCATATTCATGCTCATACGCAAAAGGTAAATAACATTTATTTAGGTTTAACACCAATCTCAAAAATATAGGGAGTGTGTGATGATGATCATATCAATCTTGGAACTACTTCCAACAATCATCGTCACATCCCCTTCAACTAGTCTCTGTTTATTCTGTAACTCCTGTTTCGAGTTACTAATCTTAGTAACCGAACAAGTATCAAATACTCAGGGGCTACTATAAACACTAGTAAGGCACACATCAATAACCTGTATATCAAATATACCCTTGTTCACTTTGCCATCCTTCTTATCCACCAAATATTTGGAGTAGTTCCACTTCCAGTGACCATTTCCTTTGCAGTAGAAGCACTCAGTTTCAGGCTTAGGTCCAGCTTTGGGCTTCTTCACGGGAGTGACAACTTGTTTGCCATTCTACTTGAATTTTCCCTTTCTTTCCCTTTGCCCTTTTCTTGAAACTAGTGATCTTGTCAATCATCAACACTTGATGCTCTTTCTTGATTTCTACCTTCGTCGATTTCAACCTCACGCAGAGCTTGCGAATCACTTTCGTCATCCCTTGCATATTATAGTTCATCACGAAGTTCTACTAACTTGGTGATGGTGACTAGAGAATTCTGTCAATCACTATTTTATCTGGAAGATTAACTCCCACTTGATTCAAGCGATTGTAGTACCCAGACAATCTGAGCACATGCTCACTAGTTGAGCGATTCTCCTCCATCTTTTAGCTATAGAACTTGTTGGAGACTTCATATCTCTCAACTCGGGTGTTTGCTTGAAATATTAACTTCAATTCCTGGAACATCTCATATGGTCCATGACGTTCAAAACGTCTTTGAAGTCCTGATTCTAAGCCATAAAGCATGGTGCACAAAACTATCAAGTAGTCATCATATTGAGCTAGCCAAACGTTCATAACATCTGCATCTGCTCCTGCAATAGGTCTGTCACCTAGCGGTGCATTAAGGACATAATTCTTCTGTGCAGCAATGAGGATAAACCTCAAATCACGGATCCAATCCATATCATTGCTACTAACAAGTTTCAATACAATTTTCTCTACGAACATATCAAAATAAACATATGAAAGCAACAATGCGAGCTATTGATCTACAACATAATTTGCAAAATACTACCAGGACTAAGTTCATGATAAATTTAAGTTCAATTAATCATATTACTTAAGAACTCCCACTTAGACAGACATCCCTCTAGTCATCTAACTGATCACGTGATCCAAATCGACTAAACCATGTCCGATCATCACGTGAGATGGAGTAGTTTCAATGGTGAACATCACTATGTTGATCACATCTACTATATGATTCATGTTCGACCTTTCGGTCTCCGTGTTCCGAGGCCATATCTGTATATGCTAGGCTCGTCAAGTATGACCTGAGTATTCCGCGTGTGCAACTGTTTTACACCCGTTGTATTTGAACGTAGAGCCTATCACACCCGATCATCACGTGGTGTCTCAGCACGAAGAACTTTCGCAACGGTGCATACTCAGGGAGAACACTTCTTGATTATTAGTGAGAGATCATCTTAAAATGCTACCGTCAATCAAAGCAAGATAAGATGCACAAAGGATAAACATCACATGCAATCAATATAAGTGATATGATATGGCCATCATCATCTTGTGCTTGTGATCTCCATCTTTGAAGCACCGTCGTGATCACCATCGTCACCGGCGCGACACCTTGATCTCCATCGTAGCATCGTTGTCGTTACGCCATCTATTGCTTCTACGACTATCGCTACCGCTTAGTGATAAAGTAAAGCAATTACAGGGCGTTTGCATTTCATACAATAAAGCGACAACCATATGGCTCCTGCCAGTTGCCGATAACTTTGGTTACAAAACATGAACATCTCATACAATAAAATATAGCATCACGTCTTGACCATATCACATCACAACATGCCCTGCAAAAACAAGTTAGACGTCCTCTACTTTGTTGTTGCAAATTTTACGTGGCTGCTACGGGCTTTAGCAAGAACCGTTCTTACCTACGCATAAAAACCACAACGATAGTTCGTCAAGCTGGTGCTGTTTTAACCTTCGCAAGGACCGGGCGTAGCCACACTCGATTCAGCTAAAGTGAGAGAGACAGACACCCGCCAGCCACCTTTAAGCACGAGTGCTCGTAACGGTGAAACCAGTCTCGCGTAAGCGTACGCGTAATGTTGGTCCGGGCCGCTTCATCTCACAATACCGCCGAACCAAAGTATGACATGCTGGTAAGCAGTATGACTTGTATCACCCACAACTCACTTGTGTTCTACTCGTGCATATAACATCAACGCATAAAACCTAGGCTCGGATGCCACTGTTGGGGAACGCAGTAATTTCAAAAAATTTCCTACACACACGCAAGATCATGGTGATGGTATAGCAACGAGAGGGGAGAGTGTTCATCTACGTACCCTCGTAGACCGTAAGCGGAAGCGTTAGCACAACGCGGTTGATGTAGTCGTACGTCTTCACGATCCCAACGATCCAAGCACCGAACATACGGAGCCTCCGAGTTCAGCACACGTTCAGCTCGATGACGATCTCCGGCCTCCGATCCAGCAAAACTCCGGAGATGAGTTCCGTCAGCACGACGGCGTGGTGACGATGATGATGTTCTACCGGCGCAGGGCTTCGCCTAAACTCCGCGACGATATGACCGAGGTGGAATATGGTGGAGGGGGGCACCGCACACGGCTAAGGAACGATCTTTAGATCAACTTGTGTGTCTATGGGGTGCCCCCCTGCCCCCGTATATAAAGCAACAAGGGGGGAGGCCGGCCGGCCCCTTGGGGCGCGCCAAGGAGGAGGAATCCTCCTCCTAGTAGGAGTAGGACTCCTCCTTTCCTACTCCTACTAGGAGGGGGAAGAAAGGGGGAGAGGGGGAAGGAAAGGGGGGCGCCCCCCCCCCCCCTCCTAGTCCAATTCAGACCAGAGGGGGGAGGGGGCGCACGGCCCATGCTGGCCACCCCTCTCTCCTTTCCTCTAAGGCCCATAAGGCCCAATACTCTCCCGGGGGGTTCCGGTAACCCCCCCCCCCCCCGGCTCTCCGGTTTTCTCCGAAATCACCCGGAACAATTCCGCTGTCCGAATATAGTCGTCCAATATATCAATCTTTATGTCTTGACCATTTCGAGACTCCTCGTCATGTCCGTGATCACATCCGGGACTCCGAACAAACTTTGGTACATCAAAACTTATAAACTCATAATAAAACTGTCATCGTAACGTTAAGCGTGCGGACCCTACGGGTTCGAGAACTATGTAGACATGACCTAGAACTGTTCTCGGTCAATAACCAATAGCGGGACCTGGATGCCCATATTGGTTCCTACATATTCTACGAAGATCTTTATCGGTCAAACCGCATAACAACATACGTTGTTCCCTTTGTCATCGGTATGTTACTTGCCCGAGATTTGATCGTCGGTATCCAATACCTAGTTCAATCTCGTTACCGGCAAGTCTCTTTACTCGGTCTGTAATGCATCATCCCGTAACCAACTCATTGGTCACATTGCTTGCAAGGCTTATAATGATGTGCATTACCGAGAGGGCCCAGAGATACCTCTCCGACGATCGGAGTGTCAAAACCTAATCTCGAAATACGCCAACTCAACATGTACCTTCGGAGACACCTGTAGTACTCCTTTATGATCACCCAGTTACGTTGTGACGTTTGGTAGCACCCAAAGTGTTCCTCTGGTAAACGGGAGTTGCATAATCTCATAGTTACTGGAACATGTATAAGTCATGAAGAAAGCAACAGCAATATACTAAACGATCAAGTGCTAAGCTAACGGAATGGGTCATGTCAATCACATCATTCTCCTAATGATGTGATCCTGTTAATCAAATGACAACACATGTCTATGGTTAGGAAACATAACCATCTTTGATTAATGAGCTAGTCAAGTAGAGGCATACTAGTGACGTTATGTTTGTCTATGTATTCACACATGTATCATGTTTCCGGTTAATACAATTCTAGCATGAATAATAAACATTTATCATAAAATAAGGAAATAAATAATAACTTTATTATTGCCTCTAGGGCATATTTCCTTCACGAACTTGGAAGCTTGGATTCTTCGATGTTGTCCAGTGAATCTAGCCCGCTGCCTGACTTTAAGTTCAGGGCTTGAGTAACATCCTCCCCTCCACGGGAATCCGGCATGGAGGGATCGGGAATCCGGACATAGCTAGTCCTTAAGATAGAAGAAGGCTCGCCGTATTGTTCCTCTACCACAACAACGTGCTGGGTAACCTGGGGAGAGTTAATCTCTCTCAGATCGGGTTTAGGCCCAATCTGATCGTAGTCTGTAGTGACTCCCGGGGCGGTGATGCGATCCAAGAGCTCGTTTGAGGAAGAGAGCTCCATCGGATCTAACTGCTCGACGAGTTCCGAGCTAACATGAAGATTGCTCTCGTTGACCCGAGAAGTCATCGTCGGCGCGGTGGCTGGACAGGCGGTCATAAGGAAACCCCCTAGTCGGAGAGTTTGGCCAATAGCCAAAGCTCCTTTAGCAACAGTGTCGTCTTTAAAGACGGGATGAGGCATCCGTCCTGATGGCAACGGCATAGAGGAACTCTCAATGAAAGCACAAATGTCGGTGTCAAAACCGGCGGATCTCGGGTAGGGGGTCCCGAACTGTGCGTCTAGGCGGATGGTAATAGGAGACAAGGGACATGATGTTTTTACCCAGGTTCGGGACCTCTCGATGGAGGTAAAACCCTACTCCTGCTTGATTAATATTGATGATATGGGTAGTACAAGAGTAGATCTACCACGAGATTGGAGAGGCTAAACCCTAGAAGCTAGCCTATGGTATGATTGTTGTTCGTCCTACGGACTAAAACCCTCCGGTTTATATAGGCACCGAAGAGGGTTAGGGTTACACAGAGTCAGTTACAATGGTAGGAGATCTACATATCCATATCGCCAAGCTTGCCTTCCACGCCAAGGAAAGTCCCATCCGGACACGGGACGAAGTCTTCAATCTTGTATCTTCATAGTCCAGGAGTCCGGCCAATGGTCATAGTCCGGCTATCCGGACACCTCCTAATCCGGGACTCCCTCAATCCCCAAGTTTAGATGCTTGAGTCTCCTTGAATATTTACTTGGGGTGCCTCGGGCATCCCCAAGCTTGAGCTCTTGCCTCTCTTCCTTTTCCTCATATCGAGACATCCTCGATTGGACCCTTCATCCACACAAAACTTCAACAGAAAACTCGGTAAGATCCGTTAGTATAATAAAGCAAATCACTACTCTAAGTACTGTGGCAACCCCATTCATATTTTGTATTTGCATTGTTTCTACTGTAATATAACTTTTCCATGCCTTAATCCACTAATATAAATTGATAGATTCATCAAAACAAGCAAACTATGCATCAAAAACAGAATCTGTCAAAAACAGAACAGTCTAGCAATCTGAACATCCACCATACTTCTGTTACCCCAAAAATTCTACCAAAATTTGGAAAAATAAACAAGTTGTATAGCAATACAGTGCAAAAGGAATCAGAACCAAATGATGTTCCAGTTAAAAATGTAAAATCACGAACTACAGCCAAAGTTTCTGTCCTGCACCGTACAAACCAACAAGCATTGTAAACATCCTAAAGGCAAACCTTGGCACATTATTTTTATAATACAATGGAATTGTACAAGGGGATAATTATTTTTGTTGAAAAGTTTCTGTAATTAAGATTCACAAAGTTTCGGTGAGCATGAACAAAGTTCAAGGCTAGCTCCCACTTCAACAATGCTTGTCTCTCTCACTTTCACTTTCCTTTTTGAAAAGTTTTTAGGTTCCCCTGTTTATTTTTTTTGTTTTTAAACTATATAAAAGCACTCAACAGAAATAAATGACTCTATAAAACTTGTAGGTTGTCTCCCTGGCAGCGCTTTCTTTAAAGCCATTAAGCTAGGCATATAGTGCTCAAATAATGAATCCACCCGGATCCCAAGGTATATCAAAGCCAATTTTAATTAACAATGATTTGTAATTTAGTAGTGAGCACAAAGTAACATATATCAAGCAATGTCGAAGTCTAACTCTCTTCCTATGCATCGGCATGTCATAAAAGAACAATTCATGCACTCCAAGTAAAGGCCAATGCATAGTATAAGCAATTTCTTGCAATTCTATCGTGTTGGAAACATAGAGAGGTGGAGACATAGTTCCTCTCTCATAATAATTGCAAGTAGGAGCAGAAAGCACATGCATATTATATCTATTAAAATCATCATGTAAAGTAGTAAAACGCACCCATCAATATAATCCTTAATAAGCACAAACTTCTCCGATATAGTGTAGGTTGGAGAATTCAAAAAGATAATAGGACTATCATGCGTGGGTGCAATAGCAACAATTTCATGTTTAACATCAGGAACTATAGCAAGTTCATCTCCATAAGCATAATTCATATTGGCATCTTGGCCACAAGCATAGAAAGCATCATCAAAAAGGGATATTTCAAGAGAATCAACGGGATCATAGCAATCATCCTTCGGTAAGCACGAACGGCAATTAAACAATGTATGAGTTGAAGAGTTACTCTCATTAGAAGGTGGGCACGGGTGATCAATCCGCTCTTCCTCCTTTTGTTCTTCGCTCTCCTCATCATCTTTTTCTTCCAATGAGCTCACAATTTCGTCATTTTCTTCTTCCATAGCTTCCTGCAAAATATTAGTCTCTTCTTGGACAGCGGAGACTTTCTCAATAAATGCATTAATATTGTAATTGTATTCATAATTTTCATAGAAATATCTAAGTATAGCAAGATTTTCAGGCCTATAAACATCATCATCTAAAGCTTCATACTTTTCAAACAAAGATTCAATTTCATAAGCAGCCTTAAAAGCAACAATTTCTTCTATTTGTTCCACATCATAGTAATCATATATACAATTAGCATAAGAAGCTAAGGTTTCATTATCATTAAATTTGCATGAAAAAGGAAGGTGTGGAGCCTTCATCCTAGAGCAACAAGTAATATCATATCTCAAGCATAGATCCCGGGCATACCAACTGCAACATAATAAATTGGTCCCATAATAGTTTCCCTTTTTGTGTCGAGCGATAATCCCTAAAGTATTCACATTGATCCAACGTGTCTCCCATTATAAATTTGAATGGGGTTTTCTCAGGATTATCAAACTAGTACATAATATCTCTCACATAATGAGAATCGAGGGTTTTAGGAGTTACCCCATCTCTATGAGTAGCAAGTACACATAATTTTTTTGGTATTTCATGTTCCATATCCATAACTAAAGATAGAGAACAACAAAGAACAGCAAATAAAAATTACTTAGTGATAAAGCAAATAAGCACACACGAGAATATTCACCCCACGCTATGACTCCTCGGCAACGGCGCCAGAAAAAGGTCTTGATAACCTGCAAGTATACGGGATAGTTGTAGCCGCTTTCGATAAGTAAGAGTGTCGAACCCAAAGAGGAGCTAAAGGTAGAACAAATACTCTCTCAAGTCCTATCTGCCACTGATACGACTCTACGCACGCTTGGCGTTCGCTTTACCTAGAACAAGTATGAAACTAGAAGTACTTTGTAGGTGTTATAGGATAGGTTTGCAAGATAATAAAGAACGCGTAAATAAAAACTAGAGGCTGTTTAGATAAAGATGCAATAAAGTAAATATAGCGAGTGTGGAAAAGTGGTGGTAGGAGATGTGGAATTGTCCCTAAGCAATTGACTATGTTACTAGACCGGTAATCACTATTGCAATTCTATTTGAGGGAGAGGCATAAGCTAACATACTTTCTCTACTTGGATCATATGCACTTATGATTGGAACTCTAGCAAGCATCCGCAACTACTAAAGATTCATTAAGGTAAAGCCCAACCATAGCATTAAAGTATCAAGTCCCCTTTATCCCATACACAAACAACCTACTTATTCGGGTCTGTGCTTCTCTCACTCACGCCACCCACCATAAGCAAATCCTAAACATATTGCAAACCCTACAGCGGGAATCCCTCACGCTTGCGCTACAAGGAGGTCACAATAGGACAGCACCTATAATAAAACATGCAACTCAAACCAATCATAGCAATTCATCAATCACCGTTAGGACAACGAAAATCTACTCAGACATCATAGGATGGCAACACATCATTGGAAAATAATATGAAGCATAAAGCACCATGTTCAAGTAGAGGGTACAGCGAGTTGCCGGAGAGTGGACCGCTGAATATAGATGGGGGAAGGTGATGGAGATGTTGGTGAAGATGAGGGAGGTGTTGGTGAAGATCGCGGTGATGATGATGGCCCCCGGCGGCGTTCCGACGCCACCGGAAGCAAGGGGCAGAGATCCCCCCTTCTTATTCTTCTTCTTCTTCCATAACCTTCTCCCTAGATGGGAGAAGGGTTTCCCCTCTTGTCCTTGTCTCCCATGGCATGGGAGGGGCGAGAGCCCCTCCGAGATTGGATCTATCTCTCTGTTTCTACGTTCTCAGATTCTACCCCTTCACCGTTTCTTTAATATCCGGAGATCCATAACTCCGATTGGGGTGAATCTTTCGCCCAGATTTTTCTCGTAAAATTAGCTTTCTTGCGGAAAAAGAAGAGCATCAACCGCCTTATTGGGGACCCAGGAGAGTCCAGGGCACGCCTGCCTCCCTGGGGCGTGCCCCCTATCTCCTGGCCCCCTCGGGCACCGTCTCGCATTGATTTTACTTCCCAAAAATCACAAATATTCCAAAATAATTCTCCATCCGTTTTTATCCCGTTTGGACTCCGTTTGATATTGGGTTTCTGCGAAACAAAAAACATGCAACAGACAGGAACTGGCACTGGGCACTGGATCAATATGTTAGTCCCAAGAAATAGTATAAAAAGTTGCCAAAAGTATATAAAAGTTGAATAATATTGGCATGGAACAATCAAAAATTATAGATACGACGGAGACGTATCACCCTCCTCGTCACTTGAAGGATGCGCGGCGCTCTTCCTAGGGCGGCGCCCAGGGTCACCAGCGGGGCGGCGCTGCTCGTCGCGCATAACTTGAGAAGAGCGCGCCATTGGCGCCGGTGTTGGTGTCTTGGAGGTCGCCGCGCCGCCGTCTGGTGGCACGATGACGCCCCTGAAGGGCCCCGCGCCGCCTGCGGGGGGGGGGGGGGGGCAACTCCATCTCTGGAGTTTGCGGTGTGTGGCTCGTCGCCTGCCGCACGGACGACACCGCTCACCAGGCCCGGACTGCCAGAGTGATGTGGATGTTCGCGGGTCGCACCACGTGTCCTTTCCACGACTGGCCCGCTACTGGTCGGCACCAGTACGGGCCGTCCGGTCCCGGATGTACCAATCACCGTGGTCGTCTTCCTCTTGGGAGCCATGGCCACGGGGAGCTGTGCTACTAGCTGCTAAACCAGATTCTCACTACTGCTTCCCCTACCTGGCGCGCCAAAGATGTCGGTGGGAAACAACACCTATGGGATCACAAGAATCCCTACTACGGTTGCGGGGCGCGGGGTGGTGAGAAGAGCGGGATCAACAGTCAGGCGCAAACACTCAGGTCGTTTACCCAGGTTCGGGCCGCGAGGATGCGTAATACCGTAGTCCTGCTTTTGTGTGTATATTTGTGATCTTGGAGTTCTTGAGCTAGTTACAGTGAGCGTAACTTGTCCAAGGGTCTGAATCCTTCTCCTGGATGCCTTGGGCCTCCTTTTATAGGCAAGGGGATCGCCACAATGGCACACAGGAGGTGGCATCGGGGTAGTGTGGTTAAGCCTATCGCTAGATATTATAGGATAAGACGCATTTAATGCGCCTCTGACGTGTCCCCTTCACTTTACTGCCGCTTCACCCTACCTTGACACGCGCCTGGGCCAGTGAGGCGGTCGGAGCCATGTAGGCTGGCAAGCTGCTGAGGTGGCGTGGTGGTAGGGCTTTCACGAAGATTTGCATGCCACCACGTAGGCATGCGCTGAGTTAGCCGAGAAGCCTCATGCCGACACGTAGGCGCCTGCCCAGTTGGTGGGCTGGCAACTGCATGGGAGCGGTGGTAGAAGCTTGGTGGGTGCGGGCCTGGCTGTGGCCTTGCAGACGTCCTCGGTAAGGGCCTTGCCGGGGCCCCGGCAAGGGCCTTGCCGGGGCCCCGGCAAGGGTCTTGCCGTGGTGTTGCGATCATCCCCGGCAAGGGTCTTGCTGGGGGTCTTGTGAGTCTCCTCGGCAAGGATCTCGCTGAGGTTCGTCGTCTTCTAATCCTCTTCTGATTCGGAGTGTTTCTTGTCTTCGCAAAGATCTGCATGCCATCACGGAGGCGCCTCCCGAGCCCCGGTCCCCACGTGTTTGGTAACGCTGGAGAAACTGGGGCCCAAGGGTGGCGTGCTTCGCTAGCATTGGGTAAGCTACCGGCAAGGTCCTTGCCGGGGCCGTGGAGGCCGGCCCGACAAGGGTCTTGCCGGGGGAAACCACCTCGCCGTCTTTGCTCTTTACGCCTCTACCTTGGCGTTGCTTTTCCCATCTTGCGGCTTTGATTCCCTGTCTCTGCCCTCCTTAAGTGTGGACGTGGGCGTGGCTCTGACTTCCGTGCACAAATAAGGGGTACAAAGGAGCGCCCCTACTTCAGTACACCGACACCATGATACGTCTCCAACGTATCCATAATTTTTGATAGATCCATGCTATTATATTATCCATCTTGGATATTTTATATGCATTTATATGCTATTTTATATTACTTTAGTTACTAACCTATTAACTACGAGGCCAGTGCCAGTTTATGTTTTTCCTTGTTTTTGAGTTTTACAGAAAAGGAATACCAAACGGAGTCCAAATGACCTGAAAATTGACGGTGATTTTTTATGGACCAGAAGAAGCCCCCAAAGAAAAAGACTTGGGCCAGAAGAGTCCTGAGGCCACCACCAGGATGGAGGGCGCCCCCTCCCTAGGGCGCCCACCAGGATGGAGGCCACCACCAGGATGGTGGACCCCCCTGACTTGTTCTCGACGCCAAAAATTTCTATAAATATAGAAACCCTCAGAAATAAACCTAGATCGGGAGTTCCGCCGCCGCAAGCCTCTGTAGCCACGAAAAACCTCTTGGAACCCTGTTCCGGCACCCTGGCGGAGGGGGGTCCATCACCAGCGGCCATCTTCATCATCCCGGCGCTCTCCATGACAAGGAGGGAGTAGTTCACCCTCGGGGCTGAGGGTATGTAATACTAGCTATGTGTTTGATCTCTCTTTCTCATGTTCTTGATTTGGCACGATCTTGATGTACCGCGAGCTTTGCTACTATAGTTGGATCTTATGATGTTTCCCCCCCTCTACCTTCTTGTAATGGATTGAGTTTTCCCTTTGAAGTTATCTCATCGGATTGAGTCTATAAGGATTTGAGAACACTTGATGTATGTCTTGCATGTCCTTATCTGTCATGACAATGGGATATTCATGTGATCCACTTGATGTATTTTTTCGTGATCATATTGCAGGTTCTTTGACCTTGTGAACTTATGCATAGGGGTTGGCACACGTTTTCCTCTTGACTCTCCGGTAGAAACTTTGGGGCACTCTTTGAAATTATTTATGTTGTTTTGAATAGATGAATCTGAGATTGTGTGATGCATATCGTATAATCAAACCCACGGATACTTGTGGTGACATCGGAGTATCTAGGTGACATTAGGGTTTTGGTTGATGTGTGTCTTAAGGTGTTATTTTAGTACGAACTCTAGGGCTATTTGTGACACTTATAGGAATAGCCCAACAGATCGATCAGAAAGAATAACTTTGAGGCGGTTTCATACCCCTACAATAATCTCTTCGTTTGTTCTCTGCAATTAGTGACTTTGGAGTGACTCTTTGTTGCACGTTGAGGGATTGTTATATGATCCAATTATGTTATCATTGTTGAGAGAACTTGCACTAGTGAAAGTATGAACCCTAGGCCTTGTTTCGAAGCATTGCAATACCGTTTTCGCTCACTTTTGTTACTAGCTACCTTGCTGTTATTATATTTTTCAGATTAAAAAAACCTATATCTACCATCCATATTACACTTGTATCATCATCTCTTCGCCGAACTAGTGCACCTATACAATTTACCATTGTATTGGGTGTGTTGGGGACACAAGAGACTCTTTTTTATTTGGTTGCAGGGTTGTTTGAAAGAGACCATCTTCATCCTACGCCTCCCACAGATTGATAAACCATAGGTCATCCACTTGAGGGATATTTGCTATTGTCCTACAAAACTCTACGCTTGGAGGCCCAACACAAGTCTACAATAATAAAGTTGCGTAGAAGACATCAAGCTCTTTTCTGGCGCCATTGCCGGGGAGGCTAGGTAAGCGGCACTCACATCCCCTGAACAAAGCTATTTTCGGACGCCGTTGCCGGGGAGGTGAGTGCTTGAAGGTATATCTTTAGATCTTGCAATTGAATCTTTTAGTTTCTTGTTTTATCACTAGTTTAGTCTATAAAAGAAAACTACAAAAAATGAAATTGAGGTTGCCTTATATGCTTTGTCTTTTTATTGTCTTTCATGAAAATGATGGAAAAGAAAATTGTGCTCAAGTGTTAGAAGAAGAAGTCTATAAAATGTTTGGCAGTAAATTTTTGAATGCTGGGCATGATTGCAATGTTGTTAGTATGAATTCCTTGAATATCCATGATGCTAATGATATGCAAAGCTACAAGCTTGGGGATTCTATGTTTGATGAAGATGATATTTTTAGTCCCCCAAGTTTTGATGAGCAAATTTATTATGATGATAGCATGCCTCCTATTTATGATGATTATATTGATGAAAGTGGGTTTGGAAGAGTGTCAACTCTAGGCACTAATGATCCCACTATTTTGGAGGGTGTTGAATCTTATTGTGATAATTATGAAAGTGGATTTGGAGAGGTCATGACTTTTATGTAGTGATGATTCCACTATTTCGGAAGAGGTTCCAATTGATTATAAGAACAAAGTTGCTAGCTATGATGAATATTGTGATGACATGTATGCTATAAAGAATAATGATAACCATGAAACTTGTCATCTTGATTTTAATTTTCAAATGGATTATGCCTCACATGATAGTTATTTTGTTGAGGTTGCTCCCTCTACTATGCATGAGAAGAAATTTGTTTATGTGGAGAGTAATACAATTTCTATGCTTGTGCATCATGAAAATAATGCTTTATGTGATGGTTATGTTGTTGAATTCATTCACGAAGCTACTGAAAATTATTATGTCGGAGGAATATATGCTTGTAGGAGTTGCAATAATATCAAGTTTCCTCTCTATGTGTTCAAAATCTTGAAGTTATCCTTGTTTTACCTTCCTATGCTAGTTGATTCTTGTTCCCATAAATTGTTTGCTCACAAAATCCCTATGCATAGGAAGTGGGTTAGACTTAAATGTGTAAGTCATATGCTTCATGATGCTCCCATTATGTTTCAATTCTTATCTGTTATGTGAGCATCATTGAAACCATCATGCCTAGTGTCGGTGTCAAAACCGGCGGATCTCGGGTAGGGGGTCCCGAACTGTGCGTCTAGGCGGATGGTAACAGGAGACAAGGGACACAATGTTTTTACCCAGGTTCGGGCCCTCTCGATGGAGGTAAAACCCTACTCCTGCTTGATTGATATTGATGATATGGGTAGTACAAGAGTAGATCTACCACGAGATCAGAGAGGCTAAACCCTAGAAGCTAGCCTATGGTATCATTGTTGTTCCTCTACGGACTAAAACCCTCCGGTTTATATAGGCACTGAAGAGGGTTAGGGTTACACAGAGTCGGTTACAATGGTAGGAGATCTACATATCTGTATCGCCAAGCTTGCCTTCCACGCCAAGGAAAGTCCCATCCGGACACGGGACGGAGTCTTCAATCTTGTATCTTCATAGTCCAGGAGTCCAGCCGAAGATGATAGTATGGCTTTCCGGACACCCCCTAGTCCAGGACTCCCTTAGTAGCCCCTGAACCAGGCTTCAATGACGACGAGTCCGGCGCGCATATTGTCTTCGGCATTGCAAGGCGGGTTCCTCCTCCGAATACTTCATAGAAGATTTTGAACACAAGGATAGTGTCCGGCTCTGCAAAATAAGCTCCACATACCACCGTAGAGAGAATAATATTTACGAAAATTCAATCTGCTGACGTATTCTGTTGCGTGACATCACACCACGGCCAAGCCTTTATTCGAATCGTTTTTACTGTCCCACCTCAGCGTGTTTAGCGAGGCAGTTTCCTTGGCACGTCTTGTCAAAGCAGAGATCGTGTCCCCTTATTCCGGGATTCTCATTAATACGGGCGTGGGTAACCCAACCGCGCCATTGATCATGGCGCTTGGGAGATAAGCGAGTTTTACCAGGCCGGTGGGGACGCATAGTTTCGTCCGTCCATATAAGGGGATAAGGATCGACCTTTTTACCTACGCCTTCTTCCTCCTTTGCTTATCCATTTCCGTGCACTCAAGATCCAACGCCCAAGTTCGCACATCTCGCCTCAACCTTCCCCAGCCATGTCCGAAGCAGGAGGCAAGTGGATGGCCTCCTCCGACACGGAGGGGCACATCAAGAGGCTGCGGAAGGCCGGATACTTGTCCAGCGACATCGCGCATCGGCTCCCCGACAAGGGGCAGCTCATCCCCACCCCCGGGCCCCATGAGAGGGTGGTGTTCCTCACCCACTTCCTTCGCGGACTAGGTTTTCCACTTCGCCCATTTGTCCGGGGCTCATGTTCTACTATGGCCTGGATTTCCACGGTCTGGCCCCGAATTTTATCCCCAACATCTCGGCGTTCATCGTCGTGTGTGAGGCCTTTCTCCGCATCAAGCCCCACTTCGGCTTATGGCTGAAGACCTTCAATGTCAAGCCGAAGGTAGTGGGGGGCCAGCAGGCGGAGTGTGGAGGCGCCATGGTGGGCAAGATGCCGAATGTTATATGGCTCGAGGGCTCCTTCGTGGAAACCATCAAAGGGTGGCAATCGGGGTGGTTGTACATCACCGGGCCGTGTGACCCGAAATGGGCAGCGGCCCCCGAGTTCCGATCTGGCATCCTCACACGGCTCACCTCCTGGAAAGAGAAGGGCCTGTCATGGGGTAATTCGGAAGAGCTGACCGGACTCCAAACCTGCGTCCAAAACCTTGCGAACAAGAAGATCAAGCTCGTCAACGTAGTCCAGTTCATGCTCATCCGCCGGATCCTCCCGTGCCAACGACGAGCCTTCAGCTTGTGGGAGTTTGATCCGGCACAGCACCAAACCTTGAGCAGGCTCTTCGACACTACGTATGAAGATGCCTGGAAGGTGTTGTTCAAGGGCTCCGAGGCTCCCGCATCCGCTACCGAAGATCGCGGATTCAGCTCGCAACGTCAAGCCGGCGAGGTAAGCTATTTTATCCTTTACAGGACGCTTGTTCTCCATAGGTTGACTCTGTGCGGGATCACAGCTCCCTTTCCTTTGACAGGCCTGGCAAAAGAAGTCCGGGCAGGTTAACTGTCCGGCTCCCTTGCCAGAAGACCCAGCGGACACCCAATTGACGGGGCTGCTGGCTTCGGCACCTTACGTGGTGCCGGAGAAGAAGGCCAAGAAGAAGGCCACGGGAACTTGAAAGAGTTGCCGACGCCAGGTGTTGTCGGACTCATCGTCCGACGACTCCGAGGCAAACTCCTCCCGCGAAGGCAAGGAGGAGGAAAAAGAGGCCTCTCCCCCAGCGGGGGGAGAGAAGAAAAGGAAGGCCGCCCCAACGGGGGAGGCCGAAGGGTCCAAGAAGGGAAGGACCCTCCCTCCGGACTACTCTACCAACGCCGATGACGGCGAAGAGGAGTGGCCACCGAGGAATAAACCCCTGGCGACATCGTAAGTGTCCGGATACTAGAATAACTCATGGCGTTTCGTTTGTCGTACAGAATCTCCTAACGCCGAACATAACCCTGCAGCCCGCCCAAGGACGGGCTCGACACTTCAACGAGCGGCTCCCTGGCGTCGTTGGAAGTGAATAGCACTTCACTTCCGGCCATCTCCTCTCCTCGCGCTGTGGACGACACTAAGGTGGGGTCCCAAAAGGGGCCCAGCCAGGAGGAGGAGGTCCTAGAGGTGCCGCAAGGCAACCTCCCGAACTTTGGGTGCGAGGGGGATCAAACCCCAAAGGGCTCTAAGTCCGGCCCTGGGTCGGACTCCACACCGAAAACTTCAGTGGTTCCGGAGTCCGGCGGGCGGCCCCTTCGTAAGAAGGGCGAGACTGCGACACCGGTGACCTCCGTCCAACCGGAGGCACCGGATAATTTGCTGGAGGCGCTTCCATCGACGAGGAGCACCGCACTGTTATGAGTGTGGTGATCCAGAAAGTTTAGTCCGCCAAGAGCGGGTTGACTGAAGCCTGTGCCAGCCTTCTAACAGGCTTTGAGGTATGTATTAAGATATGTAAAAATATTACCGCATAGACAGTAGCCCCTGATGCTCAGTTTGGTGTTCGGAAAGAAAAGCCGAATTGAGGATCTAAAAAGATGTACGCAGGAGTCTAACATAAGTATGTCAATATGGGAATGCAGGCTGCGCTACTGACCTCTGCCGCACTGACTGCAGAGGTCAATGTATTGAAGCAAAGCCTCGAGCGGTCCGAGAACGAGCTTGGCCTTGCCAAGAAGCAGCTCGAGGACAAGGAAGGTAAGTAATACCTTATGGAAGTATATAAAAGATGTGGTTGCAAAAAATAACAGGAATAACATGAAAATTGCAGGGGCCACGAACGAGGTGGTGACCCTGAAGGAAGCGGTGTCCAGGGCCGAAAGCAATGCAGCCGCGGAATGCACCAAGCGAGAGAAGCAGGAGGCGCGGGTGGCGGAGGTGCGGCAAGAGCTCCAGGCTCTCGTGAAAAAACACGAGAGTTTGGAGCGTGACTCGAAGACTCGAGAGTCCGAGCTTGCCTCGGCTCTTGAGAGCGCCAAAGCCGCTAATGCCAAAGCCCAAAAAAGCCCTCTAGGAAATTGAGGCAATAAAGAAGATAGCGGCGGGTAAGGCATTCTTCATGCAAAGCAAGCACGTGAAAGTGAATTACTTGTTACTTACCCGAATCCGGAGCTCTCCAGGAGCATTCGCAGATCTGCCCTGCAGTGTGTCTGATGCCGCCGCATTCTACCGGGCCGAGGAAGGGAGCTCGACGGATAAGGTGTTCTGGTCTCAGTATGCTGAGGCCGGACACCCGGTGCCCCTGAGCGACCAGCTGAAGCAGCTGGTCGAGCTCCATAAGGTGGCCGAACAGGCCATGAAGGGCCTCATAGTTCGGCTGTGGCCGAAGGAGGCCATGCCTGGGAGCTACTTTGGGCTGGTGAGGCGGCTGGTGGACGCCTGTCCATGGATTGAAGTCGTCAAGCACTCCGTCTGCATCGAAGGTGCCCGTAGGGCCCTTGCCCTTGCTAAAGTGCACTGGGGCAAGATGGACGCTGAGAAGCTTGTGACGGACGCTCCGCCACCGGGCACGGAGTATCGCAAGCCCGAAATGTATTATCAGGGCGTCCTGAAGGGTGCCCGCCTTATAGCGGGTGAATGCTCCAAAGATGTAATTTTTGAGTAAACTTGCATTTGTTATCCTGTACGCTTGAAAACTTGTTCATATGCGCTAAGCAACTCTTGTGAATTTAAAATATTACCTTCTGTGCGGCCGTTTATTAAATTTGAGAGATGGCGAGTCGTCGGCTTCTGCCCCCATGCCACGAGTGCTGGGGTGTTCGGGATAAACTTGAGCGCTCTTTTTCCCATCCTTGGGTCCTTCGAGGGAGGCGCTCAACGCAACGAACAAGGCAACCGGACTATAATGCTTGAACACTCTCATTTAGCCATAGAATTCTATAATTTTAAATTTCGGCGAAGCCCCTAGTATTCGGAAGACCGAGTTCGGGGCGCTATCCACGCCTCGGCCGGACAAAGCCGACTCCTCGCTCTAAGCGGCATAAGTCTTTAGGGACTCGAAAAACCTCTCGAACAGCGACCGGCTCTCGCCCTATCATGATGGTCAGTTTTAGCTTTCTCCACTGAGGTGCTTAACCCAGCTCAACCGGGGCACAATCGCAGTGGTTCTCCCAGCGCTACCTTAGCCGATATAACGGAACGTAAGGTACCAAAACATGGGAGCCGGGCAAACCCAACTATTGACCCAAGACATGATTCGGAGCCGATGCATATAATGCTATAAATTCGGGGTGCCGCACTAGTGAAAGTGTTCGGACTTATCACACCATATTTTGGGGTATGTAAGCCCCTGGTGTATTTGGCCATACAAAAACGCACGGGTGCAACATGTCATAAGTGAACATGTATAGATAAAATAAAAAAAGGAATGCAATAATAGGCAAAAGCTATGCATTGTTTATTCAAAAAAGCTGTGGTAAAAGCAGAACGATACAAATAGTGCGATAATCAAGGGATGGGACTATTTGACATGTCTCCCTCCAGGAGCAAGCTGCGGGATGTTATGTAAAACAAGTATACTGCTCGTTATAGAGACCACCAGGACACTCGACGTAGCTTTGTGCTTCCCTGGCTATCGCATCGTGTGTTCGGCGATTCTACTGCCGGACAGGGCTTCTTGAGAAAGCAGTCCTGAAAGTAAGAGAGAAAAGAAGAATGACACAATTGGGAGCCCCTGGTGCGGTTGAGCTGCATTATAGGCCTACAGTGGTCGTGCCCCTCCCCCTATGCCCATGGTATTTCCAGAGCGTAATTATGTACGCGTAGTACTGGTTTCGCAATCTCGTGAGGGCTGGGGTTGGGGCCGCATTGCTACGTGTGCTCGGGACGTGCCAGGCGGTCTTGTTGTTGGTTACTCCAGGCGCGCTTGACGGTGTCCGGACGTTTAATAGCCGTAATCGAGAGTTGCCTTAAGAGGATGCTTTGTACTTCTGCCGCGAGGGCCGCCATATGCTCCTCCGTTCGGAGAGAGCGTTCGGTGTTTCCGTTGACCGTAATGACTCCTCGAGGTCCTGGCATCTTGAGCTTGAGGTATGTGTATTGTGTCACCGCACTGAACTTTGCAAATGCGGTTCATCCGAGCAGTGCATGATAGCCGCTGCAGAACGGGACTATGTCGAAGATTAATTCCTCGCTTCGGAAGTTATCCGGTGATCTGAAGACCACTTCAAGTGTAACTGAGCCTGTACAGTTGGCCTCTACACCTGGTATGATGCCTTTGAAGGTCGTCTTTGTGGGTTTAATCCTTGAGGAGTCTATGCCCATCTTGTGCACTGTATCCTGATAAAGCAGGTTCAGGCTGCTGCCGCCGTCCATCAGGACTCTAGTGAGGTGAAATCCGTTGACGATTGGGTCTACAACCAATGCGGCGAATCCGCCATGGCAGATGCTAGTGGGGTGGTCCCTTCGATCAAAAGTGATCGGGCAGGAGGACCACGGATTGAACTTTGGGGCGACTGGCTCCATCGCATATACGTCCCTTAGTGCACGCTTCCGCTCCCTTTTGGGTATGTGGGTTGCGTATATCATGTTCACCGTCCGCACTTGTGGGGGAAAGCCCTTCTGTCCTCTATTGTTCGGCGGCCGGGGCTCCTCCTCGTTGTCGCTATGCAACCCCTTGTCATTGTTTTTGGCTGTTAGCTTGCCTGCCTGCTTGAACACCCAACAATCCCTGTTGGTGTGATTGGCTGGTTTTTCGGGGGTGCCATGTATCTGGCACGAGCGATCGAGTATTCGGTCCAAATTGGACGGGCCCGGAGTATTTCTTTTGAATGGCTTTTTCCGCTGACCGGGTTTGGAGCCTCTGAATCCGGCATTGACTGCCGTATCCTCAACATTATCGCCGTTAATGCGGCGCTTGTGCTTGTTGCGATGCGACCTGCCGTTGATGTCCTTAGTATCCGAATTACCAGGGCTCTTGGTCATGTTGTTACTACGAGCTAGCCAGCTATCCTCTCTCGCACAGAAGCGAGTCATGAGTGTTGTGAGGGCTGCCATGGATGTCGGCTTTTCCTGTCCTAGGTGTCGGGCAAGCCACTTGTCGCGGATGTTATGTTTGAAGGCTGCAAGGGCCTCTGCATCTGGACAGTCGACGATTTGATTTTTCTTGGTTAGGAACCGTGTCCAGAATTGTCTGGCCGATTCCTCTGGCTGCTGAATTATGTGGCTTAGGCCATCGGCGTCTGGTGGTCGCACGTAGGTGCCCTAGAAGTTGTCGAGGAATGCGGCTTCCAAGTCTTCCCAACAACCGTTTGACTCTGCTGGCAAGCTGTTAAGCCAATGCCAAGCTGGTCCTTTAAGCTTGAGTGGGAAGTATTTGATGGCATGTAGATCTTCACTGCGGGTTATGTGGATATGGAGGAGATAGTGTTGGGGAACGTAGTAATTTCAAAAAAAATCCTACGCACACGCAAGATCATGGTGATGCATAGCAACAAGAGGGGAGAGTGTTGTCCACATACCCTCATAGACCGTAAGCGGAAGCGTTATGACAACGTGGATGATGTAGTCGTACGTCTTCACGATCCGACCGATCCAAGTACCGAACGTACGGCACCTCCGAGTTCAGCACACGTTCAGCTCGATGATGATCCCCGGACTCCGATCCAGCAGGGTGTCGGGGAAGAGTTCAGTCAGCACGATGGCGTGGTGACGATGATGATGTTCTACCAACGCAGGGCTTCGCCTAAGCACCGCAACAATATGACCGAGGTGGAATATGGTGGAGGGGGGCACCGCACACGGCTAAGGAACGATCACGAAGATCAACTTGTGTGTCTATGGGGTGCCCCCCGCCCCCGTATAAGGAGTAAAGGAGGGGGAGGGCCGGCCCTCTCTATGGCGCGCCCTAGGGGAGTCCTACTCCCACCGGGAGTAGGATTCCCCTTTTCCTAGTAGAACTAGGAGCCCTTCCATGTAGTAGGAGTAGGAGAGAAGGAAAGGGAAAAGAGAAGGGAAGGAAGGAGGGGGCGCAGCCCCTCCCCCTAGTCCAATTCGGACTAGGCCTTGGGGTGCGCGCGGCCTACCCTAGGCAGCCCCTCTCTCTTTCCCATATGGCCCAATAAGGCCCAATACTTCTCCCAGCGAATTCCCGTAACTCTCCGGTACTCCGAAAAATACCCGAATCACTCAAAACCTTTCCGAAGTCCGAATATAGTCGTCCAATATATTGATCTTTACATCTCGACCATTTCGAGACTCCTTGTCATGTCCCCGACCTCATCCGGGACTCCGAACTCCTTCGGTACATCAAAACTCATAAACTCATAATAAAACTGTCATCGAAACCTTAAGCGTGCGGACCCTACGGGTTCGAGAACTATGTAGACATGACCGAGACACGTCTCCAGTCAATAACCAATAGCGGAACCTGGATGTTCATATTGGCTCCCACATATTCTATGAAGATCTTTATCGGTCAAACCGCATAACAACATACGTTGTTCCCTTTGTCATCGGTATGTTACTTGCCCGAGATTCGATCGTCGGTATCTCAATACCTAGTTCAATCTCGAGTGGGCCCAGAGATACCTCTCCGACAATCGGAGTGACAAATCCTAATCTCGAAATACGCCAACTCAACATGTACCTTCAGAGACACCTGTAGAGCTCCTTTATAATCACCCAGTTACGTTGTGACGTTTGGTAGCACACAAAGTGTTCGTCTGGTAAACGGGAGTTGCATAATCTCATAGTAACAGGAACATGTTTAAGTCATGAAGAAAGCAATAGCAACATACTAAATGATCAAGTGCTAAGCTAACGGAATGGGTCAAGTCAATCACATCATTCTCCTAATGGTGTGATCCCGTTAATCAAATGACAACTCATGTCTATGGTTAGGAAACTTAACCATCTTTGAATAACGAGCTAGTCAAGTAGAGGCATACTAGTGACACTATGTTTGTCTATGTATTCGCACTCGTATTATGTTTCCGGTTAATACAATTCTAGCATGAATTATAAACATTTATCATGAAATAAGGAAATAAATAATAACTTTATTATTGCCTCTAGGGCATATTTCCTTCAGTCTCCCACTTGCACTAGAGTCAATAATCTAGTTCACATCGCCACGTGATTTAACATCAATATTCATATCCGTATATGATTAACACCCATAGTTCACATCGTCATGTGACCAACACCCAAAGGGTTTACTAGAGTCAATAATCTAGTTCACATCGCTATGTGATTAACACCCAAAGAGTACTAAGGTGTGATCATGTTTTGCTCATGAGAGAAGCTTAGTCAACGGGTCTGTCATATTCAGAGCCGTGTGTATTTTGCAAATATTCTATGTCTACAATGCTCTGCACGGAGCTACTCTAGCTAATTGCTCTCACTTTCAATATGTATCCAGATTGAGACTTAGAGTCATCTGGATTGGTGTAAAAGCTTGCACCAATGTTACTCTTTACGATTGGCTCTTTTATCACCTCCATAATCGAGAAATATTTCCTTAGTCCTCACTAAGGATATTCTTGGCCAATGTCCAGTGATCTACTCCTATATCACTATTGTACTCCCTTGCCAAATTCAGAGCAAGGTATACAATAGGTCTGGTACATAGCATAGCATACTTTATAGAACCTATGACTGAGGCATAGGGAATGACTTTCATTCTCTTTTCTATTTTCTGCCGTGGTCGGAATTTGAGTCTTACTCAATTTCACACCTTTGCAACACAGGCAAGAACTCTTTCTTTGACTGTTCCATTTTGAACTACTTCCAAATCTTGATAAGGTATGTATTTATTGAAAAGCTTATCAAGCGTCTTGATCTATCTCAATAGATCTTGATGCTCAATATGTAAGTAGCTTTACTGAGGTCTTTCTTTTAAAGAACTCCTTTCAAATACTCCTTTATGCTTTCCAGAAAAATTCTACACCATTTCTGATCAACAATATGTTACTCACATATATTTATCAGAAAGGAGGTAGTGCTCCCACTCACTTTATTGTAAATACATGCTTCACCGCAAGTCTGTATAAAACTATGTGCTTTGATCAACTTATCAAAGCGTATATTCCAACTCTGAGATGCTTGCACCAGTCCATAGATGGATTGCTGGAGCTTGCACATTTTGTTAGCACCTTTAGGATTGACAAAACCTTCTGGTTGCATCGTATGCAATTCTTCTTTAAGAAAACCATTAAGGAATGCAGTTTTGACATCCATTTGCCAGATTTCATTAAATGTGGCAATTGCTAACATGATTCGGACAGACTTGAGCATCGATACGAGTGAGAAAATCTCATTGTATTCAACACCTTAAACTTGTTGAAAAAACCTTTTTGCGACAAGTCGAGCTTTGTAGATAGTAACACTACTATCAACGTCCATCTTCCTCTTGAAGATCCATTTATTTTCTATGGCTTGTCGATCATCGGGCAAGTCCACCAAAGTCCACACTTTGTTCTCATACATGGATCCTATCTCAGATTTCATGGCCTCCAGCCATTTTGCGGAATCTGGGATCATCATTGCTTCCTCATAGTTCGTAGGTTTATCATGGTCTAGTAACATGACTTTCAGAACAGGATTACCGTACCACTCTGGTGCGGATCGTACTCTGAAAGACCTACGAGGTTCTGTAGTAACTTGATCTGAAGTTTCATGATCATCATCGTAAGCTTCCTCACTAATTGGTGTAGGAATCACTGGAACTGATTTAAGTGATGAACTATTTTTCCAATTCGGGAGAAGGTACAGTTACCTCATCAATTTCTACTTTCCTCCCACTCACTTCTTTCGAGAGAAACTCCTTCTCTAGAAAGGATCCACTTTTAGCAACGAATATCTTGCCTTCGGATCTGTGATAGAAGGTGTACCCAACAATTTCCTTTGGGTATTCTATGAAGACGCACTTATCCGATTTGGGTTTGAACTTATCAGGATGAAACTTTTTCACATAAGCATCGCAGCCCCAAACTTTAAGAAACGACAACTTGGGTTTCCTGCTAAACCACAGTTCATATGGTGTCGTCTCAACGGATTTAGATGGTGCCCTTTTAACGTGAATGCAGTTGTCTCTAATGCATAACCCCAAAACAATAGTGGTAAATCAGTAAGAGACATCATAGATCGCACCATATCCAATAAAGTGTGGTTACGATGTTCAGACACACCATAACATTGTGATGTTCCAGGTGACGTGAGCTGTGAAACTATTCCACATTGTTTTAATTGAAGACCAAACTCGTAACTCAAATATTCGTCTCCGCGATCAGATCGCAGAAATTTTATTTTCTTGTTACGATGATATTTCCACTTCACTCTGAAATTCTTTGAACCTTTCAACTATTTCAGACTTATGTTTCATCAAGTAGATATACCCATATCTGCTCAAATCATCTTGTGAAGGTCAGAAAATAACGATAGTTGCCATGAGCATCAACACTCATTGGATCGCATACATTGGTATGTATTATTTCCAATAAGTGAGTAGCTTGTTCCATTGTTCCGGAGAACAGAGTTTTAGTCATCTTGCCCAAAAGGCACGGTTCGCAAGCATCAAATGATTCATAACCAAGTGATTCCAAAAATCCATCTTTATGGAGTTTCTTCATGCGCTTTACACCGATATGACCCGAACGGCAGTGCCACAAATAAGTTGCACTATCATTATTAACTTTGCATCTTTTGGCATCAATATTATGAATATGTGTATCACTATGATCGAGATCCAACAAACTATTTTCATTGGGTGTATAACCATCGAAGGTTTTATTCATGTAAACAGAACAACAATTATTCTTTGACTTTAAATGAATAACCGTATCGCAATAAACATGATCAAATCATATTCATGCTCAACTCAAACGCCAAATAACATTTATTTAGGTTTAACACTAATCCCGAAAGTATAGGGAGTGTGCGATGATGATCATATCAATCTTGGAACTACTTCCAACACTCATCGTCACTTCCCCTTCAACTAGTCTCTGTTTATTCTGTAACTCCTATTTCGAGTTACTAATCTTAGCAACTGAACAAGTATCAAATACTCAGGGGCTACTATAAACACTAGTAAGGCACACATCAATAACCTGTATATCAAATATACCCTTGTTCACTTTGCCATCCTTCTTATCCACCAAATATGCAGGGCATTTCCGCTCCCAGTGACCATTCCCTTTGCAGTGTAAGCACTCAGTTTCAGGCTTTGGTCCAGCTTTGGTATTCTTCACGGGAGTGACAACTTGTTTGCCATTCTACTTGAAGTTTCCCTTTCTTTCCCTTTGCCCTTTTCTTGAAACTAGTGGTCTTGTCAATCATCAACACTTGATGCTCTTTCTTGATTTCTACCTTCGTCGATTTCAACATCACGAAGAGCTCGGGAATCGTTTTCGTCATCCCTTGCATACTATAGTTCATCACAAAGTTCTACTAACTTGGTGATGGTGACTAGAGAACTCTGTCAATCACTATCTGATCTGGAAGATTAATTCCCACTTGATTCAAGCGATTGTAGTGCCCAGACAATCTGAGCACATGCTCACTAGTTGAGCGATTCTCCTCCATCTTTTAGCCATGGAACTTGTTGGAGACTTCATATCTCTCAACTCAGGTATTTGCTTGAAATGTTAACTTCAACTCCTGGAACATCTCATATGGTCCATGCTATTCAAAACGTCTTTGAAGTCCCGATTCTAAGCTGTTAAGCATGGTGCACTAAACTATTAAGTAGTCATCATATTGAGCTAGCCAAACATTCATAACGTCTGCATCTGCTCCTACAATAGGTCCGTCACCTAGCGGTGCATTAAGGACATAATTCTTCTATGCAGCAATGTGGATAAACCTCAGATCACGGATCCAATCCGCATCATTGCTACTAACATCTTTCAACACAATTTTCTCTAGGAACATATCAAAATAAACATATGAAAGCAAAAATGCAAGCTATTGATCTACAACATAATTTGCAAAATACTACCAGGACTAAGTTCATGATAAATTTAAGTTCAATTAATCATATTACTAAAGAACTCCCACTTAGATAGACATCCCTCCAATCCTCTAAGTGATTACGTTATCCATATCAACTACACCATGTCCGATCATCACGTGAGATGGAGTAGTTTCAACGGTGAACATCAATATGTTGATCATATCTACTATATGATTCACGCTCGACCTTTCGGTCTCTGTGTTCCGAGGCCATATCTGTTATATGCTAGGCTCGTCAAGTTTAACCTGAGTATTCCGCGTGTGCAACTGTTTTGCACCCATTGTATTTGAACGTAGAGCCTATCACACCCGATCATCAGGTGGTGTCTCAGCACGAAGAACTTTCGCAACGGTGCATACTCAGGGAGAACACTTCTTGATAATTAGTGAGAGATCATCTTAAAATGCTACCGTCAAACTAAGCAAAATAAGATGTATAAAAGATAAATATCATATGCAATCAAAATATGTGACATGATATGGCCATGATCATCTTGCGCCTTTGATCTCCATCTCCAAAGTACTGTCATGATCTCTATCGTCACCGGCACGACACCATGATCTCCATCATCTTGATCTATATCAATGTGTCGTCACATGGTCGTCTCACCAACTATTGCTCTTGCAACTATTGCTATCGCATAGCGATAAAGTAAAGCAATTATTTGGTGCTTGCATCTTATGCAATAAAGAGACAACCATAAGGCTTCTGCCAGTTGCCGATAACTTCAACAAAACATGATCATCTCATACAACAATTTATATCTCATCACGTCTTGACCATATCACATCACAACATGCCCTGCAAAAACAAGTTAGATGTCCTCTACTTTGTTGTTGCAAATTTTACGTGGCTGCTACGGGCTGAGCAAGAACCGTTCTTACCTACGCATCAAAACCACAACGATAGTTCGTCAAGTTAGTGCTGTTTTAACCTTCGCAAGGACCGGGCGTAGCCACACTCGGTTCAACTAAAGTTGGAGAAACTGACACCCGCTAGTCACCTGTGTGCAAAGCACGGCGGTAAAACTAGTCTCGCGTAAGCGTACGCGTAATGTCGGTCCGGGCCGTTTCATCCAACAATACCGCTGAACCAAAATATGACATGCTGGTAAGCAGTATGACTTGTATCGCCCACAACTCACTTGTGTTCTACTCGTGCATATAACATCAACGCATAAAACCTAGGCTCGGATGCCACTGTTGGGGAACGTAGTAATTTCAAAAAAAATTCCTACGCACACGCAAGATCATGGTGATGCATAGCAACTAGAGGGGAGAGTGTTGTCCACGTACCCTCGTAGACCGTAAGCGGAAGCGTTATGACAACGTGGTTGATGTAGTCGTACGTCTTCATGATCTGACCGATCCAAGTACCGAACGTACGGCACCTCCGAGTTCAGCACACGTTCAGCTCGATGACGATCCCCGGACTCCGATCCAGCAGGGTGTCGGGGATGAGTTCAGTCAGCACGACGGCGTGGTGACGATGATGATGTTCTACCGACGCAGGGCTTCGCCTAAGCACCGCAACGATATGACCGAGGTGGAATATGGTGGAGGGGGGCACCACACACGGCTAAGGAACGATCACGAAGATCAACTTGTGTGTCTATGGGGTGCACCCTGCCCCCGTATATAAAGGAGTGAAGGAGGGAGAGGGCCGGCCCTCTCTATGGCGCGCCCTAGGGGAGTCCTACTCCATCGGGAGTAGGATTCCCCTTTTCCTAGTAGAACTAGGAGCCCTTCCATGTAGTAGGAGTAGGAGAGAAGGAAAGGGAAAAGAGAAGGGAAGGAAGGAGGGGGCGCAGCCCCTCCCCCTTGTCCAATTCGGACTAGGCCTTGGGAGGGGGCGCGGCCTGCCCTAGGCAGCCCCTCTCTCTTTCCCGTATGGCCCAATAAGGCCCAATACTTCTCCCGGCGAATTCCCGTAACTCTCCGGTACTATGAAAAATACCCAAATCACTCGGAACCTTTACGAAGTCCGAATATAGTCGTCCAATATATCGATCTTTACGTCTCGACCATTTCGAGACTCCTCGTCATGTCCCCGATCTCATACGGGACTCCGAACTCCTTAGGTACATCAAAACTCATAAACTCATAATAAAACTGTCATCGAAACCTTAAGCGTGCGGACCCTACGGGTTCGAGAACTATGTAGACATGACCGAGACATGTCTCCAGTCAATAACCAATAGCGGAACCTGGATGCTCATATTGGCTCCCACATATTCTACGAAGATCTTTATCGTTCAAACCGCATAACAACATACGTTGTTCCCTTTGTCATCGGTATGTTACTTGCCCGAGATTTGATCGTCGGTATCTCAATACCTAGTTCAATCTCGTTATCGGCAAGTCTCTTTACTCGTTCCGTAATGCATCATCCCGCAACTAACTCATTAGTCACATTGCTTGCAAGGCTTATAGTGATGTGCGTTACCGAGTGGGCCCAGAGATACCTCTCCGACAATCGGAGTGACAAATCCTAATCTCGAAATATGCCAACTCAACATGTACCTTCGGAGACACCTGTAGAGCTCCTTTATAATCACCCAGTTACGTTTGTGACGTTTGGTAGCACACAAAGTGTTCCTCCGGTAAACGGGAGTTGCATAGTCTCATAGTCATAGGAACATGTATAAGTCATGAAGAAAGCAATAGCAACATACTAAACGATCAAGTGCTAAGCTAACGGAATGGGTCAAGTCAATCACATCATTCTCCTAATGATGTGATCCCATTAATCAAATGACAACTCATGTCTATGGTTAGGAAACTTAACCATCTTTGAATAACGAGCTAGTCAAGTAGAGGCATACTAGTGACACTATGTTTGTCTATGTATTCACACATGTATTATGTTTCCGGTTAATACAATTCTAGCATGAATAATAAACATTTATCATGAAATAAGGAAATAAATAATAACTTTATTATTGCCTCTAGGGCATATTTCCTTCAGATAGTCCTCGATCCAGACCGCAGGATCTGTTGTGCCATCGTATGATTCGATGTTTACGGGTTTGAAACCCTCAGGGATTTGATGATCCATCACTTTGTCTGTGAAGCATAGTGGGTGTGCGGCGCCTCTGTATTGGGCTATATCACGATGCAGCTCAAATGAGCTTTGTCTACTGTGTTCGGCCCGGCCGGAATTGCCATATCCGGCGTGACGGTTATCATCACGTATCGTGGGGCGCCCACGCGATCCGTAGATCGATCTTCTTTGCCTTGCCTTGTCCTCTAGTATATCCCGAGGGTCTGGCGCGTTTTCCCGCGTCTTGGTATGTTTTGAGCGGCGCCGGGGTGCGGCTTGAGTGGAGGGCCGAAAGGCCTCTCTGTCGTGGCCACGAGGTGGCCGGTCGGCCGTATCATGCGCTGGTGATGTAGGTTTAAGTGCTTCCTCCTCTAATCGGGGTAACAGCCTGCGTTTTGGGTAACTCTTGGAGGGGCGTTCGAGTTCGTACTCTTCGGCTGCCAGGATTTCAGTCCATCTGTCGGCTAGCAAATCTTGGTCAGCTCTAAGTTGTTGCTTCTTTTTCTTAAGGCTGCTTGCCGTGGCCATAAGCCTGCGTTTGAAACGCTCTTGTTCGACGGGATCCTCAGGCACGACAAATTCGTCATCGTCGAGGATTGCCTCATCTTTGGAGGGAGGCATGTAATTATCGTCCTCTACCTCTCTGTCTGCCGCTCTCTCATGCGGGCTGGCTTCTCCATCCTCCTGTGCTGAATCCTGCTGGAGGGGATTGTCTTCGGCACTGTCCGGGGTGTTATTGTCTCTGTTGCCGGAATCGCCGTTTTTACTGTGGCGGGATTTAGAGCGGCGCGCTGACGCCCGCGCTTAGGCTATTTCTTGGAGTGGTCATCCTCCGTTGTTCCATCGCCATTCCCATCTTTTGGGATGTCCACCATGTAAATGTCGCATGACGAGGTGGCCTTCTAGTGCCCTGTAGGCGCTGGTTCTTGGTCGTCTCCTGCATCGTCGTCCATACCGTCGATGTATTCAGAGTCGAAGTCGAGCATGTCGGTTAAATCATCGACAGTGGCTACGAAGTGGGTGGTGGGTGGGTTTTGAATTTCTTCGTCGTCCGCATCCCAACCTTCCTGACGATAGTCCGGCCAAGGCTCTCCTGATAAAGAGAGAGACTTTAGCGAGTTCAGGATGTCGCCAAAGAGCGAGTGCTGAAAGATGTCCGCGGCGGTGAACTCCATGACCGGCGCCCAATCGGATTTGATTGGCAGGGGCGCAGGAGATTTGGAGTCCGGAGAGGAGTCCGGCACCTTGGAGTCACGAGCTTCGCAAAGGACAGGGTTGGTGTTCGGCTCCATCACCATAGAGATAGCAGCCCCCGAGGCGGTGTCCAGCCACCCGTCCTCCAGGGCACTGTTCGGCAGCAGAGCTAGATCATGCCCATCGTGACCGTGCGGCCGCTTGGCTGTTGCTCAAACCCGTCGAAGATCAAGTCTCCGCGGACGTCAGCCATGTAGTTCAAAATTCCAAATCTGACCTAATGGCCAGGGGCGTAGCTTTCAATCTGCTCCAGATGGCCAAGCGAATTGGCCTGCAGTGCAAAGCCGCCGAATACAAAGATCTGTCCGGGGAGAAAAGTCTCACCCTGGACCACATCGTTGTTGATGATCGGAGAAGCCATCGGGCCTAAAGATGACGACACAGAGGAACTCTCAATGAAAGCACCAATGTCGGTGTCAAAACCGGCGGATCTCGGGTAGGGGGTCCCGAACTGTGCGTCTAGGCGGATGGTAACAGGAGACAAGGGACACGATGTTTTTACCCAGGTATGGGCCCTCTCGATGGAGGTAAAACCCTACTCCTGCTTGATTGATATTGATGATATGGGTAGTACAAGAGTAGATCTACCACGAGATCAGAGAGGCTAAACCCTAGAAGCTAGCCTATGGTATCATTGTTGTTCCTCTACGGACTAAAACCCTCCGGTTTATATAGGCATCGAAGAGGGTTAGGGTTATACAGAGTCGGTTACAATGGTAGGAGATCTACATATCCGTATCGCCAAGCTTGCCTTCCACGCCAAGGAAAGTCCCATCCGGACACAGGACGGAGTCTTCAATCTTGTATCTTCATAGTCCAGGAGTCCGGCCGAAGATGATAGTTCGGCTATTCGGACACCCCCTAGTCCAGGACTCCCTCACCTAGCTAAAAAGGCATTAAAGAAAACCGCTTTTTGCGAGACTACCCAATATTTACCCCTACGGTTTTTGTGTGTTCATATGATTAAGCTACTGTAGTAATCATGTTTTATAGCTTTTGTTTCAATAAAGTGCCAAGTAAAGCCTTTGGGATAGTGTGGATGATAGTTGACTTTATTTTGTGCAAAAAAACACAATCTTTTGCGCTCCGTCCAGGAATTTTGAAAGTTCACTCGAACGTGCTTTTGATCTGAATTTTTTACACAGGATTGGTACACAAATTGCCTAAGTTTCCCTAATTGTTCAGAATTTTTGGAGTTAGAGATGTATGGAAAGTTTCCAGATTACTACAGACTGTTCTATTTTGAACAGATTCTGTTTTCTATGTGTTGTTTGCTTATTTTGATGAATCTATGAGTAGTATCGGAGAGTATGAACAATGTAGAAGTTGGAATACATTAGATATTACACCAATATAAATTTAGAATGAGTTCACAACAGTACCTAAGTGGTGATTTGCTTTATTATACTAACGGAGTTTACGAGTTTTCTGTTGATTTTTGTGATGTGAAGTTTTCAAGTTTTGGGTGAAGTTTCGATGGACTATGGAATAAGGAGTGGCAAGAGCCTAAGCTTGGGGATACCTAAGGCACCCCAAGGTAATAGTTAAGGACAATCAAGAGCCTAATCTTGGGGATGCCCCGGATGGCATCCCCTCTTTCGTCTTTGTTCATCGGTAACTTTACTTGGAGCTATATTTTTATTCACCACATGATATGTGTTTTGCTTGGAGCGTCTTTTTCTTTTGTTTATATTTTCTTGCTGTTTGAATAATATCCCAAGATCTTAAATTATTAAATGTTAGAGAGTCTTCACATAGTTTCATAATTATTCGACTACTCATTGATCTTCACTTATATCTTTCGGAGTAGTTTGTCATTTGCTCTTGTGCTTCACTTATATCTTTTTAGAGCACGGCGGTGGTTTTATTTTGAAGAAATTGTTGAACTCTCATATGCTTCACTTATATTATTTTGAGAGTCTTTAAACAGCATGGTAATTTGCTTTGGTTATAAATTTAGTCCTAATATGATAGGCATCGAAGAGGGATATAATAAAAACTTCCATAGAAAGTGCATTGAATACTATGAGAAGTTTGATTCCTTATGATTGTTCTGAGATATGAAGATGATGATATTAGAGTCATGCTTGTGGAGTAATTGTGAATTTGAAAAATACTTGTGTTGAGGTTTGTGATTCCCGTAGCATGCACGTATGGTGAAGCATTATGTAACGAAGTTGGAGCATGAGGTATTTATTGATTGTCATCCTTTGTGTGGAGGTCGGGACCGCGTGATGGTTAACTCCTACCAACCCTTCCCCTAGCAGCATGCGCGTAGTTCTTGGTTTCGATGACTAATAGATTTTTGCAATAAGTATGTGAGTTCTTTATGACTAATATTGAGTCCATGGATTATATGCACTCTCATCCTTCCACCATTGCTAGCCTCTCTTGTACCGTGCAACTTTTGCTGGTACCATACAGCACCATATACCTTCCTCAGAATAGCCACCATACCTACCTATCATGGCATTTCCATAGCCATTCTGAGATATATTGCCATGAAACTATCCATCGTTCCATTTATTATGACACGCTTCATCATTGTCATATTGCTTTGCATGATCATGTAGTTGACATCGTATTTGTGGCAAAAGCCACCATTCGTAATTCTTTCATACATGTCACTCTTGAATCATTGCACATCCGGTATACCGCCAGAGGCATTTATATAGAGTCATATATTGTTCTAAGTATCGAGTTGTAATTCTTGAGTTGTAAGTAAATAAAAGTGTTGTCCCATGTGAGGAAATCAAAAAAAGGCCAAAGAAGCCAATAAAAAAAGAGGCCAAAGAAGCCAATCAAAAAAAGTAGAAAAAAATAAAAAAATGAGAGAAAAGAGAGAAGGGGCAATGTTACTATCCTTTTTCCACACTTGTGCTTCAAAGTAGCACCATGATCTTCATGATAGAGAGTCTCTTATTTTGTCACTTTCATATACTAGTGGGAATTTTTCATTATAGAACTTGGCTTGTATATTCCAACGATGGGCATACTCAAATGCCCTAAGTCTTCATGAGGAAGCAAGTTGGATGCACACCCACCTAGTTTCTTTTTGAGCTTTCATAAACTTATAGCTCTAGTGCATCCGTTGCATGGCAATCCCTACTCACTCACATTGATATCTATTGATGGGCATATAGATAGCCCGTTGATACGCCTAGTTGATGTGAGACTATCTCCTTCTTTTTCTCTTCTCCACAACCACCATATTCTACCACGAGATCAGAGAGGCTAAACCCTAGAAGCTAGCCTATGGTATCATTGTTGTTCCTCTATGGACTAAAACCCTCCGCTTTATATAGGCACCAAAGAGGGTTAGGGTTACACAGAGTCGGTTACAATGGTAGAAGATCTACATATCCGTATCGCCAAGCTTGCCTTCCATGCCAAGGAAAGTCCCATCCGGACACAGGACGGAGTCTTCAATCTTGTATCTTCATAGTCCAGGAGTCCGGCCGAAGATGATAGTTCGGCTATTCGGACACCCCCTAGTCCAGGACTCCCTCACCTAGCTAAAAAGGCATTAAAGAAAAGCGCTTGTTGGGAGACTACCCAATATTTACCCCTACTGTTTTTGTGTGTTCATATGATTAAGCTACTGTAGTAATCATGTTTTATAGCTTTTGTTTCAATAAAGTGCCAAGTAAAGCCATTGGGATAGTGTGGATGATAGTTGACTTGATTTTGTGCAAAAAAACACAATCTTTTGCGCTCCGTCCAGGAATTTTGAAAGTTCATTCGAACGTGCTTTTGATCTGAATTTTTTACACAGGATTGGTACACAAATTGCCTAAGTTTCCCTAATTGTTCAGAATTTTTGGAGTTACAGATGTATGGAAAGTTTCCAGATTACTACAGACTGTTCTATTTTGAACAGATTCTGTTTTCTATGTGTTGTTTGCTTATTTTGATGAATCTATGAGTAGTATCGGAGGGTATGAACAATGGAGAAGTTGGAATACATTAGATATTACACCAATATAAATTTAGAATGAGTTCACAACAGTACCTAACTGGTGATTTGCTTTATTATACTAACGGAGTTTACGAGTTTTCTGTTGAGTTTTGTGTTGTGAAGTTTTCAAGTTTTGGGTGAAGTTTCGATGGACTATGGAATAAGGAGTGGCAAGAGCCTAAGCTTGGGGATACCTAAGGCACCCCAAGGTAATAGTTAAGGACAATCAAGAGCCTAAGCTTGGGGATGCCCCGGATGGCATCCCCTCTTTTGTCTTTGTTCATCGGTAACTTTACTTGGAGCTATATTTTTATTCACCACATGATATGTGTTTTGCTTGGAGCGTCATTTTCTTTTGTTTATATTTTCTTGCTGTTTGAATAATATCCCAAGATCTTAAATTATTAAATGTTAGAGAGTCTTCACATAGTTTCATAATTATTCGACTACTCATTGATCTTCACTTATATCTTTCGGAGTAGTTTGTCATTTGCTCTTGTGCTTCACTTATATCTTTTTAGAGCACGGCGGTGGTTTTATTTTGAAGAAATTGTTGAACTCTCATATGCTTCACTTATATTATTTTGAGAGTCTTTAAACAGCATGGTAATTTGCTTTGGTTATAAATTTAGTCCTAATATGATAGGCATCGAAGAGGGATATAATAAAAACTTCCATAGAAAGTGCATTGAATACTATGAGAAGTTTGATTCCTTATGATTGTTCTGAGATATGAAGATGATGATATTAGAGTCATGCTTGTGGAGTAATTGTGAATTTGAAAAATACTTGTGTTGAGGTTTGTGATTCCCGTAGCATGCACGTATGGTGAAGCATTATGTAACGAAGTTGGAGCATGAGGTATTTATTGATTGTCATCCTTTGTGTGGAGGTCGGGACCGCGTGATGGTTAACTCCTACCAACCCTTCCCCTAGCAGCATGCGCGTAGTTCTTGGTTTCGATGACTAATAGATTTTTGCAATAAGTATGTGAGTTCTTTATGACTAATATTGAGTCCATGGATTATATGCACTCTCATCCTTCCACCATTGCTAGCCTCTCTTGTACCGTGCAACTTTTGCTGGTACCATACAGCACCATATACCTTCCTCAGAATAGCCACCATACCTACCTATCATGGCATTTCCATAGCCATTCTGAGATATATTGCCATGAAACTATCCATCGTTCCATTTATTATGACACGCTTCATCATTGTCATATTGCTTTGCATGATCATGTAGTTGACATCGTATTTGTGGCAAAAGCCACCATTCGTAATTCTTTCATACATGTCACTCTTGAGTCATTGCACATCCGGTATACCGCCAGAGGCATTTATATAGAGTCATATATTGTTCTAAGTATCGAGTTGTAATTCTTGAGTTGTAAGTAAATAAAAGTGTTGTCCCATGTGAGGAAATCAAAAAAAGGCCAAAGAAGCCAATAAAAAAAGAGGCCAAAGAAGCCAATCAAAAAAAGTAGAAAAAAATAAAAAAAAAGAGAGAAAAGAGAGAAGGGGCAATGTTACTATCCCTTTTCCACACTTGTGCTTCAAAGTAGCACCATGATCTTCATGATAGAGAGTCTCTTATTTTGTCACTTTCATATACTAGTGGGAATTTTTCATTATAGAACTTGGCTTGTATATTCCAACGATGGGCATACTCAAATGCCCTAAGTCTTCATGAGAAAGCAAGTTGGATGCACACCCACCTAGTTTCTTTTTGAGCTTTCATAAACTTATAGCTCTAGTGCATCCGTTGCATGGCAATCCCTACTCACTCACATTGATATCTATTGATGGGCATATAGATAGCCCGTTGATACGCCTAGTTGATGTGAGACTATCTCCTTCTTTTTCTCTTCTCCACAACCACCATATTCTACTCCACCTATAATGCTATGTCCATGGCTCGTGCTCATGTATTGCATGAAAGTTGAAAAGGTTTGAGAATACTAAAGTATGAAACAATTGCTTGGCTGAAACCAGGGTTGTGCATGATTTGAATATTTTGTGTGATGAAGATGGAGCATAGGCAGACTATATGATTTTGTAGGGATAAGCTTTCTTTGGCCATGTTATTTTGATAAGACATAATTGCTTTATTAGTATGCTTGAATTATTATTGTTTTTATGTCGATATTAAACTTTTGTTTTGAATCTTATGGATCTGAAGATTCTTGCCACAATAAAGAAGATTACATTGATAAATATGTTAGGTAGCATTCCACATTAAAAATTATGTTTTTATCATTTACCTACTCGAGGACGAGCAGGAATTAAGCTTGGGGATGCTTGATACGTCTCCAACGTATCTATAATTTTTGACTGTTCCATGCTATTATATTATCCATCTTGGATGTTTTATATGCATTTATATGCTATTTTATATTATTTTTTGGACTATCCTATTAACTTAGAGCCCAGTGCCAGTTTTCTGTATTTTCCTTGTTTTTGAGTTTTACAGAAAAGGAATACCAAACGGAGTCCAAAGGAACTGAAAATTTACGGTGATTTTTTATGGACCAGAAGAAGCCCCCGAAGCAAAAGAGTTGGGCCAGAAGAGTCCGAGACCACCACAAGTATGGAGGGCGCCCCCCTAGGGCGCGCCCCCTGTCTTGTCGTTGCCTCGTGGACCCCCTAGCTTGTTGTCGATGCCAAAAATTCCTATAAATATAGAAACCCCGAGAAATAAACCTAGATCGGGAGTTCCGCCGCTGCAAGCCTCTGTAGCCACAAAAAACCTCTCGGGGTCCTGTTCCGACACCCTGCCGGAGGGGGGATCCGTCACTGGTGGCCATCTTCATCATCCCGGCGCTCTCCATGACGAGGAGGGAGTAGTTCACCCTCGGGGCTGAGGGTATGTACCAGTAGCTATGTGTTTGATCTCTCTTTCTCGTGTTCTTGATTTGGCAAGATCTTGATGTACCACGAGCTTTGCTACTATAGTTGGATCTTATGATGTTGCTCCCCCTCTACCTTCTTGTAATGGATTGAGTTTTCCCTTCAAAGTTATCTTATTGGATTGAGTCTTTAAGGATTTGAGAACACTTGATGTATGTCTTGCATGTGCTTATGTGTGGTGACAATGGGATATTCACGTGATCCATGATAACCCACAAGTGTAGGGGATCAATTGTAGCCTCTTTCAATAAGTAAGAGTGTCGAACCCAACGAGGAGCTAAAATAGAACAAATATTCCCTCAAGTTCTATCGACCACCGATACAACTCTACGCACGCTTAGCATTCGCTTTACCTGGAAAAAGTATGAAACTAGAAGTACTTTGTAGGTGTTGTTGGATAGGTTTGCAATATAATAAAGAGCACGTAAATAAAAAGTAGGGGCTGTTTAGATAAAGAAGCAACTAAGTTAGTTTTAGTAGAGAGCTTTTTGTCACGAGAAAGTTATTTGTCCCTAGGCATTTGATAACTAGACCGCTAATCACTATTGCAATTTTATTTGAGGGAGAGGCATAAGCTAACATACTTTCTCTTCTTGGATCATACGCACTTATGATTGGAACTCTAGCAAGCATCCGCAACTACTAAAGTTCATTAAGGTAAAACCCAACCATAGCATTAAAGCATCAAGTCCCCTTTATCCCATACGCCAGAACCCCCTTACTCGGGTTTATGCTTTTGTCACTCAAGCAACCCACTATAAGCGAATCATGAACATACTGCAACACCCTACAACGGGAATCCCTCACGCTTACGCGACACGGAGGGCCCAATAGGACAACACCAATAATAAAACATGCAACTCAAACCAATCACGATCATCAATTAACCCATAGGACAAAACAGATCTACTCAAACATCATAAGATAGCCATACATCATTGGGAAATAATATATAGCATTGAGAACCATGTTTAAGTAGATATTACAGCGGGTAAGAGAGGGGTTACACCGCTGCATAGAGGGGGGAAGAGTTGGTGATGAAGGCGGTGAAGTTGTTGGTTAAGATCGCGGTGATGATGATGGCCCCCGGCAGCGTTCCGGCTCCACCGGAAGCGAGGGGGAGAGAGCCCCCTTCTTCTTCTTCTTCCTTGACCATCTCCCTAGATGGAAGAAGGGTTTCCCCTATGGTCCTTGGCTCCCATGGCATGGGAGGGGCGAGAGCCCCTCCGAGATTGGATCTGTCTCTCTGTCTCTCTCTGTTTTTGCACTCTCCCTGCCTTCTGTTTCACAGTTTCTTATATATCCGGAAATCCGTAACTCAGATTGGATTGAAACCTTCACCCAAATTCTTGTTCGAAAATTAGCTTTCTTGCGGCAAAAGAAGATCGTCAACCGCCTTACGGGGTGCCCACGAGGGTCAGGGGCGCGCCTACCCCCCTAGGGCGCGCCCCCTGCCTCGTGGCCCCCTCGGGCACCGTCTCACGTTGATTCTTCCTCCCAGATGTTACAAATATTCCAAAAATATTCTCCGCCCGTTTTTATCCCGTTTGGACTCGGTTTGATATGGGGTTTCTGCGAAACATAAAACATGCAACAAACAAGAACTAGCACTGGGCACTGGATCAATATGTTAGTCCCATAAATAATATAAAAAGTTGCCAAAAGTATATGAAAGTTGAATAATATTGGCATGGAACAATCAAAAATTATAGATATGACGGAGACGTATCAATCCACTTAATGTATGTTTTGGTGATCAACTTGCGGGTTCTTGACCTTGTGAACTTATGCATAGGGGTTGGCACACATTTTCGTCTTGACTCTCCGGTAGAAACTTTGGGGCACTCTTTGAAGTTCTTTGTGTAGGTTTGAATAGATGAATCTGAGATTTTGTGATGCATATCGTATAATCAAACCCCTGGTTACTTGTGGTGACATTGGAGTATCTAGGTGACATTAGAGTTTTGGTTGATTTGGGTCTTAAGGTGTTATTTTAGTACGAACTCTAGGGCTGTTTTGACACTTATAGGAATAGCCCAATAGATCAATCAGAAAGAATAACTTTGAGGTGGTTTCGTACCCTACAATAATCTCTTCATTTGTTCTCCGCTATTAGTGACTTCGGAGTGACTCTTTGTTCCACTTTGAGGGATTGTTATATGATCCAATTATGTTATCATTGTTGAGAGAACTTGCACTAGTGAAAGTATGAACCCTAGGCCTCGTTCCGAAGCATTGCAATACCGTTTTCGCTCAGTTTTGTTACTTGCTACCTTGCTGTTTTTATATTTTTAGATTACAAAAACCTATATCTACCATCCATATTACACTTGTATCACCATCTCTTCGCCGAACTAGTGCACCTATACAATTTACCATTGTATTGGGTGTGTTGGGGACACAAGAGACTCTTTGTTATTTGGTTGCAGGGTTGTTTGAGAGAGACCATCTTCATCCTACACCTCGCACGGATTGATAAACGTTAGGTCATCCGCTTGAGGGAAATTTGCTACTGTCCTACAATAATCTGCGCTTGGAGGCCCAACACGAGTCTACAGGAAGAAGGTTGCGTAGTAGACATCATACCACAGCCTGTTGCCCTTTAAAGAGGATAGCACGATGTCGGCCCCAATCCGGACCGCATCTTGGAGCCGTCAAAGCGCATGCGCCAGTGTGTCGATTCGGGTGGCGGCGGTAGGTACTGGGTTTACGTCCAGTCAACGAGGAAGTCGGCCATCGCCTGGGACTTGATGGTGGTGCGGGGTTCGTAGAGAATAGTGTAGCTCGCCAGCTCGAAGGCCCACTTGGCTACCTGATCGGCGGCATCCCGGCAACCCATGATCTCACCGATGGGGGTCGTACTGACCACCGTGATGACATGCTCTTGGAAGTATTGCCTCAGCTTCTTGGCAGTGAAGTACACGATGTAGCACATCTTTTGGTAGTGAGGGTAGTTCTGCTTTGAGACGGAGAGCACCTCGCTCAGGTATTAGACCGGGTGCAGAACTCGCTAGGTCTTTCCCTTCTCTGGTCGCTCGACCACCAGCACCATGCTTACTGACCGCGAGGTGGCGGCAATGTATAGCAATTGCGGCTCCTTGTACCCCGACGCGGCCAAGACGGGTGTGATGGAGAGCATGCGCTAGGGATCCCGGATCGCTTCATCCACCTAGTCATTCCACCTGAACGACGACGTATTCTTCATCAGCTAATATAGGGGCAAGGCCCTCTCGCCCAGCCAGCTGAGAAACCAGCTGAGAAAGACTAAGCAGCCGGTGAACTTTTGGACATTGCACAGTCAGGTTGGCTTGTGGATGCGCTCAACGGCCTTGATCTTCCCCGGGTTCGCCTCAATACCGCGCTCCGAGACAAGGAAGCCGGGGAGCTGCCCGGCCGGCACGCCGAACATGCACTTCTCCCGGTTGAGCTTGATCTGGTACTAGAAGATTGGCAAAATTTCCCTTCAGGTCGTCAAGGAGTGTGCGGTGCTGCTTTGTCTTCACCATGATGTCGTCAACGTAGACATGAATGTTGCGGCTGAGTTGCGGCTGCAGGCATTTCTGCATGTAGCACTGGAAGGTGGCATTGGCATTCTTCAAGCCAAACGACATGGTGATGTAGTAGTATGCCCCAAAGGGCATGATGAAGGACGTCTTCAGGGCGTCGTTTGGGTCCATCTAGATCTGGTGATAGCCGGAGTAAGCATCCAGGAATGATAGGTGCTCACAGCTAGCCGTGGAGTCGATCACTTAATCTATCCGCGGGAGGGCAAAAGGATCCTTGGGACATGCATTGTTGAGGCTGGTGTAGTCGATACACATGCGCCAGGTATCGTTCTTCTTTAGTACGAGGACTGGGTTGACCAACCACTCTGGGTGGAACACCTCCATGATGAAGCTGGTTGCGAGCAGTCGGGCGACTTCTTCACCAATGGTTCTTCTCTTCTCTTCTAAAAAGCGACATAAGGGTTGACTGACAGGCTTGGCGTCCTTGCAGACGTGTAGTTTGTGCTTGGCGTACTTCCTCGGAAGACCCAGCATGTCCTTTGGGGACCATGTAAATATATTCCGATTCTCACGGAGGAAGTCGACGAGCTCGCCTTCCTATTTGCTGCTGAGGCAGGTGCCCACAATAATGTACTTGCTGCAGATGGGGTCTTCCGGGTTGAGCGGGATCTTCTTGATGTTCTTGGATGACTGAAATGAGGCCTCGCCAACCGACTCCTTGGCTGGAGCCAGCACAGCCGGCTGCTCACATGCCAGCGCCACAATCCGGTCGAGCTAGCGCCGCTCCTTGACTATGACCAGCGACTCGGCTAGTTTGGCGCCGTCTTGGGTGCACTGCAAAGACTTATTGTAGTCGCTGACATCGGTGATGAGGCCTTTAGGGCCCGGCATCTTCATCTTCAAGTGAGTGTAGTGGGGGACCGCCATGAACTTTGCTAATGCGGGCCAGCCCAGCAGCGCATGGTAACCACTAGACAAGTCCACCACCTCGAACCAGATAGGCCAGCACCAGAAATGATTGCTAGCGCCGAACAGGACGTCAAGCCGGATCCGACCGATGGGAGAGCAGGAGAGGCCCAACACGATGTTGTGGAACACCATCTGGGATGGCTCCAGTTGCTTGGCCTCGACGACAAGCTTGGTCATGGTGTCGTGGTAGAGGATGTCTATACTACTGGCACCATCAATGAGGACTCGCGAGAACTAGCAGGTGCGCTTGGCAGCGACTATGGTGGGGTCGAGGACGAGAGCGTAGCCACCCAGTGTGGGCATGGCGGCCGGGGGGTCTTCTCGGGTCCAGCTGACCAGGCGCTCCGACCAGTGCATGTACTCATGCACGGCCAGGATGACCGTGTTCACCTCTTGCCGGAGCATGCGCTCGCTATGCTTGTCGTCACCAAAGCTGGTGAAGACAACATAACAATCGTTCACGTTGGGGAAGACTTCGTCGTGCATGGCGCCGGTCGCCGGGGGCTGGGGTGACGGTCGAGGCGGCTTCCCAGCACCTGGAGCCGGAGAGGGAGGCGGCGGGATGTCGCCCCTCTATGCGCTTGGTGATGGCGCACTTTCGAAGCGTGTGCGTGGACGGCCTTACGCCACTGTGGTGTTTGCAGGGGGCGTCGAGCATCTCCTCGAAACTCATAGCGGGTTGCCAAGCGGTCTTGCCGGCTCGCTGGCGTTTGGCGCCGCCCTGCTCACCAGGAGGCACTTGCTCAACCACGGTGACAAGGCGGTTGTCATTGCGGGGAGCCGGCTGCTCGGCCTTGTGCTTGTTGTTCTGCTGGTTGTTTTGCTGGCAGCTGTTCTCGTCAGCTGGCTTGGAAGGCGGTGCCGGAAACGCCTTGTCGGTGTCGTCCAACATGACTTGGATCTTCATGGCAAAGTCGGCCATGGCGTACTTGTCCTCCGTGACCATGATCGGCTTGGAGCACAGGAGCTTGTGCTTGAGGAGGGTGCCATCCCAGCAGCATCTCACAAAGTACTGCATAACTTGGACATCATGGAACCCTCGCAGCTGTCCGGGAGCTCGATCCAGCATGTGAGGTACTCACGGCCCGTTTTGTTTGGCCCTTGCACGCACATGGCGAACTGACTGGGGCGGCCGGGACGCTTGTAGGTGCCGACGAAGTTGCGCACGAAGGCTTGCTCGAAGTCAACCCACGAGTTGACGCTGCCAGCCGGCAAGCTGCTCAACCATGTCCGGGTCGAGCCTTGGAGCATGAGCGAAGCGTAGCGCACGGCCAGGCGCCGATTGCTGCCCGCGATGCTGATGGCGGTGGTGTAGTCGATGAGCCAGTCCTCCGGCTTGACGGTACTGTTGTACTTGGGGGTGTCACGGGGAAGCATGAATCCTTTGGTGAAGGGCTCATCCCGGATGCGCGGGCCGAAACAAGCCAGACCAACCGCGTTGTCCTCCTCCAGCTTGAGGGAGAGGGCGAGCTGCTCGATGTGGTGGCGAGCGTCGATGTTGTTGATGCCACGCGGATCCAGCTGGCTTGCGATCGGGCCGCGAGGAGCCGGGTCAGCTGAATGCACGTCGTCCAGATGGTGGGAAGGATGTTGACGGCGCCGGTCTTCTGGAACCGACTCGTTGCCCAAGTCGTCGCCAGCCGTCATGGCGCGGTTGCGCCGGGTTCGGGTCCGGCCGGAGTGATCTTCACTGGGGCGTGGGGGAGACGACGCGTTCCGCTGCTCGGGGGCCGCGGGAGCGTCAAGGCGGACTTGCTTCGTGTTCGCTGTGGTGATGAGTTCGTGCATGCGCTGTAGGTGCTCCTGCAGCTCTTCGCCCTGCAGGTTCTCCAGGTCAATCATGGCCGCCTCTGTGGCACGCATGTTCTTGATGGTGGTGTCGTAGATGGGCGGATCCGTGTCCAAAGTGCGGCCGATGGCGCCACCATGGTTCCACACCTCGGCAACCCGGCTGGGCTCGGCCGCGGTCGGCGTGAAACTGTACACGGCGTCGCGCTCCTGCTGGATGGCCTCCAGCCGGTGCTGCGTAGCAACAAGCCCCGTGCCTCATCCAGCAGGTGCTTGCCCTCCTCATCGAGCTGGGCCCTGGCCTGGGTGGCATTGACATCGGTGGTGATGGGGACGCTGAGGTTCTGCAGCGTTGCGTGCAGCGGGTCAGCCCCGCTGGCGCGAGCAGCCGCGGCTTGGGCCGCAGTGGCCTACTTCGCGGTGCTAGATGAAGTGGAGGCGGACCCGGTGACGAGCACCTCCACGCGGGTGCAAAGCTCTGTCACATCGTCTGAGAGGTTTCAGCCAATGGGGATGAGGGAATCGGTGACGTGAGCTCCTTGTTGTGGTACTCGACGGTGTCGGGCGTGTCAAAGATGCGCAGTGTGCCAAAGGGGATGATGAGCGAGCTGGCGAAGCCGGCCGGCGCCGCGCTGGGCGCGGGGACCGCGTAGTGCATGATGTGCTCGCCGAAGTCGGTGAAGGGCCCTGTCTGGAATGCATCTCCGGCCGGGACCTCGAGCTGCCCCACAGTGGGCGCCAACTGTCGTGGTGAGCTCACGGCAGATGGCATAGGATGGCTAAAGAGAGGAACAGGCAAGAGGGCACCGGTGGGCTCCAGAGCCGAGGTTGCTACGAGCGAGCATGAGATGCAAGATGTACCTAGGTTTGGGGTTCTCCGGAGAGATAACACCCCTAGTCCTGCCGAGTGTGGTTTATATGAGGTGGATACAAGCTTGCTCCTAGAGCTGTTTTGGGGAGGAAGAAAGACATGCTAGTGCATAGGCTTCTCCTTCTCCGTGGGTGTGTGTGAGTGTTCTACTAGATTCCAGCCCTTTACATGGAGGGGCTCCGGTGGGTCTTATAGGCTGGCCCCGGGGGGTTACAATGGTAAAGCTACATGGGCGCGGGGCCGAGATGTCGGTGTCTAGGAGACGGTAGTGGGGACCGCCGGGGCGTCGGGTCCGCCGGATACGGGTCTCGCCGGGTCCGTTGGGTGCGGGCCGTACCGGGACCGCCGGGCGCGGGTACGGCCGGCTGCTGGGTACTATAGGCACGTCGTGCCGAACATCATGGGACAGCTGCGCCGTCTTGCTACAGGGTTACGCCTCCGAGAGACCGCCGGCTCTAGGCGGTGGCTTGGTCGGCACGACAGCCGTGTCCGTCGGGGCCGGCGTAAAGGGGGCGCACTGTGGCCATGCTCGCTTGTCGATGGAGGTCCGTCTTCTGGGGACCAACCGGCATGCGCCAACCGGCTGGCCGGGTTGCGACATCTGGCCGAGTTGCGCTGGGAAGCCGGCCAGGGACGTGCCGGATTGAGGGGCGTTGCCAACCCTGATGTTTTTGAAAGGATCCGGATTTCGTTGCCTGGCCGGGGTCCATCCCCCACGACAGGGAGGTAATAAAGAAATTTTTGTGGTGAGCTATGAACGGCTGCCAGATTGGTTCCAAGTTTGCGGGATGATGGGTCAAGAATTCGAGGAACATGGAGATGCGGTTCACCCGCCATCGGCTCTGGTTTTCGAAAACCTTCGGGAGTCTTGGAGCATGGGTCGTAGCCCGGGTCCTTCTAGGCGAGGGCGAAGACGCAACGGAATGAGTGATGCTGGTCGGGGCGGTTGTCGTGGTGAACCGTTCTTCTCAGGTATTGATCACAAAGGAAATTTTACGGTGCATTGCAATACAGAAGAGGAGGTGTATTATATGGGTGGTCCAACGGTTTAGACTATCTGGACCTTATTAACGCACAAGAGTATTTATCGAGCTAAAAGTTTAATCGGCCCAATTCGGTCTGGAGGTATTGTCATTCTAAAGTTAATTATAAGTATAATTAACTTAAATATATTTACATAGCGCTTAATTATAATTAAAAGACATCTATTAGTGTGTGGTCATTTGAATTTGGGTTAGAGCAGTTTCTCATCTCCATATGAGCCATAGTCTCTGGTGAACACATCGCCGCCCTCGCTCGCCTCCGCGCTCACTTGTCGTGTCACTCCCTCCCCCTCCTTCTCCTTCCCCTCCCACACCCCATTATTTTTTTTTTTTTTGGAAAGAAAGGGTTTCCCACAAATAAAAATAATTTTCTGTATAAGAAAGGGAGACGAACCCACACGTGCTACGACGGCCTACGATTTGATCAGAACCTTTATGGACCAGATCATTTCATCTCTCAAGTCGTAACACGTACGCCTTGGAGTGGACTCAACGCTAAAGAAGTTACTTTTTTTTTTGAGGATCGCTAAAGAAGTTACTGGTTGCACTAGACTTGGTAGCGATGGGCTAAGCCTTGGACGTCTGGCACACACGGCCCGCACTTGTCGCCGATATGAAGGTTGGGCGTTTGGCACCAACCGATGATCCAAACCTGGAGAGCGGAGAGCCGTACCGTGCCATGTAGCGCCGACGCCGCGGCGCGACGTGCGCGCCCCAAACCGGCCACTAGTCGTCAGGTACGCACTCAGGTCCCCCGCCTATCCATCCGTATCCGTGTGTGCCGTCGGCCCGTGTCTCCTCCTGCCCGCCTCTCCGTCGCGGCAGGAAGGCATCCGTGCCTGCCGTGCCGCCGGTCCCGACCTAGTCGGCCGAGCCTTGGGGCGCACCAGACTCCAGAGATAGACACCCGTAGGACCATGCATCCACCCATCCAGGCGATAGTAGAGGAGAGTGGAGGGCGCCGTGGCGATGGCGCGACCGCGACGTGCCGCCGCACGCGTCTGGTCGGCGTGGGCTCTGTTTGTTTCCATTGCATTGGGCGTGTCGACCGATGGTCACGCGCGGGGAAACGGCCGTTCCGTTGGATTTTGGTTCCTTCCGGCCGGGGCCCTCCCTCATCCGGTGCGCCCTCGTTGTTGGTTGGTTCGGTTCGGTTCAGGGCTCCTCCGCCCGCCGCATGCAGATGCAGCCGTCCGACATCACCGTCAACCGTGCAGACGAACTGGAACTGCTCGCGACGGGTGCAAAGGGTGTGTGCGTGTTACCATGGCCAGGCGAAACGGAATATATATGTTGTACGCCAATGGTTGAGCACCAATTTGCACCCACGGATGAGGTGAAAAATTGTTGCATTGACGCGTCATATTAACTTTTCTTTTTTATTTTTAGATTAGACAAGGACGCAAATTAACTTGTGCACGGTGGGAGCAGCCCTGCGGCAGCGGAGAGCACCAATTTGTACCCATGACCGACCATCCCCAGACTTGCATGTTTTCTTAATATTATTTTGCCCATTTAATCCTTTCTTTCAAAGGCAATACATTGTTGTGCGCGTGCGTGTCGCTGTCCAACTAATTGAGAAATGCCAGATGGAACTCAAGATACGGAAGTAGAAGGTAGGTAGGCACCAGGACATAACCGATTTAACCACATTTAAACATCCATCGGCCTAGTGAAAATTAAGAAATGAGTTAAATACACTGGAGGTGCCTCAACTTGTCCTTTGCGGTCAGTTTAGTGCCAAAAGTTGTAAAATACGTGAAACTAGTGCTTGAACTTGTCCGACCGTGCAAATATGGTGTCTCCATTCGTATCCGGACGTACGTCCAGCCCACATGGCGTACAAACGTGACGATGGCCCACCCGACAGTGGCTAAGAGGCGCCGGGTGGCCCACGCGTGAGGATGTTTTCACAAAAAAAAACTCATATTTTATTTTATCAATAGAAAAGCCATCAATACACTCTCTGATAGCGAGAAATAACATGAAAAAACCTCCATGGAGGGGTATCGAACTTGGCATGTCATGTTTAACAATGGCACGATCTGGCCAGCTGGCTGGACCATGCTTCGAATTGAACTCATACCTAGAAAGCTATGCAGTTTTCTCCTTTCTATTTTTTTCAAGTTCCTGTTATCAATATGCTATTATTTTATATTTTAAATATTTTTCCATTTTCATTATTGTGTCCTTCGAAGAGGTAGACATGAACTCTATTTATGTAGATTTAAATATTTTAACCTATACTAAAAATTATTCCAAATACATGTTGAACTCTTTTAGAAATACATGTTGTAAACTTTTTTAATGCATGACAAACATTTTTGAAAAATGTGTTATATTTTGTTAATACATGTGAAACATTTTCCGAAAACATGTTGAACATTTTTCAAATGCACTAACACTTTCTTGAAGTTTATGGCAGCACGTTTTTTCTTGAAAGCTTAAAAACTAGCACTTAGAAGTTTCATACAAAATTTTGAAAGTTCGCACAAAAATGTATGCATGTGCTCTAAGTGACTTTCAAGTTTTTTTTCAATTTTTGTTATATTATACCCTGCAAAAAAGAAAAAAAAACAGGCCAAAAAAATAAGCTGATTTTTGCATGTATTTTACTTTTTCTGTATCTCTCACAAACAAGTACAAATTTTGATTAGAAAAAATAACACAGATATATTGCACTTCTATGTGAGCATGTACACAAAAGTTCAGAAGTTTTTTAGCATGTACACAATGTGCCGGTGCGTCAAAATTATATTTCGCATAGCAACACAATATATAAAGTTTGACCTAGTCTATATCTACTAACCACAATATGGCCTGGTGGACAGCCTATGCGCGCAACACAATCTGTAAATTTGTGGGGCTTTCAGATGTGATTGAATAAAATATGAGGTGGTTTTCTAAAAAAATCCTCACGTCCGGGTGGGCCACGGGCACGTTGGCACGCCATGCGGGCTGGATGTACGTTTGGATACAAATGGAGGCACCGTATTTGCACAGCCGGACAAGTTCAAGCACCAGTTTCATGTATTTTACAACTTTAGGCACTAAACTGACCGCGCGAGACAAGTTAAGGCACCTCCAACGTATTTAACTCTTAAGAAATCTTCCACGTGTGGGTTTCGTCAAGCCAGGAGAGAGGACCGAATGTGTGTGATGGCGAGCGGCGCCTCCAATTGAGTGTTTTTGCAAGGTTCTCCATTTTCATCACGGACGGAAAAATGACAGGGACTCCAGGGTAATAGAGGTGATTGATCGGAATCCCAAACCGAGTAAAACAAAGTGCCGCCATCACAGTTCGTTTGTAGTCAGTGTCCTGGTGGGCATCACATTTCTTTGCATGAACCTTAGTTCTCTCTTCTTCTTCACGCACTCCTTTAATAATCATGAAATGAGTGGCCCACTTAATTTTAGTACGGTCTCGAACAAGACGTCTGACTCTAGATCATCTTGAATATATGTATAAACCTGGCAAATCTGCAGTATTGCATTAACCAAGCGTGACTGTACTTTGATTGAGTAAGACAATAAAAAATCGCAAACAAATAAAATGTTAACTGGTTACCTGTGGTCATGCACAATCAAAATATAAACATTTCAAGACACTTGTCAGCCTGTGTGGTTGTACTTAAATTTCATTTCTTTCAGTACTATATATTGATGGGGCCGCACCGCTGTTATCCACACAAATGGGCAATGGATAGCAACATGCATGCAATAATTTACGTCAAATATTGCACAACACAACCCCCTCAGCTTGTGCATTCTGACGTCACTCTCAAGCAACAAGTAAATAGCGGTATAAACAGCGGCGGAGCTATGTTGCCTCCTGCAGGTGCCATGGCCCCCCAGCCTTGAGAAAAATAAATAGGGATTTTTTCTGAGAGGGGTTAAATTAAGATAATATAGTTTTCTGGCCCCTCCAAACATCCTTATGCTATGCTTAGCCCCCCCAAAACATCTTGTCTAGCTCCACCAGTGGGTATAAATGTAGCTTTTCTTTCCCATCTCGTAAGATGGCTAGAGAAAAATCTTCTTTGCATCGATCTCTGCCAGTGACTCCGTGGATTCGCCTCCACTCCGCCTACCACTCCACCAATGGGTGGCGGGAGGGAAATCCTTGTGTCTAGACTCCGGCTAGTAGATACGTGGGGTATATAGGTAGGGTATTAGTCCTTGCAAGACGACCTCGGACATATGCCGACACTTCTTCTTCGAGTAAATCTTCTGGACTCTGAACCTCCTCAAGTTCTTCGGTCAGGGAAGATTAGACGTAGCTCCGACCTAAATTCTTGCCAGCTCCTCGGGACGGCGAGGTTAGGGTTTCTCGCTGTGTGTTCGCAAAGACGAGATTTGGTGTCAGATTGTTCAGACCGATTTGAGGATTTAATGAGGATGACCGCGCCTCCAGGGCACTGGTCCTTGTCATCACGATGATTTGGTGACATGTCCAATACACGACGCTCCAAGCGCTGCTTTGTTCAACCAGCACCCGCATCGACGCCATAATGGGCTGCGGCTCTGTACTGATTGCCTCACTCTTGAAAACATTATGAGTTAATAAGTTGTGTCCTTCGCTAAAAAAGGTAGTTTTGATCCCACATTGCTTGGGTGGCTCAATCCAGGACGATGGTTGCTGGTTCAACACGACCACTCACCGTTGACCGGGACCATAACTCCTGACTAGGTTGTTAACCATTGATTTTAATAAAAAAAGTTGACAAAAGTTACAAATCCCATTTTTTTTGCAAATTTTAAAAATAACCATGAATTTGAAAAAAGTTTGTGAATTTGAAAAAAACATCTTGAGTTCATGGATTTGGAAAAAAATTCACAAATTTTGAAAAAACTAAGCAAATCTAAAAAAACGCGTATTTGAGGAAATTCACAAATTTGAAACAATTCATGAAATTTGAAAATTTTGACAAACCTAAAAGGCTCATGAATTTGAAATAAAACATATATTGTAAAAAAAGTCCACATTTAAAAAAATGGTCTCAAATTCGAAAAAGTTTAAGTTTTCAAACATAAAAAAGTTTGCGGATTTGAAAAAAGTTAACCATTTTTCTAAAAAAGTTTCTGAATTTGACAAAAAATCATGGATTTGAAAATCAATCACAAATTTGAAGAAGTTCATGAATTGGGAGAAAAGTGTTGGGGAACGTTGCAGAAAATTAAAAATTTTCCTACGGTTTCACCAAGATCCATCTATGAGTTCATCTAAGCAACGAGTCAAGGGAGTGAGTTTGCATCTACATACCACATGTAGATCGAGTGCGGAAGCGTTCAAGGGGATGGTGATGATGGAGTCGTACTCGTCGTGATTCGAATCACCGATGATCAAGTGCTGAACGGACAGCACCTCCGCGTTCAACACACGTACGGAACGGACGACTCTCCTCCGTCTTGATCCAGCAAGGAGGAAGGAGAGGTTGAGGAAGGCAGCTCCAACGGCAGCACGACGGCGTGGTGTAGTTGGTGCAGCAGTACTCCGACAGGGCTTCGCCAAGCACGTACGGAGGAGGAGAGGTGTTGGGGAGGGGAGGGGCTGCGCCTTGAGTTGTGTACCGCAGCCCTCCCCTCACCCCTCTATTTATAGGGGAAGGGGCAAGGGGGGCCGACCCCTCTAGATGGGATCTAGAGGGGGGCGGCGGCCAGGGAGGGGAGGCTTGCCCCCCAAGCAAGGGGGGCGCCCCCCTTTAGGGTTTCCCCCCAACCCTAGGCGCATGGGCCCAAGGTGGGGGGCGCGCCCAGCCCTCCAGGGGCTGGCTCCCTGCCATGCGGCCCTCCCGGTGGACCTCCGGAACCCCTCCGGTGGCCCCGGTACAATACCGATAGGACCCCGAATTCTTTCGGTGTCCGTATGACAACTTCCCATATATAAAACTTCACCTCCGGACCATTCCGGAACTCCTCGTGACGTCCGGGATCTCATCCGGGACTCCGAACAACTTTCGGTAATCACATACAAGTCTTCCTAATAACCCTAGCGTCACCGAACCTTAAGTGTGTAGACCCTACGGGTTCGGGAGACATGCAGACATGACCGAGACTCTCCGGTCAATAACCAACAGCGGGATCTGGATACCCATGTTGTCTCCCACATGCTCCTCGATGATGTCATCGGATGAACCACGATGTCGAGGATTCGATCAAACCCCGTATACAATTCCCTTTGTCAATCGGTGCGTTACTTGCCCGAGACTCGATCGTCGGTATCCCAATACCTTGTTCAGTCTCGTTACCGGCAAGTCACTTTACTCGTACCGTAATGCATGATCCCGTGATCAACCACTTGGTCACTTTGAGCTCATTATGATTATGCATTACCGAGTGGGCCCAGAGATACCTCTCTGTCATACGGAGTGACAAATCCCAGTCTCGATCCGTGTCAACCCAACAGATACTTTCAGAGATACCTGTAGTGCACCTTTATAATCACCCAGTTACGTTGTGACGTTTGGTACACCCAAAGCACTCCTACGGTATCCGGGAGTTACACGATCTCATGGTCTAAGGAAAAGATACTTGACATTGGAAAAGCTCTAGCAAACGAACTAACCGACCTTTGTGCTACTTAGGATTGGGTCTTGTCCATCACATCATTCTCCTAATGATGTGATCCCGTTATCAACGACATCCAATGTCCATAGCCAGAAAACCATGACTATCTGTTGATCACAATGAGCTAGTCAACTAGAGGCTCACTAGGGACATGTTGTGGTATGTATTCACACGTGTATTACGATTTCCGGATAATACAGTTATAGCATGAATAAAAAACTATTATCATGAACAAAGAAATATAATAATACTTTTATTATTGCCTCTAGGGCATATTTCCAACAGTCTCCCACTTGCACTAGAGTCAATAATCTAGTTACATTGTGATGAATCGAACACCCATAGAGTCCTGGTGCTGATCATGTTTTGCTCGCGAGAGAGGTTTAGTCAACGGATCTGCGACATTCAGATCCGTATGTACTTTGCAAATTTCTATGTCTCCATCTTGAACATTTTCACGGATGGAGTTGAAACGACGCTTGATATGCCTGGTCTTCTTGTGAAATCTGGGCTCCTTCGCAAGGGCAATAGCTCCAGTATTGTCATAGAAAAGTTTGATTGGCCCCGACGCATTGGTTATGACTCCTAGGTCGGTGATGAACTCCTTCACCCAAATAGCTTCATGCGCTGCCTCCGAGGCTGCCATGTATTCCGCTTCACATGTAGATCCCGCCACGACGCTCTGCTTGCAGCTGCACCAGCTTACTGCTCCACCATTCAACATATACACGTATCCGGTTTGTGACTTAGAGTCATCCAGATCTGTGTCAAAGCTAGCGTCGACGTAACCCTTTACGACGAGCTCTTTGTCACCTCCATAAACAAGAAACATGTCCTTTGTCCTTTTCAGGTACTTCAGGATATTCTTGACCACTGTCCAGTGTTCCTTGCCGGGATTACTTTGGTACCTACCTACCAAACTTACGGCAAGGTTTACATCAGGTCTGGTACACAGCATGGCATACATAATAGATCCTATGGCTGAGGCATAGGGGATGACACTCATCTCTTCTTTATCTTTTGCCGTGGTCGGGCATTGAGCCGAGCTCAATCTCACACCTTGCAATACAGGCAAGAACCCCTTCTTGGACTGATCCATTTTGAACTTCTTCAAAATCTTATCAAGGTATGTGCTTTGTGAAAGACCTATGAGGCGTCTCGATCTATCTCTATAGATCTTGATGCCTAATATATAAGCAGCTTCTCCAAGGTCCTTCATTGAAAAATACTTATTCAAGTAGGCCTTAATGTTGTCCAAAAGTTCTATATCATTTCCCATCAAGAGTATGTCATCTACATATAATATGAGAAATGCTACAGAGCTCCCACTCACTTTCTTGTAAACGCACGCTTCTCCATAAGTCTGCATAAACCCAAACGCTTTGATCATCTCATCAAAGCGAATATTCCAACTCCGAGATGCTTGCACCAGCCCATAAATGGATCGCTGGAGCTTGCATACTTTGTTAGCGTTCTTAGGATCGACAAAACCTTCCGGCTGCATCATATACAATTCTTCCTTAAGATGCCTGTTAAGGAATGCCGTTTTGACGTCCATCTGCCATATCTCATAATCATAGTATGCGGCAATTGCTAACATGATTCGGACGGACTTCAGCTTCTCTACGGGAGAGAATGTCTCGTCGTAGTCAATCCCTTGAACTTGTCGATAACCCTTAGCGACAAGTCGAGCTTTATAGACGGTAATATTACCATCCGCGTCCGTCTTCTTCTTAAAGATCCATTTGTTTTCTATCGCTCGGCGATCATCGGGCAAGTCTGTCAAAGTCCATACTTTGTTTTCATACATGGATTCTATCTCGGATTTCATGGCTTCAAGCCATTTGTTGGAATCTGGACCCGCCATCGCTTCTTCATAGTTCGAAGGTTCACCGTTGTCTAACAACATGATTTCCAGGACGGGGTTGCCGTACCACTCTGGTGCGGAACGTGTCCTTGTGGACCTACGAAGTTCAGTAGCAACTTGATCGGAAGTACCTTGATCATCATCATTATTTTCCTCTTCAGTAGGTGTAGGCATCACAGGAACATTTTCCTGAGCTGCACTACTATCCCGTTCAAGAGGTAGTACTTCATCGAGTTCTACTTTCCTCCCACTTACTTCTTTCGAGAGAAACTCTTTTTCCAGAAAGCATCCGTTCTTGGCAACAACGATCTTGCCCTCGGATCTTAAGTAGAAGGTATACCCAACGGTTTCCTTAGGGTATCCTATGAAGACGCATTTTTCCGACTTGGGTTCGAGCTTTTCAGGTTGAAGTTTCTTGACATAAGCATCGCATCCCCAAACTTTTAGAAATGACAGCTTAGGTTTCTTTCCAAACCATAATTCATACGGTGTCGTCTCAACGGATTTAGACGGTGCCCTATTTAAAGTGAATGTAGCTGTCTCTAGAGTGTATCCCCAAAATGATAGCGGTAAATCGGTAAGAGACATCATAGACCGCACCATATCCAATAGAGTGCGATTACGACGTTCGGACACACCGTTACGCTGAGGTGTTCCAGGCGGCGTGAGTTGTGAAATGATTCCACATTTCCTTAAGTGTGTACCAAATTCATGACTTAAGTATTCTCCTCCATGATCTGATCGTAGGAATTTTATCTTTCGGTCATGTTGATTCTCTACCTCATTCTGAAATTCCTTGAACTTTTCAAAGGTCTCAGACTTGTGTTTCATTAAGTAGACATACCCATATCTACTCAAGTCATCAGTGAGAGTGAGAACATAACGATATCCTCCGCGAGCCTCAACGCTCATTGGACCGCACACATCGGTATGTATGATTTCCAACAAGTTGGTTGCTCGCTCCATTGTTCCGGAGAACGGAGTCTTGGTCATCTTGCCCATGAGGCATGGTTCGCATGTGTCAAATGGTTCATAATCTAGAGACTCCAAAAGTCCATCAGCATGGAGCTTCTTCATGCGCTTGACACCAATGTGACCAAGGCGGCAGTGCCACAAGTATGTGGGACTATCGTTATCAACTTTACATCTTTTGGTATTCACGCTATGAATATGTGTAACATTACGCTCGAGATTCATTAAGAATAAACCATTGACCATCGGAGCATGACCATAAAACATATCTTTCATATAAATAGAACAACCATTATTCTCGGATTTAAATGAGTAGCTATCTCGTATCAAACGAGATCCACATACAATGTTCATGCTCAGACTTGGCACGAAATAACAATTATTAAGGTTCAAAACTAATCCCGTAGGTAAATGTAGAGGCAGCGTGCTGACGGCGATCACATCGACTTTGGAACCATTCCCGACGCGCATCGTCACCTCGTCCTTCGCCAGTCTCCGCTTATTCCGCAGCTCCTGCTGTGAGTTACAAATATGAGCAACGGCACCGGTATCAAATACCCAGGAGTTACTACGAGTACTGGTAAGGTACACATCAATTACATGTATATCAAATATACCTTTGGTGTTGCCGGCCTTCTTATCCGCTAAGTATTTGGGGTAGTTCCGCTTCCAGTGACCCTTCCTCTTGCAATAAAAACACTCAGTCTCAGGCTTGGATCCATTCTTTGACTTCTTCCCGGTAACAGGCTTACCAGGCGCGGCAACCTCCTTGCCATCCTTCTTGAAGTTCTTCTTTCCCTTACCCTTCTTGAACTTAGTGGTCTTATCGACCATCAACACTTGATGTTCTTTCTTGATTTCAGCCTCTGCTGACTTCAGCATAGAAAATACTTCAGGAATGGTCTTTTCCATCCCCTGCATATTGTAGTTCATCACAAAGCTTTTGTAGCTTGGTGGGAGCGACTGAAGGATTCTGTCAATGACCGCCTCATCAGGGAGGTTAATATTCAGCTGGGTCATACGGTTGTGCAACCCAGACATCTTGAGTATGTGCTCACTGACAGAACTATTTTCCTCCATCTTACAACTATAGAACTTGTCGGAGACGTCATATCTCTCGACCCGGGCGTGAGCTTGAAAAACTAGTTTCAGCTCCTCGAACATCTCATATGCTTCGTGATGCTCAAAACGCTTTTGGAGCCCCGGTTCTAAGTTGTAAAGCATGCCGCACTGAACGAGGGAGTAATCATCAGAACGTGTTTGCCAAACGTTCATAACATCTTGGTTCTGTGGGATGGGTGCTTCACCTAGCGGTTCATCTAGGACATATGCTTTCTTGGCTGCAATGAGGATGATCCTCAGGTTCCGGACCCAGTCCGTATAGTTGCTGCCATCATCTTTCAGCTTGGTTTTCTCTAGGAACGCGTTGAAGTTCATGTTGACATGAGCGTTGGCCATTTGATCTACAAGACATATTTGCAAAGGTTTTTAGACTAAGTTCATGATAATTAAGTTCATCTAATCAAAGTATTATAATGAACTCCCACTCAGATTTGACATCCCTCTAGTCATCTAAGTGATACACGATCCGAGTCGACTAGGCCATGTCCGATCATCACGTGAGACGGACTAGTCATCGTCGGTGAACATTCTCATGTTGATCGTATCTTCCATACGACTCGTGTTCGACCTTTCGGTCTCCGTGTTCCGAGGCCATGTCTATACATGCTAGGCTCGTCAAGTTAACCCTAAGTGTATTGCATGTGTAAATCTGTCTTACACCCGTTGTATGTGAACGTAAGGATCTATCACACCCGATCATCACGTGGTGCTTCGAAGCGACGAACTTTAGCAACGGTGCACAGTTAGGGGAGAACACTTCTTGAAATTGGTGTAAGGGATCATCTTATTTACTACCGTCGTTCTAAGTAAACAAGATGCATAAACATAATAAACATCACATGCAATTATATAATAGTGACATGATATGGCCAATATCATATAGCTCCATTGACCTCCATCTTCGGGGCTCCATGATCATCTTGTCACCGGCATGACACCATGATCTCCATCATCATGATCTCCATCATCGTGTCTTCATGAAGTTGTTACGCCAACGACTACTTCTACTTCTATGGCTAACGCGTTTAGCAATAAAGTAAAGTAAGTTACATGGCGTTCTTCAATGACACGCAGGTCATACAAAAATAAAGACAACTCCTATGGCTCCTGCCGGTTGTCATACTCATCGACATGCAAGTCGTGATTCCTATTACAAGAACATGATCTCATATATCACAATATGTCATTCATTATTCATCACAACTTCTGGCCATATCACATCACATGAACAATCGCTGCAAAAACAAGTTAGACGTCCTCTAATTGTTGTTGCATCTTTTACGTGGCTGCAATTGGGTTCTAGCAAGAACGTTTTCTTACCTACGAATAACCACAACGTGATTTTGTCAACTTCTATTTACCATTCATAAGGGCCCTTTTCATCGAATCCGCTCCAACTAAAGTGGGAGAGACAGACACCCGCCAACCACCTTATGCAACTAGTGCATGTCAGTCGGTGGAACCGGTCTCACGTAAGCGTACGTGTAAGGTTGGTCCGGGCCGCTTCATCCCACAATACCGCTGAAGCAAGATAAGACTAGTAGCGGCAAGCAAGTTGACAAGATCTACGCCCACAACAAAATTGTGTTCTACTCGTGCAAAGAGAACTACACATAGACCTAGCTCATGATGCCACTGTTGGGGAATGTTGCATAAAATTAAAAAATTTCCTACGGTTTCACCAAGATCCATCTATGAGTTCATCTAAGCAACGAGTCAAGGGAGTGAGTTTGCATCTACATACCACTTGTAGATCGAGTGCGGAAGCGTTCAAGGGGATGGTGATGATGGAGTCGTACTCGCTGTGATTCGGATCACCGATGACCAAGTGCTGAACGGACAGCACCTCCTCGTTCAACACACGTACGGAACGGACAACGTCTCCTCCGTCTTGATCCAGCAAGGAGGAAGGAGAGGTTGAGGAAGGCAGCTCCAACGGCAGCACGACGGCGTGGTGTAGTTGGTGCAGCAGTACTCCGACAGGGCTTCGCCAAGCACGTACGGAGGAGGAGAGGTGTTGGGGAGGGGAGGGGCTGCGCCTTGAGTTGTGTACCGCAGCCCTCCCCTCACCCCTCTATTTATAGGGGAAGGGGCAAGGGGCGCCGACCCCTCTAGATGGGATCTAGAGGGGGGGGGAGCGGCCAGGGAGGGGAGGCTTGCCCCCCAAGCAAGGGGGGCGCCCCCCTTTAGGGTTTCCCCCCAACCCTAGGCGCATGGGCCCAAGGTGGGGGGCGCACCCAGCCCTCCAGGGGCTGGCTCCCTGCCCCTTGCGGCCCATGTGGCCCTCCGAGACGGGTGGCCCCTCCCGGTGGACCCCCGGAACCCCTCCGGTGGCCCCAGTACAATACCGATAGGACCCCGAATTCTTCCGCTGTCCGTATGACAACTTCCCATATATAAAACTTCACCTCCGGACCATTCCGGAACTCCTCGTGACGTCCGGGATCTCATCCGGGACTCCGAACAACTTTCGGTAATCACATACAAGTCTTCCTAATAACCCTAGCGTCACCGAACCTTAAGTGTGTAGACCCTACGGGTTCGGGAGACATGCAGACATGACCGAGACTCTCCGGTCAATAACCAACAGCGGGATCTGGGTACCCATGTTGGCTCCCACATGCTCCTCGATGATGTCATCGGATGAACCACGATGTCGAGGATTCGATCAAACCCCGTATACAATTCCCTTTGTCAATCGGTACGTTACTTGCACGAGACTCGATTGTCGGTATCCCAATACCTTGTTCAGTCTCGTTACCGGTAAGTCACTTTACTCGTACCGTAATGCATGATCCCGTGATCAACCACTTGGTCACTTTGAGCTCATTATGATGATGCATTACCGAGTGGGCCAAGAGATACCTCTCTGTCATACGGAGTGACAAATCCCAGTCTCGATCCGTGTCAACCCAACAGATACTTTCGGAGATACCTGTAGTGCACCTTTATAATCACCCAGTTACGTTGTGACGTTTGGTACACCCAAAGCACTTCTACGGTATCCGGGATTTACACGATCTCATGGTCTAAGGAAAAGATACTTGACATTGGAAAAGCTCTAGCAAACGAACTAACCGACCTTTGTACTATGCTTAGGATTGGGTCTTGTCCATCACATCATTCTCCTAATGATGTAATCCCGTTATCAACGACATCCAATGTCCATAGCCAGGAAATCATGACTATCTGTTGATCACAACGAGCTAGTCAACTAGAGGCTCACTAGTGACATGTTGTGGTCTATGTATTCACACGTGTATTACGATTTCCGGATAATACAGTTATAGCATGAATAAAAGACTATTATCATGAACAAAAAAATATAATAATACTTTTATTATTGCCTCTAGGGCATATTTCCAACAAAAAGATCATGAGTTTGAGAGTTGTTTAAAAAGTAAAAAATGCAAAAAAATAAGGAAAAATAAAAATACAAAAAGGAAAGAGACAACCAAAAAATAAAAGAAAACATAACAAAAACTGACGGAAAACCCCACATAAAACGGTTGGAAAGGAACAAAACTGATTCATAAAACTATTACGCTGATGGCCCGACCCACTTAGGAAACCTCTGTGCACGCTGGGGGAGTTCGCCTTTTACCAATTTGCCTATATGTAGCACAGTGGGCGCCGAATAGGTACTGGTTAGGGCGCTGATTCGTATCGCTTGTTTTCTTTTTTTGAGAAATATTCCGTATTGTTTGTTGTGAGACAGGCCGGGCCCCATAAGATGGCGCACATCAATTTGTTTTGTTTTTCTCATTTCATCTTTTGTTTGGTCGTTTCAATTAACAAGTTGAAAAAAAATTCACAAATACAAAAAAATGTTGTGAATTCGAAGAAAAGTTCACACATAATCAAATTGCAAAATATTCACACATCTCCTGCGGTTGCGAAGGTCGAGTGGGCGATGGCCATGGCGATCTGCAGACAGAAAACAAAATGAGGGAGAGAAGATGAAGAAAGGAGAGGGAAAGAAGAGGTGCGGCGGGTGCGCAGGGTCTCGCCAGTCGCTAGCGTCGGCGGCTCAATGGAGCACAGCAGACCATTGACTGTTGACTAGGTTGTTGACTGTTGACTTTTACAAAATAGATGACAAAAAGTTCACACGTTCAAAAAATGTTTGCAAAGTCTAAAAACATCCATGAATTTGAATTTTTTATGAATTTGAAAAACATTCATCAATTTGAAAAAAAAATCTCGAGTTCATGAATTTAGAAAAAGTTCACTACTTTGAGGAATGTTTTATAAATCCCGCACCAACTATGAACGTCGTGGCAGGGACGACACCGAGCTAGCATCAATTTTTTATAAAACTTTTCAAATCTAAAAAATACGAATTTTGAGGAATGTTCACAAATTCAAAAAAGTTCATGAAATTAAAAAAAGTTGACAATACATGAAAAAAAAGTTCTTGAATTAGAAATAATCAATTATTTCAAAAATGTTAGTAGATTTGGAAAAACTTCATTTTACAAATTTCGTTAATTTTTGAAAAAAAGGGATTCGAAATGATAATGCAAATTTTAGGAAGTTCATGAATTGGGAAAAAGTCCATGAGTTGGAGAGAAGTTTGAAAAAGTAATAAAATACATAAAATAAAATAAAAAGGAAAAGAGACAACCAAAAAATATTACGAAAATGAAACCAAAAAAGGCAATAAAAAACCACTGGTAAACTCCACACAAAAAAGGGTATCTCTATGCCACACATAGATCACAATGTTGAAGTACTACTATAGATCCCACAAAGCAATAAATGAGTATCTCTATGTTACCACACTTATGACACCACCCACTATGAAGGTAGTAACATAAAGTAGTAACATATGCATGTACCCCTATCTTACTACTCTAAGTTACTCCCCACTCCAGCCTAAGTTACTCACATAGATGTGTTCATTTATTACTCTGTAGACTCATTTTGCATTGAGAAGCGCTATTTGATGGTAACATATTATGTTATTTTATTTGTCTCTCTCCTTATTAATTACTTGCCACCTCACTAATTTTTTGCTTATCTGGCGTATATGTTACTACTCCCACTATGACCAGCCTCACTGGAGTTGAAGGGAAGAGCGCTAATAGAGGGTGCAAGGGGAAGAGATGATAGGAACATGGTCCAACCCTTAGAGCATTTACTGCTAGTCCCCTTAAATTGTCCTAAATGTTTGGCCTAAATGTTTGGGCAGACAGCCTGGTCACCGCCAGGATAGGAGAGAAATGGAAAAACTAAACTACTTTACACGCATGACGGGCGTGTACCCGATTTATGCATGATGCAAAATCGGACGATGTTTTGGATGCTACTTTCTCATACCAACGGCTTGATTACATCGTGCATAAATTGGTCAGATGACGGTGTATGTGTAGCATCATTCAAGTAAAAATGTGGCCTAACCGGACCTCGCTCCTTAGTTTGTCCCATATGTCCGATCAGTCCATAAACCCCCATACTCAGACCATATACAGGGAGTATATGAGGGCTTGCGGACGCGTCCGGTCATTCCGCTATGTAGGACATGGTCCATCCTGGACCATCTTTTCTCTTTACCTCTTCCTTTTCTTTCCTCTCTCTCCTTCCTATCAATCACATGTATATGACCGGTCAATATAATGACAAAGTGAAGGACATGGCTGTATACATGACAAATAAGGGCCGAGGACTTTGAGGAGCCAAATTTGAAGGAATCGGCTATAGATGACCGGCGAGCGTACCGCTGACCAAATATGGCGGTTGCCCATGCATGTATGGCAAGAGAAGATTGAAATGCATGGTTTATTTGTTTTCATTTATTTTTATCTTGTTTTAGAGTATTCAATAGGGCAGGAATGGGAGTAGCACGGATGGGAGTAGCACGGATGAGGGAAGAGGGCGTCGCGGGTAAAGTAGTTGTCCATCATCATCAAATGGCCGCACACCCTGTTGCAGTCGAGCACTCGATGACGCTTGATCGATCCCTTGAAACTGAGAACATGCTCTTCCGCATGCTCCGCGTCTGCAAGAACCGCCTCATCATCGCTGCCTCATCCATGTAGTCCTTGTCGGATGAGCCGTTGGACAACTCAACATAGTGCTCCTATATGTATTTCAAATCCAAATCCATTGCTTCAAAGAAGAAGGGACAAATGAATTTAGCACGGGCATTTCACTGAACAGTTGCCTGGCACACTGAGTGTCGTTGGAGCGGATGGTACCTGTACGGCAGTTGGAGGAGAGTCGTGGAACGGCAGCGGAGGAGAAGCGGCTTGGAGCCTACCGTTGGAGGTGACGGACTCGTCAAGTTTCGGCAGGGGTGTGGCGGGACGGCCGGGGTGGTGGAGCAGTGGCAAAGGCACGAGAGAAAATGAGAGGATGGAGGCGCGGGTCGGAGAGAGGTTTTGGGTGGGCCGATGGTGTCAGAGTCCTACATGTCTGTTGTCCGGACACCCCCAGAAGATCCCCAACCCCACCCCCCACCCTCTCAGTTTGTCTCGGGTTTGTGGAGAAAATGCATCCGGACTGCTCGACGGACCGGTACATGACCGCATTGGATGACTAAACACGCCTACACCGCAGTCCGGGCGGTTTAAGGGTCCATTTTAAAGATGCTCTATATGTCAAATCAAGCTCCACCTCCACATGACCACCCCAACAAAAATAAAGTAGTACAAATTAAGTGATGGGAAAGAAACTTACAAGGCTGTATGTTCGCCGGAACAGCTGACGAAGCATGACCCAGAAACAATTCCCACTTCGCGTGATCTCCGTAACAAATCCCGCATGTTAGTTACGTGTTTCCAAAAGTATCGGGTTAAGCAACAGATAAATACAGGTTGTTAGCTAGGGATATACTACATCCTGTCTTCGCTTGTGAATGAATATATATATCGAAGGAACCCTAGGACGCAGGCTACCACTTCTCTTTATCAGCGATCGCATCTCATCATCGACGCCCCTGCCTACTAGATCGATCTCATCATCTCATCATCATCGACGCCCCTGCCTAGCAAAAGGAGGTACGTCGATGGCCGACGTCGAGAATCCTGCAGGTCCCAAGAAGGACGACGACGAGCTCGCGGCGATGGTGGCGGAGCCGAGCGAGTTCATCTGGTTCGCGTGCATGTGGCTGCTGCTCTCCTTTGGTATCGCGTTACTCATCATCTCGGCCGGCCTCATGCTATTCTTCGAGATCAACTATCCTGGGACCAAGCTCGACACCGTTGTGTTTGTCTCGGAGAGCATAGGCATTATTGTTGGCTGGACTTGTATTTTTGCTTTTACGGGGTTGGTTTGCTGATCGATCCAAACTTCTGTGGTCGACCACCAACATCTACGTGTGTCCTGTTCCTTGTAGATTTAATTTATTTTTTCATTCTGTCGATGCTATATCTTCTGCGTTGGTCAAGTTGATTCAAAATGGGTTTGTTTCAACCCAAATCACTGACATTTCAAGTCAATATACCGAATAAACATGAGGAAACCCCATTTCTTTTTGGAACTTATTAAGAGCGAACGTCCGCTCCATCTCTTTCGCGTGGGATACAGTGCTTGCCATCCGATCCATCACGTTGCATGTACTATACGCACATTGTGTTATGTAAAAGTCAATTTGTGAAGTCCCCAATAGCACGCAATAAGTAATCATATTCAACAAGGTACATTTCATGGGTTTCGTAAAATTGTTGTGTAGCTTAAACCGTGTGATTGATAATCCGTTCTCACCACTGATGAGGTCTTCGAGACTAGATCCATATGACAATGTTTCAGTAAATTGACTTCTGGATGTCTGTGTTATTGTAAATTGACTTTTTGTGTGGAGAAAGATGACTGGGTGCGTGATGTCCGTGTCAAATTTCAGGGCATTTGGATGTCTGAGTAGCTCTCAGCAAAAAATACAAAATTGAGGTCTATGAAAAAGTTTGTGCACTGTTTGGACCCGATTTTGCTTTTTTACTAAAGGCTATTCAGATGTCCAAATGCTTTGAAATTTGGCGGGTACCTCACGCACTCAGTCATCTTTCTCCACAAAAAAAGTCAATTTGAGAGAGAGAGAGAGAGAGAGAGAGTTGGCCACGGGTGGGGATTGTGATGGCGGCGAGAATGGGGTACGTGAGCAAGCGGTTCGTTATGGATGACGATGGCGGCAGAAGAGAAGAGGGAAGTGCGACACTTGATTGGTAGAAAAAAGAGGCGGGATGGAATGGCATGGACTGAAAGAAGGTGCGCATCCACAAACGATAGCTAGCTTGCATCTCTCGTTCGTTCTACTCCTTCTGTTTCTAAATATAAACCCTTTTACATATTTCAATATGGACTACATACAAATGTATATAGACATATTTTATAGTGTAGATTCACTCATTTTGCTTTGTATGTAGTCCATAATAAAATCTCTAAACTCTAAAAAGTCTTATATTTAGGAATGACGAGAGTATCAATAAAAAAGAAGACGAAAACCAGTAGACATTCAGATGTTGGCAAATGTTCAGGGCGCGCGCGTGACAAACCTTGTGATATATATAGTTTTGGATTAGTTTGAGTTGCTTACCACAAACCTTGTGATTTGATTTTATCGTTTTGCTTGTGAACTGAGTGACTTTGGCTGCCTGCCATGCAATGTACTGGAACCCGACGCGCCCTTGCCGCCGACGACAACCTTTTTTGTTGGAACCAATGTGTGTTTTTGCTGGAACTAGCTATTTTTTTTGTTACAATCGCCCACTGGGAGTTTTACCCGCTGACTATGTTTTGTTGGAACCATCTTTAGTTTTTCATAGAACCTAGTGATTTTTTGCTTCAACAAATGAAAGATTTTTGTTGCTTGGCACTCCAACCCGCGGCGAGCCGGAGGCGGCAAGGCTACTGATGTTGCAACCGTGGTCACCGTGGGCTGGAACCGGCCGGTGTCAGAGTTCCAACCATTACCATGACGAGCGCTACTCTGTTTTCTACTACAATTGGCGATGATGATTTTGCTACAACCGCAATCTCTTTTTGTTACGACCGGCGGGATGATTTGCTACATCCATTCACGGCAGAGCTGTGGACGGCGATGATTTTTGCGATCGCCTTCTATTTTTGCTACTACTGATTTTTTTTTACTACATCCCATTCACGTAGTGACTGGTGGCCGACTGGCCGTCGCTGGTAGAAACTCACGCATCAACGGCGAGGGCCGGCGGGCGATGCGCTGTAGCACTGCAACCATGGGGCATCAACGACCAGAGTCACAACCGGTCGAGGGGGAAGTTTCGACAGGGGGTCGTCGACAAGATCTCCAATTGACATCGACAACGAGGGGAGGTTCTCCAGTGAGCACCGTCGCCGGAGACGATGGGGCAGGCCTGCCTCATGAGCGGGGGCGCCATGAACGACGCCCTCTTTTGGCTCCAGCGACGAGCTGCGGCGGGAGGCGACGCCTGCGCAGGCACCACGCTCTGTTTTTCTGTATGCAGAGACGGGGAAGAAGATGATGCCATGGGGCATCGAACGGCTGCTGTACGCTGGATCGTACGGCTGCATGCAGACCGACCTAAATTTGGGCCGGCGCACCAGCGCGTAGTGCTGCCCATTGTAATAGGGATGCAAATTAGGCTGCTCATGAACTTGATAGGTTAGCGAAATTTTTCGAGACTAGGGATTGGTGTGAGGAGCCTATGGATGCCATTGTATCTTTTCTTTTTGACAATGTAACTGTTATTTCTAATCAATAAAGTGTGATGTTTATTTCAGAAAAAACATCATTCCGCAAAAAAAATGACCGTAAGTCAACAGGGGGAGGGAGGGTCGTCGGTGCTGGAACCGAAACGAACCACTCGACTGATCAGCCAAGTCAACGTACAGGACTCCAACTGGGACCAAAATTCGGCGGCTGCAGCAGAGAATGGACGGGAGTAGCACACTGCCCTCGCGCTCGTGATCTCCGTAACAACTCCTGCCTTTTACGTAGTTATTACGTGTTCCCAAAGGTATTGATTTAAGCAACGGATAAATACAGGTTGTTAGGGATATATATGTACGTACATCTCTTTTTTGCGGGATATACGTATGTACGTACACATCTTGTCTTCGCTTGGGAATAAATATATATACCGAAGGAACCCTAGGACTTAGGCTACCTCTTTTCTTTTCAACGATCGCATCTCATCTCATCTCATCATCGACGCCCCTGCCTAGCAAAAGAAGGAGGTACCTCCGATGGCCGACGTCGAGAATCCTGCAAGTCCCAAGAAGGACGACGACGAGCTCGCGGCGATGGTGGCGGAGCCGAGCGAGCACAGCGGGTTCGCGTGCAGGTGCATGCGGCTCTCCTTTGGTATCGCGTTACTCATCATCTCGGCCAGCCTCATGTTCTTCTTCGCGATCAACTATCCTGGGACCAAGCTCGACGTCGTTGTGTCGGTCGTGGGGATCATATGCATGTGTGTTGCCTGGGCTTGTATATTCTCTTTGATGCCTGAGACTCCTCCTACATAGGTTCGTCCAATTCTACGTTTATTTTTTCAAGGTCATATATAGTTTGCTGATCTATCCAGTGGCTAGCTAAACTTTGTTTGTCTCTCCCTAGTGGACAAGTTCTTGTTTTAGACAATAATGTTCAAGCTTGTGTAGCTGAATCTGTAATGGGTGATTTAGCTCAGATTGTTTCGTAATAAAGCTTGATGCTTGCCCTACAAAAAAAAGTTCTGTGGTCGACCATGAACATCTATGTGTGCCCTGTTCTTCATTCGACACTTAACAGTGTCGAATGAATGTCATATAATTTTATTCTGCAACTCTTTTTTTATTTTGTTGATGTTGATGTGATATCTTCTGCGTTGGTCGAGTTGATTCGAAATGGGTTTGTTTCAACCCAAATTACTTACTTTTCAAATCAATATGTCGAATAAACATGAGGAACCCCATATATTTTTGGAACTTGTTAAGAGCAACTTCAATAGTTCCCCTAACTCTAAAATAACTACCGTTTACGAAAAGTTGAAGTTTCATCAACCGCCACACTTGCGACGCCACCCACACACTCCGCCTCTGCACGGCGTCGTGCCCTTGCCGCCGCCCGTTGCCGCACCCCTGCCATCGCCTGCCGCCGCCTTACCCGAGAACGCAGTTGCACCCATGCCACCCCTCACGCGTGGAGGTGGTTCAGACCGCGTGGAACTCAACCAAGCCGCATGACAACCCCTTGTAAAATAGGTTGGAAAGCGTTGAACCCTTTGTCTTGGGCCGCGTCTGTATATATATGGTATAAGCCTTGGCATACAAGTTGAGGAGATCGATCATGACGATCGAAGATATAGAGAGGAGAGCTACGGGAGAGAGAAGAAGAGATAGAGATGAAGTACAAGTTTAAACAACAAGTCCTATCTCTATGCAACTATTCTAACACTCCCCCTCAATCTGAACCTCACTGAGCTTTGCCAAGGTTGAAATTGTATGTAAACTTTTCCAATCCTCTCAAAGAAAGCGGTTTTGTAAACCCATCTGCAAGTTGATCTCCTGTAGGGATGAACTTGATCTCAAGCAACTTCCGAGCCACTCTTTCTCTGACAAAATGAAAGTCTACCTCAATGTGTTTTGTTCTAGCATGAAAAACAGGATTGGCTGAGAGATAAGTTGCACCAATATTATCACACCATAATCTCGCAGCCTGAGGTGCTTTAATGCCAAGCTCATAAAGAAGTGTCTGAATCCACATTACTTCAGCTGTAGCATTAGCCAAGGCTTTATATTCAGCCTCTGTACTTGATCTTTAGACAGTCTCCTATTTTCTTGCGCTCCATGACACAAGATTTGTTCCCAGAAAAACAGCAAAACCACCTGTAGATCTTCTATCATCAGCACATCCTGCCCAGTCTGCATCTGAATAAGCAGTTACAAGAAGAGAGGAGGACTTGGTAATTCGAAGTCCAAGACCTTCTGAGTGCTTAAGATACCTTAGAATTCTCTTAACTGCAGTCCAATGAGTAGTTCTAGGTGCATGCAAATATTGACATACCTTGTTTACTGAGTAGGAAATATCAGGACGAGTAAGAGTTAAATATTGCAAAGCTCCTACAACACTTCTATAATTTCTTGCATCAACTGGTGCAAGAGCTTCTCCACTTTCTGCTGTAAGCATTTCTGAAGTAGAAATTGGTGTATTAACTTGCTTGCAATTTTCCAAACCCACTCTTCTGAGAATATCAGTGGTATATTTTTCCTGTGAGAGGAGTATGCCATCTTTAATTTTCTTCACTTCTATTCCAAGAAAATAATGAAGATCGCCCAAGTCTTTGAGGGCAAACTCCAGTTTCAAATCCTTAAGCAAGCAAGTAGTAGCTTCTGCACTTGAACTAGCAACAATTATATCATCAACATAAACAAGCACAAAAATAGTAACATTGCCTTTTTTAAAGAAGAACAATGAGGTATCTGCCTTGAATGGTATGAACCCAAGGTGTTGCAACTGCATGCTCAATCTGTGATACCAAGCTCTTGGTGCTTGTTTCAAGCCATATAATGTTTTATCCAACTTACAGACATACTGTGGTGTGCTGTGATCCTCATAGCCTGGTGGTTGCCTCATGAACACTTCGTCCTCAAGAACACCATGAAGAAACGCGTTCTAAACATCTAGCTGTCTTAAGCTCCAACCTCTGAAAATAGCAATAGGCAGAACAAGTCGAATAGTGGCAGACTTAACAATGGGGCTAAAGGTATCTTCATAATCAATTCCAAATCTCTGCTTAAAACCTTTGGCAACTAATCGAGCCTTATACCTGTCTATGCATCAGACTTTCTTTTTATCTTGTATACCCACTTACAATCAATAACATTATCTCCATGTTTTGGTGGTACCAAGTGAGAAGTTTTATTTTTCATAAGTGCATCATATTCATTGTCCATAGCTTCCTTCCAATCCTTATTAGCAAGGGCATCATGCAAATGAATTGGTTCACCGGTAGTGGTAAGAAAAGCTCGTTTAACTTTGTCATACCTTATAGTACCATCATTGTACTATTTTTCTTTGACAATACCTGACCGGGACCTTGTTTGCCGAAGAGAAGTTGTAGAAGGCACAGGAGCAGCCGCTGTGAAGGACGGAGCACGCGATCCTGGTGAAGTTGTATTGGCCACAGAAGATCCAGCCGGTTCTCTGTCAGGGAGCAAATCTGTCGGCTCCTGATACGAGGCGGAATCTGACGCCCTGCCGGTCGGGGACCCAGGCGCGCAGGCGGAGTCTAGCGCCCTGCCGCGACTGGCCACTGTGGGGCCAGGCATGCGCCCGTGGTCGGCTGCTGAGGAGGCCCGCGGTGACAGGGGATTCGCCCCTTCCCGCACATGGGCTGGCGGGTGGCTCGATGTGCGGAGACGTGGCGCGAGGCGATGCTTTCAAGGCCAGCGGGCTCCATCCTGACTGCACGGTCGGCCGCCTGCCCACATGAGTCCAAGCCCACGAGCGGATCGCCCTAGGATCGCGCGCTGACAGCGGCAGGCTGAGCGCGTGGATCCTCCTAGGATCACGTGTCGTCAGCCAGATCTGCATTGTGCTCCATGCCGCCCTTGTTTGTTTCCTCACACATGAAATCACAGTTTGAATTAGTAGAAATTGCAACAGAACCAGAATTTCTTGTGGATTTTTGCACATGATCAAGTTCAGTTAATTCTCCCCCGTGATCAGAAGGTGCATCAGAGTCAGATAAGAGTGCAATTTCAGCACGAAGTAATGCCCCCGCATTGGGATGAAGTTTGGCAAAAGGAAAAATTGTCTCATCAAAAACAACATCACGAGAAATATAAATGCGTCCAGTAGAGACTTCAAGGCACTTGTACCCTTTATGGAGATTGCTATAACCTAGGAAAACACACTGAGTAGATCGAAACTCAAGCTTATGGTGGTTGTATGGATGCAAATTGGGGTAGCAAGCACACCCAAAAATTCTAAGAGAGGTGTAATCAGGTTTTTGGTGGTACAAGCGCTCTAATGGAGTAGAGTTGCCAATGACTTTGCTAGGAAGCCTATTGATAAGATAAGTGGCGGCAATAAACGCTTCATCCCAATATTTGAGAGGCATGGAAGCATGAGCTAGAAGGGAGAGGCCAACTTCGACTATGTGGCGATGTTTGCGCTCAGCGGAGCCATTCTGTTGATGTGCGTGAGGACATGAGACATGATGAGCAATGCCAATGCTCCCGAAGAAAGAGTTGAGTTTTTCATACTCCCCTTCCCAGTCACTTTGGACTGCCAGAATTTTTCTATCAAATTGCCTTTCAACGAGTTTCTCGAATTCTTGAAAGATACAAAAAACTTCAGATTTATACTTGAGTAAATAAATCCAAGTAAACTTGCTGTAGTCATCAATGAAACTCACATAATATTTTTTCCTTCCAAAAGAATCTCGGGCATGGCCCCATACATCACTAAAAATAAGCTCTAAAGGAGCATGAGAAACACTATAAGACTTGGGATACGGAAGCTGGTGACTCTTGGCACATTGACAAGCTTCACAAATAGACTCACTAATGGAACTTTGTGACAAAGGGAGTTTGTCTTTATTAACTACTTGTTTCACTATAACTGAAGATGGATGTCCTAATCTTTGATGCCACTTTTCTAGAGAGGGTTTGGTGACGGAGTAGACTTGACGACGCCGGTGACTAAGTGCTCCGGATGTGATGGGGTAGAGACCCCCAATGCATCTACCGTGATGGAGAAGTTCCCTCGTTGCCCGATCCTTGATGAAAAAATAACGAGGATGAGTTTCAAAGAAAACATTATTATCGGTGGCTAGACGAGACATGGATGCAAGATTTTTATCAGCTTGTGGGACATGAAGGACATCCTTAAGAATGAGATCACGTTTAAGATTAGGGGAATTAATTGAAGCTTGACCAATGTGGCAAATGTCCATACCTCCTCCACTTGCAGTATGGATCTGATCAGCGCCATGGTACCTCTCGCGAAGAGCAAGTTGCTCTAGTTCATTGGTGACATGATCGGTGGCGCCAGAGTCAACGTACCAGACGCCTTCTCCTGCTTGTTCGCGCATGGGAGCAGCAACATGATGGGAGTCAGGGACAAAACTCTCATCGTAGCGGTGCCAGCAATCCATGACCTCATGGCTGGATTTCTTGCAAAGCTGGCATCGGGGACAGGGACGTGAGGTGGCAGGACGGCGGCTGTTGTTGGAGTTGAAGCCGCCCCCGCCACCGCTGCTGTTGGAGTTATTGTAGCCGCCCCCGTTGTTGTAGCCGTAACCCCCACCAGAGCGAGCGTCGTCGCCCTGAGGAGCGCCGCATCCGCGTTCGCTGCCACGGTTCTGCCCCTGGTGACCGCGCCCACGGCCGCGACCACGAACAGCAGAGTTGGCCGAGGACTGCCGTAGATCGCCTCCATGAAGAAGGGTGAGGCGTGCGTTGAAGCTCAGTAGCTGGCTGTACAGCTCCTGGATGGTGATGGGTTCCACACGATCAGCAAGTGCGGAAACGACCGGATTGTACCCCATGTCCAAAGCAGCGAGGATCTTGGAGACGATTTCCGGGTCGGAGAGAGCCGCGGCAGTGCATGCAACTTCATCGGTGAGACTTTTGATCCTGCCAAGATATTCAGCCATTGTCAAGTTACCTTTTTTTAGGTTAGTGAGCTCGATGGAGGTGTTGATGGCTTGGGCTTGGCTCTGGGCGGCAAACATGGCGTGGATGGCTCCAGACTTCGGCCGGCGTCTGCAACGTCACGACCTGTGCAAGGATATCGCGGGAGAGGGATCCCATCAGATACCCTTGTAGTTGCTGTTGTTGTGCGTACCAGAGGGATCGGACATAGTTGAAGATCTATTCCTCCTTACCTTCCTTGGTAACGGTGAGGATGGCCGGCGGTGGCGGGCTCGTCCCGTCGAGGTGGTGTTCCATCTGTGTGCCTTTTATCTGAGGCAGCACAATGGCCTTCCATAGGAGGAAGTTTCCCCTCGTGAGCTTCTCCTGTGGTGGCGATCCGAGAGACCCCGCAGTGGTGCTGGATGAGGATGGTGCGAAGGCGGAGGATGAGGTGGTGGTGATCGCGCCCGAGGTGCCGGACAGCGATGCAGCGACGGTGGCGGACATGATCTCGGTCGAGGGAGAAGGCTTGATGCGCTTTTAGGGAGGTAGCTAGATGCAATCTTTGATCTGAGGAAGAGGCTCTTACTACCATGTAAAATAGGCTGGAAAGCGTTGAACCCTTTGTCTCGGGCCGCGTCTGTATATATATGGTATAAGCCTTGGCGTACAAGTTGAGGACATCAATCATGACGATCGTTACAGAAGATGTAGAGAGGAGAGCTACGGGAGAGAGAAGAAGAGATAGAGATGAAGTACAAGTTTAAACAACAAGTCCTATCTCTATGCAACTATTCTAACACCCCTAAGTGGTGCTGGACAGGAAGCTGCAGGTGACGGCAAAGAGCCTCAAGAAGTGGAGCGACAAATGGATAGGGAACATAAAGCTTCAGATTAGCATTACTATGGAAGTCATATTTCGACTGGACAAGGCAATGGATAATAGGGAGTTGACGGAGCAAGAACGAGCATTGAGAAGAACCTTCAAACACAAGTACTTGGATTGTGCTCGCTGGAACGATCGATCGCACGACAGAGATCTCGAATCCTGTTCCTAAGGGAGGGGGACGCAATCACTTGCCTTTTCCAGCAGTCGGCATGCCATCGGCAAAGGAAGAATGCTATCTACTCGCTTAGGGATGGCTTGGCCGTTGCCACGGGCCATGAAGAGCTAGCCTAGATGGTGGATGCATACTACGACAGACTACTTGGGCATGCGCCGGCTCGGCCATACTCGCTTGACATGAGCCTCCTACAACTGCCATCGCGGGACATGTCAAATCTGGACATCCAGTTCATGGAAGACCAAGTGGAGAAAGTGATAAAATCAATGCCGCTGGACAAAGCGCCGAGGCCGGATGGCTTCATGGGCCGTTTCTTTGCGTCATGTTGGCCAATAATTAAAGGGAGACATTATGAGAGCACTCCATGCTTTCCATCAGGGGGATATGAGAGGACATCAACAAGGCCATTGTTACCCTATTGCCCAAGCTAGACGGTGTGGAGGATATTAAGGATTTCCGGCCAGTTAGCCTTGTCCATGGGATCATAATTTTTTTCACAAGGTGCTGGCTAATAGGTTGACGGCAGAGCTTCCGTTTCTGGTGGGAAATCAGCAGAGTGCTTTTGTTAGAGGGCGCTCGATCCATGATAACTTCATGCTTATGTAGTGTACGGGAAGGAAGTTACGAGCACTCAGGGAACCTACAGTGATGATGAAACTGGATATCACTAAAGCGTTTGACTCCGTTCAATGGCCTTTCCTTCTAGAGGTGCTTCGAGCAATGGATTTCAGCGATAAGTGGAGAGAGTGGATTTGTGGTTTACTGTCGACTTCATCAACGCGGATTATGGCTAATGGAATCCCACGCAAGCCCATCTTGAACTGCGTGGGCCTCAGATAGGGCGATCCTATATCCCCAATGCTATTCATACTAGTAATGGAGCCGCTCCATAAGCTGTTTGGGCTTGCTGTTTCGCGCGGCCTTTTGACCCCCCTGGCGGGTACGGGCATTACCCAGATACTGTCCATGTTTGCGGATGACGTGATGATTTTCTTGAAGCCTTGGGAGCCGGGGCGCCCCGGAGTCAGGGGTACACCTACTAAAATGTGGATTAGTCCTCTCTCTCCTCATTTAACTCCTCTCCTTTAACACATGCGAGTTCTGGATTGAAGGGTTTGAAGGATAATAAATGCTCATTAACTTGATTTTAATCTCTTTAGTATTTGGATCCAAGCATTGGTGAAGCTAGCAAGTTGGTCACACTACTTTTAGTCATGAGACTAAAACGTATCCAAGTACCCTCTGAGAAATGCCAGATGGAGCTCAAGATACGGAAGTACTAGAAGGTAAGTAGACACCAGCACACAACCGATTTGACCATATTTAAACATCCATCGGCCTGGTGGAAATTAAGTAATCTTCCATGTGTGGTTTCGTCAAGCCAGAAATGTGACCGCGAGCGGCGCCTCCAATGGAGTGTTTTTGCAAGGCTCTCCATTTTCATCGCAGATGGAAAAATGAGAGGGACTCCACGGCGTGATTGATCGGAATCCCAAACCGAGTAAAACAAAGTGCCGCCATCGCAGTTTGTTTGTAGTCAGTGTCCTGATAGGCATCACAGTTCTTCGCATGAACCTTTGTTTTTTCTTCTTCTTCACACACTCCTTTAATCTTGATATGAGTAGCCTATTTATTTTTATTACGGTCTCAAACACGACGTCTGACTATAGATCATGTTGAATAGATGTATAACATTAACCTTTTTCGAGATAAATATAAACTGGTTACGCGTGGCCATGCAGAGTCAAAATATAAACATTTCGAGACACCTGTCAACCTGTGCGGTTGTACTTTTTGAATCGTTTCTTTCAGTACTATATATTGATGGGGCCGCTGTCATCTACCACACAAATGGGCAATGGATAGCAACATGCATGTAACAATTTACGTCAAAATATTGCCAAACACAACCCCCCTCAGCTTGTGCATTTGAGGTGCCGGTGAATCCGTGGATCCGCCTCCACTCCGCATGCCACTCCAGCAGCCGATGACAGGGAGGGGAGTCCTTGTACCTCGACTCCGGCTAGTAGATGGGTAGGGTTTTAGTCCACGCAGGACCGATGCTCGAACAGATGGCGACATTCTTCTCCATGTAAGTCTTCCGGGCCCCGAATCTCCTGAAGTTCTTCCGTCGGGGCAGATTAGACGGAGGTCCAGTGTGAACTCTTGCCAACTCCTTGAGGCGGCGAGGTTAGGGTTTCTAGTCATGCGTACGGAATCACGAGATTTGGTGTCCGATTCTTCAGATCGATCCGAGGATTCAACCGCGGCTCCAAGGCGCTGGTCCTTGTCATCACGATGACTTGGTGACTGGTCCTATATATACACGGCGCTCCAAGCGCTGCTTCGTTCAACCAGCGCGCACCGACGCCATAATGGGCCGCGGCTCTGTACCGATTGCCTCACTCTTGAAAACATTATGAGTAAATAAATTCCCGCTTCTCTAAGAACGTAGTTTTGACCCACATTGCTCGAGCCGCTCAATCCAGGACGCTGGCTGCTAGCTCGCCACGATCATTCACCATTGACCGGGACCATAACCGTTGACTAGGTTGTTGACCATTGATTTTAACAAAAAAGTTGACAAAAAATCACAAATCCGAAAAATATTTGCTAAGTTTACAAACATTCATGAATTTGGAAAAAAATATCTCGAGTTCATGAATTCGGAAAAGGTTCATTTTTTTAAATACTAAGTGAATCTGTAAAAACATCACGTATTTGAGGAAATTCACAAATTCAAAAACATTTCATGAATTTTAAAAAATCATATATTTTGAAAAAGTCCACAGATTTGGAAAATGGTCTCAAAATCTAAATAGTTCAAGTATTCGAAAATAAAAAAAATTAGCAGTTTTGATTTTTTTATCCATTTTCCTAAAAAAACTCCTGAATTTTAGAATATTCCTGGTTTTGAAAATCAATCGCAAATTTGAAGAAGTTCATGAATTCGGAAAAAAGATCATGTGTTTGAGAGATGTTTAAAAAAATAACAAAATATAAAAATAAGGAAAAATACAAATACAAAAAGAAAAGGGACAACTGAAAAATAAAAAGAAAACAAAACGAAAAAAGTAAAACAAAAGCCGCAGGAAAACCCCACAGAAAAATGGTAGAAAGAAACATAACCGATTTATAAAACAATTACGCTGATGGGCCGATACACTTAGGAAACCTCTGTACACACTGGGGGAGTTCGCCTTTTACCAATTTGCCTATATGTGCTGTAGTGGGCGCCGAATAGGTGCTAGCAAGGGCGCTGGTCCATATCGCTTGTTGCGAGCGATACGCGCGCGTAGCCCGCGTCTCCAACGTGATATAGGCCGGCCTCCGGAAGATGGAGCACGCCAATTTGTTTTGGTTTTCTCTGTTCATCTTTTGTTTGGTCGTTTTAATTTACAAGTTGGAAAAAATTCACGAATACAAAAAAAATATGTTGTGAATTCGAAGAAAAGTTCACACATATTCAAATTAAAAAACATTCACACATCTCCCGTGGTTCCGAAGATCGAGTTTGCGGCGGTGGCCATTTACAGAGAGAAAACAAAATGAGGGAGGGATGATGAAGGAAGGAGAGGGAATGAAGAGGCGTGGCGGGTGCGCAGGGTCTCGCCAGCGTTGGGCGGCTGAATGGAGCACGGCGGACCATTGTCTGTTGACTAGGTTCTCGACCATTGAGTTTTACAAAAAAGTCATAAAATTCACATCCAAAAAATGTTTGCAAAGTCTAAAAAGATCCATGGATTTGAATTTTTTTATGAATTTGAAAAATATTCATCAATTTGGAAAAAATCTCGAGTTAATGAATTTCGAAAAAAGTTCACTACTTTAACAAAAGTTCACAAAATTTTATAAAACTTTGCAAATCTAAAAAAGATAACGATTTTGTGGAATGTTCCCAAATTTGAAAAAGTTCATGAAATATTTGTTTGAAACCTGAAAAAAAGTTCATGAATCTGATAAATCCCTTATATGGAAATTTCTTGTGGATTCGAAAAAAATCATTAATTTCTGAAAACAAATAACAGATTTGAAAAGAAAATTTAATTTTTAAGAATTTTAGAATTGGGAAAAACATCCTGAGTTGGAGAGAAGTATTAAAAAGTAATAAATATACAAAAGGGAGGAAAGCTACATAACTGATTTATAAAGACTTCTACGATTATGGGCCGACCCACTTAGGGTGCCTTTTACCAGTTTGCCTATAAGTGGTGCAGCGGCCGCCGAATAGGAATTGGCAAGGGTGCTGATGTGCATCGCCTTTTTAGCGTAATGTGTATCGCTGGTTGCGAGCAATACACATGCGTCGCCCACGTCTCCAACGTGAGATGGGCCGGGCCCAGTGAGATGGCACTTGTCATTTTTTTGTTTTTCTCATTTCATCTTTTATTTGGTCTGTTTTATTTATAATTGAAAAAAAACACGAATACGAAAACAAAATGTTGTGAATTCGAAGAAATGTTCACACGTATTCAAAAAATGTTCACAAATTAAAAAATATTCAAACATCTCCCGCGGTTGCGAAGGTCTAGTGGGCGGCAGCCATGGCGATCTGCGGAGAGAAAAGAGAAAGAGGGAAGGAAGATGAAGGAAGATGGAAAGAAGAGGAGCGGCGAGTGCGCAGGGTCTCGCCAATGTCGGGCGTCTCAATGGAGCACGACGGTGTAGGGGCATAAGCGAGGTGCGACTAGGGTGTTGGCGGCGAGGAGGTGCCTCTCCTCTAGGTCGGGCGCAAGAAGTGGCTCCGAGCTCACGATGGGATTCACAGGCTTGCAGTGGGTCGCATGGACCTGCAGGGCCGCCAACTGCTGTGGGGCATGCTGGCCGTCATATTTTGATCTGGACGACTTAGATCTAGGGGGTTAATAAGGACGGGCTTGATAGAAATTTTATATGCAAATTGATTTATTAATTAACTTGCTATAAGGCCCTCATATTTAATCGTTGGGTGCATCAAGCGAGCTCTGATGGACGTAAAATGTTAAATATAGCCTTTATATACTATAATGAGATTATACAAAAATAAACAACCATTTCAAGATCATTTAATTACTATTTAGAAAATAAATCCTATTATTCAATAAATTAGCTTTGAATTACGAGTGATAGCTAGTCTTGAGCTAAAATTGTGAAATAATTCAAATAGAACAAAATATCACACAAAATGGTCAGGTGCAAGGTTTGGAGGTGAGTCTTGAGGTAGAAAGTCGAAAGCTAGAAAGATTTACTTATTCGTCATTTAATAAAATGACAAAATAGAATATCCAAATTAAGGCAATATGGTGCTGATGCAATTGGGATGATGCAATGGTGATGTAAAATAAAATAACAATCAATTTCTATTTTATGAATGCAACCTGGTCTGTTAGAGACATGCACGGCTGCAAGTGCGCTGCGACAAGCAAAGCTAGGAGTGGCGGGATGCTTTGCTGCCGTGCTGCAAGCGTCGACCGATGGTACTCGGAGCCAGCGGCAATGCTGTAGGGGAGGGGGGGCATCCATGCTGGGAGGTGTTGCTGCACATGACCGTTGTCGCTTGGTGTGGGACAAAGAATGTGTGCGTTGACAAGAGCTGAAGGGAGAGTGCTGATAGAGGGTGCGAGGGGAAGAGATGATAGGAACATAGTCCGACCCTTAGTGCATTTATAGCTAGTCCCCTTAAATTCTCCCAAACGTCTAGCCAGACAGCCCGATCACTGCCTGGATAGGAGAGAGATAAAAAAACAAAAATACTTTACGCACGACGGGTGTGTATGCATGATGCAAAATCGGATGATGTTCTGGGTGCTACTTTCTCACTCCAACGGCTTGATTAATATCATCGTGCATGAATTAGTCAGATAACATCGTGTGTGTAGCATTGTTCAAGGAAAAATGTGGCCCAACCAGACGTTCCTAGTTTGTTCCTATATGTCCTGTTAGTTCACAAACCCTCATACTGAGACCATATACGAGGGCTCGCTGGTTAGTCCGCCACGTAAGACGCGGTCCACCCTGGATCATATTTTTCTTCTTCTTTATTTTTTCTCTTCTCTTTCTCTTTGCCCCATCAATCACATGTAGACGACCGGACAATTTAAAGATGAAGTGAGGGACATAGCTGCGTACATAAAAAACAAAGACCATGGAAGTTTGAGAAGCCAAATTTGAAGGAACCGACGGTTGGCCATGTATGGCAAGAGAAGATGGAAATGTATGGGCACTAGTAGAAAAGGGGGAATGGTCCAGGCCGGTCCAGCCCATTAGTCCCGGTTCAATCCAGAACCGGGACCAATAGTCCAGGTTGCATTGGACCCGGTTCTTGAGCCCCGGGGGCCGGCCGGGCCACGTGGGCCATTGGTCCCGGTTCGTCTGGACCTTTTGGTCCCGGTTGGTGGGACGAACCGGGACCAATGTGCCTTACTCCTGGCCCACCACCATTGGTCCCGGTTGGGGGAATGAACCGGGACCAAAGGCTCCCCTGTAGTCCCGGTTCATGCCACGAATCGAGACCAATTAATTGCCTATATATACCCCACGAGCAGAGCACTCTCACTGCTCTGTTTTTCGTGGCCGGCGAGGAGAGAGCTTTGTGTTGCTCTAGCTCACCTCCTATGCACACGAGGTGTTCGATGGAATGCCCGAGCCACACTACTTAAGCTTTCTCCTCTCCAAGCTCCACCTCCAAGCTCCATTTTTCTCAATATTTGTCTAGGTTTAGCGGTCCGTCACGTCCCGTCCCCGTCTTCACCGCCGTCGATCGCCCGCGCCGATCTCGTCACCGGCACCACCGTGGTGAGCCTCTTGTTCTTATCTTCTTTCTGAAAGGAAAAAAAACTCTTACTTGTATGTTTATATAGATACTTGTATAATTTTCTTACTTTTATTATTGCATCTTATATAGTGCGATGGTTTTGGTATCCGCCCCCGTCGGCCCTCGTCCTGTCTATGATTCAGATGTGGTATATATTATCTTTTTATAACTATTGGTTCATTTATTGTTTATGACAATTATGCCGACCAACGTGACATAAATTTTATTTATCTAGGAGGTTGTTGAACCGGAAATTCCAACCGACCCTATTGTCGAGAGGTTAAATTTAGTTGCAGAAGAAAACAATTTGTTGAAGGAAAAAATTAGAAAAATTGAGGAGGAGAAGATGATATTGGAGTTGCATGTTGCGGATGTCGTCGATGATCACAAGATCAAGATGGATGCAATGCGCTTGAAGATTAGAAAGATTAGAAAATATGCCATTCATACCGAGGCTTGGTATCATTATGCCGTTGGATCAGTTGTTACATTGGTTGCGATTATGATCGCATTTGTTTTCGCATTGAAATGTTTTACATAGTTTCAGTGTATGGTTTAATTGATTTAGATGCTCTGCAGAGCTTTATGTTGTTAGATGAGAACTATGTATGTACTTTGGTTTTAATGTGATGATGAACTTCTATTAATTTGGTCACTTAATTATATAATGCACGCAGATGCACCGGCAATGGATGTACGGTTCAAGACACACCTCCGAGTACATTAAGGGCGTGCATGATTTTCTCGAAGTGGCTGAGGCAAACAAGCAGAATGGTTTTATGTGTTGTCCATGCCCTGTATGTGGGAATACGAAGTCTTACTCTGACCGGAAAATCCTCCACACCCACCTGCTTTACAAGGGTTTCATGCCACACTATAATGTTTGGACGAGGCTCAGAGAAATAGGGGTTATGATGGAAGATGGCGAAGAAGAAGAGTACGATGACAACTATGTGCCCCCTGAATACGGTGATGCTCCTGAAGATCAAGAGGAACCAGACGATGTGCACGATGCTGCTGCAACAGGCGAAGCTGCTGAAGATCAAGAGGAACCAGACGATGTGCCCGATGATGATGATCTTCGCCGGGTCATTGTCGATGCAAGGACGCAATGCGAAAGTAAAAAGGAGAAGCTGAAGTTTGATCACATGCTAGAGGACCACAAAAAAGGGTTGTACCCCAATTGCGAAGATGGCAACACAAAGCTGGGTACCGTACTAGAATTGCTGCAGTGGAAGGCAGAGAATGTTGTGCCTGACAAAGGATTTGAGAAGCTACTTAAAATATTGAAGAAGAAGCTTCCAAAGGATAACGAATTGCCCGACAGTACATACGCAGCAAAGAAGGTCGTATGCCCTCTAGGATTGGAGGTGCAGAAAATACATGCATGCCCTAATGACTGCATCCTGTACCGTGGTGAGTACAAGGATCTGAGCGCATGCCCGGTATGCGGTGCATTACGGTGTAAGATCAGACGAGATGACCCTGGTGATGTTGACGGCGAGCCCCCCAGGAAGAGGGTTCCTGCGAAGGTGATGTGGTATGCTCCTATAATACCACGGTTGAAACGTCTGTTCAGAAACGGAGAGCATGCCAAGTTGATGCGATGGCACAGTGAGGACCGTAAGAAAGACAGGAAGTTGAGAGCACCCGCTGACGGGTCGCAGTGGAGAAAATTCGAGAGAAAGTACTGGGATGAGTTTGCAAGCGAGCCAAGGAACGTATGGTTTGCTTTAAGCACGGATGGCATTAATCCTTTCGGGGAGCAGAGCAACAATCACAACACCTGGCCCGTCACTCTATGTATGTATAACCTTCCTCCTTGGATGTGCATGAAGCGGAAGTTCATTATGATGCCAGTTCTCATCCAAGGCCCTAAGCAACCCGGCAATGACATTGATGTGTACCTAAGGCCATTAGTTGAAGAACTTTTAGAGCTGTGGAATGGAAACGGTGTACGTACGTGGGATGAGCACAAACAGGAGGAATTTAACCTAAAGGCGTTGCTGTTCGTGACCATCAACGATTGGCCCGCTCTCAGTAACCTTTCAGGACAGACAAACAAGGGATACCACGCATGCACGCACTGTTTACTTGACACCGATAGTATATACCTGGCAAGATGTAGGAAGAATGTGTACCTGGGCCATCGTCGATTTCTTCCGACCAACCATCAATGTCGAAAGAAAGGCAAGCATTTCAAAGGCGAGGCAGATCACCGGAAGAAGCCCGCCATGTGTACCGGTGATCACGTACTTGCTATGGTCAATGATTTACACGTAATCTTTGGAAAGGGTCCCGGCGGACTAGCTGTTCCGAGTGACGCTGGGGGACACGCACCCATGTGGAAGAAGAAATCTATATTTTGGGACCTACCCTACTAGAAAGACCTAGAGGTCCGCTCTTCGATCGACGTGATGCACGTGACGAAGAACCTTTGCGTGAACCTGCTAGGCTTCTTGGGCGTGTATGAGAAGACAAAAGATACAGCTGAGGCACGGGAGGACCTGCAACGTTTGCAGGAAAAAGACGGCATGCCTCCAAAGCAGTATGAAGGTCCTGCCAGCTATGCTCTTACCAAAGAAGAGAAGGAAATCTTCTTTGAATGCCTGCTTAGTATGAAGGTCCCGACTGGCTTCTCGTCGAATATAAAAGGAATAATAAATATGGAAGAGAAAAAGTTTCAGAACCTAAAGTCTCATGACTGCCACGTGATTATGACGCAACTGCTTCCGGTTGCATTGAGGGGGCTTCTACCGAAAAATGTCCGATTAGCCATTGTGAAGCTATGTGCATTCCTCAATGCAATATCTCAGAAGGTGATCGATCTAGAAATCATACCAAGGCTAAGGAGTGATGTGGTGCAATGTCTTGTCAGTTTCGAGCTGGTGTTCCCACCATCCTTCTTCAATATCATGACGCACGTCCTAGTTCATCTAGTTGACGAGATTGTCATTCTGGGCCCCGTATTTCTACACAATATGTACCCCTTTGAGAGGTTCATGGGAGTCCTAAAGAAATATGTCCGTAACCGCGCTAGGCCAGAAGGAAGCATCTCCATGGGCCATCAAACAGAGGATGTCATCGGGTTTTGTATTGACTTCATTCCTGGCCTTAAGAAGATAGGTCTCCCTAAATCGCGGTATGAGAGGAGACTGACTGGAAAAGGCACGCTTGGAAGGGACTCAATAATATGCAGGGACGGATATTCTTGGTCTCAAGCACACTACACAGTTCTACAGAACTCTACCTTGGTGACCCCGTATGTCGATGAACACAAGAACAGTCTGCGCTCCAAACACCGGGAGCAGTGCGACGACTGGATTACATGTGAACACATCAGGACTTTCAGCAGTTGGTTGGAAGCACCTATTAGAGGTGACAACACTGTTTGTGATGAGCTGTACTTGTTATCCAGGGGACCATCTTTGACTGTATTGATTTGGAAAGGATACGAGATAAATGGGAATACATTTTACACGATTGACCAAGATCAAAAGAGAACCAACCAAAACAGCGGTGTCCGCTTTGATGCAACAACCGAGAGGGGAAATGACACATATTATGGTTACATAGTGGACATATGGGAACTTGACTACGGACATGATTTTAAGGTCCCTTTGTTTAAGTGCAAATGGGTCAATATGTCAGGAGGCGGGGTACAGGTAGACCCATAGTACGGAATGACAACAGTGGATCTGAAAAATCTTGGGTACACTGACGAACCGTTCGTCCTAGCCAATGATGTGGCACAGGTTATCTATGTGAAGGACATGTCTACCAGACCGAGAAAGAGAAAAGATAAGTAAGCGAATACATCATACGATGAGCCAAAGCGCCACATAGTTCTTTCAGGAAAAAGGGACATCGTGGGAGTGGAGGACAAGACAGACATGTCTGAAGATTATGAAAAGTTTCATGAAATTCCTCCCTTTAAAGTCAAGGCTGACCCCAGCATCCTGATAAACGATGAAGATTATCCATGGTTACGGCGCAATAAGCAAATGACAAGAGCAAAAAAAAAGTGAAGACTTTCTCCCGCAACTATTATGATGATACCATGCCAACTTTGTAACTGACGAGTATGATACCATTGTCCGTTTTGTACATGCACATGCTATGTGTGGTTCAATTTATGATACCATGCCAACTTTCAACTTTTTCAGAGTTCATTTGAAATGCTTTAATGTCTTATGGTTCGGCCCTCGTAATAATTAAAAATAGCAACAATAAGTATTTTGTTGTAAGTAGAAACAAAATAAAATAAATAAAGCAAGAAAGAAAACAAAAAAGTGGAAAGTTTATAATTTTCCTAAAACTAAAAGCAAAAAGAAATAAAAAATAAAGCAAAAAACAAAAGAAAATAAATAATGCAGAAAACAAAACAAAAAAACAACAATAAGTATTTTGTTGTAAGTAGAAACAAACTAAAATAAATAAAGCAAGAAAGAAAACAAAAAAAAAGTGGAAAGTTTATAATTTTCCTAAAACTAAAAACAAAAAGAATTAAAAAATAAAGCAAAAAACAAAAGAAAATAAATAATGCAGAAAACAAAACAAAAAAACAACAATAAGTATTTTGTTGTAAATAGAAACAAAGTAAAATAAATAAAGCAAGAAAGAAAACAAAAAAATAAAAAAAGTGGAAAGTTTATAATTTTCCTAAAACTAAAAGCAAAAATAATTAAAAAATAAAGCAAAAAACAAAAGAAAATAAATAATGCAGAAAACAAAACAAAAAAACTGGAAAAAAATAAAAATAGCAACAATAAGTAAAGAAAACAAAAAAAAATGCCCCCTACTGGCCCCCCACGGCCTGAATACGACTTGACTCCCTACTTTGGGCCAGGATTCAGGCCCGCAGTAGGCCCAGAAGGCCCATCAGGCAAAGCAGTAGCAAGTAGGCCCATAAGCCTGCAGTAGAGAGGAGTTCGAGAGGGGTGCGGTAGTGGGGCTTATAAACCACTGCGCGCCCCTCTCAACTAGCGAGGTGGGACTAAACTTTGGCCCCGATGCGGGCAGCACAGGGGCCTTTGGTCCCGGTTGGTGGCACCAACCGGGACTAAAGGAGGGGCATTGGTCCCGGTTGGTGCCACCAACCGGGACTAAAGGCCGCAGCTTCCCGCCCTTTGGGCTGCCGAAAAGAGGCCTTTGGTCCCGGTTGGTGGCACCACCCGGGACTAAAGGTGGCATTAGTCCCGGTTGGTGTCACCAACCGTGACCAATGCTCTTTGTATATAAGTAGCACTTCGCAGTTTTGCAGAGTTCATCGCCACAAGTTGCCCCCCGATGATGCCGAGCACATTGACGCCGCCAGGCTGCCCCGACGCCGCCCGCCGCCCTCGCCGTCGCCGTTGCCGTCGCCCGCGCCCGTCGTCGTCGCCGGCCTCCCCGAGCCCGCGCCGGCCTCCCCGAGCCCGCGCCGTCCTCCCCGAGCCCGCGCCCGACGTCGTCGCCGCCAGGCTGCCCCGTCGCCGTCGCCCGCCCCCGCGCGCCGCGCCCCGAGCCCCTGCTCCGTCGCCGTCGCCCGCCCCCGCGCGCCACCACCGCTGTGAGCCGCCGCGCCGCACTGGCTTTGTTTTTTTTTCATTTTTATTAGTTTAATTTTTTTGTTCAATGTATATATATGTGTGTATGTATGTGGCTATATATATATATGCGGCTCTATTTTTTTTCATTTTTATTAGTTTAGTTTTTTTGTTCATATATATATATATATAATGTATGTGTGTATGTATGTGGCTATGTGTATGTAATGTTCAAAAATTGTTCAGAGCATGTTTTTGTTCATATATGTATTTATTGTTTATATGTGTATTAATGTTTTCATATATGCAAAAGATAGATTTTTAGAAAAGTTAGGTTTTTTTTCTGTTCATAGATTTTTTTGGTGATATTAATTATTGTAAAATATGCAAATGTTTGTATATTCATATGAACAATGCATTAGGCAAAACCTTTGTTTTTTTCCAAAATTTTCTATTTGAACATTTTTTTTAAAACAAGCAATACTAAAAGAATGAGAGGAAAAAGGAAAATAAAAAGAGGAAGAAAGGAGAAAAAGAGGAGAGGAAGAATGAGAGGAAAAAGGAAAATAAGAAGAGGAAAAAAGAAGAAAAAGAAGAGGAGAAGAAGAAAGGAATAGAGGAGAAAGAAGAAACTTCAACACGAGCTAGGGGGTGGTACCGATACCCCCTCCCCGATAACATTATTTTCCCATGTATATGTATGTCGTGTCGTTGTCGATATATATAACCCCCTCTAGATAACTTCGACATGAGGGGCAGTTGTCGATATATATTTTCCCATGTATATATATATATATATATATATATATATATATATATATATATATATATACCCCCTCTCGACCGTGATAACTTATACAACTGCAGCACCCCCCTCGGCCCTCTCGCTCGACCAAAACTCTCGAGGACACCCAAACCCTAGAGAGAAAACGATGTTGGTCTCCTACCCCCTCCCGCCGCGCCCCTACCCGACAAATTAACTCTCTCGAGGCCACCCAAGTTTATCAAGTTAAAAGAGCGTTATCGTCGAGGCCACCCCAAACCCTTGAAGCGTTGTGTCGAGGCCACTAACATGATTCCTTATTCTGATTAGCTAGCTAGTTCTACGTTTGCCACTAATATATATATATATATATATATATATATATATATATATATATATATATATATATATATATATATATATATCCATCTGTACCATGTTTGAATAATAATTGACATGTTGTAAATATTTGCAGAAACTATGGAGCACTCCCGAGACGAAGAAACAGAAGCAATGTTGGGGGACATAATCGCAAATGGATCAAGTGATGATGTTGCGTCATTTCTCCTCGACACCGTTGGTCAGCTAGATGAAGAAGATGGCTATGTTTATGATGGTGGCTTCGACCCATTAATGCCGGTACAAGAGGAGGACTATGTTCACGATGGCTCCGGTGACACAATGGAGGTACAAGACGAAGGAGACCGTGCTGACTGCTCCGCTGACCGAACCGAGTCCGGCCAGGTATATATATATATATTAGTTAAGCCCGTGCTGACTAGTTAATTGATGCATCCATTGTTTTGGTATATGTACACATATTAATTACTGTCGTCTTTCTTCCTTATAATTTCTAGCCCTTCGGATCGAGCACAACTTCGGTAAGGAGACGAGGCCCGAAGAAAAAGTTGAGCTCGGATGAAAAGTTTGAGATCATAGAAATCGCGCCCGACGGCGAACCGATTGAACCCATCCGGACAAGGAAGGCATTTTCTGCTCAGTGCGGGGTTCTTGTTAGGGTCAGGATCCCGATCAGCATCCAGCAATGGTATAAGCCTGCTAAGGATGAAGACGCTGAGGTGTCTTATGTCAATGGTATGCAGAAAGAAGATCTTTGGACCGAGCTGAACGCAAATTTCACCCTACCGCCAGAGGAGGATCCGGAGAAGCCAGTTAAAGAGCAATTAATCAAGTCTTGTGCTCTTAAGAAGATGGCAGGCCTAATGAGGAGGTGGAGGAAAGAGCTGAACCAGTTTGTCAAGGAAAAAAAGACACCAGAATTCATCGGCAAATATGAGAAGATCAAAGATCACTAGCCCGCATTTGTGGCCCACAAGACATCGGAAAAGAGTAAGAAGATGTCGGAGACAAACAAGAAAAATGCTGCGAAGAAGAAGCTTCACCATCGCACGGGGTCAGGTGGCTACCTCAAAGCCCGGCCTAAGTGGTCCAAGGCTGAGCATGATCTGCTTGAAAAAGGGATCGAACCAGAGACAATGCGCTGGCCAGACCGTTGCCGGACTTGGTTCTTCGGGGCTAGCGGAACCTTGGACCCTGTAACAGGGAAGTGTCAGTGGACGGACGAGCAACTGCAAACACCAGTCAAGAACCTTCGACACTATATCGATGCAGTGCAGCGAGGGACGTTCCTTCCAAACAGGGAGAAGGACGAGCTCACAATGGCCCTTGGGAATCCCGAGCACCCTGGACGGACACGAGGCACGCCAGGCTCCATTCCGTGGAAGGTTGGTTTTCCGGATGCAGGGGGTTACAAAACCCACGAGAGGAGGAAGAAACTGGAGCAGGACCAAATGCAGGCGCTGCTTGGAAGGGTAATGGGGCTAGAGGATCGAGAAGAGGAACGAGAAGCAGCAGATCGCAAAAAACGACCTGCCGAAGCTTCCCCCGAAGCTACCCCGCCATCTCAGCGGAGAAGCAGCATGGCTTCCACCGAGCTGCTTCAGCCGGAGCATGTCTTGACGGCTCCTGCCAGCTATCCCGTGGATGGTATCACGGAGTCTCAAAATTGCCACATGATGGCGCGATGGATGAATTTGAAGGTCAAGGCGGCTGTTGGCCAAGTTTATCCTAGTGGACCCGGCACAATTTATCACTGCTAGCCGATTCCAAAAGGATATGCTAAGGTGATGGTGGATGAAATAACGGAGGGATTTGAGGACCTCGTGCTTGACCACCCTACCGATGAAGGGGAGACTAGGCTGGGTTCTGCTCTGAAGACTCCATGCCTATGGAAGAAGGAGCTCATCAACCTTCTGAACTGGATGCCTCCGCCTCCTCCTCCTGCTCCGGCGAGTCAGGGCACTCCGCCTCCTCCACCGCCTCCTCCTCCGGCGAGTGACGATCAGGGCACGTGTGGCGGCACTCCGCCTCCTTCTCCGGCGCATGGCGGCACTCCGCCTCCTTCTCCGGCGCATGGCGGCACTCCGCCTCCTTCTCCGCCTGCGTCGGCGCTCCCGAGCAGCCAGCAGCATCCTCCTTCTCCGCCTCACCAGCAAGGGAGGAAGAGACCCGCCGCCGCCCCGGCTGCTCCGGTGCGTCGTACTCCTTCTCCTCCGCCTCGTAAGCAAGCACGAAAGAAGACAGACGCCGCAGCCGCTCCGTCGGCTCCGGCGTCTAGCAGCACAACCAGAGGCGGGAGGCAATACAAATACGGTCCATCATCTCTCAAGCCTCTAGAGAAGTTACCGTACGAGAGGTCCGAGGAGGAAAATGATACGATTGTGCAGGCCCACGTGAAGGAGTTCTTTGAAGGGGTGAAAGCAAAGAGACATCCACCTCCGGAGGAGAAGGTAGATCCGGTGAAAGCAAAGCGCACTATCGATGCCCTGAGGAAACCACCAAAGTCTCCGCCGAGAACCAACTATGAGCGCATTACTGAACAGACATATCTCCAAGCCTAGCGGTTGGGAACAACTGTCAGTGCTAAAAGGTTAAAATAACGAGCAAAGGGGAAAAAATTGCCCAGCTCGGCGAACAAGCACAACAATCGTGCCCCCCGCTCAATGTGTCTAATGCTCCGGGGACGGTGGCCGGTTATGGCAATCTTGACGATTACCTGCCTGACGATGCACTTCCTGATTTCTTGAAGGTGGACGGACATAGATACGAGTACGGGAAGCCTCTCATCAAAGATGAAAAATCTCTGACAACAATGATGCGAAGATTCCATAATTGGTACATGGAAACCTGCAGAGAGTCTGATGGTAAGAATGCTTTGTATCTGCATATTAAAGAGGAGCACGATCTCGTTGCAAATGATCTGTTGACTGTTCCATTTGAGAAGTTCTTCGAGTTCTTCAATCAAAAGGCCCTCGATAAATTAATGGTCTTTTGCTACTGCCTGTAAGTACTATTTCTGTCATTAAGTCTCTATATATAGCTCGGCTCTTTCATTGCATGCATGTATTTATAATTAATTATCCTCAATATATTATGCAGATTGAAGATCGTCGAGTGCAAAAAACAAGAAATTTATGATATTGGGTTCATTAACACAAATATCATAGATGTATTTCTGGTTGAAAAGCACGTCGAAGAGGCCGAGGACAACTTGCTACGATCGTTGATGAAAAATCTAAACAAAGATACCATACTCTTTCCTTACAACGGCCCGTGAGTGTTACTGTCGTGTGCATATTCGGTTTCCCTTATTACTCGAGCGAGGTTATAGTAATGTAATTGATGAGTTATGCATGCGTGCGCAGGTACCACTATATTCTTCTAGAGATTAAGCTTGAGCGTGGACTAGTAACCATCTTAGACTCGAGACGGAAAGATCCCAAAACCTATGCGGACATGACTGAAATGCTCAGCAAGTAAGTTCAATCGATCATAATTATCGCACCATATCGGTAACTTTTTGTTCATTTCCTGATATCTCAAGTAATAATAATTATTTTCTTTGTCTTGCAGGGTTTGGAAACAGTTCACCGCAGAAGCTCCGGGACTGCCGAAGGAGCTGCGATATACATACCCGAAAGTAAGTACTACTGGCTAGCTAGTTGCGCGCATCTCCCGTTGATTCTATATATAGCTATACTTTCATCAATGCCATTTATAATGCTTCATTATCAGTTTGATTGACCTCTATTTCTTGTAAAGTGCTTGTGGCAGGAGGAAGGGAATGATTTCTGTGGATACTATGTGTGCGAGTTCATCCACACCGCGACTTTGAAAAACAAGCGGGGCTACTCTCAAAGACAATATGAAGTGCGTAAGCAATAATATTCATAATTTCATTTTATTACACCATTATTTCTGTTGAGTCTCATTCATATATATGTATTAATTAACCCCTTCTTCAAATTAGACGTGGCAGATGCGGAATGAACTCCTAGAACCAGATCGCATGAAAGCAATTCAAGAGGAATTGGCGGGATTATTTCTTGACCACGTCATCAGTAAAACCGGAGAATACCATGTGGAAATTGATTTCAAATGCTAGCTAGGGGTTTGTAATTAAGAGATCTTATACATATTGTACATGTATGTAGCCAGTAGCGTCGGATACATGATACGAAAACTTGTTGTTTGACCAACCTCTCGGAGAAGGAGAGGCCGATCGATCACACTTCTCTCGGTATATATGCATGACGAACTTCTGTACTGAATGGTTCTCTCGATCACTTATGTATATATAGTACGTAGCGTCCAAGCACGGACATAAGAGAGGACACTTCTCTCTATTAATTAGCTAGCTAACACAATATATGAAACACCTAATTAAATTAACCCCCCAAAACCCCCAACCTCCCCTCCTTTCAAAAAAAAAACACAAAAACCCCAGCAACTGAAATGCTGACGCGTGGATGCATTTTGGTCCCGGTTGGTGCCACCAACTGGGACCAAAGGCCCCCTGACTGGGGTGGGCGCACAGGGCCACGTGGAGGCACATTGGTCCCGGTTCTGGATTGAACCGGGACTAATGGGTGGAGGTATTAGTAACGACCCATTAGTCCCGGTTCATGAACCGGGACTAAAGGCCCTTACGAACCGGGACTAATGGGTGGTTTTCTACTAGTGGGGTTATTTGTTTTCATTTATTTTTATCCTTTTATTTTTGTAAAAAAATCACAAGGGCAGGAAACTGCACTGATGCGGCAGTTGGATACGAAATTATGCAGCTGGAGCACGGATGGGAGTAGCGCGTAGCAGAGCAGGGCAAGCCGCGATCGCTACCCTCGCGTAGTCTCCATAACAGCTGCCGCCTTTTCTTCCTCGTTCCCAGTTACGTGTTCCCAAAAGTATTGGTGTGAACAACAGATGGTAAATCGGTTAGGTATACATAGCTACCCTTCACATGTGCAGTGGCGAATCGTGGGACAAAATGGAGGGCAGGCTCAAACTTAACGAACGAAGGATTCTGGACGAGTATAGACAGGATTGTTATTGTGTGGGCTTGATGGGCTGCCACTGATTGCCTGGGCTGGGCCTACTACTAGTAGGAAAAATATAAATTGCATCCCTGGAGGGAGGGCTCGAGCCTGTTAAAGCCCCCCACCCCCCCCCCCAAGTCGATTCGCCCCTGCACATGTGAGTATATAAGGAACCCTAGGACCATGTCCTAGTCTGCCCATTTTCGACGACCGCATCTCATCATCGACACCCTTGCCGACTACTGTAGATCGATCGTCGATCGAGGGTCAGCCTAGCAAAAGAAGGAGGTACGTCGATGGCCGACATCGAGAATCCTGCGGGTCCCAAGAAGGACGATGACGAGCTCGTGGTGGCGGAGCGGAGCGAGTTCATCTGGTTCGCGTGCATGTGGACGCTGCTCTACTTTGGTATCACATTACTCATCATCTCGGCCGGCCTCATGCTATTCTTCGAGATCAACTATCTTGGGACCAAACTCGACGCCGTTGTGTTTGTCGCGGGAACTATAGGCATCTGTGTTGCCTGGGGTTGTATATTTTTTTAAAGGGATGGTTTGCTGATCGATTCAAACTTCTATGGTCGACCACGAACATCTATGTGTGCCCTGTTCCTTGTAGATTTAATTTGTTTTTTATGTTGTTGATGCTGTATCTTCTGCGTTGGTCGAGTTGATTCAAAATGGGTTTGTTTCAACCCAAATCACTTACATTTCAAGTCAATATACCGAATAAACATGAGGAAACCCCATTTCTTTTTGAAACTTATTAAGAGCGAACGTCAGCTCCATTTCTTTCGCGTGGGACACAGTGCTTGCCATCCGATCCATCACGTTGCATGTACTATACGCACATTGTGTTAAGTAAAAGTCAATTTGCAAAGTCCCTAATAGCACACAATAAGTAATCATATTCAACAAGGTATGTTTCATTGGTTTCGTAAAATTGTTCTGTAGCTTAAACCATGTGATTGACTATCCGTTCTCACCATTGATGAGGTCTTCGGGACTAGATCCATATGACTATGCTTCAGTAAATACAAAGTCTCATCATAAAAATTGCCATTCAATTTTTGATAAATGTGCCACTACCAAAGCTGTAACAGTATTGATGTCAAAGTTGCCATGACAACTTTAATACGAATAACATGGCAGCTCTATAAAGCATGGAACCGAAACTTTAAGGGCGGTTCTTTCTCCTAAAACATACTTATATGGGACTTACTATTGAAGTTCCCTAATTGCTTCATTGTGCTTGAGCACGACCTCGTCGAAACGAGCGACCGCAGCTGGACCGATCGATGCTACGTGTTTTGCATGGCGTCCCGCGGGTCCACCTTCAGGTGCCACCTGGTCGTCCAAGACTCGCTACATGACACTTACTACCTTAATTTCTCGCATCCTCTTTCGTGATAGACGGACATCCAGCCCCATTCTTTCTACCGCGGCGGCTGCCCCTCTTCTTCCCTTCCTCTCCATGGCACCGCCCTCCTTCTCCCCTTCTTAACCATGGATGGAGATCGAGACGTCACCCTCTTCCCATGGCGCCGCCCTGCTCCTCTGCATCCTCCCCATGGCGCCACCCCTGCTCCTTTCCTTTCTCCCCCATGGATGAAGACTGAGCCCCCACCCCATGGTGGCAACCCGCTCCTCCATGTCCACCCCATGGCACCACCCCTGTGTTGGGCCACGCTAAGTGCACAATAAAAAAAATCTATGTGCAGATCAACTAGGAACATGCCAATGGAGGATGGATCACGAGATTAATACCACTAGACGTGTAGTGCCATGCAGCGAAAGAAGAGTTTGGCATCACGTCTTCACGGTTATCTCCTCCTAGCCGACCCCCTCGCAGCCGATCGTCGGACCCCATGAGCAAGTTCGCTGAAGCGGCACAAGTGCACCACCTCTAACGGTATCTGCGTGTGCAGGAGTAGGGGTGCAGTGCGGCGCCCGATCCACCCTGCTTCGTAGGCAAAATAGATTGAAGTTAGTTATAATGGCCCTTCTCAGATTTAGTTCAATTTGAACTAATCCTCCATTTATCCGGGACTATGCGGGATGCCCGCTTGCATCCCTATGCAGGAGGAACATGGCATGGCGGACTGCTAGGTCCGATCACATAGCCGGTGGCGAGTGGAGGTGGCTAGTTGCAACACATGCAAAGTTGTAATGACAAAGGTCAAAGCGATCAACTCAATATGTGTGCCGCGCTGCTACTCCTGTAGGAGTTGCTAGATTTCCTCGAGGAGGAAGGATGATGTAGCACAACAGCAGAAAGAATTTCCCTCAGTTAAGAACTTTGAATCGAATCAATAGGAGTCTCCAAGCTAACAAGGTAAGCAACACCTACAAAAAAATGTTTGCACCCAACTTGGCAAGGGGGTTTTCATGTGCTATACGAACCTAATTCCAATGCCGGAGAGTACTGCTACAACTACACCACCTAGTTGAATATGTTGGTGCAATATATGTGTGCCTCCAATCTTCGTCTATTAGTTACATTTGGGTTGCAACTCTTGTGGGGAACGTTGCATGGAAAACAAAAAAATTCTACACACACGCAAGATCTACCCATGGAGATGCATAGCTACGAGAGGGAAGAGTGTGTCTACGTACCTTCATAGACCATAAGCAGAAGCGTTTATTAACGCGGTTGATGTAGTCGAATTTCTTTGCGATCCAACCGATCAAGTACCGAACGTACGGCACCTCCGTGTTCAGCACACGTTCGGCTCAATGATGTCCTTGCCTTCTTGATCCAGCAAGATGGGCGAAGTAGTAGATGAGTTTCGGCAGCACAACGGCATGATGACGGTGATGGTGAACTTGTTCCTACAGGGCTTCACCGTGCAGTGCGGAGAAATTAGATGAAGTACTAAACTGTGGAGAGGGGCGCCGCACACGGCTAAGAGATTGTCGTGGTCATTGTGTGGCGTCCCTCCCTCATATATATATATATATATATATATATATATATATATATATATATATATATATATATATATATATATATATATATATATATATAGTGGGGGGAGGGGAGGCAGCTAGGAGGCGCCCCAAGGGTGGCCGGCCGGCCCGCTTGGGCTCGTGCCCTCTAGCGCTCCCCATCCTTGTGTGGCGCAAGGGAGAAGGCAGGAGGTGGTGGCGCCCCCCTTTCCTTTCTCCCATGAGGAGGGGAAGGCATGAGGGGCTAGCCCTCCCCCTTTCCTTCTCTAGGGCCGGCGGCTAGGGAGAGGGCGCGCCAGCCCCCTTGTGGGCTAGTGTGTGCCTCCCCTTGGCCCATTAGGCCCATAAACCTCGTGGAACCCCTTCTGGTGATCCGATGACTACCCAGTTCACTCCGAAACCTTTCCGATGTCCAAATAGCATCGTCGTGTATATCAATCTTTACCTCCGGAGCTCCGCGTCATGTCTGTCATCTCATCCAGGACTCTGAACAACATTCGGTCACCAAATCACATAACTCAAATAACACCATATCATCAATGAACGTTAACTGTGCGGACCCTACGGGTTCAAGAACTACGTAGACATGACCGAGACGCCTATCTGGCCAATAACCAATAGCAGAACCTAGATGCCCATATTGGTTCCTACATATTCTACGAAGATCTTTATCGGTCGAACCTTATGACAACATACGTAATTCCCTTTGTCTATCGGTATGTTACTTGCCCGAGATTCGATCGTTGGTATCTTCATACCTAGTTCAATATCGTTACCGGCAAGTCTCTTTACTCGTTCCATAATACATCATCTCATAACTAACTCCTTAGTCAATTTGCTTGCAAGCTTCTTGTGATGTGTATTACCGAGAGGGCCCAGAGATACCTCTCTGATACTCGGAGTGACAAATCCTAATCTCGATCCATGCCAACTCAACAGACACCTTCGGAGATACCTGTAGAGCATCTTTATGATCACCCAGTTATGTTGTGATGTTCAATAGCACACAAGGTATTTCTCCGGTATCCAGGAGTTGCATGATCTCATAGTCGAAGGAATATGTATTTGACATTAAGAAAGCAATAGCAAGAAACTGAACGATCATATGCTAAGCTAATGGATGGGTCTTGTCCATCACATCATTCTCCTAATGATGTGATCCCGTTATCAAGTGACATCACATGTCTATGGTTAGGAAACCTTAACCATCTTTGATCAACGAGCTAGTCTAGTAGAGGCTCACTAGGGACACGGTATTTTGTTTATGTATCCACACATGTATTTAAGTTTTCGATCAATACAATTCTAGCATGAATAATAAACCTTTATCACGAATAAGAAAATATAATAACAACTTTATTATTACCTCTAGGGCATATTTCCATCAACTCTTGTTATGTGCTTCATGGTAGATTTATGTGTATTGTTATGGGTACTGTTCAGAAAGCATTTATGACTTTTGTACATAAAGGTGTGTAAGAACATAATATTTTTGTATTAATAGCTTTGAAATGCCAAGATGGGATTGAAAGTGGTTGAATGCATTGTCAATAGATGGTGATTGATGTGTTCCCTTCTTATTTGACAAAGGTTTCTAATACACCTGACATTGGCTTCACATTTCTGGTGCAAATTTCATCGGTTCAATTTTTTATTCTTCATTTATTTTAAATTTTCTTTAAATTATTAAATCACCGTCTTGAATGTTTGTGTTCTGCACTTTTCATGGAACATTTGTTTGTTTTTGTATATTATATATTGGAAAGTACATGATGCTACTACATGTACCGTATACTAGTTGATATCTTATTTATATATGAGAGTGAAATGCGCCACTAATCCACGAACTCAAAGTGATTGCACACTTTAGGCCAACAACTCAAGAAGTGATCGGATTTAGTCCACAAACTCGTTGATTTGATCAAACAAGACCAAAACCGTCCCGACCGGGAAAAAACCAGCTACATGGATGCTATATCATCGACCCTTTGACTACCGTGAATTCATTATTTTTTATAGGGTCTATTTGCAAAGTGGACGTTTTTTTTCTCATAAACCATGCTAACGTCGTTTGGAGTGAAAAACTAGTAGTATTAAAAAGTTGTGTTTCGCAGGACTTGAACCTTGGCCCTTCACCTTAGACAATGCCTCAATGACCACTAGAACACCACGATTCCACACTAATATGCTGCTCAGTGTGTATATATACATATCTATATATATTTACGTATAATCAGGAGAAAAATAAATATTAAAACGCATGTTCTGAGGATTTTTTAACACAGGACGTCTAGTTTAGAAATTGACTTCCAGACCAATACACCATGAAGCGATTTACGTTCCAATAAGCATCATTTTGCTGTACATGTATATACACTATGAACTGATTTATGTTCCAATAGACACAATATATAGAAGTAATATATATACATCTTGTCGACAATGTAAAACGTCACATTCAATATATAACTCACAGTTCAAACAATATATAGAACGTGACTTCAATGTCAATAGCATTCGTATGGAAAAAGATCGCCTGATTGAAAAACGATTGAATGGGAATGCCTGGTTTTTTCTCTCTCCTGATTCTACGCGTAAATATATACTGGGATGCATAGCAGTGTGCAGACTTGGTGTTGTTGCAGTGGTCATTGACACAGTGCATATTCCGAACGGACAAGGTTCAAATCCTAGCCAACACAATTTTCTAATACTATTTTCACTCCAAACGGCCTTAGCATGGTTTATGAGGAAAAACCGACCAATTTGCAAATAGACCCCTGTAAAGAATAGTGAATTCACGGGCAGTCAAAGGAATGATGACATGGCATCCACGCGGTCGGTTTTTTCCCTGTCGGGCTGGTTTTGGCTTTATTTGATCAAATCAACGAGTTTGCGGACTAAATCCGATCACTTCTCGAGTTGTTGGCCTAAAATGCGCAATCAGTTTGAGTTTATGGACTAGTGGAGCATTTCACTCTATATATGATGGATAAAGCTGAAAGTGTCAGCATGAGATGATCAGAGGTACATTATTAGTGTGTTCTTCTGTTCCAAAACTAGGCCAGCACATTTTTTGAAGCTAGGTGATGAGAACTTTACAACAATACTGAAATACATGGGATGTTCTCCGAAAAATTGAAAGGATGAGACATTCTACTCCCATCCTATACGTACACACTTTATCCAACAGATTAGCTCTACAGGGTTCAGCTGGAGTACTCCATCCATTGGAGTGACCGATACGGTCTCCCTAAGTCCTACCAGAGTTCGCTGTCCTCAGTAACTACCTGGGTCGGCTATGTGTTGCAATTATACATAGTTTAGTTTTTTTACGGGGAATTAGACATAGCTTAGTTATTCGGTATTTTAGGTATAGGTGGCGGTAGGATTTTTTTAGAAGAAGCACTCATAGAACTCAAATGCAGTTTCTCAGCTATGTACAATAGATCTATCAATCAACTCACTAGACTTTATTTTGTGTTCATTAGATGGAACACCAACTATTTAAATTAGTGCCCCTGGTTCCTTAGTTGTGCTCACTTTTTCCCACGCTCCAAACGTTTGCTCACTTTTCCCCTCTTCCTTAGCTAAAACTCTCACAAATGCTCATAGCGGGCGTTTGCTGTCTTGACCGCCATTGACCGTTAATTGCTGACGAGTGGGGCCGAGTCTTCGTCTAACTGTTGCTTGCTGACGGGTGGGACCGCAAGGAGACACGTATTGGACAACTTGTCTGAATCTGAAACAGATCTAGATAGGCCGCACTGCACCGCGCCACCCCGCCCCCTCCACCGGCGTCGTGCCGCGTCCACCGCTGTTGTTTCCTCCACCCTATGCCCCTATTCCGTTCATCGGCGACGCCGCATCTCCGCCAGATATAGCCCACCTCCCCATCTGGGATTACATAGTGATGTTGAGTGAGGACGCCCGGAATGCAGTCGACCGTGGAGAGGATTGGGTCGAATCCGCGGCAGATAATTCATGGATTAAACCTGGGTAAGCATTGTTTCCTCTCGAATTGACGTTCTAAGTCGTATTGTAGGCCGTATTTGACTTCTGTTTGCTTGAATCGTTCGAATTTGTGCTCGATTTTACCCGGCTAACTGAAGCCTTTGTTTCCTTCAACAAAATAGGATTGATCCCGTGCTGGCTTTCCGGCTGGCGATTAGAATGGAAACTAGTGTGCTGCGTGGTACTAAACCGCATTTGATTTCATCATTTTTCTATCCCAAAGTGGCAGAAACCAGCATATCTTTCAAAGATTTGCTAGCTGAGCTCAGAAACACCTATCCCTGGAGTGATGCCGATGCTGTTGAACTGAAATACTTCAGCAGTGACGAGCAAAGATTTCTCCCACTAACTTGCGACGATCATATGCCGTTGCTTTTTGCTGGGATTGCTGGCTGCCGATTCGGTAAACTCCAAATTGATGTGCTTCAGCCACGCGCGGAACGGGGGAAGGGGAAGGGAGTTCAGACATCATCTGTCTGTGCTAATAGCCAGCACCCAGACACTCCTTGTAGGTCGACACAAGGTAAAGCAAGTGGTTCATGGAGCCACAACATGCCTGCTGCCAATTCTGGTTCCGATTCAGCTGCTACTTCTCGTGTACCTTCTGCAGTTGGTGTAGAAGAAGATGCAGAACCTGACGAGGCAGTGCCTACAAATGATGATGAAGACGAGATGATGTTTCCTGAACTGGTCGATGTAGCTAGTCAGCAAGCAGTGGATGACGAATATATGGAGGAGCCCATCAGCCAAGCTAGGTTTGATGACAGTGACGATGAAGAGAAGGTGGAGAACATGGACATCTTAATCGAGGATGAATATGATGGTGATGACATGCCAACAATTGAGTGGAACAGGGAAAAACCTGAGCTTAGTGTAGGTACCATTTTCCAATCAATGGTGGACTGTCGGAATGCAGTGACAACATGGTGCATTATATCTGAAAACACCTAATAAGATTAAAAGGAGTGAGCCAGCAAGGTTCATAGTTTTTTGTCCATATCCTAGGCGTAGGTGGAAGTTGCATGCATCTCGTATGAGAAAGAGCAAATATATTCAGGTAATCCAAGTTCAGTTAGTAATTTAGTTTCAGATCATTGAGTAAGGTTTCTTAACTATTTTTTACCCTTTTATTTTGTTTTGGATAAAGAAAAACCCAGACAAGCACACCTGGAGGGGGAGGCCAAAACCAAGCAAGCAAAAACTAGGTGGGTGGCAGATGCTATATTGGATTGGCTGAGAGAAGAACCTGGACTTGGTCCAACAGCACTCCATGGGAAGCTTTTTGAGAAGTACAAGATAGAAATTCCTTACATGAGAATTTTCAATGCTAGGGAAAAGGCTCTTGACAGAATTAATGGTCAATGGAATGACAGTTTTCAGCCGCTTTACACTTTCAAAGCTGAAGTGGAGATGGCAAGTCCAGGGAGTGTTGTAGAGATTGACAAGCATACAGTTCCATTCAAAATAAAAGGAAAGTCATTTCAGAAGGAGTGCTTCAGAAGGGCTTTTGTTTGTTTCAAGGCTTGCTGGTAGGGGTTTCTAGATGGTTGCAGGCCCTATTTGGCTGTAGATGCTACACATTTGACTGGAAGATGGAGAGGACAGCTAGTCGCAGCTTCTGCAGTTGATGGACACAACTGGCTATTCCCAGTTGCATTTGGTGTGGTGGAGGCAGAGTCTGAGGAAAGTTGGGTTTGGTTTCTGCAGCAGTTGCGCAACATTATAGGCACACCCCCAGGTTTAGCTATACACACAGATGCTTGCAAGGGTTTAGAGAGTGCAGTGGAAATTGTATTCCCTGGAATGGAGCATAGGGAATGTATGCGACACCTAGCGCATAATTTCAAAAAGAAGTTCAAAGGTAAAGTTTATGATGAGAACTTATGGCCAGCATCATACACATGCAGCAAAAGGAAGCATGAACACCATTTGAGAGTGTTGTATGCTCAAAATCCTCTTGTGAAGGAGTACATGGATGCACATCATGGTAAGGTGTGGTCAAGAAGCAAATTCAACGAAATCTGCAAAGTAGATTATGTGACCAGTAACCTTGCAGAATGCTTCAATTCAAAGTTCAAGTCAGTGAAAGGGATCTTGTTGTGGTAAGCATTTGACAAGATGAGGCAAATGATCATGATAAAGATGGCTCTTCGCAAAAGAATTGCAGAAACACAATATGTTGGTCATCAAATGCTCCCATCACTGATTAAGGCATTGCACTTGAAGGCAAGAGCACTGAAGATGAAATATATTCGATCTGGTACATATGAGGGAGAGGTTACCTATACTGACACTAAAAATAGGGTATGGAGGTATCCTGTGAACCTAAGTACTAGAGAATGTACTTGTAGGCAATGGCAGATCCGTGGGAAGCCATGCATACATGCCCAACATCTGATGACCGTTATCGGGGGTGCAGATGGTGAAGTTGATCAATATTTCTCTGAGTATTTCTCTGTTGCCAAATTTATGGCTGCTTATGCTGACAATGTGCCTGCACTATTGGAGAAAGATCAATGGAACATAGTAGATCCAGGGTTCAAACTCCACGCTCCTGTCATTACTAGACCACCAGGAAGACCAAGGAACCAGAGGATTAGAGCAGGTGAGGAGGGTCGTCTACCAAAGAAGCGTGCTTGCAAAAAATGTGGAGTTCTGGGGCATATTGCTAGGCTTTGTACCAATGCAGTGGATGCATCATTTGGAGAGGAGGAAAGATGGACAGCAGCCAATGCTGAGGAGAATGCAACAACAATGGAGACTGAAGATGCAGTGGAGAATGCAGCAGTGGAGAATGCAGCAGCAAATGAAGCATCTTGGTATGTGTTTGCACCCTTTGTAGAATGCAGCTAACCTTTTGTTTGCATTTGTTCTCTTTTTTGCCTATGGCTTATAATTTTATTTACCAGCTCTAGGGAGAAAAGGCCAATTGATGAAGAAGCAAAAGATTTTGAAACCATGGCCTTTGATGGTTTTGAAGCTATAAGAGAGGAAGCGGAGGGGGTAATTTTTCCAATTGTGCCTTTAAAGATTACTGAACCCATAGATGACCATCAAATGGTCGTCAAGTGCTCGACGAGTGGAACTACTCCATCAGCACCTCCACGGGGAAAACCCCAAGTAAAGCCCAAGATCAAAAGGAACAAGAGTCTGAAAGAAAAGAGCATCTCAACTAGGGAAACCAAGAGCAAGACGGTGAAGCCAGCTGCAAACACAAGGAGCAAGTCAAAAATTTGAATTAAGTTGTTGGGAAATGTTTGTGTTGTCAATTTGAGGGCGAGTCGATCGCTTAAAACTTGGTAGATTTGTATTAAGATGTTGGCATCTTAAAACTTGGTAGATTTCAGCTACTGTGAAAACTTATCAGTTGTAATAACGTTGCTTCTACTTTGGTTTCTTATTTGAGTCAGAATTCAAATTTCCATCAAAATTTGAATTTAAATCAATATTTGAATTTGGGCCAAAATTTGGATTTGAGCCAAAGTTGAAGTTGAACATTGGAGGTTCATTGCTCTATGCGGTGTATTTGATCGAGCATATGAAGTCCAATATTTGTAGGTGAACAGTCTGAATGAGAAATGTGCTAGAAACAAGCTCGAAAGCTAGGGTAAACAACCCTATTTGGAATCAAGTTTTTTTTGACCTTGCCTAAATAAGGCATATATATTTTCATTAACATTTGTTCCATATATATATAGGGTAAAAACAAAGTCTCACTATTTATTGATTAATATTCATATTACTACATATTTTTTGAAAAAATATGCTTTTAAGTCAAAACCGTCAAAAAACATGTTTTAGATATGAAAATGAAAAAGTAAGTTCAAATCCTTCTTATTCACTCCAAAATGAAGCTATGGAGATTTTTCTGATTTTTTTTGAATTATTTTGATTTTTTTCAAACCCTAAACCCTCTCTCCCTATTCTACGAACTCTGAATATGTTCATAGGTGATAGCTTATTTGTGTGACGCCTTTTTTCATGAAAATGACCTACACCAAGTTTATATTTTTTTTCTCATAACCTTGTCACATATGACGGCTATGTGCGCAAGAATTACAACATTTTGATTTTTTTAATTTTTTAAAAACATTTGAACTTGATTTCGACAGATCACTTCAAAAAATGATTTTTCAAAAAAAAATGCCCCTATACCGAGTTTATATTTTTTATGGTAACCAGGTCTCATAAACGGACGAACTACGTTTGTTTTATATTTTTGTGATTTTTTCTAATTTAGTTATGGCCATTTGAAATCTTGTCAACCCCTAATAACACCGTTGACTCACTCATAACCCTACAGAAATGCTCCAAACCCTAGTGTCGAACGTCCGCCGTTGGATCCTACCAAGCGCCAAACACCACCCGTCAGATGTGGGGCAGGCATGCGCGATCCGCCTGATGCATCCTGATTGGCTACTGCACTGTCCTTCTCGGGTTTTTACGATCTACCCCACTTTACATATGAAATTGTATTTTTCGCACATGACCACCACTTGTCAGTGTTAAGAGTTGGTTCAAATATTCAAACTGCAAAATACAATGTGGCAAATCGTCAATATAGCTTCCCCTTCTCCTCTTCTCCATCTGTCAGACAAAGGCATCGAGCAGATCAAGCAATTCCTCTGTTTCTTTCCCCATCTTCTCGTTCTTCTTCCTCTCGAGCAACTCCTCTGTTTCTTCCTCTCGGGTGATATGTCAATCTCCTCGTCAGCCTCCTGTTCCACGTGGCCGGCGTATGGTCCAGTGCCGATGACTTGATGTACTGACTGCCCACGGACTGCGCCACTGAAGCGGTTGACTTCGAAGGAGGAGAAGAATGGGAACTTTGGGCGCGAGTTCGTCAAATGCGAGAGCAAGCCGGAGGGGCAGATTAGATCTGAGTTTTCCTCGCATCCTTTATCTCTAATTTCTCAAAAAATCTGTCAAATTTGGATTTAGGTTACATGATTTCGTTTTCAGATCGTGAAAAAATGCCACAATTTCGAGTGGATGGATGATTACATCTAGAGGCTTCAAGGGTTGGGCTTGCTGGATTCGAGGGGGAATGCAATCTGCGAGTTCAATCTGCCCAATGACAGTGCCGCTCCGGCAGCAGCAGCGCGTCCGGAATACCCGACGGTGGTAGATGTCGAACTGAAGAGAGAATTGAAGAAGATGAACAAGAACTTCAAGCAGCTGATTGAGTTGAAGAAGCAATCCAATCTGATAGCTTTAGGAATACTTGCTCTAGGAATTCTTTACTTTATGGCCATCTCTCGTTAGAGATGTTTGTCTACTATTGTTGCCACTGTTTAGCAATCCAAGTCCGTTTATCTCAAATGCAAATCTGTTTAGTGCAACTGTCGATCTCTGAATGTATGCAGTTTACTGTTAAGTTTCGACACTTTCATTTTCGGTAGAAGACAACTACCAGTTCAGTGATAAGATTATTTTGTTAGCTAATAACCTCGAGTGTTGGATCATACCCTAGCTCGTCAAGTGACAGTAAGCAGTACTTGAGTAGCACAAGGGATACACATCAAGTTCATCTCTTCTCTCTCGCACTTGCCAAAGTTTTGTCCTCGAGTTCGTCTGTTCTGCTAGAAAAAAAACCTAGTTCACGGGCCCAAAGAGAATCAAACCGCAATAGGCCCACAAAGGATAAATGAGGCCCAGAAACAAGTGATATTTCTTTTTGTTTAGGAATGATTGCTTTGTTCTTTTTTGTTTCTGATTGCTTTTTTCATTAATTTGATTGCCCAATCTCTTCTATCTCATTGAGGAATTTTTTTGGCTTTCCTTTATGGGTCCCTTCATTTTTTAGAATCAAAGTATTTGCAACCCTCTTTTTTATATACTTCAAAACATAGTGTAGTTTTCTACATATTAAAGAATATAAAACTACACTTTTGACTAAAGCCAAACATCTCAAAGTATTTTATACTTCAATATTTCTGAAAACCAAAGTATTCTTGGAATAGCTAAACAATACAGAGCTCTCAAACCAAAGCCGTGTACAAATGTACAATATGTTCTTATTTTTAGAAGGCATCTATAAACACATCATTTTTAGTTAGTTTGGTTAATTTTTCCCACGCCAATTAGCCGTGTCTAAACTTGGGACAAACAAAATACAAACATAACAAAGCATTAATATAACACACATAACTTAACTTAGATAGGGTTGCTAGGGCAACATAAGTTCTTACATATAACACGACACACCAATTGCTAGGGCAACATAAGTTCTTACATAGATAATAATAATTAACCTTACATGGATAGATAGGGTAGCTAGGTCGGGCAACACACACACCAAACTCACACTACATAGTAGATAGGGTAGCTAGGGAAACACCGCCATGTCTTCACCGTCGTCTTCACCTTAACCGCCGGCTTCACCATCTTCTTCGCCGCCGGCTTCAGTACTGCTCCTCCTCAAGGCCGTTGTCGCCGAGGTAGTACGGGAGGCTGTGCATGTGGTTGCGAGTGGGGAAGACGCTCTCGAAGTCGGTGAAGATGTTATAGGTGGCGAATGCGATGAACTCGCACCCACACCAATACACCTTGCGGAGCAGGTAGTAGGCATCGAACCTGTTGGTGAAGTGGACGACGAGCCCTACCACTGGAGCGTTGGCGTGGGGATGCTGCTCCACGAGGTTGAACATGGACGGCGAGCCCGCCGGGAGGTGGTGGAAGCCCGCACGGAGGAACCCCTGTGCAAGCTCAGTGCTACCCCTCCAGCGTGAGAACGCCCACACGCGGAGCGATGCCTCGACGACGACGTTGGCGGGGTACCGCCGCTCTGGTACGGTGGGCGGATCTTGGAACGTCGACCCGTTGTACTGCATCTTGAACGCTTCGCTGAGTGGAACGACTTTGGCTTTTGGGGTAAGAAGAGAAGTGGGAGGCGCAGATGGATCTGTAGAATAAAAGGCAATGAAAGGCGGTTTAAATAGCCGGGGGAGACGAAGTGGGTACACGCGCAAACGGCTTAGATCGTGACTCAGTGCGTGCATGAACCGATGTGCGATCATCAATGTGTGAACATGAATCGATGCGAGCGTGCTTTGCGTGCTCTGCGTTGGCGGCTGCCTGCCTTCCCCTTTTGCGTGCTCTGCGTTGGCGGCTGCCTGCCTCCCACAACTGAATTGAGCGGCAGCCGTGCGACGTGAACCGATGCCTTGACATATGGACGCGAGCGTGCGTGCAGCCTGCCCCTTTTGCCACCGGCACGTATGCCTGCGATGCGTGAAACGACGCTGCAGAGCGACTGAATCCACCGGCAACCGTGCGGCACGGATTGATGCGTGCGTGGTGGTGTTTGCATGCATAGCAGGCTACATCGATGCCAAAGTCCGGCATGCATAGCAGGCTGCATCCATTGATAGCAGGATTTTTTAATTTATGGGCCCTTAATTTATTACCAACAAACTAACGGGCCCGTCCTATGAACACTAACACGGCCCAACCAGCGAAGCCACAGCCACAGTCAACAGAGTCCAACGTGGCCCCACAAGTTAGTTAACGGCCAAGACGGCAAACGTCTGTTATGAACATTTGTGAGAGTTTCACCTAAGGGAGTGGGGAAAAGTGAGCAAAAGTTTGAAGCGTGGGGAAAACTGAGCACGACTAAGGAATTGGGGGCACAGATGGAATAAGCCCTTCCAATAAAGGAGAACTAACATATATTAGCTTACAAAAGCTATTTTTGTTGGGGAACGTTGCATGGGAAACAAAAAATTTCCTACGCTCACCAAGATCAATCTAGGAGATGACCATCTACGAGAGGAGAGATTGCGTCTACATACCCTTGTAGATGCTAAGCGGAAGTGTTACGATGGTTGATGTAGTCGAATGTTTTCGCGATCTAATCATGATCCATCCCGCGAACTCCCGATCTAAGTGCCGAACGGACGACACCTCCGTGCTCAACACACGTACATCTTGATGACGCCTTCACCTCCTCGATCTAGCGAGCGATGGTGAAGTAGTAGCTCTAGTCCTCCAACATCACGACGGCATGATGGCGGTGGTGGTGGAGAAATCTCAGCAGGGCTTTGCCAAGCCTCATGAAGAAGAAGAAGGACTACGAGGGAGAGGGAGGGCAGCGCCGTGGCATAGATTGGTGTGGCTGCCCTCCCTCTACCTCTCTATATATAAGGGGAAGGAAGGAGCGGTGGTGCCCCTAGACCCCATCCAGGGGGGCAAGGCAGATGGGGGCGCCCCCTAGGGAAACCCTAGGGTGGCTTGCCCCCCAAGCTAGGTGGAGGGAACCCTAGAGGGGGCACCCCACCTCTCCTGGTTAGGTAGGAATGGGTGAGGGGGGCGCACAACCACTTAGTGGGCTGGTTTGCCCCCTCCCCTTGGCCCATGCCCCCCCCCAACACTTGCCGAGGCCCCCCGAAACCCCTTTCGGTCATGCTGGTCATCACCCGGTACCCCTGGAACACTTCCGGACTCCAATACCCTTCACCCAATATATCAATCTTCACCTCTGGACCCTTTCGGAGTTCCTCGTCATGTCTGGGATATCATCCAGGACTCCGAACAACCTTCGGTAACCACACTAACAACTCAAATATACTTATATTGTCACCAAACGTTAAGTGTGTAGACCCTGCGGGTTCGAGAACTGTGCAGACATGAACGGGACACCTCTACGGTCAATAAGCAATAGCGGGACCTGGATGCCCATACTAGTTCCTGCATATTCTACGAAGAGCTTACCGGTCGAACCTCGATGCCAAGGATTCAGCTAATCCCATATGTAGTTCCCTTTGTCTATACTTGCCCGAGATTCGATCGTCGATATCTCCATACCTAGTTCAATCTCGTTACCGCCAAGTCTCTTTACTTGTTCCGTAATACAAGTTCCCGTGGCTAACTCATCAGTCACATTGCTTGCAAGCTCATTGTGATACTGTATTACCGAATGGGCCCTGAGGTACCTTTCCGTCTTACGGAGTGACAAATCCCAGTCTTGATCCATGCCAACTCAACAGACACCCTCAGAGGTACTTGTAGATCATCTTTATAGTCACCTAGTTACGTTGCGACATTTGATACACACAAGGTAATCCTCCGGTATCAGTGAGTTGCATGATCTCATTGTCATAGGAACATATACTTGACATGCAGAAAACGATAGCAATAAACTTGACACGATCTCATAGTTTGGGTCTTGTCCATCACATCATTCTCCTAATGATGTGATCCCGTTATCAAATGATAACTCATGTCTATGGCTAGGAAACCTTAACCATCTTTGATCAACGAGCTAGTCTAGTAAAGGCACACTAGGGACACATTGTTGTCTATGTATCCACACATGTATCTGAGTTTTCGATCAATACAATTCTAGCATGGATAATAAACGATTATAATGAATAGGGAAATATGATAATAACCAATTTATTATTGCCTCTAGGGCATATTTCCAACAATTTTGTGCGGCAGTTAATATTTTTTTTTGTGATGGCTCAACAATACATTTTTTCATGGTGTTATTTTCCTGGGTTTCTCCAGTGCATCTTCAATGCCATCTACCAAGAGAGTTACCAATACTTCAATTAAGTACATGTTTGTAAATTTACCAGCACGATGATTATGTAGTTACCAAGCAACCCATGCTATAGCTATCAACACATTGAATATGTAGTTACCAAGCAACCCATGCTATAGCTACCAACACATTGAATATGTAGTTACCAGACCTGACCGGCCCTGGTTGACTCTCTCTTGCTAACTTGTATGATCATTTCATAACACATTTCCTATTGCGAACAGATGGTTGTGTGGAACTCGAAAGATATTCTGTATGGGTGGCCATCACATCATTTTTCAATGGGGTAACTTGGACTGTCTGCGCATGTCTCATCCGAGACAGGGCCGGCCCATAGCATGGGAAAAGGTGTCATCGCCCGTGCCTTGAATATTGTTTTTGCTAGTTACCACTATCATATTATACATTACACCGCAAAGATTATCAAAACTATAAAAGAGAGCCTCAAGATAATTTAGCACAATTTATGATAACTAGTTTTTGTGTTTAAACCAATGCACATTTTTTTCGTTTGAAAAACGGGTAAAAGATCTCATATGCACCAAATCAAACCAAGTGAATCTAAAGAAGCATGTCAGATAATCGAATAATATGCAAAAGTACGACCAAGAACATTTTATGTTATTTGATGATTATAATAATAGTGCAAATTTCAATATAAATACACATCATAAACATGTTGTAACCTATTACTGAACCCAACTTACAAATCACAATTGTCATGCCCTAGAAGTTTCTATGAATATATTTACCTAATATACAACAGAACCACTATGAAGATATTTTTTAGTGTGTGTGATATGGAATACATAGATCGATACACAAATATATGTGTATACGCTATATAGCTTAGGCAATATTATAAAGTATTCAGAATATATTTTTAACAACAAACAGATAGTTTGTTGCGTCATACAATTTAAATTTTTGAGAATAAAAAATTATAATTAAATATTACAAATGCATAACAAAAAATATATATTTATTATTTAAAACCATTGTTATGGGATTAAATCCGATTGTAATATGCATGGTATAATTAGTTTTAAATAAGTAAAAAATATTAATATAAAAAATGGTGTGGACTTCCTCCTTAAATGCAAGCGAGCATGTGAAAACTGTGTTTAAGGTGTTTGCGAACAGAAAGGTGTATCAACTCAACAAAATTATGATAATACAAGTGCATTAGACCGCACTAGAATCTCATTTTGACGCAGCACAGCCGCACAAGCAGGTTCAACTTGGCAATTTTGTTTAATGCTTAGACATACTACTATACATGCCCCACTAATAGTGAGGTTGAAAACGGTCCAAGCAAGTTGTATATAACCGGAACAAAGCCCATGTTTATTTACCTCGATAGCTATGCCGACAACATTAATCAGTACGAGCGGCCAACGAATCGGGTCCGGCAGCCATAAAAAGTCCAAATAATGCATCTGGTTACCGTTGCCAGAAACATGTATAGTTTGTAGTTTCTCACATTACCCTCCCTGCAGATGTGCCATATCGTGGGGCTGCAACAAAAAACAATTGAGTTATAAGGAAAGAACACCTAAACGGACACATGTTATAGGAAAAATAAATAATAATTAAATAGCATGGGGATATTACATGAGAGATAAGTACAGGGCTGCAGTGAATATGTAACCGAAAATAAGTACCACATCCACGCCCGTCAGGCGTCTCGCTAGACGGCGATGGCGATGGTGCGTCTGTGAAACAAAACTATCAGAGCATACATATATCAGCTATGCAGTGTACCCGCAAAAAGAGAAAGGAGGAGTTTCATGACAGCCTATAGATCGTTTATATCAAATGCTATGAGTACAATACAACGAACGTGTAAAGTGCTGAGGTTGAAGAAATGTATCAGTACATCTACTATACCTTGGCAAAGTCCACAGTGCGAAAGCCAGCCATATTGACCTCCCGTTTAATGAATCCGATGGCAGCAAACTCAGCTGCTCGTCGTCCATCCCTGAATGATGACGACAACATGGAACTGCAGCTCCACATTGATTTTTGCCGGTAATAGTTGGCGCTTCATTTACCTCCTTTCTCAATAACTCTTCCAGAATATAAAGGACTAACTCGACAGTAAACTATCTTTAGTTACTTGCAAAGAAATTTGGCACATTACACAACAAATTAACAGTAAAGTGTAAACCAAACCAACACAACCTTTTGCAATTATGGCCTTCATTATTTATATATGTACTGTTGAACATTCGAACGCAATTTGTTTCCAAACAATTTAATATGCAGCCAAATAGTTACAACAATATCTAAAATTTTGATGTGCTTTCCTGGAATAAACCGTGGCCAAGCAATGAAAAGAATCTACACAAGGAATAAACCTGTGTGGAAGAGCAAACATTGTAACCTCTCAAGTAGCTGGGTGAGATAAACTACTCCTAGAAATGTGACCCTGTTAGTTTGAACCTGAAGGTCCTTTGAGCATCAGGTCCAGCTTTTCTCAGACAAGAAATAAAAAATGGCTGTTGGTTTTTGCTTTTTGTAAGGGCCGCGTTTACAATCGCCTCAATAACCCAATCTGACAAAAAAAGGATTCACAACATTTTTCTTCATGACAAAATAATAAAAAATCTCACAAAAGAATCTGCACATAGTAAATTTCCTGGTACAGTAAAAACACCTATTGGAACAAAACGGTTCACCAAATGCGTATTTCGCTCTGCATAATCTGCTGCTGGTTAGTAAAAGACAAAACATATTCTGGTATAGGTTCTTCCAGTTAACTTCAATTGGCTGCACAACCGGAATTAACTCAGATCAAATACTCCTAGAAAGCAACAGGTGAACTTACTACTACTACTGAGGCCACTTGTTCAGAACAAAGGGTGAAGCATTCCTACCCCTGCTTAGCTACAATAATTACTGCTGCCCTTGTTCAGCTGCATTGCTACTGAGGAGAACCTGAGAAGCCATGTAGCTTAACAAGCCCACACAATTCATAGTCTCATACTACTTGAACTGCACCAGTACTGAATTAAACTGTTCACCTTACTACTAACTGATATTGCATCAAACAAGCTAATCATCAGATACTAGACTGCATCCTCCTTAGTGTCCTGGCAGGAGCGATGTAGTGGACTTGGGAGCGCTGCCGACAGCGGCAGGTCGGATCAGATCAATCCGGATGCTTAGCATGAGCGTGTCGCCGGTGGACAGCGCACTACTGCTTCATCTCCGGCGGCGACGACCTCCTTGGCCTCCCACCACGCCTTCTCCGCCTCCCGGCGTCGCTTGAGCACCGGGGATAAGATGCGGTCGAGGCGGCGGAAGTTTGTCCACGCCCGAGTGGTGGCGCTGCGGTCGCGCGCTTGCTGTCTCCGCCGTTCGTCCACCGGCGGGCGGAGGGAGGGGCTCCCGGCCTCCGCGACGTAGATCCGCTTGCTACTCTAGCAGTGTCAAATGCATGTCATATAATTTTATTTTGTAACTCTTGTTTTATTATGTTGATGGGATATCTTCTGGGTTGGTGGAGTTGATTCGAAATGGGTTTGCTTCAACCCAAATCACTTTCTTTTCAAGTGAACCTATCGAATAAACATGACAAAACCCATATGTTTTTGGAATTTATTAAGAATGATCGCTCTCTCCATCTCTTTCGTGTGGGACCCGAAACTAAGTAGTGCCAATGCATGCACTAGGAGGTGGCCTGGTTAGGTTTGCATGGAGACCAAAAGATCTGGTACTATTTAGGATCTTCATTATGATTGATCATGTTTGACATGAACGCCTCCCTACATGAGCGTAAGTTCACACCACATACTAATAGTTTATAGGAGTGTGTCGGCGAAACGGTTTTGGCGCGAAAGCCTGGCGGGCCCGCCGAGTCAGCAACCGGGCGCGCTTGTCGTCCTCATCGCCTCGATTTCCTGCGGGGAATCAATGCCAAGGCTGCCGCGCTGGTCAGCCTTCCATTGATGCCTCACGGGCGGCACAGTGAAGGCGCGGTGATGCGCGTCCCGCCCGCTCCCGTGACGCGTACGCACACATGCCGCCCGCTCACCTCCCCCGCCACTATAAAAGTCGGCCGCTCCCTCGCCGGTGAGCGCACGCCCTCCATCGGCACATAATCCTCTCCCCCTCTCGACCTCTCACCGCCGAGGGAAGATGAAGGGAGGAGAATGGAAGAAGAGGCTCGGCGCGTCGATTGAAAACCTGACTTGTCGGGCCCGCCAGTCAGGCCCTAGAGTTTGAAAAGTTGATAGGAAATTAAAGACCCTACTTATATACTGCAAACCACACAAAGTTTGGAAACCTTGCGAAAAAGGGCCTAGATTTTGACAAGTGGTGCTCCTTTTTGTTCGAAATTTTGGCAGCATAACATGTTGGGAATAATCCAAATCAGCAAAAAAGATGTTGTGTTGTTCATTTCAAATTTCACTCATGGACCTCAAGTCAGTCAATACACTCAATGAAACATTACATATCATCATCCTACCAAATCATTTCCCAACACAGCAAAGAAGCTAATCTAACACCACCACAAACCAAATCATGGCAATGCTCACTACTCATTGCTGGCCCTTCATTGTGTTGTCATTCTTCTAGTCACAGGTATCGAAGCACCTGAGACAGACCTTCCTTGTGTTGAATACAAAAGGAGCTAAGAGCTAGCACCCAGCAAAATGACAACCCATCAAGCACTTCACGCCACTCAATATCAATCCTCCCACTTTCTTTGGAGTTGCAAGAGCTCATGAAAACACGCTACAGACTCAGCAAGGAATTGAAAGAGCTTTTCACAGCGTGCTACTCACTCGGCAAGGAGTTGCGTAAGCTAGTTCCTTATTGAAAGGCTTTCCTTTGAGGATGCCAGTTGATACGTCTCCAACGTATCTATAATATTTGATTGTTCCATGCTATTATATTATCTGTTTTGGATGTTTAATGTGCTTTATTATACACTTTAATATTATTTTTGGGACTAACCTACTAACAGGAGGCCCAATGCAAATTGTTGTGTTTTTTTGCCTATTTCAGTATTTCACAGAAAAGGAATATCAAATGGAATCCAAACGGTATGAAACCTTCGTGAGGATCGTTTTTGGAACAAACGCAATCCAGGAGACTTGGAGTGGACATCAAGGAAGCCACGAGGTGGCCACGAGGTAGGAAAGCGCGTCCAGGGGGGTAGGCGCACCCCCACCCTCGTGGGCCCCTCGTAGCTCCACCGACCTAATTCCTTCGCCTATATATACTCTTATACCCTGAAAACATCCAGGAGCACGACGAAACACTTTTTCCACAGCCGCAACCTTTTGTACCCGTGAGATACCATCTTGGGGCCTTTTCCGGCGCTCCGCCGGAGGGGGGAATCGATCACGGAGGGTCTCTACATCAACACCATGGCCTCTCCGATGATGTGTGGGTAGTTTACCACAGACCTTCGGGTCTATAGTTATTAGCTAGATGGCTTCTTCTCTCTCTTTGGATCTCAATAAAAAGTTCTCCTCGATCTTCTTGGAGATCTATTCGATGTAATTCTTTTTGCGGTGTGTTTGTCGAGATTCGATGAATTGTGGGTTTATGATCAAGATTATCTATGAACAATATTTGATTCTTCTCTGAATTCTTATATGCATGATTTAATATCTTTGCAAGTCTCATCGAATTATCAGTTTGGTTTGGCCTACTAGATTGATCTTTCTTGCAATGGGAGAAGTGCTTAGCTTTGGGTTCAATCTTGTTGTGTCCTTTCCCAGTGACAGCAGGTGCAGCAAGGCACGTATTGTATTGTTGCCATCGAGGATAAAAAGATGGGGTTTATATCATATTGATTGAGTTTATCCCTCTACATCATGTCATCTTGCCTAATGCGTTACTCTGTTCTTATGAACTGAATACTCTAGATGCATGCTGGATAGCGGTCGATGTGTGGAGTAATAGTAGTAGATGCAGAATTGTTTTGGTCTACTTGTCATGGACGTGATGCATATATACATGATCATGCCTAGATATTCTCATAACTATGCGCTTTTCTATTAATTGCTCGACAGTAATTTGTTCACCCATCGTAAAATATACTATCTTGAGAGAAGCCACTAGTGAAACCTATGGCCCCCGGGTCTATCTTCCATCGTATTAATGTCCCGTCAATTAGCTATTTCTGTCATCATTTATTTTGCAATCTTTACTTTTCAATCTATACAACGAAAATACCAAAATATTTATCTTATTATCTTATTAGATCTCACTTTTGCAAGTGGCCGTGAAGGGATTGACAACCCCTTTATCGCGTTGGTTGCAAGGTTCTTGATTGTTTATCCAGGTACTAGGGATTTGCGTGTAGTCTCCTACTGGATTGATACCTTGGTTCTCAAAAATTGAGGGAAATACTTACGCTACTTTGCTGCATCACACTTTCCTCTTCAAGGGAAAACCAACGCATGCTCAAGAGGTAGCAAGAAGGATTTCTGGCGCTGTTGCTCAGGAGATCTACGCACAAGTCAAGACATACCAAGTACCCATCATAAACTCTTCTCCCTCGCGTTACATTATTTGCCATTTGCCTCTCGTTTTCCTCTCCCCCACTTCACCTTTGCCTTTTTTTTGCCTCCTTCCCGTATATCTTTTTGTTTGTGTTTCCATGTGCCTTCTATTTGCTTGCATCTTTGCTTGCTAAAAATCTATTGATATGAATACACTTAAAGTGTTCTACTTGGCTCATCTTTGATCTATATGTGCTCGTGCTGAAACCCTAACTAGTTTAGTTGAGGGAAAATCTTTAGATGAGCATGCTCATTTTGTGTATCATCGTTTGTCTGAAAAGGGGAAGCTCTTATGGTATCAAATAAATAGTTTGCTATGCTATGCTTGGAATCTTTGTGGAATTTATGATTTTACTTGTTGCTCTAAGAACCCTAAAAACACCTTCCCTACCTATGTGAGTTTAACGATAATGAAATCTTATCTTCTTATGGAAAGGGTGTTTGTAGTTACTATGATATCGAAAAAATTGAAGAATTTGTCATTTTTAAGGGTGCTCATGAAGTTGCTTCTTTGATTGAAAAGTATGATATTACTCTCTACAAATCTGAAAATTCTGACATACTTAAATATTACTATGAAAACTATGCTCATAATGCCTATGTTAAGGAATTTATTGAGAGAATGACCGTTGCTTTCGAAGAAAATAATGATATGCACGAATCTATAGATAATTATGATTCTGATGATTTGACTGAAATATCCCTTGATGAACATGATGCTTGCTATTCTTGTGGCCGTGATGCCAATATTTTTGAAGACGAATTTGCTATAGTTCCTTATGTTAAACATGAGATCATTGCTATTGCGCCCATACTTGATAGTTCCTTTGATGAAAAGCATGATTGCAATGATGTTATTATAAATTCTATTGATGCCAATTGTGTTAATGATATGCAAAACCTCAAGCTTGGGGATGCTAGTTTTGCTATGACTACTATTTGTTGCAATGATCATGATTGGGGTGATTCTTCTTTTGATCTTAAAAATGTATTTAAGCCCATGATGAATATGAGATTGATAATAGTGTTTGCAATATTATTAAAAGTGGGTTTGGAGAGGTCATGACTTTAGTTAATGTTAATCCCACTATTTTGGAAGAGTGTCAACTTTGCATGCATGTGGATCGTGTTGAAAATATTTTATGTGATAGCTATTTTGTTGAATTTGCTTATGATCCCACATGTAATTATTATGAGAGGGGAAAATATGGTTGTAGGATTTTTCATGATAATAAATTACCTCTCGTTATGTTGAGATTGCTATTGTTTCTTTCCGCTTCCTTGCATATGCTAGTTTTTGCTTGCTATGATAATTTATTTGCCTATAAGATGCCTATGCATAGGAAGTATGTTAGACTTAGATGTGTTTGTCACGTGTTTCATGATGCTCTATTTGCACTTCAATTCTCGTCTTTCATGTGAGCATCATCTAAATCTCAATGCCTAGCTAGGGGCGGTAAACGATAGCGCTTGTTGGCAGGCAACCCAATTTTACTTTTGTTCCTTGCTTTTTGTTTCTGTTTAGTGATAAATAATTCATCTAGCCTTAGATGTGGTTTTATGTTTAATTAGTGTTTGTGCCAAGTAGAACCTTTAGGATAACCTACGGTGATAGTTAATTTGATCTTGCTGGAAAACAGAAACTTTTGCGCTCACTAGATTAGTTTTAATAAATCACAGGAACGTTCTTTTCAGTTGATTCTTTTTGATGAAGATTAATAAACAAATTTCTTAGGACTTCGTAATTTCTCAGAATTTTGGGAGTTACATAAGTATGCCTTTGATACAGATTGCTACAGACTGTTCTGTTTTTTGATAGGTTCTGTTCTTCGTGTGTTGTTTGCTTATTTTGATGAATCTATGGCTAGTATCGGGGAGTATGAACCATAGATAAGTTGGAATACAGTAGGCTTAACACTAACATAAATAAATAATTATTTCATTACAGTACCTTAATGTGGTGGTTTGTTTTATTTCGCTAACGGAGCTCACGAGATTTTCCGTTGAGTTTTGTGTTGTGAAGTTTTCAAGTTTTTGGGTAAAGATTTGATGGAATATGGAACAAGGAGTGGCAAGAGCCTAAGCTTGGGGATGCCCAAGGCACCCCAAGGTAAAATTCAAGGACAACCAAAAGCCTAAGCTTGGGGATGTCCCGGAAGGCATCCCCTCTTTCGTCTTCGTCTATCGATAACTTTACTCGATGCTATATTTTTATTCACCACATGATATGTGTTTTGCTTGGAGCGTATTGTATTATTTGAGTCTTTGCTTTTTAGTTTACCACAATCATCCTTGCTGTACACACCTTTTGGGTGAGACACACATGAATCGGAATTTATTAGAATACTCTATGTGCTTCACTTATATCTTTTGAGCTAGATAATTTTGCTCTAGTGCTTCACTTATACCTTTTTAGAGCACGGTGGTGGTTTTATTTTGTAGAAATTATTGATCTCTCATGCTTCACTTATATTATTTTGAGAGTCATTTAGAACAGTATGGTAGTTTTGTTTGGCTATAAAATTAGTCCTAATATGATAGGCATCCAAGATAGGTATAATAAAAACTTTCATATAGAGTGCATTAAACACTATGAGAAACTTGATACTTGATAATGGTTTTGAGATATAAAGGTGGTAATGTTAGAGTCATGCTAGTTGGGTAATTGTGAAACTGAGAAATACTTGTGTTAAAGTTGGCAAGTCCCGTAGCATGCACGTATGGTAAACATTGTGTGACAAATTTGACGCATGGGGTGTTCTTTGATTGCTTTCCTTATGAGTGGAGGTCGGGATCGCGCAATAGGGGCATGCATAGTAGTACTTTGCTTCGAGGGCTAATAAACTTTTGCAATAAGTATATGAGTTCTTTATGACTAATGTGAGTCTATGGATTATACGCACTCTTACCTTTTCGCAATTTGCTAGCCTCTACGGTACCGTGCATTGCCCTTTCTCACCTTGAGAGTTGGTGCAAACTTCGCCGGTGCATCCAAACCCCGTGATATGATACGCTCTATCACACATAAGCCTCCTTATATCTTCCTCAAAACAGCCACCATACCTACCTATTATGGCTTTTCCATAGCCATTCCGAGATATATTGCCATGCAACTTTCCACCGTTCCGTTTATTATGACACGCTCCATCATTGTCATATTGCTTTGCATGATCATTTAGTTGACATCGTATTTGTGGCAAAGCCACCTTCATAATTCTTTCATACATGTCACTCTTGGTTCATTGCATATCCCGGTACACCGCCAGAGGCATTCACATAGAGTCATATTTTTGTTCTAAGTATCGACTTGTAATTTTTGAGTTGTAAGTAAATAGAAGTGTGATGATTTTCATTATTAGAGCATTGTCCCATGTGAGGAAAGGATGATGGAGACTATGATTCCCCCACAAGTCGGGATGAGACTCCTGATGAAAAATATAAACAAAGAGAAGCCAAAGAAGCCCAAATAAAAAAGAGGCCAAAGAATCCCAAACAAAAAAATGAGAGAAAAAGAGAGAAGGGACAACGTTACTATCCTTTTTCCACACTTGTGCTTCAAAGTAGCACCATGATATTTATGATAGAGAGTTTCTTATTTTGTCACTTTCATATACTAGTGGGAATTTTTCATTATAGAACTTGGCTTGTATATTGCAATGATGGGCTTCCTCAATATGTCCTAGGTCTTCGTGAGCAAGCAAGTTGCATGCACACCCACTTAGTTTCATTTGATGAGCTTTCATACACTTATAGCTCTAGTGCATCCATTGCATGGCAATCCCTACTCCTCGCATTGACATCAATTGATGGGCATCTCCATAGCCCGTTGATTAGCCGCGTTAATGTGAGACTTTTTTTTTGTATTCTCACATAACCCCTATCATCATACTCTACTCCACCCATAGTGCTATATCCATGGCTCGCGCTCATGTATTGCGTTAGGGTTGAAAAGGCTGAAGCGCGTTAAAAAGTATGAAACAATTGCTTGGCTGAAACTGGGGTTATGCATGATGGGAGCATTTTGTGTGACGAAAATGAAGCATGGCAAAACTAATTGATTTTGTAGGGATAAGCTTTCTTTGGATATGTTATTTTGATAAGACATAATTGCTTGGTTAGTATGCTTGAAGTATTACTATTTTTATGTCAACATTAAACTTTTATCTTGAATCTTTTTGATCTGAACATTCATGCCACAATAAAGAGAATTACATTGAAAATTATGTTAGGTAGCGTTCCAAAACAAAAATTCTATTTTTATCATTTACCTATGATACATCTCCAACGTATCTACTTTTCCAAACACTTTTGCCCTTGTTTTGGACTCTAACTTGCATGATTTGAATGAAACTAACCCGGACTGATGCTGTTTTCAGCAGAACTGCCATGATGTTGTTTTATGTGTAGAAAAGAAAAGTTCTCGGAATGTCCTGAAAATCCACGGAAGCACTTTTTGGAATTAATAAGAATTTCTGGGCAAAAGAAATACACCAGGGGGCCCAGGGCCTGTCCACGAGACAAGCCCCCCCTTGTAGGGCGCGCCCCCTATCTCGTGGCCCCCTGGACCTCCACCGACCTCAAGTCCAACTCCATATATTAACGTTCAGGGAGAAAAAAATCAGAGACAAAGTTTCATTGCATTTTACGACATGGAGCTGCCGCCAAGCCCTAATCTCTCTCGGGAGGGCTGATCTGGAGTCCGTTCGGGGCTCCGGAGAGGGGGATTCGTCGCCATCATCATCATCAACCATCCTCCATCACCAATTTCATGATGCTCACCACCGTGCGTGAGTAATTCCATCGTAGGCTTGCTGGACGATGATGGGTTGGACGAGATTTACCATGTAATCAAGTTAGTTTTGTTAGGGTTTGATCCCTAGTATCCACTATGTTCTGAGATTGATGTTGCTATGACTTTGCTATGCTTAATGCTTGTCACTAGGGCCCGAGTGCCATGATTTCAGATCTGAACCTATTATGTTTTCAGGAATATATGTGTGTTCTTGATCCTATCTTGCAAGTCTATAGTCACCTATTATGTGTTATGATCCGACAACCCCGAAGTGACAATAATCGGGATACTTCTCGGTGATGATCGTAGTTTGAGGAGTTCATGTATTCATTATGTGTTAACGCTTTGTTCCGGTTCTCTACTAAAAGGAGGCCTTAATATCCCTTAGTTTCCGCTAGGACCCCGCTGCCACGGGAGGGTAGGACAAAAGATGTCATGCAATTTCTTTTCCATAAGCACGTATGACTATTTACGGAATACATGCCTACATTACATTGATGAACTAGAGCTAGTTCTGTGTCACCCTATGTTATAGCTATTACATGAGGAATTGCATCCGACATAATTATCCATCACTGATCCATTGCCTACGTGCTTTTCACATATTGTTCTTCGCTTATTTACTTTTCCGTTGCTACTGTTACAACTACTACAAAAACCCCAAAACAATTATCTTTACTTTTTCTACCGTTACCATTATTATCATACCACTTTTGCTACTAAATACTTTGCTGCAGATACTAAGTTATCCAGGTGTGTTTGAATTGACAACTCAACTGCTAATACTCAAGAATATTCTTTGGCTCCCCTTGTGTCGAATCAATAAATTTGGGTTGAATACTTTACCCTCGAAAGCTATTGCGATCCCCTACACTTGTGGGTTATCAAGACTAATTTCTGGCGCCGTTGCCGGGGAACAAAGCTCTATTCTCTGAGTCACTTGGGATTTATATCTGTTGATCACTATGAAGAATTTGAAAGACGACAGAACTACTATTTTGCCCTCAACTACGAGGGAGGTAAGGAACTGCCATCTAGCTCTGCAGTAGATTCTCCTTTCCATTATTAGTAAGCTTGCGACACCCTAACCTGCTACTGCTATGAACTCTGATATGTCGCATGTTATTGATGATGCCACTTCTGCTATGCATGATAAAACTACTTTTGTGCATGATACTACTTTGCCATTAGGTGAACTTCTTGATGAACAACTTGCTAGAGTTAGGGGGAATGAAATTATTGAAGAACCTATTATTGATGATAGTGATGATGAAAATTCTCCCAATGATTATGTATTGCCTGTTGTTCCTGAGGGTTATGTTATGAATGAAGAAGCTGCTAGAGCTATATTTGATTGCAATGATAGATATGATCTTAAGAAATTATTAGCTAAATGGAAGAAGCAGTCTCTTAATGCTAGAATGAAACCCGACCCTGCTTTTGCTGCTTCACCTATCTGTGTTACTGATAAGGATTATGAATTCTCTGTTGATCCTGAGATTATTACCTTAGTTGAATCTGATCCTTTTTATGGCCTTGAATCTGAAACTGTTGTGGCACATCTTACCAAGTTGAATGATATAGCTACCCTGTTTACTCATGATGAGAAGTCTCGCTATTATTATATCCTTAAGATATTTCCGTTCTCATTAAAGGGTGATGCTAAGACTTGGTATAATTCTCTTGCTCCTGGTTGTGTGCATAGTCCCCAGGGTATGATTTATTATTTCTCTGCTAAATATTTCCCTGCTCATAAGAAACAAGCTGCCTTGCGGGAAATATATTTTTTTTTGCAAATCAAAGAAGAGAGTCTCCCACGAGCTTGGGGGAGGCTTCTCCGGTTACTTAATGCTTTGCCTGATCATCCTCTCAAGAAAAATGAAATACTTGATATCTTTTATAATGGACTAACCGATGCTTCCAAGGACTACTTGGATAGTTGTGCTGGTTGTGTTTTCGGGGAAAGAACAGTCAACGAAGCTGAAATATTATTGAATAATATGTTGACTAATGAAAATAATTGGACTCTCCCTGAGCCAATTCCTGACGTAATTCCTGAACCAATTGAGCCAACTGTTGTGGGAACGACTTTGACAGTAAGAGAGGGGTAGGATAACGGAGCATGATCTATCGAGATGCATATGGGTGACACGGTGGTTTTAGCGAGTTAGGGCCTCTCACGATGGAGATAACAACCCTACGTCTCGTGCTTCGGAGAGGCTTTGTTTTATCTGAGTATATATCCGGAGATTACAATATGTGTGTGAAAGAGAGGAACGGATCCCCATGCCTGAGCTAAGTCCTAAGACTAATGGTGAAAAGAGAGAGAGGTGGAAGAAAAGAACCCCCAAGTCTAGTGGTGGGGGTGGCTTATATAGAGTGCGCCACCCCCACACCTCCTATGTTACAAACTGGAGTATCAATGCCATAATACCTGGCCACTACAAAACCGTTATGCTGACTATTGGTCTTCGCATATCTGAGTGAGTTACCCGGCCGAGTGGAATGAGCTTGTCAAGTGGAGTGCCATGCTCCGAGTGGTTGTTGCCGTCTGAGTGACTTTCAAGTTGCAGTACATCTGGACGGCGATCTGGCCCAGGTGCCCAGTACAAAGTGTATGGTGTCCATGGGTAGGGTCTTTAGGTCAGGCCTGTTACCCTACCCCCAATACATGTTGAGGGAGTCCTAGACTAGGGGGTGTCCGGACAGCCGGACTATCATCGTCAGCCGGACTCCAAGACTATGAAGATACAAGATTGAAGACTCCGTCCCGTGTCCGGATGGGACTTTCCTTGGCGTGGAAGGCAAGCTTGGCGATACGGATATGTAGCTCTCCTACCATTGTAACCGACTCTGTGTAACCCTAGCCCTCTCCGATGTCTATATAAACCGGAGGGCTTTAGTCCGTAGGACACACAACCATTACAACAATCATACCATAGGCTAGCTTCTAGGGTTTAGCCTCCTTGATCTCGTGGTAGATCCACTCTTGTACTACCCATATCATCAATATCAATCAAGCAGGAGTAGGGTTTTACCTCCATCGAGAGGGCCCGAACCTGGGTAAAAACATCGTGTCCCTTGTCTCCTGTTACCATCCGCCTAGACGCATAGTTCGGGACCCCCTACCCGAGATCCGCCGGTTTTTACACCGACATTGGTGCTTTCATTGAGAGTTCCTCTGTGTCGTCACCGATAGGCTTGATGGCTTCTTCAATCAACAACAACGACGTCCAGGGTGAGACTTTTCTCCCCGGACAGATCTTCGTATTCGGCGGCTTCGCACTGCGGGCTAATTCACTTGGCCATCTGGAGCAGATCGAAAGCTACGCCCCTGGCCGTCAGGTCAGATTTGGAAGCCTAAACTTCACGGCGGATATCCGCGGAGACTTGATCTTCGATGGATCCGATCCGCAGCTGAGCGTGCCGCATTGTCGCGATGGGCATGATCTAACTCTGCCGCCGGACAGTACCTCGGAGGCCGCACACGAATCCACTCTGACCCATAGTCCGAAGCCGATCGCGCAGATCGAGGATGGGTGGCTGGACACCGCCTCGGGAGCTGGAACTTCCATGGCGATGGAGCCGAACACTGACCCCGTCCCTTATAAAGCTCGTGACTCTGAGGTGTCGGACTCCCTGCCAGACTCCAAACCTCCTGCGCCGCTGCCAATCGAATCCGATTGGGCGCCGATCATGGAGTTGACCGCTGCGGACATCTTTCAGCAATCGCCCTTTGGCGATATCTTAAATTCGCTAAAGCATCTCTCGCTATCCGGAGAGCCCTGGCCGGATTATGGCCAGGATGGTTGGGATGCGGACGACGAAGAAATTCAAAGCCCACCCACCACCCACTTTGTAGCCACTGTCGACGATTTAACCGACATGCTAGACTACGACTCCGAAGACATCGACGGTATGGACGACAATGCCGGAGACGATCAAGAACCAGCGCTCACAGAGCACTGGAAGGCCACCCCAACCCATGATGTATATATGGTGGATACCCCAAAAGGAAGCGATAACGAGGACCAACGGGGCGCGGCAAAGGATAATCCCACCGATAAACAACCAAAATGGCGACGCAGACGCCGCCCTAAGTCCCGCCTCGACAACAACAGCGCTCCTAATGACCCAGCAATAGAGCAGGGCAAACCAGTGGACGACGAACAGGCAACCAAGAAACCGTCCGAACAGGACGAATCGGATAATCAATCCATGCCCGGCAAAACCAATAGTCCAGACGACCTCACGCCGGACACACCACCGGAGAATAAGAGCCTTCGCAAAAGACTCGTCGCCACTGCAAGAAGTCTGAAGAAGGAAAAACGGAAGCTCAAAACAGCGGAAGACATACTCAGAATGAGGTGGAGCAAAGTGCTCAAAACCACAGACAAATACGGCAATGGCCATCAATCAAAGAGCTACCCGAAGCGCAAGCTGATGCGAGAATTTCACGAGGAAGCCATAGAGCCCCCACAGTCAAAAAACAAAGAGGCCGCCTGGCCGGATAGACGGCCAGATGATAGGCCAAAAATTACAAGCGGCGCCGCACACAAGCCGACTCATGATCCTGGGAAAATAGATGGCCCAGCCAGGTCCATTTACGGGCCAAAAAAGAGGGCCCCAGGAAGCATCACAACACGCCAAGTGTTCGAAGACAGCGGTACACCCAAATATAGGGGCGCCGCACACCCACTATGTTTCACCAATGAGGTGCTGGATCATGAATTCCCAGCAGGGTTTAAACCCATAAACATAGAGGCTTACGACGGAACAACAGACCCTGGAGTCTGGATAGAGGATTATATACTACACATACACATGGCTAGAGGAGATGATCTCCACGCCATAAAATATCTACCCCTCAAGCTCAAAGGGCTAGCTCGGCATTGGCTCAAAAGCCTCCCAGAAAACACAGTTGGAAGTTGGGAAGAGCTTGAGGACGCGTTTAGAGCAAATTTTCAAGGGACTTATGTCCGCCCTCCGGATGCAGACGATCTAAGTCATATAACTCAACAGCCCGGAGAGTCAGCGCGCAAATTCTGGAACAGGTTCCTTACTAAAAAGAACCAAATAGTCGACTGTCCGGACGCTGAAGCCTTAGCAGCTTTTAAACACAACCTCCGAGACGAATGGCTCGCCAGACACCTCGGCCAAGAGAAGCCGAGGACAATGTCCGCGCTAACAAGCCTCATGACTCGCTTTTGCGTGGGGGAAGACAGCTGGCTAGCAAGATGCAGCACCAGCGACCCAAGTACATCCGAGATCAGAGATGGAAATAGAAAATCACGGCGCAGAAAAGATCAGCGCCGGAATAAAGAGAGAAGCCCAAAGAACACGGCGGTCAACGCCGGATTCAAAAGCTCGCGGCCAAACAACAAAACACTGCCTCTTAAGGACAACAGTGATGAGCTATCCAATTTAAACAAAATTTTGGATTGGATATGTCAAATCCACAGTACCTCCAGAAGGCCTGCAAACCACACCCACCAAGATTGTTGGGTTTTCAAACAGTCCGGCCAACTCAACGCCGAACACAAGGGGCTTGACGCACCAAGCGAGGACGATGACGAACACCACCAGCAGGGCACCGGAAAACAAAAGACTTTCCCACAAGAAGTCAAAGCAGTAAACTCACTTCATGTGATAATACGGAAAAACAATGCGGCACCCGCTAAGATGGGTCTCGCACGGTCCACCCCAGCGGAACCTCGAGATTGGATGTCAAAACCAATCACTTTTGACCACCTGGATTATTCTAGAAGTGTTCGAAATGCAGGATGGACTGCTTTGATATTGGATCCTATAATTGACGGACTACAATTTACACAAGTCCTGATGGACGGCGGCAGCGATTTAAACCTGCTATATCTGAACACAATCCGCAAGTTGGGGATAGACCTTACTAAAATTCGACATAGCTGCACTTCCTTTAAAGGAGTGACACCAGGCCCTTACGCCAAGAGCACAGGCTCCTTATTACTAGAAGTTGTGTTCGGGTCACCGGACAACTTCCGACGCGAAAAGCTAATCTTCCATGTCGCCCCATTCAAAAGTAGCTATCAAGCACTATTGGGACGTGAAGCTTTTGTCCGCTTTAACGCCATACCACATTACGCGTCTCTTACACTTAAAATGCCCGGTCCACGTGGCATCATTTCATTAAGAGGGTAATTCAAAGACCCCGGACACGGCTAGACGAGTCCGGCATAAATAAGCTAGGGGCTCCCTAGCCGCACACCCCTTCACAAGGGGCTGTGCGTATAAGCAATAATGAGCTAATATAGACTCCGCTTTATTCATTTATTAATATTTTTCATGCACTTTTTCGCACGATTTCCTTTCAAACTAAGTTCCTCTCTTTTTACAGATGAACAACGTGCATACCCGTCCAGGATAACGGCACAACGGAGACACAGGCGCAGACGTGCAGTAGGGACCCGTCGCAAGGATTCTTTTCAAATTAAGACCCCGCGTAAACCTTTTTTACTGTCTCTTGTTGATAAAATCCCTTGGTTTCTCATTATAACCAGAGTGGAGACTGACGTTTTGGCATCGGCCGCGTCAGAGGACCTCACCCGTACCTAGACACTAGGGGCTTAGGGCATTGTTCTGCCCATTACTATAAAGACCGAACACCTTAGGGAGTGTTCGACGTCTCGAGTTAGGCCTTATATGCATCAGCTCCGAATCATGTCTTTGGTCAAATGTTGGGTTTGCCCGGCTCCTGTGTTTTGCTGCCTTACGTTCCGTATCATCGGCTAACGCGGCACCAGGAGAACTACTGCGATTGTGCCCCAGTTCAGCTGGGCGAGCACCTCAGTAGAGAAAGCCGAAAACTGACTGTCATGATACAGCGAGAGACTGGTCAACCACTCGATCGACCACCGGAATGTTTAGAATTCCTCCGCTTTGACGAAGGACCGTTTCCCGGTCAGGCACACATGCGCCCCGAATTCGGAGAGCGCGGTGCCCCCAGGGGCTATATTGTAGTCCCACCCTCGAACTCCAATGGCTAAGTGAAAGTGATAAAGCATCATAGTCCGGTTGCCTCGTTTGCTACGCTACCACCTCCTTAACAGGACCGAGACGTCCGATTAAGTGTGAAAATGCGCTATTTTTGTGAACACCCCTGCACCTTGTGCGTGGGGGCTGAAGCCGAAGACTGCCATCTTTCAGGTTATACACACGTATACATAAACGGCCGAATAGGAGATATTTCAATAATTGAACGCACAAGTATAAAAAGCGCTTACATTATAAACATTGTTTTACAAAATTAAACGTTCATTTGAACGTGACATTTTTTGAGCACTGCGACTCTATTACACGAGCACCACGCGGAACTTCCCCAAAATAGTGCTCGGCGGGTAACCGGCTTTCGTCCGAATCCTGGGTTGCAACAGCGGTGGCATCCATCTCTGTCCAATGTGTCTTCACACGAGCGAGGGCCATCCACGCACCCTCTATGCAGGCCGACCGCTTCATCGCCTTGATATGCGGCACCGCCCCAAGAAACTGCTGCAATAAGCCAAAATAGCTCTTCGGCTTGGGCCTATCCGGCCAGACATGAGTCACGATATCTGTCATGGCAAGTCCGGACAACCTATTCAGCTCAGCCCATTCGGCCAATCGATCAGTCAGCGGAAGTGAACGATCCGGACTATGGAATTGAGACCAAAACAGCTCTTCCGTCTTGTGATCCTTCTGACTTCGAAAGTGCACGACGGCATCCGCCGCACTCGCCGCTAACTCCATATAAGGATCCTCCGGACCCCACATCTGGCCAAGCTGAGCATACTTTGGATCCGTAAATCTGCGGTGCAGCAGAAAAGGCTTGCCAGCCACAATGTCCCCGGCCTGGTGCAGCTCCTCCTTTATAGCCCGCATTGCAGAACGGGCATCCTTGGCTTCGGCAGTGGCCTTCCCCAGGTCTTCTCGCTCCGATGGGCGCTCCTTTTCAAGAGCCTCATTACGGTCAGTAGCATCCTTCAATTTAACGGCCATTTCGGCCATCTCTTCCCTGCTTCGGCAGTGTGCAGCCCTTTCGGCTTCTAACTCCTCGGCCGCCCTCGAGGCAGCCGCATCACTCCTTCTGGCTTGCTCGTTGGCTTGAGCAAGTTCTGCCCGAAGGCTCTCCACAGCAGCAGCACCATCTGTGTCAAGCACAAATATTGTAAGAGGTGGGCTTTTGCTCCCTTAATAGATGACTGCGGAGAAACAACTTACCTTGCGACTCGTCAAGTCGCTTGTTGATAAGTGCGATGTCTGCATCCGCAACATCGAGTTGCCGCTTTAATTCAGCAACTCCATCAGTCCGGCTAGCCCCCGGACTATCCGCCACCTGCATAGGAAAGGCGACACTCAACACCTGCGATTTTGATCCTCAGCACGCTGTCGCTTTCGACAACCTACCGAGTCTCAGGGGCTACTATCTATACAGGGCGCACTTTATGTGCAAAACTGTCAAAAAGGGGTGTCATTTTTACATACCTCAAACCCCGCCAGCAAACTCCTGACGGCATTATGCAATCCGCTTTCGGCGGACGAAATTCTTCCAATCACCGTACTCATCAATGCACGGTGATCTTCTGAGATGGACGCCCGCTCAAGCAGATCCTTCAACTCCCCCGGCCGAACACTAGTCGGCGCCGAACTCTTCGGCTCTGCCGGGCTCGGGGATACCCTCCGTGATGACACTTCAGGCTCGTCCGCCCTATCCGACGGTGCAGCGGACGGAGGCGTCTCGCTCTCCACCATCTCCGAACGAAGATCCCCCGAAGATGAGCTCATCTGAGAAGGTCGGAGATCCGAACTACAAGGTAAAAATTCGGTTATCCTCAGAAGCACAAATAGGGATGTCTCTTATTACCGAGCTCTTTTTTTTCTACTTACGGCTCGCTGGAGGGCTGATGCTTTGGGGGAGACTATGCGGCCGGGGCCTCCCCGGACGCAGGACCCTCTGGTGAAGACTTCTTCCCCCGCTTAGGGGCTTTGGCCTCCGGGTCGCCAGAGGCGGTCCTCTTCTCCCCTTGGAGGGAGGGATTCTCAATCCCCCCTTTTTCAAGAGCCTCCTTGGTCGAGGCGGTAGCTCCCTTATTTCCCCCTCCGCCTTCTTCTAAGGGCGCAACTTCCAGCATCTGGACCAGCACGGGATCCGGCGCGGTCTCTGGGAGAGGGACCGGACACCGTATCAGCTTTGCTTGCGCTATCCACTCCTGTTGAAGCATAACGGGTTAAAGGGCGAATTGTAGAAAGGCAAACATACGGTACGTCCGAACACTGAGCTACTTACTTGAGTATCCGGGCGATTGCAGCTTAGGCCAGCGTCCTCGGTCAATTCCGGACACACCGCCCGTGATCTGAAGAACAACTCGTACATCTCCACGGGTGTCGTACCCATAAAGTGTTGGAGAATCCGTGGTCCCTCCAAATTGAACTCCCATAGCCGGAGAGGACGGCGTTTGCAGGGCAGGAGACGCCTAATCAGCATAACCTGCATCACCACGACCAGATCGATCTCCCTCGCCTGGAGGTCTCAAATCCGGCCCTGCAATAGGGGCACGTCTTTTGACGGCCCCCAGTTGAGCCCTTGGTTGACCCACGACATCAACCGTCGAGGAGGTCCCGAGCGGAATACGGGCGGCGACTTCTGCTTGCTGCCCTTCGGAGCGGTGATATAGAACCACTCCTGCCGCCACAAGCCAAGCTCCTCTTGGAAGGAGCCCTCGGGCCACGGGGCATCGTCCCTCCTGCTTACGGCCGCCCCACCGCACTCTGCTTGACGCCCCCCGACCATCTTCGGCTCCACATTGAATGTCTTCAGCCACAGGCCGAAGTGGGGAGTGACGCGGAGGAAGGCTTCGCAGACAACAATAAACGCGGAAATATGGAGGATAGACTCCGGAGCCAGGTCATGGAATTCCAACCCATAGTAGAACATGAGCCCTCTCACAAAAGGATCCATCGAGAAGCCTAAACCCCGACGGAGGTGGGATACAAAGACGACATACTCGCCGGGCTCGGGGGTGGGGATGGCCTGCCCTTCGGCGAGCAACCTGTGTGAAATCTCGTAGGACAGGTACCTGGCCTCCCGCAACTTTAGCACGTCTTCCTCCGTGACGGAGGAGGGCATCCACCGGCCCTGAAGGCCGGAACCGTACATTGTTGAAGGTCCGAAGTGCTCGAATCTAGGGCTCTGGGTGTTGGAACTTGGAGCAAGGAGAGGAATCGATGGAGGATTGAAGAAAAGAAACGAGCCTTGGTCCTATTATAAGGAGGGAGAATACCAAGAGCCGTCTCCGTGACCGTTCGGGACTCGCCTTCGATAGAGGGGGCGTGGCGACGGGCGCGGTTGGGTTACCCACGTCCGTATTGATGAGAATCCCGAAATAAGGGGAACACGATCTCTGCTTCGACAAGACGTGCCAAGGAAACCGCTTCGCTAAACGCGCTGAGGTGGTATAATAAAAAACGATTCAAGTAAAGGCTTGGTAGTGGCGTGACGTCATGCTACAAGATACGTCAGCAGATTGAACTTGTGTACATAATATTCTCTCTACGGCGGAATGTGGAAATTATTTTGCAGAGCCGGACACTATCCTGGTGTTCACAATCTTCTATGGATTATTCGGAGGAGGAACCCGCCTTGCAATGCTGAACAATATGCACGCCGGACTCATCGTCATTGAAGCCTCGTTCAGGGGCTACTGAGGGAGTCCTGGACTAGGGGGTGTCCGGACAGCCGGACTATCATCGTCAGCCGGACTCCAAGACTACGAAGATACAAGATTGAAGACTCCGTCCCGTGTCCGGATGGGACTTTCCTTGGCGTGGAAGGCAAGCTTGGAGATACGGATATGTAGATCTCCTACCATTGTAACCGACTCTGTGTAACCCTAGCCCTCTCCGGTGTCTATATAAACCGGAGGGCTTTAGTCCATAGGACACACAACCATTACAACAATCATACCATAGGCTAGCTTCTAGGGTTTGGCCTCCTTGATCTCGTGGTAGATCCACTCTTGTACTACCCATATCATCAATATCAATCAAGCAGGAGTAGGGTTTTACCTCCATCGAGAGGGCCCGAACCTGGGTAAAAACATCGTGTCCCTTGTCTCCTGGTACCATCTGCCTAGACGCACAGTTCGGGACCCCCTACCCGAGATCCGCCGGTTTTGACACCGACACATGTCCTCATCATTAGCCCCCGAATCGGTCGAGGTTGAGCGGGTCGAGTCGAGGTGAATTCCCAGATGAGTCGAGTTCTACGGAGGCACTTATGAACTTCCTTTGGTCACCCGGCGGTCTTATCTTCGCTTGTTGCCTTGACGGATTCCAGTCTGCATGGTGCCCGAGTGAAATGAGCTCAAATGGGTCTGCGAAGGAGCGTTGAACTCACCTTATAGCAATTTTTTTTGAGTGATTTGGAGCTGGTCCTGCATCGAGTAACTGGTTACTCGGAATTTCTTCATGCCTGGAACGTGTCATTTTTTGTTGTTTGGCCGTCACTCGGACCGGGCGGACCGTTCCGAGTGGATACCATTCCAGTGGGGGCACGCTGAGTGCACCCACTGGGTGTAGTCCCGAGACTGTCGTCGACTGCGGGCAGTCGGCGGGAGTCTTAGAACCTATCTTTTTTGTTGTTGTTTGGCTGTCACTCGGACTGGTCGGACCATTCCGAGTGGATACCAACAGTCGGCGGGAGTCTTAGAGCCTGTCTTTTTGTTGTTGTTTATCACTTGGACTGGTCATGCCGTACCGAGTGGAGATTACTCCAGTGGGGGCACTCTGAGTGCACCCACTGGGTGTAGTCCCCGAGACCACCATCGACTGCGGGCAGTCGGCGGGGGTCTGAGAGAACTAAAAATCTTCTTAGCTGGTACTGATCGAACTTGTTCTTCTCTGACTCGGAGGTCGAGTAATTCTGGAGCTGGTTTTGCATCGAGCAAAATGTTTCTTTCTGAGTTCTCTTCCAGTGGGGGCACGCTGAGTGCACCCACTGGGTGTAGTTCCCGAGCCTCTGTCGAACTAGATGAGCCTGGCAGAGGGTTTAAGTCTCCTGGTAAACCTCCACGCAGTCGATACAGTAAATATCTTTTTAGTCTGAAATTGAGTCAATCCTGAAATTGAGTCAATCGGATGCATCTTCAGGCACTTGACGTGGTAAATAAGCTCAGCCTGGAGCTGAGTCATTCAGACTGATCTTCGTGCACTCGGCACAGTAAATAAATTCAGCATGGAACTCGGTCAAGTAGGTGAATCTTCGTGCTCTCGGCACGGTGAATGAATTCGTCTTTGAAACTGCCCACTGTAGAAAAAAGCCGAACACTACAGGGAGTAATCGTTCCAATAGTACTTCTTATATTGACCGTTAGATTTTGCGTGAAAGGAGTATATTGTATCTGTAGAGGAGCTTCGTTTTCACCCTTTTGCATGAAAGGGGTATTTATCCGAGTGGACGTGCTTCACTTATAGATCTTCGGCGAACCAAGCATGTATGGTCAGAAGAGTATTCCTGATGTGATCAATAGGTTGACCAAATGGGCGTAACCCCTGAGGGTGACATGGCCAGCTATCGTGCGTAGCCCCCGAGTGATGCTCGAAGGAGGTAAGCTTGCTACAGAGTGTGATATGAGGTTTGACCATATGAGTAACTTAGTCGTTCCCGTGCTGGGGGTGTAGAGGTAAAGGCATGTCCAACTGACGGTGACGCGCGAGGCGGCGGAGGGGCGATGATGTGTACAACCGAGTGACGATGCGCGGGGCGGTTGAGTGGTGAAGACGCTCGCAACCAAGGGGCGACGCGCAAAGCGGTCGACTGGCGAAGACATGCCCAACTGAGTGGCAACGCATGGGGCGGCCGAATGGTGATGACGTGTGAAGTGGTCGAATGTAGGACTACATATCTAGCCAAGTGAAGATGCGCGGGGCAGCCGAGTGATGAAGACGTGCACAACCGAGTGGCGGCGCGCGAAGCGGCTAAGGCGAAGTCGTGTGCCACCGGACGGCGAAAATGGTACTCGGAGGACTTAGTCGAATGCTTTCAAAGCTTATGTAGCAACGAGGTCCGTGTAACGTGGTTGCGGCACGAGAAGACCGGTGTGCCAACTGATTCTGAGTAGGAATGAAGATGGCGTGCAGAGCGTCTGGGTGATTACTAAACTTGTCGAAGTGGCGGATTGGATGCACTTGTTGAAGTGAAGGATCTGACTGGTGATGAAGTAGTCGACCACTCAGGAGTGTCATTCCAAATGAGATGCAGCCCCCGAGAGCGGGGTAGCCCCCGAGTGCGGCGTAGCCCCCGAGCGTACTACAGGCTTCGACAACGGACACGTCGGAATACGAGAAATATAGTTTTGAATGGATGATTTGCAATTCATCGAGTTAGACTCGGGTAAAGATGAGGAGAATCTTCCGAGTGATGCTCGAAAGAGGCAAACTCGCAAAAGAGTGAAGTGTGAAATTTGATTATAAAAGGGACTTATCTGTCTCATGCCTAACGAGGTCTATGTCATTGATATGATGAAGAGGATTCCTTAGAGGGGTTGGACGAATGTGTTTGAAGCCAGCAGGTGACAAGGTTGGTGTTGTGGTGCGCTAGGACCGGTATGGTGACTGAGTTCGAGTAGCGATGAATTTGGCGTATAGGGCCGTCGAGTGATCGCGTAACTTGTGTAAGAAAAATGGCACAAGCCAACGAAATAATTTCTCGAGGAAATTTGATGTGTGCTGAAATGATTTGTGTAAATAACACCCATAGACAACCACTGGGAGTGCAAGGGGCTTGCTGGTTCAAAACCAACAAGATTCTAAAAGACTGAAGGATCTAGTCGAACTTCACGAAGTGAAGGATCCAACTGGACATGTTGGAGTGCTGCTCAAATAAAATGGAAGTATAGTGTTCCGACTGAGTTGCAGCCCCCGAGGACTGATGCAAACTCGAAATGAAGAACACATGGTGTTCGTGAATGACATATGCGTTAAAAATGAAAGTTGGACTCATGAGTGAGTACTAAGCAAGTATGTGAAAATAAGAAACCGAGCGTAGGGGCACACTCGGTGGCGTGGCCTCCGAGTGAACATGATTTGTGAACTACAGGATACTCAGGCACATGGAAATAATAGAATTTAGTGCTAGAATGACTTAGCTGTCTGAAGGCGCGGGGGGCGGCCGAGTGGTGAAGACGGGCACAACTGAGTGGCGACGCTCGGGGCGGCTGAGTGGTGAAGATGTGTTCAACCGATGGCAATGCGAGGGGCGACCGATTGATGTAGATGTGTCCAACTGAGTGGCGAAGCATGGGGCGGCCGAGTGGTTATGAGGTGACCAACCGAGTGGCGACGCGCGGGGCGGCCGAGTGGTTATGAGGTGACCAACCGAGTGGCGACGCACGGGGCGGCCGAGTGGTTATGAGGTGACCAACCTATGGCGACGCGCGGGGTGGCCGAGTGGTTATGAAGTGACCAACCTATGGCGACGCGCGGGGCGGCCGAGTTGTTATGAGGTGACCAACCTATGGCGATGCGCGGGGCGACCGAGTGGTTATGAGGTGACCAACCTAGTGGCGACGCGCGGGGCGGCCGAGTGGTTATGAGGTGACCAACCTATGGCGACGCGCGGGGCGGCCGAGTGGTTATGAGGTGACCAACCTATGGCGACGCGCGGGCCGGCCGAGTGGTTATGAGGTGACCAACCTATGGCGACGCGCGGGGCGGCCGAGTGGTTATGAGGTGACCAACCTATGGCGACGCGCGGGGCGGCCGAGTGGTTATGAGGTGACCAACCTAGTGGCGACGCGCGGGGCGGCCGAGTGGTTATGAGGTGACCAACCTATGGCGATGCGCGGGGCGGCCGAGTGGTTATGAGGTGACCAACCTATGGCGACGCGCGGGGCGGTCGAGTGGTTTTGAGGTGACCAACCTATGGCGACGCGCGGGGCGGCCGAGTGGTTATGAGGTGACCAACCTATGGGGACGCGCGGGGCGGCCGAGTGGTTATGAGGTGACCAACCTATGGCGACGCGCGGGGCGGCCGAGTGGTTATGAGGTGACCAACCTAGTGGCGACGCGCGGGGTGGCCGAGTGGTTATGAGGTGACCAACCTATGGCGACGCGCGGGGCGGCCAAGTGGTTATGAAGTGACCAACCTATGGCGACGCGCGGGGCGGCCGAGTGGAGTAAATGCCTCCCGCTGAGTGGCGAGGCACGCGGGGCGTCGGAGTGAAGTATACGCGTCGGGCGGAGCAACGACGAGCGGGACGTCCGAGTGACGTAGACGTGTCCCGCAGAATGGCTATGCGCGGGGTGTCCGAGTGATGTAGACGCGTCCCACCGAGTGGCAATGCGCGGGGCGTCCGAGTGACGTAGACGCCTCCCATGGAGTGTCGATGCATGGGGCGTCTGAGCGATATGAACATGTCCCGTGGAGTGATGACGCGCCTTGTCCTCTGACTAGCGCTCAGGTACTGGACGAGGAATCCGTCCGAGTGAACTCGGGTTCATGGCCGAGTGAACTTGAGTCTGTGTCTGAGTGGCTTTATCTGACTGAACTCTGAACCAATCTAGTTCGCTACCGTCCGACTGAAAAATCCATCGGGTGACCCTGCAAGTTAGTAGCAAGTACGGCCGCGAAGTTGAAGGCTGGACGGTTATACATGCATGCATGCATGAATTTACTGGTGCGAAACCGGTGGTTGTTGGAAGCAATTAGATATCCTTGGCGGTTAATAAGGCGATTACCTTAACGAAGCGGTCAATCCTTGGCGGAATTATGAGACCGACGTTTATAGGCGTGCATTTAATGATTGCCGGTGAAGCCGTGTACGTGTGGGAGATCTGGAGATATCCTTCTGATTCTGTTTTCCCTGCATGCAGTTAATACTCGATTAGGTGGCCCACGTTATGCAAGCACTTACCAGCCATTTATTCCTTCAATCCCGAACGGCCATCGTTGCCGCAGCGCGCCTCCACCATCGATACCGTCACAGACGACTAGCACCGGAGGCAGGCAACGGCCGACACCGCCGCAGCGCGCCTCCACCACCGAGACCGTCGCAGACGACTGGCACCGGAGGCAGGAGCGCTGCCTACCCGCACCGCCACCGCAGAGGTTGCCGGCGAGCAGCCGAGAACACGAGGCCGGAGTCGATGGCGAGGTGAACGGCGACGACGGAAGTGTGTGCTGCTCAACGACGGGGTTGGAGACGATGATGACGCGGACGCCGCTGGTGGCTGCGCGCGGAGGCGCAGTCGGCGGTGCCAAGGTCGAAGGCGACGACGTGGCGGATGGCGCCGGTGGTCGTCCGTGGAGGCGCAGTCGGTTTCTTGCTTTTGCGTCGATTCAAGCGATTAGCTCATGCGGATGGGAGGCCAGCCAACCTGAAGGCCGATAGTTCTCCTTGTACGTGCTTGGATGGATGTACATTTTCCTTTTGCTTGCGATGCTTTGCTCATTGTGCAAATGAACAGTATAGAAAATGTATTAGAAGATGAAGATCAAACCAAATAGAGGGCACCAGCCGGAACCGATGTGCCGCTGGTGGTAGAAGAAATAACCATCTGCATCATGGCTCGATAGACGCCATGCCCCACGGTGGGCGCCAACTGTCATGGGAACGACTCCGACAATAAGAGAGGGGTAGGATAACGGAGCATGATCTATCGAGATGCATATGGGTAACACGGTGGTTTTAGCGAGTTCGGGCCTCTCACGATAGAGATAACAACCCTACGTCTCGTGCTCCGGAGAGGCTTTGTTTTATCTGAGTATATATCCGGAGATTACAATATGTGTGTGAAAGAGAGGAACGGATCCCCATGCCTGAGCTAAGTCCTGAGACTAATGGTGAAAAGAGAGAGAGGTGGAAGAAAAGAACCCCCAAGTCTAGTGGTGGGGGTGGCTTATATAGAGTGCGCCACCCCTCACCTCCTATGTTACAAAGTGGAGTATCAATGCCATAATACCTGGCCACTACAAAACCGTTATGTTGACTATTGGTCTTCGCATATCCGAGTGAGTTACCTGGCCGAGTGGAATGATCTTGTCGAGTGGAGTGCCGTGCTCCGAGTGGTTGTTGCCGTCCGAGTGACTTTCAAGTTGTGGTACATCTGGACGGCGATCTGGCCCAGGGGCCCAGTACAAAGTGTATGGTGTCCATGGGTAGGGTCTTTAGGGTAGGCCTGTTACCCTACCCCCAATACATGTCCTCGTCATCAACTCCTGAGCCTATTCCTAAACCCACTCCGAAGAAGAGAGGTGTTTTATTTCTCAGTCCTGAAGATATGCAAGAGGCAAAGAAATCAATGAAAGAAAAAGGTATTAAAGCTGAAGATGTTAAGAATTTACCTCCTATTGAAGAAATACATGGTCTTAATATACCGCCTGTTGAAGAACCACATTGTCTTGATAACCCGAGACAGGTAGTAAAGGTAAATTCTCTCTATAGATATGATAAAGTTGAAATCCCCTCTACTAAATTTCATAGCCCATGCTTAGATGAATTTGATGACTTTATGGCAAGACAAGAAAGTTTTAATGTTTATGTTGGTAGAGGGTTAAAGAATAATGCTTTTGTGATAGGACGTGTGAGCGATAATATGGCTAGAGTTAAAGGTGAACTCAAACTCATTAGCAAATATACTTCTATGGTTGCTACTCAAGCTGAGCAAGTACTCAAAGCTCAAAACGATTTGCTTGATGAATTAAATAATAAAAATGACTTTGCTGTTAGAGTGGCTACTAGAACTGGTAGAATGACTCAAGAACCTTTGTATCTTGAAGGCCACCCTAAGAGAATCGAGCAACATTCTCAGAGAAATAATTTAGAGGCACCTAGTTCTTCTAAAAAGAAGAAAAAGAAAATGATAGAACTTTGCATGCTTCTAGTGAACCTACTGTAGACACACCTGAGAATCCCAATGATATTTCTATTTCTGATGCTGAAACACAATCAGGTGATGAACATGAACCTAGTGATAATGTTAATGATAATGTTCATGTTGATGCTCAACCTAGCAAAAACAATGAAGTAGAGACTGAACCTGATGTTGATCTTGATAACCCACAATCAAAGAATCAACGTTATGATAAGAGAGATTTTGTTGCTAGGAAGCACGGTAGAGAAAGAGAACCATGGGTTCAGAAACCCATGCCCTTTCCTCCCAAACCATCCAAGACAAAGGATGATGAGGATTTTGAGCGCTTTGCTGAAATGATTAGACCTATTTTCTTACGTATGCACTTAACTGATATGCTTAAAGTAAATCCTTATGCTAAGTATATGAAGGATATCATTACAAATAAAAGAAAGATACCGGAAGCTGAAATTTCCACCATGCTTGCTAATTACACTTTTAAGGGTGGAATACCAAAGAAACTTGGAGATCCGAGTGTACCAACTATACCATGCTCCATTAAGAGAAATTATGTTAGAACTGCTTTATGTGATCTTGGAGCCGGTGTTAGTGTTATGCCTCTCTCTTTATATTGTAGACTTGAATTGAATAAGTTGACACCTACAGAAATATCTTTGCAAATGGCTGATAAATCAACTGCTATACCTGTCGGTATTTGTGAGGATGTGCCTGTTGTGGTTGCAAATGTCACTATCTTAACAGACTTTGTTATTCTTGATATTCCCGAGGACAATAGTATGTCGATTATCCTTGGTAGACCTTTTTTGAATACTGCAGGGGATGTTATTGATTGTAACAAGGGCAATGTCACTTTTCATGTTAATGGTAATGAGCATACGGTACACTTTCCGAGGAAACAATCTCAAGTTCATAGCATCAATTCTATTGGAAAAGTTCCAACTATCATTATTAGAGGTTTTGAATTTCCTCTCCCCACTATCAAGAAAAAGTATGATATTATTATTGTTGGGGATGTTCATATCCCCGTTGAGGTAACTTAGTGTTATTCGAAATTTCTCCAGTTCCGTGTTATTCGGAATGAGTTTGTTAACAAGACTTGATCAACCTTGTTAGTGGATTCATTTTGATGATCATGAGATGGATGAAACTAGAAGGCACAACCTTCTGTACCCTCTTTTTACTTTCTATTATTTAGAATAAATAAAGCAAAAATAGTATTATCTATCTGTTTTCTAAATTATCCATGCATTAGAAAATATCCCGAAAATAAAAGTGCTCCAAATGCCCTGCAAATTTAGTATGATTTTTTATGGATTATTTGAGGATTTTCGGCACTGAAAACACTACAGGAGGGGCAAGCACCAGGCCACGAGAGTGGAGGGTGCGCCCCCTATCTCGTGGGCCCCTGGTGGCCCCCCTCCACTTATGCCAGCACCCACACACTTCATCTCCTACCCAAAAAAATCCCCATCCAGCTCAAGCACGAGTTCTAGCTCATTTTGCTGCGATTTTCGATCTCCTTGCTCAAAGCTCCATTCACAAAACTGCTTTGGGAGATTGTTGCTTGGTATGTGACTCCTCCATTGGCCCAATTAGTTTTTGTTCTAGTGCCTTATCCATTGCAAATTTTTGCTGCATAGGTGACCATGTTCTTGAGCTTGCATGTCAAATTTATGAGGTCCCAAGCAATTCTAGTGCATGATATAGGCTCTAGGCACTTGTAGGAGTAGTTGCTACCAATCTTGTTCAGTTTTATTCACTTTTATTTTGAAGTTACTAAAATTTCAGAAATTTTCAGAAAAAGAATTATGCTTAGATGAATGTACCAAGGTGGTTCCTCGGCAAAGAAAGGGCCAAGGATTGCTATACGTGAGCAAGATGTTGAATTGCTGAGGGACGCGGATGTACGAGCTTGTGAGTGGCCATCCGATGATTTTATGGTCGAAGCAGGCTTCAAGGAGGAATTTGACGCATATGTGCGTAATGCCGAGCTGGAGGACTTCTTACAAGATAAGTGTCCTCAGTACTATCAATTGACTGATTCCTTTGTGCGGAGGTTTAAATATAACTGTGCGCGTAATTCTCCTAGTGTCATATTTTATATTTATGATACATCTTATACCAAGGATTTAGAGGATTTCACAACTGCTTGCAGACTCCCGCAGTGGGGTAATATTAATGATCCTCATAAATCTGAATTTAGATATTTTCTTGCGAGTATTACTGTGGGAGAATCTAGGGACATAGTACAAGCTACCATAGGGAGCATTCATTTTCCTGCCATGCATTATTTTGCTCTCTTTATTGGTAGATGCATTAACGGTAAGGATGAAGCATGTCACATGTGTGTTCCTGATCTGTTTGTCCTCAAGAGTGCTGTGTTAGGTTATAAAGGTTATAACTTGGGGGCAATAGTTTCACGTAGGTTGCAGAATAATAGTAGAAAGGGAAATTTATTTGGAGGAATTTATGCAACCCCTGTGGCTAATTATCTTAATATAGCCCCATGAGAGGGGGATATGATTTTACCTCCTATTTATTTGGATTCTGAAGCTATGGTCAATCATCAATTTCTTGGGAGGAATGAACAATTCCTCCAATATCGACTAATCTATGACAGGCGCAATGTCGTCCCTGTTACTCTTCCTGCTCCCTACCTTTTTGATTATCAGGCAAAAGGAAGATATGTTGTCACCAGGGAGGAAGCAGCTGAACACGAGGGGAGAGCGGAGGCAGCTCACCAACACGCCGCAGCTCAGGAGGCGGTTGCCGCTGCATCTCAGTATGACCCCAGTTTCACTTACGGATATCACTCAGGCGGTCCTTGGTACTAGACCAACTTAGGCCAAAAGCCTAAGCTTGGGGGAGTATGTATTTCTCACCGACTTTACATTCATGTTCACAAACTAGCCGTTGGTACTCATACTCTTTCATTGTATTATCCATGCTAGTTTAAATTTCTTTTTCTAGTTTTCTTCTTGTGTGTTTGTTAAATTTTAAGAAAAAAAACCAAAAAATTAGTTAGTTTAATTTCCATGCTTGTAGTAGAAATTAAAATGAAAACCCAAAAAGATTTCTAGTTCTTCTTCTTACTTGTTGGGAGCTTTCACGTGTAAATAGTTTTATTTTCTTTTCTTTCTTTTGGGGGTCGAGAAGACTATATTGAAAATGCTTAGTGGCTCTTATTTGCATGATTATTTACTAGCAAAAGAGCCCGTGCGTTGCAACGGGAAAAAAACATAACACACGCTCTTAACTCAACAACCATCATTCAAGACCACAATAGGTCCATATCCTTTATTTTTGCGAGGCATCATATTTGTGTTGCCGCTTATCCTCCTTCTCACCCTCGCCGGCGATGGCCTCAGTGTTCACACAAAACAACAAAAAAACGTGCGTTGAATATGGTTAATTCTAAGACATCTCTCTCTCCCTCTCTCCTCCCTATCCCTCCCTCCCCCCCTCTCTCTTTCTCTCGCTCGCTTTATCTCACTCTCGCAATGAGAAATCTGTTACTTTCCCCTGCGACATTTTTCAAAGGTATGCATGTGTAGTTATCGATGTTTTCTTTTTCCTATATGGTTATAGTGGGGTATTTATTTGCAATCAGGATCGCCGTCGGTATGAAAAAAACCGGATCTTGCGCTATAAATTATAAGTTTTCTTTGATAACAATATTTTAAAAATATTTAACAGGTAAAATTAACATCATATTTAGATTCCACACATTTTTGTAATAAAATTTCATATATAATATGTTAAAATCAAAGTTACGATTTAAAAGATACAGATAATTTAGAAAATCATTTGGTTTGACTCAAATATATTCCAAAATTATATTTTAATATACTTAACAGGTAAAAATAATCTAATATTCATATTCTACATATTTTTCTAATCAAATTTCATATATAACATGTTTAACTTGGAGTTACGGTTTAAAAGATATGGATGATTTTAAAAAGCATTTGTTTGACTTAAATATGATCCGCGGATGAATTACCTAAAACATTAGGGGGGTTTTGAAAAATGTAAAATAACGGTTCGGTTGTGACTTAAATCCGGACGGTGGGTTGATTTCAAGAAAAGACAGGGACTTTTATGTAAAATACGAAAATAACGATTCATTTTAATTTAAAACAGGATTGCGGGTTGAATTCTCTGAAATAGAGGGACTTTTCTGAAAAATGACATGACGGACGAAAGAAACCCAATTTGCTTTATTATTAGGTAAAGATTTAACTTAGAGCCCATATTACCCTGTCTTCTCTCTTGAGTTGAATGCTTGTAGATTCCAGCTTAGTCCAATGCACGTGCACTCTTATTATTATACACATCGTTTGGTCGTGCAAGTGAAAGGCAATAATGACGATATATGATGGACTTATTGGGATGAGAAAAGCTGGTATGAACTCGACCTCTCTTGTTTTTGTAAATATGACGAGTTCATCATTTCTGAGTCAGCTTATTATGAAGTAAACATATTTGCAGTGACATTTAGAGATTATAGTTGCTTGTGCCATGCTTGATTATCTATGAGTCATGATGGTTTACCTTGCGTGCCAACATGCTATTAGAATGATTATGATGTGATATGATGGGATGGTATCCTCCTTTGAATGAATTGAGTGACTCGACTTGGCACATGTTTACGCATGTAGTTAAAACAAATCAACCTAGCCTTCATGATATTTATGTCCATGGTGGATTATATCCTACTCATGCTTGTACTCAGTGTGAATTAATTTTCATGCATGTTTATGACTGTTGTCGCTCTCTCAGTTGGTCGCTTCCCAGTCTTTTGCCAGCCTTCACCTGTAGTAAGCAGGAATACTGCTTGTGCATCCAAACTCCTTAAACCCCAAAGTTGTTCCATATGAGTCCACTATACCTTCCTATATGCGGTATTTACCTGCCGTTCCAAGTAAATTTGTATGTGCCAAACTCCAAACCTTCAAATGAAATTCTATTTTGTATGCTCGAGCAGCTCATGTTACAACTAGGGTTGCCTATATCTTCCATGCTAGGTGGGTTATTCTCAAGAGGAGTGGACTCCGCTCCTCATTCACGAGAAAGGGCCGGTAACCGGGATGCCCAGTCCCATGATCCAAAAAGATCAAAGCAAATCAAAATAATTAAACAAAACTCCCCCAGGGCTGTTGTTGGTTGGAGGCACTCGTTGTTTCGAGCAAGCCATGGACTGATGCTTGTTGGTGGTTGGGGGAGTATAAACCTTTACCATTCTGTTTGGGAACTGCCTATAATGCATGTAGTATGGAAGATACAGCCATCTCATAGTTGTTGCGTTGACAGCAAACGTATGCCGCTCAAAATGTTATTCAATCTCTATTTTAAAATCGAGCTCTGGCACCTCTACAAATCCCTGCTTCCCTCTGCGAACGGCCTATCTATTTACTTTTATGTTGAGTCATCACCCTTCTTATTAAAAAGCACCCGCTGGAGAGCACACTGTCATTTGCATTCATTACTATTGGTTTATATTGGGTATGACTTGACTGGATCTCTTTTACCATGAATTACAATGTTTAGTCAGTCCTCGATCTTTAAAGGTGCTCTGCATTTATGTTTTGCGGTCTCAGAAAGGGCTAGCGAGATACCATTTTGTTATATCATGTTATGATTATTTTGATAAAGTGTTGTCATCCGAGTTTTATTATTATGGCTCGCTAGCTGATTATGCTATTGATATGAGTAATTGTGAGACCTAGGTGTTATTGTTAGTATGGTTAGTTCATAATATTTGCTGAAACTTGAATGCTGGCTTTTCATGTTTACAACAACAAGAGCAAATAGAGTCTGTAAAAGTTTTTCTTTATCACTTTCAGTTTATCAACTGAATTGCTTGAGGACAAGCAAAGGTTTAAGCTTGGGGAGTTGATACGTCTCCAACGTATCTAATTTTCCAAACACTTTTGCCCTTGTTTTAGACTCTAACTTGCATGATTTGAATGAAACTAACCCGGACTGACGCTGTTTTCAGCAGAACTGCCATGATGTTGTTTTATGTGTAGAAAACAAAAGTTCTCGGAATGTCCTGAAAATCCACGGAGGCACTTTTTGGAATTAATAAGAATTTCTGGGCGAAAGAAATACACCAGGGGGGCCCAGGGCCTGTCCACGAGAGAGGGGGGCGTGCCCCCCTGTAAGGCGTGCCCCCTGGACCTCCACCGACCTCAACTCCAACTCCATATATTCATGTTCGGGGAGAAAAAATCAGAGAGAAAGTTTCATCGCGTTTTACGACACGGAGCCGCTGCCAAGCGGGAGGGCTAATCTGGAGTCCGTTCGGGGCTCCGTAGAGGGGGATTCGTCGCCGTCGTCATCATCAACCATCCTCCATCACCAATTTCATGATGCTCACCGCCGTGCGTGAGTAATTCCATCATAGGCTTGCTAGATGGTGATGGGTTGGATGAGATTTACCATGTAATCAAGTTAGTTTTGTTAGGGTTTGATCCCTAGTATCCACTATGTTCTGAGATTGATGTTGCTATGACTTTGCTATGCTTAATGCTTGTCACTAGGGCCCGAGTGCCATGATTTCAGATCTGAACCTATTATGTTTTCATGAATATATGTGTGTTCTTGATCCTATCTTGCAAGTCTATAGTCACCTATTATGTGTTACGATCCGACAACCCATAAGTGACAATAATCGGGATACTTCTCGGCGATGACCGTAGTTTGAGGAGTTCATGTATTCATTATGTGTTAATGCTTCGTTTCGGTTCTCTATTAAAAGGAGGCCTTAATATCCCTTAGTTTCCGCTAGAACCCCGCTGCCACGGGAGGGTAGGACAAAAGATGTCATGCAAGTTCTTTTCCATAAGCACGTATGACTATTTACGGAATACATGCCTACATTACATTGATGAACTGGAGCTAGTTCTGTGTCACCCTATGTTATAGCTATTACATGAGGAATCGCATCCGGCATAATTATCCATCACTGATCCATTGCCTACGAGCTTTTCACATATTGTTCTTTGCTTATTTACTTTTCCATTGCTACTATTACAACTACTAAAAAAACCCAAAAACAATTATCTTTACTTTTGCTACCGTTACCATTATTATCATACAACTTTTGCTACTAAATACTTTGCTGCAGATACTAAGTTATCCAGGTGTGGTTGAATTGACAACTCAACTGCTAATACTCAAGAATATTCTTTGGCTCCCCTTGTGTCGAATCAATAAATTTGGGTTGAATACTTTACCCTCGAAAGATGTTGTGATCCCCTACACTTGTGGGTTATCAACCTAATCGAGGACGAGCAGGAATTAAGCTTGGGGATGCTTAATACGTCTCCAACGTATCTATAATTTTTGATTTTTCCATGCTATTATATTATCTTTTTTGGATGTTTAATGGGCTTTATTATACACTTTTATATTATTTTTGGGACTAACCTACTAACCGGAGGCCCAGTGCAAATTGTTGTTTTTTTGCCTATTTTAGTATTTCGCAGAAAAGGAATATCAAACGGAATCCAAACGGAATGAAACCTTCGCGAGGATCTTTTTTGGAACAAATGCAATCCAGGAGACTTGGAATGGACATAAAGGAAGCCACGAGGCGGCCACGAGATAGGAGGACGCGCCCAGGGGGTAGGCGCGCCCCCACCCTCGTGGGTCCCTCGTAGCTCCACCGACCTACTTCCTTCACTTATATATACTCTTATACCTTGAAAACATCCAGGAGCACCATGAAACACTTTTTCCACCGCCGCAACCTTCTATACCCGTGAGATCCCATCTTGGGGCCTTTCCCGGCGCTCCGCCGGAGGGGGGAATTGATCATGAAGGGCCTCTACATCAACACCATGGCCTCTCCGATGATGTGTGAGTAGTTTACCACAGACCTTCGGGTCCATCACTACTAGGAAAAGGACTACTAATGGCGCACTGGTTTTGCCTACTAATGGCGCATTACCAGTGCGCCATTAGTATCACACCACTAGAATTTTTTACTAATGGCGCACCACTGGTGCGCCATTAGAATCTAGTATTCTAATGGCGCACCACTTAGTGCGCCATTAGTATTGCCCACAGTGCGCCACTATTATCTGCTATACTTATAGCGCACCACATGGTAGTGCGCCATTAGTAACAATTTTTTTAATTTTTTTTGTTTTTTCTTAATCTCAAGTCACTATTTCACATATGAGATATTCAACACATATATATACAACAAGCATCCATATAACAATCATATCCAACACACAAGTTTCATCATATATACATACATAGCCAACACATAGTTCCGTCGTTACATATTACAAAAGTTTCACATTGTTCATCCAACACCGTTATCCATCAATTCACAAAAGGTTCACATTGATACAAAATAAAAACACAAATGGAAAAGAAGCACTCCATCCACGCAAGCTTCCGTCAATTAAATCAAATCTGCAAAATGATAAACAAGAAGTTAGAAGAAGAAGAACTTAGGTAACTTAGGTAAAATGAAGCTAACCTATGTCATTTTGGAAAAGAAGAAGTATAAGAAAAAGACTATAAGCTTATTATGTAAACATGATCATTTTGTGCTAACATAAGTTATTTTGGAGCTAACATATAGGAAACTAAGCATATAAGCTCTTAGTTAGTATATTAGAGCCAACTTAGGTAAAATGAAGCTAATCTATGTCATTTTGGAAAAGAAGAAGAATAAGAAAAAGACTATAAGCTTATTATGTAAACTTGATCATTTTGTGCTAACATAAGTTATTTTGGAGCTAACCTATAGGAAACTAAGCATATAAGCTCTAAGTTAGTATATTAGAGCCAACTTAGGTAAAAATGAAGCTAACCTATAGGAAACTAAGCATATTAGAGATAACATAGGTAACTAAGTATATATATATATATATCATTTTGGATAGCTAACCTATAGGTGATCTGACATACCTGACAAGGTTCAGTTCTCATGCATTGTTCTTCTCCTTCTCTTTCTCCTTCCTCTCCCTGATGCGCCTAGAGCGGCGAGGCGGTGGAGGCAGTGGAGGCAGTGGGATGTAGTCTTCTACCACAATTGGCGTGGTCATGTCGCCCAGCTGTGGGATCGCCGGCGCAACCACCGGTGCGTGGTCATTGTCAGGCACCACCACCATCGCGAGGCCACCTTCAGGCACGACCATCGAGAGGTCATCCTCAGCCACCTCCATCTCTTGCCCATGGTCAGCCACCACCATCTCTTGCCCTTGGTCAGCCACCACCAGCGCTAGGTCATCCTCAGCCTGATGTCCATCGTCATCTTGCAGCTCCTCATCCTCACTCTGCTCCTCTTCTCCCGCACTCCAGTCCGGATCATCCTTCTTGTTGTCTATGCTGCTGCCAGAATCGCTGCTGCTTTCGCTACAGCCAGAATTGTTGCTGCTTTCGCTACAGCCATAGTCGCTGCTGCTTTGGCTGTAGCCAGTGTCGCTGCTGCTGCTCCCATTACCTGTCCAAAATGCAACAATGACCGTTAACAATCGATGTGAGACAAAGCCAAATGTAGAGAAATAAGAAGAGGCAGAACGTATCGGCATCATCATCGGCAGCGTAGCGCATGCGACACATAGTCTTGTTGAACACCTTCATGATGAGCATGTTGGCGTCGTCATCGTACCTGAAGAGAAGGAAGTACACCAGCTGCAGGTCATAGGCACGGTAGAACTTCTCCCACCCATGAGACAAGTAAATGTGGCCCTTCTTGATCTCCAACTGTACATCCCACTGCCTGCGAAACCCGCTGCCGGCCTGTCGCAGCTTCACATTATTTGGCGGATCTTCACCCATCAGCATGTTCATAAAACTGTCAGGCAGCCTCTGCAGTTTGGGACAATGAGTGATGTAGCAAACAACAGATATCATAATGAGATGGGTGAAGGGGAGATCTCTCATTTTATATACTTGCGTCATGGATGATACTGAAGCCTCAAGTATGATAGTGAAGAACTCGGAAGCATCCAACTCGTACTTCGGTGTCGCAGATCGGCGGTGGCTGCTTCCCGCCATCTCTGATAAGCAGTAGAAGAGACCAATTAGTACCCATGCATGATAACAGGCATTAGTCGCAAGTACCCCATATGTCCTATTTTTAGCAAAGTAATGCTAAAATTCACGGAAAATTTCAGCATTACCTTTGCTGAAAATAGGACATATGGAGTACCCGAATTTGCCTGAACGGAAGTTAATCGACATTCCGGCAAACTCAAGGGCCTCTCGGGGTACCTGCAAATTCATCACGACACAATGGTCGGAGACAAAACCCAGCAAACTAGCACCACAAAGCACATAACAAAATTCAGTAAATTTCCAACAACTACTCCTAATGCAAACAAGATTCACGTAGCAAGGTTTATTTGACATGGAGTAGTTTATTTCATAGAGTAAACATTAGCACTATTGGACAGTAAAAGGTTTTAGCTAATTTGAATTAACTGAAAGCAGCAGTACATCATTTTTATTGATAGTGAAATGTTCAAAGAAACAGAAATATCAGTACAATAGCTAGATTACACTATTAGTACACTAGCAGTAAAATGTTCATTTACTTTGAATAAACAAATATTCAAGCAGATTTGCTTGTCCTACTCCTGCAGATCACCAAGCATCTTTTTTAATCCAGCTAATTAAATGAAACTTGCACTAAACTACTGTTGTCCCGCACTACGGCAAGTGCCATACTACTGCAAGTGCCATACTACTGCAAGTGCTATACTACTGCAGAGAATTATGCCCACTTGAGTTGGAGTTAATGACCTCGATAGACTTTCACTGGCAGTAAGAGAGTAGCACTACTAGTACTAGCCTTATAGGCATATTTATTCGGTTCAGCAAACATCCATAGCAAGAGATAGTTGTAGGTCTAGGCCATATAGGCATATTTCTGCATATGTTTGGGATGTCAGTAAGTGATGATACATGAACCGTTAGGAACCTATCAAACCATCAACCCGCGTGTTGTCGAAAAGAAGAAAAGCCAGTTACCATTATCTTAATATTTTGCAATACTCCTAAGTCTTTGGTACTGGACAGTTGTGTCAAACATTAAACTGAATTTGTGTCAAACATTAAACTTGGAGTATATGTTGGTGCTTAACATTGCTTGAGGGAAAATATTGAAGGCAATTTTTTTTATGAATTGCGTATAAAACAGACCAAGGATGTTGAATTCTCTTCTAAGTTTCCCCTACACTGAATGAATTAAGGCGATTAACTTATGAATCAGAACACTTAAGATATTGGATGAGTGGTCCATACTCTGTTTTTTGTTTCTACTGTTCAAAGCATAATTTTAATTAAAAGCATAATTCTCTTGATCTTGCTATCCAGGACATGGAGAGAGAGGGAGAAGGGGCAGGGAAGCTCACCTTGGACGGCGCAGACAGGAAGTAGGGGAGCTCGGGGTTGGCGGCGAGGGTCACGACACCGTCCTTGGCTCGCCAGCTGCTGCGGAGGTGACCGGTGGCGGAGGACGGCAGGGGCAGGCGGGGTGGGCGTGTCGGGGCCGCGCTTGCCGGCTGCTGCAGGGGCCGGAGGAGGCCCTCGCTCGTCGGAGGGAGGAGGAGAGGAGAGGAGAGGGTGGCGGGGTGAGGAACCCTAGCGCGTGCGCTCAGCCAATCCCGTTCGGGGGCGCGGGGGCGGCGGGGGTGGAGTCCGGCGGCGGTCGGGGTGGTAGCGTCGGGGCAGCACAAGACCATAGCCAGGAGAGGCGGCGGCGTCGCCGACGGCGTGCAGGCGCGGTGGACGGAGGGGGCGGAGCAAGGCGGGACGGCGAACACGGGGGGGGGGGGGGGGGCAGCGGGTGAGATCGATGAGGCAGGGGAGAGATTAGAGAGATTGGGGATTAATTAATGTACGACTATTCTAATGGCGCACCACCATCTCGTGCGCCATAAGTACGACTATTCTAATGGCGCACCAGTGCTCGGTGCGCCATTAGAATTTTGTTCTAATCTAGCCCACTAGCCCTATCTACAACCTAACCCTATCTACAACATAACCCACCAACTAGCCCGACTGGTCAGCATGCAGCACACACACCAGGACGTCCTGGGTTCGATTCCCAGGCTCCCCAATATTTTTTATGCATTTTAAATGTTGTTTTTTATATTTATTTGTGTTTAAATATGTTCAAACTTGTTTACATCATAACAGTAATATTTTTTTTTATAAAAACAGTAATAATTTTTTAAAAAATATGTTCAAATTTGTTACTTGGAAATATCATCGGCGGCGGCGGTGGAGCGGGGGAGGGTGCGGGGGGTGCCCGTTGGCGGCGGTGGAGCGGGGGAGGGTGCGGGGGGGCCGGGTGCTCGTCGGCGGCAGTGGAGCGGGGGAGGGTTGTGGTGGGTCGTCGGCGGCGGTGGAGCTAGCGGGGGAAGGTGCGGGGGGTGCCCGTTGGCGGCGGTGGAGCGGGGGAGGGTGCGGGAGGGGGGGTGCTCGTCGGCGGCGGTGGAGCGGGGGAGGGTTGCGGTGGGTCGTAGGCGGTGGTGGAGCTAGCGGGGAGGGTGCGGCTGGGATCGAGATCGAGATAAAAAAAGTGTCCATGAAAATATACACGGTGCGCCATTAGCAGTTTTGCAAAAAGTAAAAAAAATTATATACTAATGGCGCACTGCTTACAAGGTGCGCCATTACTTGGTAGAACTACTAATGGCGCACTTTGGCACCATGCGCCATTAGAGTGTATGGAAAAATGGAAAAAAATTCAATACTAGTGGCGCACCCTGTGCCTGGTGCGCCATTAGTGTCTTCCACACTAATGGCGCACCTCCGACCGGTGCGCCATTAGTATATAGTAGTGGCGCGCTGCTTACCAGGTGCGCCATTAGTATCAATCCTATCTATAGCCCTTTTCCTAGTAGTGCATAGTTATTAGCTAGATGGCTTCTTCTCTCTCTTTGGATCTCAATACAAAGTTCTCCTCGATCTTCTTGGAGATTGATACATCCATTCTGCATCATGCTTTTATATTGATATTTATTGCATTATGGGCTGTTATTACACGTTATGTCACAATACTTATGGCTATTCTCTCTCATTTTACAAGGTTTATCATGAAGAGGGAGAATGCCGGCAGCTGGAATTCTGGCTGGAAAAGGAGCAAATATTGGAAACCTATTTTGCACAGCTCGAAAAGTCCTGAAACTCCACGAAAGTCATTTTTGGAATTAATAAGAATTATTGAGCAAAGAAAGTACCGGAGGGGGCCCACACACTGGCTAGGAGGGTGGGGGGCAAGCCCCCCTACTAGGCACGCCCCCTTTCTCCTGGGCCCCCTGGTGGCCCTCCGGTGCCCATCTTCTGCTATATGAAGGCTTTTACCCTGGAAAAAAATCATAAGCAAGCCTACGGGACGAAACTCCGCCGCCACGAGGCGGAACCAATCTAGGGCTCCGGCGGAGCTATTCTGCCGGGAAAACTTCCCTCCGGGAGGGGGAAATCATCACCAACGATCCTCTCATCAGGAGGGGGTCAATCTCCATTAACATCTTCACCAGCACCATATCCTCTCAAACCCTAGTTCATCTCTTGTATCCAAAACCACAAATTGGTACCTGTGGGTTGCTAGTAGTGTTGATTACTCCTTGTAGTTGATGCTAGTTGGTTTATTTGGTGGAAGATCATATGTTTAGATCCTTAATGCATATTAATACTCCTCTAATCATGAACATGAATATGCTTTGTGAGTAGTTACGTTTGTTCCTGAGGACATGGGTGAAGTCTTGCTATTAGTAGTCATGTGAATTTGGTATTTGTTCGATATTTTGATGAGATGTATGTTGTCTCTCCTCTAGTGGTGTTATGTGAATGTGGACTACATGACACTTCACCATTATTTGGGCCTATAGGAAGGCATTGGGAAGTAATAAGTAGATGATGGGTTGCTAGAGTGATAGAAGCTTAAACCCTAGTTTATGCGTTGCTTCGTAAGGGGCTGATTTGGATCCATATGTCTCATGTTGTGGTTAGGTTTACCTTAATACTTATTTTGTAGTTGCGAATGCTTGCAATAGGGTTAATCATAAGTGGGATGCTTGTCCAAGAAAGGGCAGTACCTAAGCACCGGTCCACCCACATATCAAATTATCAAAGTAACGAACGCGAATCATATGACCGTGATGAAACTAGCTTGACGATAATTCCCATGTGTCCTCGGGAGCGCTTTTCTCATTATAAGAAATTTTCCAGGCTTGTCCTTTGCTACAAAAAGGATTGGTCCACGTTGCTGCACTTTATTTACTTTGATTGCTTGTTACCCGTTACCAATTATCTTATCACAAAACTATGTGTTACCTACAATTTCAGTGCTTGCAGAGAATACCTTACTGAAAACCGCTTATCATTTCCTTCTGCTCCTCGTTGGGTTCGACACTGTTACTTATCGAAAGGACTACGATAGATCCCCTATACTTGTGGGTCATCAGATATCTATTCGATGTAATTCTTTTTGCGGTGTGTTTGTCAAGATCCTATGAATTGTGGGTTTATGATCAAGATTATCTATGAACAATATTTGATTCTTCTCTGAATTCTTATATGCATGATTTAATATCTTTGCAAGTCTCATCGAATTATCAGTTTGGTTTGGCCTACTAGATTGATCTTTCTTGCAATGGGAGAAGTGCTTAGCTTTGGGTTAAATCTTGCGGTGTCCTTTCCCAGTGACAGCAGGGGCAGCAAGGCACGTATTGTATTGTTGCCATCGAGGATAAAAAGATGGGTTTTATATCATATTGCTTGAGTTTATCCCTCTACATCATGTCATCTTGCCTAATGTGTTACTCTCTTCTTATGAACTTAATACTCTAGATGCATGCTGGATAGCGGTCGATGTGTGGAGTAATAGTAGCAGATGCATGATGACCCACAAGTATAGGGGATCTATCGTAGTCCCTTCGATATGTAAGAGTGTCGAACCCAACGAGGAGCAGAAGGAAATGACAAGCGGTTTTCAGTAAGGTATTCTCTGCAAGCACTGAAATAGTAGGTAACAGATAGTTTTGTGAGAAGATAATTTATAACGAGTAACAAGCAATGAAAGTAAATAAGGTGCAGCAAGATTGCCCAATCCTTTGTGTAGCAAAGGAAAATCCTGGACAATTTCTTATAATGAGAAAAGCTCTCCCGAGGAAACATGGGAATTATCGTCAAGCTAGTTTTCATCACGCTCATATGATTCGCGTTCGATACTTTGATAATTTGATATGTGGGTGGACCGGTGCTTGGGTACTGCCCTTTCTTGAACAAGCATCCCACTTATGATTAACCCCTATTGCAAGCATCCACAACTATAAAAGAAGTATTAAGGTAAACCTAACCATAGCATGAAACTAGTGGATCCAAATCAGCCCCTTACAAAGCAACACATAAACTAGGGTTTAAGCTTCTGTCACTCTAGCAACCCATCATCTACTTATTACTTTCCAATGCCTTCCTCTAGGCCCAAATAATGGTGAAGTGTCATGTAGTCGACGTTCACATAGCACCACTAGAGGAGAGACAACATACATCTCATCAAAATATCGAACGAATACCAAATTCACATGACTACTAATAGCAAGATTTCAGCCATGTCCTCAGGAACAAACATAACTACTCACAAAGCATATTCATGTTCATGATCAGAGGAGTATTAATATGCATTAAGGATCTGAACATATGATCTTCCACCAAGTAAACCAATTAGCATCAACTACAAGGAGTAATCAACACTACTAGCAACCCACAGGTACCAATTTGTGGTTTTGATACAAGATTGGATACAAGAGATGAACTAGGGTTTTGAGAGGAGATGGTGCTGGTGAAGATGTTGATGGACATTGACCTCCTCCCGGTGAGAGAGTCGTTGGTGATGACGATGGTAATGATTTCCCCCTCCCGGAGGGAAGTTTCCCCGGCAGAATAGCTCCGCCGGAGCCCTAGATTGGTTCCGCCAAGGTTCCGCCTCGTGGCGGCAGAGTTTCGTCCCGTAAGCTTGCTTATGATTTTTGCCAGGGTAGGAGGATTCATATAGCATTAGATGGGCACCGAAGGGCCAACAGGGGGGCCAGGAGACAGGGGGCGCGCCCAGTAGGGGGGCCCTACCCTCCTGGCCGTGGTGTGGGCCCCCTCTGGTATTTTCTTCGCTCAATAATTCTTATTAATTCCAAAAGTAAATTCCGTGGAGTTTCAGGATTTTTGGAGCTGTGCAGAATAGGTTTCCAATATTTGCTCCTTTTCCAGCCAGAATCCTAGCTACCGGCATTCTCCCTCTTCATGATAAACCTTGTAAAATAATAGAGAATAGCCATAAGTATTGAGACATAATGTGTAATAACAGCCCATAATGCAATAAATATCGATATAAAAGCATAATGCAAAATGGACATATCAACTCTCCCAAGCTTAGACCTCGCTTGTCCTCAAGCGGAAGCCGAAATCAAAATATATGTCCACATGTTTAGATATAGAGGTGTCGATAAAATAAAATACGGACATGAGGGCATCATGATCATTCTTATAACAGCAACATAGATAGATTTTATCATATGATTTCTCATGCTCAAGTAACAATCTATTCACAATGTCAAGTATGGTTCAGAAACTTCATTGAGAACTAAAAAACTATAATCTCAGTCATTGAAGCAATTGCAATTTATCATAACATCAGAAAGAGACAAGAATAGAGCTTTTCAGCAAGTCCACATACTCAACTATCATATAGTCTTCTACAATTGCTAACACTCATGCAATACTTATGGCTATGGAGTTTTAATTGGACACTAAGAAAGATAGGGGCTTATAATGGTGCCTCCCAACGTATTCACCTTTGGGTGATGTCAACAATAATAGTTCATGCTAACTTACATCCAATTGGATATATATATCCGGATCTTACCAACACGAGGTGCTTGCCAAAGGATAAAATGGAAAAGGGAAAGGTGAGGATCACCTTGACTCTTGCATAAAGTAAAGACATAAAGTAAAAGATAGGCCCTTCGCAGAGGGAAGCAGAGGTTGTCATGTGCTTTTAGGGTTGATGCACAAAATCTTAATGCAAAAGAACATCACTTTATATTGCCACTTGTGATATGAACCTTTATTATGCAGTCCGTCGCTTTTATTACTTCCATATCACACGATCGTATAAAGCTTATTTCTCTGCACTAATAAGTCATACATATTTAGAGAGCAATTTTTATTGCTTGCAACATGACAACTTACTTGAAGGATCTTACTCAATCCATAGGTAGGTATGGTGGACTCTCATGGCAAAACTGGGTTTAAGGATATTTGGAAGCACAAGTAGTATCTCTACTTGGTGCAAGGAATTTTTGGCTAGCATGAGGGGGAAAGGCAAGCTCAACATGTTTGAAAGATCCATGACAATATACTTTAACTGAGATGTGAGAAAACATAACCCATTACGTTGTCTTCCTTGTCCAACATCAACTCTTTAGCATGTCATACTTTAATGAGTGCTCACAATCATAAAAGATGTCCAAGATAGTATATTTATATGTGAGAACCTCTCTTTCCTTATTACTTCCTATTAATTGCAACGATGACCAAAACTATGTTTGTCAACTCTCAACAACTTTTATGCCTCATACTCTCTATATGTGAAGTCATTACTATCCATAAGATAAATATGAACTCTTTTATTTCTTTTTATTCTTTCTACTTTCCCAATATCATAGAAAGATAGAAAAGCCCTTGACTCAACACTAATCTTTATTATATAGCTCACGGACTCGATTACATAAAGAGATCACAAAGCAAAACTCAAAACTACTTCGTACCAAAACTTTATTCTACTAGATCAAGATATTACTAAAAGGATCAAACTAAGTAAAATGGTAAAGATAGGAGTGTGATGGTGATACGATACCGAGGCACCTCCACCAAGCTTGGCAGTTGCCATGGGGAGTGCCCATACCCATGTGATTATGTTGTTGATGATGTAGACTTCTTCCTCAATTTACGCTTGAGGATAGTATTTTGCTCATTTAGATCATCGATTTCCTACTCAAGGCTTAATATCTTTCTGCACAGTTCCTGTTTGTTTTCCTGCAAGAGACGAAAAGGGATAAACTTGATCTTTGGCTTCTTTCCTCTATCAGGTAGGCTTGACTTTTTAAACTCCACATGCATGTTCCCAGGTTGAGGTAATGGAGCTTCATCTTCGTCTGAGCTCGTCTCCTCCTTTCCCTTAGGCTCATAGTCTTCCTCTTCCTCAGTGGTCCAGCCACCATGCTCCAAGTCCCCATAGACCTTAGGGTCTGCAAGGAAATCAGCCACATAGCTTTCTCCCTTCGAATCCTGGGATGACATATTGCTCTAACCTGCGGCAGAAACAGCTTGAAATGAAAACAGAAGATTTTTGCGTGATACGGTGGTCAAAGCCCTCGGGAGCTTATATAATGAATTTTTACCGACCAAAAGAAGTAACCTGCAAGAAAACGGAGTCCGGGAGGCACACGAGAAGCCCACGAGACAGGGGGCGTGCCTAGGAAGGGTGGGCGCGCCCTCCACCCTCGTGGAGGCCTTGTGTCCTTCCCGGATTACTTCTTGCTTCCCAAAATTATTAAATATTCCAAAACGGAGAAAAATTGCCATTAGAATTGTTTTGGAGTCAGTTTACTTACCGTACCACATACATATTCCTTTTTGGAGTCTGAAACATTCTGGAAAGTGTCCCTTATGTATTCCACCGGGGTTACGGTTTCAATAATATTAGTTTCAACATTGATAGGGTTACCTGAGATATAATGTTTGATTCTTTGACCATTCACCACCCTCGGACTTGTGCCTTCAAAGTTGTTGATTTTTATGGCACCAGAACGATAGACCTCCTCGATAATGTAAGGACCTTCCCATTTAGAGAGAAGTTTTCCTGCAAAAAATCTTAAATGAGAGTTGAATAGCAACACATAATCACCTACATTAAATTCACGCTTTTGTATTCTTTTGTCATGCCATCTTTTAACTTTTTCTTTGAACAGCTTGGCATTCTCATAGGCTTGGGTTCTCCATTCAACAAGTGAGATAATGTCAAACAACCTCTTCTCACCGGCAAGTTTGAAGTCATAATTGAGCTCTTTAATAGCCCAATATGATTTATGTCAAGTTCTAGAGGTAAGTGACATGCTTTTCCATAAACCATCTTATACAGAGACATGCCCATAGGATTTTTATATGCAGTTCTATAGGCCCATAATGCATCATCAAGTTTCTTGGACCAATTCTTTCTAGATCTATTAATAGTATTTTGCAAAATTAATTTGAGCTCTCTATTGCTCAACTCTACTTGACCACTAGACTGTGGGTGATAAGGAGATGCAATTCTATGATTAACATCATACGCCCTCCTTTCCGGTTTATAAGGCTCAATCCAAAAATCTCACCAACCAAGGTAGATGGTGAGTGGTGGAATACCTTTTGGAGTTTGCAAAAGCACCCAAATTAATGCTCTTGTTTTCCTCAAAAAAGTATGTTTACCAATGCATTAATTGCAATGCATGCATGCATAAATTACATGCATTGGTCAATTTTCTCTTAATACTTGCATGCAATGATTTAATGCACCTTGGAATCTGAACATGTGATGGGAAACAACCAAATTGAGCCTTATAAAATGAAAAAACTAAAATTTTGAGATAAGCCCTATAAACCGGAAAGGAGGGAGTACTTAGCAAGCATCTTACGGAAAGCACCATGAATAAAATGTGAACCAGCATCAGTCATGAGATAGCTAGGGACTCCAAACCTCGGAAAAATAACTTCTTTAAGCATCTTAATAGAGGTGTTATGATCAGCACTACTAGTTGGAATAGCTTCTACCCACTTAGTAACGTAATCAACAGCAACTAAAATATGTGTGTATCCATTAGAAGCAGGAAAAGGTCCCATATAATCAAAGCCCCAAACATCAAATGGTTCAATAACAAGAGAATAATTCATAGGCATTTCTTGACATCTACTAATATTACCAATTCTTTGACGTTCATCACAAGACAAGACAAACTTACGAGCATCTTTGAAGAGAGTAGGCCAATAAAAACCGGATTGCAATACCTTATGTGCAGTTCTATCTCCAGCGTGGTGTCCTCCATACGGTTCGGAGTGACACTTGTGTAGGATCTGTTCCTATTCATGCTCAGGTACACAACGTCTAATAACACCATCTACTCCTTCTTTGTAAAGGTGTGGGTCATCCCAGAAGTAATGTCTTAAATCATAAAAGAACTTTTTCTTTTGCTGGTATGTGAAACTAGGTGGTATAAATTTAGCAACAATGTAATTAGCATAATCAGCATACCATGGAGCAGTACGAGAAGCATTAATGACCGCTAATTGTTCATCAGGAAAGCTATCATCAATAGGTAGTGGGTCATCAAGAACATTCTCTAACCTAGACAAGTTGTCTGCAACGGGGTTCTCAGCTCCGTTTCTATCAATAATATGCAAATCAAATTCTTGGAGCAAGAGAACCCATCTAATAAGTCTAGGCTTAGCATCTTTATTTTCCATAAGATATTTAATAGCAGCATGATCAGTGTGAATAGTAACTTTAGAATCAACAATATAAGGTATGAACTTATCACAAGCAAATACAACTGCTAAGAATTCTTTTTCAGTGGTAGCATAATTTCTCTGGGTAGTGTCAAGAGTTTTACTAGAATACTAGATAACATTCAATTTCTTATGAACTCTTTACCCTAGAACAACACCTACAGCATAATCACTAGCATCACACATAATTTCAAAGGGTAAATTCCAATCAGGTGGCTGAACAATACGTGCAGTGATCAAAGCTTTCTTAAGTATTTCGAATGCTTCTACACAATCATCATCAAATACAAAAGTAATATCTTTTTGCAATAAATTAGTCAGAGCCCTAGAGATTTTAGAAAAGTCCTTAATGAACCTCCTATAAAAACCGGCATGACCAAGGAAACTTCTTATACCTTTTATGTCCTTGGGACATGGGCATCTTTTCAATAGCATCAACTTTAGCTTTATCAGCCTTCAATACCTCTCTCAGAAATTTTATGCCCCAAGACAATGCCTTCATTAACCATAAAGTGGCACTTTTCCCAATTCAAGATGAGACTGGTGTCTTCACATCTCTGCAAAACTCGATCAAGGTTTCTCAAGCAATCATCAAAAGAGGATCCATAAACGAAGAAGTCATCCATGAATACCTCACAAATCTTTTCACAAATGTCAGAGAATATAGCCATCATGCATCTTTGAAAGGTAGAAGGTGCATTACATAAACCAAAAGGCATGCATCTATAAGCAAAAGTACCGAAAGGGCAAGTAAAAGTAGTTTTTGATTGATCCTCCGCTGACACAGGTATTTGAGAGAAACCAGAATAACCATCTAGAAAGCAAAAATGTGTATGTTTGGATAGACTTTCTAGCATTTGATCAATAAGAGGTAAAGGGTAATGATCTTTCTTAGTAGCTTTATTTAATTTACGGAAATCAATTACCATCCTATAGCCTGTAATAATTCTTTGTGGGATCAATTTATCTTTATCATTAGGAACAACAGTTATACCTCCCTTTTTAGGAACACAATGGACAGGACTTACCCATTAACTGTCAGCAATGGGATAAATTATACCTGCCTCAAGGAGCTTTAGTATCTCCTTTCTTACCACTTCTTTCATCTTAGGATTTAACCGTTGTTGAGGTTCTCTAACTGGTTTGGCATCTTTCTCCACTTTGATTTTGTGTTGACATAGAGTGGGACTAATGCCCTTAAGATCATCCAGAGTATATCCAATAGCAGCACGGTGCTTCTTCAGAGTTTTCAATAATATTTCCTCTTCTTGCTCTAAGGGTTAGCACTAATAATAACAGGATATATATTCTTTTCATCAAGATAAGCATATTTAAGATTATCAGGTAATGGTTTGAGCTCAAACACAGGATCACCCTTGGGTGGAGGGGGATCCCCTAGGATTTCAACAGGTAAGTTGTGTTTCAGAATAGGACCCTGTTGAAGGAATACTTCATCTATTTCCCTTCTTTCATTCATAAACATATCATTTTCATGGTCTAGCAAATATTGTTCTAACGGATCAGTAGGAGGCACGGCAATAGAAGCAAGACCAATAATCTCATCCTTACTAGGTGATTCTTTATCACGGGGTTGTCTACGAAAATTAGCAAAATTAAACTCATGAGACATATCCCCTAAGCCAATTGTAACAATATCCTTTTCACAATCAATCCTAGCATTAAGAGTATTCAAGAAGGGTCTACCAAATATAATGGGACAAAAGTCATCTTGTCGGGAACCAAGAACAAGAAAATCAGCAGGATATTTAACCTTCCCACACAAGACTTCAACCACTCTAACAATCCCAAATGGCTTAATAGTATCCCTATTGGCAAGCTTAATAGTAACATCAATATCTTCCATTTCAGCGGGTGCAATATCATGCATAATTTCTTTATATAAGTCAAAGGGTATTGCACTAGCACCAGCACCCATATCACATAGGCCATGATAACAATGATCTCCTATTTTAACAGAAATAACAGGCATGCCTACGACAGGTCTATGTATCTTAGCATCGGGTCTAGCCATATTAGCAGTTTCACCATAGAAATAAATAACATGCCCATGTAAATTATCATCCAAGAGATCTTTAACCATAGCAATACTAGGTTCAACTTTGATTTGCTCAGGAAGTGTGTAAGTTCTAGTATTACTCTTACGAACAACATTTGAAGTTTTAGCATGATCCTTTATCCTAACAGGAAAAGGTGGTTTCTCAACATAAGTAGTAGGAACAATGGGATCATTATAAGTGATAGTATTTTCTTCAACTGTAATAGGTGCAACTACTTTTACTTCAGTGGGAGGATTATATTTAAATCACTTCTCCTTAGGAAGATCAACGTGTGTAGCAAAAGATTCACAAAAAGCAGCTACTATCTTAGAGTCAAGTCCATATTTAGCGCTAAATCCACGAAAAGCATCAGTATCCATAAAAGATTTAACACAATCAAACTTAGGTGTTATACCTGACTCCTTACCATCGTCGGAACCCCAATCTTCAGAGTTGCGTTTAATTCTTTCCAATAAGTCCCACTTGAATTCAGTAGTCTTTAGCATATAAGAACCAGCACAGGAAGTATCAAGCATGGTGCGATCATTGTGAGAAAGCTGAGCATAAAATTTTTGAATAATCATTTCTCTTGTAAGCTCATGATTGGGGCATGAATATAACATTGACTTAAGCCTCCCCCAAGCTTGAGCGATCCTTTCTCCTTCGCGAGGCCAGAAATTATATATGTAATTACGATCACGATGAACAAGATGCATAGGATAGAACTTCTGGTGAAATTCCAACTTCAATCGTTTATAGTTCCAAGATCTCATATCATCACATAGCCTATACCATGTCAATGCGTCTCCCTTCAAAGATAAAGGGAATACCTTCCTCTTAACAACATCGTCGGGAATACCTGCAATCTTAAATAGTCCACAAACTTCATCCACAAACATAAGGTGTAAATCGAGATGCAATGTTCCATCTCTTGTAAAGGGATTAGCTAGCAGTTTCTCTATCATACCCAAAGGAATCTCAAAGTAAACATTTTCAGTAGGTTCAGTAGGTTGAGGAGCAACTCTTTGCTCTACTGGTCGGGGCGAAGATGCCTCGAACAAGCCCCTCAAAGGATTAGTTTCCATAGTAATAAGTGACAGAAAATTTCAGCACACTATATAAATGTTTCCTTACCAAGTTCCACTCACCAAAGGCGCTTCACTCCCCAGCAACGGCGCCAGAAAAGAGTGTTGATGACCCACAAGTATAGGGTATCTATCGTAGTCATTTCGATAAGTAAGAGTGTCGAACCCAACGAGGAGCAGAAGGAAATGACAAGCGGTTTTCAGTAAGGTATTCTCTGCAAGCACTGAAATAGTAGGTAACAGATAGTTTTGTGATAAGATAATTTATAACGAGTAACAAGCAATGAAAGTAAATAAGGTGCGGCAAGATATCCCAGTCCTTTGTGTAGCAAAGGACAAGCCTGGACAATTTCTTATAATGAGAAAAGCGCTCCTGAGGACACATGGGAATTATCATCAAGCTAGTTTTCATCACGCTCATATGATTCATGTTCGGTACTTTGATAATTTGATATGTGGGTCGACCGGTGCTTGGGTACTGCCCTTTATTGGACAAGCATCCCACTTATGATTAACCCCTATTGCAAGCATCCGCAACTACAAAAGAAGTATTAAGGTAAACCTAACCATAGCATGAAACTAGTGGATCCAAATGAGCCCCTTACGAAGCAACACATAAACTAGGGTTTAAGCTTCTGTCACTCTAGCAACCCATCATCTACTTATTACTTCCCAATGCCTTCCTCTAGGCCCAAATAATGGTGAAGTGTCATGTAGTCGACGTTCACATAACATCACTAGAGGAGAGACAACATACATCTCATCAAAATATCGAATGAATACCAAATTCACATGACTACTAATAGCAAGACTTCACCCATGTCCTTAGGAACAAACATAACTACTCACAAAGCATATTCATGTTCATGATCAGAGGAGTATTAATATGCATTAAGGATCTGAACATATGATCTTCCACCAAGTAAACCAATTAACATCAACTACAAGGAGTAATCAACACTACTAGCAACCCACAGGTACCAATTTGTGGTTTTGATACAAGATTGGATACAAGAGATGAACTAGGGTTCTGAGAGGAGATGGTGCTGGTGAAGATATTGATGGAGATTGACCCCCTCCCGATGAGAGGACCGTTGGTGATGACGATGGTGATGATTTCCCCTCCATAGAGGGAAGTTTCCCCGGCAGAACAGCTCCGCCGGAGCCCTACATTGGTTCCGCCAAGGTTCCGCCTCGTCGAGGTGGAGTTTCGGCCCGTAAGCTTGCTTATGATTTTTCCCAGGGTAAGAGGCTTCATATAGCAAAAGATGGGCACCAGAGGGCCAACAGGGGGCCCAAGAGACAGGGGGCGCGCCCAGTAGGGGGGGCGCCCCCACCCTCCTGTCCAGGGTGTGGGCCCCCTTTAGTATTTTCTTCGCTCAATAATTCTTATTAATTCCAAAAGTAACTTCCGTGGAGTTTCAGGATTTTTGGAGCTGTCCAGAATAGGTTTCCAATATTTGCTCCTTTTCCAGCCAGAATCCCAGCTGTCGGCATTCTCTCTCTTCATGATAAACCTTGTAAAATAAGAGAGAATAGCCATAAGTATTGAGACATAATGTGTAATACAAGCCCATAATGCAATAAATATTGATATAAAAGCATGATGCAAAATGGACGTACCAATGCAGAATTGTTTCGGTCTACTTGTCACGGACGTGATGCCTATATACATGATCATGCCTAGATATTCTCATAACTATGCGCTTTTCTATCAATTGCTCGACAATAATTTGTTCACCCATCATAAAATATGCTATCTTGAGAGAAGCCACTAGTGAAACCTATGGCCCCTAGGTCTATCTTCCATCGTATTAATCTCCCCTCAATTAGCTATTTCTGTCGCCGTTTACTTTGCAATCTTTACTTTCAATCTATACATCAAAAATACCAAAAATATTTATCTTATTATCTTTATTAGATCTCACTTTTGCAAGTGGCCGTAAAGGGATTGACAACCCCTTTATCGCGTTGGTTGCAAGGTTCTTGATTGTTTGTGCAGGTACTACGGATTTGCGTGTAGTCTCCTACTGGATTGATACCTTGGTTCTCAAAAACTGAGGGAAATACTTACGCTACTTTGCTGCATCACCCTTAACTCTTCAAGGGAAAACCAACACATGCTCAAGAGGTAGCACCAGTCACTTCCAGAATGCTGCACCAAAGAGAACAGAGGCGTGAATCCATTGCATCCATTGTGTACGAGTCTTAGAAACACCCATTGCATATATGTACCTAAGATTGTTAAGCAAGCCTAAGCAAATAGACACGATAGCCATGGCATCCAGTTAGTTAGATCCTAGCCTAAGTAAACAGAGAATACGTCTCTCCTTGTCTAGTCCTATCAACAGTGTGACGGCGAACACACATAGACTAATGGCTATTCTCACCTGATAGCACCAGGACAAAATGGGCCTGCTTCTTAGTCAGTGCCTAGAAGCCATCGTGCAGGCCACAATCATCATTGTTGTCGTCATCGTTCTGGACATAAGAGACACAAATTAGCACCACTTCAACAACCAACAGATAAATAAAAGAGCCCAGTTGTCCACATAATGATGGCCAGCATAGAAAAATAAGAGAGCCAATCCTATTTCAGTGGCAGTGAATCATCCAAGATAATACATGTCCATAGTGTTTTTTCTTCCATACGAAGCAACAACAATAATTTTCTCTAGGTTCCACTATCACAGATAGAGAAACAAACACACAGTTTAACAATCAAACCAAAAGCAAAGAAAAGAAATCATTGGCACCCAACCAACCTAACTGTCGGTGTCAAAACCGGCGGATCTCGGGTAGGGGGTCCCGAACTGTGCGTCTAGGCGGATGGTAACAGGAGACGAGGGACACGATGTTTTTACCCAGGTTCAGGCCCTCTCGATGGAGGTAAAACCCTACGTCCTGCTTGACTAATATTGATGATATGGGTAGTACAAGAGTAGATCTACCACAAGATCAAGGAGGCTAAACCCTAGAAGCTAGCCTATGGTATGATTGTCGTAATGTATGTTGTCCTACGGACTAAAGCCCTCCGGTTTATATAGACACCGGAGAGGGCTAGGGTTACACAGAGTCGGTTACAATGGTAGGAGATCTACATATCCGTATTGCCAAGCTTGCCTTCCATGCCAAGGAAAGTCCCATCCGGACACGGGACGGAGTCTTCAATCTTGTATCTTCGTAGTCTTGGAGTCCGGCGGACATTGATAGTCCGGCTATCCGGACACCTCCTAGTCCAGGACTCCCTCAGTAGCCCCCGAACCAGGCTTCAATGACGATAAGTCCAGCGCGTTTATAGTCTTCGGCGTTGCAAGGCGGGTTCTCCCTTCAAATTCCATGTACCTGCCGAACAGTGTCCGGCTTCATCTTGAATACTGTGTTCCTCGGCTTCTATGCCAAATAATGGCCCTCTTCCACGCGTCGCACGAATGCGATAAGCCAGGGTGTCTTTTGCATTTCACCCCCCAATTGTGCGAGTCACCCGCCTATAAAAAAGGCAAGAATCCAGATCCAAACCACACCGTCTTCCTCCCGTGAATACTCCATCGAAGCGCCTTTGACCTAGAAATCCATTCCACCATGGATCGCCAACACGGCTCTTCTTCGCGCGCTCCCAGCCCACCGCCGGGGAATTGGAGGAGGTGCTCTATTTCGCACAACGATCTCGTGAAGCTCCAAACGGGGGGATTTCTCCCTCCGGCCATTATGATCCCAGTCCGGGCCGGACTGGTTACTTATCAAGGTGGGAGACAGGCGGAGGACACTCCAAGCCCCAATAAGGGGGAGCGAGTATGTTTTGTCCCTTATCTGACAAGGGGACTCGGATTTCCAATACATCCGTTCCTCCGCGGGCTCCTGAAGTTCTACGGACTCCAGCTCCACCACCTCACGCCCGCCTCTGTCCTGCATATCGCGGGCTACGTAGCTCTATGCGAGCTATTCCTGGGCATTGAGCCCCATTTCGCATTGTGGAAGAGGCTGTTTTGCCTCGTACCCCATTCTTACCAGGGGTCCATATATCAAGTGGGCGGCGCCGAAATATGGCGCATCGCCGGGACCGGATACCTATCCGGCACTCCCAAGAAGGCGTCCGAAGACTGGCCCTCGGAGTGGTTTTATATAGAAGACGCCCCGCTGCCAGACCCAGTTCGGATCGGCCTCCTGGAGTTTAATGCTGCTCCCTTGAAGAAACGCCTCAGCTGGCGCCCGCGGAGCCCCCGATTGGAGGAAGACAAGAGCGTCCACTACTTGATGGGCCGGATAAGATTAATGGCTCATTCCGGCTTGACCATGATCGGAGTCATGGCGACATGCATCAAGCGAGGGGTACAGCCACTGCAATATAGAGGCCACCCCATGTGGGATTTCAACGGGGAAGACAATGCTACCCGGCACGGCCGCAAAGGGCCGGATTCGGCCGAGGATCTGGTGAAGATCCTGTCCAGCCTGTACAAGGGGGAGAAGGAGGATTTCCTTCGAACGGACCCTTTGAATGGGTTTTCCATGATCAACCCCAGAGGATGGGTAAGTGAACACCTTGAAGGGCCCAACCCATGCTTTCTAAGTTTAAGCTTCTTACATTATGTCTTCGGCGCAGGGTCTACGCCGGACTGTGGAGGACATGGTGAGTCCTGCTCCGCAACCCGAGGATCCAGAAGGATCCCTAGGTCCGGCCTCCGAAGAGGACCCGGATATCGAGGTGGAGCTGATCGACGGGGTGTATCACCAGCTTAGCATAGACAATGCTTTGGTCGCCATTACGGCGGACTACCCCGAGCTAAGTCCGGCTTCCCAGGTGACTGCGACCGAAGTCCGGACACCATTATCTCATCCCTGCCCATTTCTGACCTTCGCGAACAATGGTATTTTGCAGGAAGCGCCTTTACGGCAGGAAGCTGAGCCCGCGGCGGCCGACCAACAGAGGTCAGTCCGAACCAGCAGGCGGAAAAGGAGCGCAGTGCGGATGGAAACGCCGCAAAGGTATAGCTCGTATTTGAATTTTTAGAGCAACGTTCCGAGGAAATGTCTGAGTGCTCATGATCTCTGTAGGAGAAAAGGCGCTAGCCGGACTGCGAGCGCAGGAATTGCCCATCCGACCAACCCCGGCCAGGCTCCAGCGCCCGGCCTGGAGGGGGAGGCAAGCGCAAGATGCGAGCCGGATCCTTCTCCAACGGAGGATACCGACAGACTGTCCACCACCAAGTCTGAGGTGGAGAGCGCCATGAACCACAGGCGCCGCCGAACAGTATTTCAAGAAGCGTGCTTTTCCCCTGAGGCATTGGATGCCTTTAATGCAGGGGACACGCATCTCCGTGCTGCTCAAAATGGTTTTACCAGAGCCACGGAGCAGTATGTGAAAGACATACGGGTAAAGGAATTTTAATGGTTGTATATACCAGTAGCCCCCGAGACTTAAAGTAGTTATGTGAACTGATTTAAGGATCGTTGAAAATTTCAGGCGCTTAACGAGAAGAACGCCCAGCTGTCTCGGGAGCTGCAAGATTGCAAGGCCCAACTTGAGGCCGCACTTGCTGCCGCAGGAGGAGACGGAAAGACCCCTCCTGGTAACACATTTTTATTAATAAATATAAGCGTTGTGTGGCGTGCGCGTGAGTCTAATAATGACATTGCAGGTACCGCCGGACAAGATCCGGACAGGCAAGCATTGCTACGCCAGCTAAAGGCCGGCGAGAGTGTGCCGAATAGAGTTCAGCAGGAAAGGAACAAGCTCCAGGATGCCAACGCCAAGCTCGGAGAAGAGCTGAAAGGCGCTCAGGCCGAGCTGTCCATCTCCGTTAAGGAGAATCAGCGGCTTCGTCGCGGCATTTATAGTAAGTGCTTGAGCGAACTCTTTTGAAAAGAAGAGTTCGGCGAGGAAGTATTTTGACATGATATGTCTTGTAGGTATACTCACGGGTCGTCCTGCAGAGGAGATGCCCATATCAATGGGTGATCAACTTCCCGAACTGTTGCAGCTACTCGAACGAGTTCGGCAGGCAATGAGCGGCGTCGTTCAGGCTTTATGGCCAGCCCTCACCCTACCCGAGGGCCTCGGGGAGCTTGCGAAGAAGCTACAGGGAGTGCGGCAGCGCTTCCGTTTGTGGAAGATTTTGGCTTGCCGTCAAGGTGCCAGGGAGGCTTGGTCCATGGTGAAGACGCGGTACAAGAAGGCGGATCCCAACCACATGGCCGAAGTTGGACCGGTGGGGCCCGATGGGAAGGAGATCCCTGTGAGTTTAGTGTATAGCCAAGTAGAGTTGGCTGCTAAATTTTCCCAACAGGACTGTAAACTAGATAGCCTGTTAGACGGGATTGAGGAAGAATACAATCAGTAAATTTGACAATGTATGTTATCCTTTAAAGTGACATGTGAAATGCCTTCTAGCCGGATTGTAGATCGTTTGTCTTTGCCGACCTTTTCGCTTCAACCTCGGGACCCTAGAGTCCGGAGTGTGTCCGAATACCTTTTTGGTTAAGAAACAACCGTGGTATGCATGGAGACCAGGCGTAGGGGTCATTAGTGCTTTATCAGACAAGTGCCCAACTAGTTATGTTATATTACATGGTTAGTAAGAAACATCTTCCAGGGAGAATAGTTCCATTAAGGGTTCCTTTCGCTGGGAGGCATGCCCTAAAGTGCATGTCCGGACTGCAAAGAAAGCAGTAAAACATCTGGGGGCAAATAGATAAATAGGTAAAAAGTCATCTTTTAAGTCACCGACCGAATATTCCCTTAAGAACTCTAGCTTTCGGCTTCACCCAGTCTGAGGTACACATCCGGCTGACCCGGCAGTAACAATCGCAGAGGTGCTCGCTTTACCTCCTAGCCGAACAATCGGGAACGTAGGGGTAAGCACAGGAGCCAGGCAACCCAGCTTGGCCAAAACTTAAGTCATATCGATGCATATAATGGCGAGTAAAAGGTACATGTGGAAGCTTGACACATGTGCTGGATATAAACCCGTATAATTGAGCTTCTATAAAAGAAGCCCCCAGGAATAATGAGTGTAGATGGCACATCATGCGTATGAATGATCTTCTGTAAAAGAAGCCCCCAGGAATAATGAGTGCGGATGGCACATCATGCTTATGCAAAGAATGCAAAAATAGGCCCGGAAGGGCTTTTAAGTGAAAAGGATAAAAAGAGAAACAAAAGACAGCCGAAGTGTAAAAGTTTGGACGGGGGAAGGGGACGAACTCTTAGTCCGGCGCTAGGCATAGAATCGTCGGAGGCAGGCTGCATTCCATGGGTTCGGCTCCAGTCGGTGATCCGACGCATTTCATAGACGGTATGCCCCGCCAGTCAGTACTTGATCGATAATGAAGGGGCCCTCCCATTTGGGCTTGAGCTTGTCCTTTTTCTTGTTTGGCAGGCGTAGAACTAGTTCGCCAACGTTGTAAGTCTTGGCCCGTACTTCTCTGCTTTGATATCTTCGGGCCTGCTACTGATAGAATGCGGAACGAGCCTTCGCGACGTCACGTTCTTCCTCCAATGTGCCCAAGCTGTCCTGCCGATCAAGCTCGGCCTCTCTTTCCTCATACATGCGCACTCGAGGTGAGTCATGAATAATGCCACAGGGCAAGACTGCCTCTGCGCCGTATACCATAAAAAATGGTGTCAATCCGGTAGTACGGTTAGGCGTTGTCCGCAGCCCCCAGAGTACGGAGTCGAGCTCCTCGACCCATTGTGTGTCGGATTTAGTGAGTGACCTCACTAGTCTGGGTTTAATGCCGCTCATTATTAGACCATTTGCCATTTTCGGATCCTTAGCGTCGAAGTCTCCATTTATTTGGGATATTGCAAGGTTTGAGTCCCCGCGCACCTCTAGGCGCTGAATGCCCATGGAGACCGCCATCTGGAGACCATGTAACAGGGCCTCGTATTCGGCTGCATTGCTGGAGTCCGTGTACATTATTTGAAGTACATACTGGACTGTATCTCCGGTGGAGGACGTCAGTACGACGCCAGCCCCCAGTCCGGCCAACATTTTGGAGCCGTCGAAATGCATAGTCCAATTGGAGTATGCGCCGTACTCTTTAGGGAGTTCGGCTTCAGTCCATTCGGCGACGAAGTCAGCCAAAACTTGTGACTTTATAGCTCGTCGAGGTTTGTAAGTGATACCGAATGGTAAGAGCTCAATGGCCCATTTTGCTATCCTGCCCGTTGCGTCGCGATTATTTATAATGTCATTGAGTGGAACTTCAGAGGCCACTGTTATCGAGCACTCTTGAAAGTAGTGCCGGAGCTTTCGAGACGCCATGAACACCGCATATGCTATCTTCTGATAGTGCGGGTAACGGGATTTGCAGGGGGTTAACACAGTGGATACATAATACACTGGCTTTTGAAGAGGGAATTTATGCCCTTCTGTCGCTCGTTCGACGACGAGGACTGCGCTCACAACTTGATGTGTTGCTGTGATGTATAACAACATTGGTTCGCCCAGAGTGGGCGCAGCCAGGACCGGATTTGTTGCCAGTATGGCCTTTATTTCTTCGAGTCCGGCAGTGGCAGCATCCATCCACTCGAAGTGTTCAGTGCGCCTGAGGAGGCGATAGAGGGGCAACGCCTTTTCTCCTAAACGGGAGATAAAGCGGCTTAAGGCTGCCACGCATCCTGTTAATTTTTGTATTTGTTTGAGGCCTTTTGGAATATCCAACTGTGACAGAGCTCGGATTTTGGCCGGATTTGCTTCAATTCCTCTACCGGATACGATGAAGCCCAGCAGCTTTCCGACTGGTACGCCGAAAACGCATTTTTCCGGATTCATCTTGATGTCATATGCTCTGAGGTTGTCGAATGTGAGCCTCAAATCGTCTACTAAAGTTTCGACGTGTTTTGTTTTGACGACTACGTCGTCTACGTATGCCTCGACTATTTTGCCGATCTGGGTGGCCAGACATGTTTGAATCATGCGCTGATATGTTGCGCCGGCGTTTTTGAGTCCGAAGGGCATCATGTTGAAGCAGAATGGTCCATATGGAGTGATGAATGCCGTTGCGGCTTGGTCTGCTTCCACCATCTTGATTTGATGATAGCCAGAGTATGCGTCCAGGAAGCACAACGAATCGTGCCCTGCTGTGGCATCGATAATTTGATCGATGCGGGGGAGAGGGAAGGGATCCTTTGGGCAAGCTTTATTGAGGTCTTTAAAATCGACACAGAGGCGCCAGGATTTATCCTTCTTTGGTACCATCACCAAATTTGCTAGCCAGTCCGGATGTTTGATATCTCTAATGAATCCGGCTTCCAATAGTTTGGCTAGCTCTTCTCCCATTGCCTGTCTTTTGGGCTCGGAAAATCGTCGAAGAGCCTGTTTGACGGGCTTGAATCCTTTTAGGATGTTGAGGCTGTGTTCTGCCAACCTGCGATGGATTCCGGGCATGTCTGAAGGATGCCAGGCGAAGATATCCCAATTTTCCCGAAGGAATTCGCGCAGTGCGGCGTCTACTTCGGGGTTCAACTGTGCCCCAATGGAGGCCGTCTTTGTTGGGTCCGTTGGATGGACCTGGAATTTTATTATCTCGTCTGCTGGTTTGAAGGAGGTGGACTTGGATCTTTTATCGAGTATCACATCGTCCCTGTTCACCGTAGAGCGCAGCGCGGTGAGTTCCTCTGCCGCTAAGGCTTCGGATAGTGCCTCGAGGGCTAGTGCGGCTGTCTTGTTTTCGGCGCGGAGTGCTATGTCCGGATCACTAACGAGAGTGATTATTCCGCTGGGCCCAGGCATTTTCAGCTTCATGTACCCGTAATGAGGTATTGCTTGAAAAATTGTGAATGCCTCTCGTCCTAATATGGCGTGATACCCACTGCTGAACGAGGCCACCTGGAATGTGACTTCTTCGGATCTGTAATTGTCCGGAGAGCCGAACACCACATCGAGTGTGATTTTTCCGGTGCAGCGCGCTTCCTGACTAGGGATTATTCCTCTAAAGGTTGTGCTGCTTTGGTCAATACGGCTCCAATCGATTTCCATTTTTCGCAGAGTTTCCTCATAAATGAGGTTTAGTCCGCTGCCGCCGTCCATGAGGACTTTTGTCAGTCGAAAGCCGTCGACTATGGGACTAAGTACCAGTGCGGCTGGGGCTCTGGTTGTTCGGAATGTGGGCTCGTCACTGCCATTGAAGGTAATTGCTGTGTCGCTCCATGGATTTGCTGTTGCTACTTGGTAGACTTCGGCGAGTTCGCGGATTGATCGTTTTCGCATATTATTTGATGCGAAAGTCTCGAAGACTGTTGATACCGTGCTGGTATTGTTGGAGTAGTTTCCCGGAGCTAGAAGCTCTTCGCCACTTTTGGCCACCTGCCGTGATATCCAACATGCTCGAAGGCTATGTGTTGGGACGGCTCCCTCTGTATTATGAAGCTTACAGGGTCCATTGAGCCATCCCTCCAGTACGGTTCCGTTTCCCTGATTGGGTTTTTGTTTTTTCGTTTTTGCATCTGGGGCCTGTGTGTAAGGCGCCCTTTTGCCGCGGACTGGGTTTGGGGCCGGATTATCCCAAAATTGATTTTCGGTTTTCCGGAAACTCTCCATCGCACAGTACTTTCGTACAATGGATGCCAGATCGGTGAAGCGCGTAATTTTGCGGCGATCAATGGCGTTTAGTATTCCCTTGTCCGTGCAGTTATTGCGGAAGATTGATATTGCGTTTCCCTCTCGGCAGTCCTTTATCCTGTCCATAACCAGGAGGAATCTGGCCCAGTAGTGATGTACTATTTCTGCAGGCTCTTTCCGTATTAGAGATAGATCGCATATGTCTGGGCAGGTGGGTGGAATAAAATCCGGATCCCTGCCCATCTTGAGGCTCAAAGGCCAAGGGGTTTCCGAATTCGGAAGTGTGGTTTGCTGGGGACAATCCAGCGAGTCCGGGGCGATGCATGATTTTAAGTTCAATGCTCGATCGAAGTCCGTCCCCCCGCGGGAATCCGGCATGGAGGGTTCGGGAATCCGGACATGAATTGTTTTCAACACTGGCAAAGAGTTGCTGTATTGCTCCTCTACCACTACGACGTGGTGGGTGGCCTGGGGAGAGTTAATCTCTCTCAAATCGGTTTTAAGCCCAATCTGGTTGTAGTCCGTAGCGACTCCCAGGGCGGCGATGCGATCCAAGAGCTCGTTAACAGACGAGAGCTCTATTGGATCTAACTGTTCGGCAGCTTTAGGGCTGACGCGAAGATTGGTTTCGATGACTTGAGAAATCATTGCCGAAGCGGCGGCCGGACAGGCGGTCATGAGAAAACCACCAAGCCAGATAGTTTGGCCGGCGGCCAAGGCCCCTCCGGCGAAAACACCGTCTTTGAAGACGGGTGGAGGCATCCGCTCTATCGATGACGACACAGGGGAACTCTCAATGAAAGCACCAATGTCGGTGTCAAAACCGGCGGATCTCGGGTAGGGGGTCCCGAACTGTGCGTCTAGGCGGATGGTAACAGGAGACGAGGGACACGATGTTTTTACCCAGGTTCGGGCCCTCTCGATGGAGGTAAAACCCTACGTCCTGCTTGATTAATATTGATGATATGGGTAGTACAAGAGTAGATCTACCACGAGATCAAGGAGGCTAAACCCTAGAAGCTAGCCTATGGTATGATTGTCGTAATGTATGTTGTCCTACGGACTAAAGCCCTCCGGTTTATATAGACATCGGAGAGGGCTAGGGTTACACAGAGTCGGTTACAATGGTAGGAGATCTACATATCCGTATTGCCAAGCTTGCCTTCCACGCCAAGGAAAGTCCCATCCGGACACGGGACGGAGTCTTCAATCTTGTATCTTCGTAGTCTTGGAGTCCGGCGGACATTGATAGTCTGGCTGTCCGGACACCCCCTAGTCCAGGACTCCCTCACTAACCAACACTCATGCAGTAGTAACTACAGCCAGCGCAAGCTCCACAAGCTATCCAGTGGAAGGATGGAGGTTGTTGTACTTTTACCAGTTAGTTAAATATTGCACAGTTTAAGAAAATACACCAGCTGATGATTAATGAACTACCAAAATGATAGTTAAATATTATTTTAGTGTCATTGAATCACCCAAGATAATACACCAGTTGTTGATTTTTCAAACAAGTACAAACTGAAAATGGCAACTATTATACGCACAGCACAACACTTGGTAAAAGGTCAAGTATGCCACACTTATCAGCAACACAAAGCACATCAACAACACTTGGTAAAAGGTCAAGTAGAGAATATGCCTCTCCTTGTCCACTCCTATCAAAAGTGAACATTCGATAGACTAAGGGCCATTCTCACCTGATAGCACCAGGACGAGATGGGTCTGCTTCTTGGCCGGTGCCTAGAAGCTGTCGTACATCCCACAATAGTCATTGCCATCGTCGTCATTGTTCTGGATGCAAACTGAAAATGTAAGCATGCAATGGCAAATATTCATGGCAAGTTACAATAGGTCAATCAAACGATCATATTTCTATGTTCATTGCACATAGCACAACACATGGGAATAGGTCAAGTATGCCACGCTTATCAGCAACACAAAGCACAACAATAACACTTGGTAAAATATCAACTAGAGAATATATCTCTCTTTGTCCAATCCTAGGCCATTCTCACCTGATAGCACCAGGAAAAAATGGGCCTGCTTCTTAGCCAGTGCCTAGAAGCCATCGTACATGCCACAATCGTCATCGTCGCCTTCATCGTTCTGGACATAGGAGACATAAATTAGCACCACTGCAACAATCAAAAGATAAATGGCTTTGCAAAGGGTGAAGCTAGCAGAAGCAATAGTTGCTCACAACACAATGGCCAGCATATAACAATAAATGGGCCAAGCCTATTTACATATACCAGCATATGCCACGGCTCAATGGACGTGGGCACAGATTACACACGATAAAACCAGCTGCTTACCTATGCGGGAGTCAGAGAAGAAGAGGACATCTTCTTTGATTCTTCTGCTTCTTCCTCTTAGAGATGGATGGATCAACTGGTGGACACCATCCATGGATTGCTCATGTGGCCAACTTGGCAGGGCAGGGTTGCTCATCAACCACTGCAGCAAACAGATTTTGCCAAGAACACAGGGTCAAGTCGCTGCATATTGAGAAACTATTCAAGCACAACAATGTATCCTACAGCAACTCTACACACAACTTAACGGATCCATGGCTCTAAAGTATATATGTTCAGGGTAATGAATTGGAGCTACACATTCCAGAACAGTTCAAGTGATCATAATATTGACAAGACCAGATTTGAAAACAAAACTTGTGTTCTCGAACCTATTAAAATAAACAGCTCAAGCAATCATCATGCCAGAGTGAAATACAGATTACACAACACCTACACTTCACATGCCTTTGGTAAAAGGGCTATAAATCAAATATATAATGTAAATACCAACATAAGAAGCCAAGTTATCTGAATCTATGAACTACGTCATATGAATCTTAGAATCACCCATTGCATATCTATAACTGAGATTGTTTAGCAAGCCTAAGTAAAGAGAGACGATAGCCATGTCATCCAGTTAGTCAGAGCCTAACCATCCCCAAAATGAAGCCATGATCATTTACCAAGAGCATATCACTAATCCGAAATATGATCATTTACCAAGAGCATATCACTAATCCGAAATATGTCAACAGTAACAACATTAGCCACTGACCACCACAATAGACCACGAAAGCACTACATCATCTAGTCTATGGACAAAACACAGCATGTATGGCCATAGCTCAAAGGCTAGGTCCTAGAGCAGAGAAACAAGGAAGGACAGAGCAGGGACTCACATATGTAGTGTTAGCCGAGGAGGCAGTCATGTGAGCCAAGATCATCACACCGTAACTGTTGGCTGGTCTCAATGGCAAGCCCCTTCAGCTTGACAACCGACTCCAGAGCGAATCAAGTTCAATCGTCCTAGGACAACCACGACTTCCAGGTTTTTCTTGTCTTTAGATATGCTTTCCTGTAGTGTTCAAATAACCGAGTCAGGTCACTCTCAAATGGACACAACACAAAAATGATAGCATTACAATATTTAAGACTAATCAACACATAGCCAAGCACAACACCCATCTGTTCTTGTGAAATCTTCTCAAACAAGATCAGCAAACATCTAGACAGGAAATATAAAACCCCAAGGGCCAATCCTAGCATGGCCAAGAAGCATATCCGTTGAATTAAATGTCAAACATTGGTAAAGTCCTAACCATCCATAAACTGAAGACATGCTTATTTTTGGAGAGAAGAATTCTATTCACAAAGAACATTAGCCTAATGTCAAGATCCAATATATGTCGTCTAAACCAATCGCATTAGGTAGATAAGTGTGAAGCTCAGCCCATCCTGCTACTGTCCCAGGAAAACAATTACACTTATCTCATAGTTCACTCACTTGATGCCAAAACACAACCTTGGAAGGTACAGGAGAGAAGTACCATTTAGGAAGGCACTCTCTAGTTGCTAAAAGAGTGCCAGTTTCTAGTATAGAATAACAGGAATAGATGAACTCCCACTTTCTCTGGAGTTGCAAGAGCACTTTACAACACGCTCTACACACTCACCACAGTAAACAACAGCCGGTTATTTAACCAAGGCCTTCCTTTTGATGATGTCGATCACTTGGAAACATTGATAAATTATGTGTGCCCCAAGATCTAACATGTTGAAGGAATGCCTTGTTTGAAGGAAAATTTACACCTATGAATGCTTAATGTTGGAAAGAAGAATGTTTTTGAAGAGAGCATTTTCCTAGTGATAAAACCCAACAGTGCAACAACAGTGCTTCGCCCTGTCACATTTGGCAGTTATTAATAGTGAAGAAGTTTAAGCTTAGCCTGTGTTGCTACTGTCCTAGGGAAACAACTAGAGTTGTGTCGCACCTCAAAGACCTGAGCACGATCTACCAAGTGACAAGGGGCTAGCATTAAGCAATGCGGGGTCTAGGTGCTAAAAGAGCGTCAGTTCCTAAAGGAACAAATTCTGCATCCCCGGAAATTGTTTGAAAAACCAGCAATTCTAAAGGCATGCATGTCCAAATTATTAAACTATTGTGAGTTGCCTAGTACAAAAGTGTAGATATATACTAACAAAGATACATTGTTCATTACATCAGAATAATATAGCTAGTGGGGCTAGAACCACAAAAAACACTCGAATTTATATCAAAAAGCATGTCCAGCTAAATTGTGGGCCACATAGTTAGCCTACCTCCGGCAATGCTGCAAAGTGATATCGACAATTAAAAAAGCCTTCTGAAAAACAGAGGGGGAGATGGGTGAGAGAAGTTGTCACATTGGCAACAGGAAAGACTTAGGAAAGAAGAAACATGTTGCACTCATGACTACTGCTTCTATCAAGGGAAAATATCGATGATTTTACACAAAGCTTTCACTTTGCATGTGTTCATGTTGCACAGTCAAAGGATTGAAGTTGAAAGTGACTGTGATTAAGAGGCACTACATCAAGCACCAATCTGTCAAGAAGGAAAAGGGATGTTGATAAAATGCATGTGACAAATTCATTTGCATGCGTACAGTGTTGTGATTTGAGATGACAAGACATGTAAAAATGGGAATATCTAAGTTACTCCTATGCCTTGGTCATTTGGCAAGCACACAGACCTTTCAAGAACACAAAGACAAAAGAACATGACCCAATTGGTGAATACGTACTTGACTTGTTACTAGCACAAAATTTAGAATGGCTCGGTGGCCATAGGCATACAGAGCATGAGAGGGAGAGAGAGACACACAGAGAGAGATGGGGATCCAGTGGCTTACCAATGCTCGAGTCGAAGAAAAATCCAACGGATGGGTAGGGCAGGCGGCGTCAGAGTGAGTACCGGTGCATGCCGACGGACTTGCTGATGATGATGGGCGCCTTCTCCCCTGCGCACACCAAATGCTGGTCTCTTGTGTGCCTGCATGAGGAAATATCATCAGGAAAGAAGAGAATATATCAGCCTAGAATAACAACACAGCATTCATACCAAATGTATTGGAAATTATGCAGCTTTGTAGGTTACGTAGTATTGTAGGAACATGTAGGAAGATATGGTCACAGAAAAATACACAAGAAAGATATTGATGAGAAGTTGAAATCTGTCTAGGCACCAGAAAAAATCGTGTCTTTCTTTCAATACAGCAGGGACTAGAAAATACAAATCTGCCATGTATTTGTAGGCTCTATTATGACACCAGTTAGATGGTAACTCTGACAGAAATGGAACCATGCTTGTCCACATTTGAAAAAACTAACAAACCTAGGCTCATGAATTTGAAATAAAACATATATTCGAAAATAGTCCACATGTGAAAAAATGTTCTCAAATTCAAAAAAGTCTAAGTATTCAAAAATTAAAAAGTTTGCGGTTTTTAAAAAAGTTAACCATTTTTTAAAAAAGTTTCTGAATTTGACAGAAAATCATGGATTTGAAAATCAATCACAAATTTGAAGAACTTCATGAATAGGGAGAAAAGATCATGAGTTTGACAGATGTTTACAAAGTAACAAAATGCAAAAAATAAGGAAAAATGAAAATACAAAAAGAAAAGAGACAACGGAAAAATAAAAGAAAACAAAACAGAAACCGACGGAAAACCCCACATAAGAAGGTTGGAAAGGAACAAAACTATTTTGTAAAACTATTACGCTGATGGCCCGACCCACTTTGGAAACCTCTGTGCACGCTGGGGGAGTTCGCCTTTTACCAATTTAGCTATATGTAGCGCATTGGGCGCTGAATAGGTACTGGCAAGGGCGCTGATTCGTATCGCTTGTTTTATTTTTTTGAGAAATGTTCCATATCGTTTGTTGTGAGATGGGTCGGGCCCCGTAAGATGGCGCACATCAATTTTTTTTGTTTTTCTCATTTTATCTTTTGTTTGGTTATTTCAATTAACAAGTTGGAAAAAAATTCACGAATACAAAACAAAATGTTGTGAATTTGAAGAACTGTTCACACATATTCAAATTGCAAAATATTCACACATCTCGTGCGGTTGCGAAGGTCAAGTGGGCGGTGGCCATGGCGATCTGCAGAGAGTAAACAAAATGAAGGAGGGAAGATGAAGGAAGGAGACGGAAAGAAGAGGTGCGGCGGGTGCGCAGGGTCTCGCCAGCGTCAGCGGCTCAATGGAGCATGGCAGACCATTGACTTTGACTAGGTTGTTGACCGTTGACTTCTACAAAATAGATGACAAAAAATTCACACGTTCACAAAATGATTGCAAAATCTAAAAACATCCATGAATTTGAAAAACATTCATCAATTTGAAAAAATCTCGAGCTCATGAATTTAGAAAAAGTTCACTACTTTGAAAAAGTTCACAATTTTTTATAAAACTTTGCGAACCTAAAAAAATTACGAATTTGAGGAATGTTCAAAATTTGAAATGTTCATGAAATTGAAAAAAGTTGACGAAACATGAAAAAAAGTTCTTGAATTAGAAATAATCAATTATTTCGAAAATGTTAGTGGATTTGAAAAAAAGTTCATTTTACAAATTTTGTTAATTTTTGAAAATAACGGATTTGAAATGATAATGCAAATTTTAGGAAGTTCATCAATTGGGAAAAAGTCCATGAGTTGGGAAAAAGTCCATGAGTTGGAGAGAAGTTTGAAATTGTAATCAAAATACATAAAATATAATAAAAATGAAAAGAGACAACCGAAAAATAAAACGAAAGTGAAACAAAAAAGGCAATAAAAAACCACTGGTAAACTCCGCACAAAAAAGAAAAGAAAGAAACATAACTGATTTATAAGACTTTAACGCTGATGGGCAGACCCACTTAGGAAAATTGTGTAGACGCGGGGGTTGTGCACCTTTTACCAATTTGCCTATAAGTGGCGCATTGGGCGCCGAATAATAATTGGCGTTTTTTAGCGTAATGCGTATCGCTTTTTTTAGGGGTAAGTGTATTGATTGTTTTTTTTGAGACAAATTTGCATCGATTGTTTCTTTAGACAAATTTGCATCGACTGTTTTTTTAGACACATTTGCATTGATTGTTGTCAGGCCCAATGAGATAGGTCGGGCCCAATGTTTTTTGTTTTTCTCATTTCGTCTTTTGTTTGGTCCGTTTAATTTATATAATTAAAAAAATGACGAATACAAAAACTAAACTACTTTACGCACGATGGGCGCGTACCCGATTTATGCATGATGCAAAATCAGACGATGTTTTGGATGCTACTTTCTCACACCAACGGCTTGATTAATATCATCGTGCATAAATTGGTCAGATGACGTTGTATGTGTAGCATTGTTCAAGGAAAAATGTGGCCTAACCGGACCTCCCTAGTTTGTCCCCATATGTCCGGTCAGTCCATGAACCCCCATACTCAGACCGTGTACATGAAGTATATGAGGGCTCGCGGATGCGCCCGGTTAGTCCGCTACGTAGGACACGGTCCATCCTGGATCATCTTTTCTCTTTATTTTTTTCTTTTCTTTCCTCTCTCTCCTTTCTATCAATCACATGTATATGACCGGCCAATATAATGACAAAGTGAAGGACATGGCTGTATACATGACAAATAAGGGCAGAGGACTTTGAGGAGCCAAATTTGAAGGAATCGGCTATAGATGACCGGCGAGCGTACCGCTGACCAAATATGGCGGTTGCCCATGCATGTATGGCAAGAGAAGATGGAAATGCATGATTTATGTGTTTTCATTTATTTTTATCTTTTTTTAGAGTATTCACTAGGGCAGGAAATGGGAGTATTCGCGTGATTTCCGTAACAGCTCCCGCCTTTTCTTCCTGGTTCCCAGTTACGTGTTCCCAAAAGAATCAGTGTGAACAACAGATGGTAAATCAGTTAGGGATATATATCTACCCTTCGCATGCGAGTATATATATAAGGAACCCTAGGACCATGTCCTAGTCTTCCCATTTTCGATGATCGCACCTCATCATCGACACCCCTGCCGACTAGTGTAGGTCGATCATCGATCGAGGGTCAGCCTAGCAAGTTATAAGAAGGAGGTACCTCCGATGGCCGACGTCGAGAATCCTGCGGGTCCCAAGAAGGACCACGACGAGCTCGTGGTGGCGGAGCGGAGCGAGTTCATCTGGTTCGCGTGCATGTGGACACTGCTCTCCCTTGGTATCGCGTTACTCATCATCTCGGTCGGCCTCATGCTATTCTTCGAGATCAACTATCCTGGGACCAAGCTCGACGCCATTGTGTTTGTCTCGGGGAGCATAGGCATTATTGTTGCCTGGACTTGTATATTTGTTTTTAAGGGGATGGTTTGCTGATTGATCCAAACTTTTGTGGTCGACCACGAACATCTATGTGTGTCCTGTTCCTTGTAGATTTAATTTATTTTCTCATTCTGTCGATGCTATATCTTTTGCATTGGTCGAGTTGATTCAAAATGGCTTTGTTTCAACCCAAATCACTTACATTTCAAGTCAATATACCGAATAAACCTGAGGAAACCCCATTTCTTTTTGGAACTTATTAAGAGCGAACGTCCGCTCCATCTCTTTCGCGTGGGACACAGTGCTTGCCAGCCGATCCGTCACATTGCATGTACTATACGCACATTGTGTTATGTAAAAGTCAATTTGCGAAGTCCCTAATAGAACGCAATAAGTAATCATATTCAACAAGGTACGTTTAATGGGTTTCGTAAAATTGTTCTGTAGCTTAAACCGTGTGATTGATAATCAGTTCTCACCACTGATGAGGTCTTCGAGATTAGATCCATATGACAATGTTTCAGTAATACAAAGTCTCATCATAAAAACTGCCATTCAGTTTTTGATAAATGTGCCACTATCAAAGTTGCCATGACAACTTTAATACGAAGAATATGGCAGCTCTATAAGCATGGGACCGAAAGTTTAAAGGTGATTCTTTCTCCTAAAACATACTTTTGGGATTTAGTATTGAAGTTCCCTAGTTGCTTCATTGTGCGCGTGCACAACTTCGTCGAAACGAGTGACCACGTCTGGACCGATCGATGCTGCCTGTTGTGCATGGCGTCCCGCGGGTCCACCTTCAGGTGCCACCTGGTTGTCCAACACTCGCTATGTGACACAGACTACCTTAATTTCTCGCATCCTCTTTCTTGACCGATGGACTTTGAGCCCCATTCCTGTTCCTTCTCTTCCTCCTCATGGTGCCGCCCTCCTTCTCCCCTTCTTCACCATGGATGCAGACCTCGTCGTCACCCTATACCCATGGCGCCGCCCTGCTCCTTCCAATCCTCCCCATGGTGCCACCCCTACTCCTTCCCTTTCTCCCCCATGGATGAAGACGGAGCCCCCACCCTACCCCAATGGTGGTGATCGACCTGCTCCGCCATGTCCTCCTCATGGCACTACCCATGCGTTGGGCCACGCTAAGTGCATCGACTGCAATATAAAAAAATTCTTCACGCAGATCAACCAAGAACATGCTAATTGAGGATGAATCACGAGATCAATACCACTAGACACGCAGTGCCAGCGGAAGAAGAGTTGGGGCAACGCTTCTCCGGGGCCATCTCCTCCTCGCCGATCTCTCTCGTAGATGATCACCGGATCCCACGAACAAGTTCACCGAAATGGCGCCAGTGCACTGCCTCTAACGGCATCTGCGTGTGCAGGAGGAACACGTTACGACGGACTGCTAGGTCAAATCAGACAGCCGATGGTGAGTGGAGGTGGCTAGTTGCAACACATGCAAAGCCCTAACGGCAAACGTCAAAGAGATCAACTCAATACGTCCGCCGCGCTACTACTCCCGTAGGAGTTGTTGGATTTCCCCAACGAGGAAGGGTGATGTAGAACGACAATAGAAAGTATTTTTCTCAGTTAAGAATCAAGGTTTAATGAAAGTAGGGTCTCCAAGCAAACAAGATAAGCTGCACCGACACACAAACAAAATAAATGCTTGCACCCAGCTTGGCAAGAGGGTTGTCAATCCCCTTGTTCATGTGCTATATGAACCTAATTCCAATGTTGGCGAGTTCTACTACAACTACAACAACTACTTGAATACGTTGGTGCAATATATGTGTACCTGCAATCTTGGTCTATATATCACATTTGGGCTGCAACTCTTGTTATGTGCTTCATGGTAGATTTATGTGTACTGTCTTGGGTACTATTCAGAAAGCATTTATGATTTTTGTACATAAAGGTGTGTAAGGACATAATATTGTTGTACTAGTAGCTTTGAAATTCCAAGCTAGATTTTAAAGTGGTTGGTTGCAGCGTCAATAGATGGTGATTAATGTGTTCCCTTCTGATTTGACAAAGCTTTCTAATACACCTGACATTGCCTTCACATTTCTGGTGCCAATTTCACCAGTTCAAATTTTTGTTCATGAACTTGTTTTTATTCTTCATTTCTTTTAAATTGTCTTTATGTTTTTAAATCACCTTCCCGAATGTTTGTGTTCTGCACTGCCATGATGGAGCACGTCGTAGAGGTGGCTTCAATGACTGCATTGTGGTAGAAGCCTCGATCTGGTTGGCCACGGGGAAGGAGAAGGCGAGGTAGATGACGGCAACAACATCGGCTATTCTCCTTCCGTAGGTGAACACACCGGGGGCGAATGAGTCTCGGTTTGTTTGGTATTTCTTCTGGATTACTCCTCATGTGAATCCATAGTGTTGATTCACTATTTTGTTGTTCCGGTTTATTTGGGTGTATTGCTCTGGGTTACAATTCGGTTACTGTTCCGGCTTATGGTTGGATGGGTTAATGTTTTCAGTTTATTCAAGTGTTGTTCTGTTTCACTTGTTTTATTGTTTCAGGTTATTCGGATTTGCTGTTACGGTTTATTTGGATAGTGTTCTGGTTTTTGTTCGGGTAATTGTTGGTGCACTATTCACTAATGTCGTGGTGTAAAAAAGGATAGTAATCAATCAAGGACTTAATTTTCCCATGAGTTACTGTTCATGCAAATATACTATTTTGGTCTACTATTTTGTGCCTCGACTACCCTCACCGGAAACAATTGGGACATGATCGAGGCGGCTATGCATCGGTCGTTGGTGAAGACAAATGATGTGTAGAACAATCTTAAATTTTAACGAGAGAGGCATTTTGACTCCCGGGCTCAGATGAGCCTGGGAGTGAAGATTTTTTTGTTAAAAATACTAAATATATTCAAACAATTCCATTTTTTTGTGGAGAAAGATGACTGAGTGTGTGATGTCCGTATCAAATTTTAGACATTTGGATGTCTGAGTAGCTCTCAGCAAAAAATATAAAATTGGGGCCTGTGAAAAAGTTTACTGTTTGTGCACTGTTTGGACCCGATTTTGCTTTACTCATATGTCCAAATGCTTTGAAATTGGGCGGGTACCTCACGCACTCTGTCATCTTTGTCCAAAAAAAGAATTAGAATTTTAAACTTTTTCTTGTATTATTTTTGAATTTACTATTCACCGGCTGCAGATGACCCCTGTCTCATAATTGGATATTCGAATCTGAACCCTCTATATAAGGACGTGAGGATGGAGGAGGGGGGAGCGATGATGTTTTTGCAGTCTTTTCACCTTGGCCCTGTAAGCATGGCATCTTGGGTTTGGATTTAGGTTCTGCTGGCGGTTTTTGTTTGGGTAATTGTTGGTGCACTCTTCACTAATGTCGTGATGTAAAGAAATGATAGTAATCAGTCAAGGACTTAATTTTCCCATAGATTACTGTTCATGCAAATATACTATTATGGTGTACTATTTTGTGCCTTGGCAGTACCCTCACCGGTAAGGATTGGGACACGATCGAGGCTGCTATGCATCTGTCGCCAGTGAAGAGAAATGATGTGTAGAAAAATTTTAAATTTTAACGAGAGAGGCATTTTGATCTGAGCCTGGGAGTGAACAATTTCTTGTTAAAAATACTAAATATATTCAAACAATTCCATTTTTTATGGAGAAAGATGACTGAGTGCGTGATGTCCGTGTCAAATTTCAGGGTATTTGGATGTCTGAGTAGCCCTCGGCAAAAAATACAAAATTAGGGTCTATGAAAAAGTTTACTGTTTGGACCCGATTTTGCTTTTTTTTACTAAGAGCTACTCAGATGTCCAAATGCTTTGAAATTTGGTGAGTACCTCACGCACTCGGTGCGCCTTTTCACGAGCACGGACAGTATATCCAATGGAAGGGAGTAATGCTAGGTTCACGGGCTAGATTTTACCGAGTTTATGGGCTGGTGTTAGTTGGACAGTTCTGATTGGATTAGGGAGGATGGGGGGCCCACTCCCCTGAAAATCAGGGGGGAGGTGGGGGGGGGGGGGGGATATCCTATTTGACGCTCTTTGCGTCAAACTGCCGGCGCTTCGCACAGGCGAGCGGACCGAGCAGCGACGCAAAGAGCCGGCCCAGTTTTTGCGCCAACAACCGCCACTAGCCAGCCGGTTTTCCCTGAACCGGTTTTTTACTGGTTTTTCTGTTTTCTATTTGTTTCTGTTTATTTTTCTTTTATTTTCTTTTTTTCGTTTTCTGTTTCTTTTTTCCTTTCCATGGTTATTTTATCTTTTTTAAACTAAGTTTATGTTCGAAAATTGTTCATAAATTTGGATAACTATTCTTGCTTTTTAAAAAATGTTTGAAATTTTAGAAAATGTTTGTTAGAAAAATTATAATTTCGAAAAATGTTCGTGATTTTGGAAAAATGTTCTTGTTTTCATAAAATGTTGCAAATGCTTTCGTTCAAATTTTTCAAAAAATGTTCGGGTGCTAAAAAATGTTCATGGTTTTCAAAAAATATTTCATGATTTCAAAAAATGTTTTTGTTTAAATTTTAGAAAAATGTTCTTCCTTTTAAAAAATGTTGCAAATGCTTTTGTTCATATTTCAAAAAATGTTTTTGTGTTTCATAAAGTCATTCTTTTTTTCCTTTTAAAATAAATGTTTGGCTTTTAGTAAAACTCCAAATTTTTCAGAATTTGTTAGCCTTGTCTATAATATGTTCAACACTCTGAAATATGTTCCCTTTTTCAAATTTTGTTCTCACATTAAAAAAATGTTTGTGTTTTCAAAAATTCTTCTGGAATTTGCAAAATGTTCGCATTTTAGAAAAATGTTCAAGAGTTCAAAAAATGTCCCTGTTTTCAAATTTTGTTCAATTTTTTTAAAGTGTTCACATTTTTCAATTATGCTTCACAGTTTTTAAATATTGTTTATGTTTTTAATTTTGTGTTCGAATTTCAAAATTTGTTCACATGTTTCGATAAGTGTTCAAATTTTTTTCATTATTTCAAAATTCTATTCACGCTTTCAAACATTGCTCAAATTTTTATAACTTTATTCATTATTTCCAAGAGAATGATCGAAAACACTGAAAAAGTTCGGATCTCTGTCTTTACATTCTTTACTACTTTGCGCTTATTGAATGTTAGAAGGACTAGCCTGGCCGAGTGGCTAGCGAGAATGGTTCGCGAGCTGGAGGTAGGTAGTTCGATTGTTTTTTTGAAATGAAAGGGGTTTCCCCCCGCCCCAACTTTTATTGAAAGCCAAGGCAAAACCAACAACCGCATAGACTGTTCAACAGCGCTCGGCAACAGCCTGAAAGTAGCTGCCACAGACAGAACCCAAACATAGGTCGATCTATCCTATTACATCAAGAGTTTTTACCAAAACAGGTTCAGGAACTAGATGCATAACCAGTAAAAGCAAAAGCCCTAGCTATGAGGCCAGCTCCCCTCCTCATTTTATTCCCTCTTCACATCCAGGCGATTCTAAGCAACTCCCCCCTTCGGTAGTCCAGCAACCTTAAGCACCGGAGAAGAAGAGCACCCTGAGCTTCTGAGCATAAGATTTTCCATAGCCTGACCGTAGCTCCCAATAGATTCAAGGCACAGTTAATATTTCGCCATCTTCGCCCCTGGAAAACAAAATCATTGCGCAAACGCCATAAGCTCCACAAGGTAGCAGCCGTAACTATATTCAAAGCTTCACATTGTTTTCGTTTCCTCCAGAAAGAGGATAGCATAACAAAAGAATCAGGTATATCAATTGTGAAGGATTCAGCCACCAGGGCCGAGACCTGCTTAGCAACAATGCAGTCAAAAAACAAATGTTGAATAGTTTCTAGTTCATCACAAAAGACACATGTCTTATCTTCTACATGTCTACGTTTGGCCAAGTTGTCTCTGGTTAGACTCTTATTGTAGTAAATCAGGCAAAGGAACACATGGATATTAGGTGGAACTTTAATTTTCCAGATGTCATCCCTGACCACAGAAATGATCCCCCCAAAATTGATTAGTTTGTAAAAAGACCTAACTGAATATCTGCCAGAAGAGTCCAGCCTCCAGACATGTTGATCTGGTGTATTGGACAGCACCACTTGCTTCACAATATTCACGAGATCCTCCCATCTGGCCAGAGTCTCCCCATTCTCACATCTCCTGAAGGTCAATTTGAGCTCACCTCCAGCCCACACTTGGGCCAGAGTAGCATCTTGTTGTTGACAGATGTCAAACAGGTCCCAAAAGGCAGTTTTTTAGGGAGCAATCCCCAGCCCAAGTGTCATGCCAGAAGGCAATGTTTTTACCATCCCCAGGGATCCATCTATAGAAGGTTTTTGCAGCTGCCAGAGCCCAAGCTAGGCTTTTCACAAAAGGAGATCCCAAGGTGGGTCTAATACTAAACAGATTGGGACTATCAACATTGTATTTGTATGCCAAATTTTTTTTCCAATCACTAGCTCTGTCATCAAAAAACCTTTTCCCCCAAGAAGCTAGGAGGGCCATGTTAAAATCCCTAAGATTAGGGACCCCAAGACCACCAAATTCCTTCCTTCTAGAAATAGAACCCTAGTTAGCAAGGTGATATTTATGATTATCTCCCATATTCACCCAAAAGAAATGGGACATCTGAGAAGTAATCATGTCAATAGCCCATTTAGGAAATTTGACAATAGACATCAAGTAAGTAGGGATACTGGCAATACATGTGGTAAGCAGGATCAGCTTGCCTCCATAGGTGAGAAATCTCCCTAACCATCCAGCTATATTCTTAATAATCCTATCTATGATGGGTTGCAGGTCTTCTTTCCTAAGTTTTTTAAAATGTAGAGGGACACCTAGATATTTAAAGGGGAAATCCCCCAGCTGGCAGCAAAAAACCTGAGCAAAATCTTTAGCCCTTTGTTCATGAACATTTATGGTATGCAAGTCACTTTTATGAAAATTAATTTTCAAACCAGAAAGCTTCTCAAAGCATGATAGGATCCATTTCAAGTTCTTGGCATATTCAATAGAGTTATCCAAGAAAATGATGGTGTCATCAGCATACTGCAGGCTGACCACACCCCCAGGAATTCCATTAGGCAGAAGCCCACAAATCAAGTTGTTATTAACAGCTTTATGTAGCATTTTAGAAAAGACATCAACTACCAGATTGAACAACAAGGAGGAATGGGGGTCACCTTGTTTTAAACCTTTACCCCCAGCAAATTGAGGGCCATTAGTGTCATTAATCCTAACCTGGGAAGTCCCTTGGTGGATAGTAGACATCACCCACCCTACCCACTTGTTACCAAAGCCTCTAGAAACAAGCATCTCTTTCAGAAAATCCCAACTAACTCTGTCATAGGCTTTCTCATAGTCAAGTTTAAGGATTAACCCACTTGAACCAGATCTATGAATCTCATGGATGACCTCATGGGCCATAACCACACTTTCCAAAATAAACCTGCCCTTGATGAAGGCAGTTTGATTAGAAGAAATAAGCCTGTCACATAGAGGGGAAGCCCTAGTAGTCATGGCTTTAGAGAAAATTTTCACAGCACAGTTACTTAAACTATTAGGTCTAAAGTTTTTCATATCTCTAGCCAAAGGCACTTTAGGTATGAGAGTAATGATGGCATAGTTCAGTTTATACATATCCAACACCCCATCCTCAAAATCTCTAACCATCCACATAAAATCCTCTTTAATCAAATCCCAAAATGTTTGGTAGAATAAAAAGGATAGGCCATCAGGACCTGGAGCACCACTAGCATAGGAGCTCATTATGGCCTGTTTTATTTCATCTTCAGAAAAAGATCTCTCCAGGTGTTCTCTTTCCTCCACACTCACCATTTCATCATCAGCCCAGAAATCAGAATCCAGGTGAATGTCAGGTCTAGGTTCAAACGCAAACAACTCCTTATAAAAGGAAGTGGCCACATCCAGCATATCCTTGGTAGAGGTGACTACCCCCCCCCCCCCCAGGACTATTCAACTCAGCAATATGATTTTTCCTGTGACTATGATTAGCAAGAGCCTGAAAATAGGCATTATTTCTATCCCCCTCCAAGATTTTTCTGTCTCTAGATCTTTGCCATAAGGCAGTCTCTTCTTTCTTCCAAATGTCATCCAATTCATTCCTAACAGTCTTCATCCTCTCAAAATCCACAGCAGAAAGCTGCTGAGATTCAGAGAGGACATCAAGGCTATCAAACTCCACAAGGAGTGCCTTTTTCCTTTTCTTCAAATCAGCTTCTCTATTAATACTACACCCTTTGGTTTTTTCCCTAAGCATCCTTGCCTTAATCATCCAATTGTCAGAAGATGAAGTCGAAGAGGCCACAGAGTTCCAAGCCTCTGCAACCACCTGGTGGAACCTAGGTTGAGACAGCCACCATTTCTCAAACCTAAATGGTTTGGGGTTAGTTGGTGCCCTAGCACCAGTGTCAAGGACCAAGGGTGTGTGATCACTTCCCACCCTAGGGAGGGCAGTCAGTGTTGAAAAGGGGAAGTGAGCATCCTAGTCCACAAAGGTGAACACTCTATCAAGAACACCAAAAATGGGAGAACTCTGATTATTAGACCATGTGAAGACTCTATTGGAAACAGAAATTTCCATCAGGGCCCATCTATTGACCCAATCATTAAAAAGGAAGGTAGTCTGTTGGTTAATTTGCCAACTACTTTTCTCAGCATCATTTCTGACTAAATTGAAGTCCCCACAAATCATAACAGGGTAGGTAGCTACATTCAGGGTATCGTGCAGTTCAGCTATAAAATCCAACTTATATTCTAGGTATGCAGAACCATACACCACTAGCATCTGCCAAGTAAAGTTATCATTCTTATTTTTGACAGTAGCTACAATAGAAAACCTCTGGTTAATAAAGCCAATAACCTCAAAAACATTGTCCTTAAAACCCAGAAGAATCCCACTAGCAGTATTATCAGCAGGCAAGAAATGCCAAACAAATTCATTAAACTTGTCAATAGATTTGAGGAAACCCTCAGAAATGACCTCCCTTTTCGTTTCTTGAAACCCAATAAAGTCAGGATTAGTTTTAGCAACAGTATCACAAAGGCACTGAATTTTCCCAGGTTGCCCAAGACCCCTAATATTCCAAACAAGACCTATCATTTAAGTAACTTTAAAAGGGTGAGATAAGCCACAAGGCTTAGCCTTAGTCAGAACAGTGGGTGTTCTCCTGCAAGCAACAGCAGTGCCAACTGGCTTACAAGAAGAAACACTCATAGGAGTACTAACTAACTCATCAACTTCAATATCAAGATTCTCAGGGAGAACAATCTCAGGATTATTACTGGCAAAAACCAGACACCTCTCTCTTTCCTCAGCCACCATATCATTAATGACTTTAATTTTGTAAGAATCATCACCACTAATAATTAAATTCATTTGCCCTAGGTGGTCAGCAAGAACAGTCTTATCAACAGTGGAAAAAGATTTACCTTTAGAAGTCTCAGGAACCTCCAGATTCTTTTTCCTCTTGTATGCAGCAGCTTTCTCCATGATGTTGATGTTCCCATATCCTCTTGTGTTAGGTTTTTATGCAACCACAGGCCCCCACTTGACACCTCTCTCTGGGATAACTCCCTCCTTCTGGGCTTGATTCAGTGAATCCAGCAGAGATCTCTTCAGAGTCTCACTTTGCAAGATATGGATGGCTTCAGGAGGAAGAACCCCCAAATCCTCCTCTGCCATCTCCTCATTTTCAGACGCAGATAAGTCCACAGATTTAAGTAGGTCCTCATAGTAGTCCATACTCCCAGATTTTCCCCCATCCAATGTTGCACTCCCCTTTCTCCAGATAGTAGCAGGAGTTCCTTGGATGATCAACATATGGACCAGCTCTATTTTGTGGCCCCACCATTTGTTTGTTTTGGTCACATAGCTCCCCAATCACATCAGAAGATGTAGAAGTTTTGACAGTTTTAGCAGAAGCACATGCCAGAACAAAGTTGTCCTGATCAGAGTCATGGTAGGGTTCCATGGGTGAGAACACCAAGTCTTTTGCACTTTTATTGCCAGCAGATCCATGTTTTGAAGGAAAGTTAGCTTTATCCAATTCATCAATGGCCATTCCTCCATCCTCTGACCCATCAGAATTATGTTCTTCATGGGTCTCCTTGCCTTCTTCCGGTTGATCCTCTCCACCTTCTTATCTCTCTTCATTACCATCCTCATCATCTTCAATATCAATGACAGAATGAATCCCACCCACCTGCTCAAAGCCCTCAACAGTAAATCCAAGCAGGAAAAGTTTCTTTTTCATCTCAATTAACCTCTCAAAAGGTATTTTGGTTGGATCTCTGCAAGCAATCTTAATCCTGACATTTTCAAAGAAAGTCCTAAACATACCATTCCAGTCAACATCAGTTAGAGCCCCAAATAGGGAAGCAATCTAAGCAAAACCTTTTCATGTCACTACTGGAATCAGCTACTTTGCCATCTGCCAGCTCTTTGCCGTCAGCTAGCGGACGGCAAAGAAGCTCTTTGCCATCAGCTACCCTAAAGCAGATGACAAAGAACTGGCTGATGGCAAAGAGAGCCTTTGCCAATAGCCAGCTCTTTGCCGTCCGCTAGCTGACAACAAAGAATCTTTGCCGTCCGCTAGCTGACGGCAAAGAGGGAGGGGGGCCCACTGAGGAGCTGGTTAAAAAATACTTAACATCCCCCCGTTTTGTCGTCCGTCGCAGACGGCAAATATGAAGAAAAGCGGACGGCAAAGGAGGGCGGACGGCAAAGGCTGCCCTAACTAACCTAACTAATGGCCGAGCCCCCTCTCCCCTGCCCGTTACTCATCTCTCTCCCTCGACCTCCTCCGCCCCCGCCCCCGCCGCCCGGCGCCGGCCCCGCCCTCGCGCATCCGCCATCGCCCCCGCCGCCCGGCCCCGCCCTCGCCGCACCCGCCACCGCACTCGCCGCCGCCGCTCCCACCCCTCCCCCGCCGCCCGACCCGCCACCGCCCCCCACCGCCCGGCACCCCCGCCACGCACCTCCCGCCCGGCGCCGCCCCCGCCCCCGCCGCCCGGCCATCCCATTGCCCCGGAGCCCCGCCGCCCCCCCACCCACCCACCACCCCGGCGCCAGCGTCGCCCCCTGCTCCGGTGAGTTTTTTTTCTGTTTTTCTTTTTTTTGCTGTTTAATTCTTGTTTAATTGTTAGTGTTAGTGTTAGATTTAGTGTTAGAAAAGAAGAAAATTTAGTGTTAGTGTTAGAAAAAAGAATATGTAGAAGAAAAGAAGAAGAAGTGGAAAAAAGATGAAAAAGAAGAAAAGAAAAGAAGTAGAAAAAAGATGAAAAGGAAGAAGAAGAAAAGAAGTAGAAGAAGTAGAAGAAGAAGAATAGAAGAAAAGAAGTAAAAGAAGTAGAAAAAAGATGAAAGAAGAAGAAGAAGAAGAAAGGAAAGAAGAAGAAAGGAAAGAAGAAGAAGAAGAAGAAGAAGAAGAAGAAGAAGAAGAAGAAGAAGAAGAAGAAGAAAGGAAAGAAGAAGAAGGATAGAAGAAGAAGAAGAAGAAGAAGAAAGGAAAGAAGAAGAAAAAAGAAGAAGAAAAGGAAAGAAGAAGAAGAGAAGGAAAGAAGAAGAAGGATAGAAGGAAACACCCGGACCACTGACCCCGACACCCCGACCTCGACACCACACCCCAACACCTGACCCCGACACCCTGACCCCGACACTCCGACCCCGACACCACACCCCAACACACAGACCACGACACCACACCCCGACATCCCGACCCCGACACGACACCCTAACCCCGAAACAGCACCCGGACACCGACATGACACCCCGACCTCCTAAACCTCCCGAAAAGGTGCTCTTTGGCCTTCCAGAGACCGACGGGGTTATATATTTGTGAATTATTAGTTAGGTCATATATTTTTCGATTTTGTTATGAAAAACATCATATATAATTGTGTTGATCGGGTAGATTTAAATGTGCAGTTGTTTCATTGCTGCGAGGTTTGGTGTTCGACGACCTCGCCGTGCGTTTGACGAGCTCTGCCCCTGTTGGGGAACGTAGCAGAAATTCAAAATTTTCCTACGAGTCACCAAGATCTATCTATGGAGAAACCAGCAACAAGGGGAAGGAGAGTGCATCTACATACCCTTGTAGATCGCTAAGCGGAAGCGTTCAAGAGAACGGGATTGAAGGAGTCGTACTCGTCGTGATCCAAATCACCGGAGATCCGAGTGCCGAACGGACGGCACCTCCGCGTTCAACACACGTACAGCCCGGTGACGTCTCCCACGCCTTGATCTAGCAAGGAGAGAGGGAGAGGTTGAGGAAGACTCCGTCCAGCAGCAGCACAACGGCGTGGTGGTGATGGAGGAGCGTGGCAATCCTGCAGGGCTTCGCCAAGCACCGCGGGAGAAGAGGAGAAAGAGAGGTAGGGCTGCGCCAAGAGGGAGAAGTTCTCGTGTGTTGGCAGCCCTCAAGACCTCAACTATATATAGGGGAGAGGGAGGGGGGTGCGCCCCCTCTAGGGTTTCCACCCCAAGGGGTGCGGCTGCCCCCAATCCCATCTAGGGTGCGGCCAAGGGGGGGAAGAGGGGAAACTTGCCCCCCAAGTTAGGTGGGTTTGCTCCCTCCCCCAAACCCTAGGCGCCTTGGGCCCTTGTGGGGGGCGCACCAGCCCACCTGGGGCTGGTCCCCTCCCACACTTGGCCCATGCAGCCCTCCGGGGCCGGTGGCCCCACTTGGTGGACCCCCGGAACCCTCCCGGTGGTCCTGGTACGTTACCGATAAAACCCAAAACTTTTCCGGTGACCAAAACAGGACTTCCCATATATAAATCTTTACCTCCAGACCATTCTGGAACTCCTCGTGACGTCCGGGATCTCATCCGAGACTCCGAACAACATTCGGTAACCACATACAAACTTCCTTTATAACCCTAGCGTCATCGAACCTTAAGTGTGTAGACCCTACGGGTTCGGGAGACATGGAGACATGACCGAGACGTTCTCCGGTCAATAACCAACAGCGGGATCTGGATACCCATGTTGGCTCCCACATGTTCCACGATGATCTCATCGGATGAACCACGATGTCAAGGACTCAATCGATCCCGTATACAATTCCCTTTGTCTAGCGGTATTGTACTTGCCCGAGATTCGATTGTCGGTATACCGATACCTTGTTCAATCTCGTTACCGGCAAGTCTCTTTACTCGTTCCGTAACACATCATCCCGTGATCAACCCCTTGGTCACATTGTGCACATTATGATGATGTCCTACCGAGTGGGCCCAGAGATACCTCTCCGTTTACACGGAGTGACAAATCCCAGTCTCGATTCATGCCAACCCAACAGACACTTTCGGAGATACCTGTAGTGCACATTTATAGCCACCCAGTTACATTGTGACGTTTGGTACACCCAAAGCATTCCTACGGTATCCGGGAGTTGCACAATCTCATGGTCGAAGGAAAAGATACTTGACATTAGAAAAGCTTTACCACATGAACTACATGATCTCTGTGCTAGGCTTAGGATTGGGTCTTGTCCATCACATCATTCTACTAATGATGTGATCCCGTTATCAATGACATCCAATGTCCATGGTCAGGAAACTGTAACCATCTATTGATCAACGAGCTAGTCAACTAGAGGCTTACCAGGGACATGGTGTTGTCTATGTACCCACACATGTATCTGAGTTTCCTATCAATACAATTATAGCATGGATAATAAACGATTATCATGAACAAGGAAATATAATAATAACTAATTTATTATTGCCTCTAGGGAATATTTCCAACAGTCTCCCACTTGCACTAGAGTCAATAATCTAGTTCACATCGCCATGTGATAAACACTCACAGGCCACATCACCATGTGACCAACATCCAAAGAGTTTACTAGTGTCACTAAACTAGTTCACATCATCATGTGATTAAGAATCAATGAGTTCTGGGGTTTGATCATGTTTTGCTTGTAAGAGAGGTTTTAGTCAACGGGTCTGCAACATTCAGATCTGTATGTACTTCGCAAATCTCTAGGTCATATTGTAAATGCTGCTTCCACGCTCCACTTGCAGCTATTCCAAATGGTCGCTCCACTATACGTATCCGGTTTGATACTCAGAGTCACTCGGATAGGTGTTAAAGCTTGCATCGACGTAACCCTTTACGCCAGACTCTTTATCACCTCCATAATCGAGAAACATGTCCTTATTTACTCCAAGGACAATTTTTGAGCGCTGTCCAATGATCCATTCCTGGATCATTCTTGTACCCCTTGACTGACTCATGGCAAGGCACACTTCCGGTGCGGTACACAGCATAGCATACTATAGAGCCTACGTCTGAAGCATAGGGGACGGCCTTCGTCCTTTCTCTCTCTTCTGCCGTGGTCGAGCTTTAACTCTTAACTTCATACCTTACAACTCAGGCAAGAACTCCTTCTTTGACCGATCCATCTTGAACACCTTCAAGATCATGTCAAGGTATGTGCTCATTCGAAAGTACCATTAAGCGTTTTTGATCTATCCTCATAGATCTTGATGCTCAATGTTCAAGCAGCTTAATCCAGGTTTTCTACTGAAAGACACTTTTCAAATAACCCTATATGCTTTCTAGAAATTCTACAACATTTCTGATCAACAATATGTCAACAACATATACTCATCAGAAATTCTATAGTGCTCCCACTCACTTCTTTGGAAATACAAGTTTCTCATAAAATTTGTATAAACCTAAAATCTTTGATCATCTTATCAAAGTGCACATTCCAACTCCGAGATGCTTACTCCAGTCCATGGAAGGATCGCTGGAGCTAGCATACCTTTTAGCATCCTTAGGATCGACAAAACCTTTCTGATTTGTATCACATACAACCTTTCCTTACAAAACTGGTAAGGAAACTCGTTTTGACATCCATCTGCCAGATTTCATAAATGCAGCTAATGCTAACAGGATTCCGACGGACTTAAGCATCGCTATGGATGAGAAAATCTCATCGTAGTCAACTCCTTGAACTTGTGAAAAACTCTTCGCCACAAGTCGAGCTTCATAGACGGTGACATTACCGTCCACGTCCGTCTTCTTCTTAAAGATCCATTTATCTAAGTGGCTTGCCGATCATCGGATTTCATGGCTTCTAACCATTTGTTGGAATATGGGCCCACCATTGCTTCTCCATAGCTCGTAGGTTCATTGTTGTCTAGCAACATGACCTTCAAGACAGGATCACTGTACCACTCTGAAGCAGTACGCGTCCTTGTCGTCCTACGAGGTTCGGTAGTGACTTGATCTGAAGCTTCATTATCACTATCATAAGCTTCCACTTCAATTGGTGTAGGTGCTACAGGAACAACTTCCTGTGCCCTGCTACACACTAGTTGAACTGACGGTTCAATAACCTCATCAAGTCTCCACCATCCTCCCACTCAACTTTTCGAGACAAACTTTTCCTCGAGAAAGGACCCGATTCAAGAAACAATCCCTATTGCTTTCGGATCTGAATTAGGAGGTATACCCAACTGTTTTGGGTGTCCTATGAAGATGCATTTTATCTGCTTTGGGTTCAAGCTTATCAACCTGAAACTTTTTCACATAAGCGTCGCAGCCCCAAACTTTTAAGAAACGACAACTTAGGTTTCTCCAAACCATAGTTCAAACGGTGTCGTCTCAACGGAATTACGTGGTGCCCCATTAAAGTGAGTGCGGTTGTCTCTAATGCCTAACCCATGAACGATAGTGGTAATTCGATAAGAGACATCATGGTACGCACCATATCCAATAGGGTGCAACTATGATGTTCGGACACACCATCACACTATGGTGTTCCAGGCGGTATTAATTGTGAAACAATTTCCACAATGTCTTAATTGCGTGCCAAAGCTTGTAACTCAGATACTCATCTCTATGATCATATCATAGACATTTTATCCTCTTGTCACAATGATCTTCAACTTCACTCTAAAATTACTTGAACCATTCAATAATTCAGACTTGTGTTTCATCAAGTAAATATATTCAACATCTACTCGAATCATCTGTCAAGTAAGAACATAACGATATTCACTGCATGCCTCAGCACTCATTGGACTGCACACATCAAAATGTGTTACTTCCAACAAGTTGCTATCTTGTTCCATCTTAGTGAAAACGAGGCTTTTCAGTCATCTTGCCCATGTGGTATGATTTGCATATCTCAAGTGATTCAAAATCAAGTGAGTCCAAACAATCCATCTGCATGGAGTTTCTTCATGCGTATACACCAATAGACATGGTTCGCATGTCTCAAACTTTTCAAAAACGAGTGAGTCCAAAGATCCATCAACATGGAGCTTCTTCATGCGTTTTATACCAATATGACTTACATGGCAGTGCCACAAGTAAGTGGTACTATCATTACTATGTTTTGGCATGAAAATGTGTATCACTACGATCGAGATTCAATAAACCATTCCTTTAGGTGCAAGACCATTGAAGGTATTATTCAAATAGATAGAGTAACAATTATTCTCCTTAAATGAATAACCGTATTGCGATAGACATAATCTAATCATGTCTATGCTCAACGCAAACACCAAATGACAATTATTCAGGTTTAATACTAATCTTGATGGTAGAGGGAGCGTGCGATGTTTGATCACATCAAACTTGGAAACACTTCCAACACATATCGTCAGCTCACCTTTAGCTAGTCTCCGTTTATTCTGTAGCTCTTTTATTTCGAGTTACTAACACTTAGCAACCGAACCGGTATCTTAATACCCTGGTGCTACTAGGAGTACTGGTAAAGTACACATTAACATAATGTATATCCAATATACTTCTATCGATCTTGCCAGCCTTCTCATCTACCAAGTATCTAGGGTGATTCTGCTCCAGTGGTTGTTCCCCTTATTACAGAAGCACTTAGTCTCGGGTTTGGGTTAAACCTTGGGTTTCTTCACTAGAGCAGCAGCTGATTTGCCATTTCACGAAGTATCCCTTCTTACCCTTGCCCCTTTTGAAAACTAGTGGTTTTTACTAACCATCAACAATTGATGCTCCTACTTGACTTCTACTTTCGCGGTGTCAAACATCGCGAATACTTCAAGGATCATCATATCTATCCCTGATATGTTATAGTTCATCACGAAGCTCTAGTAGCTTGGTGGCAATGACTTTGGAGAAACATCACTTTCTCATCTGGAAGATAACTCCCACTCAATTCAAGTGATTGTTGCACTTAGACAATCTGAGCACAAGCTCAACGATTGAGCTTTTCTCCCTTAGTTTGCAGGCTAAGAAAATCGTCGGAGGTCTTATACCTCTTGACGAGGGCACGAGCCTGAAATCCCAATTTCAGCCCTCGAAACATCTCATATGTTCCGCAACGTTTCAAAAACGTCTTTGGTGCCTCAACTCTAAACCGTTTAACTGAACTATCACGTAGTTATCAAAACGTGTATGTCCGATGTTCGCAACATCCACAGATGACGTTTGGGGTTCAGCACACTGAGCGGTGCATTAAGGACATAAGCTTTCTACTGTCCGCATAATCGCTACTTTCAACTTTCAACTATATTTTCTCTAGGAACATATATAAAACAGTAGAACTAAAGCGCGAGCTATGACATAATTTGCAAAAGATCTTTTGACTATGTTCAGGATAATTAAGTTCATCTTATGAACTCCCACTCAGATAGACATCCCTCTAGTCATCTAAGTGATTACATGATCCGAGTCAACTAGGCCGTGTCCGATCATCATGTGAGACGGACTAGTCATCATCGGTGAACATCTTCATGTTGATCGTATCTACTATATGACTCATGCTCGACCTTTCGGTCTCTGTGTTCCGAGGCCATGTCTGTACATGCTAGTCTCGTCAAGTTAACCCTAAGTGTTTTGCATGTGTAAAACTGTCTTACACCCGTTGTATGTGAACGTAAGGATCTATCACACCCGATCATCACGTGGTGCTTCGAAACGACGAACTTTAGCAACGGTGCACAGTTAGGGGAGAACACTTCTTGAAATTGTTGTAAGGGATCATCTTATTTACTACCGTCGTTCTAAGTAAACAAGATGCATAAACATAATAAACATCACATGCAATTATATAGTAGTGACATGATATGGCCAATATCATATAGCTCCATTGATCTCCATCTTCGGGGCTCCATGATCATCAACGTCACCGGCATGACACCATGATCTCCATCATCATGATCTCCATCATCGTGTCTTCATGAAGTTGTCTCGCCAACTATTACTTCTACTACTATGGCTACCAGTTAGCAATAAAGTAAAGTAATTACATGGCGTTGTTTAATGACACGCAGGTCATACAATAAATTAAGACAACTCCTATGGCTCCTGCCGGTTGTCATACTCATTGACATGCAAGTCGTGATTCCTATTACAAGAACATGATCAATCTCATACATCACATATCATTCATCACATTCTTCTTGGCCATATCACATCACATAGCATACCCTGCAAAAACAAGTTAGACGTCCTCTAATTGTTGTTTGCATGTTTTACGTGGCTGCTATGGGTTTCTAGAAAGAACGTTTCTTACCTACGCAAAAGCCACAACGTGATATGCCAATTGCTATTTACCCTTCATAAGGACCCTTTTCATCGAATCCGATCCGACTAAAGTGGGAGAGACTGGCACCCACTAGCCACCTTATGCAACAAGTGCATGTCAGTCGGTGGAACCTGTCTCACGTAAGTGTACGTGTAAGGTCGGTCCGGGCCGCTTCATCCCACAATGCCGCCGAATCAAGATTGGACTAGTAATGGTAAGCATATTGAACAAAATCAATGCCCACAACTACTTTGTGTTCTACTCGTGCAAAGAATCTACGCAATAGACCTAGCTTTGGTGCCACTGTTGGGGAACGTAGCAGAAATTCAAAATTTTCCTACGAGTCACCAAGATCTATCTATGGAGAAACCAGCAACGAGGGGAAGGAGAGTGCATCTACATACCCTTGTAGATCGCTAAGCGGAAGCGTTCAAGAGAACGGGGTTGAAGGAGTCGTACTCGTCGTGATCCAAATCACCAGAATCCGAGTGCCGAACGGACGGCACCTCCGCGTTCAACACACATACAGCCCGGTGACGTCTCCCACGCCTTGATCCAGCAAGGAGAGAGGGAGAGGTTGAGGAAGACTCCGTCCAGCAGCAGCACAACGGCGTGGTGGTGATGGAGGAGCGTGGCAATCCTGCAGGGCTTTGCCAAGCACCGCGGGAGAAGAGGAGAAAGAGAGGTAGGGCTGCGCCAAGAGGGAGAAGTTCTCGTGTGTTGGCAGCCCTCAAGACCTCAACTATATATAGGGGAGAGGGAGGGGGTGCGCCCCCTCTAGGGTTTCCACCCCAAGGGGTGCGGCTGCCCCCAATCCCATCTAGGGTGCGGCCAAGGGGGGGAAGAGGGGAAACTTGCCCCCCAAGTTAGGTGGGTTTGCTCCCTCCCCCAAACCCTAGGCGCCTTGGGCCCTTGTGGGGGGGCGCACCAGCCCACCTGGGGCTGGTCCCCTCCCACACTTGGCCCATGCAGCCCTCCGGGGCCGGTGGCCCCACTTGGTGGACCCCCGGGACCCTCCCGGTGGTCCCGGTACGTTACCGATAAAACCCGAAACTTTTCCGGTGACCAAAACAGGACTTCCCTTATATAAATCTTTACCTCCGGACCATTCTGGAACTCCTCGTGACGTCCGGGATCTCATTCGGGACTCCGAACAACATTCGTTAACCACATACAAACTTCCTTTATAACCCTAGCGTCATCGAACCTTAAGTGTGTAGACCCTACGGGTTCGGGAGACATGTAGACATGACCGAGACGTTCTCCGGTCAATAACCAACAGCGGGATCTGGATACCCATGTTGGCTCCCACATGTTCCACGATGATCTTATCGGATGAACCACGATGTCAAGGACTCAATCGATCCCGTATACAATTCCCTTTGTCTAGCGGTATTGTACTTGCCCGAGATTCGATCGTCGGTATACCGATACCTTGTTCAATCTCGTTACCGGCAAGTCTCTTTACTCGTTCCGTAACACATCATCCCATGATCAACCCCTTGGTCACATTGTGCACATTATGATGATGTCCTACCGAGTGGGCCCGGAGATACCTCTCCGTTTACACGGAGTGACAAATCCCAGTCTCGATTCATGCCAACCCAACAGACACGTTCGGAGATACCTGTAGTGCACCTTTATAGCCACCCAGTTACGTTGTTACGTTTGGTACACCCAAAGCATTCCTACGGTATCCGGGAGTTGCACAATCTCATGCTCTAAGGAAAAGATACTTGACGTTAGAAAAGCTTTAGCATACGAACTACACGATCTCTGTGCTAGGCTTAGGATTGGGTCTTGTCCATCACATCATTCTGCTAATGATGTGATCCTGTTATCAACGACATCCAATGTCCATGGTCTGGAAACTGTAACCATCTATTGATCAACGAGCTAGTCAACTAGAGGCTTACTAGGGACATGGTGTTGTCTATGTACCCACACATGTATCTGAGTTTCCTATCAATACAATTATAGCATGGATAATAAACGATTATCATGAACAAGGAAATATAATAATAACTAATTTATTATTGCCTCTAGGGCATATTTCCAACAGCCTCTTCGTTCGTGGGTGAGCACAAATGACATGTCCTTCTCCCCCATTAATTATTTGCACAAATGACATGTAATTTGGTAGCTAGCTATATATGTGTCTTATATCATCAGTATGCGTAACCAATATGTGTCTTCCGTTCGAAAGCGTCATAGTTATAAATATGCATGCATTTGCATATTTATAACCTTGATTCTTTCGAATTGTCCAACGCTATCCATGGACAGCCCGAGTATGTGTAGATTGGGTTCATTTTCCCATACGCTTTGCTCTGGATCCGACGCATAAATTTCGTCAGTGCCTCCCCTGTTGTTCTCCGGGTACACATCCTCTCTGTTTATTGCAGAGACGTGTATCAGGAGAACAACGGGGAGGTGCTGCCGAAATTTTGCGTCGGATTCGGAGCGTAGCATATGGGAAAATGAACCCAATCTACACATACTCGGGTGGGATTAGGACCTATCATGACCTATTAGAGTGTAGGTTGCATGGACGTAATAAAATTGACAAAGTAGATCAACTGATGAATATATACATGGTGAATTATATATATAATTGTTGTGTGTCCAGTAGCTCTGAAAGTCAAGATGAGTGATCGTGCGTGGATGTATACCGGTCACACTGGTCGGAACAAATGTAGCGCTGAATGGTTCACAAAAACCAAGGGGTTTGTGCAAGCCGCATTTGCAAATGGCCAGAGGAAAAGTTGGTTCCCCTGTTTCTGATGTGGCAATTGGGAAAAGAGGACAGAGGCTGAAATGGGTAAACACCTGCAGAAGAATGGTTTTACGCCCGATTATACAGTGTGGACATTTCATGGTGAGTCTGCCCAACGTGACCGAGTTGAGGTGGATCATCGTCGCACCGACGAGCATGGTACCGGGATGGAAAGCATGGTGCAAGACTATGATGATGCTCGGGATTCGGACTAGGAGATGGAGGAATCTGCAAAGGCCTTCAATGAAATGTTGGAGTCTTCAAAACGTCCGCTCCACGAGCACACTGAGCTTTATCAGTTGGATGCCATCTCACAAGTAATGGCTTTGAAGGCTAAGTTCAACTTGGGCAGAGAATGCTATGACGCAATTATGACAGTATTTGGACGCTTTCTACCCAAAGGCCATGTAATGCCTGCAAACCTGTACCAGTCGGACAAAATCCTCCGTGCACTGAAGATTCCCTATGAGAAGATACATGCCTGTGAGAAAGGATGTGCCTTATTTAGGCTTGACTATGCGGACTTGAACTATTGTCCCATTTGCAAGTGTTCCAGGTATATTGTGGTAGACAACGGTATGGGTGAGAAGACACAGACCACAATCCCTGTTAGTGTTCTTCGGTATATGCCAATCGTACCAAGACTTCAACGTCTTTTCATAGTCGAAGAGACGGCCAGATAGATGACATGGCACAAAACAGGCAAAAGAACCAAACTAGATGCAGATGGGAAACTGATGATGGTACACACATCGGATGGTGTTGCGTGGAAAAGGTTTGATGAATTACATGCTGACAAAGCGGCTGATCCGAGGCATCCTCGAGTCGGCATCAGCACCGATGGGTTCAGTGTGTTTGGTATGACGGTAGCCCAATACAATTGTTGGCCCGTATTTGTCTTTCCACTCAATCTCCCCCCCCCCCCCGGGACAGATTATGCAAAGAAAGAACATTTTCCTGACGTTGATAATTCCAGGGCCCAACTATCCGGGGAAAAATATGAATGTGTACATGCAGCCGCTTAAGGACGAATTGCAAGAAGCCTGGGATAATGGGTTCAAGACATACGACGCCTATAGCAAACGAAACTTGATAATGCGTGTCTGGTACATGTACTCGACGCATGACTTGCCGGCGTACGCGCTATTCGTTGGTTGGTGTGTGCATGGAAGGTTCCCATGCCCCACATGCAAGGGAGCTCTTGAGTTTCGTTGGCTTCAGGCCGGTCGCAAGTTTTCTTGCTTCGACATGCATAGACAGTTCCTGGATCCTCGCCATAAGTTCAGGAAAAACAAGAAGAACTTCATCAGAGGTAGAGTTGTAAAAAACTCTACACCACCTGCGTTGACAGGCCAACAGACCCTGGATCAGTTAAACGCTCTCGAGCCAGATCCAGAGCGTCCAGGGTACTTCAAGGGGTATAATTCTGAGCACGCCTGGACTCACAAAACATGCTTATGGGATCTGCCTTACTTCAAAGACCTCCTTTGCCCACACAACATCGACGTGATGCACACTGAGAAGAATATCGCCGAGGCACTTTTTGGTACATTGTTCGGCATAGATGGGAAGTCAAAGGATAATACTAAGGCTAGAGTCGATCTGGAGGTGCTATGTGATAGGCCGTTACAAAACATGAAAGAACCGAAAGGAAAGCAGAACTGGACGAAGCCAAAGGCATGGTTCAATCTTGGAAGGCAAGCTATGAGGGAAATTATCTTGTGGGTGAAAATGAAGTTGATGTTCCCCGATGGGTATGCAGCGAATCTAAAGAGGGGAGCGAGTCTTGATAAATTGAAGATATTTGGTCTCAAGAGTCATGATTGGCAAATATGGATTGAGCGGGTAATGCCAGTGATGTTGCGTGGCTTCATCCGTGAGGATGAATGGCTAGTACTGGCAGAACTCACCTATTTCTTCCGTATTCTTTGTGCGAAAGAACTATCGCCTGGCGTGCTAGAAGAAATGGAAGAGTTGGCGCCAGAGTTGATCTGCAAGTTAGAGAAGATCTTTCCACCGGGCTTCTTTAATCCAATGCAGCATTTGATTTTGCATCTCCCGACAGAGGCAAGATTGGGGGGGGGGGGCCCGTGCAAAATCGTTGGTGCTACCCAACTGAGAGGATGCAGAAGACGCTTCGAGAAAAATGTAAAAATAAACGTAGAATTGAAGCATCTATGGCTGAGGCATTCATCACTGAGGAGGCGGCAAACTTCGTGACAGCACACTACGAAACCAAAAATCGTCATTTGCCTAATCCGAAGCCTCGGTACAATGCTGACGAGCCTAAAAAGGGTGGATCCAACCTCAGCCTATTCAAAGGCAATCTCGCACCAGCCAGTGTTTCAAATCCAGTATCTTTGGATAACAAAGAATGGCGGACCATTTCATTGTATATCTTCACCAACCTGATAGAAGTGCGGCCGTACATCGCGTAAGTTCTCAGTACATTGTTTCACAACTTCTATTTCCTTTGAACTGCTCTTATTCCTGGATATTTCATACAGTCGATACGTCGCCCTATTCTCGTATGGAGCGGTGATCCAAAAGGATTCCGTCGAAGGGTATGAGCTTCTCGCAAAGCAAGGAGGCGGCTATCCCGGTTTCATCTCTTGGTTCAAACAAACGGTAAATTCTATTAGACAATTTCATTTCATTCGCTAATTTGTGCGTAATGCAACAATCCTTTCATATTAAGCTTGTAGGCTAATTCGGAGTCTATGGACGCCGAATTGAGACAAGTCGCTAATGGTTTTGACTATAAGGTCCGTTCATTTGACAAATACGACATCAACGGGTATCGTTTTTGTACATATGGCAAAGAGCTATCTATGGCCGACCGAAAGTCTACAAATTGTTGTGTATCTTCTATCGGCGAAGGAGGTACCGAGTATTATGGGAGAGTTGAAGCAATTTATGAACTTCTATTCTATGGTGAAAACCCACCGAATGTCGTAGTCTTCAAATGTTATTGGTTTCAGCCGAAGGAGACTAGAAGGACTCATGAACATATAGGGATAGTTGAAATCAACCAAAGCACCCATTTAGATGTTCCTGATGTCTATATTATGGCTCAAAAGGCGACCCAAGTATTCTATCTACCCTGGGCCTGCCAAACTAATCCAAATCTGAAAGGTTGGGATGTCGTTTATGAAGTGCCGCCACGTGCTAGACTATCTCCCCCAAAGGAAGAGGATTATGAACCTTACATTAACCCAGACACATATGAAGGAGAATTCTTCCAAGAGACATGTCTTTCCAAAAAGCGTTTCAAGAACCGGTATACTTCACCCCAAAACATTGAAGTAGACAGCGACAGTGAATCCCACATCACCCCAGAGGAGGAAGAAGAAGAGCCGGAACAAGAAGAGGTTACTGTTGCTGAAGACCTCTCAATGCTTAACCGATTATGTAAAGGTGGCCTTCCACATGTTGATGGCGTTGAACCCTATGAGCCCGTCATTGATTATAGTGATGATGATGATTATGCATTTATTGATGATACTGATCGAGATTATTAGTTGTGTCAGGTATTCAATTTTTTTATGTTGTACTTGATGATGATACACTTAAGTGATATACATATTATTATTCATGTCGGTATTTTTTTTATGTTGTACTAATTTCGTTTACTCTTTGTCATGGCAGGTGTTGAAAGATGGAAGGGGAGCCGACTGAGGCCAAGGACAAACGTGCCCAAATTGAAGGTGTGCCACACCATCAAGGTAGCTCCAGCTTATATCAGTTCGGGCGGAATTGGGTAATGTGGTTTGCTTCATGATTAATGCAATTCATTCATCATGCTAGCTTGAGCCCTTTAATTACTAATTTACTTTGTTTCTCTCTTTCAGGCATGCTACAATAAGACGGATAAGGTGCCAAAGGGGTACGACCTGTATGCCATGGCCCACACTGCCTCTTACAAGCAAGTCAAGGGGAAGGCGAGGAAAGGGGAGGAGTTTAACCCGATCCAGATCCCCTGCAATCTAGAGCAGGTGATGAGGTCCCATGGCTCCATAGCCATTGATCCAGAGATTTCTCCTGAGACCACGGTGAGTTTAATTTGAATGGACGTTACTTGCTAGTCTTAACATTTGAGTGTCATCATGCTAACGAAACATTGGAAATGATCTTTGGTGCAGCGTAACTCCACACAAGCATCACATGATCCTTCTCCAGCTACTGGCATGAGCCAGCCCGCTCCCACACCTCCATGATCAAGGTAATTTTCTCTAGTTTTTTGCTTAACAAATGCATAAAGACCTAGACTTAGCTTTATTTCATCCAATATGCTTACCTTAATGACCTAGAGTTAGCTTCTTTTCTTGCAAAATGACTTAATAAGCTTACCGACCTCCAAAACCAGTCATTTTACCTAAGTTAGCTCTAAAACGATCTATACTTAGCTTTGTTTCCTCCAAAATGACCTAAGTTAGTTATAATATGCTTAGTTAACTAGGTTTGCTCAATAATGACATGTACTTACCTTACTTATGTAAAAAAACGACATAATTAGCTTAGTTAGCTCATAAACGATCCATTTTACCTACATTAGCTCTAAAATAATGCATTTTACCTAAGTTAGCTCATAAACGATCCATTTCACCTAAGTTACCTCACAAACGATGGCGTGCTTCTTCTTCTAGTCTTCTTCTTCTAGTCACCTTTTCCTAACTTTCTTATTTGCCATTTTGCAGATTTCATTCACTTCTCGGAAGCTAGCTTGCTATGGAGTGCTTGTTTTTATTTCATTCTCTTCTAGTATTCTTCTAATGGTTGCAACTTATGTGTATGCTACGATGGAACTTGCTATCTTGATGAAACTTTGCATTGTAATATGTATGTGCAACCTCCTAATGGTAGCAACTTATGTGTATGTGCAACTTGTTATGTATGAGTGGATGGAACTATATATGTATGTACGATGAAACTTATGTGCTGTTAAATAGCCCTGTGAAATATATCTATATATGTCATATATATTTGCTGTGAAAATTGTTGGATTTAAAAAAACAGAAAAAAGAGACAATATGCAGGCTCTTTGCCGTCTGCCACCGACGGCAAAGGGCTCTTTGCCATTAGCAGCGGACGGCAAAGAGGCCACGTGGCAGGCAACTGTGCTTCCTGGGAGGCTGACCTATTTGGTCAGTTTGCCAACAGTGGCTGACGGCAAAGAGGAAAAACACTTTGCCTACAGCGGCGGACGGCAAAGAGGGAAAAAAAAACTTTGCCTACAGCGGCGGACGGCAAAGGCTTGCCGTTAACCACCTGACGGAGTAACAGCGCAAATATTGCCGTCAGCATTCTTTGCCGTCAGCAGCTGATGGCAAAGGACCCTTTGCCGTCAGCCGCCCGAAGCGGACGGCAATGTAGCTCTTTGCCGTCTCTTACATTATCGTCCACTTTTGCCGTCCGCGGCCGACGGCAAAGACCTTTGCCGTCCACCATCCATGCCTTTGCCGTCCGCCGTGGCAGATGGCAAAGTAGCAGATTCATGTAGTGTGTACACCACTTGGGAGGGATGCCCTCCACTAGTACCCAAGCTTCAACCAGTTCACCAAAAGGCTCACATCCTCCTTTCCATTCAGTTAGAGTGACATTAACATCCTGAGGCAGGGAGAACCCAGGCAACTCAATGAGATCCTCCACTTTCTTCCATGGGGGCAACCTGACCAAAAAGGTCTTACTAGACAGTCTTCTGATCTGCCAAGGCCACTGTCTAGTTTTGCAAAAGGTTGCAGTAAGTAATTCCATCAACTTGGGACAGTCCACTTCTCCTTTCAGTATATTAACCACATCACAATTCTGAAAGTTTAACCACTTCGACTCATTAGCAATAGGCACATCTACATGGTAGAAACCAAGTCCTCGCGCCCCACTACCAAAGAAAGCAGCAGTGGGCTGAACTTTTGTCCAAGCCGCACAGTTGTTAACATTATGGTTTTGCTGGCAAATGAAGCAGGTTTTTGGCTTGACACAGTTCCCCACATAATGGCCTGGACCCCCACAACTAAAACATATCATATCCTTATACCTTGGATCCAGGGCTTGCTCAACCTCCACTTCCACAGATTGGGATGACTGTACCTGAGCTGAGCCCGCAGTCGAAGTAGTGGATCTAGCTGGTTTTGGTGCATGGACTTGTTCCTTTGCCGGCGGAGCAGATGGCTGCTTGCGCCCAGCAAAGGAGGTAGCCTTCTGCACCGGCACCTTAGACTGGCCGGCGGTAGGGTTGCCGCTGCTTCCAGCCCGACGATCAGCCATCGTAGCACCGCGCTTCACTACCTCCGCAAACGACAGAGAACCGGGTCCAATCCCCTCTCTCGTAACCTTGATTTTTCTTGGTGGAGGATCGAACGGGCGAATCGAAGCTGGGAAGCAGTCGGCGGCGGTAAATGTGTTGCTGTCGATCAGGTCTTTCCGGATCCAACAAATGAACCCGGAGTTGGTTTCGGTTCTAGGGTGGGGAAGGTGAGATTTAGGGTTGCGGCGGCGGGGGAGGGGGGAAGGAATGAGCCAAAGCTGGCCAAAATGCTCCTCCACACATTCTAGGTTTTCAGGAATACGTAACCCACCTTTATTCCCCGTCTTCTTCCCAGAGAGACGCACTTTGAAAGTGGGCCCCGTCAACGCTGGATTCGAACGGGGGAAATGACACGGCGTCGCTGCCCCGGGCACGGCTCCGGAACTACCTTCACGGAGAGGCACCTCGTCGGAGCACACCTCCGGCGAGGCCGCCCCAGCTGCACAAACAGCGCCCAATCCCTCCCGATTAACAGACCGATGAGGGAGAACCCCCAATCCGATACCAGCAAAGTTACCTAACGATTTATCAATCGAAACGCACGAGAACACGTCCCCCCTCTGCCGTGAACGGAAGTTCCTCAATCGAGATTTCAAAATTGAATCAGCACGAATCCGATGCATACCTGATTCGCCTGGCCACGCGGGGGTTCGATGGGTTGTCGCTGAGCTTGAATCAGTTGGGGACGACGGTCTACTGGCGGCGTGGAGGCCAAACGGTGTCCGGCGGAAGAAATTCCGGCGGGATGTTGGCGATGCCCACCCACGACGGCGGCCCGATGTTGAGCCTGGATGGATTCGCCTTCCTGAAGTTCTCCCACCGCGCAGCTTGGCGCGGGTCCGACGACTCTGCCTCCTAGATCGCCCAGAAGAGGAGCTCCAGATCCTCGCAGCCGTCGTCTCCCATGAAGCGCGCGCGCTCGACGAAGTTCGCGTGGCGGAAGATGTGGAGGTGGATCTCCCCCCACTCTTACCGGTCGGGGAAGCGCTCCATCACCACCCGGCGCATCTCGCGGCGAGCCTCCGGCGAGTGAGGGTCGATCTCGGGCAGCGGCGCCGCTGCAGGCAGTGGGAGCGCCCGCGGCTCCGCCACCCTTGCCACCGGCGCAAGCCGGCGAACCCTCACACCGCGGCGACGCGCTCCAACCATGAGGGCTCTGAGGTGGGGATCTGGGGCGGGGAGAGCTCGACGAGGCGCGGGGGTGGGTGGGACGCTGAGAGTTGGTGCGCTTTAATGGCGTCAATGGCGCTTCGCCCGAGGCGAGGGGAAAGGGGGAGAGGAGGGGAGAGCGAGCCATCTCCACTCAGTCTCTATCTAGGCAGTTCGATTCCCACCTCCGTCTGATTTATTGCTATATTTTTACATCGTCAGGACGGCTAAGTGGGCCGGCCCAGTCGGGGCTCCGTGTGTGCGTCGCAGCGGCAATTTGCCGCAGAGCGCGGCACATAGGAGGTTCGCGGTGGGGGGAGGGGGGAGGTTAATTTAGTGTGAAGGGAGCCCGTAAAGGTCCGTTGTCTCTCCGTGGACGTAGTATTATCGAATGGAAGGACTCCAACTGGGACCAAAATTCGGCGGCTGCAGCAGAGCACGGACAGGAGTAGACACTGTACGTACAAGAGCAGGTCTCTGCTCTCGCGTGATGTCCGTTACAATTCCTGCCTTTTAGTTACGTGTTCCCAGAGGTATCGGCTTAAGCAACAGATAAATACACGTTGTCGCTTGTGAATATATACACCGAAAGAAGCCTAGGACGCAGGCTACCTCTTCTCTTTTGCAACGATCGCATCTCATCTCATCATCGACGCCCCTGCCTACTAGCTCGATCGATCGTCGACCGAGGGTCAGCCTAGCAAAAGAAGGAGGTACCTCCAATGGCCGACGTCGAGAATCCTGTTCCAAGAAGGACGACGACGAGCTCGCGGCGATGGTGGCGGAGCCGAGCGAGCACACCGGGTTCGCGTGCACGTGGATGCTGCTCTTCTTCGCTATCGCGCTACACCTCATCTCAATCGGCCTCGAGGCGTTCTTCCATAGAAACTATCCTGGGAGCAAGCTCGACCATGGTGCGTCCGTCGCGGGGGGCATAGTCATAGGTGTTGCCTGGGCCTGTATAGTGCTTTGGTACTTTTCTTTCATGAGTACTACCACGTGGTCGAAAACACAAGGGGACGTGGGAGACTTGTAGATAGGTTCGTCCAATTCCACGTTGATTTTTTCTCTCTTTTTTTTAGGGGATTCTACGTTGATTTTTGCAAGGTGGTAGTTTGCTGATCGATCGACCAACTAATTTATCCGACGTTCGTGTTCGATCACGAGCATCTATGTGTGAGCTGTTACTTCCAGATTTAATATTGTAACATCTTTTGGTCGTGGCTATTCCTTAACTGTGTCCAAAGCATGCCATGGTATTTTATTCTGTTACTCTTTCTTATTCGGAAACACTAACGTCCACTCGTGGCATCTCGCTCACACGTGTGGATCCGCGTCCGTTTGTGGGTGTACGAATCTTGGCATGTTTATGGTGCCACGTAGGACTGGGCTGGTGTGTGGGCATTTATCCGGTCGCTCACACGTCCGTTTTACCACACGGAGGGGCCGGTGTGTGGGCGTTTAGCAGTTCACCCACACGCCAGTTTTTGCTCATGCACAAGGGTTGGTGTGTGGGCATTTGCCATCTCGCCCATATGTCTGTCTCCTTTCCCATGTTGAGGACGTAGTAATTTCAAAATTTTCCTACGCACACGCAAGATCATGGTGATGCATAGCAACGAGAGGGGAGAGTGTTGTCCATGTACCCTCGTAGACCGAAAGCGGAAGCGTTAGAACAACGCGGTTGATGTAGTCGTACGTCTTCACGCTCCGACCGATCAAGCACCGAAACTAGGCACCTCCGAGTTCTAGCACACGTTCAGCTCGATGACGTCCCTCGAACTCTGATCCAGCCGAGTGTCGAAGGAGAGTTCCGTCAACACGACGGCGTGGTGACGATCTTGATGTTCTATCGTCGCAGGTCTTCACCTAAGCACCGCGCTACAATATTATCGAGGAGGACTATGGTGGAGGGGGGGCACCGCACACGACTAAGAGATCAAGAGATCAATTGTTGTGTCTATGGGGTGCCCCCATGCCCCCGTATATAAAGGAGTGGAGGAAGGGGAGAGGGCCGGCCCCTATGGCGCGCCCTGGAGGAGTCCTACTCCCACCGGGAGTAGGATTCCTCCCCTTCCATGTAGTAGGAGTAGAAGACAAGGAAGGGGGAGAGGGAAGAGAAGGAAGGAGGGGGCGCCGCCCCTCCCCTTAGTCCAATTCGGACTAGTCATTGGGGGGGCACGTGGCCTGCCTCTCTCTCTCCCCTAAAGCCCAACAAGGCCCATATACTTCTTTCACCGTATTCCCGTAACTCCCTGGTACTCCGAAAAATACCCGAATCACTCGGAATCTTTCCGAAGTTCGAATATAGTCATCCAATATATTGATCTTTACGTCTCGACCATTTCGAGACTCCTCGTCATGTCCCCGATCTCATCCGGGAATCCAAACTCCTTCGGTACATCAAAACTCATAAAATCATAATAAAACTATCGTCGAAACCTTAAGTGTGCGGACCCTACGGGTTCGAGAACTATGTAGACAAGACCGAAACACGTTTCCGGTCAATAACCAATAGCCGAACCTGGATGCTCATATTGGCTCCCACATATTCTACGAAGATTTTTATCGGTCAAACCGCATAACAACATACATTGTTCCATTTGTCATCGGTATGTTACTTGCCCGATATTCGATCGTCGGTATCTCAATACCTAGTTCAATCTCGTTACTGGCAAGTCTCTTTACTCGTTATGTAATGCATCATCCCGCAACTAACTCATTAGTCACATTGCTTGCAAGGCTTATAGTGATGTGCATTACCGAGAGGGCCCAGAGATACCTCTCCGACAATCGGAGTGACAAATCCTAATCTCGAAATACGCCAACTCAACATGTACCTTCGGAGACACCTGTAGAGCTCCTTTATAATCACCCAGTTATGTTGTGATGTTTGGTAGCACACAAAGTGTTCCTCGGTAAACGGGAGTTGCATAATCTCATAGTCATAGGAACATGTATAAGTCATGAAGAAAGCAATAGCAACATACTAAACGATAAAGTGCTAAGCTAACAGAATGGGTCAAGTCAATCACATCACACTACTAGGAAAATGCTTATAGGTAGACATTTAGCAGTACCGTTGGTTATATACCCCTCGCTAATGCTATTTAGAAGTAGCACCGGCCAGCACCAGCGCTACAAGCACACGTTAGCAGTAGCGCTGGATTTCACGGCCAGCGCTACTGCTAATGGGCCACGCTCTCGGCCCCCCGTTGTAGTTTAGCCATAGCGCTTGGCCTCCTCCCCCGCGCTGCCGCTAAGCCCACCTCTTCCTCCCGCACCGGCCCGCGCACCACCCCTCTCCCCTCACTCACACTCACATGCTCACACCACCAGATCGAATCCTCAGTCGTCCCCCGATCCGGCCGCCGCCCCCGCGTCCTACTCCGGCCGCCCTCCCCCGCGCCGGCCCTCCTCCCCTGCCGGCCGTCCCGCCGCACCGGCCCTCCTCCCCTGCCCCCCCCCCCCCCGCACCGGCCATCCTCCCCCGCCGGTTGCCCCCCCCCTCCCCGCGTCGGCCCTCCTCCACCGAGAGGTACTCCTCCCTCCTTCCTCCTCCTCCCTCCCTCCCTAGTTATAGTTATTAGAGAGTAGTTAATTATTTTGAATCCTAGTTGAAAAAATGTAGGTTCTTAGAATAATGTAGGTGTTTTAGTTGAATTTTTAGGTGTTTTAGTTAAATTTGTAGGTGCTTTAGTTAAAAATGTAGGTTCTTAGAATAATGTAGGTGTTCTTAGAATAATGTTGAATTTGTTTTAAGTTTATTTAAAAGAGTTTTAGGTGTTTTGGTTGTTTTAGGTGTAGTTAATAGAATTTTAGGTGGTTTAGTTGTTTTAGGTGCTGTTAACAGAATTTTAGGTGTTTTAGTTGTTTTAGGTGTAGTTAACAGAATTCTAGGTATTTTTTAGTTAAAGCAATTGTTGTTATTTTTTAGTTAAAGCAATTTTTCCTGTTATATGCAAATTTGCAGTGGACATGTCATATTTTGACCATGTCACATTTTGGACATGTCATATTTTTTCGAGTGGCCTATGTTTTGCCAGAAATGTCGATTCGTTTACGTTCTGGCAAATTTCAGGCGCTCGATTGGTCCTGTTTTTAGCAAAGGTCATGCCAAATTTTGCTAAGTGTTTATTAATTTTGTTTTCATAATTAAGCATTTTATTCTCGACGTCGACGATGCCTATCCCGCATCCTCGTCGTCGACTCGGAGCTTCTTCTGGTGAGCCGAGGGGCCATGTCCGGGACTGGGCTCCGCCGGGCTGGTACTGGGATGTGCTACCTTCTAGTGAGCGCAGCTTAGTGAGGAGCCAGCCCGTCGTCGACCCGGAGCTTATTTGGTGGTGGTCACGTGGGCCTGCATCGGTGGAGAGGCTTGAGTCCCCCGCGCAGGTGGTGCAACACCGTGTCATGGATGAGAACGCGCACGTCCAGCGCTACTTGGTTCTGTTTGCGAACAGCCGGTTCTCCAATACCTGGCAGTTTCTTTGGGGATATCACCGGAGCTATGATCCGGTGATTGTTCCTTCTCTTTGGGTGTCCACCGCGGCACACTGAACCTAGAGGAGCTATTATTCGAGATGTATTAGTGATATTATATGATGATCTTTGCTACAAACTATACTGTATATGTATTCGATGATGGCTTATTAATTACCTATCAGTTATTTGCTTATTGAATGCAAAAGATGAGCGCGGTTTGTGCTACAAACTACTATATATGTATTCATGATGGATTATATGATGATCTTTGCTACAAACTACTACAAACAACAAATTTTAGGTGTTTTAGTTGTTATATGATGATCTTTGCTACAAACTACTACAAACTACAAATTTTAGGTGTTTTAGTTCTTATATGCTGATCTTTGCTACAAACTACTATATATGTATTCGATGATGGATTATTAATTACCTATTAGGAAATGTCTGACGATGAAAGGGAATTCGCTATGTGCGTTTACTGCGAAGATAAACACGGTATGTGCGACAGGCCTCACCTGCTAGAAGGTCGGTGCTTCAGCATCAAGCTCCAAGAGACCTTCGATGTTGATACGGTACGCAACGATGACAAGTGTTTTTTGTTATTTTTGCATGACTTCTCTGCTTCTTCAACGTGTAATTTCCGTCTTTTACAATTCGACTAGCTTATCCCATGCCATGCAAGACGCTATATCTTGGAGAAGATGGGGTTTGAAGATCATGAAAGCACGGAGACAAAGATAATTCAACTAAGGACCCATCATGGTTATGATTTTGCTGTAAAACTATACAATTTTGTGAACTCATCCAATTTTGATTGCCCGAATTGGGAAGCCCTTTCCAAGGAATATGATTTTCATGAGGGTATGCTTCTCACCTTCGATCTTGGTGATCCTGATATCGACGAAAATGATATGACCATGTGCGTCCTTGTTGACACGCTTCCAGTTATACCGATGTGTGAGTTTCTTAAACATATTTACTAAGTAATTTATATTGTTTATTTCAAAATATTTGACAGCTTATTTCCATTGACAGCTTATTTTCATTATTCAAAAAATGTATGGAAGATGGTAGACAGAACCTACTACTACAATGATGAAGCACAATTAACTTATAAGGAGTGATCACATTTTTTACTGATCTTGAGAATTACAATAGCTATTATCGAATTCCTCAAAATTATGGTCCATATGTGCCACTAGTGCACGCGGTGTGCTACGGTAACATCAATGGAGATATCATGGTAAGATTTTGTACTATTACGACATTCGTGCATCTTTTGCATAATTTTTTCTAAAACTAAACTACATTGCTAACGACAAAGTTATTACTATGTTTTTGAACAGAAAATCCCGATGGATTGTGTGCCTCATCTGATGTTGCCAAGAGGTCGCGTTGATGTTATGAGCTTACGGCCACCACGGCCAGGTCAGCCACAGTATCCACATCACTCTTGTCCATACCGGATTTCTAAAAGCGAGGAAGCCATGATAACAAAAGATTGGAAAAAATGTTTCAACCATCGTCGAGAGCTACTTGGAAGCAACATTATGCGTAGGCCAAGACTTGGAGACAGGATGATCTCCGTTCTTCATTATGGAGAGTCCAGTTTCCTTAATGAAGATTCAATGCCTATCTTGTTTTATGATATTTTACCTAAGAGAGGGTAGAGTAGGTCCTATGAGAAGAGTAGGTCCTAGGTAGAATGTGTTATTATTGCTATAATGTGTTAGAGTTGATGAGGAGGATGAGGAGTTGTGATTATGACTAGTGACCAACTTGTTATATATATGATGTCTCATTGACGAACATTGTTTGGTGGTGATGACTAGTGGTAATGAATATGCTATTTAAACAGACTAGTTCATGATGAGTTGTTATTGTATAAAAGATAATCTATTTAAACATGTACAACGCCAAAATATTAAAAAAAGACATAAATGTTAGCAGTAGCGCTGTCCTAAAAACACGCTACTAGTACTTGAACTTACCAGTAGCGCTGGACCAGAAACACGCTACTGCTACAAAATAGTTGTAGCGCCGTAGCAGTAGCGCTGGTCCCCGCGCTACTGGTAGCAAAAAAACCAGCACTACTGGTAAGCTTTTCTCTAGTAATTTCATTCTCCTAATGATGTGATCCCGTTAATCAAATGACAACTCATGTCTATGGTTAGGAAACTTAACCATCTTTGATTAACGAGCTAGTCAAGTAGAGGCATACTAGTGACACTATGTTTGTCTATGTATTCACACATGTATTATGTTTCTGGTTAATACAATTCTAGCATGAATAATAAACATTTATCATGAAATAAGGAAATAAATAATAACTTTATTATTGCCTCTAGGGCATATTTCCTTCGGTCTTCCACTTGCACTAGAGTCAATAATCTAGTTCACATCACTATGTGATTTAGCACCAATATTCACATCTGCGTGTGATTAATATCCATAGTTCACATCGTCATGTGATCAACACCCAAAGGGTTTACTAGAGTCAATAATCTAGTTCACATCGCTATGTGATTAACACCCAAAGAGTACCAAGGTATGATCATGTTTTGCTCGTGAGAGAAGTTTAGTCAACGGGTCTGTTATATTCAGAGCCGTATGTATTTTGCAAATATTCTATGTCTATAATTCTCTGCATGGAGCTACTCTAGCTAATTGCTCCCACTTTCAATATGTATCCAGATTGAGACTTAGAGTCATCTGGATCGGTGTAAAAGCTTGCACCGATGTAACTATTTATGACGGGCTCTTTTATCACCTCTATAATCGAGAAATATTTCCTTAGTCCTTACTAAGGATATTCTTGACCACTGTCCAGTATCTACTTTTAGATCAAAATTGTACTCCCTTGCTAAACTCAGAGCAAGGTATACAATAGGTCTGGTACACATCATAGCATACTTAATAGAACCTATGTCTAAGGCATAAGGAATGACTTTTCATTCTCTTTCTATTTTCTGCCATAGTCGGGTTTTGAGTCTTACTCAACTTCACACCTTGCAAAGAACTCCTTTTTTGACTGTTCAATTTTGAATTACTTCAAAATCTTATCAAGGTATGTACTCATTGAAAAATCTTATCAAGCGTCTTGATCTATCTCTATAGATTTTGATGCTCAATGTGTAAGCAGCTTCACCGAGGTCTTTCATTGAAAAACTTTTATTCAAGTATCCTTTTATGCTATCCAGAAATTCTATATCATTCCCAATCAACAATATGTCATCCACATATAATATCAGAAATGCTACAGAGCTCCCACTCACTTTCTTATAAATATAGGCTTCACCAAAAGTCTGTATAAAACCATGTACTTTGATCAACTCATCAAGCATATATTCCAACTCCGAGATGCTTGCACCAGTCAATAGATGGATCGCTGGAGCTTGCACATTTTGTTAGCACCTTCAGGATTGACAAAACCTTCTTGTTGCATCATATGCAACTCTTCTTTAATAAATCCATTAAGGAATGCAGTTTTGACATCCATTTGCCAGATTTCATAAAATGTGGCAATTGCTAACATGATTCGGACTAGGGATGGCAATGGGTACCCATTACCCACGTACCCTGCGGGTAAAAACCCTATTAGGGTAAGGGTATGGGACAAAAAATTATCCATGGGTATATGAATAGGGAAATGTTAAACCCATCGGGTAGAGTGGGTACGGGTATGGGATCATGTAACCCATACCCACATACCCATGTACCCATATAAAATCTATATGAACTCAAAATTATCTCTACACTTTATCGTGAATTTGTGAACTCAAAATATACGACTGTGTGATGATGTTTTGATGTGTTGTTGTTTACGAGAAAGTGATGTTGTTTATTAAATATGATGTTGTTTATGATGTGTTGTTGTTTAAAAGTGTGTTGTTGTTGTTATAATCTATTGTTGTTATAGATTATAATTATATGTTGTTTTTATGACTATGAGTTGTTCAAACTGATGCTTTGCAAACATGGGTAATTTTACCCGTGGGTACCATGTACCCTGTCGGGTAACGGGTATGGGAAAAAATTATACCCATTGATGGGTATGGGTAAGGGTGATGGGTAAGCTCAGAGGGGATGGGTAAGGGTATGGGGTGGCTCCACCCGTACCCAAACCCTGCGGGTGCCATCCCTAATTTGGACAGACTTAAGCATCGATACGAGTGAGAAAATCTCATCGTATTCAACACCTTGAACTTGTCGGAAAACCTTTTGCGACAAGTCGAGCTTTGCAGATAGTAACACTACTATCAGCATCTGTCTTCCTCTTGAAGATCCATTTATTTTCTATGGATTGCCGATCATCGGGCAAGTCCACCAAAGTCCATACTTTGTTCTCATACATGGATCCTATCTCAGATTTCATGGCCTTCAAGCTATTTCGCGGAATCTGGGCTCATCATCGCTTCCTCATAGTTCGTAGGTTCATCATGGTCTAGTAACATGACTTCCAGAACAGGATTACCGTACCGCTCTGGTGCGGATCTTACTCTGGAAGACCTACGAGGTTCGGTAGTAACTTGATCTGAAGCTTCATGATCATCATCATTAGCTTCCTCACTAATTGGTGTAGGAATCACATGAACTGATTTCTGTGATGTACTACTTTCCAATAAGGGAGCAGGTACAGTTACCTCATCAAGTTCTACTTTCCTCCCACTCACTTCTTTCGAGAGAAACTCCTTCTCTAGAAAGTATCCATTCTTAGCAACGAATGTCTTGCCTTCGAATATGTGGTAGAAGGTGTACCCAACAGTTTCCTTTGGGTATTCTATGAAGACGCACTTCTCCGGTTTGGGCTTGAGCTTATTAGGTTGAAACTTTTTCACACAAGCATCGCAGCCCCAAACTTTAAGAAACAACAATTTTGGTTTCTTGCCAAACCACAGTTCATAAGGCGTCGTCTCAACAGATTTTGATGGTGCCCTATTTAAAGTGAATGCAGCTATCTTTAATGCATAACCCCAAAACGATAGTGGTAAATCTGTAAGATACATCATAGATCGCACCATATCCAATAAAGTGCGGTTACGACGTTTGGACACACCATTACGCTGTGGTGTTCCATGTGGCGTGAACTGTGAAACTATTCCACATTGTTTTATATGAAGGCGAAACTCGTAATTCAAATATTCTCCTCCACGATCAGATCGTACAAACTTTATTTTGTTGTTACGATGATTCTCCACTTCACTCTGAAATTCTTTGAACTTTTCAAATGTTTCAGACTTGTGTTTCATTAAGTAGATATGCCCATATCTGCTCAAATCATCTGTGAAGGTCAGAAAATAACGATACTTGCCACGAGTATCAACACTCATTGGATTGCATACATCGGTATGTATTATTTCCAATAAGTCAGTAGTTCGTTCCATTGTTCCGGAGAACAGAGTTTTAGTCATCTTGACCATAAGGCACGGTTCGCAAGCATCAAATGATTCATAACCAAGTGATTCCGAAAATCCATCTTTATGGAGTTTCCTCATGCACTTTACACCGATATGACCCAAACGGCAGTGCCACAAATAAGTTGCACTATCATTATTAACTTTGCATCTTTTGGCATCAAAATTATGAATATGTGTATCACTATGATCAAGATCCAACAAACTATTTTCATTGGGTGTATGACCATTGAAGGTTTTATTCATGTAAACAGAACAACAATTATTCTTTGACTTTAAATGAATAACCGTATTGCAATAAGCATGAACAAATCATATTCATGCTCAACGCAAACGCCAAATAACATTTATTTAGGTTTAACACTAATCCCGAAAGTATATGGAGTGTGTGATGATGATCATATCAATCTTGGAACTACTTCGAACACTCATCGTCACTTCCCCTTCAGCCAGTCTCTGTTTATTCTGTAACTCCTGTTTCGAGTTACTAATCTTAGCAACCGAACAAGTATCAAATACTCAGGGGCTACTATAAACACTAGTAAGGCACACATCAATAACCTGTATATCAAATATACCCTTGTTCACTTTGCCATCCGTCTTATCAACCAAATATTCATGGCATTTCTGTTTCCAGTGACCATTTCCTTTGCAGTGTAAGCACTCAGTTTCAGGCTTTGGTCCAGCTTTGGGCTTCTTCGCGGGAGTGACAACTTGCTTGTCATTCTACTTGAAGTTCCCTTTCTTTCCCTTTGCCCCTTTTTTGAAACTAGTGGTCTTGTCAATCATCAACATTTCATGCTCTTTCTTGATTTCTACATTCGTTGATTTCAACATCGCGAAGAGCTCGAAAATCGTTTTCTTCATCCTTTGCATACTATAGTTCATCACGAAGTTCTACTAACTTGGTGATGGTGACTAGAGAACTCTGTTAATCACTATCTTATCTGGAAGATTAACTCCCACTTGATTCAAGTGATTGTAGTACCCAGACAATCTGAGCACATGCTCACTAGTTGAGCAATTCTCCTCCATCTTTTAGCTATAGAACTTGTTGGAGACTTCATATTTCTCAACTCAGGTATTTGCTTGAAATATTAACTTCAACTCCTGGAACATCTCATATGGCCCATGACGTTCAAAACGTCTTTGAAGTCCCGATTCTAAGCCGTTAAGCATGGTGCACTAAACTATCAAGTAGTCATCATATTGAGCTAGCCAAACATTCATAACGTCTGCATCTGCTCCTGCAATAGGTCCGTCACCTATTGGTGCATCAAGGACATAATTCTTCTGTGCAGCAATGAGGACAATCCTCAGATCACGGATCCAATCCGCATCATTGCTACTAACATCTTTCAACACAGTTTTCTCTAGGAACATATCAAAATAAACATATGAAAGCAACAACGCGAGCTATTGATCTACAACATAATTTCCAACATACTACCAGGACTAAGTTCATGATAAATTTAAGTTCAATTAATCATATTACTTAAGAACTCCCACTTAGATAGACATCCCTCTAATCATCTAAGTGATCACGTGATCCAGATCAACTAAACCATGTCCGATCATCACGTGAGATGGAGTAGTTTTCAATGGTGAACATCATTATGTTGATCATATCTATTATATGATTCACGCTCGACCTTTCGGTCTCAGTGTTCCGAGACCATATTTGTATATGCTAGGCTCGTCAAGTTTAACCTGAGTATTCCGCGTGTGCAACTATTTTGCACCCGTTGTATTTGAACGTAGAGCCTATCAAACCCGATCATCACATGGTGTCTCAGCATGAAAAACTTTCGCAACGGTGCATACTCAGGGAGAACACGTATACCTTGAAATTTAGTGAGAGATCATCTTATAATGCTACCGTCGAACTAAGCAAAATAAGATGTATAAAAGATCAACATCACATGTAATCAAAATATGTGACATGATATGGCCATGATCATCTTGCGCCTTTGATCTCCATCTCCAAAGTACTGTCATGATTTCTATTGTCACCGGCACGACACCATGATCTCCATCATCTTGATCTATATCAATGTGTCATCACATTCGTCTCGCCAACAATTGCTCTTGCAACTATTGCTATCGCATAGCGATAAAGTAAAGCAATTATTTGGCGCTTGCATCTTATGCAATAAAGAGAGAACCATAAGGCTTCTGTCAGTTGCCGATAACTTCAACAAAACATGATCATCTCACACAACAACTTATATCTCATCACGTCTTGACCATATCACATCACAACATGCCCTACAAAAACAAGTTAGACGTCCTCTACTTTGTTGTTGCAAATTTTACGTGGCTGCTACGGGCTGAGAAAGAACCGTTCTTACCTACGCATCAAAACCACAACAATATTTCGTCAAGTTAGTGCTGTTTTAACCTTCGCAAGGACCGGGCGTAGCCACACTCGGTTCAACTAAAGTTGGAGAAACTGACTCCTGCCAGCCACCTGTGTACAAAGCACATCGGTAGAACCAGTCTCTTGTAAGCGTACGTGTAATGTCGGTCCGGGCCGCTTCATCCAACAATACCACCGAACCAAAGTATAACATGCTGGTAAGCAGTATGACTTGTATCGCCCACAACTCACTTGTGTTCTACTCGTGCATATAACATCTACGCATAAAACCTGGCTCGGATGCCACTGTTGTGGAACGTAGTAATTTCAAAATTTTCCTACGCACACGCAAGATCATGGTGATGCATAGCAACGAGAGGGGAGAGTGTTGTCCACGTACCCTCGTAGACCGAAAGCGGAAGCGTTAGAACAACGCGGTTGATGTAGTCGTACGTCTTCATGGCCCGACCGGTCAAGCACCGAAACTACGACACCTCCGAGTTCTAGCACACGTTCAGCTCGATGACGTCCCTCGAATTCCGATCCAGCCGAGTGTCGAGGAAAAGTTCCGTTAGCACAATGGCGTGGTAACGATCTTGATGTTTTACCGTCGCAGGGCTTCGCTTAAGCACCACTACAATATTATCGAGGAGGACTATGGTGGAGGGGGGCACCGCACACGGCTAAGAGATCAAGAAATCAATTGTTGTGTCTATGGGGTGCCCCCCTGCCCCCGTATATAAACGAGTGGAGGAGGGGGAGAGGGCCGGCCCCTATGGCGCGCCCTGGAGGAGTCCTATTCCCACCGGGAGTAGGATTCCTCCCCTTCCCTATGATATGTGTAGGAGACAAGGAAGGGGGAGAGGGAAAAGAAGGAAGGAGGGGGCGCCGCCCCTCCCCTTAGTCCAATTCGGACTAGTCATTGGGGGGGGCGCGGCCTGCCTCTCTCTCTCTCTCCCCTAAAGCCCAATAAGGCCCATATACTTCTTCCCCCGTATTCCCGTAACTCACCGGTACTCCGAAAAATACCCGAATCACTCGAAACATTTCCGAAGTCCGAATATAGTCGTCCAATATATCGATCTTTACGTCTCGACCATTTCAAGACTCCTCGTCATGTCCCCGATCTCATCCGGGACTCTGAACTCCTTTGGTACATCAAAACTCATAAACTCATAATAAAACTGTCATCGAAACCTTAAGCGTGCGGACCCTACGGGTTCGAGAACTATGTAGACATGACTGAAACACGTTTCCGGTAAATAACCAATAGCGGAACCTGGATGCTCATATTGGCTCCCACATATTTTACGATGATCTTTACCGGTCAAACCGCATAACAACATACGTTGTTCCTTTGTCATCGGTATGTTACTTGCCCGAGATTCGATCGTCGGTATCTCAATACCTAGTTCAATCTCGTTACTGGCAAGTCTCTTTACTCGTTATGTAATGCGTCATCCCGCAACTAACTCATTAGTCACATTGCTTGCAAGGCTTATAGTGATGTGCATTACCGAGAGGGCCCAGAGATACCTCTCCGACAATCGGAGTGACAAATCCTAATCTCGAAATACGCCAACTCAACATGTACCTTCGGAGACACCTGTAGAGCTCCTTTATAATCACCCAGTTACGTTGTGATGTTTGGTAGCACACAAAGCGTTCCTCCGATAAACGGGAGTTGCATAATCTCATAGTGATAGGAACATGTATAAGTCATGAAGAAAGCAATAGCAACATACTAAACGATCAAGTGCTAAGCTAACGGAATGGGTCAAGTCAATCACATCATTCTCCTAATGATGTGATCCCGTTAATCAAATGACAACTCATGTCTATGGTTACGAAACTTAGCCATCTTTGATTAACGAGCTAGTCAAGTAGAGGCATACTAGTGACACTATGTTTGTCTATGTATTCACACATGTATTATGTTTCCGGTTAATATAATTCTAGCATTAAAAATTAACATTTATCATGAAATAAGGAACTAAATAATAACTTTATTATTGCCTCTAGGGCATATTTCCTTCATCCCACACCCAAGCTGCCAGTTGCCATGTGTTTTGCAGTGTACATGGCAACTGCCCCTAGTGTGCTTGTAAGCAGATGGCAACTTTCTCTTTTTTTTACCCGAACATTTCAGTTGCCATGTGTTTTGCAGAGTACACGGCAACTGCCCTAGTGTGCTTGTAAACAGATAGCAACTCCCTCTTTACCTGAACATGATGTTTTTTCATGTCTTTTTGTAGCGCTACCTGGCAACTGCCTAGTGTTAGTAGGTGGCAACTCCTAAGTTTTTCAAATCATGGCAACTGTTGTAAACCAGACGATACATGGCAATTGCTTAGTGTTAGTAGGTGGCAACCTCTAAAGTTTTCAAATCATGGCAACTATAGTAAACTAGACCATATATGACAACAGCTGCAGTTATCCAAAATGGCATCTCGCACTTGACCTGAGATGGCAACTGCAGTTGAGCAACCATGGCAACTGTAGTTGTCTGACATGGCAACTGTAGTTCAGCGACATGGCAACTGCAGTTAAACGAACATTGAAGAGGGTCCGGACCATGGCAACTGCGGGGACGCGTGTTGACTGTCACGCGGGACGCGTGGGACCGTGAGGTAGGTGGCTGAGAGAGGTCATGTGGCAGTTATTCATTTTGCCCACACGTAGGCGTGTGGGAGGGACCGTAAGGAAAAAAGTGGCGTGTGGGCACTAGTTGTTTTGTCCACACGTAGGCGTGTGGGCTGGTCCTCTTAGACACCACACAAAACGTGTGGTCAGACCCCTTAACGCCCACACGTATGGCAGTTATCGTCGTTCTTCTTATTTTGTTGATGCGATATCTTCTATAGTGGTCAGAGTTGATTTGAAGCAAAGGTTACATTCAAGCCAAATACTTGATTTTTTTTTCAATTCAATATTATCCAGTAAACATGAGGAAACCTCATATCATTTTGGAACTTATTAAAGAACGAACGTTCCCTCCATCACATTGCATTTACTATATGCACATCGTGTTATGTAGCAATAAATTTTCTATTCCCGCAATCCCATAATATAAGACATTTTTGCAAGCTAATATAGCTCCAAAAACGTTCTTATAGTATAAGACATTTTTGAAAGATAACATATATCTGAAAAACATTTTATATTATGAGACGGAGGGAATAGCTCGCTAGGCATGCAAGAAGTAAACGAATTCAATAAGGCGCATTTCATGGTTTTTGTGTTCGTAAAAATCGGTAGCTTAAACCACCTAATTGACAATCTGTTCTCACCACTGATGAGGTCTTGGAGACTACATCCGTATGACTATGATTGAGTAAGTAAGAAATCTCATGATCTCATCGTGAAGTAGATAAATTTGCCACGACCAAAGATGTTACAATATTGATGTCAAAGTTGCCATGACAATTTTAATAGGAATATAATATTGCAGCTCTATATGTCATGTCATAAATTTTTTGGTCTTAAATGCATGGGAACACGTGTGGAGCATCTAAATGGCTATATATTTACCAACCTAGACATATATCTCTTCCCTCAATCACACATTGGATCTCATCACACGATGGCGGCGACTGCTCAAGTCGCGGAGACGATGCTTGACGGCACCACCGATCTGCCCGGCAAGCCGGCGGTGTGAGGACAAGACGGGGGGTTTGAGGACGTGCCCCTTCATCCTGGGCAACGAGTGCTGCGAGCGCCTCACCTACTATGGCATGAGCTCCAATCTGGTCAACACATTGGCAGTAGCACATCTTCATTGTATTTGTGACTTGGCTTCGTCCATTGACATTCTAACACATTGTCATTCTAATCTTGGATTATTTAATAAATTCACCCCGAAAGGCTTTTCAGCCGATAGATATGAATATAGTATTTGATTAGCGAATTCACAGGCGCCAAACAAGCATCACCACAGTGCCTCCCAATGGCTTCTTTAGGCTTCCCCGCCACATCACACGCTTGCTTGCTTTAGCTAATCCGATCCAGAAGAAACAAACATTCCATCTGGCCTTGCAATAGCAGTAGATGCTACAGATGCGGTGTCATTATCAATGATTCCCCACTCGATCAGAAGGAAGGGAATATAATCATCTCCTCGTTGTCCAGGTTTTCTTTGAACCTCATCGGCCGGAAAACAACAAAGGTTTGAACCCACTTCGTCTTAGGAATCGTCTGAGCTACATTCTATTCAGACTAGATATCCGGAATCTAGTCCACTATGTCCTCAGTTTTTTTTCCCTTAAGACAATATACCACTTCATTTAGCTTGCTGAGAGTCGCATTCCAATCAACGGGAACATGTGAGTTTCTCACACTATTTGCATCCTTAGGTCCAGACAAAAACAAGAGATTTTCACCACCGTCTTGGCGCTTTGCTGGAGCAATGTAAGATTTTCAGGTTTGAATCCTTTTGGGCATATCACCATGGCATCATGCATATTGTAAAGGCAGCTTGGGACTGACACCTCAAAATTTGCCACACTTCTATGCAGGAAATATAAATATCTAAGATATGATCTTAAACAGTGGAGCAAAAACATCTGGAAGCTATCAATAGCAATTGAAAATTCCAATAAAGCTTTGATGCCTTAGAAGACAGAAGAAATGCTGTTGTGGATGCAACCTCTTAGATGGGTTTTATGCGAAACACAGCCATGGCGGCGCAAAGGCTGCAAATTTTTAATTTGCGTACCTAAGCTTTCAGTGGCGGGCTCTCTACTCTATGTCTCTGCCCACCACTGCCGCAACTATTATCAGTGACGCGGGCGTTAGTGTGTTGCCCGCCACTGCGGATGACTAACAGTGGCGGACGAAATGTGTTGCCCGCCACTACAGAGACACCACCAGTGGCGGGCGCACGCCCACCACTAATGTCATGTTAGTAGTGGCAGGCAACCCTAGGAGCATTGCCCACCACTGCTGGGCCTTTTGCGCCCACCACAGATAGGCATTCCCGCAGTATTGTGGCGCCAACGTCCCAACATCCCGCTCAGGCGCTTGAAGCTCCAGTCGCCATTGCAGCACCTGACGCCATCTCAACAAATGTCGTCCGCATTGAAGCATCCATTGCACGACCCTGCAGTCCTCCCCGGAGTCCCGATCACATCATTGGTCGCTTGCCATTGTAGCGTCACAGCCTGCCAGAACCGATGCCGATTTCAGCAAGCCAAAAGGCGGATCCAGCAAAGTAGATACATGGTTCCAGCACACAGCGTTGCCGTCTGGAGCAAAAATCGAGACACGGGCTCCAGCGTGTCGCGTCGCCAGCTACAGCAAAAGCCGAGACGCGAGTTCCAACATTATTCGTCGCCGTCAAAAAATGCACGAGTCCCAGCAGGGTGCCGTCGTGCGCCGTCGCAGCACATCGCATCATCGGTTCTGGCAATGGAGGTTGCCGGTTCTTGCATTTTTCGTTGCCAGTTGTAGTTCATCTCGCCACCCGCATGTCGTCATAGCAATGTCGTCGCCCATCGTAGCATTTTCATTGCCGTTTCCAGCAGTGGAGGTCACCGGTTCCAACATTTTTGCCGCCACTTGTAGCTCGCCATGCGTGTCGTTGTAGCATTTCTGTCGCACGTCGTAGCATTTTTCATTGTCGTTTCCAGCAGTGGAGATCGCCGGTGCTAGCATTTGTTGTCACCAGTCGTAGTTCATCGTGCGTGTCATCTTCGCCATATGCCAGTTTCAGCACGACCGGTCGCACCGCTCCTCGCCCAACGCATCATGGCCTCCGTTGTGAGGGTGGGCATGAGAGATGCGGTGGGGGAGTCGTAGAAGATGGTGTGTGTGGCCCCAGGCAACGACGCGGCTTATATGAAGCTTCACATGGTCGTTCGATCGAAGTTGATGCAACGCCTCCTGTGCGACCAGCGCTGCACACGCCGGTGGCCTGGCATGGAGCGTTTCCCTTTTTGTTTTGGGAGTTGCAGACGGTTGCCCATGTATGACAAGAGAAGAAGGAAATGCATGCATGGATTATTTGTTTTCATTTATTTTAGAGTCAATTACATCGCCCGTGCTTCAACTTGGCGTGAAAAATCACTTTAATGCTAAAACTTGCGGTATACATTGAACCGATGCAAGAACTAGGCTTAAACGTACAAATACGTTGTAAAATGCAGCTGAGTACCCCACAAGGCTAACTAGGCGTGACAGCGTGGCGTGGATCCACTGTCAGCGACCAAAAGTTGGAGACTTGTGGCCCACTTTTTTACGAAAACACCCTCAACAGTTTTCTACTCACAAAAAAGCCTTTGACATTGGTAAAAATAATTAGTTGTCTGAGCATCCTACATACACTATATGAGAAAAACAAAACCAGTCAACTGCGTACTCGAACCGAGGACCTGTAGGTGCATGGCGTGCGCAACTAGCCACTCAAGCCTCAGGAATTTATTTAGTGATATGAATACATATATTTTATAACATTTCCGTTAAAGAATGTAAATTAAGATTTTTGATGCAAGTTTAAACAGATTGCTCAGGGACTCGAACTAGCGACCACATAAAGACCTGCAACCGATCCTTCCACTCCAATTAGAAAATTTTCATGTAGTTTCATAAATATTCAATTAAAAATATACACATATTTGTATAAGCCATTTAAACAAGTTCATATATATTCAAATAAATTCTCATATAAGTTAAAAAAATCATAATTTTAATAAAATAGTCATGCTTTAGAAAAAAATATGTTGCTTCAAGAAGTTGTTTTAATAAATATTGTGTGTTTTATAAAAAAACATGTATTATAATAGATGAATAGAAATAAAAATCATACTGGTGTGTTATATCGGTGTGTTATCAATATTATACATACCAATGAAATAACTTACTTAAAAATGGTCACATATTATTTTGAAATTTTCATGTACTTAATTTATGAATTATAAAAAATGTTTGTATAACTAAACTATACAAATACTTCTTAAATTATACACAAGTTGATGGTCATAAAAATTTTAGTAAATATTTGTATTCAGTATTTTGTATAATTTAAATGTGGGCCATGACTGTACAAAAATGTTTGTATTCATTGAAAATTTGGAATGCTTTTATTTACTAATCATAAGTTTATATGTATAATATTTATAGCATACTAATATTTGAACATTCCTTTATTACTTACTACATGTATTTTGCAAATATCTTAAAAAAATAGCACGTACAATGGGCCGCACTAACTACTGTCCATGCGCAGTGAGGGTACTTATTATAACATATTTAGGCTAGCTATCTAGTATGGTAATGGTAAATGTTGGGGCTGCCGTGGCTAGTACCTTCAGTGTGCACGCTGCAGTTCTCGCGTTCCAGACAGAGCATGACTAATTTTTGTGATTATTAACACTTTGTACTGACAGACGGGACCCACCTCTCCCACCTCGCTGGGGCTTTCTTGTGACAAAAGAAATTCCAGGATATTTCCGCAAATTAACAGGCCACAAGCTCTGCATCTTCCATCCTGATAGCGGGCCCTATGCCACTCTGGCATGTCTAATCAGCCTTCTAGCATACTCAACTGTGATTTGCACCATATTTACACAAAGTAGCCAAGTTGTTGCACCAATTCAATATACACCATATTTAGCACTAAAGTGATTTTTTATGCCAAGTTCAAGCACCGTTGGTGTAATTGACTTTTTATTTTACTCTAGACTACAGAATTATTGACTCTTTATTTTACTCTAGACTAGAGAATTCACTTGGGCAGGAAATTTACGTGGCCGTTGGATCAAAATTAAGCGGCTGGGAGGCGGTGACGCCCCCTCTTCAAAAAAATGTTGTCGGGAGAGCTCTCCCTTCCGCGGCGCTCCCGCGAGCGCCCGGGAGGGGGGGGGGGGGAACCCTAGCGCCCCCTTCGGCGCTCCCTTCCTCGAGGCTCCCTCCCCTCGCCGCCGCCTCGACTTACCGGCGAGCAAAGCCCGGCCAGTGCTGGCGACGGCGGGGCCCTCTCCTTCCCCCTCTCGGTCCGGCCGGCGCGGGCGTTCGGGTCGGGCGATGGCGCGGCGTTCGCTCGGGGCACGGCAGCAGCAGCTAGCAGCGACAACGCGAGTTGTGGGCGGTGGCGTGAAGGGGTTGTAGCGCGGTGGTGCGCGGTGGGCTCCGGTGGCGGCGTTCGGCCAGATCTGGGCCCAGCCGACGGGGGCCGCGGACGGTGTGTGCTGCGGGCATCCGCCCCTACCGTGGCCTCGGCTGGTGGTGGTGGAGGCGCAGCGGCGGTGGCTGGTGGACGTGCTGGTCAAGATCCAGTCATCCCGCCGGCTGGATGATGACAGCAGGGCAGATGCGCTCCTCGGTGAGTATTCTTGGCGTTCGGTGGCTGTACTTGGGGTCCCCCTTGCCTGTGGACGGGTCTGCGTCGGTGGCCTTGCGCAGTGCTGCATCGGCCGCTGTGGTGGGGCGGCACAGGGGTGTGTCCGGTGGGGAGGCTAGCTAGAGGGATGGGTGGCGCCGACGTGCTCGAGCCCCGTCACTGGCGCAGGGGTGTGCCAGTCCGGATGCGTCCGCTCCCCCACCTCCCCCTTTCCCCGGCCGCGTGTTGGCTGTTGCAGCTCCGACGATGTTCAAGGCAGGATGTATGCTGCGGTTGCCGGTCGGTGATGTCCCTTTGGTGCAAAGTTAATCTCTTTGGATGGTCTTGGAGGTGTCTGGATGTTGGGTCGTGGCCCTGGCGGCGGGAGGCGTGGCGTTCGGGGGCGGAACCTGCGTCTCAGATGCGGGCGAACAACCATGGTTTCGCGGGGGATCGGATGTGGCTGCGGGTGGTTGGCGAAGCAGGGGTGTGTCGGCGGGGTACGAGCATCGGGGTTCATCACTTGCCCAGTCCTTTTCTGGCCGTCGGTGGCACCGTCCGTGGACGTCGTATTCTTCTTGAAGGCTCCGTCGCGGTGCTCCCACCCCTTGCGTCGCTCTGGGTGAAAACTTGATCTGTGGATCGAACGGTGGCGGCTATCCGTGGTCGTACCCTTCTGGGAGGCACCATCATGGAGTCCTTGTTTCGTCATGGTCCGTCTCACCCCTCGGTGGCTCCAAGTGGTTCTTCGTAGCTCATATTTTGTTTGTTTGGTTGTGTCTGAGTGGTGTGATGGTGCTCGACACCTTTGTATCTAGCCTTTGGTGTGTTGTGTGTGCCGTGGTGGTATGTGTTTGATCGGTTCCTCAGATGTTTGTGATGATCTTTGCTTTATAATATATATAAAACGGGGAAACCCTTTTTGGGTAAATTAAGCGGCTGGAGAACGGACGGGAGTAGTACGTAGAAGGGCAGGGCAAGCCGCGATTGCTACCATCGCGTGATTTCTAACAACTCCCGTCTTTTAGTTACGTATTCCCGAAGGTATCGGTTTCAGCAACAGAAAATTGGGGTAGGTTGTTAGGATTAGAGATACATTTGCAAATCAGATGTCTCCATGGATGAATCAAAGAGATAGAGATTAGATTAGGTTTAGGATTTTACTGACTGACATACATTCAAAGAAGGAAAACAACCAGGCAGAGACAACCCAATATTATTAACTTGTGAAGAATTAGTATGTACCTCTTTGTCTAGAAGTCTCAAGGGAGAAGAGGTTGCCTGCCCCTCCCAAATTGCAAATCAGATGTCTCCATGGGTGAATGGAATATTAGTTGGGATTGAATGAGTAATCTCTCAATGGAGGAGGGAGACGAGGCTGCCTGGCATCTCGCCAGCGAGGATCTGCTTGTCGGATGGTAGGCTGATCCGCGTGAGGAGGATGAGAGCCAGTGGATAGGGTGAATTGGGGGGGGGGGGGGGGGGGGGGGGGGGGGGGGGGGGGGGGGCGTAATGGATGAGTTGGAGGCGGTTGGTTTAGGAAAACATTGAAGACGTGCCTGCGCCCTGGGTACGTGGCGAGCATCCAGCGCTTCCGCACCGCCCGCACCTTCCGTGTTTATTTCCGTGAAAGAACCCCGCAAATACGTGTTATATACTGAACAATAATACTGCATCTATATTCTTGTAAGAAGAAAAAAAAAACTCCCGTACTCTTCTTCACACGACCAAACTTAACTAGAGCTGAACCCCATGTCCCTACGTCGATGGCCGTCGCCATTCGTCCGCCGGCCGCCGCCGGCCCATTGTCGCCGGCTGCATCTCCTCGCGCCGCTGTCTGCCATCACTTTCTCGCCAATGCGCATGTTGCTAGCAGGTCGAGGTGTGGTGCTGTGCATCGCCTGCAGCCTCCGCCATGGACGAGGCACCCCTGGTGGACATAGCTTACACGACGCGGCGACCCCGTCGGAATGTAGAACAGCTGAACAGAGGATGTGTTGGTGGCGCCCCTAAACCCGGCCGTGGTTGCATCTCGTAGTCTAGGGCCGGCACGCGTTGCGTCGTTCATTCCGTCGGCAAGGAGCCACCAGCATCGGATTGCAGCTCGTCAAACTACCGATGCACCTCCTCGTGCTACATTGTCCATTTGTCCTGGTTTACCCAGTCACCGCAGGTTGCTCATCATTGGCTTCTTCCCTGCCCTCCCAATCTCATGTCATTCTTCTGAAGGTCGTGCACCTCTTCGTCGCGACCACGGCGGTCTCGCTGCGTGTGTGCCATCGCCCTTCACGTCGCAGACACTACAGAGCCCTCCTACGCGAACGACTGCAGCTGTGCGAGCCTGGCCTTTCCGAGCTCGGTCGCGGCTTCTACCTTATGGAAGTCGAGCTCTACGGCGATGTTGTCCTCCGGTTCATGAGCTATCCGGCCAGACTACATGTCTACATCCCCTGCCGGTGTTCGAGAGCATCGCTCGGGACAGGGGTCTGAACTACGCCATAGCTGGGCTGGGTACGGTCCACGAAGCTCGTCGTCCGCACTTCAAACTCCTGCCCAAGGATCTCCAAGTTGTGGAGCGGAGCCTTAATATTAGGTGCGAGTATTACGGGAGTGGAATGGTATCAGTCCGTATTTGCAGGTTGCTTTATAACGGAAACACACGTATTTGAAGGAAAAAAGCTGCGGAAGCGCTGGATGCTCGCCACGTACCCAGGGCGCACGGATGGGCGCACAGCAGGGGCGTAGGCAAGCCCCGTCCTTGGAAGACTAAGCAGTAGCGTGGGACTCCCTCAAATAATGCCTACATGCAGACGTGGGATTAATTATAATTTGGCATTCCCCAATTAATCTAATCGTTAATCACATAATCATGTCCATCAATTATAACTAGTATTTCCTTGCACAGATGATGTGCTCTTGGTGGGGCTATGGTGTGCGTGGGTGATGTCTAATCTATTGTTAATCACATATATGACTCACAGCTTATCAAACAGGTCCTGTGTGGGTGGCTGCTGGGTGTTGTTGGCAGCACAAATCAAATTGATGATGCTCCTTTTTTTTGCGAATCTGTTGTTGCCAGTTCTTTCTTCTTCCTTTCTCCATTTTGTCTACTGCTGGCTGTTTTCCTTAGATTATATTTGAATCACCGAATGGCTCTAGATTTGGTTAGGTATTTCTAATTAGATTTAGCGTAGCATATTGGCCAGCCAAATTTGAGGATTTGGCATATAATTTGGGAAAATCCTGAGGCCAGGTTGCTCGCATTTGATTGATTTCATAATGAATATAGATTTTGAACTGGTATGATGGGAGGGCTGAGCCAAGAAAGAAAAAAGGAATTGAGCAAACCATCCAGCCAGTCATTTGCTTGCACTAGTTGTACAACAATGCCAATGCCACCACTCATTTGCTTGCTAATATTTGAACATTACTTTATTACTTACTACATGTATTTTGCAAATATCTTTAAAAAATAGCACGTACAATGGGCCGCAAATATCTTTAAAAATAGCACGTACAATGGGACGTACAATGCGCAGTATGGTAATGGTAAATGTTGGGGCTGCCGTGGCTAGTACCTTCAATGTCCACGCTGCAGTTCTTGCGTTCCAGACAGAGCATGACTAATTTTTGTGATTATTTACACTTTGTACTGACAGACAGGGCCCACCTCTCCCACCTCGCTGGGGCTTTCTCGTGACAAAAGAAATTCCAGTTAAATATACAAAGAAAAAAAAATAGAGGCTAGCATTTTTTTTGAGGTGAAACTAGGGATTTTATTCAAAGTCCAAAACGGAAGGAATAAAAATAATGTCTGGTAGGATCCCTAGCCACATGTGGCGACCCGCCGGGAGCGACGACGCTGCCTTAGCCAAAGCATGCGCCTCAAAGTTCGACTCCCTTCTCTCAAAACAGAAGCTAATCTTTACAAAATCTTTCATCCTCTCATTGATCTCACTAAGCAAAAGAGCATAAGAGGCATTGGCACCTCTCTTGATGTCTGTGACAACTTGCATGCAATCGGAGGCTATTATCGCATGTGAAACATTGAGATCCATGGCCAGAACAAGAGCTTCATTACATGCATGGGCTTTAAGGCTTGGAGCATCAACTAGTCCATCAAGAACAATTGCCGAAGCTCCCAAATAATTTCCCAATCTGTCCCTACACACTGCCGCTGCCGCCCCTGTGGTTCCTCGGTGAGAGATCGCGCCGTCCACATTTATCTTCACACACTCCTCGTCATCAGGTGGCCGCCATCTCGTTGGCCTATGTTGGCTAGCAGGCCTCGGATCAGTCGCTCTTTCAGCATTTGCCATTCCAAGTTCTTCAAGATAGCGATTAACGAAACTGAAAGTTGATAATGGACTTTGATACTCATTGTCATGAATCGCTCTCCGCCGAGCCCACCATATAGCCCACATCGTGACAAGGATCTTGGCTAGATCATGCTGTTGTGTGCTCTCAAACAGCCAAAATAACCACAGCCTCGCATCATCAGTTCTGTTAGATAACATATGTTCGAGGATATCTTCATCACTCAAAGCCCAAACACAGCTGGCCATGCGGCAGTCGAACAGGGAATGCCGCCATGAATCCGCTTCTTCATTGCATATAGAACATGCCGGTGAGGTCGCCATCTTCCGCCTATGGCGTACTGTCCCCGTTGGCAATGACATGTGAGCCAACCTCCATACAAACACTTTAACTTTTGATGAGCTTTTAACTTTCCATATTTGAGACCATGCTTTCTTCTCTGTCTCCTTGTTAGAAATGCTCGCTCGGTGTTCAAGCCACTCCTTGCGTTGGTGTTCGATTCCTGAGATCATCCTGTACGCAGATCGTACTGAAAAAACCCTCTTATCGTAGTGCCAAGCCCAAAAATCTTGTTGCACTCGGAAACTGAGTGGGATATTCATAATCACATCGACATCCGGTTTCACAAAGTGCTCCATGAGGCCTGTTCTACTCCACGTCCTTGAGGTCGGATCAATAAGCTCCGAGAGTGGGGGATCAGGGGATATCGAGCATAAAGGTTTTAACGCGTAGTCCCTCGGCAGCCAGTTGTCACGCCAAATATTCGTGTTCTCCCCCGTGCCGATCCTCTTTATCAGGCCCAAAGCAAGAACATCTCGTCCTTCTAACAGCGATCGCCGGACCTGGGATGGATGAGCTCTCAAGGTCGCATCAAGAATGGTTCCATCCGGGAAGTATCTTGCCTTCAGTACACTAGCACTTAGTGATTGTGGCTCTTGCAGAATCCTCCACACCTGGCGTGCTAGTAGTGCAAGATTAAAAAGCTCAATATCACGGAAACCCATTCCTCCCATATATTTCGGTTTGCACATTGTTTCCCAAGATACCCAAGCTGGCTTCCGCTGCCCTTGTTTACTACCCCACCAGAACTTCCTCAGGAGGCTATTTATATGCTCACACAGACCCCGCGGTAGCTTAAAACACGCCATAGAATACGTTGGTATTGCTTGAGCGACAGATTTAATAAGGACTTCCTTCCCTCCCGTAGACAAGCACTTCTCCATCCAACCCTGAACATGCTTCCAAATTCTGTCTTTGAGATATTTAAAACAACCCTCCTTGGCTCTACCCACATCACTTGGTAAGCCCAGATATTTCTCAGACAACACCTCGTTATGGACATCGAGCACATTTTTTACTTCCAGCCGGGTTGCCTCAGAAACTCCCTTGCTGAAATAAATAGAAGATTTGTCCATATTTGTACGCTGTCCTGAGGCATCGCAGTAAACTTTCAGCAACTCGTTCACCTTAGCTGCACACACAGTCGTTGCTTCAAAAAATAAGAGGCTATCGTCGGCAAACAACAGATGGTTTACTTCCGGTGCAGATGCTACTACTGAAATGCCCCTCACGCCCACTCCCTGAGTGCCAAGAGGAAAAGATACGGGGATATTGGGTCCCCCTGACGAACACCTCTATAGGGCCTGAAATCATCTAATCTTCCACCATTAAATAACATAGAAAATGAAACTGATGACACGCACCTCATCACCGCTTCCGTGAACACGGGACTAATCCCCAATTTGAGCATGACAGCTTTAAGGTAAGGCCACTCTAGCCTATCGTACGCCTTCATCATGTCGAGCTTGAGAGCACAAAACCTATTAGACTTGATCTTCCTTGACTTCATGTAATGGAGACATTCATATGCCGTTATAAAATTATCAGTTATAAGACGTCCAGGAACGAAAGCGGATTGCTCTTCGGAGATCACATCTGGGAGGATTACTTTCAACCTATTGGCTAAGACATTTGACGCGATCTTATAGATGACGTTGCAAAGACTTATAGGCCGAAACTGTCCTAGAATTTTCGGACTTGCAATCTTGGGAATTAAGACGATGAACGTACTGTTAATATCCTCCGGTGAGTCCTCTCCTCTCAGCTCCCTCTTGATCATGCCCGTCACCTCATCTCCACAAAGCTCCCCATGCCTTTGGAAAAAATGAGCTGGGAAACCATCAGGACCGGGAGCCTTGGTTGGAAACATCTGAAACAGTGCCTCCTTTATCTCCTCGTTCGTGAAAGGCGCATCAAGTTTAGCATTCGTGTCCCCGTTAACTCTCACAGGGATGTGAGATAGTACCTCCTCTATGCCAATGGTACCCTCTGATGTGTATAGGTTCTTATAGAAATCAGTTGCCATCCCTGCCATCTCGTCCGAATCCGAACTCATAGATCCATCTGAACGTTGAAGCTGAACTATTCTATTCTTTGCCCTCCTTGCACTTGCCTTCTTCTGAAAATATTTTGTATTACTGTCTCCTTCCGAAAGCCACTTGATGCGTGAGCGCTGCCTCATCATTATTTCTTCTCTGTAAGACAACTCCACCATCCTGTCCTGAACCTCCTTCTCCTCACAGTTTGGGCCAACACGATCTGGTGCAGCTCTTAGGGCCGTTAGTTTCATCCGGAGATCCCGCAACTCTTGGCGTACAGACCCAAATGTCCTTCTTCCACTACTAGAAAAACCCCTACTAATGGCGCACCTAATATGGCCATTAATGGCGCATCTGTGGTGCGCCATTAATAGCACGCCATTAGTAATTTTTACTAATGGCGCACCACCTGGTGCGCCATTAGTATCTGGTATACTAATGGCGCACCGCGGGTGCGCCATTAGTATAGGCCAGGGTGCGCCATTAGTATGCCTCCCAGGGGCCATGTATACCCAGGTGCTTTGGCATACTAATGGCGCACCACCACTAGATGCGCCATTAGTAACCGCGGCATACTAATGGCGTACTGCCCAGTGATGCGCCATTAGTATGCACTGTCATACTAATGGCGCACTGTCATGTGATGCGCCATTAGTATGAATATTAGGTTTTTTTTATTTTTTATTTTCTGTTTTTTGCACAGGTTACAAAATGTATAATTTGACAAAATATAGACAGCACACATCAACAACAGATTCATCGAATACAATAGAAGATTAGTCTTTGAATACAATTCATCATATTAGTCTCCGAATACAATTCATCATATTAGTCTCCGAATTGAAAAGACCGAACAAAGATAGAACATTATATTACAAGTCTCGAGACCGCGAGTAGCGAGTTTGTCTTCACATTACAAGTCGATATCGATCATCTAAACTACCATCACATAGAAGAGAGCTGCGGTCATCACAATGAGCATCATCACGATGAAACTCGTCTTCATCCGGTTCCTCCAACGCTCCCTCCCCTCTCCCGCTAGATAGCGGGCGTATCTAGATTCGGCCTCGGCCCTAGTGGTGTACCCTTTGTAACTGTTACCGCTGAATCGGTGAACCTGTCTCCGACACTCCTCCCAGTCATCATAGACTCCGGGAACCTTACCCTTGTACACGACATACGTCGGCATCGCCATGCACTAGCCAAACGAAACGTTAGTACCAATTCACAGACAATACATAAGCAATATATAAGTATGCAACAGAACGATCGGAAGAGAAAAGCAAGACATTAATAGCATCGATTACATCTAAGTTGAACGACTCTCGAAACCAAAGAGACATACTACAAGTTCATTAAAGTTTAATTACAACATGAGCCAATCGATGTTTCAGAACTAGACACAGCATCACTGCTTTCGACTCGACTCAAGGGACCGGAGCGTGGATGAAGCCGCCGTCTATCGTGGGAGTCATGAAATAACGGTCGTTGTCAGCCTGCATTTGTAGCATTGTGTCGATGTCACTGTTGGACGGTTGATTGTTGAGGTAGAACTGCCCCGAGGTACGAAGGACATCTTGATGGATGATTTCCGCAAACTCCGACTGGATGCGAAAGAATTCTTGTCGGAGGTCCGCGTCCTGGATTGCCGACACGCTCTTTGCCCAATCTTTGAGTTTACTCGGTAGCAGAAGTTGATGATGGTCCCGTACGATCGCCCGCATGTGATGGATGGCGTAGTAGGCACCCTTCTGACCGCCAGGCGGCTGCTTGACGCAGCAGAACGTCGTATTGTGGGAGAACACGTGCTTGCCGTACTTACGAATAGGCCTGGTGAAGGTGCCTCCAGATTTGGCATAGCCGGGGAGAACATCATCAAGAACCTTCTTGACATTTGTGTAGTCTACATTCGACTGACGGTCCGGGTCGAAATACGTGGCCATGGAATATTTGGGGCTTAGGAGGATGAGCGTGCATTGTGTGTCACTGCAGAAAACACGGAATGTTAAAAGAAAAACGATCGAAATGTAAGAATTCATATGTTACGGGGCGGTTGAGGGGAGGACTTACTCGGGAAAGTAAGGCACGAGGAAGTTATCCTTATCTTGGTTTGCTAGAATGATGCCTTCGAGGTAAGAACTCGCGACTTGCCGGTCCCCAGCGCTGCCCAAGATCTTGGCATGCATGTAGAAGGGGTCGACTATCACGATGTCCGGGGTCTTGTTGCGAATGATCCGCATCTCCATACTCAGCAAAAATAGCCGAACGAAGGTGTAGTGCAGCGGATGAAGGTTCAACATAGCGTGGATGTCATCAAAACGCAGGACGATTGTACGCCCGATGGAGTTATCCACAAAGCCCTTGCCCTCTGGCACCTTGGCCGCGAAAACCGGGTATGCCACATCCTTCTCTCTGAGACGCCGCTTCTCCAAAGCAAGAACACTGTCATGCAGACTCCGCATAGCACCGGTTGCAGCATTGAGCATATTTGTCGGTAGCATCGCCCTACCCGCCACATGCACCCTCCTCGAGATATCCTGCGGTGAAGGTGGCCCGTCCTGAGCACGGATCGTACTCGGTGCCGGCTGGCTCGCACCCTTCTTACTCTTTCTTTTGCGTGCCTTCTTCTTCTCCTGTAATGGGACCGAATTCTGCTCACAGACCGCCTTCTTGAGTGTGTTGGGGCTGATAATATTTCGCACCTCGCCTATCTGAGGCTCGGTGAAGTCGGCAGCTGGAGGCGTCTCCTGAGAGTTGAACGCCAGACGGCGCCTGTTGCAACTTGGCTTCTCCACGGTACCAGCTAGATCGCACACGTCTTTTGTTGGGTTTGGTTCTTGAGAAGGAGGCCCCATGAAGTCGCCATCGTACCCATGATTGGCAAAGTACCGATCGACATTGGCAAATGTATCGTCGTCGTCGTTGTCGTCGTTCTGATCCTGTGCCATATGCATGTTTGGATCCAGTGGCATAGGTATGTCCGGCACCGTTACGGCGGTCTTGCCATGGGGCCGACTTGGTGCCGGCACGACTGGCGGTGTTGTCTTTGGGGTGGTGTCCCCCCGCCCCCAAACGAATCTGGCTCTTCGGCCAAACCAGGGGCCAGCTCAGGCAGGCGCTGAGGGTCATCATGTCATCATCATCGGCCCCGACGGGTCGAATCGGAGGTAACAAGTCATCGCAGCCTGGCAGCACCTGAACCAGTTGAACCCTAAACAAGTTGGGTGGCATCTAGGTACCGTGGAACAAGGGGTTGCCCGGTTGAACGATTTTGCCCTTGGCGACATAGACCAACTCGTTGTTCACGAAGTGGAGGAGAGTGCACGGAACGTCGGCGGCGCCCTGCAAAAACATGTAGGGCGTCAGGGATGCCCAGTCAAAGGCAAGGAGATGAAGTCCTCGGCCGAGAGAGGCTTAATTAGTTACCGTGATGATGGCGTCGAGCTCGGCTAATGTCGACGCACCGCCAACGGCGGGCGTGCAGTTGACGGAGGTGCCGCTTGCTGCAGAGGTGCCGGCCGGCGTACACCCGGGTGCATTAAGCTCCCGTGCCGGCGTCGGAGACACCAATGCCGCCTCCGCCGGAGGCACCAATGGCCCCGCCATCGCATTATGCGAGTTGATGGCCGTGAAGCTAGGAATCGGGGGCGGCCCCTGTTGGCCGCCCGCAATCCACGCACTCAATCCAGGCACAATGGCGGTGATCGTCGCTCTGAGTCGTTGTTCCACTTGCTCTTGGACAATCTCCGGAATCCGCGACACTTGTGCCTTGAGTTCTTGAGCCTCTCGCGCCTGGCTTTCCGAGCTGGTCTTTTTCTCCTTCCGCACACCAGCGGTATAGTATGACCCCCATTTTGTCGACAAGCCTTTGCCGGCCACACGACCAGCTGACGTCGGCTTACTGAGCTTATCCTTGTTATTCATTACATTCAACACCCTATTTAGAGTGGTGTCCCAAGGGTTGCTCTTAGTCGACCCCGCGCTACTGCTTTCAGTCGCCTGTGGAAGGAATGTGAACCATTTAGAAATTTGGCTTCATTAATTAGAATGCAACCATATGGAGCTAATTACGCGGGGGTGTATTCCTTACCAGAACAAGCTCAAGCTGCCTGGTCTTCGGATCCGTGGTAAGCTCCTTTGTTTTCGGGTCCTTCTTGTACCGGGCCCTGACAAAGTTCCTGGTCTGCTTGTTACCGCTGTATTTCTCGAAGAGGGGCGGTAGGCCTTGCTCGGCACGGTCCGCCTCCTCCTTGTCCCATATAGGCTCCGCCACTCTGTAACCGCCGGGACCGAGTGTGTGTTCCCCTATGTTCAGCTCCCGCATTTGTTTCCCCCACTCACTTGATTGGGAGCTTGCGGTGCTCGAGCAATTGATCTTGAAGTCGTTGTAGTCATCTTCGGTGATCGAAGGATTTTTCTCCTTGATCTTCTGATAACTCTCACCTTTCTCGATCATTTTCTTCACATTGCTTTTCCAAGTAGACAGGACCTTGCTCATCTTCGTGAGGGCAGTATTGTTCACTTTATTCCCTTTGAGGCTTGTGTTTGCAAATTCAGCGGGGAACTTGTATCGTTTGTGCAACTTCGTGAAGAGGAGGTGGCGCAAATTCCCTCGGTCGGGATGCCTCAGGTTCTTGGTGTTGATCGAGACGGTGCTCCGGACAATGCACCCGAGCTGAAGCGAGTACCCCTTGACTATTCGTTCGGGCGCCGTTGGATTCCCGTTGGAGTCCACTTCAGTAACTTCCTCCTTGAGGGCGAGGAGCACGATCGGGCGCCGGTCCTTCCATTGCCTCTTCGGTTGGCTGCCATCTGTGCGGGCGCCACCATCATCAGTGGTGGCATCCTCGGTGGCACCATTAGTGGTGGCATCAGTGTGGTCATCCTCGGCGGCACCATCAGTGGTCTCAGGATCGGTGGGGAAGGCGGCGGCCTCATACAAGTGAGGTTGTTCCTCCATCTCCTGGGACAGCTCCCAGAATGCCTTTCCGCCCGAACCCCCGGCCTCATCGTTGTGGGCCATGTTTCTCTCTAAATAGAAACAAAGTTTGGTCAAAAAGTTGGTTATTGTCAAGGAACAAGATCTCTAAGTTGACCAAATAACCTAATTCTCGAGGAATGTCACCAAAAAGTTGGTTATTGTCAAGGAACAATTGAGAGATGTTTGTGATATTGCCTAGGTGTTTTGGGATAGAACCTGTTAGTGTGTTGTTGCTAAGGTCCAAGTCCACGTTCTTAGGGTAACCTAGTTCTTGAGGGGTGTGTCTAGAAAGTTCACTCTTCTTTTTAGAAGACAAGCGTCTGAAATGGTATTGCCTTTCCTTAATTTGTACTATTTTTTCATTGTGCTGAATACTTATGTGGGTGAGTGTATCTGTAATTACTTTTTACTACACAGCAGAACTAATCCTGGTGCCCTTCAGTTGTAACTCTTCAGGGATTCAGGATTATTTCTACAGAACTGCACTATCCTGGTGCCCTTCAGTTGTAACTCTTTCAGGGATTCAGGATTTCATCAACTATTATTTACATATTTTCTATGTACTTTAGACTACTTAACATGTATGCATGCTTTTTTGGTCTATTTGCAATGTTTTGTTCGGTTCACATCATATAAAGATTGAATTTGCTATATGGGTGAAATTGGTTGGGTTTTAACATTCTTTCAGCCTAGAAAGGGTACCCTGTTATTGCTTTTTCAATCTATAGCTGAAACATATTACACCATAGATGGTGATACTGTGTTTGAATATGAAAATAGCACCACATGCGGTCGATAGTCTTGCGCCCCTAGCAACTATTGAGTTTCTGAAAAACTCAACACTTCTACATTACAATTCTACTGGAATAGCTGCAGTGTTTTGTCAGTCAAGAGCTGGATGATGTTGTTTGCTCTATGGTTTCCTGTATGTAAACTTGCTGTATTTATTCTGTAAAAGGTGTAAAGTTCGCAGACCCAAAGAAATCTGAAGGCAGACCAGGTAACCATGTCAAATTGCTAGAGCAGTGGTTGTACTGACACAGAACATTGCTACACCAGGATAGTGTATCTGTAATTACTTTTTACTACACCAGGATTTTTACTATTTTTTCATTGTGTCGAATACTTATGTGGGTGTGTGAATAAAATACTAAACTAATCCAACCACTAAAGCAAATTAATTTTTATTTCGGTTGAGAATCGGGCACCTTCTAGGTCAAGAAAATTGGGCATGACCTTTGCTAATTTTCTTGACCTAGGAGTGCCCCATTTCTCAACCGAAACGGAAATTAATCAACGTTTCAGGAGAAAGGGGTTATTTTTTGGCACAAACAGAGATGTTCTAACTATTTTCAGTATCAAGGCATTGCAGTTTGAATCATCTTATCAGTGTCTCTACAAAAATAGCTCAGAATTATGATTCCATTTCCACATTGATCTTTGAGCAATATGGTGCATTGTTTTGCTTCAGGTGATCTGTCCCGGAGCAGCATCCGAACCAAAGCTTTGCAACCTTACAGCGGCGCGTGCACACACGCACGACGAGTTTCAAAGAGCTAAATCATGCTATTAGCTGGGCATATGCAGCAGGAACAACCAAACTTGAAGAAACTCATGCTCAAGAATTTAAAAGCTTCTGCAATACAAAGATGACAATTCACAATTCTTGCTAGTAAATGCATCAGATTTAGAATTCTTGTCAGAAGCATGGATACATGTTTAGAATTCCATTTTACTCAATCTTTGCTACAACTTTCAAGATGCCTTGAAAAAATTTACAAGGACACACTTGTGAAGCTTGTGACCACATTATGGGTACAAACATGTTTACCACAAACTCCACGTAATTCATAGTACTTGAAACTAAAAGTCCTGCATTCTTTCATTAGAAAAAAGAGAGATGCAGGCTGGTGAAAACTTATCCTAGGAGGCAAACTCTCTTTGAGAACTTTGTGTTAAAAAATGCACAGTAAAAATGCACAGTAAAAATGCAGGCTGGTGAAAACTTATCCTAGGGGGAGGGCAAAGTAGCCTAGCTCAGTTGAGGGTTCATTAATTACCGCCGATGGGTCTCTCTCCGAAGCAGCTAGTGGAGCAGGGCAAGAAGCAGACCTTCCTGTTAGGCAAGGAAATAATGAGTACCAGGAATATAAATGCAAGAGCATATGTTTTCATAGGTGGCAAATTACACCTACAGTGTAGCGTAGCATTAATGAAACCAATTATAACAACAGCATAGCATTAGTGAAAACTTGAAATGCAACGGTAGTAGCGTTTGGCTGGCACAAACTAGAATGCAGGAACAGGACATGTATGAAACTTAAGATTGTGGGAAAATAGTAAAACTTGTTGCTCTTCATTTATTTATTTGCTGTGTGAAATTTTCAACAAAATAAAAAGGCAATAGACAAGGTCAATTGCTCTGCATCTAGTTCTTTCTACAACATCTGCAGACTATACAGAGATCAGTTCTACTATATGTTCTCTTTGGCTTACTTTTAAGTGTACTTGCATGTTGTAGCCTCAACTTGCAAGCATCACTGATCCAAGTTTGTTTTTGTTCACCAGATTGGGCCAGTGCTATGCCTTCCTAAATGTGATCACTTCTCATGGACACAGATTTGCATCAACCAGGAATGTAATCATAGACAGAACACCGGCACAAAACAACACGAGCGGAACTGAAGCATTTGAAAAACAATAGCAGTGGTTTGTGGCATTTCATATGGAGAACACTTGCTGATAGATAGATCCAAATTGGTGCAAGTTGTGGGAGAGGAGGAGGGGGAGCTCACGGGGGTGGTGGTGCTCCGGCGACGGTGGTGTGGACGGGACGGCGTCCGGGCGGCGGGGTCGCGTCGAGGCGGTGGGGCAGCGTCGAGGTGGGGCAGCGGCGTCGGGGCAGGGTCGAGGCGGCGTCGGGGCGGCGGGGCAGCGTCGAGGCGGCGTCGGGGCGGCATCCGGGCGGCGGGGTCGCGTCGAGGTGGCGGGGCAGCGTCGAGGTGGCGGGAACGGTGGCGTCGAGGGAGGCGGGGTGAGGGAGAGGGAAGGCGAGGAGAGGGCGAGGGAGGGAAAGGGCGAGGGCGAGGAGAGGGCGGAGAGGCAGGGCGGCAGCGGTGGAGCGGGCACGGGCGGACGACGTCGGGTTAGGTTTGGGCGGACGGCGCGGGCTCGAGGGGGAGGAAGGGGAGAGGGAGGCGGCAGGGGCGCGTGGGCGGCTGCGGCGCAGTGGGTCAGGGCAGCGGCGGCGGCGGCGGTGGATCGAGGGAGAGTGAACTGGCGAGGGGGAGAGGGAAGGGGGGATCGGGCGAAGGGGGAGAGGGAAGGGGGGATCGGGCACAATACTAATGGCGCACCACCCCTCGGTGCGCCATAAGTACATCCATACTAATGGCACACCTCACCGTGGTGCGCCATTAGTATTTTTTTTATTTCAACTCGAGCCAAAAGGTTATGTACCACAGGAACTGATCCACGTCAAGTCCCCTCTACTAGCTCGACTGGTCAGCAGCCAGTTCTCACACCAGGAGGTCCTGGGTTTGACTCCTAGGCTCCACAAATTTTTTTTAGCATTTAAAAAGCTGTTTGATACTTATTTGTGTTTAAATATGTTCAAACTTGTTTAAATAATAACAGTAATATTTTTTATAAGACAGTAGCATTTAAAAAGCTGTTTGATACTTATTTTTTTTATAAGACGGTGCGCGGGGTGCGGGGGGTCGGCAGCGGCGGTTGAGTAGGGGAATCGAGGGTGAGGGGGTCGGCGGCGGCGGCCGGTGGACTGGGGGGTGCTCGGCGGCGAGGGGGACCGGATCTGGCGAGGTGGGATAGCGATCGAGATGGAGGGGGATCGAGATCGAGTGTCCATGAAATTTAAAAATATTCATGATAGTTCAAACAGTACCCATGAAATACAATCGAGAAATGAAGGCTACGAATTAAATACAATCAATCTTAGCTCGCTATCTGTTCACAATCTTCCTGCCCTTCTTTTTCGCAAATGGAGTTCTTCTGTGGAACGGACGTCCTTTAGGTAGGGTGGTCCTACTTCTTCTTGTGATGTATGATGCTACTTCATCATCGTCGTCATGTTCGACCCTCGGGTCGCCGTACTTGTCGAAGTCTTGCTCATTGGCTACTCCATCCATTCCGATGATCTTCCTTTTTCCTCTCCTCACGACAACACGACTGGGCTTTGGCGGGTCGGTAATGAAGAAGCATTGGTCCACTTGGGAAGCCAGTACCCATGGCTCATTTTTCGCGGTGACGTTTGCGCCCGCGGTCTTGGATTTGGCTTCGGGTATAACCATGGTGGTGAAATACCGGTCTTCTTTTATGACGTTCTTGGCCCATCTGATACGGAACATCTGGACCTTCTCTCCAGCGTAGCTCAGCTCCCAGATCTCCTCGATCCTTCCGTAGTATCTGTCCTTGTCGTTACCGGTGTAGGATTCCATCGTTACCCCGGAGTTCTGATAACCATCGCTCTTCATGTCCTTGGCCTCGGTGTAGAATGTGTAGCCGTTGATATCGTACCCCTCATAGGTCATCAGGTTGTGCTCGGCGCCCTGTGACAAGGCGAATATGAGTTGTTCTTCCGCGGAAGAATCCTCATGTAAAGGGTACGACAGAAGCTTCTGCTTGAACCAACGCGTGAAACATGAGTTGTGCTCTTTGAGTATATCTCCGTTCGTCCTCTGTTGGCCTCGGTCATTGTACGTCTTCTTAATAAAGGTTTTGTGCTCTACCACCCAAGGATCGACCACGTCTATGTGTTGTAGCGCGACTAGGTTTGCTCTTTCAAAGTCGGCGAGTCGACCCTCAAAGTCGACATGCATTTCGCGGCGACCCTCACGGTGACCCCATCCAGCGAGCCTGCCGAGGTGCCTGTTAACGGGCAGACCAACGGGGTTCTCGATGCCTAGATAATTCGTGCAGTAGGAGATGCACTCTTCGGTCAGAAAGCCCCTGGCTATGCTTCCTTCTGGACGTGACATGTTGCGAACGTATCCTTTGATGACACCATTCATCCTTTCGAACGGCATCATGCTGTGCAGGAACGTCGGCCCGAGTTGGATGATATCCTCCATTATATGGACCAGCAGATGCACCATAACGTCGAAGAATGCGGGTGGGAAGTACATCTCAAGCTCGCATAGTATCACCACGATCTCTTCCTGTAGCCTTCTGAGTTGCCTCACGCCAATCGACTTCCGAGATATGACGTCGAAGAAGTTGCATAGGCCAAATAGCGTTTCACGGACGTGCGCGTTCATGATCCCATGGATTGCAACTGGAAGTATATGCGTCATCAGCCCATGACAGTCGTGAGACTTCATCCCGCTGAACTTCTGCTTCGCTGGGTCTAGGTATCTGCTTATCTTCCCCGCGTAACCGTAAGGAAGTTTAACTCCTAGGAGGCAGGTGAAAAACTGCTCGATCTCCTCCTGACTTAGAGTGAAGCACGCGGGAGGGTAGTCATTTCCGGTCTTCTTGGCCTTTTTGCCTTTGCGACGACTTTCTGTGTCCTGCTTCGCCTCATCATCATCATCATCATCATCATCATCATCATCATCATCATCATCATCATATATAGCGTGAAGCTCCTGCCTAATGCCCATTGATTTCAAGTCGGCCCTTGCTTTCGGCCCATCTTTGGTCCTCTCTGGCATGTTGAGCAGGGTACCAAGCAGACTCTCGCACACGTTCATCGTGATATGCATGACATCAAGGCTGTGATGCACACTGTGGATCTTCCAGTACGGCAAGTCCCAGAAAACAGACCTTGTTTTCCATACCTTCAGCAGCGGCTCTGGCGCCTTTCGCTTCTTTCTCGGCTCTGGCGCCTTTTGCTTCTTTCCCGGCAGTGGGCAGTCTTTCCAATTTTTCAACAGCTTGTCTATTTCCTCGCCGCTCCTCGTACACGGGCGTTTTTGGGGTTCGGTTTCACCATCAACAGATCCTTGCGTTTCCTCCACGGGTCATCGTCGCGAAGCCACCTTCGATGTCCCATGAACACGGTTTTCGAAGACCCGAGATCTCTATCTAGCTGGCGATACGTTGTGTCATCCATGCACCTTACGCATCCAGAAAATCCGTGGACTACCTGCCCCGCAAGATATCCGTAACCGAGATAGTCGTGCACCGTCGTGAGCAGTGCGGCTCTCATAGGGAAATATTCTTTCTCTGCGGCGTCCCACGTATTGGCTGGCGTTTTCCACAGCGTGTCAAGCTCCTCTTTCAGCAGCCCCAGATACAGATTGATGTCGTTCCCTGGTTGTTTCGGCCCTTCAATTAGCATACTCATGTGAATGTACTTCCTCTTCATGCACAACCAGGGGGGGAGGTTGTACATCCACACAAACACAGGCCAGGTGCTATGTGTGCTTCTCTGGCTGCCAAACGGATTGACTCCATCAGTGCTCGTGCCCAGCACGATGTTCCTTGGATCGTTCCCAAATTCTGGGTATTCGAAGTTCAACGCTTGCCACTGGCTCGCATCCTTAGGGTGACTCAGCATCTTGTCTTTTTTATCTATCTCCGGATCATTTGCGTCATCTTCTCGCTTCTTCTCCTCCCTATCCGCGTGCCAACGCAGGAGCTTTGCTACCTTAGGGTCCGCGAAATACCGCTGCAGACGAGGAGTGATCGGAAAGTACCACACCACTTTTCGAGGTGCTTTCTTCCTCTTCTTGTATCGAGTGACACCGCACACCGGACATATGGTAGACTCCGCGTGCTCGTCCCGATAAATGATGCAATTGTTCATGCACACATGGTATTTCACGTGCGGTAAATCCAGAGGACACACGATTTTCTTCGCCTCCTCCGAACTGGTCGGGCACTTGTTCCCCTTGGGAAGACGTTCGTGCCAGAATGACATGTTCTCGTCGAAGCATGCGTCGGTCATTTTGTGTTTTACCTTCATCTCCAGAGCCATGAGCGTTACTTTCAGGCGGGTATCCTCGGGCTTGCATCCTTCATACAATGGAGTAACCGCGTCTAACTCAAGTTGATCCATCTTGGCTTTCTCTCGGGCGGCAGCTCTTGCGTTATCCGTCTGCTTGAGAAGCAGCTCTTGAATATGAGGGTCCTGCACCCAGCCCATCGATGGTCCAGCGTCGTCTGCTCCGCCGGCATCATCATCATGTCCTGCATCTTCTACATGATGACTGTGTACAGCATCACCGTCATGATCATCTCCTGGGGATTCTTCGTCTTCTCGCCCGCCCGAGCCGCGGTGGTTGTCTTGCTGCCCTTCCTCATTTCTTGCCCGGCCCCCATGGACGACTTCGTAGTCATCTTCATCACCTTGCCACTGATAGCCATCCATGAAACCACGCAAGAGCAGGTGGTCCCGCACCTGCCCGGAATCCGGGTCCGCAATAAGGCTATTCAGCTTGGATCTTCGACACGGACATCTTATCTCCGTCTCGTTCTTTTGAAGCATCTCGGCCTTCGCGGACCTCAAAAACCTATTCACGATGCCTTCGGTCATCGTGCGGACCATGGTCGCCTGCGGGGTAGAGCAAAACGATATTTTAGAAGCAAGAAAAAATTTGGCATGACTTTCCCTAAAAATAGGACCAAAAAGAATGCTTAATGCCAAAATTCTCGCCGAAACGGAAATGAATCAACATTCCGGCAAAATATTGGCAACTATCGCATTTCAAATACCGGTACACCTCCAAACACAAACACATATGCAACACCACAAACATATGCAACACCACGAACATACATAGATCTAGCTAGGCCATAAAAACTGCATGTGCACATTGTTGTAGGGAGAACAACATAAATATAGCTTCCCCCCTTACTTACCTAGCAAAATAAGGTAACTTAACCACTTAATTTGAATGAATCTATGGTGGAAATGAGGTGAAAAAGAGGAGGCACCCGAGACAAGGAGGAGGGGGTGGAGAGAATGAAGTGGGGAGAAAGTGAGTGTGGGAGGAGAGGCTGTCCAAAATATCTTGTTGCTGCCCACTTACTAATGGCGCACCATCAACAAATGCGCCATTAGTAATCCAGATTACTAATGGCGCACCCCTGGTGGTGCGCCATTAGTAGTTTTGCAAAAAAAAACATACTAATAGCGCACCCTGCCATGGTGCGCCATTACTGAACTAGTAATGGCGCACCGCGTGTGAGTGCGTCATTAGTACTTTTGCAAAAAAAGGAATAAAAAAAATAACATTAGTGGCGCACTTTCTGGCTGGTGCGCCATTACTAGTTACAACTAGTAATGGCGCACTAACTGCAGATGCGCCATTTGTATGTTTGGACAGACGCACTAGTTCAAAAAAAAATTGGTACTAATGGCGCACCGTGGGCCTGGTGCGCCATTAGTAGTTTCAACACTAATGGCGCATCAGAAGGTGGTGCGCCATCAGAAGGTGGTGCACCGCTTGTCTAGTTTGCCATTAGTGTCAATACCATCTATAGCCATTTTTCTAGTAGTGTTCCCCAGGTTTTCAATTCTGCTGCTACCGTACTCAATTTATCGGACAGCGTTGCAGCCGTAGTGGCTGGATGTAAATAGAGGCTAGCAACATCCATCCGGTGCAACAGTTGGGCCAGCTTGCTGGGCTTTTGACCATAACCATGCCCAGTCCCTCCCGCTTTCTACCCACACTCGGGCCATAGCCTCAAAAACGGCCCAGATTTAGGCAAAATTGCTCAGAACTATCATTTTCGCAAGAAACCCAATTTCACTTGTTTTTCCAGGCGGCGCCTCGTCCCAGGCCTGATTTAGGCCGGTTTTTCACCCTGGTCTGCCTCGTTCCAGGTCAGCTTTAGACGCTTTTCCCTCCTTGTATTTTGGCCTCGTATGTCTTTCCCATTTGCTGGCTCACGATTGAAACTCCAAGGCCCGTTACTCGGCCGGCCGGCCACATGCATGCAGTTCGTACGTGCCAACTACGGGTTCGTTTGCCTCAAATTTTTGAGAAAAAGAAACTACTGGTCCGTTGCCGCCATACCTTCTTAGCTGGTTGGCTGGCTAGCTGGTGTTGTTTCTAGGCTCTGGCGTGAGTGCTGGTCGACGCTTGATGAATTAACCTTCTCGAGTCCATCAACGCGATGCACATGGGGTTCCTTCCTTCCTAAAACACCCCGATTGTTACACGTGCGTCCATGAATACTGCATTCGTAACGATCGGATATATACAAGTGCACATCCACAACATAGATGGATGCAAGCACCCTAACCACGAGCGCACCTGGTTGACGAACCAAGCTTCTGCGCATGCGTCTACGCCAACACATTGCCCATGACATTCCTTCCTTCCTATTATATTCGGATCGTCGGGCATGCATGACCGTACCGTCCTCCTCTCCAAGCGTCTGCCGACACCGCGGGCGAGAGGCGGCCAACAGCCCGACAGCGGCATGTTGCTACACGACAACCTCCTCCAAGGAAAGGGAAAGGGCAAGGCATCGGCCGCCGTTGTCCATCCGTGGACGGTGGCCATCGAACCTGAGCAGGGGGAGACATCGACCGTCGCGGCTTCTGTAATGGGACGGGTGGTTGACGGGCGGCAAGAGGAAGTGAAGACTATCGCGTCTTGCGCCCCGTGGCGTCGGGCGCAGCCTCCGCTGCGATGGTCGATCATACAAGACCGTGACGGTTGAAGATTTTTTTTATATTGAAAATTTTATTGAGACATACGTGTGGGTTCAATCTATCATAGCGTTCAACTTAACGGTCAGAGGAAGCGGCATTGACTTTCGTGCCGTGCAAACACTTACATGTGGGACGTCCCTGTGATAAACCTAGTAAAAGATTAACCGGAACTTATATATAGAGAGAGGTGCAGAAGATTAAGTAAGTAACCTAGCCGAGGGAGAGCGCGGAGGAGGAGGAAGAGGCGTAGGCGACGCCGGCGCCGTTGCTCCGGCCGATCATGTTGCGTCCTGGGATCATCATCCCACCGGGCATGCTACTTCTGATCTCCTTATTCAACGATGCGGAAACCCTAGGCAGGAACCCACCCGCCTAGGAGAGGGATGGACGCCTGCTGGCGCGTGACGTACGCGGCGGACCTGGTGCACGCGCGGCGGATCTCGTTGGACGACGGCGTGGTCTGGCTTCGTCGCAAGGCCCTCCGGATCGTGTTGCTTGACAAGCACGGGCGCACGGTGGACGTGCGCTACCTGCGCGAAGGTGAACATATCGAGATCGGGGGTATTCTCTCCTTCCCGTGCCACTTTGCTAGGATTCATGACAGGATTCCGGCGACTGCGACGGTGGCCGGACCCAGCGCACCTCTGCGCGGGGCTGATGGTCGCGGGCGCGTGGGTGTTGCCACGTCGGCTGCGGTACACGGGACCGACGGGCGCACGGGGGCGGCTCACCGGTTTTCTCCTGCCCAGACCGCTGGACCGGGGATCCTGGGACGTGGACCGGCCCGCCATGGGACCGATGATCGACACGTGGGGAGCGAGGGATCCGACCGCCATGGATCTGGCGACGCTAGGGTTTGCGGGGGCGAGGCAGGTACTAATAGCGCTGCCGCTCCTACCTCCCCCATTTTGGATCTCGACGAGTGCCTCTCCCACTTCTGGGACGCGCCTCCTCCGGTTAGATCTAGGGTTCGTCAGTCGTTCGGGTGGTGGGAAGGAAAAATCCATGGTGATTCTCCCTCCTTTGCTCAAGTAGCTGCCTTTGCTCCCACTTTTCCTCCACCCAAACAATCTCAAACCAGCTACTCCACCAAGATGAGAGGGGATGGTTTTGGTGCGGGCCACCATGGTGGGGGAGCCGGGCGCTTTGACCATGGCCGTGGGCGCGGCTTCGATTCCAACGTCTGGAAGAGGAAGGTGGAGACAGGGAATTCGTCTTCCGCACGGGCTTCTGGATCTGGCGAATCTGGATTCGACAGATGGGATGAACCAGCTGACGGGAGGCAAATCGACCCCACTCACCAGGAGAAGTGGGGCGGGGGCGATGCAGATATGAGCTCCTCGCTAGGCGCTGCTGATGTGAGCGGGAAGCAGGCTGCTCCTGCTCGACAAGAATGCCGTAGGGGAGGGGAGGGTGCTCACCGAGCCCCTGGGAGGAACCCTACTCCACCGCGTGCGCGAGATCCAACTCTGCAAACTGGTAACATCAATCCTTCTCGTGAGCCCTGTCAGATTTGCAACTTGTTGGGTCATGTTACTGCTAGATGTCTGCGGTAGATGTAAGAAGAAAGGGCATCTTGCCGTAGTTTGTTCTGAATTTCTTCCCTGGGAGCATGTGCCTGCGATGTGTGCTTTCCAAGGCAAGGGGCAAGGATTTCATTACATTCCTGATTTTAGTATAGAGAGACAGGCCAGAGAGAACATTTTCAATATTGTCATTACCATTGTAGAGGGCTCTGCTCCCACTAAGGATATTGAGCATGAGCTTAGTGTTTATGTGGGGCAAGGGTGGCGTTGTTTTGCCAGGTTTTTTGCACCTCAGAAGTTCCTGATGAGGATGCCTAACCCTAGGGGGGTGGATCGGGCTTTGTTTGTGGGGAATGTGAGGCTCAAACAATGCCAAGTGAGTGTTAGGTTTTCCCCCTGGTCTGAGGACTTTGATTCTGATGGACTGCTGGAGGTCGCCTGGGTGAGAATTGGGAGAATACCCATTAACAAAAGATGCGATAAGACTGTCGCTTATGTTGGGGGCCTGGTGGGAATTACTCTGGAGGTGGATATGTCAACCATCAATCGCCCATCGTCGGTCCGGGCCAAGATTGGCTGCAGGCTGGTGGATAAGATCCCCAGTTCTGCTGAGGGAGTGCTGGGGGGCCGTTTTTACAGATTCACCTATGAGGTTGAGGAGATTTTGGTCAAGAACCCTGTTGTGGAGGAGGTGAATGCGCACATTCCCAATAATGAAACTACTAAGCATGACCAAACCCCAAAGAGGAAACGAGATGATCCTAAAGATAGTGAGAGTCGTTCTGAATCCCCTGATCGTGGCAGAAGTGGCACTTCCCGCGGTGGCAAAACCTGTCGTTTGCTACGAGCTGAAAATGAGACATCTGCCTCGTCTGATAGTGAGGTAGATGGATCATTGCTTATTGAGACATTGGCAAGAGAGCAGGGAGTGTATGATTTGGAGGATGCACATGATACCTCGAGCTGGTTGGTGCCAGTTGTGACCATGGGAGATGGGACACCTGGGACTAATTCCCACATGGTGCAGGTAAAAAGCAAACCTATGGTTAGTCGCAGTTTATCTTATGCTGCAGCTGTTACTAACATTACTCAGGTTGTGGAGGTTGATGGAGAGGTGGACCCGAAGCTCAAGATTTCTGCTGATTATGTGGTACAACTCCCTTCACCTGACCGCACTGAGGAGATCATACTCATTCCACCTTTAGCCCCAGAAGGCATACATAGATTCAGCAAGCGTAACGCTCGGGGCATGCAGGAAAATATGGAAGCTAGGGCTATGAGGTTGGCTAGTGAGAAAGATGTGGTAGGTAACAAACCAAACCCAAATAAAAACCCCTTTGCGCTTCTATCTGATAATGATTTGATGTTAAGGGCCTCTAAAATGGGGGTGAATATTCCTGACAATGATTTCACATGCGTTGATGTGATTCGGGAATTGGAAATAGTTAGAAGGAATCTAGATGAAAAGAATAGTGTAGAGGATAATAGACAGAGTGATAATGATGATATCATTGTCACCAATGGGCTGGGGAAGAAAGCCCCTGTTAACCTTGAGTGGCTCGAGCAGGATGAAACTGTGAATGAACAATGTTCTGCTGGCAGATCCAATAAGAAAAAGCAACATAGATCTGCAGTTAAGCTCTCTAGGCCTGTGACTAGGAGCCCAAAGAAGAAGAACCCCAGTGGGGATGATGCCTGTAACCTTACAATGCCTCCTGGTAGGGTTGCTAGGGCCCAACATCATAAAAAACGATCCAAATGAAAGGGATCATTTGGAATTGCAGGGGGGTAGGCAAGAAGGGAATGGCCACCTGCCTCTCTGATATGATTAGTGACCATTCTGTGGACTTCCTGGGTCTTCAAGAGACCATGAAAAAAAACTTTTCTCCTGGCTGTTTGAGGAGAATTGATCCTTTTAGTATCTTTAGTTGGAACTGGATTCCCTCTGTTGGGAAATCTAGGGGTAGCCTGTGTGGTGTTAGAAGTGATAGTTTGGACATCGTCTCCTGTGATAAGGGCAAATACATTTTACAGCTAGTTCTGTATGATAAGAAAAAGAAAACTAGCTGGGGTTTGTTAATAGTCTATGGATCTGCTCATGAGGAAATGAAGGAGGAATTCCTCATTGAGCTCGCCACTATGTGTGGTTGTATGCATGGCCCATACATTGTGGGTGGGGACTTCAATATACTTACGCATCCTGGGGAGAAAAACAAGAAGATGGCTAGTCACAAATCCTCTGATATTTTCAATTCCATTATTAATACCCTGGCACTTAGAGAAATCCATATTAGTGGTGGCAAGTATACTTGGACCAATAATCAAACCCACCCCACTCTGGAGAAGCTGGATCGCATTCTGATGTCTGAGTCCTGGGAGGATTTGTTCCCTTTAGTTTCTGTCAGAAAGTTGGTCCGTGAGATTTTAGACCATAATCCCTTGTTGCTGTCCACGGGTGAGGAGGGACGTGAGGCCCCGAAACCTAGGGATTTTCGGCTCGACCTATCCTGGGTGAAGGATGACAGATTCCTGCCGTTGGTCCAGAAAATTTGGTGCCGTAGGGCTTTTTCTGCTGATCCCATTGATGTTCTAAACATCAAGCTTAAGAGATTTAAGTCATATTTTAAAGGGTGGGGTTCGGATAGGTTTGGTCATGATAAGAAAAGAAAGGAAGACCTCCGGATGGAATTGGAGATGTTGGAAGAAATAGAAGAGGATGCCCCTCTCTCTCCTGAGCTTTATAGTAGAAACATCGATATCTGTTTCGAACTTCATGAGCTGCTTGTCAATGAGGAGATTTGTGGCTGCAACAATCGCACGAGCGGTGGTTGCTCAAAGGGGACTTGAATACTGACTATTTCCATCGTACAGCGAATGGACGTAAGCGGAAAAACATGATCCACTCCCTGAAGGTTGGTGATGTGGAAATAGAGGGCACCGATAAGCTGATTGAGCATGCCACAGAGTTCTATAAAGAACTGTTCGGTCCTGCTCCTGGTAATCAGTTTCATCTTGATCCTGACACCTGGGCGCCTAAGGAAAAGTTGAGTGAGGAGGATAACAATAACCTGTGTAGAGAGTTTTTGGAGGAGGAGGTTAGAGAGGCCTTATTTGACATGGCCTCCAACAGGGCTCCAGGTCCTGATAATATCCCGGTAGAATTCTACCAGGTATGTTGGGAAATAGTTAAGGAGGATATTATGGCCTTGTTTAGACACTTTCATCAAGGGACGTTGAATGTTCAGCGGTTGAATTACGGGATTATCACGCTGCTCCCGAAGCTTTCTGGGTCTGACAAAATCCAACAGTTCAGACCCATATGTTTGCTTAGATGCCCCTACAAGCTCATTACAAAAGTCCTAGATCGCCGGGTGTCGGTGTATGCCGACAAACTAATTAGTCCAGTCCATAATGCTTTTGTCAAAGGGAGAAGCATCATGGATGGTATTCTCTCGCTCCATGAGATCCTTAATTACACTCATGTGAAGAAGAGAGTCGGCGTGGTGTTGAAACTGGACTTTGAAAAGGCATATGATAAGGTTAATTGGGACTTCTTGCTAGAGTGTCATAAGATGCGGGGTTTCAATGAAACCTGGTGTGGGTGGATTAATCAGATTCTTCGAAATGGCACGGTTAGTATTAAACTGAACAACTGTGTGGGACCATATTTCCAAAGTGCTAAAGGGGTGCGGCAGGGTGACCCCCACTCTCCGTTCTTGTTTAACTTGGCTGCTGAATGCCTCACGAAGATGATTAAGAATGCACACCGTAACAAGCTGCTGGTTGGCTTAGCTGCAGATTTGATCCCTGATGGAGTTGCGGTTCTCCAATATGTGGATGACACTATTATCTGTCTCGAGCATGATATTGACAAGGCAGTTAACCTGAAGTTGCTGTTGTACATGTTTGAAATGATGTCAGGTTTGAAAGTTAATTTTCAAAAAAGTGAGATTTTGACTGTGGGGGGAGACGATGATGTTACTAAGCAATATGCAGATATTTTCAATTGTGATGTTGGGAGCTTCCCCATCAAATACTTGGGTATGCCTGTTAGCTATACCACTTTGAGAAACTCTGACTGGGAATTCATTGTATGCAAATATCTGAAAAGATTTGAAGCTTGGGTGGGCAATGCTGCCTCCATGGGAGGGAGACACACCCTTCTAGACTCTGTTGTCACCCAGTTATCTTTGTATCATATGTCTATGTGGTTGATGAACAAAACTTTCATTGAGAAACTGGATAAGCATAGAAGAAGATTCTTCTGGCGAGGTTGTAACAAGAAAAAAAGATATCATCTTGTGAAATGGAGCAGGATCTGAAGATCCAAAGAGAAAGGTGGCTGGGGATTAAGGATCTGCATAAACAGAATATCAGTCTGATGGTGAAATGGTGGTGGAAACTCGAAACACAAAGTGGGGTGTGGCAAGATATCGTTCGTGCTCGCTACTTGCCGAATAGGACAGTAGCGGATGTTACCCCAAGGTTCTCTGACTCTCCGAGTTGGAAAGCCCCGCTGAGAGTCTAGGAAATTTACATGGCTGGTAGGAAAGTTATCGTTGAATCTGGGAACATTGCTAGGGTGTGGAGCGATCCTATCAACGGACTGATTCCGTTCAAGGAGCAATACCCGCAGCTCTTTGAGATCTGTAATGTCCCTGAGTGCACCATTAAACAAGTGCTAAATCTGGAGACCGACTCCTTTTTCAGGCGCAGACTCAATTCTGCTCTTGTTGGCCAATGGGGGGCAGTTTTAGATGCAGTAAATAAGCTTCCTCTTACTGACAAAGAAGATCGAGTGGTCTGGAGTCTGAACCAGAATGGTAAGTTTAGTACCAAATCTGTTTATAAATGGCTGGAAAAACCTCTCAACGGGTGCCATTATAAATGGATTTGGAAGGCCAAAATCCCTTTAAAGATCAAAAATTTTATGTGGCAACTCTCGCAAGACGCGGTGTTAACTCGGCAGGTGATGCGCCATAGGAAATGGCCTGGGAATCCTGTATGTTCCTTTTGCAATGATATAGAAACTTCACAACACCTGTTCTTTACTTGTTCTGTTGCGAGAGTGGTGTGGAGATCTGTTGGGGTGGCCATTGGCACCGACAAGTGTCCAGATAACTACTGGCAATTCTTTGCCTGGTGCCACTCCTTTCTTTCGGGAGGGGGCAAATTCTATACGGTTGGACTTGCAGCCGCGTGTTGGGCAATCTGGCTCGCCCGAAATAAGGCTACATTTGAGAAAAAGCAAATCAAGTCTTCTTTTGAAATCGTGTTCTCCATGTGTTCTTTTCTTTTGTACTGGATAGGACTGCAGAAGGGTGATGACGCCGACAAGATTCGCTCAGGTGCTGAGATGATCAGGGCCAGCACAATGCAACTGATGAGGCTTTGCGGGGCTGCCGCCCAGCCAATCGGAGGAGCGTGAATGTACGTGGTGGACTCTTGCTGCTGTTGGAGCGAACAAGGTGGGTGTGCTGCTGGGAGCGTCTTCTTCCTTCGCAGTGGATGTTAATCTGCGGGCTATGTTCTTTTGGTGTGTTAGCTTGTTTCCCTCTTTTGGTGTAATGGAGCTTGGTGCTCTTGAACTATATGTGTTACCAGGTTTTCGCCCCACAGCGTTCGGGTCGACGGCGACCGAATGGCAGTGGGTTTCCTGGTAATGCTTGAACTCGCCTTACCTCTTTCCCTCCTCCTGACCTTGTATTTGGAACTGGTTGTATTTCCGTTGTTTTTCAATGGAAATGGGTAATGCCCGGTTCAAAAAAAAGTAAAAGATTAACTGAATGGGCATCAAGGCTTTTTTTAAGCCAAAATAAGTGGTAGTTACCAGTTGCGTTTAATCAGCTCTATCTCAGCAGTTAACCTACAAACAGGAATTGCTATTTAATCAGCTGTACTGTACTGACATGGAAAAAGGAACATTTTTTTCTTTTCTTTTATGTGTGGTTCATGGGTGAGGCTGGGTAGGATGATGATGAATACCGATCATCATCTGAGTAGGTCCACCCAAAAAGAGAGATAGAAACTTTGTGTTGTTGACGAGTCCCAAAAAGATGGAAACTTTTTCTTTTTTCTTTTTCTTTGTATGTATGGCATTCGATGGATCAAAACGGTGGGATCGAGTTGACGTACGCATGCATGCGACCCGATGAAGAAGGCAAAGTGATTTTGCGTACAACGTACATACGTACGTAGGGTGGTTCCGGGAGGGAGGCCGGGCGTGGAGCTTGATTTGACGCCGGCCGGCGAGCAGAAGCAGAGATAAGATAAAAATGGATCAACCAAGTCAAGGTCTCCAACTGGGACCAAGATTCGGCGGACGGCTGGAGCAGAGCACGGACGGGAGTAGCGTGGCACACTGCACGTACAGGAGCAGGTCTCTGCTCTCGCGCGATCTCCGTAACAACTCCCGTCTTTCGATTACGTGTTCCCAAAGGTATCGGCTTAAGCAACAGATAAATGGGGTAGGTTGTTAGGATATATCTTTTCTACGCTTGTGAATGGATCGGACATATATTGGCCTCCCTAGGTCGACGCAGGCTTCTTTATCGATCGCGCCTCATCATCGACGCCCCTGCCTACCACTAGATCGATCGTCGATCCAGGGTCTGCCTAGCAAGATCTAAGAAGGAGGTACGTCGATGGCCGACGTCGAGAATCCTGCAGGTCCCAACAAGGACGACGACGAGCTCGTGGTGGCGGAGCCGAGCGAGTGCATCGGGTTCGGGAATCCTGGTCCCAAGAAGGACGGCCACGGCCATGGCCTCGTGGTGATGGTGGCGGAGCGGAGCAAGTTCGTGAGGATCGCGGCCATGTGCATGGCGCTCTTCTTTGGTTTGGCGTTACTATTCATCTCAATCTTCCTGCTCATACTCTTTGATAGCACCTATCGTGGGACCAAGCTCGCCGTCGTTGCGTTCGTCGCGGGGATCATAGGCATGGCTGTTGCCTGGACTTGGATATCGCTCGTCTTCCGTGTCCTTGACGTCGAAGATGCAGAGGGACATGGGAGACTCATAGATAGGTTCGTCCAATTCCACGTCGATTTTTTTAAGCTGATAGTTTGCTGATCCATCTAAAGTTCTGTGGTCGACCACAAACATCCATGTGTGCCCTGTCGTTCCTTGTATATTTAATTTAGTATCATTCCTTAACTGCAACGAATTCATATGTCACCAATACCACAACACTTATTGTGGATCGGAGATTTATTTTGATACCCTTGTTATTTACTTTGTTGATGCGATATCTTCTACGTTGGTCGATTCAAACCAAACACTTGATTTTTAAGGCAATGTCCAATAAACATGAGGACATTCCATATCCTTTTGAAACTTATTAAAAACGAACGTTCGGTCCATCTCTTTTGCAGTGTTGACACACTGCTTGCCATCTGATCCATCACGTTGCATGTACTGTACGCTATTGTTTTTCTTGCGAAAGATGTACTGTACGCACTTCTTGATACATATATAGAAGTCAATTTTCTAAGGCCAGTGCTAGGCGCCGGCACAAGGATTCGGCCGCATACCATCAGATTAGGCCCCTCGTAGCCGCACGATCTCGCTACCCCACGCCATCTCATCTTCTTCCCCAAACCATTTCGCCCGGATCAGAAATAGACCTCCCGCAAGTCCTTCTTCCGCGTCGCTGGCCGCATTCGCCTCACTTGCTTCCCACAGCTCGCCGCAACTGCCGTTGTGCTATGTTCGTCGCGAGGGCCGGTCCTGAGATTTCAGGGGCCCGGGGCAAGACGTTGCAGAGGGGCCCTAAGGCCATATTTGTTTCCTATTTCAACTGCAATGAGCAGCCGCGGCTTGGGCCGCAGCGGCCTTCTTCGCGACGCTAGATGAAGTGGAGGTGGAGCCGGAGACGAGCACCTCCACGCGGGTGCAGAGCTCCGCCATGTCGTCTGAGAGGTCGCAGCCAACGGGGATGAGGGGGTCGGTGACGTCAAGCTCCTTGCTAGGGTACTCGTTGGCATCGGGCACGTCGAAGATGCGCAGCGCGCCGAAGGAGACGATGAGCGAGCTGGCGAAGCCGGCCGGTGCCGCACTGGGCGCGGGGATCGCGTAGTGCATGATGTGCTCGCCGAAGTCGGTGAAGGGCCCTATCTGGAATGTGTCTCCGGCCGGGACCTCGAGCTGCCCCATGGTCGGCGCCAACTGTCGTGGTGAGCTCACGGCAGATGCCATAGGATGGCTAAAGAGAGGGGCGGGCAAGAGGGCACCGGTGGGCTCCAGAGGCGAGGTTGGTACGAGCGAGCGTGAGACGCAAGACGTACCCAGGTTCGGGGTTCTCCGAAGAGATAACACCCCTAGTCCTGCCGAGTGTGGTTTATATGAGGTGGATACAAGCTTTCTCCTAGAGCTGTTTTGGGGAGGAAGAAAGACATGCTAGTGCATAGGTTGTGTCGGAGTAAATGACCACGGGTAGCCTTATCTGCTCCCCCTGGCATTTCAAGACACCGGGCTGACTGCGACCCTCAAGCATCCAAGAGAAAGGGCCGCCTTCCCGTGGCCGGCTGGTCCAAGCGTCCGGCTGCAGGAAGGCGGCCAGGCTCAATGAGCGGTCCCAAAGTGGGCCGACTCCTAGCAGGCGACCACCAGAGTGGCCGACTCCTAGCAGGAGGCCCACCCATGCACCCTCAAAGTTTGCACCCACATAACGGCGACAAGATGGGGCGTGGCTACAGTGCAGCCTGCCATCCCTGAATCCCGGAGCGGGCGTGGCCACAGTGCAATGTACCGGGCGGCCATCCCTCGCCAGGCGCGGCACTGTTCCCACGTTGACTATGACAACATCCATGGCAGAGCAGCCATGCTCCCACGACGGGCTGTCGGTGCGGCCCGCCAGTCGGCGGGCCCTAGTGGCCGGCGGAGAAGCCGGCGATCATAGACACTGACGGCCTAGGCCTACGCCTAGCCGGATTACCATTGTACCCCTGAGGGGTAGGCCTATATAAACCCCCCAGGGCACCCATGCAAAGGGTTGATCTCTTAGAGTTACACACACACATATAGAGAGAAGAGGAGAACTAGCCTAGCCTTTCTTCTTCCTCTAGCCGAACAGCTCAAGGAGCAACTTGTAGCTCCTTGCTGATTTACCGATCGTGCGGAGACCCCGTAGAGCAGGACTAGGGGTGTTATCTCCTAGGAGAGCCCCGAACCTGGGTAAGATTCGCCGACGTGCATGTCTTCGCCTCATCCCCTTTCCAGGCACCGGCGACGTCTTACTAGCTCCCACAATGATTAGCCATCCCTTGGTATATGTCGCACCTACCACCCGGCATTTGACGCCGACCGTGGGGCTAGGTACACCGCCATCCGGAGACCTGCTCTGGACGGGAACCCTGTTACTTCCCAGCGAGCATAGCCAGCCCAGCACGCCCGATGGCGTTTGCACTGACGTGCTGCTTGGCGTCGAAGCCGCCTGCGCGGCGAACTGCCTCGCCGATCTCATTGGCGAGATCCGCCTCTCCGACGAGCCCATGACAGACGCGAGCACGGCCAGCTCTGAGAGCTGCCTCATCGACCTCCTTGGCAAGCTTGACATCACCAACGAGCCCGCCTCCGACTTGGAGTCGATCGGCTCCACCGACCCGATGCTTGTCGACTCTGACACGGCATTCCTCGACGCCTTTCCCACCAACGTGGTGATCATCGACGACCCACTCCCTCGTGCCGACAGCAGCGGCAGCACCGTCACCGAGGTGCTTGTCATCAGCCACGGCGCCGCATCCGGCGCGGATGCCTACGACACTCTGCAGGCGATGGTCGGCACCCATTCCGGGCGACGCCGACGCCGAGACACTGGAGGCCCACCGCCTTGCACTCATCGAGAGCGGCAAGAAGATAGCCTCCATTAGATGCCTCACCGAGGCCTATCAGCGCGAGGTCGATCGTGCCGCCTGCGGCACGCCGGCTGCTAGCGGGCCTAGCCGGCTTGGTGTTGTCAAGCAGCGCGACCACTAGTGCAGAACCGGGCAATAGCACCGGTTCGTAAGGCCCTTTAGTGCCGGTTACATAACCTCCACTAAAGTGTGGTCACTAAAGGCCCCCCCCCCCCCTTTAGTACCGGTTCAGCACGAACCGGTGCTAAAGGGCAACCACGTGGCACGAGCCAGCTCCGGGGGCCTGGAGCCCTTTAGTACCGGTTGGTAAGACCAACCGGTACTATAAGGTTTGGGGGTTTTTAGTTCTATGATTTCTTTTTTATTTAATTTTGTGTTTCCATTTTAGTTCTTTTTCATTTGCTGGTATTTTACGATACTACACATTGTACACGTTATATATATATATATATATATAGGAAAATAGTTGTATACTCCTGAGAGTACGTACTCCCGCTCCTCATATATCACATAGATGAATCTTTTATACCTCTTTATTATTTTTAATATACTTCATTATTAACTACTAGATACCTTAAAATGATTTTCATGAAAAAAATTATGTGAGTCTACATATTTTTAATGGTTTACATGTACACTGATTTGTTCGTATGTGAAAAAGGTATATTGCAAAAAGTACGTCAAAAATGATATTTTTTTCCACAAAACTCGTATTGGGGTATCCTATAATATTTAGTGAAGTATATTGAGAATGATAAAGAGGTATAATTAATGCGTCTACAGGGTATATTGAAGATGTGAGTACATACTCCCGAGAGTATAGAAAATTAGTCATATATATATATATATATATATATATATATATATATATATATATATATATATATCATCAATGTCTCACAAACCATCATATTAATTAATTCACACATACACACATGTATAGCTATATACAATTTCTTCTACATATGCATGTTGCCTTCGGAGCCAGTGGCATTAGCCTAATTGGTGCCTTCGGAGCACGATGACAATTAGAAGTGGTTTTCATGGGGGCGGTAGCGGGTAATAGTATTCTCCCTCCGGATTTATGACCTGGTCGAGCAAAAATCCCGCTATTTCCTCTTGAAGTGCTTCTACGCGCTCCGTTTTTAGGAGCTTCTCCCGCACCTCTTTGAACTGTTAAGAAGGAGATCAATATGCATGTGTATTAGTTTCTGTGACTAGATATCGATAATGGTGTAAAAATTGTGAATAGTGTTCTGACAAGCGTACCCATTCCTGTCTTTGAGATCTGCTCCTTTCAGACGCCATATTGCGAATGTTCTCGCAAACGCAGAATGCACACAGATCAGTCCCATGCGCCTGCTTCAGGGCCTTTACGAGAGTGGAATTTGATCAGATAATAATTAATCAAGCATGATAATTAAAGAGATGGCAGCTAGCTAGCTAGCTAGTACTACTTAATTACTTACCTTGGATCGAAACCATTTAAGCTTTGGTTTCCATTTGCCTTCCGTGACCTTGATGAACCTTGCCCAAGCCCTGCCCCGCCGACAAAGAAAATGAATAAAGGGGTTATTAAATAGTTCATATCATAAAATGACGAACTAAATAGGCCGAGATATATAGTTAATAATGATTGAATTAAATTACCTGTTGACTATCCCAAACAAGATGTTATAGTCAGTTTTTGCTTTGAGTAGTGAGTCCAGTATTTCAACTGTTCCGTCGTCAACTTTAATGATACACAAGACCCAGTGAAATCTGCATGCACACACGTTTGCATGTCTTAATTAAGCGGGCATATGTAAGCAAAAACATGTAGCTAGCTAGTAGGCAAAAACAGAGAATTTGTAGTACAAGACAGTGTGACTCACTGGAAGTTGTAAGGAAGTAGTATATCTTCATTGTATTTGAGGCGCTTCAAGAACTCTAGCATGTTGTCCTCTACGTCCTTTTGCTGACGTGGATTCATTAGCCATGTGTATTCATTAACGTTGTTTGGGTCAATGAACCCAATGCCAAAGCGTCCACCTTTTCTCATTTCATACATCTTCATCCTGCATAATACCACAGAAAAGAATATAGTGAGAATAATTATAGGTAATGATTGATCAAAAGGATCACTATAGCCAGCTTGAGACTTAAATTACAGAAAGAAATCACTTACAGACAATAGCAACTGACGATAGATTTGTCGAGTGCGTCTTGATTGTATAACTGAAACAGTTCAGAATACTCAACGGACAGAGCTTCCTCATGGAAGTAATGCTCCTCCTTGACATTCACCATGAGGGAAAATCGATCTGAAATGTTGGTAATGTTCATGTACCATTGATGCAATTCATACATTCTCGTTGGGAGGTTCTTGACCTTGTCTGGCGCGACCAAAGGTTGGCCCCGGACATATTTCCGTTTTGTTTCATCCTCTCTAAGCACAGGCATGGGCTCGATCTCGAGGAGTTGTCAAACAGTGATGTTGAGAACTTTAGCCTGCATTATATGCTCCTCCGTTATTACCACGTTGCCCACCTCGGGAACGTGCACTGTTTGCCCACAATAATATTGGGCGCGCGTACTGTCACGTGTTGTTGGCACAACAAGCGAGGGGATCGATTGCGCCGCCTGTTCTCCCAGCTGGGAAATGGTTTTCCCGCATTTTTTGTCAGCTACTTCTTGTTTGCTCGATCCCGATGTAGACGTGCTCGCCTCCTTTTGTAGACGTGCTCGATTTAACTTCCTGATGTGGCGCTCATAGTCTGTGTCAACAGGCTTGGGAGCTGGTGGTTGAGCCATACGAATGAAGTGGTCAATCGTTTCCTCAGGCACTTTCTCCCTTGGCGGCGGTTGCGGTTTCGGTGCAAAATGGGCTTCCACCTCGGCCTTCGATATGGCTGCGATTTCCTCCTCGGACCTGTCATAAGCCCTCTGCGGAAGAGGCGTGAGGCTTGGACCATATTTATATCGCTTGCCTCCGCCTGTACTTCTAGTACTACCTCGACTCGTACCGCTACGCACCATAGCTGCGGGGTGTCTCTTCTTTGATTGCTGAGGCGGCGGAGACGGCTGACGGGGCTGAGTTGGACGAGGAGAAGTGGCCTGAGGTTGTGCCGGACTTGGAGGAGGAGTGAACGTCTGACGCTGTGGCGGACTTGGAGGAGGAGGAGTGGCCTGACACTTTGCCGGACTTGGAGGAGGAGTGGCCTGACACTTTGCCGAACTTGGTGGACTTGTAGGAGCGGGAGACTGCTGACTCGGTGGCGGACTTCGACGAGGAGTCAGCTGACGCGGTGTCGGTGGCCTTCGAAAGATGATGCAATCCTTTTTCCATAGGATGATAAGATGTTTGGCTTCTCTGAGAAAGCGCTCGCCGTCACCTCCAGGAATGTCAAGCTGTAGCTCCGAATATGGTGGGTCCACCACCTCATCAACCAAGACACGAGCATAGCCCGCTGGAATCGGGTTGCAATGGAAGGTTGCCTCAGGGGGATTTGTAAAAGCAACGACGTTCGCCACCTTCATGGATATGTTCTTCATTTTGACGTGTAGCTCACAGTTAGTGTTCTCCGTGATGTCATCCACGGGGTATCTACCCAGCATTGCATCGTCCTGGGCGGCCGAACCCATGCTGCTTCTCGGCATGGATGGGCCGGTGCTATCCAATGCTGGATCATCCGCTAGCTGCTGCAGCTGCTGAGACCCCCTTTGCTGGGTAAGTGAGTCGATCTGCTCCTGCTGCCGCTGGAATTTGAATGCCAATTCCGCTTGACTTGCTTCTAGGCCTTGAAGGCGTTCATAGTCCCGCTTCCTCTACTCCTCCTCCATCTTCCTCTTCTTCTCCTCCGCAATCTTCTTTCTCGCACGGGTTCTGTAGTCGTTGTTCCAGTGTGAAAACCCCTCATACCACGGAATAGCGTCCATGCCTCGTGTTCTTCCCGGGTGTTCAGGATTTCCCAGGGCACGCGTAAGCTCGTCGTTCTCTCTGTTGGGCTGGAACACCCCCGATCGTGCCTCTTCTATTGCAACAAGTATCGCATCATCGGCTCCGTTCAGAATTGCCTTCGTCGAAACATTGCCTGTCTTCGGGTCCAACTCCCCCCCATGCGCATAGAACCAAGTCCTGCACCTGGGGGGGCAGCTCTTAGTAACCGGAGTGACACCTGCATCGTCCATCTCTTTCTCAGACTTATCCCACTTAGGCATTGCCACCGCATAGCCACCTGGCCCCAGCTTATGGAACTTATCCTTTTTTTCGGCATTCTTCTTGTTTATTCTCGACCGTTTCTTAGCTAATTCCGAATCCTTGAATTTCACAAAATCGTCCCAATGAGCACGTTGGTTCTCTAGTGTTCCCTCGAATACTGGAGTCTTCCTTCCTCCCTTGATGTACTTGTCCCATTCACGATTCTTGTGGTTCTTGAATGCAACCACCATCTTCCTAAGAGCAGCGTCCTTGACTTTCTACACATCTGCTTCTGTGAAATGATCTGGTAGGGTGAAACATTCCATGAGAGTATCCCAAAGCAGATCTTTTTGATTCTTGTCGACAAAAGTAACATCTGGACGTGGAGCAGCGTCCTCTTTGTCTTTTTGTCTTTTGTCTTTTGCTGGCTCTCTCCATTCTTGAAGGGAGATCGGGAGTTGGTCCTTCAGAAGAACTCCGCACTGACGAACGAACTTGTCCCCAATCTTCTTAGGCACTAATGGTTCACCATTAGGTTTGACTGCCTCGATATTGTACTTTACGCCCTCCTTCAACTTTTTGTTCGGGCCTCGTTTCGTCCTTTTGCCTGAAGATTTGCTCGATCCGGATGGCTGAAAGAACAAAGATCGATTCGTTAATATATCTGCAAGTCATTTAAAACATGTGATGATCACCAGATACCTTCTTATATAAATATATATACCTCGCCGGTCTTTGTTGTTTCAGGATCAACATGTTCTTCGTCATCGTCATAACCGTAGTTCATGACTTCATCAATTCGGTCATCGCGATCGAATATCATATCACCCTCTCCGGTGTTGTTTAGAAATTCGGAGCCGTCATAATCTTTTCTTTATTCTGATCATCATCCGGCCCGCGTATCATATCGAACATGGTCTGTTCTCCCTCTCTGTTGGTATTGTCTGCCATAGCTTTTATTTAACTAATCCAAAAGAAATATAAAACAATTTAGTCTTCAAATTACATCGTCTCGAATAATAGATATAATCTCGAATACATCGTCTAGAATAATAGATATAATCTTGAATACATCGTCTCGAATAATATATAATATTAAATAGTGCATCACTGGCTAGGTAGCTAATTAAAGATCGAATACTACAGAAGAATCTAGGACACTTGCGGTTCCTGCGGCGCAGGCGGTGGACACCCAAAGAGAAGGAACCCTCATAGGATCATAGCTGAAGTGAGATCCCCGAAGATACTGCCAGGTATTGGAGAACCTGCCGCCCTCTAACGCAACCATGTAGCGATGGACGTGCTCGTCCTCCTCCCTGACACGTCGACGTACCACCTCCGGCGGGGCCGGGTCCCTCCGCACCGAAACTGGCCCACGCAAACGCCACCAAACGAGATCAGGGTCGACGACGGGACCCGGGGCCGGGTTCCTCATCAAGCGGCGCACCCCTCCAGGCAGCACCTCCCAGTGCCAGCCCGGCGGAGCCCAGTCCCGGACATGGGTCGGCTGGACATCGTCGTGGACGGGTCGACGGCGAGGATGCGGGCCGGGCATCATCGAGAATAAATACTAGCTATATGCCCGCAAAAAGTAACATTTTTTTAATGATTGGATTTTGATAACTAAAATTTCTAACATTTCTATATAACACTAAAAAATTTCCATACTAATTAAACACTAATTATATCCATCTAACATGCATTCATACATATATAATAGTGAAAAAATAATAATCTAAATAATCTAAACTAATTAAACATACAAAATACGTGTGTGTGTACTAATTAAACACTAATTATCTAAACTAATTAAACATACAAAATAATAATCTAAATAATCTAAACTAATTAAAGACTAATTATCTAAACTAATCTAAATAATCTAAATAATCTAAAATAATAATATAAACTAATCTAAGTAATCTAAACTAATATAAACTAATCAAAAACTAATTAAACATGCTTGTGTGTGTGTACGGGCTCGGGGCCGGAGGGCTCACAGCGGGCGACGGCAACGGCGAGGCGACGGCGAGGCGAGGCGACGGCCGGGGCGGCGACGGCGGGGACGGTGCGACGGGGACGGGGACGGCGCGACGGGGACGGGCCCGGGGCGGCGATGGAGACGAGGGCGACGAGGGGGACGGGGGCGGCAACGGGGATGGGGTAGGCGACGGAGACGAGCGGCGACGGAGACGATCGAGGGCGGCGGCGACGACGACGGAGACGACGGAACAGAGGAACAAACAGAGGGAAACTGAAATTTTCGTAAGTCTTGTATATATAGAAGGCACCTTTAGTACCGTTTGGAGCCACCAACCGGTACTAAAGGCCTGTTTTGGCCAGGCCAAGCGGCGGGAAGCGACCCCCTTTAGTACCGGGTGGTGGCACAAACCGGTACTAAAGGCCCCCCCTTTAGTACCGGTTTGTGCCACAACCCGAAAGGGGGTGCGCTGGCGCAGGTGCGGTGCGGCAAGTTTAGTCCCACCTCGCTAGTCGAGGGGCTACAGCACTGGTTTATAAGCCCCAGTGCGGTAGCTCTCTCGAGCTCCTCTCCTAACCAGGCCTACTAGGCCTACCTGTCCTCTTTGCCTAGTGGGCCTACTGGGCCTTCACGGGCCTGCATCCTGGCTCAACGAAAGGTTGTGTCGCTAGTCGTATGCAGGCCGCTTTGGCCCAGTAGGCGGGCTTTTTTTTTTTTGAGTTGTTTTTTTGCTGTATTTAGTGTTTCTTTGTGAATATTTTTGCTTTAGGTACAAAAAATTACAAACTTTTTGTTAGTGCCGGTAGATTTCAAATTTGAATAGTTTAAATTTTGAATTATTTGAAATTTGTGTGAATCACTAGTTTGTGAATAACTTAACTTTGAAAAAAGTTTTTTTAGTGATTCTTTTTTCTTATGTTTAATATTAGTGTGTTTTATCATTATATTCAATTTAGTAATGCTTAGGTTATTTAAAAAATGAAATGACTTTGTAACAGTTCAGTTTTCGTCGGAAACCCTGATACTTCGAAAGAGATTGTCCATTTTGTACACGAAGTGCATCCAGTTTTTGCCGTAACCCTCTCTACTTTCTTGCACATGCGTCAGCGTCCTTCGGAACAGGTTGTCTGCCAGGACCCTTTCCAAATATCACCTTCAAATCCTTGACCATATCATATACATCAGCACAAGTACGGTGGCGAGGCTTCGTCCGGTCATCCGCCTCACCTTTGAAATGCTTCCCTTTCTTTCTTACGGGATGCCTGCTCGGAAGAAATCGACGATGTCCCAGGTACACATTCTTCTTACAACTATTCAAATATATACTGTCGGTATCATCCAAACAGTGTGTGCATCCGCGGTATCCCTTGTTTGTCTGTCCTGATAGGTTACTGAGAGCTGGCCAATCATTGATGGTCACGAACAGCAACGCCTTTAGGTCAAATTCTTCCCCCATGTGCTCATCCCACGCACGTACACCTGTTCCATTCCACAGTTGTAAGAGTTCTTCAACTAATGGCCTTAGGTACACATCAATGTCGTTGTCGGGTTGCTTAGGGCCTTGGATGAGCACTGGCATCATAATGAACTTCCGCTTCATGCACAACCAAGGAGGAAGGTTATACAAACATAGAGTCACAGGCCAGGTGCTATGGTTGCTGCTCTGCTCCCCAAAAGGATTAATGCCATCTACGCTTAGACCAAACCATACGCTCCTTGCGTCATCTGCAAACTCCTTCCCGTACTTTCTTTCGATTTTTCTCCACTGCGACCCGTCGGCGGGTACTCTCAACTTTCCGTCTTTCTTACAGTCTTCTCTGTGCCATCGCATCGCCTTGGCATGCTCTTTGTTTTGGAACAAACGTTTCAACCGTGGTATTATAGGAGAATACCACATCACCTTGGCAGGAATCTTCTTCCTGGGGCGCTCGCCCTCGACATCACCATGCTCATCGCGGCTGATCTTATAGCGCAATGTACCACATACCGGGCAAGCGTTCAAATCCTCGTACTCACCGCGGTAGAGGATGCAATCATTAGGGCATGCATGTATCTTCTGCACCTCTAACCCTAGAGGGCAGACAGCCTTCTTTGCTTCGTACGTACTCTCGGGCAATTCGTTGTCCTTTGGAAGCATATCCTTTATCATTACCAGCAACTTTCCAAATCCCTTGTCAGATACACCATTCTCTGCCTTCCATTGCAGCAATTCCACTGTGGTGCCTAGCTTTTTCTTGTCACCTACGCAATTCGGGTACAACAATTTTTTGTGATCCTCTAACATGCGCTGCAATTTCTTCTTCTCCAAATCACTTGTGCAGTTTCTCTTTGCATCGGCAATGGCCCGACCTAGATCATCGACGGGCTCATCTGATGCCTCTTCTTCAGATTCTTCCCGCATTACCGGCTCAACTTCTTCCCCCATTGTTGTATCATCGTATTCAGGGAACCCATGGCCAGGATAGTTGTCGTCGTCCTCTTCTTCTTCATTGTCTTCCATCATAACCCCTCTTTCTCCGTGCTTGGTCCAAACATTATAGTGGGGCATGAAACCGGACTCAAACAGGTGGACGTGAATGGTTCTTGACGTAGAGTAATTGCGACCATTCTTACAGCCAACACATGGACAAGGCATAAAACCATCCGCCCGCTTGTTTGCCTCAGCCGCAAGCAGAAAAGTATGCACGCCCTCAACGAACTGGGGAGAGCATCGGTCATCGTACATCCATTGCCGGCTCATCTTCATTACACAACACCGAATAGACCAAATTAATACAAGTTCATACATAAAGTTCATACAACACTTAAATGTAACAAACAAATAACTCTCTAGCTAAAGCATTTAAATGCACCAACAAATGCGATCAAGATCGCAACTAAGGTAACAATTGATCCAACAGCATAATGATACCAAGCCTCACTATCGATGGCATATTTTCTAATCTTTCTAATCTTCAAGCGCATTTTCTCCATCTTGATCTTGTGATCATCGACGACATCGGCAACATGCAACTCCAATTCCATCTTCTCCCCCTCAATTCTTTTCAATTTTTCTTTCAAGTACTCGTTTTCTCTTTCAACTAAATTTAACCTCTCGACAATAGGGTCGGTTGGAATTTCCGGTTCACATACCTCCTAGATAAAAATATCTATGTCAACTTGATGGGCATAATTTGTCATAAATATGAAATGCAACAAATAGTTTTAAAAGAGAATATACCACATCCGAATCATAACAAGGACGAGGGCCGACGGGGACGGATATCAAAACCATGGCACTACGTATAACAAACAACGTACGGGTAAGATAATTATTATACGAGTAACTATATATCCAAATCACACAAACATCAATTTTTTATATAAAATTTCATGAACAAGAGGCTCACCACAAGGTGGTGCCGGCGACGGGACGGTGCGGGCGATCGACGGTGGTTACGACGGAGATTTAGAAGGCACTAAGTGAACCACACCTACATATGCAAACTAAGTGTTATTTTGACCTCAAATTGCATATAAATCAAATACTAGCACATATATATATTTCCTCCCAAATTACTAAACTCACAAATTAATAACTATATAAAGCATTGCAAGAGCTAATCTAGCAATGAGAGATGAAAGGACAAAGTTGCTAACCTTTGTGATCACTTGAATGGATGGGGGCCTTCAAATCTTGACAAATTTTGGGCAAAATGTGTGATGAGCTCGAGGGGAGAAGAGGAAGAACAGAGAGGAGAGGAGAGGGGAAAGGGGGGAGAACAGAGCGAGCTGGACGAAGGGTTTATATGCAGGAGGACCTATAGTACCGGTTCGTGGCACGAACCGGTACTAAAGGTGCTAGAGGGGGCCCAGACTGACAACATCCTGCCACCACCCTCATTAGTACCGGTTCGTGGCACGAACCGGCGCTAAAGGTTAGCCACGAACCGGTACAAATGAGAGCGGCCCGGCTAGCCGTTTGAACCGGCACTAATGTATACATTTGTGCCGGCTCTAATACAAACCGGCACTAATGTGCTTCACGTTTGACCCTTTTTCTACTAGTGGGCAGCCATCGCCAGCATGCTGGGGGCCGACCGTCCGGTCTACGCCACGCCCCTCGAGAACCTGCGTGCTGCCCAGGCAGCAGCAGATGAGCTAGAGAACTTAGACGGTGACGAGCTACGCTGCATGACGAGGCGCGTCCAGCAGCTCATTGACGTGGCCGCTGAACGGCAAGAAGCCGACGCCTGCGTCGAGAGTCCTCCCCCCCCCCCCCCCCCCCCCCACCGAGAGCATGGCACGACATCCCGGACGCCGACTGCATGCGGCGCCCCCGAGAGAAAAGACAAAGAGCCGGCTGCAAGCCGCAGTCGGACGTGCATCAGCATTGAGCGGGACGAAGAAGGCCGCCCACGAGCCTTGGAGCGGCGAGGTGACTACCTGCCTCCTCCTCCGCCCCGCAGGGAGAGATATCCCTCCCCGCCGCATGTTGAGCACCCGACGCTCAGCAACCGGCTGGGCCGCCGCGAAGGAATCGGCGAAAACGATGCCCGCCATCGGATCGATCGCCTGACGCGATCCCTGGCGCTAGAAGAAGAGGATGTAGTTGGTCCACCTTGTTTTGGCCCCCGCATTTGCGACGAGCCCTTCCCCAAAGTTGACTTGCATGCTTTTTATATTATTTTGCCCATTTAATCCTTTTTCAAAGGCAATGCATTGTTGTGTACGTGCGTGTCACTGTCCAACCGATTGAGTAATGGCAGATGGAGCTCAAGATACGGAAGTAGAAGGTAGGTAGACACTAGCACACAACGGATTTAACCACATTTAAACATCCATCGGCCCTAGTGGAAATTAAGTAATCTTCGCATGGCAGGTGTCTTTGGGGAATCTACCAACTGATGCAGAAAAATGAAGAAGGCATCTTGATTCAAATGGTTACTGCAGATTGTGCGATCGGGAACAGGAATCATCATTTCATGCCTTGATTGCATGCCCTAATGCAGCTACCCTTTGGGATGCAATGAAAGGCCACTGGCCACTCCCAAACAGATTGGATGTTAAGTCTACTAGCAACGAGTGGCTACTCCACTCCCTGCTGATTCACATGAACAAATCAGAAGCAGAATCAACATGGTTTTATGGAGGACTTGGTATCTACGAAATGAACTGGTGCATGGTAAGCCAATTCCGCCACTAGATGTGTCATCTTCTTTCCTTATTAGTTACTACAACACCTTCAACCAGATCTCTTTGGGGGTGGATGAAATTATCAAAGGCAAATCTCATGTGCGTCTTGTAACACCTGGGGAGATACAGGAAAGATAGGTTGTCGCCCCCCGCAAACCGTGGCCAAAACCTAACGTCGGATCGGTAGCGCTGTCGGTGGATGGATCCTTTAATGCCACCGACGGTTCAGCGGGCTCGGGTATGATCTCAAGAGATGATAATGGTGGTGTGATTTTCGCGGCCTTTCGCAAGTTGTTCCACTGCAATGATGCCCTAGAGGCTGAATTACATGCGATGCGGGAACGTCTTAAATTGGCGATTAAGCACTCAGATAGCATGATCATGGTGCAATCAGATTGTGTGTCAGCTCTCAATGCTCTCTCTGATGCATCTCTGAACAAATCAGCTTATGGCCATATGGTTCAAGACATTAAGTTTTACTTGAGTGATAGGGTTTTTATTTCTGTAAAAATTACTCGTGAACAGAATAGGGTTGCAGATTGTTTAGCGAACTTTGGTCGGTGTGGAGATAGTACAACATGTTGGCTTGGGAAACCTCCACCGTGTGTCAGTGAATTAGTCGCTGAAGATTGTAACTCTATCATTTTGGAATAAAACCCTATGATTCCCCCCCCCCCCCCCCCCCCAAAAAAAAAGAGAGCGTAAATACTAAGCCCCATGTAAGTACAGTATGTTTTAGGAGAAAACATCTCCCTTAAGGTTTCCATTTCATGCTTTATAGAGCTGCCATATCATATTTGTATTAAAATTGACATGGCAACTTTGACATCAATATTGTAACATCTTTGGTTGTTGCAAATTTTTCTACTTCATAATGAGATTTCTTATTTCTGAATCATAGTCATACGAATCTAGTCTCTAAGACCTCATCAGTGGTGAGAACAGATTGTCAATTAGACAGTTTAAACTATCTTCTTTTTAATCATGTACAAACACAAAAGCCTTGAAATGTGCCTTTATTGAATTTGTTTACTTCTTACATCCGTAGCGAGCTACTCCCCCGTCCCATAATACAAGACGTTTTTAGAGCTATGTTAGATCCCAAAAATGTCTTATACTATAGAAACTTTTTTTAGAGCTATATTAGCTTGCAAAAATGCCTTATATTATAAAACTGAGGGAATAGAAACTTGACTTCTACATAACACGATGCGCGTATAGTACATGCAACGTGATGGATCGGATGGCAAGCAATGTGTCCCAAGCAAAAGAGATGGAGTGAACGTTCGTTTTTGAGTTCCAAAAAGATATGAGATTTCCTCATGTTTACTGGATAATATTGAATTGAAAAATCAAGTATTTGGCTTGAATCTAGGCCACTGCTACAAATCATCTGGATGATGTTTGGCAGAATTAAACCGCCCCTGGAGCCGTCCGATTGAGACGCTCTCAGCCGCGGGATGAGGCAGCTCCCTCATGGCAGCACCACGCAGAAGCTCCCCATGGCAGCACTGCATAGCACCACCAGTGCCCGGCGTCGCTCCATTGCAGCTCCGTCGGCACTTCATTGCAACGTCGGCGAAGCTTCAACGGCCCTCCGGCGCTTCAATGCAACTCCAACGACGCTTCAACGATCCCGCGTGCTTCACTGCAGCTCCGGCGCCCCCCCGGCGATGCTTCATCACAACGCCGGCAAGCCCCGCAGGGATGAAGCAAGGAGATGCGGGGATCAAGTAGGAGAGATTGGCCATGGCGAGTTTTCGGGGATGGTGGCTGTGCCGTCCAAAAAGGAACGAGGCTGGAGGAAACGTGTGGATGACGTGAAGATAACGCTAGGAGGTTGGGCAACGGGCTGGCGCCACAAGGGACACGTGTCAAGTGAGCGTGACGGTTTAAGTTTCGTTGTTATCAGTCGGCTTAAAACAAACATTTTCCTTGAATCTAACCTTTGCTTGTTTAGTTTAGATTTTAAATCAACTCGACCATTGCAGAAGATATCGCATCAACATGATGAAAAAAGAGTAACAGAATAGAATTTCATGGCATGCATTGGACACATTGTCAATTTATTTTTTAAGGAATAGCAAAAAAAAGGGATAATAGTAGTAGTAGTAAATTAAATCTGGAAGAAACAGCTCACACATATATAGATGTTCGTGATCGGACACGAACGTTGGATAAATTAGTTGGTCGATCGATCAGCAAACTACCACCTTACAAAAATCAACGTGGAATCCGCTAAAAAAAAAGAAACAAACAAAATCAACGTGGAATTGGACGAGCCTATCTACGAGTCTCCCACGTCCCCTTGTATTTTGGACGACGGGATAGTACTCGTGAAAGCATAGTACCAAATCATTACACAGGCCCAGCCAACACAGATGCATATGGCCGCTGCGACGGACGCGCCATGGTCGAGCTTGGTCCCAGGATAGTTTCTTTGGAAGAACGCCATGAGGCCGATTGAGATGAGGAGTAACGCGGTACCAAAGGAGAGCATCACCCACATGCACGCGAACCCGATGTACTCGCTCGGCTCCGCCACCATCGCCGCGAGCTCGTCGTCATCCTTCTTGGGAACAGGATTCTCGACGTCGGCCATCGACCTCTTTCTTTTGCTAGGCTGACCCTCGATCGACGATCGATCTATCAAGTAGGCAGGGGCGTCGATGATGAGATGCGATCGTTGATAAAGAGAGAAGAGGTAGCCTGCGTCCTAACAACGTGTATTTATATGTTGCTTAAGCCGATACCTTTGGGAACACGGACATCACGCGAGAGCAGAGACCTGATCTTGTACGTGCAGTGTGCTACTCCTGTCCGTGCTCTGCTGCAGCCGCCGAATTTTGGTCCCGGTTGGAGTCCTTCCATTGGATATACTGTACCGTACTGACGTTGACTTGTACCGTACGGCCCTCCCTCCTCCTGTTGACTTGACTGATGTTGACTTACGTTTTTTGTGGAATGATGTTTTCTTTAAATAGACATCACACTTTATTGATTACAAATATAGTTACATCGTCAAAAAGAAAAGATACAATGTCATCAATAGGCTCCTCACACCAATCCCTAGTCTCGGAAAATTTCACTAACTTAGCAAGTTCATGAGCAACCTTATTTGCATCCCTATTACAATGGGCAGCACTACGCGCTAGTGCGCCGACCCAAATTTGGGCCGGTCCGCACGCAGCCGTACGATCCAGCGTACAACAACCATTCGATGCCCGAAGTCATCATCTTCTTCCCCGTCTCTGCATACAAAAAAAAAAAGGAACACGGTGCCTGCGCAGGCGTCGCCCCCCGCCGCAGCTCTTAGCAGGAGCCAAAAGAGGGCGTCGTTCATGGCGCCACCGCTCACGACGGCAGGCCTGCCCCGTCTTCTTAGACAACGGTGCTCACCGGAGAACCTCCCCTCGTTGTCGATTTCAGTTGGAGATCTCGGCAATGACCCCCTGGTCGAAACTTCCCCCTCAACCGGTTGCAACTCTGGTCGTTGATGCACCATAGTTGCAGTGCTACAGCGCACCGCCCGTCGGCCCTCCCCGTTGAAGCGTGAGTTTCTGCCAACAACGGCCAGTCGGCCACCAGTCACAACATGAATGAGACATAGCAAAAAAAATCGGTAGTAGTAAAAAGAGAAGGAGGCCGGCGGGGCAGCAGTGGCGGCTTGCGGTGGTGGCGCAGTGGGGTGCCAGGAGGGGGCCAGGATGGCTCTGCGGCAAGGGAGGGGTCGGGCGCGATGGCTGCGAGTGGCCAAGGGTCAGCACGGGCGCGGGGAGGGCGGCAGCGAGACGCGGCGGCTCGGTGCGCGCGCGTGCAAAATGTTTGCTCTGGGCGCGCGCAGAGCAAGCACGCCAGGTGCTCGGCAAAATGCCAAGGCATGCCAGGAGGCTTGTGTGGGGCTGGGGATTAACAGGTTTAGGTTAGAGTTATCTAGGGGCTTAGTGGACATGCTGGTTTGGCAAAGAAAGCAGGTTCAAAATGCAAACTAGGGTTCATGCCAATTCTGTTCATGCACTTAGGGTGTTCGACAGAATGCTATGGTCATCTAGGCATCTCTTGGGGTGGCCAAAAACTCTAGATCCTAGTCCCTTTAGATGTAGGTAATGGTGGAAAGGTTAGTTTGGCAAGACCAGAAACTTGTTAGTGCAAGTTTTTGAGAAAACCAAATCTGGGCAGAAACTAAAGGCTATTATTGCATGGACTAAAAATGTTCCAATGGGTCCAATCTCCTGGACTTAATGGTTCGGTAGAGTGTTCTATAAGCAGGGAAAATAATTATGGGTAAAAGGGCAAGTTAAAATATGGTTGCAGTGCAAAATACTACACTGGACCAGAATGAAGATGAAGATGTTTTGCTCAAATTTTCCAAAGAACCTCAAAGGGTTTTTGGATAAAAATGAATTATATGCCTCTACTGACATCTCCAAATTTTTATGTAATGTTTAGAGAAATATTTAAATAGGTTGCAGTGCAAACCACAAACTGATCCAGATTTGAAAACTTGAGGTAGGGCTCAAAATCCCCAAATGATTAAGAGAGGTTTTTGCATAAAAGTGATTTAGGAACCTCACATGTCATCCCCAAATTTTGGTGGAATTTTTAAAGGAGTATTTAAAAGGGTTGTAGTGCAAAAGAGGCTCTAAGGCTTATGAGAAACCATTTTAAAAGAATTAAAGTCCAGGAAAAATAACTATAGGAATAAATCCACTGATAAAAGAAATGTTTTCTTGAGAGGGTATACATGTCCAACAACATTTTTGAAAAGTTTTCTATTTGGAGAAAAACTCCACAACTCAGAAGAAAAGAGTGGTTCTGAATCAAAAGAAAATCCAGAAAATAAAAATTTAATTTACCAAGGCAAAATTTTAATTAATAAATCATGGTTAAATTTTTGGGGTGTTACAACACTACCCCCCTTAAGAAAAAAAATCTCGTCCTCGAGATTTGCTAAGGGCTGTTTTGAAAATATTACTCCTACCATCACAAGGTAATATCACAAAAATAACCACCCTACTCATGCAATTAAAACATGGCTACAGTAAGTGTGCAATTAAGTGGTGCAAAGCTATAGTGTGGAATACTGGCGCTGCGTGGAAAAATCTATGGTTGGGGAAAACGAGGAATTTCCACTTTTGGTTACAGTAAATTTAGAATAAATTTCTAAATTCCCAAAATACGCTGGTCGTACCCGAGAGCACAGTGCTCTCTCTGGCTGACAGGTGGACCCGGGGCCCACTGTTAGTCTCTTCTTCTACCTCTGGCTCTCTCTTCTTCCTCTCTCTCACGCGCTTTCCCACGCTTTCTCCACCAGCGACGCCTAGCGCGTAGAGCATCTAGGTCGTACTGCGGTAGTGCGTGGCGTGCTAGCTGCCGGTGCAGCATGCACTCACCTCGCGGGCCAATGCGCTGTCGGCACTGCTCGCGGATTTGTCTCCGAACACCGGCGATCGAGCGACGAGCGGCGCTGGTGGACTTCGCCCATCGTACACCGATCTCGAGCTATAAAACGACCGAGGCGCTCTTTATTCTTCCTCACACCTGGCCTTGCTTCTCCTTCTCCTTCGTTCTCCTCCATTTCTGTTTGCAGGAGCTCGAAATGAGGCTCTAATGGCGGAGGTGATGCCGGACTGGTACGTGAACCTGATGTGCGGAGGGTTGGCCGCGTTGCTGGGGTTCTCCGTGCTCTTGTGCGTGATGATCCTCGATGATCGTCGTGATGCTGCCGCTCGAGTGTTAGCTCTCCGCGGTGGCGGTGATCATGAGGATTAAGTGTGGTGTCGGGTCCTAACTGTTGTCAGTGTGCTGGAGGTAACTTGTACCCGAATAATTACCCGCAAATCTCTCATTCAGAGACTGTGGTGCTAGTGAGGTGATCAGTTAGGTGTAACATGTGCACGTGCATTTGCAATCAGTGTACGTGGCCGAGTGGTTGTGGTTGTGCGTCTGCTGTCGTGGTGCTGCGTGAATAAAAATCTATGTCGTGAAGAGATATATGCCGCAACAACTCAGGGAGAATCTCACTTCAGAAATTTATCGAGAGTGAAAACAGTTAATAAAAATTAACAGCAGTAGAAACCACTCACATTAATTGAAACTAGAAAAAAATTAATTCATCATACAAATTTTAGGATACCACGCATAAGTTGCAACACATAAATAAATGATTGGGCAATAAACAAAGCAGTGACGTCTACAACGACAACGGTAAATGGACAGGGTCCTGAGAAAACGTCTCAGGTACTGGGGCACACTCTTCTTCTATCGGGGGAAGCGGATTGACTAGTCGATGAACGCGTCTCTCCTGGTCGGGCCTTAGTGGTCTACCGATGGCGATCTAAGGATTTAAATCAGCGAGGCTCTGGAGATAACCCATTACTCATTGGGTCAAATGCTCTTGGGCGATGACATACTGGACAAGGTTGGCCAGTACTGGGTCTCTCTCGATTCGTCCACCGGGAAAAGGTGCTACTTCTCCGGGTGCTGCATGACTCGGGGAGTAATAATACCCCCGTTCGCTGGCATAGGGTACCGTGAATCGAAGGCGAGCAAGCGCTTCGTACGCAGTAGCTTCTATGGCCATTTGCGGAGTCGGCATAGATTTCCCCACGAAGGAGAATTCCGTTGGGTCTTGGTTTGGGTTTGCGGGAGGGATGTGCACTACTGACCAATATTTCGAGGTGGATGGGGTGATCCTCGATTTGAGCACCTCGTATTGGGGTAGATGGGTAGCACTCATGGTACTGCAGGTAAAGTCCCACAATATTTTAACAAAGCTACCTGAGGTTGCATCTGGAGTTCTCAGATAAATACTAGGCCTCGGCATGGCAAAGAAATTGCTGTGAGAGTTGTGCACAAGATGAGGGATACTTGGCAAGATCACGAGGTGGCCTTTTATATAGCATCTGGGCGGGGTCATTTAACATGGTGAGGGGCAACTAGTTTGTCGGTTCTGCTCTATGGGGTCGGGGTCAATGCTACAGATACACATATCTCACAAAAGTGACGTATTACTGTGGGTGTCGTCGGGGTGGTTTTGGTAGCTGTGCCCGGAATTAAAAATGCAACCGCACGCTAACATATCTATGTATGGCTACTATTCGAAATAGAGGCACACAAGCAGGCTGCGATTATTTATGGCGATGTAATATTAGACAATTACAGGGCATGGACATACTGAGACTCGGTACTACTCGAGTAACTTAGTCTACCTCGTTAATATCTAAGCGGGCGTGCCTTGTGGACGTCGAGGCTTCTCCACGGGTTTCACCGTCGGAGTTAGCTGGATGGAGTTGATGGGCTGCAGGGTTGGGTAGCGATGATGACCATCGCGGGGGTTAAGTTGTCCACAATCCCGTTGGAGCGTGTTCCCAAAAGCCGACGAAGCACTTCTGGGGACACCAAATTATTTTGATCGATGGCTGGGGCAGACCTCAAGGACTCAATTGGTTGTCCGAACAGCACGACTGGGTTGTCGGCGTCGGGCCCATCTTCTCCTCTTGCCGGGGCTCGACGAACCAGTTCTCCACGAGCTGCAATCAGATCAAGGGTGATTTGATCGAACAGTTCTTCTAGTGCACTTACATAGCGCACCAGATGCAACAATGCAGGATCCGTCTCGTGATCTCCGTTGGCAACCTGGGGTGGCCTACCATACCCATCACAGCTAGGGTAGTAGTAGAACGAGCGACAGTTAACTCTGGGTGACAAGTGCCGGAGTTGAACTATAGCCTCTCGAGCAGCTAGTTGGATGGCTTGTGGCTCAAAGGAAGTTGTCCTTCCGGTGAACCTGTAGGGGCGTTCTGGTGATAGACCCCTACTATAGATGTGCACAGTGGCCCAGAACTGACGGCTCTCAGCGCTCTCACCGCTCATGGGCCCTTGGTACACAACATATTCTGGGGGCTCTTCTAATGCAAAGGCACGGCGGGTGAGGTTTGCTAGCACGGTTACAAAACCTCCAAGGTTGATTGCTGTGGTCTCATTGTGCACAATAGGGCCAGGCATTATGGCTTGGTTTGGGAAAGAGGCTGTGCTGTGCTGGGTTGAGTCTTCCTTCGCACGCCTGCGAATGAGACAATTTAGGTGTCGGTCACTGGCGCGTGATCGACAGGCTAGGCTGATAGGTTGGGCACTGACTGCCAAAAGGTGTTGGGGTCACTGTGTGGCTATCATACACGAGAAGCTTGGCCGTGGTTAGGTTAAGGTCTAGTGGATTGGTTAATCTAGGTTTATTGACCTGGCTAAGATAGGATTAGCCAATGGTCAGCCTGGCTCTGATACCAAGGTTGTCGTGACCAGTTTTCCAGGATATTAGTTCCCAGAAAATGGCCCTTGTGCTCACCAGCCCCAAGATTACTGTTAGCTGATGAGTCACAAACTTGATATAGAAACTCCAAGCAAAATATATAATATGTAGTGCAAGACCATTTTGGCCTATGAGTACAACACAAGGCTTCTAGTGGCTGATGGCAGAAGCGGTTTGTGGTTCATCGGCGTCTATGGGACTCCATTTCCCACAGAAACAGCTGACTTGGATAACTCCTATCTTCGCGAGGCTGCTATGATCATTGTGTAGGTTCCGGGGCTGTCATCGTAATGCTCCTCTCTGTGCAAGAAATCTGGCCAAGACAATAGCCAGGGACAAGCCAGTGAGTACTTTTGAATGTACTCGCATATGAACACAGGTATAACATAATGAATGATAATCATGCTCTGAAATATTTCATAACGTGAGTCACAAAATAAAATCCATGATGCACGCAAGTAGGTTATTCATATACAACATGAATATGCAATAATGGAGTAGAAATAGAATGCACCGATCGGGTGTCTGAAGCGACGCCTCGAAAGGATAATAATTTAAAGCATGCCTTAGTCGGGCGTCTGAGTGACACCACATAAAGGGCTTATAAATAATTTAAATGACAAGCATGCCACAGTCGGGCGTCTGAGCGACACCACATAAAGGGCTTATAAGTAATTTAATTGGCAAGCATGCCACAGTCGGGCATCTGAGCGACACCACATAAAGAGCTTATAAGTAATTTAAATGACAAGCATGCCACAGTCGGGCGTCTGAGAGACACCACATAAAGGGCCTATAAGTAATTTAAATGACAAGCATGCCACAGTCGGGCGTTTGAGCGATACCACATAAAGGGCTTATAAGAGAATAATCACAGTGAATATCCAGGAGGTAGAACCGTTCCATAATTCAGATAATGTAAATGGTTAGTCCATAATAATATTAATCATAATCATCATGAGTCACAAGTCATGATCCGTGTTCTGATTTAGCAATTTTTTCCTCCGAAGACCGACACTTGACCCTTCCCAGACTGTAGTCCTTAACCATGGACACGGCTATTCGAATAGATATAATCTCTGCAGAGGGTGTACTCTTTACCCACCAGTAACGGATTCCGTTATTCCATCGGGACTAATTCCGTCTACGGTCTTTTAATTGAAAACACACCTGACCGCACACACCAGCCTGACTTACCGGTGTCTGGAATCACCCACGACACTCGTTAAGAAAAACTTTAAGTGGGGAGGCTACAACCTCGATTAGCATGGGATCACAAAATTTATAACGCGCGCAAACTAGGGGAGCTACCCCCTCGGCTACAACCGGAAACACCCATGCCCCCGGACCAGGTGGCATGCCTACCGGATGCAGCCGGTATCTTCCACCATGGCCTCTCTATACGGTGTGTGCTAGAAAGGGGTTGACAACTTACTGAACCGTACCCTACCTATGGCAGGGACAAGTGGTAGTACGAAACAAGTATGGGGGTTACTGGAAGAAGACTCAATCTACGGCCGACTCAGGAGGTTTAAGTACTCCCTGCATGATTAGCATAACAAATATGTTTCGACCAACAGACAAAATCACCACTCGTGATACCTCACAATGCCATACCGGACACAACCGTCTCGACGAAGACTGGATACAAGCTCATGTCTACCCAAGACAGAGGCTTTCCCGGATTCCTTCCGATAGACATGGAAGGCATACGAGGGTGATTATTATCACAAGCATATCAAATTCCAATAGCAAGGAACACTCATTATGCGCTCATGGGTATGATCATATTATCACATAAAATAACACACACAACAATATTATGCCAGGGTTAAGGTGGTGTTGTGACTGTAGCAAACAACACACAACAATATTATGCCAGGGTTCAGAATGCTTGGCTTCAAGAGTATGCAAGTGGGGTGCATTTTTGAAAGTTGCCTTCTTCTTCAAAAATCCCATTTTGAGAAAATTTGAATTAACACAGAGTTTCAAAACAGTACAAAAAAGTTGTCTGAATTTTTTTCAAATAAATATGAAAATAAACTAGACAAAATTTGAGAAACAACAGAAAAAGAATCAAATCATTTGGACTAATATTTAAAAAGTTATAGCCAGTCAAAGTTTAGTCAAAATTCAGTTTTTAATAAATAAATAAAAGAAACAGAAAAAGAAAAACGGTTCGGGGAGAAAGCGTACTCTGGGCTTTACACTTTCACTTATGCCAGCGTGGACCGGCTCGTGGGTCACTGACAGTGGGTCCCTTGGGCCCACTAGTCAGGTTTGACCAGTCGCCCGCCTCCTTTCTCCTCTGTCCGAGCGAACGCGGGGCTCCGGCGATCACTGTCGACGAACGGAGGCTCCCCACGGGACTCCGAGGGCAAGGATGGATCCGCTGGTCCAGGGCGGTCCTCCCGGTGGTCGCTAGGTTAGCGGGGGTGGAGGGGGTCGCCGGCGGCGAGCTCCGCGGCGGACGGCGGTTTCGGGAAGGTTGGGGTCTCGAGCTACGGTGGCTCCCGATCGAGGCTGAGAGGTGGTGTCGGTGTCAAAACCGGTGGATCTCGGGTAGGGGGTCCCGAACTATGCATCTAGGCGGATGGTAACAGGAGACAAGGGACACGATGTTTTTACCCAGGTTCGGGCCCTCTCGATGGAGGTAAAACCCTACTCCTGCTTGATTGATATTGATGATATGGGTAGTACAAGAGTGGATCTACCACGAGATCAAGGAGGCTAAACCCTAGAAGCTAGCCTATGGTATGATTGTTGTAATGGTTGTTCATCCTACGGACTAAAACCTCTCCGGTTTATATAGACACCGGAGAGGGCTAGGGTTACACAGAGTCAGTTACAATGGTAGGAGATCTACATATCGATATCGTCAAGCTTGCCTTCCACGCCAAGGAAAGTCCCATCCGGACATGGGACGAAGTCTTCAATCTTGTATCTTCATAGTCTTGGAGTCTGGCCGATGATGATAGTCCGGCTATCCGGACACCCCCTAGTCCAGGACTCCCTCAGTAGCCCCCGAACCAGGCTTTAATGACGACGAGTCCAACGCATATATTGTCTTCGGCGTTGCAAGGCGGGTTCTCCATCAAATTCCATGTGCCTGCCGAATAGTTTCCAGCTCCCTTACAAATGTTGTGCTCCTTGGCTTCCATGCCCAATAATGGCCCTCTTCCACGCGTCGCACGAATGCGAAAAGCCAGGGTATCTTTTATGTTTTACCCCCTAGCTGCGCAAATAATCTGCCTATAAGAGAGGCAAGAATCCAGATCCAAATCACACCATCCTCCTTCCGCGAGTACTCATTGGAGCGCTTCTGACCAAAAACCCATTCCATCATGGACCGTCGACGCGGCTCCTCCTCTCATGCTCCCAGCCCTCCACCAGGAGATTGGATGAGGTGTTCAGTTCCGCACAACGAGCTGGTGACGCTCCAAGCAGAGGGATATCTTCCTCCGGCCTTCATGGTCCCGGTTCGAGCCGGGCTGGCCACCTACAAAGGTGGGAAGCAAGCGGAGGCCACCCCTAGTCCCTCTAAAGGGGAGCGGGTATGCTTCGCCCCCTATCTAATAAGGGGGCTTGGATTTCCTGTACATCCGTTCCTCCACGGGCTTCTGGAGTTCTACGGACTCCAGCTCCATCACCTCACGCCCGCCTCCATTCTGCACATCGCGGGTTTCGTAGCTCTTTGCGAGCTATTCCTGAGCATCGAGCCCCATTTTGCGCTGTGGAAGAGGCTATTCTGCCTCATACCCCATTCTCACGAGGGGTCAATATATCAAGTGGGCGGTGCCGAAATATGGCGCATCGCCGGGACCGGATATCCATCCGGAACCCCAAAGAAGGCGTCCGAAGACTGGCCTTCGGAATGGTTTTATGTAGAAGATGCTCCACTGCCGGACCGAGTTCGGATCGGCCTCCCGGAGTTCAGCAAGGCTCCTCTGAAGAAACGCCTAAGTTGGCGCCCGTGGAGCCCTCAACTGGAGGAAGACAAGAGCGTCCATTATTTGATGGGCCGGATAAGGTTGCTGGCCCATTCCGGATTGACCATGATTGGAGTCATGGCCACGTGCATTATGCGGGGGGTGCAGCCGCTGCAATACAGGGGCCACCCCATGTGGGATTTCAACGGGGAGAATGATGCCACCCGTCATGGCCGCAAAGGGCCGGGATCGGCCGAAGATCTGGTGAAGATTCTGTCCGGCTTGTACAAGGGGGAGTAGGAGGACTTCCTCCAGACGAGCCCGTTGAATGGGTTCTCCATGAATAACCCTCGATGCTGGGTAAGCGGTCGTTTTATTTATCCGAACCATGCTTCTCAAAGTTAAGTACCTTACTTTACGATTTCGACGCGGGAACTGCGTCGGGATGTGGAGGGCATACATAGTCCGGCTCCACAACCTGAGGATCCAGGAAGATCCCTTGATCCGGCCTCCGAAGAGGATCCGGACATAAAGGTGGAGCTAATCGACGGGTTGTTCCACCAGCTCAGCATGGACAACGCTCTAGTCGTCATTACGGCTGACTATCCTGGCTTGTCACCGGCTTCCCAGGTAATTATGACCGAAGTCCTGGCTCCATTATTTCATCCTTGCGCATTCCTGACCACCGTATACAACGGTGTCTTGCAGGAGGAGCCTTCCAGGCGGGAAGCCGAACCCGCGGTGGCTGACCAACAAGGGTCAGTCCGACCCCGCAGGCGGAAGAGGGGTGCGGTGCGAAGCGAAACGTCACCGCAACGATATAGCTCACGACCGTTATTTAGGAAAAGATTCCTAGGGGGTGTATTAATGCTCGTGACTTTTTCAGGAGAAAGAGCACTCGCCGGACTGTGTCCGGAGAGGTTGCCAACCAAGCCTCCGCCCGCCAGGCTCCAACACCTGGTCCGGAGGGGGAGGCGAGCGCAAGGCGCGAGCCGGATACTCCTCCAGCGGAGGATGCCGACAGACTGTCCGCCACCAGGTCTGAGGTGGAGAGCGCCATGAATCATAGGCGTCGCCGGACAGTTCTGCGTGATGCGTGTTTCTCTCCAGAGGCGCTAAATGCCTTTAACGCGGGAGACGCGCACCTCCATGCCGCTCAAGATGGCTTAACCAGAGCCACGGAGCAGTATGTAAAAGACATACGGGTAAGAGATTTTAATAGTTGTATATGCCAGTAGCCCCCGAGACTTAAAGTAGTTAGAGTAACTGATTTAAGGATCATTTGATATGCGGGATCTTATGGAGAAGAATACCCAATTGTCCCAGGAGCTACAAGAGTGCAAGGCCCAACTTGAGGCCGCACTAGCTGCCACCAAAGGAGGCACAGAGACCCCTTCTGGTAACACATTATTTCAAAAAGATAAGCGGTGTGCGGCGTACGTATAAGTCTGACAATGATATTGTAGATGTTGCTGGACTTGATCCGGACAAGCAACAACTACTGCGCCAGCTGAAGGCCGGCGAGAGGGTGCTTACGAAGGTGCAGCAGGAGAGGAACAAACTCCAAGATGCCCACACCCAGCTAGGAGAAGAGCTAAAGGGTGTTCGGGCCGAGCTGTCTGGCTCCGTGAAGGAGAATCAGCGGCATCGTCGCGGCATCTATAGTAAGTGCTTGAGCGAACTCCTTTGAAAAGAAGAGTTCGACGAGGAAGTCAATTGACAAAAATATGCCTGTAGGTGTGCTCACAGGTCGCCCTGCGGAGGAAATGCCCGGTTCAACGGGTGACCAGCTTCCCGAGCTGGTGCAACTGCTCGAACGTGTTCGGCAGGCGATGAGTTGCGTTGTCCAGGCCTTATGGCCGTCCCTCTCCCTACCCAAGGGCCTTGGAGAGCTTGCGGAGAAGCTTCAGGGAGCGCGGCAGCGCTTCCGTTTATGGAAGATATCGGCTTGCCGTCAAGGTGCCAGGGAGGCCTGGGCCATGGTGAAGACGCGATACAAGAAGGCGGATCCAAACCACATGGCCGAGGTCGGACCTGTGGGGCCCGATGGGAAGGAAATCCCTGTGAGCTTAGTGTACGGCCAAGTAGAGTTGGCCGCTAGGTGTTCCCAACGGGACTATAAATTAGACGGCCTGTTAGACGGGATTGAGGAGGAATATAGTCAGTCGATTTGACTATGTATTTAAAATGACATGTGAAATGCCTTCTAGCCGGATTGTAGATCGTTTGTCTTTGCCGACCTTTTCGCTTCAACCTCTGGACCCTAGAGTCCGGAGTGTGTCCGAATACCCTCTCGGTTATGAAAAAAACCGGGGCATGCATGGAGACCAGGCGTAGGGGTCATTAGTGCTTTATCGGACAAGTGCCCAACTAGTTATGTTATATTACATGGTTAGTAAGAAACATCTTCCAGGGAGAATAGTTCCGTTAAGGGTTCCTTTCCCTGGGAGGCATGCCCTAAAGTGCTTGTCCGAACTGCGAAAAGAGCAGGAAAACATCTGGGGGCAGGTAAATAAATAGGTAAAAAATCATCTTTTAAGTCACCGACCGAATATTCCCTTAAGAACGCTAGCTTTCGGCTTCACCCAGTCTGAGGTACACATCCGGCTGACCCGGCAGTAACAATTGCAGAGGTGCTCCCTTTACCTCCTAGCCGAACAATCGGGAATGTAGGGGTAAGCACAGGAGCCAGGCAACCCAGCTTGGCCAAAACTTAAGTCATATCGATGCATATAATGGTGAATAAAAGGTACATGTGGAAGTTTGACACATGTGCTGGGCATGAAGCCCGTATAAGTAAGCTTCTGTTAAAGAAGCCCCCAGGTATAATGAGTGCGGGTAGCACATCAAGTGTGTGCGAACAATGCGCAAATAGGCCCTCAAGGGTTTTTATGAAAAAGGTGAGAGAAGAGAGAGAAACAAAAGACAGCTGAAGTGTGAAAAAAGTGGACGGAGGAAGGAGAGGAACTCTTAGTCCGGCGCTAGGCGTAGAATCTTCGGAGGTGGGCTGTGTTCCATGGGTTCGGCTCGAGTCGGTTGTCCGATGCATTCCGCAGACAGTATGCTCCGCCGGTCAGGACTTGGTCGATGATGAAGGGACCTTCCCATTTGGGCTTGAGCTTGTCCGTTTTCTTGTCCGGCAGGCGTAGAACTAGTTCGCCAACATTGTAAGTTTTAGCCCGTACTTCTCTGCTTTGATATCTTCGAGCCCACTGCTGATAAAATGCCGAACGGGCCTTTGCCACATTGCATTCCTCCTCCAATGCGTCCAAGCTGTCCTGCCGATCCAGTTCGGCTTCTCTTTCTTCGTACATGCGCACTCGAGGTGAGTCATGAATTATGTCGCAGGGCAAAACTGCCTCTGCGCCGTATACCATAAAGAATGGTGTGAATCCGGTAGTACGGTCTGGCATGGTCCGCAGCCCCCAGAGTACGGAGTCGAGCTCCTCTACCCAGTGCGTGTTGGATTCTGTAAGGGACCGCACTAGTCTGGGCTTAATGCCGCTCATTATCAGACCATTTGCTCGCTCAACTTGACCGTTGGTTTGAGGATGATAGACTGAAGCGTAATCAAGCTTAATGCCCATATTTTTGCACCAGAGTTTGACCTCGTCGGCCGTGAAGTTCGTGCCGTTATCGGTAATGATGCTATGGGGGACGCTATAACAGTGTACTACCCCAGATATGAAGTCTATCACTGGTCCGGATTCTGCCGTTTTAACTGGCTTGGCCTCTATCCATTTGGTGAATTTGTCCACCATGAGCAATAGGTACTTGTGCTTGTGGGTTCCCCCTTTAAGGGGTCCAACCATGTCATGCCCCCAGACCGCGAACGGCCAGGTAATGGGTATAGTTTTGAGGGCGATGGGTGGCATATGGCTCTAATTAGCAAAGAGCTGACAACCGACGCATCTTTGGACTAAGTCCTGAGCATCTTCCCGGGCCGTCGGCCAATAAAATCCTGTACGGAAGGCCTTACCTACAATGGCCCGGGCTGCAGCGTGGTGTCCGCCTAGTCCGGCGTGAATTTCAGCCAGAAGATTTTGCCCTTCCTCTTTGGAGATGCACCTTTGAAGGACTCCGGTTGTGCTTTTCTTATAAAGTTCTCCCTCATGGACCTTGTAGGCTTTAGATCGTCGAACTATGCAGCGGGCCTCATTTTGGTCTTCGGGGAGTTCCTGCCTAATTAAGTAGGCTAGGAATGGTTCTGCCCACGAGGCAATTACCGCCATTATTTCGTGGGCTGAAGATGTTATTTCATCGGCTGAACCGCCAATTATGTTAGATTGTTCTGTGTTGGGTGGCGCGGTTGTTTTTGGGTTCTTATTTCCGGACTCCTCTTCCCATAATACGGATGGCTTAAAGAGCCATTCCAGGAAGATGTTGGGAGGGACAGCATCGCGTTTCGCGCCGATGCATGCCAACACGTCGGCTGCTTGGTTATTATCCCGGGCTATGTGGTGGAATTCGAGTCCTTCGAACCGAGCTGACATTTTTAGGACAGTGTTACGATAGGCTGCCATTTTCAGATCCTTGGCGTCAAAGTCTCCATTTACTTGGGATATTGCAAGGTTTGAATCCCCGCGCACCTCTAGGCGTTGGATACCCATGGAGATTGCCATCCGGAGACCATGTAGGAGGGCCTCGTATTCGGCTGCATTGTTGGAGTCCGTGTACATTATTTGAAGTACGTATTGGACTGTGTCTCCGGTTGGGGACGTCAGTATGACGCCAGCCCCCAAGCCGGCCAACATTTTGGAGCCGTCGAAATGCATAATCCAATTGGAGTATGCGCTGTACTCTTTAGGGAGTTCAGCTTCGGTCCATTCAGCGATGAAGTCAGCCAAGACTTGCGACTTTATAGCTCGCCGAGGTTTATAAGTTATATCGAATGGTAAGAGCTCAATGGACCATTTTGCAATCCTGCCCATCGCGTCGCGGTTGTTTATGATGTCGCTGAGGGGCACTTCGGAGGCCCCTTTTTTCGAACACTCTTGAAAGTAGTGTCCAAGCTTCCGGGATGCCATGAACACCGCGTACGCTATCTTTTGATAATGCGGGTACCGGGACTTGCAGGGAGTTAAGACAGTGGATATGTAGTACACTGGTTTCTGAAGAGGGAATTTATGCCCTTCTGTTTCTCGTTCGACGACGAGCACCGCGCTCACAACTTGATGTGTTGCCGCGATATATAACAACATTGGTTCGCGCAGGTTAGGCGCAGCCAGGACCGGATTTGTTGCCAATATGGCTTTTATTTCTTCGAATCCGGCAGTGGCAGCATCCGTCCACTCGAAGTGTTCGGTGCGCCTGAGGAGGCGATAGAGGGGCAATGCCTTTTCTCCCAAACGGGAGATGAAGCGGCTTAGAGCCGCCACGCATCTAGTCAATTTTTGTATTTGTTTGAGGTCTTTTGGAATATCCAGCTGTGACAGAGCTCGGATCTTGGCTGGGTTAGCTTCAATTCCTCTACCGGATACAATGAAGCCCAGGAGCTTTCCGGCTGGTACGCGGAAAACGCATTTTTCCGGATTCAGCTTAATGTCGTATGCTCGGAGGTTGTCGAATGTGAGCCTCAAATCGTCTACTAGAGTTTAGACGTGTTTGGTTTTGACGACTACGTCGTGTATGTATGGCTCTACTGTTTTGCCGATCTGGGTAGCCAGACATGTCTGAATCATGCGCTGATATGTTGCGCCGGCGTTTTTGAGTCCGAAGGGCATCGTGTTGAAGCAGAATGGTCCATATGGAGTAATGAATGCCGTTGCGGCTTGGTCCGCCTCCGCCATCTTGATTTGATGGTAGCCGGAGTATGCGTCAAGGAAGCACAATGAATCGTGCCCTGCAGTAGCATCGATTATTTGGTCGATGCGGGGAAGGGGGAAGGGATCCTTTGGGCAGGCCTTGTTGAGGTCTTTAAAATCGACACATAGGCGCCAGGATTTGTCCTTCTTTGGTACCATTACCAGGTTTGCTAGCCAGTCCGGATGTTTGATGTCTCTGATGAATCCGGCTTCCAGTAGTTTGGCTAGCTCTTCTCCCATTGCCTGTCTTTTTGGTTCGGAAAATTGCCGAAGAGCCTGTTTGACTGGCTTGAATCCTTTTAGAATGTTTAGGCTGTGTTCCGCCAATCTGCGTGGGATTCCTGGCATATCTGAAGGGTGCCAGGCAAAGATGTCCCAATTTTCCCGAAGGAATTCTCGTAGTGCGGCGTCTACGTTGGGGTTCAACTGTGCCCCGATGGAGGCCGTCTTTGTTGGGTCCGCTGGGTGGACCTGGAATTTGACTATTTCATCCACTGGTTTAAAGGAGGTGGACTTGGATCTCTTATCGAGTATCACATCATCCCTATTCACCGTAGAGCGTAGCGCGGTGAGTTCCTCCGCCGCTAGGGCTTCGGATAGTGCCTCTAGGGCTAATGCGTCTGTCTTGTTTTCGGCGCAGAGTGCTGTGTCCGGATCACTAACGAGAGTGATTATTCCGCCGGGCCCGGGCATCTTAAGCTTCATGTACCCGTAATGGGGTATGGCTTGAAAAATTGTGAATGCCTCTCGTCCTAATATAGCGTGATATCCGCTGTTGAACGGGGCCACTTGGAACGTGACCTCTTCGGACATGTAATTGTCCGGCGAGCCGAACACCACATCAAGTGTGATTTTTCCTGTGCAGTGTGCTTCCCGGCTAGGGATTATTCCTCTAAAGGTTGTGCTGCTTCGCTCAATGCGGCTCCAGTCTATTTCCATTTTTTTGAAGAGTTTCCTCATAGATGAGGTTTAATCCGCTGCCGCCATCCATGAGTACCTTGGTAAGACGAAAGCCGTCCACTATTGGACTAAGGACCAATGCGGCTGGTGCTCGGGCTGTTGAAAATTTAGGTTCGTCGCTGGCGTTGAAGGTGATGGCCGTGTCGCTCCATGGAACTGTTGTTGCTACTTGGTAGACTTCGGCGAGGCTGCGGATTGTTTGTTTCCGCATATTATTTGATGTGAAAGTCTCGAAGACTGTTGACACCATACTGGTACTGTTGGAGTGGTTCTCCGGGGCTAGAAGCTCTTCGCCACTTTTGGCCACCTGCCGCAGTATCCAACATGCTCGAAGGCTATGTGTTGGAGTGGCGCCTTCTGTACTGTGAATTTTACAGGGTCCACTGAGCCATCCCTCTAGTACGGTTCTTTGCCCATTATGGGGTTTTTGCTTTTTGGTTTTTGTACCTGGTGCCTGAGTGTGATGCACCCTTTTGTTTCGGACTAGGGTTGTATTCGGGGCCGGATTGTCCCAAAACTTAGTTTCGGTTTTCCGGAAACTCTCCATCGCACAGTACTTTCGTACTATGGACGTCAGATCAGCGAAGCGTGTAATTTCACGACGACTGACGGCGTTCAAGATTCCCTCGTCCGTGCAGTTATTGCAGAAAATTGAAATTGCGTTTTCCTCACGGCAGTCCTTTATCCTATCCATGACCAGGAGGAATCTAGCCCAGTAATGATGTACTGTTTCAGCGGGCTCTTGCCAGATTTGAGATAGATTGCATATGTCTGGGTGGGTGGGTGGAATTGAGTCTGGAACCCTACCCATCTCGAGGCTCAAGGGCTGAAAAGTTTCCGAATTTGGAAGCTTGGATTGCTGGACGTTGTCCAACAAGTCTGGTCCGATGCCTGACTTTAGGTTTAGTGCTTGATCGACGTCCGTCCCTCCGCGGGAGTCCAGCATGGAGGGTTCGGGAGTCCGGACATAACTAGTTTTTAGTACAGAAGAAGAATCGCCGCTTTGTTCCTCTACCACCGCAACGTGGTGGGTAACCTGGGGAGAGTTAATCTCTCTCAGATCGGTTTTAAGCCCAATCTGATTGTAGTCTGTGGCGACCCCCAGGGTGGCAATGCGGTCCAGGAGCTCGTTTATGGAAGAGAGCTCCATTGGATCCAGCTACTCGGCGAATTCCGAGCTGACGTGAAGATTGCTTCCGATGACCCGAGAGGTCATCGTCGAAGCGGTGGCCGAACAGGCGGTCATGAGAAAACCACCTAGCCGGATAGTTTGGCCAGCGGCCAAAGCTCCTTTGGTGATGGTTCCGTCTTTAAAGACGGGAAGAGGCATCCTTCCTGATCGCGACGGCACAGAGGAACTCTCAATGAAAGCACCAATGTCGGTGTCAAAACCGGCGGATCTCGGGTAGGGGGTCCCGAACTGTGCGTCTAGGCGGATGGTAACAGGAGACAAGGGACACGATGTTTTTACCCAGGTTCGGGCCCTCTCGATGGAGGTAAAACCCTACTCCTTCTTGATTGATATTGATGATATGGGTAGTACAAGAGTGGATCTACCACGAGATCAAGGAGGCTAAACCCTAGAAGCTAGCCTATGGTATGATTGTTGTAATGGTTGTTCGTCCTACGGACTAAAACCTCTTCGGTTTATATAGACACCGGAGAGGGCTAGGGTTACACAGAGTCGGTTACAATGGTAGGAGATCTACATATCCGTATCGCCAAGCTTGCCTTCCACGCCAAGGAAAGTCCCATCCGGACACGGGACGAAGTCTTCAATCTTGTATCTTCATAGTCTTGGAGTCCGGCCGATGATGATAGTCCGGCTATCCGGACACCCCCTAGTCCAGGACATCCTCAGGTGGGGTGGCTCCGCAAGACCGAGGGGAAGAGGACGGTGGCACTGGATGGGCTGGGGAGGCTCTGCTTGCGGCGAACCGCACCGGAGCATGGCGGTGGCCGAACTGGCTGGAGACAAGGAAGAAGGCCTCCCTCCATCGATTGCTGGCTGTGGGGGCTCTAGAGGGGTGGCCTGAGGTTGCCTGAGGGTCTAGACAAGCTCGGGGGCCCCTTTTATAGGCGGTTGAGGTCGGTTCTGCGGCGGCCGGGGATAAGATCGACGGCGAACCGCCGTTCTGTTGCTGCAGGGCGACGTGGCGGCGACGGGCGCTAGCAGACAACTCGTGGATGAGCTTGAGATGTTCTAGAGGGCAGCTGGCGCGCTGGAGTGGCTCGGGTAGCGCCGTCCATGGCAGAGGCCGGCGGGGCGGCATTGGCAGCTTGCGGTGGTGGCGCAGTCGGGTGCTAGGAGGGGGCCAGGATGGCTTTGCAACGAGGGAGGGGTCAGGCGCGATGGCTGCGAGTGGCCAAGGGTCAGCACGGGCGCGGGGAGGGCGGCAGCGAGACGAGGCGGCTCGATGCACGCGCGTGCAAAACGTTTGCTCTGGGCACGCCCAGAGCAAGCACGCCAGGTGCTCGGCAAAATGCCAAGGCATGCCAGGAGGCTTTGGTGGGGCTGGGGATTAATAGGTCTAGGTTAGAGTTATCTAGGGGTTTCGTAGAGTGGTCTATAAGCAGGGAAAAGAATCATGGGTAAAAGGGCAAGTTAAAATATGGTTACAGTGCAAAATACTACACTGGACCAGAATGAAGATGAGGATGTTTTGCTCAAAATTTCCAAAGAACCTCAAAGTGTTTTTGCATAAAAATGAATTATATGCATCTACTGACATCTCCAACTTTTTATGTAATTTTTAGAGAAATATTTAAATAGGTTGCAGTGCAAACCACAAACTGATCCAGATTTGAAAACTTGAGGTAGGGCTCAAAATCCCCAAATGATTAAGAGAGGTTTTTGCATAAAACTGATTTAGGAACCTCACATGTCATACCCAAATTTTGGTGGAATTTTTAAATGAGTATTTAAAAGGGTTGTGGTGCAAAAGAGGCTCTAAGGCTTATGAGAAACCATTTTAAAAGAATTAAAGTCCAGGAAAAATAAATATTGGAATAAATCCACTAGTAAAAGTAATGTTTTCTTGAGAGGGTATACAAGTCCAACAACATTTTTGAAAAGTTTTCTATTTGGAGAAAAACTCCACAACTCAGAAGAAAAGAGTGGTTCTGAATCAAAAGAAAATCCAGAAAATAAAAATTTAATTTACCAAGTCAAAATTTTAATTAATAAATCATTGTTAAATTTTTGGGGTGTTACAAGGACTCCCTCAGTAGCCCCTGAACCAGGCTTCAATGACGGTGAGTCCGGCGTGCTGTTTGTCTTCGGCATTACAAGGCGGGTTCCTTCTCCGAATACTCCAAAATAGATCTTGAACACAAGGATCGTGTCCGGCTCTGCAAAACAAATTCCACATACCACCGTAGAGAGTATAATATTCCACGAGTCTAATCTGCTGACAACTTTTCCATAGCGTGACATCACGCTGTGGCTCGGTTATTATTCAAACCGTTTTCTCAACCCATTAACGCACATTTGCCAGGCAGTTTTACTGGCACGCCTTATCGAAGCAGAGATCGTGTCCCCTTATCACGAGATGCTCATCAATACGGGCGTGGGTAACCCAACCGCGCCATTAACACGGTGCTTGGGGAATAAGCGAGTTTACAAGGCAAGTGGGGAGGTGTATGATCCCTGCTGCCTTTATAAGGAGATAAGGCTTCTCCTTTTTCACCCACGCCTTCTTCCCCTGCTCATCCATTCTCTCTCGCTCGAGCTCCAGCGCCCAAGCATTTTGCCTTCTCCGCCCACAAAGGCCCTCCGAAAATGTCCGGATCTGGAGCAAGAGGGAAGTGGATGGCCTCTACCATCCAGGAGAAGGATATCAAGAAACTTCGGGAGGCCGGGTATCTGGCCAAGAAGATCGGCCACCACCTTCCGACGGCGGGACAGATTGTCCCTACTCCGGAACCTCACGAGAGGGTTGTATTCCTCCCTCACTTTGTCCGCGGGCTAGGATTTCCCCTCCACCCATTTGTTCGCGGCATTGTGTTTTACTATGGGATCGACTTTCACGATCTATCCCCCAATTCCTTCCTCAACATCTCGACATTCATCATCATGTGCGAGGCCTTCCTCCTCATCTCTCCACACTTTACATTGTGGCTGAAGGTTTTTAATGTGAAGCCCAAGGTGGTGAGTGGTGAGCACGCTGAGTGCGGAAGAGCCATGGTGAGCAAGATGCCCAACGTCACATGGCCATCAGGTACCTTTAATGATTCCGTCAAAGGATGACAACAACAGTGGTTCTATGTCACTGAGCCACGCGACACAAAATGGGCCGCAGCTCCTGAATTCCACTCCGGAGCTCCACTGCGGCTTACGTCCTGGCCCAAGAAGGGCCTAAACTGGTCTTCGCCAGATGAGTTGTCGGGGCTCCAGATGCGCGTCAAGGTTATGGAAGACAAGAATATCAAACTTGTCAACGTAGTTCAGGTGATGTTAGTTCGGCGGATTCTCCCTTGTCAACACAGGGCTTGCAATTTATGGGATTTCGACCCGGCCAAGCACCAGACCCTGCTAGGGTTCTTTGGCTCATCGCACAAAGACATCTGGAAGGTGCTCTTTAAGTCCGACAAATCGTGGCCGGATTCGGCCGAGGACCATGGGTACCAACTGTCCCGACCCACGATCCTAGTAAGTCTTTGTATGTTGGCAAGTCATACACTTTATCTGTATAATCCAAGGGGAATGCTTAATGTGTTTTTCCATAACTTTCCCAGGGGTGGACGAAGAAGGCGGGGTGGATCTACTGTCCGGCCCCACTGCCAGAAGAACCAGCCGGCCCACTTCCGACGAAGATGCTGGTCCCGACGCCTTATAAGGCGCCGAAGAAGAAAGCCGAGAAAGAGGCCAAAGAGACCAGGGGCAGCCTTCGTCGCCGAGGCACTTCGGACACAATATCCGGAGACTCCGATGCCCGCTCTTCCTCTAGAGAGGACGAGGAAGAGGAGGAAAGCCGATCCCCCCAGTAGGAGGGGGGAAGAAACGGACGGCCTCCACACACTTAAAGGCTGAGTCGCCCAAGAAGGGTAAGACTCCCCTTCCAGAGGAATCCGCCACTACCGCCGACTGCAGCCCAGAATGGGATCCCAGGGTCCAGCCCCTGGTGAAATCGTAAGTATATGAAGCCCGGACACATTTGTGTATCCAGACTCACTATCGTGCAGCATTTAATGCATCATACCATGTCTTTTCCACAGTCCGGCAAGGTCCCGCACCGAACAATCCTCATCAGGGGATTCACTTGGCTCGGATGCTATGGACAGCGGGACACCCCCGGCGGCCCCCCTCCCCCAAACACGTGGATGACATCGGGGTATCGTCCCAAAGGGACCCAGGCCAAGGAGGGGGTGGAAAGACCATCGAGACGGCGCCGGAGGGTCAAACCTCGGTGGCCGAACACACGAGGGAGAAGACTCCCATGGACACCGACAGCGGGGATTATCTTGAATTAGGCCCCCAGCCGGACACAGTTCCGGAGACCAACATGGCTCCAGAATCAGGCAGGCAACCTCCCTTGACAGAAGGGGTGCGCCTGTTCCACCGACAACCTCAGCCCAACCAGAGGTGTCGGATACCTTATCAGCAGCGCTGAAGAGCGCCTCCATCATTGAAGAACACCTTGCCCTTATGGGTACGGTGATTGAGAAGATTCAGTCCGCTGAAAGTGGGCTGAATGAAGCCTGCATCAGCCTTATAACGGGCTTTGAGGTAAGTTGTGAGGTTTCGAAGAGTGTTATAGTATAGATAATAGCCCCTGATACACTGTTCGGTGTTTGAAAGAAAGAACCGGACAGAGGATCAAATATATGTTCGCGGGAGACTTACTTTGTGGTACCTCTCCCTCTTTTTTTTATAAACAGACGTCTGTAGTGACTGCCGCCTCTCACACTACAGAAGTCTCCGGACTGAAGCAAAGTCTGGAGCGGGCCGAAGAAGAACTCGATCGAGTGAGGAAGCAGTTGGAGGACGACCAAGGTATGCAAAAAACCTTGGTCGCATTCAGCGTGAATAAATAGTTGAATATGACGAAATTTTTTCATTATGTGCTCTAGGAGCGACGGCCGAAGTCGAAGCTCTTAAGAAGGCGGTGGCCGAGGCCGAGAAGAAGGCAGCCACAGAGCAGGCTCTTCGTGAAAAGCACAAGGCCAGGGTTATGGAAGTTGAGAAAGAGCTCCAATAGGCCATGAAGAAATGCGAGACCTTGGAGCAGAATGGAGAAAGAATCTGAACTCACCAAGGCTCGTCAAGCCACACACGATGCCCGGGCCGAAGCCCAAGGCGCCCTGCAGGAAATCCAGGAGGCGAGGGAGATTGCGGCGAGTAAGGCTTTTTCTATCCAAAGCAAATATTTGAAGGGAGAAAATCACGTCACTAATTTGAATTCGGATTTCCCCAGGGGTGTTTGCAGAACTGCCACGCAGCATATCTGATGCCGCACAATTCTACCAAGCCGAAGAAAGGAGAACTGCGGAGAAGCTCTTCTAGTCGCAGTATCTGGCACCAAATTATCCAGTGCCCTTTGCCGATCAACTCAAATAGCTGATCGAGCTGCATAGGGCGGCCGAACTAGCCATGGAGGATTTAATTATCCGGCCGTGGAGACTGCTGGGTACACCTTCTATCACAAATCCGAAGGCAAGACTTTTGTTGCTAAATTCGGAGTTTTTCTAGAGAACGAGTTTCTCTCGAAAGAAGTGAGTGGGAGGAAAGTAGAACTTGATGAGGTAACTGTACCTACTCCATTATTGGAAAGTAGTTCATCATAGAAACCGGTTCTTGTGACATCTACACCAATTAGTGAGGAAGTTAATGATGATGATCATGGAACTTCAGATCAAGTTGTTACTGAACCTCGTAGGTCAAACAGAATAAGATCCGCACCAGAGTGGTACGGTAATCCTGTTCTAGAGGTCATGCTACTGGATCATGATGAACCTACGAACTATGAAGAAGCGATGGTGAGCCCAGATTTTGCAAAATGGCTTGAGGCCATGAAATCTGAGATGGGATCCATGTATGAGAACAAAGTATGGACTTTGGTTGACTTGCCTGATGACCGGCAAGCAATTGAGAATAAATGGATCTTCAAGAAGAAGACTGACGCTGACGATAATGTTACTGTCTACAAAGCTCGACTTGTTGCGAAAGGTTTTTGACAAGTTCAAGGGATTGACTATGATGAGACCTTCTCACCTGTAGCGATGCTTAAGTCTGTCCGAATCATGTTAGCAATTGCCGCACTTTATGATTATGAAATTTGGCAAGTGGATATCAAAACTGCATTCCTGAATGGATTTCTGGCAGAAGAGTTGTATGTGATGCAACCGGAAGGTTCTGTCAATCCAAAGGGAACTAACAAAGTGTGCAAGCTCCAGCCATCCATTTATGGACTAGTGCAAGCCTCTTGGAGTTGGAATAAACGCTCTGATAGTGTGATCAAAGCATTTGGTTTTGTACAGACTTTTGGAGAAGCCTGTATTTACAAGAAAGTGAGTGGGAGCTCTGTAGCATTTCTGATATTATATGTGGATGACATATTGCTGATGGGAAATGATATAGAATTTCTGGATAGCATAAAGGGATACTTGAATAAGAGGTTTTCAATGAAAGACCTCGGTGAAGCTGTTTACATATTGGGCATCAAGATCTATAGAGATAGATCAAGACGCTTAATTGGACTTTCACAAAGCACATACGTTGACAAAGTTTTGAAGAAGTTCAAAATGGATCAAGCAAAGAAAGGGTTCTTGCGTGTGTTACAAGGTGTGAAGTTGAGTAAGACTCAATGCCCGACCACTGCAGAAGATAGAGAAGAGATGAAAGATGTTCCCTATGCTTCAGCCATAGGCTCTATCATGTATGCAATGATGTGTACCAGACCTGACGTGTGCCTTGTTATAAGTCTAGCAGGGAGGTACCAAAGTAATCCAAGAGTGGATCACTGGACAGCGGTCAAGAACATCCTGAAATACCTGAAAAGTACTAAGGATATGTTTCTCGTTTATGGAGGTGACAAAGAGCTCATCATAAATGGTTACGTTGATGCAAGCTTTGACATTGATCCAGACGATTCTAAATCGAAAACCGGATATGTGTTTACATTAAACGGTGGAGCTGTCAGTTGGTGCAGTTCTAAACAAATCGTCGTGGCGGGATCTACATGTGAAGCGGAATATATAGTTGCTTCGGAAGCAGCAAAGGAAGGAGTCTGGATGAAGGAGTTCATATCCGATCTAGGTGTCATACCTAGTGCACCGGGTCCAATGAAAATCTTTTGTGACAATACTGGTGCAATTGCCTTGGCGAAGGAATCCTGATTTCATAAGAGAACCAAGCACATCAAGAGACGCTTCAATTCCATCCGGGATCTAGTCTAGGTGTGAGACATAGAAATTTTCAAGATACATACGGATCTGAATGTTGCAGACCCATTGACTAAGCCTCTTCCACGAGCAAAACATGATCAGCACCAAGGCTCCATGGGTGTTAGAATCATTACTGTGTAATCTAGATTATTGACTCTAGTGCAAGTGGGAGACTGAAGGAAATATGCTCTAGAGGCAATAATAAAGTTATTATTTATTTCCTTATATCATGATAAATGTTTATTATTCATGCTAGAATTGTATTAACTGGAAACATAATACATGTGTGAATACATAGACAAACAGATTGTCACTAGTATGCCTCTACTTGACTAGCTCGTTGGTCAAAGATGGTTATGTTTCCTAGCCATAGACATGAGTTGTCATTTGATTAACGGGATCACATCATTAGGAGAATGATGTGATTGACATGACCCATTCCGTTAGCTTAGCACACGATCGTTTAATATGTTGCTGTTGCATTCTTCATGACTTATACATGTTCCTATGACTATGAGATTATGCAACTCCCGTTTACCGGAGGAACACTTTGTATGCTACCAAGTGTCACAATGTAACTGGGTGATTATAAAGGTGCTCTACAGGTGTCTCCGAAGGTACATGTTGGGTTGGCGTATTTCGAGATTAGGATTTGTCAGGTATCTGTGGGCCCTCTCGGTAATACACATCACTTAAGCCTTGCAAGCATTGCAACTAATGAGTTAGTTGCGGGATGATGTATTAAGGAACGAGTAAAGAGACTTGCCGATAACGAGATTGAACTAGGTATTGAGATACCGACGATCGAATCTCGGGCAAGTAACATACCGATGACAAAGGGAACAACGTATGTTGTTATGCGGTCTGACCGATAAAGATCTTCGTAGAATATGTGGGAGCCAATATGAGCATTTAGGTTCCGCTATTGGTTATTGACCGGAGACGTGTCTCGGTCATGTATACATAGTTCTCGAACCCGTAGGGTCCGCACGCTTAATGTTACGATGACAATTATATTATGAGTTTATATGTTTTGATGTACCGAAGGTTGTTCGGAGTCCCGGATGTGATCACGGACATGACGAGGAGTCTTGAAATGGTCGAGACATGAAGATTGATATATTGGAAGCCTATGTTTGGATATCGGAAGTGTTCCGAGTGAAATCGGATTTTACTGGAGTACCGGGAGGTTACCGGAATCCCCGGGAGGTTAATGGGCCTTAGTGGGTCTTTACGGAGAAGAGGACAGGCGGCCAGGGCTGGGCCACGCGCCCCTCCCCCCTAGTCCGAATAGGACAAGGAGAGGGGGCGCCCCCTTCCTTCCTCTCTCCCTCCTCTTTCCCCCCTCCCAAGTCCTAATCCAACTAGGAAAGGGGGGGAGTCCTAATCGCCCTCTCCCTTGGCCGGCCGCACCCCCCTTGCTCCTTTATATACGGGGCAGGGGGGCACCCCATAGACACACCAATTGATCGTTTGATCTTTTAGCCATGTGCGGTGCCCCCCTCCACCATAGTCCACCTCGCTAATACTGTAGCGGTGCTTAGGTGAAGCCCTGCATCGGTAGAACATCATCATCATCACCACGCCGTCGTGCTTACGAAACTCTCCCTCAATACTCGGCTGGATCGGAGTTCGAGGGACGTCATCGGGCTGAACGTGTGCTGAACTCGGAGGTGCCGTACGTTCGGTACTTGATCGGTCGGATCGTGAAGATGTACGACTACATCAACCGCGTTGTGCTAACGCTTCCGCTTACGGTCTACAAGGGTATGTAGACAACACTCTTCCCTCTCGTTGCTATTCATCACCATGATCTTGCGTGTGCGTAGGAATTTTTTTGAAATTACTACGTTCCCCAGCAGGAGCCATATTCCTTTGTGGTGAAGCTTCGTGGTGTCGTTGGGAGACTCCAATTAAGTTGTGGAGATTGCCCCAACCTTGTTTGTAAAGGTTTGATCACCAACTCCAAGGGCACCATTGGAATCACGACATCTCGCATTGTGTGAGGGCGTGAGGAGAATACGGTGGTCCTAGTGGCTTCTTGGGGAGCTTTGTGCCTCCACACAGCTCCAACGGAGACGTACTTCCCCTCAAAAGGAAGGAACTTAGGTAACACATCCTCGTCTCCACCGGATCCACTCTTGGTTATCTCTCACCTTTACTTGCGCAAGCTTATATTGTGTTGTGTCCCTTGCTTGCTTGTGTGCTTGTTGTTGTTGCATCATATAGGTTGCTCACCTAGTTGCATATCTAGACAACCTGCTTTGATGCAAAGTTTAATTTGGTATAGAAAGGTAAAAATTGTTAATTGCCTATTCACCCCCTCTAGTCAACTTACCGATCCTTTCAATTGGTATCAGAGCCTCATCTCTTTATTAAGGACTTTGCCGTCCGAAGAGTATGGTGGACACCACAGATGAGGGGGAGGAGCACTCCGGTGCTAGTCCCATCTTGTCCACGACCGATGGGGGTTCCTCGGTCTCTCATGAGGAATTCAATGCGGCCTTGGACACATTGAAAACCTCCTTGACGACCGAGGTTGTTCAAGGAATTTCTTGAAGGCATGAAACTTCCCACCGCACCTTTGGAAGTGGGTGCTCCCATTAACAAGGTGATGTATGCTAACTCCAACAAAGGGGAAGCTACTAGTGATCAAGTTCCTTTTCCTAGTGGTAGAAGTGGAAATGGCATCTTTGCCCATGTTGAACCTCCAATAACTTATGGAGGACCGATTCCCTCCACTCATCTGAATCATGTTGGTCCTCCTCCTAAGCTTCTGAAAAATGAGGATTTTGACTCTTGGGTCTATCTCTTTAAACGTCATTTAAATCATAGTAATACTAATCTTTGGAGAATTATTGAGCAAGGTTTCTACCCACACGACCCAAGCAACTTCACTCCTAGAGAAGCCGCGGATAATCAATTCAACAAGTCCACTCTCTTCATTCTCCAAGAAGCAATTCCACCCGAAGATATTGCTCACCTCCGACCCTTCTCCGTGGCCAAGGAAGCATGGCAACATGTTGTTTCTATGTTGAATGGAAGCGCAAACATTTAACGCTCAAACTTTGAAGTGGTGCAAGATGAAGCCGACGAGTTTGCGATGAATGAAGATGAAGAACCTCGTGAGCTCTACTAGAGATTAACCACTCTTGCGGTCTCACTCTGAGATCATGGGAGAAAGGATACAGATGACAATTGGATCAAGCGCAAATTTCTTAAGGCCATGATGCCCTACCATAAGGCCATGTCATCCGTCATCCGTCAAAGGCCGGACTTTCATACATTGTCCTCAAGTGAAGTGTTGGATGAGTTTGTTGCTATGAGAATCTTGGACAAGACCGCGAACAATGCGGTGTTGCGCCCTCAACGGGTAAAGAAACCCAATCTTGCTTTGAAGGAAAGGCTAGTGTGGAAGAAGAGGATGAAGAGGAAGAATAGGAGAGTAACCCCGAACATACAAAATATGCTTATCATGAGCACATGGCTCTCGCTTCAAGGCAATTTTGGAGCAAGAAGAACTCAAGGCCCAACTTCAACAAGAACAACTCAAGTGGTGCCAAGGGCAAGCAACGTGTGAGGAAATGCAATAATTGTGGCAATGTGAGCCACTTTGTTGTGGAGTGCCCATATGAGAAGAGGGAAGACAATGGTGGCAAGCTCATCCGAAAAGACAAGGCCAAGTCCTTCCCCAACAAGAACAACTTCACCAAGAAGACTCCTTCCAAGGGGTTGGTGGCACAAGAAGAGTACAATGAGGATGATGATGATGAAGATAGTGAGACGGTTGCCATGGCCTCCGTTGCCATTGTGACAACTCCACGGTTGTCCCTCTTCGATTCACCCAACGAGAACATACCACCAAGTGCCTCATGGCTAAAGACACCAACAAGGTAACCCCCAACATCAAAACTACCATCATTACTAATCCTTCCTTGACAGATTGCATTGATGAAAGTGAGGGGACCAAGGGAGAGGAAAATGAATTTGAGTCTTTTATGAGTAAGCTCAAGGGTAAATCCAAGAAGCACTTTGTTTCTCTCTTGGAACAACTTGGTGAAGCCAATGGCATGATCGAGGCTCACGAAGAAACCATCTCTAAGATGGAAGGGCATAGTCATGACTATGCCGATGAGATATCGGATCTCTCCAATGCGCTTGAGGAAGAGTGTGGTCATCGTTTGGCTCTTGAGGAGTCACACAATGATGATCATGCTAAATTAAAGAAAGATCTTGATCATGCTCTTGTTGTATCTCATGTGCTTAATTCCGAGAAGGCCAAACTTGGGGTTGATCTTGCTAGACTGAAGGAGGAGTTTGATATACTTTACAAGGCTCACAAGGCCTTGAAGGGTGCTCATGCTAGCCTCAAATAGTCTCATGATCAACTCCAAGTGAAGCTAACCAAGGAGAAAGCCACATTTCCTCATATGGTTTTAATTGATAATGCCAATGCTACTAACCCGTGTTGTGAGCATGTGCATCTTTTGGAGGAGAATGCGAAGTTGAAGGAGCAACTTGAGAAAGGCCTTGTGTCTTGCATACAAGATGAGAAGAACCTCAACGACCTTTTGAGCAATAAAAAGGAAGTTGTGGGCAAGGAGGGAATTGGGTTTCAACACAAGTCCAAGAACAAGAAGAAGAATAACAAGGCAAAACGACCTCCTCCTCTCAAGCAAACTTTTGTGAAGGAGGGAGAGGGTGCTTCTAAGGAGAATAAGAAAAATGTGAAGGGTGGTGGTGTCAAGAAGGGAAATGCCACCCCTTCCAAGAAAGCCGGCGACCTTAACCCTTCTTATGTGTTATCTCGTGCTAGTGATGGGCATGTTTATGCTAATTTGTTGGTTCTCCTTATGAGTACATTGAATGGTCTATTTGGGTTCCTAATACCCTTGTTACTAACATCAAAGGACCCATTACAAAATGGGTACCTAAAACCAAGCATTGATCTCTTGTCGGTGTTTGCTTCCAGTGGGGGATCATAGTTGCTCGATAGTGGATCCACAAATCATATGACCGGAAGCAAGGACTTGCTGGTGGACGTGCACAAGATTTCATCTATGCCCACCAATGTTGAGTGGGGTGATACCTCATCTTCTAAGGTATTGGGTCTTGGCAAGGTTGTCATTTCTCATGATCTCACGATCGAGAAAGTCATGCTTGTTGAGTCCCTTGCATACAATTTACTTTCCGTTCATCAACTTTCACTCATGGGCTTTGCCACTTTCTTTGACATTGATATCATGGCCCTCTTGTGGAGCAAGACTCTTAAAGTAGCCTTTGTTGGGCATGTCGAGAATGGTCTTTATGTGATTAACTTTTCGGAGCGACCCACTAAGACCGCGACATGCCTAATGGCTAAAGTTGACGTGGATGGCTTTGGCATCGCCGTTTAGCCCATGTCAATATGAGATCTTTGCAAAGTCTTCTCAAGGGGGACCATGTCCGTGGACTAACAAATGTTAGTTTTGCCAAAGATCGTGCTTGCAGTGCTTGTATCGAAGGAAAGCTACATGAGATGGCTCACCCTCCCACGACTATCATCTACTCGAAGAGGCCCTTGGAACTACTCCACTTGGATCTCTTTGGACCTCCATCCTTTGATAGTCTTGGGGGTAGAAAGTATTGCTTGGTGATTGTGGTTGATTATTCAAGATACACTTGGGTATATTTCTTCAAGAGGAAGAGTGAGACCCAACAAACCGTCATCGACTTTGCAAATGAAGCTCAATGCCAACACAATGCAAAGATCTTCATGATAAGAAGTGACAATGTCACCGAGTTCAAGAACTACACCTTAGATGAGTTCCTTAGTTATGAGGGGATCAAGCATCAATATTCCGCACCTTACACCCCTCAACAAAATGGTGTAGCAAAGAGGAAGAACTGGACGTTGATGGATGCGGCAAGGACCATGATGGCGGAGTTCAAGTCTCCGTACAGCTTTTGGGCCGAAGCCATCAACACCGCTTGTCATGCATCCAATCGGCTCTATCTCCGCAAAGGGTTGAACAAGATTCCATATTTAATACACACCGACAACAAGACCAACCTCAAGTACTTCCGGGTGTTCAGGTGTAAGTTTTTTATTCTCAAGAAAGGTGTTCGTTTGTCTAAATTTGAGGCTAGAGCTCATGAGGGCATATTTGTTGGTTATGATACAAACTCTCATGCTTACCGTGTCCTCAACAAGTCCACTAGACTCATTGAGGAGACGTGTAACATGGAGCTTGATGAGAATAACGGCTCCCAAGTGGAGCAAAGTGGTACTTGTGATGTAGGTGATGAAATTCCTCCCCAAGCCATAAGAAGAATGGGTGTTGGTCATATCCTACCCATTGAGGAACCCCTTGTGGTCGAAGGATAAGGACAATGTTCCACTCAAGTGGAACCATCACCAACCCAAGACCAACACACTTCCGAAGAACAAAGTGAAGGCCCTCAACCAAATGAACAAGATCAAGGGCAAGATCAACCTCAAGATGGTGGTGAACCACCAAGTGATGCCCAAGGTCAAGTTCTCACTGTCGGTGTCAAAACCGGCGGATCTCGGGTAGGGGGTCCCGTACTGTGCGTCTAAAGTCGATGGTAACAGGAGACAGGGGACACGATAATTACCTAGGTTCGGGCCCTCTCTATGGAGGTAATACCCTACTTCCTGCTTGATTGATCTTGATGAATATGAGTATTGCAAGAGTTGATCTACCACGAGATTGTAATGGCTTAACCCTAGAAGTCTAGCCTGTATGACTATGGTAATGAGTATCCGTCCTTTCTGGACCGAGTCCTCCGGTTTATATAGACACTGGGAGGATCTAGGGTTACACAAGGTCGGTTACAAAGAAAGGAATCTACATATTCGGTCGCCAAGCTTGTCTTCCACGCCAAGGAGAGTCCCATCCGAACATGGGTGCAGTCTTCGTATCTTCATAGCCCATTCGACCGGCCCATGGCTAACAGGCCGGACGCCCGAGGACTCCTTAGTCCAGGACTCCCTTAGTAGCCCCTAAACCTGGCTTCAATGACGAGGAGTATGATGCGCAGATTTATCTTCGGCATTGCAAGGCGGGTTCCCTCGTATCCGAACTCCAAGATAGTCTCCAGACGGATGATTGTATCCGGACCTACCACACACACCATACATAACCGTAGAGAGAATATAATACTCCACGAGTCCAATCCACTGACAATCTTTTTACAACATGACATCACGTCCACCCGGACATAATTTCAGACCGTTTTGTGTGCCGTTCCACGTTTCGAGACGTGGTTGCCATTGGCACGTCTTATCAGAGCAGAGATCATGTCCCCTTATTGCGGGATTCTCATCAATACGGGCGTGGGTAACCCAACCGTGTCGTTTACACAGCCCTTGGGAATAGGCGAGTTTTAGAGCGAGTGGGGAGGCGCTTGACATTCACGGCCTTTATAAGGAGATAAGGATTCGTCCTCATCCCCTCGCACTTTCTCCTTCCTCCACCCATCCATTCTCGAGCTCCAGCGCCCAAGCTCTAGCTTTCTCCGTCAAAACAGCACTCCAACCATCCCAGGATCCGGAGCTGGAGGCAAGTGGATGGCCTCTTCCGTCAAGAATAAGGACATCAAAGAGCTCCGGGAGGCAGGATATCTGGCCAAGGAGATCGCTCATCGACTCCCGGCCAAGGGACAGATCGTCCCTACCCCAGAGCCCCGTGAAAGGGTTGTGTTTCTCACACATTTAGTCCGTGGACTAGGGTTCCCTCTCCACCCGTTCATCCGCGGGCTGATGTTTTACTACGGGCTGTACTTCCATGATCTAGCCCCCAACTCTATCCTCAATATCTCGGCATTTATTGTCATGTGTGAGGCCTTTCTCTGCATCCCACCTCACTTCGGCCTATGGCTGAAGACCTTCAATGTGAAGCAGAAGGTGGTGAGTGGACAACAAGTAGAGTGTGGAGGCACCATGGTGGGCAAGATGCCTAATGTCGCCTGGCCCGAAGGCTCCATTGTGAAGACGGTGAAGGGGTGGCGGTCGGGGTGGTTTTACATCACCAAGCCGCGCGACACTAACTGGGCGGCGACCCCCGAATTCTGATCCGGAGCTCCGATGCGGCTCACCTCTTGGCAAGAGAAGGGCCTGACCTGGGGTTTTTCGGATGAGCTGATTGGACTCCAGACGTGCGTCCAGAACATGATGACCAAGAAAATCAAGCTCGTCATCATGATCCAGGTTATGCTTTTTAGCCGGATCCTTTCGTGCCAGCGCCGGACTTGCTACTTGTGGGAGTTTGATCTGGCCAAGCACCAGATGCTACTAGAGCTCTTCGGCACGATGCACGAAGACATCTAGAAAGTGTTCTTTAAGTCCGGTGAGACACCATGGCCCACGACCGAGGATTATGGGCTTAGCTTAAAGCGCCAGGCTAATTCGGTAAGTTCTTTCATGTTTTTAAGGTGTACCTTTTACTCGCATATTTTGAGGATGGAGTCTGAGCCTTCCTATCGATTTTTCAGGCCTGGCTAGAGAAAGCGGAGCGGATTAACTGTCCGGCCCCGCTACCCAAAGACGAAGAAACCCCACTTCTGACGAAGATGTTGTTTCCGGCGCCTTATGAGGTGTCGGAGAAGAAGGCCAAGAAGAAGGCCAAGGGGGCCAAGAATGGCCCTCGCTGAAAAGGTACTTCAAATGAGACGTCCGAAGACGAGGAGTCGCATTCCATCGCCGAAGACAACGACGAGGCGGAGGAGGGGAGGAAATCTCCCCGTGGTGAGGGGAGGAAAAAGAGGACAACCTCCATAAATCTGGAGGCGGATGCGCCCAAGAGGGGGAAGCGCGCCCTCGCGTGGGACGTTGGCAGCAGTCCAGAGCGACCTCCCCGGACCAAGCCCCCGGCTGCATCATAAGTATTAAGAACTTACGCATGTTCACGTGTCCGGACCCATGACATTAATGTGTCGAATTGTGCTATTACAGCCCGGCCCATGATAGCCTACAGCAATCCTCATCAGGGGGTTCACTAGATTCAAAGGAGATGGCCAGCGTGTCACCGCTGGCCGCTCACTCTCCCCCAGCCAAGGGTGACGACGAGGTGGTGTCCCAAAGGACCTGCCCTGGCCAGGAAGAGGTTCAAGAGGCCGTCAAGGTGGCGCGAGGGGATAACCCCTCGGCCGCCAGACACATGGGGGAGCAGGTTCCCATGGAAACTGGCAACGAGGGCCATGTTCAGTTCGGCCCCCAGCCGAACATAGTTCTGGTGACCTCTACGGCTCTGGGATCTGGCGACCAATCTTCTTTGAAGGAAGGAGATGTGCCTGTTCCGTCGGTGACCTCTGTCCAACCAGAGGCACCGGATAACCTGCTGGAAGCACTGCGAGGCGCTTCCATCCTGGATGAACACCGTATCCTTATGGGTATAGTGATTGAGAAAGTTCAGTCCGCCAAGGGTGGACAGACCAAAGCCTACGCTAGCCTTTTAACAGGCTTTGAGATAAGGAATGTAATTGTAAAAGAATATCACAGTGTAGACAGTAGCCCCTGAAGCTCTGTTCGGTGTTCAGAAAGAAAAAGTCGAACAGGGGATCAAAATCACTTTTGCAGGAGTCTAAAAGAAAATGTCTATGTGAATAAGCAGGCGTTGCTGCTCACTGTTGCTGCTCATACTGCGGAGGTCTTCAGACTAAAGCAGAACCTGGAGCAGACCAAGAAGGAGCTCGAAGTCGTGAAGAAGTAGCTGGAGGACAACCAAGGTATGCAGTAACCTGCATGTATATTTAGGGAGGATGAATGGTTCGTGCTGACTAAAGTGTCTTGAATTGTACTAGGGGCTACGACCGAGGTGGCAGCCTTCAAGAAGGCGTTAGCCAAGGCCGAGGACAAAGCGGCCAAGGAACATGTCGAGCGCGAGAAGCAGGAGGCCCAGGTCAATGAAGTCCAGCAAGAGCTCCAGGATGCCATCAAGAAGTATGAGTCCTTGGAGCGTGATTCTAAGACTCGAGAGTCCGAACTTGCCAAGGCCCACCAGAGCACGCAAGATGCTCGAGCCGAAGCCCAGAGCGCTCTCCAGGAAATCCATGCAGCCAAGAAGATCGCAGCGGGTAAGGTTGTCATTATGCAAAGCAAATCTGCGAAGGAGACATTGCTACCTCTTGAGCACTGCGTTGGTATTCCCCGAAGAGGAGAGGATGATGCAGTAAAGTAGCATAAGTATTTCCCTCAGTTTTTGAGAACCAAGGTATCAATCCAGTAGGAGACCACGCACAAGTCCCTCGTACCTACACAAAATGATAGCTACTCGCAACCAACGCGATTAGGGGTTGTCAATCCCTTCACGGTCACTTACGAAGGTGAGATCTGATAGAGATGATAAATAATATTTTTGGTATTTTTGATAGATAGATGCAAAGTGAAAAGTAAAGGCAAAGTAAAAACAAAGCAAATAATAAAGTGATAGAGATTGATATGATGAGAATAGACCCGGGGGCCATAGGTTTCACTAGTGGCTTCTCTCAAGAGCATAAGTATTCTACGGTGGGTGAACAAATTACTGTCGAGCAATTGACAGAATTGAGCATAGTTATGAGCATATCTAGGTTATGATCATGTATATAGGCATCACGTCCGAGACAAGTAGATCGAAACGATTCTGCATCTACTACTATTACTCCACTCATCAACCGCTATCCATCATGCATCTAGAGTATTTAGTTAAAAACAGAGTAACACCTTAAGCAAGATGACATGATGTAGAGGGATAAATTCATGCAATATGATAAAAAACCCATCTTGTTATCCTTGATGGCAACAATACAATACGTGCCTTGCAACCCTTTCTGTCACTCGGTAAGGACACCGCAAGATTGAACCCAAAGCTAAACACTTCTCCCATTGCAAGAACTACCAATCTAGTTGGCCAAACCAAACGGATAATTCGAAGAGACTTGCAAAGATAACTCAATCATACATAAAAGAATTCAGAGAAGATTCAAATATTTTCCATAGATAATACTGGATCATAAACCCACAATTCATCGGTCTCAACAAACACACCGTAAAAAGAAGATTATATCGAATAGATCTCCACAAGAGAGGGGGAGAACATTGTATTGAGATCCAAAATGAGAGAAAAAGCCATCTAGCTACTAGCTATTGACCCGAAGGTCTGAAGTAAACTACTCACACTTCACCGAAGAGTCTATGATGTTGATGTAGAAGCCCTCCGTGGTAGATGCCCCCTCCGGCGGAGCTCCGGAACAGGCCCCAAGATGGGATCTTGTGGATACAGAAAGTTGCGGCGGTGGAATTAGGTTTTTAGCTCCGTATCTGATCTGTCGGGGGAACGTAGGTATATATAGGAGGAAGGAGTACGTCGATGGAGCAACAGGGGGCCCAGGAGGTAGGGGGGCGCGCCCAGGGGGGGCGCCCCCCACCCTCGTGACCTCCTCGGTTACTTCTTGGAGTAAGGTCCAAGTCTCCTAGATCACGTTCGGTGAGAAAACCACGTTCCCGAAGGTTTCATTCCATTTGGACTCCGTTTGATATTCCGTTTCTTCGAAACACTGAATTAGGCAAAAAACAGCAATTCTGGGCTGGGCCTCCGGTTAATAAGTTAGTCCCAAAAATAATATAAAAGTGGAAAATAAAGCCCAATATAGTCCAAAACAGTAGATAAAGTAGCATGGAGCAATCGAAAATTATAGATACGTTGGAGACGTATCAAGCATCCCCAAGCTTAATTCTTGCTCGTCCTCGGGTAGGTAAATGATAAAAAAGAATTTTTGATGCGGAGTGATACTCTGGCATAATTTCAATGTAAATCTTCTTAATTGTGGCATGAATATTCAGATCCGAAAGATTCAAGACAAAAGTTCATATTGACATAAAAGTAATAATACTTCAAGCATACTAATCAAAGCAATCATGTCTTCTCTAAATAACATGGCTAAATAAAGTTATCCCTACAAAATCATATGGTCTGGCTGTTGCTCTATCTTCATCACACAAAGTATTTAATCATGCACAACCCCGATGACAAGCCAAGCAATTGTTTCATACTTTAGTAATCTCAAAACTCTTTCAACTTTCACGCAATACATGAGCGTGAGCCATGGACATAGCACTATAGGTGGAATAGAATGGTGGTTGTGGAGAAGACAAAAAAGAGAAGATACTCTCACATCCACTAGGCGTATCAACGGGCTATGGAGATGCCCATCAATAGATATCAATGTGAGTGAGTAGAGATTGCCATGCAACGGATGCACTAGAGCTATAAGTATATGAAAGCTCAACGAAAGAAACTAAGTGGGTGTGCATCCAACTTGCTTGCTCACGAAGACCTAGGGCACTTTTGAGGAAGCCCATCATTGGAATATACAAGCCAAGTTCTATAATGAAAAATTCCCACTAGTATATGAAAGTGACAACATATGAGACTCTCTTATTATGAAGATCATGGTGCTACTTTGAAGCACATGTGTGGTAAAAGGATAGTAGCATTGTCCCTTCTCTCTTTTTCTCTGATTTGTTTTGTTTGGGCCTTTTCTCTTTTTTTTATGGCCTCTTTTTTTTCGTCCGGAGTCTCATCCCAACTTATGGGGGAATCATAGTCTCCATCATCCTTTCCTCACTGGGACAATGCTCTAATAATGATGATCATCACACTTTTATTTTTCTTACAACTCAACAATTACAACTCGATACTTAGAACAAAATATGACTCTATATGAATGCCTCCGGCGGTGAACCGGAATATGCAATGAATCAAGAGCGACATGTATGAAAATTATGAAGGTGGCCTTGCCACAAATACAATGTCAACTACATGTTCATGCAAAAAGCAATATGACAATGATGGAGCGTGTCATAATAAACGGAACGGTGGAAAGTTGCATGACAATATATCTCGGAATGGCTATGAAAATGCCATAATAGGTAGGTATGGTAGCTGTTTTGAGGAAGGTATATGGTGGGTGTATGATACCGGCGAAAAGTGCGCGGTATTAGAGAGGCTAGCAAAGGCGGAAAGGTGAGAGTGCGTATAATCCATGGACTCAACATTAGTCATAAAGAACTCATATACTTATTGCAAAAATTTAGAAGTCATCAAAAACCAAAGCACTACGCGCATGCTCCTAGGGGGATAGATTGGTAGGAAAAGACCATCGCTCGTCCCCGATCGCCACTCATAAGGAAGACAATCAATAAATAAACTTGTGCTCCAAGTTCATCACAAAGCGGTTCACCATATGTGCATGCTACGGGAATCACAAACTTCAACACAAGCATTCTTTAAATTCGTAATCACCCAACTAGCATCACTTTGATATTATCACCTCCATATCTCAAAACAATTATCAAGCATCAAACTTATCTTAGTATTCAACACACTCAAAAGAAATTTTCACATATCTTGAATACCAAGTATATTAACTTTAAGCAAATTACCATGCTAATAACGACTCTCAAAACAATCTAAGTGAAGCATGAGAGATCAATAGTTTCTTTAAAACAAATCCACCACCGTGCTCTAAAAGATCTAAGTGAAGTACTAGAGCAAAAATTATCACGCTCAAAAGATATAAGTGAAGCACTAGAGCAAAACTATCAAGATCAAAAGATATAAGTGAAGCACTATGAGTATTCTAGCAAATTCCGATTCATGTATGGCTCTCTCAAAAGGTGTGTACAGAAAGTATGATTGTGGTAAACTAACAAGCAAAGACACAAATGATACAAGACGCTCCAAGCAAAACACATAACATTTGGTGAATAAAAATATAGCTCCAAGTAAATTACCGATGGAAGTGGAAGAAAGAGGGGATGCCTTCCGGGGCATCCCCAAGCTTTGACTTTTTGGTGTCCTTGGATTATCTTGGGGGTTCCATGGGCATCCCCAAGTTTAGGCTCTTGCCACTCCTTGTTCCATAATCCATCAAAAGAATTCACCCAAAACTTGAAAACTTCACAACACAAAACTCAATAGAAATCTCGTGAGCTCCGTTAGTGAAAGAAAACAAAAGACTACTTAAAGGAACTGTAATGAACTCATTCTTTATTTATATTGGTGTTAAAACTATTGTATTCCAACTTCTCTATGGATTATAAACTATTTTACTAGCCATAGATTCATCAAAATAAGCAAATAACACACGCAAAACAGAATCTGTCAAAAACAGAACAGTCTGTAGCAATCTGTAACTAACGGAAACTTCTGGAACTCTAAAAATTCTACCAAAATAGGAAGTCCTGGACAATTTGTCTATTGAACAGAAACAAAAAGAATCAAAGCAAAAAGCACGTTCCTGTGATTTAACAAACTTATATTTGTGCACGCAAAGTTTCTGTTTTTCAGCAGAATCAAATCAACTATCATCGTAGGTTATCCTATAGGTTCTACTTGGCACAAACACTAATTAAAACATAAAACCACATACAAATAGAGGCTAGATGGATTATTTATTCCTAAACAGAAACAAAAACAAAGAACACAAAAAAAATTGGGTTGCCTCCCAACAAGCGCTATCGTTTAACGCCCCTAGCTAGGCATAAAAGCAAGGATAGATCTAGGTTTTGCCATCTTTGGTAGGCAATCCATAAGTGGCTCTCATGATAGATTCATATGGTAATTTTATTTTCTTCTAGGGAAGTGTTCCTTGCCCTTCTTTAAGGGAAATTGGAATCTAATATTCCCTTCCTTCATATCAATAATTGCACCAATCGTTCTAAGGAAAGGTCTACCAAGAATAATGGGACATGAAGGATTGCAATCTATATCGAGAACGATAAAATCCACGGGCACATAATTGCTATTTGCAACAATAAGAACATCATTAATTCTTCCCATAGGCTTTTTAATAGTAGAATCCGCTAGATGCAAGTTTAGAGAGCAATCATCAAAGTCACGGAAATCTAGCAAATCACACAAAGTTTTGGGAATAGTAGAGACACTAGCACCCAAATCACACAAAGCATGAAACTCATAATATTTAATTTTAATTTTAATAGTAGGTTCCCACTAATCATAGAGTTTTCTAGGGATAGAAACTTTCAACTCAAGTTTTTCTTCAGAAGATTGCATCAAGGCATCAACAAGGTGTTCGGTAAAGGCCTTATTTTGACTATAAGCATGTGGAGAATGTAGCATGGATTGCAACAAGGAAATACAACCAATCAAAGAGAAATTATCATAATTAAATTCCTTGAGATCCAAAATAGTGGGTTTAGCAAGATCTAGGTTTTTTATTTCTTTCAATCCCACTTTCATCAATTTCATCATCAAGATCTAGAAACTCCGAATTCTTAGAACGCCTTCTAGGTAAAGGAAGATCATATTAAGTTTCATCAAGATTCATATAGCAAAACAAAGATTTAATGGGGGACACATCAATAACTTTTAGATCTTCATCTTGATTTTCATGGGAATTGGAAGAACACGCTTTAATAAAGGCATCTTTGGAAGCACGCATCCTAGCCGTTCTTTCTTTGCACCCATCAATGGAAATTCTCATGGCTTTGAGAGACTCATTGATATCATGCTTAGGAGGAATAGATCTAAGCCTTAAAGAATCAATCTCAAGAGAAATTCTATAAACGTTCCTAGCCAAATCATCAACTTTAAGCAATTTCTCTTCAAGTAAAGCATTAAAATTCTTTTGTGAATTCATAAACTCTTTAACACTACTCTCAAATTCAGAGGGCATCTTATTAAAATTTCCATAAGAGTTTATGTAGGAATTTCCATAATTATTAGAAGGATTACTAGGATAAGGCCTAGGATTAAAATTCCCTCTATACACGTTATTTCCAAAACTATTCCTACCAACAAAATTCACATCCATAGATTCATTATTATTCTCAAGCAAGGTAGACAAAGGCATATCATTGGGATCAAGAGGAGTATTTTTAGGAGCAAACATCTTCATAAGTTCATCCATCTTTTCACTCAAAACATTAATTTCTTCTATAGCATGCACTTTTTTACTAGAAGATCTTTCGGTGTGCCATTGAGAATAATTAACCATAATGTTATCAAGCAATTTTGTAGCATCACCTAACGTAATTTCCATAAACGTGCCTCCCGCGGCCGAATCTAAAAGATTTCTAGAAGCAAAATTCAATCCGGCATAAAAATTTTGTATGATCATCCATAAATTCAAACCATGAGTAGGGCAATTGCGAAGCATTAATTTCATTCTTTCCCAAGATTGGGCAACATGCTCATGATCAAGTTGTTTAAAATTCATGATATCATTCCTAAGAGTGATAATCTTAGCGGGAGGAAAATACTTAGAGATAAAAGCATCTTTGCACTTGTTCCAAGAATCAATACTATTTTTAGGCAAAGATGAAAACCAAACTTTAGCACGATCTCTAAGTGAAAACGGAAAATAACTTCAATTTGACAATATTGTTATCTGTATCTTTCTTCTTTTGCATATCACAGAAATCAACAAAATTGTTTAGATGAGTAGCGGCATCTTCACTAGGAAGGCCGGCGAATTGATCTTTCATAACAAGATTCAACAAAGCGGTATTGATTTCACAAGACTCATCATTATTAAGAGGAGTAATCGGAGTACTAAGGAAATCATTATTATTGGTATTCGAGAAATCACAGAATTTGGTATTATCTTGTGCCATGGCAACAAGTAATCCAACACACAAGCAAATAGAAAGGACAAGAAAAAGGCAAACAGGAAAGAGAGGAGGAGATTAGGAAAGAGAGGGCGAATAAAACGGCAAGGGTGAGGTGGGGGAGAGGAAAACGAGAGGCAAATAATGTAATGCGAGAGATAGGGATTGTGATGGGTACTTGGTATGGTTGACTTGCTTGCGTAAGCCTCCCCGGCAACGGCGCCAGAAATTCTTCTTGCTACCTCTTGAGCACTGCGTTGGTTTTCCCCGAAGAGGAGAGGATGATGTAGTAAAGTAGCGTAAGTATTTCCCTCAGTTTTTGAGAACCAAGGTATCAATCCAGTAGGAGACCACGCACAAGTCCCTCGTACCTACACAAAACGATAGCTACTCGCAACCAACGCGATTAGGGGTTGTCAATCCCTTCACGGTCACTTACGAGGGTGAGATCTGATAGGGATGGTAAATAATATTTTTGGTATTTTTGATAGATAGATGCAAAGTGAAAAGTAAAAGGCAAAGTAAAAACAAAGCAAATAATAAAGTGATAGAGATTGATATGATGAGAATAGACCCGGGGGCCATAGGTTTCACTAGTGGCTTCTCTCAAGAGCATAAGTATTCTACGGTGGGTGAACAAATTACTGTTGAGCAATTGACAGAATTGAGCATAGTTATGAGCATATCTAGGTTATGATCATGTATATAGGCATCACGTCCGAGATAAGTAGATCGAAACGATTCTGCATCTACTACTATTACTCCACTCATCGACCGCTATCCAGCATGCATCTAGAGTATTAAGTTAAAAACAGAGTAACGCCTTAAGGAAGATGACATGATGTAGAGGGATAAATTCATGCAATATGATAAAAAACATCTTGTTATCCTCGATGGCAACAATACAATACGTTTCCTGGATCACGTTTGGTGAGAAAATCACGTTCCCGAAGGTTTCATTCCATTTGGACTCCGTTTGATATTTCGGTTTCTTCGAAACACTGAAATAGGCAAAAAACAACAATTCTGGGCTGGGCCTCCGGTTAATAGGTTAGTCCCAAAAATAATATAAAAGTGGAAAATAAAGCCCAATATAGTCCAAAACAGTAGATAAAGTAGCATGGAGCAATCAAAAATTATAAATACGTTGGAGACGTATCAGACGTTCTTTTTACTTACCCGAATTTGGAGCTCTCCAGGGGCATTTACGGATCTGCCGCGCAGCATAGCAGATGCTGCGGAGTTCTAGCGAGCCGAAGAAGGGAGCTCGACGGAGAAGCTGTTCTGGTCTCAGTACCTTAGACCAGAACATCTGGTTCCCTTTAGCGACCAGCTGAAACAATTGGTCGAGCTGCACAAGGCGGCCAAGCTGGCCATGAAGGACTTGATAGTCTGGCTATGGCTTGCCGAGCCCGTGCCTAGCAGCTATACTAGTAGAAAAAGGGTCATATCTGAGACACATTAGTCCCGGTTTGCATTTGAGCCGGCACTAATGTCTCCGATAGTGCCGGTTCAAATGGCTAGGCGGGAGGAGATCTTTAGTGCCGGTTCATTGTGAATCTGTAGTACCAGTTCGTGCCACGAACCGGTACTAAAGATTCTGGGGCCCGGCTAGCACCTTTAGTACCGGTTGGAGCCACCAACCGGTAGTAAAGTGGTTGTGGCAGTCTATTTTTAGTCTCACCTCTCTCCCCTAGCAAGATTTTTACCACCTTAAATATGTTACTTCTCAAACTATCACAAGCATTTGGTCTTCATTGAACTCTATGTGTATAATATGTTTCTAAACCGTTGAGGGCTCATATTGACAATTCAGATTGTACACAAAAAGATCATTGATAATCAATGTATTTTTTATGGATATTTTTACATGTTTATGCCCTCACTCTCTCCACTCACTCGGTCTCCCCCTCAATCCCCCGTGCCGGTCCTCCTCTGCTGGCCGCCACTCACTTCAAAACTGGACGCATTTCGTGTATAAACTGGACAATCTCTTTCGGAGTATCAGGGTTTCGGAGTATCACTCTGAAAATAAATAATTCAGAAAAGAAAAAAACTATATAAAGCAAAAATATTCACAAAGAAACTAAATACAGCAAAAAAAACTACTCAGAAATAAATAGAAGAAAAAATAAAGCAGAAAAGAAAAAACTATATAAAAATTACTCAAAAATAAATAGAAGAAAATAAATAATGCAAAAATAAAAAACTATATAAAGCAAAATTATTCAGAAAGAAACTAAATACAGCAAAAAACTACTCAGAAATAAATAGAAGAAAAGAAAAAATTATATAAAAAATTACTCAAAAATAAATAGAAGAAAATAAATAATGTAGAAAAGAAAAAAACTATATAAAACAATAATATTCACAAAGAAACTAAATAGAGCAAAAACACTACTCAGAAATAAATAGAAGAAAAAATAAAGCAGAAAAGAAAAAACTATATAAAAAAATTACTCAAAAATAAATAGAAGAAAATAAATAATGCAGAAAAGAAAATACCTATATAAAAAATAGTTGGGGCGTTGCCCGGTGGGCCTGCCAGAGCTAGGGTGTGCAAATTCAGGCCTAGAAGGGCCGACAGGCTCACAGGGCAGCACGCCCTAGTTAGGCCCAGAAGCCTGCTATATAGAGGAGTTCGAAGAAGCAGCCGCGACTGGGTTTATAAACTAGTGCGGCTGACCTTCGCTCGGCGAGGTGGGACTAAACATAGTGCACCGCGGGTGGCGGCGCACAACCATTAGTACCGGTTGGTGGCTCCAACTAGTACTAATAGGGGGGGCCTTTGGTACCGGTTGGGGTAATGAACCGGTACTAAAGGCGGCCGTTTCCCGACGCTTGGCCTGGCCAAAATATGGCTCCAACCGGTACTAAAGGCCCCTCCTATATATATGGCACTTACGAAAAATCAGTTCCATCGACCACTTTTTTCTCCAACTTCTCGCGCGACATCGCCGCCGCTGCCGCACCGTCGCCCCCGCCTCCCGTCATCGCCGTCTCGCGCCGCCGCGCCGTACTACGTCGCCGTCTTGATCGCGCCGTCGATCGCCCCCGGCCCGCCGCCCGTTGTCGCACCGTCACCGCCGCCGCCCGTACGCCGCCGCACCCAGCTCATACAGACACACACATAGACACACACACACACACACACTACACACACATGTACACACACATACACACACACATACACACAAACACACTACACACACATGTACACACGCATACACACACACAATACTACACACACACATATTTTTTACTTATTTTCTGTTTTCTATTGTTTGGATTAATATTGTTAGATGAATTTCGTAGATAAGAATGTTAGAATGTTAATGTTAGATGAATTTCGTAGATAAAAATTTAGGTATATGAGATTATTTGAACTAGTTGAATTAATATAACTAGTTTATTTTTAGTAAATGCTTAGTTGAACTAGTTGAATTAATAGAACTAGTTTATTTTTAGTAAATGCTTAGTTGAACTAGTTGAATTAATATAACTAGTTTATTTTTAGTAAGAAAATTTAGGTATATGAGATTATTTGAACAAGTTGAATTAATATAACTAGTTTAATTTTAGTAAATGCTTAGTTGAACTAGTTGATCTAATTAAAATTTAGGTATATGAGATTTTAATAGAACTAGTTTATTTTAGTAAGAAAATTAATAGAACAAGTTTATTTTTAGTAAATTATTAGTTGAATTACTTGAATTAACAGAACTAGTTGAATTAATAGAAGTAGTTGAATTAATAGAATTAGTAAGTGTTTAATGTTTCACCTATATGAACATAGGAAATGTTGTCTGACGACGAAAAAGATTTCATTATGTGTGAATACTGTGAAGACCAGCGCGGCCTGTGCGACAGAAATTTCCTTGTTGATGATAGGCGATTCAGCATCAAGCTGGATGAGACCTTCAAATTCGATACAGTAAGTCAGAATGACAAGTATTTTTTCATAATTAAGCATGACTTATATATGCTTCATTTGCTTCAACTTATAAATTTTAATTGTCACTATTCTACTAGTGCATCCCCTGCCATGGAAGAATTTTTGTCTCGGATAAGATAGGTTTCAATGCTATGGAAACTATGGAGGTAAAGAGAGTTTACCTGAAAATTGAGCATAGTTATACTTTCAACATCAAAGTATACAATGCAGACACGTACACCTATTTTGAATGCAAAACTTGGCAAGCACTATGCAAGGCTTATGCATTTGAGCCTGATATGGTTATCACCTTTGATATTCATCCGGAAGATGATATTGAAGGTAATAGAGACATCTGGGTTGATGTGCAGACGCCTCCAGTTCTACCATTATGTGAGTTCTTCTTAACCATATTTATGTCTTTGATATTGCTTATTCAAAAATAGTTGACAACTAATTTCTATTGACAACTTATTTCCATTCAAGCAAACATGTCCGGTGCTTGGTAGACAGGACCTACTACTGTCCCGGAGCTGAACTAAAGTGCGAGGAGATAAGTCATTATGTTTCATGGCTTGAGGATCTTCATACTGTCATGACAAATTTTCTTCCTGCACTTAGAAATGTTAGTACTCAAAATGTGCGACCAATAGTGATCGTATTGAACTACGGTCACATCTATTTAGGAATTATGGTAAGATTTTTACTATTTGTCCTCAGTGCATCTTTTGCATACATAATTTTTTTTCTAAACTTTCATTGCTAAGTATATTAATTACTATACGATGTTCTTCAACAGGGACTCCCGATGACAGTTGTGCCTCAGTGGATCGAAACTAAAGTTTGCATGTCAATGTTTAGCTTACGGCCAAGATATCCTGCATTGCACATGAGTGCATTCAGGATTTCTACAAGCGGTGAATGCTTAATAGTGAAAGATTGGAGCAAAATTGTTAATGATCGTAGAGAAGTACTAGGGGGCAGCAATGAGAAGCGCATCCCACGATTAGGAGACAGTTTCATCTGCATAGTCCAGTATGATGAATCAAGAGAGCTATACATGTTCTATGCTATTTTACCTGAGAGAGAGCAACAGGAGTGATTTAGGTAGTTCATGCTCTTAGTACTTTTCCTCTCATGTCCGTGTTCTTCGTCCTAAACTTAATCTCAAAGAGTGATTTGCTTTTGTGGTGTTATGAACACTTATAATATCATGACCATCGGTAATGACTATGATGATTAAATATAGTGGTAATGACGACTATGATGATTTTTAGCTAGCTAGTATATACTATTATTGATGATATGATGCAAGAGTTTTTATATTAATATGATGATGATGATGATGAGTTATTATCTCATGTATGAAAGAAACCGCAGATTAGTTTCAGCTAGATGGATCCTAGCTAAGTGATCAAGTATATGCCATATACATATTATACTTGATCATCTAATTAGGTGATCAAGTATAATATGGATATGGCGTATACTTGATCACTTAGCTAGTATCCACATGCATCCAGTCGAAACTAATCTGCGGTACTTTCACCTAATGATTTAACAACTCATTATAATGTGTAACAATCACTAAATTAAATTGAAAACACAAAATTAAAGGAAAAATAAAAAATAAAACCAAAACACGCCCAAACATTTAGTATCGGTTGCTGTTACCAACCGGTACTAATGTCCTACATGCACCCGGGCCTGGCTCGTGCCACGTGGTGGCACTTTAGCGCCAGTTTGTGATGAACCGGTACTAAAGGGGGGACCTTTAGTCCCCACTCTTTAGTGCCGGGTGCCCAACCGGCACTAAAGGCCGTTACGAACCTCCGCTAAAGCCTGGTTCTACACTAGTGCTACTTCGGACTCGTGAAGCGGCTTGTGAGTGCCTGCCCGTGGCTCGAAGTCGTGAAGCGGTCGGTTTGCATTGAAGGATCTAGGATGGCCTTTGCCCGCGCCAAGACGCACTGGGCGAAGATGGATGCCAAGAGGCTGATGATCGAGGGGCCGCCGGAGGGCAAGGAACATCGTAAGCCCGAGATGTATTTTGACAGTGTCCTGGAGGGATCCTGCATTGTTGCGGAGCAGTGTGCGAAAGACATGATCTTTGAATGAATACATTCATATTTGTCTCACCCTGTAGTATGAAACAAAGACAATTTTGTGTAATATAATGCCTTGTGTTAATTTTTTACCTCCTATGTGGCCGTTTGTGTTAAATCTGAGAGTTGGCCAGTCGTCGGCTTCAGCCCCCGTGTAGAAGTACCGGGGTGTTTGGTTGGCGCGAAAACACACTTGATCCCAAGATTTTAGGTCCATTAAGGAGGTGTTAGCACTGCGAACCAGGCAATCGGACTATACGGCTTTATCACTCTCAGTTAGCCATGGGAGTTTGACAAATAAAAATTTAGGCGCAACCCCTAGTGCTCATGAGTACGAACTTGGGGTGTTGTAAACACCTGATCGGGTAAAAACCAATCCTTCGCTAAATGCAGAAAAAACCTCTAACGATTTGTAACCTCTCGAACAGCTGACCGGCTCTCGCCACATCATGACAGTCAGTTTTCGGCTTTCTCTACTGAGGTGCTCATCCGGATGAACCAGGGCACAAGCACAGGAGCCGGGCAACCCAAGCATTGACCAAAGACATGATTCGGAGCCGATGCATATAATGCTAAAGATCGGGGTGCCGAACTGTATTGTAAAAGTGTTCGGACTTTGTTGCCATGTTATGGGGCATATTGAAGCCCCTGGCGGATGAAGGCATACGAGAGTGTACGTGTGCAATTGATGAGAATATCGAGAAAAAGGGAAAAAGGAAAAGGACAGTAGGCCAATGTCGCACGAACTTGGCCTGCGAACTATTTTGTCTGTTAATAGCATAATTAATACATCAAAGCTTATTTGTACAAGTAGTGCAAGAGGCAATAAGTCTATTTAACATGCCACAACCAAGGCGAAGCTGTGTACAGGTACCGAAAATAGGTAGAGTGATCATTGAAGGGGTCGCCTAGAGCTCCCCTTATCCGTCCGAGCTGCTTGTCGCCTTGGCGTACTTATCCTTCGAAAGGATAGGTGTTCGGGCCTTCAAGGAGGGCCTGTGGAAAAGAAACGTAAAAAGGAAAAAGAGCAAATATTGAAAGTGTATGTGTCCGGGCGCGGTCAAGCCGTACTATGGATCACAAGACAAGAATGCCTCCGTCTATCCCCATGGTATTTTGAGTGCGTAGTTATGTACGCGCGGTATGAATGCCGCCACCTGATTGGGACTGGGATGGAGGCCGAATTGCTAGTCGAGCTCTTGACGAGCCGCACTGTCCTGCTGCGGCATAGCCCGGACCCTCTTGGTGGTGTCCGGGATTTCGGCCGCCGAATTAAGGTTCTGCTTACGAAGGACACTCTGTACTTCTGCTGCTAGGGCAATGGTGTGTTCCTCGGTATGGAGGGAGCGTTTCGTGTTTCCATTGACTGTTATGACGTCACGTGGTCCGGGCATCTTGAGCTTGAGATAAGCATAGTGTGGTACCGCATTGAATCGAGCAATGCGGTTCGTCCAAGCAGTGTGTGATAGCCGCTGCGGAAGGGGACAACGTCGAAGATTAACTCTTCGCTTTGGAAGTTGTCCGAAGATCCGAAGACAACCTCTAGTGTGATTGAGCCCGTACAGCGGGCCTCCACACCTGGTATGACTCCTTTAAAGGTAATCTTTGTGGGCTTGATCCGTGATGGGTTAATGCCCATTTCGCATACCGTATCCTAATAGAGCAGGTTGAGGCTGCTACCACCATCCATTAGGACCCGTGTGTGGTGGAATTCATCGATGATTGGGTCGAGGACCAATGCGGCTGACCCGCCGTGACGGACGCTGGTCGGGTGGTCTCGGTGATCGAATGTGATCGGGAAGGAAGACCATGTGTTGAACTTTGGGGCGACTGGCTCTTAGACGTCCCTTAGTGCATGCTTGCGTTCCCTCTTGGGGATATGGGTGGCATATATCATATTCACTGTTTTGACCTAAGGGGGGAATTTCTTCTGTCCCCCTGTGTTCGGTGGCCTAGTATCCTCGTCATCATCCTCGCTTTGCGACCCCTTCTCCTTGTTATCGTCATTGAACTTGCCGGCCTGTTTAAAAACCCAACAATCTCTGTTGGTGTGGTTGGCTAGTTTTTTCGGGGTGCCATGTATGTGGCACGGACGATCGAGTATTCGGTCCAGACTAGATGAGCCGGAATAGTTCTTATTGTATGGCTTCTTCCGCTGACCGGACTTGGAGCCACTAAATCCGGCATTGACTGTCGTGTCATCTGTATGATTGCCATTGATTCGACGCTTGTGTCTGTTGCATCGGGGCTTGCCGTTGCTATCCTTGGCTTCAGAGGTTCCCGATTCGCTTGCATTATTATTGCAATGGGCTAACCAACTATCTTCGCCCGCGCAAAAGCGGGTCATAAGTGTCGTAAGGGCCACCATGGACTTTGGCTTTTCCTGCCGAAGATGTCCGGCGAGCCATTCGTCGCAGATGCTATGCTTAAGGCCGCTAGGGCTTCGGCATCCGGGCAGTCGATAAACTGGTTCTTTTTAGTTAAGAACCTAGTCCAGAATTATCGGGCTGATTCTCTAGACTGCTGGACTATGTGACTTAAATCATCTGAGTCCGGAGGCCGGACGTATGTTCCTTGGAAGTTGTCCAAGAAAGCCTATTCCAAGTCTTCCCAGCTGCCGATTGAGTTTTCTGGTAAACTGTTCAACCAGTACCGAGCTGGTCCATTAAGCTTCAATGGGAGATATTTAATGGCATGGAGATCATCGCCACGAGCCATATGAATATGGAGTAGGAAATCCTCTATCCAGTCCGCAGGGTCTATTGTTCCATCATATGGTTCGATGTTTACGGTTTTAAACCCTTCAGGGAATTCATGGTCCATTACTTCATCAGTGAAGCAAAGGGGGTGTGCGGCGCCTCTATATCGGGCCACATCGCGACACTTCCAATGGGTTCCGTCTGTGGAGTTCGGCCCGGGCGTGGTTGGGCTTATTACGTCCCGATAGGTGGTCGTCGTCACGTGTTGGGGCACGCCCTCGCGATCCATAGATTGATCTAGCATGTCCTGCATTATTGTCCAGTTTTTGCCGTAGGTCATAGGTATGTCCCTGAGCTGGTTGGTCTCTCCCTTTACGGTGAGGTGGAGCGGGCTGGTGTTCGGCTTGAGCTTCCGCCTTGTCTCGACCCCGTGGTGGTCGGTCAGCCGCATTGCGTGATGATGGTATGGGCTCCAACGCCTCATCATCGAAATGTGGGAGCAATTTACGCGACGGGTAACTTTTGGCTGGGCGCTTGAGGCCGTATTCCTCGGCTGCCAAGACATCAGTCCATCTGTCGTTCAGCAGATCCTGATCAGCTTGAAGCTGCTGCTGCTTCTTTTTCAGGCTCCTTGCAGTGGCTATTAGGCGGCGCTTAAAGTGCTCCTGTTCGAGGGATTCCTCTGGCACGATAAAGTCTTCATTGCCGAGGCTCGCCTCCTCCTCGGAGAGCGGATGATAACCACCGTCCTCCGAGTCGTCATTTACGTCATGGTCACCGGAGTTGACTTGCCCATCCTCCTGATTGTCCTGTCCGGCAGTTTGTTCGTCATGATCTTCTACGTCTTCAGCACCATCCGGAGTGTTGTCGTCTCCTGTATAGGTGTTGCCGTCCTTGCTGCGGTGTAGTTTAGAGCGGCGTTGCTGATGCCAACGCTTTTGTTGTGTCTTAGGGGGGTCATCCTTCTCTGGGTTTTTATTGTTGTCACCACTATTATCTTTTGGCATATCTACCATGTAGACGTCGTATGAGGAAGTGGCCGTCCATCGTCCAATGAACGGCGGGTTTTGGGCCTCCTCGTCTCCGGCATCATCGTCCATACCATCGATGTCTTCAGAGTCATAATCAAGCGCGTCGGTTAAATCTTCGATGGTCGCTACAAAGTGGGTGGTGGGTGGGAAGCGAAATTCTCCTTCATCATCAGCCTCCAGTTCGAATCGGACATAATTCGGTTGTGAGTCCCCCACCAAGGACAAGTTTTTTAACGAGTTCAGCACATCGCCCAAAGGTGAGTGCTGGAAGATGTCTGCTGCGCTGAATTCGAAGACCGATAAGCGATCAAGTTCGGCGTTAGCGGGCTCATATGGTTTGGAATTTATAACCAGAGACGAGTCTGAGGTTCCGGTAACGCAGATGTCCCGTGAGTTTAAGTCCATGTGCGGCTCCAACTCCGGGGAATCTGTGGCCTCCGTGGTGGGGCTGAGCCTTCAATCCTTGGGTGCCGCAGTGTACTCTGGATCTAAGGCCAGAGTGGTTACAGGAGATATCTCCTGGATGCGGTCTGACGACAGATTTAGGTCATGTTCATCAAGGTGACTAGGACCGATTGCCGCGGTCTCGAATCCATCGAAGATCAAATCTCCACAGATGTCCGTAACGTAATTCAAGCTCCCAAATCTGACCTGATGGCCAGGGGTGTAGCTATCGATCTACTCTAGGCGGCCAAACGAGTTGGCCCTCAGTGTGAAGCCACCGAACACGAAGATCTGTCTGGGGAGAAAGGTTTCTCCTTGGACAGCGTCACTGTTGACGATTGAAGGGGCCATCGAACTTTTTGTCGACAGCACAGTGGAACTCTTAATGAAAGCACCAATGTCGGTGTCAAAACCGGCGGATCTCGGGTAGGGGTTCCGAACTGTGTGTCTAAGGTCAATGGTAATAGGAGACATGGGACACGATGTTTACCCAGGTTCGGGCCATCTCTATGGAGGTAATACCCTACTTCCTGCTTGATTGATCTTGATGAATATGAGTATTACAAGAGTTGGTCTACCACGAGAATGTAATGGCTAAACCCTAGAAGTCTAGCCTGTATGACTACGGTAATGAGTATCCGTCCTTTTTGGACTGAGTCCTTTGGTTTATATAGACACCGGGAGAATCTAGGGTTACACAAGGTCGGCTACAAAGAAAGGAATCTACATATTCGGTCGCCAAGCTTGTCTTCCACGCCAAGGAGAGTCCCATCCGGACACGGGTGCAGCCTTCGGTATTCATATCTTCACAGCCCATCAGTTCGGCACATGGCTAACAGGTCGGACGCCCGAGGACCCCTTAGTCTAGGACTCCCTCACTCGCCATTGAGCAAGTTCAAGATCAAGAGCAAGCTCAATACGACGCTCTAGATGATCAAGTTTCCGCTCCTCAACTCTCCTGAGGAGGAATTGGAGCGTTGTGCCGCCAAGATTGCATCCAAGCTCACTACCAAAGATCATCTCATGACAAATGTGCTTGGAAGCTTAAGAAAGGGGGTAAGCACTCGTAGACAATTAGCAAACTATTGTGAATATCATGCATTTGTTTCTTGTGTTGAGCCCCAAAAGGTCTATGAGGTGCTTGAGGATCCCGATGCCATGCATGAAGAACTCAACAACATCGGGCACAACAAGCTGTGGAGATTGGTTCCAAGGCCAAAGGGGAACAATAATGTCGGTGTTCAGGGAACGGGGGTCCCAGACATGCCTGCCTGCGGCCCACGGCGTGGCTCCACCAGCGGGCCCGTACGACCCATCTTCACCAGCAAGCACTCAAGACCCTCGCGAGGGGCCAAGCCTCGCCAGGCGGACGACACAAGACCTCCTCAGGAGTGACCTCACCAGGCTGGCTCGCGAGGAGCGGAGAAATCGAGGCAAGGCAAACCTTGCGAGGTTCTCGTGACGTGACCCATGATGATCGAGACAATGCGGGCGCCAGCGCGCACAATGTCCTTGTTTCCTCTTTGGTGCTAAGGGGGCAAGCACAGGCAAGGAGTACCGAGGCCTCAAGCAAAGGTTTCCCGGTGCAATGAGACCAAGACCAGCAGGACGGCAGGACGGTGGTCACCGTGGAGCCCAAGACGGCATCACCACTAGAGCCTTTGGCAGGCGAAGACTACTTTTGTGAGGATAAGCTGTACTAGCTGTCCCCTGTCAAACTTAGCCAGTGTGGGATCCCTTCCTGCTCAATATTTGGGAAGAGGACTGGGGCCTCTATAAATAGGACTAGCCAACCGCCGCAGGAGGGGGATCATCTCATCTGGGATTCAGATCATCCTCACCCACACAAGTTCACCGAGCACAAGAACACCTCTCCTCAGGAGGTTGTTCTTCCTCTTGTACTGTTCATCCTCAGCCCAAGAGGCAATCCACCACCACCACACTGGAGTAGGGTATTACACCACAACGGTGGCCCGAACCAGTATAAATCTTGCATCCCTTGTGTTGTGAGTTCGTCGAGCTAGCCTAGAGATCACGAAGCGTGAGAGGGCGTGATCTGCGAGGGGGAGATCTTTGCGCGCACCGTAGTGTTTGAACCTTAAGGGTTTTGCCGGAACCTGAGAGACGACATTTGGCACGCCAGGTAGGGGTGCGCCGGAGTTTTCCTTCCGTTGATCCGCGTCCCATAGCTTCGTCGCATCAATGGCGGAGGCCCCCCGAGCCCGCGCTGAGCGCAGGGCTGCGCATGTCGCCCGCATTGCCCAGACGGCTCCCATCGGCGGGCCACCTCGTCATTCTTCGTCGCCTGCCGCCACCGGCCCAGCGGGGAACGAGAAGCAAGTCTCGCCGCCACTACATGGCTGACCCCGGCCGGCTCGTCATCTCACGCCCGTCGCGCTCCCACGGCCGCGCAGGCCATGCTATGCATGGTGCACAAACTCCTGCGCTACCGCCCCATCGACGACCTCTACGAGGACTGGCTGGACCGCATCGCCGAGCTTTTCAGTGCCGCAGGGGGCTCCCCCGCAGCGTCCCTCTCGCTGCCTCGTCCACCGCCAGCTACGGGTGACATAGCTCACGGAGCACCGCCACCACCTCTGCACCAAGACGGCGCCCTGACGCCAAGCCACGCGGCTCTGCGGCGCAACCCACCATGTCAGGCGCCCGTGCGCGAAGAAGGAAACTGCCAAGAAGTCCCTCGCCCGCAAGAGAACGCTCCACCGCTCCAAGCACCGCCACGTCAAGATCGGTTGGTGTGGCAGGGCCGTGCCCCACTTTTCGTGGCGGCGCAATGCCACCATGATCTAGCTCCTCTCCCACGACGGGCCCCGGTGGCGACAGCAGGCTGCTGTGCCTTCACTCCGGAGCTGCGCAGCATCCTCTGGCCAGGCAAGTTCAAGATAGACCTACATCCTCGCTACGATGGCAGCCCCGACCGTGCAGAGTTCTTGCAGCTCTACGAGATGAGCATCGAGGCGGCCAACAGTGACGAGAAAGTCATGGTGAACTAGTTTCCCATGGCTCTCAAGGACGGTGCACGCTCTTGGCTCCTGAACCTGCCCACGGGATCCATCTCCTCCCGGGGCGAGATGCACGATCGCTTCATCGCCAACTTCCAGGGCACTCGCGACCACCCGCCGGCCGCGGGTGACCTATGCTGCATCAAACAGCAGCCTGGAGAGACTCTGCAAAAATACATTCAGCCCTTCAACTGCGCCCGCCTCAAGATCCCCAAGGTGATGGACGAGGCCATTATCTCTGCGTTTTCCGATGGTGTCCGTGACATCAAGATTAAGGAGGAGCTCTCTATCCATGAAGACCTCTGCACGGCTCTGGAGTTGTTCAACCTGGCGACCAAGTGCGCGAGAGCCGAGGAGGGGCGTCTCTCCCTCGTCAAGCTCCCAACGGCATATCCAGAAGACAAGAAAGCCAAGGCCAAGGACATGAAGTGCAAGGGGGTAGCCGTACTCGCGGCAGAGCCTGATACCAAGCGTGGTCGGGACCTTCCCGAGTCGTCCAAGAGCAGTCGACCGTTCTGTGCCTTCCACAACGTGCACAGCCACAACACCATATGATTGTCAGGAGCTCAGGACAATTCGTGATGGACGCTTCGGTCGACGCCCCGAGCGCAACGACCGGGGCAACGACCGAGGAGGAGGACGCTGTGACGACCACGGCCCACGCCAGGAGTGGCGCGATTGACCTCGTGAGGATCACTAGAGGGATCAGCCTCGCGAGGATCGCCCTCAGGGCAACGCTGGCCTTCCTCCGCTCCCGCCACCACCAAGAAGGAACGACGACCACCATCAAGACGAGGGGGCTGGGGGCTTCCAGGAACCTCGGGCCATCACCTGCATCTTGGGTGGGGATCAAGCCCCAGCCTTGCAGTGAATCTTCAAGCAGTTTGCCCGCGAGGTGAACACAGTCCTCCCCAAGCTCGATGCCACACGCCCGCTCAGTTGGTCCAAGTGTTCCATCACTTTTAGTTTGGTAGATCAGCTTAATTGTGTAGCCACTGCTGGCGTTCTCCTGATGCTTTGTTCGTCCGTCATCAGCAACGTACAAGTCACCAAGACCCTCATCGACAGCGGCGCAGAGCTCAAAGTCTTGTCCGTCGACACGTTCGACAACCTTCAAGTACCCTACGACCAGCTCCAGCCTGCCAAACCTTTCTCAGGAGTGACCGACGGTCCCACCACACCGATAGGGCAGGTCCACCTCCCTGTCACCTTCGGAGGACGCAACAACTACCGCACCGAACTCATCGACTTCGATGTCCCACACATCTGTCTGACGTACAATGCCATCCTCGGGTATCCAGCCCTGGCCAAGTTCATGGCGGTGACGCACCATGGCTACAACGTCCTCAAGATGCCGGGGAGAGGCGGGATCATCATAGTTTCCTGCGAAGAAAGAGATGCGGTGTGCTCCCTCGAGCGCGCCTTCCAAGCAGCGTCAATCGAAGACCCCGACAACAATGCAGCTCAAGCCATCCCTAAGAAGAAGAAGCAGCTACTCCATGTAGGACCTTAGGAGGGTGGCGTCATGAAAGGTACCTCGTCAGGATCAGCGCCCGCACCTGGGGCGCCTCCCTCCCTTGCATAGGAAGGCGCGCCCGGTGCCCTCCTTGGGCAGGGCTCGAGGGCTCTCTTCTAGAGGGCCTCAGACCTTTCCAACGTCACGAGGGAGGCGCTCGGGCACCACTTGAAAGCATGCTTTGCGGCACGTCTCCCTCAGGAGGACACCAGGCGAGGAGTGCCCACCGCTCAGGAGTTCATTACCAAGACCACTCAGGAACTGCAGGACACGAGAGCCATGCGCAACGACCGCCGCTCACCGGGCGCAGCTCCCCATCCAGGCGAGGATGCCGGGCTGCGCGTTTGCGTCGACATCCCAGGGCTCAACCGAGCCGCATCTCAAGTTTGCTTCTGGCCTTCGCACGTGGGAAGCTGCAAGGGCCCACCTCACAGCTATGTTCGCATGCCATTTGGCCTGCCGAGCGCAGCGTCCGCCTTCCAGCGCAACCTGTGGTGCATCCTGGTGGCTCAGGAAGTCAGGCATCACACAGTCCTGGCAGAGATGGAGACGGTCCTCGAGGAACCGCCTGGTCCCCAGAGCCTCCTGAGGCTCAGGGCCCGGGTGGCTCATGAGGAATGGCCTCACCACCGCGCGCCTTCAGCTGCAACAACATCTCGTCAGCAACTAAACCAGGTGACATATTTCCAAGTTCATTTAGCTGGGAGCGCCCCTTGGGTTGCATCATTCCCAGGCCGCGAGGGTCCGTCCCCGTGGCATGTATCCCTTTTTATGTCTTTAGCCTACCTTGTTGGGGGCGCCCCTCGGGCTGCATCATCCCCAAGCCACTCGGGCCTGGCCCAGTGGTGTGTATCTTCCCCGCGTTTACCTAAGCCAGTTTCTTTCCATGCTTAATCTATCTATGATTATAACTTGCTTGATTATCACCCACCATCGGGGCTGCTTATGTTAGCACGACGCTTGTGCTCGGGTCTGTCCCTGCAACATCGACAAATCTGAGAGGACGAGCTCTGGCTCACGGCACGCTCCGCGCACGTCACCTCACCAGGCCCTCAGTGCCCTCACCTACTTGCAGGAGCAATCTGTGTCCCTCCTCGCGCTAACTTGCAGGAACCTCCAGACGACAATAGCAGGCGGTACCGCGGGCTCCCTCTTCTCCCATGCGATTCGCTTGCGCATTAAAAGGAGGGATCCTGAGCATCGTGACTCAGGAGCTCTTACTGGCTCTCCAGCCCTCACCCCCTGGCCTTGACCACGACATCACAACCTGGCATACTAGTGGCGGCTGAGCTCGCTCGGGGGCCGGGACCTGAGGATGTAGAGCACAAAGGAGAGCGTGGGGAAGAAGGGGAAGCTCGCACGAACCTAACCTAGCTGCATCATGGCCAACGGCGCGCGAGCATGGCACAACACAAGGGATCGTCTCTCGACCACCAAGATAAGTTTCGCGCTGGCGCTGATCAAGCGCCCTATTATAAAAATCCCCACCTGTCACAGCCCTGTTGGGGTGACATCGCCTCCCTTTCCTACCTTTCGGGAGCTGCTTGAGTGCTAAGGGGGACCTCTTGAGCATCGCGCCTCAGGATCTCTTACTGGACCTCGGGCCGCTCACCTCCTGGCCTTGACCACGGCATCGTGACCTGGCATACCAGCGACGGCTGTAGCCTGCCTGGGGACCAGGACCTATCGGTGTAGAGCACCAAGCTGTCGCGAGATGAAAAGGGGAGACCGAACCGGAACAGGACACGCGCTCGCACAATTTCATGATAAGGACGATATCAACAAAAGCATTACAAACCCTTTACACGTCCCCACGGGGTTCGTTTCGATTCCTCGTAGGGAACAAAGGGAAGGAAGTTCGAGAAGCCCTATCTACACACGCTAGCACCGTCGATGCCATCATCAACAATGGGCCCTAGGAGGCCGGCGCCAACCCCGTCCGGAACAGCGACGAGATGGCCAGACGCTGCGGCCTTGCTCCGGGCGCGGCAAGAGCTCGGGGGCACGTAGTTGTCGTCGCTTGTCTCCAAAGTCTCGTAGGGCTCGAGAGAATCGCTGGACTCCCAAGCATCACTGCTGCCGCCAAAAGGATTGCTAGCGAGGTAGTCCGGGCGGCCCTGTCCGAGGCAGCACTCCAAGCGGCGACCTTCCGGGTCAAAGACCTTGGAGAACATCGTGGAGGCGCCGTCGTACCTGAAGTGGATGGCGAGGGCACCTTCCGTGCGGCATACCCGAGCAACCTCGCCCCAACCACGGGCCATGAAGATCTTGCCCGGAGAGACGGTCTCCCCTTCCGCTCATGTCTCTGGGGTATTGCAGCCGGCATACTGCAGCCATAGCTTAAGGGGCCCCCTTGGCGGCATCTCAGCGGAGAAGAAGTGGGGGAAGCGGATCCAAGTGCGCGGAGGCATCACCGCCCACAGCACAAGCTCGCGTGAGGAGTCCATATGGCGTGGACTCCAGGGGAAACGGCATGTGCCACCATGGCACGGCGACCACGGCTGCAGCATGGGCGGCGCAGATCACCGCCTCTTCCTCATGAGCCCTCGGCTCGAGCGTATAAAGGCAGCGGGTACCCCGAAGGTGGCCGCTCGTACCAAGGCCTTGTCACCTCCTGCCTTGCAATTATATCGCGGCGGTGAACCGGCCACTTCTTCGGCGGAAGAGGCCCGGGCTCGTCTCGGGGAGCCTTCCCCTTTTCTGTAGCCGAGAACCTTCGGATTGGCACCATGAATGTCACTACTGGCAATGGAGCAAAGAAGAAGCAGCGAGCAAAATGGGAAGATATGGGCGACGGGGGCTATCGTGGAATTGTCACGGCAGATGTCCTTAGTGTCAGGACTTAGTCGCGAGGCCAACGCATCTATGTGGTAGCTTGAGAGGGGTTGATCGGGACAAGAGACGCAACACACAAGACAAGGATTTAGACAGCTTCGGGCCCCGGGAAACATCATCCGGAATAGCCCTACATGCTGTTTGAGGCTAGGTCTCATTATGCTCATGAGGGAGTCGCCTTAAGCCGGCTCTCCTCTTTCTGTCTAGCCCTAGATATTGTTTCTTGTTCTCTTCTCCCTCTTTGGGGTGCCCTGCCCCTCCTTATATAAGTTAGAGGGGCGGGTTACATGTGGAGTCCAAATAGGATTAGGACTAGCCTATCTTCTACTACAAGCCGGATACAAGTCTGGGTCTTGATTCCTTGTAAGGAAGATATTCCTCACGCCTTTCCTCTTAAACCGGCTTCCATAACGTAAGCCGGCCTTCTGGGCCTTGAGCCTCCTGGGCCCCCGGGTCTTGTCGCTCCTCTGATCCGCTTGCCAGGTCACCCATAAGTCGCCAGGATAGGGCGGGTCACTTAGTATGTCGTCCAGCCAGGGCGTGTCGTTAGTGAGTCACCAAGTCCGGCCGGGTTATACTTCCGGCCGGGTTACACCGCGGGGTATATCCCTGACATTAGCCCCCAAGTTTAGCTTGGATTTATCCATGGTAAACTTATGCTGCAAAATAAACACAAGAACAAATTTGACAGGTTGTGCTCCGGGTTAATAATTCTTGTAAACCGGCACCTGAACATCCTTAAGTCCTTGTCATTTCCTTCTTGACACATGCCCATGAACTCATAGAAAATCTCTTTAGCAGATATGTTTCAATTTTGTCAATGCAAAAGATCCAGATACTTCCTTTGAGAAATCCGGGTCAACAGGCCAGCTTCAGAGTCAATTTGCTGACATTGGTCTCTTGTTGAGAAATATTATAAGAAATAATCCATTTGAGTCGGTTTCCAAAGGCACCGGGTTAAATAATTTTGGTCTTCAAATACTCATCTGATATTCAGCCGACTTGAAGATGTAAAACTTGCCGGTTTATCATTACCGAGAACTGCCTGATTATAAAACAGACGATGCCGGGTCATAATTGTTGTTGACACCGGTTTATGTAATTGATCCTCCTGATTTGCTCAAAACTGATAATTTGAAGATTTTTTCTCCCTTATATCCATATTACCTGTAGCCCCCAAGTCTTGAACAGAACAAAGTGATGATTTGAGACTTGTTTCCATATAATTACTGCCACTTTGAAGAAATCCATGTTCATCTCAGTCACTAGTAAAAACTGAATACTCCATATATGTAGCCCCCAAGTGACGGGTTGTCATGCTTGCAGCAACCTGGGACTTGAAATTGCCTTATGCTCATAAAAACTTCAACCAGTGTAGCCCCCAAGGGCTGGGTCATTATGCAATAATGAGCAGGGACTTTGTAAATATTATTATGTAAACTTGAACAGCAATGTGTAGCCCCAAGGGCCGGCTTAGTAAGATAATACTGAGTTGGGACTTTGTATATAATTGATAATAACATCATATAATATAGTCTCCACCATGGGGCTTGAACCCACGTCCACAAGGTTAAGAGCTTTGTACTCCACCAACTAAATAGTGGACCGTTCAATATAATGGATTAATGCTTGTGTACCTTGAATTTTTGACAGGAGCAATTGGTAGCCCCCAAGGGCCGGCTCATTACAATGTGATGAGTCGGGTCTTCAATAAGGTGAGCAAAAAATGACTTTGCATTAGTCCCCAAGTGTCATGGTGCATACCTGCAGCGACATGAGACTTGCATATTTGATATAATCTCAATTTGAATAATGTAGCCCCCAAGTGCCGGGTCGTAAGCCTGCAGCGACTCGGGACTATTCCTTCCATTGTAGAATAAATCATATCCTTTGATAAAATAATAGCCATTGCGCTAAAGCGACTTTGAAAACTTCAATAATACTGGTTATTGATAATCACAATGGAAATCCAGCCATGTTGGCTATTCAATATTTGAATAATATGATCCGGTATGAAAACCTCAATCATTTAATATCATCATGAAAATCCAGCCAGTTTTGGCTATTAAAGATTTGAATACCTCATCGGTTCACAAGTGAATCCGGAGTTTAAATACTCGGCGGCTCTTGGCCGATGGCGATTAATACGCCTCCATCGGTTGACAAATAAATCCAGAATTTTTATAACCCGGCGGCTTATAGCCTTTGAGAAAAATCCAGAACGGATCATCATTTCGAAGCATCAACTTTGGTAATGAGCTTGAACTTAATCATTTATATGTCATATTTCTACAAATCCTACAAAAAGTTTAAACAACATATGCCTTGGCGACTTATCGTCAAAAACCAGGGCGGGTAACCACCCAAATGTAGTCTTATCCTGCACACAGGTAGATCACAAGATCCATATGATCCTTTGAATGATACCGCCGGCTTATGTGACTCGGACAGTGAAGTTGATAACTCAACTCAGTAAGAGCCGGCACATATGATGTTTGTGACAACTCAAATACTTGCGACTGTATAAAAACAGATAAAAATTTTGAGGCTTCTGATTCGAATACGATTAGTAAACCATTCCAAAGGGGTTAAGCTAAGATTCGAATACGATCATATAGCCCCTAGTGGCGTTGGCGTTGCCGATCAAAGTGGGTATCAACAGCTATGTTCTCTTTGGTTCGAATACGACCTATGTTTGAACAGGAAACCCCTAAATGACCACTGTGATATTGAATTTGTACTGCCGATTTACACGACCTGTGTAATGAGGGTGATAACCCAATCCTTAGAAGCCAATGCTTCCACATAAATGATGGTTGTCATAAGCTGGCGACTTATAATCAAAAGTCAAGCCGGGTAATCATAAAACACTTATATACATTTGAGATATAATCCCCAAAGGGTCTCAAGTTAAGTAATCATGGCTACAATAAACTTTACCAGAGATAGAATAAAACTTTTTTAGGCTTTTTATTCGGATACGATCTGTAAACCGTTCCAAAGGGGTTAAGCTAAGATTTGAATACGATCATATAGCCCCTGTGGCTTTGGCGATGCCGATCAAGTGGGTATCAACAGCTATGTTCTCTTTGGTTCGAATACGACCAATGTTTGAACAGGAAGCCCCCAAGTGACCATAAGAGTTGTTTAATGACGCTGGTTTGAATACGACCCACGTCAGACCCAAAGGGGTTAAGCTATGATTCAGATATGATCAAGAAGCCCCCTAGTGGGTTTGGCAGTATGCCGATCAAGAGGGTATCGACAGCTATGTTCTCTTTGGTTCGAATATGACCTATGTTTGAACAGGAAGCCCCCAAGTGATCATATAACTTTTGGCATTGCGCCGATCAAGAGGGTACTGATAGCTATGCTCGATGAGCAAGAAGCCCCCAAGTGATCATAATAAGATAAGCCGTAAGGCAGGATACCCAAGTTTGAACCGCGCATCATGGCAGCAAGTTCTTTTGGCAACCTTTAATTTTTCTGAGAACTCGAACTTGCGAGAGATTAATGCTTTTTTGAACCGGAACTTTAAACCGGATTTGAAAGCTTTAAAATTTTGTGAAGGACAAATTTACCTTGAGCCGGATTTTGAACCGGATTTGAGAGCTTCAAAAATTTGTGAGGGACAAATTTACCCTGGGCCGGCCTTTGAACCGGATTTAAGAGCTTCAGTGCTTGTGGAGAGCTTATTTTAAACCAAAGTCCTTATTTTGAGATGTCTCTTGAACCGGATTTTAAACCAGAGTCCTTATTTTGAGCCGGAAATCTTTTGACAGCTTTTAAATTTTCATCGACCTAGCAGTAATCTCCGGGGCCCGGGCTATTTTTCCCTTTAATGACCTGGAGTTCTTGAATTCATTGAAACCGGCTAATTTTGCCGAGTCATATCATTGTAGCCTCCGAGTCTCAAGATGACTCGAAGAGTTGGCTTGAAATTCTCCATAATTAACCGTGATATAGACCGGTTTGAATCTTGCATGGGACAACTTGCAAACCAAAGTAATTGCTCTTTTGAAGAAAAGAATATGTAATATAAAATATATTGGATGGATTTCACTTGATATGTTAGGATAGTGATTATCCACAGAAGGTTGAGGTGACTGCGGCGGGTTATAAATGATCCCGTATGAGCTGTGTCAGCAACTCGGCCAATGGTTCCTTCCAACTGGCTGTTTGAAGTTAACCAAACCGTATTGCCGGCGACTTGTGCACCTATCCATTGAGCCATCCAGTGCAGACGGCGGTTGATAATATATGATAATTCACCTCCAATTTGTTGGAAGAGAAACCGGGCTTCCCAAGTAGTGGCTTGCTCATACTCAATAAACAGTTCATCCAGAAAAATGCAGCCCGGTGTGTTGATGTAGACTAGGCCGCGAGAGACGGACCATAAAACGACCGCAACATCAAAGGCAGCTCAGAGAGATGAATCAACCGTGGTGCTGTAAACCGGTGCGGGCGGGTAAGTTGTCCTCCTTGTTGTAAGAGGCGTGGTCGTAAGAGACGGCCACAGCGTTGTAAGCCGGCGCGGTCGCGAGAGATGGCCACGGCGTTTTAAGCCGGTGCGGGAGTCCATTGAGTAACGACGACCACCTATGCCAAAAGATGTTGGCGTGCCTCCACCTCCGCGGTATAATATCACTTTTTGTCATAAAGAATTGCCCTGCATAAACAATATTGCAGACCAAGGCAAAGATAAACTTGTTCTTTGACAAAAACAACATGTGATAATAAAACAAACTTGGATGGATTCACCTGATTTGTTTAGGCTGAAAATAATCCGCCATGAAGTTAATGATACCTAGGTGAAATTGAAATCCTTTACGGGAGAATCGACCGCGGGAACAAACAGATAAACCGGCCATGGCGTTTGTAAGCCGGTGCGGACGAGCAAGTTGTCCTCCACATTGTAAGCCGGTGAGGACGCGTGAACCGGCCGCGAGGGCGGACGGGTGAGTCGTCCGTGGCGTTGTAAACGTAGTGCTGAAGGGCGAGCCGGTCGGCGTGTTGATGTCAACCGGACCGCAGGGCTGATGGCTGGTATTTTTTGAGCCGGAATTTTTGGAACCAGAATTTCTTGATAATCCGGCCGGAACCTTTGTTAACCCGGAACTTTTTACTGGAACCTCTTGACAATCTGGCCAGAACTTTTGATAATCCAGAACTTTTGAACCGGAACCTCTTGATAATCCGGAACTTTTCTGTAGCCTAAGTCGGAACTCTTTGATGACTCGGACGGAACCTTTCGGCGATTCGTCTGGAACCTTTCGGCGATTCGGACCGAACTTTTCGTCGAGGCAATCGGATCTCTTTGGTGATTCAGACGGAACCTTTGGTCGAAGCGGTCGGAACCTTTCACCGATTCAGACGGAACCTTTCGTCGATGCGGTCGGAACTTTTCGCCAATTCGAACCTTTCGTCGAGGCGGTCGGAACCTTTCACCGATTCAGACGGAGCCTTTCGTCGAGGCGGTCGGAACTTTTCACTGATTCAGACGGAACCTTTCGTCGAGGCGGTCGGAACCGTTTCGGCCATTTAGATGGAACCTTTCGACAAGTCGACCGGAACTTCTTCAATAAGCTGGGCGGAGTTTCACGATCCCTCGGATAGCGCCCTTCAAGAACTCAACACCACCGTGCACGAGCCCCACGGTGGGCGCCAACTGTCGTGGAATTGTCACGGCAGATGTCCTTAGTGTCAGGACTTAGTCGCGAGGCCAATGCATCTATGTGGTAGCTTGAGAGGGGTTGATCGGGACGAGAGTCGCAACATGCAAGACAAGGATTTAGACAGCTTCGGGCCCCGGGAAACATCATCCGGAATAGCCCTACATGCTGTTTGAGGCTAGGTCTCATTATGCTCATGAGGGAGTCGCCGTAAGCCGGCTCTCCTCTTTCTGTCTAGCCCTAGATATTGTTTCTTGTTCTATTCTCCCTCTTTATGGTGCCCTGCCTCTCCTTATATAAGTTAGAGGGGCGGGTCACATGTGAAGTCCAAATAGGATTAGGACTAGCCTATCTTCTACTACAAGCCGGATACAAGTCCAGGTATTGATTCCTTGTAAGGAAGATATTCCTCATGCCTTTCCTCTTAAACCGGCTTCCATAACGTAAGCCGGCCTTCTGGGCCTTGAGCCTCCTGGGCCCCCGGGTCTTGTCGCTCCTCTGATCCGCTTGCCAGGTCACCCATAAGTCGCCAGGATAGGGCGGGTCACTTAGTATGTCGTTCAGCCAGGGCGGGTCATTAGTGAGTCGCCAAGTCCGGCCGGGTTATACTTCCGGCCGGGCTACACCGTGGGGTATATCCCCGACAGGGGCTCTACCCCCTCCCCGTTTATAGCAGGAGAAGGCCAACCAGCGCCCCCCATGATCACAGGTAATGATGGTTTTTCCTTGCATGTCGCAGGGACTTGTCAAGTTGAGCAGTTGACGGGGCAGCATGGGGAAGCGGAGACGCCCAAGTCCAATCAATCCCCACGCGTCGACCAAGGCCGCAGGTTGTTGGGGCCCGCGGCGCTCCGCACTTGACCTTTGGCTTCGCCTCGAAGCCAAGCCCGAGCGTGCCTTGGGCCCGGGGGCTACTGTCGGCATTCTGGGAATGGGGGTCCCCAGACTTGCCTGCCTGCGGCCCACGGCATGGCTCCACCAGCAGGCCCGTACGGCCCATCTTGACCAACAAGCACTCAAGACCCTCGCGAGGGGCCAAGTCTCGCGAGGCGGAAGACACAAGAACTCCTCAGGAGCGACCTTCCCAGGCTGGCTCACGAGGAGCGGAGAGATCAAGGCAAGGCAAACCTCACGAGGTTCTCATCACATGAGCCATGATGATTGAGACCAGGCGAGCTCCAAGCGGCCGCCAGCGCCCACCGTGTCCTTGTTTCCTCTTTGGTGTTGGGGGGCAAGCGCAGGCGAGGAGTACCGAGGCGTCAAGCAAAGGTTTCCCTATCGGTGCAATGAGACCAAGACCAGCAGGACGGCAGGACGGAGGTCACCGTGGAGCCCAAGACGGCGTCACCACTAGAGCCTTTGGCAGGCGAAGACTACTTTTGTCAGGATAAGTTGTACTAGTTGTCCCCTCTCAAACTTGGCCGTTGTGGGATCCCTTCCCGCTCAATATTTGGGAAGAGGACCGGGGCCTCTATAAATAGGACTAGCCATCCGCCATAGGAGGGGGGTCATCTCATCTGGGATTCAGATCATCGTCACCCACAAAGGTTCACCGAGCACAAGAACACCTCTCCTCAGGAGGCTGTTCTTCCCCTTGTACTGTTCATCCTCAGCCCAAGAGGCAGTCCACCACCACCACAGTGGAGTAGGGTATTACGCCATAATGGTGGCCCGAACCAGTATAAATCTTGCATCCCTTGTGTTGTGAGTTCGTCGAGCTAGCCTAGAGATCGCGAAGCATGAGAGGGCATGACCTGCGAGGGGGAGATCTTCGCGCACACCCCAATGTTTGAACCTTAAGAGTTTTGCCGGAACCCGAGATCCGACACATAATGTCATTGGAACCAAGTGGATATTCAATAAAAAGCAAGATTCTCATGGGATTATCACTCGCAACAAGGCTCGTTTGGTAGCACAAGGCTACTCCCAAGTCGATGGTATCGACTACGGTGAAACCTTTGCTCCCGTTGCTCGCCTTGAATCTATCTATTTGTTGATTTCTTATGCTTCTCATCATAACTTCAAGTTGCAACAAATGGATGTGAAGAGTGCTTTTCTTAATCGTCCTATTAATGAGTTGGTGTATGTCAAACAACCCCCGGGGTTTGAGGATCCCGAGTTCCCCAATCATGTCTACCAACTCGATAAGGCACTCTATGGCCTTAAACAAGCTCCACGTGTGTGGTATGAGCACCTTACCAAGTTGTTGCAAGATCGTGGGTTTGAAAATCGACCCCACTCTTTCTACTAAGAAGGTCAAAGGGGAGTTGTTTGTATGCCAACTATATGTTGACGATATTATCTTTGGTTCCCCCTAACAAAGATTTCAATGAGGAATTCGCCGCTCTCATGACCTCGAAGTTCAAGATGTCCATGATGGGAGAGTTGAAGTTCTTTCTCGGGTTCGAAATCAAGCAAAGAAGACAAATACACTCAAGACATTCTCAAGAGATTCAAGCTAAGTGATGTCAAGCCGGCTTCCACTCCAATGCCTGTCAAATGCCAACTTGACATAGATCCCAATGGTAAAGCGGTGGATCAAAAGGTATATCGCTCCTTGATTGGCTCCTTGCTTCACCTTTGTGCATCTAGACCGGATATCATGTTTAGTGTGGGAATTTGTGCACGGTTTCAAGCCGGACCTAAGGAAAATCACTATGTGGCGGTTAAGCGAATATTTCAATATTTGGCTGATACCCCAAACTTTAGCTTATGGTACCCAAGAGGAGCTAACTTCAACCTTGTGGGCTTTTTGGACTCGGATTGGGTGGGAGACAAAGTGGATAGGAAGTCAACTTCCGGAGGTGCCAATTTCTTGGTTGTTCTTTGGTGAGTTGGTCTTCTAAGAAGCAAAGTTGTGTGTCTCTCTCATCCACCGAAGTGGAGTATGTGGCCACCGGCAGTTGTTGTGCTCAACTTCTTTGGATGAGGCAAACTTTAAAGGATTACGGTGTCATTTGTGACAAAGTGCCTCTTTGGTGTGACAATGAAAGTGCCATCAAGATCTCTCTCAACCCGGTGCAACACTTCAAGACGAAGCATATTGAGATTGGGTATCACTTCATTCGGCATCACATTAGGCGAGGGGAGATCGAGCTCAACTATGTCAACACTCATGGTAACCTTGCAGATATCTTCATGAAGCCCTTGGATGAAGCAAGACTTCGCGAGTTAAGGCATGAGCTAAATATCCCTAATTCTAGCAATGTGGTTTGAACCCTTGCACACCCCACCATACTCATCTTGATGTCTTGTTTAGGTGTAGACATGGACATAGGGGGAGTGTTGTTCTCTCAGTGAACTCTCCCTCCCCCCCCCCCCCCCCCATTATGCATAAATTGATCACGTCTTTCACATTAGCCATTTTTCATGGTACTTGTGCTTCAAATATGAGTTTTGGTCAACGGCCCAAGGTTAAAATCTTTGAGATGCCATACCACTTGACTCAAACATAGGTGGCCTCGGCCACCGCCCTCTCTGTGAGAGTTGTGTGTTTTTTTCTTGTCCTCTTGTGGGCGTTTTTCTGCCTTTGTGTTTGCTCCCTCGCCTCTTCGTGTTTTCTTGTTGCTAGAGCTAAGCCTTTTTCTGTCAACTCTTCGAGTTTTTGCCAGGGCGGTACTACCGCTGGAGGTATGCGGTACTACCGTTTATGTTCATCAAGCGGAACTACCGCCCGCCCGAGCGGTACTATCGCTGCGGGGTGGGACTAGGGGGTTATGTCAGGGCAGGAGGAGTTTCCTTCTCTCCGCACGCCCATTCACTCGACTCTCTCATCCTCTTCGTTCGCCAGTGACAAAGTCACCATGGGAGGGCGCCGGTGGACCGCCACCTCCGGCCGTCTTTCACCTTTTCCTCTGGTGGGATCGATGCCCACCCCTTCCTCTAGCCATGGATGCTGGTATTGCCCCCTATCCCTTTCTCTTTGCTTCTAGGTTTCGGATCTAGTATTTAGGGGCAATAGGCTTTGCATTCATCGATTTTTGGCCAAATCAAAGCTTGAGTAGGATGGTGAAGGCTTCTAGACTGTTTGGATTGATATTTGGTAGGCTTATTTTTGAATTTGGCATCCCGGTAGTGCCGGATTTGGCACAACAGTAGGGAACCGCCATCCCCCCCTGGAGCGGTACTACCGCTCGGGCCGTACTACCGGTTCCAGATCATGGTACTACCGCTGGATGCCAACTTCCACCTTGCTCGTACCAAATATCGATCCTTGTTGATTTTTCTGGTGGCTTATGCTCGTTCTTTCATGTTGTTTCTTGTGTCCGTGTGTTTGGTTCCAGGTGATGCTTGATACGTCTCCAATGTATCTATAATTTTTTATTGTTCCATGCTATTATATTATCAGTTTTGAATGATTATGGGCTTTATTATACACTTTTATATTACTTTTGGGACTAACATATTAACCGGAGGCCCAGTCCATATTGTTGTTTTATTGCCTGTTTCAGTATTTCGAAGAAAAGGAATATCAAACGGAGTCCAAACGGAATGAAACCTTCGGCAGCGTTATTTTTGGGAAGAATATCATCCTAGAGACTTGGAGTTTACGTCAGAAGATCCTCGAGGAGGCCAGGAGATAGGGCGCCCCCGCACTGGGCGCGCCCCCTGTCTCGTGGGACCCTCGAGCACCTCCCGACCGACTTCTTTCACCTATATAAGCCTACGTACCCGAAAAACATCGAATATGAAGATAGATCGGGAGTTCCGCCGCCACAAGCCTCTGTAGCCACCAGAAACCTCTCGGGAGCCCTTCCTGGCACTCTGCCGGAGGGGGGATCCTTCACCGGTGGCCATCCTCATCATCCCGGCGCTATCCATGACGAGGAGGGAGTAGTTCACCCTCGAGGCCGAGGGTATGTACCAGTAGCTATGTGTTTGATCTCTCTCTCTCTCTCTCTCTCTCTCTCTCTCTCGTGTTCCCTCTATGGCACGATCTTGATGTATCCCGAGCTTTGCTATTATAGTTGGATCTTATGATGTTTCTCCCCCACTACTCTCTTGTGATGTATTGAGTTTTCCCTTTGAAGTTATCTTATCGGATTGAGTCTTTTATGAGAACACTTGATGTATGTCTTGCCGTGCTTATTTGTGGTGACAATGGGATATCATGTGCCACTTGATGTATGTTTTGGTGACCAACTTGCGGGTTCCGCCCATGAACCTATGCATAGGGGTTGGCACACGTTCTTGACTCTCCGGTAGAAACTTTGGGGCACTCTTTGAAGTACTTTGTGTTGGTTGAATAGATGAATCTGAGATTGTGTGATGCATATCGTATAATCATGCCCACGGATACTTGAGGTGACAATGGAGTATCTAGGTGACATTAGGGTTTTGGTTGATTTGTGTCTTAAGGTGTTATTCTAGTACGAACTCTTGAATAGATTGATCCGAAAGAATAACTTTGAGGTGGTTTCGTACCCTACCATAATCTCTTCGTTTGTTCTCCTCTATTAGTAGCTTTGGAGTGACTCTTTGTTGCATGTTGAGGGATTGGTATATGATCTATCTATGTTATTATTGTTGAGAGAACTTGCTCTAGTGAAAGTATGAATCTTAGGCCTTGTTTCCTACCATTGCAATATCATTTACGCTCACTTTTACCACTTGTTAACTTGCTGTTTTTATAATTTCAGATTACAAATACCTTTATCTAACATCCATATTGCACTTGTATCACCATCTCTTCGCCGAACTAGTGTACCTATACAATTTACCATTGTATTGGGTGTGTTGGGGACACAAGAGACTCTTTGTTATTTGGTTGCAGGGTTGTTTGAGAGAGACCATCTTCATCCTACGCCTCCTACGGATTGATAAACCTTAGGTCATCCACTTGAGGGAAATTTGCTACTGTCCTACAAACATGTGCACTTGCAGGCCCAACAACGTCTACAAGAAGAAGGTTGTGTAGTAGACACCAATGGCCCTTCAGAGCAACATGTCTGCCGTGTCAACCCCGGGCATTCTACGTCAAAGCGCTATCGCACCTCTGAGGCAGCGGCTGCTTCTTCAAGTGTTCCGCCAACTTTGTCTTAGCAGCCTCCCAAGAGTACTGCGAAGAAGCCCAAGCCGAAGCCCTAGTCTGTGATTGAGATGACCGCCAAGGAGTTTTGAGAGACGCGCCGGCGCAATCCCTATGAGCAAGATCAAGAGCCCAATCTTGTCAACCGTACTTTCTGGAACCGTTTTCAGTGGGCAATCTACTTTGATGTGATCAAAGCAAAGAAGAATCTCTATCTTGATGTCCGCTCCATTGACACTGCCTAAATGGAGAAGGATCCTGCCTACTTTGGCGAGGCTCTGCAGATGTGTTCTCAGCTGAATATTCTCAAGATAATGGAGTTTAACAAGGATTTTGATGCGGATTTGGTGGTTCAGTTTTATGCCATGGTCCATCTTGGAAAGGATAAGGAAAGAATTCTGACTTGGATGAAAAATGGCAAGCTTCTCTCTGTCAAATGGAAGACATTCATGGAGTTACTTTGGATTGAAGATCAAGGAGCTGAGAACCCAGTTGGCTTTCATCCTCATCGCAATGCAACTTCCACTCACAAGCAATCTCTCTGGCCCTACTGTACTTTGAAGATTAACCCTGAGACTCAGAAGGAGACCTATGAGCTGCCTGTCTTTCTGGACATCCTTCATCGCATCTTCGGAGAGACTCTCTTCCCTCGCATTGGGAACTTGGATATGGTTCACTCCTTTCTCGTGGACATGCTACATTTTTGCCAGTATGAGAAGGAAGAAAACACTGGAGAATCCTTGGATATCTCTCATGTCATGTGGTCTGAGCTTGTCACCGCTATCTTTGAGCGCAAGTGCCCCATCTATGCACCTTTTCTCATGTTGCTTATTTAGAAATCATGGGAGACACTTATCCTTGTGTCACTGATACGTCTCCAACGTATCTATAATTTTTGATTGTTCCATGATACTATATTATCCATCTAGGATGTTTTATATGCTATTTTATATGATTTTTTGGGACTAACCTATTAACCTAGAGCCCAGTGCTAGTTTCTGTTTTTTCCTTGTTTTTGAGTAATGGAGTCCAATTGACCTAAAATTTCACGGAGATTATTTTTGGACCAGAAGAAGCCCACGGAGCATCGAAGATGGGCCAGAAGAGTCCCGAGGCACCCACGAGGGTGGGGGTGCGCCCTACTCCCCTGGGCGCGCCCCCCTACCTCGTGGTCGCCTCTTGTCCCCGATGCCAGCACCTCTTATATATACCCAAACTTCCAGAACATAACCTAGATCAGGAGTTCTGCTGCCGCAAGCCTTTGTAGCCACTGAAAACCAATCTAGACCTGTTCCGGCACCCTGCCGGAGGGGGGAATCCATCACCGGTGGCCATCTTCATCATTCCGGCGCTCTCCATGATGAGGAGGGAGTAGTTCACCCTCGGGGCTGAGGGTATGTACCAGTATCTATGTGTTTGATCTCTCTCTCTCTCTCTTGTGTTCTTGATTTGGCACGATCTTGATGTATCGCGAGCTTTGCTATTATAGTTGTATCTTATGATGTTTCTCGCCCTCTACTCTCTTGTAATGGATTGAGTTTTCCCTTTGAAGTTATCTTATCGGATTGAGTCTTTAAGGATTTGAGAACACTCGATGTATGTCTTGCGTGAGATACCCGTGGTGACAATGGGGTATTCTATTGATTCACTTGATGTATATTTCGGTGATCAACTTGCGGGTTCCGTGACCTTGGGAATCTATGCATATGGGTTGGCACACGTTTTCGTCTTGACTCTCCGGTAGAAACTTTGGGGCACTCTTTGAAGTTCTTTGTGTTGGTTGAATAGATGAATCTGAGATTGTGTGATGCATATCGTATAATCATACCCATGGATACTTGAGGTGACACTACTAGGGAAAAGCTTATAGGCAGACACTTACTGGTAGCGTAGGTTTATACCGCTACTGCTACTTACTAGTAGCACGAGTTTATAACCCCCGCTACTACTAAGTCGATAGTAGTAGCGTGGGTTTATAACCCTCGCTACTACTAAGTGATTTCCACCGTGCCTCTCAAGACCAGCCATAGCAGTAGCGTGGGTTATAAACCCACGCTACTACTAAGTTGATAGTAGTACCGCGGCTTATATACCCCATGCTACTACTAAGTGGTCTCCACTGTGCACCCGGGACATGCCGTATTAGTAGTGTTGGGTTAGCATGGGGTATAAACCCAACACTACTGCTAAGTGATCTCCTTGCCGCCGCCACCTCTGCCTCTCACCCCTCCTCCGCCTTTGTCTCTGTGTTTCTCCTCCACTCCCCACGATTCCCCAACCAACCCCATCGCCGCCACCGATGCTGACGACCTCCTCTCCCCCAACCCCACCGCCGGCGCCACCACCTCACTTGCAGCCACTGCCATGAACAGAGCTGCTGCCTCTCTCGGCACCCGAGGCCCTAGCTCAGGCCGCCGTGACCCACCCTCTGCGTCCCACATTCACGCGCGAGATCCGCCCCATGGCGAAGCTCGATCCAGGCAGGCCCGAGGAAGGAGAGCAGTCGGCTCCCTTCCTTCTCTCCGGTGAGCCCGAGCGAGCACCCCCTCCCCCATGACCACAAATCCACCCCCAGTTCCTCCATCCTCCCTCCAGTCTCTGACGCTGTCGTTGGCCAGCCCCGGAGTACCACCGCAACACTTGGTATGGCGCACCACGGCCACCCATCGCCAGTGACCTCCCATAGCTCCGACCCTGGCTGCCTCCTAGCACACTACAGCTTCACCAGCCTCCCCCTCCCCACCTCCTCTGCATCGCCGCTGGACCAGCGTCACGCGTTGCCCTCAGATCCGGCTTCCAGGAGCTGCCACGGTCGTTCAACAGGTAGCAGTGCGTGCATCATTGGTCGTGCGTGCAGTTTGCATCCCCTTCGCATCCATGGTGCTCGCCGTGCCACACCTTTTCCTGCTTCTTCTCGTCTGAGGCGAGCACCAGCAGTACGTATCAGCCCTCTTCTCTATGGCGCTGGCTAGGTAAGAACTAGGGATTTGTGGTAGCAGCTCATAGATTAGAATTAGATTTGATAATTGGAGACGAATTCCTGAAACAATTTGCAAATTTGTTTGTGATTTCAGTGCTTATACTTATTTGGTTTTGGTGTCTGGTCGGACCTTCTCTATGTTAGATCCTTTGCTTAGCCAATTAGTTAGGGATATAGCCCATCCATGATTTTTTTGAAGGTTAAGACAGTAGGAAAGGCTCCTACTGCATTTAAATATAAATAACCAAAAGAACAGTTACATGGTGGTATTTAGAAGGGAGTGTTGTTGGGGGGGGGGGGGGTTGTTAGATGCAACACACAAACCTAGCTATGCTGAGGCAGATTTTGCAAGAAGGAAGAGACAACATGTCTCTTTTCAGTAGGTAGTCTATACCTAATATTGCCAAAGGCCTCCTTGAATCTAGTGAACCAAGAAGAAATGGAGGGTGTCACATGCCTAAAATAATAATTATTGCATTCCTTCCAAAGGCTCCAAGCAGCAGTGAGAAATATTTCCATGATCATCTTGCGTGGGTGTCGTGTCTTTAAGTTCTCCACCAGTTGCAACCTATCACCCCTCGCAGCCCAAGATATACTTAGCAAACTCCAACATTCCATACTGAAGGTGCAACGAAAGAAAAGATGCTCCACCGTTTCCTCGATATGATGCCCACAGAGTAAACAGTCAAGATTGTTACCAATGTTGTAGTGACACCACTTTTGTGAGATATTGATTGCCTTCTAGCAAAAATCTGGAGCGTTGGGTATCTCTGGCTGTAAATTGAATCTGGTTCAATTAAAAATTGCACTGTCAAATCTGGACAGCCAGCTTCTAGGTGAAAAACAAGTTAGTTATTCTCAGAATTTCGAGTTGCCTCTATATGGAATCTGTAAAGCAAGTTCCAAGCTTTCCATAGAGTATTTATTTGCGTCGTTTGGATGTATGGTTTGAGAGAAGCCATTGTTTTAGTTTGCTGTCCCGAAAGTTAGTATCCTGAGCGCATTGTTTTCCTATGCCAGTTTACGGCCTTGTAGAGGCTGTTTCAAAAAAAATCAATGTTGCATCGCTGATTCAATGTTTACAGTTACTATATAGACTACAAGCTGATGAATAAGAAAGTAAAACAATATGGGCAACAGCTCCAACAGGGGGAGAAAGACCGTCGTCGTGTTCTCAAGGATTTCTCAAAGATGCTTGATGATCAGGTAATGCTAAGAGATGGATCTCTGCCAATTCATTACTTCATTCTCCCTGATCTGAGTTTAACCTGCTTACTTTAGCTTTTGTGTGGTGTGGACAATGCAGTGACAGGGGTTGCAGCCTTGTGGGGTCTAATACATGTTTCTTACTGCAACTTTAAGCTTCACTGTCATCTAACTATTTCTAGTTAATTTTTGTTATCTGTCTTTCAACCTATAAAATTGGGTGATCTCTACACTTGTCATCTCCTACATGTGTTTCCTGAACATTTCTAAAGCTTTTATAAGAAATGCAGTTCTAAGCTCAGGCAATCGTAGGATGACTAGACACATACTACATATGATTTGAGATGTATATGTAGGGCTAATTGATGTTTCGACGGGTGCTCATATACTTCCTCGGCAACATGGAAACTTTCACATTTGGTCTAGTTGTCTCTATGGGTTAGCGACTTAGCATACATGTTGTAATCAACTTTCACATTTGCTTCTCTGACAAGTAAGGTCTATTTTCATTCATAGGTAGAAGATAGCAACAGAGTGGGAAGGTTCGTGCAGAGATCTTACCTCGAGGTTATCACAGATGCGCACAATATGACGCTGAATTGGCCAAAAATAGGGAGGTACAAGATGAACTTTTAAAGGTTGGTTCCATTTTCTGTATATGCCTTGTACACTCTTATATTCTCCCATGATTGAAGTCTGCAATGCTTATGGGACAATCTTTGTTTGTAGGTTAAGACCTCACTGTCTGCTTCAACGAAGAAATTTGAAGAGTTGCAAAAGGTAATTTTTGGGCAAATTTCCATTGCTGCAGGATAATGAGATGTTGAAGTGGTAGACTGAATCCATGACACCGAAGTGCAATTGCGGCAGATTATCTCTATTTTTCCTTTTCATTTTTCTTATTGTTGGAGTGAAAACAGGTAGAATGAGGAACTGTGTGATAGTAGATACAACAACTATAGTAGAAAGAAACTTATGTTTGCAATTGTTAATGACATACATACTTGCATGTTCTTTGAAGTGGTCAATTGTGAGTACCAATGCATAATGATGGGGTTTTGGCTCATTTATTGGCTTCTGTGTCTAGTTAACCATGAAATAGGAGTTCATGTCAATTATGTATGTTCTTACTGGATGTGTTCTAATGTTGGTTTATTATAAATCTTGTGTTTGTAATGACGTGTACTGGTTTATTTTTTAAATTCCTAATAAGTTAGTAGTAGCGTGGGGAGAAAACTGAGCGCTACTAGTATATAGGATACTAGTAGCGTTGGTTGTTTACCCACGCTACTACTATTTCATTAGTAGTAGCGCGTGTACGTAATAGCAGTAGCGCGGGTGGCACATGCTACTACTAAGTAGCGCGGGTTTAACCCACGCTACTGCTAACTATTAGCTGTAGCGTGATACTAGTGTTGGGGAACGTAGCAGAAATTCAAAATTTTCCTATGTGTCACCAAGATCTATCTATGGAGAAACCAGCAACGAGGGGAAGGAGAGTGCATCTACATACCCTTGTAGATCGCTAAGCGGAAGCGTTCAAGAGAACGGGGTTGAAGGAGTCGTACTCGTCGTGATCCAAATCACCGGAGATCCTAGTGCCGAACGGACGGCACATCCGCGTTCAACACACGTACAGCCCGGTGACGTCTCCCATGCCTTGATCCAGCAAGGAGAGAGGGAGAGGTTGAGGAAGACTCCATCTAGCAGAAGCACAACGGCGTGGTGGTGGTGGAGGAGCGTGGCAATCCTGCAGGGCTTCGCCAAGCACCTGCGGGAGGGGAGGAGGTGTCACGGGAGGGAGGGAGGCGCCAGGGCTTCAGGTGCGGCTGCCCTCCCTCCCCTCCACTATATATAGGGGAAAGGGAGAGGGGGAGGGTGCAGCCTTGCCCCTTCCTCCAAGGAAGGGGTGCGGCCAAGGGGGCAGGAGTGCCTCCCAAGTCAAGTGGAGGCCCTCCCCCTTAGGGTTTCCCCCTCCCATGCGCATGGGCCTTGGGGGGGCTGGTGCCCCTAGCCCATTAAGGCTAGGGCGCCCCCCTACAGCCCATGCTGCTGTATTGGACGTGGTGGAACAGTTTCTGGACCTCGGACCCCTCCGGAATTCTCCGGAACCTTCTGGAAGCTTCCCGGTACAATACCGAAAAAACCCGAACTTTTTCCGGAACCCGAACAACAACTTTCCATATATAAATCTTTACCTCCGGACCATTCCGGAACTCCTCGTGACGTCCGGGATCTCATCCGGGACTCCGAACAACATTCGGTAACCACATACAAACTTCCTTTATAACCCTAGCATCATCGAACCTTAAGTGTGTAGACCCTACGGGTTCGGGAACCATGCAGACATGACCGAGACGTTCTCCGGTCAATAACCAACAGCGGGATCTGGATACCCATGTTGGCTCCCACATGTTCCACGATGATCTCATCGGATGAACCACGATGTCAAGGACTCAATCGATCCCGTATACAATTCCCTTTGTCTAACGGTATTGTACTTGCCCGAGATTCGATCGTCGGTATACCGATACCTTGTTCAATCTCGTTACCGGCAAGTCTCTTTACTCGTTCCGTAACACATCATCCCGTGATCAACCCCTTGGTCACATTGTGCACATTATGATGATGTCCTACCGAGTGGGTCCAGAGATACCTCTCCGTTTACACGGAGTGACAAATCCCAGTCTCGATTCGTGCCAACCCAACAAACACTTTCGGAGATACCTGTAGTGCACCTTTATAGTCACCCAGTTACGTTGTGACGTTTGGTACACCCAAAGCATTCCTACGGTATCCGGGAGTTGCACAATCTCATGGTCTAAGGAAAAGATACTTGACATTAGAAAAGCTTTAGCATACGAACTACACGATCTCTATGCTAGGCTTAGGATTGGGTCTTGTCCATCACATCATTCTCCTAATGATGTGATCCCGTTATCAATGACATCCAATGTCCATGGTCAGGAAACCATAACTATCTATTGATCAACGAGCTAGTCAACTAGAGGCTTACTAGGGACGTGGTGTTGTCTATGTACCCACACATGTATCTGAGTTTCCTATCAATACAATTATAGCATGGATAATAAACGATTATCATGAACAAGGAAATATAATAATAACTTATTTATTATTGCCTCTAGGGCATATTTCCAACAGTCTCCCACTTGCACTAGAGTCAATAATCTAGTTCACATCGCCATGTGATTAACACTCACAGGTCACATCGCCATGTGACCAACATCCAAAGAGTTTACTAGTGTCACTAAACTAGTTCACATCATCATGTGATTAAGACTCAATGAGTTCTGGGGTTTGATCATGTTTTGCTTGTAAGAGAGGTTTTAGTCAACGGGTCTGCAACATTCAGATCCGTGTGTACTTTGCAAATCTCTAGATCATATTGTAAATCCTGCTTCCACGCTCCACTTGGAGCTATTCCAAATGGTTGCTCCACTATACGTATCCGTTTTGCTACTCAGAGTCATTCGGATAGGTGTTAAGGCTTGCATCGACGTAACCCTTTACATCGAACTCTTTAGCACCTCCATAATCGAGAAACATATCATTATTCCTCTAAGGATAATTTTGACCGCTATCTGGTGATCCACTCCTTGATCACCTTCGTACCCTCTTGCCAGACATGTGGCAAGGCACACATCAGGTGCGGTACTCAGCATAGCATACTGCAGAGCCTACGTATAAAGCATAGGGGACGCCATTCGTCCTTTCTCTCTTTTCTGCATAGGGGACGACCTTACATTTCAGGCAAGAACTCCTTCTTTGACTGATCCATCTTAAACACCTTCAAGATCATGTCAAGGTATATGCTCATTTGAAAGTACCATTAAGCGTTTTTGATCTATCCTCATAGATCTTGATGCTCAATGTTCAAGTAGCTTAATCCAGGTTTTCTATTGAAAAACACCTTTCAAATAACCCTATATGCTTTCTAGAAATTCTACATCATTTCTGATCAACAATATGTCAACAACATATACTCATCAGAAATTCTGTAGTGCTTCCACTCACTTCATTGGAAATAGAAGTTTCTCATAAATTTGCATGAACCCAAAATCTTTGATCATCTTATCAAAGTACATATTCCAACTCCGAGATGCTTACTCCAGTCCTTAGAAGGATCGCTGGAGCTAGCATACCTTTTAGCATCCTTAGGATCGACAAAACCTTTCTGATTGTATCACATACAACCTTTCCTTACAAAACTGGTAAGGAAACTCGTTTTGACATCCATCTGCCAGATTTCATAAATGCAGCTAATGCTAACATGATTCCGACAAACTTTAAGCATCGCTATGGATGAGAAAACCTCATCGTAGTCAACTCCTTGAACTTGTGAAAAACTCTTCGCCACAAGTCGAGCTTCATAGACGGTGACATTACCGTCCACGTCCGTCTTCTTCTTAAAGATCCATTTATCTCAATGGCTTGCCGATCATTGGGCAAGTCCACCAAAGTTCATGCATTGTACTGATACATGGATCCTATCTCGGATTTCATGGCTTCTAACCATTTGTTGGAATTCGGGCCCACCATCGTTTCTCCATAGCTCGTAGGTTCATTGTTGTCTAGCAACATGACCTTCAAGACAGGATCACCGTACCATTCCGAAGTAGTACGCGTCCTTGTCTTCCTACGAGGTTCGGTAGTGACTTGATCCGAAGCTTCATGATCACTATCATAAGCTTCCACTTCAATTGGTGTAGGTGCCACAGGAACAACTTCCTGTGCCCTGCTACACACTTGTTGAAGTGACGGTTCAATAACCTCATCAAGTCTCCACCATCCTCCCACTCAATTCTTTTGAGAGAAACCTTTCCTCGAGAAAGGACCCGATTCAAGAAACAATCCCTATTGCTTTTGGATCTGAATTAGGAGGTATACCCAACTGTTTTGGGTGTCCTATGAAGATGCATTTTATCCGCTTTGGGTTCGAGCTTATCAACCTGAAACTTTTTCACATAAGCGTTGCAGCCCCAAACTTTTAAGAAACGGCAACTTAGGTTTCTCCAAACCATAGTTCAAACGGTGTCGTCTCAACGGAATTACGTGGTGCCCTATTAAAGTGAGTGCGGTTGTCTCTAATGCCTAACCCATGAACGACAGTGGTAATTCGATAAGAGACATCATGCTACGCACCATATCCAATAGGGTGCAACTATGATGTTCGGACACACCATCACACTATGGTGTTCCAGGCGGTATTAATTGTGAAACAATTTCCATAATGTCTTAATTGCGTGCCAAAGCTCGTAACTCAGATATTCATCTCTATGATCATATCATAGACATTCTATCCTCTTGTCACAAAGATCTTAAACTTCACTCTGAAATTACCTGAACCATTCAATAATTCAGACTTGTGTTTCATCAAGTAAACATACTCAACATCTACTCGAATCATCTGTGAAGTAAGAACATAACGATATTCACTGCATGCATCAGCACTCATTGGACTGCACACATCAAAATGTGTTACTTCCAACAAGTTGCTATCTAGTTCCATCTTACTGAAACCGAGGCTTTTCAGTCATCTTGTCCATATGGTATGATTTGCATATCTCAAGTGATTCAAAATCAAGTGAGTCTAAACGATCCATCTGCATGGAGTTTCTTCATGCGTATACACCAATAGACATGGTTCACATGTCTCAAACTTTTCCAAAACGAGTGAGTCCAAAGATCCATCAACATGGAGCTTCTTCATGTGTTTTATACCAGTATGACTTACATGGCAGTGCCACAAGTAAGTGGTATTATCATTACTATCTTATATATTTTGGCATGAAAATGTGTATCACTACGATCGAGATTCAATAAACCATTCCTTTAGGTGCAAGACCATTGAAGGTATTATTCAAATAAATAGAGTAACCATTATTCTCCTTAAATGAATAACCATATTGCGATAGACATAATCCAATTATGTCTATGCTTTAATGCAAACACCAATCTCGGTGGTAGAGGGAGCGTGCGATGCTTGATCACATCAACCTTGGAAACACTTCCAACACATATCATCAGCTCACCTTTAGCTAGTCTCCTTTTATTTCGTAGCTTTTATTTCGAGTTACTAACACTTAGCAACCGAACCGGTATCTAATACCCTGGTGCTACTAGGAGTACTAGTAAAGTACACATTAACATAATGTATATCCAATATACTTCTATCGACTTTGCCAGCCTTCTCATCTACCAAGTATCTAGGGTAATTCTGCTCTAGTGGTTGTTCCCCTTATTACAGAAGCACTTAGTATCGGGTTTAGGTTCAACCTTGGGTTTCTTCACTAGAGCAGCAGCTAATTTGCCGTTTCATGAAGTATCCCTTCTTGCCCTTGCCCTTCTTGAAACTAGTGGTTTCACCAACCATCAACAATTGATGCTCCTTCTTGATTTCTACTTTCGCGATGTCAAACAACGCGAATACCTCAAGGATCATCATCTCTATCCTTGATATGTTATAGTTCATCATGAAGCTCTAGCAGCTTGGTGGCAATGACTTTGGAGAAACATCACTATCTCATATGGAAGATCAACTCCCACTCGATTCAAGTGATTGTTGTACTCAGACAATCTGAGCACAAGCTCAACGATTGAGCTTTTCTCCCTTAGTTTGCAGGCTATGAAAATCGTCGGAGGTCTTATACCTCATGACGTGGGCACGAGCCTGAAATCCCAATTTCAGCCCTCGAAACATCTCATATGTTCCGCGACGTTTCGAAAACGTCTTTGGTGCCTCAACTCTAAACCGTTTAACTGAACTATCACGTAGTTATCAAAATGTGTATGTCCGATGTTCGCAACATCCACAAATGACGTTTGGGGTTCAGCACACTGAGCGGTGCATTAAGGAAATAAGCTTTCTACTGTCCGCATAATCGCTACTGTCAACTTTCAACTATATTTTCTCTAGGAACATATCTAAATAGTGGAACTAAAGCGCGAGCTTACGACATAATTTGCAAAGATCTTTTGACTATGTTCAAGATAATTAAGTTCATCTTATGAACTCCCACTCAGATAGACATCCCTCTGGTCATCTAAGTGATTACATGATCCGAGTCAACTAGGCCGTGTCCGATCATCACGTGAGACGGACTAGTCATCATCGGTGAACATCTTCATGTTGATCGTATCTACTATACGACTCATGCTCGACCTTTCGGTCTCTGTGCTCCGAGGCCATGTCTGTACATGCTAGGCTCGTCAAGTTAACCCTAAGTGTTTTGCATGTGTAAAACTGTCTTACACCCATTGTATGTGAACGTAAGAATCCATCACACCCGATCATCACGTGGTGCTTAGAAGCGACGAACTTTAGCAACGGTGCACAGTTAGGGGAGAACACTTCTTGAAATTGTTGTAAGGGATCATCTTATTTACTACCGTCGTTCTAAGTAAACAAGATGCATAAACATAATAAACATCACATGCAATTATATAGTAGTGACATGATATGGCCAATATCATATAGCTCCATTGATCTCCATCTTCGGGGCTCCATGATCATCTTGTCACCGGCATGACACCATGATCTCCATCATCATGATCTCCATCATCATGTCTACATGAAGTCGTCACGCCAACGAGTACTTCTACTTCTATGGCTAACGCGTTTAGCAATAAAGTAAAGTAATTTACATGGCGTTCTTCAATGACACGCAGGTCATACAAAAAATAAAGACAACTCCTATGGCTCCTACCGGTTGTCATACTCATCGACATGCAAGTCGTGATTCCTATTACAACAACATGATCTCATACATCACAATATATCATTCATCATTCATCACAACTTCTGGCCATATCACATCACATGACAATTGCTGCAAAAACAAGTTAGACGTCCTCTAATAGTTGTTGCATCTTTTACGTGGCTGCAATTGGGTTCTAGCAAGAACGTTTCTTACCTACGCAAGACCACAACGTGATATGCCAATTGCTATTTACCCTTCATAAGGACCCTTTTCATCGAATCCGTTCCGACTAAAGTGGGAGAGACTGGCACCCGCTAGCCACCTTATGCACCAAGTGCATGTCAATCAGTGGAACCGGTCTCACGTAAGTGTACGTGTAAGGTCGGTCCGGGCCGCTTCATCCCACAATACCGTCGAAACAAGATTGGACTAGTAACGGTAAGCATATTGAAGAAAATCAACGCCCACAACTACTTTGTGTTCTACTCATGCAAAGAATCTACGCAATAGACCTAGCTCATGATGCCACTGTTGGGGAACGTAGCAGAAATTCAAAATTTTCCTACGTGTCACCAAGATCTATCTATGGAGAAACCAACAACGAGGGGAAGGAGAGTGCATCTACATACCCTTGTAGATCGCTAAGCGGAAGCGTTCAAGAGAACGGGGTTGAAGGAGTCGTACTCGTCGTGATCCAAATCACCGGAGATCCTAGTGCCGAACGGACGGCACCTCCGCGTTCAACACACGTACAGCCCGGTGACGTCTCCCATGCCTTGATCCAGCAAGGAGAGAGGGAGAGATTGAGGAAGACTCCATCTAGCAGCAGCACAACGGCGTGGTGGTGGTGGAGGAGCGTGGCAATCCTGCAGGGCTTCGCCAAGCACCTGCGGGAGGGGAGGAGGTGTCACGGGAGGGAGGGAGGCGCCAGGGCTTCAGGTGCGGCTGCCCTCCCTCCCCTCCACTATATATAGGGGCAAGGGAGAGGGGGAGGGTGCAGCCTTGCCCCTTCCTCCAAGGAAGGGGTGCGGCCAAGGGGGGAGGAGTGCCTCCCAAGTCAAGTGGAGGCCCTCCCCCTTAGGGTTTCCCCCTCCCATGCGCATGGTCCTTGGGGGGGGCTGGTGCCCCTGTCCCATTAAGGCTAGGGCGCCCCCCTACAGCCCATGCTGCTGTATTGGACGTGGTGGAACAGTTTCCGGACCTCCGGACCCCTCCGGAATCCTCTGGAACCTTCTGGAAGCTTCCCGGTACAATATCGAAAAAACCCGAACTTTTTTCCGAACCCGAACAACAACTTTCCATATATAAATCTTTACCTCCGGACCATTCCGGAACTCCTCGTGACATCCGGGATCTCATCCGGGACTCCGAACAACATTCGGTAACCACATACAAACTTCCTTTATAACCCTAGCATCATCGAACCTTAAGTGTGTAGACCCTACGGGTTCGGGAACCATGCAGAGATGACCGAGACGTTCTCCGGTCAATAACCAACAGCAGGATCTGGATACCCATGTTGGCTCCCACATGTTCCACGATGATCTCATAGGATGAACCACGATGTCAAGGACTCAATCGATCCCGTATACAATTCCCTTTGTCTAACGGTATTGTACTCGCCCGAGATTCGATCGTCGGTATACCGATACCTTGTTCAATCTCTTTACCGGCAAGTCTCTTTACTCGTTCTGTAACACATCATCCCGTGATCAACCCCTTGGTCACATTGTGCACATTATGATGATGTCCTACCGAGTGGGCCCAGAGATACCTCTCCGTTTACACGGAGTGACAAATCCCAGTCTTGATTCGTGCCAACCCAACAGACACTTTCGGAGATACCTGTAGTGCACCTAGTCACCCAGTTACGTTGTGACGTTCGGTACCACCCAAAGCATTCCTACAGTATCCGGGAGTTGCACAATCTCATGGTCTAAGGAAAAGATACTTGACATTAGAAAAGCTTTAGCATACGAACTACACGATCTCTATGCTAGGCTTAGGATTGCGTCTTGTCCATCACATCATTCTCCTAATGACGTGATCCCGTTATCAATGACATCCAATGTCCATGGTCAGGAAACCGTAACCATCTATTGATCAACGAGCTAGTCAACTAGAGGCTTACTAGGGACGTGGTGTTGTCTATGTACCCACACATGTATCTGAGTTTCCTATCAATACAATTATAGCATGGATAATAAACGATTATCATGAACAAGGAAATATAATAATAACTTATTTATTATTGCCTCTAGGGCATATTTCCAACAACTAGTAGCGCGGGTACCCGCGCTGCTAGTAGTCATTTTACCCGCGCTACTAGTAGCCTTTTTCCTAGTACTGTGACATTGGAGTATCTAGGTGACATTAGGGTTTGGGTTGATCTGTGTCTTAAGGTGTTATTCTAGTATGAAATCTAGGATAGATTGAACGGAAAGAATAGCTTCGTGTTATTTTACTGCGGACTCTTGAATAGATCGATCCGAAAGAATAACTTTGAGTTGGTTTCATACCCTACAATAATCTCTTCGTTTGTTCTCCGCTATTATTGACTTTGGAGTGACTCTTTGCATGTTGAGGGATACTTATATGATCCAATTATGTTATTATTGTTGAGAGAACTTGCACTAGTGAAAGTATGAACCCTAGGCTTTGTTTCCTAGCATTACGATACTGTTTACGCTCACTTTTATCGCTTGTTACCTTGCTCTTTTTATAATTTCAGATTACAAAAACCTATATCTACCATCCATATTGCACTTGTATCACCATCTCTTCGCCGAACTAGTGCACCTATACAATTTACTATTGTATTGGGTGTGTTGGGGACACAAGAGACTCTTTGCTATTTGGTTGCAGGGTTGTTTGAGAGAGACCATCTTCAACCTACGCCTCCCACGGATTGATAAACCTTAGGTCATCCACTTGAGGGAAATTTGCTACTATCCTACAAACCTCTACACTTGGAGGCCCAACTACAAAAAAATGGAATTGAGGGTGCCTCATATGCTTCATCTTTTTAATATATTTCGTGAAAATGATGGAAAGGAAAATTGTACCCAAGTGCTAGAAGAAGAATGCATTAAAATGTTTGGCACTAAATCTTTGAATGATGAGCATGATTGCAATGTTGTTAGTACGAACTCTTTGAATATCCATAGTACTAATGATGATTGCACTAGTCATGATGAAAATGTCTCTTATAAGCATGTCAATTTTTGTGGAGTGCATATAGTTTGCAAGTACACACAAAATAGGGAAGATAGATTTTGCAAGAGGCATAAGTATTTAGAAACTAAATGTTTGTGCTGAAAATTTAAATTTTCTTAGCCATCCTTGTGAACTTTGCAATGAATGTGGTCATTTAAATATCAAATGCAAATTGTTTCATGATCGAATTGTGTCCAAAAATTGTGATGACTTGATTTCCCTTGCGCATTATAATGAACTTAATTTGCTTGTGGGTTATGAAGAAATGAAATGTATAACTAAGGATATGCCAGAATTTGTCCTTGATAAAGTTCTTGATTTTGATCTAGAGGAAATTTATATGTATTGTGCGGTGAATTGCATTGAAAATCCTTATATTTCCAATTACATAAAGACAATAAAATGAATAGAAGATGAAGAGAATACTAATGAAAGGGAATAGACTTCCCAATATCCTCCTATTATTTCTTATGATGAATCAGGTAATGAGGAAGAGCCTTCTATTCAACCAATATCATTAATAAGGAGCTCCAAAAATAGGATTAACCCCACACATATGTGGAGAAGAAAAAGAAAAGACGGAGAAGCAAAGGTAAAAAGGTATCCCTCCCAAATGATGTTGCTCCTATTACTCATTGTGGTCATGATAATTGCTATACTATTGGTGCTATCCATACTATTAATGATGAGAGTGATTATGCTTATGATATGAAAAGGCCCAAGATTGGGGAGGCTATGTTTGATGAGAATGACATGTTTGAGAATTTATTTGCTGCAATTAATGTTTGTCCCAAGCTTGGGGATACTATGTTTAATGAAGATGATATTTTCAGCCTCCCAAGTTTTGATGAGCAAGTTTATTATGATGATAGCATGCCTCCTATTTATGATGATTATTGTGATGACACTTATGATATAAAAAGTAGTGATGATTATATTTATAAACCTTGTCATGATTATGGTTATTATTACCCTTTTTTTGAACATTACTCTTTTAATGTGGAAACAATTTATAGTATTCGAGTTTCTTATGATACTCCCACTATTCTGAATGAGAAGAATTTTGCTTATGTGGAGAGTAGTAAATTGTCTATGCTTGTAGATCATGAAAAGAATGCTTTATGTGATGGTTATATTGTTGAATTAATTCATGATGCTACTGAAAATTATTATGAGGGAGGAACATATGCTTGTAGGAATTGCAATAATATCAAGTTTCCTCTCTATGTGCTTAAAATCTTGAAGTTATGCTTGTTTTGCTTTCCTATGCTAGTTGATTATTGTTCCCATAAGTTGTTTGCTCACAAAATACCTATGCATAGGAAGTGGGTTAGACTTAAATGTGATAGTCATATTCTTCATGATGCTCTCTTTATGTTTCAATTCTTATCTTTTATGTGAGCATCATTGAAATCATCATGCCTAGCTAGGGGCGTTAAATGATAGCGCTTGTTGGGAGGCAACCCAATTTTATTTTTGTTCTTTGCTTTTTGCTCCTGTTAGCAATAAATAATTCTTCTGGCCTCTGTTTAGATGTGGTTTTATTGTTTTAATTAGTGTTTGTGCCAAGTAGAACCTTTGGGAAGACTTGGGTGAAGTCTTAACGATCTTGCTATAAAAAAAAGAAACTTTAGCGCTCACGAGATTAGCTGCCATTTTTTACTGAAGAGTGATTTTAGGTTGATTCGTTTTGCAGATGATTAATAGATAAATTCCTCACGTCTACCTATTTATTTCAGAATTATTTGAGTTCCATAAGTATTCGTTTGATATAGATTACTACAGACTGTTCTGTTTTTCACAGATTCTGTTTTTCTTGTGTTGTTTGCTTATTTTGATAAATCTATGAGTAGTATCGGAGGGTATGGACCATAGAGAAGTTGGAATACAATAGATATTACACCAATATTAATTTATAATGAGTTCACAACAGTACCTAAGTGGTGATTTATTTTCTTATACTAACGGAGCTTACGAGTTTTCTGCTGAGTTTTGTGTTGTGAAGTTTTCAAGTTTTGGGTAAAGATTCGATGCACTATGGAATAAGGAGTGGCAAGAGCCTAAACTTGGGGATGCCCAAGGCACCCCAAGGTAATATTAAAGTACAACCAAGAGCCTAAGCTTGGGTATGCCCCGGATGGCATCCCCTCTTTCTTCTTCGTTCATTGGTAACTTTACTTGGAGCTATATTTTTGTTCACCACATGATATGTGTTTTGCTTGGAGCGTCGTTTTATTTTCTTTTGTTTTTCTTACTGTTTGAGTAAAATACCAAGATCTGAAATTATTAAATTTTAGAGAGTCTTCACATAGTTACATAATTATTCGACTACTCATTGATCTTCACTTATATCTTTCGGAGTAGTTTGTCATTTGCTCTAGTGCTTCACTTATGTCCTTCTAGAGCACGGCGGTGGTTTTATTTTAAAGAAATAGATGAACTCTCATGCTTCACTTATATTATTTTGAGAGTCCTAAATAGCATGGTAATTTGCTTTGGTTATGAAACTAGTCCTAATATGATAGGCATCCAAGATGGGTATAATAAAAACTTTCATATAAAGTGCATTGAATACTATGAGAAGTTTGATACTTGATGATTGTTTTGAGATATGAAGATGGTGATATTAGAATCATGCTAGTTAAGTATTTTTGAATTGAGAAATACTTCTGTTGAGGTTTGCAAGTCCCGTAGCATGCACGTATGGTAATTGTTGCGTGACAAATTTGAAGCATGAGGTGTTCTTTGATTGCCTTCCTTATGAGTGGCGGTCGGGGACAAGCGATGGACTTTTCCTACCAATATATCCCCCTAGCAGCATGCGCGTAGTACATGGTTTTGATGACTTGTAGATTTTTGCAATAAGTATGTGAGTTCTTTATGACTAATGTTGAGTCCATGGATTATACGCACTCTCACCTTTCCGTCATTGCTAGCCTCTTCGGTACCGTGCATTGCCCTTTCTCACCTCGAGAGTTGGTGCAAACTTCACCGGTGCATCCAAACCCCGTGATATGATGCGCTCTATCACACATAAGCCTCCTTATATCTTCCTCAAAACAGCCACCATACCTACCTATTATGGCATTTCCATAGCCATTCCGAGATATATTGCCATGCAACTTCCACCGTTCCGTTTATTATGACACGCTTCATCATTGTCATATTGCTTTGCATGATCATGTAGTTGACATCATATTTTTGGCAAGGCCACCATGCATAATTTTTCATACATGTCACTCTTGATTCATTGCCCATCCCGGTACACCGCCGGAGGCACTCATATAGAGTCATATTTTGTTCTAGTATCGAGTTGTAATCCTTAAGTTCTAAATAAATAGAAGTGTGATGATCATCATTATTAGAGCATTGTCCCGTGTGTGGAAATAAAAAAAAAGAAAGTCCAAAAAAAAAGAGAAAGGACAAAAAAAGGAGAAAGGACAAAAAAAGGAAGGGCCAAAAAAAGAGATTAGAGAAAAAGAGAGAAGGGACAATGCTACTATCCTTTTTCCACACATGTGCTTCAAAGTAGCACCATGATCTTCATGATAGAGAGTCTCTTGTTTTGTCACTTTCATACTAGTGGGAATTTTTCATTATAGAACTTGGCTTGTATATTCCAACAATGGGCTTCCTCAAATGCCCTAGGTCTTCATGAGCAAGCAAGTTGGATGCACACCCACTTAGTTTCTTTTGTTGAGCTTTCATACATTTATAACTCTAGTGCATCCGTTGCATGGCAATCCCTACTCCTCGCATTGACATCAATTGATGGGTGAGGGAGTCCTGGACTAGGGGGTGTCCAGATAGCCGGATTACCATCATCGGCCGAACTATCATCGGCCGGACTATCATCATCGACCGGACTCCAAGACTATGAAGATACAAGATTGAAGACTTCGTCCCGTGTCTGGATGGGACTTTCCTTGGCGTGGAAGGCAAGCTTGGGCGATACGGATATGTAGATCTCCTACCATTGTAACCGACTCTATGTAACCCTAGCCCTCTCCGGTGTCTATATAAACCGGATGGCTTTAGTCCGTAGGACAACAACATCAACCCTTACAATCATACCATAGGCTAGCTTCTAGGGTTTAGCCTCCTTGATCTCGTGGTAGATCCACTCTTGTAAACATCCACAATATCAATATCAATCAAGCAGGACGTAGGGTTTTACCTCCATCAAGAGGGCCCGAACCTGGGTAAAACATCGTGTCCCTTGTCTCCTGTTACCATCCGCCTAGACGCACAGTTCGGGACCCCCTACCCGAGATCCGCCGGTTTTGACACCGACATTGGTGCTTTCATTGAGAGTTCCTCTGTGTCGTCACCGATAGGAAGGATGCATCTTCCCGTCTTCAAGGACGGTATCTTCGCCAATGGAGCCCTGGCCGCCGGCCAAACTATCCGGCTAGGAGGTTTTCTTATGACCGCCTGTCCGGCCACCGCTTCCACGATGACCTCTCGGGTCATCGAGAGCAATCTTCACGTCAACTCGGAATTCGCCGAGCATCTAGATCCAGTAGAGCTCTCGTCTGTAAACGAACTCTTGGATCGGATCGCCGCCCTGGGAGTCGCTACATACTACGATCAGATTGGGCTTAAAACCGATCTGAGAGAGATTAACTCTCCCCAGGTCACCCACCACGTTGCGGTGGTAGAAGAACAATGCGGCGACTCTTTTCCTGTATTGAAAACTAGTCATGTCCGGGCTCCCAAATCCTCCATGCCGGATTCTCACGGAGGGACGGACTTCGATCGAGCACTGAACTTAAAATCAGGCCTCGTTCCGGACTCGTTGGACAACGTCCAGCAATCAAAGCTTCCAAGTATGGAAACTTCTCGGCCTTCGAGCCTTGAGATGGGTAGGGTTCCGGACTTAGTTCCACCCACCCGACCAGATATATGAGATCTATCTCTAATCCGGCAAGAGCCCGCTGAAATAGTACATCACTACTGGGCCAGATTCCTCCTGGTTATGGACAGGATAAAGGACTGCCGAGAGGAAAACGCAATTTCAATTTTCTGCAATAATTGCACGGACGAGGGAGTATTGAACGCCGTCGGCCGTCGTGAAATCACACGCTTCGCCGACCTGGCATCCATAGTACAAAAGTACTATGTGATAGAGAGTTTCCGGAAAACCGAAAATAGGTTTTGGGACAATCCGGCCCCGGATACAGACCCAGTCCGCAACAAAAGGGTGCATCACACTCAGGCACCAGGTGCAAGAACCAAAAAACAGAAACCCCTTAAAGGGAACGGAACCGTACTGGAGGGGGATGGCTCAGCGGACCCTGTACAATTCACAGCACAGAGGGCGCCGTCCCAACACATAGCCTTCGAGCATGTTGGATACTACGGCAGGTGGCCAAAAGTGGCGAGGAGCTTCTAGCCCCGGGAAACCACACCAACAATACCGGTACGGTATCAACGGTCTTCGAGACTTTCGCATCAAACAATATGCGGAAACGAGCAATCCGCAGCCTCGCCGAAGTCTACCAAGTAGCCACAGCAAATCCTTGGAGCGACGCGGCCATCACCTTCAACACCAGCGACGAACCTAAATTCCAAACAACCCGAGCACCAGCCGCATTGGTCCTCAGTCCGATAGTGGACGGCTTTCGACTTACCAAGGTGCTCATGGATGGCGGCAGCGGATTAAAACTCATCTATGAGGAAACCCTTCAAAAAATGGAAATAGACTGGAGCCGCATTAAGCAAAGCAGCACAACCTTCAGAGGAATAATCCCTAGCCGGGAAGCGCGCTGCACAGGAAAAATCACACTCGATGTGGTATTCGGCTCGCCGGATAATTACAGATCCGAAGAAGTCACATTCCAAGTGGCCCCGTTCAACAGCGGATATCACGCTATATTGGGACGAGAGGCATTCACAATCTTCCAAGCCATACCCCATTACGGGTACATGAAGCTCAAAATGCCTGGGCCCGGCGGAATAATCACTCTCGTTAGTGATCCGGACATAGCACTCCGCGCCGAAAACAAGACAGCCGCATTAGCCCTCGAGGCACTATCCGAAGCCCTAGCAGCAGAGAAACTCACCGCGCTGCGCTCTATGGTGAATAGGGACGATGTGATACTCGATAAGAGGTCCAAGTCCACCTCCTTTAAACCAGCAAATGAAATAGTAAAATTCCAGGTCCACCCAACGGACCCGACAAAGACGGCCTCCATCGAGGCACAATTGAACCCTGATGTAGACGCCGCACTGCGAGAATTCCTTCGGGAAAATTGGGACATTTTCGCCTGGCACCCCTCGGATATGCCCGGAATCCCATGCAGATTGGCAGAACACAGCCTAAACATCCTAAAAGGATTCAAGCCAGTCAAACAGGCTCTTCGACGATTTTCCGAACCCAAAAGACAGGCAATGGGACAGGAACTAGCCAAACTATTGGAAGCCGGATTCATCAGAGACATCAAACATCCGGATTGGCTAGCAAACCTGGTAATGGTACCAAAGAAGGACAAATCCTGGCGCCTATGTGTTGATTTCAAAGACCTAAATAAAGCCTGCCCAAAGGATCCCTTCCCCCTCCCCCGCATCGACCAAATCATTGATGCCACTTCAGGGCGCGATTCATTGTGCTTCCCGGACGCATACTCCGGCTATCATCAAATCAAGATGACAGAAGCGAACCAAGCAGCAACGGCATTCATCACTCCATATGGACTATTCTGCTTCAACACGATGCGCTTCGAACTTAAAAACGCCAGCGCAACATATCAGCGCATGATTCAGACATGTCTGGCTACCCAGATCGGCAAAACAGTAGAGGAATACGTAGACGACGTAGTCGTCAAAACTAAACACGTCGAAACTCTAGTAGATGACTTGAGGGTCACATTTGACAACCTCCGAGCATATGATATCAAGCTGAATCTGGAAAAATGCGTTTTCGGCGTACCAGCCGGAAAGCTCTTGGGCTTCATTGTATCCGGTAGAGGAATTGAAGCAAATCCGGCCAAGATCCGAGCTCTATCACAGCTGGACATTCCACAAAATCTCAAACAGATCCAGAAATTGAATGGATGTGTGGCGGCTCTCAGCCGCTTTATCTCCCGCTTAGGAGAAAAGGTATTGCCCCTCTATCGCCTCCTCAGGCACACCGAACACTTCGAGTGGACGGATGCTGCCACCGCCGGACTCTAAGAAATAAAGGCCATATTGGCAACAAATCTGGTCCTGGCTGCGCCCAACCTGGGCGAACCTATGTTGTTATACATTGCGGCAACACATCAAGTCGTGAGCGCGGTGCTCGTCGTAGAACGAGAGACAGAAGGGCATAAATTCCATCTTCAAAAACCAGTATACTACGTATCCACTGTGTTAACCCCCTGCAAGTCCCGTTACCCGCACTATCAGAAGATCGCGTATGCAGTGTTCATGGCATCCCGGAAGCTCCGACACTACTTTCAAGAGTGTTCGATAACAGTGGCCTCTGAAGTACCACTCAATGACATTATAAACAACCGCGACGCAACGGGCAGGATTGCAAAATGGGCCATTGAGCTCTTACCATTCGATATAACTTACAAACCTCGGCGAGCTATAAAGTCACAAGTTTTGGCTGACTTTGTCGCTGAATGGACCAAAGCCGAACTCCCTAAACATACGGCGCATACTCCAATTGGATTATGCACTTCGACGGCTCTAAAATGTTGGCCGGACTGGGGGCTGGCGTCGTATTGACGTCCCCGACCGGTGACACAGTCCAATACATACTTCAAATAATGTACACAGACTCCAACAACGCAGCCGAATACGAGGCCCTTTTACATGGTCTCCGGATGGCAATCTCCATGGGCATTCAACGCCTAGAGGTGCGCGGGGATTCAAACCTCGCAATATCCCAAATAAATGGAGACTTTGATGCCAAGGATCCGAAAATGGCAGCATATCGCAATGCTGTCCTAAAAATGTCAGCTCGGTTCGACGGACTCGAATTCCATCCGTAGCTAGGGATAATAACCAAGCGGCCGACGTATTGGCATGCATCGGCGCAAAACGTGACGTTGTCCCTCCAAACATCTTCCTGGAACGACTGTTCAAGCCATCCGTGCTATGGGAAGAGGAGTCCGGAAATAACAAACCGGAAGCAGCCACACCAACCGACATAGAGCAATTTGACATAAGCGGCGATTCCGCCGCCGAAATAACACCTTCAGCCCATGACATAATGGCCATAATCGCCCCGTGGACAGAACCATTCCTAGCCTACTTACTTAGGCAAGAACTTCCCGAAGACCAAAATGAGGCCCGCTGCATAGTTCGGCGATCTAAATCCTACAAGGTCCACGAGGGAGAACTTTATAAGAAAAGCACAACCGGAGTCCTTCAAAGGTGTATCTCCGAAGAGGAAGCGCAAGACCTCCTGGCTGAAATTCATGCCGGACTAGGCGGACACCACGCAGCAGCCCGGGCCCTCGTAGGAAAGGCATTCCGTACAGGATTTTATTGGTCGACGGCCCGGGCAGATGCTCAGGACTTAGTCCAACGATGCGTCGGTTGTCAGCTCTTTGCTAATTAGAGCCATATGCCACCCACCGCCCTCAAAACTATACCCATTACCTGGCCGTTCGCGGTCTGGGGGCTTGACATGGTTGGACCACTTAAAGGGGGAACCCACAAGCAAAGATACCTATTGGTCATGGTGGATAAATTCACCAAATGGATAGAGGCCAAGCCAGTTAAAACGGCAGAGTCCGGACCAGTGATAGAATTTATATCCGGGGTAGTACACCGTTACGGTGTCCCTCATAGCATCATCACCGATAACGGCACGAATTTTACGGCCGACGAGGTTAAATCATGGTGCAAAAATATGGGCATTAAGCTCGATTACGCTTCAGTCTATCATCCTCAAACCAACGGTCAAGTGGAACGAGCAAATGGTCTAATAATGAGCGGCATCAAACCCAGACTAGTGCGGTCACTTACGAAATCTGACACGCACTGGGTAGAGGAGCTCGACTCCGTACTCTGGGGGCTGCGGACAACGCCCAACCATACTACCGGATTCACACCATTTTTTATGGTGTACGGCGCAGAGGCAGTTCTGCCCTGCGACATTATTCATGACTCACCTCGAGTGCGCATGTATGAAGAAAGAGAGGCCGAGCTGGATCGGCAGGACAGCTTGGACGCATTGGAGGAAGAACGCGACGTCGCCAAGGCTCGTTCCGCATTCTATCAGCAGCAGGCTCGAAGATATCAAAGCAGAGAAGTACGGGCCAAGACTTACAACGTTGGCGAACTAGTTCTACGCCTGCCGGACAAGAAAAAGGACAAGCTCAAGCCCAAATGGGAGGGCCCCTTCATCATCGATCAAGTCCTGACCGGCGGAGCGTACTGTCTATGAAATCCATCGGATAACCGACTCAAGCCGAACCCATGGAACGCAGCCCGCCTCCGAAGATTCTATGCCTAGCGCCGGATTAAGAGTTCGTCCCTTTCCCCCGTCCAAATTTTTTATACTTCAGCTGCCTTTTTGTTTCTCTTTTTTCTCTCACCCCTATTCATAACAGCCTTAAAAGGCTTATTTGCGCATAGTTCGCACGTAATTGATGTGCTATCCGCACTCACTATACCTGGGGGCTTCTTTACCAGAAGCTTAAATTATAAGGGCTTCATGCCCAGCACATGTGTCAAGCTTCCACATGTACCTTTTATTTACCATTATATGCATCGATATGACTTAAGTTTTGGCCAAGCTGGGTTGCCTGGCTCCTGTGCTTACCCCTATGTTCCCGATTGTTCGGCTAGGAGGTAAAGGGAGCACCTCTGCGATTGTTACTGCCGGGTCAGCCGGATGTGTACCTCAGACTGGGTGAAGCCGAAAGCTAGCGTTCTTAAGGGAATATTCGGTCGGTGACTTGAAAGATGATTTTACCTACTTATTTATCTGCCCCCAGATGTTTTTCTGCTTTTTTCGCAGTCCGGACATGCACTTTAGGGCATGCCACCCCCAGAGGAAAGGAACCCTTAACGGAACTATTCTCCCTGGAAGATGTTTCTTACTAACCATGTAATATAACATAACTAGTTGGGCACTTGTCTGATAAAGCACTAATGACCCCTACGCCTGGTCTCCATGCATACCCCGGTTGTTTCATAACCGAGAAGGTATTTGGACACACTCCGGACTCTATGGTCCCGAGGTCGAAGCGAAAAGGTCGGCAAAGACAAACGATCTACAATCCGGCTAGAAGGCATTTTACATGTCATTTTATAATACATTGTCAAATTGACTGACTGTATTCTTCTTCAATCCCGTCTAACAGGCTGTCTAATTTACAGTCCTGTTGGGAAAACTTAGCGGCCAACTCTACTTGGCCATATACTAAACTTACAGGGATCTCCTTCCCATCGGGCCCCACAGGTCCGATTTCGGACATGTGGTTGGGATCCGCCTTCTTGTACCGCATCTTCACCATGGCCCAGGCCTCCCTGGCACCTTGGCGGCAGGCTGAAATCTTCCATAAATGGAAGCGCTGCCGCACTCCTTGAAGCTTCTCCGCAAGCTCCCCAAGTCCCTCGGGTAGGGAGAAGGCTGGCCATAAAGCCTGGATGACGCCGCTCATTGCCTGCCGAACTCGTTCGGTCAGTTGCAACAACTCGGGAAGTTGATCACCTGTTGATACAAGCATCTCCTCCGCGGGGCGACCTGTGAGTATACCTACAGACATATTTTGTCAATTGACTTCCTCGCCAAACTCTTTTTTTCAAAGGAGTTCGCTCAAGCACTTACTATAGATGCCGCGACGAAGCCGCTGATTCTCCTTAACGGAGCCAGACAGCTCGGCCCGAACGCCTTTCAGCTCTTCTCCAAGCTGGGCATGGGCATCCTGGAGCTTGTTCCTTTCGTGCCGCACCTTATGCAGCACCCTCTCGCCGGCCTTCAGCTGGCGCAGAAGTTCTTGCCTGTCCGAATCTTGTCCGGCCGCACCTGCAACGTCATTATCAGACTTGCGCACAGGCCAAACACTACTTATCTTTTTAAATAATGTGTTACCAGGAGAGGTCCCTGCGTTTCCTCCTGCGGCAGCGAGTGCAGCCTCAAGTTGAGCCTTACACTCTTGCAGCTCCTGAGATAGTTGGGTATTCTTCTCGATAAGACCCTGCGTTTCATATGATCCTTAAATCAGTTAATATAACTACTTTAAGTCTCGGGGGCTACTGGCATATATAACTATTAAATTCTCTTACCGATATGTCTTTTACATACTACTCCGTGGCTCTGGTCAAACCATCTTGAGCGGCACGGAGGTGTGCGTTCCCTGCGTTAAAGGCATCCAACGCCTCAGGGGAGAAGCACGCATCACGAAAAACTGTCCGGCGGCGCCTATGGTTCATGGCGCTCTCCACCTCAGATTTGGTGGCGGACAGTCTGTCGGCATCCTCCGTTGGAGGAGTATCCGGCTCGCGCCTTGCGCTCGCCTCCCCCTCCGGACCAGGCGCTGGAGCTTGGCTGGTAGAGGCCGGATTGGCAACCTCTACGCCCACAGTCCGGCGGGCGCTTTTTCTCCTACAAAAGTCATGAGCACTCAAACGCTTCCTAGGAACGTTGCTCCAAATAATGAATTGTGAGCTATACTTTTGCGGCGACGCTTCAGTCCGCGCCGCGCTCCTCTTCCGCCTACTGGTCCGGATTGGCCTTTGATGGTCAGCCACCGCGGGCTCGGCTTCCCGCCCTAGAGGCGCCTCCTACACAGCGTCATCATATACGGTGGTCAGAAATAAGCAAGGAGGGAATAACAGTGTCAGGACTTCGGTCACAATCACCTGGGAAGCCGGATATAGCCCGGGATAGTCGGCCGTAATGGCGACTAAAGCATTATCCATGCTAAGCTGATGGAACACCCCGTCGATTAGCTCCACTCCTATGTCCGGATCCTCTTCGGAGGCCGGATCCCGGGATCTCTCTGGATCCTCGGGTTGCAGAGCTGGACTTAGCATGTCCTCCACCATCCGACGCAGCTCCTGCATCGAAAGAAGAACACAATATAAGAAACTTAAATTTCAAGGGCATGGGTTGGACGCGTGGAGTGTTCGCTTACCCAAGGCCGGGGATTATTCATGGAGAACCCATTTAACAGGTTCGTCCGAAGGAAATCCTCCTTCTCCCCCTTATACAGGCCGGACAGGATCTTCACCAGGTCTTCGGCCGAATCCGGCCCTTTGCGGCCATGACGGGTGGCATCGTCCTCCCCGTTGAAATCCCACATGGGGTGGCTCCTGTATTGTAGTGGCTGCACCCCCCGCATAATGCATGTTTCCATGAATCCAATCATGGTCAACCTGGAATGGGCCAGTAACCTTATCCGGCCCATCAAATAATGGACGCTCTTGTCTTCCTCCAGCTGGGGGCTCCGCGGACGCCAACTAAGGCGTTTCTTCAGAGGAGCATTGCTGAACTCCGGGAGGCCATTCCGAACAGGGTCCGGCAGCAGAGCGTCTTCTATATAAAACCATTCTGAAGGCCAGTCTTCGGACGCCTTCTTAGGGGTTCCGGATGGATATCTGGTCCCGGCAATGCGCCATACTTCGGCGCCGCCCACTTGATACATGGACCCCTCGTGAGAGCGGGGTACAAGGCAGAACAACCTCTTCCACAGCGCGAAATGGGGCTCGACGCCCAGGAATAGCTCGCAAAGAGCTACGTAACCCGCAATATGCAGGATCGAGGCGGGCGTGAGGTGATGAAGCTGGAGTCCGTAGAACTCCAGGAGCCCGCGGAGGAACGGATGTACAGGAAATCCGAATCCCCTTATCAGATAGGGGACGAAGCGTACCCGCTCCCCTTTGTTGGGACTTGGGGTAGCCTCCGCCTGTTTCCCACCTTTGTAGGTGGCCAGTCCGGCTCGAACCGGAACCATGAAGGCCGGAGGGAGATATCCCCCCGTTTGGAGCTTCACCAGCTCGTTGTGCGGAACAGAGCATCTCCTCCAATCTCCTGGCAGAGGGTCGGGGGCGCGAGAAGAGGAGCCGCGTTGACGGTCCATGTTGGAATGGATTCTTGGTCGAAAGCACTCCGATGAGTATTCGCGGGAGGAAGATGGTGATTTGGATCTGGATTCTTGCCTCTCTTATAGGCAGATTATTCGCACAACTAGGGGGTAAAACATAAAAGACACCCTGGCTTTTCGCATTCGTGCGACGCGTGGAAGAAGGCCATTATTGGGCGTGGAAGCCGATAAGCACAACATTGATGAGGAAGCCGCACACTGTTTGGCCGGTACATGGAACTTGAAGGAGAACCCACCTTGCAAGGCCGAAGACTATACACATGCTGGACTTATCGTCATTGAAGACTGGTTCGGGGGCTACTGAGGGAGTCCTGGACTAGGGGGTGTCCGGATAGCCGGATTACCATCATCGGCCGAACTATCATCGGCCAGACTATCATCATCGACCGGACTCCAAGACTATGAAGATACAAGATTGAATACTTCGTCCCGTGTCCGGATGGGACTTTCCTTGGCGTGGAAGGCAAGCTTGGCGATACGGATATGTAGATCTCCTACCATTGTAACCGACTCTATGTAATCCTAGCCCTCTCCGAAGTCTATATAAACCGGATGGCTTTAGTCCGTAGGACAACAACAGCAACCCTTACAATCATACCATAGGCTAGCTTCTAGGGTTTAGCCTCCTTGATCTCGTGGTAGATCCACTCTTGTAAACATCCACAACATCAATATCAATCAGGCAGGACGTAGGGTTTTACCTCCATCAAGAGGGCCCGAACCTGGGTAAAACATCGTGTCCCTTGTCTCCTGTTACCATCCTCCTAGACGCATAGTTCGGGACCCCCTACCCGAGATCCGCCGGTTTTGACACCGACAATGGGCATCTCCATAGCCCGTTGATTAGCCGCTTCAATGTGAGACTTTCTCCCTTTTTGTCATCTCCACACAACCTCCATCATCATATTCTATTCCACCCATAGTGCTATGTCCATTGCTCGCGCTCATGTATTGCATGAAAGTTGAAAAAGTTTGAGAATACTAAAGTATGAAACAATTGTTTTTGTTTTTTTCCTGTATTTTGAGTATTGCAGAAAAGGAAAACCAAACGAAGTCCAATTGACCTGAAATTTCACGGAGATTATTTTTGGACCATAAGAAGCCCATGGGGCATTAGAGATGGGCCAGAAGAGTCCCGAGGTACCCACGAGGGTGGGGGCTGCGCCCTACCCCCCTGGGCGCGCCTCCCTACCTCGTGGCCGCCTTGGAGACACCCCTGAATTGTTCCCGACGCCAACACCTCTTATATATACCCAAACTTCTAGAACATAACCTAGATCGGGAGTTCCACCGCCGCAAGCCTCTATAGCCACCGAAAACCAATCTAGACCCGTTTCGGCACCCTGCCGGAGGGGGGAATCCATCACCGGTGGCCATCTTCATCATCCCAATGCTCTCCATGACGAGGAGGGAGTAGTTCACCCTCGGGGCTAAGGGTATGTACCAGTAGCTATATGTTTGATCTCTCTCTCTCTCTCTCTCTCTCTCTCTCTCTCTCTCTCTCTCTCTTGTGTTCTTGATTTGGCACGATCTTGATGTATCGCGAGCTTTGCTACTATAGTTGGATCTTATGATGTTTCTCCCCCTCTACTCTCTTGTAATGGATTGATTTTTCCCTTTGAAGTTATCTTATCGGATTGAGTCTTTAAGGATTTGAGAACACTTGATGTATGTCTTGCGTGGGATACCCTTGGTGACAATGGGGTATTCTATTGATTCACTTGATGTATGTTTTGGTGATCAACTTGCAGGTTCCGTGACCTTGGGAATCTATGCATAGGGACACAGTGCTTGCCATACAAAATCCTTGAACTTGTTAAAGAATGAACGTTCGCTCCATTTGTTTCGCATGGGATCCGATTTGTTTACTGTTTGTGCATTGTTTGGACCCAATTTTGCTATTTTCTTGGTCTCATCATCTCCCTCTGCCCTCGGTTTAAACTACCATATCAGCATAATTAATCACTGTGTACCAATTGTTGTGAGTAGAGAACATACACTTAGGCTATCTGAACATCCGTGTGAAAACATAGGATGTTGTGATCAATATCAATTTTGCTTGGGTGACTGGAAAAAGATCTAGCAAATTGAGGCATCATAAAATAGTCTACTATTCGTCTAGAGTTTTTCTGCCAAGACCCTGACATTTTGCAGCTAACACCCTTGAGTTTTCATTTTCTTACAAACAAGACCCTAATATTTTGCAGTTGACACCCTGAAGTTTTTAATTTCTTACAAACAAGGCCAAAAATTTGACAAGTCGTGGGAATTTTCGTTAGAAATTTTGGCAACATAACACGTCAGGAAGAATCAAATGTCTTTAAGTATTTTGTATTTCACATAGAAACATGCAATTACAACAATCTTTGGTGATTTCTGAATGTCCTATTTTGCACAAAACAAAGAAAGAAAGACAGAAATGTTGATGCTCCATCCAACACAAGACTCTCAAACTAAGGACCACTTGCTTGCCCAAGCTGAGCCATCAAACCAAACATCATCTTGCTCTGAATTACTACTATACTGCAGATCGACCAAAATAAATTCATCGCCTGAATTATACTAGATCATATTAACAAATTAGTATAAAAAGTTCCTTTGATCATTAGCATGGCTTGCTGAATTATACTAGTTTCAACTGCAGCATGATGGTCACTTGATTCAACTAATTGACCCATTACGAGTATGCACATGAGAAGCTTAGTATGATAGCTTTCTTGTGTCATTAGCATGTCTTTCTTACTCGGTAGTTTAAAGCGCAACATGTTGTTCCCTCGATTCAATTAATTGAAGTCTTATGGGTATGCAAATTAACAACTTAGTATAAAAAATTCTTGGTTCATTAGCAACGTTTACTAAATTTATTAGTTCATAGTTCTACATGATCTTCACTGTTTCAGTTAATTGATGCATTAGGAAAATGCACATTGACAACTTACTATGACGACTTTCTTGGATCATTAGCATGGATTGCTGAATTATTTGTCCACGGTCTCGCATGATGTTCACTGCATTCAGTTAATTTGAGGCAAGGTGTATATGATGCATTTTGAGGACTGTGTTGCTGCCCCTAGCAGGAAACTTTGCCCTCCTCGTGAGAGTGCTTTTATACCAATTTGAACTCATCTATTGTGGTGTCACAATAATTCCACAAGTACCTGTGTGCACAAACAAACAAAAAGCCTGGCCATATATAATTAATCTAAGTATGGAGGTGGTGTCATTGTACCAGCACTCCTTAGTTGAACCTTAGACAGTGGTAGTTCAAGGTTTCAGTGGTTAGTACAAGCAAGTGTGTGGCAGATGCTGAGATGCATTAAAACACCAGTTTTGCCACATGGTGTAACAACGTTTCATGGATCCGAGTCGGGAACAGAATGGATGTTTGTACATAAGCAACAAAGGATGGGGTTGTGTGTTATCTTGTTTAGTGGCAGTGAGCTTCAAATATTCAGGTTTGAATACAATCAGTTTTTTTCGACAAGGTAGGGGTAGACTATGAAGGCAATAGTAGAATGCAAGAAAAGTCATGTTTTGCACCTTTATCGGATCAGAGTCTGTCCTCAAGGCGTGCTTCCGCCCACTCTGGGCACCTGCTCTTGCATCTTTCAAAGCCTCGCGTCTTTCACCTAGCACCGGCTCCTGCTGGCGAGCATCTTGCCATCACAAGTATCAAACAAGCAGCGAGGGTGTCAATATACCGATTGAATCAATAAACACAAAATTCTTTCAAAATAAAAAAATAAAAAGGTAAATGGAGCTAAAGTTCCCATGTAGGACAAAAACATGGCAAATAAATTATTTCAGACCATTAACGCAGACTTCTAGCCATGTAAATACAACTACAAATGGAGTTTCAGTTCCCATGTAGGTAGCAGTACTTGATATAGTGATCAGACCACTTGTGCAGACCCAAGACCCATAGCTAGCTAGTCAGTCTTTTGTCCATGTAAATAGTCCTCTTCTTCGAGTTCTTTTACTACATCCTGCCTAATTGTGTCATACAATTATTTTTCTACAATTTCGATGAAGACCAAGGTGAATGAAACACACCACACCACCAATTTGTGCACACACACATATTTGCTTGGTCTCGTCCTCTTCCCTCTGCCCTTAGTGTGACCTACCATCTGATCATAATTAATCATCACAATTATTCATATTACTAACCTAATATCTATGTTTCTAGCATATTTTTGGAACTGCTCCCGCGACAACGGGTTTTATACAAGCTGTCCTGACAAGAGAACATACTTGGAGAGAGATATTTTCTTATGACTATATGAATACGCGTGCGAAAACATAGCATGCTGCTATTCAACAATCCTTGCCTACACATGTAGCTAGATTTCATAGGCATGTACAAGCGATGATGAGAGAGAGAACAAAGAGAAAACAATGTTTGCCAAAGATAGAATGGATCCTTGGTAATCTAAGAAAGTAAAGATCAGTATATACATATATGCTTGCCAAAGGGGAGACACTTAAAAGATAACCAAAGAAATGCCTAATAAAACTACTAGTCAGGATTGCAGCTTGTACTTGTTTTAGCTTGCAAAAGCGTCTTATATTATGAAACAAAGGGAGTGTTAGTTAATTTTGACATGTTATAGGATATCTAGATTAGGTGTAAGATTTTACACAGAGACATTCAAAGAAGGAAAACAACTAGACAAAGACAAACCAACATTAATAAATTGTTAAGAATTAGTATGTACCTCTCTAGCTAGTAGTCTAAAGGGAGAAGGGGCTGCTTGCCCCTCCCAAATTGCAAATCAGATGTCTCCATGGATGAATCGAAGATTAGTTGAGATTATATTGAATCAGTTATCTCTCCACGGGTGGGGGGTGTTCCACCTTGGATTGAGGAGAGGATCGGTTGTACTTGGTGTTGGATTGAGGAGAAAAGAGGAGCCAAGGGGGAGGGATTGGATGGAGAGCAAGGAAATTTATAGAGAGAAAGAGAGAGGATGGCGCACAACATGGGGATGAGTGGTGCGACGAACGCGGGGATGCGTCGGATGAGAGGCCGATCCGTGTGAGGGGAGCGAGAGCCAATGGGTAGAAACATAGCACGCTCGGGACGAATGAGAGGGAGGGAGGGAGGGATTAATGGAGGAGCAGAAGGAGGTGGTGCGTTGGTTTGGGAGAGCATTAAAGATGTGCCTTGGAAGGTGGAAGACTTCTGTTATGTTTCCTCGTAATAAGTGGCAGCGTGGGACTTCCTAAAATAACGCCTCCATTCCATGCAGACTTGGACTAACTATAATTTAGAATCCCCTAACTAATCTAATCTATTGTTAATCACATAATCAGGCACGTTAATTATAACTAGTACTATTTTCCTTTCGTTGGTTGTAACTGGACATATTAGAGATTTGATTTCAGTTTATCAAACAGATCTTGGGTGGGTCCGAAACCAAGTTTTTTTGTTGTTGGCAACATAAATCAAAATGATGATGCTCCTTTTCATTATTCCTTTTGCTACTAGCTGTCATTGCCAGTTCTTTCTTTCTTTCTCTTTCTTTCTTTCTTTCTCCATCTCATCTACTGCTGGTTGTCGCATTAGATTTAAACCACCAAATGTCAGCAATAAAAGAAGAGAAGTTGTATTATTCTAGATTTGATTCAGTCCTTTATGTATATTAAGCGAGGCAGATTGGCTGGCCAGATTTGTGGGTTTGGTATATCATCTGAGCAAATCCTGAGGCCAGGATGCAAACATTTTATTGATTTCATAATGAATACAGTTTTAGAACCCACCACTTCATATCGTATCTAAAAATGCTCTACATGAAATGAAAATCATATAGTCAAACACAAATAAGTTGATGCTATCGGAATGACATTTACCATCGCAACTTGTATGATGGGGGGCTCAACCAAGAAAGCGAAATGAAATTGAGCAAAGCATCTTGGCAGCCATTTGCATGCACTAGATATACACCAGTGCCCATGCCCCCACTAAACAAAAATGAATAAATTTTATTTACCTTCATTCACAATATACATTCTTATTACAATCTGAAACAAGCCAGTTATCTCTCTATGCTAACTTTCATTCTTACACTACTAGGTAAAAGCCTATACACAGAATCTTATCAGCAGCGCGCTTCAAAATAACTCGCTGCTGCTAACTAGCAGTAGCGCACACAGACGAAACTCGCTGCTGAGACAAATATAGCAGTAGCGCGTCCTCTCAAAGACGCGCTGCTGCTATAATTCCTACGAGGCCGCCGCGAGGCTAGTTATAGCAGCAATGCGTTATAGCGACGCGCGCTGCTGCTACGTAGCTAGTAGCAGCGCATTTCTCAGATAAGCGCTACTGCTAAGTTTCCTACAAAAATTTAGTCTCACCTCGCTCCGTGAAGAGAGTTTCTACCACCTTAAATATGTTACTTCTCAAACTTTGACAAGCACTTGATCTTCATTGAACTCTATGTGTAGAATTTGTGGCTACAATATGAGTCTTCACCTGTTCCTAAACCGGTGAGGACTCATATTGACAAATCAGATTGTACACAAAAAGATCGTTGATGATCAATGTATTTTTGATATATTGAACAAAGTCTATTTTTACATGCTTACACGTAGCAGTAGCGCTTTATTATGAAAGGCGTTGCTGCTAGATAGCTTAGCAGTAGCGTCTTTTCCTAAAGCGCGCTACTGCTAAGCCATTCATCTCCCCATCTCCTCCATTCTGATCCACTCACACACAGTCACTCAATCCTCTCCGTCTGCGCCGCGCGCCGGTCCACCCGGCCCCATCGCCCCTCCTCCGTCTACGCTGCACGCCGTCACCTCCTCCTCCTTGCTGGACTCGGTACCGGCTGAAGGAAATATGCCCTAGAGGCAATAATAAAGTTATTATTTATTTCCTCATATCATGATAAATGTTTATTATTCATGATAGAATTGTATTAACCGGAAACATGATACATGTGTGAATACATAGACGAACATATAGTCACTAGTATGCCTCTACTTGACTAGCTCATTAATCAAAGATGGCTATGTTTCCTAACCATAGACATGTGTTGTCATTTGATTAATAGGATCACATCATTAGAAGAATGATGTGATTGACATGACCCATTCCGTTAGCCTAGCACTTGATCGTTTAGTATATTGCTATTGCTTTCTTCATGACTTATACAAAGTTCCTGCAACTATGAGATTGTGCAACTCCCGTTTACCGGAGGAACACTTTGTGTTCTACCAAACGTCACAACGTAACTGGGTGATTATAAAGGTGCTCTACATGTGTCTCCGAAGGTACATGTTGGGTTGGCATAATTCGAGATTAGGTTCTGTCACTCCGATTGTCGGAAAGGTATCTCTGGGCCCTCTCGGTAATACTCATCACCTAAGCCTTGCAAGCATTGTAACTAATGAGTTAGTTATAAGATGATGTATTACAGAACGAGTAAAGAGACTTGCCACTAACGAGATTGAACTAGGTATTGGATACCGACGATCAAATCTCGGGCAAGTAACATACCGATGACAAAGGGAACAACGTATGTTGTTATGCGGTTTGACCGATAAAGATCTTCGTAGAATATGTAGGAACCAATATGGACATCCAGGTCCCGCTATTGGTTATTGACCGAGAATGGTTCTAGGTCATGTCTACATAGTTCTCGAACCCGTAGGGTCCGCACGCTTAACGTTACGATGACAGTTTTATTATGAGTTTAAAAGTTTTGATGTACCGAAGTTTGTTCGGAGTCCCGGATGTGATCACGGACATGACGAGGAGTCTCAAAATTGTCGAGACATAAAGATTGATATATTGGACGACTATATTCGGACACCGGAAGTGTTCCGGGTGATTTCGGAGAAAACCGGAGTGCCAGAGGGGTTACCGGAACCCCCCGGGGAAGTATTGGGCCTTGGTGGGCCTGAGGGGAGAGAGAGGGCAGCAGCCCAGGAGGTGGCGCGCCCCCTCCCATGGGGAGTCCGAATTGGACTAGGGGAGGGGGGCGAGGCCCCTCTTTCCCTCTCCCTCTCCCCCTCCTTCCTTCCCCCTTCCTCCTTCCTAGTTGGACTAGGAAAGGGGAGTCCTACTCCCACTAGGAGGAGGACTCCCCCCTCCTTGGCGCTCCCCAAGGGCCGGCCGGCCTCCCCCCTTGCTCCTTTATATACGGGGGCGGGGGGGCACCCCATAGACACACAAGTTGATCTACGGATCGTTCCTTAGCCGTGTGCGGTGCCCCCCTCCACCATATTCCACCTCGGTCATATCGTCGCGAAGCTTAGGCGAAGCCCTGCACTGATAGAACATCCTCACCACGCCATCGTGCTGACGGACCTCATCTCCGGAGCTCGGCTGGATCGGAGGCCGGAGATCGTCATCGAGCTGAACGTGTGCTGAACTCGGAGGCCCCGTACGTTCGGAGCTTGGATCGGTCGGATCGTGAAGACGTACGACTACATCAAACCGCGTTGTTATAACGCTTCCGCTTTCGGTCTACGAGGGTACGTGGACATACACTCTCCCCTCTCGTTGCTATGCATCACCATGATCTTGCGTGTGCGTAGGAAATTTTTTGAAATTACTACGTTCCCCAACAGTGGCATCCGACCAGGTTTTATGCGTTGATGTTATATGCACGAGTAGAACACAAGTGAGTTGTGGGCGATACAAGTCATACTGCTTACCAGCATGTCATACTTTGGTTCGGCGGTATTGTGAGATGAAGCGGCCCGGACCGACATTACGCGTACGCTTACGCGAGACTGATTTCACCGTTACGAGCACTCGTGCTTAAAGGTGACTGGCGGGTGTCTGTCTCTCTCATTTTAGCTGAATCGAGTGTGGCTACGCCCGGTCCTTGCGAAGGTTAAAACAGCACCAACTTGACAAACTATCGTTGTGGTTTTGATGCGTAGGTAAGAACGGTTCTTGCTCAGCCCGTAGCAGCCACGTAAAACTTGCAACAACAAAGTAGAGGACGTCTAACTTGTTTTTGCAGGGCATGTTGTGATGTGATATGGCCAAGACGTGATGCTATATTTTATTGTATGAGATGATCATGTTTGGTAACCGAAGTTATCGGCAACTGGCAGGAGCCATATGGTTGTCGCTTTATTGTATGAAATGCAAACGCCCTGTAATTGCTTTACTTTATCACTAAGCGGTAGCGATAGTCGTAGAAGCAATAGATGGTGTAAACGACAACGATGCTACGATGGAGATCAAGGTGTCGCGCCGGTGACGATGGTGATCACGACGGTGCTTCGAATTGGAGATCACAAGCACAAGATGATGATGGCCATATCATATCACTTATATTGATTGCATGTGATGTTTATCCTTTATGCATCTTATCTTGCTTTGATTGACGGTAGCATTTTAAGATGATCTCTCACTAAAATTATCAAGAAGTGTTCTCCCTGAGTATGCACCGTTGCCAAAGTTCGTCGTGCCCAGACACCACGTGATGATCGGGTGTGATAAGCTCTACGTCCATCTACAACGGGTGCAAGCCAGTTTTGCACATGCAGAATACTCAGGTTAAACTTGACGAGCCTAGCATATGCAGATATGGCCTCGGAACACGAAGACCGAAAGGTCGAGCGTGAATCATATAGTAGATATGATCAACATAGTGATGTTCACCATTGAAAACTACTCCATCTCACGTGATGGTCGGTTATGGTTTAGTTGATTTGGATCACGTAATCACTTAGATGACTAGAGAGATGTCTGTCTAAGTGGGAGTTCTTAAGTAATATGATTAATTGAACTTAAATTTATCATGAACTTAGTACCTGATAGTATTTTGTTTATCTATGTTTGTTTGTAGATAGATGGCTCGTGCTGTTGTTCCGTTGAATTTTAATGTGTTCCTTGAGAAAGCAAAGTTGAAAGATAATGGTAGCAATTACACGGACTGGGTCCGTAACCTGAGGATTATCCTCATTGCTGCACAGAAAAGTTATGTCCTGGAAGCACCGCTGGGTGCCAGGCCTGCTGCTGATGCAACTAACGACGTTAAGAACATCTGGCAGAGCAAAGTTGATGACTACTCGATAGTTCAGTGTGCCATGCTTTACGGCTTAGAACCGGGTCTTCAACGACGTTTTGAACGTCATGGAGCATATGAGATGTTCCAGGAGTTGAAGTTAATATTTCAAGCAAATGCCCGGATTGAGAGATATGAAGTCTCCAATAAGTTCTATAGCTGCAAGATGAAGGAGAATAGTTCTGTTAGTAAACACATACTCAAAATGTCTGGGTATAATAATCACTTGATTCAACTGGGAGTTAATCTTCCTGATGATAGTGTCATTGACAGAATTCTTCAATCACTGCCACCAAGCTACAAGAGCTTTGTGATGAACTATAATATGCAAGGGATGAACAAGACTATTCCCGAGCTCTTCGCAATGCTAAAAGCCGTGGAGGTAGAAATCAAAAAGGAGCATCAAGTGTTGATGGTTAACAAGACCACCAGTTTCAAGAAAAAGGGCAAAGGGAAGAAGAAGGGGAACTTCAAAAAGAACGGTAAGAAAGTTGCTGCTCAAGAGAAGAAACCCAAGTCTGGACCTAAGCCTGAAACTGGGTGCTTCTATTGCAAGCAGACTGGACACTGGAAGCCGAACTGCCCCAAGTATTTGGCGGATAAGAAGGATGGCAAAGTAAACAAAGGTATATGTGATATACATGTTATTGATGTGTACCTAACTAGAGCTCGTAGTAGCACCTGGGTATTTGATACTGGTTCTGTTGCTAATATTTGCAACTTGAAACAGGGACTACGGAATAAGCGAGCACTGGCCAAGGACGAGGTGACGATGCGCGTGGGAAACGGTTCCAAAGTCGATGTGATCGCGGTTGGCACACTACCTCTACATCTACCATCGGGATTAGTTTTAGACCTAAATAATTGTTATTTGGTGCCAGCGTTGAACATGAACATTATATCTGGATCTTGTTTGATGCGAGACGGTTATTCATTTAAACCAGAGAATAATGGTTGTTCTATTTATATGAGTAATATCTTTTATGGTCATGCACCCTTGAAGAGTGGTCTATTTTTATTGAATCTCGATAGTAGTGATACACATATTCATAGTGTTGAAACCAAAAGATGCAGAGTTGATAACGATAGTGCAATTTATTTGTGGCACTGCCGTTTATGTCATATCGGTATAAAACGCATGAAGAAACTCCATACTGATGGGCTTTTGGAATCACTTGATTATGAATCACTTGGTACTTGCGAACCGTGCCTCATGGGCAAGATGACTAAAACGCTGTTCTCCGGAACTATGGAGCGAGCAACTTATTTGTTGGAAATCATACATACTGATGTTTGTGGTCCAATGAATGTTGAGGCTCGCGGCGGGTATCATTATTTTCTCACCTTCACAGATGATTTGAGCAGATATGGGTATATCTACTTGATGAAACACAAGTCTGAAACATTTGAAAAGTTCAAAGAATTTCAGAGTGAAGTAGAAAATCATCGTAACAAGAAAATAAAGTTTCTACGATCTGATCGTGGAGGTGAATATTTAAGTTACGAGTTTGGCCTACACTTGAAACAATATGGAATAGTTTCGCAACTCACGCCGCCTGGAACACCACAACGAAATGGTGTGTTCGAACGTCGTAATCGTACTTTACTTGATATGGTGTGATCTATGATGTCTCTTACTGATTTACCGCTATTGTTTTGGAGTTATGCTTTAGAGACAGCCGCATTCACGTTAAATAGGGCACCATCAAAATCCGTTGAGACGACGCCTTATGAACTGTGGTTTGGCAAGAAACCAAAGTTGTCGTTTCTTAAAGTTTGGGGTTGCGATGCTTATGTGAAGAAACTTCAACCAGATAAGCTCGAACCCAAATCGGAGAAATGTGTCTTCATAGGATACCCAAAAGAGACTGGTGGGTACACCTTCTATCACAGATCCGAAGGCAAGACTTTCGTTGCTAAAAATGGATCCTTTCTAGAGAAGGAGTTTCTCTCGAAAGAAGTGAGTGGGAGGAAAGTGGAACTTGATGAGATAACTGTATCTACTCCCTTATTGGAAAGTAGTTCATCACAAGAACCGGTTCCTGTGACAACTACACCAATTATTGAGGAAGCTAATGATAATGATCATGAAACTTCGGATCAAGATTCTACTGAACCTCGTAGGTCTACCAGAGTAAGATCCGCACTAGAGTGGTACGGTAATCCTATTCTGAAAGTCATGTTACTTGACCATGATGAACCTACGAACTATGAGGAAGCAATGATGAGCCCAGATTCCACAAAATGGCTTGAGGCCATGAAATCTGAGATAGGATCTATGTATGAAAACAAAGGATGGACTTTGGTTGACTTGCCTGATGATCGGCAAGCAATTGAGAATAAATCGATCTTTAAGAAGAAGACTGACGCTGATGGAAATATAACTGTCTATAAAGCTCGACTTGTTGCGAAAGGTTTTCGACAAGTTCAAGGGGTTGACTACGATGAGACTTTCTCACCCGTAGAGATGCTTAAGTCTGTTCGAATCATGTTAGCCATTGCTGCATTTCATGATTATGAAATTTGGCAAATGGATGTCAAGACTGCATTCTTGAATGGATTTCTAGAAGAACAGTTGTATATGATGCAGCCAGAAGGTTTTGTTGATCCAAAAGGTGCTAACAAAGTGTGCAAACTCCAGCGATCCATTTATGGACTGGTGCAAGCATCTCGGAGTTGGAATAAACATTTTGATAGTGTGATCAAAGCATATTGTTTTATACAGACTTTTGGACAAGCCTGTATTTACAAGAAAGTGAGTGGGAGCTCTGTAGCATTTCTGATTTTATATGTAGATGACATATTATTAATTGGAAATGATATAGAATTTCTGGATAGCATAAAGGGATACTTGAATAAAAGTTTTTCAATGAAAGACCTCGGTGAAGCTGCTTAGATACTGGGCATCAAGATCTATAGAGATAGATCAAGACGCTTAATAGGACTTTCACAAAGCACATACCTTGACAAAATTTTGAAAAAGTTCAAAATGGATCAGGCAAGGAAAGGATTCTTGCCTGTGCTACAAGGTGTGAAGTTGAGTCAGACTCAATGCCCGACCACAGTAGAAGATAGAGAGAAAATGAAAATTGTTCCCTATGCTTCAGCCATAGGCTCTATCATGTATGCAATGTTGTGTACCAGACCTGACGTATGCTTAGCAATAAGCTTGGCAGGAAGGTACCAAAGTAATCCAGGAGTGGATCACTGGACAGCGGTCAAAAACATCCTGAAAGACCTGAAAAGGACTAAGGATATGTTTCTCGTATATGGAGGTGACAAAGAGCTAGTCGTAAATGGTTACGATGATGCAAGCTTTGACACTGATCCGGACGATTCTAAATCGCAAACCGGATACGTGTTTTTATTAAACGGTGGCGCTGTAAGTTGGTGCAGTTCTAAACAAAGCATCATGGCGGGATCTACATGTGAAGCGGAGTACATAGCTGCTTCGGAAGCAGCAAATGAAGGAGTCTGGATGAAAGAGTTCATTTCCGATCTAGGTGTCATACCTAGTGCATCGGGACCAATGAAGATCTTCTGTGACAATACTGGTGCAATTGCCTTGGCAAAGTAATCCAGATATCACAAGAGGACCAAGCACATCAAGAGACGCTTCAATTCCATTCGGGACCAAGTCCAAGTGGGAGACATAGAGATTGTCAAGATACATACGGATCTGAATGTTGCAGATCCGTTGACTAAGCCTCTCTCACGAGCAAAACAAGATCAGCACCAAGACTCCATGAGTGTTAGGATCATTACTATGTAATCTAGATTATTGACTCTAGTGCAAGTGGGAGACTGAAGGAAATATGCCCTAGAGGCAATAATAAAGTTATTATTTATTTCCTCATATCATGATAAATGTTTATTATTCATGCTAGAATTGTATTAACCGGAAACATGATACATGTGTGAATACATAGACGAACATATAGTCACTAGTATGCCTCTACTTGACTAGCTCATTAATCAAAGATGGTTATGTTTCCTAACCATAGACAAGTGTTGTCATTTGATTAATAGGATCACATCATTAGAAGAATGATGTGATTGACATGACCCATTCCGTTAGCCAAGCACTTGATCGTTTAGTATATTGCTATTGCTTTCTTCATGACTTATACAAAGTTCCTGCAACTATGAGATTGTGCAACTCCCGTTTGCCGGAGGAACACTTTGTGTGCTACCAAACGTCACAACGTAACTGGGTGATTATAAAGGTGCTCTACAGGTGTCTCCGAAGGTACATGTTGGGTTGGCATAATTCGAGATTAGGTTTTATCATTCCGATTGTCGGAAAGGTATCTCTGGGCCCTCTCGGTAATACTCATCACCTAAGCCTTGCAAGCATTGTAACTAATGAGTTAGTTATAAGATGATGTATTACAGAACGAGTAAAGAGACTTGCCACTAACGAGATTGAACTAGGTATTGGATACCGACGATCAAATCTCGGGCAAGTAACATACCGATGACAAAGGGAACAACGTATGTTGTTATGCGGTTTGACCGATAAAGATCTTCGTAGAATATGTAGGAACCAATATGGACATCCAGGTCCCGCTATTGGTTATTGACCGAGAATGGTTCTAGGTCATGTCTACATAGTTCTCGAACCCGTAGGGTCCGCACGCTTAACGTTACGATGACAGTTTTATTATGAGTTTATAAGTTTTGATGTACCGAAGTTTGTGCGGAGTCCTGGATGTGATCACGGACATGACGAGGAGTATCGAAATGGTCGAGACATAAAGATTGATATATTGGACGACTATATTCGGACATCGGAAGTGTTTCGGGTGATTTCGGAGAAAACCGGGCTGCCGGAGGGGTTACTGGAACCCCCCGGGGAAGTATTGGGCCTTGGTGGGCCTGAGGGGAGAGAGAGGGCAGCAGCCCAGGAGGTGGCGCGCCCCCTCCCGTGGGGAGTCCGAATTGGACTAGGGGAGGGGGGCACGGCCCCTCTTTCCCTCTCCCTCTCCCCCTCCTTCCTTCCCCCTTCCTCCTTCCTAGTTGGACTAGGAAAGGGGAGTCCTACTCCCACTAGGAGGAGGACTCCCCCCTCCTTGGCGCGCCCCAAGGGCCGGCCGGCCTCCCGCCTTGCTCCTTTATATACAGGGGCGGGGGGGCACCCCATAGACACACAAGTTGATCTACCGATCGTTCCTTAGCCGTGTGCGGTGCCCCCCTCCACCATATTCCACCTCGGTCATATCGTCGTGAAGCTTAGGCGAAGCCCTGCGCCGATAGAACATCAACATCATCACCACGCCGTCGTGCTGACGGAACTCATCTCCGGAGCTCGGCTGGATCGGAGGCCGGACATCGTCATCGAGCTGAACATGTGCTGAACTTGGAGGCCCCGTACGTTCGGAGCTTGGATCGGTCGGATCGTGAAGACGTATGACTACATCAAACCGCGTTGTTATAACGCTTCCGCTTTCGGTCTACGAGGGTACGTGGACATACACTCTCCCCTCTCGTTGCTATGCATCACCATGATCTTGCGTGTGCGTAGGAAATTTTTTGAAATTACTACGTTCCCCAACACCGGCCTCCTCCTCTGTCCTCCCTCTCCACTCGCCGAGGGCCGACCCCTCCTCGCTCCGCCTTCCTCCTCCATCCTCCCTCAACTGGCCGCGCCGGTCGGCCCCTCCTCGCTCCGCCTTCCTCCTCCGTCCTCCCTCAACTGGACGCGCCGGCTGGCCCCTCCTCGCTCCGCCTTCCTCCTCCATCCTACTCTCTTCTCCCTCCTCGAGTCGCCCCTCCTTCTCCCTCCTGCTCATATGCAACATTTTGATTTAGTTGATATAATTTAGTTGATTTAGTAGGCTAGTTGATTTAGTTGACTTAGAACATTTTAATTTAGTTGATTTAGTAGGCTAATTCATTTAGTTAATTTAGTTGACTTAGAACATTTTGATTTAGTTGATTTAGTAGGCTAATTCATTAAGTTGATTTAGACCATTTTGATTTAGTTGATTTATTAGGATAGTTGATTTAGTTGATTTAGAACATTTTGATTTAGTTGATTTAGTAGGCTAGTTGATTTAGTTGACTTAGAACATTTTGATTTAGTTGATTTAGTAGGCTAGTTGATTTAGTTGACTTAGAACATTTTGATTTAGTTGATTTAGTAGGCTAGTTGATTTAGTTGACTTAGAACATTTTGATTTAGTTGATTTAGTAGGCTAGTTCATATGCAACATTTTGATTTAGTTGATATGATTTAGTTGATTTAGTAGGCTAGTTGATTTAGTTCACTTAGAACATTTTGATTTAGTTGATCGTTAATCCTTTGCTCATATTGCTTTAGGAAGAATGGCGCCACCACCACCACCACTATGTCGACTGTGCAAGTCAAGATGCTCCAGCAGCCTTGCAACTGGCAAGCTGTTCGGCATCTACTTCCAGCCGAGTTTTCGTCATGCGGCGGTAAGAAATTAGATGAAATGTAATAACTATTTTATTTTTAGTGTTGGCATTACAGCCTTGTGTCATTTTGCTTATTTTACATAGATCATCCCATGCAATGTGACGTTGAAATTCAACAAGCTGATGGGAGACACTGTGACATTTGAGGCTCCTGGGGGGCCGTACACTATGGAGGTCGAGAAAGGATGCAATATGTCGCAGATTGGAGGAGATGGATGGGCCTGTTTCGTCGCTCACATGCATCTTACTGGTGGTGAGTTGATCAGCTTCAACTTCCGAGCAGAAAGACCCAAGCTAGCTGTCATTTATCTCAACCTGGTGGAAGATGATGAAGATTACGAAGATGATGAAGATGATGAAGATAATGAGGACCCACTCGATGAAGATGATGAGGACCCACTTCATGAAGCCATCGTAGCTCAAAGAACAAGGTTGAGTGAGGAGGAGGTGTCCAACCTGTGGGACATAATTCCGCCACGTGTTGACTTTGTCGGGGTGCCATTCGTGACCCGCTTGACAAATACCATGGTTGATCGACATGATATGGTATGTTATACTTACAAATAAAAATTAATAGTGTGAATTACTTAGTGTACAGTTCAATGATATGGTATGTTGTGTGGAATCTAGTCGATGATATGTTTTAGTGTAGAGTTCGATCACATGCTTATTAGTGTAGAATCTAAGGAAACTATTAATAGTGTAGATAATCCATATGTACTTATTTGCGAGGCTATTTAATTGATATGTTTTCTTATTCGGAAATTGGCAAAGTGCATATCTGTGAGTTATGTATCGAGCCTGATGAAGAAGGCTCAGCTAGACTACGCCTTACTGCAAGGGGCTCCATCACAACCTGTACTTACCGCGTGGACACGGACGGTCGCACACACTTAAACTCGGTTGGGTGGAAGAAATTCCTCGATGGCAAGAATCTTCGTGTTGGACAGGCCATCCTAATTACTATCAGGAACACCAACCGCCCAGGCTTGAGGATAATGATTGTCTTCGATATCATCTAGAACTACATATGTGTGTGTGTGGCTATATCATGTAGAACTACATATGTGTGTGTGTGGCTATATCATCTAGAACTACATATGATGATCGTCGTTGATATCATCTAGAACTACATATGATGATGGTCGTTGATATGACCTTGTACTGCTTGAGGATGCATGTTGACTATGCATGAAATTGTTATCTAGTACTCCCTTCGTTCCAAATTACTCATCGTGGTTTGAACTAAAATCACGACGAGTAATTTGGAACGAAGGGAGTACTACCTAGTAATGGTTTATGAATTTGATATCTACTAGCAGTATCTAGTATCTAGTATCTGAAAGGAGAATGCAAAGGGGAAGGGGTAATGGGAAAATGATGAAAGATATAGCAGTAGCGAGGGATGGAGAAATCGCTACAGCTAGTTAATAGTAGCGCGTTCACAAAAAGCGCTGCTGATATCTTCAACAGTAGTAGCGCGGATTAGGGCCGCGCTACTACTATGAGTTAGCTGTAGCGCCTTATTAGTAGCGCAGCCACCCGCGCTGCTGCTAGCCTCAAAACCCGCGCTACTACTAGGGTTTTCCCTAGTAGTGTTAACAACCCAGTCCAAATCTCCATGTTCTCTATCAAACAAGCCAGTCTTACATAGGAACAAAACAGAAAGAGACAACCATTTCTACTTCTTGAGCTTGCATTGGTTTTTCTCTTGAAGAGGAAAGGGTGATGCAGCAAAGTAGAGATAAGTATTTCCCTCAGTTAGAGAACCAAGGTATCAATCTAGTAGGAGACAACATGCAAATCACCAATACATGCACAAACAATCAAACAACTTGCACCCAACGCGATAAAGGGGTTGTTAGTCCCTTCACGGTTACTTGCAAAAGTGAGATCTGATAGAGATAGATGAAACTAAACAAACGATAAAGTAAATATTTTTGGTTTATATATCGGAAAGTAAAAGATTGCAAAATAGTAGATTGGAAACTTATATGATGGAAAATAGACCCGGGGGCCATTGGTTTCACTAGAGGCTTCTCTCTTGAAGGCAAATAATACGATGGGTGAACAAATTACTGTCGAGCAATTGATAGAAAAGCGCAAAGTTATGACGATATCTAAGGCAATGATTATGAAATATAGGCATCACGTCCATGTCAAGTAGACAGAAACGATTCTGCATCTACTACTATTACTCCACACATCGACGGACTCCTGCCTGCATCTAGAGTATTAAGTTCATGAAGAACAGAGTAACGCATTAAGTAAGATGACATGATGTAGAGTAATAAACTCAAGCAATATTATGTAAACCCCATCTTTTTATCCTCGATGGCAACAATACAATATGTGCCTTGCTGCCCCTACTATCACTAGGAAAGGACACATCAAGATTGAACCCAAATCTAAGCACTTCTTCCATTGCAAGAAAAACCAATCTAGTTGGCCAAACCAAACCGATAGTTCGAAGAGAATTACAAAGATACCAAATCATGCATGAAATAATTCAGAGAAGATTCAAATCATATTTATAGATAAGCTGATCATAAATCCACAATTCATCGGATCTCGACATACACACCGCAAAACAAGATTACATCGAATAGATCTCCAAGAACATCGAGGAGAACACGGTATTGAGAATCAATGAGAGAGAATAAGCAATCTAGCTACTAGCTATGGACCCATAGGTCTGTGGTAAAGTACTCGCTTCATCGGAAGGGCAATAGAGTTGATGTAGAAACCCTCCATGATCAAATACCCCTCCGACGGGATGCGGAAAAGGCCCTTAGATGGGATCTCACGGGTACAGAAGGTTGCGGCGGTGGAAAAGTGTTTTCGTGGATACATCTGGTGGTTTGGGAATATATGTGAATATATAGGCGAAAGAATTAGGTCAGGGGAATCACGAGGGGCCCACAAGGAAGGGGGTGCGCCCTACCCCCGGGGCGCGCCCTCCACCCTTGTGGCCGCCTCGTGGCTCTTCTGACTTGCACTCCAAGTCTCCTGGGTGTCTTCTGGTCCAAGAAAAATCATCGCGAAGGTTTTATTCTGTTTGGACTCCATTTGGTATTCCTTTTCCGCGAAACTCTAAAACGAGGAAAAAAAACAGAAACTGGCACTGGGCTCTAGGTTAATAGGTTAGTCCCAAAAATAATTTAAAATAGCATATTAGTGCATATATAACATCCAAAACATATAATATAATAGCATGGAACAATAAAAAAATTATAGATACGTTGGAGACATATCAACCATCTTGTCACTATAGTTTACAACAAGCCCCTTGAGTTTAGAAAGTTGACAAAAATAAGTCCTATCCATTTCCTAGCCAGAATTTCCATCAGCAGCACTGTACAATAGAGTTGAATCACAACTAATCTGACACCACAAAAACTAACTATGCCACCAACGATTATTTCATCTTGCTACTTGTCACCATCCTTCCTTCTTCAGCAACTGGTCATCGACACAACTCTCCTCGAGATGAGTAGACATCGATACAAAACCAAGTACTGTTTGCCTGATAACTATGTGCCGGGAGACAGATAGACAACAAAAATAACATGATTTGCCAAAGTCAGGCCAGACGGCCACAAAGCCCAAGTGTTGGCACCACATCTGCATCATCTCATCCATCTGTGATGAACTCCACACTTACATACTACTGTCGCAGCTTCAAGGGAAACAGAAAAAACAAGCAGAGCAAAGTGGTCAGTGCACTAATGATTTGTAAATGGGCTGATACAACAAAGTACTTCTCCATAGCAGCAAGGACAAAGGTCATATGGTCAATGGAGAAGTACATGTGCAAGTAATAAAATAGAGATAACAAGGTGGCACAAAGCAACCACAACCATAGCAGAAAGGGAAAATGAAGAATGGATAAGCTAGTAACTTGTTGAAATGCAAACCAAATTATGATGCCAGTGTTCATCCAAGGCCCTAAGCAACCCGGCAACGACATTGATGTGTACCTAGGGCCATTAGTTGAACTTTTACAGCTGTGTGATATCAAATGTGTACGTGTGTGGGATGAGCACAAATAGCAGGAATTTGACCTACGAGCGTTGCTGTTTGTAACCATCAATGATTGGCCTGCTCTTAGTAACCTTTCAGGACTGACAAACAAGGGATACAACGCATACACACACTGCTTAGATGAGACTGAAAGTATATATTTGGACAAATGTAAGAAGAATGTGTACCTGGGACATCATCGATTTCTTCTGACCAAGCATGCCTTAAGAAAGAATGTCAGGCATTTCAAAGGTGCACTACTAGGGAAAACCCTAGTAGTAGTGCGGGTTTAAAGCCCACTAGTAGCGCGTGCTGTCGCGCTACTAATAAGGCGCTATAGCTATTACTTAGCAGTAGCGCGTGTGACACACGCTACTGGTAAGAGACATAGAGGTAGCGCTTGTTCACACCCGCGCTGCTGCTAATCTAGCTACTAGCGTGTTTACTGTCCATCGCTACTAGTATTCTTTTTTTAGTGTATTTATCCGCCGCTATACAAATTTTGGTACAATACCAATTATGAGTTTTATATCATTATGTCCATAATAGTGTCAAATGAAGGTGGATTAGGTTCAAGTGGAGGCAATATGTGGTGCATGTCAAAAGTATACTACTAATCCAAACTTGATCTAGTTTGGACTAGTAGTACTTTCGATGTGCACCACATGTTGCCTCCACTTGAATCTAATCCGCCAGCACAAGCTATTTAATCATCATCATAGTCATTAGCACCAACAATATTTATTTAATCACCACTAACACTAGCTCATAATAATCATCATAGTCATTACCACCAACACTAGCTATTTAATCATCATAGTCATAGTGTAGCACATCATCATCTTTAAACTCATTTCTAGCTAGCTAATCACTCCTTCTGCTCTCTCTCGGGTAAAATAACATAAAACATGTGTAGCTCTCCTCCTTCATCAAGTTGGAGCATGCAGATGAACCTATCTCTTAATCGTGGGTTGCGCTTCTGATTGCTGCCCCCTAGTACTTGGCTGCGCTCCTCCATCACAGATTTGGTCCAGTCTTTCACTATTAAGAATTCGTCGCTAATCCTGAACGCACTATAGTGATTTGTAGGATATCTTTGTCGTAAGCTAACAATACTCATGGTACCTTTAGTCTCGATCCCATAAGGCACAACATTCATCGAGAGTCCCTGTTGAAGAACATCGTATGGTAACTGTAGGATCGGAAGTATGTCTAGAGGGGGGTGATTAGACTATACTTAACCAATTAAAAACTTATCCTTTACCCAATTTTAGTCTTTGGCAGATTTTAGCTATCTTAGCACAAGTCAAGCAATCTTCACACAATTCAAGCAAGCATGCAAAGAGTATATGAGCAGCGGAAAGTAAAGCATGCAACTTGCAAGAATGTAAAGGGAAGGGTTTGGAGAAATCAAACGCAATTTGGAGACGCGGTGATTTTTTGCCGTGGTTCTGATAGGCGGTGCTATCGTACATCCACGTTGATGGAGACTTCAACCCACGAAGGGTAATGGTTGCACGAGTCCATGGAGGTCTCCACCCACGAAGGGTCCACGAAGAAGCAACCCTGTCTATCCCACCATGTGATGGGGAACGTAGTAATTTCAAAAATTTCCTACGCACACGCAAGATCATGGTGATGGCATAGCAAAGAGAGGGGAGAGTATTCGTCCACGTACCCTCGTAGACCGTAAGCGGAAGCGTTAGCACAACGCGGTTGATGTAGTCGTATGTCTTCACGATCCGACCGATCCAAGCACCGAACGTACGGGGCCTCCGAGTTCAGCACACGTTCAGCTCGATGACGATCTCCGGCCTCCGATCCAGCAAAGCTCCGGAGATGAGTTCCGTCAGCACAACGGCGTGGTGACAATGATGATGTTCTACCGGCATAGGGCTTCGCCTAAACTCCGTGACGATATGACCGAGGTGGAATATGGTGGAGGGGGGCACCGCACACGGCTAAGGATTGATCCGTAGATCAACTTGTGTGTCTATGGGGTGCCCCCTGCCCCCGTATATAAAGGAGCAAGGGGGGAGGCCGACCGGCACCTTGGGTGCGCCAAGGGAGGAGGAATCCTCCTCCTAGTTGGAGCAGGACTCCTCCTTTCCTACTCCTATTAGGAGGAGGAAGGAAGGGGGAGAGGGGGAAGGAAAGGGGGGGCGCCCCCCCCCCCCCTCCTAGTCCAATTCGGACCAGAGGGGGGAGGGGGCGCGCAGCCCATACTGGCCGCCCTTCTCTCCTTTCCCCTAAGGCCCATGAGGCCCAATACTCTCCCGGGAGGTTCCGGTAACCCCCCCCCCCCCCCCGGCACTCCGGTTTTCTCCGAAATCACCCAGAACACTTCTGGTGTCTGAATATAGTTGTCCAATATATCAATCTTTATGTCTCCACCATTTCGAGACTCCTCGTCATGTCCGTGATCACATCCGGGACTCCGAACAAACTTCGGTACATCAAAACTCATAAACTCATAATAAAACTATCATCGAAACCTTAAGCGTGCGGACCCTACGGGTTCGAGAACTATGTAGACATGACCTAGAACTATTCTCGGTCAATAACCAATAGCGGAACCTGGATGCCCATATTGGCTCCTACATATTCTACGAAGATCTTTATCGGTCAAACCGCATAACAACGTACGTTGTTCGCTTTGTCATCGGTATGTTACTTGCCCGAGCTTCGATCGTCGGTATCCAATACCTAGTTCAATCTCGTTAATGGCAAGTCTCTTTACTCATTACGTAATACATCATCCCGTAACTAACTCATTAGTTACAATGCTTGCAAGGCTTAAGTGATGTGTATTACCGAGAGGGCCCAGAGATACCTCTCCGACAATCAGAGTGACAAAACCTAATCTCGAAATACGCCAACCCAACATGTACCTTCGGAGACACCTGTAGTACTCCTTTATAATCACCCAGTTACGTTGTGACGTTTGGTAGCACCCAAAGTGTTCCTCCGGTAAACGGGAGTTGCATAATCTCATAGTTACAGGAACATGTATAAGTCATGAAGAAAGCAATAGCAACATACTAAACGATCAAGTCCTAGGCTAACGGAATGGGTCATGTCAATCACATCATTCTCCTAATGATGTGATCCCGTTAATCAAATGACAACTCATGTCTATGGTTGGGAAACATAACCATCTTTAATTAACGAGCTAGTCAAGTAGAGGCATACTAGTGACACTATGTTTGTCTATTTATTCACACATGTATTATGTTTCCGGTTAATACAATTCTAGCATGAATAATAAACATTTATCATGAAATAAGGAAATAAATAATAACTTTATTATTGCCTCTAGGGCATATTTCCTTCAGTCTCCCACTTGCACTAGAGTCAATAATCTAGTTCACATCGCCATGTGATTTAACACCAATAATCATATCTGTATATGATTAACACCCATAGTTCACGTCGTCATGTGACCAACACCCAAAGGGTTTACTAGAGTCAATAATCTAGTTCACATCGCTATGTGATTAACACCCAAAGAGTACAAAGGTATGATCATGTTTTGCTCGTGAGAGAAGTTTAGTCAACGGGTCTGTCACATATAGAGCCGTATGTATTTTGCAAATATTCTATGTCTACAATACTCTGCACGGAGCTACTCTAGCTAATTGCTCCCACTTTCAATATGTATCCAGATTAAGACTTAGAGTCATCTAGATCAGTGCCAAAACTTGTATCGACGTAACCTTTTTCGACGAACCTTTTGTCACCTCCATAATTGAGAAACATATCCTTATTCCACTAAGGATAATTTTGACCAATGTCCAGTGATCTACTCCTAGATCACTATTGTACTCCCTTGCCAAACCAGGGCAGAGTATACAATAGGTCTAGTTCACAGCATAGCATACTTTATAGAACCTATGACTGAGGCACAGGGAATGACTTTTCATTCTCTTTCTATTTTCTGCTATGGTCGGGTCTTGAGTCTTACTCAACTTCACACCTTGCAACACAGGCAAGAACTCCTTCTTTGACTGTTCCATTTTGAACTACTTCAAAATCTTGTCAAGGTATGTACTCATTGAAAAACTTTTCAAGCGTCTTGATCTATCTCTATAGATCTTGATGCTCAATATGTAAGTAGCTTTATTGAGGTCTTTATTTTAAAGAACTCCTTTCAAACACTCCTTCATGCTTTGCAGAATAATTCTACATTATTTCAGATCAACAATATGTCATTCACATATAATTATCAGAAATGTTGTAGTGCTCCCACTCACTTTCTTGTAAATACAGGCTTCACCGTAAGTCTGTACAAAACTATATGCTTTGATCAACTCATCAAAGCGTATATTCCAACTCCGAGATGCTTGCACCAGTCCATAGATAGATCGCTGGAGCATGCACACTTTGTTAGCACCTTTAGGATTGACAAAACCTTCTGGTTGTATCATATACATCTCTTTTTTAATAAATCCATTAAGGAATGTAGTTTTGACATCCATTTGCCAAATTTCATAAAAGGTGGCAATTGCTAACATGATTCGGACAGACTTAAGAATCGCCACAGTTGAGAAGATCTCATTGTAGTCAACACCTTGAACTTGTCAAAGACCTTTTTGCGACAAGTCGAGCTTTGTTGATAGTAACACTACTATCAACGTCCGTCTTCCTCTTGAAGATCCATTTATACAATATGGCTTGCCGATCATCGAGCAACTCCACCAAAGTCCACACTTTGTTCTCATACAAGGATCCCATCTCAGATTTCATGGCCTTAGGCCATTTTGCGGAATCTGGGCTCATCATCGCTTCCTCATAGTTCGTAGGTTCATCATGGTCTAGTAACATGACTTCCAGAACAGGATTACCGTACCACTCTGGTGCGGACCGTACTCTGGAAGACCTACGAGGTTCTGTAGTAACTTGATCTGAAGTTTCATGATCATCATCATTAGCTTCCTCACTAATTGGTGTAGAAATCACTGGAACTGATTTCAGTGATGAACAATTTTCCAATTCGGGAGAAGGTACAGTTACCTCATCAAGTTCTACTTTTCTCCCACTCACTTCTTTCGAGAGAAACTCCTTCTCTAGAAAGGATCCATTTTTAGCAACGAATATCTTGCCTTCGGATCTGTGATAGAAGGTGTACCCAACAATTTCCTTTGGGTATTCTATGAAGACGCACTTCTTCGATTTGGGTTCGAGCTTATCAGGATGAAATTTTTTTACATAAGCATCGCAGCCCCAAACTTTAAGAAACGACAACTTGGGTTTCTTGCTAAACCACAGTTCATATGGTGTCGTCTCAACGAATTTAGATGGTTCCCTTTTAACGTGAATGCAGCTATCTCTAATGCATAACCCAAAAACAATAGTGGTAAATCAGTAAGAGACATCATAGATCGCACTATATCCAATAAAGTGCGGTTACGATGTTTGGACACACCATAACGTTGTGGTGTTCCAGGTGGCGTGAGCTGTGAAACTATTACACATTGTTTTAATTGAAGACCAAACTCGTAACTCAAATATTTGTCTCTGCGATCAGATCGTAGAAACTTTATTTTCTTGTTACGATGATTTTTCCACTTCACTCTGAAATTCTTTGAACCTTTCAACTATTTCAGACTTATGTTTCATCAAGTAGATATGCCCATATCTGCTCAAATCATCTTGTGAAGGTAAGAAAATAACGATACTTGCCACGAGCATCAACACTCATTGGATCGCATACATCGGTATGTATTATTTCCAATAAGTCAGTAGCTTGTTCCATTGTTCCGGAGAACGGAGTTTTAGTCATCTTGCACAAAAGGCACGGTTCGCAAGCATCAAATGATTCATAACCAAGTGATTCCGAAAATCCATCTTTATGGAGTTTCTTCATGCGCTTTACACCGATATGACCAAAACGGCAGTGCCACAAATAAGTTGCACTATCATTATTAACTTTGCATCTTTTGGCATCAATATTATGAATATGTGCATCACTACGATCGAGAGCCAACAAACTATTTTCGTTGGGTGTATGACCATTGAAGGTTTTATTCATTTAAATAGAACAACAATTATTCTCTGATTTTCAATGAATAACTGTATTGCAATAAACATGATCAAATTATATTCATGCTCAACGTAAATGCTAAATAACATTTATTTAGGTTTAACACTAATCCCGAAAGTATAGGGAGTGTGCGATGATGATCATATCAATCTTGGAACTACTTCCAACACTCATCGTCACTTCCCCTTCAACTAGTCTTTGTTTATTCTGTAACTCCTGTTTTGAGTTACTAATCTTAGCAACCGAACAAGTATCAAATACTCAGGGGCTACTATAAACACTAGTAAAGCACAAATAAATAACCTGTATATCAAATATACCCTTGTTCACTTTGCCATCCTTCTTATCCACCAAATATTCAGGGCATTTCCGCTTCCAGTGACCATTTCCTTTGCAGTGTAAGCACTCAGTTTCAGGCTTTGGTCCAGCTTTGGTCTTCTTCACGGGAGTGACAACTTGTTTGCCATTCTACTTGAAGTTTCCCTTTCTTTCCCTTTTCCCTTTTCTTGAAACTAGTGGTCTTGTCAATCATCAACACTTGAGGCTCTTTCTTGATTTCTACCTTCGTTGATTTCAACATCACGAAGAGCTTGGGAATCATTTTCGTCATCCCTTGCATACTATAGTTCATCACAAAGTTCTACTAACTTAGTGATGGTGACTAGAGAATTCTGTCAATCACTATCTTATCTGGAAGATTAACTCCCACTTGATTCAAGCGATTGTAGTACCCAGACAATCTGAGCACATGCTCACTAGTTGAGCGATTCTCCCCCATCTTTTAGCTATAGAACTTGTTGGAGACTTCATATCTCTCAACTCGGGTATTTGCTTGAAATATTAACTTCAATTCCTAGAACATCTCATATGATCCATGATGTTCAAAACATCTTTGAACTCCCGATTCTAAGCCGTTAAGCATGGTGCACTAAACTATCAAGTAGTCATCATATTGAGCTTAGCCAAACGTTCATAACGTCTGCATCTGCTCCTGCAATAGGTCTGTCACCTAGCGGTGCATCAAGGACATAATTCTTCTGCGCAGCAATGAGGATAAACCTCAGATCACGAATCCAATCCGCATTATTGCTACTAACATTTTTCAACACAGTTTTCTCTAAGAACATATCAAAATAAACATATGAAATCAACAACGCGAGCTATTGATCAACATAATTTGCAAAATACTACCAGGACTAAGTTCCTGATAAATTTAAGTTCAATTAATCATATTACTTACGAACTCCCACTTAGACAGACATCTCTCTAGTCATCTAAGTGATCACGTGATCCAAATCAACTAAACCATAACCGATCATCACGTGAGATGGAGTAGTTTTCAATGGTGAACATCACTATGTTGATCATATCTACTATATGATTCACGCTCGACCTTTCGGTCTCCGTGTTCCGAGGCCATATCTGCATATGCTAGGCTCGTCAAGTTTAACCTGAGTATTCCGCGTGTGCAAAACTGGCTTGCACCCGTTGTAGATGGACATAGAGCTTATCACACCCGATCATCACGTGGTGTCTGGGCATGACGAACTTTGGCAACGGTGCATACTCAGGGAGAACACTTCTTGATAATTAGTGAGAGATCATCTTAAAATGCTACCGTCAATCAAAGCAAGAATAAGATGTATAATAGATAAACATCATATGCAATCAAAATATGTGACATGATATGGCCATGATCATCTTGCGCCTTTGATCTCCATCTCCAAAGTACTGTCATGATCTCTATCATCACCAGCACGACACCATGATCTTCATCATCTTGATCTATATTAATGTGTCATCACATGGTTGTCTCACCAACTATTGCTCTTGCAACTATTGCTATCGTATAGCGATAAAGTAAAGCAATTATTTGGCACTTGCATCTTATGCAACAAAGAGACATCCATAGGGCTTCTGCCAGATGCCGATAACTTTAACAAAACATGATCATCTCATACAACAACTTATATCTTATCACGTCTTGACCATATCACATCAGAACATGCCCTGTAAAAACAAGTTAGACGTCCTCTACTTTGTTGTTGCAAATTTTACGTGGCTGCTACAGGCTGAGCAAGAACAGTTCTTACCTACGCATCAAAACCACAACGATAGTTCGTCAAGTGAGTGTTGTTTTAACCTTCGCAAGGACCAGGCGTAGCCACACTCGGTTCAACTGAAGTTGGAGAAACTGACACCCGCCAGCCACCTGTGTGCAAAGCACGTCGGTAGAACCAGTCTCGAGTAAGCATATGCGTAATGTCGGTCCGGGCCGCTTCATCCAACAATACCGCCGAACCAAAGTATGACATGCTGGTAAGCAGTATGACTTGTATCGCCCACAACTCACTTGTGTTCTACTCGTGCATACAACATCAACGCATAAAACCTGGCTCGGATGCCACTGATGGGGAACGTAGTAATTTCAAAAATTTCCTACGCACACGCAAGATCATGGTGATGGCATAGCAATGAGAGGGGAGAGTATTCGTCCACGTACCCTCGTAGACCGTAAGCGGAAGCGTTAGCACAATGCGGTTGATGTAGTCGTACGTCTTCATGATCCGACCGATCCAAGCACCGAACGTACGGGGCCTCCGAGTTTAGCACACGTTCAGCTCGATGACGATCTCCGACCTCCGATCCAGCAAAGCTCCGGAGATGAGTTCTATCAGCACGACGGCATGGTGACGATGATGATGTTCTACCGGCGCAGGGCTTCGCCTAAACTCCACGACGATATGACCAAGGTGGAATATGGTGGAGGGGGGCACCACACACGGCTAAGGATCGATCCGTAGATCAACTTGTGTGTCTATGGGGTGCCCCCCTGCCCCCGTATATAAAGGAGCAAGGGGGGAGGCCGACCGGCACCTTGGGTGCGCCAAGGGAGGAGGAATCCTCCTCCTAGTAGGAGTAGGACTCCGCCTTTCCTACTCCTACTAGGAGGAGGAAGGAAGGGGGAGAGGGGGAAGAAAAGGGGGGCGCCGCCCCCTCCTCCTAGTCCAATTCGGACCAGAGGGGGGAGGGGGCGCGCGGTCCATACTGGCCGCCCCTCTCTCCTTTCCCCTAAGGCCCATGAGGCCCAATACTCTCCCGGGAGGTTCCGGTTACCCCCCCCCCCCCCAGCACTTCGGTTTTCTCCGAAATCACCCGGAACACTTCCGATGTCCGAATATAGTCGTCCAATATATCAATCTTTATGTCTCGACCATTTCGAGACTCCTCGGCATGTCCGTGATCACATCCAGGACTCCAAACAAACTTCGGTACATCAAAACTCATAAACTCATAATAAAACTGTCATCGAAACCTTAAGCGTGCAGACCCTACGGGTTCGAGAACTATGTAGACATGACCTAGAACTATTCTCGGTCAATAAGCAATAGCGGAACCTGGATGCCCATATTGGCTCCTACATATTCTACGAAGATCTTTATCGGTCAAACCGCATAACAACATATGTTGTTCCCTTTGTCATCGGTATGTTACTTGCCCGAGATTCGATCGTCGGTATCCAATACCTAGTTCAATCTCGTTAATGGCAAGTCTATTTACTCGTTACGTAATACATCATCCCGTAACTAACTCATTAGTTACAATGCTTGCAAGGCTTAAGTGATGTGTATTACTGAGAGGGCCCAGAGATACCTCTCTGACAATCGGAGTGACAAAACCTAATCTCGAAATACGCCAACCCAACATGTATCTTCGGAGACACCTGTAGTACTCCTTTATAATCACCCAGTTACGTTGTGACGTTTGGTAGCACCCAAAGTGTTCCTCCGGTAAACGGGGGTTGCATAATCTCATCGTTACAGGAACATGTATAAGTCATGAAGAAAGCAATAGCAACATACTAAACGATCAAGTGCTAGGCTAACGGAATGGGTCATGTCAATCACATCATTCTCCTAATGATGTGATCCCGTTAATCAAATGACAACTCATGTCTATGGTTGGGAAACATAACCATCTTTAATTAACGAGCTAGTCAAGTAGAGGCATACTAGTGACACTATGTTTGTCTATTTATTCACACATGTATTATGTTTCCGGTTAATACAATTCTAGCATGAATAATAAACATTTATCATGAAATAAGGAAATAAATAATAACTTTATTATTGCCTCTAGGGCATATTTCCTTCACCATGGCCGTCGCCCACGAAGGACTTGCCTCACTAGCGATAGATCTTCACGAAGTAGGCGATCTCCTTCCCCTTACAAACTCCTTGGTTCAACTCCACAATCTTGTCGGAGGCTCCCAAGTGACACCTAGCCAATCTAGGAGACACCACTCTCCAAGAAGTAACAAATAGTGTGTTGATGATGAACTCCTTGCTCTTGTGCTTCAAATGATAGTCTCCCCAACACTCAACTCTCTCTCATAGGATTTGGATTTTGTGGAAAGAAGATTTGAGTGGAAAGCAACTTGGTGAAGGCTAGAGATCAAGATTCATATGGTAGGTGTCGGTGTCAAAACCGGCAGATCTCGGGTAGGGGGTCCCGAACTATGCGTCTAGGCGGATGGTAACAGGAGACAAGGGACACGATGTTTTTTACCCAGGTTCGGGCCCTCTCGATGGAGGTAAAACCCTACTCCTGCTTGATTGATATTGATGATATGGGTAGTACACGAGTAGATCTACCACGAGATCAAGGAGGCTAAACCCTAGAAGCTAGCCTATGGTATGATTGTATGTTGTGTATGTTGTCCTACGGACTAAAGCCCTCCGGTTTATATAGATACCGGAGAGGGCTAGGGTTGCACAGAGTCGGTTACAATAGTAGGAGATCTACGTATCCGTATCGCCAGGCTTGCCTTCCACGCCAAGTAAAGTACCTTCCGGACACGAGCCGGTGTCTTCAATCTTGTATCTTCGTAGTCTTGGAGTCCGGCGGACATTGATAGTCCGGCTGTCCGAACACCCCCTAGTCCAGGACTCCCTCAGTAGCCCCTGAACCAGTCTTCAATGACGATAAGTATGGCGTGCATAATGTTCGGCATTGCAAGGCGGGTTCCTCCCTTGAATAATCCAGAGAAGATAATGAACACCAGGATATTGTCCGGCTCTGCAAAATAAATTCCACATTCCACCGTAGAGAGAATAAAATGTACACTTGGCTCAATCCGCTGACGTATTATGCGGCGTGACATCACACCGCCACCAGGCCTTTATTCAAATTATTACACCACCTCAGCATGTTTAGCGAAGTGGTTTCCTTGGCACGTCTTGTCGAAGCAGAGATCGTGTTCCCCTTATTCCGGGATTCTCATCAATACGTGCATGGGTAACCCAACCGCGCCATCAACGGTGGCGCTTGGGAGATAAGCGAGTTTTACCAGGCCGGTGGGGGACGCATAGTTTTGTCCGCCTATATATAAGGGATAAGGATTCACCTTCTCACCTACGCCTTCTTCCTCCTTTGCTTATCCATCCCCGCGAATTCAAGCTCCAACGCCCGAACTCGCGCATCTCACCTCGACCTTCTCCGAATATGTTTGGAGCTGGAGGTAAATGGTTAGCCTCCACCGTCAAGGAGGAGGACATCACCAAGCTGCACAGCGCCGGATACCTTTCCGGCGATATCGCGCATCGGCTGCCCGACGAGGGGCAGCTCATCCCTACGCCCGGGCCTCATGAGAGGGTCGTCTTCCTTCCCCACTTCCTCCGTGGACTGGGCTTTCCGCTCCATCCATTTGTCCGGGGGCTCATGTTTTATTACGGCCTGGATTTCCACGATCTGGCGCCGAACTTTATCCTCAACAACTCGGCGTTTATCGTCGTGTGCGAGGCTTTCCTCTGCATCCGGCCCCACTTCGGCCTGTGGCTCAAGACCTTTAACGTCAAGCCGAAGGTTGTGAAGGGTACGCAAGCGGAATGCGGAGGCGCTATGTTGTGCAAATTGCCCAACGTCCCTTGGCTAGAAGGGACCTTCGTGGACTCCGTCAAGGGGTGGCAATCGGGGTGGTTCTACATCACCGAGCCGCACAAATCCACATGGGTGGCGGCCCCCGAGTTTAGATCAGGCATCCCCACGCAGCTCACCTCCTGGAAAGAGAAGGGCTTGCAGTGGGGGAATCCGGTAGAGGTGACGGGACTCCGAGCATGTATCAAGAAGATGGTGAGCAATAGGCTCAGGCTTGTCGACGTGGTCCAAGTCGTGCTCATCCGGCGGATCCTCCCATGCCAAGAACTGGCATTTAATCTGTGGGAGTTCAATCCGGAACAGCACCAGGCGCTAAACGGGCTCTTCGATACAACATACGAAGGCGCCTGGAGGGTGCTGTTCAAGGGCGCCGAAGCCCCCGCGTCCGCGACCAAAGACCGCGGATTCAGCTCGCAGAATCCAACTGACGAGGTAAGTGATTCAACCCCATTACGGGACAATTGTGATACTTAGATTAACTCTAATGAGGCTTCATTCTGCCTCTTCCTTTGACAGGAATGGATGGAGAAGGCCAAGCTGCTCATCAGCCCGGCTCCCATGCCAGAAGACCCAGCGAACGCCCGCTTAACAGGGCTGCTGGTTCCGGCACCGCACGTGGTGCCGGAGAAGAAGGCCAAGAAGGTGGCCGCGGGGACTCGAAAGAGTTCCTGCTATCAGGCGTCTGACGACGACGAGGACTCCTCTCCCGAAGACGAGGACGAGGAGTACTCTCTCCCGGAGGAGGGAGAGAAGAAAAGGAAGGCTTCCCCCATCGGGGGGGCCGAAGGGTCCAAGAGGGGGAGAACTATCCCCCCGGACAGTTCCGCCAACATCAGCATTGGTGAGGATGAGCGGCCTCCAAGGGCCAGGCGTCTGGCAAGATCGTAAGTATTCGGATCCTTGATGTGTAATTTCTTTTATGTCGCGTAGTATCCTTCTAACGCCGCATTCTGCCCGTAGTTCGGCCAATGATGATCTCCCCAACTCATCGAGCGGGTCATTGGCCTCGTCGGATGTAAATTCCATCCCGACTGCCTCCACCCCACGCGCCGACGAGGACGCCGAAGTGGGATCCCAAAGAGGGACCCATCAGGAGGAGGCTCCGGAGGCGCCGTCAGGCAGCCGCCCGGACTTCGTGCCGGACTCTACATCGGAACCCGCAGTGGTTCCAGAGTCTGGCAAGCGGCCCCTTCGAAAGAAGGGCAGGACAGTGACGCCGGCGGCCTCCGTCTAACCGGAGGCGCCGGATAACCTGCTGGAGGCGCTTAAAGGCGCTTCCATCGAGGAAGAACACCGCACTCTCATGAGTGTGGTGATTGAGAAGGTTCAGCTCACTAAAAGCGGGCTGACCGAAGCCTGCAGCAGCCTTTTAACAGGCTTTGAGGTAAAAAAAGTTAAAATAATGTAATATAATACCGCATAGACAGTAGCCCCTGATGCTTAGTTCGGTGTTCGGAAAGAAAAGCCGGACTAAGGATCTATAACAAGATATACGCAGGGTTGCCTAAAATATGTCAATATGGGTTTGCAGGCTGCACTGCTGACCTCTGCCGCATTAACGGCGGAGGTTGACGTGCTGAAGAAAGAACTCGAGCGGTCCGAGCAAGAGCTCGGCCACGCAAAGAAGCAGCTCGAGGAAAAAGAAGGTGAGTAACACCTCTTTGAATAAGTACCTTACAGAAAAGGATTTTGGTTGCAAATAAAATTAACAAGGATAATATGTGTATTGCAGGGGCCACTAACGAGGTGGCAGCCCTGAAGGATGCTGTGTCCATGGCCGAACGTAATGCGGCCGCAGAACGTGCTGAGCGAGAAAAGCAAGAGGCACGTGTGGCGGAAGTTCGGCAAGAGCTCCAGGTTCTCATGGAAAAACATGAGAGTTTGGAGCGTGACTCCAAGACTCGAGAGTCCGAGCTTGCCTCGGCTCTCGAAAGTGCCAAGTCCGCCAAGGCCGAGGCCCATAAGGCCCTTCAGGAGGTTGAGGACATAAAGAAGATAGCGGCGGGTAAGGCGTTTTTCATGCAAAGCAGGCATGTTAATGTGAACTACCTGATACTTACCCGAATTCGGAGCTCTCCAGGGGCGTTTGCAGATTTGCCGCATAGTGCGGCTGATGCCGCCGCATTCTATCGTGGCGAGGAGGGGAGCTCGACGGAGAAGGTCTTCTGGTCTCAGGTCTCAGTATACTGAGGCCGGCCATCCGGTGCCCCCAAGCGACCAGCTGAAGCAGCTGGTCGAACTCCACAAAGTAGCTGAGGAGGCCATGAAGGGCCTCATAGTCCGGCTGTGGCCTGGACAGGCCATGCCTGGTAGCTACTTTGGCCTCGTGCGGCGACTGATGGATGCATGCCCTAGGCTGGATGTAGTCAAGCGCTCCGCCTGTATCGAAGGTGCTCGTCGGGCCCTTGCCCGCATAAAGGTGCAATGGGGCAAATTGGATGCGGAGAAGCTTCTCACGGATCCACCGCCGCCGGGCAAGGAGTATCGCACGCCGGAGAAGTATTATAATATTGTCCTGAAGGGAGCCTGCAATATTGCAGATGAGTGCTCCCGAAATGTAATCTTTGAGTGAACTCGCTGTTTATTTATCCTGTGCGCTGAAAACTTCGTTCATATGCGCCATGAGCAACGCTTGTTTAATTTAAAATATTACCTTCTGCGCGGCCGTTTATAAAATCTGAGAGATGGCAAGTCGTTGGCTTCAGCCCCCAAGCCACAAGTGCTGGGGTGTTCGGTGATAAACTTGAGCACTCTTGTTCCCATATTTGCGTCCATCTAGGGAGGCGCTCAACATGACGAACAAGGCGACCGGACTTATAATGCTTGAACACTCTCACTTAGCCATAGAATTCTATAATTTTAAATTTTGGCGAAGCCCCTGGTATTCGGAAGACCGAATCTGGGGCGCTATCCACGCCTTCATCGGACATAATCCGGAACTTCGCTCGAAGCGGCGTGAGTCTTTAAGGACCCTAAAAAACCTCTCGAACAGCGACCAGTCTCTCGCCTTATCATGCCGGTCAGTTTTAGCTTTCTCCACTGAGGCGTTAACCCGGCTCAACTGGGGCGCAATCGCAGTGGTTCTCCCAGTGCTACCTTAGCCGACGGAACGGAAACGTAAGGTGCCAAACATGGGAGCCGGACAAACCCAACTATTGACCCAAGACATGATTCGGAGCCGATTCATATAATGCTATAAGTTCGGGGTGCCGCACTTGTGAAAGTGTTCGGACTTTATCACACCATAAAGTGGGGAACATAAGCCCCTGGTGTATTATGCCGTACCAAAATGTACGGGTGCCAGATGTCATATGATTAGCATATATATATAAAATGTAATGCAATTGCGATCATAAAGGTGATGCATTATTAATGAAAGAAAAGTCTGCTAGTAGAGCGGACTGATACAAATAGTGCGGTAAGCAAGGGACTTGGACTAAATAAACATGTCCCCCTCCAGGGATGAAGCTGCGGATTTGGTGTATATAATTGAATTTAATGCTCGTAATTGAGACCACCTGAGTGTTCGACGCGGCCTTCTTAAGTCCCTGACTTTTGCATCATGAGTTCGGCGAGTTCACCGCCGGACAGGGCTTCTGGTTAACAGAGTCCTGTGTACAAAAAAGAACAAAAATAATAATAAAAAAGAGAGAGGCACATTTGCGAGCCCCTGGTGTGGTCGAACCGCACTCTGGGTCCATTGTGATCGTGCCCCCTCCCCTGTGCCCATGGTATCTCCAAAGCGTAATGATGTACGCGGAGTGTTGTTCTTGCGATCATACACGGGCGAGGGTTGGGCCCGCATTGCTACGCGTGCTCTGATCGCGCCAGGTGGTCTTGGTTGATATTGCTCCAGGCGCGCTTTGCTGTATCCGGCCTTTTAACGGCCGGACTCGAGAATTGCCTTAGAAGGCTGCTCTGTATTTCTGCCACGAGAGCCGCTGTATGTTCCTCCGTTCGGAGGGAGCGTTCCGTATTCCCATTGACCGTGATGACTCCACGAGGGCCTGGCATCTTGAGCTTTAGGTATGCATAATGCGGCACCGCGTTGAATTTGGCAAACGCGGTTCATCCGAGCAGAGCGTGATAGCCGCTGCGAAACGGGACTATATCGAAGATTAACTCTTCGCTCCGGAAATTATCCGGGGATCCGAAGACCACTTCCAGTGTGACTGAGCCTGTACAGTTGGCTTCCACTCCTGGTATGACACCTTTAAGGGTTGTCTTTGTAGGTTTAATCCTTGATGGGTCTATGCCCATTTTGCGCACTGTATCCTGATAAAGCAGGTTCAGGCTACTGCCGCCATCCATCAGGACTCTCGTGAGGTGAAACCCATCGACGATTGGGTCTAAGACCAATGTGGCGAATCCGCCATGGCATATGCTGGTCGGGTGGTCTCTTCGATCGAAAGTGATCGGACAAGAGGACCATGGGTTGAACTTTGGGGCGACTGGCTCCATCGCATAGACGTCCCTTAGTGCGCGTTTCCTCTCCCTCTTGGGTATATGGGTCGCGTATATCATATTCACCGTCCGTACTTGTGGGGGAAAACCCTTCTGTCCTTTGTTGTTCGGCGGCCGGGTCTCTTCCTCGTCGTCGCTATTTAGCCCCTTGTCATTGTGTTCGGCGATTAACTTGCCGGCCTGCTTGAACACCCAGCAATCTCTATTGGTGTGGTTAGCTGGCTTTTCAGAGGTGCCATGTATCTGGCATGAGCGGTCGAGTATTCGGTCCAGATTGGACGGACCCGGAGTGGTTCTTTTGAATGGCTTCTTCCATTGACCGGGTTTAGAGCCTCGGAATCCGGCATTGATCGCCGTATCCGCCTTATCGTCGCCGTTAATTCGGCGCTTGTTTTTGCTTCGACGTGACCTGCCGTTGTTGTCCTTAGTATCCGGACTGCCAGAATTTTTACGGAGATTGTTGCTGCGGGCTAGCCAGCTGTCCTCTCCCGCACAAAAGCGGGTCATTATCAATGTGAGGGCTGCCATGGATTTCGGCTTTTCCTGCCCCAGGTGCCGGGCTAGCCATTCGTCCCGGATGTTATGTTTGAAGGCTGCAAGGGCCTCTGCGTCCGGACAATCGACGATTTGATTTTTCTTTGTCAAGAACCGTGTCCAGAATTGTCTGGCCGATTCGTCTGGCTGCTGAATGATGTGGCTTAGGTCATCGGCGTCTGGTGGTCGCACATATGTGCCTTGGAAGTTATCAAGGAATGCGGCCTCCAGGTCCTTCCAACACCCAATTGACTCTACTGGCAAGCTGTTAAGCCAATGCCGAGCTGGTCCTCTAAGCTTGAGTGGGAGGTACTTTATGGCGTGGAGATCGTCGCCGCGGGCCATATGGATGTGGAGAAGATAGTCTTCGATCCACACCGCAGGGTCTGTTGTGCCATCATAAGATTCGATGTTTACGGGTTTAAACCCTTCGGGGATCTGATGATCCATTACTTCGTCAGTGAAGCATAACGGGTGTGCGGCGCCCCTATATTGAGCAATATCGCCACACAGCTCGAGAGAGCGCTGTCTGCTGTGTTCGGCCCGGCCGGGGTTATTGTGTCCGGCACGATGGTATTCGTCATGGGTCGTAGGGCGCCCCCGTGATCCATAGATGGATCTGGATTGTCTTGCTTTGTCCTCCAATATGTCTCGCAAGTCCGGCGCGTTCCCTCTTGGCTTCGTACTTTTGAAGCGATGCCGGGGTATGGTCTTGGCTGGGGGCCTGGATGCCTCTCTGTCATGACCACGGGGTGGTCGGTCAGCCATATCGTGCGCTGGTGATGGATGTACGTATGCTTCCTCCTCTAATCGGGGGAGCAGCTTGCGTTTTGGGTAACTTTTGGAGGGACGTTCGAGTTTATACTCTTCGGCCGCGAGGACCTCGGTCCATCGATCGGCCAGCAGGTCCTGATCAGCTTGAAGCTGCTGCTGCTTTTTCTTTAGGCTGTTTGCTGTGGCGATAAGCCTACGCTTGAAGCGCTCTTGTTCAACGGGATCCTCGGGTACGACGAATTCGTCATCGTTGAGGCTTGCTTCGCTTCGGAGGGAGGCGTATAATTATGATCCTCAACATCTTCGTCTGCCACCCCCTCATGAGGGCTTGCTTCTGCATCCTCCTGCGCTGAGTCTTGCGGGAGGGGATTGTCTTCGGCACTCTCTGGAGTATTATTATCTCCTGTGCCGGAATCTCCGTTTTTGCTGTGGCGAGATTTAGAGCGGCGCCGCTGACGCCGGCGCTTGGGCTGTTTCTTTAAGGGATCTGCCTCCGCTGTTTCTTCGCCGTCCCCATCTTTTGGGGTATCCACCATGTATACGTCATATGACGAGGTGGCCTTCCAGTGCCCTGTGGGCGCTGGTTCCTGTTCATCTCCGGCATCGTCGTCCATAGCGTCGATGTCTTCGGAGTCATAGTCTAGCATGTCGGTTAGATCATCGGCAGTGGCTTCAAAGTGGGTGGTGGGTGGGCTCTGAATTTCTTTGTCGTCCGCATCCCAACCATCCTGGCCATAATCCGGCCAGGACTCTCCTGATAACGAGAGATGCTTTAGTGAATTTAAGATATCGCCAAAAGGCGAGCATTGGAAGATGTCCTTGGCGGTGAATTCCATAACCGGCACCCAATCCGGATCGATTGGTAGGGGCGCGGGAGGTTCGGAGTCCGGCGAGGAGTCTGGCACCTCGGAATCACGAGTTTCGCAGGGGACAGGATTAGTGTTCGGCTCCATCGCCGTGGATGTTGAAGCCCCCAGGGCGGCGTCTATCCATCGGCCCTCGATCTGGGCGACCGGCTCCGGGCTAATAGCCGAAGCAGATCCGTGTGCGGCCACCAAGGCACTGTTCGGCGGCAGAGCTAGATCATGCCCATCGTCACAGTGCGGCGCGCTTGGCTGTGGCTCGAGTCCGTCGAGGATCAAGTCTCCTCGGACATTGTCCGTGAAGTTTAAGCTTCCAAATCTGACCTGACGGCCAGGGGCGTAGCTTTCCATCTGCTCCAGATGGCCAAGTGAATTGGCCCGCAGGGCGAAGCCGCCGAATACGAAGATCTGTCCGGGGAGAAAAGTCTCACCCTGGACAGCGTTGCAGGTTGAAGATGCCATCAAGCCTATTGGTGACGACACAGAGGAACTCTCAATGAAAGCACCAATGTCGGTGTCAAAACCGGCAGATCTCGGGTAGGGGGTCCCGAACTGTGCGTCTAGGCGGATGGTAACAGGAGACAAGGGACACGATGTTTTTTACCCAGGTTCGGGCCCTCTCGATGGAGGTAAAACCCTACTCCTGCTTGATTGATATTGATGATATGGGTAGTACAAGAGTAGATCTACCACGAGATCAAGGAGGCTAAACCCTAGAAGCTAGCCTATGGTATGATTGTATGTTGTGTATGTTGTCCTACGGACTAAAGCCCTCCGGTTTATATAGATACCGGAGAGGGCTAGGGTTACACAGAGTCGGTTACAATAGTAGGAGATCTACGTATCCGTATCGCCAGGCTTGCCTTCCACGCCAAGTAAAGTACCTTCCGGACACGAGCCGGAGTCTTCAATATTGTATCTTCGTAGTCTTGGAGTCCGACGGACATTGATAGTCCGGCTGTCCGAACACCCCCTAGTCCAGGACTCCCTCAGTAGGAATGGAATATCTTGGCCTCAACACATGAGTAGGTGGTTCTCTCTCAGAAATGGTAAGTTGGAAGTGTAGGTTCGTTCTGATGGCTCTCTCCACGAATAAAGAGGAGGTGGAGAGGTATATATAGCCTCCACACAAAATCTAACCGTTACACACAATTTACCAATCTCGGTGGGACCGAATCAACAAACTCGGTCAGACCGATTTAGTAAACCTAGTGACCGTTAGGATTTTCGGTGGGACCGACATGCAACTCGGTAGGACCGATATGGTTAGGGTTAGGGCATAACGTAATCTCGGTGAGACCGATTACACAAACTCGGTGAGACCGATTTTGGTAATAAGCTAACTAGAGAGTTGGTCAGGTAAACTCGATGGGACCAGCTCGCTCTTTTCGGTTGGACCGAAATGTTACGAAAAGGAAACAGAGAGTTTACATTGCAATCTCGGTGGGACCGATTGCTCATCTCGGTGGTACCGAAACGTTACGAAGGGAAACAGAGATATTACAATCCCATCTCGGTGAGACCGATATCCCTATCGGTGAGACTGATTTGCCCAGGGTTTGTGGCAGTGGCTATGACATCTGAACTCGGTGGCGCCGGATAGAAAGAATCGGTGGGGCCGAGTTTGACTTTTGGTTTGGGTCATATGTGGATATGAGAAAGTAGTAGAGGGTTTTTGGAGTATATCACTAAGCACTGTGGAGCAAGAAACTCATTAAACAACACCTCATCCGTCCTTGATAGTATTGGCTTTTCCTATAGACTCAATGTGATCTTGGGTCACTAAAATGTAAAATGTAGATTCTTGAGCTTTTGAGCTTGAGCCAATCCTTTTATCCTTAGTATTTTGAGGGATCCACTTTCCTCATCCATCCCATGCAATTCATTGAGCTTTCCTGAAATATTTGTCTTGGGATAGTATTAGCTCAATGAGCTATATGTTGTTAGGAATTACCAAAACCACCTAGGGATAGTTGCACTTTCAATCTCCCCTATTTTGGTAATTGATGACAACATATAGATCAAAGCTTCGACAAATAATAATAAGAGTGAAAAACATTGTCGCTTTGAGAAGTATGTGATAAGCAAGAGCTCCCCCTAAATTTGTGCATAGTTTAAGATTTGCTTTGGACTGCAAATGCACAAGGAGTTAGGCTCATGGGTTACTCTTCCATGTCACATACATCTTGGTGGAGCGCTCAAAATGATAATATTTAAAATACATGCACTCATCACCAAGCAAAGTGAATAATCATATAGAGATAAATAGGATCATGTGATTCAACAAGCATTAAGGTAGCATATGATCAAACACATGATCATCATTGTATCACACAGGCAATAAAGTAATATCTCAAGCAAGCGAAAGCAAATAAAGTTCAACCACCAAAGCAAGAGAGAACAAAAAGCAAACTCTCTCTCTCAAAGCCTATGATATATACATTTTTCTCCCCCTTTGGCAACAAGTTACCAAAAAGTTCCTAGAAAATGCATAGTTCTAAGACGACTCTCAGGCTTGATCTTCAGGTGGTGGGGTAGAGATGGCTCGTTGGACAAAGACTTCAGTTGATGTGGATGGAGCTGAAGGAGTAGGTGCTGGAGCTGGTTGCACTGAAGCTATAGCAGGTGCAGATGAAGTGGCTCTGGTGTCTGTCACTGGCACTACTACTGATCTCTGAGCTCTAGGCACTCTGGCAAATGCATCAATGGTTGTCTTCCCCTTCCTCTCATGCATATCATCTTGGAGTTGCTCCACAACAGACTGGATCTTAGTTACTTTCTCATCTAAGTCATAGAACTTTTGTTCCATGATTCTTTCCAGGCTCTCCTGGTTTTGAGTTATTGTGGCCAACCCTTTATCAATCCTCAGAGTTGATGCTATCAAGTAACCAAGCTGGTCCTGCTTGCTCTTCAAAAAGTACTCAGATGCCTCCTCAATAGTTGGCATCTTGGCAGCCTTCTCTGTTTTTGCCTGTTCCTTCTTATCTTGTGCTTGCACTGAAGATGGTTCATTCTCATTCATCACCACTTGGTTGTCCTCAAAGTCTGGATAGATAAGCATGTGTTCCTTGTCCAACAGATAAGTGCCAGTGCCCATCTTAGAGTTTATCAGCTCCTGGATCTGTGGGGCATACCCACAACTTCTCTTCTGGTCTGTAGTTGTCCTCTTGATTGTCTCAACAATGAGGCTCATGACCTTGAACTTTTGAGGCACATCAAACAAGTGTAGCAGATTAATAGCATGGCCTCTGATCATGTTGTGATCACCTGACTTGGGTAAGAGAGTGTGCCTGAGGATCCAGTTGATTGTTGGCAGTCCTGACAGAAGGAAATGGACAGACCCAAACTTGTGAGTCTCAAGAGAATCATTTGGAATCTCCTTGTACATATGTGCCATTGAGTTGTGATCCATTTTCTTCTTGGCATAGACATCCAAGTCTCCTTCTTTCTCCTTTGGTGCATTGATCAGATTGGCCCATTCTTCAATTGTGGACTGGTACCTTGTACCTTCAGGCATCCAAACTATTCTGCCATCTGGATAAAAGTGAGTTGTGGAGTAGAATTGCATTATGAGCTCATCATTCCACTTTGTGAACTTTTGCCCAACAAAGTCATCAACTCCATAACCCTTAAAGCTGTCAAACACTCCTGGGTAGTGTTCCTCATTCTCCTTGATGTACTTCCAGTTGACCCATCTCATACCACACACTATTGGTTTCTTGTCCAGCAACACAGTCTCATAGAAGTCCTGTTGTTCCTTTGTATGGAACCTGTAGTCAACAGCAATCCTTCTCCTGATTGCATAAGGATCAGACAACCTCCACTGTCTGAGTCCTGCATCCTTCCTCAGCTTCATGTTCTCAGCCACTGGATGAGCATCATTGTGGTCTGGAATCTTAGGTTTCAGCTTTCTCAGAACTTGTCCTTCATCTTCTTCTTCTTCAGCAACTTCAGGCACTGGGGCCTTGTTCTTTTCAGCAGCTGGTATGTTCCTAGTATTCCTCTTAGGTGCAGTCTTGGGCTTGGAGGCAGCTTTGGGTGCTTCTTTGGGCTTTGATGATGCAGCCCCTAACCTAATAGCATCACCCATAAGCTTTTGAGCCTTGGGTGCTGGAGCAGCATCCTCTTCTTCCTCTTCCTCTTCCATCATGGAAGGTTGTCCAACAACTCTGGCCATGGTCTTCTTGACCCTTTCCTTCCTCTTCTTCCCTTCTACAGCAGCCTCTTTGGGATCAGATTTCTTAGGTTCTTGAGTTGATGCTCTGACTTTCAGCATAGGTGTCCTCTTGGCAGGGACCTTCCTGTTTAGTCCTGGCTTAGTGGCTGCAGCTGTGCCATACTCCTTCTTGAGCACTTTCCTGGAGGTGGCCTCATCCTCTTCTCCCACATAGTCTTCATCCTCAAAGTCTGAGGTTTTCTTCTTTCTGGCCCTTGTGGCAGCTTTGGGTAAGTTGCTTGGGGTGCTCCTGCTGCCCTCATCTGAGGAACTAGAGGGACTAGTGCCCTCACTCATATGAACCTTCTCCTCTTCCTTGTTATGGTTGTCACTCTGGTCAGACATGCTGCAAACACTGACTGCTGACCCTGTGAATAGATCTAGATGAGATAGAGTGGATAAGCATCACAAAATACAGAGGTTTTTGCAAAAGAATGATTTAAAAACTTAGTTTTAGTTTCCCATAGAAAGCATTTCGGGTCAACCAATTTGCAAACTTGGTGATACCGAAGTAGCTTTTGGAACCTAAACTAGTGAACTCGGTCAGACCGAGTCACAGTTTGGTGGCACCGAGACTGCTAGGGTTTCACAAAGTCCTGAACTCGGTCACACCGATTTGCAATTCTCGGTCAGACCGAGAATCACTTGTGCAATGGCCTCAGCCGAATCGGTGGAACCGAGTTCTACAACTCGGTGGGTCCGAGATGGTTTCGGCGGAAACCTAACCCTAAATTTCCAATTTACTTCTAATCTATGGATTCTTTTGACTGGATAGAATCGTTTCAACCATGGCAAGAATCATGATGAACACAATGTGCTAGGAATCAGACGAGGATAGCACTGTGATCGAGTCCATACCCTAGCTTGGCGATGAACTCGCTACGGCGGCAACGGCGGGGTTGAATTCGGTTGACGACGGCGGAGACTAGCAACTGGAGGCGGCTGGCGACGAGGAGGACAATCCGGAGACCCTGGAGGCAGAGCGAGCTATGCGCGGGCGAAGGGGTTTGGAGAAAGTTTCCAAATTTTTGCCCGTGAGTATATATAGCCCGACCCTGTCAGTGTGACCGAGTGGAACAACTCGGTGGCACCGAGATGCATAACTGTTGACAGTTACAGCAACTCGGTGTGACCGAAATGTTCAAATCGGTTGCACCGAGATGAAAAGCCTAGATCGTCTTAGTGATCTCAGTATGACCAAAATGGAAGAATCGGTCAGACCGAAATGCACAAAGTTTTGGAAGTTTAAGTCTATGACGAATTGGGGACTCCGAGTGCTCCTCACACAGAGTGGTTCAAATCTGACTTGATCAAATTTTGTGATGGAGCATGAATAGAGTTTGAGACAAGAAAAGCATAGATAGCTAGAGAAGGTTCTTAGGCATTCTTGTTCATCCACTTGGCAAAAAGAAAAAGAAGCCAATCAATCAAAGCAAAAAGTGGATGTCCTCAAATGAGTTAAATATGCAACCAACATTCTCACACAATAAAATGGCAAATGAAATATGTGGCAAAGCATGCACAACCAATTCTAGCATCTATCAAATAGTTGGCGATGACTAGGTCATCTATATATGAGTATATTGACTTAGGAGTCAAATGAGAACATTTGATCATAGGTCATACTCATCGTTTAAGCTCAAGTGGGGTTACCACTTCTACGTAATGCATTGATGTGTCACACCATTAGAGTTTCTTTGACTCAATTCTTAGAGTTAAGCTCCCCTAGATGTGAGATCCCCCCTTAGAGGGATGAACTAACCTTGGGTTTTGTCGATGATGACTTCATGTAGGTGTTGAAGATGTGGATGCTCAATGTTGATGAAGATCATTTGGAGCAATCCTTTGGAGTGAGTTGCACTTTCAATACCTACACGGGTTAGTCCCACCAGGAACAAACAAGTATATCCACAGACATAGAGTGATGCACACACAAGATGATGTCCATGAAAGCATTAGGTTACCTTGTCCCTTGTCTTACCAACAAGAGGGTTTGTGACTCCTTGAAATAGTGCAAGATGTGGAAGTTGATTGCACTTGTTGTTGCCAAAAGGATATGAGTGAAGTACGTTGGCGGAGTCACCCTCAAGAACTTTCTAGTTCTTCTTCTTCAGGATCCACATCATCTTGATGGGAATCCTTGGAGTTGTAGTCGTACTTGATGAAGTAGAACTTGACGTAGTCTGGGGAACCCACTTGACCGAGGCCTTGGGAGCTTCTTCAAATGCATCAATCTCCTCTTGAAGCTTGTCCTTCCCTTTTTGCTTGTGGTCTTGTGGTGGAATGTCATCTTGAGCTTGTGTCCCCTTGAAGGAAGTAGGATCATACTTCTCTTGTTGAGGAACAAACTTCGTCTTGGGGTATTGATATTCTTCCCACTCAACTCCATTGGCATTGAACTTTCGTTCAAAACCAACACCTTGGTTCTTCCGGTGCCTTCCTTGCTTGCGTACAATTTCCTCGAATTGCTTACTCCCGGCAAGGCTCTTGTAAACACCTTTTCTATGATTCCCTTCAATAAGCTATTTTCTTGCTCAAGTGTAACTTGCATAAGAGAATCATTAGTGGAATCAAGAGAACTACTAGAAGCAACAATATTGGATTTAGCATGATTATTGTTACTACTAGAGGAAGAATCCTTCTTGTTTTTGTTAATGGACTTGACTTGAGGCATGTAAGTAGATAAGAGTAAATGCTTGGCAATGTAAGAAGAACTTTTCTTACGAAGATCATCATTGATTGCCTTTAAGAACTCATGCTCTTGCTCAAGGTTGAGCTTTTCAAAGCGTAATTTCTCATGAGTCCTTAAAAGTTCTCAATGATCTTCTAAGATAGTTTCATGACCTAACTTAAGAGTGTTTAGTTCTTTAGTAAGAAGCTCAATCTTCTCCTTATCATTGTCATTCGTTCTATCTTGATTAGCATGATTAATTGACGTTTCATCATAGTATTCATCACTAGAGTTGTCAACAAGTAAATCATCATCACCTAACAAGTCATCTTCATCACTATTGAAATCAACATACTAGGGGTGGGTTACCTTAGGACTTTTAGCCATGAAGCATCTTCCAAGTCCTTCATTTGGTGAATCAAATATGTCGTAGGAGTTGGTTGACACAAGTGCTAGACCGGCAACACCTTCATCTTGAGTATGTTCGGAGTCGGAGTGATAGCTTCTCTCGGAGTGATGTTCAGAGTCAGAGCCGGATACCCATTCACCAACATGAGCTTGATGTCTTCGTTTTGTGTAGCTCTTTGATGACTTGTCCCTCCTTTCCGAATCCTTGCTTCTCCGGGATGTTCTTCGTTCATAACGATCATCTCTACTCCTTCTCTCTCTTGGAGGTGATTCTTCTCTTCTACTTCTTCTCTTGGGAGAATCTTCTCTTCTTTTGTAGGGAGCCGTACACTCATTGGAATAGTGTCCGAGTCTTCCACAGTTGTAGCAATTGCGCTCTCGACTAGAAGACCTTTTGTCATTGTAGGACCTTGACTTGGAGCTTCTCTCTTTGCTTCTACTCTTGTAGAATTTGTTGAAGTTCTTCACCATTAAGCTCAATTCTACATTGAAGGTTTGTTTCTCACTTGATGATGTAGGGGCTTCACATGAGGCTTTGTAAATGCCACTTGACTTGTTGTGAAGTTCCTCCTTATCCTTGAGTGACATCTCATGAGCAACAATTCTTCCGATGACCTCCGTTGGCTTGAGATTCTTGTAATTGGGCATCATTTGGATCAATGTGCACATTGTATCATATTTTCCATCCAATGCTCTTAGGATCTTCTTGATGATGAATTTGTCGGTCATCTCTTCACTTCCTAAGCCCGCAATCTCATTTGTGATAAGAGCAAGCCTAGAGTACATTTCAGCGACACCTTCACCATCCTTCATTTTGAACTTGTCAAGTTGACTTTGGAGCACATCCAACTTGGATTCCTTGACGGAGTCGGTACCTTCATGCATATCAATCAAAGAATCCCAAATTTCCTTTGCATTCTCAAGACGGCTGATTTTGTTGAATTCTTCGGGGCACAATCTGTTGAATAGGATATCACAAGCTTGAGCGTTGTATTGCAGCATCTTCAATTCTTCCGCGCTAGCTTCACGGTTTGGTTCCCTCCCATTAAAGAATTCACCTTGCAAGCCAATACATACAATAGCCCAAACGGCGGGGTTATGTCCGAGAATATGCATTTTCATCTTATGCTTACAACTAGCAAAATTAGTACCATAGTAAGGACCTCTACAGTGATAAATTCCCTCGCTAGACGCCATACTCTCCTAGGTTGTGAAACCAAGGCTATGACAACCAAAAGCTATGGAAATCAAAGCAAATGGAGACCAAAGCTCTGATACCACTTGTAGGATCGGAAGTATGTCTAGAGGGGGGAGTGTGATTAGACTACTTGACCAATTAAAAACTTATCATTTTCCCAATTTTAATATTTGGCAGATTTTAGCTATCTTAGCACAAGTCAAGCAATCTTCACACAATTCAAGCAAGCATGCAAAGAGTATATGAGCATCGGAAAGTAAAGCATGCAACTTGCAAGAATGTAAAGGGAAGGGTTTGGAGAAATCAAACGTAATTTGGAGACACGGTGATTTTTGAGCCGTGGTTCTGATAGTAGGTGCTATCGTACATCCACGTTGATGGAGACTTCAACCCACGAAGGGTAACGGTTGCGCGAGTCCACGGAGGGCTCCACCCATGAAGGGTCCACGAAGAAGCAAGCTTGTCTATCCCACCATGGTCGTCGCCCACAAAGGACTTGCCTCACTAGCGGTAGATCTTCACGAAGTAGGCGATCTCCTTGCCCTTACAAACTCCTTGGTTCAACTCCACAATCTTGTCAGAGGCTCCCAAGTGACACCTAGCCAATCTAGGAGACACCACTCTCCAAGAAGTAACAAATGGTGTGTTCATGATGAACTCCTTGCTCTTGTGCTTCAAATGATAGTCTCCCCAACACTCAACTCTCTCTCACAGGATTTGGATTTGGTGGAAAGAAGATTTGGGTGGAAAGCAACTTAGTGAAGGCTAGAGATCAAGATTCATATGGTAGGAATGGAATATCTTGGCCTCAACACATGAGTAGGTGGTTCTCTCTCAGAAATGGTAAGTTGGAAGTGTAGGTTCGTTCTGATGGCTGTCTCCACGAATAAAGAGGAGGTGGAGGGGGTATATATATCCTCCACACAAAATCCAACCGTTACACACAATTTACCAATCTCGGTGGGACCGAATCAACAAACTCGGTTAGACCGATTTAGTAAACCTAGTGACCGTTAGGATTTTCGGTGGGACCGACATGCAACTCGGTAGGACCGATATGGTTAGGGTTAGGGCATAACGTAATCTTGGTGAGACCGATTACACAAACTCGGTGAGACCGATTTTGGTAATAAGCTAACCAGAGAGTTGGTCAGGTAAACTCGGTGGGACCGGTTCGCTCTTTTCGGTTGGACCGAAATGTTACGAAAAGGAAACAGAGAGTTTACATTGCAATCTCGGTGGGACCGATCGCTCATCTCGGTGGTACCGAAACGTTACGAAGGGAAACAGAGATATTACAATCCCATCTCGGTGAGACCGAGATCCCTATCGGTGAGACCGATTTGCCCAGGGTTTGTGGCAGTGGCTATGACATCTGAACTCGGTGGCGCCGGATAGAAAGAATCGGTGGGGCCGAGTTTGACTTTTGGTTTGGGTCATATGTGGATATGAGAAAGTAGTTGAGGGTTTTTGGAGTATATCACTAAGCACTGTGGAGCAAGAAACTCATTAAACAACACGTCATCCCTCCTTGATAGTATTGGCTTTTCCTATAGACTCAATGTGATCTTGGATCACTAAAATGTAAAATGTAGAGTCTTGAGCTTTTGAGCTTGAGCCAATCCTTTTATCCTTAGTATTTTGAGGGATCCACTTTCCTCATCCATGCCATGCCATTCATTGAGCTTTCCTGAAATATTTGTCTTGGAATAGTATTAGCTCAATGAGCTATATGTTGTTAGGAATTACCAAAACCACCTAGGGATAGTTGCACTTTCAGTAACATACTTAGCAATGAAGTTTAGCTTAAAAAATAATGTATGGAAAAGATGCACTGAGGACAAATAGTAAAAATCTTACCATCTTTCCTAAATAGATGTGACCGTAATTCATTACGAACACTATTGGTCGCACGTTTTCAGTACTAAAATTTCTAAATCCAGGAAGAAAATTTGTCTTGACAGTATTAAGATCCGCAAGCCATGAAACATAATGACTTAGCTCCTCGCAGTTTAGTTCAGCCCCGGGACAGTAGTAGGTCCTGTCTACCAAGCGCTGGACATGTTTGCTTGAACGGAAATAAGCTGACAATACAAATTAGTTGTCAACTATTTTTGAATAAACAATATCAAAGACATAAATATGGTTGAGAAACTCACATAATGGTATAACTGGAGGCGTCTGCACATCGACCCAGATGACGGTATTACCTTCAATATCATCTTCCAAACAAATATCAAAGGTGATAACCATATCAGGCTCAAATGCATAAGTCTTGCATAGTGCTCGCCATGTTTTGCATCCAAAATAGGTGTAGTCGTCTGAATTGTATAATCTTGCGTGGAAAATATAACCATGCTCGGTCTTCAAGTAAACTTTCTTTACCTCCATAGTACGACTGAAACCTATCTTATCAAATACAAAAACTCTTACATGGCAGGGGATACGCTAGTAGAATAGTAAAAAAAATATAAGTTGAAGCAAATGAAGCATATGTCATGCTTAATTACTAAAAAATACTTGTCGTTGTGACTTACTGTATCCACTTCGAAGTTCTCGTCCAACTTGATGCTGAAGTGCCTATCATCATCTAGGAAGATTCCATCGCACAGGTCGCGCTCGTCTTCGCAGTATTTGCAAATACCAAAATCCTTTTCGTCGTCAGACATTTCCTATGTTCATAGTTAAAACATTAATTGAAAATCGATTGAAGACAACTACCAGGATACTCAACAAACAAATCCAGGGCACTCGATATTTCCTACATATTCTGGCACAAGTCATGCCAAAATTCACGGAAAAATCCGGCATGACCTTCGCTAAAATAGGACATATCGAGCGCCTGAAATTTGCCGGAACGGAAACGAATCAACACTCCGACAAAACATAGGCCACTCGGAGGTGTAACCTGCAAACATGACCGGCCACTTGGGCAAGCACATATCCTATTTGAGCAACACAAGATATACATTTCAAAATATCTTATAGGACTCAAATTAGCATGCATTCAATAAGCAAAAGTAAATCATCTCATGCGTCCGTACATTGTCGAATATTATCACTAATACATCCTGAATAGTATCATACATATAACACCACTAATACAACTAAAACCCTAGCACACGACGGGTATCGGCGCGGGCAGTGGACACCCACAGAGAAGGAACCATCACGGGATCATAGCTCCAGTGAGATCCCTGGAGAACCTGCCAGGTATTGGAGAACCTGTGCTCCAACGCAAACAAGTAGCGACGGACGTGCGCGTCCTCCTCACTGACACGGTGATGCACCACCTCCGCGGGGTCCTCGAGCCTCTAGACCATCACTGGCCCACGCGACCGCCACCAAAGAAGGTTCGGGTCAACGACAGGCTGGCTCCTCACCAACCTGCGCCCCCCGGTAGGTAGCGCCTCTCAGTACCACCCGGCGGAGCCCAGTCTCGGACATGGCCCATATGGTCAAGCAGGTGTCGTCCTCCGCCGACTCGACGACGAGGATGCGGGATAGGCATCGTCCACGTCGATGCGGGAAAAATTGCTTTAACTAAAAAATAGCAACAAGTTCTTACTAACTAGTTCTATTAATTCAAGTAGTTCTTACTAAAAATAAACTTACTATAAATAAAAATAAACTAGTACGTAATTAGTACCTAGTTCTTACTAACTAATTAGTACCTAGGAACTACTGCCCTAATTACCATATAAGTATCCATTTTTTTAACTAGGTTTCGTACTACCTAATTGAATAGGGTTAATACTAATTGTAATTAACTAACTAGCACTAAAAGTAGCCTAGGGTTCATACTAACTAGCACTAAATAGCTAGGGTTCATACTAATAGAGAGCGGAGAAGAGGGAAGGGAAGAGTGGTTACAGAGGGCGGGGAGAGAGATGGGGTCAGGGGAGACGGCGGCACCGAGGCGCGGCGAGGCGGGGTCGGGGGAAACGGCGGTGAGGCGGGGTCGGGGGAGACGGCGGCGAGGCGGGTCGAGGGAGACGGCGGTGGAGAGCGAGGGCAGGGGCTCCGGCAAGGTTGAGGTCGAGGAGGAGGAGGCACAGGCGCGCGACGACGTCGAGGGGCAGACTCCGGCGGAGAGCGAGGGCAGGGCCTCCGGCAAGGGAGAGGGCGGGGGCTCCGGCGGAGGCGACAAGGGGGAGAAGAGAGAGTGGGGAATTGGGGGGGGAAGCAGAGGAGAGGGAAGCCCGCGCGGGGGGGTAGGTGAAGATAGCTTTAATAGTAGCGTGGGGAGCGAAAACGTGTTGCTGCTAAAATCCGTAGCAGCAGGGCGCCCTCACAAACTCGCTACTGCTAAGATGGGCCCGTCCTGTGGTGTGTTTAAACTTAGCAGTAGCGCCCTACCCTAAAAGTGCACTTCTACTAATTTTGTAGTAGTAGCGCGGTTTTTAGAAGGGCGCTACTACTATACCTAGCACGTCGGGAACAGTGTGGGAATTATAGTAGTAGCGCGTTTTGTTCCTCCCGCGCTACTACTAAGTGGATAACAGTAGCGCCCTTTAAGCCAACGTGCTACTGCTAAGTAGCAGTAGCGCCTCATTTTAACACGCGCTACTGGTAAGATTCTGTGTATAAGGTTTTCCCTAGTAGTGGTGAGGCAGATCACCGGAAGAAGCCTGGCCACCGTACGGAATGACAACAGTGGATCTCAACAATCTTGACTACACAGACGAACCATTCGTCCTAGCCAATGTTGTGGCGCAGGTTTTCTATGTAAAGGACATGTCTACCAAACCGAGAAAAAGAAAAGATAAGAAAGCGAATACATCATACGACGAGCCAAAGCGCCACATAGTTCTTTTAAGGAAAAGAAACATCGTGGAAGTGGAGCACAAGAAAGACATCTCATAAGATAATGAAAAGTTTCATGAAATTCCTCCCTTCAGAGTGAAGACTGGCCCAAGCATCATGTTAAATGATGGAGATTATTCATGGTTAAGGCGCAATAAGCAAGGGACATACGCGAAGAAATAGGTTTATACCCCAAGATCCCACTCTAGGATGTGACCGGCTTCACCGCCATCACTTTCTCTCTAGTGTGAGTTTTCGGACTTATAGCTGGAAAGTGCCACTTCAGACAAACCGGAAGGAATCTTTGTAAGAGCTAGTTAGGGCATTTTGGCATTTGAAACATGATTTTAGAATAATTATTTATTAAGTTATGAAATTTCAATTATTTCTAACCTTTTAGTATTTTAATTATACAGAGGAGTTAACCCTCAATAGTTGTAGTGATTTCAGTCCCAATTTTTGCAAGGTTGACATAGATGAACACAGCAGAAGCATCGAAGTGATAAGAGAGAAACGTTGTATGACATAAAGTAACCATCATCCGCTTTACCAAAAAGAACTCGTGCATTAAAAGCGTATCTCTTTCCTCCTCCACAAGAAAAAACCCATTATCCTCCTGTCGGCGCCGCTGCTAGTTTGCCCCATCTCCGACGGGCTCTGGGCCATGGAGGTGTGGAGGATCACGCCCCCGTCGAGGGAGGAACCCTGTTCTCGTTCTTGTTAGATTTAACGTCTTGGTTAGGGTTGTGTGGCGGTGGCGATGTCCCTTAGTAGGAACAATGTCTCCTACGTTCTATCCCCGTCTCGATGGTGTGTCCAGCATCATCGGAGGGCGTCTGGAGCTGTACCTCCGCCAGATTTCGCGAGATTCGGTCGGTGCTGCTCTTCGGTGGATCTGTTTGGATCCGGTCTTCGTTCGTATTCGTTTGAGTGTTTACATATTTGATCCTTCTGATTTATGACTTTCTTCTTCGGCGATGGTTGCCGTGTGATGGTCCTATGGGGCCTTAGTACGCCGACTTTCCGTATCTACTGCAAAAGGTTTGCTCGGCTCCAGTGAGGGAGGGGTCATGATGGCGGCGCGCCTTCAGATCGCTTGAGTGCTTGTAGTCATTGCTGGGTGGTCCATGTATATGGTTACAATTTTTATTATCTCTGTTGTTCTTTGTACTGCTACGAATGAAAATAAATAGATTAGAAGTTTCTTGTTAAAATAGGAAGGAAAAAAAGAAAAAGGACAATACTGAGATTCACGTTACGTGTTCGGCTGGAGCACGGTTGGGAGTAGTACGTAGAGGAGTACGTTACGAGTTCCGAAAAGTATCGGTTTAAACAACCAATAAACACAGGTTGTTAGGGATATATATACCGAAAGAACCCTAGGACGCAGGGCTACCTCTTGTCTTTATCAACGATCGCATCTCGTCATCGACGGCCCTGCGTACTTGATAGATCGATCGTCGATCGAGAGACAGCCTAGCAAAAGAAGGAGGTACCTCGATGGCCGACGTCGGGAATCCTGTTCCCAAGAAGGACGACGACGAGCTCGCGGCGATGGTGGCGGAGCCGAGCGAGCACACCGGGTTCGCGTGCACGTGGATGCTGCTCTTCTTCGCTATCGCGCTACACCTCATCTCAATCGGCATCAAGGCGTTCTTCCATAGAAACTATCCTGGGACCAAGCTCGACCATGGTGCGTCCGTCGCGGGGGTCATAGGCATAGGTGTTGCCTGGGCCTGTATAGTGCTTTGGTACTTTTCTTTCATGAGTACTACCACGTGGTCGAATTCCACGTTGGAGACTCGTAGATAGGTTCGTCCAATTCCACGTTGAATTTTTTCTTTCTCTTTTTTCTCTGAGGAGATTCTACCTTGATTTTTGTAAGGTGGTAGTAGTTTGCTGATCGATCGACCAACTAATTTGTCCAACGTTCGTGTTCGATCACGAACATCTATGTGTGAGCTGTTACTTCCAGATTTAATATAGTACTACTATTCCTTTTTTTTGTGCTATTCCTTAATTTTATCCAATGCATGCCATGGTATTTTATTCTGTTACTGTTTTATTATTATTCTGTTGATGTGATTTCTTCTGAAGTGGTCGAGTTGATTTGAAATCTAAACTAAACAAGCAAAGGTTAGATTCAAGTAAATACTTGATTTTTCAGTTCAATATTATCCCGTAAACATAAGGAAACCCCATATCTTTTTGGAACTTAAAAACGAACGTTCGTTCCATCTCTTTCGCATGGGACACAATGCTTGACATCCGATCCATCACATTGCACATCGTGTTATGTAGAAGTCAATTTTCTATTCCCTCTGTCCCATAATATAAAACATTTTTGCAAACTAATATAGCTCTAAAAAATGTCCCTATAATATAAGACATTTTTGGAAGCTAACATAGCTCTCAAAACCGTCTTGTATTATAAGACGGAGGGAGTAGCTCACTACGCGTGTAAGAAGTACACCAGAGCGCACAACGTGGTGCTACAACACGTTAGGTGTGTCACCCCATATGCCAGGAAAAAAGCACATGGTAGACTTGAGAGAAGAGTATAGGGTATGTGGGATAAACCGGTCCAACAATAAATTAAGGAAAGAGCACAACAGAAAATTTGTGGATTGGTTCAGGACATACATGTGAGATAATCCGTGGACAGAAAATGATGACAAAGCTAAGGCGATGTTCACCTTGGTATCGGGACCAGTGATGAATATTATCACATACCAAGCCTAATGGATACACATTCTATACGGAGGCCAGGGACAAGCTAAAAGTTGTGTACCGGAACTCAGGGGTGTCGCAACAGGCATGCACTGGTAAACTAAGGAACAAGCACTACGGAAAGATTGAAGTGATTTTGGAACTTAAGTACGTGGATGTAGGGATATTCCCCATGTTTCATGTTAGATGGGTGAAACAAGTACTTCGAGAAGATGATTATGTCAGTACCATGGTTATACCACACCACAAAATGTGTCTGTGAACGTGCAACCAATACGTGGCTTAAATGAGCCGTGGGGTAATGACCATCACTTTGTCCCAATGTTTTTATATAACCAACCCAGTAAATCCTAGCGTGTGGTCTATTGGAGAGAAAAGAGGAGTATCGTCGGAATGCACTAAAGTGATGACGAGAAGGACTATGACCAATTCAACGACCCTGCAGAAGAAGATCCAAAAAATGTCACAAAACAAGATCAATAAGCTTTCACATAAACCATTTTATAAGGAGACATGCGCATAGGATTTTATAAGTACTCCTGTACACCCAGAGAGTATCATCAAGTTTCTTAGCCCAATCTATCTATCTATTATATAATTAAGACAAGAGACAAATAAGCCATCACGTTCATCCACACATATTAAATTATCTCAACCACTAATTTTAGATATTAAGGGCTAGGATTTTAAGATGTAAACGTATATAACATATACAAATAATAGTACATATATCGTTCTGCACAAACGGTCGTACATGGATCTGAGATGCAAAAGTGGAACAACCATAACGTGCATGAGAAGGACAGCTAGAAACCAAGTCCGTTTTGGATTTATTTATTTATTTTGTAATAGAAGAGGCAACAACAGACACGCTGCATATACCTAATAAACGATTTGTTTTTGTCGGAGACCAAATAAACCATCTCACGGACGTACATGGCCACAGGAAAGTCTTAGAAAAAACATAGCGAGAGAATAGGAGAGGAAAAAAGAGAAGCGCGCTCACATATACCTAAATAATCTCACGTACGTTGACATGGCCAGAGGAAAGTCTTGAAAAAAACATAGCTAGAGGATAAATGCAGTCCAATCTGTATAGGGAGACTATTATTACCCCAATAATAACAAATTTAAAAAATGGTGAGAAGCAACACGAGAAGTTACCAGCTGAAAAGAATTACAATTTTAAAGGACCGCATAAATATCACATGAAAGATATTACGGGCACATGTGTGCAAATTATATGGAAAAAAGAAAAATGATTTTGTGGGTAATATAACAAAGACTCGAAGCAAGAAATTATTTCCAGTGTACAAATCATATTGATTGTATTTAACAACATGCAGATGCTAAACAAGGAAAGCACTATCGAAAGTGAATGAAATAATGTTTAGGAAACATTCAAGGAATGTACATACACCAATGATTACATTATCTTAGACAGTTCAGAAAATGATAAAAGTAATAACGTGAGCGTGTGCGGAAGCATACATGCGAGCAATGCATCCGAGACAAATCTCAGATTAAGTGTATTAATTTATGTTTCGTCAAGATGCATTGGCTAAATTTATTTAATTTATTTCGGATGATGTATTAATATAAACATTGTGATAGGTTAATTCATTTAATAATTGATGAGAGGGATAATAGCTTCCTGAGCCCGATAAAGCTACAAAAATCATCTATTCATTTAACAATCGATAGTTCAGTGTGCCATGCTTTACGGCTTAGAATCGAGACTTCAAAGACGTTTTGAACGTCATGGAGCATATGAGATGTTTCAGGAGTTGAAGATAATATTTCAAGCAAATGCCCGAGTTGAGAGTTATAAAGTCTCCAACAAGTTCTATAGCTGCAAGATGGAGGAGAACAGTTCTATCGGTGAACACATACTCAGAATGTTTGGGTACCATAACCACTTGACTCAGCTGGGAGTTAATCTTCCTGATGATAGTGTCATTGACAGAGTTCTTCAATCACTGCCACCAAGCTATAAAGGCTTCGTGATAAACTATAATATGCAAGGGATGAAAAAGACAATTGCCGAGCTCTTCGCAATGCTAAAGGCTGCGGAGGTAGAAATCAAGAAGGAGCATCAAGTGTTGATGGTTAACAAGACCACTAATTTTAAGAAAAACACTACTAGGAAAAACCTTACACACGAAAACTTACCAGTAGCGCGGGCTAAAAAGAAGCGCTACTACAATTTACCACTAGCGCGTGTGAACTAAACGCGCTGCAGCTAAGTTTCTAGCAGTAGCGCGTCTCGTGAAAGAAGCGCTACTACTACAATACCCCTACTGTTCTCGACATGCTACCAATAGTAGTAGTGTGCTTAGGGAAAGCGCGCTGCTGCTAAGACTGTTGTAGCAGCGTGTTTTACGCGGAAATCGCTACTACTAAGGAAAGGAAAATAAATTGAAAAATATATAGAAAAGTAAATGAAAATCAAAGAAACAGAAAAAGGGGAAGGAAAAAAAGAAAATGAAAGAAATACTGTTGAGGAAACTTTCAAGGAATGTACATACACCAATGATTACATTATCTTAGAAAGTTCAAAAAATGATAAAATTAATAAGGTCAGCGTGTGCGGAAGCATACATGCATGCAATGCATCCGAGACAAATCTCACATTAAGTGTATCACATTAGGGGTCATCTCTGGTAGGTAAACCGAATCAATATGGGACTACTACCTGTGTTATCCTGCAATTCTCACAAACACATTAGTCCCTCAACCAAGTTTGTCGTCAATACTTCAAACCAACTAGGAGTGACACTAAATGCACTTACAGTGACCAGCTTGGTTTCTAAGTCGCCTTGCCTTATCAGGCAAGTCACCATTGAGCAGCTCGCACTTCCGGGTCTTGGGCCACCTCCAAGTCCTGGGCCTTCTTCATATTGAGTCACCAACGGTGTAACCCGGTCCCTTTTGGGCGGATCACTCCTCGGGGTTATATCCCCAACAAATACAGAAAGCAAAAATGCTTATGCTTAGACAATCTTTCTATCATTTGATCGATAAAAGGCAAAGGATAATGATCCTTGTAGTAGCCTTTTTAAATTTTATAAAATCAATTACCACCCTATAACCAGTTATAACTCTTTGTGGTATAAGTTCATTTTTATCATTATAGATGTAACATCCCAAATTTTCAATTTGGAATGTTATACATAGGTCATCCATGCATATCATATTTTATTTGCATCTTCGTTCCGCAATCCTCGAAATCCTAAGCAACTCAAGGACCCACGGAGAGAGTTGGGGATTTTCCGGTTTTCATATTTGATTTTTATCAAATAATGAGAACGAGGATTTTTGATTTTAACTATTTTCTCTTCGGAAATATTTCATAATAAAAATAAATGAGAGGAGATAATATGACTTCTTCAAAACAATTAAAATATTGGAGGAAAAATGTTAAAATCATTTGTTGGATTTTATTTGAATTTTATTTGCATTAGAAAAATTGCACGTTTTTAAAATTGCACTTTAGGGCCAAGAAAATGTTCATCTCGTTCTAAATATTTCATTTAGACGGTGAAAATTTGTTTTGGCATTTTTAGATTTTTTATTTTCATTTATAGGAGTTTTTCTGTCGGCGGAACTATTTAAAAAAAAGGAATCCCCGCGCCCGACCGGGCCTAAGGCCCAGGCGAGCCGCCGCCGCCTCTTGCGCGCGCACCGCCGCCGCCGCCACTCGGACCGGAGTCCGAGTTGGACTCCGCCTCCGCCGCCGCCTTGCCCCCTTCTCCAAGCCGAGCCCCCCCTCTCTCTTATAAGCCCCCCTCCCACCGTCACCACCACCACCGCCGCCGCCACTTGGAGTCGCCCTGAGCCGGAGCCGCCCCGAGCCGCCACCACCGCCGCCGCCCGGAGTCGCCGCCGGAGCCCCGCCGCCCCGTGCCACCCCACGCCCCACCGGAGCCCCGCCTCACCGGACACTCGCCGGAGGTATCCGCCGGATCCGAGACCGCCGTTTTTTTAAAACCGTTCGCTTTTATTTTTTTCGAAACCCTAGTTTTCGTTTTTTTAAATAGATCGGTTTTTCTACGGTTTATTTATTTAGCGAGCGTTCGCTCGTTCGTTCATTTTAACGGACGCTTTGTTCGTTTAGGTTCAGTTAACAAACGTTCGTTCGTTAAGCTGTTCGTAGTTTTTCCTTTCTCGGATTTTATTCCGCGATTTTTCTGATCGCGATTTCTGATCCGGTGTTCGATCTAGTATAACTTTTCGCTCGTTTATCGGAATCAGGCGATTCAAGCGCCTGGAGTTTCGTCTCGAAACCCTCTTTCCGAATAATCAACTCAAACAAGTTTTTGCCTCTGTAAAATTTGACCCTAGTTCAGATTAGTAAACGGATCTTGTTTCTTTCGCCGTTTGAGTTTCGTTGCTCCGTTTGGTTTGATTCTTTTTGCAAACCGGAGTTCTTAAGTTGAACTTTATGGTCAGCCTCTTTAGTTGAAGTTTTGCTTGTGCATCTTTGCTTGTTGCTTATGTATGTATTGTTTGCTTGCGATAGAATTCCCGGAGTGCGAAGCGTGCTACTACGAGTCTCCAGGATTCACGGATCGTCAGCAAGGCAAGTAACACATTGATCATACTCTTTTCATACCTAGTTTTTATGCATTAGCTCAATCCTCAAACATTGCATGATTAGGATGTCATTAATTTGTGGGTTGGGAAGTAGTAGTTGAGGTAGAACCTATTGCCCTGTTATTATCAAACCCTTGGGAGTTACTTCTACGTGTTGCTTATATTGCTATGCCATGCTCGTAGACGTGGTTCGGGTTTGAGTGAATCCATGACAGATGTGAGATTGTTAATCAATGGTTTAATTTAAGGTGGCAACTTTAATACACATTTGGGTGGATTGAGGCACCTGGGGAACCCAGTGTTGTGTGTTTTATTTTTGGAAATCCCGGGGTACCTGTGTGATCTTCCTATGGACCGCCACCCAGGCTCAAAGGGAACTGAGATTATTCATGCTAGAAACTTCTGTGTGCAGCCACAAACTACTATGGGCTCTAGCATAGTTGAGTAGGTTACGTGAAGCTCTTGAAGAGGTAGATCAGCAGGTAGTGGGTTTTGTAGGTTTGGTATGGTCTACCCGGAGTAGAGAGTTAATGTTTCTGAAAGACTATGTCTCGGTCATCCGTTTCTCAAACACCATGTAGTGCGAGAAATCAACGGAGGCGATCGAGTCTTGTGGGGAAAAGTGCGCAAACCTCTGCAGAGTGTACAATCTAATCATGGTTAGCCGTGTCCCCGGTTATGGACAATTCTGAGTATCTAGTACTTGAGTATTCACATGTATCTCATCACTCTTAATTAATAATGTTGGGTTGTTAACTACTTTAATTGGGATTGAGTTGGGGTTATACCTTCTCAATGATGTTTCAGCCACCATGATAGTTAAATAAAATTTATTCCTTTGTTGTAGGGGAAAATTGGCTTTTCGCAAAACTATAACCATAGAGCTTTCCACCAGCCAAATATGCATGTAGTGATAGCATTATTCTGTAGTTGCTCTATTGTGTTATATTGCCAGCATATTCTATGTGTTGACCCGTTCTCGGGCTGCAACGTATTATGTTGCAGACTTTTCAGACGAGGAGTAAGGTTCGTTAGGTCGTTGCCGAGCAGCTCAGCTATGTCGTTGGAGTTGATGGACTCACTTTATCTTCCAAGCCTTCCGCTGTTATCGCATTAGATGGCCTTAAGCCATATTATTGTAATAAGTTCTCTTGTGAGACATTCGATGTAATAAGTGTGTGATTGCTACTCTGTTATAAATCCTTCGAGTACTGTGTGTGTTAGCATTACTGATCCAGGGATGACACTGAAACACAGAGACTTGACCATCTAAGTTCGGGTCGCTACAAGATGGTATCAGAGCACACGCTGAGTGTAGGACATGACCCATAAGATAAACCATAGGTCACTCTTCTCTACTCATTTCTGACTCCTCTCCATTTTCCACTCTTTAGGATGACGGAGATGAAGAACAAGTTTGCACAACCGGATGAAGACACACCTTTTGGATGCCACTTGAATGAAGTTGCTAGGTACTTGAACATTGGAATACCAAGCTTCACCGGGACGTACAACGCCACCCTACCAGAAGAGGAGCGCTGGATGATTCAATTACAAGTTCCGGGAAGGACGTTCTCGCCAACTTCTAAGCACATAGAGTTTTCTTTCAAAGCACTCACCTGGAGCCTTGGCAAGAGCATGGCAGCCCACATTACCATGGGACGCATTGGAGAAGTCTACAATAGGGAGCTTAAAGACACCATCTATCAAATATGTGGGCGCCGAGACGAGCAATGGGAAGTAATCAGCACCAAGAAGGATAGATCCATTGCAGCTTTCATCCAGGAGCTAAACCAGCACATTCGACGTCAGGAGAACCAGATGTGCGCAGTCATGATGGAGTTGAAGAAGGCGAAGACCAGGATCATCGAGCTGGAGGAAGAACTCAAGTTTACACGCGACGGATATGAGGAGGAAATCAAGACACTACTGGAGAAGAATGACAACCTAGTTAAGAAGATCGGAGTACTCATGGGAGGATCAGCACCGGAAGAAGAGGAGGAAGATCCCACTTGCCCGGACAACTACATCATCATCGACGACACCGATTCCGATCCAAGTGATGATGACTACGAAGACGAAGCAGGAGCAGACATCATGGAGTCTTCCACCGATCAAAATTTCTAGATGACCACCATATATTAGTAGTATTTCCCCCATGTATTTAGTAGTAGTTGAGCACTTTTGCGATAGTTCTAGACCGTTTGTATGCCCTTGCTTGATTGATTGAGTGAAATGATTGTGTTTGCCTCATATGCATATGGGTAGTGTTTTCTCATTAGACCTTTTTCTATTCTAATCTCTTCCATCTAAACCCATCAGATGCCTCCGAGACGTGACACCGGTTTTGTTTTCCCACTGGGGCTCACCCAGTTGATCCAGCAGCAGAATGCCTTGATGCAATTGCTAGTTCAGAACCAGGGCAACAACAACAACAACAATAACCCACCGCCAGTGGACAACCTAGCCCGTTTCCTAAGGTTACAACCGCCGGTGTTTTCCAGTAGCACCGAGCCAATAGTTGTTGATGATTGGCTACGCCGTATTGGGAGTTAACCACCGCAGGATGCGCGGATGCTGAGAAGGTGCGCTTTGCCGCACATCAATTGGATGGACCAGCAGCCGCATGGTGGGAGAATTACACGGCCACTTTTCCTATAGCCAATGTCACTTGGGACCAGTTTCAGCAAGCTTTTCGCATGGCCCATGTCTCAACTGGAGCCATGCAGATGAAGCGCGAGTTTCGCAACTTACGCCAAGGGAACCGTATTGTGGCTCAGTACGTGGATGATTTTAGCAAGTTATCACGCTATGCCCCTGATGATGTGGCCGCAGATGCCGCAAAACAGGAGAAGTTTATGGAAGGGCTGAATGATGAGATGAATATGCAGTTGATGGTGGCAACTTTCAACAACTACCAGGAGTTGGTAGACAAGGCCCTTATGATTGAAGGAAAGCAGCAGCAGATTGAGAGCCGTAAGAGGAAGTATGGACAAGGGAAGTATAATTCAGGAGCTCAACAGAAGCCCCGCTTAACCCCGAACTCGGGAGGACTTGTTCATAATCGTGGAGGTCACAACCACACTAGAGGAGGATCGCATAACCACAATGGTGCTAAGAATGGAAATGGGAACGGAGTTAATAACAATCAGAACCGCTCCAACCCATCTACACCCGCCAAAAGGGACCTAAGTCAAGTTACTTGCTTTAAGTGCGGGAAGACAGGGCACTATGCCAATGATTGCCCTGAAGGAAGGAATGGAAACGGAAATGGGAGCGCTGGGAAGAAGCCCAATCCATTCAACAAAGGATAAGTGAACCACGTTAACGTGGAGGAAGTTGAAGAGCAGCCGGACGCGGTAATAGGTAAGTTTTGGTTAAGTCATTTACCAGTCTTGTTCTTTTTGATACTGGTGCATCGCATTCATACATATCAAGGGGATTTGTGGATAAGTTTAAGCTACCAACCCAAACCCTTAGGACCCCTCTTTTAGTGAGCTCTCCTAGAGCAGAGTACATGGCTAGCCGATGGTGCACCCAGATACCCCTAACCATTGGCACACATGTTTTTCCGTCTGACCTAATCATCTTGGAGTCACAAGGATTGGATGTGATATTAGGTATGGACTGGATGTCAAAGTATGGAGGAAGCATTGACTGTGCTAGCAAGTCAATTTACCTTACCACCCCGGAGGGAAGAAGGATTAAGTATGTATCTAGGCATGTGCCTAGGAGGAGCCAAGTGAATGCCCTCACGGGAGTTGTACAGGAGGAAGTGCCTGTAGTAAAGGATTTTCCGGATGTTTTCCCAGAAGAGTTACCAGGCATGCCACCGGATCGAGACATCGAATTCCTGGTAGAGTTATTGCCAGGTATAGGGCCAATATCCAAGAGACCCTATCGGATGCCCACAAATGATCTGGAGGAAATTAAGAAACAGATCAAGGAGTTATTGGAGAAAGGTTACATTCGAAGGAGTTCATCACCTTGGGGAGCTCCAGTGCTTTTGGTGGAGAAGAAGGATAAATCCCTGAGGATGGTTGTTGATTACCGAGCCTTAAATGAAGTAATGATTAAGAACAAGTATCCACTACCAATGATCAATGATCTGTTTGATCAGCTGCAAGGAGCTAAGGTGTTTTCGAAGATCGATCTACGATCGGGATACCACAAGTTGAAGATCCGAGAGAAGGATATACTAAAGACAGCGTTCACCATGCGGTATGGATTATACGAGTATACGGTCATGTCGTTTGGACTGACTAACGCCCCTGCCTATTTCATGAGTATGATGAACAAGGTATTCATGGAGTATTTGGACAAGTTTGTTGTGGTGTTTGTTGATGACATTATGGTATACTCGAAGAACGAAGAGGAGCACAAGGAGCATTTGCGATTAGTTCTCGAGAAACTCAGGGAACACCAGTTATACTCCAAATTCAGCAAGTGCGAGTTTCGGTTGAAGGAAGTTGGATTTCTTGGGCATGTTATATCAGGAGAGGGTATAGCAGTAGATCCCAGTAATGTTCAGTCAGTCACTGAATGGTTGGCACCCACTTCAGTTGGCGAGATCCGCAGCTTCCTTGGACTCGCAGGATATTATCGGAGATTCATTGAGAATTTTTCCAAGATTGCTAAGCCAATGACTGAATTGCTGAAGAAGGATACTAAGTTTAAATGGACAGAGGATTGCGAGGCAAGTTTTCAGGAGTTGAAGAAACGTTTGACTACAGCCCCAGTGCTAACATTGCCAGATATACATAAGGAGTTCCAAGTTTATTGCGACGCATCTCACTTGGGACTTGGATGTGTGCTTATGCAGGACGGGAAGGTTGTTTCGTATGCCTCACGACAACTGAAGCCCCATGAGTTGAACTATGCCACGCATGATTTAGAGTTAGCAGCGGTAGTACATGCATTGAAGACTTGGAGACATTATCTTATTGGAAACCATTGTGATGTGTACACGGATCATAAGAGTTTGAAATACATTTTCACATAGAAGGAGTTGAACTTAGACAGAGGAGATGGTTGGAACTTATAAAGGATTACGATATGAAGCTACACTATCATCCAGGAAAGGCCAATGTCGTAGCAGACGCTTTGAGACGGAAGAGTTACGCTAATATCCTTGAAAGTAAGGGATTGCCAAAGGAGTTAGCTGAAGATATCGTGGAACTTCGGTTGGGGATTGTTCCAAGAGGTTTCATTGCGACAATGGAAGTTCAGTCTACATTGTTGGACAAGATTTGAGAAGCTCAGAAGGAAGACAAAGAGATTGCTGAGATAAAGGAGAAGATGAGCAAAGGAAAGGCCAAAGGTTTTCGCGAGGATGAGCACGATACCTTATGGTTTGAGGATCGAGTTTATGTGCCTAATAACCCAGAGATCAGGAAGTTAATACTTCAGGAGGCTCATGACTCACCATACTCGATACACCCCGGAAACACCAAGATGTATTTGGATTTGAAAGAACGTTTCTGGTGACTGGTATGAAGAAGGATATTGCCGAGTATGTAGCTGTATGTGATGTATGTCAGAGAGTGAAGGCCAAGCATCAGAAGCCAGTAGGACTGTTACAGCCTATGCTGATTCCCGAATGGAAGTGGGATAAACTTGGCATGGACTTTATCACCGGATTGCCCAGGACCAAAGCAGGATATGACTCAATATGGGTAGTGGTGGATCGCTTGACCAAAGTGGCTCACTTCATCCCAGTGAAAACAACTTATACAAGTGCAAAGTTGGCCAAGATATATATGTCCAGGATCGTATGTTTGCATGGAGTTCCGAGGACCATCGTATCAGATAGAGGAACACAGTTTACTTCAAATTTTTGGCATCAGTTACACCAGACCCTGGGTACTAGATTAGAGTTCAGTACAGCATTTCACCCGCAGACAGACGGACAGACAAAGAGAGTCAACCAGATTCTGGAGGACATGTTGAGAGCCTGTGCGCTAGATTATGGATCTAGTTGGGATGACAATTTGCCTTATGCAGAGTTCTCATACAAATATAGCTACCAGGCTAGTTTGAAGATGGCACCATTCGAAGCTCTGTATGGACGCAGATGCAGAACACCACTGTTGTGGGATGAGGTAGGAGACCGACAGCTATTTGGACCAGATTTGATCAAGGAGTCGGAGGAGAAGGTTAAACTGATCCATGATAGACTGAAGATTGCTCAGTCCAGGCAGAAGAGTTATGCAGACTCAAAACACAAGGAGGTAACCTATGAAATTGGAGACAAAGCATATCTGCGAGTATCGCCCTTGCGAGGAGTGAAACATTTTGGAGTGAAGGGAAAATTAGCTCCGAGATTTGTAGGACCTTATCGTGTTTTGGAACTAATGGGGGAAGTTGCCTACAAGCTGGAGTTACCTGAAGAATTGTCGGGAGTTCACGATGTGTTTCACGTCTCATAGTTGAAGAAGTGTCATGCTGAGATGGCCGATATACCATTAAGAGATACAGTACCCCTGGAGGCGATTCAGTTGGACAGTAATTTGACTTATGAGGGGAAGCCAGTAAAGATTCTTGACTTTGCCAGCCGAGTCACTCGCAGCAAGGTTATCAAGTTTTGTAAAGTTCAGTGGAGCCACCATACAGAGGAGGAAGCCACCTGGGAACGAGAGGATGATATTTGCAAGGACCACCCGCACCTATTTTCTAGCCAACCCGAATCTCGAGGACGAGATTCATCTTAAGGGGGGTAGGTTTGTAACATCCCAAATTTTCAATTTGGAATGTTATTACATAGGTCATCCATGCATATCATATTTTATTTGCATCTTCGTTCTGCAATCCTCGAAATCCTAAGCAACTCAAGGACCCACGGAGAGAGTTGGGGATTTTCTGGTTTTCATATTTGATTTTTATCAAATAATGAGAACGAGGATTTTTTGATTTTAACTATTTTTCTCTCCGGAAATATTTCATAATAAAAATAAATGAGAGGAGATAATATGACTTCTTCAAAACAATTGAAATATTGGAGGAAAAATGCTAAAATCATTTGTTGGTTTTTATTTGATTTTTATTTGAATTTTATTTGCGTTAGAAAAATTGTACGTTTTTAAAATTGCATTTTAGGGCCAAGAAAATGTTCATCTCGTTCTAAATATTTCATTTAGACGGTGAAAATTTGTTTTGGCATTTTTAGATTATTTTATTTTATTTTATAGGAGTTTTTCTGTCGGCGGAACTATTTAAAAAAAAGAATCCCCGCGCCCGACCGGGCCTAAGGCCTAGCCGAGTAGGCCGGCCCAGCCGAGCCGCCGCCTCCTACGCACGCGCGCGTCGCCGCTGCCGCCGCCACTCGGACCGGAGTCCGAGTTGGACTCCGCCTCCGCCGCCGCCATGCCCCCTCCTCCAAGCCGAGCCCTCCCCCCCCACCCGCCGTCACCACCACCACCGCCGCCGCCACCCCGAGCCGCCCCGAGCCGCCTCCCGTCGCCGCCGGAGCCTCGCCGCACCGCGCCACCCCACGCCCCGCCGGAGCCCCGCCTCGCTGGACCCCTCGCCGGAGGTATCCGCCGGATCCGAGACCGCCGGTTTTTTTAAAAAAAATCGTTCGGTTTATTTTTTCGAAACCCTAGTATTCATTTTTTTAAATAGATCGGTTTTTCTCCGGTTTATTTATTTAGAGAGCGTTCGCTCGTTCATTCGTTTTAACGGACGCGTTCTTCGTTTAGGTTCAGTTAACGAACGTTCGTTCGTTAAGCTATTCATCGTTTTTCTTTTATCGGATTTTATTCCGCGATTTTTCTGATCGCGATTTCTAATCCGATGTTCGATCTAGTATAACTTTTCGCTCATTTATCGGAATCAGGCGACTCAAGCGCCTGGAGTTTCGTCTCGAAACCCTCTTTCCGAATAATCAACTCAAACAAGTTTTTGCCTCTGTAAAATTTGACCCTAGTTCAGATTAGTAAACGGATCTTGTTTCTTTCGCCGTTTGAGTTTTGTTGCTCCGTTTGGTTTGATTCTTTTTGCAAACCAGAGTTCTTAAGTTGAACTTTCTGGTCAGCCTCTTTAGTTGAAGTTTTGCTTGTGCATCTTTGCTTGTTGCTTATGTATGTATTGTTTGCTTGCAATAGAATTCCCAGAGTGCGAAGCGTGCTACTACGAGTCTCTAGGATTCACGGATCGTCAGCAAGGCAAGTAACACATTGATCATACTCTTTTCATACCCAGTTTTTATGCATTAGCTCAATCCTCAAACATTGCAAGATTAGGATGTCATTAATTTGTGGGTTGGGAAGTAGTAGTTGAGGTAGAACCTATTGCCCTGTTATTATCAAACCCTTGGGAGTTACTTCTACGTGTTGCTTATATTGCTATGCTATGCTCGCACACGTGGTTTGGGTTTGAGTGAATCCATGACAGATGTGAGATTGTTAATCAATGGTTTAATTTAAGGTGGCAACTTTAATACACATCTGGGTGGATTGAGGCACCTGGGGAACCCAGAGTTGTCTGTTTTATTTTTGGAAACCCCGGGGTACCCGTGTGATCTTCCTATGGACCGCCACCCAGGCTCAAAGGGAACTGAGATTATTCATGCTAGAAACTTCCGTGTGCAGCCACAAGCTACTAGGCTCTAGCATAGTTGAGTAGGTTACGTGAAGCTCTTGAAGAGGTAGATCAGCAGGTAGTGGGTTTTGTAGGTTTGGTATGGTCTACCCGGAGTAGAAAGTTAATGTTTCTGAAAGACTATGTCTCGGTCATCCGTTTCTCAAACACCATGTAGTGCGAGAAATCAACGGAGGCGATCGAGTCTTGTGGGGAAAAGTGCGCAAACCTCTGCAGAGTGTACAATCTAATCATGGTTAGCCGTTTCCCCGGTTATGGACAATTCTGAGTATCTAGTACTTGAGTATTCACATGTATCTCATCACTCTTAATTAATAGGGATTATTCCATCTGTGCCCCCAATTCCTTAGTTGTGCTCAGTTTTCCCCACTCGCTCATTTTGCCTTGGTTTTGAGCTACTTTTCAGGGGCAAAAGTGAGGAAAATGTGAAGGAAAAAATTTTGAGTCGTGGGGAAAAGTGAGTAAAAAGTTAACGAATGGGGAAAAGTGAGCACAACTAAGAGACGAGGGGCATAGATTTAAATAACCCTAATTAATAATGTTGGGTTGTTAACTACTTTAATTGGGATTGAGTTGGGGTTATACCTTCTCAATGATGTTTCAACCACCATGATAGTTAAATAAAATTTATTCCTTTGTTGTAGGGAAAAATTGGCTTTTCGCAAAACTATAACCATAGAGCTTTCCACCAGCCAAATATGCATGTTGTGATAGCATTATTCTGTTCTTGCTCTATTGTGTTATATTGCCAGCATATTCTATGTGTTGACCCGTTCTCGGGCTGCAATGTATTATGTTGCAGACTTTTTAGACGAGGAGTAAGGTTCGTTAGGTCGTTGCCGAGCAGCTCAGCTATGACGTTGGAATTGATGGACTCACTTTATCTTCCAAGCCTTCCGCTGTTATCACATTAGATGGCCTTAAGCCATATTATTGTAATAAGTTCTCTTGTGAGACATTCGATGTAATAAGTCTGTGATTGCTACTCTGTTATAAATCCTTCGAGTACTGTGTGTGTCAACATTACTGATCCAGGAATGACACTGAAACACAGAGACTTGACCATCTGAGGTCGGGTCGCTACAATAGACAATGGTAATGCCACCTTTCTTAGGGACATAATGAACATGACTTACTCATCTACTATCAACTATATGATAGATTATACCTGCCTTCAGGAGCATTAATATTTCATTTGTTACCACATCCTTCATCTTAGGATTTAAGCGACCTTGGTGATCAACAACATGTTTTGCATCTGGCTCCATATGAATTTTTTGTCGACTGGTAACCCACAAGTATAGGGGATCATTTGTAGCCTTTTTTGTAAATAAAAGTGTCAAACCCAACGAGGAGCTGAAGGAAGGACAAATATTCCCTGGAGTTCTATCAACCACTGATACAACTCTACGCACACTTAACGTTTGCTTTACCTAGAACAAGAATAAAACTAGAAGTACTTTGTAGGTGTGGATCGGTTTGCAAGATAATAAATAACATGAAATTAAAAGTAGGTGTTCTTTAAATAAAGAAACAATTAATTTTAGTAAAACGAGTGTGGTATAGTGGTGGTAGGATTTGCGGAATTGTCCCTTAGCAATTGACTACGTTACTAGACCGATAGCAAGATTTATGTGGGAGAGGCCACTCCTAGCATCTCGTCCCTTACTTGGAATTCCATGAACTTATGATTGGAACTATTAGCAAGCATCTGCAACTACTAACGTTCGTTAAGGTAAAACCCAACCATAGCATTAAGATATATATTGGTCCCCCTTCAATCCCGTATGCATCAATTTTTATGGTAGGCTGAAGCTTCTGTCACCCTTGCCCTCCAATGCATAGTCCTATCAACATACAACTAACCCTATGGTGTGATCCACACGCGCCCTCATATGATGGGAACCAAAGGACAGCAACATACTCACAAGCAAATTAAACCAACCATAGCAATTCACCAATTACCGGTAGGACAACAAAAATCTACTCAGACATCATAGGATGGCAACATATTATTGGATAATAGTATGAAGCATAAAGCACCATGTTCAAGTAGTGGGTACAGCGGGTTGCGGGAGAGTGGACGGAATATAGATGGGGGAAGGTGATGAAGATGTTGGTGAAGATGACAGAGTTATTGGAGTAGATCGCGGTCACACGATGATTGCCCAAGTGGCGTTCCGGTGCCACCGGGAGAGAGGGGGAGAGAGCCCCATCCTTCTTATTCCTTGGCCTCCCCTAGATGGGAGGAGAGTTCCCCCTCTGGTCCATGGTTGCCATGGAGGCGGAGGGGCAGGAGCCCCTCCTAGATTGGATCTCCCTCTCTGTTCTCGTCTGTTTCGCATTCCTGTTTTCTGGCCGAAAACCGTTTCTTATATTCCCGGAGATCCGTAACTCCGATTGCACTGAGATTTTAACACGGTTTTTTTCGGATATAAGCTTCCTTGCGCCCGAAGAAGAGATCCAACCGACTTACGAGGAGGGCACAACCCACCACCATGTGCCTGGGCCCTAGGGCGCGCCCTGCTGTCTCGTGGTGGCTATGGGCCCCCGTTTGCGCTGATTACACCTCCCAAAAATCACAAATATTCCAAAATAATTCTTCGTAAATTTTTATCGCGTTTGGACTTCGTTTGTTATGAATATTCTGCGAAACTAAAATATTGCAACAAACAGGAACTGACACTGGACATTGGATCAATAGGTTAGTCCAATAAATCTTATAAATTGTTGCCAAAAGTATGTAAAAGTTGTATACTATTGGCATGGAACAATAAAAATATATAGATACGACAGAGACGTATCATGACACAAAGAAGTACTAATGTATTTAAGATCATCCAGAGTATATCCAATTGCAGCATGATGTTTCTTTAGAGTTTTCAATATTCTCTTCTCTTCATGCACTGAAAGGTTAGCATTAATAATAACAACATATATCTTCTTTTCATCAAGATAAGCATATTTCGAAGTACCCGAGAGTTTCTTTAACTCAAACACATGATCACCCTTAGGCGGAGGAGAATCTCCCAAGATTTCAATAGGCAAATTATGTTTAAGGATATGTTCTTCCCTAAAGAATATTTCATCTATTTCATTTCTTTCATTCATATGTGTATCATTTTCATGATATAACAAATATTCCTCTAAAGGATCAGTAGGAGGCACAACAATAGTATCAACCAATAGTATCATCTTTATTAGGCAAATCTTTATCATGAGGTTTTCTAGTTTATGAGATTCGTCGCCAAACTTAACCCTAACCTTCTCTTTAATACAATCAATTTGAACATAAACAATATTCAAGAAAGGTCTACCAAATATAATAGGACAAAAAATATCTTGTTGTGATCCAAGTACTAGAAAATCAATAGGATATTTAATCTTACCACATAAGACTTCAACATCTCTCACAATCCCAAGCGGTGAAATGATATCCCTATTTGCATGCTCAGTAGTAACATCAATCTCCTCTACCTACAAGTGAAATCCCATGGATAACTTCTTGATAAAGAGATAGAGGAATAGCACTTATACTAGCATCAATATCGCATACATCATGATAGCAATGATCTCCAACCTTAACGGAAACAATAGGCATGCCAACAACTTTCTTATTTATATCTAACTTATCATTTTCATTCCTAACAGGTTTATCAATTCTAGCAGCTTCATCACATAAGTAAATAACATGTCCATCAATATTATTAACCAAGAGATCTTTATACATTGCAATTGAAGGTTATAGTTTAATTTTCAAAGAGTTTAGGTGTTTTAACATAACTCTTATGAACCACAATTGTAGCCTTAACATGTTCCTTAACTCAAGTAGGGAAATGAGGCTTTTAAATATAAAGCAGCAGGCACAATAGGATTAGTAGAGTAAGCTATTGTTTCAGTTAGGAATAGTAGGTTCTTGTAGCGACCCAACCCGAATGGGTTGGGGTCTGTGTGCTTAAGTGCTAGTCCCTGGATTGGCTTGCACACACAGTACTCGATGAAATAACAGAGTTCAATCACACACTTTATTACATCGGAAATGCTCAAATAGAGTATTTATTACATAAATATTACTGAAGGGCACCTTAATTGAAATATTGCGGAAGCATAGAAGAATAATGAGCCCATCAACTCCACTGGCAAAACTGAGTGCAGAATAGAGACCTATTCGCACCTTAATCCCCATCGAAATGATCTGCAACATGATAAGTTGCGGTCATATGGGTCAGCACATGGATATGCTGGAAGTCGCACCACGGGATAATAATGATAATTTTATCTCTACATGCAATCTGCCTGGTGGAAGGCTCTAGGTTTAAGTTTTTGCATAAAGCTAATTGTGTCCTATATCAAGTTAATTAAATTATTACTACAAAGTTCATGCCATTATTGATATGGTTCCTCCAACTCAATCCATACCAAAAAGTTATTTATAACCCAATTCATTGATTAAAAATGATGATATCACTCAATAACTTCACTTCTAGAAGCTCAAGTTGTTCATAATCGGGAACACAACTAATCGATTAGTTTTAGACTCTACACAGGTTTGCACACTTTTTCTCACAAGACTCGATCACCTCCTTTGCAGCTCATCACACTTGGGGTATGGAAGCTGGAAGACCGAGACGTGGGATCTTGTTTTGAAGATCTAGTTGTGACAGATTTAGTGATAAAAATAGATTTTGAATTGGACCGATAGTCTGAGCTACAAACATTTTGAATTTTTAAAATGGAGAGAATTTATGATGGCATCCAATTCGTACTCTAGTGCATGTATGCAGCTATGCATGTGCATGTGGAAAGAAGGTTGGGGGTCCATTTTTTATGCCTCCATAACTTCCGTGTAAAAAAGCATGACAACTTACACCGCGGGGCTGAGAAATTACGTACTCCGCCCCTGGTAACTTTGGATCAGACAATAAAACTTTTCGAAACATACCAATATGAGATCTAGTTTTGAAGTTCTCGACATGAAGGTTTAATTTTGAAAATGGATTTTGAATCGGACCAACAGTTCAAGGTACAAAAGATTTTGAATTTTTGAAATGAGAAAAACCTAGAATGACATCAACTTTTGCCTTCCGTTGCATGGAAGCATGTGCATTTGGGGGAAGAGAGTGCACGTGGGGGGAATGTTTGTTCTATCTCTAAATTCATAACGAGTGAGGCCCAGCATTCAAGCTTTGTAAATCTAGGGTTCAAAATATACTTTTATATATATGCACTTCATCCTCTCTTATGCATGGCTCACATAATTGTTATGCAACTTTAACGCCGTGCACTGAAATGAACACACCAAATGTACGTCCGGATGTGTTTATGGACAGTGCTAGGGACCCGTCATTCAATCATGTGCACCAAACGTCCGCCCTAGTTAGGGTTCAAAAATATAGTGGGTTTTATCAGTTATGCCACTAGTTACGTCTCATTACTCAGTTTTGTCACTAAGAAATTCAACCGCTAAAAAATGTCATCGCTTTGTTAGGCGCATGCTAAAAAATGTCACTGGACACCGTTACTGTCAGATCAAATCTCGTTTGCCATGTTATAATGATCAAAATACTCAGAGACCAACATGTTAGCTCTCCCTCTATCTCACTACAATAAATAGTGGGTCCCACATGATCCCAACAACATTCTTATTTTCCTCTAATAGCAAGTATAATAAGTTGACATAAGCGGGTTATAAGGATTTAAATATTACATTGTTGCTGAGTTGGAAGAGAGGGAAGAGGAGAGAGAAGAAAAGCGGGCTATAGATTTACAGCCGACTGTAACACGAACTCCAAGAAGGTTTGAGAGAGTGGAAGGTGGGTCATATATTAATAAAGTAGTACTTTCTTATAGCTAACAATTATACGTGTTGCTATTAGATTGGCTACAAATAACATGGCAACTTGCTATAGCCAGCAGCTGGCTATATTATTAACCATGCTCTAAAATTATTCACTTACTTACTCCTGACAAGTGGGGTCCATGCTTATCATTACAAGATAGGGGGAGCTGACATGTGGGTATAGGGGAATTTTTGTCATATAACATGGTCAACGAGTTTTACCTGACAATAACGATGTCTCATGGTATTTTTGAGCAAACATCTAATGAAACAACATCATTTTTTAGATATCCAATGGCATTTTTGAGCAAGCATCTCATGGAACAACGTCATTTTTGAGAAGTTGTATTTTTTAATGGCAAAAGTGAGTAGTGAGGCACAACTAATGGCATAAATGATAAAAACCCACAATATAAACAAATTTTTGTAAACCAGAGATGTTTTATAATTTAGATATTGATATACGACAATCCAAATGAATTTTCTAACAAAGTTCAGCTAAACTGAATAAAATTTAAAGTAAACTAAGTGAGGTATTGGACGCTGACCTCGTAGGCATAATCTTTAAGACTGCCAGCACCCAGTACAAGAAAAAAAATAAAGTCGTGTACCCAAAGCACTGGGCTTATATCGATATAAACTCGGTTTATATATAAGCCGAGTATAACACCCGGCTTATATGACACGGTTTACACTCGACCGGCTTATAAGGCATAAGCCGAATGCTAGCATAAAAACTCTTGGTTTATGTATAAGCCGTGTGTTTATATGAGGCTCTCAGCGTAGAGTGAAGTTTCAGTAGTTGCTTTTGCATGTCATCATAATATGGGTACCCTAGGGGGTCGAAAGAGTCATCTAAATATTAAAGTGATGTTAAATTTAGAGTTTCACAAATAAGACCCATGAAAACTACTAGTCGACAGAAAATAGGGGAGAATAATAATACTAATTAAGTAGTAAATATAAATGCAATGAAAACCATCTTAATTCAATTTTGCATAAATGTTATGGGTTGAAAATAATCCGCAAAAATGTAAGCCAAGTGCTTTCGTGGGGCACACGGCTTATACGTCCTGTAAGCCGAGTGCCTGCTTCGGACACACGGCTTATAGGATGCTCTGAGACGGCGCCGTCAGCCACCTCCGTTGCAGACACATGGCAGTTTATCTTTGCCGAGTGTGTACTGTAAGCCGGGTGCTTTTTCGAGTAGATACGTGTGGTTCGTATAAGCCGAGAGTTTTTTTGCAACACTCGGCTTATAGGTGACCATAAGCCGAGTTCTTCCTGTTTGCCAGGTGTTTTTTTCCCTAGACTCGACCCGAAAAATAGTACTTGGCTTATATATAGGCTAACACACGGGAAAACCGAATTTTCCTGTAGTGACCTACGTACATCGGAAAAAATTCTGTGGAGAGCGGCTGCAAAACCCATTCCGTGCATACCCTATGCGAGATGCGGCCACGTGTCCCACCTCGCCATCCCATGTCCCCCTCTCCTCAGCTCCCGTTTGTGGTTTTTCTCCGCTCGATCGCCTCTTCTCAGCTCCAAACTGAGCCCTATGAACACTATATCGGCTACAATAGATGCGATCGGAGCACTGTTCTCCACGGCCACGGGATCGGACTAGCGGCCGCCGTGGGTTCCCCGCTCAGGCGCTCACTACAGTGGGCGGAACAAACAGCCATGCCCGCTGTGCGCCTGAACGCCTCGCCACCGTCTCCTTCCTATGGACACAACGGACTTGAACGATAGCCATGGCCGCCACCGCACCTGCTCCCTCAGTCTAAAGCTCCACTACCGTCGAGGACGGGAGTGGGCACGCCCGGTCCAACACCATCGCGTATTAGGACAATGGCGGCCCTGCCGCAGGCTTGGATAACATAAACCTTGCTGATGATGAGGACGGTTCTGCCACATTGTACATTTCGATGAAAAGAATTTGCTGCATCCTATAAGGAGCTCGTTATTTTGGATATATTTTGGTGCGTTCCTGAATCTTGACTGATGCACTCTACATTTACAGCATGTTACATTGAAATTCAGTTGATGCTGCTAGACGTTGTTATTTCTGAAAGTTTTGCCAGATTACATTGATCATGTGAAGCAATCTACTAAGTTATATACTGTATCATTATTGGGTAGCAATTCAGTGCGCAGAGAATTAGAGTAGCCTGCCTTTTGCAGAGATTTTGAGATGTTATACGATTGTTCCTGCAAAAAAACATCAACTAAAAGTTATAGCTATCTTCGAGGCGCCGTCCCTAGCCGTCGGTGATGGCCGGAGAAGCGGAGGCCGGTTCTAGGCTCTTGCCGATCCGGATGAGGAGGATGCGGACAATGACGGGGATGGGATCCCGGCGGGTTCTCCACCGTCTCCGACTCCGTCAGATCTCATATGTGAGTTTTTTCATTCAGGGTAAGACGAAGATGAAGTGGCAACAACGATCGATAGTGTTCTGCCACCTGATGATCCAGCAAGAATTGGATTGCACGCGGGAGAGAAGAAGGAAATGATCCATCGCGTAGTTCACCGGAGAATGGCGGCGACGGCAATCAAACCATGGAAAGGTCCCCTCCCGAAGGTAAGTCTTCCAAATCTTACTCTTTTTGATTTGATTAGGCCGGAATCATGGATCACGGTTAAGAGAAAGAAAAATGCGCACCGGCCAACCGCGTCTAGGACGCCAGCGGCGGCTGTGGCGTCATCGCCGGCGGTTCAGGCGATCGGGATCTCCCCTATGCGGGCACTGCATTTGAATTGCCTATTGGGCCACGAGCTGGGAGCGCGAGCAGTTGGGCCCGCTCTGGGTGAGTTGGGCTAGAGAATAGACGGGCCGGGGTTAGCTGGGTATGTGTAGGATCTTGAGAAGAGGTGTCTAGAGGGGGGGTGATTAGACACTAAGTACCAAAGTCGCAGTTTTTAATCTTTTTCGGTTTAAGTGGAGTTTAGGCACAATTTCAACATTCACAATACATAACAAGCAAGCATGCAAAGAGTATATGAGCAGCGGAAAATAAAGCATGCAACTTACAAGAATGTAAAGGAAAGGGTTTGGAGGATTCAAACGCAATTGGAGACACAGATGTTTTTGGCATGGTTTCGATAGGTGGTGCTATCGTACATCCACGTTGATGGAGACTTCAACCCACGAAGGATAACGGTTGCCCGAGTCCATGGAGGGCTCCACCCACGAAGGGTCCACGAAGAAGCAATCTTGTCTATTCCACCATGGCCGTCGCCCACGAAGGACTTGCCTCACTAGCGGTAGATCTTCACGAAGTAGGCGATCTCCTTGCCCTTACAAACTCCTTGGTTCAACTCCACAATCTTGTCGGAGGCTCCCAAGTGACACATAGCCAATCTAGGAGACACCACTCTCCAAGAAGTAACAAATTGTGTGTTGATGATGAACTCCTTGCTCTTGTGCTTCAAATGATAGTCTCCCCAACACTCAACTCTCTCTCATAGGTTTTGGATCTGGTGGAAAGAAGATTTGAGTGGAAAGCAACTTGGGGAAGGCTAGAGATCAAGATTCATATGGTAGGAATGGAATATCTTGGCCTCAATACATGAGTAGGTAGTTCTCTCTCAGATATAGGATGCTGGAAGTGTAGGCTTAGTCTGATGGCTCTCTCCACGAATGATGAGGAGGTGGAGGGGTATATATAGCCTCCACACAAAATCTAACCGTTACACACAATTTACCAAACTCAGTGGGACTGATTCAACGGACTCGGTCAGGCCGATTTAGCAAACCTAGTGACCGTTAGGATTTTCGGTGGGACCGAAATGCAACTCGGCGAGACCGATATGATTAGGGTTAGGGCATAACTTAATCTCGGTAAGACCGATTACACAAACTCGGTGGGACCGATTTTGGTAACAAGCTTTCCAGAGAGTTGGTCAGGCAAACTCGGTGAGACCGATTACACAAACTCGGTGGGACCGATTTTGGTAATAAGCTAACCAGAAAGTTTGCATTGTAATCTCGGTAGTACCGATTGCACAAACTCGGTGAGACCGATTTTGGTAATGGACATACACAGAGAGATTACAATCCCATCTCGGTGAGACCGAGATCCCTATCGATGAAACCGATTTGCCTAGGGTTTGTGGCAGTGGCTAAGACATCAAAACTCGGTGGCGCCGGATAGAAAGAATCAGTGGGGCCGAGTTTGACTTTTAGGTTTAGGACATATGTGGATGTGAGAAAGTAGCTGAGGGTTTTGGAGCATATCACTAAGCACATGAAGCAAGAGGCTCATTAAGCAACACCTCATCCCTCCTTGATAGTATTGGCTTTTCCTATAGACTAAATGTGATCTTGGGTCACTAAAATATAAAATGAAGAGTCTTGAGCTTCAAGCTTTAGCCAATCCTTTGTCCTTAGCATCTTGAAGGAGTTCCCACATTCTTTAGTCCATGCCACTCCATTGTTGAACTTATCTGAAACATACTAGATAAAAGCGTTAGTCCAACAAGAGATATGTTGACATTAATTACCAAAACCACCTAGGGAGCACTTGTGCTTTCAATCTCCCCCTTTTTGGTAATTGATGACAACATACATCAAAGCTTTAGATAAAGATATAAAGATTAGCAAGTAAAGCTTTGGAAGGACATGTAACAAGCATGGGCTCCCCCTACATGTATGCAATCATGTGAATATGGAATATAGAAGCATATGATAGCATAACAATGATAGAGTAGGCAATGTGTTGCATGTATCTTGGCCATATGCATCAGAGCAAAGAATATTAAGGAAAATACCTTCATGCCCATGAGTCCTTCTTGCAAACAGTATGTATATCAGCAAGAATTCCTCATACACATGATTGTGATGCATATACTTACCTTGTAGTCTTGAGTTGGCTTAGGATGGAATGAACCTGCGTAAACAAGGTTAGATAACATAGGTACACCTACTAGCCAGAGCAAACAGAAGAAACCACAAGAATACCAAGATTGGGATGACATGTAGAGAGTGAGTACTAAGTAGCACATTTGATTAGACATGTCCCCAAGAGTAAAGATATGCAATGAATTTAAAATGATTTATTTCCCTTAGATGTCTTGCTCCCCCTGAATCTAGCATGGGATACTGGGAGAAGATAGGGAACAGAAAATCAGAGCTGAAGGATATAAATGAACAGAGCTTAAAGCAAATAAGCACATATGAACATGTCTTTCCCCCAAAAAGACATGTGGCATCTCTCCTCTTGAACATCAAGCATCTGGGATCCTTGAGAAATACTTTCTTCTTGAGTATTCTCTCCCCCTGGAGATCCCTCTCTCTCCCCCTTGAGGATCTCTCTCCCCCTTAAGAAGGTGATCTCTCTCTAAATGATAAGCTTTGATGTGATCTCTCTCTCCCCCTTTGACATCAATTTCCAAGAAGGGCTTTCTGGAATCTGTCGAATGGGTTTGGTCCTTGAGGCACAGCACAAAGCAATGATAAAAATGTGATGCTTGTAGAGGACAGGATTCATTGAGTGGAGCTAGATTAGAAGAAACACAGAATAAGTGGCAACATATTTTTCCTGTTGTGAAATCGGTCGCACCGAGTGGTATGCTTCGGTTGTACCAAAAGGATTCGGTTGGACCGAAAACAACAAATCGGTGAAACCGAGTTCGTCGCAGAGAAGACACTTGTCACCTTAGCTCTCTAGACTAGTAAGATCTCACAAAGATTTGCAAGGAATTTACTGAAGGATGTGCAATGAATTGGATGCAGAAAATGCAGAGCAACTGAAAAGAAAAGAAAGAAAGAAAGAAAGAAATCTAGATGGAGTTTTTTTTGAAAGGGAAAGCAAATATGCATGTGACAAATGCAAAAACACAGACAAGAACACGAGAGAACTTCATCTAGAGATGGTCGGCGACAAAGTCGCCTATTTAGAGTATATTGACTTAGGAGTCAGGTGAGATCACTTGATCATAGGTCATACTCATCGTTTAAGCTCAAAATGGGGTTACCATTTTTCGTTTAAGCATTTTGATGTATTCACATCTTGTCGAGTTGCTTTAGCTCATGACTTGGAGTAAAGCTTCTCTAAGATGGAATAACATACCTTGGTTGGTGGTGTTGTCCATGTAGTTGAACTTGTGTGGGTTGCTCAAGGTTGATGTAGCTCATCAAGAGTTGGGAGCACCATTTGGAATTTGAGTCCATCTACCTACATGGGTTAGTCCTTGCAAGGAGTAGCACTTGTGTAAAAGAGAATTTAATCATGAAGTTCAATCATTGAGTTTTTCAAAGGATATTTGAAAGATTCTGTGCTTCCTTGACTTCAACCACCATAGTGTAGAGACTTGGTGATGTGGAGATTGCTCAAGATGTGAGTGGCTTACAATCTCATGGAATTTGATTCAACCAAGTACCTACATTGGTTAGATAACATGCAAGATGCAAATATATCCAAGATATAACATATTCATCATAAGAGAAATATCAAGGATTAGTCATAAGCTCATGTCTTGCATGTATCCAATGGAGTTTCTACTCCAAGTTTGAAGCATCAATGATATTCAATTCTCCTCTCAACCTGCAAAACACTTTCTCATCAAGAGGTTTTGTGAATATATCCGCTAATTGCTTTTCGGTGCGAACATGCTTAAGATCAATGTCACCCTTAGCAACATGATCTCGAATAAAATGATGACAAACTTCAATATGCTTAGTTCGATAATGTTGCACAGGATTATGACCAAATTTGATAGCACTTTCATTGTCACAAAGCAATGGAACATGTTTCACATATATCCCATAATCTTTAAGAGTTTGGGTCATCCAAAGTAATTGAGCACAACATGAACCAGCGGCAATGTATTCCGCTTCGGCGGTGGATAAGGATACCGAGTTTTGTTTCTTGGAGGACCAAGACACAAGAGATCTATGAAGAAATTGACAAGTACCCGAAGTGGACTTTCTATCAACCTTGTCTCCGGCATAGTCCGAGTCGGAGTAGCCAACAAGATCGAAAGAGGCCCTCTTAGGATACCAAATGCCAAAATTTGGTGTATGAATTAAGTATCTCACTATCCTTTTCACGGCCTTAAGATGACATTCTTTAGGAGCAGCTTGATATCGTGCACACATGCACACACTTAGCATGATATCGGGACGTGAAGCACATAGATATAACAATGAACCAATCATAGAGCGATAAACCTTTTGATCAACCGGTGCACCATCTTTGGTCAAGTCAAGGTGTCCACTAGTAGGCATGGGTGTAGACATACCTTTGCATTCTTGCATATTGAACTTCTTGAATAAGTCCTTGGTGTACTTTGTTTGAGAGACAAAGGTACCTTCCTTAGTTTGCTTGATTTGCAAACCAAGAAAGAATTTGAGTTCACTCATCATAGACATCTCAAACTTCTCTGACATTAGCTTTCCAAACTTCTCACTAAAATGAGGGTTAGTTGATCCAAATATGATATCATCAACATAAATTTGGCATACAAATAATTCTCCATTAACCCTTTTAGTAAAAAGTGTGGAATCAATTTTCCCAATTTCAAAGCCTTTTTCAATAAGGAACTTGGTCAAGCATTTATACCACGCTCTAGGAGCTTGTTTAAGACCATAAAGAGCTTTGTGAAGTTTGTAAACATGATTTGGTTTCTTAGGATTGACAAAGCCGGGAGGTTGTTTGACATAAACTTCCTCCTCTATTTCACCATTTAGAAAAGCACTTTTAATGTCCATTTGGTACAAGGTGATATTATGGTGATTAGCATAGGCAAGTAAGATGCGAATGGACTCAAGTCTAGCAACGGGAGCATAAGTCTCACCATAGTCCATACCTTCGACTTGTGTGTAGCCTTGGGCGACGAGACGTGATTTGTTGCGAACTACTTGTCCATCTTCATCTTGCTTGTTGCGAAACACCCATTTGGTACTGATGATGTTGTGGTTGTTGTCGGGTTTCTCAACCAATGTCCAAACTTGGTTCCTCTCAAAATTGTGTAGCTCTTCATGCATAGCATTTATCCAATCCGGATCTTCCAATGCTTCTTCAACCTTCATGGGTTCAATGCTAGAGATGAAAGAATAGTTTTCACAAAAGTTAGCTAAACGAGTTTTAGAGCGAGTGATTCTCCCGGTTTGAATGTCATTGTAGATTTGCTCGACGGGATGATCTTTAGCAATTCTTGCTCGAACTCGTGAAAGCTTCTGCTTGGGTCTTCGTTGAACATCTTCTTCATCTTGTTCTTCTTCTTGGCCTTCTTCATTGTTGGCGTTGTCGTTCTCTTGTCGTGGTGGAGAAGGAGGTTGTTGACGTTCATCTTGATGCACTTCCTCGTTTTCTTCATCTTGGTGTGTCCCACTTGTGGATGCTTCCGTATCAACTCTTGGTTCACCTTGTCGTGAAATAGAAGCTTCCACTTGGACGGACGAGGTACTCTCCTTCACCTCCGTTGGACGAACTTTGCCAATAGACAAATCTTGGATTGCTTCTGAAGGGTCTTTGTCTCCTACATCAATTGGCAATTGCTCTACTTGCGAGCCGTTAGATTCATCAAACTTCACATCTACCGTCTCTTCAACCTTTCGGGTGAAATTGTTGTAGACACGGTAAGTGTGAGAGTTTGAGCCATAACCTAGTAGGAAACCTTCGTGAGACTTAGGAGTAAATTTAGAACGACGATGCTTATCAAGAATGTAGCACTTTGAGCCGAATACTCGAAAGTATCCAACTTGGGGTTTGTTACCGGTGAGGAGCTCGTATGCCGTCTTGCCGAGTAGCTTGTGGAGATACAAGCGATTTGTTGCATGACAAGCTGTCTCAACCGCTTCTGCCCAAAAGTGCTTCGGTGTCTTGTACTCATCAAGCATCGTTCTCGCCATTTCGATGAGCATCCGATTCTTCCTCTCAACAACTCCATTTTGTTGAGGTGTGTACGTAGCCGAGAACTCGTGTGAAATCCCTTCTTCGTCAAGAAAGGTGTCCACATTTGCGTTCTTGAACTCCGTTCCGTTGTCGCTGCGAACCTTATTGATCTTCACTTCAAATTAATTTTGGGCCTTCCTAGCGAAGTTTTTGAAAATCTTTTGGACCTGTGATTTATCATCAAGAAAGAACACCCACGTAAATCTTGAAAAATCATCAACTATAACTAGACCAAAAGAATTTCCACCGAGACTCTTGTAAGAGTTGGGACCAAAGAGATCCATGTGAAGTAGCTCGAGTGGCCTCCTTGTGGTCATAATGTTCTTCACGGGATGTCTTCCTCCAACCTGTTTACCTGCCTGACAAGCACTGCACAGTCTATCCTTATCAAATATGACATCGTTAACTCCAAGGATATGATTTCCTTTAATAAGCTTGTCAAGGTTTCTCATGCCAACGTGACCTAGTCGTCTATGCCATAACCAACCTTTTGAGGATTTAGCAATGAAGCAAGTTTTAAGTTGTGCCTTTTTAGAGAAATCAACAATGTAAAGATCACCTCTACGCACACCGGTAAATACCATTTTATGATTGTCTCGACGAAACACTTGGCAATCTACTTCAGTAAATAGGACATTGAAACCGAACTCAGCAAGTCTAGATACTGAAAGTAAGTTGTAGCCAAGAGACTCAACGAGCATGACATTTTGTATGGAGCTATCATGTGAGATGGCCACCTTACCGAGGCCAACCACCTCACCGACGTTTGAAAAGCTGGATCGAGTCCTGGCTAGCGTCGAATGGGAGCAGAAATTCCCATATGTAACAGTCCAGGCACTTACACGTGGTATTTTTGATCACACGCCATTATTCCTTGACTCTGGGGAGGCCACCCATTTGGGAAATAAAAATGTTTTTTCTTTCGAGCTTGCTTGGTTTGAGAGAGAAGGCTTCTTGGATCTCGTAGCCAGAGAATGGGCTAAGGATGCAGGAGGTAGGACTGCGCTCTAGCGCTGGCAGAATAAAATTAGGCATTTGAGAAGTTTCCTACGTGGGTGGGCTAAGCATCTCAGTGGGATTTATAAGATTGAAAGGAATAGCTCCTTACGCTTATTCAGTCCCTTGATGTAAAAGCCGAAACCATGATCCTGCCAGCCTCGGAGCTTCATGCCAAGCTTGATGCGGAAATGAGGCTGAAAGAGGTCCTGCGTGAGGAAGAACTAAAGTGGGCGCTTTGGGATAAGGTCAGTAGAGTCATCCAGGGGGACGCGAACACACAATTTTTTCACATGATCGCCAATGGTAAGCATAGAAAGTAGAGGATCTTTCAGCTTGAAGAAGATGAGGGAACGATTCTTGGTCAGGAAAACTTAAAGCATTATATTACTGAGTATTACAAGCAGCTGTCTGGGCCTCCAGAGGACAAATGTGTGTCGCTGGATGAGTCTAGGATTGAGGATGTGCCTCAACTTACGGCTGTTGAGAATGATATTTTAGTTGCTCCTTTTTCTGAGAAAGAGGTGTTTGAGGCCATCTCCCAAATGAAGAATAATAAGGCTCCTGGCCCGGATGGTTTCCCGGCAGAGTTCTACAAGAAGTGTTGGCATATTATTAAAGGAGATCTCTTGCCGTTGTTCAATGATTTATTCTCTGGCCAGCTTCACCTTTTTCAGCTGAATTTTGGAACGATAACCCTTCTTCCCAAGAAGACAGAGGCAGTGCGGATTGAGCAATTCCGGCCTATCTGTCTTCTCAATGTTAATTTCAAAAATTTTACCAAGGTTGGGACGAATAGGCTCACACAGATTGCGCATACTATGGTGCAGCCTACTCAGTCTGCTTTCATGCCGGACAGGAACATCCTCGAAGGGGTTGTGGTCCTGCATGAAACGCTCCATGAGATTCACACGAAAAAACTTGATGGAGTTGTTTTCAAGGTGGATTTCGAGAAAGCGTACGACAAAGTCAAATGGCCTTTCCTTCAACAGGCACTACGCATGAAGGGTTTTGATGAAGCTTGGAGACGACAAGTTGAATCATTCACACAAAAAGGGAGTGTTGGAATGAAAGTGAATGACGATATAGGTCATTATTTCCAGACACACAAGGGCCTGAGACAAGGTGATCCAATGTCTCCTATTATGTTCAACATTATCGTTGACATGTTGGCAATCTTGATAGGTAGGGCAAAGGAGGCCGGCCAAGTAGGGGGCTTGGTGCCTCATCTAGTTGATGGTGGTGTGTCCATCCTGCAGTACGCTGATGATACAATCATCTTTATGGAGCACGACTTGGCAAAAGCGAGAAATATGAAGCTGGTGTTGTGCCTTTTCGAGCAATTGACCGGTCTGAAGATTAACTTCCATAAAAGTGAGTTGTTCTGTTTTGGGAGAGCCAAAGAGGAATAAGATGCATATAAGCAATTGTTTGGTTGCGAATTGGGAGCACTACCGTTCACTTACCTAGGTATCCCCATTCACCATCGTAAGTTGACAAACAGCGAATGGAAGTGTATCGAGGATCGGTTTGAGAAGAAACTGAGTTGCTGGAAGGGCAAACTCATGTCGTATGGAGGCCGATTGATTCTCATTAATTCGGTGCTCACGGGTCTGCCTATGTTCCTTTTGTCCTTTTTTGAAGTACCAGTTGGAGTTAGGAAAAGGCTGGACTTCTGTCGGTCCCGTTTCTTCTGGCAGAGTGATGAACTTAAGAGAAAGTACCGTTTAGCCAAATGCGACGTCATCTGCCAACCAAAAGACCAAGGGGGTCTTGGTGTTGAGAATCTTGAAGTCAAGAACAGATGCCTTCTCAGTAAGTGGCTATATAAGTTAGCAGCTGAGACTGAAGCAACTTGGGCGCAGATTCTGCGTAACAAGTATCTGCACTCTTAAGACTTTGTCGCAGGTGACAGTCAGACCGACTGATTCGCCGTTCTGGAAAGGGCTAATGAGAGTCAAAGCTACTTTCTTTAATAGAACAAAGTTTATTGTTGGTGATGGCAATAACACTCGCTTCTGGGAGGATACTTGGCTGGGGGAAGCGTCGTTGGCGCTTCAGTATCCGTTGCTATATCGTATTGTGCAGCGACGTGATGCTCTGGTTGCAACGAGTTTGCAGTCCACTCCCCTTAATATTCAGTTTAGGAGGGTGCTTGTTGGAGACCGGTGGGAAGCTTGGCTTCATCTGGTGAGTAGACTGATGGAGGTTCAGCTTACTCATCAGCCCGATCAGTTGTGTTGGAAGCTTACTATATCTGGGGAATTCACAGTCAAGTCGATGTACATTGATGTCATCAATTCTAGTGTTATTCCTAGTTCCAAACATGTTTGAAAAGTTAAGGTTCCTCTAAAAATCAAAGTGTTTATGTGGTCTGTACATAAATAAGTCATCTTAAGGAAAGATAATTTGGTTAAGCGCAACTGGACAGGCTCTACTAGGTGTAGTTTCTGTGATCGGGATGAAACTATCAAGCACCTTTTCTTTGATTTCCCGTTGGCGAGGGTGTTGTGGCGCTCGGTGCAAATTGCCTTTAACATTACTCCTCTGAATTCGGTCAGGTCGTTATTTGGAACGTGGCTTGTTGGGATAGAGTCCGAAACAGCTAGACAAATTCGCGTAGGAGCATGTGCGTTGTTATGGGCAATTTGGAACTGCAGAAATGATTTGGCTTTTAACAGAACAACAACTATTTATTTTTTGCAGGTTTTATTCCGGGCTACTGCGTTAATCCGTATGTGGTCCTTACTCACTCCGATGGAGGCCAGGGAGCGTTTGGTTACTGGATCTCTTCGGTGGGAGATGGTAGCGCGGGATATCTTCAACCGGTTTGGATGGCGGTCATGTAATAGGCTAGGCCATTAGTTTACCTATCTATCTTATGCCAGCCAGTTGTGGCTTTTGGGCCTTTTTTTGCTTTTGTTGCTCTTTGTGAGCCAGCTTCTCATTTTGTTGCAGACTGCAAGACTTTGTTGAACTACTTTATTTATTTATAAATGTGACCATATGCATCGTTCTAATGCAGAGGCCGGGGAGCCCCCCCTTTTCAAAAAAAAAAAATCTTCGAGGCTAGAGCTGTTGTACAAGTTTCAGAATTTTTTAGCTGCTGGTTTGGAAGATATGTATTTTTCAAATGGTATACTGTACATTGTAGCTAATACATTGGTCAAGGAAAGACATCAGATTTATATATTGTTTTAAGGGCAACTTCATATCATTCATTGAAATTCCGTTTGTTACAAATAATGATCCTGGTAATGTCAGGGGACCGATTATATCAGCAGGACGATTACAAGACCAATTTACATGATGAAAGTTACATGGAACAAATGTCACTGCTCTACATTTGATATCTAGAAATATGATGCCAGTTAGGATCCGTCTTGGTCTGCCCTCTTCACCTTGTTGATCAATGACAAGCAATCTGATGCCACTTCAATTTATGAAAACCTTCTTGTGCTTACACCTTGTTGGTCAGTGATAAATAATCTAATGGCACTTCAATTTTCTGAAAACCTTCTTGTGCTGCAAAGTTCAGAGCATGTCTTACAGCTAAAGCTTCAGGTAGTCCCAGATTATCAACATAGCCCCTGGTACAATATTTGCCATCAATTTGACATTCCTAATGTAATGTAAGTCTATAAAACCAAAAAGCATCCCATCTTCAATCGTTTCCTTGTGCTCTCATTTTCTCCAATGTTGTTGGTCAGAGAAAAGCATCAGCATTTGTGTAGCATCATCCACTCGCAAGTGCTCATATACCTCATCACTGCAATCAGCTCTTTAATCTCTACAAAGAACAAGTCGAGAACACAATCAGGTACTTTGCCGAACCACATATAAAAAATAATGTGAATTCATTCACCTAATAGTTTCAGCAGTAAGGTCCATGAAGTAGAGGTATGTCTCGCGCGCCGCAGCCTGTCGATTTTCCATAAATAATTGCTCAAACTCCACTACATATTTAATGCAAGGAATGTTCATGGAGCTCTCAAGGGCAGATGTTCCAGCTCAGTGTGGAATTCAGCTATTATGTTCTCGGTCATCAGCCTCATAAGATTAAGCCCCAAAACTGGATTATGCCTCTGATGAATAATCAAAAAAGCAAACACCATACAAATAGCACTCCATAACATTAGTAGTTCCGAAGCACAGTGCTCCAGAATAGAAAATATATGTGGAAAGGTTTAACAGCTTCTTTTAGCCACAATATTGTTGAGTAAATAGGCAATTTCTCGATTAAATTAATCCACGAGTAAATCACTAGCATGGCATTGACTAAGTTGATGACGTACTGACTTTGATCTAAACATGCACGTACTAAGCAAACAGTAGACAAATCTACACATACTGCTAGTACTGCTAATATGAAATTAATCAGGAGCGGGATAAACGAGTTATACCCTCCAGTAGGCCATGCAGAGGCCGCGGCTTTGGTGGCAGCAACGGCGTCCTCGGCGGCCTTCTTGTCGGCTTCAGCTTTCTCGGCGGCGGCACGGTCGGAGTCGGTGGACATGGTGATGATGAAGGCGACGCGGACGTAGAGGAAGTAGACGATCGGAAGCGAGCAGTCGCGTAATCGCTGCCCAAAAACCTATTCGCCCCTCACCCGTACAGGAACCAGAAGGGCGTGGTTTCGGAGACCTGCTCTCCCGTCGACCGTGTACGCGGCGGACGGGATGGAGTCGCCGGCAGCAGCAGCAGCAAAGGAACGACGGTGGGTGTGCACGTGAGCAGATGTGATCTGTTCGTGGCGGCTAGGGTTAGGAGACACCGCACACTTATATAGGCGCAGCCGCGTGGAGAGACGTGGGCTTGACCCACGTCCGAGTCCGTGACAGCCCATGATCCGACGTCTCAGATCGTGACCCTCCTGTCAGAACCTCTCCGTTAGTGACTGGCAAAAATAAGCGCATAGGTGTGAGCTCGGCTCGGCTCGGCTCATTCCCGCGACGCGGCGCGGCGCGGCGCGTCGTGACGAGGCGTGGCGAGGCGGGCGGCGGAGGAGGAGCGCGCGAGGGCCTCTTCTCTTCTCAAGCTCCAATAGCATGTAGAAGAGAAACCCTTATAAACCACTCCAACTCTCCTTCCACTTCCGGGGTGAGACTAAACTTCCCACCACACCTAGTGACATATAACCCACATAGGCCCTTAGAGATTTTTCAGAAATTGCAATATGGGCCTAGAGCCCATCTCAGATTTCAGCAATCCCCCACCAGATCTCGAGGGCCCATTGTGTCCTTTGTTCCAAATGCTGTTCCGATATACTAGTGTTTCAGTGAAGACCTGTTAAGGTTGAGCTTCACCTAGAGCAAGTAGCTACACTCCTTCACAACTGAACAATGGACTATGCCTTGAATTGTCAGTTTGGCGTAAAGAAGTTTCACCACATGTCTTACTAGTACTGGGCTGCCGAAGGCTGACCCCTCGGGTGGAGCATATAAGTCACACTCCTGGCCTATTCATGAGTTTACTAGATATCACCCCAATCTCATAGACTGTGACTAGCAGTCGGGCTCACATAGGTATGTTCCTCAAAAGATCGCTCTGTAGGATAGCATCTTGCTTATACATATAAGCCTTGGAACACATTAAGACAGTAGTCATCCTTCCATACAGTTTCCGAGAGTATTGCATCTCTAACGGAGTGGGTTAGTAAAGTTACTCTCCTCAGTTCGCCGCTGGCTTGTTTTCCCAGGTCCTACTTCACGGGATCTCCGATCACATAGGTTGGGTTACCACCATGGCAACTCATGTGGGTCTCATACCCATCTCCCTCGATGCACTATCTATCACTACACGTGATAGCCCTTTCGTAAAGGGATCTGCCAGATTCTTAGCCGTATGGACATAGTCCAACGCTATCACTCCGGAGTTTCTTAATTTTCTGACAGTTTTTAATCTCATTCTTATGTGTTTGTTGGACTTCATGTTGTCCTTTGAACTCTTCACCTTGGTGATGACAGTCTGATTATCACAGTTCATAAGGATAGCCGGAACCGGTTTATCAACCAGTGGCAAGTCCATCAAAAGATCTCGAAGCCATCCTGCTTCAACACCAGAAGTGTCTAATGCTGTTAATTCTGCTTCCATTGTCGATCTCGTTAAGATCGTTTGCTTGCAAGACTTCCAGGAAACAGCGCCACCTCCAAGAGTAAACATATACCCAGTTGTGGCCTTCATCTCATCAGCATCAGAGATCCAATTCGCATCACTATACCCTTCAAGTACCGATGGGTCTCCGGTATAGTGAAGTCCATAGTTCATAGTACCTTTCAGATAGCGCATAACTCTTTCAACAGCATGCCAATGTACATCACCCGGTTTAGAAACAAACCGGCTCAGTTTGCTCACAGCTAACGCGATGTCAGGCCTCGTTGCGCTCGCTAGGTACATCAGTGAACCAATGATTTGGGAGTGTCTCAATTGATCTTTAGCCATGCCTTTGGAATTTCGAATCAACACGCTAGGATCATATGGTGTTTGAGATGGTGTGCAGTCTGAATATCCAAAACGACTCAACACCTTCTCAACATAATGGGATTGCAGAAGTGTGATCCCACCCTCATTATCTCTCAGTAGCTTGATGTTCATGATAACATCAGCCACACCAAGGTCCTTCATCTCAAAGTTCTGAGACAGAAACGATTTGACCTCCTCAATGACTTTGAGGTTTGTTCCGAATATCAGTATGTCATCAACATACAAGCACAGTATAACTCCTTCGCCCCCACCATGGCGATAGTATACACATTTGTCAGCTTCATTAACAACGAAGCCAACAGATGTCAGAGTTGTATTAAACTTATCATGCCATTGCTTAGGTGCTTGCTTCAGGCCATATAAAGATTTCAGCAACCTACACACCTTTCTTTCCTGACCATCTATTACAAAGCCATCTGGCTGTTGCATGTAGATTTCCTCATTTAGCTCTCCATTCAAAAAAGCCGTCTTAACATCCATTTGATGGACAAGAAGACCATGTGAGGCCGCCAACGAGAGTAATACTCGGATAGTGGTCAGTCTAGCCACAGGTGAATAAGTATCGAAGAAATCTTCCTCTTCTTTCTGGTCATAGCCCTTGGCCACAAGCCTAGCCTTGTACTTTTCAATTGTATCATCGGGCCTAAGCTTTTTCTTGAACACCCACTTACATCCCAATGGTTTGCAACCATAGGGACGCTCAGTGATCTCCCATGTCCCGTTAGCCATGATGGAATCCATCTCGCTACGGACCGCATCCTTCCGGTAGTCAGCTTCTGGAGAGGCATACGCTTCTGAAATAGAAGTGGGAGTATCATCCACGAGGTACACGAAGAAATCATCACCAAAGGTCTTTGCAGTCCTTTGTCTCTTGCCCCTACCAAGGGTTTCCTCGTCATCCTCCTCAGGATTTTCATCATGTGTTTGTTCATAATATTCCATAGGGATGGCAGGTTCAGGAGTCTCCTCAGATTCCTGTCTAGAAGTGCTTTGCATATCTCTCATAGGAAAAATATCCTCGAAGAATGTAGCATCCTTAGACTCTATGATTGTACCGACCTTCTGGTCAGGTAACTCAGATTTCACTACTAGAAATCTATAGCCAACGCTGTTTTTAGCATAGCCCAAATTAACGCAGTCCATAGTCTTGGGTCCAAGCTTACGCTTTTTGGGGATCGGCACGTTGACTTTCGCCAAACAGCCCCAAGTACGCAAGTACGAGAGTGTTGTCCTTCTCTTTGCCCATCTCTCATATGGAGTGATCTCATTATCCTTTATCGGAACTTTATTCAGGACATGACATGCCGTCAATATAGCCTCCCCCCACCATGCCTTGGATAAACCCGACGTATCTAACATGGCGTTAACCAGATCAGTTAGAGTACGGTTTTTCCGCTCGGCAACCCCGTTTGACTGGGGTGAATAGGAAGGCGTCCTCTCATGAATAATGCCGTGTTCCGCACAGAAAGAATCAAACTCACTCGAGAAGTACTCTCCACCACGATCTGAACGGAATCGTTTAATTTTCTTTTCAAGTTGATTCTCAACTTCTGCCTTATAGATTTTAAAGTAGTGTAGAGCCTCATCTTTCGTATTTAATAGATACACATAGCAATATCTAGTGGAATCATCTATCAATGTCATGAAGTATTTCTTTCCACCTTTAGTCAATACACCGCTCATCTCACAAAGATCAGAATGTATGAGTTCTAATGGTGCCAAGTGTCTCTCCTCCGCAGCCTTGTGAGGCTGGCGAGGTTGCTTAGTTTGCACACATGACAGGCACTTAGAACCTTTGGCTAAAGTGAAACTCGGGATTAAATCCAACTTAGCTAGCCGCGTCATAACACCGAAACTTATGTGACAAAGACGTGAATGCCAAACCTCAGATTCATTAACACTCGAATGAACATGGTTCACGACTTTATTACAGAAATCTGCGAGGGAAAGGCGGAACATCCCTCTGCTCTCATAACCTTTTCCAACAAATAGTCCATACTTAGTAACAACTAATTTATTAGACTCGAATACCAACTTAAACCCTTCTCTACATAGAAGGGAGCCACTAACGAGGTTCTTCTTGATGGCGGGGACATGCTGCACGTTCTTCAGCTGCACGATCCTTCCCGAAGTAAACTTCAGATCGACCGTGCCAACACCATGAACAGAAGCACTCGCGCCATTCCCCATCAATACGAACCCGTGGCCTGTGACCTGGTAAGAAGAGAACAATGAAATGTTAGCACACACATGAACACCTGCACCTGTATCCACCCACCAATCGGTAGGCTGAAACACTGAAAAAACAGTAAATAAATTACCGTACCCAGATGCACCATTCTCATTGTTGCCCACAATCATGTTGACAGACTTGGAGTCCTGTCCTGACTTCTTAAACTTGTTTGGGCACTTGTTGGCCCAATGTTCAGCCGAACCACAAGTAAAACAGCCCTCATCCTTCTTGTTCTTCTTGAAGGTCTTCTTACCCTTCTTCTTGAAGTCGGTATTCTGTTGGACACCGTTCTTTCCCTTGAACTTGTGGGAGTTGAAGTTCCTCTGGTTCACCATGTTGGCAACAGAAGTCCCTTCGGCCCCTTTTCCGTGCGAGTCCTTTGCCCTCGTATTCTGCTCAACACTCAGATGGCCAATGACATCCTCCACAGAGAATTCACGCCTCTGATGTTTCAGAGTGGTGGCAAAGTTCCTCCAAGAATTGGGGAGCTTAGCGATTATGCAGCCCGCGATAAACTTGCCCGGTAACTCGCACTTCAGAAGCTCAAGCTCCTTAACAATGCATATTATCTCATGAGCCTGCTCCAGTACAGGACGGTTCTCAACCATCTTGTAATCGTGGAACTGCTCTATAATATACATCTCGCTCCCTGCATCGGCGGCCCCGAACTTAGATTTGAGCGCCTCCCACAAATCCTTGGCGACATGCACATGTAAATATGCGTCGACCAGTTTATCTCCGATCACGCTAAGAACTGCTCCGAGAAACACAGTGGTTGCCTCCCTGAACGCCTTCTCCTGTTCAGGAGCAATCGTTCCCGTGGACACACCGGTGACCCAGAACACGTTCATAGCCATGAGCCATAAAGTGGTCTTTGTCTGCCAACGCTTAAAATAGGTACCGGTAAACTTATCCGGTTTCAGTGCTGCGGCAAAGCCACTTGCCGAAAAATTCCTACACATAATAGATTTTTGGATTGTTGAGAAAATAGGCAATTTCTCGATTAAATTAATCCACGAGTAAATCACTAGCATGGCATTGACTAAGTTGATGACGTACTGACTTTGATCTAAACATGCACGTATTAAGCAAACAATAGACAAATCTACACATACTGCTAGTACTGCTAATATGAAATTAATCAGGAGCGGGATAAACGAGTTATACCCTCCAGTAGGCCATGTAGAGGCCGCGGCTTTGGTGGCAGCAGCGGCGTCCTCGGCGGCCTTCTTGTCGGCTTCAGCTTTCTCGGCGGCGGCACGGTCGGAGTCGGTGGACATGGTGATGATGAAGGCGACGCGGACGTAGAGGAAGTAGACGATCGGAAGCGAGCAGTCACGTAATCGCTGCCCAAAAACCTATTCGCCCCTCACCCCGTACAGGAACCAGAATGGCATGGTTTCGGAGACCTGCTCTCCCGTCGACCGTGTACGCGGCGGACGGGATGGAGTCGCCGGCGGCAGCAGTAGCAAAGGAATGACGGTGGGCGTGCGCGTGAGCAGATGTGATCTGTTCGTGGCGACTAGGGTTAGGAGACACCGCACACTTATATAGGCGCAGCCGCGTGGAGAGACGTGGGCTTGACCCACATCCGAGTCTGTGACAGCCCACGATCCGACGTCTCAGATCGTGGCCCTGCTGTCAGAACCTCTCCGTTAGTGACTGGCAAAAATAAGCGCATAGGTGTGAGCTCGGCTCGGCTCATTCCCGCAACCCGCGTCGCGTCGCGTCGAGGCGGGCGGCGGAGGAGGAGCGCGCGAGGGCCTCTTCTCTTCTCAAGCTCCAATAGCATGTAGAAGAGACACCCTTATAAACCACTCCAACTCTCCTTCCACTTCCGGGGTGGGACTAAACTTCACACCACACCTAGTGCCATATAACCCACATGGGCCCTTAGAGATTTTTCAGAAATTGCAATATGGGCTTAGAGCCAATCTCAGATTTCAGCAATAATCATGCCCCTAAAATTCAGGTCACATATATTAAGTCAAATGTATCCGTAGTAATGACAATTTGATAAGTGATAAACAATAATACTTTTTGTTAAAAAAAAGACAATGCTGACTGAGAGAATCTTAATCTTTGGTTTTTATTGCTACATAAAGGTTGATCTGCTAACATGTACAAATCCTCATAACTAAGGCACTAAACAGTGATTAAACAAAAGGTGTCAGAACTTACACGAGAACCAAATAGATTGAGAGCAGAAACAAAAAACGATGAACAGGGGACCAGGGGGGCAGTGGTATATCTGGCCATGGGCCGAGACGGGCCGGGCTTGGGTCGGGCCTAAAAAAGCCCATGGCAGAAAACTGAGGCCCAAGCCCTCCCAGGCCCTACCATCGGGCCTACTTTTCAAGCCCAAGCCCGGCCCATCTGGTAAAAAGCCCTCAAAAGCCCTTAGGGCTTAGGGCCGTGGGATGGGCCTCTTCCTTAAAATGCCAATGTGCCAAGCCCAAGCCCGTCCAGGCCCTGCTGCTGGGCTCAAAACTTAGGCCCAAGCCCGGCCCACAAGCAAGCCCATCGGGCCTAGGCCCTGGATTTTAGGGCCGGGCCTGGGTGGGCCGACAGGGCCAGGCCTGAGATGGCCAGGACTAGGCAGTGGCGAGCGGACGAGAAAAGGAATTCGGAGCCGCACCTGTGTACTGTGGTCGGTGTACGCGCTCGCTTTATCCTGTGTCGGGCTAGGTACCGGCGGCGGACGACGGAGGCGACTCCGACGGCATCGGTGGCGGCGGATGAGGGGAATGTGGTGGAGCCGACTTCCATAAAAATAATCCTATGCTGAATCCAATCGAGCCGAGCCGAGAGACGTTTCCTGCAGCTGAGAAGAGTCGTTCGAGCCGAGAAAGCCACGAACGGGAGCGGAGGAGAGGGGGACGTGGGATGGCGAGGTGGGACACGTGGCCGCATTTGGCATAGGGTATGCATAGAACGGGTTTTGCAGCCGGTATGCACAGAATTTTTTCCGTACATCCTCATTGTTTTTTTTTTTTTTGAAAATTACATCCTCATTGTTCATCCAACGGGAAAATGCCTTCTAGCGGTCGCGGCAGTTGTGATTGGTCGCCATTGCGTGCTTGCTGCGTAGCCACTCGGCTTCCACCGCACGTTGGGCCGCATCTGCCTGACGGCGATGGCCTGTCGCAGACACAACCTTGCCCTTGCCCTTGCCGGCAAGAGAAGGGCGGCGTGCTCGGGCTCCTCCAGCACCACTTTGAAGAGCTAGTCTCTGCTAGTCTCTGATCCGATGTCGGCACCGAAGGGACGCCTGCACGGCTTTCCTAGACCAATCCTCGGCCGAGGCCAAAGCAAAGTCTAGGTCGGCGCGTACCCAGCCCGGCGGCTATGTCTGACGTAGCAAACGCCGCTCGGCGCGCCGCGTTGCTTCACTCCCGGCCCACTGCATGCTCGACTACCGCCATCATGGTTTGCGAGAAGGAGGCGGCCACCGGACCGGGCGCCTCCTCCTTCACGACGATCGGGTGTTGGCGAAGCAGGGATGCCGGTGCGACGGTGAGGCCAACCCCACGGCACGACCCTAAATCTGTACCCATTTTGTCCGGATTTTGTCCGTATGGGGTAGAAATAGAGAGAACAAACGCCGGACAAAGGTTGGACAAACTCGCTGCACCCAAAGCTGCTACCCCGTTTCACCAGCTGTCCATCCTCGTCATTTCTTTGAACACGTAGCAGGCATAGCGACCATGTGGGGTGGCGGAGGCGGCCAAGCATGGCCATGTGGTGCTCGAAGTCATTGGTCGACGCCGCCGCGGGCGCCGCGTAGCGCAGCAGCTTCACGGCCACGACGCTACCGTCGTCGAGCACCGCCTTGTACGCCGTGCCGCAGCCGCCCTGTCCGAACGCGAGCACGGCGATGGCCGAGAACGTCTGCATGATGCCCGGGATGAAGAAGGCGATGTGCCACGCGACGAACTGCGTGCTGCCGATCTTGCGGACGACCTCGAACATGAGCGGCATGATGAACTGCACGGACGCCAGGCGGGGCCCGACCAGGTCGCAGGCCGTGCCCATGGTGAGACGCGCGAACACGCGCCCGACACGGACGCGATCCCGGCGTTGCCGATGTCCTTGCCCGTGAGGCCGAGGTTGTGCCGGATGAGCGGCAGGAGCGGCGGCGCGGCAAAGGTGGAGACGAAGCAGCAGAAGAAGGAGACCACGAGAGGTGGAAGACGCTCATGTGCAGCCTCGCGAACAAGAAGAGCCAGAACTCGGTGGCCTTGTTGTCGGAGTCCACCGGGATCCTGAACTTACCCTTGGGTGCCGCCTAGACCCCCATCGCCGCCGGCTTCGATTCCCCCTCCATCTCACTGGCTACCTTTGCTGCTGCTACGACTATGTTGGCAACTTGGCGTGTAATGCAGTACAGTCTCAGCGGCGCGTCGAGTATATATAGAGCAGCCTGAGCCGGAGCGGCGCTCGATCGGTGCGGTGCGGGAGAGGAAGAGCAGCTTGAGCCCTTGGAGCAGCAGAGGTCCGGGACGACGCCAGAGAGTTGGTTCCCCTTGAGGCTCAGCACGCGGAGGCCGTCCAGCTAGGCCAGCGCCGGGAGCGCGTCGGCACAGGACAGGCCGAGTCCCTTCTTGATACGGCGTCCTAGTTGGAACGGGCGGCAAGAGCGGTGGCCGGCACGTACTCGGCGTTCGTCCGCCCGACCTCGGCGAGGATGGGTGGCTGCTGCTTCTCCTTGTCATCCGTGGACAACACCCGCTTCGTCTTGGCGTCATGTTGGTGTGCGATAGAGGAAAGGCGAGGCGAGGCGAGGCGGCGGTGTGTGGAGGAGATGAGGTAAAAATTTCCGGTGTGGACTTCCTCCTTACATAACAAGGGCAACCTATTGTTTTTAAACGCAAGCGAACATGTGCCATAAGCTATGTTTGCAAAAAGAAAGGTTTATCAGATAAACAAAATTATGTTAACACAATAGTATTAGACCCAGCTAGCCACAAGTATTAATCTTACTGGACATTCATGGTACCCACGGTAGTTTAATGACGGAACAAACACGAGAGAGGTGGCACTAGTCGATCGAAGAATGTTGAACAGCAGGGGATGACAAAAGGCGCTCCTACTGTGGGTAGCGGAACTTGACTCAGATGAACAGCGTGACAAGAGCTATTGTGGGTAACGGAATAAGCTATGGTGTCAATCGAAGAATGTTGAACAACAGGGGATGACAAAAGGCGCTCCTACTGTGGGTAGCGGAACTTGACCCAGATGAACAACGTCAACTACCCCAGCCCAGAAACAGCTTCAGCAATGTAAGGCCCCTGCACTTGTACAGAAGAAATGGAGGGTTTATTGATAAAGAGTCACACACAATCAAGAATCAGGTTGAATACACAACTAAAAAGATCCATGGTGGGCTTACCAAGTTAAGCCAATCATGAGTCAGGGATGCATACACGGTCCGAAATACGCCGCTGAGGAACGCTGCACCGGCCACCCAAAAAGACATATGAGCCACGTTGTTCGTTGTCCAAACAGCTATCTGCTCAAAATAAAATTTGTGTTAAGCATGATCACACAGATTACCAAACTATAATCAAAGGGTATATCATGTAGTATTACCACTTGACGTATCGGCCCGGCGTACATTCCAGTGGTGATGAAAACACCGATGATACCAAAAGTGCGCCGTGGACTGTCATCTAAAAGAAAGATGCACAAAGCGATCATTCCGACAGTGAAAGTCAAACCAACAACACATATCGAGAGCTTCCATCTGTCCTCTGCCGCATAACTTCGAAAGAAGACAACCAGATAGACAATCTGAAAGAACAAGACTATGAATTAATTATTTCAATTGTTTTGTTGAATGGGTTCCAATTGGGACGAGGACAAAAGACAAAGGACATGAATCAGTATGCCCATAATGTTGAAGATGACAGGCGTCAACTTAATTGGATGAGGCACGCCGTACAACAATCCGACAACACAACTGACCAGCGTGATAATAAACAAATCAGGCTTGTGCAAACCAACCTCGCCAGTGGTGAAGATCTCACATATGATCGGACTGCCAGCAAAAACAAGTACTGGATTGAATATACATTGCAACTAAGTGAGAGAATTGCGGCAAACTAACGAAAAATGCGGTGCTTAGTTGAGATCTTACATGGGTGAGAGAAAAAGAACTCCGGTGAACAGGTATCCCAGAACAAGAAAGACCAACTCGACGGCTGACATCAACTAGGCGTCAGAGTTTGCTATAAGAGAAAGAGTAAGAAATATGTAGAGAAAATCGATCTTACGTGTTATGTCATCTTGGGCCGCGCCGCCATTCTGCTGAGGCGGTGGGGACGGCATCTTGCTGGACGGCAGTGGCTCACTAGACGGCGGTGGTGAAGTTGCAAAATCTGCCCAAAAGCACACATTAGTAATCACAAGGCTGACCAATGTATGAACATACATAGATACACTAAACCCAATCAGCCACAGTAGACAGTATGAGATAAAAGTCCTACAAGTGCGTAAAAATTACACAGCTAGGCATCTTATTATGCTAAAGCTCCGACAGGAAGGCATGTGTGGCCGCTCATTTGAGCGATTTGAGACAATCTACGAAATCTGCAGAAAGCAGTAGTGCTAGTGTCCTACTTCTAACAGAGGATGATCAACGTGGAAAATAGATGCACAGCGGAGCGAAAAGCACGGCAAGCAACCTGCAGGCACTGCACGGGCGCTCAACTACCAATAGCCGAGAACAGACCACAAATGATATCCCTGGTTTAAAGCAAGTCTATCACGCGTACGGCATTGAAGAGGTGATTAAACAGTAGTAACAGTGTGGATTTCGGCCCTGCTATCCTATCTCTGACGATGGACGCCTCGAAATAAGAACGTGTACAGTGTCAAAGCCTGAAAATGAGGTGTGGCTAGCAAAACGTAGCGAACTCGACTCGAGTTTGTCTTAACTTTTATCTCGAGCAAACAGTAATTGCAACGCGGGTACAAAAGAACTGGAAGAACTCGAGTGACATGCATATGGCGCAACCGAGATAGGGGGGAGGAGGAGGTACATACGCGCGACGAAGATGAAAGCCCCCTGCGACGACGCCGCGGCGGAGTGTGGTGGTGGGGTAGTGGTAGCGTGCGGGGAAGTAGCTTCGTGGCTGAGGTCGAGGTCGACCGACAGCGGCGGGGACGACGGCTTCTCGCTCGACAGCGGCTGCAGAGCTGCGTCGCCTGCAAATGCAAAGAGATATAAGCCCAATTAGTCAGTATGTAAGAGGCGGATCAACATATGAACAGAGCGAGATGCAGGCAGGAGAGAGAGAGGGGGACAGAGGGATTCGTACGCGCTGTCTTCGTGCATCGTGGCGCAGGCGAGGGTGGGAGGCTGCTGACGACGGCAGCCGGGGGAGCGGGTCCTGCGTCCAAGATCCACAGTAACAAGAACCAAAGTTAATTACCAGTCGTTCGACCGTATTCCAAAAGCAACCAAAACTGGGAAAAAGTAGGATATGTCGACGTGCGCAACAAAAAAAGAAACAGTGGCAGGTATTGCACAGGTATGCATGACTCACGGGAACAAGCAGCGGTATCAATCACAGATAGGGGGGAGGTTCATACGTGCCGTGGCGACGAAGAAGAAGGCGGTGGCGTGGGCGTCGCCGTCGTGCTCCTGGGCCGGCGGTGGGGACGACGGCTTCTCGCTCGACGGCGGCGGCGGTGGGGCGTCGTCTGCCAAACCAATCCAAAGCACATGTCAGAATGTAAACAAGGCTGATCAGCATATGAACATAGATAAACAGAGCGAGATGCAGGCGAGAGAGAGGTTTCGTACGCGCTGGCTGCGTGCGTCGTGGGGCAGGCGAGGCTGGCGCGGGTGGCCGGAGGCTGCTGACGACGGCGGCCGGGGGAGCGGGTCCTGCGTCCAAAACCCACAGTAAATTACCACCAGCCGATCCATCCGCATTTCATCAAAAGTAAACAAAACTGGAAAAAGCAGGAGGTTTTTTTTTTCGAAAAGGGGGAATACCCCGGCCTCTGCATCTGGACGATGCATACGGCCACTTTATTGATTATTAACACAAGACCTTACAAAGTCGTACAACAGTAAGACCAAAGCCACCATCTTCGCAACCTCTGTCGCTACTCCTCTCTAACTGATGAAGGGGCGCTGATGGTCTGGGCCTAATACCAAACAGACCTCGCAGCCAAACCTAACATCTGAGACCTGAGGTCCCAACCTATGGGCACCCACCAGTCCGGCGTGCTCTTCAACCAGGCCCCCTGCCGGGTATGAGGCCGCCGCAGCCACGTACCATCAATCCATCTTCAGAGCTGTACTGTTGCATGATCCATGCCAGGCCTCTCTGCCATCGACGCCACCACGACGCCAGACAGCGCCGCCATCCTGCGCTCGTCCATCATCACATGCCCACCGGCGGGACCCCCGCTGCTCCATGCCGCTGAGACCCGCCGATGTCGACGTGCCAGATGCCATGCCGCTCCTCCTCTTGTCCCCTCCAGTCAACACTTGCTCCAAAACGATGCCCCCAGGAGGGAGAACGACGTCGAAACGTCGCCATCGTCCGATCCGGTTAATCCAGATCTAGGGTTTCCCCCGGAACCTTTCGATCAGGTTGACGTGACCTGCAACGACGATGCCTCGAGAAGGGAACGACGTCCAAGACGCCGCCATCGTCCGCCATGACCGCAGTCAGACGCGATTTTCACCGGAAGCCACGGCGTCCCGATCTCGCGGTTGGCTGGAACGGAACCCTCCGCCGAACCGGTAACGTTGCCGCCGATCCGATCCCACCGCCTTGCGGCGCCCCCGATGGAGATCCCGAAGGCGAGGAGAGGGTCTCGATGTCGCCCACCAGAGGGAGAACGGCGCTGCGAGCGTCGCCAACATCGTGACTGGCACCGCCGGTCAAGGGTTTCCCCCGACCCAGAGCTCGCAACGCCATGCTCCACCAACCAGCCGAGCAGGACAAGCCCGCAGACCGGCCAGCAGAGGAGGAGAGCGAGCCGCCAACTCCAAACCCGCGCCGACTCGCCGCCCAGCGCGGCAAAGACGGCGCACCGAGTGCTCCAGCAGTGGCCGCCGCCACCCGCAACGCCCGCAGCCCCCAGGGGGCCAGATCGGCCACGCCAGATCCAACCCCCGCCTCCGCCGCCGCCGCGGGGCCGCACCGCCTCCTCCCAGCAGCAAAGCTACCAGATCCGCACGACTCCGCCGTCGGAGGCCCCGCCGGATCCAAATCCCCCACGGGCGGCGGCCCGCGCCGCCGAGACCCCGACCAGGAGAGGGAGGAGAGAGCCCCGCCGCTGCCAGCGCCGCACGGGCTTTGCCCGGCGGACGCCCTCCGGCAGCGGCGAGGAGGAGGGGTGAGCGAGGGCGGAGCATTGCGCCGGCGGCGGAGGGGAATCTCCCGTGACGCGCTCGCGGGGCGCGTCGCGGGAGCCGAAGTTTACCTGGTAGTAGATTGCTAGATGTTCCTGAAAAAAGCAGGAGGTGACGAGAGAAACAGACATCAGGGACAGATGGCCACAGACCGGTTCTGCCAAAGCTGCGAGACAGCCAGCTTATCTGCTGCTGCTCTGCCAATAGGCGATCCATTTGATTTGACCCACCCCTTTTTCACGAAAGAGGAAGGCTGATCAAACCGCATGCAAAAAAGTAACAGTGCAAGAGGATCAACTTCGAAGTGTTTGGCAAAACAGGAGAGACGACGCACTGCAGGGCGAAAAGCTCGGCAAGCCTTTGCACTGCCCTCGGTCGATCAAACAGCAAGACTTTTCAGTTTTGACCAAGAAAGACCTACGCACAGGATAAAACAAGGCAGAAGATACTGCAGAAAGCGGCGCGCGCGGTTGGAAACAAACTGCTATATATCAACAGCGGGATGGAGCAGGAGCTTAATTAATCACAGTATTGCAGGAAAAGTATCTCGACGACGTCTACATAACTACTACTGCACCATAAACACAGTCAAAAGCAAGCAGGCAATAAGGTCGAGCGACAGAGACCGCAAGGCCTCTGCATCTGCGTACGGCGCTAGATCCATCCCCTTTTCCGAAACAAGTAGTCATACATGAACCAAACACTACATAACGGAATATGGTTCTACGTCGGATCCAGCAGAAGGACAGAAAAATGTGCAGTAACTCGCGGAAACAAGCGCAGATCTATAACGAAATACTCAGAGTATAGCCTAAATCGCTCCATAAATCTCAAGGTACAGCCGTAAGTAGCCAGGCCGTGCGCGCGCAGGTCGCTCGCCACGGGAGGCGGCGAGAACCCGGCGCCGCGCGCGCGCAGGTCGACGTAAGAGCGAAGAAGGTAGCCGTGCGCGCTGCTGGTTGCTGACCACGAGAGACTACAAGGGCCAGCCGCGGCCGTAAAGAAGCTAATACGAGCGCGCGGAGGTTGCTCGCCATGAACGACGGCAAACCCGCCGCGGCGGAAGAACAAGCTAAGACGTACGTACGCGCGCGCGCCGCAGGATTGCTCGCCACGGGAGACGGCGAGAACCAGAAGCCGCGCGCCGTGCCGACAGATCCAGTAGAACAGCGAGGAAATTAACAGACCCAAATCGGAGCGCTTCTAGCGAGTCGATCGAGAAGCCATGGGAAACTACGCGCTAGGTAAGCAGGAAAGCGAGCACGGGAAATCGGCACGTAGAGAGAGGGAGGGAGGGAGGAGACGGACAACGTACCTTCGCAGGCGGCGGCGAGGTGGGCGCCGCCGCAGGAGCTGTAGAGCGTGAGGAGGTGGGTGGCGTCGAGGCCCGCCGTGACGAGCTGCGGCTCCGCGGCGACGCGGCAGAGGCAGGGGACGCCGAGGTCGACGGAGTCGCAGAACTGCGCGGTGGGCACGCCGGGCGCGCAGAAGAGCGCCACGTGCGCCGCGAGCAGCGTCGGCTCGCATGGCGCCCCCGGCTGCGGCCCGACGGCGGCGACGACCGCTGCGAGCAGGCCCGCCACCAGCAGCAGGCGCCGGGATCTCCCCATCGGTGGGGAGGGGCGGAGTGATCTCTCTCTCTCTCTAGGGTTTCTGGCGCGGTGATGGTGGAGCGGTGTGGTGGACTGGTGGAATGGCGGAGGGGCAGCGAGTGGCGGGCGGCTTTATATAGCCTGGGGAGCCGTGGACGCTCATCCATGCTCGATGAGCTCGCCGCTCGCTCGATCCTGGGCGTCGGTTCGGGTGGGGAATGGCCAGCTGTCCGCGCGGACGGCCCGGATGCGGCCGCGCGGGGGGGAGGGCGTCACGTGACGGCGGGGTGGGTGGGGTGGCCTCGGGGGTAGAGAAAGCTTTTCCGTTTTCGATTTTTGAAATTCAAATGAAATGCAGTGCATCGTCGCCCGGAGGCTGGCGAAAGAAAATATCGCCGCGCTTTAAATTTCGTGCTCCGTGCTGATCTGATCACACGGCCGTGGGAGCTTGTGGAGTGTTCTGGAAGGCGCCAGAAGTCACCAGACCGGCGCTGGACTCGCGCGGGGAGGGATTTCGGCATTGGTTGGATTCCCGCGAAAACTAGTACACGGCGTGTTGCCACAGCGAGGCCCGTGTAAACAACATTCGCCACGACGCCCACTGGCCCAGTCCGGCTTCTTTCTTTGCTTTTTCTGTTTCGTTTTTTCTGCAGGTTTCTCTGTTTTGTTTTGTATTGCTTTGCCTTTTGTTTTTTGGGTTTCTCATTTGTTTTGTTTTGTTTTGTTTTTTCCTGGAAAATTGCTCGTGCTTTCAAAAACAATGTTCGGAACTCCAAAAGGTGTCCATCGATTATTATAAAACCGTCCATAGTATGTTATAAAATGTTCAATATGTGTTTTTAAAATTGATGTATTATAAAATATGTTCATAACTCCAAAAGAACTCCAAAATTGATATATTATAAATATGTTTAGCATATATTTACAAAAGTTCAGCGTATATTACACCAATTTTCACCATATATGAAAAAAAAAGTCAGTATATGGAAAATGTTCACCGTATAGTGGAAAAACGTTCGTGTACTAAAAAATGTCTGCGGATTTCAAAATTTATGTAGTAGAACATCAATTTGTCCAAGCCATGTATTTTGGTTGAGCAGCAAGTGCAGGCGTAGAGCAATTTCCCATCAAGTCAACTTCACTGCACCATGAGCTCCCCTTTAGTTCATATTCCGCAACAACAACAAATTATTAGGGGCGTCAACAAAAGTCCAATCGCAAAACCTGATATTGAGAACAAAGTCAATAATAAGAAAATATACGGGGAGAGGATGACATTGAAGATGCAGTTTATGATGTTCAATTGCGTGAACCTGATCCTGGGAAGAGGATGTCAATCGCAGCTTGTGATGTTAATGATCTGAATACGATTACAAGAGGATACATTGCAAAAGGGGCTTGTCGACCAAAAAACATACTTTTCCACAACACCCCCCCCCCCCCCGGATGGAGGTGCGCATCGATATTTGTAGCTAAATGGTTCAAGTCTTCTGGTTGGCTTGAGTATAATAAAGAACTATATGATGTTTCCTGTTGGTATGTCATCTTTTCGAGGATAATTGCATGTTGGTGGACATTTTTTGTGAATGGATGGTTTAGAAATTAGAATCACAAGGATAGTTTTGTGAAACGTGTTGGTGGAATCAATAGTGCACGCAACAAAACACAAGAGAAATACAATTCCTTCATTGCACCAAAAACAACAATCATAGAGTCATTTTCTTCAACCACCAAACAAGGCAAGGTTTTATATATAGTTGGTTGACATATTCCTTTTAATGCCCAAGGTTTCTTTTGCGTCAAGGGTTAGCTTTTCGTTGACATGATGGAGAGAAAATTCACTACATAAAGGTAATTTCCTTGAGCTTATACACTGGCTAGCAGAGATTTTGAAGAAGTGAACAAGGTGGTTCTCAAGAATACTTCAAGGAACAATAAAATGATAGCTCAAGAAATACAAACAGACCCCATCAAATCATGTGCCAAAGAAACTACTAGGCGTATGATGGAAGGGGTAGGTGGTAATTGTTTCTCAATACTTGTCGATGAATCAAGTGATGTGTATCTACAATAACAATTATCTCTTTGTCTGTGTTATGATGATGAAATAGGAAGGGTAGTTGAGAGGTTTTTTCGTATTTTAGATGTTGTGAACACCACATCTTTGACACTCAAAACAGCAATTGAGAGCTTGCTTATGGATCATGGTTTGAACTTCTATAGAGTATGTCGGCAAAGGTATCACAACACTAGCAACATGAAGGGTCATGTCAATGGTCTAAAGAAACTAATTATGGATGAGTCCCCTTCTGCCTATTATGTGCATTGTTTTGCTCATCAACTTCGGCTATCTCCAGTTGCTACTGCTAAGGAGAATTGTGATTGTGTTTTGTTCATTTAGCAACTTCCTGATCCGTTGAATGTTCTTGGGATGTCTTGTAAGAACATTATAATGCTTCGTGTGGATCAAGCTGAATGGATTATTCAAGCATTAGAATTGGAAGACATTTAAACTAGTAAAGGCATGAACCAACAGATGGGTTTGATTAGGTCAGGCGACACTCCTTAGGGATCTTACCACAAAACAACTATATGCATATTCTCTGCGTGTATCCTTCAATTCGGCTAGTTCTCAACAACATAGCAAGAGAGCACTCTGAAAGTAATGACGTTATGCTTGCTGAAACTATGTTGGTATATTTTGAGTCATTTGACTTTGTTTTCATGGCACACTTGTTGCAAAACATATTTGGGTACATCAATGACTCGATGTAAGGGCATATTTATCCCTAAGGTGTTTTGGTGATTGATGACAATGCTTTTGCGGACTGATCGTGTGCCTCGAGTATTTCAGACGCTTCGCCACTAGGCACAAGATGGTTTGGTACCCCTCGAAGACTATTGAAGACGGCGTTTTTCTACGTTTCTTTTCGGTGGATTTGAGTCATAGGAAAGCCGTACTATTAAGAGGAGGTCCGCGTTGGAAAGGTTCGGGTGGAATCATCACGTACACGTGTTCTCCCTCTGCACCGCTTTCCCTTTGCGCTTTGGAGCATCCTCCATCTTCTTCATATTTTGCAAAGAGAAGGATTCCTAGTGTTGCTGTTCTGAGGCATGCGATAGTACTGCTCCTAGGAGCGGTAGTACCGCAGGCCCCCGCGGTAGTACCGCATGCCCTTGCGGTAGTACTATGGCCTCGGACCAGACTCAGCCACTCGCGCGGCTGTAGGGGCGGATGTAATTTATTACATCCGCGCCCTACACGGTAGTACCGCCCCATGCGCGTGGTAGTACCGTGAGTCCTGGTCTAGCACAGCAACATGAGCGGAAGTAGGGGCAGATGTAAGTTTTTACATCCGCTCCCTGCGTGGTAGTACCGCATGCCAAGTGCGGTAGTACCGTGTCGGATATTTGCACTGTTGATTTTCAGCGGAAGTAGGCATGGATGTATTTTTATTCATCCGTGCCCTTCCCAGGCTCGTCCAATCCGGCCTTGCGGTAGTACCGCAAGGGGGAGCGGTAGTACCGCGTCAGCGGCAGTACCGCCCTCAGCCTTTGCGGCTCAGGCCTGGACTAGCTCATGCTGTAGCAGCGGTAGTACCGTGGTCCGCCGCGGTAGTACCGTGAGCCCTTGCGGTAGTACCGCTTGTCTTGGGCGGTAGTACCGTAGGTCACGGGCTGGTTAAGTGGATAACGGTTGGATTTGTCTCTCCACTATATAAGGGGTGTCTTCTTCCTCTAGTTGACCACCTTTTCCACCCCCAAGCTCCATTGTTTCTCCAAGCTCCATTTTCACCCGATCTCTCTCCCTAGACAATCAAACTTGTTGATTTGCTCGGGACTGGTTGAGAAGGCCCCGATCTACATTTCCACCAAGAGAAATTTGATTCCCCCCACTAATCCCTAGCGGATCTTGTTACTCTTGGGTGTTTGAGCACCCTAGACGGTTGAGGTCACCTCGGAGCCATAGTCCATTGTGGTGAAGCTTCGTGGTGTCATTGGGACGCTCCAGTTAAGTTGTGAAGATTGCCCCAACCTTGTTTGTAAAGGTTCGGTCGTCGCCTTCAAGGGCACCAATAGTGGAATCACGACATCTCGCATTGTGTGAGGGCGTGAGGAGAATACGGTAACCCTAGTGGCTTCTTGGGGAGCATTGTGCCTCCACACTGCTCCAATGGAGACGTACTTCCCTTCAAAAGGAAGTAACTTCGGTAACACATCCTCGTCTTCACCGGCTCCACTCTTGGTTATCTCGTGCCTTTACTTTTGCAAGCTTATTTGTGTTATATCCCTTGCTTGCTTGTGTGCTTATTGTTGTTTCATCATATAGGTTGCTCACCTAGTTGCATATCTAGACAACCTATTTTGATGCAAATTTTAATTTGGTAAAGAAAAGCTAAAATTGTTAGTTGCCTATTCACCCCCCCCCCCCCCTCTAGTCAACTATATCGATCCTTTCAATTGGTATCATAGCCTCGTATCTTTATTAAGGACTTTGTCATCCGAAGAGTATGGTTGACACCGTAGAAGGTGTGGAGGGGCACTCCGGTGTGAATCCAAGCTCGTCTACGGCCGATGGGGGAACCGCGGTTTCTCGTGAGGAATTCAATGTGGCTTTGGACACATTGAAAACCTCCATGACAACCGAGGTTGAAAGCATGTTTAATAAATTCTTAGAAGGACTTAAACTATCTACCTCGCCAATGAAAGTGGGTGATCCCACTAACAAGGTGACGGATGCTAACTCCGACAAGGGGGGAAGCTACTAGTGAAAAGGGTCCTTCTACTAGTGGTAGAAATGGCACCGGCATCTTTGCCAATGTAGAATCTCCAATTTATGAAGGACCGATTCCCTCTACTCATTTAAATCATGTCGGCCCTCCTCCTAAGATTGTGAAAAATGAGGACTTTGATTCTTGGGTTTATCGCTTCAAGCGTCACTTAAATCATGTGAATACTAATCTTTGGAGAATCATTGAAGAAGGTTTCCATCCACATGACCGAAGCAACTTCACGAAGCCATGCATAATCAATTCAATGAGAATGCTCTCTTCATCATTCAAGATGCGGTTCCACCCGAAGATCTCCCTCATCTTCGACCCTTCGCCATGGCCAAAGATGCATGGCATTGTGTTGTTTCCCTCTATAAGGGAAGCGCCAGCATTCAACGCTCCAACTATGAAGTGGTGCGAGATGGAGCCGATGAGTTTGCAATGAAAGAAGATGAAGAACCTCGTGAGCTCTTTCGGAGAGTAACCAAACTCGCAGTCTCACTCCGAGATCATGGGAGCAAGGCCACAGATGACAATTGGATCAAGCGCAAGTTCCTCAAAGCAATGATGCCTTACCACAAGGCCATGTCCTCTGTCATCCATCAAAGACCGGACTTCCACTCCTTGACCTCAAATGAAGTGTTGGATGAGTTTGTGGCAATGAGGATCTTGGACAAAACCGCCGATAATGCGGTGTTGCGTTCTCAAAGAGCAAAGAATCCCAACCTTGCCTTGAAGGCCAAGGTTACTGTGGAAGAAGAGGAAGAAGAGGAAGATGAGGAGAGCAACCCCGAAGATACAAAATATGATTATAATGAGCACATGGCTCTTGCTTCAAGGCAATTTTGGAGCAAGAAGAACACAAGGCCCAACTTCAACAAGAACAACTCAAGTGGGTTCAAGGGCAAGCAACGTGTGAGAACTTGTTACAATTGTGGCAATGTGAGCCACTTTGTTGTGGATTGCCCTTACGAGAAGCGGGAAGACAATGGTGGCAAGCTCATCCAAAAAGACAAAGCCAAGTCCTTCCCAAACAAGAACAACTTCACCAAAAAGACTCCTACTCGAGGGTTGGTGGTTCAAGAAGAGTACCATGAGGATGACGATGATGATGAAGATAGTGAAGCCATGGCCATGGCCTCCGCTTCCATTGCCACAACTCCACTGGTGTCCCTCTTTGACTCGCCCAATGAGAACATCACCGCCAAGTGTCTCATGGCTAAATCCACCAACAAGGTAACCCCCAACATCAAAACTACCATCATTACTAATCCCTCCTTGACGGATGGCATTGATGAAAGTGAGGGGTCTAATGAGGAAGTAAATGAATTTGAGTCTTTTATGAGTAAGCTCAAGGGCAAATCCAAGAAGCACTTCGTTGCTCTCTTTGAACAACTTGGTGAAGCCAATGACATGATCGAGGCTCATGAAGAAACCATCTCTAAGATGGAAGGTCATAGTCGTGACTATGCCGATGGGATACCGGATCTCTCTAATGCTCTTGAGGAAGAGCGTGGGCATTGTTTGGCTCTTGAGGAGTCACACAACGATGACCATGCTAAGTTAAAGAAAGATCTTGATCATGCTCTTGTTGTATCTCGTGTGCTAACTTCCGAGAAGGCTAAACTTGGCATTGACCATGCTAGACTCAAGGAGGAGTTTGATATACTCGACAAGGCCCACAAGGTATTGAAGGGTGCTCATGCTAGCCTCAAGGAGTCTCATGATCAACTTCAAGTGAAGCTAACCAAAGAAAAAGCCACCTTTCCTCATATGGTATTAATTGATAATGCAAATGCCACTAACCCGTGTTGTGAGCATGTGCATCTTGTGGAGGAGAATGACAAGTTGAAGGAGCAACTTGAGAAAGGCCTTGTGACATGCATACAAGGTCAGAAGAACCTCAATGACCTTTTGAGCAATCAAAAGGAAGTTGTGGCCAAGGAGGGAGTTGGGTTCGTACCTAAGTCCAAGAACAAGAAGAAGAACGACAAGGCCAAACGACCTCCCCCTCTCAAGAAAACTTTTGTGAAGGAGGGAGAGGGTGCTCCTAAGGAGAAGAAGAACAATGTGAAGGGTGGTAATGTCAAAAAGGGCAATGCCACCACTGCCAACAAAGCCGGTGACTTTAACCCTTCTTATGTGTTGTGTCGTGCTAGTGATGGGCATGTTTATGCTAAATTTGTTGGTTCTCCTTATGAGTACATTGAATGGTCTATTTGGGTTCCTAAGACCCTTGTTAATAAAATCAAAGGACCCATTACAAAATGCGTACCTAAAACCAAGCATTGATCTCTTGTAGGTGTTTGCTTCTGGTGGGGGATCATGGTTGCTCGATAGTGGAGCAACAAATCATATGACCAGAAGCAAGGACTTGGTGGTGGACGTGCACAAGATCCCTTCTATGCCTACCACCGTCGAGTGGGGTGATGCCTCGTCCTCTAAGGTATTGGGTCTTGGCAAGGTTGTCATTTCTCATGATCTAACGATCGAGAAAGTCATGCTTGTTGAGTTCCTTGCTTACAATCTACTTTCCGTTCATCAACTTGCACTCATGGGCTTTGCCACTTTCTTTGATATTGATACCGTGGCCCTCTTGTGGAGCAAGACTCTTAAAGTAGCCTTTGTTGGACATGTCGAGAACGGTCTTTATGTGATTAACTTTTTGGAGCGACCCACTAAGACCGCGACATGCCTAATGGCTAAAGTTGATGTGGGATGGCTTTGGCATCGCTGTTTAGCCCACGTCAATATGAGATCTTTGCAAAGTCTTCTCAAGGGGGACCATGTGCGTGGACTAACGAATGTTAGTTTTGCCAAAGATCGTGCTTGCAATGCTTGTATCAAAGGAAAGCTTCATGAGAAGGCTCACCCTCCCACAACTATCATCTACTCGAAAAGACCCTTGGAGCTCCTTCACATGGATCTCTTTGGGCCTCCATCCTTTGATAGTCTTGGAGGTAGAAAGTATTGCTTGGTGATTGTGGGTGATTATTCAAGATACACTTGGGTATATTTCTTCAAGAGGAAGAGTGAGACTCAACAAACCATCATCGACTTTGCAAATGAAGCTCAACGTCAACATGATGCAAAGATCTTGACAATAAGAAGTGACAACGGCACCGAGTTCAAGAACTACACCTTGGATGAGTTTCTTAGTGATGAGGGGATCAAGCATCAATATTCTGCACCATATACCCCTCAACAAAATGGTGTCGCGGAGAGGAAAAACCGGACGTTGATGGATGCGGCAAGGACCATGATGGCAGAGTTCAAGTCTCCATACAACTTTTGGGCCAAAGCCATCAACACAGCATGTCATGCATCCAATCGGCTCTATCTTCGCAAAGGCTTGAACAAGACTCCTTATGAAATACTTATTGGTAACAATCCCAACCTCAAGTACTTCTGGGTGTTCGGGTGTAAGTGTTTCATTCTCAAGAAAGGTGTTCGTTTGTCTAAATTTGAGGCTAGAGCTTATGAGAGCATATTTGTTGGTTATGCTACAAATTCTCATGATTACCGTGTTCTTAACAAGTCCACCGGACTCATTGAGGAGACGTGTGACGTGGAGTTTGATGAAAATAACGGCTCCCAAGTGGAGCAAAGTGGTACTTGTGATGTAGGTGATGAAATTCCTCCCCAAGCCATAAGAAGAATGGGTGTTGGTCATATCCTACCCATTGAGGAACCCCTTGTGGCCGAAGGAGAAGGACAATGCTCCACTCACGTGGAGCCATCACCAACCCAAGACCCACACGCTTCCGAAGAACAAAGTGCAGGCCCTCAACCTCATGAACAAGATCAAGGGCAAGATCAACCTCAAGATGGTGGTGAACCACCAAATAATGCCCAAAGTCAAGTTCTCCCCTTCGAGCAAGTTCAAGATCAAGAACAAGCTCAAGATGGCGCTCAAGATGATCAAGTTACTCCTCCTCTTTTCACATCCGAGGAGGAATTAGAGTGTCATGCCGCGAAGATCGCTTCCAAGCTCACCACCAAGGGTCATCTTATGGAGAATGTGGTTGGGAGCCTAAGAAAGGGGGCAAGCACTCGTAGACAATTAGCAAACTATTGTGAACATCATGCGTTTGTTTCTTGTGTCGAACCCCAAAAGGTTTATGAGGCGCTCGAAGATCCGGATTGGCTCAATACCATGCATGAAGAACTCAACAACTTCGAGTACAACAAGGTGTGGAGATTGGTGCCAAGGCCAACGGGGAACCACAATGTCATTGGAACCAAGTGGTTATTCAAGAACAAGCAAGATGCTCATGGGACCATCATTCGCAACAAGGCAAGATTGGTAGCACAAGGCTACTCCCAAGTCGAGGGTATCGACTACGGTGAAACCTTTGCTCCCGTTGCTCGCCTTGAATCCATTCGTTTGTTGATTGCTTATGCTTCCCATCACAACTTTAAGTTACAACAAATGGATGTGAAGAGTGCTTTTCTTAATGGTCCTATTAATGAGTTGGTTTATGTCAAGCAACCCCCCGGGTTCGAGGATCCCTACTTCCCCGATCATGTGTATCAACTCGATGAGGCACTCTATGGCCTTAAGCAAGCCCAACGTGCGTGGTATGACCACCTTACCAAGTTGTTGCAAGATCGTGGATTTGAAGTTGGGCAAATCGATCCCACTCTTTTTACTAAGAAGGTCAAAGGGGAGTTGTTTGTGTGCCAACTATATGTTGATGATATTATATTTGGTTCCCCTAACAAAGCTTTCAATGAGGAATTTGCCACTCTCATGACCTCTAAGTTCAAGATGTCGTCGATGGGAGAGTTGAAGTTCTTCCTCGGTTTTGAAGTCAAACAAATAAGAGAAGGAACCTTCATCAACCAAACCAAATACACTCAAGACATGCTAAAGAGATTCAAGCTAAGTGATGGCAAGCCGGCTTCCACCCCAATGCCCACCAAGTGCCAACTTGACATTGATCCCAATGGTAAAGCGGTGGATCAAAAGGTATATCGCTCCATGATTGGATCCATGATTTACCTTTGTGCATCTAGACTAGATATCATGTTGAGTGTGGGAATTTGTGCACGGTTTCAAGCCGCACCTAAGGAAACCACTTTGTGGCGGTCAAGCGAATCTTTTGATATTTGGCTCATACCCCAAACTTTGGCTTATGGTACCCAAAAGGAGCAAACTTCACGCTTGTAGGATATTCGGATTCCGATTGGGTGGGAGACAAAGTGGATAGGAAGTCCACTTCCGGAGGGTGCCAATTTCTTGGTTGCTCTTTGGTGAGTTGGTCTTCCAACAAGCAAAGTTGTGTGTCTCTCTCGTCCACCGAAGCGAAGTATGTGGTGGCTGGTAGTTGTTGTGCACAACTATTATGGATGAGGCAAACTTTAAAGGATTACGGTGTCATTTGTGACAAATTGCCTCTTTTGTGTGACAATGAAAGTGTGATACGTCTCCAACGTATCTACTTTTCCAAACACTTTTGCCTTTGTTTTGGACTCTAACTTGCATGATTTGAATGAAACTAACCCGAACTTACGTTGTTTTCAGCAGAACTGCCATGGTGTTGTTTATTGTGCAGAAAACAAAAGTTCTCGGAATGACCTGAAAATCCACGGAGATAATTTTTGGAAAATATAAAAAATACTCGCGAAAGAATCAAGGCCAGGGGGCCCACACCCTATCCATGAGGGTGGGGGCGCGCCCCCTCCCCTAGGCGCGCCCCCTATCTCGTGGGCCCCCTGATGCTCCACCGACCTCAACTCCAACTCTATATATTCCATTTTGCGGAGAAAAAAACCAGAGAGAAAGTTTCATCGCGTTTTACGATACGGAGCCGCCGCCAAGCCCTAATCTCTCTCGGGAGGGCTGATCTGGAGTCCATTTGGGGCTTCGGGGAGGGGGATTTGTCGCCGTCGTCATCATCAACCATCCTCCATCACCAATTTCATGATGCTCACCGCCGTGTGTGAGTAATTCCAACATAGGCTTGCTGGATGGTGATGGGTTGGATGAGATTTACCATGTAATCAAGTTAGTTTTGTTAGGGTTTGATCCCTAGTATCCACTATGTTTTGAGATTGATGTTGCTATGACTTTGCTATGCTTAATGCTTGTCACTAGGGCCCGAGTGCCATGATTTCAAATCTGAAGTTATTATGTTTTCATGAATATATGTGAGTTCTTGATCCTGTCTTGCAAGTCTATAATCACCTATTATGTGTTATGATCCGACAACCCCGAAGTGACAATAATCGGGATACTTCTCGGTGATGACCGTAGTTTGAGGAGTTCATGTATTCACTATGTGTTAATGCTTTTGTCCGGTACTCTATTAAAAGGAGGCCTTAATATCCCTTAGTTTCCACTAGGACCCCGCTGCCACGGGAGGGTAGGACAAAAGATGTCATGCAAGTTCTTTTCCATAAGCACGTATGACTATATTTGGAATACATGCCTACATTACATTGATGAACTGGAGCTAGTTCTATGTCACCCTATGTTATAACTATTACATGAGGAATCACATCCGACATAATTATCCATCACTGATCCAATGCCTATGAGCTTTTCACATATTGTGCTTTGCTTATTTACCTTTCCGTTGCTACTGTTACAATTACTACAAAACTATTACCGTTACTTTTGCCACTGTTACCTTTACTATCATACTACTTTGCTACTAAATACTTTGCTGCATATACTAAGTTATCCAGGTGTGGTTGAATAGAAAACTCAACTGCTAATACTTGAGAATATTCTTTGGCTCCCCTTGTGTCGAATCAATAAATTTGGGTTGAATACTCTACCCTCGAAAACTGTTGCGATCCCCTATACTTGTGGGTTATCAAAGTGCCATCAAGATTTCTCTCAACCCGGTGCAACACTTCAAGACGAAGCATATTGAGATTCGGTATAACTTCATCCGGGATCATATTAGGCGAGGGGAGATTGAGCTCAACTATGTCAACACTCATGATAACTGATACGTCCATTTTGCATCATGCTTTTATATCAATATTTATTGCATTATGGGATGTTATTACACGTTATGTCACAATACTTATGGCTATTCTCTCTCTTATTTTACAAGGTTTATCATGAAGAGGGAGAATGCCGGCAGCTGGGATTCTGGCTGGAAAAGGAGCAAATATTGGAAACCTATTCTGCACATCTCTAAAAGTCCTGAAACTCCACGGAAGTTATTTTTGGAATTAATAAGAATTATTGAGCAAAGAAAGTACTAGAGGGGGCCCACACCCAGGCCACAAGGGTGGGGGCGCGCCCCCCTACTGGGTGCGCCCCTTGTCTCGTGAGCCCCCTAGTGGCCCTCCGATGTCCATCTTCTACTATATGAAGGCTTTTACCCTTAAAAAATCATAAGCAAGCTTACAGGACGAAACTCCGCCGCCACGAGGCGGAACCAATCTAGGGCTCCGGCGGAGCTGTTCTGCCGGGGAAACTTCCCTCCGGGAGGGGGAAATCATCACCAATGATCCTCTCATCGGGAGGGGGTCAATCTCCATCAACATCTTCACCAGCACCATCTCCTCTCAAAATCCTAATTCATCTCTTGTATCCAATCTTGTATCAAAACCACAAATTGGTACTTGTGGGTTGCTAGTAGTGTTGATTACTCCTTGTAGTTGATGCTAATTGGTTTACTTGGTGGAAGATCATATGTTCAGATCCTTAATGCATATTAATACTCCTCTGATCATGAACATGAATATGCTTTGTGAGTAGTTACATTTGTTCCTGAGGACATGGGTGAAGTCTTGCTATTAGTAGTCATGTGAATTTGGTATTCGTTCGATATTTTGATGAGATGTATGTTGTCTCTCCTCTAGTGGTGTTATGTGAACGTCGACTACATGACACTTCACCATTATTTGGGCCTAGAGGAAGGCATTGGGAAGTAATAAGTAGATGATGGGTTGCTAGAGTGACAGAAGCTTAAACCCTAGTTTATGCGTTGCTTCGTAAGGGGCTGATTTGGATCCACTAGTTTCATGCTATGGTTAGGTTTACCTTAATACTTATTTTGTAGTTGCGGATGCTTGCAATAGGGGTTAATCATAAGTGGGATGCTTGTCCAATAAAGGGCAGTACCCAAGCACCGGTCCACCCACATATCAAATTATCAAAGTAACGAACGCGAATCATATGAGCGTGATGAAAACTAGCTTGACGATAATTCCCATGTGTCCTCGGGAGCGCTTTTCTCATTATAAGAAATTGTCCAGGCTTGTCCTTTTCTACAAAAAGGATTGGGCCACCTTGCTGCACCTTATTTACTTTCATTGCTTGTTACCCTTTACAAATTATCTTATCACAAAACTATCTGTTATCTACAATTTCAGTGCTTGCAGAGAATACCTTACTGAAAACCGCTTGTCATTTCCTTCTGCTCCTCGTTGGGTTCGACACTCTTACTTATCTAAAGGACTACGATAGATCCCCTATACTTGTTGGTCATCAAGACTCTTTTCTGGCACCGTTGCCGGGGAATGAAGCGCCTTTGGTGAGTGGAACTTGGTAAGGAAACATTTATATAGTGTGCTGAAATTTCCTGTCACTTGTTACTATGGAAACTAATCCTTTGAGGGGCTTATTTGGGGCACCTTCGCCCTGACCAGTAGAGCAAAGAGTTGCTCCTCAACCTACTGAACCTACTGAAAATGTTTACTTTGATATTCCTTCGGGTATGATAGAGAAACTGCTAGCTAATCCTTTTGCAGGAGATGGAACATTGCATCCCGATTTACACCTTATCTATGTGGATGAAGTTTGTGGATTATTTAAGCTTGCAGGTATTGCCGATGATGTTGTTAAGAGATAGGTCTTCCCTTTATCTTTTAAGGGAGATGCATTTACATGGTATAGGCTATGTGATGATACGGGATCTTGGAACTATAAATGATTGAAATTGGAATTTCACCAGAAGTTCTATCCTATGCATCTTGTTCATCGTGATCGTAATTACATATATAATTTCTGGCCTCACGAAAGAGAAAGCATCGCTCAAGCTTGGGGGAGGCTTAAGTCAATGTTCTATTCATGCCCCAATCATGAGCTCTCAAGAGAAATGATTATTCAAAAAAAATGCTCGACTTTCTCTCAATGATCACACCATGCTTGATACTTCCCGTGCTGGTTCTTATATGCTGAAGACTATTGAATTCAAGTGGGATTTATTGGAAAGAATTAAACACAACTCTGAAGATTGGGGTTCCGATGATGGTAAGGAGTCAGTTATGACACCTAAGTTTTGTTGGAAATATGCCCTAGAGACAATAATAAATTAGTTATTATTATATTTCCTTGTTCATGATAATCGTTTATTATCCATGCTATAATTGTATTGATAGGAAACTCAGATACATGTGTGGATACATAGACAACACCATGTCCCTAGTAAGCCTCTAGTTGACTAGCTCGTTGATCAATAGATGGTTACGGTTTCCTGACCATGGACATTGGATGTCATTGATAACGGGATCACATCATTAGGAGAATGATGTGATGGACAAGACCCAATCCTAAGCCTAGCACAAAGATCGTGTAGTTCGTATGCTAAAGCTTTTCTAATGTCAAGTATCATTTCCTTAGACCATGAGATTGTGCAACTCCCGGATACCGTAGGAATGCTTTGGGTGTACCAAACGTCACAACGTAACTGGGTGGCTATAAAGGTGCACTACAGGTATCTCCGAAAGTGTCTGTTGGGTTGGCATGAATCGAGACTGGGATTTGTCACTCCGTGTAAACGGAGAGGTATCTCTGGGCCCACTCGGTAGGACATCATCATAATGTGCACAATGTGACCAAGGGGTTGATCACGGGATGATGTGTTACGGAACAAGTAAAGAGACTTGCCGGTAACGAGATTGAACAAGGTATCGGTATACCGACGATCGAATCTCGGGCAAGTACAATACCTTTAGACAAAGGGAATTGTATGCGGGATCAATGGAGTCCTTGACATCGTGGTTCATCCGATGAGATCATCGTGGAACATGTGGGAGCCAAAATGGGTATCCAGATCCCGCTGTTGGTTATTGACCGGAGAACGTCTCGGTCATGTCTACATGGTTCCCGAACCCGTAGGGTCTACACACTTAAGGTTCGATGACGCTAGGGTTATAAAGGAAGTTTGTATGTGGTTACCGAATGTTGTTCAGAGTCCCGGATGAGATCCTGGACGTCACGAGGAGTTACAGAATGGTCCGGAGGTAAAGATTTATATATGGGAAGTCCTGTTTTGGTCACCGGAAAAGTTTCGGGTTTTATCGATAACGTACCGGGACCACCGGGAGGGTCTCGGGGGTCCACCAAGTGGGGCCACCGGCCCCGAAGGGCTGCATGGGCCAAGTGTGGGAGGGGACCAGCCTCAGGTGGGCTGGTGCGCCCCCCCACAAGGGCCCAAGGCGCCTAGGGTTTGGGGAGGGGGTACTTCCACCTAACTTGGGGGGCAAGTTTCCCCCCTCTCCCCCCTTGGACGCCACCCTTAGATGGGATTGGGGGCAGCCGCACCCCTTGGGGTGGAAACCCTAGAGGGGGCGCAACCCCCTCCCTCTCCCCTATATATACTTGAGGGTTTTGGGGCTGCCAACACATGAGTTTCTTCTCCTGTTGGCGCAGCCCTACCTCTCTTTCTCCTAATATCTCGCGGTGCTTGGCGAAGCCCTGCTGGACTACCATGCTCCTCCATCACCACCACGCCGTTGTGCTGCTGCTGGATGGAGTCTTCCTCAACCTCTCCCTCTCACCTTGCTGGATCAAGGCATGGGAGACGTCACCGGGCTGTACGTGTGTTGAACGCGGAGGTGCCGTCCGTTCGGCACTAGGATCTCCGGTGATTTGGATCATGACGAGTACGACTCCTTCAACCCCGTTCTCTTGAACGCTTCCGCTTAGCGATCTACAAGGGTATGTAGATGCACTCTCCTTCCCCTCGTTGCTGGTTTCTCCATAGATAGATCTTGGTGACACGTAGGAAAATTTTGAATTTCTGCTACGTTCCCCAACAGTGGCATCATGAGCCAGGTCTATTGCGTAGATTCTTTGCACGAGTAGAACACAAAGTAGCTGTGGGCGTTGATTTTTTTCAATATGCTTACCATTACTAGTCCAATCTTGTTTCGATGGTATTATGGGATGAAGCGGCCCGGACCGACCTTACACGTACTCTTACGTGAGACAGGTTCCACCGACTGACATGCACTTGGTGCATAAAGTGGCTAGCGGGTGCCAGTCTCTCCCACTTTAGTCGGAACGGATTCGATGAAAAGGGTCCTTATGAAGGGTAAATAGCAATTGGCATATCACGTTGTGCTTTTTGCATAGGTAAGAAACGTTCTTGCTAGAAACCCATAGCAGCCACGTAAAACATGCAAACAACAATTAGAGGACGTCTAACTTGTTTTTGCAGGGTATGCTATATGATGTGATATGGCCAAGAAGAATGTGATGAATGATATGTGATGTATGAGATTGATCATGTTCTTGTAATAGGAATCACGACTTGCATGTCGATGAGTATGACAACCGGCAGGAGCCATAGGAGTTGTCTTAATTTATGTATGACCTGCGTGTCATTGAACAACGCCATGTAATTACTTTACTTTATTGCTAACCGGTAGCCATAGTAGTAGAAGTAATAAGTTGGCGAGACAACTTCATGGAGCCACGATGATGGAGATCATGATGATGGAGATCATGGTGTCATGCCGGTGACGATGATGATCATGGAGCCCCAAAGATGGAGATCAAAAGGAGCAAAATGATATTGGCCATATCATGTCACTATTTGATTGCATGTGATGTTTATCATGTTTATGCATCTTATTTGCTTAGAACGACGGTAGTAAATAAGATGATCCCTCATTAAAATTTCAAGAAAGTGTTCCCCCTAACTATGCACCATTGCGAAAGTTCGTTGTTTCGAAGCACCACGTGATGATCGGGTGTGATAGATTCTTACGTTCACATACAACGGGTGTAAGCCAGATTTACACACGCGAAACACTTAGGTTGACTTGACGAGCCTAGAATGTACAGACATGGCCTCAGAACACAAGAGACTGAAAGGTCGAGCATGAGTCGTATAGTAGATACGATCAACATGAAGATGTTCACCGATGATGACTAGTCCGTCTCACGTGATGATCGGACATGGCCTAGTTGACTCGGATCATGTAATCACTTAGATGACTAGAGGGATGTCTATCTGAGTGGGAGTTCATAAGATGAACTTAATTGTCCTGAACATAGTCAAAAGATCTTTGCAAATTATGTCGTAAGCTCGCGCTTTAGTTCCACTGTTTAGATATGTTCGTAGAGAAAATATAGTTGAAAGTTGACAGTAGCGATTATGCGGACAATAGAAAGCTTATGTCCTTAATGCACCGCTCAGTGTGCTGAACCCCAAACGTCGTCTGTGGATGTTGCGAACATCGGACATACACGTTTTGATAACTACGTGATAGTTCAGTTAAACGGTTTAGAGTTAAGGCACCAAAGACGTTTTCAAAACGTCGCGGAACATATGAGATGTTTCGAGGGCTGAAATTGGGATTTCAGGCTCGTGCCCACGTCAAGAGGTATGAGACCTCCGACGATTTTCTTAGCCTGCAAACTAAGGGAGAAAAGCTCAATCGTTGAGCTTGTGCTCAGATTGTCTGAGTGCGACAATCACTTGAATCGAGTGGGAGTTGATCTTCCAGAGATAGTGATGTTTCTCCAAAGTCATTGCCACCAAGCTGCTAGAGCTTCGTGATGAGCTATAACATATCAGGGATAGATATGATGATCCTTGAGGTATTCGCGATGTTTGACACCGCGAAAGTAGAAATCAAGAAGGAGCATCAATTGTTGATGGTTGGTAAAACCACTAGTTTCAAGAAGGGCAAGGGCAAGAAGGGATACTTCATGAAACGGCAAATCAGCTGCTGCTCTAGTGAAGAAACCCAAAGTTAAACCCAAACCCGAGACTAAGTGCTTCTGTGATAAGGGGAACAGTCCTGGAGCAGAATTACCCTAGATACTTGGTAGATGAGAAGGCTGGCAAGGTCGATAGAAGTATATTGGATATACATTATGTTAATGTGTACTTTACTAGTACTCCTAGTAGCACCAGGGTATTAAGATACCGGTTCGGTTGCTAAGTGTTAGTAACTCGAAATAAAAGAGCTACGGAATAAACGGAGGCTAGCTGAAGGTGAGCTGACGATATGTGTTGGAAGTGTTTCCAAGTTTGATGTGATCAAACATCGCACGCTCCCTCTACCATCAAGATTAGTATTAAACCTGAATAATTGTCATTTGGAGTTTGCGTTGAGCATAGACATGATTGGATTATGTCTATCGCAATACGGTTATTCATTTAAGGAGAATAATGGTTACTCTATTTATTTGAATAATACCTTCAATGGTCTTGCACCTAAAGGAATGGTTTATTGAATCTTGATCGTAGTGATAAACATTTTCATGCCAAAAGATATAAGATAGTAATGATAGTACCACTTACTTGTGGCACTGCCATGTAAGTCATATTGGTATAAAACGCATGAAGAAGCTCCATGTTGATGGATCTTTGGACTCACTCGTTTTTGAAAAGTTTGAGACATGCGAACCATGTCTATTGGTGTATACGCATGAAGAAACTCCATGCAGATGGATCGTTTGGACTCACTTGATTTTGAATCACTTGAGATATGCAAATCATACCACATGGGCAAGATGACTGAAAAGCCTCGTTTTCAGTGAGATGGAACAAGATAGAAACTTGTTGGAAGTAACACATTTTGATGTGTGCAGTCCAATAAGTGCTAAGGCACGCAGTGGATATCGTTATGTTCTTACTTCACGGATGATTTGAGTGGATACTGAGTATATTTACTTGATGAAACACAAGTCTGAATTATTGAATGGTTCAAGTGATTTCAGAGTGAAGTTGAAGATCATCGTGACAAGAGGATAAAATGTCTATGATATGATCATAGAGATGAGTATCTGAGTTACGAGCTTTGGCACGCAATTAAGACATTGTGGAAATTGTTTCACAAATAATACCGCCTGGAACACCATAGTGTGATGGTGTGTCCGAACATCATAGTTGCACCCTATTGGATATGGTGCGTACCATGATGTCTCTTACCGAATTACCACTATCGTTCATGGGTTAGGCATTAGAGACAACCGCACTCACTTTAATAGGGTACCACGTAATTCCGTTGAGACGACACCGTTTGAACTATGGTTTGGAGAAACCTAAGTTGTCGTTTCTTAAAAGTTTGGGGCTGCGACGCTTATGTGAAAAGGTTTCAGGTTGATAAGCTCGAACCCAAAACGGATAAAATTCATCTTCATAGGACACCCAAAAACAGTTGGGTATACCTCCTAATTCAGATCCGAAAGCAATAGGGATTGTTTCTAGAAACGGGTCCTTTGTCGAGGAAAAGTTTCTCTCGAAAGAATTGAGTGGGAGGATGGTGGAGACTTGATGAGGTTATTGAACCATCACTTCAACCAGTGTGTAGCAGGGCACAGGAAGTTGTTCCTGTGGCACCTACACCAATTGAAGTGGAAGCTTATGATAGTGATCATGAAGCTTCAGATCAAGTCACTGCCGAACCTCGTAGGACGACGAGGACGCATACTACTTCAGAGTGGTATAGTAATCCTGTCTTGAAGGTTATGTTGCTAGACAACAATGAACCTACGAGTTATGGAGAAGCGATGGTGGGCCCAAATTCCGACAAATGGTTAGAAGCCATGAAATCCGAGATAGGATCCATGTATCAGAACAAAGCATGGACTTTGGTGGACTTGCCCAATGATCGGCAAGCCATTGAGATAAATGGATCTTTAAGAAGAAGACGGACGTGGATGGTGATGTCACCGTCTATGAAGCTCGACTTGTGGCGAAGAGTTTTTCACAAGTTCAAGGAGTTGACTATGATGAGATTTTCTCATCCGTAGCGATGCTTAAGTCCGTCGGAATCATGTTAGCATTAGCTACATTTATGAAATCTGGCAGATGGATGTCAAAACAAGTTTCCTTACCAGTTTTCGTAAGGAAAGGTTGTATGTGATACAATCAGAAAGGTTTTGTCGATCCTAAGGATGCTAAAAGGTATGCTAGCTCCAGCGATCCTTCCATGGACTGGAGTAAGCATCTCGAAGTTGGAATAAACACTTTGATAAGATGATCAAAGATTTTGGGTTTATACAAAGTTTATGAGAAACTTGTATTTCCAAAGAAGTGAGTGGGAGCACTATAGAATTTCTGATGAGTATATGTTGTTGACATATTGTTGATCAGAAATGATGTAGAATTTTTGGAAAGCATATAGGGTTATTTGAAAAGTGTTTTTCAATAGAAAACCTGGATTAAGCTACTTGAACATTGAGCATCAAGATCTATAAGGATAGATCAAAAACGCTTAATGGTACTTTCAAATGAGCACATACCTTGACATGATCTTGAAGGTGTTCAAGATGGATCATTCAAAGAAGGAGTTCTTGCCTGAGTTGTAAGGTACGAAGTTAAGACTTAAAGCTCGACCACGGCAGAAAAGAGAGAAAGGACAAAGGTCGTCCCCTATGCTTTAGACGTAGGCTCTACAGTATGCTATGCTAAGTACCGCACCTGATGTGTGCCTTGCCACATGTCTGGCAAGAGGGTACAAAGGTGATCAAGGAGTGGATCACCAGATAGCGGTCAAAATTATCCTTAGAGGAATAAGGATTTGTTTCTCGATTATGGAGGTGATAAAGAGTTCAGCGTAAAGGGTTACGACAATGCAAGCTTTAACACCTATCCGAATGACTCTGAGTAGCAAACCGGATACGTATAGTGGAGCGACCATTTGGACAAGCTCCAAGTGGAGCGTGGAAGTAGCATTTAAAATATGACCTAGAGATTTGCGAAGTACATACGGATCTGAATGTTGTAGACCCATTGACTAAAACTTCTCTCACAAGCAAAACATGATCAAACCCCAGAACTCATTGAGTCTTAATCACATGATGATGTGAACTAGTTTAGTGACACTAGTAAACTCTTTGGATGTTGGTCACATGGTGATGTGACCTGTGAGTGTTAATCACATGGCGATGTGAACTAGATTATTGACTCTAGTGCAAGTGGGAGACTGTTGGAAATATGCCCTAGAGACAATAATAAATTAGTTATTATTATATTTCCTTGTTCATGATAATCGTTTATTATCCATGCTATAATTGTATTGATAGGAAACTCAGATACATGTGTGGATACATAGACAACACCATGTCCCTAGTAAGCCTCTAGTTGACTAGCTCGTTGATCAATAGATGGTTACGGTTTCCTGACCATGGACATTGGATGTCATTGATAACGGGATCACATCATTAGGAGAATGATGTGATGGACAAGACCCAATCCTAAGCCTAGCACAAAGATCGTGTAGTTTGTATGCTAAAGCTTTTCTAATGTCAAGTATCATTTCCTTAGACCATGAGATTGTGCAACTCCTGGATACCGTAGGAATGCTTTGGGTGTACCAAACGTCACAACGTAACTGGGTGGCTATAAAGGTGCACTACAGGTATCTCCGAAAGTGTCCGTTGGGTTGGCACGAATCGAGACTGGGATTTGTCACTCCGTGTAAACGGAGAGGTATCTCTGGGCCCACTCGGTAGGACATCATCATAATGTGCACAATGTGACCAAGGGGTTGATCATGGGATGATGTGTTACGGAACAAGTAAAGAGACTTGCCGGTAACGAGATTGAACAAGGTATCGGTATACCGATGATCGAATCTCGGGCAAGTACAATACTGTTAGACAAAGGGAATTGTATGCGGGATCAATGGAGTCCTTGACATCGTGGTTCATCCGATGAGATCATCGTGGAACATGTGGGAGCCAACATGGGTATCCAGATCCCGCTGTTGGTTATTGACCGGAGAACGTCTCGGTCATGTCTGCATGGTTCCCGAACCCGTAGGGTCTACACACTTAAGGTTCGATGATGCTAGGGTTATAAAGGAAGTTTGTATGTGGTTACTGAATGTTGTTCGAAGTCCCGGATGAGATCCCGGACGTCACGAGGAGTTCCAGAATGGTCCGGACGTAAAGATTTATATATGGGAAGTCCTGTTTTGGTCACCGGAAAAGTTTCGGGTTTTATCGGTAACGTACCAGGACCACCGGGAGGGTCCCGGGGGTCCACCAAGTGGGGCCACCGGCCCCGGAGGGCTGCATGGGCCAAGTGTGAGAGGGGACCAGCCTCAGGTGGGCTGGTGCGCCCCCCCACAAGGGCCCAAGGCGCCTAGGGTTTGGGGTGGTGGTGCTTCCACCTAACTTGGGGGGCAAGTTTCCCCCCTCTCCCCCCTTGGCCGCCACCCTTAGATGGGATTGGGGGCAGCCGCACCCCTTGGGGTGGAAACCCTAGAGGGGGCGCACCCCCTCCCTCTCCCCTATATATACTTGAGGGTTTTGGGGCTGCCAACACATGAGTTTCTTCTCCTGTTAGCGCAGCCCTACCACTCTTTCTCCTCATATCTCGCGGTGCTTGGCGAAGCCCTGCTGGACTACCACACTCCTCCATCACCACCACGCCGTTGTGCTGCTGCTGGATGGAGTCTTCCTCAACCTCTCCCTCTCACCTTGCTGGATCAAGGCATGGGAGACGTCACCGGGCTGTACGTGTGTTGAACGCGGAGGTGTCGTCCGTTCGGCACTAGGATCTCCGGTGATTTGGATCACGACGAGTACGACTCCTTCAACCCCGTTCTCTTGAACGCTTCCGCTTAGCGATCTACAAGGGTATGTAGATGCACTCTCCTTCCCCTCTTTGTTGGTTTCTCCATAGATAGATCTTGGTGACACGTAGGAAAATTTTGAATTTCTGCTACGTTCCCCAACAAGTTTGATTGTGTTATATCTTTTATGGATACCGATGCTTTTCGTGGATTTAGCGCTAAATATGGAATTGACTCTGAGATAGTAGCTTCTTTCTGTGAATCTTTTGCTACTCACGTTGATCTCCCTAAGGAGAAGTGGTTTAAATATAATCCTCCCATTGAAGTAAAAGTAGTTGCACCTGTTACAGTTGAAGAAAAGACTATCACTTATACTGATCCTATTGTTCCTACTACTTATGTTGAGAAACCACCTTTTCCTGTTAGAATAAAGGATCATGCTAAAGCTTCAACTGCAGTTCGTAAGAGCAATACTAGAACATATACACCTCCTGAGCAAATCAAAGTTGAACCTAGTATTGCTATGGTTAAAGATCTCTTGGCTAATAATATAGATGGGCATGTTATTTACTTCTGTGAGGAAGCTGCTAATATTGCTAAACCCGATGCTAATATACATAGACCTGTTGCAGGCATGCCTATTATTTCTGTTAAAATAGGAGACCATTGTTATCATGGCTTATGTGATATGGGTGCTAGTGCTAGTGAAATACCTATTTCCTTATATAATGAAATTATGCATGATATCGCACCTGCTGAGTTGGAAGATATTGATGTTACAATTAAGCTTGCCAATAGAGATACTATTACACCATTTGGAATTGTTAGAGATGTTGAAGTCTTGTGTGGGAAAGTTAAATTATCCTGCTGATTTTCTTGTTCTTGGTTCCCCACAAGATAGCTTTTGTCCCATTATATTTGGTAGACCCTTCTTGAATACGGTTAATGCTAGGATTGATTGTGAAAAGGACGTTGTTACGATTGGCTTGGGGGATATGATACATGAGTTTAATTTTGCTAAATTTCGTAGACAACCCCATGATAAAGAGTTGCCTAGTAAGGATGAAATTATTGGTCTTGCTTCTATTGCCGAGCCTCCTACTGATCCGTTAGAACAATATTTGCTAGACCATGAAAATGATATGTTTATGAATGAAAGAAGGGAGATGGATGAATTATTCCTTCAACAGTGTCCTATTCTGAAACATAACTTGCCTATTGAAATCCTAGGGGATCCCCCTCCACCCAAGGGTGATCCCGCGTTTGAGCTCAAACCTTTACCTGGTAATCTTAAATATTGGTATCTAGATGAAAAGAAGATATATCCTGTTATTATTAGTGCTAAGCTTTCAGAGCAAGAAGAGGAAAGATTATTGAAAACTCTGAAGAAGCACCGTGCTGCTATTGGATATACGAAGAGGAAAGATTATTGAAAACTCTGAAGAAGCACCGTGCTGCTATTGGATATACTCTGGATGATCTTAAGGGCATTAGTCCCACTCTATAAAAAAGGGCAACCTGGTGCATGTAGCTCCCGCTTGCGCAGGGTCCAGGGAAGGGTCCGACCACTTTGGGTCTATAGTACGCAGCCTTTCCCTACATTTCTGTAAGAGGCTGTTTCCAGGACTTGAACCCATGACCTCATGGTCACAAGGCAGCAGCTTTACCACTGCGCCAAGGCTCCCCTTCCATTAGTCCCACTCTATGCCAACACAAAATTAAATTGGACGAAGGCTCCAAACCAGTTAGAGATCATCAACGACGGTTAAACCCTAAGATGAAAGAAGTGGTAAGAAAGGAGATACTAAAGCTCCTTGAGGCAGGTATAATTTATCCCGTTGCTGATAGTGATTGGGTAAGTCCTGTCCATTGTGTCCCTAAGAAGGGAGGTATTACTGTTGTTCCTAATGATAAAGATGAATTGATTTCGCAAAGAATTATTACATGTTATAGGATGGTAATTGATTTTCGTAAATTAAATAAAGCTACTAAGAAAGATCATTACCCTTTACCTTTTATTGATCAAATGCTAGAAAGACAATCCAAACATACACATTTTTGCTTTCTAGATGGTTATTCTGGTTTCTCTCAAATACCTATGTCAGCGGATGATCAATCAAAAACTACTTTTACTTGCCCTTTCGATACTTTTGCTTATAGACGTATGCCTTTTGGTTTATGTAATGCACCTGCTACCTTTCAAAGATGCATGATGGCTATATTCTCTGACTTTTGTGAAAAGATTTGTGAGGTATTGATGGATGACTTCTCCGTTCATGGATCCTCTTTTGATGATTGCTTGAGCAACCTTGATCGAGTTTTGCAGAGATGTGAAGACACTAGTCTCGTCTCGAATTGGGAAAAGTGCCACTTTATGGTTAATGAAGGCATTGTCTTGGGGAATACAATTTCTGAAAGAGGTATTGAAGTTGATAAAGCTAAAGTTGATGCTATTGAAAAGATGCCTTGTCCCAAGGACATTAAAGGTATAAGAAGTTTCCTTGGTCATGTCGGTTTTTATAGGAGGTTCATTAAGGACTTTTCTAAAATCTCTAGGCCTCTGACTAATTTATTGCAAAAAGATATTCCTTTTGTCTTTGATGATGATTGTGTAGAAGCATTTGAAATACTTAAGAAAGCTTTGATCACTGCACCTATTGTTCAGCCACCTGATTGGAATTTACCCTTTGAAATTATGTGTGATGCTAGTGATTATGCTGTAGGTGCTGTTCTAGGGCAAAGAGTTGATAAGAAATTAAATGTTATTCAATACGCTAGTAAAACTCTTGACACTACCTAGAGAAATTATGCTACTACCGAAAAAGAATTCTTAGCACTTGTATTTGCATGTGATAAGTTCAGACCTTATATTGTCGATTCTAAAGTTACTATTCACACTGATCATGCTGCTATTAAATATCTTATGGAAAAGAAAGATGCTAAACCTAGACTTATTATATGGGTTCTCTTGCTCCAAGAATTTGATTTGCATATTATTGATAGAAAGGGAGCTGAAAACCCCGTTGCAGACAACTTGTCTAGGTTAGAGAATGTTCTTGATGACCCACTACCTATTGATGACAGCTTTCCTGATGAACAATTAGCGGTCATTAATGCTTCTCGTACTGCTCCATGGTATGCTGATTATGCTAATTACATTGTTGCTAAATTTATACCACCTAGTTTCACATACCAACAAAAGAAAAAGTTCTTTTATGATTTAAGACATTACTTCTGGGATGACCCACACCTTTATAAAGAAGGAGTAGATGGTGTTATTAGACGTTGTGTACCTGAGCATGAACAGGAATAGATCCTACACAAGTGTCACTCCGAACCATATGGAGGACACCACGCTGGAGATAGAACTGCACATAAGGTATTGCAATCCGGTTTTTATTGGCCTACTCTCTTCAAAGATGCCCGTAAGTTTGTCTTGTCTTGTGATGAATGTCAAAGAATTGGTAATATTAGTAGACGTCAAGAAATGCCTATGAATTGTTCTCTTGTTATTGAACCATAAGATGTTTGGGGCTTTGATTATATGGGACCTTTTCCTGCCTCTAATGGATATACACATATTTTAGTTGTTGTTGATTACGTTACTAAGTGGGTAGAAGCTATTCCAACTAGTAGTGTTGATCATAACACCTCTATTAAGATACTTAAAGAAGTTATTTTTCCGAGGTTTGGAGTCCCTAGATATCTCATGACTGATGGTGGTTCACATTTTGTTCATGGTGCTTTTCGTAAAATGCTTGCTAAGTATGATGTTAATCATAGAATTGCATCTCCTTATCACCCACAGTCTAGCGGTCAAGTAGAGTTGAGTAATAGAGAGCTCAAATTAATTTTGCAAAAGACTATTAATAGATCTAGAAAGAATTGGTCCAAGAAACTTGATGATGCATTGTGGGCCTATAGAACTGCATATAAAAATCCTATGGGTATGTCTCCGTATAAGATGGTTTATGGAAAAGCATGTCACATACCTCTCGAACTTGAACATAAGGCATATTGGGATATTAAAGAGCTCAACTATGACTTCAAACTTGCCGGTGAGAAGAGGTTATTTGATATTAGCTCACTTGATGAATGGAGAACCCAAGCCTATGAGAATGCCAAGCTGTTCAAAGGAAAAGTTAAAAGATGACATGACAAAAGAATACAAAAGTATGAGTTTAACGTAGGTGATTATGTGTTTCTATTCAACTCTCATTTAAGATTTTTTTACAGGAAAACTTCTCTCTAAATGGGAAGGTCCTTACGTTATCGGGGAGGTCTATCGTTCCGGTGCCATGAAAATCAACAACTTCAAAGGCACAAGTCTGAGGGTGGTGAACGGTCAAAGAATCAAACATTATATCTCAGGTAATCCTATAAATGTTGAAACTAATATTATTGAAACTGTAACCCCGGAGGAATACATAAGGGACACTTTCCAGAACGTTTCAGACTCCGAAAAGGAATATGTATGTGGTACGGTAAGTAAACCGACTCCAAAACAATTCTAATGGCAATTTTTCTCTGTTTTGGAATATTTAAGAATTTAGGGAAGCAAGAAGTAATCCGGGAAGGACACGAGGCCTCCACGAGGGTGTAGGGCGCGCCCACCCTTACTGGGCGCGCTCCCTACCTCATGGGCACCTCATGTGCCTCCCGGACTCCGTTTTCTTGCACGTTACTTCTTTTGGTCGGTAAAAATTCATTATATAACCTCCCGGAGGTTTTGACCACTGTATCATGCAAAAATCTTCTGTTTTCGTTTCGAGCTGTTTTTTTACAGATCTAGAGCATCATGATGTCACCCTCCTTCAACAATGAAGATAAGGATGCTTGGCTATTGAAGATAGAGCTGAAAAGAGAAGAACCGGGGGAGATCAACAAGGATGAAGGGATCAAGAAGGCCATGGAGGATCAAGCGCCGGCGGCGGAAGAAGAAAACATCCCTCAACCTCTACCTAACCTCTTTACCCCAATTGAGATTGAAGCTTTCAAGATGATTGAGTTAGCTCGCATACAAAACAAGTATCTCACACAGGAAAATATTTTGTTGAAGGATCATATCGTCGCACTCAAGGGCATTATCCACAAGTTGGAGGAGCTTTTACTCTTGATGTGCGATTATCCACCATCATCATCACCACCTTCATCACCTCCGAGGACATAATCACATGGGTATGGTCACTCCCCTTGGCAACTGCCAAGCTTGGGGGAGGTGCCCCGGTATCGTATCACCATCACACCCCTATCTTTACCGTTTTACTTAGTTCGATTCTTTTAGTAATATCTTGATCTAGTAGATTGAAGTTTTGGTATGAATTAGTTTTGAGTTTTGCTTTGTGATTCCTTTATGTAATCGAGTCCATGAGCTATATAATAAAGATTAGTGTTGAGTCAAGGGCTTTGCTATCTTGTTATAATCTTGAGAAAATAGAAAGAATAAAAAGAAATAAAAGAGTTCATATTGATCTTATGGATAGTAATGACTTCACATATAAAGAGTATGAGACTTAAAAGTTGTTGAAAGTTGACAAACATAGTTTTGGTCATCGTTGCAATTAATAGGAAGTAATAAAGAAAGAGAGGTTTTAACATATAAATATACTATATTGGACATCTTTTATAATTGTGAGCACTCATTAAAGTATGACATGCTAAAGAGTTGATGTTGGACAAGGAAGACAACGTAATGGGTTATGTTTTCTCACATCTCAGTTAAAGTATATTGTCATGGATCATTCAAACATGTTGAGCTTGCTTTTCCCCCTCATGCTAGCCAAATTCCTTGCACCAAGTAGAGATACTACTTGTGCTTCCAAATATCCTTAAACCCAGTTTGGCCATGAGAGTCCACCATACCTACCTATGGATTGAGTAAGATCCTTCAAGTAAGTTGTCATGTTGCAAGCAATAAAAATTGCTCTCTAAATATGTATGACTTATTAGTGCGGAGAAAATAAGCTTTATACGATCGTGTGATATGGAAGTAATAAAAGCGACGGACTGCATAATAAAGGTTCATATCACAAGTGGCAATATAAAGTGACATTATTTTGCATTAAGATTTTGTGCATCCAACCCTAAAAGCACATGATAACCTCTGCTTCCCTATATGAAGGGCCTATCTTTTACTTTATGTTCTTTTACATTATGCAAGAGTCAAGGTGATCTTCACCTTTCCCTTTTTCATTTTATCCTTTGGCAAGCACCTCGTCTTGTAAAGATCCTGATATATATATCCAATTGGATGTAAGTTAGCATGAACTATTATTATTGACATCACCCAAAGGTGAATACGTTGGGAGGCGAAATAATAAGCCCCTATCTTTCTCAGTGTCCGATTAAAACTCCATAACCATAAGTATTGCGTGAGGGTTAGCAATTGTAGAAGACTATATGATAGTTGAGTATGTGGACTTGCTGAAAAGCTCTATTCTTGACTCTTTCTGATGTTATGATAAATTGCAGTTGCTTCAATGACTGAGATTATAGTTTGTTAGTCCTCAATGAAGTTTATGATCCATACTTGACATTGTGAATAAATTGTTACTTGAGCATGAGAAATCATATGACAAAATCTATATATGTTGCTGTTATAAGAATGATCATGATGCCCTCATGTACGTATTTTATTTTTTATCGACACCTCTATCTCTAAACATGTGGACATATTTTTCGATATCGGCTTCCGCTTGAGGACAAACGAGGTCTAAGCTTGTGGGAGTTGATACGTCCATTTTGCATCATACTTTTATATCGATATTTATTGCATTATGGGTTGTTATTACACGTTATGTCACGATACTTATGGCTATTCTCTCTTATTTTACAAGGTTTATCATGAAGAAGGAGAATGTCGGCAGCTGGGATTCTAGCTGGAAAAGGAGCAAATATTGGAAACCTATTCTGCACAGCTCCAAAAGTCCTGAAACTCCACGGAAGTTATTTTTGGAATTAATAAGAATTATTGAGCAAAGAAAGTACCAGAGGGGGCCCACACCCAGGCCACGAGGGTGGGGGCGCCCCCCCCCCCCCCATTGGGCGCGCCCCCTGTCTTGTGGGCCCTTGGTGGCCCTCCAGTGTCCATCTTCTTCTATATGAAGGCTTTTACCCTGGAAAAAAATCATAAGCAAGCTTACGGGACGAAACTCCGCCGCCACGAGGCGGAACCAATCTAGGACTCCGGCGGAGCTGTTCTACCGGGGAAACTTCCCTCCGGGAGGGGGAAATCATCACCATCATCATCACCAACGATCCTCTCATTGGGAGGGGGTCAATCTCCATCAACATCTTCACCAGCACCATCTCCTCTCAAAACCCTACTTCATCTCTTGTATCCAATCTTGTATCAAAACCACAAATTGGTACCTATGGGTTGCTAGTAGTGTTGATTACTCCTTGTAGTTGATGCTAATTGGTTTACTTGGTGGAAGATCATATGTTCAGATCCTTATTGCATATTAATACTCCTCTGATCATGAACATGAATATGCTTTGTGAGTAGTTACGTTTGTTCCTGAGGACATGGGTGAAGTCTTGCTATTAGTAGTCATGTGAATTTGGTATTCGTTCGATATTTTGATGAGATGTATGTTGTCTCTCCTCTAGTGGTGTTATGTGAACGTCTGATAATCCCCAAGTGCAGGGAATCATCATAGCAATTCCCAAAGGTGGAAGTGATAAGTATGGAGTGTCGAACCCACAAGGAGCTAAAGGTAAGATCAATATTCTCTCACCTATCTGCCACTGATACGACTCTACGTGCACCGAACGTTTGCTTTCAACTAGAAACAAGAAATAAAATTGTGTTGTGGGTATAAAGAGGATAACTTTGTATGATAATGGAGAGCTAAAACTTAAAAGTAGGTGTTGTTATCATAAAGCTAGAATATATTACTAAATAATATAAATAGCGAGTGTGGAATGATGGTGGATCGGTGTGCGGAATTGTCCTAAGCAATTGTTAACAAGATCGATAGTCGTCATTGCAATTTCATATGAGGGAGAGGCATAAACTAGCATACTTTTCCTACTTGGATCATATGCTCTTATGATTGGAAAATCTAGCAAGCATCCGCAAATACTAAAAGATTCATTAAGGTAAACCATAGCATTAAAGCATCAAGTCCCCTTTTATCCCATACGCAACAACCCCCTTACTCGGGTTTAAGCTTCTATCACTCTAGCAACCCACTATAAGTGAATCGTGAACGTATTGCAACACCCTACAGCGGGAATCCCTCACGCTTGCGCGACACGGAGGGCACCATAGGACAGCACCAAAATAAAACATACAACTCGTACCAATCTAGATCATCAGTCAACTCAAGGACAAAAGATATCTACTCAAAACATCATAAGATGGCAACACATCATTAGATCATAATATGTAGCATAGAGCACCATGTTCAAGTAGGGATTACAGCGGGGTGCGGGAGAGTGGACCGTGTAAAAGAGATGAGGATGGTGATGATGATGGTGATGTTGATGAAGACGATCACCGCGGCGATGATTCCCCTCCCGATGGCACTCCGGTGCCACCAAGAGAGCGGAGGAGAGTTTCTCCCCCTTGTGCTTCCTCCTCCATGGCTTTCCCCCTCTGGTCCTTGGCCTTCATGGAGATCATGGCCCCTCCGAGATCCTCCTCCATGGCCTATGGTGATGATGGCCCCCTCCGGCAGGGTGCTAGAGAGGGCCTAGATTGATTTCTCGTGGCTACAGAGGCTTGCGGCGGCGGAACTTCCGATCTAGGTTAATTCCCGAAAGTTTCAGTATTTATAGGAATTATTGGTGTTGGTTTCACGTCAGGGGGGTCTCCGGGCTGTCCACGAGATAGGGGGGCGCCCCCTAGGAGGGGGGCACGCCCCCCTCTCTCATGGGCAGCCCGGAGCTCTTCTGGCCCAACTCCGATGCTCCGTGGTCTTCTTTTGGTCCATAAAAAATCCTCAAAAATTGGCACGTCATTTGGACTCCATTTGGTATCCCTTTTCTGTAAAACACAAAAACAAGGAGAAAACAGAAACTGGCACTGGGCTCTAGGTTAATAGGTTAGTCCCAAAAATCATATAAACTTATATATAAATGCATATAAAACACCATAGATGGGTAATATAATAGCATGAATACTTCATAAATTATAGATACGTTGGAGACGTATCAGCATCCCCAAGCTTAATTCCTGCTCGTCCTTGAGTAGGTAAATGATAAAAATAAATAATTTATGAAGTGTGAATGCTAGTAGGTGCACAAGTTTGATCAAAGATAATTTCAATCACCTTTTCTAGCATCAATATGTGTCATAATAGTAGCTTATCTCATAAAACTTTTCATGATCAAGTAACAATCTTTTCACAATGTCAAGTATGGTTCAGAAACTTCATTGAGAACTAACAAACTATAATCTCAGTCATTGAAGCAATTGCAATTTATCATAACATCAGAAAGAGTCAAGATAGAGCTTTTCAGCAAGTCCACATACTCAACTATCATATAGTCTTCTACAATTGCTAACACTCACGCAATACTTGTGGTTATGGAGTTTCAGCCGGACACTGAGAAAGATACGGGCTTATTGTGTTGCCTCCCAACATATTCACCTTTAGGTGATGTCAACAATAATAGTCCATGCTAACTTACATCCAATTGGATATATATATATCATGATCTTTCAAACACGAGGAGCTCACCAAAGGATAAAATGAAAAAGGGAAAGGTGAGGATCACCTTGACTCAAGCATAAAGTAAAAACATAAAGTAAAAGATAGGCCCTTCGCAGAGGGAAGCAGAGGTTGCCATGCGCTTTTAGGGTTGGATACACAAAATCTTAATGCGAAAGAACGTCACTTTATATTGCCCCTTGTATATGGACCTTTATTATGCAGTCCGTCGCTTTTATTGCTTCCATAACAAGTTCGTACAAAGCTTATTTTCTCCGCACTAATAAGTCATGCATATTTACATAGCAATCTTTATTGCTTGCACCGATGACAACTTACTTGAAGGATCTTACTCAATCCATAGGTAGATATGGTGGTCTCTCATGGAAAAACTGGGTTTAAGGATATTTGTAAGCACAAGTAGTATCTCTACTTGGTGCTAGGAATTTTTGGCTAGCATGAGGGGGAAAGGCAAGCTCAACATGTTTGGAAGGTCAATGACAATATACTTTAACTGAGATGTTGGAAAACATAAACCATTACGTTGTCTTCCTTGTCCAACGTCAACTCTTTTAGCATGTCATACTTAATGAGTGCTTCACAATCATAAAAGATGTCCAAGATAATATATTTGTATGTGAACCTCTCTTTCCTTATTACTTCCTATTAATTGCAACGATGACCAAAACTACGTTTGCCAACTCTCAACAACTTTTATGCCTCATACTTTCTATGTGTGAAGTCATCACTAACCATGTTATAAGCATATGAAACATATAAAAATTCAGATTTATGACATTCAATTCATTTCCCCCATTTACTCATAGGATATACATGAAGCACATGAGTAAATGACAAACTACTCCAAAAGATATGAGTGAAGGACACTGAGTAGTCAAATAATTAACTAGCCATGGGAGGGTTCCCCCCTTTTTGTTCAATATTTCAGATCCAATGATTTTATTCAAACAACAAGTACAATTGAAAATACGCTCCAAGCAAAACACATATCATGTGACGAATAAAAATATAGCTCCGAGTAAGATGTACCGATAGTTTTGAAGACGAAAGAGGGGATGCCTTCCGGGGCATCCCCAAGCTTAGGCGCTTGAGTCTTCCTTGAATATTACTTTGGGGTGCCTTGGGCATCTCCAAGCTTAGGGGCTTTCCACTCCTTATTCTCCTCATATCAATATCTCACCCAAAACTTGAAAACTTCAATCACACAAAACTTAATGGAACTTCGTGAAATAGGTTAGTATGATAAAGAGTAAACCATGCACTTCGGTACTATAAAAGACAAGGTTCATAATTTATTTCACATAATGCCTACTGTACCATATCATTTCTACAATTTATATTGAGAAATATAAGCCATAGAAACTAGAAAACAAGCAAACTGTGCAATGAAAACAGAATCTGTCAGAAACAGAACAGTCTGTAATGATCTGAACAATAACCGTAGTTCTTCTAATCCAAAAATTATATAATAACTTGGTGGACGTGAGGAATTTGTCTATTAATCTTCTGCAAAAAGAATCAACTCAAAAGCACTCTTCTGTAAAAAATGACAGCTAATCTCGTGAGCGCAAAGTTTCTGTTTTTCACAGCAAGATCACATTAACTCTCACCCAAGTCTTCCCAAAGGTCTTACTTGAAACTTTATTGAAACAAAAGCTATAAAACATGATTACTACAGTAGCTTAATCATGTATACACACAAAAACAGTAAGGGTAAATATTGGGTTGTCTCCCAACAAGCGCTTTTCTTTAATGCCTTTTAGCTAGGCATGATGACTTCAATGATGTTCGCATAAAAGAAAAGAGTTGAAACACAAAGAGAGCATCATGAAGACTATGACTATCACATTTAAATCTAACTCACTTCCTATGCCTAGGGATTTTGTGAGCACACAATTTATAGGAACAAGAATCAACTAGCATAGGAAGGCAAAACAAGTTTAACTTCAAAACATTAAGCACATAGAGAGGAAACTTGATATTATTGCAACTCTTACAAGCACATATTCCTCCCTCATAATAATTTTCAGTAGCATCATGGATAGCTACTTTTTTCTCATACTCAATTGGAACCTCTTCCAAAATTGTGGAATACTAACTAAAGTTGACACTCTTCCAAATCCACTTTCATAAATATCATACGAAGATTCAACACCCTCCAAGATAGTGGGGTCCCTAATTCCTAAAGTTGACACTCTTCCAAATCCACTTTCATAAATATCATACGAAGATTCAACACCCTCCAAGATAGTGGGGTCCCTAATTCCTAAAGTTGACACTCTTCCAAACCCACTTTAAATTATAGTATTATTCATACTCCAAAAGATACAAGTGAAGTTCCTGGAGCATTCTACAATCAATATAGACTAACCAATATCCAAGCTCAAAATATATAAGTGAAGCGCACAAAGCATTTTATAAAGCCATACTTCAAACGATTTAAGTGAAGCACAAAGAGCAATTCTATAAATCAATGAAGAGCTAGCTCATACTAGCATGAATCTTAAAGGAAAATACAAACACAAAGGACACAAACAATGTGAACAAAACAAAAACCGAGGTATACCGATATTTGTTGAAGAAGAAAGATGGGATGCCAACTGGGGCATCCCCAAGCTTAGATGCTTGAGTATCCTTTGAAATATTTACTTGGGGTACCTTGGGAATCCCCAAGCTTGAACTATTGTCTCTCTTTATTCTCCTCACATCGGTAACTCCTCGTTCTTCAAACGCTTCATTCACAAAAGCTTAAACAAAAAACTTGTGAGATCCGTTAGTGGAATAAAGCAAACTACCACTTTAAGGTACTGTAATTAACTCATTCTTTGTTTATATTGGTGTTAAACCTACTGTATTCCAACTTCTCTATGGTTCATACCCCCCGATACTAGCCATAGATGCATCAAAATAGGCAAACAACACACGAAAAACAGAATCTGTCAAGAACAGGACAGTCTGTAGTAATCTGGAAGTTTAGTGAACTTCTATCACTCCAACAAATATGAACTAAAATTGACAATTTTAAAAATTTGTACATAAGTAATGTGCAAAAAGTTTCAGACCCATTTGACTTTCCAGTAAAAAATGTAAATTCATGCACTACAGCCAAAGTTTATGTTTTTGTTCTGCACATAGTAAGCAAGCTATTTTATCATCCTACAACCAAAGCTTGGCACATTATTTTTATAATACAATGAATATATACAAGGGGGTAATTATTTACAGAGAAACTTCCATGAAAAATTCTAGATTGTTTCCGTGAGCATGAACACAAGTGCTCAAGGTCGACCCTCACTTCTTCAATGCATAACTTTCCAATCACTTCTCTTTTTGAAAAACTTTTTTAGGCATGAGAGGCAAGTAATTCTTTTTGGTATTTTCATTCTTTTAAATTTTTTGTATGTTTCACCCACAACTAAACAGCAACAAAAAGGGAAAAACAAAATCTACTATGTAAAGAAAGCAAACAAGCACACACGAGAATATCAACCCCACACTATTGCTCCCCGGCAACGGCGCCAGAAAAGAGCTTGATAATCCCCAAGTGCAGGGAATCATCATAGCAATTCCCAAAGGTGGAAGTGATAAGTATGGAGTGTCGAACCCACAAGGAGCTAAAGGTAAGATCAATATTCTCTCAAGCCCTATCTGCCACTGATACGACTCTATGTGCACCGAACGTTTGCTTTCAACTAGAAACAAGAAATAAAACTGTGTTGTGAGTATAAAGAGGATAACTTTGTATGATAACGGAGAGCTAAAACATAAAAGTAGGTGCTGTTATCATAAAGCTAGAATATATTACTAAATAATATAAATAGCGAGTGTGGAATGATGGTGGATCGGTGTGCGGAATTGTCCTAAGCAATTGTTAACAAGATCGATAGTCGTCATTGCAATTTCATATGAGGGAGAGGCATAAACTAGCATACTTTTCCTACTTGGATCATATGATCTTATGATTGGAAACTCTAGCAAGCATCCACAAATACTAAAAGATTCATTAAGGTAAAACCCAACCATAGCATTAAAGCATCAAGTCCTCTTTTATCCCATACGCAACAACCCCCTTACTCGGGTTTAAGCTTTTGTCACTCTAGCAACCCACTATAAGCGAATCATGAACGTATTGCAACACCCTACAGCGGGAATCCCTCACGCTTGCGCGACACGGAGGGCACCATAGGACAGCACCAAAATAAAACATACAACTCGTACCAATCTAGATCATCAATCAACTCAAGGACAAAAGATATCTACTCAAAACATCATAAGATGGCAACACATCATTGGATCATAATATGTAGCATAGAGCACCATGTTCAAGTAGGGATTACAGCGGGGTGCGGGAGAGTGGACCGCGTAAAAGAGATGAGGATGGTGATGATGATGGTGATGTTGATGAAGACGATCACCGCGGCGATGATTCCCCTCCCGATGGCACTCCGGTGCCACCAAGAGAGAGGAGGAGAGTTTCTCCCCCTTGTGCCTCCTCCTCCATGGCTTTCCCCCTCTGGTCCTTGGCCTTCATGGAGATGATGGCCCCTCCGAGATCCTCCTCCATGGCCTCCGGTGATGATGGCCCCCTCCGGCAGGGTGCCAGAGAGGGCCTAGATTGATTTCTCGTGGCTACAGAGGCTTGCGGCGGCGGAACTTCCGATCTAGGTTAATTCCCGAAAGCTTCAGTATTTATAGGAATTATTGGCGTTGGTTTCACATCAGGGGGGTCTCCAGGCTGTCCACGAGATAGGGGGGTGCCCCCTAGAAGGGGGGTGTGCCCCCCTCTCTCGTGGGCAGCCCAGAGCTCTTCTGGCCCAACTCCGATGCTCTGTGGTCTTGTTTTGGTCCATAAAAAATCCTCAAAAATTGGCACATCATTTGGACTCCGTTTGGTATCCCTTTTCTGTAAAACACAAAAACAAGGAGAAAATAGAAACTGGCACTGGGCTCTAGGTCAACAGGTTAGTCCCAAAAATCATATAAAATTATATATAAATGCATATAAAACACCATAGATGGGTAATATAATAGCATGAATACTTCATAAATTATAGATACGTTGGAGACGTATCAACGTCGACTACATGACACTTCACTATTATTTGGGCCTAGAGGAAGGCATTGGGAAGTAATAAGTAGATGATGGGTTGCTAGAGTGATAGAAACTTAAACCCTAGTTTATGCGTTGCTTCGTAAGGGGCTGATTTGGATCACTAGTTTCATGCTATGGTTAGGTTTACCTTAATACTTATTTTGTAGTTGCGGATGCTTGCAATAGGGATTAATCATAAGTGGGATGCTTGTCCAAGAAAGGGCAGTACCCAAGCACCGGTCCACCCACATGTCAAATTATCAAAGTAACGAACGTGAATCATATGAGCGTGATGAAAACTAGCTTGACGATAATTCCCATGTGTCCTCAGGAGCACTTTTCTCATTATAAGAAATTATCCAGGCTTGTCCTTTGCTACAAAAAGGATTGGGACACCTTGCTGCACCTTATTTACTTTCATTGCTTGTTACCCTTTACAAATTATCTTATCACAAAACTATCTGTTATGTACAATTTCAGTGCTTGCAGAGAATACCTTACTGAAAACAGCTTGTCATTTCCTTCTGCTCCTCGTTGAGTTTGACACTCTTACTTATCGAAAGGACTACGATAGATCCCCTATACTTGTGGGTCATCAATAACCTTGTAGATATTTTCACGAAGCCCTTGGATGAAGCAAGATTTCACGAGTTAAGGCATGAGCTAAATATCATTGATTCAAGCAATGTGACTTGAACCCTAGCACACCCCACCACACTCACCTTGATGTCTAGTTTAGGTGTAGGCATGGACATAGGGGGGGTGTTGTTCTCTAAATGAACTATCCCTCCCCCCATTATGCATAAATTTATCAACTCTTTCACATTAGCCATTTTTTATGGTACTTGTGCTTCAAAGACTAGTTTTGGTCATGGGCCCAAGGATAGTTCTTCACGGTGCCATACCAATCAACTCAAACATAGGTGGCTCTGGCCACCGCCCTCTCCTTGGAAAGGTTGTGTCTCGTTTTTGGTCCTTGTTGTCTCTTGCTCTTCTCTCTTCCTGCCAAGCTTGTGCTTGTGGTGTCTTGTTTGTTAGCTCGTTGGTGTGTTCGTTCACTTGAAGGTTCCGTGCAAAATTGTTTATTCCTTTGTTTGAAACTGCATTTTCTTGGGTTCATGGTACTACCGTGGCCTGCCACGGTACTACCGCAACCAGCACGGCAGTAATTTTACTGCCGCTAGTGGAGCAGTACTACCGCCCACGGCGCGGTACTTCCGCCCGGGTGGTACTACCGCAAGGACGCGCGGTACTACCGCGCAGTAGCGAGCGCGTGGGGGTTATGAGCGGGCAGGGGGAGTTCCAACTCCCCCATACCCATTCACTCTTTCTCCCCACACCGTCTCTCTCTCTCTGCTGCCCAAGAACAGCGTCGGAGGCCCTCGCTGGATCTCCGTCTCCGGCCGCTCTCCTCGGGTTCTGACCGATGGGATCGTTCCCCACCACTTCCTCTTGCCATGGACCAAGGTTTCTCCCCAAATACCTCTCTTTTTGGTTTGTTATTTTGCTTCTAGGTTTTTGGGGAGATGCATGTGGTTCTTGATATTTTAGGCTAAATCTTTGCAATAGTAGGATGTAGGAGAGTAGTAATGCGTAGAGATGGTACTTGTTGTGTTGCCCCATGGTAGATTTGATCGACCGTAGTACCGCTTTGTTATCACAGTCGTACTCAGATCCATTTATAGTTTTGGATCTAACTCCGTGCGGTACTACCGCACCTCCAGCACGGTACTACCGCCCGCATGGTACTACCGCCCACACGGTACTACCGTGACTAGACGTGGCACTAAAATTTTAGTACCGCGCAGCCAAGCAGTACTACCGTTGTTGTCAAATCTCTCATGTGGCAATTATCAAGTGCGAGTTCTACTTGTTTCACTGCTTTGTTGTGTTCTTTGCACTGATCCTTCTCGCGTCTCCTGTGTGTTTGTTTTGCGGTGTGTGGCTCAGGTGCTCCTGCTCGCCGTTCCAATCCAAGCCATGACACGGGCTCCAAGCGTCTGCGAAATCAAGATGAAGCTCTAGGGGGCTCCAGTGCCCCCCCCCCCCAATGCAGGACCAAGACCACCGCCACAAAGGACAAGGAACCCAACATGGGTATGGATGAGATACCACTTGCTGAGTTCATCTCTCGAAGGAAGATCAATCCCTATGTGCATCCTCGTGCCAACTTTCGAGGGAATGACCTATTCTGGACCAAGCAGTAGAATCTCATTTATCTAGATGTGATCAAGGCCAAGCAAAACATCTATGTGGATGTGCACTGGATCGACATGCATCATATGAGGGAAGAGAAGCACCGGAAATACTTTGGTGAGGCTTTGGATCTAGTGGAGCAATTTGGCATTGAGCACATCATCTCGTTTCACAAAGACTATGATCCTGAGATTGTGGCTCAGTTCTTTGCCTCGGTGTACTTTCATCCTAATGAGGAACGGACTATGACTTCGATGACCAATGGTCGGCAGCTGACTGCTACGTGGAAGGAGTTCATGACTTTGCTTGGTGATCAGGATGAGGGGCTCGTGATACGTCTCCAATGTATCTATAATTTTTTATTGTTCCATGCTATTATATTACCCCTTTTGGATGTTTATGGGCTTTATTTTACATTTATATCATTTTTGGGACTAACCTACTAACCGGAGGCCCAGCCCATATTGCTGTTTTTTTGCCTATTTTAGTATTTCGAAGAAAAGGAATATCAAATGGAGTCCAAACGGAATGAAACCTTCGGGAGCGTGATTTTGGGAACGAACGTGATCCGGAGAGCTTGGAGTGCAAGTCAAGAAGCTGCCGAGGAAGCCACGAGATAGGAGGCCCCCCCCTGTAGGGCGCGCGCCCCTATCTCGTGGGCCCCCCAGGCAGCCACCGACGTACTTCTTCCTCCTATATATACCTACGTACCCCGAAAACATCCAAGGGAACCACGAAACACAATTTCCACCGCCGTAACCTTCTGTATCCGTGAGATCTCATCTTGGAGCCTTCGTCGGCACTCTGCCGGAGGGGGAATCGACCATGGAGGGCTTCTACATCAACATCCTTGCCCCTCCGATGAGTTGTGAGTAGTTTAACATAGGCCTACGGGTCCATAGTTATTAGCTAGATGGCTTCTTCTCTCTTTTTGGATCTCAATACAATGTTCTCCCCCTCTCTTGTGGAGATCTATTCGATGTAAACTCTTTTTGCGGTGTGTTTGTCGAGATCCGATGAATTGTGGGTTTATGATCAAGTTTATCTATGAATAATATTTGAATCTTCTCTGAATTCTTTCATGTATGATTGAGTTATCTTTGCAAGTCTCTTTGAATTATCAGTTTGGTTTGGCCTACTAGATTGGTCTTTCTTGCCATGGGAGAAGTGCTTAGCTTTGGGTTCAATCTTGCGGTGTCCTTACCCAGTGACAGAAAGGGTTGCAAGGCACGTATTGTATTGTTGCCATCGAGGATAACAAGATGGGGTTTATATCATATTGATGAGTTACTCTGTTCTTATGAACTTAATACTCTAGATGCAGGCAGGAGTCGGTCGATGTGTGGAGTAATAGTAGTAGATGCAGGCAGGAGTCGGTCTACTTGTTATGGATGTGATGCCTATATACATGATCATGCCTAGATAATCTCATAACTATGCGCTTTTCTATCAATTGCTCGACAGTAATTTGTTCACCCACCGTAATACTTATGCTATCTTGAGAGAAGCCTCTAGTGAAACCTATGGCCCCGGGTCTATCTCTTATCATATTTGCTTCCAATCTACTTTTATTTGCATCTTTACCTTTTGCATCTATATTATAAAATACCAAAAATATATTTATCTTATCATACTATCTTTATTAGATCTCACTTTCGCAAGTGGCCTGAAGGGATTGACAACCCCTTTATTGCGTTGGTTGCGAGTTCTCAGTTTGTTTGTGTAGGTGCATGGGACTTTTGAGGAGCCTCCTACTGGATTGATACCTTGGTTCTCAAAACTGAGGGAAATACTTATGCTACACTTGCTGCATCACCCTCTCCTCTTCGAGGAAAACCAACGCAAGCTCAAGACGTAGCAGCTCGCCACATCCCAAGGTGTTCGTCCTCATGCCAATTCCGAGTCAGCCAACAAGAACAAGCTTCAGCCCTTCCTTGTTGAGAAGAAGCTCTCCAGTGGCAAGTCATCTTGGGTGCCTAACTCCTTCCTTGACATCATGTACCAGATCTTCCTCAACTCTCTCTTCCCACACATTGGTGACAAGGACAAGGTGCATGCTTATCTTGTGGACATGTTGCTCCTGTGTTAGGAAGCGTGCAACTCTCAAATGCTACCACTTGATGTCTCACATATCATGTGGTGTGAGCTTCGGTTTGCGGTCTTCAACCGCAAGGTCCCCATCTATGGACCTTATTTGTTTCTTTTGATCTCGGCAACTTGGGAGAAGCTCTACCCTCAGTATGACTTTGAGGCCCATGATTGGATTCGACATGAGTCCATCCGGCTCCGTGTCAAGACTCAGTGGGCTAACACCACTTCTCGTGATGAGGCCGCGACTGCCATGGATGTGGATGTGGATGAGGATGAGGAGGAGACAGCGAACAAGGACAGCTCTGAGGGTTTCATCCCTCCCACCTCTGAGCCATCTTGGGCTAAGAGGCTGAAGAACAAGATGAAGACCTTGTTCTGCATGCAGGCAAAGGGGCAGTACATGACTCACGTTGCCTCCAAGGAGAGTCGCCGCCGCGAAAAGAAGATTATGAGCCTCTTTGGAGAGGATGTTTCTGGCGGGTCTGAGGAGCGCATCACTCCAGAGGCTGAGTGGATCGCAAAACAAGGGTTCAAGTGGACTGATTCTGAGGAGGACGACGAGGAGACCATTCCTGCTGCCGAGTCTGACGAGGAGCGTACGACTGATTACTCCACTTGAGCTACCACTTATGTAGTAGGTGTCCTCTCTGCCTTTTTGGTGTCTCGATGCCAAAGGGGGAGAGAGTGTAGGGATTTGCGAGTCTCTTGTGTCGTGATTTTTGTGTCGTGCTTGTGTTTGCTTTGCTCGCGTTTGTTCCGTTGAACCTTGCTTGCTTTGGTTTAGTTTGCTCATGAGACTTGGTCTATCATATGGTGTAAGACATATGCACTCTATCGTACCTTATTGAGCTTATGATATATTGTGCTATTTATGTTATGCTCATTTTTACTATCTTGTTTAGTGTTAGCCTTATTGTTGCAAGATATGCATTGTCTATAAAATATAGGGGGAGTGTTGATCCTAGTATACGTGCCATGCAGTCCAAAGCAGGGGGAGCTCGTCTATATTTTAGAGATGTGGGTTTTGCTTATGTTCTATATTATTTCCCCTTGTGAAAATCCCGTATTGTCATCAATCCACCAAAAAGGGGGAGATTGTAAGGGCATATTTATCCCTAAGGTGTTTTGGTGATTGATGACAATGCTTTTGCGGACTAATCGTGTGCCTTGAGTATTTCAGACGCTTCCTCACTAGGCACAAGACGGTTTGGTGCCCCTCGAAGACTATTGAAGATGGCGTTTTTCTATGTTTCTTTTCGGTGGATTTGAGTCGTAGGAAAGCCGTACTATTAAGAGGGGGTCCTCATTGGAAAGGTTCGGGTGGAATCATCACGTACACGTTTTCTCCCTGTGCACCGCCTTTCCCTTTGCACTTTGGAGCATCCTCCGTCTTCTTCATATTTTGCAAAGAGAAGGATTCCTAGTCACTACAAGAAATACGTCAACTAGTGACCTTCTATCAGTGACCCTGGAAGAATTGGTCATAGATCTATGACCATTTCAGACCAATTGGTCAAAAGCTGTTCGAGGGGCTCCAAACCCTAAACCATTGCGACCATTTTGGTCAGAAAGGTCGTAATTTCCTTACACGAAAAGGTCACAAAGCAAACAGTGCTAGTCCGCTGCCTTATTTCTAGTTGTTAATGACCAATATAGATGGTCATAACCTTATAGATTGTGGTGGGTTGTGATGACTAGGCGCCACCTCATCAGTTTTTCCTATGTGTCATGTCCATGTGGCAGTTTTTGCCCTAGGTTGTGAAGCAACCTATATTTCTGTCATTCCCAAAATTCCCAAAAAAATCTCATAAATTCTTTGGGTCATATCTTCGTCAAATATGTAAAAACCTTCCTTGCCTAGTTCAAAAATAATTCAAAAATATTCATTTTCCTATTTTGTTCAAAACAACAGTTTGTGAAGGAAGTACCACTTTGGCATGTCCAAATAGTATCCATTTTCTACAGTGCTTTCCTATGCCCAAATAACCATCCTCCACCAAATGCCATCTCAATCCATTCATTATTTTGAGCCGAGCTTCAACATTCGTATTTATGTCTAGTGTGGTAGTTTGCAAAGCAAGTACCACCTAGGCTCTTCCTTTTGAGCTGAAAATTTGTGAAGACGGTCTTCTTAGTAACTGATCATCCTCAGCCAAAACTCACGCCCATTAGCCATGTACATTTCCCGTACCGCTAATCAAACACTTGGCTGCTAATTCATGTTTGAGCATCGATCGGTCTCCTCGTGAGAATCTTATGTCGTAATTTTCTTCCTAGCACCTACCTGGGGAGTGCCCAACCCACTAGACATGCCTAGGACGCCCAGAACACATAGCAACGCCACGGTCACGCGGTGACCACGCGGCGGGCATGCGAGTTTACGCGCTCTAGAGTTGGGGCCCTCGGCCACCACCCAAACCTCGACGTATCGCCACCAAACCACGTATTTATGATTAAATAGGTACTTATGTAACTAGAAATGATTTTTGGAAAAAATAAATAGCAAACTATGAGGCAGCTGCAGTTCAAATTTGACCCGCTTCCAGCTGAATCGGCGGAAATTTGTCTTTTTCACGAGAGGTGGATCAAAACTTTTTGCACCCAACCATTTTGTCAATTGTGAATTAAATATGTCCTAGTATTTTATAAAATTGATTTGGTTCAATTTTGCAACAATTATTTGGGAGGTCCTTCACAAAAAAACCTCCTTTTGGGCACTCGGAAAATGGAAAATGGTTTTTTCGTCCAAAGAAAATGAAAACTTCCTTAGGCAACATTGTTTGCCATTCCAATATGCACCCTTGTGCACAATATGAGATTATTTGAACAAACTATGCCACGAATGTGGCCATAAGATTGATCATTTGGCTTGAAAGCCATGAATCTTCACGCATGATAGCTCATTTCTAAGAACATTTTTTTAAAATAATTACCATATTACAAGTTTATTATTTTTCATGGAAACTTGGTCACATATAATGACACAATGTGAAGGTTTTCCAATTTTTTGATTTTTTTTGAATTTTTTATGCCCGTTTTAAAATGCGGTCAAAACGGCGGGCTTGACCGTTCCTAGCTAGTGGTTGAATCTTGGAATTTTTTTTGGTGTTTGTACGAATAAATAGATACTTATGCACTTAGAAATGGTTTTTGGAAAAAATAGAGAGAAAACTATGAGGCAGCTACAGTTCAAATTTGACCTGTTTCCAGCTGAATCAACGACAATTTGTCCTTTTCACCAGAGGTGGATCAAAACTTTTTATACCCAACCATTTGGTCAATTGTGCATTATATATGGCCTAGTATTTTATAAAATTGATTTGGTCCAATTTTGCAACAATTATTTGGTAGGTCCTTCACAAAAAAATCTCCTTTTCGACACTCGGAAAATGAAAAATGAATTTTCCGTGCAAAGAAAATGAAAACTTCCTTAGGCAACATTGTTTGGAATTCCAAGAAGCCCCCTTGTGCACAATATGAGATCATTTGAACAAACTATGCCATGAATGTGGCCATAAGTTTGATCATTTGGCTTGAAAGCCATGAATCTTCACGCATGATAGCTCATTTCTGAGAACACTTTTTAAAAATAATTTCCGTATTACAAGTTTATTATTTTTCTTGGAAACTTGGTCACATATAATGAAACAAATGCGAAGGTTTTTCCAATTTTTTGATTTATTTTTGAATTTTTTATGCCCGTTTCAAAATGCGGTCAAAATGGCGGGCTTGACCGTTCCTAGCTAGTGGTTGAATCTTGAATTTTTTTTGATGTTTCTATTATTAAATAGATACTTATGTACCTAGAAATGATTTTTGGAAAAAAAAAATAAAGAGCAAACTATGAGGCAGCTGCAGTTCAAATTTGACCCGCTTCCTGCTGGATCGACAAAAATTTGTCTTTTTCACCAGAGATGGACCAAAGCTTTTGACACCCAACCATTTGGTCAATTGTGCATTAAATATAGCCTGGTATTTTAGAAAATTGATTTGGTCCAATTTTGCAATAAATATATTGTAGGTCCTTCACAAAAAAACCTCATTTCGGGCACTCGAAAAATGGAAAATGAATTTTTCGTGCAAAGAAAAGGAAAACTCCCTTTGGCAACATTGTTTGGAATTCCAAGATGCCCCCTTGTGCACAATATGAGATCGTTTGAACAAACCATGCCATGAATGTGGCCATAAGATTGATCATTTGGCTTGAAAGCCATGAATCTTCACACTTGATAGCTCATTTCTGAGAACACTTTTTTAAAATAATTACCATATTACAAGTTTATTATTTTTCCTGGAAACCTAGTCGCATATAATGACACAATGCGAAGGTTTTCCAATTTTTTGATTTTTATTTTATTTTTTATGCCCGTTTCAAAATGCGGTCAAAACGGCGGGCTTGACCGTTCCTAGCTAGTGGTTGAATCTTGGAAAACTTTTGATGTTTCTCTTATTAAATAGGTACTTATTTACCTAGAAATGATTTTTGAAAAAAAAAATAGCAAACTATGAGGCAGCTGTAGTTCAAATTTGACCCGCTTCCTGCTGGATCGGCGAAAATTTGTCTTTTTCACCAGAGATGGACCAAAGCTTTTGACACCCAACCATTTGGTCATTTATGCATTAAATATGGCAAAAATTGATTTGGTCCAATTTTGCAATAAATATATTGTAGACCCTTCACAAAAAAACTCATTTTGAGCGCTTGAAAAATTAAAAATGAATTTTTAGTCAACTACGACCAATTTTTTAGTCAACTACGACCTATTTAGAAGGTCATAACATCGTTCGTGTGTACTGCATTTTGATTGGTCCGTTGGCGCTTCACGCGGATCATGCATGGAACACCGTCGGATGATCGCGGATCCAACGGTAGTCCTTACCCCAAGCCCACATAAGCCGAAACCCTAGCTCGTGGACTTTTTCCATCCACCCCCCCCCCCTCCCCCGCCTCCTTTCTTTCTCCCCTTCCTCTCTCCCCTCACCTGCGCCGCACGCCCCACTGCCGCCCGCGCGCGCCCTCACCTCCTCCGAGACCGCCGGAGACCCCCACCCTCTCCTCTACCCCACCACCGTCGGTGCCCCCAAGCCTCTACCACCACCGCCGCCGGTGCGCCGGAGACCGCGCACGCCTTCTCCTTCTTTCCCAAGCGCCCGAAACCCTAGCCCGCGGCGCAACCATGGCGACCGAGCTCTGGATCCGCGGGCTAGAGGTGCAGCACCGGATCCTCCCTTTCCTCCCCTACACCATCCGCCTCCTCCTTCCCTTCCCCTACGCCGCCTCCACCGCGCTCGACGACTTTGAAAGATCGTGGATTTCGCCTAGAGGGGGGGTGAATAGGCGTTTTAAAATAATTACGGTTTAGGCTTGAACAAATGCGGAATAAACCTAGCGGTAAATTTGTCAAGCACAAAACCTAAAACAACTAGGCTCACCTATGTGCACCAACAACTTATGCTAAGCAATATAAGCAACTATGTGATAGCAAGATATATGACAAAGAACAATATGGCTATCACAAAGTAAAGTGCATAAGTAAAGGGCTCGGGTAAGAGATAACCGAGGCACGCGGAGACGACGATGTATCCTGAAGTTCACACCCTTGCGGATGCTAATCTCCGTTTGGAGCGGTGTGGAGGCACAATGCTCCCCAAGAAGCCACTAGGGCCACCGTAATCTCCTCACGCCCTCGCACAATGCAAGATGCCGTGATTCCAGTAAGGGACCCTTGAGGGCGGTCACCCAACCCGTACAAATGGCGACCCTTGGGGGCGGTCACCGAACCCGTACACTTTGGCAACCCTTGGGGGCGGTCACCGGTACCCGTCAAATTGCTCGGGGCGATCTCCACAACCTAATTGGAGACCCCGACGCTTGCCCGGAGCTTTACACCACAATGATTGAGCTCCGAACACCACCAACCGTCTAGGGCACCAAAGGCACCCAAGAGGAACAAGCTCTAGGGTGCCCAAACACCCAAGAGTAATAAGCTTCTCAAACTTCACTTCCACGTATCACCGTGGACAACTCAAACCGATGCACCAAATGCAATGGCAAGGGCACACGGAGTGCCCAAGTCCTTCTCTCCCAAATCCCACCAAAGCAACTAATGCTAGGGAGGAAAATGAGAGGAAGAACGAAAGAAGAACACGAAGAACTCCAAGATCTAGATCCAAGGGGTTCCCCTCACTTAGAGGAGAAAGTGATTGGTGGAAACGTGGATCTAGATCTCCTCTCTCTTTTCCCTCAAGAACTAGCAAGAATCCATGGAGGGATTGAGAGTTACCAAGCTCGAAGAAGGTCAACAATGGGGGAAGAACACGAGCTCAAAGGATTAGGTTCATTGGGGAAGAAGACCCCCTTTTATAGGACCTCCCGAATCCAACCGTTATGTGCTCAGGTCGTGCACAAGCGGTACTACCGCTTGGAGGAGCGGTACTACCGCTTAGCACGGTCAAAACAGCCCAATCAAGAGAGAAAACATGAGTTTTTGGTCCGGGGCGGTACTACCGCTTAGGAGCCACGGTAGTACTACTCTGGAGCGGTACTACCGCTCAGGAGCCGCGGTAGTACCGCTCTAGAGCGGTAGTAAAAAATTACATCCGCTCTAGTCGCGGTAGTACCACTGCAGCCTTTACCAAAACAGCCACAACTTTTGCAAACGGACTCCGAATTCAACGAAACCAAGTTTGTTGGAAAGCTAACGACATGGGCTAACACAATATTGATAGAAATATCAAGAATAAGCAAATGAGAAAAGTCCCATAATAAAATGGTGAGAACCCTTCATTGGATAAGACCGGTAGAACCTCCAACACCGAAAACATCATAGAAGACGCATGCGAACTCCGTTTTCGATGAACTCAAGCTTGTCATCAAGATGACCATAAGCTCTAAGACTCACAAAGATAACCAAACAAGAACCAAGAAACATGATGCAAGGATGCAATGGTTTGAGCTCTCTACTAACGATACGATCAAGCTACCAACTTGAGAGCCCCCCTTGATAGTACGGCAAACGATCCTATAACTCGGTCTCCCAACTACCACCACAAGACCGGTAAAATAGAAAACCTATCAAGGGAAAACCTTTGCCTTGCACATGGTCCACTTGAGCTAGATGAAGACGATCTTGACTCCCTCAAGTTGGACCACCTTTCTTGATTGCGTTGGCTCGATGAAGACTAGATGATTGCTCCCCCATAGTTCACTATGGGTGAGCCACTCTTTGGCACATCTTCACAACTCCATTGACACCACAATGGATGACAAGATTCAAGCACTTGATCTCTTCGTGATGCTCCACTTGAACTTGCACACGGCAATCTTGATGACGATCACCACTTGATGTCATCCTTTCCATGGGTTGTATGATATCTTCCTCTTGACGCAAGCCCGTGGATATGTACCTAACCCCACATACAACTCTCACATAGACCATGGGTTAGTACATAAAGTGCAATGGACAATGCTTACCATACCATGGGATCACTTGATCCCTCTCGGTACATCTTCTATGCTTTGAGAGTTGATCAACTTGATTCACTCTTGACTTAGTCTTGATCAACCTTGAATCTTTGCAACTCTCTTCATTTGGATGATGTCTTGAAGGTAAACACGAATGATCACACAACCTTCTTCTTCAAGACATGCTTGCAATAAGCTCAACACTTATATGACCAATCTTTGGATAATTCCTTAATAGCACCTTGGTCATCACAAACTCTCATTGAAACCAACAAATGGACTCTAAGAAAAGCCTATGTGCAAACCCTTCAAATATAACTCAAGGCAACCATTAGTCCATAGAGATTGTCATCAATTACCAAAACCACACATGGGGGCACCACATGTCCTTTCAATCTCCCCCATTTTGGTAATTGATGACAATCACTTTCAAGAGAGTTTATACAAGGAATAATGCATCACCATTCAATGCATCAACCAATAATGCATGCGTATGAGATGCAAATGCTAAGGAAACAAAAACCAAAGCTACTCCACAAAACTCTCTAAAACTTCTCCCCCATTGGCATCGATTGCCAAAATGGGCGAAAATCTTAGAAGGCCAATATAAATTGTGGTACTCCATAAATTGTGTATTTCTCAACAAGAGAGTGGAATGCAATACACATATCCAACTGCCAATACTTGGAGGAAGACAAACTATATTGATGCCCAAAGATTGCAACAGAAAGATATGCCACAAAGACATAACAAAGAGAGACACAAGCAATCAGAAGATACCAATTGAAGCAAGCAATCAACGGATATCAATTGAACCAACTAGACCAATGATCCTACATGCCACAAGAATAAAGATATTATGAAAAGCGCAAAGGAGTGTTCTAAAGAAACTAGAGAAGCTCCCCATGATTTGTGCACACATAAGAATTTTTGTATTTGAATACAAAGTGCACAACATAGGATCATAGCTCCCCCAAAATCAATAGAAACTCACATCCAGTGCAAGTGAGCATATAGGAAACAAAGCCTAGCGCTTGCAACAAGCACATGGTTGAGCAACATGTAAAAGAGGCAACTTAAGAATAGGCTCAACAAAAATGATGTGTGTGAGTCATGGCGAAGCACTTGAGAAGACTAAGATTAGGATGAGCATTAAGCATCAACATAGTCTTGAAAGAATGAGGCACACGGTGCAAGGCCTATCATTCCCACACACAACTGGCAAATGGGTTCACAAGCTTACTAATAAGAAAAAGAGAACATATGCTTGTGACAACCCATGGTGAAGATAGACGAGGGGAGGCTCATCAAGACGAGGGATACCAATTAAGATGGCAAAACCCTCGTAAAGATAAGCAAGAGGAAAATAATCTTCACCACACAAGAGTGCAACGCACTCAAGGCAAAAGCTTTCACGGAGCCACCAAAGAAATAACAAGAAAGACCAGGTGGACGTGAAAGAAAAGATATCAACTAGAGATGTAATTCTCTCAAGTGTATAAGGTTCTATGTAGACGAAATCATGATGATATATATATCTACAAAGAAGGATGTACACCCGAAATAGTTACAACACGAAGGAACAAGATATCCACAAGGAAGTCATAAATATACCAATAAGATATTTGCTTGAAAGCATAGCACTTGGCTAGATATGGTCTTATTGTATATAAATGAAGTCCAAACACACATCCATCAAAGGCATCACAACTAGCAACAAGAGATCATCGTTGGGATGCTTTGAGAAAGGAAACAAGTATCACAAGATATGAAATGAATATCATGCCAAGATGCAACCTACACAAGGTTGAATTCAAGAGGAGAAAGCATGAATAGATACTTGTTACCGAGATATCATTGGAAGGATGTAGTAGATACCAATTGAAGGTAGATAGTAGTTCATTGATCATCCTAGCTTGACTCCAATATGCACATGGTGACAACACCTTCCTTGTGAGTGAGCCGAGCATCCAATGCATCTCCAAATGTTCCTAGAAGAACAACACAAACTAAACGGTACCCAAACTCATTGGGACCAAATAGTTAGAAAAACCAATACGTAGGACAAACTCCACATAAACATGTGCATATAGATATGAAAATGAATTTCATACACATCTCATCCGATTTGAGATCTGGTGGAGATCCCCCTATATATTGAGTCAAAGAAAGTAAGCATGCCAAATAAAATACATGAAGTAAACATGCATGCTCAAGACTTTCAAAACCCGAAACCTAAAGAGAAAGAAATGCCAAGTGAAAAGGATACCAAATGGAGAAATCATCACTTGGAAGATATCATTAAAGATACATCAAGGAATGAGATATCCATTGATACACACTAAACTAAAGATGTCAAACTCCCAAAGAGAGGATGGTTCCAAACAAACCAAGCTCTCAACAAAGTTTCATGATGGCACAAAGTACCAAAAAGAAATGGCTTGCCTTCCACCAAAACACACTTGATAAGGATCACAAGAAGAGTGTTCTAAAGAAAATAGGATAGCTCCCCCACGAGTTGTGCATTATATAGGATTTGCATTTGAATACAAAATGCACAAGGTGGGATCACTACTTTCACTATATCTACAAAACACTAGAAAAGAACAAGAAATAAACAAGATCCACAAGTGGTAGGGAAGACACCGGGAGTTGACACAAACCTTGGCAAGAGAAAAGGAAAAACAAAAGCCAAAGTAAAGATGATCAACAAATTCTACCACACATAAGTGACTACCAATTGTCAAAAGACAAGAAGTATTTGGAAATAATTCTTGGTGGTAGATAACAAGGACATCCAACATCATCTTCACAACAAACACAAGCAAATTGCAACTTGTAGAGCTAACATGCCACCTAGGAACAAGATAATCTACAATATCAACACTAGGTGACAACATCTCAAATGTACACATTTTCTAGGCTAGTAATATACATATCATATTACTCCCCCATAATGTGATACCTATGAAGAAAACTTAACAAGTGGCAATAAGAGGAACAAACAAGAGATAATTAATGGACTATTTAGAATTTGAATTTCTCATGAGAGATATACCACCTAGCGACTAGATAATCTTGTAATATCAATACTAGATGGTATTCCTCATGTACACACATTTATAGGATTGTGAGGTGCACAAAGCACATCACTCCCCCAAAATGGGATGTTCCATTAATCTCTCACACGAGCCAACTAGGATACAAACAAGAAGCATAAAGGCTCAACGCACGACACACACATACATGATGTGCAAACCAACACACACATACTTGATTGCTCAAGATAAGCGAGTTGGAATCACACCATATACAAACACATGCAAGGAACAAAACCAAAACATGCAAGGGGGCAAGTAACTTTCAATGTAAGAAAATTTAAGTACAAGTTACCGCAAGGAGGCACATTGGATATAAGATATAAACTTGATGATTCAATTGACTTGGCTTGAGACAATAAGAGTGATGAAGTCCCCATAATTCTTCATAATGTAGCCAAGTCTCCAATGCCCTCCAACAACACCTATTGATCAAGTTTGAGCTAGTTGGTCCCCAACCAAGTTGGGTCCTAAGAGGTTAGTCACAATAGGCTTGGCTACCCAAATGGTTCTTTGCTTCAAACCACTTTGAGTACCAACAAACTTGGCAACCACATTGCCAACCTTATCCTTCCCAAGAGAATAGACATCATCAATAATAATTGGGTTGGATAAGTTACCACTAGTGCATGAAGAAGTGAGGTGACCTTTATCACGGCATAGGTAGCAATGTCTACTCTTCACTTTCTTCTCACTTGATTTCTCAACTTGAGAAGCATTAACTTGAGTCTTCTTGGGAAGAGGCCTTTCTTCAACTTGAGGTTGAGCATGTGATTGAACTTGTGCCCTCTTCCCTTGTTGCTTGACACTAATGGCCTTCTTCTTCAGTGGGCACGATCTAACATGATGCCCTTCTACTTTGCACTTGAAGCAAACAATCTTGGCCGAATTCTTGACTTGTTCTTGGCCCTTCTTTTTGTTCATGTTGGACTTCTTCTTCTTATTGGAGTTGAATCCAAGTCCACCTTTGTCATTGGGGGATTTTTGCACACTCAAGATATTGTTGAGTGTGGATTTCCCTTCATGACACTTTTCCAAGTCTTTCTTCAAAGAAGTGACTTGGGCCTTGAGCTCTTTTATTTCCTCTACATGGTTAGTCTCAACACAAGTACTAGAGGAAGTATAAGCTTCGTCGTTAGAGCAACAAGGCAAGGAAAGCAATTCATCACAAGATGTACCAACATTGTGAGTAGATGAATTACAAGGACTAGCACATGGCAATATATTATTTTGACTAGAAGTAGTGCTAATATCCACATGAGGCTCACTAGATATTACCTTAGCAATCATGGCCTCATGAGCTATCTTTAGCACACTATGGGATACTAGAAGATCATCATGAGAGCTTGAGAGCTTTTCATGACTTTCTTCCAATTTCCCATAATTGCAAGATAGCACCTCAAGTTGAGCCCGTAGCTCAACATTCTCCTTCAAAATGGATGCTTCACAAGTAATAGAATTAGTAGCACAAGCATCATCATTAAGAACAAGAGGAGAAGGCAACTTAGCAAGCTCTTTTAAATAGGAAGCTTCAAGTTGAGCATGAGACTTGGTGAGTTTGATGAGCTCACCCTTGATGACCCTTGAGCCATTTTCGAAGTGCTCAAAATCCTCAAGGAGTCTAGCATGAGCAACTTCAAGCTTAGCATTTTTAGTTTCAAAAACACTGGCCACCTCAAGAGCTCTATCAGTAGATTCCTTCACTTTAGACAATTCTAGAGCAAAAGTCTCCTCAAGAGATTCCTTGGTGGTTTGTTCAAGTTCAAGAGCTTGAGAGAGGTCCGCAATCTCATTAGCGTAATCACGCCCATGGCCTTCCATTTCATCAATGGTGACCTCATGCTCCTCAAGACGAGATTCCAACTCATCAATATATTTCTTGCTCTCAATAGCAATGGACATAATTTCCATGAAGTTGGAATGAGCAATTTTATTTTTATGAAGAGCTTTAAAAACCATTTCCCCCTTAATTTTTAAGGAGGCAACATTATCATTCTCTTCATCATTATCCTCATCATCATTAGCATCAACATCATCATCAAGAGACATATTGGGGTACAAAGTAGGAGATACCTTTGACGCCTTAGCCATAAGGCAAAACGCAATAGATGATGATGTAGGATCCCTTGAAGCACCATTAAACACCACATCTTGTTCCATGGAGTGTTCGGTTTCCTCTACATTGTTAGCACAACAATTCGAGGAAATAGATGCATTTTTATCATGGCAACAAGACATAGCAAGCATATCATCATGATATTTAGTCAAGCAGTTTCTACATGATATGCAAGGACTATCAACACAAGCATGTGAAACATTTGGAGTGCTCGAAGTGTTAAAGCCCAAAGAGGGAGCATTGCAACAATATAGTGATGGAGGATCATCCACAATAAGCATACTATCATCATTGCAATGACCAACACTACTCACCATATCATTACCTTGTGGCAAACCACATGTAGGTGAAGTAGAAGAAGTTGAGAAGACTATATGACCGGAGATGGAGGGAGAACAACCATCCCCACAAATCTTGGACACACCATATTTATCTTGAAGCTTTGTCCATAACTCATGAGCATCCCGGAACGGCATGAGTTGAAATATAACTACATTGCTCAAAGCATCAAAAAGCACATTAGAGGATTGAGCATTGAGATAAGAGTTTTTCTCATCCTCTAAAGATAATCTTTGGGGATCCTTTGGAGGAGAAAAACCCATATCTACAATTCTCTCTAAATTTGGGTCCATGACCCTAAAGAGATTAAGCATGTGTGTCGGTGTAAAAACCGGCGGATCTCGGGTAGGGGGTCCCGAACTGTGCGTCTAGGCGGATGGTAACAGGAGACGAGGGACACGATGTTTTACCCAGGTTCGGGCCCTCTTGATGGAGGTAAAACCCTATGTCCTTCTTGATTAATATTGATGATGTGTGTTACAAGAGTGGATCTACCACGAGATCAAGGAGGCTAAACCCTAGAAGCTAGCCTATGGTATGATTGTTGTAATGGTTGTTCGTCCTACGGACTAAAACCCTCCGGTTTATATAGACACCGAAGAGGGCTAGGGTTACACAAAGTCAGTTACAATGGTAGGAGATCTACATATCCGTATCGCCAAGCTTGCCTTCCACGCCAAGGAAAGTCCCATCCGGACACGGGACGAAGTCTTCAATCTTGTATCTTCATAGTCTTGGAGTCCGGCGGACGATGATAGTCCGGCTGTCCGGACACCCCCTAGTCCAGGACTCCCTCAGTAGCCCCTGGACCAGGCTTCAATGACGATGAGTCCGGCGCGCATATTGTTCGGCATTGCAAGGCGGGTTCCTCCTCCGAATAATCCATAGGAGATTGTGAACACCAGGATAGTGTCCGGCTCTGCAAAATAAATTCCACATTCCACCATAGAGAGAATAATATGTACACAAGTTCAATCTGCTGACGTATTTTGTGGCATGACGTCACACCACTACCAAGCCTTTACTTGAATCGTTTTTTATTATACCACCTCAGCGCGTTTAGCGAAGCGGTTTCCTTGGCACGTCTTGTCGAAGCAGAGATCGTGTTCCCCTTATTCCGGGATTCCCTTCAATACGGACGTGGGTAACCCAACCGCGCCATTGATGGTGGCGCTTGGGGGATAAGCGAGTTTTACCAGGCCGGTGGGGACGCATAGTCTTCGTCCGCCCATATATAAGGGGATAAGGATCCACCTTTTTACCTACGCCTTCTTCCTCCTTTGCTTATCCATCTTCGCGCACTCGAGCTCCAGCGCCCAAGTTCGCACATCTCGCCTCAACCTTCTCCAGTCATGTCCAGAGCGGGAGGCAAGTGGATGGCCTCCTCCATCACGGAGGGGCACATCGAAAGGCTGCGCGGCGCCGGATACCTGTCCAGCGACATCGCGCACCGTCTCCCCAACAAGGGGCAGCTCATCCCCACCCCCAGGCCCCATGAGAGGGTGGTCTTCCTTCCCCATTTCCTCCACGGACTGAGCTTTCCACTTCATCCCTTTGTCCGGGGGCTCATGTTCTACTACGGCCTGGATTTCCACGATCTGGTGCCGAACTTCATCCTCAATATCTCGGCGTTTATCGTCGTGTGCGAGGCCTTCCTCTGCATCCAGCCCCACTTCGGCTTGTGGCTCAAGACCTTCAATGTCAAGCCGAAGGTAGTAAAGGGGAATCAGGCAGAGTGCGGAGGCGCCATGGTGGGCAAGATGCCCAACGTCCTCTGGCTCGAGGGCGCCTTTGTGGAAACCCTCAAGGGGTGGCAATCGGGGTGGTTCTATATCACCGAGCCGCATGACCCTAAATGGGCAGCGGCCCCCGAATTTAGATCTGGCGTCCCCATGCAGCTCACCTCCTGGAAAGAGAAGGGCTTGCTATGGGGTAGTTGGGAGGAGCTGATTGGACTCCAGTCCTGTCTCCAGACCTTGGTGAACAAGAAGCTCAAGCTTGTCAATGTGATCCAGGTCATGCTCGTCCGTCGGATCCTCCCCTACCAGCAACGGGCCTTTAATTTGTGGGAGTTCGATCCGGCATAGCACCAAACCTTGAACAGGCTCTTCGACACTAGGTACGAAGATGCCTGGAAGGTGCTCTTCAAGGGCGCCGAAGCTCCCGCATCCGCCACTGGAGATCGCGGATTTCGCTCGCAGCGTCCAGCTGACGAGGTAAGTGATTCTACCCCTTTACGGGACACTTATTTCTTTCATAGTTTGACTCTATGCGGGATCTAAAACTCCCAATGCCTTTAACAGGACTGGCAGAGGGCGTCCGGACAGGTTAACTGTCCGGCTCCCCTCCCCGAAGAACCAGCGGATGCCCATTTAACAGGGCTGCTAGTCCCGGCACTTTATGTGGTGCCGGAAAAGAAGGCCAAGAAGAAGGCCACGGGTACTCGAAAGAGTTCCCGCTTTCAGGTGTCTGATGACTCCGAGGCAGACTCCTCCCCCGAAGGCGAGGAGGAAAAAGAGGACTCTCCCCTGGAGGGGGGGAGAGAGGAAGAGGAAGGCTTCCCCGACGGGGGAAGCCGAAGGGTCCAAGAGGGGAAGGACCCTTCCTCCAGACAGCCCTGCCAACGACGGCGACAAGGAGTGGCCCTCAAGGGCCAATCCCCTGGCAAGATCGTAAGTATCCGGATTCCGGAGTGATCTGTAATTTCTTTTTTGTGCCACGTAGTGTCCTTCTAATGTCGCATACTATCTGTAGCCCGGCCGAGGAGGACCTTCTCGCTTCATCCAGCGGGTCCTTAGCCCCGTCGGATGTAGATTCCCTTCCGACCGCCTCCACCCCTCGCGATGCTGAGGACGCCGAGGTGGGATCCCAAGAGGGGACCCGCCAGGAGGGGGAGGCTCCGGAGGAGCCACAAGGCAACCTCCCGGACTTTGCGCCGGACTCCGTGCCGGAACCCGAAGTGGTTCCGGAGTCCGGCAGGCGGCCCCTTCGCAAGAAGGGCAAGACCGTGACACCGGTGGCCTCCGTCCAACCAGAGGCGCCGGACAACTTGTTGGAGGCGCTCAACGGCGCTTCCATCGAGGAAGAACACCGCACTATTATGAGTGCGGTGATTCAGAAGGTTCAGCGCGCCAAAAGTGGGCTGACCGAAGCTTGCAGCAGCCTTCTAACAGGCTTTGAGGTAAGAAGTTTAAAATATGTAATGTGATACCGCATAGATAGTAGCCCCTGATGCTCGGTTCAGTGTTCGGAAAGAAAAACCGGACTGAGGATCTAAAAGAAGATATACGCAGGAGTGCTAAAAAGTATGTCAATATGGGTTTGCAGGCTGCGCTACTGACCTCTGCCGCACTGACTGCGGAGGTCGGTGCTTTGAAGCAGGACCTCGAGCAGTCCGAGCGAGAGCTCGGCCTTGCCAAGAAGCAGCTCGAGGACAAAGAAGGTGAGTAACACCACTTTGAAATTTGTACCTTACAGAAAAGGATTTTGGTTGCAATAGAAATAACAAGGATAATGTGGGTACTGCAGGGGCCACGAATGAGGTGGCAACCCTGAGGGAGGCCGTGTCTGCGGCCGAACGCAATGCGGCCGCAGAACGGGCGGAGCGATAGAAGCAGGAGGCGCGGGTGGTGGAGGTACGGCAAGAGCTCCAGGCTCTCATGAAAAAGCATGAGGGTTTGGAGCGCGACTCAAAGACTCGAGAGTCCGAGCTTGCCTCGGCTCTTAAAAGTGCCAAAGCCGCCAAGGCTGAGGCCCATAAGTCCCTCCAGGAGATTGAGGCGATGAAGAAGATAGCGGCGGGTAAGGCATTTTTCATGCAAAGCAAGCATGTGAATGTAAATTACGTGTTACTTACCCGAATTCGGAGCTCTCCAGGGGCGTTTGCAGATCTGCCTCACAGTGTGTCCGATGCCGCCGCATTCTACCGGGCCGAGGAGGGGAGCTCAACGGAGAAGGTCTTCTTGTCTCAGTATGCTGAGGCCGGACATCCGGTGCCCCCTAGCGACCAGCTGAAGCAGCTGGTGGAGCTCCACAAGGTAGCCGAGCAGGCCATGAAGGGCCTTATAGTCCGGCTGTGGCCTGGAGAGGCCATGCCTGGGAGCTACTTTGGCCTCGTGCGGCGGCTGGTTGATGCGTGCCCTTGGCTGGAGGTCATCAAGCGCTCCGCCTGTATTGAAGGTGCCCGTCGGGCCCTTGCCCGCGCAAAGGTGCACTGGGCCAGGCTGGATGCTGAGAGGCTTCTGACGGACGCGCCGCCGACGGGCAAGGAGTATCGTACGCCCGAAATGTACTATAAGACTGTCCTGAAGGGTGCCCGCAAGATTGCGGATGAGTGCCCCAGAGATGTAATTCTTGAGTAGACTCGCAATGTGTTATCCTGTGCGCTGAAAACTTTGTTCATATGTGCTAAGCAACGCTTGTTTGATTTAAAATATTACCTTCTGTGCGGCCGTTTATCAAATCTGAGAGATGGCAAGTTGTCGGCTTCAGCCCCCATGCCACGAGTGCTGGGGTGTTCGGGATAAACTTGAGCGCTCTTGTTCCCATTTTTGGGTCCATCTAGGGAGGCGCTCAACACAACGAACAAGGCAACCGGACTTATAATGCTTGAACACTCTCACTTAGCCATAGAATTCTATAATTTTAAATTTCGGCGAAGCCCCTAGTATTCGGAAGACCGAATTCGGGGCGCTATCCACGCCTTGGCCGGACATAGCCGGTTCCTCGCTCTAAGCGGCGTAAGTCTTTAAGGACTCGAAAAGACCTCTCAAACAGCGACCAGCTCTCGCCTTATCATGGCGGTCAGTTTTAGCTTTCTCCACTGAGGCGTTAACCCAGCTCAACTGGGGCGCAATCGCCGTGGTTCTCCCAGTGCTACCTTAGCCGACGGAACGGAACGTAAGGTACCAAAACATGGGAGCCGGGCAAACCCAACTATTCACCCAAGACATGATTCGGAGCCGATGCATATAGTGCTATAAGTTCGGGGTGCCGCACTTGTGAAAGTGTTCGGACTTCACACCATAATGCGGGGAACATAAGCCCCTGGTGTATTCTGCCGTACTGAATTGTACGGATGCAAGATGTCATAAGTGAACATATATATATATATAAATAAAGGGAATGCAATTATAAGCGAAAATGATGCATTGTTAATTTGAGGAGTTCTGCTGTGAGTGCAGAACGATACAAATAGTGCGATAAGCAAGGGTTTGGACTATTAGACATGTCCCCCTCCAAGGATAGGCTGCGGAATGGTGTAATAAACAGATTTAATGCTCGTAATGGAGACCACCTGAGTGTTCGTCGTAGTCCTGGTTCCTCCCTGGCTGTTGCATCGTGGGTTCGGCAGATCTACTGCCGGACAGGGCCTCTTGTAAACGGAGTCCTGTGGATAAAATAAGAATAAAAATAAAAATCAACACACTTAGGAGCCCCTGGTGTGGTTGAGCCGCACTCTGGGCCTGTCGTGGTCGTGTCCCTCCCCCTATGCCCAAGGTATCTCCAGAGCGTAATGATGTACGCGGGGAGCTTGTCTTACAATCATGTAAGGGCTGGGGTTGGGGCCGCATTGCTACGCGTGCTCGGAACGCGCCAGGTGGTCTTGGTGTATGTTACTCCGGGCGCGTTTAATCCCGTCCGATCTTTTAGCGGCCGGACTCGAGAGTTGCCTTAAGAGGCTGTTCTGAACTTCTGCCGCGAGAGCCGCTGTGTGTTCCTCCGTTCGGAGGGAGCATTCAGTGTTTCCGTTGACCGTGATGACTCCACGAGGGCCTAGCATCTTGAGCTTGAGGTATGCATAATGCGGCACCGCGTTGAACTTTGCAAACGCGGTTCGTTCGAGCAGGGCATGATAGCCGCTGCGGAACGGGACTATGTCGAAGATTAGCTCCTCGCTTCAGAAATTATCCGGGGATCCGAAGACCACTTCCAGTGTGACCGAGCCTGTACAATTGGCCTCGACACCTGGTATGACGTCTTTGAAGGTCGTCTTTGTAGGTTTAATCCTTGAGGGGTCTATGCCCATCTTGCGCACTGTATCCTGATAAAGCAGGTTCAGGCTGCTGCCGCCGTCCATGAGGACTCTAGTGAGGTGGAATCCATCGATGATTGGGCCTAAAACTAATGCGGCGAATCCGCCATGGCGGATACTGGTGGGGTGGTCCCTTCGATCAAAAGTGATCGGGCAAGAGGACCATGGATTGAACTTCGGGGCGACTGGCTCCAACGCATATATGTCCCAAAGTGCACGCTTCCGCTCCCTCTTGGGTATGTGGGTTGCGTATATCATATTTACCGTCCGCACTTGTGGGGGGAAACCCTTCTGTCCTCTATTGTTCGGCGGCCGGGTCTCCTCCTCGTCGTCGCTATGCAGCCCCTTGTCATTGTTTTCGGCAATTAACTTGCCTGCCTGCTTGAATACCCAGCAATCTCTGTTGGTGTGGTTAGCTGGCTTTTCGGGGGTGCCATGTATCTGGCAAGAGCGGTCGAGTATTCGGTCCAAATTGGACGGACCCGGAGTGGTTCTTTTGAATGGCTTCTTCCGCTGACCGGGTTTAGAGCCTCTGAATCCGGCGTTGACTGCCGTATCTTCATGGTTGTCGCCGTTAACGCGGCGTTTATTTTTGTTTTGACGTGACCTGCCATTGTGGTCCTTAGTATCCGGACTGCCAGCATTTTTGCTGAGGTTGTTGCTGCGAGCTAGCCAGCTGTCCTCTCCCGCACAGAAGCGGGTCATGAGTGATGTGAGGGCTGCCATGGATTTTGGCTTTTCCTGTCCTAGGTGCCGGGCCAGCCACTCGTCGCGGATGTTATGTTTGAAGGCTGCGAGGGCCTCTGCATCCGGACAGTCGACGATTTGATTTTTCTTTGTTAAGAACCGTGTCCAGAATTGTCTGGCCGATTCATCTGGCTGCTGAATTATGTGGCTTAGGTCATCGGCGTCTGGTGGTCGCACATATGTGCCTTGGAAATTGTCGAGGAATGCGGCTTCCAGGTCCTCACAACACCCGATTGACTCTGCGGGCAAGCTGTTAAGCCAATGCCAAGTTGGTCCTTTAAGCTTGAGTGGGAGGTACTTGATGGCGTGGAGATCGTCGCCGCGGGCCATATGGATGTGAAGGAGATAATCTTCGATCCAAACCGCGGGGTCTGTTGTGCCATCATAAGATTCAATGTTCACGGGTTTAAACCCTTCAGGGATTTGATGATCCATTACTTCGTCTGTGAAGCATAGTGGGTGTGCGGCGCCTCTATATTGAGCAATATCGCGACGTAGCTCAAGAGAGCGTTGTCTGTTGTGTTCGGCCCGGCCGGAGTTGCTGTATCCGGCGCTACGGTAGTCGTCGTGGGTCGTGAGGCGCCCACATGATCCGTAGATGGATCTGGATTGTCTTGCCTTGTCCTCCAATATATCCCGCAAGTCCGGCACATTCCCCCGTGGCTTCGTACTTTTCGAGCGGTGCTGGGGTACGGTTCTGATGGGGGGCCTAGATGCCTCTCTGTCGCGACCACGGGGTGGTCGGTCTGCCGTATTGTGCGCTGGTGATGAAGGTTTGTACGCTTCCTCCTCTAGTTGGGGGAGCAACTTGCGTTTTGGGTAGCTTTTGGAGGGGCGTTCGAGTTCATACTCTTCGGCCGCGAGGACCTCGGTCCATCTGTCGGCCAGCAGGTCTTGATCAGCTTGAAGCTGTTGCTGCTTTTTCTTTAGGCTGTTCGTCGTGGCCATTAGCCTGCGTTTAAAACGCTCTTGTTCGACGGTATCCTCGGGCACGACGAATTCGTCGTCATTGAGGCTTGCCTCGTCTTCGGAGGGAGGCATGTAATTTTCGTCCTCCTCGTCTGCCGCTCTCTCCTGAGGGATGGCTACTCCGTCCTCCCGTGCTGGATCTTGCTGGAGGGGGTTGTCTTCGGCACTCTCTGGGGTGTTATTGTCTCCGGTGCCGGACTCTCCATTCTTACTGTGGCGGGATCTAGAGCGGCGCCGCTGACGTTGGCGCTTGGGCTGTTTCTTAGAAGAATCCGCCTCCGCTGCTTCTTCGGCGTCCCCATCCTTTGGGGTGTCCACCATGTATATGTCGTATGACGAGGTGGTCTTCCAGTGCCCTGTAGGCGCTGGTTCTTGATCGTCTCCGGCATCGTCGTCCATACCGTCGATGTCTTCGGAGTCGTAGTCTAGCAGGTCGGTTAGATCGTCGACAGTGGCTACAAAGTGGGTGGTGGGTGGGCTTTGAATTTCTTCGTCGTCCGCATCCCAGCCATCCTGACCGCAGTCCGGCCAGGGTTCTCCTGATAACGAGAGATGTTTTAGCAAAATTTAGGATGTCGCCAAAGGGTGAGTGCTGAAAGATGTCCGCGGCGGTGAACTCCATGATCAGCGCCCAATCAGATTCGATTAGCAGGGGCGCAGGAGGTTCGGAGTCCGGCAAGGAGTCCGGTGCCTCAGAGTCACGAGCTTCATAGGGGACAAGGTCAGTATTCGGCTCCATCACCGTGAAAGTTGCAGCTCCCGAGGCGGTGTCCAGCCACCTGTCCTCGATCTGTGCGGCCGGCTCCGAACTATGGGTCAGAGCGGACTTGTGTGCGGCCTCCAGGGTACTGTCCAACGGTAGAGCTAGATCATGCCCATCATGACAGTGCGGCACGCTCGGCTGTGGCTCGTCTCCATCGAAGATCAAGTCCCCACGGATGTCAGCCGTGAAGTTTAGGCTTCCAAACCTGACCTGATGGCCAGGGGCGTAGCTTCCGATCTGCTCCAGATGGCCAAGTGAATTGGCCCGCAGTGCGAAGCCGCCGAACACGAAGATCTGTCCGGGGAGAAAAGTCTCACCCTGGACGGCGTGGTTGTTGATTGAAGAAGCCATCAAGCCTATTAGTGACGACACAGAGGAACTCTCAATGAAAGCACCAATGTCGGTGTAAAAACCGGCGGATCTCGGGTAGGGGGTCCCGAACTGTGCGTCTAGGCGGATGGTAACAGGAGACGAGGGACACGATATTTTACCCAGGTTCGGGCCCTCTTGATGGAGGTAAAACCCTACGTCCTGCTTGATTAATATTGATGATGTGTGTTACAAGAGTGGATCTACCACGAGATCAAGGTGGCTAAACCCAAGAAGCTAGCCTATGGTATGATTGTTGTAATGGTTGTTCGTCCTACGGACTAAAACCCTCCGGTTTATATAGACACCGGAGAGGGCTAGGGTTACATAAAGTCGGTTACAATGGTAGGAGATCTACATATCCGTATCGCCAAGCTTGCCTTCCACGCCAAGGAAAGTCCCATCCGGACACGGGACGAAATCTTCAATCTTGTATCTTCATAGTCTTGGAGTCCGGTGGACGATGATAGTCCGGCTGTCCGGACACCCCCTAGTCCAGGACTCCCTCAATGTGAATTACCCAAACATCAAAATTTGTGCCATCAAAACTAAGAGTGTCAAAGAATCCTAATCCTCTAGTCGACATCTTTACTCTCTAGGCGGTTAAGCCCAACAAAGAGAGACGAGGCTCTGATACCAATTGAAAGATCGTGGATGTCGCCTAGAGGGGGGGTGAATAGGCGTTTTAAAATAATTACAATTTAGGCTTGAACAAATGCGGAATAAACCTAGCGGTAAATTTGTCAAGCACAAAACCTAAAACAACTAGGCTCACCTATGTGCACCAACAACTTATGCTAAGCAATATAAGCAACTATGAGATAGCAAGATATATGACAAAGAACAATATGGCTATCACAAAGTAAAGTGCATAAGTAAAGGGCTCGGGTAAGAGATAACTGGGGCACGCGGAGACGATGATGTATCCCGAAGTTCACACCCTTGCGGATGCTAATCTCCGTTTGGAGCGGTGTGGAGGCACAATGCTCCCCAAGAAGCCACTAGGGCCACCGTAATCTCCTCACGCCCTCGCACAATGCAAGATACCGTGATTCCACTAAGGGACCCTTGAGGGCAGTCACCGAACCCGTACAAATGGCGACCCTTGGGGGCGGTCACCGAACCCGTACACTTTGGCAACCCTTGGGGGCGGTCACCGGTACCCGTCAAATTGCTCGAGGCGATCTCCACAACCTAATTGGAGACCCCGACGCTTGCCCGGAGCTTTACACCACAATGATTGAGCTCCGAACACCACCAACCGTCTAGGGCACCAAGGCACCCAAGAGGAACAAGCTCTAGGGTGCCCAAACACCCAAGAGTAATAAGCTTCTCAAACTTCACTTCCACGTATCACCGTGGACAACTCAAACCGATGCACCAAATGCAATGGCAAGGGCACACGGAGTGCCCAAGTCCTTCTCTCCCAAATTCCACCAAAGCAACTAATGCTAGGGAGGAAAATGAGAGGAAGAACGAAAGAAGAACACGAAGAACTCCAAGATCTAGATCCAAGGGGTTCCCCTCACTTAGAGGAGAAAGTGATTGGTGGAAACGTGGATCTAGATCTCCTCTCTCTTTTCCCTCAAGAACTAGCAAGAATCCATGGAGGGATTGAGAGTTAGCAAGCTCGAAGAAGGTCAACAATGGGGGAAGAACACGAGCTCAAAGGATTAGGTTCATTGGGGAAGAAGACCCCCTTTTATAGGACCTCCCGAATCCAACCGTTATGTGCTCAGGTCGTGCACAAGCGGTACTACCGCTTGGAGGAGCGGTACTACCGCTTAGCACGGTCAAAATAGCCCAATCGAGAGAGAAAACACGAGTTTTTGGTCCGGGGCGGTACTACCGCTTAGGAGCCACGGTAGTTATGATCTGGAGCGGTACTACCGCTCAGGAGCCGTGGTAGTACCGCTCTAGAGCGGTAGTAAAAAATTACATCCGCTCTAGTCGCGGTAGTACCGCTGCAGCCTTTACCAAAACAGCCACAACTTTTGCAAACAGACTCCGAATTCAACAAAACCAAGTTTGTTGGAAAGCTAACTACATGGGCTAACACAATATTGACAGAAATATCAATAACAAGCAAATGAGAAAAGTCCCATAAGAAAATGGTGAGAACCCTTCATCGGATAAGACCGGTAGAACCTCCAACACCGAAAACATCATAGAAGACGCATGCGAACTCCGTTTTCGATGAACTCAAGCTTGTCATCAAGATGACCATAAGCTCTAAGACTCACAAAGATAACCAAACAAGAACCAAGAAACATGATGAAAGGATGCAATGGTTTGAGCTCTCTACTAACGATACGATCAAGCTACCAACTTGAGAGCCCCCCTTGATAGTACGGCAAACGATCCTATAACTCAGTCTCCCAACTACCACCACAAGACCGGTAAAATAGAAAACCTATCAAGGGAAAACCTTTGCCTTGCACATGGTCCACTTGAGCTAGATGAAGACGATCTTGACTCCCTCAAGTTGGACCACCTTTCTTGATTGCGTTGGCTCGATGAAGACTAGATGATTGCTCCCCCATAGTTCACTATGGGTGAGACACTCTTTAGCACATCTTCACAAGTCCATTGACACCACAATGGATGACAAGATTCAAGCACTTGATCTCTTCGTGATGCTCCACTTGAACTTGCACACGGCAATCTTGATGACGATCACCACTTGATGTCATCCTTTCCATGGGTTGTATGATATCTTCCTCTTGACGCAAGCCCATGGATACGTACCTAACCCCACATACAACTCTCACATAGACCATGGGTTAGTACATAAAGTGCAATGGACAATGCTTACCATACCATGGGATCACTTGATCCCTCTCGGTACATCTTCTACGCTTTGTGAGTTGATCAACTTGATTCACTCTTGACTTAGTCTTGATCAACCTTGAATCTTTGCAACTCTCTTCATTTGGATGATGTCTTGAAGGTAAACATGAATGATCACACAACCTTCTTCTTCAAGACATGCTTGCAATAAGCTCAACACTTATATGACCAATCTTTGGATAATTCCTTAATAGCACCTTGGTCATCACAAACTCTCATTGAAACCAACAAATGGACTCCAAGAAAAGCCTATGTGCAAACCCTTCAAATATAACTCAAGGCAACCATTAGTCCATAGATATTGTCATCAATTACCAAAACCACACATGGGGGCACCACATGTCCTTTCAGACTTCCTCCACCGCGCCGGAGGCACCGCGCCCCGGCCCCGCCGCTCCCTGGCACGGGGGCGCGCTGCTCCGGCTGGCGCTGGAGCTGGCGCCGCTGGCGGCCGCGCTGCGCGGTGCTGCAGGTCACGCTCTGCCACGACCTCTCGGTGCGCGTCCGCCAGATCAGGAAGCGGCTCGACGAGATCTCCGCCAACCGCGCCGCCTACCACATCGAGCACGCGCCCTCGCCCGCCTGGGCCGCCTCCTCCGCCACCACCCTCGCCGCCTGGTACGCACGCACCCACGCTCCCAAAATTACTTGTGTTCTTCCACTCTGGTTCTTTCTTTCAGATAAAATCAACACCCAAAAGCAGAGACAAAATTAAGAACGAGAAAGAAGTGCTTGGTCAGGATCTATTACTAGCCTAGTATGCGATGCTTTGCATACTTTCGTCCCTGTAACCGCAAGATGGAGCAACTATGCTCCTGGATTCGTGGTTAATCGCGAGTTTGCGACCCAGATCTTGTTACTATTTTCGTAATTAAGTAGCAATGGATTCCTGCCATTTGTTAGGGTTGATAAGAATATTTCTGTTGAATGATGTCACTAGATTCTTGGACACAAGGTTGTGGCTGGCTAACCATGACCTTTCCTCTTGTGCTTAGTTTGTGCCTCAACAACTGTTTCTGCCATTTGCAGTCGCTGTTGCTATGCCACTCCCCCACCAGCCTCCACCATGCAGAACGAGGTGGGTGACATGGTGGACCTCTACGTCCCCAGGAAGTGGTATGCACACCCTCTTTAGTCTGATGGTGTGTGTTTTGCACTGGTGGATGTGTGCTAATCATTTTCTTCTGCTTCTTGCAGCTCGGCCACCAACAGGATCATCACGGCCAAGGACCACGCCTCTGTCCAGATCATCATTCGTCACGTTGATGAGAATGGCCTCTATGATGGCCGCTTCACCACCTTGGATGGGACTCCATCAATTTAGTATCAGTTTAGGTGTTAGTATGCTGTTGATGCTTGTGTTGATGCCATGCTTTTTGTCTTGTCATGTGCTGATATTAACTGGCAGCATTATCTCCCATGATTTCTTGCTTGCTTACTCTATAACCTGTACTGCTAAAACATGTTATCCTACTCCATGATGCTATATCATTTGCAAATACTCCTGGACATCAGCTCCCATGATGTTGCATTAGCTATAATCTGTACTGCTAAAAGAGGAGTGTAAACTGGAGTAATTTTTTCAGCCATTATCTTTGTTTTCTTTTGGGCGGATGCTCTCCACTTGAGTACAGCTGGGTACTGCATCTCTTTTTGCATTCCTTTTTCAGTCAGTGCTTGAACATTTTTTTAAAGATGAATTGGAATACTTCTGGACAGCAGTACATGGATTATAGCTGTAACTTCTTGCAGTATAGTTGTAGCAGTCCATTAGGAGTAGTTTTGCATCAGTAGCATTAAGAGTAACTTCTTGCAGAAACTCTTTGACACATATTGTCATGCATCAGTAGCATGTTTGCTTGTTTTGGAGCAGCGATTAAACTACTCCATGTCAAATAAACCTTGCTAGGTGAATCTTTTCCATTAATTAAATTTGTACTGCTTGGAGTAGCCTGCTTGGAGTACTTCTTTTCATGGAGCTGCTTGCAGTAATTTCTGATTTGCAGTCAGATTAGCTTGGAGCAGTAGCATTGCTTGCTCTGCTATTCTCTTCTCTTCTCTTCTTTTAATTAAAATTAACTAAACCTTTTCCTTTAATAAAATTAGCTAAAACTTTCCCAGTTAATTAAAAATAACTGAAACTATTCCTTTAATGCTTGCATAAACTGTTTTAAAGATGAATTGGAGTACTCCTTTAATGAAGGTTTTGTGTAGTCTATTGCTTGCATCAGTACTTTTAAAAATAAATGAATTATTTCATTTAAGTGTACTCTGGACAACAGTAGTATAGCACTTGCTGCTGCTGTTAAGCTTGCATCAGTACTGGTTGCAGTAGTTTAGTGTAGGACAACAGTAGTATAGGACTTGGTTACTGCTGTTAAGTTTTTCTTTCTCTTCTCTCTTCTCTTCTCTTTGTTTGCTGGAGTAAACTTTTCCAGTATACTCCTAGGAGTAAACTTTCTGTGCTGGAGTAGGAATTGCTCTCAGGAGTAGCAGTAGTGATTTGTTTAACAGCAGCGACAACAACAGTGCATATCAATTTATCATGCTGACAACAGTAGTGCACACCAATTTGGAACTGATGCATATCAATACAGTAGTGCACAAAGTTCATCAAACATCATGCAAGTTCGATGCATATCAATTTATCATGTTGACAATAGAAGCATGTGGACCTATCATCGTGATTTCATATTTCAGTTTGTGGTAATCTAATGATGTTTGATGTCTATTGGTTGTTGTATATGGGCAAGATGAATTGAATCCTGTTGTTTTCTTTTTGATGTACACACATGCAGATGGTTGACACTCATGAACAGCAAGCAACCATACCTAGGTGTTCCAGAGATTGTTGTATTATTTATGTTCTTTTTACTCCCAGAATTATTGCGCGCTCATACTGTCATCACATTGCCTGTTTTTCTTGCTTCATACATGTATCTCAAGTATTGTGTTGTTTTATTTATGTTCTTTTTACTCCCAGAATTATTGTGCGCTCATACTGTCATCACATTGCCTGTTTTTCTTGCTGCATACATGTATCTGAAGCATTGTACTTCTGTGTTTGCTTAGGCGGATAACTACTAAGTGATTACAATTAATGTGTACTTGTGAATTCTAAGCTCATATTGGTGTCTCACGATCACTTGAGTCTAAGCTTATCATGTTCTAGTTATTATTTGCTTCTGCTGCTCCTATATACACATGTATGTATGTTTAATTATTCACATGTATGTATGTTTAGTTATTCGACATGCTTCCAAAATTGACTGGTTTTAGACCGGAACACTATGTTTGTTCAAAGAGTGTCCATGTTGTGTGACATATGATGCTGCTCTGTTGTGCACCTCTCTTTTTTTGTGTGCTGCATCATTGTAGATATGCTTGATAGAGTAAATGATTTCAGTTCTAGTTCTGGATGTGTCCAATGCAAACATTAATGTTAACTGTCAAGTTGATTCTAAAATGTCTCATTAAGTTCATTTCAGATGGTTATTTCTGGATTTAGTACCAATTTATTGTTGGCCTGGCCTGTGCTCTATACCTTGCTCTGTACCAATTTATTGCATTATTCTCTTATTTACTGTTAAATATGTTGTTAGATTTACTTATATTTTGTTCCTAATCATTTTGTTCTATAACATGCAGATGCTGGCCTTTCATGTTTCTTCACGAGCATCAAGACAAAGAAGTTGGAAGAAGCTAGTTGGAGCTAGTTCTGGGAGTAATGAAACCCTTTAGGCTGATCCTATTTGTATGTGTGATGTAGCAGAACTTGTAGGGCTCATGTGATAGAGCTGTTATCTAATTTGTATGTGGTAGACTGTACACTTGTAGAGCTGTTATCTAATTGTAAACTTGATGCTGATCACATTTGTATGTATGTTATCTGATATAGCAGATTGCTTCTTGCTATTATTTGAAGTATTGCGTCAGTTTTCTGTATTGGTATATTGAAATATGAAGAACATGACCTTGACAGAACAAAGAAAAACAAAGGCTACAGCCCAAAAACAAAGGTGCATAAAAGAATAAAAACAAAGACTACAACCCAAAAAGGCTATAATGTTGGGCCTGGCCCATGTAGCTGACCAAAATTAATAGGAAAAAATATATAAAAGGTTGATTTGTTGGGCTCGGCCCATCTAAAACACCTAATCGGACCGGGCTGAATCTTGTCAGTGACCTTTTGAATTGGTCGTAATTTTGCCACGTCAGATTGCCACGTCAGATCCGACGTGGCCTGGGCAGACAGCTAATGACCAAAACAAAAGGTCATGGGTTCAACGACCTTCTGTTTTGGTCGTAGACGTCTACGACCTTCTCACAAAGAAGGTCGCTATAGTCAGTTAACGACCCTCAGCTTTTGACCTTATGTTTTTGGTCACAAAAAGGTTACAAATTGAAAACAATGGCCTTTCAGTGACCAATAGTGGTGGTCACAAGTTGACATATTTCTTGTAGTGAGTGTTGTTGTTCTAAGGCATGTGGTAGTACTGCTCCTAGGAGCGGTAGTACCGCAGGCCCCCGCGGTAGTACCGCATGCCCTTGCGGTAGTACCGTAGGTGCACACAGTAGTACCGCTTCTAAGGAGTTGTAGTACCATGGCCTCGGACCAGACTCAGCTGCTCGCGCGGTTGTAGGGGCGGATGTAATTTTTTACATCCGCACCCTACATGGTAGTACTGTCCATGCGCGCGGTAGTACCGTGAGTCCTGGTCTAGCACAGCAACACGAGCGGAAGTAGGGGCGGATGTAATTTTTTACATCCGCTCCCTGTGCGGTAGTACCGCATGCCAGGTGCGGTAGTACTGTGTCGGATATTTGCACTATTTGATTTTCAGCGGAAGTAGGCACGGATGTATTTTTATTCATCCGCACCCTTCCCAGGTTAGTCCAATCCGGCCTTGCGGTAGTACCACAAGGGGGAGCGGTAGTACCGCGTTAGCGGCAGTACCGCCCTCAGCCTTTGCGGCTCAGGCCTGGACTAGCTCCTGCCGTAGCAGCGGTAGTACCGCGGTCCGCCGCGGTAGTACCGTGAGCCCTTGCGGTAGTACCGCTTGTCTTGGGCGGTAGTACCGCAGGTCGCGGGCTGGTTAAGTGGATAACGGTTGGATTTGTCTCTCCACTATATAAGGGATGTCTTCTTCCTCTAGTTGACCACCTCTTCCACCCCCAAGCTCCATTATTGCTCCAAGCTCCATTTTCGCCCTATCTCTCTCCCTAGCCAATCAAACTTGTTGATTTGCTCGGGATTGGTTGAGAAGGCCCCGATCTACACTTCCACCAAGAGAAATTTGATTCCCCCCACTAATCCCTAGCGGATCTTGTTACTCTTGGGTGTATGAGCACCCTAGACGGTTGAGGTCACCTCGGAGCCATAGTCCATTGTGGTGCAGCTTCGTGGTGTCGTTGGGAGCCTCCAATTAAGTTGTGGAGATTGCCCCAACCTTGTTTGTAAAGGTTCGGTCGCCGCCTTCAAGGGCACCAATAGTGGAATCACGACATCTCGCATTGTGTGAGGGCGTGAGGAGAATACGGTGGCCCTAGTGGCTTCTTGGGGAGCATTGTGCCTCCACACCACTCCAACGGAGACGTACTTTCCTTCGAAAGGAAGGAACTTCAGTAACACATCCTCGTCTTCACCGGCTCCACTCTTGGTTATCTCATGCCTTTACTTTTGCAAGATTATTTGTGTTATATCCCTTGCTTTCTTGTGTGCTTATTGTTGTTGCATCATATAGGTTGCTCACCTAGTTGCATATCTATACAACCTACTTTGATGCAAAGTTTAATTTGGTAAAGAAAAGCTAAAAATTGTTAGTTGCCTATTCACCCCCCCCTCCTCTAGTCAACTATATCGATCTTTTCACTCAAGTATATATTTGCAAAAGGAAGATCAATACATTGCCAATGCCATTGAACTTATTCATTTGACAAAGATTCACGTGCAGTTACTGAGAGATGATGGTGGGTGGGAAAGCTTTTCTTGAAGAAGTCACTTCCTTTCGTGTCAAGCATAAAGTCAAAGTTCCCCATGGGAGGTTCGTATAAGCCGCCTGGAAGACTCTCAAGATTCTACCAAAAACTCACAAATCTCCATGGCTTCCATGTTGAGATCTTTTTGGGTCTTGTTGATAGGAAACTTCGGGAGCGTGGAGATAGATTCTACAAAAAAATCACAAATCTCCAGAGCTTGTTGATAGGAAACTTTGGAACCCTACAAGTGAGCCAAGCTACTACCTCACATAAATCTCGAAGGTTGACTACTTCTCGCCTTTTTCTTTTGAGTGTAGAATAAGGCAATCATTTCAATCAGATTTGGAGAGCGATTGTGGAGGGGCGCGATGTACCTAAGAAGGGTTTAGTACGTCGTATTGGCAATGGATCCTCAACTCAAATCTGGTCTAATAACTAACTGGATCCTAATGGATGTTATGATGCGGCCCTTCGGGTGCCGATCAGCTAAACCATCGGTTTTAGTTTTTGAACTCGTTGACCACCCATCAACCAGATGGGATCCTGAACGGCTCGCTGAAGTCTTCCTACATATTGACGTCCCAGCCATTCTTACCATTCCTCTTTGCACAAGGGGGTGATGGCTCGCGAATTTACGATGTTGTTCATAGTGATTTCCATTTGGTTTCATTGGATTTTTGTTATTCTTCGGATATTTCTAATGCTAATCCAACGAAAGAAAGAGAAATCTACTTTGTCCTTTGGATGGCAGGAAATATCACAGTTGGAAGGAAACCAAAGGTGATTGGTGCAAATCAAGTCAACTAGAGCAACTTTCCTGAAGAGAGCACTGTCAATGCGCGCACCAGAGTGAAAGACAGTGTTTCATACTACCGTATGCACTCGTTTGAGCGGTCGTTTGGAGTGTGCATGGACCCTCCTCATCTATACAAAGCAACTTTCATGAAGGAACCACGGGGGAAGAGAACCCTAGCCGCCGCCACACCATCCAGAAGAGGGGAGGGGAAGATCATCGTAGTTTTTGGTCCTTTCATCTCCATCATCATCATCACCTCCTTCACCATTGTAAGAGGGATTGGAACTTGTAATTTCTACTCCATCTCATCTGAGATCAAGACTATTTGAGTACCATTTTCTCTCATTGTGGACCCCCTCAATATTTATCGATATGGTTTTCATGGTTTTTCTCTCTGTTGTGATTGATTCCCCTCTTATGATGTGTGAGTAATTCCCCTAGGTGTGGGAGATGTAGGTGCGTGGTATGATTGATATGTGCCTATCCTATATGTCGTCATTTAAATTCGTAGTAGTATGATCTATTTAGTATGTTGTTATACTGTGGTTAACTCTATGTGTCTTGTCCAATTTAAGGCCCACACAACATGATCTCAAGACCTACACAGGTAACACATATTGTTTAGGAACTCTGTGATCTATGATGTGATAGGTGGAGATATCTATGAGAACTGGACACAATATGAGATCACGGTTATCCATTGAACTTAATGCTTCGTTCCGGTCTTACGACCTTAATTATGGAAATGACCACTCTGTGGCAACGAAGAAGCATGACCATAGAATGAAATGTAAACCCTAGTGGAGGAGTTCCATGACCGCCTATAGAAAGTTTATATCAAATGCTATGAGTACAATACAAGGTAACTGGTATTGTCATCGCACTCGCACAATTCATATATTCTTACCATGAACTGAAATCTCTCCGCACCTAATCTCTTCATTTCAGGAAACATCATTTACATTTTAAGCTCTTGTTATTTACTTTATTTAGTTATTTAATTAGTAAACATCATTAAGTCCTCTCTTTACTAGCATTTTTAGTTTATCATTTACCCGGGACAGTAATAGTATTTTCAGAAGCTCAAACAGTACTTCACACAAGAGTTGTGACACCTTGTGTGTGACAGAAACGCCTCCATAAATACTCTCCTTCGCTCTTTGTTGGGACCATTGCTCATTGGGATACTTTTGCGAAAGTGTTGTGCTACCCTGTTTGGTCTGCAGGTACCAGGGGGTTGAAGATAACTAGGCGTGGAACTTTGAAAAAAGCAGCTGCTTCACGGTCAAGTCGGCGTACAAGATGATGATTGCAAAGAAATTGAGACGCAAAGCTTGGTTAGATGGTTCCTCTGGATCTTCAAGCATCGATGGATATTAAGCATCATAGAAACTGTTATGAAAACACTAGTTCCAGATAAAACACACCTGTTCCTGTGGAGATTAGCAAAGCATTCGAAACCAACCGAGGACACTGGGGCGCAAAAAAAAATATCAACGACCAGTGTATGCGCCTTATGCGGAGCTGCGGATTCCTGGAGACATGTGTTGCTTAAATGCACAATGGCAAGGTGCATATGGGCTCTTGTGGACAGTGAACTGTCAGAGTACCTTTGCAAAAGTATGGAACCAAGCGCTTCTCAATGATGGGACACACTATCACATGAGGAATTTTTCAAGCTATCGGTTACGTTGTGGGCAATATGGTGGGCAAGGAGAACAATGATACATGAGGAGGTCTATCCGAGTCCTACAACTACTCATGAATTCGTAAATAGGTTCATAACAGAGCTCGATATAACTGCACGGAAAGCTATCAAAGCACCAAGTAAAGCAAGGGCGACAATAGCAAGACCAAGGGCACCACCGCAGGTTTTTACAAAAATACATGTTAATGCTAGCATAGCAAGGATCGGCCGCAATCGTTTTTCGTGATGCTGCATGTTTATATCTCGATAACTCCTCCCTAGTTGTTCAAGGGGGGCACTGATGTTGTCACTCTTAGAAGCAATGGCATGCCAGGAAGCATTGTCTCTAGCTAAGGATGTGCTGCTCCAAAACTTCATAATTAAATCGAACTAAAAACAAGTTGTGAGGGATAACCAGTAGTTATGGTTGCATCATTTGTGAGATCAACCAGGGGGCAAGGTTGTCCAACTGTAACTTCATTTACGAAGGACCTTTATCAAATATTGATGTAGATTAGTTAGCTAAGTTTTCAAGTTCTTTTGATCAGGGACGACATCTGCGGTTGATCGATCTGCATGATCCAATCTGTATCCCACTTCATATGGAATATGATACATTAAATTTAGCTTTACCCTAAAACAATATTGTCTCGCATAAAGTGACATAGCCGCGCTCGGTTTTGCTTCGTTTCAATTTCACATTATCAAGATAGGAGGAGGGCAAGAAACTAGTAATGTAGCCATTGTAAGCCCAGTCACAGAGCTTTATGGCCGAATTAGGCGAGCCCAAGAGCTTTCTCGACCCTTCACCACATGCGGGATCCCCGCGTGTCCGGCAAACCTGGCCAACTAGGCTCTGCCTAGCAGGCCGGCTTGTTAGCACGTGTGCCCGCTCCGTGACGAGATGGCACGGCACGTGGTTAATTGGGTCATACCCGGCAAATGACGCAGCCTAGGGTCGTGCCCGTATCTGGAGGCTGGGCACGTGTGACAGCATGACATGACTCATTTTTTTATTATAAGACAATAGACTGAATCATGTGTGGGTTGACGGCTAAATGTGCCGATGGGCTGTCCCGTTTAATTATAGTGTCATGCCTGGGCCAGGGAAGCCAGCACGCGTCCCGGCCCGGCCCGGCCCGGGTAGTTAGCGTGCCTGGCCGGGCTGGGCAGGTATAACCCAGGCCGGGCCGGGCGGTGCAGGTCCGGCCCAAATGGCCAGGTTTGTGTCCGGGCGACGAAACCGAAGCTCGGCTTTGGAAATCTGGGGAAGGCGACGAGCAATCCGAGGAGCTCCGCCCCTCTTCTTCTCCCCCACCCCCACTGGCGACGGCGACGGAGGCGAGGGTGAAAATTCCCCACCAACCGGAGCGCGTGCTTGCTGATGGAGGTCTCGGCCAGGCTCCGCCCGCCGCCCGCCGCCTCGACGGCGCCGCCCCGCCGCGGCGGAGGGCCCCTGCGACTGCGACGGCTGCTCCCTTCGTCTCGGCCCGCCTCCCGCGCGGTCTCCGCCAAGGTGCCCATACCCTCGGTGCTTTTCTCCTCCCCTATCTTGTGGGTTGCGGGGGACGTTGCGCGTGTAGGTGTAGGCCCGAAGCTCCCCTCCCGGTTGCTGCTTCTGGAGGCAGCTGCTTGTGGAGGTGGATGGAATTCTGACGATTTTTGGTGCATTCTGTTGAGCTTCCGCTCCCTGATTTTTCACTGATTTCTTAGTGGAATGGAAGTTGAAGAAGGTAGGGCTTGTTTGCTCCATAGATTTAGCACTTAGCTAGTAGTATACTCTACGGAAGGGTATTCTGAATTTGTGGCCTGTTATAATGAGACCGAGTTACAGAAATGAGCGCGACTGCACAAGTAAACTTTTACAGTGACCATGGTCGAATTCGAATAGGCTAGGAGTTAGTGCATTCCATCATATGCCCTGCACTTTCCGAAATGGTTAAAATGCCAAGAAAACATTGCTGCCTTACGTGCTGGCCCTGGTTGCCAGGAAAAATTGGTGCCTATGCAGTATGCACCCCTACGAAATGATCTTTGTATGTGTGTTGACAGGATAGAACCAGAATCAATCAAAGCTGTTTTGATACCAAGTTATGAGTGCGAATTATTTGTACTGAGCTTATTCAAATAGCTATGTTTGCTTGTCGATTGGTCAAGTGTTGTCTAATCGATTGACAACAACCGTGAAGCATTCATCTGTTCCCTTTAACGATAGAATCTTATGCACATATACAGTCCTATGAAATATCAGAGCTATTCTGGTAAGGGTGATAAGTAGGTTGTAGCATCGAAAACAGGACAATGTGGGTGAGTTAACAGCACAGACAGATCTGGAATTATCCAGGTGGAAATGGATTCACGTCTGCTTTTGGGTGTGAGGCAAAAACTAGAATGCCTTGTGAGCATGGCCCATTTCCACCTAGCCAATTTCCTGTTTACAGAAGTTTCTCTTCTGGACAAACAAGTTTATCCAGCATGTAAGTTCCATATATACGATGCAACCTTCTCAGGATCTAATCTATTATCTGCAGTTTTGGAAGTCAATGTGTTGTTATTATGCCAGGCTAATCTGGACACATTTTGTCGTCATGTACGGTAGCGAATACTGCTTAACTTCTTGTCTTCACCCTACCTAGAACTTGTTACCTATAATAGTGCACACTGAAAACATTGGGAGAGCAACAACAGCAGCATCCTTTTGGGTGTGAAACAAAGCTATAATGCCTTGTGCGCATGGCCCATTTCCACCTAGTTGATCTCCTATTCTCAGAAGTTCCTCTTATAGAAAAGTGTGTCCGGCATGTAAGTACTATTCAGTGGTAACCACTAACCAACATTAATTGTTGGTGCGGAAGTATATATATAGGATGCAACCTTGTCCTGAAAGGATCTAATCTATTATGTGTGGTTTTGGAAGCCAAGCTGTTTTTGTTATGTCAAGCTAATCTGGACCCGTTTCTGTTGTCTTCTACGGTAGCGAATAATGCTTAACTTCTTGTCTTCACCCTAGCTAGACCTTGTTACCTATAATACTCCACACTGAAAACACTGGGAGAGCAACAACAGCAGCATCCTTTTCTAGATAATTCTACCCAGTTCTGTTGGTTTAATATTCATTGAGTGTCCTCCATTCCAGTATCAGTCTACTAACAATCTACTTACTGGAGCCAGGAAGTTGGATTAATTGCTCTCAGTCTCTTACTTCCATATGGGGTTTGATTTTCCTCTTACTTCACTCGTCTCGGTTCTTTTGCGTGATGTGGCCTGACTAGCCAAGTGTGTTGATTTTCCTCATACTTCATTTGTCTCTGTTCTGTTGCATGATGTGGCCTGACTAGCTAGTGTGTTGTTTTTCCTCTTACTTTGTCTCTGTTCTGTTGTGTGATGCGGCCTGACTAGCTAAGTGACATTCATTTGATAGTAGAAGTTCAAGTTAAGAGATTTACAAATTTTCTAGCCAATGCAGATCAGAGCAAGTGCAATTAATGACCTGCAAAGAAGCAAGAGTAGCCTGGAAGCACTGTTCTGCTACGACAAAGCTGTTCCAGAGGAGAATATCGGGAAACCTGCTGGCCTAGATTTGGAAAAGAAGAATGTTGGGAAGAATCCTCCATGCGTGCGCTGCGAAACTAAAGGTGCTGTGCTGTGCGCAACCTGCGCTGGTTCAGGCTTGTACGTCGACTCGATAATGGAAAGCCAAGGAATCATCGTAAAAGTCAGATGCCTAGGTAAGCAAGTTTGACAGCCATCTCTGATTCCTGCAGTGAACCGTGTGCATTTTATACGCCGCCATATGGATGATACATGGTTTGTTGTGTGATTGCTGTAGGCTGCGGAGGAACTGGAAGCATCATGTGCTCCACATGCGGAGGCCGTGGACACACCTGAATTGTTTGTTCATGTTTCTCACAAACAAGGCAATGAAATTCAAGTAGCATCCTCTTGGTGTACGTCCATCATCGCCGGGAACTATCATTTTTGCAGTAATCTGTATACATTTTACTGACGATTCATAGTTGAACGATGTTCAGAGCATGCTGCGAACAATTTCACTGTACTAAAGGATTCGATGCTGAGTCGGGTGTTGTACCTTGAGTCTACTTAGTTCAGAGCGTGTGACATCGTTTTGCTTTTGTATCAAAAATTGTTTCAGTTGTGACACTTTACTGATCCCAACTGTTTGACATGCGTGCTCATCGATGCATATGCTGTCTTTCTTTTGCTGAATCAGATGAAGCGCTTTATGCTACAGTGAAACAAGAGCAGCAGGCACACATAGCCTACTTGCTAAGATGTACTAGCATTAAGCATAAACTTTGTGCAGATATCGGTACATCACATTGCCTAGAATGAACGGAACGGTCGCAAACCGACGAAGTCGACAAATTAGAACCAGACCCAAGAGCCTCTGACAAATTAAAATCTCAAGAACCCCAAAGATCACCTGAAGAACAGAGAAATCACTCATACGACATTTGAAAAATCTGCGAATTCGCCGGTTCAAAGATAGGCGTGTCAAAATTTGAAAAGTCGAATAGCAGATCGAATCGCGCTTGGTCCTAAATAATACCTACCCTGTTACACACTCATCATCAATCAAGCAAGAAACAAAAAGAGAGAAACCCACACCCAATATGCTTCTCTTGAGGCATGGACCAACCCCTCCTGCAAACCCACATGGACATGGATTTTCTCCATACCCCGGCCGAAAACCAAGCAAGGAATAATACTTCACTTTGCTGGGGGTTTGCGTCGCCGACGCCGACGCCGACGCCGGGAGAAACACCAATCGATGGAGAAAAACATCACTTGTCCGCCAAGCCAAGCCATGTCCGATCCTTCTTCCTTCCGAGAATCTATTCTTCTCCTCCTCCTCCTCCTCTCATGGCTCCTGACTATATATACATCTCCACGGCAAAAGGCGACCGGCATCACTCACCACCACCACCACCATCGATCATCACCGCAAGCATTCGTTCATCGGGTTTGTTGTTTGGGAGATCGAGAAGGAGGTGCCGGCAGCCATGGACAGGGCCATCAACCGCACCTACGAGGAGTACACCCCCGCCGTCGAGTGGAGCCACTCCGCCGACGCCAGCTTCGTCAAGATCATCGTCCCAGGCAAGCAAACCATCCATGCGGCTCACACCATATGGTTACTGATGAGCCAACAATGGCGGGGGTGTGTGATGGGTGTGGCCTGACTCTTGAGGGTTCTTGGCTGCAGGGTTTAAGAGGGAGGAGATCAGGGTGCTGGTGGACAACCACGGCCACCTGCGGACGCGCGGCGAGCGGCCGATGGAGGGCGGCAGGTGGAGCCGCTTCCAGAAGGACCTGCAGCTCCCCTCCGACTGCAACGTCGACGGCATCCGCGCCAAGTTCGAGAACGAGGCGCTCACCATCACGCTCCCCAAGAAGCACCCTTCGCCCCCGCAGCAGCAGGCCGCGCCCGTGCCCATGCCGGCTCTGCCGGTGCCGGCGCCCAAGCCCGTGCCCGAGCCCAGGAGGCCCTACGCGGCGCCGTCCCAGAAGCCGCCGCCGGCGCTCCCGGAGCCCGCGAGGCCGGCCGCCACGGCGCCGCCCCCCGTCGTCCCTTCCCAGAAGCCCTTCGCCGACCGCAGGCCGTCGCTGCCCCGCAAGCCGGCGGACATTCCCGCGCCGGCAAGGCCCGCGCCTCCCGTGCCCGCGCCGGCGCCGGAGTTGGAGACCCTGAACAAGCACAATGGAGCCGCTGCCACGGCGAAGCCCGGGCTGCCCGCCTTCCCGAAGCCGACGGGGGAGTGGGTGAGGGAGGAGGCCAAGAAGCCGCAAGAGGAGGCCATGGCGAGGAAACAGCAAGACGCGGCCGAGGAGGAGGAGAAGAAGCGGATGGAGAGGGAGGCGAGAGGGAAGATGGAGGAGGACAGGAAGACGGCGGAGGCGGACAAGGAGACGGAGGGGATGATGGACATGGCGCGGCGGAGGAGGCCCGCGCCCGCCAACCGCGGGCTGCTGGTGAACGTGGCCGTGGCGGCGCTGGTGCTCGTCGGCATCACGGTGTACGTGTGGCGCAACCTGAGCGCCGCTGCCTCCGGCGGGGGCGGGGATGCCGGCGCCGGGAGCTACGGCGACGAGATGTGATCGATCGATCGAACAGTTGGCGCGAAGTATATATTCGAGGCGTGGGAACGAGTGAGAGTTCATACGTGTGGGCAGGGTGCGGGTGAATATACGGAGGCTCTCGAGTAAAATGCAAGTATATATATGTATGTATTGTGGCTTGTTACAGATTACAGAGCCATGGTGGGTTGATCAAACTTGATGAAATAAAATGTGATGCACAAGCCTTTAACTTTCTATATATGTTCTTGAACGCGTCGAGGTTAATTTGTTCTACAAGCATGTATGTGTATGACTTGGTTACTCCTTGCGCATGCAGACTGCAAATTTAAACTTTGACAATGAAAAATATACATGGTATAAAAGTATATTGAAGGATGATTCTAATGGTATTGATTCGGTATTGTGAGTGTCAATAACTTTTTTGCATAAACTTGACAAAAGCTTATAAAGTTTGGCTCGATACAAAGCAAATATGCAAAGTAAATAAAATGGAGGGAGTAGATACACGTTAGACTTAACGTTGAAAAGGCTTGTGTAGGTTTGCATCTGTGGAGCAAAAACTAGCAACGAGTAGTTAAGAAAAAAGTGACTTGCATGAAAAAGATATCCAGGCGACTAACAAATAGACAATCCCATTATTTTTGCAAACTTTTGATGATGATCGTAATTCCTGTCACACTACTGTAAAAAGGATGGAATTCACATCGACCATGAAACCTACATGTGCAGGAAGGGGGTCAAGGTCTCGTCGTTGCTCTCGTTGAGTCCATGCTTGATTGTGGTGAGTGATGGTTCAATTCGACAGATTTGGGAGAGAAGTTAGAGGAGCAAGGCCAGCATTTCAGCTCTTTGGGACAGAGGTTCCTCCATCCTTTCTTATGTTCATGTGCTTTCCTCCATCATTTTATACGTGTTGCTTCTTTCTTCTCCATAACTAACAATGGCAAGCTCATTTGGGGTTCGGGTCGAGTATGCTAAGATGAGACATGAGAGGCTTGGACATGACCCATGACCATGCCGGTGAGTAAGGACACCTAGTAGAAGGAGGGTACTTTGCAGGCACACCCCGACCATATCACCTAGATGAGTGCCTAGGGATAGAAAGGTCCTACGCCCAGTGACGGAGCCAAGAATCTTACTGGGGGGGGGGGGGGGGGGGGGGGGGGGGGGGGAGGGGCAATGAAAGAAAACAAATGTTGAGGGGGGCCAAACATGCAAATTTAGTGCACTTTAAACTAACAATATATGGTTGTTTTTAGGAAGAAGTTTGCCATGGGGGAACCATAGCCCTAGCTCGTCCCTCACTTGCTATGTCCCTGCCCTCACTTGTAGGCACCCAGAGGGGATAAGGATTGGTGCATTATGACAAGTACCTTGTGGTTTTGGGAGATTGATGAGTGCATTGTGTATCAAGTTTTCCTTATTGTTTTTGCACCATAGAGCTAAGATTCTCTGAATTTTATCGCGATCACTTGCCCGTTTTGTCTGATTTCACTAGGAACTCCAGAATTAGGAAATTTAGAGCATTATTTGAAAAAAAAACTTTATTTTGGCGGAAAACATGTTGGGATATCATGGGAACCTTCCATACGAAGAGCTAAACACCTGAAAAGAAACGTCGCCTTGTTTGGAGGTTCCAAACGAGAAGATGACCGACAGTGCCCCAGACCAGTCAATTACTCTACCACCAAAGCTAGCAGAGTCGAAATCCTACCACACGATCTAGAGCCGCTTGGACGGAGCACGATGGAAATGTTGTCACCTTCGACCAAAGGTAAAACTTGGGTTTCCACCTGGAAATCTCAAGATCTAAATGTTAAGGGAGATGAAGGGGCTCCTTGACGAGGCCTCCAAAGAGGGTAACAACACCCTAGGATGTCGTTGTCGCCAGCATCGACCAGGATTGGTGCTTGGCTTTCACCTAGAATTCACCAAGCCCTATGCCATTGCATCATCATGTCTGACCATCCACCCTAGCCATGATAGGAATGTGTTACATGCAACTCGCGGTTGCCCACATCCACCGCCATGGCCTGCAGACCACCACCACAACACATTATGCCATGGTTGTACCCCCCCCCCCCCCAAGCGCGATCGTTGCTGTGTCGCCACGTTGATCAACATCATCCTGCAACTGCTACGAACCAACACCCAAAGTTGATGGAGAAAAAAAAAGTCGACAGGATCATCCCGGGGCCGCCGTCGGTTGGTCAACACGAGAGCAATCGCTCCAAAACAGCACATCAATGCACCGCACACCGTAGGGCTTCCGCCACCCCGGATAATCTACGTTTGTGGACTTGAAGGGGGCTTTGAACTTATGAAAGGACACCCAGGGCATGTTTGGAACTGCACCGCTCCATCAAAATCAGATTCACGTTGAAGCGGTTTTATATAGGAGTTGCAGCTCCACGAAAGAGCACTTTATCATGTCTGGCTTCCAGCTAGCTTCAACTTCTTCAAGAATGAGAAATTCGATGGAAAGGATCTATTTGATTGGATGACATGGGGAGAGACGAAGGGGTATTAGTGGTGGTAATTTTCCTCAACCCTAGCTTCTAGAGTTTTCGGAGCAACCCCTGAAGAGCTTCACAAAAAACATGAAGTTGTACCCCATATTCTAGTTTTTGTTTGGGAGCGACATGCCATGCAGCTACCCCGTTTGATTTGTATTTTCTGGTGCTGTATTTTAGGGAGCGGAGCAGTTCCAAACAGGCCCTCATTCTTTGATATTGACAAGATTAGAGTAGTTTGTAACAGTGTTTAATCAATGGGTGGATGTGCTTATCGACAGGACCGGCAGAGAATGATTGCGAGAAGTTGGTTTAATTTAGAATATATATAATTCGAAAATGCATAGGAGCTCTCGGGTGCTACGCCCCCTATATTCAAAAATAATTAGTAATTCAAAAAAAAGTCAAAAAATTCCGGAACTTCTTATGGAATCAAACATGACCAAGTATTGCACTCGTATAGGAAGATTAAATAGAAAATGACTTTTATTTTATCCAGAGTCAAAGATTTCCCAAAAAAATGCTAGATACAAGTAAATTCATGTTATATTGTCGTCATAAATTTGTTTTTTTGCCCTGAAGTCAACGAGAATTATTCCTTGGCCAAACTTTTTATGTGAGTACAATACCTAGTCATATTTGGTTCAAAAATATATCCAGGATTTTTTTGACTTTTTTCTGAATTATTAAATTATTTTTGAATATAGGGGGTGGAGCACCCGAGTGCTCCTAATCCGCTTCCATATATAATTACATTTCTTCATAAATAATGAAGAAGTCCATGGATGAAGGTGAAAATGAAACATGCATGCTTTTAGATTGGGTTGTATTTTTCTTTATCAAAAACATTGTTTGTCTCAAAAAGGGGGGAATTATGAGTAAATTGCCAAAAACCATCACAATTGCGTCCGACAGTGCCAAAAACCACCGTTTTCAGAAAAGTTTGCCAAAAACATCGATTTTGAGTAATATGGTGCCGGAAACACTAAAACAACGATTGACCGTATTTTGGCCAGAAAACTGACAAAGAGGGCCCACTGTAAGTGATGACGTGTCAACAAATACTCACACGGTTAGAGTGGACCGTTATCTTGACGTACGGCCCGCATGTCACCATCTACATACCCCTCCTCGCCGTGGCTGTTCCCCGCGCCGTCGCTCGTGCCGGAGGCGCCCGGCGTGGTTGTTTGAGCAGCGTAGGAGGACATGTAGGAGCCAGCAGCACCGGCCCAGCACCGCGTCTCTCCGCTGGGCGCCGGCATCAACGACGGCGACACGAGCACCAGGTTCAGCATGTACGGGCCGCCGGAGAGCAACGCCATGTTCCGGCCGCTCGAGCCGGTGATGCTCCACGCGGACCAGTCGCCATCTGCGAGAACGTACTACGTCTAGCCGCAGTCGTGGGACGTGGTGGAGGTCCATGCCTATGCCTCGCCGCCCTCGCTCTGCAACTCGCCGGCATCGTACCTCCAAGGCTCCAAGGGCTGCGCTCGTCGGAGCCAGCCCGCCGTGGCTCACCTGGTTCCCGCTGGTGAGCGCACGCAGGCTGCTCGGCAAAATGCCGAGGCCGCTGCAGAGCATGCGGAGAGGAGGTCTGAGGAGAAGCCCTTGTGCGTGCGAGCTCTTGGATGCGACGACGTTGAAGAGGCTGGAGCTCCACCTCGCGTTTGCGCCGGGCATCGCCGAATCCTGCTCGTTCAGCACGTGCAGACAGGGACGACGCCGGAGCTTGCCAGACGGACGTCGGGCTGGGCCTGCGCGGGCGCACGCGGCGTGCAGCGCGCCATGGGGCGCCACCAGGGAGCACGCGGTCGGGGCAAACAGGATCTCGCCGAGCTCGAGCCCATGGCGGCCATGGGGCCGGCGGCGACGACGAGGGCAGGGAAGAGCCTAAAGGCGTGGGTTCGACACGGAAGGAGGGGCCAGGGACCATGGCGCTGCCGGTGGCCACGGTGGGGGCGGCGGCGGCATGGCGACGACGAGCTCCAGTTCGCGGGACGCTGTTCCTCGCCGAGGGGCTGGCTCTTTTTTCTTTCACCTCACGGGGAAGATAAAAGGAACTTTTATTCTTTTCTTTTTTTTTCATTCTATGGCAGATGGGCCCCATGTGGCAGCAACGATGACCGACTCGCCCAGCCGTTATCCCATGCCAGATGGTCCTGACGGATGAGCCCCCGCTGTCAGTTTTTCTTTGTCAAAACATGGTTAGACGTTGTTTTCAGTGCATTCAGCAAACCATTACTCAAAAATAGAATATATTTTTTGGGCAAACTTTTTACGAATACGGTGGTTTTCAGCACTGTCGGACGCAATTGTGGTGGTTTTTGGCAATTTGCACGGGGGGATCATGCTCAGAAAAGTGGGTGAACTTGGTAGTACTGAAATTTGTGAATGCTGTGATATACTAAATTGCTAATCTTCAATGTGTGCATGACTCTGAAACTTCTTACTACACCACCTTCTTTCATTCATGCTGAATAAATAAATTTATCAACCCTGCTGCGTGGTAACAACCTGGCTGACCGGTGCTTCTATTAACAAATTTACCTGCATCCTTGTCCCCCCTGCATCGAATGAGTGCATATGCGTTGCACCTTGCGACCCAAGCAAAACACCCGAGAGCAGCACAAGCAAAGCAAGGAGTTTGCCTGGCGACAACCATCACCGCCGCCGCAATAGTTATATCGTGTCATCTTCCCTATAATGCACCCCTAACCAATCCTTGTCGCTGAAAGATCGCCAGGGGGCAGAGCAGCAGCGTCCCTGTACGTCTTATCATCAACAGCAGTTCGGCCATGCAGGCGGCCGCGCCGGCGCCGCGCCACCGCGTGTACACGGCCGTCGAGCCCCGATGCGAGTGGGCGCGCACGGCCGACGCCGACACCCTCGTCGTCGACGTCTCCGGTGCGCATCTCACCGCGTCTTCCTTCGCTGCTGCTGCGTTGTGGGCCTATGACTTGCGTGTCTTCTGAAGATGTCTGTCTTGCCATGGTCGCAGGGTTCATGAAGGAGGAGCTGAGGGTGCTCTACAACACGAGCCGGAAGCTCAAGGTGGCCGGCGAGCGACCAGTCGGCGACGGCGTCGGAGCGCGATGGGCGCGGTTCCTCAAGTCGTTCCCGGTGCCGAAGAGCGTCCGCACCGGCGGCATCAGGGCCGTGATGGACAAGGAGCAGGCCGTGCTCTACGTCATCCTGCCCAAGGGGTCACCACCACCACCACCACCAGGACCTCCACCGCCGCCGCCATCCCCGTCATCCATGGCCGCGCAGAAGGAGCAACCGCAGCCTGGAGGCGCTCTGCCCCATGGAGAGTGGAAAGGCGACGGCTCGTCGGGCAGCAGCAGCAGCAATGGCAGCTTCTGGAGCGCCCAAGAGGACGCGGAGAAGAACAGGGCTGAAGAGAAGAACACGGCACCTCAGGAGACCAGGATTCAGATACAGGCGGAGGAGGAGATTGCCACACCAGATGCCCCAAGAAACGACGGTGGTGATGGTGACAAGAGGTGGTGGGAGAAGCTCACGCCTCTGCACGTTGTTGGCTTCATTGTTATCGTCCTCGCCGTGGTAGGAATTGGTGCCCTGTATGCAACGCTGCTGCTCTGAATCTGTATCCTGCCTGACTAACTGAACATATTCAAAAATGAGCAGACAACTTGTGGAAATCAAGGAGAAGCTGAGAGATGCAGAACAATTTTCAACTCCGTTTATAACCACAGCCTGTAAACAATAAGAAACCACCCACCAAACGTAGATACAACATGTCAACACGTAGCAGTTTACCAAAGCAGGACTAACCCTAGCCAAACTCGGGCCGGCGGTACGATAAAGAATCGGATTATTCAAAGCTCATTTGGCGCTCTGCACCCCCCCCCCCCCCCCCCCCCCCCCCCCAAAACAAAAGGTAGTAGCATCAGGCTCTTCACTTTGTGCTGGCGAGCTGGGTGCGGATGAGCTTGGCCGCGGCGACCATGTTGGTCAGGGCGGGCTTCACCTCCGTGTACTTGCGGGTCTTGAGGCCGCAGTCAGGGTTCACCCACAGGATGTTGGTGTCGAGCACCGCGAGCATCTTGTTGACGCGGTCGGCAATCTCCTCCGTGGAGGGGATCCTGGGGGAGTGGATGTCGTAGACGCCAGGGCCGATGCCGGCTCCGTAGGTCACGCCCTCGCGGAAGACCGACAGGAGCTTCTCGTCGGAGCGGGAGTTCTCGATGGTGATGACGTCGGCGTCCATGTTGATGATGGAGTGGATGATATCGTTGAAGTTGGAGTAGCACATGTGGGTGTGGATCTGCCCAGGAAAAAACATGTCTCATAAGGGATGGATGATGATGGCAACAAAGATTTTCTGAATACCTTCATGGCATTCCAAGTAGATTACCTGAGTGGTGTCTTGCACACCGCAGTTGGTGATTCTGAATGAGTGGACAGCCCAGTCCAAGTAGAAAGCATGCTCCGACTTGCGCAGCGGCAGACCCTCCCTTAGAGCAGCCTCGTCGATCTGGATCACCTGCAGATGACCGAAGCGTATTTGTTACACATGCCACATGGACACAGTAATGATATGGTGAAATGACAAAAGAAAACTTAGTACAAACCTGAATACCACCAGCTTCGAGATCCTCAACCTCCTTTTTAATGGCAAGGGCAATCTGGTAGCATGTCTCAAACCTGTAGACCAAGAAGTGGTGTACCGATTAGTAGCAGTTAAAACACCTCCACTTGAAGGCCGTCAAATCAAAATAGATGTAAGAAGCTAGGAGGCGGTATCAACCTTGGCTGGTCGTTCCTGACAAAAGACCAGTTGAGGATTGTGACAGGACCAGTCAGCATTCCCTTCATTGGGCGAGGGGTCATGTCCTGAGCCATCTTGGACCAGAAGACTGTCATGGGGTTGGGGCGGCTGACATCACCATAGATGATCGGTGGCTTCACGCAACGTGATCCATAGGATTGCACCCATCCATTGGCAGTAAATGCAAAACCAGATAATTGCTCGCCAAAGTACTCAACCATGTCATTTCTCTGAAACGTACATAAAAATAGTCAAAAAATGTGCATACACTAAGTTACCGGAGAACAAACACAATATGCTTAAGCAAATTCCTATTTCAATGATCCACAGAAAGATATAGCTTCATTTCAAAACGTCCAAACATGTTGCAAATGAGTCTGCAACAAACAATATTAATTAGCATTGCTCACCTCAGGCTCTCCGTGGACGAGCACATCGATGTCAAGCTCCTCTTGGATCTTGACAACCTTGCTAATTTCTTCCTTGATAGCACTGACATACTCCTCCTCAGAGATCCTGCAGTGACACAAATATTCAATAAAAATGCAGGAAATATTATAAGAAAAGTCTACTCAGAGATCCTGCGGTGACACAAATTTTCAAAAAAAAAATCGCAGGAAATATCACAAGAAAAGTCCATCTAGAGGGACTCACTTCTTCGCCTTGTACTCACGGCGGACCCTCCTGAGGTCCATTGTCTGAGGGAATGAACCGATTGTTGTAGTTGGGAGGATAGGAAGGTTGAGCTTCTTCTGCTGAGCGTCCAGTCTAGCAGAAACAGGGGTAGCACGGCGGTGGTCAGAGCCCTTCAAAGCAGCCGCCTGTAAGAAATGAACTTCCTGTTAATAATTGGCATGTGCGAACTCTTAATGTGCGTGTATATGACCGAACTTCAGTGAACTTACAGCCTTCTGAACCTCCTCGTTGTTCACTCTGGGTGAGGACCTCCTTGAGGCCTGAGCAGCGGCATTGGCAGCAAAGTAGGCCTGTATTTGACAAAATTCAACATTACATGTCAGTAAAGTTAGTTAGGAGTTGCAATTGAAGTGGTGCAAACAAGCACCAGGCTATAGTGAGAGAGAGAAAAGAATAGCATACCTCATCCTTTTGACCAGCCAAAGCCTTGCCAAGTGCATTCACCTCAACCACCTTTTGGGCAGCAAATGCGAGCCATGACTTGATCTCACTGTCAAGCTTAGTCTCGTTCACAAGATCAACAGCAGTGTGCATCAGTGAGCAGGAGGTGGACACCACAAGCTTGTCTGCGAGAAAGTATTCACAATTGTTTAATACAGAAAGCAATGACAATGGATAACAAATACCACCTCTGAGTCACACTGTAGGTCGTTTTAGAATATGTGCTAATGGAGCATTTTAAGGTTTGATCACAACTATCAGTATAGAGCAAATACCAACATCTGTGACACATTAATACAGTACTAGATTATCATGAAACATATGTTCATAATCAATACTTAGTTTTATCTGAAGCAACATTTTTCATAGGAACAGATGGTCAAAGTTTCACCTAAAGAACTGCCAATGTTGAAAACGTCCTAAATTGTGACCTGGAGATAGTAAATAATAAATATATTGTTTACTGCTTACCCTTGCCAACAACAGCCTCAAGAGACTGAAGAGTGCTGAGAGATGCAGCAAGATCATCAGCCCAGATGTTCCTTCCATCTACAACACCAGCAAATAAGTACTTCCCAGATGGGATACCAGCGCTCTTGATAAGCTCAAGCGTCTTGGTTCCACGAACAAGATCAAAACCATAGGCAGTCACGCCACTCAATGATGTGAGGGTCCTGTGGTTACAAGAGAATTAGTGTTTTGCTGTTTTAATAGAGCACCTTGAAATACATAAAACGGCGAGTAGAATGGATTAGCACTAGAGAAACGTACTTGTAAGATTCAGCAGGAACATCAGCAAAGTATGTCTCAATAAGCACATTCAATCCAGAGAGTGCCGACTCGAGTGCAGCATATGCTGAAGAGAACGCGGCCAATTCGTGAGCAGCAAGGTCCTTAACAAGGGTGGGCTCATCAAACTGAATCCATGAAGCACCAGCTGCCTTCAGCTCAGTCACAACCTCCCTGCAATTTATATAACATATGACATTATCAACTGAAGATTCAAGTTAAAACAAAAGGAGTTGGTTGCGTCAGCCGATGCTTACTTGTAGATGGGAAGAATGCTATCAAGAAGTGAAAGAAGAGAGAATGATTTCTCCACACCCTTCGCTGCCTTGGAGAGCAGCAAGTATGAGACTGGTCCAACAAGCACTGGAACAGTGTCAACACCGAGCTGCATGGAAGAACATGTAAGCATGCAGGCATCATTTTGTGAAGACAAATAGCATGGCAAATGAATTTCTATATTCAGGTCCTTGAAATGAATTTCTATATTCAGTTAGGTATGCAAATGGTAATGCATTATTCTGTGGACGACAGAAAAAACATGCTTGTTCCAGAACTATAAATTTCAACTTCAGGTATAGGTTACAAAATCAACGAGTCAGCGTTTTGCAGTATGGGATTGCTAAGATATGGGGTCTCATCCAGATGTGGCTAAAGGCTCTACTTTAACCAAAGAACATGTAACTAGCAAAGCAAGACATAAAAACTAGCACTGTGGGATCAGATTTAGATAGCTAGCACAAAATAGTAGTACAGGTCAGAAGATATTTTTTACTACCAAATTATGTGCAAGGAAACTACTATGAAAAGGAGGCTGAGACAATGCTGTGGGTGAAGGAACATACCGCCTTTGCCTCCTTGTATTCAGAGACAGCCTTGTGTGAAGCATATGAGAACTTGGTTGCTGGGCTCAATTCAGGTACAATGAAGTGGCTGCAAAAGAGTAAGAAATCCAGTAAGCAAAACTGCATGACCAATGCCCTGAAAAGATTTCACCTCTGATCAGCATTCAAGGGACGCAGATTGACTTACTAGTTGGTGTCAAACCACTTGGTCATCTCCATAGCAGGGACAGTGGCATTGCCCCTGGCCATTGAGAAGTAGGTGCTGTGACCAATCTCCCCGCCAGTCCAAGAGTAGCGGTCCGGGACGGCACCAAGCATGGCCGTTGTGTCAAGCACCTGGTCATAGTATGAGAAGGTGTTGCTGGGAATGTACTTAATCCCAGCCTCTGACATCTGCTTCCAGATGCTGGCCCTGAGGTCGGCGGCAACCTTCTCCAAATCCTCAGCGCTGCTCTTCCCATCCCAGAAAGACTCCAAGGCAAACTTGAGCTCCCTCTTGGGGCCCATGCGAGGGTATCCAACAATGTGGGACGCCATCTTTCTACGCCATCAAAAAATTAAAATCAATTAATTTGCAGGAACATTGGTTGGTAAGGAACTTTCCAAAATACTTTGCACATATAGGAAAATACATATATCAACCTAACAGACAAGGGATCCAAAATAAAAATCAATTAATGCGCATACAGGAAACCATAAGTATATCTGTAAGCTAACAGCCAATGGACCCAAAAATTATAAAAACATATTTCTCCAAACGAACTCAGTACTCCGTTCTTCTATGTTCTTTGCATGCACATAGTTTTTTTAGTTACTGCCGCATGAGCTCCTCTGCTAAGAATTAAGAGGCTTAAGAAATACCTTTGGCTAAGCCAGGATGTTTCTGTATACTGGGAATGTTTAGCCGTGCCATGAAGGCAGGCTACACGCACTAAAGGCCTCCATTAGGATCCAACCAACTCCCATGGTGTGGGTACAGGGCAGCTAAAATCGGCCCGAAAGAAAGCAGGGTCCCTCTCAGGCATGAAGGCATCATCATACTACTACAAACAACATAACATTCAGGGGAACGGATAGCGGCTGGGATCAAAATGTCTGAGGACGAGTAGGACATGCAGAGTTTAAGTTGACCACAGGATTTTAAATGTGAAATAAAATAGTAACAACGCTGATCAGAAAATGTCCTGGTACCACGGATATGCATGATTGGACAGAACTAGTTTACCCTACTGTTTATAGTCAAAAAAAAATATTAACCGACGGGTTAGAACTACGAGGAAACAAACTGATCATCTGAAATGATGATAACAATTAGCACGCAAAACCAGCACTCGCTCCCTGCCAGTCGTTCTACAGATACAGCACACAGCCAATGCAACCCCAGATCGTAACTAAAAAATGCTAGGCGGCACAGCAGATCTGATGCCAGGAACCTAACCACCGCATCGACCTCGGATCCACCGAGGGGCGCGACCGAGAGGCTCGGATCTGGCCCCGAGCAGCCACCGCCATGCAGCGGGGGGGATCCGGATGGCGGGGCGGCCGCGCACAGCCAAAATTCAGTTAACCCCAGGAAACCAAATGCCCGATACCGCTGGCGGGGCGGGGAGGCATCGGCGTCGGCTCTTAGACTACGTACACGGGGCGTCGTCGCGGCGACGCGCGCGACCGGCGTCGCCGCCTAGGCTACGGCGCGGCGCAGCGCGGCGTCAGGCTGACTGCGCGGGGGATTTCGCGGCCGCGCGCGCGCATTGGGTCGGACGCGGCGGGAGGGGAGGGGAGGGGGAGGGGGAGGGGGAGGGGGAGCGGCGGGGCGGCGGCTTACCCTTGGAGGAGTCGCGGAGCGGCGCCGGAGATGAGGAGGGAGACGGTGGGGAGAGGGGGGGATGGAGGATGGCGGTGGGCACGGGGGTTTATTTATAATGTGTAAGCAAACGGGAAGGGCGGGGGGTAGGTGCGCGCGTACGTTGGGATCTGGTGAGGTGAGATCCATCCCAACTAATCTCTGTTAGCAGCACTAACATGCTGTTGTTGTTGAGTGATTCAAAGTTGATGCTAGCCAAGACACCACCCACGGATCCACCCATCAAAACTTCTAATTCATTTTATTTTGCTTTTTCTAGGGATGCGCCTATTTGTCGCCGGTCGGTTTTCTGGGCCGCACGATATGCCGATCCGATGGCTCCTGGCCGTCTTCGGCCTCTACCTTGTTTCTCATTTTCATATTCGACCATCCATCGTGCCTTCGCCGACCCCCTCCGCCGTGCTGCTCCGCCCCGACCACCCTTCTAAACCCGAACACAATCTCTGCCGCCGGCGACCCCTTACCCGATTTTGGCTGACGATTGCGTTCCATTTCAATTATTATTCACTTGTTTTTCTTGTCATTCTGGCGAGACCGGATGAGACAGGGAATTATTTCTCATTTCCAGACGGACTCCGAGCCAAGGTTGGGACGATTCTTTATATATTTTTTTTGTTGGTTCCTTCTTTATTATTTATTCAAGGTTTTTCTCTTCCACTCGTTTCATTAGCTTTAGGAAAAATCAAAGCTGCCGAAGTGCTCACTTCTAAAAGGCTTAAATGCTATGATCAAGGCAATGAACATTTTGCACTTGGAAACTAACAAGAAAGGAATTCAAATCATAATTCAATACAAACTTTTTCTCTTTTAAGAAGGTTTAAACTTCTAATTAATTTCATTTTATCTATGGACACCTATTTGCCGTCGTTCAATTTTCTGGACCACGCGATATTCAGATCCGAAGGCTCTTGGTTGTCTTCAACCTCTAGCTTGTTTCTCATTTTCATCTTCGACACGCATGTCTTCGCCGCCACCCTCCATCATGGTGCTCCGCACCTACCACATGTCTAAACCCTAGCATGCACGCACACCCTACCCCTATGAGCACCTCTCATAGACTGAGTCGGCATATCATCTTGAGATTAACAAAGTCACCACAGACGCCTTCGTAATCGACGGAACGTCTCCTCCCATTGAACGCACATCACCGAAAAGCCTGGAATAAATCCAGAAAAGTGCGAGCATCAATGTCAAGTCTGGGACTTGAACTCTGATTGGTTGGGAATACCGCTGTCCTCTCATAACTTTCGGTACATATTGCCTTGTTTGACACTAGCTTACACTTTCATAAAAAAAAAACTTCAAACAATACAACTCAACTATTCAAAGTTTTCCCTAAAACAAGGGGAAAGAGCTAGGACTCAACCGATGGATCTTTCGTCGCCCGTCGACCGCGTCCCCAGAGTGACGTGTGTCCCCATGGGCCCCACCACCGTACGTTATTTCCCTGTGAGTGTTCTCGTCCAGTCATTTTGTTCTTCTTCTCCGTTCATTTTTTTCATGAATTGCATCAACGACGCATGTTCGCAGCTGCGTGCCACCACCGGACACCATAGTTGCAAACCATCAGAGCCACCACATTGCGAGCTCCACCGAAAAACCACCCTTTGCAGCAACCACCCGTGCTGCAAACTGGGCGAGGCGCGACCGCCTTAGAGCACGCCTCCCAATCTCAGAAACAAAGGTCATGTCGCAATGAGTCGCGACTGCTTTCAAAGTGCAGTTGCAACAAGGATATGCCGGCTTGAATCTTGCCATCCATTGAAAGGTGACATCAAGTGGTGATCGTCATCAAGATTGTCGTGTGCAAGTTCAAGTGGAGCATCACGAAGAGATCAAGTGCTTGAACCTTGCCATCCATTGTGGTGTCAATGGACTTGTGAAGATGTGCCGAAGAGTGGCTCACCCATAGTGGACTATGGGGGAGCAATCATCTAGTCTTCATCGAGCCAACGAAATCAAGAAAGGTGGTCCAACTTGAGGGAGTCAAGATCGTCATCATCTAGCTCAAGTGGACCATGTGCAAGGCAAAGGTTTGCCCTTGATAGGTTTTCTATTTTAACGGTCTCGTGGTGGTAGTTGGGAGACCGGGTTATAGGATCGTTTGCCGTACTATCAAGGGGGGCTCTCAAGTTGGTAGCTTGATCGTATCGTTAGTAGAGAGCTCAAACCATTGCCTCCTAGCATCATGTTCTTGGTTCTTGTTTGGTTCTCTTTGTGAGTCTTAGAGCTTATGGTCATCTTGATGACAAGCTTGAGTTCATCGAAACGGAGTTCGCATGCGTCTTCTATGATGTTTTCGGTGTTGGAGGTTTTACCGGTCTTATCCGAGGAAGGGTTCTCACCATTTTCTCATGGGCCTTTTCTCATTTTATTCTTATTGATATTTCTATCAAGATTGTGTTAGCCCATGTCGTTAGCTTTCCAACAAACTTGGTTTAGTTGAATTCAGAGTCTGTTTGCAAAAGTTGTGGCTGTTTTGGTAAAGGCTGGAGCGGTACTACCGCGACTAGAGCGGATGTAAATTTTTACTACCGCTCCAGAGCGGTACTACCGCGGCTCCTGAGCGGTAGTACCGCTCCAGAGCTGCACTACCGCGGCTCCTGAGCGGTAGTACCGCTCCAGAGCTGTACTACCGCAGCTCCTGAGCGGTAGTACCGCTGCAGACCAAAATCTTGTGTTTTGCTCAGTGGAGGTAGGCACGAAAGTATTTTTTTAGTACCGCTCGCAAGCAGTAGTACCGCTACCATTTGCAGTAGTACCATGAGGTCAAGCGGTAGTACCGTGAGGACGAGCGGTAGTACCGCTCCGGCAGTTCTACTGGCCTTTTGCCTCCTCGCTGTTGTTTTTCAAAGGGGTCCTACCGCCCTAGCGGTAGTACCGCTCCTTGGAGCGGTACTTGTTGGGGATCGTTGCAGAAAATAAAAATTTTCTATGCATCACCAAGATCAATCTATGGAGTAACTAGCAACGAGAGAGAGAGGAGTGCATCTTCATACCCTTGAAGACCGCGATACGGAAGTGTTACAAGAACGCGGATGAGGGAGTCGTACTCGAAGCGATTCAGGTCGCGGTGGATTCCGATCTTAGCGCCGAATAACGGCACCTCCGCGTTCAACACACGTGCAACCCGGTGACGTCTCCCGTGCCTTGATCCAGCAAGGAGGAAGGAGATGTTGAGGAAGAGGGGCTCCAACAGCAGCACGACGGTGTGGTGGTGGTGGAGAGGCAGTACTCCTGTAGGGCTTCGCCAAGCTCTTGCGGAGGAGGAGAGGTGTTGGGGAGCGGAGGGGCTGCGCCTTAGGTGTGGTGCTGCAGCCCTCCCCTCGCCCCTCTATTTATAGGACAAGGGGAAGGGGGCAGCCCCCCTCTAGATGAGATCTAGAGGGGGGGCGGCGGCCAAGGGGAGGGGGCTTGCCCCCCAAGCAAGGGGGGCGCCCCCTTTAGGGCCCCCCCAACCCTAGGCACATGGGCCCAACGGGGGGATGCGCCCAGCCCTCCAAGGGCTGGTTCCCTTCCCACTATGGCCCATGAGGCTCTCCGAGAGAGGTGGCCCCTCTCGGTGGACTCCCGGAACCCCTTCGATGGCCCCGGTACAATACCGGTATGCCCCCGAACTTTTCCGGAGACCGTATGACAACTTCCCATATATAAATCTTCACCTCCGGACCATTCCGGAACTCCTCGTGACGTCCGGGATCTCATCCGGGACTCCGAACAACATTCGGTAATCACATACAATTCTTCCTAATAACCCTAGCGTCATCGAACCTTAAGTATGTAGACCCTACGGGTTCGGGAATCACGCAGACATGACCGAGATAGCTCTCCGGCCAATAACCAACAGCGGGATCTGGATACCCATGTTGGCTCCCACATGTTCCACGATGATCTCATTGGATGAACCACGATGTCGAGGATTCAAGTGATCCCGTAAACAATTCCCTTTATCAATCGGTACGTTACTTGCCCGAGATTCAATCGTCGATATCCCAATACCTCGTTCAATCTCGTTACCGGCAAGTCACTTTACTCGTTACATAATGCATGATCCCGTGACTAACCACTTAGTCACATTGAGCTCATTATGATGATGCATTACCGAGTGGGCCCAGAGATACCTCTCCGTCATACGGAGTGACAAATCCCAGTCTCGATTCGTGCCAACCCAAGAAACACTTTCGGAGATACCTGTAGTGCACCTTTATAGTCACCCAGTTATGTTGTGACGTTTGGTACACCCAAAGCACTCCTATGGTATTCGGGAGTTACACAATCTCATGGTCTAAGGAACTGATACTTGACATTTAGAAAAGCTTTAGCAAACGAACTACACGATCTTGTGTTGTGCTTAGGATTGGGTCTTGTTCATCGCATCATTCTCCTAATGATGTGATCCCATTATCAAATAACATCCAATGTCCATAGTCAGGAAACCATGACCATCTGTTGATCAACGAGCTAGTCAACTAGAGGCTCACTAGGGACATGTTATGGTCTATGTATTCACACATGTATCACGGTTTCCGGTTAATACAATTATAGCATGAATAATAGACAATTATCATGAACAAGAAAATATAATAATAATCATTTTATTATTGCCTCTAGGGCATATTTCCAACAGTCTTCCACTTGCACTAGAGTCAATAATCTAGTTACACTATGATGAATCGAACACCCATAGAGTTCTGGTGTTGATCATGTTTTGCTCGCGGAAGAGGTTTAGTCAACGGATCTGCGATATTCAGATCCGTATGCACTTTTCAAATATCTATGTCTCCATCTTGAACATTTTCACGAATGGAGTTGAAGCGACGCTTGATGTGCCTGGTCTTCTTGTGAAACCTCCCAATCTCAGAAACAAAGGTCATGGTTGCAATGGGTCGCGACCGCTTCAGAGTGCAGTTGCAACAAGGCTTGTGCCGCAACGTGGGACGGTGAGTAGCGGCGGATCTAGGGATGGGTGGGGGAGGGCATGGCCCCCACAAACAATCTTCTTAACTTTTTTTTGCTAATGCGTTCATATGATCGTTCAATATTTTATTAACCATCTGTAATGTGTTTTGTCAACAACAACAACCACCCTCTATAATGTTGCCCCTACGTACATTGGTCAAATTCTAGATCCGCCGCTAACCGTGAGCATCGTGGATCAGACAGTTTGCGGCGGGCCATTTTTTTTTCCGAAAGATCAGTCGCCCGACCGACGTGTGGCACGCCTAGAAAAGCTATTGAAAGTTACAACAAGTACGAACTGTTTTTTTTTTCGAAGCTGAGTTTTACATACTGTTCCGTCGCTGAAGCATTTGTACTCGAGCGGCGGTGAGCAGAGTTAAAGTCTGAGTGTGAGTGAAATCGTCCGTGCAACAATTCTAAAAAAGAATGCATCCAGGCAGGAGTGCCGAAGGGTGGTGTGGTGTGGTGTGGTTCACCCCGGGCATAAAAACCGAAGACCGAAGACCAAAACCGAAAAGACCGAGACCGAACCCGAAAAAACCGAATTAGAAAAGACCGAATAGAAAACGGTCTGTGCAAATAGAAGACCGAACTAGTTTCGGTCTGATCGGTCATGCTATGTTTAGGACCGAATAGACCAAATAGACCGATTAATAAAAGCCCATCCCAAGGCCCGTCCGGCCAGCCCAATGGTCACGCACTAGACCCAACTACAGAGTAGAGTACACGACCTCGCATCCTCACAAGTCACATCCCGATTCATAGAAACCAGCAGCAACCAATCTCTCGTTCTCCCACTACTAACCCTAGCCGCCGCCTGCTACTTGCCTCGATGCGCGCCGCGCGCCCCAGAACGAGGACCGGCGCCCGAGCGGTGGCCCTGGCCGGTGAAGACCGGCGCCCGAGCGGCGGCCCTGGCAGGTGAAGACGGGCGCCGCGAGCGGTGGCCCTGAGCCCCTGACCGTGAAGACTGTCGCCATGCGCCGCCGCCAACCCCAACCTCCCGTCAGTCGCTCCACCGCCTACGACGCGGCCGTCCGCCACCGGTGCTCCACCTCCCGAGGACCAGTTCGTCACCACTCACCACTACCCGTCCTCTTCCACACGTTCGTCCGCCGCCGGTGCTCCACCTCCTAACGACCTGCCCACTTTCGGTTCTCCACATCGCAGCTGAAGGTGAGCTACCCCACCTCTCTGTAAACCTGTGATTCCCACGAAAATAAGCACTCCTGCAGAATGTGTTTTGTAGGCAATACATGCCTTTGCTTTTTGTGTCAAATGTCAGCAGTTGGGGACAACAAATAGAACACTGTATTTGTGCTTGTTTTGTGTCAAATGTTAGCAGCTTCAATACTTCAGTACTGCATACACAGTAATGCATTTGTGCTTGTTTCCTGAAACTAGATATATACATGGTGTATATTTATGTTGTGATTTGATCAGGTCAATGTTGTTTGACAGACTAATGTCCTCTTTTTTTAGATGTTTTCTGAACATGATGAGGAACTGAATGAGAATGAAGATGCATTTATGAGTGTAGAGGCAGATGCAGAAGCAGGAGACGAATCCGTGTTACGTAGTATTATTGACGATGAAGTTGCCGAACCAACAGTTGTCGAAGGTGCCAATCTAGAAGCTGCTCAAGATGACAAGACAATTGAAGCTGAATCATGAATCTTCTTACTTTGTGTCATATGAATCTTGTTACTTGCTCTCAAATGTAAAGATGTACTGGTAATTTGTTACTTGCTGTTGCATATAAACATGTATTTGTACTTTCTGCTCTCAAATATAAACATGTATTGTTACTGGAAGTAACATGAATATGAGTTCTACCAAATTAATTTGGTCTATTTGGTCGGGACCGAAGACCGAATAATAAAGACCGAAGACCGAATAGTGAAGAACCGAAGAGACCGAAATTATTTTGGTCTTCAATTCTGGAAGACCGAATTATTGAAAGACCGAAAAGACCGAACCGAACAAACCGAAAAGACCGAACGCCCGGGGCTAGGTGTGGTGGTGTAGTTTCATGGTGATGGAATCCTCGTGTGTGTGTGTGTGTGGAGTCCTGATTGGTGGACAAGGACATTCCAAATGCCAACAGAAGTGTGCGTGCCCCCAGCCAGCCAGGTGGGGCCGCTCCTTCCTTGTGCGCCTCTTCTCTCTCTCTCTCAAAAAAAAAATCCGTGTGTGCCTCGTTCTCACCAACCATGAGAATGACAGCGGCGTTGAGCTATCTATACTTTTCGTCCGGTTTGGTGGCTTGGTTTGGTTTCCATCACGCTCGAAAGCACACACACGCACTGCATGTGATGCATCAGCAAAAGAGTCTCCTCGTTCAACATGAATCTTTTCTAGTAGTAGGAGTACTATGCAAAATGCATCGGAAGAGATAGGTTGGTTGGTGCCCCCACCTGCAGGCTATGGTGGGACCCGCCCAGGAAAGGTTGGCATGGTAGGTGCTCCTACCTCCGGCTCGGGGGGTTGGTGGAGGAGACACGCGCGCCCACACACCCACACTCGTGGGTCGTGGCTGCCGTCTGCAGCAGTGTCACATTCACGGCGGCAGTAGTCCCGTGCTTGCAAAGATCACTAGTAGGAGTACCATTCGTACCGTTTGGAACGCAGGAATTTCACTGACCGAGCGTACACGGTTGACTGGTGGTGTTAAGCCTTCCATCGTTTCTACCAGTACGGAATTGCTTCATACAGGGATTTTCACAGGAATTTTCACTGTAATTTTTTCGGTTTGTCGATCTCCGGGTTCGCGGCCATGTGAAGGGAGCTCCCTTCTTGCTCGCTCGCTCGCTCGTTCGTCCATGGATCGGGATGACATGGCAACCGCACGATCAGCACAAGCATCACCTGAGACAGCGACGGCGTTTCTGTTAATGCTAAGGAAACGAGTGACCAGCTCCTGCTCCCAGTCCCATCTCACCCTTTTTTTCCACAAAGAAAGAAAGAAAGAAAGAAGAAATAGTACTTCATCGGCAGCTGGAACCGTATTTGGTGGAAGAATCTTTGGAATCTTTTTCTCCTCGCTCACCAATCACCCTTGCAACGCAAGTCAATGGCGTGGGGAGCTCGGAGTCTCAACACAGGTCCCTGTCCAACACGATATGAGCTCGGAGTCTCGGGCGCGGGAAAAAAAAAACGTGTAGCAAATTTCTAAGTTCGGCTAAAACACGTCAAATTTCGGCAAATTTGGGCTTATATTCGCCGATTTAAGTCGAGTAGTCGCCATTACATGTAGAAACTAATCAAAAAAAAACTTGCTAAAGGCCAAGAAGTCGCCGTCGTCGCCGCCATCGTCGGCCTTCTCCTCCTTGACTCGGGTGCCCCTGCTGGACCCCTCCCCGGCTGGTGGCAACGGCGGCGGCGCGTCGTTGTCGTCGTCGTCGCTGTCGTCGATGATGACAACTCCTCCTTCGTCGCGGCCTCGGCGGCGCTGCGCAAAGCGCCGCAGGGCGGCGCACTGGCGTTCCCTCGCCATCTTCAGGGAGTCCTGGCGTGCCTATGATATCTACTACACAACCTTCTTCTTGTAAATGTTGTTGGGCCTACAAGTGCACAGGTTTGTAGGACAATAGCAAATTTCCCTCAAGTGGATGACCTAAAGTTTATGAATTCGTAGGAGGCGTAGGATGAAGATGGTCTCTCTCAAACAACCCTGCAACCAAATAACAAAGAGTCTCTTGTGTCTCCAACACACCCAATACAATGGTAATTTGTATAGGTGCACTAGTTCGACGAAGAGATGGTGATACAAGTGCAATATGGATAGTAGATAAAGGTATTTGTAATCTGAAATTATAAAAACAGCAAGGTAACTAATGATAAAAGTGAGCGTAAACGGTACTGCAATGATATGAGACAATGCCTAGGGTTCATACTTTCACTAGTGCAAGTTCTCTCAACAATAATAACATAGATAGATCATATAACAATCCCTCAGCATGCAACAAAGAGTCACTCCAAAGCCACTAATAGCGGAGAACAAACAAAGAGATTATGGTAGGTTACGAAACTACCTCAAAGTTATTCTTTCGGATCAATCTATTCAAGAGTTCATACTAGAATAACACCTTAAGACACAAATCAACCAAAACCCTAATGTCACCTAGATACTCCATTGTCACCTCAAGTATCTGTGGGCATGATTATACGATAAACATCACACAATCTCAGATTCATCTATTCAACCAACACAAAGTACTTCAAAGAGTGCCCCAAAGTTTCTACCGGAGAGTCAAGAACGTGTGCCAACCCCTATGCATAGGTTCATGGGCGGAACCCGCAAGTTAGTCAGCCAAACATACATCAAGTGGCACATGATATCCCATTGTCACCACAGATAAGCACGGCAAGACATACATCAAGTGTTCTCATAAAAGACTGAATCCGATAAGATAACTTCAAAGGGGAAACTCAATTCATCACAAGAGAGTAGAGGGGGAGAAACATCATAAGATCCAACTACAATAGCAAAGTTCGGGATACATCAAGATCGTGCCATAGAGGGAACACGAGAGAGAACACGAGAAAGAGAGATCAAACACATCGCTACTGGTACATACCCTCAGCCTCGAGGGTGAACTACTCCCTCCTCGTCATGGATAGCGCCGGGATGATGAAGATGGCCACCGGTGAGGGATCCCCCCTCCAGCAGGGTGCCGGAACACGCTCCCGAGAGGTTTTTGGTGGCTACAGAGGCTTGCGGCGGCGGAACTCCCGATCTATCTTGATATTCGATGCTTTTAGGGTACGTAGGCTTATATAGGTGAAAGAAGTCGGTCGGGAGGTGCTCGAGGGGCCCACGAGACAGGGGGGCGCGCCCAGTAGGGGGAGGGCGCCCTCCTATCTCGTGGCCTCCTCGAGGGTCTTCTTGACGTGAACTCCAAGTCTCCTGGGTGATATTCTTCCAAAAAATCACGTTGCCGAAGGTTTCATTCCGTTTGGACTCCGTTTGATATTCCTTTTCTTCGAAATACTGAAACAGGCAATAAAACAGCAATATGGGCTGGGCCTCCGGTTAGTAGGTTAGTCCCAAAAGTAATATAAAACTGTATAATAAAGCCCGTAATCATTCAAAACAGATAATAAAATAGCATGAATGCTTCATAAATTATAGATACGTTGGAGATGTATCAAGCATCCCCAAGCTTAATTCCTAGTCCTCGAGTAGGTAAATGATAAAGAAAGAATTTATGAAGTGTGTGTTGGGGAACGTAGCAGAAATTCAAAATTTTCCTACGTGTCACCAAGATCTATCTATGGAGAAACTAGAAACGAGGGGAAGGTGAGTGCATCTACATACCCTTGTAGATCGCTAAGCGGAAGCGTTCAAGAGAACAGGGTTGAAGGAGTCGTACTCGTCGTGATCCAAATCACCGGTGATCCTAGTGCCAAACGGACGGCACCTCCGCGTTCAACACACGTACAGCCCGGTGACATCTCCCATGCCTTGATCCAGCAAGGAGAGAGGGAGAGGTTGGGGAAGACTCCATCCAGCAGCAGCACGACGGTGTGGTGGTGATGGAGGAGCATGGCAATCCTGCAGGGCTTCGCCAAGCACCGCGGGAGAGGAGGAAGACTTGGGAGAGGGGGAGGGCTGCGCCAGGGGCAAGGGTGCAGCTCCCATGTGCCTCCCCACTATATATAGGGGTGGAGGGGGATTATTTCTTGCCCTCCAAGTCCATTGGGGCATTGGCAAAGGTGGGAGGAAAGAAATCCCATCCTTTCCTTTCCCCACCGATTGTTATCCCCCCTTTTTAGGGATTTTCATCTTATCCCTTCGGGATATAATCTTATTCCTTCTAAGGGGGGATCTTGGTGCGCCTTGAACAGGGGTGTGGGGCCTTGCCCCCACTACCCATGTTCATGTGGGTCCCCCCATGCAGGTGGCCCCCACTCCGGAACCTTCTAGAACCTTCCCGGTACAATACCGAAAAATCCCGAACATTTTCCGGTGGCCAAAATAGGACTTCCCATATATAAATCTTTACCTCCGGACCATTCCGGAACTCCTCGTGACGTCCGGGATCTCATCCGGGACTCCGAACAACATTCGGTAACCACGTATATCTATTCCCTATAACCCTAGCGTCATCGAACCTTAAGTGTGTAGACCATACGGGTTCGGGAACCATGCAGACATGACCGAGACGTTCTCCGGTCAATAACCAACAGCGGGATCTGGATACCCATGTTGGCTCCCACATGTTCCACGATGATCTCATCGGATGAACCACGATGTCAAGGACTCAATCAATCCCGTATACAATTTCCTTTGTCTAGCGGTATTGTACTTGCCCGAGATTCGATCGTCGGTATACCGATACCTTGTTCAATCTCGTTACCGGCAAGTCTCTTTACTCGTTCCGTAACACATCATCCCGTGATCAACCCCTTGGTCACATTGTGCACATTATGATGATGTCCTATCGAGTGGCCCAGAGATACCTCTCCGTTAACCGGAGTGACAAATCCCAGTCTCGATTCGTGCCAACCCAACAGACACTTTCGGAGATACCTGTAGTGCACCTTTATAGCCACCCAGTTACGTCGTGACGTTTGGTACACCCAAAGCATTCCTACGGTATCCGGGAGTTTCACAATCTCATGGTCTAAGGAAATGATACTTGACATTAGAAAAGCTTTAGCATACGAACTACGATCTTTGTGCTAGGCTTAGGATTGGGGTCTTGTCCATCACATCATTCTCCTAATGATGTGATCCCGTTATCAACGACATCCAATGTCCATGGTCAGGAAATCGTAACCATCTATTGATCAACGAGCTAGTCAACTAGAGGCTTACTAGGGACATGGTGTTGTCTATGTACCCACACATGTATCTGAGTTTCCTATCAATACAATTATAGCATGGATAATAAACGATTATCATGAACAAGGAAATATAATAATAACTAATTTATTATTGCCTCTAGGGCATATTTCCAACAGTCTCCCACTTGCACTAGAGTCAATAATCTAGTTCACATCATTATGTGATTAACACTGATAGGTCACATCACCATGTGACCAACATCCAAAGAGTTTACTAGTGTCACTAAACTAGTTCACATCACCATGTGATTAAGACTCAATGAGTTATGGGGTTTGATCATGTTTTGCTTGTGAGAGAGGTTTTAGTCAACGGGTCTGTAACATTCAGATCCGTATGTACTTCGCAATTCTCTATGTCATATTGTAAATGCTGCTTCCACGCTCCACTTGGAGCTATTCCAAATGGTTGCTCCACCATACGTATCCGGTTTGCTACTCAGAGTCACTCGGATAGGTGTTAAAGCTTGCATCGACGTAACCCTTTACGCCGAACTCTTTATCACCTCCATAATCGAGAAACATTTCCTTATTCCTCTAAGGATAATTTTGATCACTGTCCAATGATCCGTTCCTGGATCATTCTTGTACCCCTTGACTGACTCATGGCAAGGCACACTTCCGGTGCGGTACACAGCATAGCATACTATAGAGCCTACGTCTGAAGCATAGGGGACGGCCTTCGTCCTTTGTCTCTCTTCTGCCGTGGTCGAGCTTTAACTCTTAACTTCATACCTTACAACTCAGGCAAGAACTCCTTCTTTGACTGATCCATCTTGAACACCTTCAAGATCATGTCAAGGTATGTGCTCATTTTGAAAGTACCATTTAACGTTTTTTGATCTATCCTCATAGATCTTGATGCTCAATGTTCAAATAGCTTAATCCAGGTTCTCCAATGAAAAACACTTTTCAAATAACCCCATAAGCTTTCCAGAAATTCTATATCATTTCTGATCAACAATATGTCAACAACATATACTCATCAGAAATTCTATAGCGCTCCCACTCACTTCTTTGGAAATACAAGTTTCTCATAAACTTTTGTATAAACCCAAAATCTTTGATCATCTCATCAAAGCGTACATTCCAACTCCGAGATGCTTACTCCAGTCCTTAGAAGGATTGCTGGAGTTTTGCATATTTGTTAGCGTTCTTCAGGATTGTCAAAACCTTCTGGTTGTATCACATACAACCTTTCCTCAAGAAAACTGTCGAGGAAACAATGTTTTGACATTCTATCTGCAAGATTTCATAAATAATGCAGTAACTGCTAATCCATTTCCAACAGACTCTTAGCATCGCTACGAGTGAGAAAGCCTCACCGTAGTCAACTCCTTGAACTTGTCGGAAAACATCTTAACGACAGTCGAGCTTTCTTAATGGTGATTCTTACCATCATTGTCTGTCTTCCTTTTAAAATCCATCTTTACCCAATGGCCTTACGACCATCAAGTATTTCTTCCAAAGTCATGGATCCTCTCTCGGATTTTATGGCCTCGAGCCATTCGTCACAATTCGAGCCCACCATCGCTTCTCCATAGCTCGTAGGTTCATTGTTGTCTAGCAACATGACCTCTAAGACAGGATTGCGTACCACTCTGAAGTAGTACGCATCCTTGTCACCCTACGAGGTACGGTAGTGACTTGATCCGAAACTTCATGATCACTATCACAAGCTTCTACTTCAATTGGTGTAGGCGCCATAGGAACAACTTCCTGTGCCCTGCTACACACTTGTTGAAGTGACGGTTCAATAACCTCATCAAGTCTCCACCATCCTCCCACTCAATTCTTTCGAGAGAAACTTTTTCCTCGAGAAAGGACCCGTTTCTAGAAACAATTACTTTTGCTTCCGGATCTGAGATAGGAGGTATACCCAACCATTTTGGGTATCCTATGAAGATGTATTTATCCGTTTTGGGTTCGACCTTATCACGATGAAACTTTTTTCACATAAGCGTCACAACCCCAAACTTTTAAGAAACGACAACTTAGGTTTCTCCAAACCATAGTTCAAACGGTATCATCTCAACGGAATTACGTGGTGCCCTATTAAAGTGAGTGCGGTTGTCTCTAATGCCTAACCCATGAATGATAGTGGTAATTCGATAAGAGACATCATGGTACGCACCATATCCAATAGGGTGCAACTATGATGTTCGGACACACCATCACACTATGGTGTTCCAAGCGGTATTTATTGTGAAACAATTTCCACAATGTCTTAATTGCGTGCCAAATCTCGTAACTCAGATACTCATCTCTATGATCATATCATAGACATTTTATCCTCTTGTCACAATGATCTTCAACTTCACTCTGAAATTACTTGAACCATTCAATAATTCAGACTTGTGTTTCATCAAGTAAATATACTCAGTATCTACTTAAATCATCTGTGAAGTAAGAACATAACGATATTCACTGCATGCCTCAGCACTCATTGGACTGCACACATCAAAGTGTGTTACTTCCAACAAGTTGCTATCTTGTTCCATCTTACTGAAAACGAGGCTTTTCAGTCATCTTGCCTATGTGGTATGATTTGCATATCTCAAGTGATTCAAAATCAAGTGAGTCCAAACGATCCATCTGCATGGAGTTTCTTCATGCATATACACCAATAGACATGGTTTGCATGTCTCAAACTTTTCAAAACGAGTGAGTCCAAAGATCCATCAACATGGAGCTTCTTCATGCGTTTTACACCAATATGACTTACATGGCAGTGCCACAAGTAAGTGGTACTATCATTACTATCTTATATCTTTTGGCATGAGAATGTGTATCACTACGATCGAGATTCAATAAACCATTCCTTTTAGGTGCTAGACCATTGAAGGTATTATTCAAATAAACAGAGTAACCATTATTCTCCTTAAATGAATAACCGTATTGCGACAGACATAATCCAATCATGTCTATGCTCAACGCAAACACCAAATAACAATTATTTAGGTTTAACACCAATCTCGATGGTAGAGGGAGCGTGCGATGCTTGATCACATCAACCTTGGAAACACTTCCAACACATATCGTCAGCTCACCTTTAGCTAGTCTCCGTTTATTCCGTAGCTTTTATTTCGAGTTACTAACACTTAGCAACCGAACCGGTATCTAATACCCTGGTGCTACTAGGAGTACTAGTAAAGTACACATTAATATATTGTATATCCAATATACTTCTATCGACCTTGCCAGCCTTCTTATCTACCAAGTATCTAGGGTAATTCTGCTCCAGTGGTTGTTCCCCTTATTACAGAAGCACTTAGTCTCGGGTTTGGGTTCAACCTTGGGTTTCTTCACTGGAGCAGCAACTGATTTTCCGTTTCATGAAGTGCCCCTTCTTGCCCTTGCCCTTCTTGAAACTAGTGGTTTCACTAACCATCAACAATTGATGCTCCTTCTTGATTTCTACTTTCGCGGTGTCAAACATCGTGAATATCTCAAGGATCATCATATCTATCCCTGATTTGTTATAGTTCATCACGAAGCTCTAGCAGCTTGGTGGCAATGACTTTGGAGAAACATCACTATCTCATCTGGAAGATCAACTCCCACTCGATTCAAGTGATTGTTGCACTCAGACAATCTGAGCACAAGCTCAACGATTGAGCTTTTCTCCCTTAGTTTGCAGGCTAAGAAAATCGTCGGAGGTCTCATACCTCTTGACGTGGGCACGAGCCTGAAATCCCAGTTTCAGCCCTCGAAACATCTCATATGTTCTGCGATGTTTCAAAAACGTCTTTGGTGCCTCAACTCTAAACCGTTTAACTGAACTATCACGTAGTTATCAAAACGTGTATGTCCGATGTTCACAACATCCACAGACAACGTTTGGGGTTCAGCACACTAAGCGGTGCATTAAGGACATAAGCTTTCTACTGTCCGCATAATCACTACTGTCAACTTTCAACTACATTTTCTCTAGGAACATATCTAAATAGTGGAACTTCAGCGCGAGCTTACGACATAATTTGCAAAGATCTTTTGATTATGTTCAGGATAATTAAGTTCATCTCACGAACTCCCACTCAGATAGACATCCCTCTAGTCATCTAAGTGATTACATGATCCGAGTCAACTAGGTCGTGTCCGATCATCACGTGAGACGGACTAGTTATCATCGGTGAACATCTTCATGTTGATCATATCCTCCATACGACTCATGCTCGACCTTTCGGTCTCTTGTGTTCCGAGACCATGTCTGTACATGCTAGGCTCGTCAAGTTAACCTAAGTGTTTCGCGTGTGTAAATCTGGCTTACACCCATTGTATGTGAACATTAGAATCTATCACACCCGATCATCACGTGGTGCTTCGAAATGACAAACTTTCGCAACGGTGCACAGTTAGGGGGAACACTTTCTTGAAATTTTAATGAGGGATCATCTTATTTACTACCATCGTTCTAAGCAAATAAGATGCATAAACATGATAAACATCACATACAATCAAAAAGTGACATGATATGGCCAATATCATTTTGCTCCTTTTGATCTCCATCTTCGGGGCTCCACGATCATCATCGTCACCGGCATGACACCATGATCTCCATCATCATGATCTCCATCATCGTGCCTCCATGATGTTGTCTCGCCAACTATTACTTCTACTACTATGGTTAACGGTTTAGCAATGAAGTAAAGTAATTACATGGCATTATTCAGTGACACGCAGGTCATACAATAAATAAAGATAACTCCTATGGCTCCTGCCGGTTGTCATACTCATCGACATGCAAGTCGTGATTCCTATTACAAGAACATGATCAATCTCATACATCACATATCATTCATCACATTCTTTTTGGCCATATCACATCACATAGCATACCCTGCAAAAACAAGTTAGACGTCCTCTAATTGTTCTTTGCATGTTTTACGTGGCTGCTATGGGTTTCTAGCAAGAACGTTTCTTACCTACGCAAAAACCACAACGTGATATGTCAATTGCTATTTACCCTTCATAAGGACCCTTTTCATCGAATCCGATCCGACTAAAGTGGGAGAGACTGGCACCCGCTAGCCACCTTATGCAACAAGTGCATGTCAGTCGGTGGAACCTGTCTCACGTAAGTGTACGTGTAAGGTCGGTCCGGGCCGCTTCATCCCACAATACCGTCGAAACAAGATTGGACTAGTAACGGTAAGCATATTGAACAAAATCAACACCCACAACTACTTTGTGTTCTACTCGTGCAAAGAATCTACGCAATAGACCTAGCTCATGATGCCACTGTTGGGGAACGTAGCAGAAATTCAAAATTTTCCTATGTGTCACCAAGATCTATCTATGGAGAAACTAGAAACGAGGGGAAGGTGGGTGCATCTACATACCCTTGTAGATTGCTAAGCGGAAGCGTTCAAGAGAACGGGGTTGAAGGAGTCGTACTCGTCGTGATCCAAATCACCAGAGATCCTAGTGCCGAACGGACGGCACCTCCGCGTTCAACACACGTACAGCCCGGTGACGTCTCCCATGCCTTGATCCAGCAAGGAGAGAGGGAGAGGTTGGGGAAGACTCCATCCAGCAGCAGCACGACGGTGTGGTGGTGATGGAGGAGCGTGGCAATCCTGCAGGGCTTGCCAAGCACCGCGGGAGAGGAGGAGGACTTGGGAGTGGGGGAGGGCTGCGCCAGGGGCAAGGGTGCAGCTCCCATGCGCCTCCCCACTATATACAGGGGTGTAGGGGGATTATTTCTTGCCCTCCAAGTCCATTGGGGCGTTGGCAAAGGTGGGATGAAAGAAATCCCATCCTTTCCTTTCCCCACCGATTGTTATCCCCCCTTTTTAGGGATCTTGATCTTATCCCTTCGAGATATAATCTTATTCCTTCTAAGGGGGGATATTGGTGCGCCTTGACCAGGGGTGTGGGGCCTTGCCCCCACTACCCATGTTCATGTGGGTCCCCCCATGCAGGTGGGCCCCACTCCGGAACCTTCTAGAACCTTCCCGGTACAATACCGAAAAATCCCGAACATTTTCCGGTGGCCAAAATAGGACTTCCCATATATAAATCTTTACCTCCGGACCATTCCGGAACTCCTCGTGACGTCCGGGATCTCATCCGGGACTCCGACCAACATTCGGTAACCACGTATATCTATTCCCTATAACCCTAGCGTCATCGAACCTTAAGTGTGTAGACCATACGGGTTCGGGAACCATGCAGACATGACCGAGACGTTCTTCGGTCAATAACCAACAGCGGGATCTAGATACCCATGTTGGCTCCCACATGTTCCACGATGATCTCATCGGATGAACCACGATGTCAAGGACTCAATCAATCCCGTATACAATTTCCTTTGTCTAGCGGTATTGTACTTGCCCGAGATTCGATCGTCGGTATACCGATACCTTGTTCAATCTCGTTACCGGCAAGTCTCTTTACTCATTCCGTAACACATCATCCCGTGATCAACCCCTTGGTCACATTGTGCACATTATGATGATGTCCTATCGAGTGGGCCCAGAGATACCTCTCCGTTAACCGGAGTGACAAATCCCAGTCTCGATTCGTGCCAACCCAACAGACACTTTCGGAGATACCTGTAGTGCACCTTTATAGCCACCCAGTTACGTCGTGACGTTTGGTACACCCAAAGCATTCCTACGGTATCCGGGAGTTGCACAATCTCATGGTCTAAGGAAATGATACTTGACATTAGAAAAGCTTTAGCATACGAACTACGATCTTTGTGCTAGGCTTAGGATTGGGGTCTTGTCCATCACATCATTCTCCTAATGATGTGATCCCGTTATCAACGACATCCAATGTCCATGGTCAGGAAACCGTAACCATCTATTGATCAACGAGCTAGTCAACTAGAGGCTTACTAGGAACATGGTGTTGTCTATGTACCCACACATGTATCTGAGTTTCCTATCAATACAATTATAGCATGGATAATAAACGATTATCATGAACAAGGAAATATAATAATAACTAATTTATTATTGCCTCTAGGGCATATTTCCAACAGTGTGAATGCTAGCAAGTGCACAAGTTTGATCAATGATAATTTCAATCACCTTTTCTAGCATGATAATATGTCATAACAGTAGTTCATCTCATAAAACTTTTCACGAACTAGTAACAAGCAATTCACATGTTAAAGCATAGACCATAAACTTTCTTGAAAACTAGCAAACTTCATTCTTAGTCATCAAACAATTGCAGTTCATCTTACTTTCAGGAAGAGTCTATGTCAGAGCTTTGATTTAGCAAACTTCACATACTCAACTATCATATAGTTTTCTACAATTGCTAACACTCACGCAATACTTGTGGTTATGAAGTTTTAATCAGACACAGAGAAAGATTGGAGCTTATAATGTTGCCTCCAAACGTATTCACCTTTGGGTGATGTCAACAATAATAGTTCATGCTAACGTACATCCAATTGGATATATATATCAGGATCACCCCACACAAAGTGCTCGACAAAGGATAAAATGAAAAAGGGAAAGATGAAGATCACCTTGACTCTTACATAAAGTAAAAGACATAAAGTAAAAGATAGGCCTTCGTAGAGGGAAGCAGAGGTTGGCATGCGCTTTTAGGGTTGGATACACAAAATATTAATGTGAAAGAACGTCACTTTATATTGCCCCTTGTATATGGACCTTTATTATGCAGTCCGTCGCTTTTATTGCTTCCATAACAAGATCGTACAAGGCTTATTTTCTCCGCACTAATAAGTCATGCATATTTAGAGAGCAATTTTTATTGCTTGCACCAATGACAACTTACTTGAAGGATCTTACTCAATTCATAGGTAGGTATGGTGGACTCTCATGGCAAAACTGGGTTTAAGGATATTTGGAAGCACAAATAGTATCTCTACTTGGTGCTAGGAATTTTTGGCTAGCATGAGGGGGAAAGACAAGCTAAACATGTTTGAATGATCCATGACAATATACTTTAACTGAGATGCGAGAAAACATAACCCATTATGTTGTCTTCTTTGTCCAACATCAACTCTTTAGCATGTCATACATAATGAGTGCTCACAATAATAAAAGATGTCTATGATAATATATTCATATGTGAAATCTCTCTTCCTTTAATATCTTTCATGAATTGTTCAAATGACCAATACAATGCTTGCTAACCGTCAATAAATTTACAACCTCTACTTCTTAGATGTGAAGTCATTTCTACCCATGGGATAAGCAAATGAGACATATAATTTAAGATTTATGACAATCAACTCATTCAACCATTTACTCAAAGTATATAAGTGAAGCACACGAGTAAATGAAAAACTACTCCAAAAAGATATAAGTGAAGATCAATGAGTAGCTAAATAATTATGTAACTATGTGAAGACTCTCTCTCATTAAAGAATTTCAGATCTTGGTATTGTATTCAAACAACAAGCAAAACAAAATAAAATGACATTGCAAGGATAGCACAACTCATGTGAAGAAGCAAAAACTTAGGCTCAACCGATACTAACCAATGATTGTCGAAGAAGAAAGGTGGGATGCCTACCGGGGCATCCCCAAGCTTAGATGCTTGAGACTTCTGAAAATATTATCTTGAGGTGCCTTGGTCATCCCCAATCTTGAGCTTTTGTGTCTCCTTAATTCCTCTCATATCATGGTTTCTCTTTTTATCAAAAGCTTCATCCACACCAAACTCAACAAGAACTCATGAGATAGGTTAGTATAAACCAACGCAAAACCTTATCATTTTCTACTGTAACAAATCACAAAAATTATATTCAACATTGCATACTAAATGTCTCTGCATATTTACACTCCTATCCTCAAATAGAATCATTAAACAAGCAAACATATGCAAACAATGCAACCATAACAGCAATCTGCCAAAACAGTATAGTCTGTAAAGAATGCAAGAGTATCATACTTCCCTAACTCCAAAAATTATGAGAGAAAATTCCCACTGTAATAAATTTATCAGAGAGCTTATTATGCAAAAAGATTCAACATTATACCATTCTCAGACTTTTCTAGGGAATTTTTGCAACATCGGTAAACTTTCTGTTTTCAAACAGTAACATGTATACCTGCAAAATAAGCATGACAAAGGATATCCTTGACATTTTTATTAAAACTATAGATGCAAAACATTATTCTAAATAAAAGCAAGCAAAAACTAACAAAAGAAAATGACGCTCCAAGCAAAACACATATCATGTGACGAATAAAAATATAGCTCCAAGTAAGTTACCGATGAACGAAGACGAAAGAGAAGATGCCATCCGGGGCATCCCCAAGCTTAGGCTCTTGGTTGTCCTTGAATATTACATTGGGGTGCATTGGGCATCCCCAAGCTCAGGCTCTTGCCACTCCTTATTCCATAGTCCATCGAATCTTTTACCCAAAACTTGAAAACTTCAACCACACAAAACTCAAAACAAAACTCGTAAGCTCCGTTAGTATAAGAAAATAAAACCACCACTTAGGTACTGTAATGAACTCATTCTAAATTCATATTGGTGTTAAACCTACTGTACTCCAACTTCTCTATGGTTCATACCCTCTGATACTACTCATAGATTCATCAAAATAAGCAAACAACACAATGAAAAACAGAATCTGTTAAAAACAAAACAGTATGTAGTAATCTGTATCAAACGTATACTTCTAAAACTCAAAAAATTCTTAAATAAATTGCTAGACCTGAGAAATTTGTCTATTAATCATCTGCAAAAAGAATCAACCTAAAAGCAAACCTTTCGTCCTTTCTACCAGGACGGGACGGAATTGCTTCACGGGTTTTCACAGGATTTTTCACTAGGATTTTTCCGGTTCGTCGATCTCCGGGTTTGCGGCCATGTGAAGGGAGCTTCCTTCTTGCTCGCTCGTTCGTTCGTTCATGGATCGGGATGACATGGCAACCGCACGATCAGCACAAGCATCAGCGAGACAGCGACGGCTTTCTGTTAATGTTAAGGAAACGAGTGGCCAGCTCCTGCTCCCATGGGTACCCCTCTTTCCACACACAAAAAGAATAGTACTTCACCAGCAGCTGGAACTGCAAGGATCGTGTGTTTGGTGGAAGAATCTTGGGAATCTTTGCTGCTCGCTCACCAATCACCCTTGCAACGCAAGTCAATGGCGTGGGGAGCTAAGAGTCTTGCACACACGTCCCTGTCTACCAAGAAAAAGGGGAGTGCAAAACTTCCCAGCTCAGCTCAGCTCATGGAGCACTTCGCCATCCAACTACTCTCCGTCCGTCCCCTAATATAAAAGCGTTTCTTACACTATACCAGTGTTACTCCTCAGTCTCATGCACCACATGTTAGGGCTGGCGCCGGTCTGTCCAAACTAGGATCTCCAATCTGACAAAAGGAAAAAAAATGGAATGATCTTGGGAATCTTCGCTTCTCTGGCGAGTGTCTTGCCCAGGAAAAGACATGTGATCGAGAAGCATTCCTGGAATAATCGGATGCAGAGATGATCGTTAGACGGCCATTGTTTCAAGGTTCAGGTATATAGGAGTACTAACTAAATCGTCTCGGATGATGGGGATGGTCTTTCACCTGGTTAATCGGGAGCCGGGTCTTCTGACGTACCGCTGGCCCACTTACGAGTGGGGCCGGCCCACATGGCGGTGGGCTAACGACACGTCAGGGGAGCCGCGTCCGGTTAATCGGGATAGGGATGGTCCCAGCTTTGGCCCCATCTTCGGCCCACCGGGCTGATTTCTTCTCCGGAAACTTCTCAACCTACCACACCTCGGACCGCCGCGATGGACAGTAAGTGCAACGCTCAGAAGTGGTCGCCGGCGAGAGAAACCGGATCCAAGGGCAGCTCCCTAAACCAGGCATCAGTTCCGCTGCGGACGGGCTGGGTGTCGGTCTCAGAGGAGAAAGCGCGGATGTATGACGAGGAGCGGAGGAGGAGGAGGAGAAGGATCCTGCCCTCGATGAGTACCCGAATTGAAATTCCAAAACACACTCTATTGTGTGGGATATCCAGTACGCCTACGTGTTGATCCCAGGTGGCGTGACGAGGAGAGACCTCACTCACGCACCTCATATCGACGACAACATGTCTCAGATCGGACAACAACGGCTCGAGCGGCAACGGAGGTATCTGTGGCCTCGGAAACCACCCCTAACGAGAAGTGACCTCGTCTAGTTTTAGTTTAAATTAGTTTCAATTTAGGTTGAACTTGTTTTATTTCATCATTTTGGTTGTAATATATCAAACTTCATTTAAAATTTCACTTCCATTTCGTTCATGTTTGAGCGCGGTCCGTTTCAAATGGCCCGGATTTGTGTCCATGATTGGATGGCTGGCGCCCAGCCTGCTATCCACGGACATGTCCGCTGATATTTGTTGCCGTGCATTTGGTGATCCGTGTTGGAGTTGCCCTAACATGCCCCTTTCCAACACACACACAAAAAAAAAAAAAACAGGTCCATTCCCAAGATGAAGAAAAACCCCAACTACTGGAGCACTTCACCAGCAAACTGTACTACTACTACTCATGCAGCCATGCTGTACTACATTACATCATCATAAGTTCATAGCTACCACATGTTGGAGCTGACAACTTGACCAAACCCCAGCAAGAGCCAATGAAAAATAAGGTTGAGGAAGCTTCATGTCCGATTAGGTTAAACAAAAAGAGGGATCTCTAGATTAATAAGAAAGAAAAAGAAGGCTCCTAGGCTCATGGGGGGGCGATGGCTGGCTGCTGGGACATTAGATACAGTCTATAAACATGTATGTATACAGCTATTGCTCTATGATGAGACTCCATTTCCATTTCCATTGGTGAAAAATGCTGTCAAGATATCAGCAGGGGCCTGCAGGGAAGCCTTGGGAGGGGGAGGTTAGTGACTGGAGAGACGGCTCGACAGCTCAAAGATCACTCTTGCTCCCCTTCGTCGCCGGTTAGCCCCTCGTCGTCGTCGTCGTCGTCGTCGTCAGTGTCCTCGTCTTCGTACTCGTCGCCGTCACTGCCATCTGTGGAGCCAAAAATCGCTTCCTTGGCCGCGGTGGAATCGCCAAAGCTGTTTTGTCCGGGCTGCTGCAGATGCTGCGCCGAACTGGGCGCGCTGGCTGGTGCTAGAGAGGAGAGTGGTCTGGGGGCTAATGGTTTCAGCTGATTTGGAAGGCTTTCCCCAGGCCTGATGTGGGTCGCATCTTTCGACTGTGCTGCTTTTATGATTGAAGCTGCGTCAGATGGGGATGCAATGCGCGCCCCCGCCGCGATGGCTGCAGCCCTTATAGAAGAGCTGTCGGCAGTAGTTGCCCGTGACTCGGTGTTTTCTGCCGGTGCTTTTGCCTCCGAGTGTGTGGCAGGCACTCGCGCAGAAGATTGACATTGGCGAATACCAAATGATGCATTGCCATTACTCATCATGCCGCCAGAGTTTGTAGAATTCATCCCAGCTGCATCACCAGTAAAGTCAAAATGACTGTTAAGTAAAACGACCAGCAAAGGAGACCAGGGTTATTTAGGAAACTGGAGCAAATGATTACATATGTAAGCAGAATTGCACCCAGATGTTTGGAACAATTAGTAGATTTTCACAGCAACGTAAAATCATGGCAATACATACCAGTAGGCATCTTGGAGTTGTCCATGGAGGGCAGGCAGAATCCAATTGGAACGGTCACAAGCTGTGGTGAAGCAGTAGAATTTACACTGCTTCCCTTGCTTCCATTAGCCTGGGACAGTTCATGACTCTGCACATGTCATCAAGATTATTATGGTCAGAGCCTTGAAGCTGGAGTTGAAGAGTTCGAGATAAATGAAATGAAGAGTAGCAAGAAAATCAAAGCCAACCATAGGCACTGTTTAAAAAGATCTACCACATGAGCTACAATGCTACACTAATAAATACGCTAATGTTTATGAGACAGTCTAGTGCTGTCTCTCTAACTAGTCACAACCTTAAGCCAATTAGAGATAAGATCTACGATTTCTCACTTTTGGATTGTTAAGCCTCTATATAAAGAGGACCCTAAATGATGAACAAAGAAAGCAAGAAGTAGCATAGCCCTTATATCTTGCCCCTCCCCTGCTCTCTCCAAAACCTAGTACAACAAGAGATGACCAAACATATAACAGCTGTTGCATGACACAACCAAAATACACGCATACACCTGTTGACATAATGGACAACACAACCAAAAAAAAAACATAATGGACAACACAATAGGAGATTAGATATCAAGAAAACAAGACTATAGCTAAGTAGCTAACACCCTTTTAAGACATACAAAGGGATAAGCAGCAAGCAGCATTTCTGACAGAGGCCTATTTGAAAATATTATGACTGGAATCTTCGTTCTTGGTTATGGTTCTTAGACTCACTAACCACATAATATCTACTTATTTCCTAAATACTACAGTGGCTATGAGTCAAACACTTGGCTAACTTCAACTAGCTTTACAGAACAAACATTCCCTCGAATTTGTCAGTGCCTAGTTAGTGAGTCAGTCAGAGCACCTTTGAGAAATAACAGGCTTACAGCATTACAAAACAAAAGGGAATTACTTCCAAGCTTCTAAATAAAAAAAAAATTTGGTACTGGTAGCCTGCTGATACCAATTCAATATATAAGTAACTGTACTTTCACACACATTGGCCATATAGCCCGATGGTTGATATTGTGGCCACTAGCCAGTACAGCCCCACATGTAGATGATATAGAGTTAAACATGTGTGTCTAATTATTTATCAAATTAATGTATCACAAAGAAATGGAACTAATGCAGTTTTGTGTAAAGATACGTACACAATGCACTTCCTTCTATTATAACAGAAGAACTAATGCAGATTTGTGTAAAGATACGCACACAATGCACTTCCTTCTATTATAACAGAAGGTACACCGTATATGTCTAATTATTTCTTATTCCATTCAGTAATTAACTAGTATTTTGCTTCTGATGCAAAACTATCAGAAACTTATAATTACATGCTTGTTATAATAAATGATGAGTATTCTGCATTGTATTTATTGTAGAAAGGAATGATATGTACATGAATAATTAAAAGTGAAGAGTGATTCCCCAGTACAACTGCATATCACTCAGTATTCCAGACACTTGCCAAACCCAGTCTGATATGAACTGGATATCCACTATTTAGAAGCTTAATTACACATTGGCACACTAAATGTGTACTAAGTGATCTAAATAATTGGTTCTCTCCCACAATCAATCGTGCTATTTATCCATGCCACATCGATGCATATCCTTATTTCACACCATTATGAAATGTTGGCCAACAAGCGAGAACATGAGATCATCATTCTAGATAAATCTGAACATGGACAGGTCTCTATTCAAATAATTAAGCAGGAAGCTAATAATACTGAAACCATCACATCCTATAAGCAGTCCTGATCAGACAGCCTTACTCCTAGCAACAAAAGCAGCAATTGTATTTGTATACAAAAGTAAACTGTAATGAATATTTCAACACTGCTTTGCAACTGAACATAATCACTTCATTTTTCTTTAGCTGCCTGCTGAAGTGCTGAACAATGGAAGGAAATTAGGTAGGTGTTTCTTCCTGTGGACAGCACTCAAGTACAAGTGTACAACCAAAGCAGTTAAGCAGATTTTGGATCATGCTATGCTCAAGTCAAACTAGCAATATTTATTTTACTTATTTGTATTTCCTAATGCAGTGATAGCATGAAACTAATGATGTGGTTATCTTCTTTAATTATACATGTGAAGTACAAAATTTTGTATTAAATATTTCAAAGCACCGACACTAGCCAGCTGAGGAAACAATGCAGGGAAATTTATAGTAAAGATTATATGTTTATGAGCCAGATGAAGAATGGATAATAATTGAACTTCACCCCACAAGAACATATGTTTATGTGCATACATGTAGATTTAAAAAAAACTGTATGATTATTGCCAAAATTGCTAATATCCAGTCAAGCAGCAAGTTTAGAAGAGGGTAGAAAATAGTAGCATATATGGTGTTATGTAGGACATGAAAGAAAAAAGATAAAGAGAACAGCAACAAGAATTATCATAAATCATGCAGCATGCTCAGATGAGATAGACAAAAGAACAGTAACATAGTGTTCATTCGGAACTCAGAAAAAAATTTAGCAGAAACAAGAGGTGGAGGTGGAGGTGGAGGTTGAGAAACAGGAAAATAGCATTGCTCACTATGATCTGCTTCTTCTATCAGAAAGCAAGATGGGCAATCTGAAAAGAACATTCTTAATGATAGAAAAAAGGCCTCCAAGCAAATAGATAGACAACAATTGTTTTTTGCTAACAGATAAAGGAAAGCCTCATTCTCTTATAGTTCATCAAGCACCTATTCTTTAAACTTCCTATACGATGTTCACAATCAAGTGGAGAAGTTTTGCAAGTTTCATTGCATACATTATACTACTCCTTCCATATTTTATAACTGATGAATTAGACACATGTGCACATATTAAGAAAATGCACAACATCACTACCATAACCAATTAAATTTGTTCATCTACCAATGACCTGCCCTTTTTAGACCAAATAACCAACAAATAAAGTTGGCACCACCTCACTCAATGGAGCACACAATGAACAATTAAAGGATAATGCAGGAAGATATGAATATGAAACTTTTGGTAGCCAGTATAGTTAATGACCTCGTTAATTTGTGAAGCGGCCCCTGAAGATTTAGTTTCTCCTGCTTGCACAACATTTCCTGAAGAAGGTGCTGTTGTTGATGCATCTCGGTCTGAGAATCCATGAAACTTGTCAACAGCTACAGAAGCAGTTGCCATGTTGCCATCGGTTGAGTTATGTGCACCTGATGTTTGCCCATGTTGTGCACATGAAGAAACAGGAATTGCAGCAACTAGCTGACTGGGCCCTTGTGAACCACCTGATGTACTGGGACCAACAAAGAGGTGATTACTAGGTTGCTGCATATGCATAAATTGATACGGTGTGGAGTTCTCTCTTGAGTTGTTTGAATTCCTTTTTCTCTTCTTTTGCTGACCAAAACTATCCTGGATTTTTCCAGAACATTCTGGTAGCTGCGCTGTAATTGGCATCACTGCCAATGGTGCTGCTACTTGTCCAATCCCTCTCTTGGCCATATTGACTTTGTTAGCAGCCTCTTGAAGAGCTTGCATTGCCACAATATAAACCTCTACAGATGATGCTCCTTCTTCAGCATACCTAAGTGCTTCACGACACAAATTGTTGTAGCGCCATGTCTGAGATTGCTCGCCATCCTCAACAGTACTACTTCTTTGCTCCTCCTTGAGCTCTTTAACTCTAACAACTTCGTCAGGTTTCTTGTCCGAGCTTCTATCTGTGGCATTTTTGGTCCATCTTTTCATGATGTACTGAGAAGGAAGTGTAGATACACCTTGTGCACCAAAGACAGTAAGAATATGCCTACAGGCAATACCAAGACATTCAAACATCTGACAGGTACATTTTGCAGAACACTCAGAAGAATTGAATTGAACCATACGAGGCTTCTCACTTCCTTGAGATGTGGTCACTCTGTATGTGCAAGCCTTACCATTCTCCTCTGCCACTTCCAGAGTAGAAACAGAGGCACCAATGAATTCCTGTTGGAACCTCAAAAACAGCGTCCTTGTGTACAAGTCTGCTACTTGCTTCTCAATAGGAGATGGTGTCTTGATATCTGGAAGCGAATACTTTGTTTCGAATTCTTCCTTCACCTCCCTCTCATAACAACTGTCGAGAGCCTTTTCATACTGCTGAATGAACGACTGTGAATCAGTTTTAGCAGTGATGTGAGATTCAAAAAACGAGCTCCTGCTCATACACCCCTGCCTTGATGGCTCGTCTCCAAAGAATGTGTCCCTCAAGTATACCGGGACCCACTGCTGCCGGCAATTGTACATTGAATCAAGCCACTCGTTATGCCCAGACCCAACCTTAGAAATCAATGCCTCCCAATTTGCTTCAAACTCATCAATTGTTTCAGACATGTTGATGCAATTGACAAAATCATCATAAAAGGCCGGGAATGCATTTAAGAAATCTGATAGCTTACCCTGGGCTTCATTCAAGATGTGCCACCTGCAGAATCGGTGCCTGGTGTGAGGAAGAACCTTATGGACAGCCGATTGTATGGCGCCATCATACTCCGTGGTGAGAGACACAGGGTGCTGACCAGACATTGCCAAGAGAAGTGTTTCAAACAGCCAAGCAAACGACGCCTCAGAGTTATCCCTGATGACCGCACACCCAAACAGGACTGGCTGGCAATGGTGATTGACTCCGGTGAATGTGACGAGCGGGAGCTCATATTTGCTTCTTTTGCAGTGGTCATCCAAGAAAACGGCATCCCCAAAGTCCTTGTACGCCGTCCTCGCTCTCGCATCGGACCAGAAGACATTCCCCACCGGATGGCCCTCGACGAACTGCATTGCGTAGAAGAAGGCCGGGTCCTCAGCTTGCATGCGCTTGACATAATCCAGGATCACTCTAGTGGCATTTCCAATGCCATCCCCAATGTAATGGGGAACCACTGCTGGTTGAGGGATGATGCTGGTCTGAGGAACAGGGGGCGTGGGAGGCGGTGGTGGTGGCGGAGGCTCAATCGCGAGGAACATACCTCCATTCCGGCGGACCCCGTAGGAGGAGGAGGAGCGCTGCTTGCCGCACTCGGAGAGCGGCTTGTGGGGGCGCAGGCAGTGCGCCTGGTTCTGCGGGACGAGGGGGTGGTTGTGCGCGGTCTCGAGCTTGGTGATGGCCCACTTGCCGCCGTCCTGCTTCTTGACCCGGATCATGGCCTTGCAGCCGACCCTGGTGACGGCGCGGGTGCGGCGGCCGCCGCGCCCGCCGTCGTCGGGGGCGCCGGGGCTGGAGGCGAGGGCGGCGGCCTGCTCGTGCTTGCCGCGGTAGGTGCGGAAGCCCTCCTTGGCACACACGAACTGGCGCGACATGATGGAGCCGTCGCGGCGGGAGCGGTGCATGACGCTGATCCGGGTGCTGAAGCCGACGCGGTGCGCGTAGAGGTTGTAGAAGGTCCACGCGTCCTCCTCGTCGTCGAACTCCATGCCCTCGAACGGGTCCACCCCGTCGTGCACGCTGGGGCGCGCCGGGTAGGCCGACGCGGAGGCGGGGGCGGAGCCGGGGGTCGAGCCGTCCAGCTCCATCTCCGTGCCGTAGCCGACGCTGTCGTTGTCCCCGTCGCCCATTTCGCTGTCGGGCGTCCCCTGCTCGCTGCTCCCCGCCGCCACCCTCTCCATGGCCGGCCCCCGCCGGAGGCCGCGGCGGCGGGATCAAGCTGCTCCCTTTTCGCGGGCGGGGAGGCGCGGGCGGGGGCGATCGAGCCGCATACGGCGCGCGAACACGGCGAGGTGGAGGGGGAGGGGGAGGGGGGCGGCGGCGGCGGAGGTCCGGCGAGGTGCGAGTGGGGGGAGGGGGTGCGGGGGGGAGAAGAGGGTACGGGAGTGACCGGCTGGGGCGGTCTGGGGTTTGACCGGGGCGGGGGCGGGGGAGGGTCCGGCTGGCTAGGGTTTGTTCCTGACCCGTCCCCTGTGCTGTGTGCGTGGCCCGCCGCGATTCCCTGTGTACTTTGACGTGCAACTGAGCTGCGTGTGGGGATGGATGGAGGGATCATCCGATGGTCAAAAAGCCCCAAAATAGTGCGGCGCCTCTCCTTTTTCTCCCTTTTTGTAAAACAGGCAAAACGGACAGAAATAGTGATATGCTCTTCTACACCTTTATTCCGTTCCTTCCTTTTTGTGACACACTGATGAAGCTTTGCTGCTTTTGAAACAATTTTTTTCCTCAAGGAGGCAAAAGGATTCGGTTGACATGTGTCTGCCTACGGCGAATCGCGTGTAGAAAACCGACACGATAGGTGGGCACCGATGCAGAGTGTGAAACGGTTGTCTGGTCTTCTGTGGTGTGCGGTGGGTGATTCTAACGTGGCCATGTGGTCGTTTGGGCGTTTTTTTCTCGACCATGCCACGAAATGAGAATAAGATGCTTGCCTTTCGGGGTACGTACTTGGAGGTGTAATGGATCTTGGTTTTTTTGCCTCGCCTTTTACTTATGATAATAAGCAGAACAGTCGCAAGAATGTGAGGGTAAGGCTTGATAGAACAGTTCCGGACAACTGTTGACGGGACATATTTGCTGAAAGATTTGCCTCGTCTGTTGATTAAGTAGAGGAGAATTGTAAGTTTAGTTAAAGATAAACTGGGCAACATACATCGCACCCCACTGAGTGGCACGCATAGGGCACCACACACGCATCTTTCCCAAGACAGCCTCATCGAGTAAGCGCATAGGCGTCATCGTCGTCACTTCTCCCTAAACAGGAGTCATCGTCATCTCTAATCTCCAAGCAGACGACTCTGACTTCGCCGCAGACGGTCGTCGCCCAACCCACATCGTAGAGGCCCCCGAACTCATCCACACATGATGGGGACAGCACAAACTCCGACTTTGACGGAGAGCTATGATGGCGAACTAGAGCCACTCTGGATTTTTTACCACTACAATTAAATTCTGAGAGTTGCGAAATAAGCTTCAGACTCTCATTTCAAATGCTCACTTCTAAGAGAGAGTTCCATAGCCGTGTGCTGACTTCAAAAGACATTAGGGCATCTCAAGTGGGCTCATCAAATTGGTCTCAAATGTTTGGACTGCATAACCCGAACACTTTTAGTCATCTAACGTGGCTCACCAAATCGGGTCGGGCCGGTCCTAATAACTCACAAGTATAGGAGATCGCAACAGTTATCGAGGGTAGAGTATGCAACCCAAATTTATTGATTCGACACATGGGGAGCCAAAGAATATGTGTAATTATTGGCAGTTGAGTTATCAATTCAACCACACCTGGAGACTACATATCTATTGTAGAGCGATCAGTAGTATAGTAGTATGGTATTTGATAGCGATAGCAGCAATAGTAACAACAATGGTAACGGTAACAGTAGTAGTTTTGTAGCAATTGTAATTGTAGCAGCAACAATAATAACTTAGCAAGAACAATACGTGAAAAGCTCGTAGGCATTGGATCGGTGATAACATTGGATAATATTTATCATATAACAGTCATAACCTAGAGCGACACCGAAGTAGCTCCAATTCATCAATATAATATAGGCATGTATTCTATAAATAGTCATACATGCTTATGGAAAACAACGTGCATAACATATTTTGTACTACCCTCCCGTGGCAGCGAGGTCCATAAGGAAACTAAAGGATATTAAGACCTCCTTTTAATAGAAAACCGGAATAAAACATTAACACATAGTGAATACATGTACTCCTCAAATTGCGGTAATCACCAGAAAGAATCCCAATTATTGTCACCTTGGGGTATGCGGATCATAACATGTAACAGGTGCATATAACTTGCATGGTAGGATCAAGAACACAGATATATTGGTGAAAACATAAATGGTTCAGATCTGAAATCATGACACTCGGGCCCTAGTGATAAGCATTAGGCATAGCAAAGTCATAGCAACATCTATCTCAGAACATAGTGGATACTAGGGATCAAGCCCTAACAAAACTAACTCAATTACATGATGAATCTCATCCAACCCATCATCGTCCAGCAAGCATACGAAGGAATTCCTCATTCCCGGTGGTGACATCATGAAATTGGTGATGGAGGATGGTGGATGATGACGAAGATGGAAGATCCCCCTCTCCGAAGCCCCGACAGACTCCAGCTCTGGACTCCCGATGAAGAACAGGAGGTGGGGCAGTTCCGTATGTAGGGGAACGTTGCATAGAAAACAAAAAAATTCTACGCACACGCAAGATATATCCATGGAGATGCATAGCTACGAGAGGGGAGAGTGTGTCTACGTACCCTCGTAGACCATTAAGCGGAAGCGTTTATCAACGCGGTTGATGTAGTCGCACACCTTCACGATCCGCCCGATCAAGTACCGAACGTACGACACCTCCGCGTTCAGCACACGTTCAGCTCGATGACGTCCTCGCCTTCTTGATCCAGCAAGACAGGCAAAGTAGTAGATGAGTTTCGGCAGCACGACGACGTGGTGACGGTGGTGATGCAACTATCTCTGCAGGGCTTTGCCGAGCACTATGAAAATATGATCGAGGGTGAACTAGAGGGAGAGGGGCACCGCACACGGCTTGGGGATCATGGTGTCTGTTGCCCCTCTCCCTCCTCTCATATATGTAGGTGAAGGGGGGAGAGGAGGCAACCCCTAGGGTGCCCCCAAGTGGTCGGTGAGGGAGTCCTGGATTAGGGGGTATCCGGACAGCCGGACTATATACATCGTCCGAACTATTGGAGCGTGAAGATGCAAGACTCAAGACTCTGTCCCGTGTCCGGATGGGACTCTCCTTGGCGTGGAAGACAAGCTTGGCGATCCGGATATTGTATTTCCTTCCTTGTAGCCGACTCCATGTAAACCCTAGGCCTCTTCGGTGTCTATATAAACCGGAGAGGTTGGTCCTTAGAAGGCCGATCACAATTACAATCATAATCATCATAGGCTAGCTTCTAGGGTTTAGCCTCTACGATCTCGTGGTAGATCTACTCTTGTACTACTCATATCGTCAATATTAATCAAGCAGGAGGTAGGGTTTTACCTCCATCAAGAGGGCCCAAACCTGGGTAAACATTGAGTCCCTTACTTCCTGTTACCATCAGCCTAAGACGCACAGATCGGGACCCCCTACCCGAGATCCGCTGGTTTTGACACCGACATTGGTGCTTTCATTGAGAGTTCCTCTGTGTCGTCGCTGCAAGGCCTGATGGCTCGTCTCATTGTCAAAGACAACATTACCTCTGGGGGAGCTCTGGCTGTAGGCCAAACTCTCTGACTTGGCGGCTTTGTCATGGCCGCCCCATCGGCTGTCGCGCCGACGATGGCTCTCGGGTCATCACACATAACCTTCGCATCAATTCGGAACTCGCCGAACAGATGGATCTGATAGAGCTCTCCTCCCTTAATGAGCTCTTGGATCGCATCGCCGCTTTGGGAGTCGCTACGGACTATGACCGAATCGGGCTTAAACCCGACCAAAGGGACATTAAATCCCCGCCGGCCACCCATGAGATAGCGGTAGTGGAGGAACCACATACAGATTACCCCTCTGCTTTGAGGACGAATTATGTCCGGATCACCGAGCTCCTGAGCCGGACTCCAGCTTAAGGGAAGACATGACCCAGATCCCGGACTTAGGATCGGGTATTCGGCCAGAAAAATTGGGCAGCACCTCGGGCCCCGAGCTGTCAAGCTCGGAAGCTCCCCTGCCCCTAGGCATTGGATCAGATCAGGATCCGTACTTAGACCGTCTCTCCCACATCAGACAAGAGCCCCATGAGACAGTACATCTCTACTAGGCCAGATTCCTCCTTGTGCTAAATAAGGTCAAGGACTGTCGTGAGGAGGACGCAGTCTCACTTTTCTGCAAAAACTGTATGAATAAAGGAATTCTTAATGCCATAAGTTGCCGTGACATAGCACACTTTGCTGACTTGGCAACCATAGTACAGAAGTACTGTGTGATGGAAAGCGCCTGGAAAACCCAAACAGAATTTTGGAATAGTCCGGCTCTCACCAAAACCTTTGTTCGAGCTAAATAGGCGAACTCTCGAAAGTCGACCGATCCAATCCCCAAGAAGCTAAAGCTCACCCCAGGGGGTGGAACCATATTGGAAGAATGGCTCAATGGATCATGTAAGCTCCATGGTATGCCGCACACAACACCAACCCATAGCCTTAGGGCATGTTGGATACTCCGGCAGGTAGCAAAAAGTGGCGAGGATCTCCTTGTAAGCCATAAAGCAGAACAACATCCCGCTAAAGGACACAATATGGTACTAACAGTCTTCAAGACTTTCGCCTCAAACAATAGGCGCAAGCGAGCTCATCGAAGCTCCGCTGAAATCTGCCATGTGGCAAAAATAAATCCGTGGAGCGACACTGCTATAACCTTCAGTGCCAGTGACGAATCTCGATTCCAGACCATCCGAGCACCAGCCGCTCTGGTCCTTAGCCCTATCGTGGACGGCTTTCGGTTCACTAAAGTACTCATGGACGGCGGAAGAGGATTAAACTTGATCTACGAAGAAACACTCGACAAAGATGGAAATTGATAAAGGCCGCATTGAACAAAGCGGCACAACCTTCAGGGGGATTATCCCTAGTCGGGAAGCGCGGTGTGCGGGAAAAATCACACTCGATGTGGTATTCGGCACCCGGAGAATTATAGGTCCGAAGAGATCATATTCCAAGTGGCTCCTTTCAGCAGCGGATACCACGCCCTTCTAGGACGAGACGCGTTTACAAGCTTCCAAGCTATACCCCATTATGGGTACATGAAGCTTAAAATGCCTGGACCCAATGGAATCATCACTCTAGCCAGTGATCCAGACGTCGCACTTCGCGCCGAAAATAAAACCGTAGCACTAGCCCTGGAAGCATTATCCGAAGCCCTAACAGCCGAAGAATTAACAACACTGCGGGCCATCGTGGACAGGGACGACGTGATACTCGACAAGCGACCCAAGTCCACCTCATTTAAACCCACAGACGAGATAGTCAAATTCCAAGTCCATCCAACGGACCCCATGAAGACAGCTTCCATCGGGACACAGTTGAGCCCCGCAATGGACGCCGCACTGCGAGACTTCTTATGCGAGAATTGGGATATTTTCGCCTGGCACCCATCGGACATGCCGGGCATCCCACGCAGATTGGCCGAACACAACCTCAATATACTAAAAGGATACAAACCTGTCAAGAAGACCCTAAGGCAGTTTTTAGAGCCCAAACGGCAAGCCATGGGGGAAGAGCTAGCCAAGCTACTTGAGGCCGGATTCATCAGAGATATCAAGCATCCGGATTGGCTGGCAAATATGGTAATGGTACCAAAGAAGGACAAATCCTGGCGCTTATGCGTCGACTTCAAAGACCTCAACAAGGCTTGCCCCAAGGACCCCTTTCCCCTCCCACGCATTGATCAAATCATCGATGCCACAACAGGACACGACTCGCTGTGTTTCCTCGACGCATACTCCGGATACCATCAAATAAAGATGGCAGAGTCCGACCAAGCTGCAACAGCTTTCATAACGCCATATGGCCCTTTTTGCTTCAACACTATGCCTTTTGGGCTTAAGAATGCCGGCGCAACCTATCAACGCATGATTCAAACATGCCTGGAAAAGCAAATCGGCAAAACAGTGGAGACATATGTGGATGACGTGGTCATAAAAACAAGACACGTCGAAACCCTAATAGACGACTTGAGACTTACATTCGACAACCTCCGGACATACGACATCAAGCTGAACCCGGAAAAATGCGTTTTCGGCGTCCCCTCGGGGAAACTGCTGGGCTTCATTGTTTCCAATAGAGGAATTGAAGCGAATCCGGCAAAAATCCGAGCTCTGTCGCAGTTGGCTATACCAATAGACCTCAAGCACATCCAGAAACTAGCTGGATGCGTGGCTGCTTTAAGCCGCTTTATCTCCAGGTTAGGAGAAAAGGCATTACCTCTTTACCGCCTTCTTCGGCGCACCAAACACTTCGTGTGGACGGATGCAATCGTGGCCAGACTCGATGAAATAAAGACCCTATTGGCCAGTAATCCAGTCCTAACAGCGCCAAATATCGGCGAACCTATGCTACTATACATAGCTGCAACACATCAAGTTGTAAGCGCAGTGCCCATCGTTGAACGAGAGGTTGACGTATAAAAATTCCCGCTCCAAAAGCCAGTGTATTACGTATCCACGGTCCTCACCCCATGCAAATTCCGATACCCACACTATCAAAAAATAGCATACGCGGTCTTCATGGAATCCCGGAAGCTGCGACACTACTTTCAAGAGTGTTCGATTACGGTGGCCTCCGAAGTACCACTCAACGACATAATAAATAACCGTGATGCTACGGGCTGGATCGCTAAATGGGCCATCGAGCTCCTTCCGTTCAACATAACATACAAGCCACGGCGGGCCATCAAGTCACAAGTACTAGCTGACTTTGTCGCCGAATGGACAGAAGCCGAACTCCCTAAAGAGTACGACGTGTACTCTAACTGGATCATGCACTTTGACGGCTCTAAAATGCTGGCCGGATTGGGAGCAGGTGTAGTCCTGACATCTCCCATTGGAGACACGGTCCAGTATGTCCTCCAAATATTATACACAGACTCCAACAATGCAACCGAATACGAGGGTCTGTTGCACGGTCTTTGGATGACAGTCTCTATGGGCATTCAACGCCTAGAAGTGCATGGAGATTCAAACCTCACAATATCACAAATAAACGGAGACTTTGATGCCAAGGATCCGAAAATGGCGGCTTATCGTAATGCCGTCCTCAAAATGTCAGCTCGGTTCGAGGGGCTCGAATTCCACCATGTGGCTCGAGAAAACAATCAAGCGGCGGACGTCCTCGCCCGCATCAGCGCTAAACGCGACCCTGTCCCACCTAACATATTCCTGGAAAGGTTGTTCAAGCCATCCGTAGTATGGGAAGGGGAGTCCGGCAATACCAGCACAGATCCGAATACACCCCCAGATTCCGAACTATCAGACATAATCGGAGGCTCTACCACCGAAATAACATCTTCGGCCCACGAAATCATGGCTGTAATCGCCCTGTGGACTGAGCCTTTCTTGGCCTACCTAAATAGGCAAGAGCTCCCCGAAGACCAAAATGAAGCACGCTGCATCGTCCGGCGTTCTAAAGCTTACAAAGTCCATGAAGGGGAACTCTATAAGAAAAGTGCGACCATAGTGCTCCAAAGGTGCATCTCCGAAGAGGAAGGGCGGCAGCTCTTGGCTGAAATCCATGCCGGACTGGGCGGGCACCACATCGCAGCTCGAGCACTAGTCAGCAAGGCCTTTCGTACAGGCTTCTATTGGCCGACGACTCGAGCAGACGCACAGGACCTTGTCCAACACTGCGTCGGTTGCCAGCTCTTTGCCAATCAGAGCCATATGCCCCCTACCGCTCTCCAAACAATCCCCATCACTTGGCCCTTTGCAGTCTGGGGGCTGGATATGGTCAGACCTCTTAAAGGGGGAAGCCATAAGAAAAAATACCTATTGGTCATGGTGGACAAGTTCACCAAATGGATAGAACCAAACCAGTCAAAACGGCCGAATCCGGACCAGTAATAGACTTCATATTCGGGGTCGTACACTGATACGGTGTCCCCCACAACATCATCACTGATAATGGCTCAAATTTCACAGCCGATGAAGTGAAAACTTGGTGCGGCAAAATGGGCATTAAGCTTGATTATGCTTCCGTCTACCATCCCCAAACAAACGGCCAGGTCGAACGGGCAAATGGTCTTATCATGAGCGGCATCAAACCCAGACTAGTGCGATCCTTGACAGAGTCGGATACGCACTGGGTCGAAGAGCTCGACTCCGTACTCTGGGGGCTGCGGACCACGCCGAATCGCACCACCGGATATACACCATTTTTTATGGTGTACGACGCGGAAGCAGTACTACCTTGCGGCATAATACATGATTCGCCACGCGTACGCATGTACGAAGAGAAGGAAGCCGAGTTAGATCGGCAGGATAACCTGGATGCCCTAGAGGAGGAGCGCAACGTCGCAAAAGCCCGCTTCGCATTCGATCAGCAGCAGGCTCGACGATATCAAAGCAGAGAAGTGCGAGCCAAAACTTATAATATTGGCGAGCTCGTTCTACGCCTACTGGAGAAGAAGAAGGACAAGCTCAAACCCAAGTGGGAAGGTCCCTTCGTCATTGAAAAAATTCTCACCGGAGGAGCGTACCGCTTATGTAATGCATCCGATAACAGACTCGAGCCGAACCCATGGAACGCGGCCAGACTCTGGAGATTCTACGCCTAGTGCCGAACTCAGTGTTCATCTCCTTACCCCCTCCTTTTTTAATTATGCCCCATCCCTTTTCCTTTCTCGACCCTTTTTCCTCTTCACACAAAGTATTTAATACAGTACAGACTTCCGGATCACTCCGCCCGCACTATGTGTGTAAGCAATACCTGGGGGCTTCCTATACGGAAGCTAAAAATAATTACTCTAATGGCTTTTTGCCCATCACATATGTGTTTCTTTTTCCATATGTGCCTTTTCTTCACCATTATATGCATCAATATGACTTAAGATGTGGCCAAGCTGGGTTGCCTGGATCTTGTGTTTATGCCCTACGTCCCCGTTAATTCAGCTAGGGCATAAGGGGAGCGCCTCTGCGATTATTACTGCCAGTTCGGCCGGATGTGTACCTCAGACTGGGTGAAGCCGAAAGCTAGCGTCCTTAAGAGAATATTCGGTCGGTGAACAAAAGATGTATTCGTTTATTACAACGTAAATCCCCAGAAGTTTTTGTATCCCGCACCCTTGTTTGCAGTCCGGACATGTGCATTGTCACATGCGTACCCAGGGAAAGGAACCTGTCGGTGTCAAAACTGGCGGATCTCGGGTAGGGGGTCCCGAACTGTGCGTCTAGGCGGATGGTAACAGGAGACGAGGGACACGATGTTTTTACCCAGGTTCGGGCCCTCTCGATGGAGGTAAAACCCTACGTCCTGCTTGATTAATATTGATGATATGGGTAGTACAAGAGTAGATCTACCACGAGATCAAGGAGGCTAAACCCTAGAAGCTAGCCTATGGTATGATTGTTGTAATGTATGTTGTCCTACGGACTAAAGCCCTCCGGTTTATATAGACACCGGAGAGGGCTAGGGTTACACAGAGTCGGTTACAATGGTAGGAGATCTACATATCCGTATTGCCAAGCTTGCCTTCCACGCCAAGGAAAGTACCATCCGGACACGAGCTGGAGTCTTCAATCTTGTATCTTCGTAGTCTTGGAGTCCGGCGGATAATGATAGTCCAGCTGTCCGGACACCCCCTAGTCCAGGACTCCCTCAGTAGCCCCTGAACCAGTCTTCAATGACGATAAGTCCGGCGTGTACAATGTTCGGCATTGCAAGGCGGGTTCCTCCCTTGAATAATCCAGAGAAGATCACGAACACCAGGATAGTGTCCGGCTCTGCAAAATAAATTCCACATTCCACCGTAGAGAGAATAAAATGTACACTTAGTTCAATCTGCTAACTCATTATGCGGCATGACATCACACCGCCACAAGGCCTTTGTTTGAATTACTATACCACCTCAGCATGTTTAGTGAAGCGGTTTCCTTGGCACGTCTTGTCGAAGCAGAGATCGTGTTCCCCTTATTCCGGGATTCTCATCAATACGTGCGTGGGTAACCCAACCGCGCCATTAATGGTGGCGCTTGGGAGATAAGCGAGTTTTACCAGGCTGGTGGGGGACGCATAGTTTTGTCCGCCTATATATAAGGGATAAGGATTCACCTTCTCACCTACGCCTTCTTCCTCCTTTGCTTATCCATCCCCGCGAACTCAAGCTCCAACGCCCGAGCTCGGCGCACTCGCCTCAACCTTCTCCGAATATGTCCGGAGCGGGAGGTAAATGGTTAGCCTCCACCGTCAAGGAGGAGGACATCACCAAGTTGCGCAGCGCCGGATACCTTTCCGGCGATATCGCGCATCGGCTGCCCGACGAGGGGCAGCTCATCCCTACCCCCGGGCCTCATGAGAGGGTCGTCTTCCTCCCCCACTTCCTCCGCGGACTGGGCTTTCCGCTCCATCCATTTGTCCGGGGGCTCATGTTTTACTACGGCCTGGATTTCCACGATCTGGCGCCGAACTTTATCCTCAACATCTCGGCGTTTATCGTCGTGTGCGAGGCCTTCCTCTGCATCCGGCCCCACTTCGGCCTGTGGCTCAAGACCTTCAACGTCAAGCCGAAGGTTGTGAAGGGTACGCAAGCGGAATGCGGAGGCGCCATGTTGGGAAAATTGCCCAACGTCCCTTGGCTGGAAGGGACCTTCGTGGACTCCATCAAGGGGTGGCAATCGGGGTAGTTTTATATCACCGAGCCGCGCAAATCCACATGGGCGGCGGCTCCCAAGTTTAGATCTGGCATCCCCACGCAGCTCACCTCCTGGAAAGAGAAGGGCTTGCAGTGGGGGAATCCGGTGGAGGTGACGGGACTCCGAGCATGTATCAAGAAGATGGTGAGCAATAAGCTCAGGCTCGTCGACGTGGTCCAAGTCATGCTCATCCGACGGATCCTCCCATGCCAAGAACGGGCATTTAATTTGTGGGAGTTCAATCCGGAACAGCACCAGGCGCTAAGCGGGCTCTTCGATACAACATACGAAGGCGCCTGGAGGGTGCTGTTCAAGGGCGCCGAAGCCCCCGCGTCCGCGACCAAAGACCGCGGATTCAGCTCGCAGCATCCAACTGACGAGGTAAGTGATTCAACCCCATTACGGGACACTTGTGATAATTAGATTGACTCCAGTGAGGTTTCATTCTGCCTCTTCCTTTGACAGGAATGGATGGAGAAGGCCAAGCTGCTCATCAGCCCGGCTCCCATGCCAGAAGACCCAGCGGACGCCCGCTTAACAGGGCTGCTGGTTCCGGCACCGCACGTGGTGCCGGAGAAGAAGGCCAAGAAGGTGGCCGCGGGGACTCGAAAGAGTTCCCGCAATCAGGCGTCTGACGACGACGAGGACTCCTCTCCCGAGGACGAGGAGGAGGAGTATTCTCTCCCGGAAGAGGGAGAGAAGAAAAGGAAGGCTTCCCCTATCGGGGAGGCCGAAGGGTCCAAGAGGGGGAGAACTATCCCCCCGGACAGTTCTGCCAACATCAGCATTGGTGAGGATGAGTGGCCTCCAAGGGCCAGGCGTCCGGCAAGATCGTAAGTATCCGGATCCTTGATGTGTAATTTCTTTTATGTCGCGTAGTATCCTTCTCACGCCGCATTCTGCCCGTAGTCCGGCCAATGATGATCTCCCCGGCTCATCGAGCGGGTCATTGGCCTCGTCGGATGTGAATTCCATCCCGACTGCTTCCACCCCATGCGCCGACGAGGACATCGAGGTGGGATCCCAGAGAGGGACCCATCAGGAGGAGGCTCCGGAGGCGCCATCAGGCAGCCTCCCGGACTTCGTGCCGGACTCTACACCGGAACCCGCAGTGGTTCCAGAGTCCGGCAAGCGGCCCCTTTGAAAGAAGGGCAGGACCATGACGCCGGCGGCCTCCGTCCAACCGGAGGCGCCGGATAACCTGCTGGAGGCGCTTAAAGGCGCTTCCATCGAGGAAGAACACCGCACTATCATGAGTGCGGTGATTGAGAAGGTTCAGCTCGCTAAAAGCGGGCTGACCGAAGCCTGCAGCAGCCTTTTAACAGGCTTTGAGGTAAAAAGTTAAAATTATGTAATGTAATACCGCATAGACAGTAGCCCCTGATGCTTAGTTCGGTGTTCGGAAAGAAAAGCCGGACTAAGGATCTATAACAAGATATACGCAGGGTTGCCTAAAATATGTCAATATGGGTTTGCAGGCTGCACTACTGACCTCTGCCGCACTAACGGCAGAGGTTGACGTGCTAAAAAAGGATCTCGAGTGGTCCGAGCAAGAGCTCGGCCATGCAAAGAAGCAGCTCGAGGAAAAAGAAGGTGAGTAACACCTCTTTGAATAAGTACCTTACAGAAAAGGATTTTGGTTGCAAATAAAATTAACAAGGATAATATGTGCATTGCAGGGGCCACTAACGAGGTGGCAGCCCTGAAGGATGCTGTGTCCGCGGCCGAACGCAATGCGGCCGCGGAACGGGCTGAGCGAGAAAAGCAAGAGGCACGTGTGGCGGAAGTTCGACAAGAGCTCCAGGTTCTCATGGAAAAACATGAGAGTTTGGAGCGTGACTCCAAGACTCGAGAGTCCGAGCTTTCCTCGGCTCTCGAAAGTGCCAAGTCCACCAAGGCCGAGGCCCATAAGGCCCTTCAGGAGGTTGAGGACATAAAGAAGATAGCGGCGGGTAAGGCGTTTTTCATGCAAAGCAGGCATGTTAATGTGAACTACCTGACACTTACCTGCATTCGGAGCTCTCCAGGGGCGTTTGCAGATCTGCCGCGTAGTGCGGCTGATGCCGCCGCATTCTATCGTGGTGAGGAGGGGAGCTCGACGGAGAAGGTCTTCTGGTCTCAGTATACTGAGGCCGGCCATCCGGTGCCCCCAAGCGACCAGCTGAAGCAGCTGGTCGAACTCCACAAGGTAGCTGAGGAGGCCATGAAGGGCCTCATAGTCCGGCTGTGGCCTGGACAGGCCATGCCTGGTAGCTACTTTGGCCTCGTGCGGCGGCTGGTGGATGCATGCCCCAGGCTGGATGTAGTCAAGCACTCCGCATGTATCGAAGGTGCTCGTCGGGCCCTTGCCCGCATAAAGGTGCAATGGGGCAAATTGGATGCGGAGAAGCTTCTCACGGACCCACCGCCGCCGGGCAAGGAGTATCGCACGCCGGAGAAGTATTATAAAATTGTCCTGAAGGGAGCCTGCAATATTGCAGATGAGTGCTCCCAAAATGTAATCTTTGAGTGAACTCGCTGTTTATTTATCCTGTGCACTGAAAACTTCGTTCATATGCGCCATGAGCAACGCTTGTTTAATTTAAAATATTACCTTCTGTGCGGCCGTTTATAAAATCTGAGAGATGGCAAGTCGTTAGCTTCAGCCCCCAAGCCACAAGTGCTGGGGTGTTCAGGATAAACTTGAGCACTCTTGTTCCCATTTTTGGGTCCATCTAGGGAGGCGCTCAACACGACGAACAAGGCAACCGGACTTATAATGCTTGAACACTCTCACTTAGCCATAGAATTCTATAATTTTAAATTTCGGCGAAGCCCCTAGTATTCGGAAGACCAAATCCGGGGCGCTATCCACGCCTTCATCGGACATTATCCGGAACTTCGGTCGAAGCGGCGTGAGTCTTTAAGGACCCGAAAAAACCTCTCGAACAGCGACCAGTCTCTCGCCTTATCATGCCAGTCAGTTTTAGCTTTCTCCACTAAGGCGTTAACCCGGCTCAACCGGGGCGCAATCGCAGTGGTTCTCCCAGTGCCACCTTAGCCGACAGAATGGAACGTAAGGCACCAAAACATGGGAGCCGGGCAAACCCAACTATTGACCCAAGACATGATTCGGAGCCGATTCATATAATGCTATAAGTTCGGGGTGCCGCACTTGTGAAAGTGTTCGGACTTTATCACACCATAGAGTGGGGAACATAAGCCCCTGGTGTATTATGCCGTACCAAAATATACGGGTGCCAGATGTCATATAATGAGCATATATATATAAAATGTGATGCAATTGCGATCATAAAGGTGCTGCATTATTAATGAAAGAAAAGTCTACTAGTAGAGCGGACTGATACAAATAGTGCGGTAAGCAAGGGATTTGGACTAAATAAACATGTCCCCCTCCAGGGATGAGCTGCGGATTTGGTGTATATAATCGAATTTAATGCTCGTAATTGAGACCACCTGAGTGTTCGACGCGGCCTTCGTTAGTCCCTGACTGTTGCATCGTGAGTTCGGCAGGTTCACCGCCGGACAGGGCTTCTGGTTAACAGAGTCCTGTGTACAAAAAAGAAGAAAAATAATAAAAAAAGAGGGGCACATTTGTGAGCCCCTGGTGTGGTCGAACCGCACTCTGGGTCCGTTGTGATCGTGCCCCCTCCCCTGTGCCCATGGTATCTCCAAAGCGTAATGATGTACGCGGAGTGTTATTCTTGCGATCATACGCGGGCGAGGGTTGGGGCCGCATTGCTACGCGTGCTCTGATCGTGCCAGGTGGTCTTGGTTGGCATTGCTCCAGGCGCGCTTTGCTGTATCCGGCCGTTTAACGGCTGGACTCGAGAATTGCCTTAGAAGGCTGCTCTGTACTTCTGCCGCGAGAGCCGCTGTATGTTCCTCCGTTCGGAGGGAGCGTTCCGTATTTCCATTGACCGTGATGACTCCACGAGGGCCTGGCATCTTGAGCTTTAGGTATGCATAGTGAGGCACCGCGTTGAATTTGGCAAACGCGGTTCGTCCGAGCAGAGCGTGATAGCCGCTGCGAAACGGGACTATGTTGAAGATTAACTCTTCGCTCCGGAAATTATCCGGGGATCCGAAGACCACTTCCAGTGTGACTGATCCTGTGCAATTGGCTTCCACTCCTGGTATGACACCTTTAAAGGTTGTCTTTGTAGGTTTAATCCTTGATGGGTCTATGCCCATTTTGCGCACTGTATCCTGATAAAGCAGGTTCAGGCTACTGCCGCCGTCCATCAGGACTCTCGTGAGGTGGAACCCATCGACGATTGGGTCTAAGACCAATGCGGTGAATCCGCCATGGCGTATGCTGGTCGGATGGTCTCTTCGATCGAAAGTGATCGGACAAGAGGACCATGAGTTGAACTTTGGGGCGACTGGCTCCATCGCATAGACGTCCCTTAGTGCGCGTTTCCTCTCCCTCTTGGGTATGTGGGTCGCGTATATCATATTCACCGTCCGTACTTGTGGGGGAAAACCCTTCTGTCCTCTGTTGTTCGGCAGCCGGGTCTCTTCCTCGTTGTCGCTATTTAGCCCCTTGTCATTGTTTTCGGCAATTAACTTGCCGGCCTGCTTGAACACCCAGCAATCTCTATTGGTGTGGTTAGCTGGCTTTTCAGAGGTGCCATGTATCTGGCATGAGCGGTCGAGTATTCAGTCCAGGTTGGACGGACCCGGAATGGTTCTTTTAAATGGCTTCTTCCGTTGACCGGGTTTAGAGCCTCGGAATCCGGCATTGACCGCCATATCCTCCTTATCGTCGCCGTTAATTCGGCGCTTGTTTTTGTTTCGACGTGACCTGCCGTTGTTGTCCTTAGTATCCGGACTGCCAGAATTTTTACGGAGATTGTTGCTGTGGGCTAGCCAGCTGTCCTCTCCCGCACAAAAGCAGGTCATTAGCGATGTGAGGGATGCCATGGATTTCGGCTTTTCCTGCCCCAGGTGCCGGGCTAGCCATTCGTCCCGGATGTTATGTTTGAAGGCTGCAAGGGCCTCTGCGTCCGGACAATCGACGATTTGATTTTTCTTTTTCAAGAACCGTGTCCAGAATTGTCTGGCCGATTCGTCTGGCTGCTGAATGATGTGGCTTAGGTCATCGGCGTCTGGTGGTCGCACATATGTGCCTTGGAAGTTATCAAGGAATGCGGCCTCCAGGTCTTCCCAACACCCAATTGACTTTGCGGGCAAGCTGTTAAGCCAATGCCGAGCTGGTCCTTTAAGCTTGAGTGGGAGGTACTTTATGGCGTGGAGACCGTCGCCGCGGGCCATATGGATGTGGAGAAGATAGTCTTCGATCCACACCGCGGGGTCTGTTGTGCCATCGTAAGATTCGATGTTTACGGGTTTAAACCCTTCGGGGATCTGATGATCCATTACTTCGTCAGTGAAGCATAACGGGTGTGCGGCGCCCCTGTATTGAGCGATATCGTGACGCAGCTCGAGAGAGCGCTGTCTGCTGTGTTCGGCCCGGCCGGGGTTATTGTATCCGGTACGACGGTATTCGTCGTGGGTCGTAGGGCGCCCACGTGATCCATAGATGGATCTGGATTGCCTTGCTTTGTCCTCCAATATGTCTCGCAAGTCCGGCGCGTTCCCTCTTGGCTTCGTACTTTTGGAGCGATGCCGGGGTATGGTCTTGGCTGGTGGCCTGGATGCCTCTCTGTCACGACCACGGGGTGGTCGGTCAGCCATATCGTGCGCTGGTGATGGACGTACGTATGCTTCCTCCTCTAATCGGGGGAGCAGCTTGCGTTTTGGGTAACTTTTGGAGGGACGTTCGAGTTTATACTCTTCGGCTTGAAGCTGCTGCTGCTTTTTATTTAGGCTGTTTGCTGTGGCGATAAGCCTGCGCTTGAAGCGCTCTTGTTCGACGGGATCCTCGGGTACGACGAATTCGTCATCGTTGAGGCTTGCTTCGTCTTTGGAGGGAGGCATATAATTATGATCCTCAACCTCTTCGTCTGCTGCCCCCTCATGAGGGCTTGCTTCTGCATCCTCCTGCGCCGAGTCTTGCTGGAGGGGATTGTCTTCGGCACTCTCTGGAGTGTTATTATCTCCTGTGCCAGAATCTCCATTCTTGCTGTGGCGAGATTTAGAGCGGCGCCGCTGACACCGGCGCTTGGGCTGTTTCTTTAAGGGATCTGCCTCCGCTGTTTCTTCGTCGTCCCCATCTTTTGGGGTATCCACCATGTATACGTCATATGACGAGGTGGCCTTCCAGTGCCCTGTGGGCGCTGGTTCCTGTTCGTCTCCGGCATCGTCGTCCATAGCGTCGATGTCTTCGGAGTCGTAGTCTAGCATGTCGGTTAGATCGTCGACAGTGGCTACAAAGTGGGTGGTGGGTGGGCTCTGAATTTCTTCGTCGTCCGCATCCCAACCATCCTGGCCATAATCCGGCCAGGACTCTCCTGATAACGAGAGATGCTTTAGTGAATTCAAGATATCGCCGAAAGGCGAGCATTGGAAGATGTCCGCGGCGGTGAATTCCATAACCGGCGCCCAATCCGGACCAATTGGTAGGGGCGTGGGAGGTTCGGAGTCCGGGGAGGAGTCCGGCGCCTCGGAATCACGAGTTTCGCAGGGGACAAGATTAGTGTTCGGCTCCATCGCCGTGGATGTTGAAGCCCCCAGGGCGGCGTCTATCCACCGACCCTCGATCTGGGCGATCGGCTCCGGGCTAATGGCCGAAGCGGATCCGTGTGCGGCCACCAAGGCACTGTTCGGTGGCAGAGCTAAATCATGCCCGTCGTCACAGTGCGGCGCGCTTGGCTGTGGCTCGAGTCCGTCGAAGATCAAGTCCCCGCGGACGTCGGCCGTGAAGTTTAAGCTTCCAAATCTGACCTGACGGCCAGGGGCGTAGCTTTCGATCTGCTCCAGATGGCCAAGTGAATTGGCCCGCAGTGCGAAGCCGCCAAATACGAAGATCTGTCCGGGGAGAAAAGTCTCACCCTGGACGGCGTTGTTGGTTGAAGATGCCATCAAGCCTATCGGTGACGACACAGAGGAACTCTCAATGAAAGCACCAATGTCGGTGTCAAAACCGGCGGATCTCGGGTAGGGGGTCCCGAACTGTGCGTCTAGGCGGATGGTAACAGGAGACGAGGGACACGATGTTTTTACCCAGGTTCGGGCCCTCTCGATGGAGGTAAAACCCTACGTCCTGCTTGATTAATATTGATGATATGGGTAGTACAAGAGTAGATCTACCACGAGATCAAGGAGGCTAAACCCTAGAAGCTAGCCTATGGTATGATTGTTGTAATGTATGTTGTCCTACGGACTAAAGCCCTCCGGTTTATATAGACACCGGAGCGGGCTAGGGTTACACAGAGTCGGTTACAATGGTAGGAGATCTACATATCCGTATTGCCAAGCTTGCCTTCCACGCCAAGGAAAGTACCATCCGGACACGAGCCGGAGTCTTCAATCTTGTATCTTCGTAGTCTTGGAGTCCGGCGGATAATGATAGTCTGGCTGTCCGGACACTCCCTAGTCCAGGACTCCCTCAGAACCCCTAACGGAACTATTCTCCCTGGAAGATGTTTCTTACTATCCATGTAATATAACATAACTAGTTGGGTACTTGTCTGTTCAAGCACTTATGACCCCTACGCCTGGTTTCCACGCATACCCCGGTTCTTTATAACTGAGCGGGTATTCGGACACACCCCGGACTGTAGGATCCAGGGGCTGAAGCGAAAGGGTCCGCCATAACAAATGATTTTAATCCGGCTAGGGACTACTTATGTCCATTGAATTACACAGTCACTTGGACCGACTATATTCCTCCTCTATACCATCCAACAGGCTATCTAGCTTACAATCTTGTTGAAAATACTTTGCGGCTAAGCTACCTCGTCATATACCAGACTCACGGGAATTTCTTGCCCATCTGGCCCTGCTGGTCCGACTTCGGCATATGGTTCGGGTCCAGCTTGGTGTAGCGCGTCTTCACCATAGCCCAGGCTTCTCTTGCACCTTGCCGGCAGGCTGACATCTTCCGCAATCGGAAGCGCCGCCGTGCTCCTTGAAGCATATCCACAAGCTCCCTCATGCCATTCAGCAGGAAGCTTGATGGCCACAAGGCCCGAGCAACGCCCTGCATCACCTGCCGAGCTCGCTCGTGCGACTGTGAGAGGTCTTGTAGTAAATCGCCTGCAGATGAGGGCATCTCCTCCTCGGGGCGACCCGTTAACATTCCTACAAGCAAAATCCTTTCAATATACTTCCACGCCGAACTATACTATAGTTCGTCTAGGCACTTGCCATAAATGACGCGTCGAATCCTTTTGTTCTCCTTCACGGAGTCCGCCAGCTGAGCACGGATGTCTTTTAATTCCACGTCCAGCTGGACTTTGGCATCTTGAAGATTGTTCTTCTCCTGCCTGACTTGCGTAAGAACGCGCTCGCCAACCTTTAGCTGCCTTTTGAGATGTGACTCGTCATCTCTTACGCCCTCCGGATTCACCCCGGGGTTGGCTGCAGAATTTTCTGTTAGACTTGTCATGCCAGCCATTTACTAACCGGTGCATCTTCGTACAATTGAGATAAATGTTACCAGATGAGGGCTTTTGGTATTCCTCTAACTTGGCAACTGTGGCCCGAAGCTGGGCCTTGCACCCCTCCAGCTCCCGAGCCAATTGCTCATTCTTATCTACAAGGACCTGTGCATAAATTGATCCTTAAAACAGTTGTTCCAACCGTTTCAAGTCTCAGGGGCTACTGCTATACATGCTTATCAAATTTTCTTACCCGTATATCTTTGGTATACTGGTCCGTCGCTCGGGCAAGCCTGCCTTGAGCAGCTCGGATGTATGCGTCTCCCGAATTGAAGGCATTAAATGCCTCTTCGGAAAAGATGTTGTTCCAAAGCACGACCCGACGGCGCCGGTGATTCATGGCGCTCTCTACTTCGGAGTTCGTGGCCGAGAGCATATCCGCGTCCTCTGTTGGAGAACTATGCGGCATCGGCCCCACTTCCGCCTCCGCTCTCGAAGCCAGTTCTGGAATCCGGCTGGTGGAGGCGTGATCAGCGGGATCCCCGGATATAGTCCGGCTACTCCTCTTCCTACCGGGACACAAAGGGTGCTGTTATACTTCAAATACAATAATCACAGGACATGTTTTTGCCTTACCTCTATAGCGGCGTGTTGACCCTAACTACCTTCCTCTTGAGCCTGCCCGATCCGGATGCCCGTGGTCGACGGGTCCCTAGGGGCTCGGCCCCGCATTCCGACCGTCGTCTCTGCAAAAACATGACACTTCAGGGGTAAGGAGTGACATCTGAAAGGAGTCCTCTTCGGAGGATAAGGTTTTTTCAGCCTGGCTTACACTCGGCGTAGGTAGCAGTCCTGGATAGTCGACAATAATGGCCACTGAGGCGCCATTGTAGCTCGCTTGATAAAATATCCTGTTGACAAGCTCCACAGTAATATCCGGATCTTCTTCGAGTCCCGGATCTAGGGCCCTTCCGGGGTCCTCTAGCTGCGGGGAGGGGCTCGAGATTCCTTCTACGGCCCTCCTCAGTTCCTGCTCGGAAATGTTGAGGCAGATAATCTTAGTGAAGAACGTCACAATAAGTGAAAGCGGGGAAAGGAATGACGACTTACCCTGTTTGGGGGGTTGTACATGGAGAATCCATCCCGCGGTTTAATGTGAAGGAATTCTTCCTCTTCCCCTTTGTATAAATCGGACAATATCCTTGCTAGAGCAGTGGCGGAGTCCGGACCCTTACGGCCACAGCGGGTGACATCATCTTCCCCATTGAAGTGCCACATGGGCTTCCCCCGATATTGAAGCGGTTGCACTCCCCGCATTATGCATATTGCCATAACCTCAACTATCGTCAGTCCGAATTTGGCCAGTAACTTTATCCTGCTCATCAGGATGTGTATTTCCCTGGTATCCTCCTCTTGGGGGCCCCGGGGGCGTCAGCTTAGACGTGCCCTCGGCGGGGTGTTACTGAACTTGGGGAGACCTGTCCGGACCGGATCCGGAAGGGGAACATCGTCAATTAAAACCACTCTGAAGGCCAGTTCTCTGGTGCCTTCTTGGGAGTGCCGGATAGGTATCTAGTCTCGGCAATACGCCATACTTCGGCCCCGCCCACTTGACATAGGGATTCTCCCTGGCTGCGGGGGACAAGGCATAATAGCTTCTTCCATAACCCGAAGTGAGCCTCGTAGCCTAGAAATAACTCACAAAGGGCAACGTACCCTGCTATGTGTAGTACGGAGGCAGGGGTAAGGTTGTGCAACTAGAGGCCGTAAAACTCCAGGAGCCCGCGAAAGAACGGGTGGATGGGAAACCCGAGGCCCCTTAGCAGATGCGAGATGAGGCATATTCGCTCCTCTGGAGATGGATTAGGAGATCCCTCCGCTTGCTCCCCGCCGTTATAGGTGGCTATTCCGGCTCGGACGGAGACCATTAACGCCGGTGGGAGAAACCCTTGGGTTTGTAACTCTATCAAACGGCTATGAGGGACTGAACACTCTTCCCAGTCCCCCGTCTTGGAACAAGGAGAGCGAGCAGAAGAGCTGCGACGATCGGCCATGTCGGAATTGTTTTTCTGGAGTGCTCTGATGGATGCTTGCTCGAGGGGGGAGAGTGAGGTTTGGATCTGAGGATCCTCGTCTCTTCAAATAGATGGTCAGCCCGAAGGATCGGGGGTGGCAAATGCAAAAATGCCTCGGCTCCTCGCATTCGCTTGACACGTGGAGATGTTCATTATTGAGGCGCTGAAGCCGAGGAGTACAACATTGGTGGGAAGCCGGACACTATTCGTCATAATAGGTACTTTGGAGTATTCGGAGATGGAACCCGCCTTGCAATGCCGAAGACAAGACTGCGCGCCGGACTCATCGTCATTGAAGCCTGGTTCAGGGGTTACTGAGGGAGTCCTGGATTAGGGGGTATCCGGACAGCCGGACTATGTACATCGTCCGGACTATTGGAGCGTGAAGATGCAAGACTCAAGACTCCGTCCCGTGTCCGGATGGGACTCTCCTTGGCGTGGAAGACAAGCTTGGCGATCCGGATATTGTATTTCCTTCCTTGTAACCGACTCCATGTAAACCCTAGCCCTCTCCGATGTCTATATAAACCGGAGAGGTTGGTCCTTAGAAGGCCGATCACAATTACAATCATAATCATCATAGGCTAGCTTCTAGAGTTTAGCCTCTACGATCTCGTGGTAGATCTACTCTTGTACTACTCATATCGTCAATATTAATCAAGCAGGAAGTAGGGTTTTACCTCCATCGAGAGGGCCCGAACATGGGTAAACATTGAGTCCCTTGCTTCCTGTTACCATCAGCCTAAGACGCACAGATCGGGACCCCCTACCCGAGATCCGCCGGTTTTGACACCAACAGTCGGCAGCTGCTCTATGGCGCTTGCCTGGCCGCGCCCCCTTTCCTTACTTGAACATGGGGGGAAAGGAAAGGGGGGCTGGCTGCCTTTGGGCGCCTCCCCCTTCCTTTACGTCCCTTCCTTGGCGCGTGGGCTAGGGTGGCGGGGCACGCCAGCCCCCTTGTGGGTTGGTGTGCTTCCCCCCTCCTTGGCCCATAAGGCCCACCGCTTACCCCGTGGCCTCCCGGAACCCCTTCCTGCACTTCGGTAAAATACCTGGTATTTTCGAAACCTTTCCGGTGACCAAATACTATCATCCTATATATAAATTTTTACCTCCGAACCATTCCGGAGCTCCTCGTCATGTTCGTGATCTTATCCGGGACTCCGAACAACATCCGGTCACCAAATCACATAACTCATATAATACTATACCGTCAATGAACGTTAAGCGTGCGAACCCTACGGGTTCGAGAACTATGTAGACAAGACCGAGACACCTCTCTGGTCAATAACCAATAGCGGAACCTGGATGCCCATATTGGTTCCTACATATTCTACGAAGATCTTTATCGGTCGAACCTCATGACAACATACATATTCCATTTGTCTATCGGCATGGAGATTCAATCGTCGGTATCTTCATACCTAGTTCGATCTCGTAACTGACAAGTCTCTTTACTCATTCCGTAATACATCATCTCGTAACTAACTCCTTAGTCACTTTGCTTGCAAGCTTCTTGTGATGTGTGTTACCGAGAGGGCCCAGAGATACCTCTCCGATACTCGGAGTGACAAATCCTAATCTCGATCCATGCCAACCCAACAGACACCTTCAGAGATACCTGTAGAGCATCTTTATGATCACCCAATTATGTTGTGATGTTTGATAGAACACAAGGTATTCCTCTAGTATCCGGGAGTTGCATGATCTCATAGTCGAAGGAATATGTATTTGACATTAAGAAAGCAATAGCAATAAACTAAACGATCATATGCTAAGCTAACAGATGGATCTTATGTTGGGGAACGCAGTAATTTCAAAAAAGTAATCCTACGATCATGCAAGATCTATCTAGGAGATGCATAGCAACGAGAAGGGAGAGTGTGTCCACCTACCCTCGTAGACCGAAAGCGGAAGCGTTTAGTAACGCAGTTGATGTAGTCGAACTTCTTCGCGATCCAACCGATCCAAGTACCGAACGTACTGCACCTCCGCGTTCAGCACACATTCAGCTCGATGACGTCCCTCGTGCTCTTGATCTAGTTGAGGACAAGGGTGAGTTCCATCAGCACGATGGGGTGGTGACGGTGATGATGATGTTACCGGCGCAGGGCTTCTCCTAAGCACTACGATGGTATGATCGAGGTGTGTAACTGTGGACGGGGGCACCACACATGGTTAAGAGAAACTTGTGTCTTCTAGGGTGCCCTTGCCCTCATATATAAAGGAGGGAGGGGGAGGCCGGCTGGCCCTAGGGGCGCGCCCAAGGAGAGGGAGTCCTACTAGGACTACTAGTCCTAGTAGGATTCCTCCACAAGGAAGAGAGGAGGAAGGAAGGAGAGAGGGAGGGAGTAGGAAAGGGGGCGCCGCCCCCCTTCCCTTGTCCAATTCGGACTGCTAAGGGGGGAGGGCGCGGCTTGCCTTGGCCACCCTCCTTTCTCTCCACGAAGGCCCATGGTGGCCCATTAGTTCCCTTCGGGGGTTCCGGTAACCCCTCCGGCACTCTGTTTTTACCCGAAACCTCTCGGAACACTTCTGATGTCCGAATAACATGGTTGTCGGTGTCAAAACCGGCGGATCTCGGGTAGGGGGTCCCAAGCAGTGCGTCTTAGGATCAATGGTAACAGGAGGCAAGGGACACGATGTTTTTCCAAGGTTCGGGCCCTCTCGATGGAGGTAAAACCCTACGTCCTGCTTGATTAATATTGATGATATGGGTAGTACAAGAGTAGATCTACCATGAGATCGTAGAGGCTAAACCCTAAAAGCTAGCCCATGGTATGATTGTTGTTGTATATCTATCGACTAGCCTGGCCTCGGTTTATATAATGCACCAGAGGCCTAGGATAACAAGAGTTCTAGCCGGATACGCCAGTGGGGGAGGAGTCCTTGTCTTGATCGCCAAGTCTTGTGGAATCTTCCTTGTATGCGACAACTGTCCGGACTGGCCCATGAGTATACGGCCATGGGGATCCTCGGCCCAATCCAACTGATTGGGAGATGACGTGGTGAGTACCACCTAGTCCAGGACACCGTCAGTAGCCCCCTGAACCGGTCTTCAAGTTGGGGACGCTCCTCGATTCTTCCGAACTGTTCTTCATCTTCGGTCGCCGGTCTTGAAAACTGGTTCAACAAATCTTCTCATCTTCTATCTTGAGGATCGCCGAAATGCACTCGGCGAGTTTACGCGTTGGGTATCCGAGGAGCCCCTTTAAGTTTACGGCCTTTACAAATGCCTTGTTATTTTTATGCCATGCCTCGGGTTTGAAGTTGTTCCCGGGTGGCAATGTCCTCTTACGTCCGAGCTCCAACACCGGACTGCATTCGAGGTATCCTTTGCAGCCGAGCACCAATGCCGGACTGCTTCCCAGCTCTAACGCCGGACTATGTATCCGAGCTCCAACGCCAGACGGCATCCGAGCTCCAACGCCGGACTATGTATCCGAGCTCCAACGCCGGACTGTGTATCCGAGCTCCAACGCCGGACTGTATCCAAGATGTCATAGATCATCTTGGTCCAAAAAAGTTGAAGGAGTTTAGCCGAGCTTAATGCCGGAAATGCCCTCTATGGAGCCAGCCACTAGCGCCCGAGCTTTATGCCGGACTACTTCCGAGGTGGTGCACCACCCCGAATGTGGGCCAATTTTTGTCAATATTTTTGATTGGTGCCAGTAGCCCTCAAGGTGGGTATCGGTCTAAAACCCGAGATACACATGAAGGATGACATAAGACCGCTGATCCCCGTAGCTGCTGAGACTCAGGTTGATTTGCAAAATCGGTCTGAGGATCAAGTCCTAGCTCGGCAGAATACTTCGGGACACAAAAAGCAGCGCGCTCAGTCCTCGAGACTCAGGTTGGGTGCGGCCAACCAACCTGAGGATCAAAATCTCCTCGGAAACTGTATTGCACTTAAGATTTTCTGCATAGAACAAGCAATGCAGTAGCCCCCGAGACACTGGCCGGGTGGCAACACTAGATCAGGGGATTGATGTGCCCCTTTAATATTTGTAAATAATAAGCCCGAAGCCCAGTAGCCCCTGAGCCTTAATGCGGGCACGGGAGGCCGAATTAAGGATCGATATCCATAGTAAAATCACAAATTATGTGTAATGACTCTATGTATCCAAGTACTTTACGTCATTAATGCTCGGCTCCGCATTGTACAAAACTTTGTTAACCGACCATCGGCTTCCACCTCCTCGGCCAATAGCCGAGGAGTGTTTGTCCTTCTTTATAAAGCCTTTATGAGGGCAAAGATTTACAACAAACAAGGCAATCTGGCCATACGGTTTTATAAACAAAGGTACGCGGAGAGACATGTTATATTACTGTTTAACAGAAGAAATGTCTTCCAGAGAAAATAGTCCCGCTATCGGTTTCTTTCTTTGGGTTGTCATGCTAAGCATGATCATGAAACCTCTGCTCCAATGTAAGAGCAAAATATCGAGGATTTAGTTTGGGAGGCCAGTTAATAGCCCCCGATAGTGTTCAGCGACAGTCGAGGTTAAGCCGGAAACACTTCGGCCAATGAATGGCCCATCATTTAATATAGTCATCGGATTGCTGACCAGTTTACACCTATTGTGACAGTCAGTTTTTGGCTTTCTCCACTGAGGTGCTTGACCATACGAGCTGGAAGCACAATCGAAGTGGTTCTCCCTTTGCACACCTAGCCGAACAAAGCGGAACGTAGGAGGCAAGCGCGGGAGCCGGGCAACCCAACTATTGACCAAAGACACAATTCGAAGCTGATGCGTATATAGCAATATCCGAGAATGTTTTTGCCGAATCTCTAAAGGTATCCGGCGTTGCACTGCGAGACTTGTGCTGAAAACACACAAATAGTTTAAAAGTGCCATGGGCTCGAAAAGCCAAAAAACTTATTCAAAAGATTAATGTCCGAACTAGATCAAGTGTTCGGTGCCAATCCGAAAATTGGACTTTAGAAAAAAAAGGTGCTTCTGCCGTGCTTTAACATGACACATCCTATCTCAAAACTTCAAGCGGGTCAGCCTACGGCTTCAACCTCCTATCCCGAAGGCGGAGTACTCCCTAGCTAGTGACCGCACACTTGTGTCGAAAAAAGGAGTGATAAATAATAAAAACTTTGCAACGGCTAGGAAGAGAAACACTTAGTATGAAACGGCTCAAATAAACATAAGAGCCCCCAAGTGACTTGGGTAAAAGTTGACTATATAATGTAAGGTGACATGTAGAATGCCTTCTAGCCGGATTGTAGATCGTTTGTCGTAGCGGACCTTTTCGCTTCAACCTCTGGACCCAATAGTTCGGAGTGTGTCCGAATACCCTCGCGGTTATAAAAACCGGGGCATGCGTGGAGACCAGGCGTAGGGGTCATTAGTGCTTTAGCAGACAAGTGCCCAACTAGTTATGTTATATTACATGGTTAGTAAGAAACATCTTCCAGGGAGAATAGTTCCGGTAGGGGTTCCTTTCCCTGGGAGGCATGCCCTAAAGTGCATGTCCGGACTGCGAAAAGAGCAGAAAAACATCTGGGGGCAGGTAAATAAATAGGTAAGAAATCATCTTTTAGTTCACCGACCGAGTATTCCCTTAAGAACGCTAGCTTTCGGCTTCACCCAGTCTGAGGTACACATCCGGCTGACCCGGCAGTAACAATCACAGAGGTACTCCCTTTACCACCTAGCCGAACAATCGGGAACATAGGGGTAAGCACAGGAGCCAGGCAACCCAGCTTGGCCAAAACTTAAGTCATATCGATGCATATAATGGTGAATAAAAGGTACATGCGGAAGTGTGACACATGTGTTGGGCATAAAGCCCGAATTAATAAGCTTCTATTAAAGAAGCCCCAGGTATAATGAGCGTGGGTAGCGCGTCAAGTGTGTGCGAACAAAGTTTCGACAAGGAAGATTTTTACAAGCAACTTTTTTCTGAGAAAGTATAATGCTTGGTCGAACCGAACACAAGTTAGAAATTTTAAAACTTTGAGCATGAAGGCAACTTAGCTGGTTAATGTGTTCGGTATTGACGATGCGGTCCGAGCTTGATGCGGGGCAAGGTTCCATCCCCCAAGCCGGTCCCGAGGTGGCGGAGCAAAGAGCTCGGCACTGTGAAGTGGTGACATAGCATGGTCAATGCAGGACGGCATAGTAATGCCGAAGTCCCTGGCATGGGGTAATGAAGTGTTGACGAAGCCCCCGTCCAGCCGAGGTGACGTCAAAGGATATAGTCCGGCTGGATCATTTTCCTGTGCACAAAAAATAGTGCAAACCAGAGATAATAAAAAAATCGTTGCATAATAAATAATTTATGCAAAGTGAGTAATAAAATAAATATGGCCTGGCGCCAAAGTCGATGTCGCTGCAGGTCGTCGGCGTAATGTAATAAAGGCGTGGCAAAGCCTGGATTCACAGGTCGGTTCGAGTTCCGGATGCGGCATTCGCCGGACTATGTATGGAAACTGACCGAACCATCATGCGACCGTCGATAATGTGGCCACCATCTGATAGACCTGTGTACATATGATGGACAAACCAGAGTAATAATTCCTTGGAAAAAATTAACCCAAACAAGCAAAAAGAAATACTAGGATTAATAGCACCTGGTTTATTTGTTGTAGCAATCCGAAGGAAGGTGATTCCCAAAATTGGGACTCGATCCGCGCACCCATTGCCTGGTCGGCTAGTGATGCCGAAGTGTCCAGAGTAGGTTGATGAAGAGATGGCGAAGCCCCCGGTCCAGCCTAGATGTCGAAGTAGGTCGGCGTGATGGACACCAGCTTGAAGAAGCAATAGTGCGGCCCTGCCGATGCAGGTCATGACGCGGTTGATGCCGGCTTGATGAAGCGACCGCGTGGCGATGCAGGTATGCCCGCTTCGTGTAATCCGTGGAGCGGCGATGTTGGTGATGATTTATCCTTCGCGATGCCGGACTCTTGTTCGGCTTGTCGAGATGATGATCCGAAGAAGTTGAGTTTGGCTCAACAAAGTGACGACGTGTCTAGCGCAGGCCGGCAGCCGTGGAGCAATATTGCCGGACTGGTTTGATACCGGCATGATGTTGAAGATCATGTTCAAAATATCTTAAAGTTAGTGGGATGTGTTCGGGAACCAAACACAATACCCCATACAAAACTTCCTTCAAAAAGGATGTCCGAAATCCCGTTCATAAAAAAGACGAACCCGGGTCGGATTCGTTTTCGCGCAGAAAAACAGATCCAAAAAGTGATGCACTAATCGGAAGTTTCCCTTAGTTTGGACGGTCGGATCGAGCTGAATTTTTGGCAGGTGGTAGATAAGGAAATTCCGCAGCAAATCAACGGTTGGATCCTCCAAAGGTGATCCGAGCTAGACGCTGGATACCACGCCCTAAACTCGTTCGGATTCTCGTCCAGATTCGACAGGGCTCCGGTATATCAGAGATCGCCGGAGATTCCTCCATCGGAACTCGACGAAATTTTTGCAGGGTTGTTGTAGACTTAATTCCGCATAATTCCGCCGAAGTAATCGTTTAAGCGACACTCGAGGAGGCGGTGGCGGCGGAGCGGATACAAGTTCGCTGTCCAGAAAAACAGCACGGTCGCCTGAGGGCAATGTTGACGTTGAGCCCCCGGGCTCCATGGATGACTCCTCCATGATCTTGATAGAGATCGGAGTTGGTGTTGACGAAGGCCCTCATCCGAACATGACGATCGGAGGTAGGGTGCAGTCCTTGGTCAAGCCAAGGTGACCAGTCGAACTGGTGACGAAGAAGCCGACGTCGCAGTTGACCTGCAGTCGAGCCATTGATCCTTTCGCCGATCACACAGCGGAACTCTCAATGAAAGCACCAATGTCGGTGTCAAAACCGGCGGATCTCGGGTAGGGGGTCCCAAGCAGTGCGTCTTAGGATCAATGGTAACAGGAGGCAAGGGACACGATGTTTTACCCAGGTTCGGGCCCTCTCGATGGAGGTAAAACCCTACGTCCTGCTTGATTAATATTGATGATATGGGTAGTACAAGAGTAGATCTACCACGAGATCGTAGAGGCTAAACCCTAAAAGCTAGCCTATGGTATGATTGTTGTTGTATATCTATCGACTAGCCTGGCCTCGGTTTATATAATGCACCAGAGGCCTAGGATAACAAGAGTTCTAGCCGGATACGCCAGTGGGGGAGGAGTCCTTGTCTTGATCGCCAAGTCTTGTGGAATCTTCCTTGTATGCGGCAACTGTCCGGACTGGCCCATGAGTATACGACCATGGGGATCCTCGGCCCAATCCAACTGATCGGGAGACGACGTGGTGAGTACCCCCTAGTCCAGGACACCGTCAATGGTCCATTATATCAATCTTTATGTCTCGACCATTTCGAGACTCCTCGTCACGTCTGTGATCTCATCCGGGACTCCAAAGAAACTTCAGTCCTCAAAACACATAACTCATAATACATATCGTCATTGAACGTTAAGCGTGCGGACCCTACAGGTTCGAGAACTATGTAGACATGACCGAGACACATCTCTGGTCAATAACCAATAGCGGAACCTGGATGCTCATATTGGCTCCTACATATTCTACGAAGATCTTTATTGGTCAAACCGTATAACAACATACGTTGTTCCCTTTGTCATCGGTATGTTACTTACCCGAGATTCGACCGTCGGTATCATCATACCTAGGTCAATCTCGTTACCGGCAAGTATCTTTACTCGTTCCGTAATGCTTCGTCCCGCAACTAACTCATTAGTCACATTGCTTGCAAGGCTTATAGTGATGAGCATTACCGAGAGGGCCCAGAGATACCTCTCTGGAACACGGAGTGACAAATCATAATCTCTATCTATGCCAACCCAACAAGTACCTTCGGAGACACCTGTAGAGCATCTTTATAATCACCCATTTACGTTGTGATGTTTGATAGCACACAAAGTGTTCCTCCGGTATTCGGGAGTTGCATATTCTCATAGTCTGAGGAACATGATAAGTCATGAAGAAAGTAGTAGCAATGAAACTATAACGATCATAATGCTAAGCACTACAAAAAAATACACTTCCGTGATGATACGTGTTTGTCACAGTAGGTCGCTTTTTTGTCATGCATGTACATCCATGACGATTTTATGATAGAATCAAGATAGTCATACCTGTGCTGTCGTAGAAGTGTTCCATGACATTACCAAAATTATCATCATGGAAGTGTCCACTTCCATGACAATAAATCGCGCGTCACAAAAGTGCTTTCATCAAGGGTGACCGACACATGACATCCACCGCAACGGAACGCCGTTAAGCTATCGGGTCGGGTTTTGGATCCGATAACCCGTTAACAACCCCGACCAATGGGGATTTCCCACATGTAAAATCATCATTGGCTGGAGGAAACACGTGTCGGCTCATTGTTGGGACCGATGTCATCCACTCATTGGATAGAAGGCGCCTATGATACGTCGACACGTGGCACGGCCCAACAGAGGCCCATTCCTGTGAAAAGGCCGGCCCGTTTGACTTGGTCAAAAGGTGGCGGGCCGGCCCATGGAAAGCCTGTTAACGACCTATTCGCATATGGCCCATTTACAACCCGCTAACACAAGGCCCGTTACACCCTATCTAAATTAGGCCCAGTAGCGTCATCTGGGCCATCCAATATGATTCCAGCCCATTTTCACTTCTGGCCCATGTATGGCCCATGACGTCTTTCGGCCCATATGAGGCCCTTTGTAACTCTTGGCCCATTAACGACCCATGGTGAAATTGGCCCGTAATGAACAGTGTATCACTTTACACCCATTAATGGCCCATGGTGAATCTGGCCCGTAATGAACACTGTATCACTTTATACCCATTAACGGCCCATTATTCCGTTGGGCCGTTTCCAGCCCAAGTTATCTTTCCGCCTTCCGAGGGCCCATTTATTCTTGGGCTCATTTGCAGCATTCGGTTACTTACGGCCTGTTACTGTCATTTTCTGCTTGTGTGCCAAATTCAGCCCGTCGTTACAGTCGGCCCATTTGTGGACCGTTAATCTGTTGGGCCATATTCATAGCATCACCAAATACGGCCTATTAACGGCCCGTTATTGTCAGCCCATAAAACGTATGATTTCCACTCTAGCCCATCTACGTCCCATTAAAGGCCCGTACAAGGCCCATAGATGAGTCGTCCCTTACAAGGCCCATGGATCCTATGAGACGTAGAAGGCCCATGGATCCTACGAGACGTAGAAGGCCCATGGATCCGACGGCCCATTGAAGGCCCATGGATCCGACGGCCCATTGAAGGCCATGGATCCGACGACCCGTACATGCCCATGGATCGTACGGCCCGTGGAGGGCCATGGTCACTACAACGTTTGGGCGAGTTGGCCCCGTTTGAATGATATAGCATATTCAAAGAATTATCCTACTCAATACTATCACCTCTAAAAAAACATACACTATACAACAAAGAGACCAAGGCATAGAAACTTAGAATAATCCTACACTATACAGTAAAGAAATTACAGCCGATTATACTCACTGTGCATTATGGTTCGGCACAGGTGATAATAAAGCGTACACAAACAGAAAATTACATACATTGGGCAAATACAGCTCATACGTCATGGACGCGCATCAACTTAACTCCGTTTGAACTATAATCTCTTCAGAAAATAGGATTGGCCGGATTCAGATAGCACAAATTTCAGTCTGCAAAATCTCCAATTCCTTCGTGGTTACCTCAGTGTCTTGTTTCATTTTTTTGACTCCTGCATCTAATACCTACATGTCTAGTCTCAACTTGTTGATTATACGTTGACAATCATGTACACGTTGTCTTGCCACCTCTAGTTGATGCTCGAGAACATCAGCACATTCCAATTCCAATCCATAATCATTCGGTAACGGCCATGCCGCACTGCTCGCAGATATTTGTGTTGATGTCACTTCATCCTGAAATGTTTCTGTAAGTACACATGACTAGGGCAAAAATATAGTTACGACAGTGAAGCAAGCAAGACACTGTTTTGTACTACATGGCAAAACAGGACTTAAAATAGTATTACACGTCATGAAGCATAAGTAGGTGATATTTTAAAAATTATAAAAAAGATAGTCTGTGCAGCCTGCATACAGAATCCCTCTTAGCTCACCAGAGGAGCATTATGTTGGGGCCCAATCCAAAACACAGACAAGTTACGAATTTAGACAGCACGTTGCGTATAAGTAAGCAAGCAGTTGGCCATTCTGTAGCTCAATTAAAGTCTTAGGGAGCATAATGAACAACAGAGGGTTTCATACAAACATACTACAACAGGCAAAACTATGCAATCATTAGCCTAGTATAAACTAGATTGTGAGCCTCATGCAATAATAGTTGGTTAATAGACTTCAAAGCTTCAGGCGCACTTCGGCATAGTAATTAAATGGTAAGGCCTTTAATTATGTCAACTAATAGTTATACAAGTACCCAACATCAGGCATGATTCTTTGGGCATCTCATTAACTGAGGACAAATAAAGCAATTGAAAAGAGCAAATTAACTATGCCTGAAACAAACAAGGAATTGAACTGTTGAGTTGCATACAGTGACTTACCTTAACAGGGTGAAGAGGCTCAGCGCAGCTCCTACTTCTCTTGCAAGGCTCCTTCCTAACATCTTCTACTTGGAAATCCTCAATCTTATCTTCATTGCACCTCCTCTGCAAGGTGACACAAACTAGTTACTCATCTCCTTGGAAGATAAATATGCATACTTTCCAGTCTGTGAACACAAAAGGATGAGATTATAACAAAACAACACCACATAATGAAACATGCCGCATCTCTTGCACTTGCACACAATAAAATGAGCATTTACTATGTCTGTACTATGTAAAAACTAGGCATACCTTCGAACTGGATCTCCAGGTACTCTTGGAGAGCCTACTTTAGTGTACAGCCAAACCTTTATGTCACCTATGAGTTAGACAAGGCCCCACTATAGCAGCCCTTAGTGTTTAAATCATTGACAAGCTCTGTTAGAGTGTTAAGTCAAGGACAACAAGTAATCAAAGAAATAGTCCTAGTATGGATGGCTGATGCAAACAAGTAATTAAACAGATGTGTGAGCAAATCTTACATATCAAGAAAAGAAGCAAAGAAGGAGGCTTAAAGACCATCACTTGACTGACCAGATTTAAGGGACATTTAAACATCATGTGCAACATATGAACTAACATAAACATTGCATATTCCAGATTCTACAATGGAATGCACATGTATTAGGTTATGCCATGTATGATGATGCCTAAATGTACACTATAGCAGGCAGGAGTGATTCATCATTGCACGCACAATTGCATTGCAGGTTAAGGGCCAGTTTGATTCCGCCTTTTCAGGGCTTATTGTCAAAATAAGCCATAAAAGATGTAAAGAAGTCATTTGTGAGTTATGGGCTTGGGCTTAACTAATTTCGCTTTGGAGGGGGGGTGTTTCGGGTAGAACCTCACTAAAAATTGAAGGGAAGGGGAATACTGAAATGACTCTGTTGTCTACCTATATTACACTCAAAATGCAACTGCTAACGCCCGTGTCACACCTGACCCTCAAGTAAAAACAAACACGCAAGCGTTCATTGCCCTGCCCGCTTGCATCTCCTCTCCCCTTTCCCTCTACCTCGATCCCCTACCTGCAGCACTAGGGTTCCTCCAGCGAGCCATCACCACTGGTCCCATCTGGCCTGGTCCTCAATGATGCTATGTCCAGCTAGGCTACATGGCCGGCGGGTAGGGGCAAATCTCCCTGGCTGCTCCTTCCTCTGGCGCCGCCCCTCATTCTGATGGTCTCCAGCAGCTGCTCCACTGTGGTTCGTCCAACGCACTACTCCGGCGGGCGCTGCACAACCACGGCTGATGCCACACTGCGGCAGAAGGCACCTTATTCCCCCTCCCCTCCTCCCAGGCCATGGCCTTGAGGTGCTGTTGAAGGATGAGCTCATCCAACAAGGTGAGGATCTCCTCTGATTTTTTGCCAATTTTTCATTCTGATCCACTATACGATGAATTGCTATGAGCTGCTTCCGCTGCTGCTATATGATGCATTGCTATGAGCTGCTCCTATATGATGAATTGCTATGAGCTGCTGCTGCTATATGATGAATTGCTATGAGCTGCTGCTACTGCTATATGATGAATTGCTATGAGCTGCTGCTGCTGCTGCTATATGATGAGTTGCTATAAGCTGCTCGTGCTGATGCTATATGATGAATTGCTATGAGCTGCTCCTGCTGCTGCTATATGATGAATTGCTATGAGCTGCTCCTGCTGCTGCTATATGATGAATTGCTATGAGCTGCTGGTGGTATATGATGAATTGCAGACTGCTACTGCTGTATGATCAGTTGCTTTGAGCTGCTGTTGCTGCTATATGATGCTTTCAGGTGGTGCGCTGCTATATGATAATAACCAGCCACTTGGACCATCGAATTTCAATAAATAATTGTTCTTCACTTAAATGTGGGTCATGCGTTCTTCGTTTAAATTAGGTAATGGGACCTCTATGGAAAACATTGACCAAAGTAGATTGTGCCAAGTAGATGGTATATTTGTATCTGCATTTTGAGCAAATAGTGATGGTCTGTTTTCCTATCATATTAACTGCACTGGGTTCAATTTGTGATGTTTGCAAGTCAAATTAATTTTCATATGGGCAGCAAAATGAAAAAATATAGTGCAATCTAGACTTTCCACTGATCATACCAAAGATAAGCTGAAAACGCAATGAAAAGAACTGGTTGGCTTATTACATGGAGCTTATATGCACAGGTGCTTATTTTCTTAGGATAACTCGTAATAAACGTCCCTAAGAAACTTGGCTAGTAGAACTGACATACAAATAGCATGTCACGATGATTGCGATGGAGGAGTGATGTACCATAGCACACTGTATAGGCTCACTACTGCCTCTCCTTTTTTGCGATGTTCCATGAAATTGCCACATACATCTTGTACTTTTTCATTGTATAACCCTATCTGCAAGTTGACACGGCTAATTTCAGACATCTCTACATGATACTACATTGCATATCCCTTGCGCATATTTAAACCACCAATTAACGATTGTGTGCGTACCATAAACTAGCCATGACTCTGTGTGCTGGACTAGCAGGCACTCTAAGGGAGCCTAATGTAGTGCACTGGAATTCCTACATGCCACCTATGATTTTGTGTAATGTACTGCCCCTGTTCCTAAATATGTCTTTGTAGAGATTCCAGTATGGACTACATACAGATGTATATAGATGCATTTTTGAGTGTAGATTCACTCATTTTGCTCCGTATGTAGCCTATAGTGGAATCTCTAGAAAGACTTATATTTAGGAACGGAGGTAGGAGGTAGTATCATGTATGACATCTACATATCTAATTTAGCAGCCAGTAGTAGAAATCATTGTCTGCACAAAGGGATTATTGGTCGAAAATCCTAGCAAAGCACGCTGGCAGGCACGAACAATACAAGAGAGAGAGACCCACTTATAAGATCATAGCAATGCCTCAGTCCAGGATCTTGGTTGGCCAAGCTGTTAGATCTAGAAGAAACATCGTCCTTGTAGTTTTTGCCAGGTGCATAACAGGTAGCAGTGACCGGTTAGTATATTTGAAGTACATCGGGCAGGTGATGCTGGACGGGTTTAAAGGTGACAAGTACCTAGGCCGTGGCGGGTGCTTGGCATCTCTCCAGATGGTGGGAATCAGGTTAGAAACGTCAAGGGTAATGACGCTGCGCTGGATGTCAGGGTCCGGTAAGGAGATCTAGAATCGTCAAGTAGGGTGTTTGTGGAGCGGCTCCGGTCGGGTCAACTACGGTGTGGGCGAAGCGGATCTGTAGCCGTGGACGAGGGCCTAGGTGAAGCTACTCAGGTGGTTGGGTTAAGGATGGTGTCGACGACACGGATCTGCGGCCGTGGACGGGGCGTCATAAGCTGCTCCGGTGGTTGGGTTAAGGATGGTGTCGACGATGCGGATCTGCAACCGTGAACGGGGCGTCAGAAGCTGCTCCGGTGGTTGGGTTAAGGATGGTGTCGACGATGCGGATCTGCGGCCGTGGACGGGGTGTCAGAAGCTGCTCTGGTAGGCTGGATGAGGGTGCGAGGAAGCGGATCTGAGGCCGTGGACTTGTGAGTTGGCAAAGCGGCCCCGGTAGGATTGAGAATGGTATAGGCGAAGCTACTCCGGTAGGGTTGACGATGGTGTCGGTTGAAAGAACATGCGGTGCCCCCATGTTTGGTTTTGGTAATTGATGACAATCTCTATGGACTAATGGTTGTCTCGAGTTATATTCCAAGGATTTGTCCATAGGATTTTCTTGAAGTCCATGTGTTGGTTTCAAGGAGTTTATGAGTTGACCAAGGTGCTATTAAGGAATTATCCAAAGATTGGTCATGTGAGTGTTGAGATTATTGCAAGCATGTCTTGAAGAAGAAGATTGTGTGATCATTCATGTTTACCTTCAAGACATCATGCAAATGAAGAGAGTTGGAAAGAGTCAAGGTTGATCAAGACTAAGTCAAGAGTGAATCAAGTTGATAAACTCACAAAGCGTAGAAGATGTACCGAGAGGGATCAAGTGATCCCATGGTATGGTAAGCATTGTCCATTGCACTTTGTGTACTAACCCATGGTCTATGTGAGAGTTCTATGTGGGGTTAGGTATGTGTCCATGGGCTTGCGTCAAGAGGAAGATATCATACAACCCATGGAAAGGATGACATCAAGTGGTGATCGTCATCAAGATTGCCGTGTGCAAGTTCAAGTGGAGCATCATGAAGAGATCAAGTGCTTGAATCTTGCCATCCATTGTGGTGTCAATGGACTTGTGAAGATGTGCCGAAGAGTGGCTCACCCATAGTGGACTATGGGGGAGCAATCATCTAGTCTTCATCGAGCTAACGCAATCAAGAAAGGTGGTCCAACTTGAGGGAGTCAAGATCGTCATCATCTAGCTCAAGTGGACCATGTGCAAGGCAAAGGTTTTCCCTTGATAGGTTTTCTATTTTACCGGTCTCGTGGTAGTAGTTGGGAGACCGGGTTATAGGATCGTTTGCCGTACTATCAAGGGGGGCTCTCAAGTTGGTAGCTTGATTGTATCGTTAGTAGTAACCATTGCATCCTTGCATCATGTTTCTTGGTTCTTGTTTGGTTCTCTTTGTGAGTTTTAGAGCTTATGGTCATCTTGATGACAAGCTTGAGTTCATTCAAAATGGACTTCGCATGCGTCTTCTATGATGTTTTCGGTGTTGGAGGTTTTACCGGTCTTATCCGAGGAAGGGTTCTCACCATTTTCTTATGGGCCTTTTCTAATTTTCTTCTTATTGATATTTCTTTCAAGATTGTGTTAGCCCTTGTCGCTAGCTTTCCAACAAACTTGGTTTCATCGAATTCGGAGTCCGTTTGCAAAAGTTCTGGCAGTTTTGCTGTTCTGAAAAGGCTGCAGCGGTACTACCGCGGCTCCTACAGCGGTAGTACCGCTCCGGACCAAAAACTCGTCCCAAGTCCTGTGGTGGTAGGCCCGGATGTATTTTTTAGTACCACTAGCCTTTGCGGTAGTACCGCGATCCCTAGTGGTAGTACCGTGAGGACGAGCGGTAGTACCGCTCCGGCAGTTCTACTGGCCTTTTGCCTCCTCGCTGTTGTTTTTCAATGGGGTACTGCTGCCCTAGCGGTAGTACCGCTCCTTGGAGAGGTAGTACCGCTCTGTACGGGCTGTGAGCATAACGATTGGATTTTTCACCACCTATAAAAGGGGTCTTCTTCCCCATTGAACCTCATCCCTTGAGCTCGTGTTCTTCCCCCATTGTTGACCTTCTTCGAGCTTGTTAACTCTCAATCCCTCCATGGATTCTTGCTAGTCTTTGAGGGAAAAGAGAGAGGAGATCTAGATCTTGGAGTTATTGGTGTTCTCCTTCTTGTTCTTCCTCTCATCTTCCTGCCTAGCATTAGTTGCTTCGGTGGGATTTGAGAGAAAAGGACTTGGGCACTTCGTGTGCCCTTGCAATTGCATTTGGTGCATCGATTTGAGTTCTCCACGTGATACGTGGAAGTTACAAGTTTAGAAGCTTATTACTCTTGGGTGCTTGGTACCCTTGAGCTTGTTACTCTTGGGTGCTTGGACACCCTAGACCTTGTTCCTCTTGGGTGCCTTGGTGCCCTAGACGGTTGGTGTTGTTCGGAGCTCAATCATTGTGGTGTAAAGCTCCGGGCAAGCGTCGTGATCTCCAATTAGGTTGTGGAGATCGCCCTGAGCAATTTGACGGGTACCGGTGACCGCCTCCAAGGGTTGCCAAAGTGTACGGGTTCGGTGACCGCCCCAAGGGTCGCCATTTGTACGGGTTTGGTGACTGCCCTCAAGGGTCCCTTAGTGGAATCACGACATCTTGCATTGTGCGAGGGCATGAGGAGATTACGGTGGCCCTAGTGGGTTCTTGGGGAGCATTGTGCCTCCATGCTACGTCTTGAGCTTGCATTGGTTTTCCTCGAAGAGGAGAGGGTGATGCAGCAATAGTAGCGTAAGTATTTCCCTCAGTTTTTGAGAACCAAGGTATCAATCCAGTAGGAGGCTCCTCAAAAGTCCCATGCACCTACACAAACAAACTGAGAACTCGCAACCAACGCAATAAAGTGGTTGTCAATCCCTTCACAGCCACTTGCGAAAGTGAGATCTAATAAAGATAGTATGATAAGATAAATATATTTTTGGTATTTTATAATATAGATGCAAAAAGTAAAGATGCAAATAAAAGTAGATTGGAAGCAAATATGATAAGAGATAGACCCGGGGGCCATAGGTTTCACTAGTGGCTTCTCTCAAGATAGCATAAGTATTACGGTGGGTGAACACATTATTGTCGAGCAATTGATAGAAAAGCGAATAGTTATGAGATTATCTAGGCATGATCATGTATATAGCCATCACGTCCGCAACAAGTAGACCGACTCCTGCCTGCATCTACTACTATTACTCCACACATCGACCGACTCCTACCTGCATCTAGAGTATTAAGTTCATAAGAACAGAGTAACGCATTAAGCAAGATGACATGATGTAGAGGGATAAACTCAAACAATATGATATAAACCCCATCTTGTTATCCTCGATGGCAACAATACAATACGTGCCTTGCAACCCTTTCTGTCACTGGGTAAGGACACCGCAAGATTGAACCCAAAGCTAAGCACTTCTCCCATGGCAAGAAAGATTAATCTAGTAGGCCAAACCAAACTGATAATTCGAAGAGACTTGCAAAGATAACTCATTCACACATAAAAGAATTCAGAGAAGATTCAAATATTATTCATAGATAAACTTGATCATAAACCCACAATTCATCGGATCTCGACAAACACACCACAAAAAGAGTTTACACCAAATAGATCTCCACAAGAGAGGGGGAGAACATTGTATTGAGATCCAAAAAGAGAGAAGAAGCCATCTAGCTAATAACTATGGACCCGTAGGTCTGTGGTAAACTACTCACAACTCATCGAAGGGGCAAGGATGTTGATGTAGAAGTCCTCCGTGGTCGATTCCCCCTCCGGCAGAACGCCGGCGAAGGCTCCAAGATGGGATCTCGCGGATATAGAAGGTTACGGTGGTGGAAATTGTGTTTCGTCTGCTCCCTGGATGTTTTCGGGGTACGTAGGCTTATATAGGAGGAAGAAGTACGTCGGTGGACGCCCGAGGGGCCCACGAGACAGGGGGGCGCGCCCTATGGGGGGGGGGCGCCCTCCTATCTCGTGGGAGCCTTGGCTGCTTCTTGACTTGCACTCCAAGTCCTCTGAATCACGTTCGTTCCAAAAATCACGCCCCCGAATGTTTCATTCCGTTTGGACTCCGTTTGATATTCCTTTTTTTCGAAATACTGAAATAGGCAAAAAAATAGCAATACGGGTTGGGCTCCGGTTAGTAGGTTAGTCCCATAAATGATATAAATGTGTAAAATAAAGCCCATAAACATCCAAAAGGGGTAATGTCGGTGTCAAAACCGGCGGATCTCGGGTAGGGGGTCCCGAACTATGCGTCTAGGAGGATGGTAACAGGAGACAAGGGACACGATGTTTTTACCCAGGTTCAGGCCCTCTCGATGGAGGTAAAACCCTACTCCTGCTTGATTAATATTGATGATATGGGTAGTACAGGAGTAGATCTACCACGAGATCAGAGAGGCTAAACCCTAGAAGCTAGCCTATGGTAAGATTTTTGTTCGTCCTACGGACTAAAACCCTCCGGTTTATATAGGCACCAAAGAGGGTTAGGGTTACACAGAGTCGGTTACAATGGTAGGAGATCTACATATCCGTATCGCCAAGCTTGTCTTCCACGCCAAGGAACACGGGACGAAGTCTTCAATCTTGTATCTTCATAGTCCAGGAGTCCGGCCAATGGTGATAGTTCGGCTATCCGGACACCCCCTAATCCAGGACTCCCTCAATAGCCCCTGAACCAGGCTTCAATGACGACGAGTCCGGCATGCATATTGTCTTCGGCATTGCAAGGCGGGTTCCTCCTTCGAATACTTCATAGAAGATTTTGAACATAAGGATAGTGTCCGGCTCTGCAAAATAAGTTCCACATACCACCGTAGAGAGAATAATATTTACACAAATTCAATCTGCTGACGTATTCCGTGGCGTGACATCACACCACGGCCAAGCCTTTATTCGAATCGTTTTACTATCCCACCTCAGCGCGTTTGGCGAGGCGGTTTCCTTGGCACGTCTTGTCAAAGCAGAGATCATGTCCCCTTACTTCGGGATTCTCATTAATACGGGCGCGGGTAACCCAGTCGTGCCCGCTGGCACATCTCCTCCATCGAAGGCGAGTCCCGAACGGTCACAGGGAAGGCTCTTGGTATTCAACCTCTTTATAAAGAGACCAAGGCTCCACTCCTTTCTTTCAATCTCAATCGAATCCGCCCCTCACCTCGAGTTCCAACACCCAAATCTCCAGATTCAGGTGCTTTGGACCTTCGATGATGTCCGGCTCTTACCCGCAAGGCCGGTGGATGCCTTCCTCCATTACGGAAGAAGACGTGCTAAAGCCAAGAGATGCCAGGTATCTAACCGGCGAAATTTCGCATAGGCTGTCTGCCCAAGGGCAGGTTATTCCCACTCCCAAGCCTGGCGAAAGCGTAGTGTTCGCGTCTCACTTTCTTCGGGGGCTAGGCTTCCCGACGGACCCCTTCGTGAGGGGGCTCCTCCGCATTACCCCTCACTTCAGATTGTGGCTCAAGACCTTCAAAGTGGAGCCGAAGATGATCAAGGGGCAGCAGGAAGTGTGCGGAGGGGCTGTTATAAGCAAGAATGCTGATGCTCCTTGGCCCGAGGGCTCTTTTCAAGAGGAGCTCAGCCTATGGCAACAAGAGTGGTTTTATATCACAGTTCCCAGTGGCACCAAATGGGTGGCGCCACCTGCCTTTCACGTGGGTCCTCCACCGCGGCTGGCGTCATGGGTCAATAAAGGACTTGACTGGGGGCCGTCCAAGGACGTGCCCTTGTTGCAGGGCCGCATTCAAGACCTCCTAGAGAGAGAGATCACTCTGGTCGTAGTAGCACAGGTCGTGCTGATTCATCGCACCCTGCCCTGCAAATGTCGCCCCCTCCGCCTATGGGAATTTAATCCGGAGGGACCACGAGCTCTCCAACATTTTATGGGCACGACGCCCGTGGAGATGCACAAGCTTTTCTTCGGATCACAAGCGACGTGTCCGGACTTGACCGAGGACGCAGGTCTAAGCTGCAATCGCCCGGATACTCAAGTAAGTAGCCCTGTACCCGGATACGCCATCCCATATTTATCACGAACTTGCCCTTTAAAAGAGCTATCCTTTGAACAGGAGTGGATAGAGAAAGCAAGGTTAATCAGGTGTCCGGCCCCCCTCCCTGAGACCACGCCGGATCCCGTGTTGACCAGGATGCTAGAGGTTGCGCCTTCGGAAGAAGGTGAAGGGGGGAACAAGGAAGCTACCGCCTCCGCGAAGGAGGCTGTCAGGAAAGGAGGGATCGAGAATCCCTCCATCCAAGGGAAGAAGAGGACCACCTCTGAAGACCCGGAGACCATGGTCTCAAAGCAGGGGCAGAAATCTTCGTCAGAGGGTCCTGCGCCGAGAGATGCCTCGGCCGCATTGTGCCCCCAAGGGGATCAGCCCTCCACCGAGCCGTAAGTAAAAAAGGGGAGTTTTTTTAAAATAAAGGATATCCCTGCCCTGTTTCTGATGAAGATGACCGAAGTTTTACCTTGTAGTTCGGATCTCAGCCCTTCTCAGCAGAGCTCATCTTCGGGGGATCTTCGTCCGGAGATGATGGAGAGCGAAACGCCTCCCCCTACCGTACCGTCATGCGAGGCGGGCGACCCTGAGGTGTCGTCGCGGAGGGTTTCTCCGAGTCCGGTGGGGCCGGAAGGCAATCGTATGTCCCTTCAAAGCCCTCCGCGTCCGGCCTTCGAAAAGGGCCATCGGACGAGTCCGGCACCACCTGGTGTACGGTCGGAGGAGCTGAAGGACCTGCTCGGGCGAGCGTCTATCTCAGAGATCACCGTGCGTTAATGGGTACGGTGATTGAAAGGATTTCATCCGCTGAGAGCGGATTGCACGAAGCTGTCAGAAGTTTACTGACAGGTTTTGAGGTACGCAAAATGATGTACCTTCTGACAGTTCCGCATATAAAATGCGCCTTGTGTAGATAGTAGCCCCTGAGGCTCGGTGTGTTGTCAAAAATGACAGCGCGCCGAGGATCATAATCCCAGGTATAATGTGTCGCCCTTCCTATGTAGGTGGCGAAGGGTCCGGTGGCTAGCCGGACTGATGAATTTGCCGAACTAAAGCAGCAACTTGACGTGGCGGATGCCGACATCGCGCTTGTTAATAAGCGACTTGACAAGTCACAAGGTATGCAATTTCTCCGCGGACACCTGGTAAGGAAGCTTGATGCCCGTGCCTTACAACATGTATGCTTGATGCAGATGGTGCCGCTGCCATGGAGAACCATCGGGCGGAGCTCACCCGAGCCAAGGAGCAGGACAGAAAGAGTGATGCGACTGCCTTAAAGGCGGCCGAAGAGCTAAAAGCCGAACAGGATGCTCACTGCCAAAGCAAGAAGGAAATGGCCGAGATGGCCGTGAAGTTAAAGAATGCTGCCGACCGCTGCAAGCTTCTTGAAAAAGAAGATCGAGTGGTGCAAGAGGACCTGAAGAAGGCCACTACCGACGCCAAGGATGCTCGCTCTGCGATGAGAGCTATGAAGGAGGAGCTGCGTCAGGCCGGAGATATCGCGGCTGGAAAGCCCTTTGTGCTGCGGATTCGTGGATCCTAAATATGCTCAGTTGGACCGGCTGTTGAGTGTGGAGAATGCTTATCTGGACTTGGCGGCAAGTGCCGCGGACGCGGCCGAACACTTTCGAGATCAAAAGGATCACGAAATGGAAAAGGTTTTTTGGTCACAGTTCCATAATCTAGAGTGCCCACTTCCATAACCGATCGCTTGGCCGAATGGGCGGAGCTGAATAGGTTATCCGGACTTGCCATGAAGGATGTCGTGAGTCTTTTGTGTCCGAAAAGGCCCGAGCTGAAGAGTTATTTTGGCTTGGTGCAGCAGTTCCTTGGTGTGGTGCCGCATATCAATGCAATGAGGAGGTTGGCATGCATAGAGGGTGCGCGGATGGCTCTTACCCGTGTCAAGACATACTGGGCAGAGATGAAGGCCACCGATGTTGCATCCCAAGATTCGGACTGAAGCCGAGTACCTGTCGAGCACTATTTTCACGAAGTTCTGCAGGGCGCTCGTTTAATAGAGACGCAGTGCTCGAAGGATATTATGTTCGAATAACATGTATTATTGTGAAACAATGTATCGATGGAATATAAGAGATTTTTATACTTGTGCCTTTCAAGAATTAAAATACCTCCTATGCGGCTGCTAATGTATATGTATATATAACCTGAAAGATGGCAGTCTTCGGCTTCAGCCCCCATGCATATAATGCGGGGGTGTTTGCAAAAGGCGCATTTTCACACTTGATCCAACGTCTTGGTCCTATAAAGGAGGTGGTAGAGCAGCAAACTAGGCAACCGGACTATAATGCTTTATCACTTTCACTTAGCCATTGGAGTTTGACAGTGGGGCTATGATATAGCCCCTAGGGGCACCGTGCTCACCCGAATTCGGGGCGCGTATGTGCCTGACCGGGAAACGGTCCTTCGTCAATGCGGAGGAATCCTATAGATTCTGGCGGGTCATCGAGTGGTTGACCAGTCTCACGCTATATCATGACAGTCAGTTTTCGGCTTTCTCTACTGAGGTGCTCGCCTGGCCGAACGGGGGCACAATCGCAGTAGTTCTCCTGGTGCCGCCTTAGCCGATAGAGTGGAACGTAAGGCAGCAAAACACAGGAGCCAGGCAAACCCAACATTTAACCAAAGACATGATTCAGAGCTAATGCATATAAGGCCTAACTCGAGACGCCGAACACTCCCTAAGGTATTCGGTCTTTATGAAAATGGGCCGAACAACGCCCTTTGTAATAAGCCCCTGGTGTCCAGGTACGCGCTAAATTCTGACGTGGCCCATGCCAAAATGCCAGCCTCCTCCTCGGTGATAGCAAAAAACCGGGGGATGTATATCAACAAGAGACAGTAAAAAAGGTTTACGCATGGTCTTAATCTGAAAAGAATCCTTGCAACGGGTCCCTACTGCACGTCTGCGCCTGTGTCTCCGTTGTGCCGTATCCTGGACGGGTTTAGCACGATGTTCATCTGTAAAAGAGAGGAACTTAGTGTTGGAAATATGCCCTAGAGGCAATAATAAAATGGTTATCATTATATTTCTTTGTTCATGATAATTGTCTATTATTCATGCCATAACTGTGTTATCTGGAAATCGTAATACATGTGTAAATAGATAGACCACAACATGTCCCTTGTAAGCCTCTAGTTGACTAGCTCGTTGATCAACAAATAGTCATGGTTTCCTGACTATGGGCATTGGATGTCATTGATAACGGGATCACATCATTAGGAGAATGATGTGATGGACAAGACCCAATCCTAAGCATAGCTCAAAGATCATGTAGTTCGTTTAGCTAGAGCTTTTCCAAATGTCAAGTATCATTTCCTTAGACCATGAGATTGTGCAACTCCCGGATACCGTAGGAGTGCTTTGGGTGTGCCAAACGTCACAAGTAACTGGGTGACTATAAAGGTGCACTACGGGTATATCCGAAAGTGTCTATTGGGTTGGCACGAATCGAGACTGAGATTTGTCACTCTGTATGATGGAGAGGTATCTCTGGGCCCACTCGGTAATGCATCATCATAATGAGCTCAATGTGACCAAGTGTCTGGTCACGGGATCATGCATTACAGTACGAGTATAGTGACTTGCCGGTAACGAGATTAAACGAGGTATTGGGATACCGACGATCGAGTCTCGGGCAAGTAACGTACCGATTGACAAAGGGAATTGTATACGGGGTTGATTGAATCCTTGACATCGTGGTTCATCCGATGAGATCATCGAGGAGTATGTGGGAGCCAACATGGGTATCCAGATCCCGCTGTTGGTTATTGATCGGAGAAGCGTCTCGGTCATGTCTGCATGTCTCCCGAACCCGTAGGGTCTACACACTTAAGGTTCGGTGACGCTAGGGTTGTAGAGATATTAGTATGCAGCAAACCGAAAGGTGTTCGGAGTCCCGGATGAGATCTCGGACGCCACGAGGAGTTCCAGAATGGTCCGGAGGTGAAGAATTATACATAGGAAGTGCAGTTTCAGTCATCGGGAGAGTTTCGGGAGTCACCGGTATTGTACCGGGACCACCGGAAGGGTCCCGGGGGGTCCACCGGGTGGGGCCACCTATCCCGGAGGGCCCCGTGGGCTGAAGTGGGGAGGGGAACCAGCCCCCGGTGGGCTGGTGCGTCCCCCCTTGGGCCCCCCTTGCGCCTAGGGTTGGAACCCTAGGGTGGGGGGCGCCTCCACTTGCCTTGAGGGGCAAGCCTTCCCCCTGGCCGCCGCCCCTGGAGATCCCATCTCCAGGGCCGGCGCCCCCCTGGGGGCCCTATATAAAGAGGGGGGAGGGAGGGCAGCCGCACCCCTTGCACTTGGCGCCTCCCTTCCCCCTTGCTAGACCTCTCCCTCCCGCAGACGCTTGGTGAAGCCCTGCCGGATCCCTGTTGCATCCACCACCACGCCGTCGTGCTGCTGGATCTTCATCAACCTCTCCTTTCCCCTTGCTGGATCAAGAAGGAGGAGACGTCACGCTGACCGTACATGTGTTGAACACGGAGGTGCCGTCCGTTCGGCGCTAGGATCTCCGGTGATTTGGATCACGACGAGTACGACTCCCTCAACCCCGTTCTCTTGAACGCTTCCGCTCGCGATCTACAAGGGTATGTAGATGCACTCCTCTCTCTCGTTGCTGGATGAACTCCTACATTGATCTTGGTGAACGTAGAATTTTTTTATTTTATGCACCGTTCCCCAACAGTGGTATCAGAGCCAGGTTTATGCGTAGTTCTCTTTGCACGAGTAGAACACAATTTGTTGTGGGCGTAGATGTTGTCAACTTTCTTGCCACTACTAGTCTTATTTTGCTTCAGCGGTATTGTGGGATGAAGCAGCCCGGACCGACCTTACACGTACGCTTACGTGAGACAGGTTCCACCGACTGACATGCACTAGTTGCATAAGGTGGCTAGCGGGTGTCTGTCTCTCCCACTTTAGTTGGAGCGGATTTGATGAAAAGGGTCCTTATGAAGGGTAAATAGAAGTTGGCAAATCACGTTGTGGCTTTTACGTAGGTAAGAAACGTTCTTGCTAGATCACCTATAGAAGCCACGTAAAAACTTGCAACAACAATTAGAGGACGTCTAACTTGTTTTTGCAGCAAGTGTTTTGTGATGTGGTATGGCCAAAAGTTGTGATGAATGATGAATGATATATATGTGATGTATGAGATCATGTTCTTGTAATAGGAATCACGACTTGCATGTCGATGAGTATGACAACCGGCAGGAGCCATAGGAGTTGTTTTTATTTTTTGTATGACCTGCGTGTCATTGAGAAACGCCATGTAAATTACTTTACTTTATTGCTAAACGCGTTAGCCATAGTAGTAGAAGTAATAGTTGGCGAGCAACTTCATGGAGACACGATGATGGAGATCATGGTGTCATGCCGGTGACGAAGATGATCATGGAGCCCCGAAGATGGAGATCAAAGGAGCTATATGATGTTGGCCATATCATGTCACTATTTGATTGCATGTGATGTTTATCATGTTTTTCATCTTGTTTACTTAGAACGACGGTAGTAAGTAAGATGATCCCTCATAATAATTTCAAGAAAAGTGTTCCCCCTAACTGTGCACCATTGCGAAGGATCGTTGTTTCGAAGCACCACGTGATGATCGGGTGTGATAGATCCTAACGTTCGAATACAACGGGTGTAAGGCAGATTTACGCACACAATACACTTAGGTTGACTTGACGAGCCTAGCATGTATAGACATGGCCTCGGAACACGGAGGACCGAAAGGTCGAGCATGAGTCGTATAGAAGATACGATCAACATGGAGATGTTCACCGATGATGACTAGTCCGTCTCACATGATGATCGGACACGGGCTAGTCGAGTCGGATCATGTATCACTTAGATGACTAGAGGGATGTCTAATATGAGTGGGAGTTCATTAAATAATTTGATTGGATGAACTTAATTATCATGAACTTAGTCTAAAATCTTTACAATATGTCTTGTAGATCAAATGGCCAACGCTCATGTCCACCTGAACTTCAACGCGTTCCTAGAGAAAACCAAGCTGAAAGACGATGGCAGCAACTATACGGACTGGGTCCGGAACCTGAGGATCATCCTCATAGCAGCCAAGAAAGATTATGTCCTAGAAGCGCTGCTAGGTGAAGCACCAATCCCAGAGAACCAAGACGTTATGAACGCTTGGCAGTCTCGTGCTGATGATTACTCGCTCGTTCAGTGCGGCATGCTTTACAGCTTAGAACCGGGGCTCCAAAAGCGTTTTGAGCAACACGGAGCATATGAGATGTTCGAAGAGCTGAAAATGGTTTTCCAAGCTCATGCCCGGGTCGAGAGATATGAAGTCTCCGACAAATTCTTCACCTGTAAGATGGAGGAAAATAGTTCTGTCAGTGAGCACATACTCAAGATGTCTGGTTGCACAACCTCTTGAGTTAGCTGGGAGTTAATCTCCCGGATGACGCGGTCATTGACAGAATCCTTCAGTTGCTTCCACCGAGCTACAAGAGCTTTGTGATGAACTTCAATATGCAGGGGATGGAAAAGACCATTCCTGAGGTATATTCAATGCTGAAATCAGCGGAGGTGAAGATCAAAAAGGAACATCAAGTGTTGATGGTGAATAAAACCACTAAGTTCAAGAAGGGCAAGGGTAAGAGGAACTTCAAGAAGGACGACAAGGAAGTTGCCGCACCTGGTAAGCCAGTTGCCAGGAAGAAGTCAAGCAATGGACCCAAGCCTGAGACTGAGTGCTTTTATTGCAAGGGAAGTGGTCACTAGAAGCGGAACTGCCCCAAGTACTTAGCGGACAAGAAGGCTGGCAAAACCAAAGGTATATGTGATATACATGTAATTGATGTGTACCTTACCAGTACTCGTAGTAGCTCTTGGGTATTTGATACCGGTGCGGTTGCTCATATTTGTAACTCAAAGCAGGAGCTGCGGAATAAGCGGAGACTGGCGAAGGACAAGGTGACGATGCGCGTCGGGAATGGTTCCAAGGTCGATGTGATCGCCGTCGGCACACTACCTCTACATTTACCTACGGGATTAGTTTTAAACCTCAATAATTGTTATTTAGTACCAGCTTTGAGCATGAACATTGTATCAGGATCTCGTTTAATTCGAGATGGCTACTCATTTAAATCTGAGAATAATGGTTGTTCTATTTATATGAGAGATAAATTCTATTTATATGAGAGATAAATTTTATGGTCATGCCTCGCTGGTGAATGGTTTATTCTTAATGAATCTCGAGCGTAATGTTACACATATTCATAGTGTGAATACCAAAAGATGTAGAGTTGATAATGATAGTCCCACATACTTGTGGCACTGCCGACTTGGTCACATTGGTGTCAAGCGCATGAAGAAGCTCCATGCGGATGGACTTTTAGAGTCTCTAGATTATGAATCGTTTGACACATGCGAGCCATGCCTCATGGGCAAGATGACCAAGACTCCGTTCTCCGAAACAATGGAGCGAGCAACCAACTTATTGGAAATCATACATACTGATGTGTGCGGTCCAATGAGTGTTGAGGCTCGCGGAGGATATCGTTATGTTCTCACTCTCACTGATGACTTGAGTAGATATGGGTATGTCTACTTGATGAAACACAAGTCTGAGACCTTTGAAAGGTTCAAGGAATTTCAGAATGAGGTAGAGAATCAACGTGACCGAAAGATAAAGTTCCTAAGATCAGATCGTGGGGGAGAATATTTAAGTCATGAATTTGGTACGCACTTAAGGAAATGTGGAATCGTTTCACAACTCACGCCGCCTGGAACGCCTCAACGAAATGGTGTGTCCGAACATCGTAATCACACTCTATTGGATATGGTGCGATCTATGGTGTCACTTACTGATTTACCGCTATCATTTTGGGGATACGCTCGAGAGACAGCTACATTCACTTTAAATAGGGCACCGTCTAAATCTGTTGAGACGACACCGTATGAATTATGGTTTTGCAAGAAACCTAAGCTGTCGTTTCTAAAAGTTTGGGGATGCGATGCTTATGTCAAGAAACTTCAACCTGAGAAGCTCGAACCCAAGTCGAAAAATGCGTATTCATAGGATACCCTAAGGAAACCATAGGGTATACTTTCTACTTAAGATCCGAAGGCAAGATCTTTGTTGCCAAGAACGGGTCCTTTCTGGAGAAGGAGTTTCTCTCGAAAGAATTAAGTGGGAGGAAAGTAGAGCTTGATGAAGTACTACCTTTTGAAACGGTAAGTAGTGCAACTCAGGAAGATGTTCCTGTGGTGCCAACACCGACAAGAGAGGAAGTTAATGATGATGACCAAGATACTTCAGATCAAGCTCCTACTGAATTTTGAAGGTCCACAAGGACACGTTCCGTGCCAGAGTGGTACGGCAACCCTGTCTTGGAAATTATGTTGTTAGACAACGGTGAACCATCGAACTATGAAGAAGCAATGGCGGGCCCAGATTCCAACAAATGTCTTGAAGCCATGCAATCCGAGATAGGGTCCATGTATGAAAATGAAGTATGGACTTTGACAGACTTGCCCGATGATCGGCGAGCGATAGAAAACAAATGGATCTTTAAGAGGAAGACGCACGCGGATGGTAATGTTACCATTTATAAAGCTCGACTTGTTGCTAAGGGTTATCGACAAGTTCAAGGCATTGACTACAATGAGACGTTCTCTCCCGTAGCAAAGCTGAAGTCCGTCCGAATCATGTTAGCAATTGCCGCATACTATGATTATGATATATGGCAAATGGAAGTCAAAACAGCATTCCTTAACGGTCACCTTAAGGAAGAACTATATATGATGCAGCCGGAAGGTTTTGTCGACCCTGAGAATGCTAACAAGGTATGCAAGCTCCAGCGATCCATTTATGGGCTGGTGCAAGCATCTCGGAGTTGGAACATTCACTTTGATGAGATGATCAAAGTGTTTGGGTTTATGCAGACTTATGGAGAAGCCTGCGTTTACAAGAAAGTGAGTGGGAGCTCTGTAGCATTTCTCATATTATATGTAGATGACATACTTTTGATGGGAAATGATATAGAACTTTTGGACAACATTAAGGCCTACTTGAATAAGTGTTTTTCAATGAAGGACCTTGGGGAAGTTGCTTACATATTAGGCATCAAAATCTATAGGGATAGATCGAGACGCCTCATAGGTCTTTCACAAAGCACATACCTTGATAAGATATTGAAGAAGTTCAATATGGATCAGTCCAAGAAAGGGTTCTTGCCTGTATTGCAAGGTGTGAGATTGAGCTCGGCTCAATGCCCGACCACGGCAGAAGATAGAGAAGAGATGAGTGTCATCCCCTATGCCTCAGCCATAGGATCTATTATGTATGCCATGCTGTGTACAAGACCTGATGTAAACCTTGCCGTAAGTTTGGTAGGAAGATACCAAAGTAATCCCGACAAGGAACACTGGACAGCAGTCAAGAACATCCTGAAGTACCTGAAAAGGACTAATGATATGTTTCTCGTTTATGGAGGTGACGAAGAGCTCGTCGTAAAGGGTTACGTCGACGCTAGCTTCGACACAGATCTGGATGACTCTAAGTCATAGACCGGATACGTGTATATTTTGAATGGTGGGGCAGTAAGCTGGTGCAGTTGTAAGCAAAGCATCGTGGCGGGATCTACATGTGAAGCAGAGTACATGGCAGCCTCGGTGGTAGCGCATGAAGCAATCTGGGTGAAGGAGTTCATCACCGACCTAGGAGTCATACCCAATGCGTTGGGGCCGATCGCACTCTTCTGTGACAACACTGGAGCTATTGCACTTGTCAAGGAGCCCAGGTTTCACAAGAAGACCAGGCACATCAAGCGTCGCTTCAATTCCATACGTGAAAATGTTCAAGATGGAGACATAGATATTTGTAAAGTACATACGGATCTGAATGTAGCAGATCCGTTGACTAAACCTCTCCCTAGAGCAAAACATGATCAACATCAGAACACAATGGGTGTTCGATTCATCACAATGTAGCTAGAATATTGACTCTAGTGCAAGTGGGAGACTGTTGGAAATATGCCCTAGAGGCAATAATAAAATGGTTATTATTATATTTCTTTGTTCATGATAATTGTCTATTATTCATGCTATAACTGTGTTATCCGGAAATCGTAATACACGTGTGAATACATAGACCACAACATGTCCCTGGTAAGCCTCTAGTTGACTAACTCGTTGATCAACAGATAGTCATGGTTTCCTGACTATGGGCATTGGATGTCAATGATAACGGGATCACATCATTAGGAGAATGATGTGATGGACAAGACCCAATCCTAAGCATAGCTCAAAGATCGTGTAGTTCATTTAGCTAGAGCTTTTCCAAATGTCAAGTATCATTTCCTTAGACCATGAGATTGTGCAACTCCCGGATACCGTAGGAGTGCTTTGGGTGTGCCAAACGTCACAACGTAACTGGGTGACTATAAAGGTGCACTACGGGTATCTCCGAAAGTGTCTATTGGGTTGGTACGAATCGAGACTGGGATTTGTCACTCCGTATGACGGAGAGGTATCTCTAGGCCCACTCGGTAATGCATCATCATAATGAGCTCAATGTGACCAAGTGTCTGGTCACGGGATCATGCATTACGGTACGAGTAAAGTGACTTGCCGGTAACGAGATTAAACGAGGTATTGGGATACCGACGATCGAGTCTCGGGCAGGTAACGTACTGATTGACAAAGGGAATTGTATACGGGGTCGATTGAATCCTTGACGTCGTGGTTCATCCGATGAGATCATCGAGGAGTATGTGGGAGCCAACATGGGTATCCAGATCCCGCTGTTGGTTATTGACTGGAGAGGCGTCTCGGTCATGTCTGCATGTCTCCTGAACCCGTAGGGTCTACACACTTAAGGTTCGGTGACGTTAGGGTTGTAGAGATATTAGTATGCAGCAAACCGAAAGGTGTTCGGAGTCCCGGATGAGATCTCGGACGTCACGAGGAGTTCCAGAATGGTCCGGAGGTGAAGAATTATATATAGGAAGTGCAGTTTCGGCCATCAGGAGAGTTTCGGGGGTCACCGGTATTGTACCGGGACCACCGGAAGGGTCCCGGGGGTCCATCGGGTGGGGCCACCTATCCCGGAGGGCCCCGTGGGCTTAAGTGGGGAGGGGAACCAGCCCCTGGTGGGCTGGTGTGCCCCCCTTGGCCCCCCCTGCGCCTAGGGTTGGAAACCCTAGGGTGGGGGCGCCTCCACTTGCCTTGGGGGGCAAGCCTCCCCCCTGGATGCCGCCCCCCTGGAGATCCCATTTCCAGGGCTGGCACCCCCCCTGGGGACCCTATATAAATAGGGGGGAGGGAGGGCAGCCGCAACCCTTGCACTTGGCGCCTCCCTTCCCCCTTGCTAGACCTCTCCCTCCCGCAGACGCTTGGCGAAGCCCTGCGGGATCCCTGCTGCATCCACCACCACGCCGTCGTGCTGCTGGATCTTCATCAACCTCTCCTTTCCCCTTGCTGGATCAAGAAGGAGGAGACGTCACGCTGACCGTACGTGTGTTGAACGCGGAGGTGCCGTCCGTTCGGCGCTAGGATCTCCGGTGATTTGGATCACGACGAGTACGACTCCCTCAACCTCGTTCTCTTGAACGCTTCCGCTTGCAATCTACAAGGGTATGTAGATGCACTCCTCTCTCTCGTTGCTGGATGAACTCCTAGATTGATCTTGGTGAACGTAGATTTTTTTTATTTTATGCAACGTTCGCCAACACTTAGTTGAAAAAGATCGTGCGAAAATGTATGTTATATTAAATAAACAAAGTATGATTCAAAAAATGAATAAGATTGAGCTTTATTGTCTCTTGTTGTACATGCGCGGAGCCCCTTGTGCGGGGGTATGCGGCTGGTAAGCCCTTGTATGTTTACGCCGGACTCGTCTAACCGTGTCCGGGATCTGAACGACCTGTTTAGGTGCTTTGATTAGTGAAGCTGGTTTAGTGTGTGGCTGTCAAGGCAGTCACACAATCTTCCACGCTTGAGGAACAATCGATATTTCCCTTTAGGGAGATGATGCCTCGCGGACCGGGCATTTTAAGTGTAAGGGATGCATAATGCGGTATTGCGTTAAAGCGGGCAAAAGCTTCGCGTCCCAGTAGTGCTTAGTAGCTACTTGTAAATGGGGCGAGGTGGAAGGTTAAGTTTTTGCGGCGGAAGTTGTCGGGTGAGCCGAATACAACTTCTAGCAGTAGAGAGCCCGTACAATGGGCATATGGGCTGGCATTACCCCTTGAAAGGAAGTGTTGCCATGGCGAAGTTTGGTTGGGTCTATCCCCATTTTGCGGATTGTGTCCTGGTATAGAAGGTTTAGATCACTGCCGCCGTCCATTAGGACTTGTGTAAATTGGAGTCCGTCAATTATCGGATCTAATATCAAGGCCGTCCATCCTGCATTCCGGATACTTCGAGAGTAATCCTGATGGTCGAAGGTGATTGGTTTTAACAACCAGTGGCGGGACTCCTCTGGGATAGGCCGTATGGCGCGTACCTCTATGGGCACTGCTCTATTTTTCCCTTTTGTCACGTGAAGTGAGTTTACTGTTTTGACTTCTTGTGGGAAATTCTTTTGTTTTCCGGTGCTCTGCTTGTGGGGTTCATCATCGTCCTCACTTGGTGTGTCTAGCCCCTTGTGTTCGGCGTTGAGTTTGCCGGACTGCTTGAAGACCCAACAATCTTTGTGGGTATGGTTTGCAGGTTTCCTGGGAGTACTGTGGATTTGGCATATCTTGTCCAAGATTTTGTTTAAGTTAGATAGCTCGTCCTTGTTATCCTTAAGGGGCAGTTTTTATATGATTCTGCCGAGAGCTTTTGAATCCGGTGTTGACTGCCGTGCTCTTCGGGCTGTTTCCCTTGGTCCGACGCTGGTCCTTGCTGCGTCGCGGTTTCCCGTTTCCATCCCTGTCTTCGGATGTACTTGGGTCACTGGTACTGCATCTTGCCAGCCAGCTATCCTCTCCCGCGCAAAAGCGGGTCATGAGGCTTGTTAATGCGGCCATTGTTCTTGGCTTTTCTTGGCCGAGGTGTCTGGCGGGCCATTTGTCTCGGACGTTGTGTTTGAAAGCTGCTAAGGCTTCGGCGTCCGGATAGTCGACTATTTGGTTCTTTTTAGTAAGGAATCTGTTCCAGAATTTTCAGGCTGACTCTCCGGGTTGTTGAGTTATGTGACTTAAATCGTCTGCATCCGAAGGTCGGACATAGGTCCCTTCAAAATTTGCCCGAAAAGCATCCTCGAGCTCTTCCCAACTTCCAATGGTGTTTTCGGGGAGGCTTTTGAGCCAATGCCGGGCTGGCCCTTTGAGCTTGAGGGGTAGGTATTTTATGGCATGGAGGTCATCTCCTCTAGCCATGTCTATGTGGAGGATGTAATCCTCAATCTAGATTCCGGGGTCTGTTGTTCCGTCGTATGCCTCTATGTTTACGGGCTTGAATCCCGCTGGAAATTCATAATCCAGAACCTCGTCGGTGAAACATAGGGGGTGTGCGGCACCCCTATATTTAGGTGTACCGTAATATTCGGATACTTGATGTGTTGCATTGCTTACTAGAGCTTGCTTTCTTGGCCCGTAGATAGATCTAACTGGGCCATCTTTTTGATGCGAATCCGTGTGCGGATCGCGTGCCGGCTTGCATGCGGCGTTTGCTGCTCTATGCTTGTTCTTTGATTGTGGGGGTTCTACGGCCTCCTCATCAAATTCGGGCAGTAGTTTTCGCTTCGGGTAGCTCTTTGTTCGGCGACTATCGCCGTATCTGTCTGCGGTGTTGAGTACTTTGCTCCATCTGATTCTGAGCGCATCTTCCGCTGTTTTGAGCTTCCGCTTCTGCTTTTTCAGGCTACGCGCAGTAGCGACGAGCCTTTTGTGGAGGTTCTTCTGCTCCAGCCACTTGTCCGGTGTGAGATCGTCTGGACTGTTATCTTCGCCGGGGATGGATTGTTTATCCGAGTTGTCCTGTTCGGACGGTTGTGTGATGGCATGTTCGTCGTCCACCGGTTCGCCCTGCTCTATGGCTGGGTCTGTATGACTGCTGTCTTTGTCGAGGCGGGATTTTGAGCGGCGCTTACGTCGCCGTTTTGACTGCTTTTCGAGGGAATGATCCCTCGTGGCGTCCCGTTGTTCCTCGTCGTCGCTTCCTTTAGGTGTGTACACCATGTATACATCGTGAGATGAGGTGGCTGTCCAGTGCCTTATAGGTGATGGTTCATGTTTATCTCCTACATCCTTGTCCATACCGTCGATGTCTTCGGAGTCGAAGTCGAGCACGTCGTTTAAACTTTCGACAGCGGCTACGAAGTGGGTGGTGGGTGGGCTTTGAATTTCTTCGTCGTCCGCATCCCAACCTTGCTGACCATAATCCGGCCAGGGCTCTCCTGATAAAGAGAGAGACTTTAGTGAATTCAGGATGTCGCCAAAGGGCAAGTGCTGAAAGATGTCCACGGCAGTGAACTCCATGATGGGCGCCCGATCGGATTCGATTGGCAGGGGCGCGGAAGGTTCGGAGTCCGGAGAGGAGTCTGGCACCTTGGAGTCACGAGCTTCACAAACGACAGGGTTGGTGTTCGGCTCAATCGCCGTAGAGATAGCAGCCCCCGAGGCGGTGTCCAGCCACCTGTCCTCGATCGGCGCAGTTGGCTCCGAGCTAAGGGTCGGAGCGGACACTTGTGTGGCCTCCAGGGCACTGTCCGGCGGCAGAGCTAGATCATGCCCATCGTGACAGTGCGGTGCGCTTGTCTATGGCTCGAACCCATCGAAGATCAAGTCTCCACGGACGTCAGCCGTATAGTTCAAACTTCCAAATCTGACCTGATGGCTAGGGGCGTAGCTTTCGATCTGCTCCGGATGGCCAAGCGAATTGGCCCACAGTGCAAAGCCGCCAAATACGAAGATCTGTCCGGGGAGAAAAGTATCACCCTGGACCACATCGTTGTTGATGATCGGAGGAGCCATCGGGCCTAAAGATGACGACACAGAGGAACTCTCAATGAAAGCACCAATGTTAGTGTCAAAACCGGCGGATCTCGGGTAGGGGGTCCCGAACTGTGCGTCTAGGCGGATGGTAATAGGAGACAAGGGACACAATGTTTTTACCCAGGTTCGGGCCCTCTCGATGGAGGTAAAACCCTACTCCTGCTTGATTAATATTGATGATATGGGTAGTACAAGAGTAGATCTACCACGAGATCAGAGAGGCTAAACACTAGAAGCTAGCCTATGGTATGATTGTTATTCGTCCTACGGACTAAAACCCTCCGGTTTATATAGGCACCGAAGAGGTTAGGGTTACACAGAGTCGGTTACAATGGTAGGAGATCTACATATCCGTATCGCCAAGCTTGCCTTCCACGCCAAGGAAAGTCCCATCCAGACATGGGACAAAGTCTTCAATCTTGTATCTTCATAGTCCAGGAGTCCGGCCAACGGTGATAGTTCGGCTATCCGGACACCCCCTAATCCAGGACTCCCTCAGGTAATATAATAGCATGGAATAATAAAAAATTATAGATACGTTGGAGACGTATCAAGCATCCCCAAGCTTAATTCCTGCTCGTCCTCGAGTAGGTAAATGATAAAAAAGAAATTTTTGATGTGGAATGCTACCTAGCATAATTCTCAATGTAATTTTCTTTATTGTGGCATGAATGTTCAGATCCAAATGATTCAAAATAAAAGCTTATAAAACATAAAAATAATAATGCTTCAAAGCATACTAACAAATAATCATGTCCTATCAAAATAACATAGCCAAAGAAAGCTTATCCCTACAAAATCATTTAGTTAGGCCATGCTTCATTTTCATTTCACAAAATACTCCCATCATGCACAACCCCGATGACGAGCCGAGCAATTGTTTCATACTTTTTAACGCGCTTCAACTTTTTCAACTCTTACGCAATACATGAGCGCAAGCCATGGACATAGCACTATGGTGGTATATGGTGGTGGTTGTGAGGACAAAAAAAAGGGAGAAGATAGTCTCACATCAACTAGGCGTATTAACGGGCTATATGGAGATGCCCATTAATAGATATCAATGTGAGTGAGTAGGGATTGCCATGCAACAGATGCACTAGAGCTATAAATATATGAAAGCTCAACAAAACAAACTAAGTGGGTGTGCATCCAACTTGCTTGCTCACGAAGACCTAGGGCATTTTGTGGAAGCCCATCATTGGAATATACAAGCCAAGTTCTATAAGTAAAAATTCCCACTTAGTATATGAAAGTGACAACATAGGAGACTCTCTATCATGAAGATCATGGTGCTACTTTGAAGCACAAGTGTGGAAAAAGAGATAGTAGCATTGTCCCTTCTCTCTTTTTCTCTCATTTTTTTCTTTTCCTTTTTTCGTTCTTCTTTTTTTTCTTTGGCCTTTCTATTTTTCTTTCTTTTTGGCCTTTCTCTCTTTTTTTCTTTTCTCATTTTTTTTCTTTTTGTAAAGTCTGAAGCCTCATCCCGACTTGTGGGGGAATCATAGCCTTCATCATCCTTTCCTCACTAGGACAATGCTCTAATAATGAAGATCATCACACTTTTATGGATTTACAACTCAAAAATTACAACTCAAAGCTAGAACAAGATATGACTCTATATGAATGCCTCCGGCGGTGTACCGGGATATGCAATGAATCAAGAGCGGCATGTATGAAAATTATGAAAGTGGCCTTGCCACAAATACAATGTCAACTACATGATCATGCAAAGAGCAATATGACAATGATGGAACGTGTCATAATAAACGGAACGGTGGAAAGTTGCATGGCAATATATCTCAGAATGGCTATGGAAATGCCATAATAGGTAGGTATGGTGGCTGTTTTGAGGAAGGTAAATAAGGGGTTTATGATACCAGCGAAAGATGTGCGGTAATAATAAAGGCTCACTACTAGGGAAAACCCTAGCAGTAGCGCTGGTTTTGTGCTCACTAGTAGCGCGGGTGGGCGCGCTACTAAAAGCGCTACAGCTATTGCTTAGCAGTAACGCGTGCCCGCACGCGCTACTGCTAGGACAAATAGCTGCATTGTTTGTTCACTACCACGCTACTGCTAATGTAACTAGTGGCAGCGTGTTTTCTCTCCATCGCTACTAGTATTCTTTTTTTATTTTTTTATTTTTAGTGTATTTATGCGCCATCGTACAAATATTGGTACAATACCAGTTACGAGGTTTACATCATTATGTCCATAACAGTGTGTCAAATGAAGGTGGATTAGGTTCAAGTGGAGGCAATATGTGGTGCATGTCAAAAGTATACTACTAATCCAAACTTGATCTAGTTTGGACTAGTAGTACTTTCGATGTGCACCACATGTTGCCTCAACTTGAATCTAATCCGCCAGCACAAGATATTTAATCATCATCATAGTCATTACCACCAATAGTATTTATTTAATCACCACTAACACTAGCTAATAATAATCATCATAGTCATCACCACCAACACTAGCTATTTTATCATCATAGTAATAGTGTAGCACATCATCATCTTCAAACTCATTTCTAGCTAGCTAATCACTCCTGCTGCTCTCTCTTAGGTAAAATAACATAAAACATGTATAGCTCTCCTCCTTGATCAAGTTGGAGCGTGCAAATGAACCTGTCTCCTAATCATGGGTAGCGCATCTGTTTGCTGCCCCCTAGTACTTCTCTGCGCTTCCCCATCACATATTTGGTCCAGTCTTGCACTATTAAGCATCCGTCACTAATCTTGAATGCACTAAAGTAATATGTAGGATATCTTGGCCGTAAGCTAATGATACTCACGGTGCCTTTAGTCTCGATCCCATAAGGCACAACATTCATCGGGAGTCCCTGTTGAAGAACATTGTATGGTAACATACTTAGCAATGAAGTTTAGCTTCAAAAATAATGTATGGAAAAGATGCACTGAGGACAAATAGTAAAAATCTTACCATCCTTCCTAAATAGATGTGACCGTAATTCATTACGAACACTATTGGTCGCACGTTTTCAGTACTAACATTTCTAAATGCAGGAAGAAAATTTGTCTTGACAGTATCAAGATCCACAAGCCATGAAACATAATGATTGAGCTCCTCGTGGTTGAGTTCAGCCCCGGCACAGTATACGGTCCTGTCTACCAAGCGCTGGACATGTTTGCTTGCACCGAAATAAGCTGACAATACAAATTAGTTGTCAACTATTTTTGAATAAACAATATCAAAGACATAAATATGGTTGAGAAACTTACATAATGGTATAACTGGAGGCGTCTGCACAACGACCCAAATGTCGGTATTACCTTCAATATCATCTTTCAGACGAATATCAAGGGTGATAACCATATCAGGCTCAAATGCATAAGTCTTGCATAGTGCTCGCCATGTTTTGCATCCAAAAGAGGTGTAGTCGTCTAAATTGTATAATTTTACGTTGAAAATATAACTATGCTAGGTCTTCAAGTAAAATTTCTTTTCCTCCTTAGTACGACTGAAACCTATCTTATCAAATACAAAAACTCTTGCATGGCAGGGGATACGCTAGTAGAATAGTAAAAAAAAAAGACTTATCATGCTTAATGTCATGCTTAAATTATAAGTTGAAGAAAATGAAGCAAATGTCATGCTTAATTACGAAAAAAGACTTGTCGTTGTGACTTACTGTATCCACTTCGAAGTTCTCGTCCAGCTTGATGCTGAAGCGCCTATCATCATCTAGGAATATTCCGTCGCACAGGCCGCGCTCGTCTTCGCAGTATTTGCAAATACCTAAATCCTTTTCGTCGTTAGACATTTACTATGTTCATAGTTAAAACATTAATGGAAAATCGATCAAAGACAACTACCAGGATACTCAACACACAAATCCGGGGCACTCGATATTTCCTACATATTCTGGCACAAGTCATGCCAAAATTCACGGAAAAATCCGACATGACCTTTGCTAAAATAGGACATATCGAGCGCCTAAAATTTGCTGGAATGGAAATGAATCAACACTCCGGCAAAACATAGGCCACTCGGAGGTGTAACCTGCAAACATGACCGGCCACTTGGGCAAGCACATATCCTATTTGAGCAACACAAGATATACATTTCAAAATATCTTATAGGACTCAAATTAGCATGCTTCAATAAGCAAAAGTAAACCATCTCATGCGTCCGTACATCATCGAATATTATCACTAATACATCCCGAATAGTGTCATACATATAACATCACTAATACAACTAAAACCCTAGCACACGATGGGTATCTGCGCAGGCGGTGGACACCCACAGAGAAGGAACCATCACGGGATCATAGCTCGAGTGAGATCCCTAGAGAACCTGCCAGGTATTGGAGAACCTGTGCTCCAATGCAAACAAGTAGCGACGGACACGCGCGTCCTCCTCACTGACACAGTGATGCACCACCTCCGCGGGGTCCTCGAGCCTCTGGACCGTCACTGGCCCACGCGACCGCCACCAAAGAAGGTTAGGGTCAACGACAGGCTGGCTCCTCACCAACCTGCGCCCCCCGGTAAGTAGCGCCTCCCAGTACCACCCCGGTGGAGCCCAGTCCCCGACATGGCCTGTCTGGTCAAGCAGGTGTCGTCCTCCGCCGACTCAACGACGAGGATGCGGGATAGGCATCATCGACGTCGATGCGGAAAAAAATGCTTTAACTAAAAAAATAGCAACAAGTTCTTACTAATGAGTTCTATTAATTCAATTAGTTCCTACTAAAAATAAACTTACTATAATTAAAAATAATCTAATACCTAATTAGTACCTAGTTCTTACTAACTAATTAGTACCTAGGAACTACTGCCCTAATTACCATATAAGTAATTAACTAACTAGCACTAAAAATCGCCTAGGGTTCATACTAACTAGCACTAAATAGCTAAGGTTCATACTAAGCAGAGAAGAGGGATCAGAAGGGGAGAGTGCTTACAGAGGGCGGGGAGAGAGATGGGGTCGGGGGAGACGGCGACACCGAGGCGTGGCGAGGCGGGGTCAGGGGAGACGGCGGCGAGGCGGGTCGAGGGAGACGGCGGCGAGGCGGGGTCGGGGGAGACGGTGGCGAGGCGGGGTCGGGGGAGACGGCGGCGAGGCGGGGTCAGGGGAGACGGCGGCAAGGCGGGGTCGGGGGAGACGGCGGCGAGGCGGATGCGACGAGGAATAGTAGAGGAGAATTGGGGGAGGAAGCAGAGGAGAGGGAATCAAGCCGTGCGGGGGTTAGGTGAAAATAGCTTTAACAGTAGCATGGGGAGGCAAAACGCGCTGCTGCTAAAATCGGTAGTAGTAGCACTGTTCATAGAAGGGCGCTACTACTATACCTAGCACGTCGGGAACGGTGTGGCAATTATAGTAGTAGCATGTTCTGTTCCTGCCGCGCTACTGCTAAGCGGGTAACAGTAGCGCCGTTCTAGCAGACGCGCTACTGCTAAATAGCAGTAGCACCTCATTTTAACAAGCACTACTAGTAACATTCTGTGTATAAGGTTTTCCCTAGTAGTGGCTAGCAAAGTGGAAGGATGAGTGTGCACATATCCATGGACTCACATTAGTCAAAAAGAACTCATATACTTATTGCAAAAGTCTACTTAGCCCTCGAAGCAAAGTACTACTACGCATGCCCCAAGAGGGATAGATTGGTAGGAAAAGACCATCGCTCGTCCCTGACTGCCACTCATAAGAAAGACAATTAAAAGAGCACCTCATGTAACAAATTTGTCACACAACTTTTACCACACGTGCATGCTACGCAGCTTGCCAACTTCAACAAAAGTATTTCTCAATTTCATAATTACCCACTAGCATGACCCTAACATTACTACCTTTATATCTCAAAACAATTATCAAGCATCAAGTTGATCATAGCATCCAATTCTTTTTCTATGATAGTTTTTATTATACCCAACTTGGATGCTCATCATTCTAGGACCAACTTTGTAACCATAGCAAATACCATACTGTTCTAAAAGACTCTAAAAAAGATATAAGTGAGGCATGAGAGACTAGAACTTTCTTCAAAATTAAGACACCACCGTGCTCTAAAAGATATAAGTGAAGCACTAGAGCAAAAACTATCAAGCTCAAAAGATATAAGTGAAGCACATAGAGTATTCTAGCAAATTCTAATAAAATAGGCTTCTCCCAAAAGGTGTGTACAGCAAGGATGATTGTGGTAAACTAAAAATCAAAGACTAATATAATACACGACGCTCCAAGCAAAACACATATCATGTGGCGAATAAAAATATAGCTCCAAGTAAAGTTACCAATGAACGAAGACGAAAGAGGGGATGCCTTCCCGGGGCATCCCCAAGCTTAGGCTTTTGGATATTCTTGAATATCTTGGGGTGCCATGGGCATCCCCAAGCTTAGGATCTTGCCACTCCTTATTCCATAGTCCATAAAAGGTTTACCCAAAACTTGAAAACTTCACAACACAAAACTCAACAGGAAATCTTATAAGCTCCGTTAGTGAAAGAAAACAAAACCACCACATAAGGTACTATAATGAACTCATTCTTTATTTATTTTGGTGTTAAACCTACTGTATTCGAACTTCTCTATGGTTTATAAACTATTTTATTGGCCATAGATGCATCAAAATAAGCAAACAACACACGAAAAACAGAATCTGTCAAAAACAGAATAGTCTGTAGAAATCTGTAAGTAACGCAAACTTCTAGAACTCTAAAATTCCTACCAAAATAGGAAGTACTGGAAAATTTGTTTGTTGATCAGCAGCAAAAATAATCAACGCAAAATCACGTTCCTGTGATTTAACAAAATTATATTTGTGCACGCAAAGTTTCTGTTTTTCAGCAGAATCAAGTCAACTATCATCATAGGTTATCCTATAGGTTCTACTTGGCACAAACACTAATTAAAAGATAAAAACACATCTAAACAGAAGGTATATGCAAGATTTATTACTAAACAGGGGCAAAAACAAAAAAACATAAAGAAAATTGGGTTGCCTCCCAACTAGCGCTATCGTTTAACGCCCCTAGCTAGGCATAAAAGCGAAGATAGATCTAACGAGTGCCATCTTTGGCACTTAATTCATAAGTAGCCCGCATGATAGATTCATAAGGTAATTTGAATTTCTTTCTTGGAAAGTGCTCCATGCCTTGCTTTAATGGAAATTGGAATCTAATATTCCCTTCCTTCATATCAATAATCGCGCCAATCGCTCTAAGGAAAGGTCTACCAAGAATAATAGGGCAAGAAAGATTGCAATCTATATCAAGAACGATAAAATCTACGGGAACCAAATTTCTATTTGCAACAATAAGAACATAATTGATCCTTCCCATAGGCTTTTTAATGGTGGAATCCGCAAGGTGCAAATTTAAAGAGCAATCGTCAAGATCATGGAAACCTAGAATATCACATAAAGTTTTCGGAATCGTGGAAACACTAGCACCCAAATCACACAAAGCAAAACACCCACGATCTTTAATTCTAATCTTTATAGTAGGTTCCCACTCATCATTAAGTTTTCTAGGTATAGAAACTTCCAAATTAAGTTTTTCATCATAAGATTGCATCAAGGCATCAACAATATGTTTGGTAAAAGCTTTGTTTTGACTATAAGCATGAGGAGAATTAACAACGGATTGCAATAAGGAAATACACCCCTCTAAAGAACAATTATCATAATCAAATTCCTTGAAATCCGAGATAGTGGGTTCAATGTCATTTAAAGTTGTGGTCTCTCCAATCCCACTTTTACCAAATTTAGCATCAAGATCTAAAAACTCTGAATTCTTGGGACGCCTTCTAGGCAAAGTTGATTCATCATCAGTCCCATAATTATCAAAATTCATATTGCAAAACATAGATCTAATAGGAGACGCATCAATAACTTTAAGATCCTCATCATTATTTTCATGGAAACTAGAAGAACATGCTTTTATAAAGGTATCTTTTTTAGCACGCAATCTAGCGGTTCTCTCCTTGCACTCGTCAATGGAAATTCTCATTGCTTTGAGAGACTCATTGATATCATGCTTAGGAGGAGAAGATCTAAGTTTAAGAGAATCAATATCAAGCGAAAGTTTATCAACGTTCCTAGCCAAACCATCAACTTTGAGCAATTTTTCTTCAAGCAAAGCATTAAAATTCTTTTGAGAAATCATAAATTCTTTCATGCTATTCTCAAAATCAGAGGGCACCTTATTAAAATTACCATAAGAGTTATTGTAGGAATTTCCATAATTATTAGAGGAATTACTAGGGAACGGTCTAGCATTAAAGTTTGCTCTATAAGCATTGTTTCCAAAACTATTCCTACCAACAAAATTCACATCCATAGATTCATTATTATTCTCAATCAAGGAAGACAAAGGCATATCATTGGGATCAAGAGGAGTATTTTTAGTAGCAAATAATTTCATAAGTTCATCCAACTTTCCACTCAAAACATTGATTTCTTCTATAGCATGCACTTTTTTACTAGAAGATCTTTCGGTGTGCCATTGAGAATAATTAGCCATAATATTATCAAGAAGTTTTGTAGCATCTCCTAACGTGATTTCCATAAACGTGCCTCCCGCGAGAGATTTCTAGAAGCAAAGTTCAAACCGGCATAAATTTTTTGCATGATCATCCATAAATTCAAACCATGTGTAGGGCAATTGCGAAGGACCAATTTCATTCTTTCCCAAGATTGGGCAACATGCTCATGATCAAGTTGTTTAAAATTCATAATATCATTCCTAAGAGTGATAATCTTAGAGGGAGGAAAATACTTAGAGATAAAAGCATCTTTGCACTTGTTCCAAGAATCAATACTATTTTTAGGCAAAGACGAAAACCAAACTTTAGCACGATCTCTAAGTGAAAACGGAAATAACTTCAATTTTACAATATTGTTATCCGTATCTTTCTTCTTTTGCATATCACACAAATCAACAAAGTTGTTTAGATGAGTAGTGACATCTTCGCTAGGAAGGCCGGCGAATTGATCTATCATAACAAGATTCAGCAAAGCAGTATTGATTTCACAAGACTCAACATCATTAAGAGGAGCAATCGGAGTACTAAGGAAATCATTATTATTGGTATTCGAGAAATCACACAATTTGGTATTATCTTGCGCCATGGCAACAAGTAATCCAACACACAAGCAAACATAAAAAGGCAAGCAAAAAGAGAGGAGGAGATTGGGATAGAGAGGGCAAATAAAATGGCAAGGGTGAAGTGGGGGAGAGGAAAACGAGAGGCAAATGGCAAATAATGTAAATGCGAGGGAGATGGGTTTGTGATGGGTACTTGTTATGTCTTGACTTGAGCGAAGATCTCCCCGGAAACGGTGCCAGAAATCCTTCTTGCTACGTCTTGAGCTTGTGTTGGTTTTCCTCGAAGAGGAGAGGGTGATGCAGCAATATTAGCGTAAGTATTTCCCTCAGTTTTTGAGAACCAAGGTATCAATCCAGTAGGAGGCTCCTCAAAAGTCCCACGCACCTACACAAACAAACCGAGAACTCGCAACCAATGCAATAAAGGGGTTATCAATCCCTTAACACCACTTGCGAAACTGAGATCTAATAAAGATAGTATGATAAGATAAATATATTTTTGGTATTTTATAATATATATGCAAAAAGTAAAGATGCAAATAAAAGTAGATTGGAAGCAAATATGATAAAGATAGACCCGGGGGCCATAGATTTCACTAGTGGCTTCTCTCAAGATAGCATAAGTATTACGGTGGGTGAACAAATTACTGTCGAGCAATTGATAGAAAAGCGAATAGTTATAAGATTATCTAGGCATGATCATGTATATAGCCATCACGTCCGCAACAAGTAGACCGACTCCTGCCTGCATCTACTACTATTACTCCACACATCGACCGACTCCTACCTGCATCTAGAGTATTAAGTTCATAAGAACAGAGTAACACATTAAGAAAGATGACATGATGTAGAGGGATAAAATCAAACAATATGATATAAACCCCATCTTGTTATCCTCAATGGCAAAAATACAATACGTTCCTTGCAACCCTTTCTGTCACTGGGTAAGGACACCGCAGGATTGAACCCAAAGCTAAGCACTTCTCCCATGGCAAGAAAGATTAATCTAGTAGGCCAAACCAAACTGATAATTCGAAGAGAGTTGCAAAGATAACTCAATCACACATAAAAGAATTCAGAGAAGATTCAAATATTATTCATAGATAAACTTGATCATAAACCCACAATTCATCGGATCTCGACAAACACACCGCAAAAAGAGTTTACATCGAATAGATCTCCACAAGAGAGGGGGAGAACATTGTATTGAGATCCAAAAAGAGAGAAGAAGCCATCTAGCTAATAACTATGGACCCGTAGGTTTGTGGTAAACTACTCACAACTCATCGGAGGGGCAAGGATGTTGATGTAGAAGTCCTCCGTGGTCGATTCCCCCTCCGACAGAACGCCGGTGAAGGCTCCAAGATGGGATCTCGCGGATACAGAAGGTTACGGTGGTGGAAATTGTGTTTCGTCTGCTCCCTGGATGTTTTCGGGGTACGTAGGCTTATATAGGAGGAAGAAGTACGTCGGTGGACGCCCGAGGGGCCCATGAGACAGGGGGCGCGCCCTATGGGGGGGGGCGCCCTCCTATCTCGTGGGAGCCTTGGCTGCTTCTTGACTTGCACTCCAAGTCCTCTAGATCACGTTCGTTCCAAAAATCACGCTCCCGAAGGTTTCATTCCGTTTGGACCACTGTTCAAGATATCTTCCGATATTCTGATAAATCGGCCGATTTATCGCTTACCGTTGTCTGATCGATTAGATAAATTGGCCGATAAATCAACCGATATGGCGATAAACCGGCCGATATGCCGATAAACTGGCCGATTTATCCCTTATCATTGGTCGACCGATAAGTTCCCGATAAGCGATATCCCCAACATTGGTTTGGACTCCGTTTGATATTCCTTTTCTTCGAAATACTGAAATAGGCAAAAAAACAGCAAGATGGGCTGGGCCTCCGGTTAGTAGGTTAGTCCAAAAAATGATATAAATGTGTAAAATAAAGCCCATAAACATCCAAAAGGGGTAATATAATAGCATGGAACAATAAAAAATTATAGATACATTGGAGACGTATCACTCCACACCGCTCCAAACGGAGATTAACATCCGCAAGGGTGTGAACTTCGGGATACATCGTCGTCTCCGCGTGCCTCGGTTATCTCTTTCCCGAGCCCTTTACTTATGCACTTTACTTTGTGATAGCCATATTGTTCTTTGTCATATATCTTGCTATCACATAGTTGCTTATCTTGCTTAGAATAAGTTGTTGGTGCACATAGGTGAGCCTAGTTGTTTTAGGTTTTGTGCTTGAAAAATTAACCGCTAGGTTTATTCCGCATTTGTTCAAGCCTTAACCATAATTATTTTAAAGCGCCTATTCACCCCCCCTCTAGGCGACATCCTCGATCTTTCAATTGGTATCAGAGCCTCGTCTCTCTTTGTTGGGCTTAACCGCCTAGAGAGTAAAGCTGTCGACTAGGGGATTCGGTTTCTCTGACACTCTTAGTTTTGATGGCACAAATTTTGATGTTTGGTTAATTCGCATGCTTAATCTCTTTAGGGTCATGGACCCAAATTTAGAGCGAATTGTAGATATGGGTTTTTCTCCTCCAAAGGATCCCCAAATATTATCTTTAGAGGATGAGAAAAAATCTTATCTCAATGCTCAAGCTTCTAATGTTCTTTTGGATGCTTTGAGCAATGTAGTTATATTTCAACTCATGCTGTTCTGGGATGCTCATGAGTTGTGGACAAAGCTTCAAGATAAATATGGTGTGTCCAAGATTTGTAAGGATGATTGTTCTCCCTCCACCTCCAATCGTGTTGCGTTCTCAACTTCTTCTACTTCACCTACATGTGGTTTGCCACAAGGTAATGACATGGTGAGTAGTTGTGTTCATTGCAATGATGATAGTGGGCTTATTATTGATAATCCTTCATCACTTTCTTATTGCAATGCTTCTTCTTTGGACTTTAACACTTCGAGCACCTTACATGTTTCACATGCTTGTGTTGGTAGTCCTTGCATATCATGTAGAAATTTCTTGCTCAAATCTCATGATGATATGCTTGCTATGTCTTGTTGCCATGATAAAAATGTATCTATTTCCTCGAGTTGTTGTGCTAACAATGTAGAGGAAACTCAACACTCCATGTAACAAGATGTGGTCTTGAATGGTGCTTCAAGGGATCCTACATCATCATCTATTGCATTTTGCCTTATGGCCAAGGCCTCAAAGGTATCTCCCACTTTGAATCCCAATATATCTTGTGATGGTATTGATGATGGCAAGAATGATGATGATGTTGATTATGATGAAGAGAATGATAATGTTGCCTCCTTAAAAATTAAGGGGGAAATGGTTTTAAAGCTCTTCATAAAAATAAAATTACTCGTTCCAACTTCATGGAAATTATGTCCATTGCCATTGAGGGCAAGAAATATATTGAGGAGTTGGAATCTCATCTCGAGGAACGTGAGGTCACCATTGAGAAAATGGAAGGTCATGAGCGTGATTACGCTAATGAGATTGCAGACCTCTCTCAAGCTCTTGAACTTGAACAAACCACCAAGGAATCTCTTGAGGAGACTTTTGCTCTAGAATTATCTAGAGTGAGGGAATCTCGTGATAGAGCTCTTGAGGTGGCCAATGATTTTGAAACTAAAAATGAGGAGCTTGAAGTTGCACATGCTAAACTCCTTGAGGACTTTGAGCACCTCGAAAATGGCTCAAGGGTCATTAAGAGTGAGATCATCAAACTCACCGAGTCTCATACTCAACTTAAAGCTTCATATTCAAAAGAGCTTGCCAAGTTGTCTTCTCCTCTTGTTGCTAATGATGATGCTTGTGCTACTAACTTTATCTCTTGTGAAGCATCCATATTGAAGGAGAATGTTGTGCTACGGGCTCAACTTGAGTTGCTATCTAGCAAATATGGGAAATTGGAATGAAGTCATGAAAAGCTCTCAAACTGTCATGATGATCTTCTAGTATCCCATAATGTGCTAAAGATAGCTCATGAGGCCATGCTTGCTAAGGTAACATCTAGTGAGCCTTGAAAGATCGAGGATGTCGCCTAGAGGGGGGGGGGTGAATAGGTGATTTAAAATAATTACGGTTTAGGCATGAACAAATGCAGAATAAACCTAGCGGTTAATTTGTCAAGCACAAAACCTAAAACAACTAGGCTCACCTATGTGCACCAATAACTTATGCTAAGCAAGATAAGCAACTATGTGATAGCAAGATATATGACAAAGAACAATATGGCTATCACAAAGTAAAGTGCATAAGTAAAGGGCTCGGGTAAGAGATATCCGAGGCACGCGAAGACGATGATGTATCCCGAAGTTCACACCCTTGCGGATGCTAATCTCCGTTTGGAGCGGTGTGGAGGCACAATGCTCCCCAAGAAGCCACTAGGGCCACCGTAATCTCCTCACGCTCCCGCACAATGCAAGATGCCGTGATTCCACTAAGGGACACTTGAGGGCGGTCACCGAACCTGTACAAATGGCGACCCTTGGGGGCGGTCACCGAACCCGTACACTCTGACAACCCTTGGGGGCGGTCACTGGTACCCGTCAAATTGCTCGGGGCGATCTCCACAACCTAATTGGAGACCCCGACGCTTGCCCGGAGCTTTACACCATATAGATTGAGCTCCGAACAACACCAACCGTCTAGGGCACCAAGGCACCCAGGAGGAACAAGCTCTAGGGTGTCCAAACACCCAAGAGTAACAAGCTCAAGGATACCAAGCACCCAAGAGTAATAAGCTTCTCAACTTGTAACTTCCACGTATCACGTGGAGAACTCAAACCGATGCACCAAATGCAATGGCAAGGGCACATGGAGTGCCCAAGTCCTTCTCTCTAAAATCCCACCGAAGCAACTAATGCTAGGGAGGAAGATGAGAGGAAGAACAAGAAGGAGAACACCAAGAACTCCAAGATCTAGATCCAATGGGTTCCCCTCACATAGAGGAGAAAGTGATTGGTGGAAATGTGGATCTAGATCTCCTCTCTCTTTTCCCTCAAAAACTAGCAAGAATCCATGGAGGGATTGAGAGTTAGCAAGCTCGAAGAAGGTCAACAATGGGGGAAGAACACGAGCTCAAAGGATAAGGTTCAATGGGGAAGAAGACCCCATTTTATAGGTGGGGAAAAATCCAACCGTTATGCTCACAGGCTGCAAAGAGCGGTACTAAAAAAATACTTTCGTGCCTACCTCCGCTGAGCAAAACACAATTTTTTTGGTCCGGAGCGGTACTACCGCTCTGGAGCCGCGGTAGTACCGCTCCGGAGCGGTAGTAAAAATTTACATCCGCTCTAGTCGCGGTAGCACCACTGCAGCCTTTACCAAAACAGCCACAACTTTTGCAAACGGACTCCGAATTCAACAAAACCAAGTTTGTTGGAAAGCTAACGACATGGGCTAACACAATATTGATAGAAATATCAATAAGAAGCAAATGAGAAAATGCCCATAAGAAAATGGTGAGAACCCTTCCTCGGATAAGACCGGTAAAACCTCCAACACCGAAAACATCATAGAAGACGCATGCGAACTCCATTTTCGATGAACTCAAGCTTGTCATCAAGATGACCATAAGCTCTAAAACTCACAAAGAGAACCAAACAAGAACCAAGAAACATGATTCAAGGATGCAATGGTTTGAGCTCTCTACTAACGATACGATCAAGCTACCAACTTGAGAGCCCCACTTGATAGTACGGCAAACGATCCTATAACCCGGTCTCCCAACTACCACCACGAGACCAGTAAAATAGAAAACCTATCAAGGGCAAACCTTTGCCTTGCACATGGTACACTTGAGCTAGATGATGCCGATCTTGACTCCCTCAAGTTGGACCACCTTTCTTGATTGCGTTGGCTCGATGAAGACTAGATGATTGCTCCCCCATAGTCCACTATGGGTGAGCCACTCTTCGGCGCATCTTCACAAGTCCATTGACACCACAATGGATGACAAGATTCAAGCACTTGATCTCTTCGTGATGCTCCACTTGAACTTGCACATGACAATCTGGATGACGATCACCACTTGATGCCTTTCCATGGGTTGTATGATATCTTCCTCTTGACGCAAGCCCATGGACACGTACCTAACCCCACATAGAACTCTCACATAGACCATGGGTTAGTACACAAAGTGGAATGGACAATGCTTACCATACCATGGGATCACTTGATCCCTCTCGGTACATCTTCTACGCTTTGTGAGTTGATCAACTTGATTCACCCTTGACTTAGTATTGATCAACCTTGAATCTTTCCAACTCTCTTCATTTGGATGATGTCTTGAAGGTAAACATGAGTGATCACACAATCTTCTCCTTCTTCAAGACATGCTTGCAATAAGCTCAACACTCGCATGACCAATCTTTGGATAATTCCTTAATAGCACCTTGGTCAACTCATAAACTCCTTGAAACCAACACGTGGACTTCAAGAAAAGCCTATGGACAAAACTTTCAAATATAACTCAAGGCAACCATTAGTCCATAGAGATTGTCATCAATTACCAAAACCAAACATGGGGGCACCGCATGTTCTTTCAATCTCCCCCATTTTGGTAATTGATGACAATCACTTTCAAGAGAGTTTATACAAGGAGTTATGCATCACAATTCAATGCAACAACCAACGATGCAGGAGAATGAGATGCAAATGCTTAGGAACAAAACCAAAGCAAGGAGAAATCTTTGAAACCTTCTCCACAAAACTCTCTGAAACTTCTCCCCCATTGGCATCGATTGCCAAAATGGGCGAAAATCTTAGAAGGCCAATATAAAACGTGTTCCTCCATAAATTGTGTATTTCTCAACAAGATAGTGGAATGCCATAGACATATCCAAATGTAAATACTTGGAGGAATACAAACTATATCGAGGCACAAAGATTGCTAACGAATGATATGCCACAAGGACATAACAAAGAGAGACACAAGCAGTCAAGCAATCAAAAGATACCAATTGAAGCAAGCAACCAAAGGATGTCAATTGAACCAACTAGACCAAAGATCCTACGAGCCACATGAATAAAGGATAATATGATATGAGCGAAGGAGTGTTCTAAAGAAACTAGAGAAGCTCCCCATGATTTGTGCACACATAAGAATTTTTGTATTTGAATAAAAAGTGCACAAAATAGGATCATAGCTCCCCCAAAATCAATATAAACATACAACAAGTGCAAGTGAGCATAAAGGAAACTAAGCCTAGCACTTGCAACAAACACATGGTTGAGCAACATGTAAAAGAGGCAACTTAAGAATAGGCTCAACCAAAATGATGTGTGTAAGTCATGACAAAGCACATGAGAAGACTAATATACGGATGAGCATAAGCATCAACATAGTCTCGAATGAATGAGATACACGGTGCAAAGCCTTTCATGCCCACACACAACTAAGCAAATGGGTTCACAAGAACACTAAATATGCAAACTGAATAACCAACACTTGTGACAATCCAAGGTGAAGATAGAAAGCATAAGCATCATCAAGACAGGGGATACCAATTAAGATGGCAAAAGCCTCGTCAAGACAAGCATGAGGGAAATAATCTTCAACACACAAGAGTGCATCAAGATGCAACGAGATAAGACACGCACTCAAGGCAAAAGCTTTCACGGAGCCACCAAAGAAATAACATAAGAAAGACAAGGTGGACGTGAAAGAAAGGATATCATCTAGAGATGTAATTTCTCTCAAGTGTATAAGGGTCTAGGTAGACGAAATCATGACGATATATATCTACAAAGAAGGATGTACACCCGAAATAGTTACAACACGAAGGAACAAGATATCCAGAAGGAAGTCATACATATACCAATAAGATATGTGTTTGGAAGCATAGCCCAAGGCTAGATATGGTCTTATTGTATATAAATGAATTCCTACTACACAACCATCAAAGACATCACAACTAGCAACAAGAGATCATTGTTGGGATGCTTTGAGAAAGGAAACAAGTATCACAAGAAAGAAAGAATAACATGCCATGATACAACCTACACACGATTGATGCAATAATGTGTGCATGTAGTAGATGATGATACTTGTTACCGAGATAGCATTGGAAGGATGTAGTAGATACCAATTGAAGGTAGAAAGTAGTTCATTGATCATCCTAGCTTGACTCCAATAAGCACCTGGTGACAACACCTTCCTTTTGAATGAGCCGAGTATCCAATGCATCTCCAATTGTTCCCAGAACAACAACACAAACAAAATGGTACCCAAACTCATTGGGACCAAAGAGTTAGAGAACCAACAATACATAGGACAAACTCCACATAGATATGTACATATAGATATGAAAATGAATCTCATGCACATCTCATCCAATTTGAGACTTGGTGGAGTTTCCCCTATATATTGGGTCAAAGAAAGAAAACATGCCAAAGGAACTACATGAAGTTAAAATGCATGATCAATAATTTCAATAATCGATACCAAAATACAAGGAAAAACCAAGTGAAAAGGATACCAAATGGAGAAATCATCACTTGGAAGATATCATTAAAAGATACATCAAGGAATGATATATCCATTGGAACACACAAGAAAAGATGTCAAACTCCCAAATGAGAGGATGGTTCCAAACAAACCAAGCTCTCTACAAAGTTTCATGATGGCACAAAGTACCAAAAGAAGCGACTTGCCATCCACCAACACACACTTAATATGGATCACAAGATGAGTGTTTTATAGAAAATAGGATAGCTCCCACACGAGTTGTGCATTATAGAGTATTTGCATTTGAATACAAAATTCACAAGGTGGTATCACCACCACTAGTAGAAAAGGGGGCATTTGTCCCGGTTTGTAAGGGCCTTTAGTCCCGGTTCATGAACCGGGACTAGTGGGTCATTACTAATACCTCCACCCTTTAGTCCCGGTTCAAACACGAATCGGGACAGATGTGCCTCCACGTGGCCGGTGCACCGAGCCCAGTCAGGGGGGCCTTTGGTCCCGGTTGGTGGCACCAACCGGGACCAAAAGTCCATGTTTTTTTTAAAAAGTGGCTGCTTTAGGGGTTTTGGGGGTTATTTTTAGGTTGTTATTAGCTAGCTAATAGAGAGAAGTGTCCTCTCTTATATCTTCGTCCTTGGTTTACCAATGCTGCTGCTATGTCCATTTCACCCACTGATATAATAACTCATGCATGCTCGCATCATACATCATCATATATAATAACAAGTCCTACTAATCATGCATCATCATACAACTTCTACTCGTTATTAATAATGAGTCATACGATCATCATCCTCATAGTCATCGAACCCAACCCTACATAATTGTTCTTAGCACATGATCATCAGTATCAGGTAGGACCTAAACACCCTTAAGGTAAAATAGCATAAAACAATATAGACCCTGACTCTCCATTATGAAGAATGGCGATCATCCTATCTCCAATTCTTGCCCTTCGCTGCCTTTTGCTTCCAAGAAGCTCCTTACGACTGTCCATACATTTTTTCCATTCTTTGATTGTCATGTCTCCACTTCTTTTAGAAACCCGATATGGACAGCTGAGATTCGTAGGAAGACCTGGTTGTATGTTCAAAACATGAAGGGTACCGTGCGTATACATCAGATGAGGCACACAATCATTCGGGATTATCTGTTGAAAAACATAGTAATAACTTCGTAGTTAGCAATGATGTACTAGCTTTAGAAGTGTGCAAAAAGATGCACGGATGTCGTAATAGTAAAAAATCTTACCAGGGTATCTCCATGGTAGTTACCGTAGTTCAACACGTGCACTAGTGGCACGTATTGACCATAATGTTGAGGAGTTTGATTGTAGATATTGTAATTCTCAAGATCAGTACAAAATGCGACCAGATGATTTTTCTCCTGATAAGTTAATTCGGAGCCTTCGATGTAGTAGGTTCTATCTACCATCTTCCGCACATTCTTTGAAGAATGAAAATAAGCTGTCAATGGAAATAAGTTGTTAACTATTTTGAAAGAAACAATATAAATTACTTAATAACTATGTTAAGCTCACATGGGGGAAGAATTGGAGGTGTATCCACAAGGACCCAAATCGAAGGTCTCTCTTGCTCGATTGTAGGATCACCAAGATCCATGGTGACAAGCATACCCTCATCAAAACCATACATCTTGCAAAGTGCTTCCCAATATTTGCAACCAAAATGGGTTACACTCTCAGCATTGTACAACTTTACTTGAAAATCTACACCATGATGGGTACTTAGGATAATTGTTTTGGTTTCCATACTTTCATGGTCTTCAAAACCCATCCTCTCCAAGACATAGCATCTTGCATAGCATGGGATAAGCTAGTCGAATTGGAAAAGATGAAAAATACATGTTAAAATAGTTGAAGTCGTGCTTAATTACGAAAAAAACTATTGTCGTCGTTGCGTACCGTATGAACATCGAAGGTCTCCTCGAGCTTAATGCTGAAGCACCGATTTTCGTCTAGCTCAATGAACCTGTCGCACATACCTCGGTTGTCGTGGCACCAGTCGCACTCCCCCGGGCGGTTTTCGTCGTCCGAGTACGACATTTCCGGCCTATGTTCATAATTCAAATATTAAACTAGATCATTATTATTAATCACGGGTTGACTATCGGTGATGTACGTAGCTCCTCCTTTCATTCCCGAGTGCATTATTACACCAAATTGTCTAGCACACGGGAATGAAGGAGAACTTATCCAATATGAGCATTCAATAAGCAAAACCAAATCATAAAATAAAGTAGTATTCAAATTAGCATGCATTCAATAATTATAAGCAAAAGTAAATCATCTCTTGGTGTCCGTACATCGTCAAATATTATCACTAATATAGCATCACTAATACAACTAGAACCGTAGCGCCCGACGGGTATCGTCACTGGCGGTGGACACCCAAAGATAAGGAACCATCACAGTGAGATCCCTGAAGAACCTGCCAGGTATTGTCGAACCTGCCCTCCAATGCAACCATGTAGCGACGGACGTGCTCGTCCTCCTCGCTGACACGGTGACGTACCACCTCCGCGGTGTCTGGAAGCCTCAGCACCGTCACTGGCCCACGCGACCGCCACCAAACAAGGATCGGGTCAACAACGGGCTGCCTCCTCACCAACCTACGTCCCCTGGAAGGTAGCACTTCCCAATACCAGCCCGGCGGAGCCCAGTCCCGAACATGGCCCTGATCAAGCAGGCCTCCACCGCCGAGTCGACGACGACGAGGATGCGGGATAGGCATCACCGACGTCGATGCGGGAACTACTTCTATATATAGTTAAATAAAGTAGTTTTATTAATTAAATCAACTAGCTAGTTCAAGTACTAAGCACGTACTATAAATAAATAAAGTAGTACTTACTAAAAACAAACTACTTCTATATATAGTAAAATAAAGTAGTTTATTGAATCAACTAGCTAGTTCAACTATATATGAATCACTTACTATAAATAAAATAAAGTAGTACTTACTAAAAATAAACTAGTATTTTTCTAACTAATTATATTAAACACTTTCTCTTCTTATTTTTTCCTTTTTCTAAATACTATGAACAAAAAAATCATTAAAATTCTATGAACAAAATTACAACAGAAAAAATCATAAAAATTCTATGAACAGAAAAAAATCATAAAAATTTGACATATTCGATCTTTGCATATATATGAACATACAAACATGCATATTCAACAATAATATCACCAAAAAAATCTATTAACAAAAAAAAAATCTAACACAATATGAACAAATTAATTACACAATCTAAATTAACATACTAGGAACTACACATCTAATCTAACAAAAAAATCTATGAACTACAAAAAAATCAAAAAAATCTAACAAAATCTAACAAAAATCATAAAAAGTTGCTCACAGCGACGGCGACAGCGAGGTGCGGCGCGGGGCGAGGCGGGGCAGCGACGGCGTCGGGGCGGCAGGGGACGACGGCGTCGAGGAGGGGCGGGGCGGCGGCGTCGCGGGCCGAGGCGGCAGGGGACGGCGGCGTCGGGGCGGGGCGGGGCGACGACGGCGCGGGCCGGGGCGGTAGGGGACGTCGGCGTCGGGGCGGGGCGGGGCGGCGACGGCACGGGCCAGGGCGGCAGGGGACGGCAGCGTCGGGGCGGGGCGGGGCGGCGATGGCATTCGGGCGGCAGGGGATGGCGGCGTCGGGGTGGCGTGGGGCGAGGGCTGGCTCGGGCAGCCTGCCGGCGTCGAGGATGGATTCGCCGCCGTCGAGGGAGAGGAGGAGGAAAGATTGAAGTGGGGATGCGCGGTTCTGAAATTTTCCTAAGTGCTACTTATATAGCAAAGGCTTTGGTCCCGGTTCGTGGCACAAACCGAGACTAATGCCTCCTTTAGTCCCGGTTGGTGGCACCAACCGGGACCAAAGGCCTATTTTCAGCAGCCCAAAGGACGGGAAACAAAGACCTTTGGTCCCTGTTGGTGGCTCCAACCGGGACAAAAGAGGGGCATTGGTCCCGGTTGGTGGCTCCAACCGGGACAAAAGAGGGGCATTGGTCCCGGTTGGTGCCACCAACCGGGACTAAAGAGAGGCATTGGTCCCGGTTGGTGCCACCAACCGGTACCAATGCACCCGTCTAATTACTTATTTATTTTTTGCAGCTGTTTTTAGTTGATTCTTTCTGCAGTTTTTTAATTAGTCCCACCTCGTCAAGCGAGAGGCACTCGCAGCGGTTTATAAGCCCTGAGTGCAGAGATGATGAAGAAGAGGCTCAATGCTCACCTGCACGTTGCTTAGCTTCAAGCCTTGAGGATTAGGGTAGACTGCACGGAGCTATGTGCAGTGCAGTTTACACTATTCCGAAAGGCTTGAAGCTAATTAACGAGCATTGCGCCTCTTTTTTATTTTTAATGACTTATTACAACTCAGAAAAAAATAGAAAAAAAATAAATATAGCAGAAAAGAAAAAATATATAAAAAACTACTCAGAAATAAATAGAAGAAAAAATAGTTGTGATTAACTTTACTAAAAATTGAGCATAGATGCGCTTATAGAGAGAATTCAACCTAAATTCATAATAAATTTCTACTAACTTCAGAGAAATTTAGTATGAATTTAGGTCAAACTCCCTGTATAAGGGCATCTATTTTCATTTTGAGAGGAGCTCAACAAGGCAGAGAGGGAGGGGCTTATAAACCGGTGTGAGCCCCCTTCGGTTGGCGAGGTGGGACTAAACTCTGGCCGCAACGAGGACCAACCCTTTAGTCCCGATTGGTGGCATGAACCGGGACTAAAGGGCAGCCTTTGGTCCCGGTTCATGCCACCAACCGGGACCAATAGTGGTGGTCCAGGAGCGAGGACCATTGGTCCCGGTTCGTCCCTCCAACCGGGACCAAAAGGTCCAGACGAACCGGGACCAATGGCTCACGTGGCCCGGCCGGCCCCGGGGCTCACGAACCGGGTCCAATGCCCCCATTTGTCCCGGTTCTGGACTAAACCGGGACTAATGGGCTGGCCCTGCCTGGACCATTGCCCCCTTTTCTACTAGTGCACTTTCTTTATATCAAGAAAACACTAGACAAGAACAAGACCTAAACAAGATCCTCAAGTGGCACGGAAGGCAATGGGAGTTGACACAATTTAGGCAAGAGATAAAGCAAATAAAAGCAAAGGACAAAGTAAAGATGATCTATAATTTCTACCACACAAGTGAGTACCAATTGTCAAAAGATAAGAAGTATTCGGAAGTAATTCCCGGTGGTAGATAGCAAGGATATCCGACATCATCTTCACACCAAACACAAGCAAATTGCAACTTGTAAAGCTAACATGCCACCTAGGAACAAGATAATTTACAATATCAATTCTAGGTGATAAAATCTCAAATGTACACATTTTCTAGGATTGTAGTATGAACATTGCATATTATTCCCCCATAATGTGATACCAATAAAAATTAACAAGAGGCAACAAGAGGATCCAATAAGAGATGATTAATGGACTATTTAGAATTGAATTTATCATGAGAAGGCATGCCACATAGTGACTAGATAATCTTGTAATATCAATACTAGATGGTATTCCTCATGTACACACATTTATAGGATTGTGAAGTGCACAAAGCACATCACTCGCCCATAATGGGATATTCCATTAATCTCTCACAAGAGCCAACTAAGAAACAAACAAGATGCACAAAGGCTCAACGCACGATAGACATGTACATGATGTGCAAACCAACATACACAAACTTGATTACTCAAGTTAAGCAAATTGGAAACACATCATAGACAAACACACGCAAGGTACAAAACCACAACATGCTAAGGGCAAGTAACTATCAATGTAAACAATTTAAGTACGAGTTACCGCAAGGAGGAACATTGGATGTAACATAGAAACTTGAGACTCCTAATGACTTGGCTTGAGATAATATGGATGATGAAGACCCCTCAAATCTTCATAATGTAGCCAAGCCTCAAATGCCCTCCAACAACACCTATTGATCAAGTTTGAGCTTGTTGGTCCCCAACCAAGTTGGGTCCTAAGAGGTTAGTCACAATAGGCTTGGCAACCCAAATGGTTCTTTTCTTGACACCACTTTGAGTACCAACAAACTTGGAAAACACGTTACCAACCTTATCCTTCCCAAGAGAATAGATATAATCAATAGTAATTGGGTTGGATAAGTTACCACTAGTGCATGAAGAAGCGAGGTGACCTTTCTCACGACATAGGTAGCAACGTCTACTCTTCACTTTCTTCTCACTTGATTTCTCAACTTGAGAAGCATTAGCTCGAGTTTTCTTGGGAAGAGGCCTTTCTTCAACTTGAGGTTGAGCATGAGATTAGTTGCATCAAATTAGTTAGGGTTCATGTAAGAGTGGAAACAAATCGGATGCGGATGCGGCTCAAATGAGTTAGGGTTCATGTAAGGGTGGAAACGAATCAAATTTCTAAGATGAATCATAAAACGAGTAAAATTTGACCACTTATTTCACTTTATAGTTGGATAATTGGAATATCCGCTACCACTTTCCACCCCTATAGGTTCATCAAATTAGATGGTAATTAGGGCAGTAGTTCCTAGGTACTAGTTAGTTAGTAAGAACTAGGTACTAGAATATTTTTATTTATAGTAAGTTTATTTTTAGTAAGAACTAGTTGAATTAATAGAACTAGTTAGTAAGAACTTGTTGCTATTTTTTAGTTAAAGCAATTTTTCCCGCCTCGACGTGGACGATGCCTATCCCGCATCCTCGTCGTCGAGTCGGCGGAGGACGACACCTGCTTGACCAGATGGGCCATGTCCGGGACTTGGCTCTGCCGGGGTGGTACTAGGAGGCGCTACCTACCGAGGGGCGCAGGTTGGTGAGGAGCCAGCCTGTCGTTGACCCGAACCTTCTTTGGTGGCGGTCGCGTGGGCCAGTGACGGTCCGGAGGCTCGAGGACTCCGCGGAGGTGGTGCGTCACCGTGTCAGTGAGGAGGACGCGCATGTCCGTCGCTACTTGTTTGCGTTGGAGCACAGGTTCTCCAATACTTGGCAGGTTCTCCAGGGATCTCACTGGAGCTATGATCCCGTGATGGTTTCTTCTCTGTGGGTGTCCACCGCCCGTGCCGATACCCGTCGTGTGCTAGGGTTTTAGTTGTATTAGTGATGTTATATGTATGACACTATTTGTGATGTATTAGTGATAATATTCGACGATGTACGAACACATGAGATGATTTACTTTTGCTTGTTGAATGCATGCTAATTGAGTCCTATAAGATGTTTTGAAATGTTTATCTTGTGTTGCTCAATATCCAAGTGGCCGGTCATGTTTGCAGGTTACACCTCTGAGTGGCCTATGTTTTGCCGGAGTGTTGATTCATTTACGTTCTGGCAAATTTCAGGCGCTTGATATGTCCTATTTTAGCAAAGGTCATGCCAGATTTTTCCGTGAATTTTGGCATGACTTGTGCCAAAATATGTAGGAAATATTGAGTGCTCCGGATTTGTGTTTAATGTTTTAACTATGAACATTGGAAATGTCTGACGACGAAAAGGATTTCGGTATTTGCAAATATTGCAAAGACGAGCGCGACCTGTGTGACGGAATCTTCCTAGATGATGATAGGCGCTTCAGCATCAAGCTGGACAAGAACTTCGAAGTGGATACAGTAAGTCACAACGACAAGTCTTTTTTCGTAATTAAGCATGACATTTGCTTCAACTTATAATTTAAGCATGACATTAAGCATGACAACTCTTTTTTTTACTATTCTACTAGCGTATCCCCTGTCATGCAAGAGTTTTTGTATTGGATAAGATAGGTTTCAGTCGTACTATGGAGGAAAAGAAATTTTACTTGAAGATCGAGCATGGTTATATTTTCAATGTAAAATTATACAATTCAGAAGACTACACCTATTTTGGATGCAAAACATGGCGAGCACTATGCAAGACTTATGCATTTGAGCCTGATATGGTTATCACCTTTGATATTCGTCCGGAAGATGATATTGAAGGTAATACCGACATCTGGGTCGATGTGCAGACGCCTCTAGTTATACCATTATGTAAGTTTCCCAACCATATTTATGTCTTTGATATTGTTTATTCAAAAATAGTTGACAACTAATTTGTATTGTCAGCTTATTTCGGTGCAAGCAAACATGTCCAGCGCTTGATAGACAGGACCGTATACTATGCCGGGGCTGAACTCAACTGCGAGGAGCTCAGTCATTATGTTTCATGGCTTGCGGATCTTGATACTGTCAAGACAAATTTTCTTCCTGCATTTAGAAATGTTAGTACTGAAAATGTGCGACCAATAGTGTTCGTAATGAACTACGGTCACATCTATTTAGGAAGGATGGTAAGATTTTTACTATTTGTCCTCAATGCATCTTTTCCATACATTATTTTTGAAGCTAAACTTCATTGCTAAGTATGTTACCATACGATGTTCTTCAACAGGGACTCCCGATGAATGTTGTGCCTTATGGGATCGAGACTAAAGGTACCATGAGTATTATCAGCTTACGGACAAGATATCCTAGAGATTACTTTAGTGCATTCAAGATTAGCGACGGATGCTTAATAGTGCAAGACTGGACCAAATATGTGACGGGGGAGCGCAGAGAAGTACTAGGGGGCAGCAAACAGATGCGCTACCCACGATTAGGAGACAGGTTCATCTGCATGCTCCAACTTGATCAAGGAGGAGAGCTATACATGTTTTATGTTATTTTACCTAAGAGAGAGCAACAGGAGTGATTAGCTAGCTAGAAATGAGTTTGAGGATGATGATGTGCTACACTATTACTATGATGATAAAATAGCTAGTGTTGATGGTAATGACTATGATGATTATTATTAGCTAGTGTTAGTGGTAATTAAATAAATACTGTTGGTGGTAATGACTATGATGATGATTAAATAGCTTGTGCTGGCGGATTAGATTCAAGTGGAGGCAACATGTGGTGCACATCGAAAGTACTACTGGTCCAAACTAGATCAAGTTTGGATTAGTAGTATACTTTTGACATGCACCACATATTGCCTCCACTTGAACCTAATCCACCTTCATTTGACACACTGTTATGGACATAATGATGTAAACCTCATAACTGGTATTGTACCAATATTTGTACGATGGCGTATAAATACACTAAAAATAAAAAAATAAAAAAAATACTAGTAGCGATGGAGAGAAAACACGCTGCCAGTAGTTACATTAGCAGTAGCGTGGGAGTGAACAAACGCTGCAGCTATTTGTCCTAGCGGTAGCGCATGCGGGCACGCGTTACTGCTAAGCAATAGCTATAGCGCCTTATTAGTAGCGCGCCTACCTGTGCTACTAGTGAGCACAAAACCAGCGCTACTGCTAGGGTTTTCCCTAGTAGTGTCCAGCTTAGTCCAATGCATGTGCACTATTATTATTATACACATTGTTCGGTCGTGCAAGTGAAAGGCAATAATGACGATATATGATGGACTTACTGAGATGAGAAAAGCTGGTATGAAATCGACCTCTCTTGTTTTTGTAAATATGATAAGTTCATCGTTCCTGATTCAGCTTATTATGAGGTAAACATATTTGCAATGACATTTAGAGATTATAGTTGCTTGTGCCATGCTTGATTAGCTATGAGTTATAATGGTTTACCTTGCGTGCCAACATGCTATTAGAATGATTATGATGTGGTATGATGGGATGGTATCCTCCTTTGAATGAATTGAGTGACTCGACTTGGCACATGTTCACGCATGTAGTTGAAACAAATCAATGTAGCCTTCATGATATTTATGTTCATGGTGGATTATATCCTACTCATGCTTGTATTCGGTGTGAATTAATTTTAATGCATGTTTATGACTATTATCGCTCTCTCAGTTGGTCGCTGAGGGAGTCCTGGATTAGGGGATATCTGGACAGCCGGACTATATACTTTGGTCGGACTATTGGACCATGAAGATACAAGACTCAAGACTTCGTCCCGTGTCCGGATGGGACTCTCCTTTGCGTGGAAGACAAGCTTGGTGATCCGGATATTAGATTCCCTTCTTTGTAACCGCCTCCGTGTAAACCCTAGCCCCCTCCGGTGTCTATATAAACCGGAGGGTTTGGTCCGTATAGGGACGATCATAACAATCATAATCATCATAGGCTAGCTTCTAGGGTTTAGCCTCTACGATCTCGTGGTAGATCAACTCTTGTAATACTCATATCATCAAGATCAATCAAGCAGGAAGTAGGGTTTTACCTCCATCGAGAGGGCCCGAACCTGGGTAAAACCTTGTGTCCCTTGCCTCCTATTACCATTAGCCTTAGACGCACAGATCGGGACCCCCTACCCGAGATCCGCTGGTTTTGACACCGACATTGGTACTTTCATTGAGAGTTCCTCTGTGTCGTTGCTGCAAGGCTTTATGGCTCCTTCAATCATCAACAACAATGCGGTCCAGGGTGAGACTTTTCTCCCCGGACAGATCTTCGTGTTCGGCGGCTTCGCACTGCGGACCAATTCGCTTGGCCATCTGGAGCAGATCGACAACTACACCCCTGGCCATCAGGTCATGTTTGGGAACTTGAACTACACGACCGATATCTGCGGAGACTTGATCTTCAACAGATTCGGGCCTGCACTAGGAGCGCTGAACAGTCACGACGAGCGTGGCTTAGACTTGCTATCGGACAACCCTTGGTATATCGCACCTGCAGGAGCCCCAGACCTAAATCCAGGGCAGATTGCATCGTCCGAGGACGGATGGATGGACCCTGCCCCAGAAGCTGCACACTCATCGGCGGTGGAGCCGAACACAGACTTCACCCCCAAGGAAGCCTGTGACACTGGATCCCCGGACTCATGTCCGGCTGTAGGTTCTAGTCCGCGCACCCCCGAGCCCACCGAATCTGGTTGGGCTCCGGTAATGGAGTTCACCGCTGTGGATATCTTCCAGCACTCGCCCTTTGGCGACATTCTAAACTCGTTAAAGTCTCTCTCTTTGTCAGGAGACTCTTGGCCGAACTATGTCCGGCTCGAATGGGAAGCAGGCGACGAGGGAATTCGTTTCCCACCCACCACCCACTTCATAGCCACGGTCGATGATTTGACCGACGTGCTTGATTTTGACTCTGAAGACATCGACGGTGTGGACGATGATGTAGGAGAAGAACAGGAACCACCGCCCATGGGGCGATGGACAACAACCTCCTCATATGATATATATATATATATATATATGGTGGACACTCCAAAAAAACTAATGGCGATGAGGCAATGAAGGATAACCCCTCAAGGAAGAAGGCAAAGCATGAACGTCATCAGCGCCGCCCCAAGCCCCGCCACAACAATACCGGCACAGGAGTCAAAAACAATCCGGATGGTGCCGATGATGAATACAATCCCGATCAGCCTGCCTTCAAGAAGGCCGTACAGGCGATGGACGGATACTTGGAGGAGGACAACTATGTGCCCCCCTCCGAAGATGAGGTGAGCCTCGGCGACGACGAATTCGGCGTGCCTGAGGACCCCGCAGAACAAGTTCGCTTTAAGCGACGGCTTATGGCCACGGTGAAAAGCCTGATAAAGAAGCAACAATAGCTCAAAACTGACCAAGATTTGCTCACAGACAGATGGACCAAGGTCCTGGTAGCCGAGGAGTACGAACTCGACCGCCTCACCAAGGGGTACATAAAGCACAATTCGCTACCTCAACCTGAGAAGGAGGTCCTAAAGCCCACACCCCGACGCCAATATACCACGGTCCGGGGCAATACACAGGAAACGCGAGGCAACATCCATAAACCTTGACGAAACAGACATAAGCGTCACAAAAATAATGACGACGGTCAAGACAAGGGAGTTGGTGCCGAATTCCGCGACCCCCAGTCCAGTGAGCAGGAACAGAACAGCTCAAGTCCATTCGGCCCGAGCAGAATACTCGACCAACCATGTCAAATTCATGGCACCCCTAGAGTAGCGGCCAAACATACCAATAGAGAATGCCGGATCTTCAAAACAAAACGGCCGGTTGAGCGCCGGAAACAATGAAAGGATGTCTCAAACAACAAGAAGCCCAGACCACCAAAAATGGCGAGGTCAAAGGAAGATCCCCCGCAGTACAAAAATACGGTCGACCACCTCCGATCGCATCGACCGTTCGGACAATACCAACCATAGCAACTTAATTTCACTTGCTATCAACCGAATAGTTTGTGGGTTCCATCCCACACGAGCCCCTACGGGCATAAACAACATCCCAAACTGGCTGCGCCAGGGCAAACTTTGCCAGATAGGTGTTGACCGCTCAAGGATCAAAACCCATTAATAAACATCTTCTAACAGATGCCGTCCCAGGTGTAACAACCAAGTTTTACAAGCCCATCACCCTGGAGGTTGTCTTCGGATAACCAACCAAATACCACGCCAAAGAATAAGTCTTCGGCATTGTCCCCTTATACAATAACTACCATATACTATCGGGACGAACCGCGTTGACTACACTCAACGGGGTACTACATCAGACCAAACCCACGTGACACAGTCACGATTATGGACAAGGCCAAACTCCACCCTTAGAGTGGATATTATACCGCCATTGGGATAGCGAGTGGTGCCCGTTTACCGAATATCGATTCGACAGCCAATTACCCAGACACCAACTGAGGAGTCCGAGCTACTTTACGGCATTATACCCTGGCTCGACCAGGCTCCGATCGGGCACCCATATGACATATAACTGCCTCCAAGCATTTGTTTTTAAAGACTGACTTTCACGCAGAACAGGACTGGCGACATGGAATCAGCTCGGACGAGCAAGGCGGGAACACATAAGTAGCCCCCCCAAGGAGACAGTCCGAATACACTTCGGATCCGCACACAGCCTCCTCCAGTCCGGCCACGACAGGTCCTGCCAGCACACCTCTTTTCATAAGCATAAACCGTACTCATATGCATAGACATGTCACCCTACTACAATGCGTAGACTTAAATAACACTTACCGGCCGTCGTTCCTCATTGACGCCTTTTTTGTCATAAATGGCACCCATGCATCGTGTTATGCCCCACTATGCGAGGGGCTTCATAGTACTCATAATATGGCAACAAAGTCCGGCCACCTTTTCGGTCGCTCGGCACCCTGAACTTATAGCATTATATGCATCAACTCCGAATCATGTCATGGGTCATTAGTTGGGTTTGCCCGGCTCCCATGTTTTGGTACCTTACGTTCCGCTCTATAGGCTAAGGTAGCACTGGGAGAACTACTGCGATTGTGTCCCGGTTGTTCCGGCGAGCACCTCAGTAGAGAAAGCCGAAAACTGACTGTCATGATACGGCGAGAGCTGGTCAGCTGTTCGATAGGTTGTAAAATCTGTAAAGGTTTATTCCGCACAATGTCATAATAAATGAAGAGTGCGACGGATCGATTTTCTGATCAGGCGCCGTTAGAGCCCCTTGTACGTTCTTCTGAATACCAGGGGCTGCGCCTACCATACTCGAATTCCTATGGCTAAGTGAGAGTGATGAAGCCCTATAGTCTGATTGCCTGGTTCGTGGTGATGAACACCTCCCTCAAGGACCCAACAATGGGATAAAAGAGTGTTCAGGTATGTCCCGAACACCCCCATACTTTTTACATGGGGGCAGAAGCCAATGACTGGCCAACTCTTAGGATTTATATACACTAAACGGCCACACAGGAAAGAACAAACGTTCATATAACAGGCAATAAATAATAACAGTGCCATTATCCCGAATTACAAAGGACGGTATGACTGCCTTCAGGGAAATATAGTGTCTTTAGTACACTGATCCGCCACAAGGCGGGCTCCTTTCAGGACACCTTCATAGTATAATTTGGGCTTGCGATGCTCCTTACCCTCTGGTGGTCCCTCAGTCATCAGCTTCTCAGCATCAAGCTTCCCCCAGTGCACCTTCGCACGGGTAAACGCCATGCAGGCACCCTCTATACAAACCGATTGCTTAATGACTTTGAGCCGAGGGCAAGCACCAACAATCCGCTTCACGAGTCCGAAGTAACTGCTTGGAATTGGCTCTGCAGGCCACAACCGGACAACTAAGTCCTTCATGGCTAGTTCGGTCGCCTGGTGCAGTTTGACCAGCTGCTTCAGCTGATCGATAAAGGGCACCGGATAATTCGGCGCCAAATACTATGATCAGAAATGCTTCTCCGCAGACTTCTTCTCCTCAGCCTGGTAATATTGGGCGACATCGGATATGCTGCGCGGCAGGTCCGCAAACGCCCCTGGAGAAACAAGAATTCAGTTTGATGCTTAGAGTTCCTCCCATTACTATGAAAAATTACTTTAAATACTAAAAAGCCTTACCAGCTGCAACCCTCCGTGCCTCTTGAATGTCCTTCAGAGCACCCCGGGCTTCTTCCCGAGCATCATCTGCGGCTTGGAGAGCTTGGGTGAGTTCGGACTCTTTCCCTGCTAGACTCTGCTCTAAAGTCTCGCTCTTCTTCATGGCCTCCTAGAGCTCACGCTTAGCTTCAATGACCCTGGCCTCGTGCTTCTCACGAAGAGCCTGCTCTGCGGCGGCCTTCTTGTCGGCTTCGGTCATAGCCTTCTTCAATGCCTCAATTTTGGCACTAGCTCCTAAGCACACAATACAAATATTTTCATCAGGCACAACTACTCATTCGTGCCGAATTTAGGACAAGGTTTCGACATACCTTGCTTGTCCTCCAACTGCTTCTTCATGCGGCCAAGTTCTTCTTCGGCCCGTTCCAGACTCTGCTTTAGTCCGGACACCTCTACATTATGAGAGGCGGTCATCGCTACGTACGCCTGTTTTCAAACAAAGGGATATATGTCATTTACTGAGTCTCCCGCAAAGCGAAAATTTGATCCCCTGTCTGGCTCCCTCTCTTTCACTGGACAGTGCATCAGGGGCTACTACTCATACTATGACAATCTTCAAAGGGTTCTAAAAACATACCTCAAAGACCCTTATAAGGCTAAGGCAAGACTCATTCAGTCCTCTCTCGGCGGACTGAATCTTTTCAATCACTGCACCCATGAGGGTGCGATGCTCATCGATGATGGACGCACTCTTTAGCGCCGTCGATAGGACGCCCAGCAACTCTGCTTGGATAGAGGTTGATTGCGGAGCGGGCGGGCCTCCCCTCGTCAAAGGTGGCTGCTCGCCGATCCTGGAGCTCCAAAGGTCTCTAGGACCGTGTCCGGCCGCGGGCCGAATCTAAGATCGCCCCCGCCGTCGACAAGCATGGGAGCCGCCACTCCCGTATATCTGGCCCCAGAGATATGCCCTCCATGGTCCCGGGTCCCGCTGAGACGACACCTCCGTGTCGCGCCTAGGCTTCGGGGAAGGTGCCTCTGGAGGCGTATCGCTCTCCAGGGCATCTGAGCTCTGCGAGTCCTCCGATGAGGACTGTCCGGCGTGGGACATCGTCGGGCCGCACAAAGTATGGCGACAGTTAAACTACTACATCCTAATGACCTCGGGCAAGCAGGCGTGTTCATATTTCGTATACTCACGACTTTACCAGGGGCTGGGCCCTGGGATCCCACTCCGGGCTGCTATGGGCAGTCGTGGTGGACGCCTCCAGGAGGGAACCTTTCCCCCTCTTTGGCGATTCAGCCTCCAGGGATGAGGAAGCCGTCCTTTTCTCCCCTCCCCCTGTGGAGGGCTCATCTTCTTCCTCCTCCTCTTCGTCTTCGGAGGAGGGATGGTCGTTGGAGTCTTCGGATTTTGCGTCCGAAGTGTCGCAGCGACGGAGGCTGCTCTGGGTCTTCTTGACCTTCTTGGAGGCCTCTTTCTTCGGCGCCTCATAAGGCGCTGGGACCAGCATCTTCGTTAGAAGAGGTCCTGCCGGTTCCTCCGGCAGCGGGGCCGGACAGTGTATCCACCCCACCTTTTTCGTCCATTCTTGGGATTATTATAGAAAGCCTGATAAAAGCGTCTCCCTTGGGACATACCAGCTAAAACATGGATGGACAGAGCACAACCATGACTCACTGGACTTGCAGAGCGGGATAATTGATACCCGCGGTTCTCGGCGGAGCCCGGCCGCGGTTAGCCGGACTTGAAGAGCACCTTCCAGATGTCCTTGTGGGAGGAGCCGTAGAGCTCCCGTAGGGTCTGGTGCTCGGCTGGGTCGTATTCCCACAGAGTGCAGGCTCGACGCTGGCAAGGGAGAACCAGGAAAACTAACATCACCTGGACTACGTTGACGAGTTTGACATCCTTATCGACCATGCTCTGGACGCGCGTTTGGAGCAGTGACAGCTTGTCGGATGAGGACCAGTTCAGGCCCTTCTCGGGCCAGGACGTGAGCCGTAGTGGGGCTCCGGATCTGAATTCAGGAGCGGCGGCCCACTTTTTACCACGCGGTTCGGTGATATAGAACCACTGCTGCTGCCACTCCTTGATGGAATCATTGAAGGTGCCCGTTGGCCATGTGACCTTAGGCATCTTGCTCACCATGGCGCCGCCGCACTCGGCGTGCTCACCATTCACCACCTTGGGCTTCACGTTGAAGATCTTTAACCATAAACCGAAGTGGGGCAAAATACGGAGAAAGGCCTCACACATGACGATGAACGTCGAGATGTTAAGGAAAGAATTGGGGGACAGATCATGAAAATCAATCCTGTAATAATACATGATGCCGCGAACAAAGGGGTGAAGGGGAAATCCGAGCCCGCGGACAAAATGAGGAAGGAACATGACCCTCTCGTGGGGCTCTGGAGTGGGGACGATCTGTCCCGCCGGTGGAAGACGATGGCCGATTTTCTTGGCCAGGTACCCGACCTCTCGGAGCTTTTTGATATCCCTCTCCCGGACAGTGGAAGCCATCCATTTGCCTCCTGCTCCGGATCCAGACATCTTCGGAACCTCTCTTCGGTGGAGAAGAAGAGTGTTTGGGCGCTAGAGTTCGAGCAAAGGGGAATGGACTAGCGGAAGGGAAAGGCGTGGGTAAAGAGAAAGAGACCTTATCTCTTTATAGAGGCGGTAAAAGCTTTTTGTGCCTCCCCACTTGCCTAGTGAAACCCGCTCGTTCCCCATTCGCCGTGATTAGCGTTGCGGTTGGGATACTCGTGCCCGTGTTAATGAAAATCCCGTGATAAGGGGACATGATCTCTGCTTCGACAAAACGTGCCGAGGAAACCTCCTCGCAATATGCGATATGGCTGGTTGTGGGAAAACGGTTCGAATAATGACTCGACCGTAGTGTCATGCCACATTGTCTGAAGTTGTCAGCATATTACATTTGTGGAATATCATTCTCTCTACGGTGGTATGTGAAGATCATCTTGCAGATACGGACACGATTTAAGTGTTCGGTAATTAGTCTGGAGTATTCGGAGATGGAACCCGCCTTTGCCGAAGACAAACTACGCACCAGACTCATCGTCATTGAAGCCTGGTTCAGGGGCTACCGAGGGAGTCCTGGATTAGGGGGTATCCGAACAGCCAGACTATATACTTTGGCCGGACTATTGGACCATGAAGATACAAGACTCAAGACTTCGTCCCGTGTCCGGATGGGACTCTCCTTTGCGTGGAAGACAAGCTTGGCGATCCGGACATTAGATTTCCTTCTTTGTAACCGACTCTATGTAAACCCTAGCCCCCTCCGATGTCTATATAAACCGAAGGGTTTGGTCCGTATCGGGACGATCATAACAATCATAATCATCATAGGCTAGCTTCTAGGGTTTAGTCTCTATGATCTCGTGGTAGATCAACTCTTGTAATACTCATATCATCAAGATCAATCAAGCAGGAAGTAGGGTTTTACCTCCATCGAGAGGGCCCGAACCTGGGTAAAACCTTGTGTCCCTTGCCTCCTGTTACCATTAGCCTTAGACGCACAGATCGGGACCCCCTACCCGAGATCCGCCGGTTTTGACACCGACAGTCGCTTCCCAGTCTTTTGCTAGCCTTCACTTGTACTAAGCGGGAATACTGCTTGTGCATCCAAACTCCTTAAACCCCAAAGTTGTTCCATATGAGTCCACTATACCTACCTATATGCGGTACCTACCTGCCATTCCAAGTAAATTTGTATGTGCGAAACTCTAAACCTTCAAATGAAATTCTGTTTTGTATGCTCGAGCAGCTCATGTTTCAACTAGGGCTGCCTATATCTTCCATGCTAGGTGGGTTATTCTCAAGAGGGGTGGACTCAGCTCCTCATTCACGAGAAAGGGCCGGTAACCGGGATGCCCAGTCCCATGAACCAAAAAGATCAAAGCAAATCAAAATAATTAAAAAAAACTCCCCTAGGGCTGTTGTTAGTTGGAGGCACTCGTTGTTTCGAGCAAGCCATGGATTGATGCTTGTTGGTGGTTGGGGGAGTATAAACCTTTACCATTCTATTCGGGAACTGCCTATAATGCATGTAGTATGGAAGATACAGCCATCTCATAGTTGTTGCGTTGACTGCAAAAGTATGCCGCTCAAAATGTTATTCAATCTCTATTTTAAAATCGAGCTCTGGCACCTCTACAAATCCCCGCTTCCCTCTGCGAAGGGCCTATCCATTTACTTTTAGGTTGAGTCATCACCCTCTTATTAAAATGCACCCGCTGGAGAGCACACTATGATTTGCATTCATTACTATTGGTTTATATTGGGTATGACTTGACTGGATCTCTTTTACCATGAATTACAATGTTTAGTCACTACTTGATCTTTAAAGGTGCTCTGCATTTATGTTTTGTGGTCTCAGAAAGGGCTAGCAAGATACCATTTTGTTATATCATGTTATGATAGTTTTGAGAAAGTGTTGTCATCCAAGTTTTATTATTGTGGCTCGCTAGCTGATTATGCTATTGATATGAGTAATTGTGAGACCTACGTGTTATTGTGAGTATGGTTAGTTCATAATATTTGCTGAAACCTGAATGCTGGCTTTGCATGTTTACAACAACAAGAGCAAACAGAGTTTGTAAAAGTTTTTCTTTATCACTTTCAGTTTATCAACTGAATAGCTTGAGGACAAGCAAAGGTTTAAGCTTGGGGGAGTTGATACATCTCCAACGTATCTACTTTTCCAAACACTTTTGCCCTTGTTTTGGACTCTAACTTGCATGATTTGCATGAAACTAACCCGGACTGACGCTGTTTTCAGCAGAACTGCCATGATGTTGTTTTATGTGTAGAAAACATAAGTTCTCGGAATGTCCTGAAAATCCACGAAGGCACTTTTTGGAAAATATAAAAAATACTAGCGAAAGAATCAAGACAAGGGGGCCCACACCCTGTCTATGAGGATGGGGGGCGCGCCCACTCCCCCTGGGCGCGCCCCCTGTCTCGTGGGCCCCCTGAGGCTCCACCAACATCAACTCCAACTCCATATACTCCATCTCGCGGAGAAAAAAATCAGAGAGAAAGTTTCATTGCATTTTACGATACGGAGCCGCCGCCAAGCCCTAATCTCTCTCGGGAGGGCTGATCTGGAGTCTGTTCGGGGCTCCGGAGAGGGGGATTCATCGCCGTCGTCATCATCAACCATCCTCCATCACCAATTTCATGATGCTCATCGCCGTGCGTGAGTAATTCCATCGTAGGCTTGCTAGACGGTTATGGGTTGGATGAGATTTACCATGTAATCAAGTTAGTTTTGTTAGGGTTTGATCCCTAGTATCCACTATGTTCTGAGATTGATGTTGCTATGACTTTGCTATGCTTAATGCTTGTCACTAGGGCCTGAGTGCCATGATTTCAGATCTGAACCTATTATGTTTTCATGAATATATGTGTGTTCTTGATCCTATCTTGCAAGTCTATAGTCACCTATTATGTGTTATGATCCGACAACCCCGAAGTGAAAATAATCGGGATACTTCTCGGTGATGACCGTAGTTTGAGGAGTTCATGTATTCACTATGTGCTAATGCTTTGTTCCGATTCTCTATTAAAAGGAGGCCTTAATATCCCTTAGTTTCCGCTAGGACCCCGCTGCCACGGGAGGGTAGGACAAAAGATGTCATGCAAGTTCTTTTCCATAAGCACGTATGATTATTTACGGAATACATGCCTACGTTACATTGATGAATTGGAGCTAGTTCTGTGTCACCCTATGTTATAGCTATTACATGAGGAATCGCATCCAACATAATTATCCATCACTGATCCATTGCCTACGAGCTTTTCACATATTGTCTTTCGCTTATTTACTTTTCCGTTGCTATTGTCACTATCACTACAAAACCCAAAAATATTACTTTTGCTACCATTACCTTTATTATCATACTACTTTGCTACTAAATACTTTGCTGCAGATACTAAGTTATCCAGGTGTGGTTGAATTGACAACTCAACTGCTAATACTCAAGAATATTCTTTGGCTCCCCTTGTGTCGAATCAATAAATTTGGGTTGAATACTTTACCCTCGAAAGCTGTTGCGATCCCCTACACTTGTTGGTTATCACAGGCAACATCATCATTCTCTTCATCATAATTGACATCATCATCACTTTTGCCATCATCAATATCATCACAAGATATATTGGGATTCAAAGTGGGAGATACCTTTGAAGCCTTCGCCATAAGGCAAAAAGCAATAGATGATGATGTAGGATCCCTTGAAGCACCATTCAAGACCACATCTTGTTCCATGGAGTGTTGGGTTTCCTCTACATTGTTAGCACAACAACTCGAGGAAATACATGCATTTTTATCATGGAAACAAGATATAGCAAGCATATCATCATGAGATTTACTCAAGCAATTTCTACATGATATGCAAGGACTATCAACACAAGCATGTGAAACATTTGGAGTGCTCGAAGTGCTAAAGTCCAAAGATGAAGCATTGCAATAAGAAAGGGATGAAGGATTATCAACAATAAGCCCACTATCATCATTGCAAGAACACCACTACTCACCATGTCATTACCTTGTGGCAAACCACATGTAGGTGAAGTAGAAGAAGTTGAGAACGCAACACGGCCAGAGGTGGAGGGAGAACGATCATCCTTACAAATCTTGGAGACACCATATTTATCTTGAAGCTTTGTCCACAACTCATGAGCATCCTGGGATGACATGAGTTCAAATATAACTACATTGCTCAAAGCATCAAAAAGCACATTAGAAGCTTGAGCATTGAGATAAGAGTTTTTCTCATCCTCTAAATATAAGCTTTGGGGATCCTTTGGAGGAGAAAACCCCATATCTACAATTCGCTCTAAATTTGGGTCCATGACCCTTAAGAGATTAAGCATGCGAATTACCCAAACATCAAAATTTGTGCCATTGAAGCTAAGAGTGTCAGAGAATTCTAATCCGCTAGTCGACATCTTTACTCTCTAGGCGGTTAAGCCCAACAAAGAGAGACGAGGCTCTGATACCAATTGAAAGATCGAGGATGTCGCCTAGAGGGGGGGGGGGAATAGTTGAATAATTACGATTTAGGCTTGAACAAATGCGGAATAAACCAAGCGGTTAATTTGTCAAGCACAAAACCTAAAACAACTAGGCTCACTGCTACCTCTTGAGCACTGCGTTGGATTTCCCCAAAGAGGAGAGGATGATGCAGCAAAGTAGCGTAAGTATTTCCCTTAGTTTTTGAGAACCAAGGTATCAATCCAGTAGGAGACCACGCACAAGTCCCTCGTACCTACACAAAATGATAGCAACTCGCAACCAACGCTTAGGGGTTGTCAATCCCTTCACGGTCACTTACGAGAGTGAGATCTGATAGAGATAATATTTTTGGTATTTTTGATAGATAGATGCAAAGTAAAAAGTAAAGGCAAAGTAAAACAAAGCAAGTAAATAAAGTGATAGAAATTGATACGATGAGAATAGACCCGGGGGCCATAGGTTTCACTAGTGGCTTCTCTCAAGAGCATAAGTATTCTACAGTGGGTGAACAAATTACTGTTGAGCAATTGACAGAATTGAGCATAGTTATGAGTATATCTAGGCAATGATCATGTATATAGGCATCACGTCCACAACAAGTAGATCGAAACGATTCTGCATCTACTACTATTATTCCACTCATCGACCGCTATCCAACATGCATCTAGAGTATTAAGTTAAAAACAGAGTAACGCCTTAAGCAAGATGACATAATGTAGAGGGATAAATTCATGCAATATGATAAAAACCCCATCTTGTTATCCTCGATGGCAACAATACAATACGTGCCTTGCTGCCCCTTCTGTCACTGGGAAAGGACACCGCAAGATTGAACCCAAAGCTAAGCACTTCTCCCATTGCAAGAACTACCAATCTAGTGGGCCAAACCAAAAAGGATAATTCGAAGAGACTTGCAAAGATAACTCAATCATACATAAAATAATTCAGAGAACAATCAAATATTTTCCATAGATAATACTAGATCATAAACACACAATTCATCGGTCTTAACAAACACACCGCAAAAACAAGATTACATCGAATAGATCTCCACTAGAGAGGGGGAGAACATTGTATTGAGATCCAAAAAGAGAGAAGAAGCCATCTAGCTACTAGCTATGGACCCGAAGGTCTGAAGTAAACTACTCACACTTCATCGGAGGGGCTATGGTGATGATGTAGAAGCCCTCCATGGTGGATGCCCCCTCCGGCGGAGCTCCAGAACAGGCCCCAAGATGGGATCTCGTGGATACAGAAGGTTGCGACGGTGGAATTAGGTTTTTGGCTCCTGTTCTGATCGTTCGGGGATACATAGGTATATATAGGAGGAAGGAGTACGTCGGTGGAGCGTCAGGGGGCCCACGAGGTAGGGGGTGCGCCCAGGGGGGGTGCCCTCCACCCTCGTGACCGCCTCTGGCACTGCTTGGAGTAGGGTCCAAGTCTCCTTGATCACGTTCGGTTGGAAAATCACGATCCTGAAGGTTTCACTCCGTTTGGACTCCGTTTGATATTCCTTTCTTCGAAACACTGAAATAGGCAAAAAACAGCAATTCTGGGCTGGGCCTCCGGTTAATAGGTTAGTCCCAAAAGTAATATAAAAGTGGAAAATAAAGCCCAATATAGTCCAAAACAGTAGATAAAGTAGCATGGAGCAATCAAAAATTATAGATACGTTGGAGACGTATCAGGCATCCCCAAGCTTAATTCCTGCTCGTCCTCGAGTAGGTAAATGATAAAAAAGAATTTTTGATGCGGAGTGATACTTTGGCATAATTTCAATGTAAATCTTCTTAATTGTGACATGAATATTCAGATCCGAAAGATTCAAGACAAAAGTTCATATTGACACAAAAATAATAATACTTCAAGCATACTAATCAAAGCAATCACGTCTTCTCAAAATAAAATTGCAAAAGAAAGTTCATCCCTACAAAATCATATAGTTAGGCTATGCTTCATTTTCGTCACACAAAGATGTTCCCAACTTCTATACCCCCGATGACAAGCCAAGCAATTGTTTCATACTTAAATAATCTCAAACTTTTTCAACCTTCACGCAATACATGAGCGTGAGCCATGGATATAGCACTATGGGTGGAATAGAATATGATGATGGGGATTGTGTGGAGAAGACAAAAAAGAGAGAAAGTCTCACATTGACGAGGATAATCAATGGGCTATGGAGATGCCCATCAATTGATGTCAACATGAGGAGTAGGGATTGCCATGCAACGGATGCACTAGAGCTATGAATGCTCAACAAAAGAAAACTAGTGGGTGTGCATCCAACTCGCTTGCTCACGAAGACCTAGGGCATTTGAGGAAGCCCATCGTAGGAATATACAAGCCAAGTTCTATAATGAAAAATTCCCACTAGTATGAAAAGGACAAGTTTATGAGACTCACTACATGTGGGACAAGGTGCTACTTTGAAGCACAATAAGAGACTCACTATATGAAGAACAATGTGCTACTTTGAAGCACAAGTGTGGAAAAAGAGATAGTAGCATTGCCCTTTTTTATATTTTTTTGGGCCTTTTTTTTGGCCTTTCTCTCTTTTTTTATTTGGGCAATGCTCTAATAATGATGATCATCACACTTCTATTGATTACAACATAAGGATTACAACTTGAAACTTAGAACAAGATATGACTCTATATGAATGCCTCCGGCGGTGTACCGGGATGGTGCAATGAATCAAGAGTGACATGTATGGAAAATAATGCATGGTGGCTTTGCCACAAATACGATGTCGACTACATGATCATGCAATGGCAATATGACAAAAGTAATGTATGTCATGATGATGATGGTGGAAGTTGCATGGCAATATATCTCGGAATGGCTATGGAAATGCCATGATAGGTAAGATATAAGGAGGTTTATGTGTGATAGAGCGTATCGTATCATGGGGTTTGGATGCACCGGCGAAGTTTGCACCGACTCTCAAGGTGAGAAAGGGGAATGCACGGTACCGAAGAGGCTAGCAAAGGCGGAAAGGTGAGAGTGCGTATAATCCATGGACTCAACATGAGTCAAAAGAACTCATATACTTAATGCAAAAATTTAGAAGTCGTCAAAAATCAAGTACTACGCGCATGCTCCTAGGGGGGATAGATTGGTAGGAAAGGACCATCGCTCGTCCCCGACCGCCACTCATAAGGATGCACAAGCCAGGTACACTTCATGTTCCAAATTTGTTGCACAACTTTAACCATACGTGCATGCTACGGGACTTGCAAACTTCAACACAAGTATTTCTCAAATTCATAATCACCCAACTAGCACGACTTTGATATTATCACCTCCATATCTTAAAACAATTATCAAGCATCAAACTTATCTTAGTATTCAACACACTCAAAAGAAAGTTTCACATATCTTGAACGCCAAGTATATTAACATTAAGCAAATTACCATGCTATTAATGACTCTCAAAATAATCTAAGTGAAGCATGAGAGATCAATAGTTTCTTTAAAACAAATCCACCATCGTGCTCTAAAAGATCTAAGTGAAGCACTAGAGCAAAAATTATCACGCTCCAAAGATATAAGTGAAGCGCTATGAGCAAAACTATCAAGCTCAAAAGATATAAGTGAAGCACATAGAGTATTCTAACAAATTCCAAATCATGTATGGCTCTCTCAAAATATGTGTACATCAAGGATGATTGTGGTAGACTAACAATCAAAGACACAAATAATACAACACACTCCAAGCAAAACACATATCATGTTGGTGAATAAAAATATAGCTCCAAGTAAATTACCGATGGAAGTGGATGAAAGAGGGGATGCCTTCCGGGGCATCCCCAAGCTTTGACTTTTTGGTGTCCTAGGATTATCTTGGGGGTGCCATGGGCATCCCCAAGCTTAGACTCTTGCCACTCCTTGTTCCATAATCCATCAAAAGAATTCACCCAAAACTTGAAAACTTCACAACACAAAACTCAACAGAAATCTCGTGAGCTCCATTAGAGAAAGAAAACAAAAGACTACTCCAAGGTACTGTAATGAACTAATTATTTATTTATATTGGTGTTAAACCTACTGTATTCCAACTTCTTTATGGTTTATAAACTATTTTACTAGCCATAGATTCATCAAAATAAGCAAACAACACACGAAAAACAGAATCTGTCAAAAACAGAACAGGCTGTAGCAATCTGTAACTAACGCAAACTTCTGGAACTCTAAAAATTCTACCAAAATAGGAAGTCCTGGAAAATTTGTTTATTGATCAGCAGAAAAAAGAATCAACGCAAAAGCACGTTCCTGTAATTTAGCATAACTAAATTCGTGCGTGCAAAGTTTCTGTTTTTCAGCAGAATCAAGTCAACTATCATCGTAGGTTATCCTATAGGTTCTACTTGGCACAAACACTAATTGAAACATAAAACCACATCCAAACAGAAGGTAGATGGATTATTTATTCCTAAACAGAAGCAAAAACAAAAAAAAACGCAAAATAAAATTGGGTTGCCTCCCAAAAAGCGCTATCGTTTAACGCCCCTAGCTAGGCATAAAAACAAGGATAGATCTTGGAAGTGCCGTAGTAATAAGATAGATCGGTGAAACTCATTTCATATTCTCTACGTTCGTCAGCAAGTTTTCTTTGAGGTAAGCAAAAGTAATCAAAAGGGCTAAATTTAATAGGGCAAAAATCCCCAAGATCAATTTTAGGAGGTATAGGTTCCCCTTTCGGCCCTTCATAATGCACAACCAATTCATCATTATAAGCGTTCTTTTGACAGAACCTTGTGAGTCTACACTCAAGAGAGTATCCTAACTCATTATTTCGAATAGCCAAATCATCATTAAGTTCAGAGATTCTATCAATTAAAATATTGGTTGGCACCTTTTTTCTAAGGTTTTCATTGAAAGCAACATAATCAAGAGATTGAAAACGCATAATTTCTTCTTGATCAAAGAGGACAGATTCTATGGGAGGACGGCCAGCGTCCACCCTATAATGTGCAAAGATTTCTTTGGCCTCTTTTATTATAAATCTGAATTCATGAGCCAAAAAGATAGTAGTGGCACGCTTAGCAGAGGAGTGTTCGATATTAGAAAATTCTAGGAAAATCCTTTGTATAGAAGGGCGCATATGCATAAATTGCCTTTCAAGTTCAACGATAAGCATGGCAATGGCATCAGTAAGACTGCTGGTTCTATGAAGAATAGAACTGCCCATAGAGGTCAAAGCACCGGCACAAGTAAAGAAATCTTGAATAACTCCTTTTCCAATAATATTACCACTACCGATTCGAAATCTTTTTGTATGATAAGTAGGGGATTCTTCAGCAGGAGCTTCAGAATTTTCCATGATATTATTATCGCCCATGTCGGCAATAATTTCCCCAATTTCAGACATAACGACAAGCAAGCAAACTAACACACGAGCAAACAAGCGGACGGAAAAAGGCAAACGGAGAAGAGAGGAGGAGATTGGGAAAGAGAGGGCAAATAAAACGACAAGGGTGAAGTGGGGGAGAGGAAAACGAGAGGCAAATGGCAAATAATGTAATGCGAGAGATAGGGATTGCGATGGGTACTTGGTATTGTTGACTTGCTTGCGTGAGCCTCCCCGGCAACGGTGCTAGAAATTCTTCTTGCTACCTCTTGAGCACTGCGTTGGATTTCCCCGAAGAGGAGAGGATGATGCAGCAAAGTCGCGTAAGTATTACCCTTAGTTTTTGAGAACCAAGGTATCAATCCAGTAGGAGACCACGCACAAGTCCCTTGTACCTACACAAAACGATAGCAACTCACAACCAATGCTTAGGGGTTGTCAATCCCTTCACGGTCACTTACGAGAGTGAGATCTGATAGAGATAATATTTTTGGTATTTTTGATAGATAGATGCAAAGTAAAAAGTAAAGGCAAAGAAAAACAAAGCAAGTAAATAAAGTGATAGAGATTGATATGATGAGAATAGACCTGGGGGCCATAGGTTTCACTAGTGGCTTCTCTCAAGAGCATAAGTATTCTACGGTGGGTGAACAAATTACTGTTGAGCAATTGACAGAATTGAGCATAGTTATGAGTATATCTAGGCAATGATCATGTATATAGGCATCGCGTCCACAACAAGTAGATCGAAACGATTCTGGATCTACTACTATTACTCCACTCATTGACCGCTATCCAGCATGCATCTAGAGTATTAAGTTAAAAACAGAGTAACGCCTTAAGCAAGATGACATGATGTAGAGGGATAAATTCATGCAATATGATAAAAACCCCAACTTGTTATCCTCGATGGCAACAATACAATACGTGCCTTGCTGCCCCTTCTGTCACTGGGAAAGGACACCGCAATATTGAACCCAAAGCTAAGCACTTCTCCCATTGCGAGAACTACCAATCTAGTGGGCCAAACCAAAAAGGATAATTCGAAGAGACTTGCAAAGATAACTCAATCATACATAAAAGAATTCAGAGAACAATCAAATATTTTCCATAGATAATACTGGATCATAAACCCACAATTCATCGGTCTCAACAAACACACCGCAAAAAGAAGATTACATCAAATAGATATCCACTAGAGAGGGGGAGAACATTGTATTGAGATCCAAAAAGAGAGAAGAAGCCATCTAGCTACTAGCTATGGACCCGAAGGTCTGAAGTAAACTACTCACACTTCATCGGAGGGGCTATGGTGATGATGTAGAAGCCCTCCGTGGTGGATGCCCCCTCCGGCGGAGCTCCGGAATAGGCCCCAAGATGGGATCTCGTGGATACAAAAGGTTGCGGCGGTGGAATTAGGTTTTTGGCTCCTGTTCTGATCGTTCGGGGATACATAGGTATATATAGGAGGAAGGAGTACGTCGGTGGAGCGTCAGGGGGCCCACGAGGTAGGGGGGCGTGCCCAGGGGGGGCGCCCTACACCCTTGTGACCGCCTATGGCACTGCTTGGAGTAGGGTCCAAGTCTCCTGGATCATGTTCGGTTGGAAAATCACGATCCCGAAGGTTTCATTCCATTTGATATTCCGTTTCTTCGAAACACTGAAATAGGCAAAAAACTGCAATTCTGGGCTGGGCCTCCGGTTAATAGGTTAGTCCCAAAAGTAATACTCCCTCCGTTCCTAAATATAAGGTGTATTAGTTTTTGAAAAAGTCAACTGTTGTCTATGTTTGACCAACTTTATAGCAAAATATATAAAGATTTATAATACTAAATATATAAAATGTAAAAATATAGTTCATGATGAATCTAGTGATAATGATTTGGTATTCTATACATTGATATTTTTGTCTATAAACTTGGTCAAACTTAGAGAAGTTTGACTTTTTGGAAAAATAATACACCTTATATTGAGGAACGGAGGGAGTATAAAAGTGGAAAATAAAGCCCAATATAGTCCAAAACAGTAGATAAAGTAGCATGGAGCAATCAAAAATTATAGATACGTTGGAGACGTATCACTCACCTATGTGCACCAACAACTTATACTAAGCAAGATAAGCAACTATGTGATAGCAAGATATATGACAAAGAACAATATGGCTATCACAAAGTAAAGTGCATAAGTAAAGGGCTCGGGTAAGAGATAACCGAGGCACGTGGAGACGATGATGTATCCCGAAGTTCACACCCTTGCGGATGCTAATCTCTGTTTGGAGTGATGTGGAGGCACAATGCTCCCCAAGAAGCCACTAGGGCCACCGTAATCTCCTCACGCCCTCGCACAATGCAAGATACCGTGATTCCACTAAGGGACCCTTGAAGACGGTCACCGAACACGTACAAATGGCGACCCTTGGGGGCGGTCACCGATCCCGTACACTTTGGCAACCCTTGGGGGTGGTCACCTGTACCCGTCAAATTGCTCGGGGCGATCTCCACAACCTAATTGGAGACCCCGACGCTTGCCCGGAGCTTTACACCACAATGATTGAGTTATGAACAACACCAACCATCCAGGGCACCAAGGCACCCAAGAGGAACAAGCTCTAGGGTGTCCAAACACCCAAGAGTAACAAGCTCAAGGGTAAGCTTCTCAACTTGTAACTTCCACGTATCACGTGGAGAACTCGAACCGATGCACCAAATGCAATGGCAAGGGCACACGGAGTGCCCAAGTCCTTCTCTCTCAAATCCCACCGCAACAACTAATGCTAGGGAGGAAGATGAGAGGAAGAACAACAAGGAGAACACCAAGAACTCGAAGATCTAGATCCAATGGGTTCCCCTCACATAGAGGAGAAAGTGATTGGTGGAAATGTGGATCTAGATCTCCTCTCTCTTTTCCCTAAAAAACTAACAAGAATCCATGGAGGGATTGAGAGTTAGCAAGCTTGAAGAAGGTCAACAATGGGGGAAGAACACGAGCTCAAAGTATAAGGTTCAATGGGGAAGAAGACCCCCTTTTATAGATGGGGAAAAATCCAACCGTTATGCTCATAGCCCGCACAGAGCGGTACTAAAAAATACTTCCGTGCCTACCTCCGCTCAGCAAAACACGAGATTTTTGGTCCAGAGCGGTACTACTGCTCAGGAGCCATGGTAGTACAGCTCTGGAGCGGTACTACCGCTCAGGAGCCACGGTAGTACCACTCTGGAACGGTAGTAAAAATTTACATCCGCTCTAGTCGCGGTAGTACCGCTGCAGCCTTTACCAAAACAGCCACAACTTTTGCAAACGGATTCCGAATTCAATGAAACCAAGTTTGTTGGAAAGCTAACAACATGGTCTAACACAATATTGATAGAAATATCAATAAGAAGAAAATGAGAAAAGTCCCATAAGAAAATGGTGAGAACCCTTCCTCGGATAAGACCGGTAAAACCTCCAACACCGAAAACATCATAGAAGACGCATGCGAACTCCGTTTTCGATGAAATCAAGCTTGTAATCCAGATGACCATAAGCTCTAAGACTCAAAAAGAGAACCAAACAAGAACCAAGAACCATGATGCAAGGATGCAATGGTTTGATCTCTCTACTAACGATATGATCAAGCTACCAACTTGAGAGCCCCCCTTGATAGTACGAGAAACGATCCTATAACCCGGTCTCCCAACTACCACCACGAGATAGGTAAAATAGAAAACCTATCAAGGGCAAACCTTTGCCTTGCACATGGTCCACTTGAGCTAGATGATGACGATCTTGACTCCCTCAAGTTGGACCACCTTTCTTGATTGTGTTGGCTCGATGAAGACTAGATGATTGCTCCCCCATAGTCCACTATGGGTGAGCCACTCTTCGGCACATCTTCACAAGTCCATTGACACCACAATGTATGGCAGGATTCAAGCACTTGATCTCTTCGTGATGCTCCACTTGAACTTGCACACGGCAATCTTGATGACGATCACCACTTGATGCCTTTCCATGGGTTGTATGATATCTTCCTCTTGACACAAGCCCATGGACACGTACCTAACCCCACATAGAACTCTCACATAGACCATGGGTTAGTACACAAAGTGCAATGGACAATGCTTACCATACCATGGGATCACTTGATCCCTCTCGGTACATCTTCTATGCTTTTTGAGTTGATCAACTTGATTCACTCTTGACTTAGTCTTGATCAACCTTGAATCTTTCCAACTCTCTTCATTTGGATGATGTCTTGAAGGTAAACATGAATGATCACACACTCTTCTTCTTCAAGACATGCTTGCAAGAAGCTCAACACTCACATGACCAATCTTTGGATAATTCCTTAATAGCACCTTGGTCAACTCATAAACTCCTTGAAACCAACACATGGACTTCAAGAAAAGCCTATGGACAAAACCTTCAAATATAACTCAAGGCAACCATTAGTCCATAGAGATTGTCATCAATTACCAAAAGCAAACATGGGGACACCGCATGTTCTTTCAAGCCTCATGTGGATACTAGCACTACATCTAGTCAAAGCGCTATATTGCCATGTGCTAGTCCTTGTAATTCATCTACTCACAATGTTGGTACATCTTTGTGATGAATTGCTTTCCTTGCCTTGTTTCTCTAACAATGAATCTTATACTTCCTCCAGTACTTGTTATGATACTAACCATGTAGAGGAAATCAAAGAGCTCAAGGCCCAAGTCACTTCTTTGAAGAAAGACTTGGAAAAGTGTCACGAAGGGAAGGCCACACTCAACAATATCTTGAGTGTGCAAAAATCCCCCAATGACAAAGGTGGACTTGGATTCAACTCCAATAAGAAGAATAAGTCCAAGAGCAACAAGAAGAAGGGCCAAAAACAAGTCAATACTTCGGCCAAGATCATTTGCTTCAAGTGCAAAGTAGAAGGGCATCATGTTAGATCTTGTCCATTAAAGAAGAAGCCCATTAGTGACAAGCAACAAGGGAAGCAGCCACAAGTTCACTCTCATGCTCAACCTCAAGTTGAAGGAAGGCCTCTTCCCAGAAAACTCGAGCTAATGCTTCTCAAGTTGAGAAATCAAGTGAGAAGAAAGTGAAGAGTAGACGTTGCTACCTATGTCGTGACAAAGGTCACCTCGCTTCTTCATGCACTAGTGGTAACTTATCCAACCCAATTATTATTGATGATATCTATTCTCTTGGGAAGGATAAGGTTGGCAATGTGTTTTCCAAGTTTGTTGGTACTCAAAGTGGTGTCAAGAAAAGAACCATTTGGGTAGCCAAGCCTATTGTGACTAACCTCTTAGGACCCAACTTGGTTGGGGACCACCAAGCTCAAACTTGATCAATAGGTGTTGTTGGATGGCATTGGAGACTTTGCTACATTATGAAGAATTAAGGGGACTTCATCATTCTTATTGGCTCAAGCCATGTCAATTGGATTATCAAGTTTCTATCTCTATATCCAATGTGCCTCCTTGCGGTAACTTGTACTTAAATTGTTTTCATTGTAAGTTAATTTCCCCCTTGCATGTTTCGGTTTTGTTCCTTGCATGTGTTTGTATATGTTGTGCTTCCAACTTGCTTATCTTGAGCAATCAAGTATGTGTGTGTTGGTTCGCACATCATGTATGTGTGTGTCATGCGTTGAGCCTTTATGCTGCTTGTTTGTATCCTAGTTGGCTCATGTGAGAGATTACTGGAACATCCCATTTTGGGGGAGTGATGTGCTTTGTGCACCTCACAATCCTATAAATGTGTGTACATGAGGAATACCATCTAGTATTGATATTACAAGATTATCTAGTCGCTAGGTGATATATCTCTCATGAGAAATTCAAATTCTAAAAAATCCATTGATTATCTCTCATTGGATCCTCTTATTGCCTCTTGTTAAGTTTTCTTTGGTATCACATTATGGGGGAGTAATATGCCATGTGCATATTACATGCCTAGAAAATGTGTACAATTGAGATATTGTCACTTAGAGTTGATACTTTTAATTATCTTGTTCCTAGGTGACATGTTAACTCTACAAGTTGCAATTTGCTTGTGTTTGTTGTGTAGATGGTGTTGGATATCCTTGTTTTCTACCACCGGGAATTATTTCCAAATACTTCTTGTCTTTTGACAATTGGTAGTCACTTATGTGTGGTAGAATTTATTGATCATCTTTACATTGGCTTTTGTTTTTTTGCCTTTTATCTTGCCAAGGATTGTGTCAACTCCCGTTGTCTTCCCTACCACTTGTGGATCTTGTTTATTTCTTGTTCTTGTCTAGTGTTTTCTAGATATAGTGAAAGTGGTGATCCCACCTTGTGCATTTTGTATTCAAATGCAAATCCTATATAATGCACAACTCGTGGGGGAGCTATCCTATTTTCTTTAGAACACTCTTCTTGTGATCCTTATCAAGTGTGCTTTGGTGGAAGTAAAGCCATTTCTTTTTGGTACTTTGTGCCATCATGAAACTTTGTAGAGGGCATGGTTTGTTGGAACCATCCTCTCTTTAGGGAGTTCGATATCCTTCATTTTTCGGTTTTTAATGGATATCTCATTCCTTGATGTATCTTTAATGATATCTTCCAAGTGATGATTTCTCCTTTTGGTATCCTTTTTCACTTGTTTTTATTTTTTCCTTTTGGTTTTGGTCCTTGAAAGTCTTGAGCATGCATATTTACTTCATGTATTTTATTTGGCATGCTTTCTTTCTTCGACCCAATATATAGGGGAAACTCCACCTAGTCTCAATTTGGATGAGATGTGCATGAAATTCATTTTCTTATCTATATGCACATATTTATGTGGAGTTTGTCCTATGTATTGGTGCTTCTAACTATTTGGTCCCAATGAGTTTGGGTACCATTTTGTTTGTGTTGTTGTTCTAGGAACAATTGGAGATGCATTGGATGCTCGGCTCACTCACAAGGAAGGTGGTGTCACCATGTGCTTATTGGAGTCAAGCTAGGATGATCATGATCTACTATCTACCTTTAATTGGTATCTACTACATCCTTCCAATGCTATCTCGGTAACAAGTATCTACTCATGCATACACCTCTTATATTCAACCTTGTGTAGGTTGCATCATGGCATGAATTTCTTGATTAGTTCTTGTGATACTTGTTTCCCTTCTCAAAGCATCTCAACAATGATCTCTTGTTGCTAGTTGTGATGTCTTTGATGGTTGTGTGGTAGGAATTCACTTATATACAATAAGACCATATCTAGCTATGTGCTATGCTTCCAAGCAAATATCTTATTGGTATATGTATGACTTCCTTTTGGATATCTTGTTCCTTCATGTTGTAACTATTTCGGGTGTACATCCTTCTTTGTAGATATATATCATCATGATTTTGTATACCTAGAACCTTGTACACTTGAGAGAAATTACATCTCTAGATGATATCCTTTCTTTCACGCCCACCTTGTCTTTCTTATGTCATTTATTTGGTGGCTCCGTGAAAGCTTTTGCCTTGAGTGCGTGTCTTATATCGTTGCATCTTGATGCACTCTTGTGTGGTGAAGATTATTTCCTCATGCTTATCTTTATGAGGCTTTCGCCATCTTAATTGGTATCCCTCGTCTTGATGAGGCTTTCATCTTCCATCTTCACCACGGGTTGTCACAAGCATAGGTTCTTTATATGCTTATTAGTAAGCTTGTGAACCCATTTGCTAGTTGTGTGTGAGAATGACAGGCCTTGCATCGTGTGCCTCATTTTTTCAAGACCTTATTGATGCTTAATTCTCATCCTTATACTAGTCTTCTCTAGTGCATTGCCTTGACTCACACCCATCATTTTGGTTGAGCCCATTGTCGGTGTCAAAACCGGCGGATCTCGGGTAGGGGGTCCCGAACTGTGCGTCTAGGCGGATGGTAACAGGAGACAAGGGACATGATGTTTTTACCCAGGTTCGGGCCCTCTCGGTGGAGGTAAAACCCTACTCCTGCTTGATTAATATTGATGATATGGGTAGTACAAGAGTTGATCTACCACGAGATCAGAGAGGCTAAACCCTAGAATCTAGCCTATGGTATGATTGTTGTTCGTCCTACGGACTAAAACTCTCCGGTTTATATAGACACCGGAGAGGGCTAGGGTTACATAGAGTCGGTTACAATGGGAGGAGATCTTCATATCATATCGCCAAGCTTGCCTTCCACGCCAAGAAAAGTCCCTATCCGGACACGGGATGAAGTCTTCAATCTTGTATCTTCATAGTCCGGGAGTCCGGCCAAAGGTCATAGTCCGGCCATCCGGACACCCCCTAATCCAGGACTCCCTCAGTAGCCCCTAAACCTGGCTTCAATGACGACGAGTCCGGCGCGCAAATTGTCTTTGGCATTGCAAGGCGGGTTCATTCTCCGAATACTTCATAGAAGATGTTGAACACAAGGATAGTGTCCGGCTCTGCAAAAGTAAGTTCCACATACCACCGTAGAGAGAATAATTTCCGCACAAATCTAATCTACTGACGTATCCCGCAGCATGACATCATGCCACGGTCAAGCCTTTATTCGAATCGTTTTACTGTTCCACCTCAGCGTGTTTAGCAAGGCCGTTTCCTTGGCATGTCTTGTCGAAGCAGAGATCATGTCACCTTATTCCGAGATTCTCATCAATACGGGCGTGGGTAACCCAACCGCGTCATTAACCATGGCTCTTGGGAGATAGGCGAGTTTTATTAGGCCAGTGGGGGCTCGTAGTTTCGGCCGCCCATATAAGGGGATAAGATTCTACCCTTTCCATTTACGCCTTCTTCCTCCTTTGCCTATCCCTTCCTGTGCACTCGAGCTCGAACGCCCAAGTCCGCACTTCCTGCCTCAACCTTCTCCAATCATGTCCGGAGCGGGAGGTAGATGGATGGCCTCCTCCGTCACGGAGGGGCAAATCCAAAAGTTGAGGAAGGCCGGATACTTGTCTGACGACATCGCGCACCGGCTTCCAGATGAGGGGCAACTCATCCCCACCCCTAGGCCCCGGGTTGTATTTCTTCCCCATTTCCTCCACGGACTGGGCTTTCCTCTTCAACCGTTCGTCCGGGGGCTCATGTTCTACTACGGCCTGGACTTCCACGATCTGGCCCCAAACTTCATCCTCAACATCTCGGCGTTCATCATCATGTGCGAGGCCTTCCTCCGCATCCAGCCCCACTTTGGCCTATGGCTGAAGATTTTCAGTGTCAAGCCGAAGGTCGTGGGCGGACGCCAAGCGGAGTGCGGAGGCGCCATGGTGGGCAAGATAGCCAACGTTACATGGCTCGAGGGTGCCTTCGTAGAGACCATCAAAGGGTGGCAATCGGGGTGGTTCTATATCACCGAGCCGCGTGACCCTGAATGGGCAGCGGCCCCCGAATTCCGATCTGGCATCCCCACGCGGCTCACATCTTGGAAAGAGACGGGCCTGTCATGGGGTAATTCGGCAGAAGTGACCGGACTTCAAACCTGCATCAAGGACCTGATCGGCAGGAAGTTTAAACTTGTCACCGTGGTCCAGGTCATGCTCTTCCACCGGATTCTCCTGTGTCAACGACGGGCTTTCAATTTGTGGGAGTTTGACCCGGCCCAGCACCAGACTCTGTCCCGGCTCTTCGACACAAAGCACGAGGATGCCTGGAAGGTGCTCTTCAAGAGCTCCGAGGTCTCCCCTCCTGTCACCGAGGATTGTGGATTCTGTGCCAAGCACCAAGCCAGCACGGTGAGCTTAATTTTCCCATTTCGGGGTATTTTGTTTCACATAGTTTGACTCTATGCGGGATCTAAACTCCCTTACCTTTGACAGGACTGGCTGAAGAAGTCCGGGCAGGTCAACTGTCCGGCTCCTCTGCCCGAAGACCCAGCGGATGCTTGTCTAACCAAGCTGCTGGTTCCGGCACCTCATGTGGTGCCGGAGAATAAGGCCAAGAAGAAGACCATGGGGACTCCAAAGAGCTCCCGGCGCCTGGTGTTGTCGGATTCATCGCCTGACAGCCCCGAAGCCCCCTCCGCCTCTGAAGTTGAGGAGGAGGAAGAAGAAGAAGCCTCTCCCCCTCCAGCGGGGGGAGGAAAGAAAAGGAAGGCCGCCCCAACTGGGGAGGCCGGAGGGTCCAAGAAGGGGAAGACCCTTCTGCCGGACTACGCCTCCGATGCCGAAGACGGCGGGGAGGAATGGCCATCCAGGGTCAAGCCCCTGGCAAAATCGTAAGTGTCAGGATACCAGAATAACTTATGGCGCTCCTCTATTATTCGGCATTTTCTGACGCCGAATTCGGAAAGAAAAGCCGAGTTGAGGATCTAAAAAGATATACGCAGGAGTCTAACATAAATGTGTCAATATGGGAATGCAGGCTGCGCTGCTGACCTCTGCCGCACTGACTGCGGAGGTCAATGCATTGAAGGAGAGCCTCGAGCGGTCCGAGAAAGAGCTCGGCCGTGCCAAGAAGCAGCTCGAGGACAAGGATGGTATGTAAGACCGTATGTAAGTGTATATAGAAATACCTGGTTGCAAATAATAACAGGACCAACATTAATGTTGCAGGGGCCACGATCGAGGTGGCGACCCAGAAGGAGGCGGTGTCCAAGGCCGAAAATAGTGCGGCCTTGGAGCGCACCGAGCGAGAGAAGCAGGAGGCGCGGGTGGCAGAGGTGCAGCAAGAGCTCCAGGCTCTCGTGGAAAAACACGAGAGTTTGGAGCATGACTCGAAGACTCGAGAGTCCGAGCTCCCCTTGGCTCTTGAGAGTGCCAAAACCGCTAAGGCAGAAGCCCAGAAGGCCCTCCAGGAGATCGAGGCGATGAAGAAGATAGAGGCGGGTAAGACATTCTTTATGCAAAGCAAGAATATAAAAGTAAATTATCTGCTACTTACCCGGATCCGGAGCTCTCCAGGAGCGTTCACCGATCTGCCCCGTAGTGTGTCTGATGCTGCCGCGTTCTACCGAGCCGAGGAGGGGAGCTCATCAGAAAAGGTGTTCTGGTCTCAGTATGCTGAGGCCGAACATCCAGTGCCCCTGAGCGACCAGCTGAAGCAGCTGGTCGAGCTCCCCAAGGTGGCCGAACAGGCCATGAAGGGCCTCATAGTTCGGCTGTGGCCTGGAGAGGCCGTGCCTGGGAGCTACTTTGGTCTGGTGCGGCGGCTGGTGGACACGTGTCCGTGGATTGAAGTCATCAAGCGCTCCGTCTGTATTGAAGGTGCCCATCGGGCCCTTGCCCGTGCTAAAGTGCACTGGGGCAAGCTGGACGCGGATAAGCTTTTGACGGACGCGCCACCACCGGGTAAGGAGTATCGCACACCCGAGATGTATTATAAGGGCGTCCTAAAGGGTGCCCACCTTATAGCGGATGAGTGCTCCAAAGATGTAATTTTTGAGTAGACTCGCATTTGTTATCCTATACGCTGAAAACTTTGTTCATGTGCGTTAAGCAACGCTTGTTAATTTAAAATATTACCTTCCGTGCGGCCGTTTATTAAATTTGAGAGATGCAAGTCGTCGGCTTCTACCCCCATGCCACGAGTGCTAGGGTGTTCGGGATAAACCTGAGTGCTCTTGTTCCCATTGTTGGGTCCATCTAGGGAGGCGCTTAGCACAACGAACAAGGCCATCAGACTTATAATGCTTTATCAGTCTCACTTAGCCATAGAATTCTATAATTTTAAATTTCGGTGAAGCCCCTAGTATTCGGAAGACCGAGTTCGGGGCACTATCCACGCCTAGGCCAGATGAATCCGGCTCCTGGCTTGAAGTGGCATAAGTCTTTAGGGACTTGAAAAACCTCGTGAACAGCGACCGGTCTCTCACACTATCATGACGGTCAGTTTTAGCTTTCTCTACTGAGGTGTTAACCCAGCTCAACTGGGACACAATCGCAGTAGTTCTCCCAGCGCTACCTTAGCCAACAATGCAGAACGTAAGGTACCAAAACATGGGAGCCGGGCAAACCCAACTATTGACCCAAGACATGATTTGGAGCCGATGCATATAGTGCTATAAGTTCGGGGTGCCGCACTCATGAGAGTGTTCGATCTTCTCACACCATATTATGTGGTGCTTAAGCCCCTGGTGTATTGGCCGTACCAAAGTGTATGGTTGCATATATGTCATGACTGAACATATTTGTATAAAAATAGATGAATACAATGATAGATAAGAGCTATGTACTGTTTATTAAAAAGAGCTGCTATGAAAGCAAAACGATACAAATAGTGCGACAAGCAAGGGATGGGATTATTTGACATGTCCCCCTCCAGGGGCAAGCTGCGTGAATTTAAGTAAAACGGGTATTTAGCTCGTTATAGAGACCACCTGGACATTCGACACGGCTTGTTCTCTCCCTGGCTATTGCATCGTGTGTTCGGCGAGTGTATTGCCGGACAGGCCTTCCGAATAGTTGGGTCCTGAAAGTATATAAAAAGAAAACGAAACGGCAGAGTAGGGAGCCCCTAAGTGCGGTTGAGCCGCATTCTGGGCGTCTCGTAGTTGTTCCCCTCCCCTTATGCCCATGGTATTGTCAAGCATAATTATGTACGCGTGGTACCGATATCACCATTTGGCGAGGGCTGGGGTTGGGGCCGCACTGCTATGCTTGGTCGGAACGTGCCAGCCGGCTTTGTTGGAGGTTGCTTCGGGCGCGCTTGACGTTGCCCGGACGTTTAACACCCGGATTGGGGAGTTGCCTTGAGAGGCTGCTTTGTACTTCCGCCGCTAGGGCCGCTGTGTGCTCCTCCGTTCGGAGAGAGCGTTCGGTGTTTCCATTTACCGTAATGACTCCGCGAGGACCTGGCATCTTGAGCTTGAGATATGCGTAGTGCGGCACCGCATTGAATCTTGCAAACGCGGTTCGTCCGAGCAGGGCGTGATAGCCACTGCGGAATGGGACTATGTCGAAGATTAACTCTTCACTTCGGAAATTATCCGGGGATCCGAAGACCACTTCAAGTGTAACTGAGCCTGTACAACTGGCTTCTACACCTGGTATGACACCTTTAAAGGTTGTCTTTGTGGGTTTAATCCTTGACGGCTCTATACCCATTTTTCGCACTGTATCCTGATAAAGCAGGTTCAGGCTGCTGCCGCCGTCCATGAGGACTCTAGTGAGGTGAAATCCGTCAATGATTGGGTCTAGGACCAATGCGGTGAATCCGCCGTGATGGATGCTAGTGGGGTGGTCCCTTCGATCAAAAGTGATCGGGCAGGAGGACCATGGGTTGAACTTTGGGGCGACTGGCTCCAACGCATAGACGTCCTTGAGGGCACGCTTCCGCTCCCTTTTGGGGATGTGGGTTGCGTATATCATGTTCACCGTCCACACTTGCGGGGGGAAGCCCTTCTGTCCTCTGTTGTTTGGCGGCTGGGGCTCCTCCTCATCATTGCTACACAGCCCCTTGTCTCTGGTTTCGGCACTTAACTTGCCTGCCTGCTTGAACACCCAACAATCCCTGTTGGTGTGGTTGGCTGGTTGTTCGGGGGTGCCGTGTATCTGGCACGAGCGATCGAGTATCCGGTCTAAACTGGATGGGCCCGGAGGGTTTCTTTTGAATGGCTTCTTCCGCTGACCGGGTTTAGAGCCTCTGAATCTGGCATTGACTGCCGTATCCTCGGTATTGTCGCCATTAATGCGACGCTTGTGCTTGTTGCGACGTGAACTGCCATTGTTGTCCTTGGTATTCGAATTGGCAGGGCTCTTGGTTATGTTATTGCTACGAGCTAGCCAGCTATCTTCGCCCGCGCAAAAGCGGGTCATGAGTGTCGTGAGGGCTGCCATAGATTTCGGCTTTTCCTGTGCTAGGTGTCGGGCAAGCCATTCGTCTCGGATGTTGTGCCTGAAGGCTGCAAGGGCCTCAGCGCCCGTACAGTCGACTATTTGATTTTTCTTGGTTAGGAACCGTGTCCAGAATTGTCTGGCCGATTCTTCTAGCTGCTGGATTATGTGGCTTAGGTCATCGGCATCTGGTGGTCGCACATAAGTGCCCTGGAAGTTATTGAGGAATGCGGATCGCAGATCCTCCCAGCAACTAATTGACTCTGCTGGCAGGCTGTTAAGCCAATGTCGAGCTGGTCCTTTAAGCTTAGGCAGGAGGTATTTGATGGCGTGTAGATCATCACCACGGGCCATGTGGATATGAAGGAGATAATCCTCGATCCATACCGCGGGATCAGTTGTGCCATCGTATGATTCGATGTTTATGGGTTTAAAACCCTCGGGGATTTGATGATCCATTACTTCGTCTGTGAAGAACAGTGGGTGTGCGGCGCCTCTGTACTGGGCTATATCGCGACGTAGCTCGGATGAGCTTTGTCTGTTGTATTCGGCCTGGACGTATTTACCATATCTGGCGTGACGGTTATCGTCCCGTGATGTGGGGCGCCCACGCAATCCGTAGATCGATCTTGTTTGCCTTGCCTTATCCTCCAATATGTCTTGCAGGTCTATTGCGTTTCCCCGTGCTCTGGTATTTTTATAGCGGCGCCGGAGTGCGGCTTGGATTGAGGGTCGAAAGGCCTCTCTGTCGTGGCCACGGGGTGGCCGATCGGGCGCATCGTATGCTGGTGATGTAGGTTTAGTTGCTTCCTAATCTAGTTGGGGTAGTAGCCTGCGCTTTGGGTAACTCTTGGAGGGGCGTTCGAGTTTATACTCTTCGGCCGCCAGGAATTCGGTCCATCTGTCGGCTAGCAGGTCTTGGTCAGCTCTAACCTGCTGCTGTTTTTTCTTGAGGCTGCTTGCCGTGGCCATAAGCCTGTGTTTGAAATGCTCTTGTTCGACGGGATCCTCTGGCACGACGAATTCATCATCATCGAGGCTTGCCTCGTCTTCAGAGGGAGGCATATAATTGTCGTCCTCGACCTCCCTGCCTGCCGCTCTCTCATGAGGGCTGGCTCCTTCGTCCTCCTGCGCTGAATTCTGCTGGAGGGGGTTGTCTTCGGCACTGTCTGGGGTGTTGACATCTCCGGTGCCGTACTCGCCATTTTTGCTTTGGCGGGATTTAGAGCGGCGCCGCTAACGTCGGCGCTTGGGTTGCTTCTTGGAGGAGTCATCCTCCGTTTTTTCATCGCCATCGCCTGTTTTGGGGGTGTCCACCATGTATATGTCGTATGACGAGGTGGCCTTCAAGTGCCCTATAGGTGCTGGTTCTTGGTTGTCTCCTTCATCGGCGTCCATACCGTCGATGTCTTCGGAGTCGAAGTCAAGCATGTTGGTTATATCATCGACAGTGGCTACAAAGTGGGTGGTGGGTGGGTTTCGAATTTCCTCATCGTCCACATCCCAACCCTGCTGACCATAGTCTGGCCAGGGCTCTCCTGACAAAGAGAGAGACTTTAGTGAATCCAGGATATCGCCAAAGGGCGAGTGCTGAAAGACGTCCGCGGCGGTGAACTCCATGATCGGAGCCCAGTCGGGTTCAATCGGGAGGGGTGTGGAATATTTGGAGTCCGGAACGGAGTCCGACACCTTGGAGTCACGGGCCTTGCAAAGGACTAGGCTGGTATTCGGCTCTATCACCGTAGAGATTGCGGCTCCTGGGGCGGCATCCATCCGTCCGTCCCCGACTAGCGCAGTCGGCTCCGAGCTAATGGTCGGAGTGGACACCTGAGCGGCACTCTGGGCGCTGTCCGGCGGCAGAGCTAGATCATGCCCATCGAGACAGTGCGGCACGCTCGGCCATGGCTCAAATCCATCGAAGATAAAGTCCTCACAGATGTCGGCCGTGTAGTTTAAGCTTCCAAATCTGACCTGATGGCTAGGGGCGTAGCTTCCGATCTGCTCCAGATGGCCAAGCGAGTTGGCCTGCAATGCGAAGCCACCGAATACGAAGATCTGTCCGGGGAGAAAAGTCTCACCCTGGACCACGTCATGGTTGACGATCGAAGAATCCATCGGGCCTAAAGGTGACGACACAGAGGAACTTTCAATGAAAGCACCAATGTCGGTGTCAAAACCTATGGATCTCGGGTAGGGTGTCTCGAACTGTGCATCTAGGCGGACGGTAACAGGAGACAAGGGACATGATTTTTTTACCCAGGTTCGGGCCCTCTCGGTGGAGGTAAAACCCTACTCCTGCTTGATTAATATTGATGATATGGGTAGTACAAGAGTTGATCTACCACGAGATCAGAGAGGCTAAACCCTAGAATCTAGCCTATGGTATGATTGTTGTTCGTCCTACGGACTAAAACTCTCCGGTTTATATAGACTCGGAAAGGGCTAGGGTTACACAGAGTCGGTTACAATGGGAGGAGATCTTCATATCGTATCTCCAAGCTTGCCTTCCACACCAAGGAAAGTCCCTATCCGGACACAGAACGAAGTCTTCAATCTTGTATCTTCATAGTCCGGGAATCCGGCCAAAGGTCATAGTCCGGCCATCCGGACACCCCCTAATCCAGGACTCCCTCACCCTTTCTTAAGTCGCCTCTTCTACTTGTTGCTCAACCATGTTTTGCTGCAAGTACTAGGCTTAGTTTCCTATGTCCACTTGCACTTGTTGTAAGTTTATATTGATTTTGGGGGAGCTATGATCCTATTTTGTGCACTTTGTATCCAAATACAAAAATTCTTGATGTGCACAAATCATGGGGAGCTTCTCTAGTTTCTTTAGAACAATCCTGTTATCATATCATAATATCTTTATTCATGTGGCACGTAGGATCATTGGTCTAGTTGGTTCAATTGATATCCATTGATTGCTTGCTTCAATTGGTATCTTCTGATTGCTTGTGTCTCTCTTTGTTATGTCTTTGTGGCATATCTCTCGGTTGCAATCTTTGGGCCTCAATATAGTTTTTCTTCCTCCAAGTATTGACAGTTGGATATGTGTATTGCATTCCACTCTCTTGTTGAGAAATACACAATTTATGGAAGACCACAATTTATTTTGGCCATCTAAGCTTTTCGCCCATTTTGGCAATCGATGCCAATGGGGGAGAAGTTTCGGAGAGTTTTGTGGAGAAGGTTAGAGAGTTGTCTCTTCTGGATTTGGTTTGTTCCTAAGAGCATTTGCATCTCTTACGCATGCATTATTGGTTGTTGCATTGCATGGTGATGCATATTTCCTTATATAAACTCTCTTGAAAGTGATTGTCATCAATTACCAAAATGGGGGAGATTGAAAGAACATGCGGTGCCCCCATGTTTGGTTTTGGTAATTGATGACAATCTTAACGGACTAATGGTTGTCTTGAGTTATATTCCAAGGATTTGTCCATAGGCTTTTCTTGAAGTCCATGTGTTGGTTTCAAGGAGTTTATGAGTTGACCAAGGTGCTATTAAGGAATTATCCAAAGATTGGTCATGTGAGTGTTGATCTTATTGCAAGCATGTCTTGAAGAACAAGATTGTGTGATCATTAATGTTTACCTTCAAGACATCATCCAAATGAAGAGAGTTGGAAAGATTCAAGGCTGATCAAGACTAAGTCAAGAGTGAATCAAGTTGATCAACTCACAAAGCGTAGAACATGTATCGAGAGGGATCAAGTGATCCCATGGTATGGTAAGCATTGTCCATTGCACTTTGTGTACTAACCCATGGTCTATGTGAGAGTTCTATGTGGGGTTAGGTACGTGTCCATGGGCTTGTGTCAAGAGGAATATATCATACAACCCATGGAAAGGATGACATCAAGTGGTGATCGTCATCAAGATTGCCGTGTGCAAGTTAAAGTGGAGTATCACGACGAGATCAAGTTCTTGAATCTTGCCATCATTGTGGTGTCAATGGACTTCTGAAGATGTGCCGAAGAGTGGCTTACCCATAGTGGACTATGGGGGAGCAATCATCTAGTCTTCATCGAGCCAACGCAATCAAGAAAGGTGGTCCAACTTGAGGGAGTCAAGATCGTCATCATCTAGCTCAAGTGGACCATGTGCAAGGAAAATGTTTGCCCTTGATAGGTTTTCTATTTTACCGGTCTCGTGGTGGTAGTTGGGAGACCGGGTTATAGGATCGTTTGCCGTACTATCAAGGGGGGCTCTCAAGTTGGTAGGTTGATCATATCGTTAGTAGAGAGCTCAAACCATTGCATCATTGCATCATGTTTCTTGGTTCTTGTTTGGTTCTCTTTGTGAGTCTTAGAGCTTATGGTCATCTTGATGACAAGCTTGAGTTCATCGAAAACGGAGTTCGCATGCGTCTTCTATGATGTTTTCGGTGTTGGAGGTTTTACCGGTCTTATCCGAAGAAGGGTCCTCACCTTTTTCTTCTGGACCTTTTCTAAATTGATTCTTATTGATATTTCTTTCTAGATTGTGTTATCCCTTGTCGCTAGCTTTCCAACAAACTTGGTTTCATCGAATTCGGAGCCCGGTTGCAAAAGTTGTGGCAGTTTTGGTATTCTGAAAAGGCTACAGCTATACTACCGCGAATTGGAGCGGATGTAATTTTTTACTACCGCTCCAGAGCGGTACTACCGCGGCTCCTAAAGCGGTAGTACCGCTCCGGACCAAAAACTCGTCCCAAGTCCTGTGGTGGTAGGTCCGGATGTATTTTTTTAGTACCGCTCGCAAGCAGTAGTACCGCTACCCTTTGTGGTAGTACCGCGATCCCTAGCGGTAGTACCGTGAGGACGAGCGGTAATACCGCTCCGGTGGTTCTACTGGCATTTTGCCTCCGGCTATTGTTTTTCAGAGAGGTAGTACCGCTCTGTGCGCACTGTGAGCATAACGGTTGGAGTTTTCCCCACCTATAAAAGGGGGTCTTCTTCCCCATTGAACCTCATCCCTTGAGCTCGTGTTCTTTCCCCATTGTTGACCTTCTTCAAGCTTGCTAACTCTCAATCCCTCCATGGATTCTTTCTAGTCTTTGAGGGAAAAGAGAGGATATCTAGATCCACATTTCCACCAATCACTTTCTCCTCTATGTGAGGGGAACCCTTTGGATCTAGATCTTGGAGTTCTTGGTGTTCTCCTTCTTGTTCTTACTCTCATCTTCCTCCCTAGCATTAGTTGCTTCGGTGGGATTTGAGAGAGAAGGACCTGGGCACTCCGTGTGGCCTTGCCATTGCATTTGGTGCATCGGTTTGAGTTCTCCACGTGATACGTGGAAGTTACAAGTTGAGAAGCTTATTACTCTTGGGTGCTTGGTACCCTTGAGCTTGTTACTCTTGGGTGTTTGGACACCCTAGAGCTTGTTCCTTTTGGGTGCCTTGGCGCCCTAGACGGCTGGGGTTGTTCGGAGCTCAATCATTGTGGTGTAAAGCTCCGGGCAAGCGTCGGGGTCTCCAATTAGGTTGTGGAGATCGCCCTGAGCAATTTGACGGGTACCGGTGACCGCCCCCAAGGGTTGCCAAAGTGTACGGGTTTGGTGACCGCCCCCAAGGGTCGCCATTTGTACGGGTTCGGTGACCGCCCTCAAGGGCCCCGTAGTGGAATCACATCTTGCATTGTGCGAGGGCGTGAGGAGATTACGGTGGCCCTAGTGGGTTCTTGGGGAGCATTATGCCTCCACACTGCTCCAAACGGAGATTAGCATCCGCAAGGTGTGAACTTCGGGATACATCGTCATCTCCGCGTGCCTCAGTTATCTCTTTCCCGAGCCATTTACTTATGCACTTTACTTTGTGATAGCCATATTGTTCTTTGTCATATATCTTGCTATCACATAGTTGCTTATCTTGCTTAGCATAAGTTGTTGGTGCACATAGGTAAGCCTAGTTGTTTTAGGTTTTGTGCTTGACAAATTAACCGCTAGGTTTATTCCGCATTTGTTCAAGCCTTAACCGTAATTATTTTAAAGCGCCTATTCACCCCCCCCTCTAGGCGACATCCTCGATCTTTCATCGGCGAAGCGGCTCCGGTAGGGTTGAGGAAGGTGTCGGCGAAGAGTATCAGAGGCCGTCGACGGGGGCGTCGATGGGGCGGCTCCGGGGGGTGTGGACGAAGCGTCTCCGGTGGGGAGTATGAATGAGCCGCTGCAGATGCGTGGCGGTTGACGAGAGTACCGGCGAAGCAGATCCGGCGCCGTGGACAAGGACGGCACTGAATGGGCTGTGGTACAGTGGTGGATGAGCAGTCTACTTGTTTCTAGGGGAGGTGGGAGGGGTAGATGCGGCAGCAAAAGCAGATCCTGCAAGGTGGACGCCGCTGGCAGTGAATGGGCTATGGTACGCCGGTGGATGAACAGTCTAGGGTTTCGAGAGGGGAGGGGAGAAAGGGCGATGAAGTACGGACGGCGTGATGTAAGATGCTCTGGTGCTGTGGAGTTAGTCATTTTTGCAGGAGGGCAAGAGGAATGGGGGTGCCGTGTAGTGGGGGGAACCGAAAGTTACCAAAGAAGCCCCGGCCTATTATTTATATGAGGGCGGTATTGTAACTGTTGGTCTCCGTGCACCAAGGATAAAAGGGGAATTTCGCATGCTAAAGACTAAGGTGGCAGAAATTTTAGAAGGAGGCGGGAGATTTTACTGCCCGCGGGATCGTTCGTATCCAGTTTCAACTAATTTTGGAACTGCTAGCGGGAAGGTCATGCTAGACTGTGTACACGGGGCACGCGTCAGAAGTTAATAACTGGTGTGAAGTCCACCCCAGAAAAAAGACAATAACTCGGGATGATGCACCGATAACTTGGACGTTCACACGGGCGCGGCCAATCATACGGGTGTAGTGGCGCGTTCACAAAAAAGGGATCAAACGCTCAGCCTATGTATTTCTCGTGTAAATAGATAATTTAGTGCCATTGGTTATTTACTTTAAACATAATGCATTGACGTGTTAGTGTAGAGGCGCACAAAAAGAAATGGATATTGTAGTCCGCTACTTAAAAGTGTTACCTCATATGATTACATAGCCTCCATTTCATAAATTGCATACCCGTTGAATTCATATATGAATATTACATATATTACTTCAAAATAGAAACTTAAATCATCCAAGACTAATGAATTTGAATGCAAGAGTAACAATGGTGCATGTACACGATAGCTACATTGGTTGTTTGAAGAAACATCACTGTAACTTTGGCATGCACAATTGAAAAGGTATGTTTAAATAGAAAAAAAATGTGATATGTGAGTGTCCAATCTTTATAGTGTTGAATCGATATTGTACCTTTGGAAACGATACGAAGTAGATATTAACTTATGTTCAAGCGATGCACGTCACGATCGCTAGGTAGTGATACGTGAATGAATTGTGCAATCTCTCTCACACGCATACATATCTCATTTCCCTGTGGGCATCGAATCACACACGCGCACTTCGTGTATTTCTCTCCCTCCGTCAAGGTTCAATTCGTCTTCCTACCCCGTCCTACAAGTCTCTCACATAGAAACACACACGCTCTCTCTGTCTAACACGCCCACCCCTTTAATGCCGCCCACCCACAGCCACTAATGTCTCAAAGTATAATAATGTCTCTCACAGATATGCCTAAGGTTAACTCGAGTTCCGGAACCATATGAATACATACAATGGGATTCCAACAGAGCACCTTTTGTTTTGAGATTTCTCTGTCTCTCTCTCTCTCACACACACACACACACACACACATGCACGCACGCGCGCGCGCACGCGCACATTGTTTCTCGCTTCATTTTTCCGGCACTTGCATGCACACCGTTTGTTTATCTTCATGATGCTTTAAGTATTCCTCGCACAAATGCTATCTACCTATCCCTTAATATAGCTAGATACGTGTCACACAAACTCCTTCTCCCTACTAGCAAGATGCCCATGCATTGCACGGAACATCAAGATGCATTTGTATGAGTAGTTTATCTTCTGGGAGAAAAGGATGAACGAGGGAATGCCTTATTTGCAAATGCGGAGAGGGGTGTGGGTATCTTTTGTTGGAAATATGCCCTAGAGGCAATAATAAAATGGTTATTATTATATTTCTTTGTTCATGATAATTGTCTTTTATTCATGCTATAACTGTGTTATTCGGAAATCGTAACACACGTGTGAATACATAGACTACAACATGTCCCTAGTAAGCCTCTAGTTGACTAGCTCGTTGATCAACAGATAGTCATGGTTTCCTGACTATGGGCATTGGATGTCATTGATAACGGGATCACATCATTAGGAGAATGATGTGATGGACAAGACCCAATCCTAAGCATAGCTCAAAGATCGTGTAGTTTGTTTAGCTAGAGCTTTTCCAAATGTCAAGTATCGTTTCCTTAGACCATGAGATTGTGCAACTCCCGGATACCGCAGGAGTGCTTTGGGTGTGCCAAACGTCACAACGTAACTGGGTGTCTATAAAGGTGCACTACGGGTATCTCCGAAAGTGTCTGTTGGGTTGGCACGAATCGAGACTGGGATTTGTCACTCCGTATGATGGAGAGGTATCTCTGGGCCCACTCGGTAATGCATCATCATAATGAGCTCAATGTGACCAAGTGTCTGGTCACCGGATCATGCATTACGGTACGAGTAAAGTGACTTACCGGTAACGAGACTAAACAAGGTATTGGGATACCGACGATCGAGTCTCGGGCAAGTAACGTACCGATTGACAAAGGGAATTGTATATGGGATTGATTGAATCCTCGACATCGTGGTTCATCCGATGAGACAATCGAGGAGCATGTGGGAGCCAACATGGGTATCCAGATCCCGCTGTTGTTTATTGACCGGAGAGGCGTCTCGGTCATGTCTGCATGTCTCCCGAACCCGTAGGGTCTACACACTTAAGGTTTGGTGATGCTAGGGTTGTAGAGATATCAGTATGCAACAAACCGAAAGTTGTTCGGATTCCTGGATGAGATCCCGGACGTCACGAGGAGTTCCGGAATGGTCCGGAGGTGAAGAATTATATATAGGAAGTGCAGTTTTGGCCATCGGGAGAGTTTCGGGGGTCACCGGTATTGTACCGGGACCACCGGAAGGGTCCCGGGGGTCCATCGGGTGGGGCCACCTATCCCGGAGGGCCCCGTGGGCTTAAGTGGGGAGGGGACCAGCCCCTGGTGGGCTGGTGCGCCCCCCTTGCCCCCCCTTGCGCCTAGGGTTGGGAACCCTAGGGGAGGGGGCGCCTCCACTTGCCTTGGGGGGCAAGGCACCCCCCTTGGCCGGCGCCCCCCTAGGAGATCCCATCTCCTAGGGCCGGCGCCCCCTCCTGGGGACCCTATATATAGAGGGGGGAGGGATGGCAGCCACACCCCAAGTCTTGGTGCTTCCCTCTCCCCTGCTACACCTCTCCCTCTCGCAGAAGCTCGGCGAAGCCCAGCCAGGATCCCTGCTGCATCCACCACCAAGCCGTCGTGTTGCTGGATCTTCATCAACCTCTCCTTCCCCCTTGCTGGATCAAGAAGGAGGATACGTCACGCTGACCGTACGTGTGTTGAACGCGGAGGTGTCGTCCGTTCGGCGCTAGGATCTCCGGTGATTTGGATCACGACGAGTACGACTCCCTCAACCTCGTTCTCTTGAACGCTTCCGCTCGATCTACAAGGGTATGTAGATGCACTCCTCTCTCTCGTTGCTAGTTGAACTCATAGATTGATCTTGGTGAAACCTTAGATTTTTTTTTATTTTTTGCAACGTTCCCCAACAGTGGCATCATGAGCTAGGTCTATGCGTAGTTCTCTTTGCACGAGTAGAACACAATTTGTTGTGGGCGTAGATGTTGTCAACTTTCTTGCCACTACTAGTCTTATTTTGCTTCAGCGGTACTGTGGGATGAAGCGGCCCAGACCGACCTTACACGTACGCTTACGTGAGACAGGTTCCACCGACTGACATGCACTAGTTGCATAAGGTGGCTAGCGGGTGTCTGTCTCTCCCAGTTTAGTTGGAGCGGATTCGATGAAAAGAGTCCTTATGAAGGGTAAATAGAAGTTGGCAAATCACGTTGTGGCTTTAACGTAGGTAAGAAAACGTTCTTGCTAGATAACCTATAGAAGCCACGTAAAAACTTGCAACAACAATTAGAGGACGTCTAACTTGTTTTTGCAGCAAGTGTTTTGTGATGTGATATGGACAAAGGATGTGATGAATGATATATGTGATGTATGAGATGATCATGTTCTTGTAATAGGAATCACGACTTGCATGTCGATGAGTATGACAACCGGCAGGAGCCATAGGAGTTGTTTTTATTTTTTGTATGACCTGCATGTCATTGAAGAACGCCATGTAAATTACTTTACTTTATTGCTAAACGCGTTAGCCATAGAAGTAGAAGTAATCGTTGGCGTGGCAACTTCATGAAGACACGATGATGGAGATCATGATGATGGAGATCATGGTGTCATGCCGGTGACGACGATGATCATGGAGCCCCGAAGATGGAGATCAAAGGAGCTATATGATATTGGCCATATCATGTCACTATTAGATTGCATGTGATGTTTATCATGTTTTACATGTTATTTGCTTAGAACGACGGTAGCTTAAATTAGATGATCCCTCATAATAATTTCTAGAAAAGTGTTCCCCCTAACTGTGCACCGTTGCGAAGGTTCGTTGTTTCGAAGCACCACTTGATGATCGGGTGTGATAGACCCTAACACTCGAATACAACGGGTGTAAGCTAGATTTACACACGCAATACACTTAGGTTGACTTGACGAGCCTAGCATGTACAGACATGGCCTCGGAACACAGAAGACCAAAAGGTCGAACATGAGTCGTATAGAAGATACGATCAACATGAAGATGTTCACCGATGATCACTAGTCCATCTCACGTGATGATCGGACACGGGCTAGTTGACTCGGATCATGGATCACTTAGATGACTAGAGGGATGTCTATCTGAGTGGGAGTTCATTAAATAATTTGATTAGATGAACTTAATTATCATGAACTTAGTCTAAAAACCTTTGCAAAATGTCTTGTAGATCAAATGGCCAATGCTCATGTCAACCTCAACTTCAACGCGTTCCTAGAGAAAATCAAGCTGAAAGATGATGGCAACAACTATACGGATTGGGTCCGGAACTTGAGGATCATCCACATAGCTGCCAAGAAAGCTTATGTCCTAGATGCACCGCTAGGTGAAGCACCCATTTTCCCAGCAACTCAAGACGTTATGAATGCCTGTCAATCGCGTAGTGATGATTACTCCCTGGTCCAGTGCGGCATGCTTTATAGCTTAGAACCGGGGCTCCAAAAGCATTTTGAGCAGCACGGAGCACATGAGATGTTCCAAGAGCTGAGAATGGTTTTCCAAGCTCATGCCCGGGTCAAGAGATATGAAGTCTCCGACAAGTTCTACAGCTGTAAGATGGAGGAGAATGATTCTGTCAGCGAGCACATACTCAAAATGTCTGGGTTGCACAACCGCTTATCTCAACTAGTTTTTAATCTCTCGGATGACGCGGTGGTCGACAGAATCCTCCAGTCGCTCCCACCAAGCTACAAGAGCTTTGTGATGAACTTCAATATGCAGGGGATGGAAAAGACCCTTCCTGAGGTATATTCAATGCTGAAATCAGCGGAGGTGGAGATCAAAAAGGAACATCAAGTGTTGATGGTGAATAAAACCACTAAGTTCAAGAAAGGCAAGGGTAAGAAGAACTTCAAGAAGGACGGCAACGGAGTTGCCGCGCTCGATAAGCCAGTTGCCGGGAAGAAGTCAAGCAATGGACCCAAGCCTGAAACTGAGTGCTTTTATTGCAAGGGAAGCGGACACTAGGAGCGGAACTGCCCCAAGTACTTAGCGGACAAGAAGGCTGGCAAAACCAAAGGTATATGTGATATACATGTAATTGATGTGTACCTTACCAGTGCTCGTAGTAGCTCCTGGGTATTTGATACCGGTGCGGTTGCTCATATTTGTAACTCTAAGCAGGAGCTGCAGAATAAGCGGAGACTGGCGAAGGATGAGGTGACGATGCGCGTCGGGAATGGTTCCGAGGTCAATGTGATCGCCGTCGGCACGCTACCTCTACATTTACCTACGGGATTAGTTTTAAACCTCAATAATTGTTATTTAGTACCAGCTTTGAGCATGAACATTGTATCAGGGTCTCATTTAATTCGAGATGGCTACTCATTTAAATCCGAGAATAATGGTTGTTCTATTTATATGAGTGATATGTTTTATGGTCATGCCTCGCTGGTGAATGGTTTATTCTTAATGAATCTCGAGCTTAATGTTACACATATTCATAGTGTGAATACCAAAAGATGTAAAGTCGATAACGATAGTCCCACATACTTGTGGCACTGCCGCCTTGGTCACATTGGTGTCAAGCGCATGAAGAAGTTCCATGCTGATGGACTTCTGGAGTCTCTAGATTATGAATCATTTGACACATGTGAACCATGCCTCATGGGCAAGATGACCAAGACTCCGTTCTCCGGAACAATGGAGCGAGCAACCAACTTATTGGAAATCATACATACTGATGTGTGCGGTCCAATGAGCGTTGAGGCTCACGGAGGATATCGTTATGTTCTCACTCCCACTGATGACTTGGGTAGATATGGGTATGTCTACTTGATGAAACACAAGTCTGAGACCTTAGAAAAGTTCAAGGAATTTCAGAATGAGGTAGAGAATCAACGTGATTGAAAGATAAAGTTCTTACAATCAGATCGCGGAGGAGAATATTTAAGTCACGAATTTGGTGCACACTTAAGGAAATGTGGAATCGTTTCACAACTCACGCCCCCCCTAGAACACCTCAGCGAAATGGTGTGTCCGAACGTCGTAATCGCACTCTATTAGATATGGTGCGATCTACGATGTCACTTATCGATTTACCGCTATCATTTTGGGGATACACTTTAGATACAACTACATTCACTTTAAATAGGGCACCGTCTAAATCCGTTGAGACGACACCGTATGAATTATGGTTTGAGAAGAAACCTAAGCTGTCGTTTCTAAAAGTTTGGGGATGCGATGCTTATGTCAAGAAACTTCAACCGGAGAAGCTCGAACCCAAGTCGGAAAAATGCGTCTTCATAGGATACCCTAAGGAAACCATTGGGTATACCTTCTACTTAAGATCTGAGGGCAAGATCTTTGTTGCAAAGAACGGGTCCTTTCTGGAGAAAGAGTTTCTCTCGAAAGAATTAAGTGGAAGGAAAGTGGAACTTGATGAAGTACTACCTCTTGAACCGGTAAGTAGCGCAGCTCAGGAAAATGTTCCTGTGGTGCCTACACCGACAAGAGAGGAGGTTAATGATGATGATCAAGATACTTCGGATCAAGCTTCTACTGAACTTCGAAGGTCCACAAGGACACGTTCCGCACCAGAGTGGTACGGCAACCCTGTCTTGGAAATCATGTTGTTAGACAACGGTGAACCTTCGAACTATGAAGAAGCGATGGCGGGCCCAGATTCCAACAAATGGCTTGAAGCCATGCAATCCGAGATAGGATCCATGTATGAAAATGAAGTATGGACTTTGATAGACTTGCCCGATGATCGATGAGCGATAGAAAACAAATGGATCTTTAAGAAGAAGATGGACGCGGATGGTAATGTTACCATCTATAAAGCTCGACTTGTCGCTAAGGGTTATCGACAAGTTCAAGGGGTTGACTATGATGAGACATTCTCTCCCGTAGCGAAGCTGAAGTCCGTCCGAATCATGTTAGCGATTGCCGCATACTATGATTATGAGATATGGCAGATGGACGTCAAAATGGCATTCCTTAACGGTCACCTTAAGGAAGAACTGTATATGATGCAGCCGGAAGGTTTTGTCGACCCTGAGAATACTAACAAGGTATGCAAGCTCCAGCGATCCATTTATGGTCTGGTGCAAGCATCTAGGAGTTGGAACATTCGCTTTGATGAGATGATCAAAGTGTTTGGGTTTATGCAGACTTATGAAGCATGCGTTTACAAGAAAGTGAGTGGGAGCTCTGTAGCATTTCTCATATTATATGTAGATGACATACTCTTGATGGGAAATGATATAGAACTTTTGGACAGCATTAAGGCCTACTTGAATAAGTGTTTTTCAATGAAGGACCTTGGAGAAGCTGCTTACATATTAGGCATCAAAATCTATAGAGATAGATCAAGACGCCTCATAGGACTTTCACAAAGCACATACCTTGATAAGATATTGAAGAAGTTCAACATGGATCAGTCCAAGAAGGGGTTCTTGCCTGTGTTGCAAGGTGTGAAATTGAGCTCGGCTCAATGCCCGACAACGGCAGAAGATAAAGAAGAGATGAGTGTCATCCCCTATGCCTCAGCCATAGGGTCTATTATGTATGCCATGCTGTGTACCAGACCTGATGTAAACCTTGCCGTAAGTTTGGTAGGAAGGTACCAAAGTAATCCTGGCAAGGAACACTGGACAGCGGGCAGGAACATCCTAAAGTACCTAAAAAGGACTAAGGATATGTTCCTCGATTATGGAGGTGAAGAAGAGCTCGTCGTAAAGGGTTACGTCGACACTAGCTTCGACATAGATCTGGATGACTCTAAGTCACAGACCGGATACGTGTATATTTTGAATGGTGGGGCAGTAAGCTGGTGCAGTTGCAAGCAAAGCGTCGTGGCGGGATCTACATGTGAAGCGGAGTACATGGCAGCCTCGGAGGCAGCACATGAAGCAATCTGGGTGAAGGAGTTCATCACCGACCTAGGAGTCATACCCAATGCGTCGGGGCCGGTCGCACTCTTCTGTGACAACACTGGAGCTATTGCACTTGCCAAGGAGCCCAGGTTTCACAAGAAGACCAGGCACATCAAGCGTCGCTTCAACTCCATTCGTGAAAATGTTCAAGATGGAGACATAGATATTTGTAAAGTACATACATACCTGAATTTAGCAGATCCGTTGACTAAACCTCTCCCTAGAGCAAAACATGATCAACACCAGAACGCAATCGGTGTTCGATACATCACAATGTAACTAGAATATTGACTCTAGTGCAAGTGGGAGACTGTTGGAAATATGCCCTAGAGGCAATAATAAAATGGTTATTATTATATTTCTTTGTTCATGATAATTGTCTGTTATTCATGCTATAACTGTGTTATCCGGAAATCATAACACACGTGTGAATACATAGACTACAATATGTCCCTAGTAAGCCTCTAGTTGACTAGCTCGTTGATCAACAAATAGTCATGGTTTCCTAACTATGGGCATTGGATGTCATTGATAACGGGATCACATCATTAGGAGAATGATGTGATGGACAAGACGCAATCCTAAGCATAGCTCAAAGATCGTGTAGTTCGTTTAGCTAGAGCTTTTTCAAATGTCAAGTAATGTTTCCTTAGACCATGAGATCGTGCAACTCTCTGATACCGTAGGAGTGCTTTGGGTGTGCCAAACGTCACAACGTAACTGGGTGTCCATAAAGGTGCACTACGGGTATCTCCGAAAGTGTTTGTTGGGTTGGCACGAATCGAGACTGGGATTTGTCACTCCGTCTGACGGATAGGTATCTTTGGGCCCACTCGGTAATGCATCATCATAAAGAGCTCAATGTGACCAAGTGTCTGGTCACGGGATCATGCATTACAGTATGAGTAAAGTGACTTGCCGGTAATGAGACTGAACGAGGTATTGGGATACCGACGATCGAGTCTCAGGCAAGTAACGTACCGATTGACAAAGGGAATTGTATACGGGATTGATTGAATCCTCGACATCATGGTTCATTTGATGAGATCATCGAGGAGCATGTGTGAGCCAACATGGGTATCCAGATCCCGCTATTGGTTATTGACCGGAGAGGCGTCTCGGTCATGTCTGCATGTCTCCCGAACCCGTAGGGTCTACACACTTAAGGTTCGGTGACGCTACGGTTGTAGAGATATTAGTATGCAGCAAAATGAAAGTTGTTCGGAGTCCCAGATGAGATCCCGGATGTCACGAGGAGTTCCGGAATGGTCCAGAGGTGAAGAATTATATATAGGAAGTGCAGTTTCGGCCATCGGGAGAGTTTCGGGGTCACCAGTATTGTACCGGGACCACCGGAAGGGTCCCGGGGGTCCACCTGGTGGGGCCACCTATCCCGGAGGGCCCCGTGGGTTGAAGTGGGGAGGGGACCAGCCCCTGGTGGGCTGGTGCACCCCCCTTCCCCCCCCCTTGCGCCTAGGGTTGGGAACCCTAGGGGAGGGGGCTCCTCCACTTGCCTTGGGGGGCAAGGCACCCCCCTTGGCCGCCGCCCCCTCCTGGGGACCCTATATATAGAGGGGGTGAGGGAAGGCAGCCGCACCCCAAGTCTTGGCGCCTCCCTCTCCCCTTCTACACCTCTCCCTCTCGCAGAAGCTCGGCGAAGCCCTGCCGGGATCCCTGCTGCATCCACCACCACGCCGTCGTGCTGCTGGATCTTCATCAACCTCTCCTTCCCCCTTGCTGGATCAAGAAGGAGGAGACGTCATGCTGACCGTACGTGTATTGAACGCGGAGGTGCCGTCTGTTCGGCGCTAGGATCTCCGATGATTTGGATCACGACGAGTACGACTCCCTCAACCCCGTTCTCTTGAACGCTTCCGCTCGATCTACAAGGGTATGTAGATGCACTCCTCTCTCTCGTTGCTAGATGAACTCATAGAATGATCTTGGTGAAACCATAGAATTTTTTTATTTTCTGCAACATTCCCCAACATCTTTTTGCAAAATTGCCATAGTTTCCTTCCTATCCATCGGATATAAATCGGATGGCCTATATTGCAGGATGGCATGAACACCATCATCACCAACTCTGTTTTTTATAAGAGTAGAGATATGTGAGTGTCACTGCCCCCCCACACACCCACACACCCACACTTCCCAACATCGAAGGAGTAGGTTGACACCTCGATCTTAATACTAATCTATCGACTAGCTTCTCTCTCAAACATACACACACACACACACTACCCGGCACCGAAGGAGTAGGGTGGCACATTGATCTTGATAATAATCTATCTACTCATCTTTCAAACACACACACACACGCACACACACACACACACACACGCTAGTTGTGCCTCTGTGCCTACCGCGCACTCTCTCGATACGTCTTTCTCTCCCTCCCCCTCCCAACAATGACAGCAGAAGGGTGACAACTCGATCTGATCATAATCTGTCAATTGGTTTCTCTGTCAAACATTGTGTCTCGGTGCCTCGCTCGGTAGCCCCCTCGATATGTAGACTTCTCGCGCGCGCACAGCTGTAGTGACGATGACGCTAAACCCAGTGTGCCTTGTTTTTACTGGCCTCATGTGATAGTTTTCACCCTATTTCTGTTAATTAACAAGGCAACCTTTTCTTTGTTACTACTAGTGAATCTGAAATCATTCGGGGTAGACATAAAATATATCACTTCAACCCAATTATCGCAGTAACTATTTTAAAAGAAACTAGCTAGCTGCCCGTGCGTTGCACGGAACATCAAGATGCATTTGTATGAGTAGTTTATCTTGTGAGAGAAAAGGCTGAACGAGGGAAGGCCTTATTTGCGAACGTGGAGAGGCGTGTGGGTATATTTTTGCAAAATTTTCATAGTTTCTTTCCTATCCGTTAGATATAAATCCGACGGCCTATATTGCAGGATGGCACACACACCATCATCACCAACTCTGTTTTCTACTCCCTCCGTGTCTAAATACTCCCTCCGTCCGAAAATACTTGTCATCAAAATGGATAAAAAGAGATGTATCTAAAACTAAAATATGTCTAGATACATTTCCTTTTATCCATTTTGATGACAAGTATTTCCGGACGGAGGGAGTATTTTGTCTTTTTAGAGATTTCAACAAGTGACTATGACCGGACCTTACCAACATACTCAAAAAAGTAGTCCATAATTTTGATGTTACCATCTTTTCTTGGCAGTGCAGTGCCATCTGGATACCTCATAAATAAATCAAGGACAAATCTGACCCCTTCTTGAAAAGACATACAGAGCAAAATGAGTGAATCTACACTCTAAAATATGTCTACATACACATCCGTATGTGCTAGTCCATTTAAAATCTGAAGAAGACAAATATTTAGGAACGAATGGAGTATAAGAGTAGACGTGGAGATATATCTCCAGCATGGTCTACAACAAAAATGTGCTGGGCTGGTTAGTGTCGGATGCTCGCAACGTGATGACATGAGTTCGAATTCTGTCTTTTAACTTTAGATTTTTATATTATATATTACTTATTTAATATCTACTTCTTTCTCTACTGTACTGACAGTGGAACCCACAGAGTACTGAGAATACAAGATTAAGGATGGACTTGTTTCTTTTTAACTTTCTGTACGAAGTTGTAGCCACCCTGCAAGTCACGTGTACACTGTACATGCAATTAACTTTTTATAGAGGGACAATCGTACGGGCAATTAACTCAAATGGATTGGATGTCACTCTATTATTTCCAGCATAAGAGCATCTCCAACGGCAGCCGACAAATTTCCTCCCGCTTCCTTCCGTGGAGGACGACATCAAACGCCAGCGGCACACATTTTTACAACTCTAACCAACCAGATGAAATTCGTGCAAACACGGACTGATTTCATTTAAGCATGAAGGATTTCGTATAAAAAAGCTGGATCTTCATATAAACATGATGGATTTCATTACATTTACATGAACTAAGCGGTGCCAATCCGGCTCTCTTGGTATAATTAATACTCCCTCCATCCGGAAATACTTGTCCTAGAAATGGATGTATCTAGACTTATTTTAGCTATAGATACATACAATTTATCCATTCTTAGAACAAATATTTCCCGCCAGCTGCAGAGGGAGTACATAATCTAAATGGCCGCCCGCGGATCCCTTTGTCTTCCTCATGTCCGTCAGACACTTGCGGGGTAGATGAAGGTCCTCGAAAGAGACGAAGCGGCAAAGAAACCACCTGAATGCGCAGTCGTCGCCTCGGTGGTGGCCTTCATGGGTCCCAAGTGGTGGCGGCCTCCCGTGTTCTACCTCTCCTCGATGATGGCGGAGGACACAAAGAAGCTGGCCACCGACTCGTCTCTCTCCATGCACCCGACTTCTATCTCTGCCTGCATGGCGTTGCCGTAGGCACGGGAGGCGCGACCACCACAGACACTGGTGGTGCGATACGACGCGGCAGCGATGACGCCCGTACCGGCGTGCTCGCATCCATGCCGGCATGGAGAAACTCGCCACTCCTCATCGAGCTGAACTAGAGCGGCAAGTTGCTGAACCACGCGCCTGCTTGGGGCGGCAACTGGCTCCGTCGGGCCAAGCAAGGTTGGTGAAGCACCGAGCGGCCTCGCCCGTATCCGGAGGGCTCGGCGGGCCACCCAGCCGGGTAATATGCCGGAGAATGGCTCCTCGGAAAGACTGTTGAAAATGGTGAAGGAGGAGATGGGGGAGCGGCGGAGGGGTGCGATTCTTGCGTGCTGTCTGTCTGGCCTCATGTAAATAGAGGGCGGACGGTAGGAGCTTGGCCGACGTCTGGCCTCATTTAAACTGAGGGCGGACGGGAGGAGCTCGGCCGGTGTTGCATTTAATTCCAGCCCGCTCATGAACGGACATGTGGCCGGAAGTAGGATTCTCGGTTTTCATGCGGGTTTAACGGAGGGGTTTAATGGAGGCGCCGGGCATGCAGCGGGCAGTGCAGTACTATTTGATTTGACAGCAGTAATGAGCCGTCAAATCACAAAGGCCCTCGCCTCTCGTGAAACCGACCAAGCTAGATTGCCCCGCCCTCTAGCCTTTTAAAAAATGTATATACTCCACTTTTGTACAATAGTAGTATCGATGGATTGCGCCATGGAGCAAAATTTGAAATTGAAATAAAGGTAGTACATATAGAGAGCGCTCATCGCCAAATTATGCATATAGTACTATTAGAAAGGCTAGTCACAATAATGGTGTCCAGCACAAGTGCACAACCCACCCTTCAAATAAAACTAAGCACCCTGGAATTTTTTGACAAAACTAAGCACCCTGAAATTCTTTAACAACTAAACTGTTGGCTATATGATGTTGGCCATATATATTGTACATATATAACATGAAGAAACAAGTGGTAGTACTATACCAACTAAAAGATGAAATGTAAGAAATACTAGTATGTACGTACTGAAGAGTTAAAGTAACGAGAAGAAACATAACATAGTTCTGCTGGGGGCTCAGCACAACACACCCCACAAATTAAACAAAGCACACCTGAAATTAAACTTTGCAAATACTCCGGTAGACACTGCATTAGAACCACCATGAGCAACGACACTGCCACCTTACTCGGAGTCCTCGTCCACGTCCTCGACATTGTCCTTGTCCCTCTTCCTCTTGGCCGATACTTCTTTGCTTGAACCGCACACTTGGCTCTTGCTCTTGATCCAACCCTTGTAGATATTGAAACAAAGGTAGCCATCCATTGCAGCGTAGTGGATGTGGTCTATATCTAGTACATTCCACTGCCATGCATGACGATGAAACCTGTATTGAGGTTTCTCCAGTTTACCGTACGAAGGATGAACCATGGCTCCTGCCAGGGTCAGCATTGAAGGCTGGCCACTGGAGGGCAGCAGCCGATTCTTCTGGAGGTCAAAGGGGTTGCCTACAACGAGGCCTATCCGACCCAGGACTTTTTTGTCGTTCGTAAAGTCTACAGTAATGAATTTGACTAGGTTGCTCTTGAGAAAGTCCTTAAAATCCAGGCATTCAATGTCGGCATGGCATATGTGGTAGACCAAGCATAAGTCATGCACGCAAACCTGGATCACGGCGGGCTTCTTCCTCTCTTCCTCCTTTAGATCCTTCTCTCATCCCAAGACTGTGGTGTACTCAACATCTAGCCCAGCGACCCACTCATCATCTGAGTTTTCGAACATGCGTCTGAAGCGAGAAAGGCATCCTTTCACCGTCGCAGAAGAACGGGTGTAGATGATGTCAAACTCATCCTAGTGATGGTTCTAACCTTGTACTAACCGCCGATCATGGAGATTTGGGACGCCATGGATTTGGGGGAGGGTTAGGATTAGTGGAACTGCCATAATTTCAAAGGACGAGACGACTAGGAGCGAACCGCCGTAGTATTAAAGGACGTGCGGGGACGAGTAGGAGCGAACTGCCAGCGTGCGAACGACAGGGTAGTGGCTTTCCATTATCCCATGATACGGGCTTCCAAGAGCCCTTGGATCTGAGATCGAATGGTTGCATGGTGTGATTCTAGACCTATGGGTGAATATCCTATCCTGGAGGGTTATTCTGCAAATTTTCAGCAACTTAGCATGCGACCGTTTGATCTTAGATCCAAGGGCTGCCAGCAGCCCGTATCATGGTTGCGCCTACCACGACCGTCGCGTCGCTCGCGCGATCGCGCCCTTGGAGATTTAACACGGTGTGTTAGGCTATCTGATGTTGGCATGTCATACATAGTCATCACTTAGTCACTCATACTACAACAAGGTTAACTATAAGGTTGGCTATAAGTGTATTTTTTACTTCCCTCTATCTCTTTCTTCGTACTCCCTCCGTCCCATAATATAAGAACGTTTTTTACACTAGTGTAGTGCCAAAAATGTTCTTATATTATGGGACACAGGGAGTAGTATTTATTGCATTTGCCAAGGAGTGACCTCTTCCAATGAAATGGTGTGCTTATTAGTTTTTTGTTGCTAAGTTTGCTTCATTTAATTAGCTATAGACTCAAAATTGTCTTTTCACCTAAATACATGCGCTTAGCACCGTTTCTTCCTTGGGTCACCAAGCTAGTCTCTCTCTTCTTAATTAACTTGCCACATCAGACTTTATGCCTATGTGGCAAGCTTAGCACCTGTAGTAGCAAGTAAGTAGTACAACAATAGTGGGCTATATGTGGAGGAAAGAGAGGCAAGGAAAAAGTGGAGAAGTGGGCTCTCATGCAAGATCCATCCTCAACTACATTGTGGAGCATTGGGAGAGGCACCTGTATGGAGGTGGTCAGGAATCGGGAGACTCACGCCGGTCATAGCACCGCAGTTAATATGATAATGGCAAGTCACATCACAAGGCCCCATGTCGGTGTCAAAACCGGCGGATCTCGGGTGGGGGGTCCCGAACTGTGCGTCTAGGCGGATGGTAACAGGAGACAAGGGACACGATGTTTTTACCCAGGTTCGGGCCCTCTCGGTGGAGGTAAAACCCTACTCCTGCTTGACTGATATTGATGATATGGGTATTACAAGAGTTGATCTACCACGAGATCAGAGAGGCTAAACCCTAGAATCTAGCCTATGATATGATTGTTATCTGTCCTACAGACTAAAACTCTCCGGTTTATATAGACACCGGACAGGGCTAGGGTTACACAGAGTCGGTTACAATGGGAGGAGATCTTCATATCGTATCGCCAATCTTGCCTTCCACGCCAAGGAAAGTGACTATCCAGACATGGGACAAAGTCTTCAATCTTGTATCTTCATAGTCTGGGAGTCGGCCAAAGGTCATAGTCCGGCCATCCAGACACCCCCTAATCCAGGACTCCCTCGGTAGCCCCTGAACCTGGCTTCAATGACGATGAGTCCAGCGCGCAAATTGTCTTCGGCATTGCAAGGCAGGTTCCTCCTCCGAATACTTCATAGAAGATGTTGAACACAAGGGTAGTGTCCGGCTCTGCAAAAATAAGTTCCACATACAACCGTAGAGAGAATAATTTCCACACAAATCTAATCTGCTGACATACTCTGCAGCGTGACATTATGCCATGGTCAAGCCTTTATTCGAATTGTTTTACTGTTCCACCTCAGCGCATTTAGCGAGGCGGTTTCCTTGGCACGTCTTGTTGAAGCAGAGATCGTGTCCCCTTATTCCGGGATTCTCATCAATATGGGCGTGGGTAAGCCAACCGCGTCATTAACCGCAACGCCTGGGATATAAGCGAGTTTTATTAGGCTGGTGGGGGGCTTGTAGTTTCGGCCGCCCATATAAGGGGATAAGGATCCACCCTTTCCATTTACGCCTTCTTCCTCCTGCGCTTATCCGTCCCTGCGTACTCGAACTCCAGCGCCCAAGCCCGCACTTTCCACCTCAATCTTCTCCAATCATGTCTGGAGCGGGAGGTAGATGGATGGCCTCACGGAGGGGCAAATCAAAAAGTTGAGGAAGGCCGGATACTTGTCTGACGACATCGCGCACCGGCTTCCCGATGAGGGGCAACTCATCCCCACCCCTAGTCCCCATGAGAGGGTTGTATTTCTTCCCCATTTCCTCCGTGGACTGGGTTTTCCTCTTCACCCATTCGTCCGGGGGCTCATGTTCTACTATGGTCTGGACTCCCACGATCTGGCCCCGAACTTTATCCTCAACATCTCGGCGTTCATCGTCGTGTGCGAAGCCTTCCTCCGCATCCAGCCCCATTTTGTTCTATGGCTGAAGATCTTCAGCGTTAAGCCAAAGGTCGTGGGCGGCTGCCAAGCGGAGTGCGGAGGCGCCATGGTGGGCAAGATAGCCAACGTTACATGGCTCGAGGGTGCCTTTGTAGAGACCATCAAAGGGTGGCAATCGGGGTGGTTCTATATCACCGAGCCGCGTGACCCTGAATGGGCAGCGGCCCCCGAATTCTGATCTGGCATCCCCACACGGCTCACATCTTGGAAAGAGACGGGCCTGTTGTGGGGTAATTCGGCAGAAGTGACCGGACTTCAAACCTGCATCAAGGACATGATCCGCAGGAAGGTTAAACTCGTCACCGTAGTCCAAGTCATGCTCTTCCGCCGGATTCTGCCGTGCCAACGACGGGCTTTCAAATTGTGGGAGTTCGAACCGACCCAGCGCTAGACTCTGTCTCGGCTCTTTGAAACAAAGCACGAGGACGCGTGGAAGGTGATTTTGAAGAGCTCTGAGGTCTCCCCTCCCATCACCGAGGATCGCGGCTTCTGCGCAAAGCGCCAAGCCAGTGCGGTGAGCTTTCTTTTCCCATTTTGGGGTATTTTGTTTTACATATTTTGACTCTATGCGGGATCTAAACTCCCTTACCTTTGACTGGACTGGCTGAAGAAGTCCGGGCAGATCAACTGTCCGGCTCCTTTGCCCGAAGACCCAGCGGATGCTCGTCTAACCAAGCTGCTGGTTCCGACACCTCACGTGGTGCCGGAGAAGAAGGCCAAGAAGAAGAACACGGGGACTCGAAAGAGCTCCCGACGCCTGGTGGTGTCGGATTTATCACCCCACAGCCCCGAAGCCCCCTCTGCCTCGGAAGACGACGAGGAGGAGGAAGAAGAAGAAGAAGCCCCTCCCCCTCCAATGGGGGAAGGAAAGAAAAGGAAGGCCGCCCCAACTGGGGAGGCCGGAGGGTCCAAGAAGGGAAAAACCCTTCTGCTGGACTATGCCTCCGATGCCAAAGACGGCGGGAAGGAATGGCCATCCAGGGTCAAGCCCCTGGCAAAATCGTAAGTGTCCGGATACCCGAATAACTTATGGCGCTCCTCTATTATTTGGCATTTTCTGACGCCGGATTCAATCATGCAGTCCGCCCAGAGTTCAGCTTGGTGATTCGTCGAGCGGCTCCCTGAATTCATCGGATGTGAATAGCGCTTCACTTCCGATGGCCTCCTCCCCTCTGCCTGCGGACGAGGCCAAGGTGGGGTCCCGAAGAGGACCGAACCAGGAGCAGGTGGTCCCGGAGGCGCCTCAAGGCGACCTCCCGGACTCCAGGCCCGAAGGGGGTAAAGCCCCAGAGGGATTTAAGTCCGGCTCTGGGCCGGGCACAGCTCCAGAACCATCAACGGTTCCAGAGTCTGACAGGCGGCGCCTTCGTAAGAAGGGCAAGCCTACGTCACCGGTGACCTCCGTCCAACCGGAGGCACCGGACAATTTGCTGGAGGTGCTTAACGGCGCCTCCATTGATGAGGAACACCGCACTGTTATGAGTGTGGTGATTCAGAATGTTCAGTCTGCCAAGAGCGGGCTGACAGAAGCCTGCACAAGCCTGTTAACAGGCTTTGAGGTATGTATTCAAAACATATAAAAAAGTTACCGCATAGACAGTAGCCCCTGATGCTCAGTTTGGCGTTTGGAAAGAAAAGCCGAGCTGAGGATCTAAAAAGATATACGCAGGAGTCTAACATAAATGTGTCAATATGGGAATGCAGGTTGCACTGCTGACCTCTGCCGCACTGGCTGCGGAGGTCAATGCATTGAAGCAGAGCCTCGAGCGGTCCAAGAACGAGCTCGGTCGTGCCAAGAAGCAGCTCGAGGACAAGGAAGGTAAGTGATACCTTATTAAAGTAGTACCTTACAGAAAAGGATTTGGTTGCAAAAAATGACAGGAATAACATGGGTATTGTAGGGGCCACGAATGAGGTGGCGACCCTGAAGGAGGCGGTCTCCAAGGCCGAAGATAGTGCGGCCTTGGAGTGCATCGAGCGAGAGAAGCAGGAGGCGCGGGTGGCGGAGGTGCAGCGAGAGCTCCAGGCTCTCATGGAAAAACACGAGAGTTTGGAGCGTGACTCGAAGACTCGAGAGTCTGAGCTCGCCTTGGCTCTTGAAAGTGCCAAAACCGCTAAGGCCGAAGGCCAGAAAGCCCTCCAGGAGATCGAGGCGATGAAGAAAATAGCGGCGGGTAAGGCATTCTTTATGCAAAGCAAGAATATAAAAGTAAATTATCTGTCACTTACCCGGATCCGGAGCTCTCCAGGAGCGTTCGCCGATCTACCCCGTAGTGTGTATGATGTTGTCGCGTTCTACCGAGCCGAGGAGGGGTGCTCGACGGAAAAGGTGTTCTGGTCTCAGCATGCTGAGGCTGAACATCTGGTGCCCCTGAGCGACCAGCTGAAGCAGCTGGTCGAGCTCCACAAGGTGGCCGAACAGGCCATGAAGGGCCTCATAGTTCGGCTGTGGCCTAGAGAGGCCATGCCTGGGAGCTACTTCGGTCTGATGCGGCGGCTGGTGGACGCATGTTCGTGGATTGAAGTCATCAAACGCTCCGTCTGTATTGAAGGTGCCCGTCGGGCCCTTGCCTGTGCTAAAGTGCACTGGGGCAAGCTGGACGCGGAGAAGCTTGTGACGGACCCGCCCCCGCCGGGCAAGGAGTATCGCACGCCCGAGATGTATTATAAGGGCGTCCCGAAGGGTGCCCGCATTATAGCGGGTGAGTGCTCCAAAGATGTAATTTTTTAGTAGACTCGCATGTTGTTATCCCGTGCGCTGAGAACTTTGTTCATGTGCGCTAAGCAACGCTTGTTAATTTAAAATATTACCTTCTGTGTGGCCATGTATCAAATCTGAGAGATGCAAGTCATCGGCTTCTACCCCCATGCCACGAGTGCTGGCGTGTTCGGGATAAACCTGAGCACTCTTGTTCCCATTCTTGGGTCCATCTAGGGAGGCGCTCAGCACAACGAACTATGCCGTCAGACTTATAATGCTTTATCACTCTCACTTAGCTATAGAATTCTATAATTTTAAATTTTGGCGAAGCCCCTAGTATTTGGAAGACCGAGTTCGGGGCGCTATCCACGCCTAGGCCAGATAAATCCGGCTCCTCGCTCTAAGCGGCATAAGTATTTAAGGACTCGAAAAACCTCGCGAACAGCGACCGGTCTCTCGCACTATCATGACGATCAGTTTTAGCTTTCTCTACTGAGGTGTTAACCCAGCTCAATTGGGACAAAATCGCAGTAGTTCTCCCAGCACTACCTTAGCCAACAATGCGGAACGTAAGGTACCAAAACATGGGAGCCGGGCAAACCCAACTATTGACCCAAGACATGATTCGGAGCAGATGCATATAGTGCTATAAGTTCAGGGTGCCGCACTCATGAGAGTGTTCGGTCTTCTCACACGATATTATGGGGTGCTTAAGCCCCTGGTGTATTTAGCCGTACCAAAGTGTACGGTTGCATGATGTCATGACTGAACATATTTGTATAAAAAATAGATGAATACAATAATAGATAAGAGCTATGTATTGTTTATTAAAAAGAGTTGCTATGAAAGCAGAACGATACAAATAGTGCGATAAGCAAGGGATGGGATTATTTGACATGTCCCCCTCCAGGGGCAAGCTGCGTGAATTTAAATAAAACGGGTATTTAGCTCGCTATAGAGACCACCTGGATATTCGACGCGGCTTGTTTTCTCCCTGGCTGTTGCATCGTGTGTTCGGTGATTGTATTGCCGGACAAGCCTTCCGAATAATTGGGTCCTGAAAGTATATAATAAAAAAAGAAAACGGCGGAATAGGGAGCCCCTAAGTGCGGTTGAGCCGCATTCTTTGCATGCCGTAGTTGTGCCCCTCCCCTTATGCCCATGGTATTTTCAAAGCGTAATTATGTACGCGTGGTACCGATATCACCATCTGGCGAGGGCTGGGGTTGGGGCCGCACTACTATGCTTGCTCGTAACGTGCCAGCCGGCTTTGTTGGAGGTTGCTTCGGGCGTGCTTGACGTTGTCCGGACGTTTAATACCCGGATTGGGGAGCTACCTTGAGAGGCTGCTCTGTACTTCCGCCGCCAGGGCCGCTGTGTGCTCCTCCGTTCGGAGAGAGCGTTCGGTGTTTCCATTTACTGTAATGACTCCGCGAGGACCTGGCATCTTTAGCTTGAGATATGCGTAGTGCGGCATCGCATTGAATTTTGCAAATGCGGTTCATCCGATCAGGGCGTGACAGCCACTGCGGAATGGGACTATGTCGAAGATTAACTCTTCGCTTAGGAAATTATCCGGGGATCCGAAGACCACTTTGAGTGTAACCGAGCCTGTACAGCTGGCTTCTACACCTAGTATGACGCCTTTAAAGGTTGTCTTCGTGGGTTGAATCCTTGACGGCTCTATACCCATTTTGCGCACTGTATCCTGATAAAGTAGGTTCAGGCTGCTGCCGCCGTCCATGAGGACTCTAGTGAGGTGAAATCCGTCAATGATTGGGTCTAGGACCTATGCGGCGAATCCGCCGTGACGGATGCTAGTGGGGTGGTCCCTCCGATCAAAGGTGATCGAGCAGGAGGACCATGGGTTGAACTTTGGGGCGACTGGCTCCAACACATAGGCGTCCTTGAGGGCACGCTTCCGCTCCCTTTTGGGGATGTGGGTTGCGTATATCATGTTCACCGTCCGCACTTGCGGGGGGAAGCCCTTCTGTCCTCTATTGTTCGGCAGCCGGGGATCCTCCTCGTCATCTCTACGCAGCCCCTTGTCTCTGGTTTAGGCACTTAACTTGCCTGCCTGCTTGAACACCCAACAATCCCTGTTGGTGTGGTTCGCTGGTTGTTCGGGGGTGCCGTGCATCTGGCACAAGCGATCGAGTATCCGGTCTAGGTTGGATGGGCCCGGAGGGTTTCTTTTGAATGTCTTCTTCTGCTGACCGGGTTTAGAGCCTCGGAATCTAGCATTGACTGTCGTATCCTCAGTATTGTCGCCATTAATGCGGCGCTTGTGCTTGTTGCGATGTGACCTGCCATTGTTGTCCTTGGTATCCGAATTGCCAGGGCTCTTGGTTATGTTATTGCTACGAGCTAGCCAGCTATCTTCGCCCACGCAAAAGCGGGTCATGAGTGTCGTGAGGGCTGACATAGATTTCGGCTTTCCCTGTCCTAGGTTCCGGGCAAGCCATTCGTCTTGGATGTTGTGCCTGAAGGCTGCAAGGGCCTCGGCTTCCGGACAGTCGACTATTTGATTTTTCTTGGTTAGGAACCGTGTCCAGAATTGTCTGGCCGATTCCTCTGGCTGCTGGATTATGTGGCTTAGGTCATCGGCGTCTGGTGGTCGTACGTAAGTGCCCTGGAAGTTGACGAGGAATGTGGATTCCAGGTCCTCCCAGCAACTTATTGACTCTGCTGGCAGGCTGTTAAGCCAATGCCGAGCTGGTCCTTTAAGCTTGAGCGGGTGGTATTTGATGGCGTGCAGGTCATCACCATGGGCCATGTGGATATGAAGGAGATAATCCTTGATCCATACCGCGGGATCTGTTGTGCCATTGTATGATTCGATGTTTACGGGTTTAAAACCCTCTGGGATTTGATGATCCATTACTTCGTCTGTAAAGCATAGTGGGTGTGCGGCGCCCCTGTACTGGGCTATATCGCGACGTAGCTCGGATGAGCTTTGTCTGTTGTATTCCGCCTGGCCGTATTTAACATATCCGGCTTGACGGTTATCGTCCCGTGATGTGGGGCGCCCATGCGATCCATAGATCGATTTGCCTTGCCTTATCTTCCAATATGTCTCGCAGGTCTGTTGCGTTTCCCCGTGCTCTGGTATTTTTGGAGCGGCGTCGGGGTGCGGCTTGGATTGAGGGCCGAAAGGCCTCTCTGTCGTGGCCACGGGGTGGCCGATCGGGCGCATCGTACGCTGGTGATGTAGGTTTAGTTTCTTCCTCCTCTAGTTGGGGTAGCAGCCTGCGCTTTGGGTAACTCTTGGGGGGCGTTCGAGTTTATACTCTTCGACTGCCAGGACTTCGGTCCATCTGTCGGCTAACAGATCTTGGTCAGCTCTAAGCTGCTGCTGTTTTTTCTTGAGGCTGCTTGCCGTGGCCATAAGCCTGCGTTTGAAACGCTCTTGGTCGATGGGATCCTCTGGCACGACGAATTCTTCATCGTCGAGGCTTTCCTCGTCTTCGGAGGGAGGCATATAATTGTCGTCCTCAACCTCTTTGTCTTCCGCTCTCTCATGAGGGCTGGCTCCTTCGTCCTCCCTCGCTGAATCCTGCTGGAGGGGGTTGTCTTCGGCACTATCCGGGGTGTTGACGTCTCCGGTGCCGGATTCGCCGTTCTTGCTTTGGAGGGATTTAGAGCAGCGCCGCTGACGTCGGCGCTTGGGTTGCTTATTGGAGGGGTCATCCTCCGCTTTTTCATCTCCATCCCCTGCTTTGGGGGTGTCCACCATGTATATGCCATATGACGAGGTGGTCTTCCAGTGCCCTATAGGTGCTGGTTCTTGGTCGTCTCCTTCATCAGCGTCCATACTGTCGATGTCTTCGGAGTCGAAGTCTAGCATGTCGGTTAGATCGTCGACAGTGGCTACAAAGTAGGTGGTGGGTGGGTATTGAATTTCCTCGTCGTCCGTATCCCAACCTTGCTGACCATAGTCCGGCCAGGGCTCTCCTGACAAAGAGAGAGACTTTAGTGAATCTAGGATATCGCCAAAGGGCGAGTGCTGAAAGACGTCCGCGGCGGTGAACTCCATGATCGGAGCCCAATCGGGTTCGATCGGGAGAGGTGCGGAGAATTCGGAGTCCGGAACGGAGTCCGGCACCTCGGAGTCACGGGCCTTGCAAAGGACTAGGCTGGTATTCGGCTCTATTGCCGTAGAGATTGTGGCTCCCGGCGCAGCGTCCAACCGTCCGTCCCCGACTAGCGCAGTCGGCTCCGAGCTGATGGTTGGAGCGGACACCTGAGGGCACTCTGGGTGCTGTCCGGCGGCAGAGCTAGATCATGCCCATCGAGACAGTGCAGCGCGCTCGGCTGTGGCTCGAATCCGTCGAAGATCAAGTCCCCGCAGACGTCGGTCGTGTAGTTTAAGCTTCCAAACCTGACCTGATGGCCAGAGGCGTAGCTTCCGATCTGCTCCAGATGGCCAAGCGAGTTGGCCCGCAGTGCGAAGCTGCCGAATACGAAGATCTGTCCGGGGAGAAAAGTCTCACCCTGGACCGTGTCGTGGTTGATGATCGAAGAAGCCATCGGGCCTAAAGGTGACGACACAGAGGAACTCTCAATGAAAACACCAATGTCGGTGTCAAAACCGGCAGATCTCGGGTAGGGGGTCCCGAACTGTGCGTCTAGGCGGATGGTAACAGGAGACAAGGGACACAATGTTTTTACCCAGGTTCGGGCCCTCTCGGTGGAGGTAAAACCCTACTCCTGCTTGATTGATATTGATGATGTGGGTATTACAAGAGTTGATCTACCACGAGATCAGAGAGGCTAAACCCTAGAATCTAGCCTATGGTATGATTGTTATCTGTCCTACGGACTAAAACTCTCCGGTTTATATAGACACCGGAGAGGGCTAGGGTTACACAGAGTCGGTTACAATGGGAGGAGATCTTCATATCGTATCGCCAAGCTTGCCTTCCACGCCAAGGAAAGTCCCTATCCGGACACGGGACGAAGTCTTCAATCTTGTATCTTCATAGTCCGGGAGTCCGGCCAAAGGTCATAGTCCGGCCATCCGGACACCCCCTAATCCAGGACTCCCTCACCCCACCTGTCCACCAGTAACTCGCTGTCAAATCACACAACCCTACGTTTGCAGTAGCCTACTCCCTCATCTTCTTGCGTCTTTGTCGAACCGAGTAGGCAGAACTACCCCACCTACCGCGCAGTAAAAGCCCCACCCTCGACTTTTAAATAGTACAAAGGGTGCTTGGATACATTTTAGTCCCATGACTAAAAGTAGTGGGACTAAAATTTGCTAGCCTCACTCATGTTTGGATCCAAATACTAAAGAGACTAAAATCAAGTTAATGAGCATTTATTATCCTCAAAACCCTCCAATCCAGAACTTTCCTGTGTTAAAGGAGAGGAGTTAAATGAGGAGAGGGAGGACTAATCCACATTTTTGTAGGGGTACCCCTGACTAAAAAAATTTAGTCTCAAGACTAGTTTTAGCCCCTCTTTAGTCAGGGGTGCTTGGAACTTTAGCCTCTTAAAGAGACTATTTTTAGTCATACTAAAATAAGTCCCTTGGATCCAAGCACCCTTTGTCTTGGTGACCAAGGTGGAGAGGAAAACGAGAGAACTTAATTTTATTTGCTAAGGCTGGTTGTAATGGTAGTATCATAGCTATATCATGCATGCCAACTAGGAAATTTTAATGAGGTGTCAAAGAATTAAATGAAGAAAGAGAGAGAGTTGAGTACTATGTGTCACACATGGCAATAAATAAAGTACTACATGATACTAATATATGATACTAAGTATTATTAATACAGTTTTGCTAGAACTCATCTAGATGAGATATAATTTGGTCTCATTCATCTTTTATAGCCATTGGATGTGATGCTATAAGATGCGTGTGTGCTGACATGGGTTGTATTTGTTCTTGTTTTCAAAGTGAATGAGACCAAATTATATCTCATCTAGATGAGTTCTAGGTACTCCCTTATTAACATCGTTGCGTGCAACGAACTGACCACTTCATGTCATGTTTGATAGTCTCAAGTCATTAAAAGCATACAAGCCCCACATCTCTTATTGGTTGATTCCTCTATTTATTTCAAAAAATAAGAAACAACGTGAGAGTTTAATGCACCATGCCTATGTGTTTACTATTTGGTTTTCGTAAGATGACTTATATACTCACCTAGACGGAGGGAGTATTCGATTTGACAGCGGGCAGTGCAGTTCCCGATACGGCTTTAATGCAGACAAGGGAGGGAGTAGCGGTTCCCAAAATGTTGAACGGCCAATGCATCCTCCTTCATTTAATGCATGAGGGAAGTAATGGGAGGAGGTCATGGAAAAATGCCTGCACGATGTGAATGCAACACAGTTTGCCCTCATTGCCCTCATATAAAGGCGCCCCTTCATTTCAATGCATCTACCACATCATACGCACCGAAGCATTTGCCTAAGCACCTACACTAAGCGCAAAAGATCTCACTCTAGACCCATGGCGGCGATGAGCGTGAGCGGCCAGCGGCTGTGCCAGATGGTCCACGACGCCGGCCTGCGGCATGGCGCCAAGGATCGTCTCCAAACGGTGTTGGAAACCGGCTGGTGGATGACGGCCGTCGACACCAACTACGACTCTCAGTTAGACCAGATGATCGTTGCCACCAGCAACAAGTTCACCATCCTCAAGAAGCTCGCAGATGACATCGCCGTACTCCTCCAGCCCTCGCGCCCGGGCTCCTCATTGCCTGCCACCCTAATCGGCCTCCATGGCCAGAACCTCTTTCAAGCACTGGTGGCCCTGCGACTGCCCGCCGACGCCACGAAGAATGTCCACCTAGAGGTCGCGCTCGCCGCGAAGCGCCTCGCCCTGCAAGAATTCGTCGACCTACACATCCACGTGTATGAGAAAATCGTGTAGATGGGTATCTACAAGACCAGTCAGGATGCTACGATGTTGGCCTTCCTCAACCGGCTGGAAGCCTTGGATGCCTTGCTGAGAAGCACCTCGACCTCGCCACAAAAGTCACCGCTCCTTAGCCGCCGGTCGGTGGCCCGGTGCACTAAGTTGAGGAGGAGGAGGTCGTACGTTCATGGGTCCATATTTCTTCTTGCCTTCTGTAACCACCACTGCGATCGCATCATCGTGGCCTTAATTCTTATTGTGATGTTGCATTCTCATTCCAGTCAATACCGACATGTGTGATCCCTTTGCTTAATTATATGCATCACTGTAACTAGTACTCCATCCGTCAATTTATAAGTTGTGCTTACCTTTCACATCAACTTCGTGCAACGCACGGGCATCTTGCTAGAAACACTAGAATATGTCTATATAATCCGTATGTGATAGTCCATTTGAAATCTCTAAAAGACAAATATTTAGGTAGGGAGGGAGTTATATATTAGGAGTATATCAAAACAAGAGTGATTTCTTTCAAGTTTGTGAACAAGTACTACTATTCTACTACTTTGATCCGTCGCAACGCACGAGCACATTGCTAGTAAAAGGAAAAGGCCTGCCGCGTTCGCGTCGCACCCCCACACGCCCGGGAATCGGGAGTACTCCACGGCCCGTCCGGCACGACACATAGCTTAGGGAAGGCGTGTTGCCTAGCATTTTCAGTGGGACCGCCGTTGAGCAAACCGACTATTGGCAAATCGCACCCTGCCCGCCGCCGGGTTGGAAAACAGAAACGAGGGGAAGATCTAGCTGTAGCATGGAAGCCAAGAAATTTGGTGACAGATGGGGCTCGTTGATAGAGTAGGAGCATTATGTACTAGTACTACTCCTACTAGTACCAAGTTTGTACTCCTCTAGTAGGTACGTGCACGACACAACATCGTAGGAACAAAAAATGGGAAGATCTTGTTTTGGGTGATTTATCTTTTTTTCAATCAAGGTAGTATGAATAATATGATGTGGGGGGCACCCGTGAAGCTTATGTGGCTTGGTTGCATGGCTATGAAAGGTTAGACAAAAATAAATAGATAATGTGTTTAGAGTGCACTCCGCTAAATAGATATACTTTGGATCCATTGCAACGGACCGGCACATCTATATCTATACCCCCTATATAGTGTGTGAAAAACTTTGAAAGTTGGTCTTCATCTGATGGTACAAAGATGGCAAATCCGAGCACTACTGGCCGTTGGATATCATCCACCAGATTCTGCCACATGTATAATCTAGAAGACTCCATGGTTGAACTTAATTCATGACTAACTTTGCCACAACTAAGCTTAGGCAAAGTTATTAGTTATTCAAAATGAGAGCCACAAGTTGGCAAGCCTAAGGGAATCTTGCCACATTTTTGTGTGTATGTCATGTGGGGCCTTAGTGTGGCTTGAAACAAACACTCACCTAAGTTGGTCAAACTTGCCTAACCTTACGTGTGGCAATCTTTGGAAATCTTAGTGGCTGTTTGGTTCCTAGCCACACCTTGCCACACTTTCCACACCTAACCTTAGGAAAGTTTGACCAAGTTAGGTAGGTGTTTGGTTCTAGCCACACCTAAGGCAAAGATTTTTTTATGAGCAGTGAGCCCCACATGTCATAGACACAAAGGGGCTGTTTGGTTCTAGGCCTAGCATTGCCACACTTTGCCACACATTTTTGCCAAGCTTGCCTAAGGTTAGTTCATCAAAATGAGAGCCACAAGTTGGCAAGCCTAAGGTTATCTTGTCACATTTTTTATGTGTTTGCCATGTGGGGCCCAAGTATGGCTTGCCTAAGATGTGGCTTGAACCAAACACTCACCTAAGTTGGTCAAACTTTCCTAACTTTAGGTGTGGCAATCTTTGGCAAAGTTACTCACAAACCAAACAGGCCCAACTGTGTGGCAAGATTCCCTTAGGCAAGCCAAAGTGTGGCTAACAAAGAAACTCAACTAAGGCAAGTGTGGCAAGTGTGGCAAAAATCATGTGGCAATATATGGCAAAGATAGTCACAATTCAATTAGCCCTACTAACCAAACAGCCCCTAACCTTAGGCTAGTTTGGCAACATTGTATGGTAAAGTGTGGCATTGCTAACCAAAAAACCCATGTGTCTGCCACAAAAAATGTGTCTAACAAAATGGGCACCGCAAGTGTGGCAAGATTTGGCAAGAAGTTGAGTCTATGACATGTGGACCATGTAGCTAGAAAAGTGTGGCAAGCCACAAGTGTAGCAATGAACCAAACACATGCCTAAGATATTGTGTCATGCCTAAGCTTAGGCGTGGCAACCTTAGGCTACAAACCAAACATCTATATATTTATACCCCTATATAGTGTGTGAATAACTTTGAAAGTTGGTCATTGGATGAAGCTAATCCGACGGTACAAAGATGGCAAATCCGAGCACTACTTGCCGTTGGATATGATCTACATTCCACCAGATTTTGCCACATGTAGAATCTAGAAAACTCCACATGTAGAAGCATAATGCACAAACCACCAGAATCTCATGTGTGCAATGCACGTGTACCTTACTAGTACTAGTTGGTAGTAGTAAGAAAGAAATTCTGGTTTTGGCACGAGCTCGTACTGCGGGAGCACCACAAGGCTTGCCGCACCACAGGAGTTAGATTTCCCTCTCGGGGCCCACAGGACCGAACATCAGTGGCTTAGTGCCCGGCCTATGAGTCAATGACATGCGGACCTTAAATGCGACTAGCCCACATGTCATTCTCATGGTGGTGGCGTGGTTTGCGACTCACTCGTTCGAGATGAACCGGCTAGTGGTGGCGTGGCCGTGGCGAGGGTGCCACAGCTGGGCGTCGGGGCATTACAAGGCGTAGATGGCCACACCGGCGGGTACTACCTGTAGTACAGAAGTACTCCAGTGGAGGATTGATGCCCGGGATGAAATGTGTCACAGCCGCTGGATGAAAATTCGATGGTGCACGAGTACGGATCGGAGCACAGCAACGGAGCAGGAAAACCGTGTCCAATCGGGAGTGTCTGTGGTAGAAAGTTGATGGTCGCCGCAGTTCAGTGGGCCCGCATGTCATGCACACAAAGGCAGAGGAGCGGTGGGGCCGAGAGGGATGAGGGGTGAGGGAGTCCTGGATTAAGGATCCTCGGACAGCCGGACTATATACTTTGGCCGGACTGTTGGACTATGAAGATACAAGATTGAAGACTTCGTCCCGTGTCCGGATGGGACTCTCCTTTGCGTGGAAGGCAAGCTTGGATATTCGGATGTGTAGATTTCCTTCTCTGTAACCGACTCTCTGTAACCCTAGCGCCCTCCGGTGTCTACATAAACCAGAGGGTTTAGTCCGTAGGACAACAACAATCATAATCATAGGCTAGCTTCTAGGGTTTAGCCTCTATGATCTCGAGGTAGATCAACTCTTGTAATACTCATATCATCAAGATCAATCAAGAAGGAAGTAGGGTATTACCTCCATCGAGAGGGCCCAAACCTGGGTAAAACATCGTGTCCCCTGCCTCCTGTAACCATTAGTCTTATACGCACAGTTTGGGACCCCCTACCCGAGATCCGCCAGTTTTGACACCGACATTGGTGCTTTCATTGAGAGTTCCACTTTGCCGTCCCGATAAGGCTTGATGGCTCGCCTTGTTGTCAAGGATAACATCACCTCTGGAGGATCCCTGGCCATAGGCTAAACTCTTGGGCTGGGCGGTTTCATCATGGCCGCCCGTTCGGCCGCCGCGCCGACGATGACATCTCAGGTCATCAAAAACAACCTCTGCGTCAGCCCGGAATTCACCGAGCAGATGGATCCAATGGAGCTCTCCTCCTTGAACGAGCTCTTGGATCGCATCGCCGCCCTGGGAGTCTCTACGGACTATGATCGGATTGGGCTTAAACCCGACCTAAGGGAGATTAACTCTCCGCCGGTCACCCATTAGATAGTGGTGGTGGAGGAACAAAACGGCAATTCTTCCTCTATTTTGAGGACGAACTATGTCCGGATTCCCGAGCTCTCTGAGCCGGATACCCATCTATGGGAAGACGTGGCCTAGGCTCCAAACATAGAATCAAGCGGCGGGCCACAAATATTGAGCAATATCCGGGAGCCCGAGCTGCCAAGCTAAGGAGCTCCTTCGCCCCTGGCTTCCAGATTGGGCCAGGACGTGGACTTAATTTCACCCACCCACCCAGACGCAAGCGATCTTTCCCACATCAGACAAGAGCCCCAAGAGACAGTACACCACTTCAGGGCCAGATTCCTCCTTGTAATGAGCAAGGTTAAGAACTGTCACGAGGAAGATGCAATCTCATTGTTTTGCAAAAATTGCACGGACAAAGGAATTCTCAATGCCATAAGTCACCGTGACATAGCACACTTTACCGACCTGGCGGCCATAGTGCAGAAGTACTGCGCGATGGAAAGCATTTGGAAGACCCAAACAAAATTCTGGGATCCTCCGACCCTAACTAAACCCCTCGTCCAAACTAAAAGTGTGCGGTCTCGCAAGTCACCCAACCCAATTACAAAGAAGCCAAAGCCCTCTACAGAGCGTGGAACCGTACTGGAGGGATGGCTCAATAGGCCATGCAAAATTCACAACACACCGGACACCATACCAACACACAGCCTTAGAGCATGTTGGATACTCCGGCAGGTGGCCAAGAGCGGTGAGGACCTTCTCATTGACAATACTGCCGAACACCATCCCGCAGAAAATAACAATACATTATTGACCGTCTTCGAGACTTTCGCCTCAAACAACAGGCACAAGTGAGCGCTCCGCAACCTCGCCGAAGTCTGCCACGTCGCGGCAATAAACCCGTGGAGCGATACGGCCATAACCTTCAATGCTAGCGACGAACCTCAATTCCGAACAGTCCGAGCACCAGTCGCTTTGGTCCTTAGTCCAATAGTGGACGGATTTCGGCTTACTAAAGTGCTGATGGACGGTGGCAACGGATTAAACCTCATCTATGAGGAAACTCTTAACAAAATGAAATAGATAAGAGCCGCATTGAGCAAAGCAGCACGACCTTCAGGGGAATCATCCCTAGTTGGGAGGCACGATGCACAGGGAAAATCACATTGGATGTGGTATTCGGCACACCGAAGAATTATCGGTCTGAAGAAATCACATTCCAAGTGGCCCCGTTTAGCAGTGGATATCACGCCCTCTTGGGGCGAGACGCATTCGCATGCTTCCAAGCTATACCCCATTACGAGTACATGAAGCTCAAGATGCCGGGGCCCAATGGGATCATCACTCTGGCCAGTGATCCGGACATAGCACTCCGTGCCGAAAATAAAACTGCCACACTAGCCCTGGAGGCATTATCCGAAGCCCTCGCGGCCGAAGAGTTAACTGCGCTACGCTCCGCAGTGGACAGGGATGACGTGATACTCGACAAATGACCCAAGTCCACCTCTTTCAAACCAGAAGACAAAATAGTCAAATTCCAGGTCCACCCAACGGACCCTACAAAAACAGCATCAATTGGGGCACAGCTGAACCCCACAATGGACGCTGCGCTACGAGAGTTCTTGCACGAGAATTGGGACATTTTCGCCTGTCATCCTTCAAACATGCCAGGTATCCCACACAGGCTGGCCAAACATAGCCTAAACATACTAAAGGGATACAAGCTGTTCAAACAGACTCTTCGGCACTTTTCAGAACCCAAGCGACAAGCCATAGGAGAGGAGCTAGCCAAGCAACTTGAAGCCAGATTTATCAGAGAGATAAAACATCCGGACTGGCTAGCCAACCTGGTGATGGTACCAAAGAAGGAGAAATCCTGGCGCCTATGCATCGACTTCAAAGACCTTAATAAGGCTTGCCCTAAGGCATTCAACGTCTCGAAGTATGCGGGGATTCAAACCTCACAATATCTCAAATAAATGGAGACTTTGACGCCAAGGACCCGAAAATGGAGGCTTACCATAATGTCGTTCTAAAAATGTCAGCTCGATTCGAGGGGCTCGAATTCCACCATGTGGTTCGAGAAAACAATCAAGCGGCGGATATCCTTGCCCGCATTGGCGCTAAACGTGACCCCGTCCCACCAAATATTTTTTTTGGAAAGATTGTTCAAGCTATCTGTGGTATGGGAGGGGGAGTCCGGCAATACTAATCCGTATCCGCATACAACCCCAGATCCTGACCAATCTGACGTAATCGGAGGCTCCGCCACTGAAATCACACCTTCGGCCCACGAGATCATGGCGGTCATCACCCCGTGGACGGAACCCTTCCTAGCTTACTTAAATAGGCAGGAACTCCAGGAGGACCAAAATGAGGCACGCTGCATTGTGCGGCGCTCTAAAGCCTACAAAGTCCACGAGGGAGAGCTTTATAAGAAAAGCGCAACCGGAGTGCTCCAAAGGTGCATCTCCGAAGAGGAAGGGTGGTAGCTCTTGGCTGAAATTCATGCCGGACTCGGCGGCCTCCATGCCGCAGCTTGGGCGCTCGTAAGCAAGGCCTTCCATACAGGTTTCTACTGGCCGACAGCCCGGGCAGACGCACAAGACCTTGTCCAACACTGTGTCGGTTGCCAGCTTTTTGCAAATCAAAGCCATATGCCGCCCACCGCCCTCCAAACAATCCCCATAACTTGGCCCTTTGCGGTCTGGGGGCTCGATATGGTTGGACCCCTTAAAGGAGGAAGCCATAAGAAGAAATACTTGTTGGTCATGGTCGATAAATTCACCAAATGGATAGAAGCCAAACCAGTTAAAACGGTCGAATTCGGACCAATGATAGACTTTATATCCGGGGTCGTACACCGCTACGGTATCCCCCACAATGTCATCACCGATAACGCCTCAAACTTCACAGCCGATGAGGTGAAAACCTGGTGCAGCAAAATGGGCATAAAACTTGATCACGCCTCCGTCTATCACCCCCAAACAAACGGTCAAGTCGAACAAGCGAACGATCTTATTATGAGCGGCATTAAACCCAGACTAGTGCGATCCTTGAAGGAATCAGATATGCACTGGGTCGAGGAGCTTGACTACGTATTATGGGGGCTGTGGACCACGCCAAATCGCACAACCAGATACACACCATTTTTTATGGTGTACGGCGCAGAGGCGGTGGTACCCTGCGATATCATCCATGATTCACCTAGAGTGCGCATGTACAAAGAGAGAGAGACTGAGCTGGATTGGCATGACAACTTAGATGCCCTAGAGGAGGAGTGCGATGTCGTGAAGGCCTATTCCGCATTCTATCAACAGCAGGCTCGAAGGTATTAAAGCAGAGAAGTGCGGGCCAAAACTTAAAACATTGGCGAACTCGTTCTATGCATACCAGAGAAGAAAAAGGACAAGCTCAAGCCCAAATGGGAGGGCCCCTTCATCATTGACAAAGTTCTCACTGGAGGTGCGTACCATTTGCGTGATGCATCAAACAATCGACTCGAGCCGAACCCATGGAACGTGGCCAGACTCCGAAGATTCTACGCCTAGAGCCGAACTCCGTGTTTGTCTCCTTACCTCCATCTCCTTTTTTAAATTTTATCCTCTCTCTCTGCCTTTTATTTATAGCCTTAAAATCTTCAAGTATGCTTTGACCGCACACTCTAGCCGCACTATGCACGCTCAATATACCTAGGGGCTTCTTACACAGAAGCTTAATTATCTTCTGGGCTTTATGCCCACCACATACGCGTCACTTCTCCATATGTGCCTTTTTTCACCACTATATGCATAGATATGACTTAAGTTTTGGCCAAGCTGGGTTGCCTGGCTCTTGTGGTTGTGCCCTACGTTCCCGTTAATTCGGCTAGGGCATAAGGGGAGCACCTCTATGATTGTTACTGCCGGGTCAGCCGGATGTGTACCTCAGACTGGGTGAAGCCGAAAGCTAGCATTCTTAAGAGAATATTCGGTCGGTGAACAAAAGATGTATTTTACCTATTACAAAACATGCCCCCAGATGCTTATATTCTGCATAAATTTTCGCAGTTCGGACATGCACATCAATGCATGCACACCGAGGGAAAGGAACCCTTAACGGAACTATTCTCCCTGGAAGATGTTTCTTACTACCCATGTAATATAACATAACTAGTTGGGTACTTGTCTATTCAAGCACTTATGACCCCTACGCCTGGTTTCCACACGTGCCCCAGTTTTCACGTAACCGAGCTGGTATTCGAATACACTCCGGACTGTCGGGTCCAGAGGTTGAAGAGAAAAGGTTGGCCAAGACAAATGATTTACAATCCGGCTAGGGACAAAATATGTCCTTCGAAGTACAATGTCACTTAGACTGACTAAATTCTTCTTCTATACCATCCAACAGGTTGTCTAGCCTACAGTCCTATTGGGAATACTTAGCGGCTAATGCTACTTGGTCATACACCAGATGTACAGGGATCTCCTTCCCATCTGACCCTAAAGGTCCGACCTCGGCCATGTGGTTCGTGTCAGCCTTCGTGTACCGCATCTTCACCATGGCCCAGGCTTCCCTCGCGCCTTGTCGATAGGCTGATATCTTCCATAATCGGAAGCGCTGCCGCGCTCCCTTGAGCATCTCCACAAGCTCCCCAATGCCTCCTGAAAGGGAGGCAGATGCCCACAAGGCCTGAGCAATACTCTACATCACCTGCCGAACTTGTTCGTGTAGTTGGGAGAGCTCCGGCAGAAGATCACATGCAGATCCGGGCATTTCCTCCTCGGGACGGCCAGTTAGCATCCCTACAGACATAATTCTATTAGCACGCTTCTTTGCCGAACTTTATAGTGGTTCGTCAGGGCACTTACTGAATATGCTGCGCCGTAGCCTCTTATTCTCCTTTACGGAGTTAGCAAGCTGGGCCCAAACATCTTTCAATTCGACGTCCAGTTGGACGTTCGCGTCCTGGAGAGTATTTTTCTCCTTTATAACCTTTGTAAGCACACGATGGCCAGCCTTCAGCTGTCAACGAACATGTTGCTCATCCTCTGGTACGATCTCTGGATTGTTGCTGAGATTGCCTGCAGATTCTATTGTTAGAATCACATTCACGCCGAATACTTAACTGGTACATGCCAAGACTTTATTTTTTTTTAAAGCAAATATTACCAGATGGGGCCTTTGTAGACTCCTCCATTACGACAATAGCGGCCCGCAGTTGGGCCTTGCACTCCTCCAGCTCTTTGGATAGCTGGGTATTTTTCTCTGTCAGAATCTATGCACACGAGGATCCTTAAATCAGTTGTGCCAACTGTTTCAAGTCTCAGGGGCTACTGATATATATATATATATATATATATATATATATATATATATATATATGTATATATATATATACCTATCAAATTTTCTTACCCGTATATCCTTTACGTACTGGTCCGTGGCCCTGGCGAGGCCACCTTGAGCAGCTCGTATGTATGCGTCCACTGAGTTCAAGGCATTGAATGCTTCTTCAGAGAAATTAGGGTCGCCTAGTGCAGCCCATCGCCGCCTATGATTTATGGCGCTCTCCACTTCGGAGTTTATAGCGGAAAATCTGTCTGCATCCTCTGTAGGAGGATCGTCCGCATTGACCTCCGCCCTTGAGTCCGTCCTTGGAGTCCGGCTGGTGGAAGCGTGACCGACAGGCTCTCCGAATACAGTCCGGCGAGCACTCTTTCTATCAGAAGACAGAAGACATCGATATATTTTAAGACAATGATAGCTTCGCGGTAGGTTTTTAAACATACCTTTGCAACAGCGTCTCGGTCCTGACCGCCTTTCTTTTAAGCCTACCCGACTTCGGTGCCCCTTGTTGGCGATTCACCGCGGGTTCAGCTTGGCGCCCCGATGGCCTTCCCTATAAGATGCAATACATGTGCGGTGGGTAAAGTGTAAAGAGGAATCCTTTTCGGAAGTTGGGATTGTGGCTTTGCTTACCTGGGATACAGGGAGTAAGCCAGGATAATCGGCTATAATGGCCACCATCACACCATCGCAGCTCAACTGGTAAAATGTCATGTCGACAAGCTCCACAAACGTGTCCACATCTTCTTCGAGTCCAGGGTCGAGAGCCCGGTTAGGGTCCTCTGGCTATGGAGATGGGTTGTGAATATCCTTCTTAGCCCTTCGCAGTTCTTGCTATGAATTGACGAATTAAGCATCTGTGCTAAAAATGTGGGAAAGATTGGAATAAAAGATAGCGACTCACCCAACTTGGGGGGTTGTACATGGAGAATCCATCCCGTGGCTTGATATGAACAAACTCCTCCTCTTCTCCTTTGAACAAATCGGACAACATCTTCGCTAGAGCGGCGGGAGAGTCCGGTCCTTTACGGCCGCAGCGGGTGGCATCATCTTCTCCATTGAAGTGCCACATGAGTTTCCCTGATATTGAAGTGGCTGCACTCCCCACATTATACATATGGACATGACTTCGATAATTGTCAGTCCTCATTTGGTCAACGTATTTATCCTGTCCAGCAGGAAAAGGATCTCTCTGTTATCTTCCTCCTGGGGGCTCCTAGGCCGCCAGCTGTGGTGCTTCTTCAATGGGGCATCTACAAACTCGGGAAGGCCCTTCCGAACAGGGTCCGGAAGAGGGACGTCCTCCATGTAGAATCATTCTGAGGGCCAGTCCTCAGATGTCTTCTTCGGGGTGCCGGATAGATATCCGGTCCCGGCGATGCGCATTATTTTGGCTCCGCCCACTTGAAATACCGACCCCTTCTGGGTACGGGGTACTAGGCAGAATAGCCTCTTCCACAGCTCGAAATGAGCTTCGCAGCCCAGAAAAAGCTCGCAGAAGGCAATGTAACCTGCAATATGTAGTATGGAGGCTGGGGCAAAACTGTGCAGCTGGAGGCCGAAAAACTCCAGGAGCCCGCGGAGGAAAGGATGGATTGGAAATCTGAGCCCCCTCAGCATGTAGGGGACGAAGCACACCCGCTCTCCCTTGGATGGGTTTGGAAAGCTCTCCGCTTGCTCCCCGCCATTGTAAGTGGCTAGTCCAGCTTGGACGGGGACCATATATGCAGGTGGGAGAAACCCTTTGGTCTGCAACTCTACTAGTCGGTTGTGGGGAACAGAACATCTCTCCCAATCACCTGGCCTAGTGCTACGGGAGAGATAGGAGGAACCGCGACGACCGGCCTTGATGGTATGGATTTGTCCGGGCACGCTCTGATGAATACTCGCTAGCAGGAGATGGTGTGATTTGGATTTGAGAATCCCCATCTCTTTTATAAATGATTTACCCACATGGTTGGGGTGGCAAATGTAAAAATGACTCGACTTCTCGCATTCGCTCGACACATGGAAACAACCTTTATTAAAGCACAGAAGCCGAGGAGTGCAACATTGATGAGGAGACGGACCCTGCTTGTTACAACAATACTCTGGAGGATTTGGAGAAGAACCCGCCTTGCAATGCCGAAGACAATCTACGTGCCGGACTCATCGTCGTTGAAGCCTAGTTCAGGGGCTACTGAGGGAGTCCTAGATTAAGGGGTCCTCGGACACCCGGACTATATACTTTAGCTGGACTGTTGGACTATGAAGATACAAGATTGAAGACTTCGTCCCATGTCTGGATGGGACTCTCCTTTGTGTTGAAGGCAAGCTTGGATATTCGGATATGTAGATTTCCTTCTCTGTAACCAACTCTATGTAACCCTAGCCCCCTTTGGTGTCTATATAAACCGGAGGGTTTAGTCCGTAGGACAACAACAATCATAATCATAGGCTAGCTCTAGGGTTTAGCCTCTACGATCTCGAGGTAGATCAACTCTTGTAATACTCATATCATCAAGATCAATCAAGCAGGAAGTAGGGTATTACCTCCATCGAGAGGGCCCGAACCTGGGTAAAACATCGTGTCCCCTGCCTCCTATTACCATTAGTCTTAGACGCACAGTTCGAGACCCCCTACCTGAGATCCGCCGGTTTTGACACCGACAAGGGGCACGTCGGGGGGATGAGTATCCCCTGACGCGAACAATCCTACCATTCTGTCACTGACATGTGGGACTGTCGGAGACAATGACCACGGGTAACCTAACCAGCTCCCTTTGGTCCTCAGAAAAAACAACAGGCCGATCGGACATCGAAGCACCTAAGATGTGGGGCCACCTTCCTCCGGCCGACTATCGCCTAAGCCGGCTGGTGGAAGCCGGCCCGGCCATAAAACAACCTTTGGAGGGCGCCACGATCGGGCCGACTCCAAGGAGCCGGCCCATGAAGGACTGACTCCAAGAAGATGACCCATGAAGGACCGAATCCCAGAAGCAGGCGGCCGAACGCCACATCCTAAAGACCATCGCCCATAACGGTGACGGGACGGGGCATGGCTACAACAAACCCTGCCACCCCAGAATCCCGGAAGATACATGGCCACAGTACGCCATACGGGGCGGCCATCCCCCATCCAGCGTGGCACTGTTTCCATGAGAATCATGACGCCATCCATGACGGGATGCCAGTACGGCCCGCAGGCGGCGGGCCCCTTCGGTCAGAGAGACATCCGAAGGCGGCCTGGCTGTTGGGGAACGTTGCAGAAAACAAAAAATTTCCTACGGTTTCACCAAGATCCATCTATGTGTTCATCTAGCAACGAGTGATTAGATGCATCTACATACCTTGTAGATCGCGAGCGGAAGCGTTCAAAGAACGGGGATGATGTAGTTGAACACGACGTGATCCAAATCACCGGAGATCCTAGCACCGAACGGACGGCACCTCTGCATTCAACACACGTACGGAACATCCACGTCTCCTCCTTCTTGATCCAGCAAGGGAGGGAGGAGAGGTTGAGGGAGATGGCACTAGCAGCAGCACGACGGCGTGGTGTTGATGGAGCTGCAGTACTCCGGCAGAGCTTCGCTAAGCACTATGGAGGAGGAGGAGGTGTTGGAGAGGGAGAAGGAGGCAACCAAAGGCCAAGCTGTGAAGTCCCTCCTCTCCCCCACTATATATAGGAGGGCCAAGGGGGGGTGGCCGGCCCTAGGAGATCCAATCTCCTAGGGGGGCGGCGGCCAAGGGGGGTTTCCCTCCCCCCAAGGCACCTAGGAGGTGCCTTCCCCTCCTAGGACTCTTCCCCCCTCAAACCCTAGGCGCATGGGCCTATGTGGGGCTGGTGACCTTGGCCCATGTAGGCCAAGGCGCACCCCCTACATCCCATGTGGCCCCCCGGGACAGGTGGACCCACCCGGTGGACCCCCGGGACCCTTCCGGTGGTCCCGGTACAATACCGATAACCCCGAAACTTGTCCCGATGCCCGAAACAGGACTTCCCATATATAAATCTTTACCTCCGGACCATTCCGGAACTCCTCGTGACGTCCGGGATCTCATCCGGGACTCCGAACAACATTCGGGTTACTGCATATACATATCCCTACAACCCTAGCGTAACCGAACCTTAAGTGTGTAGACCCTACGGGTTCGGGAGACATGTAGGTCAATAATCAACAGCGGGATCTGGATACCCATGTTGGCTCCCACATGCTCCACGATGATCTCATCGGATGAACCACGATGTCGAGGATTTAATCAACCCCGTATGCAATTCCCTTTGTCAATCGATATGTTACTTGCCCGAGATTCGATCGTCGGTATCCCAATACCTCGTTCAATCTCGTTATCGGCAAGTCACTTTACTCGTACCGTAATGCATGATCCCGTGACCAGACACTTGGTCACTTTGAGCTCATTATGATGATGCATTACCGAGTGGGCCCAGTGATATCTCTCCGTCATACGGAGTGACAAATCCCAGTCTCGATCCGTGTCAACCCAACAGACACTTTCGGAGATACCTGTAATGCACCTTTATAGTCACCCAGTTACGTTGTGACGTTTGATACACCCAAAGCACTCCTACGGTATCCGGGAGTTACACGATCTCATGGTCAAAGGAAAAGATACTTGACATTTAGAAAAGCTCTAGCAAACGAACTACACGATCTCACGCTATGCTTAGGATTGGGTCTTGTCCATCACATCATTATCCTAATGATGTGATCCCGTTATCAATGACATCCAATGTCCATAGCCAGGAAACCATGACTATCTATTGATCAACGAGCTAGTCAACTAGAGGCTCACTAGGGACATGTTGGTGTCTGTTATTCACACATGTATTACGATTTCCGGATAACACAATTATAGCATAAATAAAGACAATTATCATGAACAAAGAAATATAATAATAATGCTTTTATTATTGCCTCTAGGGCATATTTCCAACAGTCTCCCACTTGCACTAGAGTCAATAATCTAGTTACATTGTGATGAATCGAACACCCATGGAATTCTGGTGTTGATCATGTTTTGCTCTAGGGAGAGGTTTAGTCAACGGATCCGCTACATTCAGGTCCGTATGCACTTTACAAATCTCTATGTCTCCATCTTGAACATTTTCATGAATGGAGTTGAAGCGACGCTTGATGTGCCTTGTCTTCTTGTGAAACCTGGGCTCCTTGGCAAGTGCAATAGCTCCAGTGTTGTCACAGAAGAGCTTGATCGGCCCCGACACATTGGGTATAACTCCTAGGTCGGTGATGAACTCCTTCACCCATATTGCTTCATGTGCTGCCTCCGAGGCTGCCATGTACTCCGCTTCACATGTAGATCCTGCCACGACGCTCTGCTTGCAACTGTACCAGCTTACTGCCCCACCATTCAAAATATACACGTATCCGGTCTGTGACTTAGAGTCATCCAGATCTGTGTCGAAGCTAGCGTCGACGTAACCCTTTACGACGAGCTCTTCGTCACCTCCATAAATGAGAAACATTTCCTTAGTCCTTTTCAGGTACTTCAGGATATTCTTGACCGCTGTCCAGTGTTCCTTGCCGGGATTACTTTGGTACCTTCCTACCAAACTTACGGCAAGGTTTACATCAGGTCTGGTACACAGCATGGCATACATAATAGAACCTATGGCTGAGGCATAGGGGATGACACTCATCTCTTCTATATCTTCTGCCGTGGTCGGACATTGAGCTGAGCTCAATTTCACACCTTGCAAAACAGGCAAGAACCCTTTCTTGGACTGATCCATTTTGAACTTCTTCAAAATCTTATCAAGATATGTGCTTTGTGAAAGACCTATGAGGCGTCTCGATCTATCCCTATAGATCTTGATGCCTAATATATAAGCAGCTTCTCCAAGGTCCTTCATTGAAAAACTCTTATTCAAGTAGGCCTTAATGCTGTCCAAAAGTTCTATATCATTTCCCATCAATAGTATGTCATCTACATATAGTATGAGAAATGCTACAGAGCTCCCACTCACTTTCTTGTAAACACAGGCTTCTCCATAAGTCTGTGTGAACCCAAACGCTTTGATCATCTCATCAAAGCGAATGTTCCAACTCCGAGATGCTTGCACCAGCCCATAAATCGAGCATTGGAGCTTGCACACGTTGTCAGCATTCTTAGGATCGACAAAACCTTCTGGCTGCATCATATACAATTCTTCCTTAAGGAAACCATTAAGGAATGCCGTTTTGACGTCCATTTGCCAAATTTCATAATCATAAAATGCGGCAATTGCTAACATGATTTGGACGGACTTCAGCTTTGCTACCGGTGAGAAAGTCTCATCGTAGTCAACCCCTTGAACTTGTCGATAACCCTTAGCGACAAGCCAAGCTTTATAGATGGTCACATTACCATCCGCGTCTGTCTTCTTCTTAAAGATCCATTTATTTTCTATGGCTCGCCGTTCAACAGGCAAGTCAGTCAAAGTCCACACTTCGTTTTCATACATGGATCCTATCTCGGATTTCATGGCTTCTAGCCATTTGTCAGAATCCGGGCCCGCCATCGCTTCTTCATAGTTCGAAGGTTCACTGTTGTCTAACAACATGATTTCCAAGACAGGGTTGTCGTACCACTCTGGTGCGGAACGTGTCCTTGTGGACCTTCGAATTTCAGTAGGAGCTTGATCACAAGTATCTTGATCATCATCATTAACTTCCTCTCTAGTCGGTGCAGGCACCTCAGGAACATTTTCTTGAGTTGCGCCATTTTCCGGTTCAAGAGGTAATACTTCATCAAGCTCTACTTTCCTCCCACTTACTTCTTTCGAGAGAAACTCTTTCTCCAGAAAGGACCCATTCTTGGCAACAAAGATCTTGCCTTCGGATCTGAGGTAGAAGATATACCCAACAGTTTCTTTAGGGTATCCTATGAAGACGCATTTTTCTGATTTGGGTTCGAGCTTTTCAGGTTGAAGTTTCCTGACATAAGCATCGCATCCCCAAACTTTTAGAAACGACAGCTTAGGTTTCTTTCCAAACCACAATTCATACGGTGTCGTCTCAACGGATTTTGACGGTGCCCTATTTAAAGTGAATGCGGCAGTCTCTAAAGCATAGCCCCAAAAAGATAGTGGTAAATCTGCAAGAGACATCATAGATCATACCATATCTAATAGAGTGCGATTACGACGTTCGGACACACCATTACGCTGAGGTGTTCCAGGCGGCGTGAGTTGTGAAACTATTCCACATTTTCTTAAGTGTGTACCAAACTCGTGACTCAAGTATTCTCCTCCACGATCTGATCGTAGAAACTTGATTTTCCTGTCACGTTGATTCTCAACTTCACTCTGAAATTCCTTGAACTTTTCAAAGGTCTCAGACTTGTGTTTCATTAAGTAGACATACCCATATCTACTCAAGTCATCAGTGAGGGTGAGAACATAACGATAGCCACCGCGAACCTCAACACTCATTGGACCGCACACATCAGTATGTATGATTTCCAATAAGTTGGTTGCTCGCTCCATTGTTCCTGAGAATGGAGTCTTGGTCATTTTACCCATGAGGCATGGTTCGCACGTGTCAAATGATTCGTAATCAAGAGACTCTAAAAGTCCATCAGCATGGAGCTTCTTCATGCGTTTGACACCTATGTGACCAAGGCGGCAGTGCCACAAGTATGTTGGACTATCACTATCAATCTTACATCTTTTGGTACTTACACTATGAATATGTGTAGCATTACGCTCGAGATTCATAAAGAATAAACCATTCACCATGGGAGCATGACCATAAAACATATCTCTCATATAAATAGAACAACCATTATTCTCGGATTTAAATGAGTAGCCATCTTGAATTAAACGAGATCCTGATACAATGTTCATGCTCAAACTTGGCACAAAATAACAATTATTGAGGTTCAAAACTAATCCCGTAGGTAAATGTAGAGGTAGCGTGCCGACGGCGATCACATCGATCTTGGAACCATTCCCGACGCGCATCGTCACCTCGTCCTTTGCCAGTCTCCGTTTATTCCGCAGCTCCTGCTGTGTGTTACAAATATGAGCAACGGCACCGGTATCAAATACCCAGGAGTCGCTACGATTACTGGTAAGGTACACATAAATTACATGTATATCAAATATACCTTTGGTTTTGCCGGCCTTCTTGTCTGCTAAGTATTTGGGGCAGTTTCGCTTCCAGTGACCACTTTCCTTGCAATAAAAGCACTCAGTCTCGGGCTTGGGTCCATTCTTTGGCTTCTTCCCGGCAGCTTGCTTGCTGGGCGTGGCAACTACCTTGCCGTCCTTCTTGAAGTTCTTTTTACCCTTGCCCTTCTTGAACTTGGTGGTTTTATTGACCATCAACACTTGATGTTTCTTCTTGACTTCTACCTCTGTTGATTTCAGCATAGCAAATACTTCAGGAATGGTCTTTTCCATCCCCTGCATATTGAAGTTCATCACAAAGCTCTTGTAGCTTGGTGGAAGCGACTGGAGGATTCTGTCAATGACCGCATCATCCGGGAGATTAACTCCCAGCTGAGTCAAGCGGTTATGTAACCCAGACATAGTGAGTATGTGCTCACTGACAGAACTATTTTCCTCCATCTTACAGCTGAAGAATTTGTCGGAGACTTCATATCTCTCGACCCGGGCATGAGCTTGGTAAACCATTTTCAGCTCTTCGAACATCTCATATGCTCCATGTCTCTCAAAACGCTTTTGGAGCCCCGGCTCTAGGCTGTAAAGCATGCCGCACTGAACGAGGGAGTAGTCATCGGAACGTGCCTGCCAAGCGTTCATAACGTCTTGTTCTGCAGGGAGAACAGGTGCATCACCTAGCGGTGCTTGTAGGACATAATCTTTCTTGGCAGCTATGAGGATGATCCTCAGGTTCCGAACCCAGTCCGTGTAGTTGCTGCCATAGTCTTTCAGCTTAGTTTTCTCTAGGAACGCGTTGAAGTTGAGGACTACGTTGGCCATTTGATCTACAAGACATATTGTAAAATATTTAGACTAAGTTCATGATAATTAAGTTCATCTAATCAAATTATAATGAACTCCCACTCAGATTTGACATCCCTTTGGTCATCTAAGTGTTACACGATCCGAGTCGACTAGGCCTTGTCCGATCATCACGTGAGACGGACAAGTCATCGTTGGTGAACATTCTCATGTTGATCGTATCTTCCATACGACTCGTGTTCGACCTTTCGGTCTCCGTGTTCCGAGGCCATGTCTGTACATGCTAGGCTCGTCAAGTTAACCCTAAGTGTTTTCGCTGTGTAAAACTGTCTTACACCCGTTGTATGTGAACGTAAGAATCTATCACACCCTATCATCACGTGGTGCTTCGAAACGACGAACTGTAGCAACGGTGCACAGTTAGGGGAGAACACTTCTTGAAATTTTGTAAGGGATGATCTTATTTACTACCGTCGTCCTAAGTAAACAAGATGCATAAAACATAATAAACATCACATGCAATTATATAAAGTAGTGACATGATATGGCCAATATCATATAGCTCCTTTGATCTTCATCTTCGGGGCTCCATGATCATCTTGTCACCGGCATGACACCATGATCTCCATCATCATGATCTCCATCATCGTGTCTTCATGAAGTTGTCACGCCAACGACTACTTCTACTTCTATGACTAACGCGTTTAGTAATAAAGTAAAGTAGTTTACATGGCGTTCTTCAATGACACGCAGGTCATACAAAAAATAAAGACAACTCCTATGGCTCCTGCCGGTTGTCATACTCATCGACATGCAAGTCATGATTCCTATTACAATAGCATGAACATCTCATACATGACATATAGATCATTCATCATTCATCACAACTTTGGCCATATCATATCACAAAGCACTTGCTGCAAAAACAAGTTAGACGTCCTCTAATTGTTGTTGCATGTTTTACGTGGCTGAAGTAGGGTTCTAGCAAGAACGTTTTCTTACCTAAGTGAAAGCCACAACGTGATTTGTCAACTTCTATTTACCCTTCATAAGGACCCTTTTCATCGAATCCGCTTCAACTAAAGTAGGAGAGACAGACACCCGCCAGCCACCTTATGCAACTTGTGCATGTTAGTCGGTGGAACCGGTCTCACGTAAGCGTACGTGTAAGGTTGGTCCGGGCCGCTTCATCCCACAATACCGCTGAAGCAAGATAAGACTAGTAGCAGCAAGAAAGTTGACAAATCTACGCCCACAACAAATTGTGTTCTACTCGTGCAAGAGAACTACGCATAGACCTAGCTCATGATGCCACTGTTGGGGAACGTTGCAGAAAACAAAAAAATTCCTACGGTTTCACCAAGATCCATCTATGAGTTCATCTAGCAACGAGTGATTAGATGCATCTACATACCTTGTAGATCGCAAGCGGAAGCGTTCAAAGAACGAGGATGATGTAGTCGAACACGACGTGATCCAAATCACCGGAGATCCTAGCACCGAACGGACGGCACCTCCGCGTTCAACACACGTACGGAACAGCCACGTATCCTCCTTCTTGATCCAGCAAGGGAGGGAGGAGAGGCTGAGGGATATGGCACCAGCAGCAGCACGACGGCGTGGTGTTGATGGAGCTGCGGTACTCCGGCAGAGCTTCGCTAAGCACTATGGAGGAGGAGGAGGTGTTGGAGAGGGAGAAGGAGGCAACCAAAAGCCAAGCTGTGAAGTCCCTCCTCTCCCCCACTATATATAGGAGGGCCAAGGGGGGTGGCCGGCCCTAGGAGATCCAATCTCCTAGGGGGGCGGCGGCCAAGGGGGGTTTCCCTCCCCCCCAAGGCACCTAGGAGGTGCCTTCCCCTCCTAGGACTCTTCCCCCCTCAAACCCTAGGTGCATGGGCCTATGTGGGGCTGGTGCCCTTGGCCCATGTAGGCCAAGGCGCACCCCCTACAGCCCATGTGGCCCCCCGGGACAGGTGGACCCACCCGGTGGACCCCCGGGACCCTTCCGGTGGTCCCGGTACAATACCAATAACCCCGAAACTTGTCCCGATGCCCGAAACAGGACTTCCCATATATAAATCTTTACCTCCGGAACTCCTCGTCACGTCCGGGATCTCATCCGGGACTCCGAACAACATTCGGGTTACTGCATATACATATCCCTACAACCCTAGCGTAACCGAACCTTAAGTGTGTAGACCCTACGGGTTCGGGAGACATGTAGACATGACCGAGATCGCTCTCCGGTCAATAACCAATAGCGGGATCTGGATACCCATGTTGGCTCCCACATGCTCCACAATGATCTCATCGGATGAACCACGATGTCGAGGATTTAATCAACCCCGTATGCAATTCCCTTTGTCAATCGATATGTTACTTGCCCGAGATTCGATCGTCGGTATCCCAATACCTCATTCAATCTCGTTACCGGCAAGTCACTTTACTCGTACCGTAATGCATGATCCCGTGACCAGACACTTGGTCACTTTGAGCTCATTATGATGATGCATTACCGAGTGGGCCCAGTGATATGTCTCCGTCATACGGAGTGACAAATCCCAGTCTCGATCCGTGTCAACCCAATAGACACTTTCGGAGATACCTGTAATGCACCTTTATAGTCACCCAGTTATGTTGTGACGTTTGATACACCCAAAGCACTCCTACGGTATCCGGGAGTTACTCGATCTCATGGTCAAAGGAAAAGATACTTGACATTTAGAAAAGCTATAGCAAACGAACTACACGATCTCACGCTATGCTTAGGATTGGGTCTTGTCCATCACATCATTATCCTAATGATGTGATCCCGTTATCAATGACATCCAATGTCCATAGCCAGGAAACCATGACTATCTATTGATCAACGAGCTAGTCAACTAGAGGCTCACTAGGGACATGTTGGTGTCTGTTATTCATATATGTATTGCGATTTTCGGATAACACAATTATAGCATGAATAAAGACAATTATCATGAACAAAAAAATATAATAATAATGCTTTTATTATTGCCTCTAGGGCATATTTCCAACACTGGCTTCCCCCAGTCGGCCCAAGGCCGGGCCGGCTTCTAGTAGCCGGCTTGTTCCCCTCGGGGCGGGTGCACCATTAAGCTGATGAGACGCGGTAAGGCTACAGTGGGAGCCCGCAAGCCGGCGGCACTGCAGCCATGCTTACCTCGACAAAGCCCTCGTCATCAGAGGCGAGGCCACAGTAACCAGCCCCCGACAAGATCCCCCATGCGGTGGGGCTGTCCCGTCGACCAACGGACCGACAGCCGGCGGGGCCCACCAGTCGGCGGGCCCCAGAAGCCGGCGGAGAAGACGGCGGTTGTAGACCCTGACGGCCTGGGACCACGCCTAGCCGGATTACCATTGTACCCCCGGGGGGTAGGCCTATATAAATCCGCCGGGACACCCATGCAAAGGGTTGGACTCTGATAATTTTAGACACAACATTGAGGGGAGAAGAGAGCTAGCCTAGCCCTTCTTTTTCCTCTCGCCAAACAGCTCAAGGAGCCTCTTGTAGCCACTTGTTGATCTAGTGATCATGCAGAGACCCCGCAGAGCGGCAGTAGGGGTGTTATCTCCACGGAGAGCCCCGAAGCTGGGTAAGATTCGCCAGCGTGCATGTATTCGCCTCATCCCGCTTCCAGGCACCGACGATGTCTTACTGGCTCCCACATTGATAAGCCACCCGTTGGCATATGTCGCACCTACCACCCGACATTTGGCGCCCACCGTGGGGCCAGGTGCACCATCGTCCGGAGGCCTGCTCTGGACGGGAACCCTTTTCCTTCCCAGCGAGCGTAGCCAGCCCGACATGCCTGATCTCCTTGGCGAGGTTTGCATCTCCGACGAGCCCGCATCCGACACGGGCACCGGCTGCCTCGAGAGCCGCCTCGTCAGCCTCCTCGACCAATTCCACGTCTCCGGCGAGCCTACCACGGACATGGAGTCGGTCGGCTCCACCGACCCGATGCTTGTCGACTCCGACACAGCATCGCTTGACGCCCTCCCCTCCGACATGATCGTCTTCGACGATCCCCTCCCGCGAGCTGACAGTGGCGATAGCACCGTCACTGAGGTGCTAGTGATCAGCCACGGAGCCGCCTCCGGCGAGAACACCCATGACGCCCTGCAAGCGGTGCTACAGGACTTGTCCGTCCCCATTCCAGCCGATGCCGACGCCGAGGCGCTGGAGGCTCGCCACCATGCCCTCGTCGCGGAGGGCCAGAAGATAAACACCATGAGACGCCTCACGGAAGCCCACCAGCGCGAAGTTGACCGCGCCGCCTTCGGCACGCCGCCTCCAGAAGGGCCAAGCCGAGTCGGCGCCGTCAAGAAACACGGCACGGCCATGGCCAGCATGCTGGGTGCAGACTGCCCGGTCTATGCCACGCCCCTCGAGAATCTATGCGCCACCCAGTCGATCGTTGATGAGCTCAACGGACTGGGGGCCGACGAGCTCCCCTACATGACTAGACACATCCAGCAACTGATCGACGCGGCCGCAGCGCGCCACGAAGCCGGCGTCCGAGCTGAAAGCCCCCCTCGCCGAGAACACGGTGCAACGTCGCGTACGCCGACTGCGGGCGGCGCCCGTGCGAGACAAGAGAAGGAGTCGGCTGCTAGCCGCAGCCGGACACGAATCACCATCGAGCGCGATGCGGAAGGCCGTCCCCGAGGCGTGGAGAGACGAGGCGATTTGCCCCCTCCTCCATCCCGCGGGGAGAGATACCCCACCCCGCCGCCTATCGAGCATCCGACTCTCAGTGGCCGACTTGATCGCCGCGAAGGAATCGGCGAGAACGATGCGCGCCATTGGATCGACCGCCTTGCATGATCCCTGGCCCTAGAAGAAGAAGATAATGTTGGCCCGCCTTGTTTCGGCCCCCGCATCCGCGACGAGCCCTTTCCCAAAGGGTTCTCGCTCCCAAGAGACACGCCCAAGTATAACGGCTCCGTGAAGCCGGAGGACTGGTTGATCGACTACTCCACCGCGGTTTGCATAGCAAACGGCAACCGGCGCGTTGCCGTGAAGTATGTCCCCCTGATGCTCCAAGGCATGGCACGCACCTGGCTCAACAGCCTCAAGCCCTACAGCATTAACAGATGGCTCGACTTCACGGAAGCCTTCATCCGCAACTTCACCAGCACCTACAAGCGGGCACCCAAGCCCCGACAACTCTCCTTGTGTGTATAGGGACCCAACGAGTCGACTCGTGACTACTTCACACGTTAGGCCGAGCTCCAAAACTCCTGCGAAAGGGTGCACGAGGTTCAGGCGATCGAGTACTTCACGGCCGGGTGCCGAGAGGGCACCCTTCTCAAGCACCGACTCCTCTGTGACGAGCCGACTACCCTTGACGAGGTGCTGATCATCGCGGACAAATACGCCATGACCGATTCCTCCATGAAGACCGAGCTTCGAGTCGACGCTTCCGGGAAAGTGCTTGCGCCGGCTCCCAAGACGCCGGCTGGAGAGTCCACTCAGCGCCCATATCAGAACGACAACAAGGCAAGGCCCCGATGCCGCCTTCCACTAGTTGGCAGGTGGCCACAGTCGAAGAAGAGCAGCCTGAGGGACGGCGGGCTCCCAAGAAACCGAAGGGCGGTAGGCCGGCTTGGCAGCCGGCTTTCTCCTATGAGCAAACTCTCGACGCCCCCTGCAAGTTCCACAGCGGCGTGAAGCCGTCCAACCATACGACCCGGAAATGCCATTGGCTCACCCAAATCTCCAAGGGCGAGGGCTGTTGCCGCCTCCGCCTGCGGGCCAGCCGCCTCCTGCTCCCCAGCAGCCGATCGCTCGACCAGCAGTCGGAGCCGTCCACGATGAATTCCCTGACGGGCATGCCGCCTATGTCGTCTTCACGAGCCAACCAGACGGTCGGCAAAGTCGGCACCAACAACACCAAGAAGTCAACGCGGTCGCCTCCAGTAACCCTGAGTTTATGCACTGGTCGGAGAAACCCATCAGCTGGAGCCGGGACGACCACCCAGAGGTGATGCCGTCTCCTGGCTCCTATGCCCTTGTTTTGGATGCTACCCTGGCAACAGAGAGGCACGCCGCCCGTTTCTCCCGCATGCTGATAGACGGTGGGAGCAGTATCAACATTCTATACCGAGATACCATGGAGAAGCTCAACATCACACCGAAGCAACTCATGCCTAGCCGGATCGTGTTCCATGGCATCGTACCTGGCCTGTCCTGCTCACCAATCGGCAAGATCAAGATGGATGTCCTCTTTGGAGACAAGGATCATTTCCGTTGAGAGGCAATATGGTTCGAGGTAGTGGATTTGGAGAGCCTGTACCACGCACTGCTTGGCCGACCAGCGTTGGCCAAGTTTATGGCTGTGCCCCACTATGCCTACCTCAAGATGAAGATGCCGAGTTCCAAGGGCATTATCACCATAGCCGGTGACTACAAGAAGTCATCTGAGTGTGCAGCGGCCAGCAGTCGCCTGGCTGAGTCCCTCGTGATCGCCGAAGAAAAGAAAATGCTGGACCGAGTTGTGGCCCTGGCTGGCAAGCAGCCGGCCTTGTCTCCTGACCCCAAGGAATGCGAAGCTCAAGGTTCTTTCCAGCCGGCCAAGGAGACAAAGAAGATACCCCTGGACCCGGAGCACCCAAAGAGGCACGCTGTCATAGGCACAGGCCTTGACAGCAAATAGGAAGCCGAGCTCGTCGATTTCCTCCGTGAGAATTAGGACATCTTCGCATGGTCTCCCAAAGACATGCCGGGTGTCCCGACGGATTTCGCCAAGCACAAGCTACACGTTCGATCTGACGCAAAGCCGGTCAGGCAGCCCTTGCGCCGCCTGTCAGAAGAGAAGAGAAGAGTAGTCGGAGAAGAGATAGCCCGGCTTTTGGCAGCCGGCTTCATTATGGAAGTGTTCTTTCCAGAATGGCTTGCCAACCCAGTCCTCGTACTGAAGAAGAACAAGCAGTGGCGCATGTGCATCGATTACACCAACCTCAACAAAGCCTGCCCCAAAGATCCATTCGCCCTGCCAAGGATTGACCAAGTGATAGACTCCACAGCTGGATGCGAGCTGTTGAGTTTCTTGGATGCCTATTCCGGCTACCACCAGATAAAGTTGGACCCGGCTGATCGCTTGAAGACCGCCTTCATCACCCCATTCAGAGCTTTCTGTTACCTGACTATGAAGTTCGGCTTGGGAAATGTTGGCGCCACTTTTCAGTGTTGCATGCAGAAATGCCTCCTCAAGCAACTCGGCAGAAATGCCCACGTCTATGTAGACGATGTTGTGGTGAAGACGGAGAAATGCGGCACCCTGCTGGAAGACCTCCAGGAAACCTTTGAGAACTTGCGCCAGTTTCAGATCAAGCTCAACCCGGAGAAACGTGTGTTCGGAGTACCAGCCGGCCAGCTTCTAGGCTTTCTGGTCTTCGAACGCGGCATCGAGTGCAACCCAGTAAAGATCAAAGGCCATATAGAGAATGAAGGTCCCTACCAAGCTGCGAGACGTCCAAAAGTTTACCGGATGCTTGGCATCTTTGAACCGCTTCATGAGCCGGCTCGGAGAGAAGTCTCTCCCCCTCTACCGACTCATGAAGAAATCCGCTCATTTTGAGTGGAATGACCAGGCGGATCAAGCGTTCCGCGAGATGAAAAAGATGTTGTCCACACCGCCTGTCTTGGCGGCCCCAACTAAGAAGGAACCCATGCTCCTCTACATCGCCACCACCAGGCGGGTGGTCAGCACAGTCATTGTGGTTTAGCGCCCAGAGGAAGGCCGAGCTCAGCTAGTCCAGAGACCGGTGTATTATTTGAGCGAAGTATTATCCACCTCAAAGCAGAACTACCCGCACTACTAGAAAATGTGCTATGGTGTGTACTTTGCCTCCAAGAAGCTCAAGCCCTACTTTCAAGAGCATCCCATCACGGTCGTATGCACTGCCCCGCTTGCCGAGATCATAGGCAGCCGGGACGCATCCGGCCGAGTGGAGAAATGGGCCATTGCGCTGGCTCCATACACGATCTACTACCAGCCCCGCACCGCCATCAAGTCCCAAGCACTGGCCGACTTCCTCATCGATTGGGCCGAAACCCAGTACCTACCACCGGCCTTGGACTCCACTCATTGGCGGATGCATTTTGACGGATCCAAGATGCGCACCGGCTTGGGAGCCGGCATTGTCCTCACCTCTCCCAAAGGCGACAAACTCAGATACACATTGTAAATCCACTTTGCCGCCTCCAACAATGTAGCCGAGTACGAGGCGCTCATACACGGGCTCCAGCTAGCCAAGGAACTCGGCATCCGCCGGATCCTGTGCTATGGCGATTCGGACTTAGTAGTGCAGCAACCATCCGGCGACTGGGATGCCAAGGACGCAAACATGGCGAGCTACCGTTTCCTTGTCCAGCAGCTCAGCGGATATTTTGAGGGGTGCGAGTTCCTTCACGTGCCTCGGGCCGATAATGAGCAAGCAGATGCCCTGGCACGAATAGGCTCCACCCGACAAGCCATATCAACTGGCGTCGCCCTCCAACGCCTCTTCAAGCAATCTGTCAAGCCTTCTCCGGAATCCAGTTCCATCTTCATGCCGCCTGACCCCGATGCAGTCGGATCTGACTTCGGGGACCAGACAGGCGGCCCGGGGACTTTGGCAGCCGGCTCGGGGAATGCCATAGTCGAACCCGGCTCGGAGATTGCCATAGCCGAAGGACTGCAGCAGCACAGCAGGCGGAGGCCGACTCCAACTCCTCACAACCCAGCCCGTAGTCAGACAAGTAATGTGCCGGCACCCAAGCCCTCTCTTGCGAGAATCACAGCTTGAAGAATCAGCTGCCCGACTAGCAAGAGCTAAAGGAGGAAAGGATGCCCACATGAAAAATACCTAAGGACTAACGAACTTAGATAACACAAGCCCGCTTCCCCCATCGCCAATCGACTGTCGAAGCAGTCGGCTGGCCGGCTTCCTTTCCTACTCTGCCAAAATCTAAGAAAGCTCGAACCTTTGCCTTCCTAGACGGCCGAACTCCTTACCCGGCCACAGACTGCAGAGCAGCTGTCCGGCTGGGAAGGCGGCAACCGAGGGAAGGCGGCAAAGGAAGAAAGCTGAAAGATAAAAAGCAAGTCGGAATGGAAGCCAAACACATGCATGATAATATTTACATCAAAGAGCCTTCAAAAGGCCGGCATTCAACGAAGTTTGAATACACCCCCAGTGGATGGAATTGCGCAAAATAACAAGTTTGTCCAAAGAGTAACTAGCAGGAAAGTAAATGATAAATCAAGCCAAGGGAGCGCCTGGAGCTTCAGGGAGAACGGTAGAGACGGCGGTATCGGCTGGAGGGGTGGCCGGCTGGCGAGTCTCGGCCTGGTCATCGCCCGCGGCAGGCGGAGCATTCGCGCGTGCCTCATTGCTGGAGGCACGGCCAGGCTGAGGTTGGCCGGCCGCTCTGACATCCGGCTCAGCATCTTCGCCATCTTCCTCCTCCTCCTCCTTGCCCTCGTCGCTGAAGTCAATCTCCTCCGCCGAGTCCTCACCATCGGCTGGGTTCAGCCTGAACCAGTCCTCCGGCTGCGCGACACCATCCTCGTTCACCTCAGGAGCAAAGACGCTGGTGTCGGTGAAGTCGGTGATCGCCGAGGCACGCTGGATGATAGCCGGCCGCACCGCCTCCAGCTCCTCGTCGGCCTCCTGCCGCCAGGTGCGCAGCTGATCCAAGTTCAGCCCGGGTACCAAGCCCGGACGAACTCTAGCGCTCGTCGAGCACCGGATCGAGCTGCCGAAGCCTTCCAAGCCTCAAGGCGGCCGATGGCTACCTCCAGCCAATCGGCAGTGCGGCTGGGGGTGCAAGGGATTACCTCGCCTGGCCAAAGGGCGGCCACCACCTGCGCCCCGGCACGCTGGAGCAGCGGAGCATGCGGTAGGCCAGCTAGAGGCGGGCCTCGATCGCGAGAAGCTGCTCCTCAAGCGACCGGTTAGCATTCGGCGCGATCTCAACCCCAGCCTGCCGCCGGGCCTCTCGGTGGGCTTCGATGGCTTGGTTGGCAGCGACAGGGTGGCCAGGAAAGTACTCTTCACAAAGAAGAAGAAACAGAGCAAGTCAGGAGATAAACCGACTTGCAAAAACAAGCAAAGAGTGAAGGTGAAGGCGGCCTACCGTCGACCAAGTCCTCGACACGGCCGTAGCCTTCGCTTAGAGCTTGCCTCGCCTCAGCCCTGCCCGCCGCCTCGGTCTCGAATTCGGCTTTGAGGGCGGCCTCACTGTCCTGGGCCGCCTTCGGGGCCGCTTAGTGGCTTTCCACCTGGTCGGCCAGTCTCTTGGCCAGGCGGTCATGCTCCTGGGCCAAGGCATTGAACTCGCCCTCCTTGGTGCGAAGGGCGGTCTAGGCGATACCCAGCTGCTGCCTCAAGTTAGCATTGGCTCCTGCCAGTATGGAAAGAAAGAAGTCGGCGAGAAAGATCCGACCCGACTGCTCAGCAGTCGGCCCGAATCTCGAAGACTACACCCAGTGGGTGCGCTGACGCGCCCCCACATGAGATGAAAGACAAAAACACTCACGCCGACTCTTCATCAGATCGGCGGCCCTCTTGTCTGCCTCCCGGACCTGGGAGTTGAAGGTAGCGTCATGAAGGTTATGGTAATCCTGCAAACAGGACGAAGAAGCAAGCAAAAGTAAGTCAGTAAAACAAGTCTTCGAAGAAATTCCAAGCCGCCTGCTCAGCAGCCGGCTTGGAACTCGGGGACTACACAGAGTGGGTGCGCTGACGCGCCCCCACGGAAAGCAATCAAGAACAAAGAACTCACCCAAACAACCGCCCGCGTCGCGAGAAATTCTCGGGTACATTGTTGCAGCGCGATGGCTTGGGCCTGAAGCCGGCTGCGGACGTCTTGCGCCGCCAAGGTCAGCGTGGCTGTCCCGCCGCCCTGCGTCCACCCGGGCAAGCTAGCGGTGGCCGACTCCAGCTCATGCGACAGTGAGCTGGAGGCAGCCGCCCTCTGCGGTTCCGGCTCTGAAGCTGCCCTCGCCGCACGCCAGCGAGCCGGCGACAGAACCACAAGATCCACCTACGCGGTCGGCCGCTCAGGCGGCACCTCGGGCTGGCCGCCTTGGCCGGTCCCGGCCGACGGAGGCGGCTCTACCCCTCCCTCCAGGACGACTATGTCGCCTTCCTCCCTCTCCGCCACCGACGGGTTGCGGCGTACCTCTTCCGGCGGGGGCTGCGGGACGTCCGGGGGCGCGGAATGGAGGGGGATGACGAGCTGCGGGGGCTGCCCTCGCGGGGCCTCCACCGCCTTCTCCGCGGCCTCGGCCTCCGCCCGGGCCCTGGCCGCCGCATCGGCCTGTGCCTCGGCCGACTCCGCCATCGTCTCTAGGGCCGGCTCGGCGGCGGCTGCCCTTCTCTCTTCCGCCTCCCGCTCCTCCCGCGCTTCACGCGCGTTTCGCTCTGTCGCCGCCTGAAGCTCGGCGCGGGGGTCTATGCGATGGGAGCCTACGGACCCTCCTGCTCCGCCGACTATGGAGGCGGCGGTAGTCCGCTCAAGAGTGAGCGCGGCCCTGATTGACAAAACAGGAGACAAGACTCAGAAGAACCATCAACTAAAGAAAAGAAAGAAAGTTGCGTAAAGACCAGAACTTATGCCGAGACTGCCTGCGGCTGCTTCACCACTTTGCGGAAGCGGGCCGCCTTCGCGGCCGCCTCGTCCCATTTGGTTGCCGCCGCGGGCACCCTAGGCCTCTTCGGTCGGCCGCTGAAGGAGGTCCGTGCCGCTCGGCGCTTTAGTATGCCGCCTCGTGCAGCCGGCCCGCCGGATGGACCGGCGCCTTGGGGGTCGGACGTCAGCTGGCGGCGTGGAGCAGGGTCGGCCTCGTCATCGTCGGGCCAGTCTTCGAAGCTAGCGGTGAAGCCGGAGCCGCCTGTCTCGCCGCTGCCCCCCGCGGCGTCGTCATCCAGGGCGGCCGCCCCCAAGTCAGCATGGTCGGGCTCGTCCGCCTCGCGGTCGGGGGCGAACTCGTGTTTCGGCCCCGCGGTCCCGGCCGGAGGATGAAGAAGGGGATTCTGGTTCAAGACATACCGACGGATCAAGAGTCAGCCCGGAAAAGGATTCGGAAACGAATAAAGAAAGAAACTTACCATGGGTGGCGGACTGGCGCGAGAGAATGGCGCCATGCCATACTGCCAGTCCGGCTTGAGCTTGCAGTTGGAGATATAGTTCACCATGTAGGACACCTCATCGTGAGGCATCTCCCTGGTGCTGAGCCGGCTTGGGTCGAAGCGGCCACTCATCTGACAGATCAGATGAGGGTGGCCTTGAAGCGGAAGGACCCGGCGCTCGATGAAGGCGGCGATCAAGTCAGTCCCGGTCAGGTGGTCCGACTGGATGAGCACCCGAAGTCGGGCGACGGCCCCGGCTCCAGCCGGCATCGGCGATCTGGCCCGGTAGGACCATGTGGCCGGCCTCCCAGCTGGCGGGCCGGCTACGTAAGCCGACAAGTTGACGTAGTCGCCATTCGGGGCAACGTTCTTTACATAAAAGTAAGACCGTTGCCAGAGCTTCACCGACTGGATCAGCGCGATGGAAGCAAAGGGGTTGTCATCAGTGGACCGCCTCATGGCGATGAAGGCACCGAACTGAGCCGGCACGCCGGCGATGGCCGTGCCGAGCTTGGATTGAAAGAACTCCCCCCCAGAGCTCGATGGTGGGGAGGACGCCGAGGAAGCCCTCGCACAAAGATACGAAGGCCGACAGCAGCACCACCGTGTTGGGGGTGAGGTGGTGTGGCTGGAGCTGGTAGAACTCAAGGAACGTGCGGAAGAAGCCGCTAGCGGGGAGGCCGACGCCACGCATGTAGTGCGAGTAGAAGATCACTCGCTCGCCTTCCTCCGGCGCCGGTGAGATCTCCCTCGCTAGCGTGAGGCGGACTTGCACGAGATCCTCGCTCAGTAGCCGCCGCGTCTTGCGGAGAAAATCTATGTGGTCGTCGCGGATGATGAAGCCGTCCCAAGAGCTCGACGTGCGAGCCATGGTAGCGAGCGCGATGACGAGAAGCGCCCGGCGCAGAGGCAGCAAGCCTGCGGCACGCTGGGAGGAAGAATGGATGGCGACGCGGGAGCACGGCGAGGAGCAACCGCGGCGAAGCAGAAGAAGAAGGGGGCGGGGCGAGGGCGAGCGTGCGAGCGACTGCTGCTCCCCCTCCCCGCCCCTACTTATAGCCCCGCGCGGCGAAGCCGAGGAGGCAAGGCACTGGGGGGGATTAACTGCACCCACTCCCCCACGCCACGCGATTATCGCGCCTCGATGGTGAGTGGGAACCGCCGCCGGAAGACGTGCGGTCGGTTTGGGCCACAGAAGATCCGTGCACGGGCCGAGGCGCGGGAGTGGTGGGCCCCGGCCTGCAACGGCGTCCCGTCATGCGCGTGGGATGGCAGGCCTTGCCAGCCGAAGGCCGCCACGCGGCGCGCGGAAAGCGGGCGGTCAGCCCGCCGCTCGGCTGGCGCGCTTGCTGGTTCCCGCCTTCGAAATTTGAGGAAGCTTTGCCGAGAAGGCACGCGCAAGAAAGGCCCGGCTCCTAGCTGCCAGCTCCTCGGGATAGGAAGCTGGCCGAGCTTCTCGATTTCCCCTCAAACCGCGAAGCCCAACCAGCTTCGGGGACTACTGTCAGAGTAAATGACCACGGGTAGCCTAACCAGCTCCCTTTGGCCCTCAGAAAAAACAACAGGCCGATCGGACCTTGAAGCACCTAAGACGTGGGGCCGCCTTCCTTCGGCCAGCCATCGCCTAAACCGGCTGGTGGAAGATGGCCCGGCCCTAAAACAGCCTTTGGAGGGCGCCACGATCGGGCCGGCTCCAAAGGAGCCGGCCCATGAAGGACCGACTCCAAGAAGACGACCCATGAAGGACCGACTCCCAGAAGGCGGCCCGCTAAGAGCCGACTCCAAGAAGCAGGCGGTCGAACGCCGCATCCTAAAGACCATCGCCCATAACGGTGACGGGACGAGGCGTGGCTACATCAAACCCTGCCACCCCCGAATCCCGGAAGATACATGGCCATAGTACGCCGTACGGGGCGGCCATCCCCTGTCTGGCATGGCACTGTTTCCATGAGAATCATGACGCCATCCACGACGGGACGCCAGTACAGCCCGCAGGCGGCGGGCCCCTTCAGTCAGAGAGACATCCGAAGGTGGCCTGGCCTCCCCCATCCGGCCCAAGGCCGGGCCGGCTTCCAGCAGCCGGCTTGTTCCACTCGGGGCACGCGCACCATTAAGCTGATGAGACGCGGTAAGGCTACAGTGGGAGCCCGCAAGCCGGCGGCACTGTAGCCATGCTTACCTCGATAAAGCCCTCGTCATCAGAGGCGAGGCCACAGTAACCAGCCCCCGACAAGATCCCCCATGCGGTGGGGCTGGCCTGTCGACCAACGAACCAACAGCTGGCGGGGCCCACCAGTCGACGGGCCCCAGAAGCCGGCGGAGAAGACGGCGGTTGTAGACACTGACGGCCTAGGCCCACGCCCAGCCGGATTACCATTGTACCCCTGGGGCGTAGGCCTATATAAACCCCCCGGGACACCCATGCAAAGGGTTGGACTCTGATAGTTTTAGACACAACATTGAGAGGAGAAGAGAGCTAGCCTAGCCCTTCTTTTTCCTCTCGCCAAACAGCTCAAGGAGCCTCTTGTAGCCACTTGTTGATCTAGTAATCATGCGGAGACCCCGCAGAGCAGCAGTAGGGGTGTTATCTCCACGGAGAGCCCCGAAGCTGGGTAAAATTCGCCGGCGTGCATGTCTTCGCCTCATCCCGCTTCCAGGCACCGGTGATGTCTTACTCGCTCCCACAATGATAAGCCACCCGTTGGCATATGTCGCACCTACCACCCGACAGGGACCCACAAGCGTGGGTCCCACCTGTCAGCAAAGGAAAGGCAGGGCAAGGCAGTGATAGTCACGTCAGATGATCCATGTCCACGTCGGGGGACGTCGTGCCGTGGGTTGGAGCGGCGTCGTGGGAATCGCATGTGGGTGTGGCAGTGGTAGAAACAAGAAACCTGATGGTCATCGTGGTTCAACTTCCATGGACAAACTGTCATGTCTACTGACACATGTATATCAAAACTAGAGTGTTTATATTTCAAGCATGTGAACAAGTATTATTCTACTACTTTGGATCCATTGCAACGCACGGGCCAGCACATTGGTAGTATTAGTGTCTATCTCTATCTCTAGAGGCCTTCCCTCGTTCATCCTTTTCTATCATAAGATAAACTACTCATACAAATGCATCTTGATGTTCCATGGAACGCACGAGGATGTTTCCTTGGGGGTCTCTCCAGCACGACGTGGTCGTAGTTGCAAGTTGACACCCCTTGAGATGCCGACATTGAGGGGCACTCGGATTTCCTCCGATGAGCAGGTAAGATGAGTTTGATCATGTAGTAAATGCATTCTAAAGACTACTTCCGTGTCCATTTCCTAATTCTCCCCCTGCCCACTGTTTCACAGGTTAGGCTTGGTGCGAGTGGAGATTGGCTTGCATATGTACGGGGGGGGGGTACCAACATCAATTTGCACAACATTTACAACGGTGAAACCATTCCCGTAGAACCTTTGTCCAACATTGGGATCAGCCATGCAACAGACCACCGCATGAATTGGTACGATGGAACCACGGTGAGATTGAATAAGATAGCACGAACCTTGCACATGGCGGTCAAAGGCGGACATGCTGTCTGCGACCGATTTGTTGCCGTACGAGTACGAAGATGTTGTGCTCCTTTCTAACAGCATCTTCGCGGTGACAAACCAGGGGACTTATTTTGTATGGGACACATCCTACGATATACTCCCTCTCTCCCAGCTTATTTGTTGTGAATCTTTTCGTTTTATAAGTTTCAAATTCAAATTTAGAGCTCCCCATCACATGTTGAGATTACAATGTCCATTAAATCGTTGCGTGCATGTATAGTAAAGAAACAAATCTCGAGTTTGGCACGAGTTCGTGCAGCGGTAGCACCACAAGCCCTGGCGCAGGAGTTACATTTCCCTCTCAGGGCCGTCGGGACTGAGCTTCAACGCCTTACTACACCTACCTTTGAGTCAATAACATGTGGACCCGATAGGTGACTGGTCCACATGTAATGCTACCGAAGGCAGAGGGGCAGTGGGGCCAAGAGGGGTGAGCCGCAGGTCGGGGGACCTGTGGTGTCATGGGTTCGAGCGGCATTGTGGGAATCACGTGTGGCTATGGTAGAAATTTGATGCTCGCCACATTTTAGGTGGCCCACATGTCATGCACACAAAGGCAGAGGGGCGGTGCGGTCGAGAGGAGTGAGGCGCACGTCGGGGGACGTGGTGCCGTGGGTTGGAGTGGCGTCGTGGGAATCACGAGATGAAACGTGATGGTCGCCGTAGTTGAACTTCCATGGACAAGCAGTCATGTCTACGGACACATGCAGTGCATACCGATCACTAGAAGGAGTATCAGAGAAAGCTATATATGCGGATAAATAGTTCCTTATAGTCAAGAGGACCCATGCTACTACTTTGTTCCAAAGACATGCACACCATCGAAATAGTCCATCTATATCAATATACACCGAGAGGGAATAATTTTTTTTACAAGAGAGGAAATAGTTCATCCATCCATAATGCCCTCCTGCTGGTGCAGCCTTTTCTTCTTCTTCTTCTTCTTCTTCTTCTTCTTCTTCTTCTTCTTCTTCTTCTTCTTCTTCTTCTTCTTCTTCTTCTTTTCTCATTTTCTGTGGGAGACGGCTTCACAACAAGCTATTTGGACCTTGCAGCTATCTCGAAACTCACACGGGCATCGAGGGTAGCATATTTTATCCGCTCGTATGTCAAGGGACAATTCTCCCATCCAGAAGACCTTAATGCCACCGTCTTGTCACCCTTCTGAAGATTTGTATCGAGCACAAAATTTGCTACGTCGAATAGGGATGGTGTCTGTTTATCACAGTCTTCTAGAAGAATTTTGATTCTGGTTTGTAGGTCAGCGATGCTTTTCAAATCAAGGTTGTACGGATCCAGCTTATGTTTGTCCCCTTCGATGGCTGCCCCAAAGAAGTATACGTCCTCCCGAGACAAGAAATCGTGAAGCTCACCTGGTATGGAGGGCGAGTGTATGATGTGGTACACCAAAACATCATCTTCGAGGCACAGCTGAAGGACGGCAGCGCGTTGGATCTTCCCAGTGGCACGCTCCGGGTACTCTGCATCGAGACAGATGACCCTCGTCTCTACCTTTTTGAGGGAGTTGGATACATTGTTGATCCACTGCTGAACAACCCTTGGGTGGACGGTGACGGTGGCAACTATGCTCATCGAGCCTTCGATGAGGACATGTTGGACGCTAAAAACCTGCATCTCGATCTCTTTCGCCATTTGGAACCGCTGGAATGGAGGGCTATGGTTTGGAGAATTAGGATTAGATGGCTAGTCTAACTGAAGTAGTAGATGATTATTTAAAGAGGTTAAAACAATGTGAACGCAGTGGGGTTTGGATGCAAATGAAGACGAAGGGGAGGTGAAGAAGCCGAGGAAAATCGGTTCCCGATGGAGAAGTAAATGGGAGAAGTGGCGTGCAAGCAGTTGATTAGATGGCTAGATAGACTAAATGAAAAGGCTATGCGGGTAGACTGATGAGTCGTACCTGTTCGTGTATGTGCCCATCCTTACTGATAGGTGGGACCTATACAAATAGATAAAAAATGTGTCGTAGCTGGTTCAGATGGATATTGGCGCGTGAGTGGGAGACACAACATTCTCTGGTTAAGGAATACTCCCTCCGTTTAGGTGAGTAAGTCACCTTATGAAAATCAGGTTTTCCCAAAACCTTTAGGCGTGGAGCATTAACTTCCTACTCGATCCCCGCCCAGCCTCGTTAGCCAGCATTCTCTTCCTCTGCTATCGCGTTCTACCTTTCCATTTTTCCTCTTCTCAAGTGTGGAACGATCTGCATGCCGTCCTTGATGCACCAGAATGACCACTGCATGCATCGCGGCAGGGCGTTGATTGGGCCTAGTTGGAGAGCTGAAAAAGCATCCTTATAACTACGTATTAGTTGCTGATTTTGCTTTCATTTGTAACAGTGTCGTGGTTGGAAGTTTTGCTTGTCCCGGTGCTCTTTCTCATCCAATCTACAGCCACCTAGGTTGCGCTCACCTAGACGGAGGGAGTACACGGTTATCCTCATCAAAGACCCATCTTCGCGCTTCCGCATGCACGAGAATTTGGTTCTGCTCGCAATATGGATGATACCTGAATGATGAAGTGAACAGGCATGCTAGCACGGGAGACCTATTTCCGCTGTACAATACTGGAGTACTCATGTTCCTACTACTAGTAGTAGTAGTACAACTTTGGTAAACTTGATGGTCAAAATACTATTCATCCGGTCCTCACAGTGAAGTGACAACACCCTGCGCCTGACACTAGTCCAGGCGGCATGATCCAGTTACCAAAGTCAGCCTCACCTTGTGCACTGTGTAGTCTGTCACCGCCGCTGTATAGCACATTGGCGCCTCGCCTCGTCTCCCTCTCCCCTCCCATAGCACCACTCCATCTCCATCCCCTTCTCTGTCTCCGTCTCCATCTCACTATGCCCCCATGTACCGCCGCCTCGCTCGCCTCCCCCAGTACCACTATTCCCTCGCTAGCCGCTCCAGCACTGACAGCCTTCTCCCCCGTAAATCAAGCCCCCAAAAAACCCCACCTTCCAAACTCCACCATGGCCGAACGTGAACCCCGCATCATCCACATGAGCCGAGATTGGAGCAATCTCCCCAGTGACATCCTCGACCTCTGTTGTTCGTGTATGGATATGTTGAGCTCCCTGCGGCTAGCTGCATGCTCGAGGGACATGCACACGACCATCGTCGAAGCGAGGCCTAAGCTTTTCAAGACACCCTGCTTGCTGCTATCTGGTCTTGCGAGATTGGCTCACCATGATACGGAGGCATACATGATGCCCCTCGACTTCAATCCAATCTCCATTAGCCGAAACTTCTTTGCAGGTATGTAGTGGGTCGATGTACATCATTTCCCTCGACTTCGATCCAATCACCATCGCCCGAAACTTCTTGGCAGGTATGTACTGGGTCGGCATGAACTCCCACTGGATGGCTGCCTTCAGAGAAGACGGTAAAAAGTTGGTGCTCGTGAACTTCCAGACCTCCCGTGAGATTATCCTTCCTCCGTTGGATTATACAGAGTTTTACCATCGTGGTCCAAGTCATCTAGATTACCACGTCAGTTGGACGGACCTTGTTTTGCAGAAGATTGTAATCTGCCAAGTGCCCACACGACATGTGAATTTTGCAGACTTCAAGCTAATTGCCTTGTTCGACCGCGGACTCGCCTATCTTTACGCCGGTGCCTTCTTTAGCTGGAGACAACTCAACTCACAGTGGATCATCGTCAAAGCTGATACACACTTCTGTGATGCTATTGAACACAATGGCATCATCTACGCGATCGACAAAGCAGATGGCACCACGTATTGCTGGGACGGCGCGTGTAAGTTGTTTCCATCTCATGTTAATGATGACGCCATGACACTGTTTGAACTTTTTGTGATGATTGGCATATCCCTCTTTGAGCAGAATTTGAGTAGAACTATGGCAATGTATTAGAGACACCGTAAATCAGCTATATTTGGAATGAGTTAATTCATGCGATTGTGACCATGTCATTACAGCCAATTTGTATCCTGAATAATCAAACGGTTAGGAATATATGGATATTATCCTTATTTTACAGCAATCTATATACTACTACTAAATATGAGTGTGTATCAATGGCCATGTTAGTTTCCTCATTTTCATGATGTAGAAACATGCACCACACTGTTGGTTTCATCTAACCATACATTAGGGAAGTAAATGTGCATATGGAGAACTCTATATTTGGAAGTAGTGAAATCCTGCAATGCTTACCATGTGTACATACCTATATTCGCCCTTTAGCAATCAATGGCTAGAATAATATCCTCACAATTTTTTTGCCCACGGAACACGAGTATTATAACAATGCATGGTCTATTAGTTACCTTGAAGAATTTGTTTCTGAGGACAGAACATGATTACATAACATGCATGACATGGTAGTTTCCTGTGAAGAATCGATTGCGAGATAACATGAGTGTAACCATGCATGGAACTTCTATATTTTTGAACCCAGTATACATTTCCCTGTATTTTCCTCCCATTTCCAACAGGGATATATCAATGCTATTTCTTGCATTATCCTACTCATACTCTGAACGATGCTGATCTTACATTAACAATGCCTATCCTTTTTGATATGATGCAGTGTCCCTATAGTTAATGCCCTTTGTAATCACACCACCTTTGCCAAAAACAGGAAGCACAACTGGTTCCTCGCTCGATCAGACAACGGCACAAGGCTGATGATCATTCGGACACATGATCCGGAAAAGTTATATTGCAAAAACCCCACTATATACAAGCACCATGTAATACGTGAGTATCCGGATAGTGGCTGGTATGTCTATGAGCAGGATACCAGCTTGTTGGGGCCTTTATGATTTTTTACTTGGAGGCGGGTAAACAGCCTTGGTTCACACTGTCTGTTTCTCAGACTCAATTATCCAATTAACCAGGAGATCACCGTTGGCAAGGACCTTGATGGCAGAGAGGCTCTGTTTGCTATGGAAAACTATGTCTACATGGTGAGCCCTAAGAGTTCGGGAGCAAACTCCCCCGATTGTCAATGATATAGCCTGCAGCCAAAAGAAGGTGAGAATGACAAAGGCATCCGGATTAACTTTGATCCTTGGATATCTCAATTACGACAGGTAGTGATGTGGTTCAAGCCTTCAACTTGATAGGTAATTGGGCTATTGCATCGAAAGGGTGGAGTACCGGTGTCTCCGGATCACTGGTCGCTGAAGTCGGGCTGCAAATTATGATGGTGTTGGATCATCTCTTTGAATGACTTTGTTGTCTTTGTTGATGGTTCTGGATCGGTAGTTCTTACTTTTGTTATGCATATTCCTTGTCATTTGGTCATCCGCGTCTATGTCACTCTTACTATGTAATAGTTGCTTTTGTTTAGAATGTCATTCTCATCTGGATCACGAGAGTCTGAGCACTGCATATGGGCGCATTTTGGTGGTGTAGCAAGACTTCTTATGAACTATCATGTCTTGCTGTTTAAGTCAGTAGTAGTCACTAGTTAGTGTTTGAATGTTGTATATATCGTTGTTTTGAACTGTTTATTATCTTGAACTACTGGTGGGCTAAATGAGGGCATCAGCATTCTCCAGTATTGGGTATATCTCCTTTTTTAAGTTATATATTTTGAGCTCAGTGTCTTTTCGATGATGTACACTTGTTTGGGCCAGTGAGGTGTTGTTGAATATGGGCCGAGTAGTAACGCAATGCCAAACAGGTCAATTATGACTCTTAGGCTGGGCTCTCAAAAGATCCTGAGAAAGGCCGGGCTCTCCAAGAAAGAAAGAATAAGGACTCTTAGGCCGACATGTGGGCGCCACCGGCGTTTTCGTGCGCTTGCGCGCCGAGAGCATATTGGCCCGTGCTCGAAATTCATGCTACCTTTTGATCCCCAATCTCCCGCCCCTCCCCCACCCCTGAAATCTCGATTCCTACTCCAGTTCCCCCAAATCCCCCTCCTGTACTCCCTGTACTCAAGCGCACTATCATGTCGCCGATCAACACGGATCTCCGAGCAGGAGATCCTGAGGTCCGTCCTGCCTTCGGTCGCTGCGTGTTGTCGCTCAATAGTGGCATGGCGGCGCTTGACGACCAGTTTGCCGGCAAAGTGCTGATGGTAACCATCAACGGCGACCGGCCTCCCGTCTCGCCGGACGACCTTGTGAAAGCTCTTGGCATTGCGAACGGCATCCAAATAAGTGACTTGCTCGTCGAAGTCTGTCCGGCACCGGCTGATTTCTTCGTCAGGTTCTGGACAACTTTTGACTGCAGTCGTGTGTTCGAATCTTCCAGGCGTTTGTTCTGCGATGGCGCGCTGGTGAGCTTTGATCGGTGGCACCCAGGATGGGGCTCGGTGCCCTCTGAGCTTGAGTTTTTAACAAAGCTTACCTCCCACGGCATGCCTCGACGTGCTTGGAATAGCGAGTCCATGAACGAGCTTATCAACGACCTTGGAGGTGAGCTCGTAAGTATGTTCGTTCCTCCAGACAGCTGGGCTGACGGTTATGGCATGGATGAAGAAGCCGTCCACCATACCGAAGGTGATTGGTGTTGAGATATCGATGCAGGAATCGGGGTTGTACTATTCGTCGCCACCAAGGCCCCCGCGGACCACGTTAGGGATGTACCTGTATCGAGTGTTCGTGCATGTCGAAGAAGTGGTCAATCCATCAATCGAAGTCCTGCCGCCGCCGCTGGCGCCAGGGTCCATCGACGACGTCCATTACAAGAGTCAATGTCAAACTTTCCGCGTGTTGCTCGGAACGATGGATGGCACAGGGCCTACTCCATCGCGCGGCGGAGGCCATTGCTTCTTTGGGAGAGGAGGCAGGGCTGGCTGCCTGGATGTGCTCTAATTTGAGGTAACAACTGAATCTTGTCAGATACTAGTTAAATCCGCGCTATGGGTGTGAAGCACTGATGTGCCAGTACATTTGATTGTGACCTGTTCTAATTTTGTATCTGAAATTTTTTTAGAAAGGGTTATACGTCAACTTAATATGCTAGCAGAACTTATTGTGACCCGTTGAATTATTTATTTGCTCGTGATAGCTTTTAATTAGGTTCCACTGTAATCTAACTTTTTTCTTAAGTTATTAATTGAGCTCAGTGACTTCAAAAAGTTGCACACAAGCCTTGTTTGGGCCTTTCCGGCGTCGCTGAATGTGGGCTTAGTAGCCATGTTAGGTTGTGCTGTACTATACAAGCCTTTTTTTCAACATCACCAATGCAACTGGGCCGACAGTTATACACAATATCCGAGTCAACTTGTTATTCTCCGCCCCGCTTGGCAGCAAACTTTCCTAGGAGGTATGCATTAGGCTTAACAAGAAAATGGACTTTAAGAAATAATAAATGGGATGTAATTATAATAAATGGGCACTAACTATGCACCAAACGCGTAGTTAGTTTAAAAAATATATTATTTTTGGAATTTGAAAATGTTAATTTCATTACTTGTTGCGCGCGCAATATTTCGTTGGATTTTAACGTAATAAAATTTTATTTTGAAATTATATTTAACATGACTAGAAATTTTGGATAAAAATATTTTGGATCCCATCAAAATATGGGAATTTTTTTTGAATTCTGTTTTGAGGGGTTGTTTGAAATTATTAATCGTTGTCCTAGCTAGAAATTGGGTTGTACTTTTAACAAACTATAAATGGGCTGTAGTAAATTCCATTAGAATTAAAAAATGGGTTGTACGTTCTTACAAATCGCAAATGGGCTATATGTTCTCTGCCAAATCCGAGCTGTGGGCCTACTAAGTTGACGCGTACCAAGGGCTTTGTCAACTTAGTCAATATAAACGATTCTAGCTGCAGTGATCGTACGATGTCCATCCAACGGCCATGGTGCTTCTTCAACCTCTGGTCTTCTTGCTCCAGCCGCCCAAAGCAGCGCCGGTCGTGCCGCGTGCTCCTGCCTCCCGTGGCCGACTGTGATGCCGCGGAGGCCTCACTGCCCCGTACTGCTCCCACCGCTGGCCAGGCTATCCTTCTACTCACCCACACCCCCTGTTATTCTGCGACGACGGCAGCCTCACACCGCAGCCGAACCAGTGAACCCTCGTACTCCTCTCCGCGCGGGCTTCCGCTGCTGCGTCTTCCCCGGCTCCGCGTCGTCCCCTTCCTAGGCCTCGCCGTCGTCCACCGCCCTGGTGCTCTCGGCGTGGCATGGTCAACATGGTCAACAACCGACTTCCATCGGAAGAGTACTGTACATGTCGAGGCTGACAGCTGGGTCCAGGCGGCCGCAAGGAAGTGCCTCCTTATTACGCACAAAAAAATTATTCCTCCACTTGACAGCAGTGACCCACCGGACGGGCCACCTTATTTCGCAAAAAAAACGTTTCCCCCTGACTGCTGGGACCCACTGGACAGGCGACCGTATTTCACGAAAAAACGTTCCCTCCGCTGTCAGCTCAGACCCACCGGAAGTGCCTCCTTATTACGCACAAAAAAATCAATACTCCCCCTGCTAGCTAGGACCCACCTTGGTGGGAGGCTGACTTGTGGGCCTACTAAGTTGACGGGGACGGAGGGTTTTGTCAACTTAGTCAATATGAACGATTCTAGCTCCAATGACCGTACGATGTCCATCCAACGGCCGTAGTGCTTCTTCAACCTCTGGTCTTCTTGCTCCAGTCGGTCGTGCCACATGCTCCTGCCTCCCGTGGCCGGCTGTGCTGCTGCGGAGGCCTCACCGCCCCCTACTATTCCCAGTGCTGGCCAGGCCCTACAGCGACGGCAACCTCACACCACAGCCGAACCAGTGAACCCTCGTACTCCTCTTCGCGCGGGCTTCCACTGTCGTGTCTTCCCCGGCTCCGTGTCGTCCCCTTCCTAGGCCTCACCGTTGTCCACCGTCCTGGTGCTCTCGGCACGGCGTGGTCAACGTGGTCAAGGAACGACTTCCATCGGACGTGGACTATACGTTGAGAGGCTGACAGCTGGGTCCACAACCGCAGCAAGGAAGTGCCTCATTACGCGGAAAATAATGATTCCTCCACCTGACAGCAGGGACCCACTGGACGGGCCACCGTATTTTGCAAAAAAACGTTTCCACCTGACTGTTGGGACCTACCAGCTACATCTTCGCACGCAAGGAAGTGCGTCCATATTACGGGCAAAAAAATGATTCGCCCCCTGACTGCTGGGACCCACCAGCTACATCTTCGCACGCAAGGAAGTGCGTCCGAGCAAAAAAAACGATTCGCCCCCTGACTATTGGGACCTACCAGCTACATCTTCGCACGCAAGGAATTGCCTGACAGTCGGGAGCCACCTGGTCGAAGCGTATGTAGCGTTGTCATTCTGGTCGCGAACGTGTACGTACATACTGGTCAATGTAGAGGCGCGCACATGTCGTAGTGGAGGCGCGCATGTAGCATGTACACGTACGTACAACGGCCAGGGTGCAAGAAAGTAAATACGGCCACGTACGTACATACGGGCGGGGTCTCGAATGCCTACTTGCGCATACGTACAACTAGGACTTGTGTACATGGCTGGGTCGGAATGGAGAAACTACGTCGTCGTCGTGTTCATGAGGAGGCAATGGAATGCGTCGTGTTCATCAGGAGGCAACGGAATGCGTCGTGTTCATCGGGAGGCAATGGAACACGTGGTAGCCAACCGGCTTGGATGGAACAGGCGATGGAAACGAGGTTTGGCATACCGCAGAACGGAGGAAATGGCCTTGTGTTCAACCGGCCACGTTCGAAACGGGATCCTGTTCATCGGGAGGGGTCTAGCGTACCGCAAAATGGAGGAAACGTACCTCCTACGGTCGAAACGGGGTCCTGTTGATCGGGAGGGGTGTGGCGTACCGCAAAACAGACGAAACGGACTTGTGTTGGAGTGCTACGGTCGAAACGAGGGTCCTGTTCATCGGGAGGGGGTGGCGTACCACAAAACAGGACTCCACGGGATACTGTTCATCTCCACCCTCGACCTCCTCCAGCCTCCACGGGCTACTGTTCATCCACCGTTGACCTTCTCCAGCCTCCACGGGCTCCTGTTCATCCAGCCTCCACCGCGCGCTACTCCACCGGCTGCCGTTCAACCACCCCTCTCCACAGGATACTGTTCATCCACCCCTCCACTGTCTACTGTTCATCCAGCCCTCCACGGGGTCCTGTTCATCCAGCCCCAACCGGCTCGATCGATCGGGTTCCTGTTCATCCAGAGGCAACGCCATAGGGTTGTGACGCCCCCGATTCAATCATACACTAATCATGCACGCAAACATGTACGATCAAGATCAGGGACTCACGGGAAGATATCACAACACAACTCTAAAAACATAAATAAGTCATACAAGCATCATAATACAAGCCAGGGGCCTCGAGGGCTCGAATACAAGTGCTCGATCATAGAAGAGTCAGCGGAAGAAACAATATCTGAGTACAGACATAAGTTAAACAAGTTTGCCTTAAGAAGGCCAGCACACACTGGGATACAGATCAAAAGAGGCGCAGGCCTCCTGCCTGGGATCCTCCTAAACTACTCCTGGTTGTGGTCAGCAGCCTGCACGTAGTAGTAGGCACCTCCAGTGTAGTAGTCATCGTCGTCGACGGTGGCGTCCGGCTCCTGGGCTCCAACGTCTGGTTGCGGCATCCGAGAAGAAGAGGAAAACGGGGGGAAAGAGGGAGCAAAGCAACCGTGAGTACTCATCCAAAGTACTCACAAGCAAGGAGCTACACTACATGTGCATGGGTATATGTGTAAGGAGGCCATATCAGTGGACTGAACTACAGAATGCCAGAATAAGAGGGGGATAGTTAGTCCTATCGAAGACTACACTTCTGGCAGCCTCCGTCTTGCAGCATGTAGAAGAGAGTAGATTGAAGTCCTCCAAGTAGCATCGCATAGCATAATCCTACCCGGCGATCCTCCCCTCGTCGCCCTGTGGAAAAGTGATCACCGGGTTGTCTGTGGAACTTGTCTGGGTGTGTTTTATTAAGTATCCGGTTCTAGTTGTCATAAGGTCAAGGTACAACTCCGGGTCGTCCTTTTACTGAGGGACACGGCTATTCGAATAGATAAACTTCCCTGCAGGGGTGCACCACATAACCCAACACGCTTGATCCCATTTGGCCGGACACACTTTCCTGGGTCATGTCCGGCCTCGGAAGATCAACACGTCGCAGCCCCACCTAGGCACAACAGAGAGCTCAGCATGCCGGTCTAAATCCTATGGCGCAGGGGTCTGGGCCCATCGCCCATTGCACACCTGCACATTGCGAACGCGGCCAGAAGCAGAACTAGCCCCCTTAATACAAGAGCAGGCTTATGTTCCAATCCGGCGCACGCCGCTCAGTCGCTGACGTCAAGAAGGCTTCGGCTGATACCACGATGTTGAGTGCCCATATCTTTCCCGCGTAGTTGGTTAGTGCGTATAGGCCAATGGCCAGACTCAGATCAAATACCAAGATCTCGTTAAGCGTGTTAAGTATCCGCGAACACCGAACAGGGCCAAGCCCACCTCTCTCCTAGGCGGTCTCAACCTGCCCTGTCGCTCCGCCACAAAGATCCACACAGAGGGCCGTCGGGACAAAGGTCCTTTCAGCCCCCAATCCGTGAATCACTCGCGGGTACTCTTTGAGCCAACCCGACTTTAGTCAATATCTGTATAGTATGTATATATGTATAGTATATACCTGTGATCACCTCCCAAGTGATCATGGCCCGATAGTATAGCAAGGCAGACCGACAAGAGTGTAGGGCCAATGATAATAAACTAGCATCCTATACTAAGCATTTAGGATTGCGGGTAAGGTATCAATGACTGTAGCAACAATGACAGGCTATGCAACAGAATAGGAGTAACCGAACAGTAACATGCTACACTACTCTAATGCAAGTAGTATAGAGAAGAATAGGCGATATCTGGTGATCAAGGGGGGGCTTGCCTAGTTGCTCTGGCAAGGAGTGGTCATCTTCGGTGTAGTCGAACACACGGACATCGGCACCGGTCTTAGAGTCTACCGGAAAGAAGTAACGGAGGGGGAACACAATAAATAATAGAGCAATCAAATGTAACACAAAGCAAGACACGGTAATAGAGGTGACCTAACGCAGTAGGAGGTGATATCGATGAAGGGGGGGACATCCGGGAAAGTATCCCCGGTGTTTCGTGTTTTCGGGTAGAGGAGCCGGAGGGGGAAAGTTGCGAGTTCGATAGGTTAGGGATGCGTGGCAGACAAACGGGCTGCGTTTCCGGGTTCGTCTCGTTGTTCTGAGCAACTTTCATGTAGAAAGTATTTTCATCCGAGCTACGGTTTATTAACTATGATTTTCTAACGTTTTAATCATTTTTTGGAGTTTATTTAATTAATTTAAATCAACATTATCCAGAATAGTATGAGATGACATCAGCATGACATATGTATGATGTCAGCAGTCAACAGTGCGGTTGACTGGGTCAATCTGACGTGGGGGTCCCACATGTCATACTGTTTAGTTAATTAACAATAGTTAATTAGGTTAACTAAACATAATTAATTAAGCTAATTAATTTAGTTAATTGATTAATTAATTATCATTTCATTTTATTTAGTTAATTAATTTTTTAAAACGTTCCAGGGGCGTGGGGCCTACTTGTCATAGGCTGTTTACCTAAACAGGTAATTAAAGTTAATTACAGGGTTAATTAGATTAATTAACAGGATCAATTAAGTTAATTAATTTTCTTAATTAATTAATTATATTCTTTTTATCGTTTTTATTTCATTTTCGTTTTCTCTTGTTTCCTTGGAAAAATACAGGGGCGTGGGCCCCTGTGGTTAGTGGCACAAGGCCAAGCACACACGGGTGCACGCGCACGCGCGGAGGCGAGCCGGCGGCCAGCGGCTACGCGCTTGGTCGGCAAACAGAGGCAGCGGCGGCGAGCTCGCCTGGGAGCAGCCAGTGGCGCGGTTCACGGTCGGGGCAGGGAGGGCGCGTGACCAAGGGGCTCACGGGCGCGACGATGGCGACGCGAGCTCGCCGGAGCTCGCATGGCACCGGACGGCGGGTACGACGGAGGCGCGGGCGAGAGGAGCTCGGCCCGGGCGTGGCCTGGGTGGTGTTCAGCGCGAGTGGGGCCGGATTGAGCGTGGTGACCGCGACGACAAGCGGGGGAAAGGGGAGGACGAACGGGTCCTCACCAGCGTTGGTGAGCAGGGAGGCGTCGAGGCGCATGGAGGCCGTTCGGGGAGGAGGACGGGGACGACGGCGTCGGAGACGAGGCAGGCCGTCGAGGGAGGAAGGCGGGGTCAGTCCAGCGGGGAGGCGTGGTCGAGGCGGCGTTCCGGCCGACGGCGAGGCGACGAGGTCGGTGTCATCCGGCGAGGCAGCACCGGCGACGGCGTCGGCACCACGGCGTTGAGGCGAGGAGGCGGACGGGGACGGCGCTCCGTCGAGGAGAGAGATGAGGAGGCGAGGAGGCAGGACGGCGTGGTGGCTCCGACGACGTCAAAGCGGCGGCGGTGATGGTGCTCCAGGGACGATGGGCAACGCGGTCGGCGGGTCGATGGGGTCGGGGCGGGGCGTTCCCCTTCCCGATACAGATCTGGATCGGGGGGAAGGAGAGAGTGATGTGGGGGGAAGTGGGGTACGGGGTAGGTTAGGGTTTTGTGTCCAGGGGGTTAAGGGAGTGGGGTGTCGGGCGGTTGGGCCGGCCCGTTCGGGCGGCGGAGGCCAGTGGCCACTTGGCCCCGCGGGGGGGTGTCTGTTGTTTTACTTTTGTTTTGTTTTCCTTTCATTTTGTTTTTCTATTTATTTATTTTCCTTTACTGTTTTCTATTATTTCCAATATACTTTAGTTTTTGTAAAATATAAAGTTAGTTCCTAAAATAGTGTTACTACATATTCTAATGCCACAAAAACTTGGGCAACTAGATAAAATAGTTTAATATTTTATTAATCGTAAAAGGCATTTAATTAATTGTCTTGCTGCTATTTTATTTACTTTGGGACAATCAAACACTTCCAAAGAGGTTGGTTTCTCCGCCATAATTACATATGCATTATTTGGCTCACTCCGAACATTTTAGTTTTGATATTTGAAAACTTTAATTGTTTGCTTGATTTTGGATTTGAATTTGAATCGGTTTCGAACTAACGCGAGATTAGCAACAGTAATTGAAGTGACGTGGCATCATTAGCAGAGAATTACTGTAGCTTAATTATCCGAGCGTCACAAGGGTCCTGTTCATCCACCCCCACCGCTCACTATTCATCCAACCCCCCCCCCCAACGTTCACTGTTCATCCAGAGGCAGCATCGATCGGCTTCAGCTAGCAGCGGTAGCGAAGGAATCGCTCGATCTGGTTCAGTTAATAGCCATCAATCGATCGCTCGTGTTCATTAATGCGTAGCCTACAGTGCAATCGCTCGGGTTCAGTTAAAGCCCAACGCCTTGCTCGGGTTCAGTTAGAGCCAATGCCTCGCACACACGCGCATACGTGTACGAGAGAAACGCGCATCGCTCGGCCCCCGACCACCCACCGTAACCGGGAACTCCCTGAAATTTTCCTCGCCCTCGCTTCTACCATGGTTTTTTTCATCATGGACGGCCCAAAAAATGTCATGCAGCTGCGTATCCGGCCCGCCCAGGACGAAAAGCCCATTCTCTGTCATGATTTTTTGTCATAGAAGTAGGAGCCCACCACATCTATGATGATACCGGGTTTTGTCACAATTATCGCCATAGAAGTGTCATAAGTATAACAGAATTTTTTTCGTTCGGCCCAAAATGTCACGGATGTGTATATTTTTTGTAGTGAAGCTAACGGATGGGTCCTGTCCATCACATCATTCTCTTAATGATGTGATCCCGTTCATCAAATGGCAACACATGTCTATGGTTAGGAAACTTAACCATCTTTGATTAACGATCTAGTTAAGTAGAGGCATACTAGGGACACTATGTTTTGTCTATGTATTCACACATGTACTAAGTTCCGGTTAATACAATTCTAGCGTGAATAATAAACACTTATCATGAAATAATGAAATAAATAATAACTTTATTATTGCCTCTAGGGCATATTTCCTTCATCTTGTCCATCACATCATTCTCCTAATGATGTGATCCCGTTATCTTCCGCATCAAGATACTCATCACTAGGAGTAGAAGGAGTGAAAAGAGGAGGGTTTGATCGTGGAGTTACCTTGACCTTGTCAGGAGAGCTTTGGTCCTCTCCATCTTGTACCACGGCCTTTGCCATTAGGCACTTGTGAGCGTTGCCCTTGTAGTCTTTCATATAGTTGTAGGTGACAACATCACCACTCTTGTTGACTAGCCTCAAGGTGTTTCAAGAATCTTGAGCAACTCCGGCAACACCACTAACATCATCCGGATCGGATTCTTCATGAGCAACCATTGCTTTCCCATCTCTCTTCTTGAGCTTGGAGTTCAAAGGATTTGTCAACTTCTTCTTCGGGAAGGTCTTGGGAAACCTTGCTTTATCTTCTCTCTTCTCATAAGGACACTCATTGGAGAAGTGGTTGGTTTCTTCACAGTTGTAGCATTTTCTCACTTTCTTCTTCTGGAATCTTCCCTTGAATTTTCCCGCGCTAAACTTCTTGACAAAAAGAGCAATGTCTTCATATGAAGGGCTCTCATCGGAGTCAATCTCATCACCATCTTCTTCTTCACTTTACTCTTCTTCACATACATGCTTGGCCTTCAAAGCAGGATTGATCTTTGATGTTGGGGTACCGTGCATGGCAAGATGTTTTGTCGCATTTGCCTTTGATTCTTCAAATAGTTTGAACGTGGATATGATGTCATCCAGGGTCATTTCCTTGAATCCATGGTGTTGTCTTATGTCCCACACCATTTGGTGATGATATGGAGAAAGAGCATGAAGCAACTTGTCCACGAGAAATCGCTTAGTCAAGTTAAATCCATCTTGTGTCTTGTCACAATCACAAGACTCGATGTCGGCGGTGAGAGTCATGAGACGCTCAAGGAGCTGTGTGGGGGATTCACCTTTCTCCATACAAAAGTTTTGCAGTTGACCCTTGGCAATTTCATATTGAGCAAGCCGGAGAGTGGAGGTACCGATCTTGGTCCTCACAATGCTATCCCATAATTCCTTGGCACTTGTGATGTGTATGTATGGTCTCCTTTGCTTGCCAGTCATGCCTCTCCTTATGCACATGATTGCGGTGTCATTGAGATGCTTGTCATATACTTCTCTTGGTGTAAAATTCTTCGGGTCTACAGCTTCATAACCATACTCCAAGATCTCCAACATCTCATCATTTCCATATCGAAGATGATCCTGCATAGCAACTCTCCACAAAGAAAAATTGGTTGTGTCATCAAGTAAAGGAGGTTTGCCTTGAGGGTTATACTTTGGTTTCTCTACTTGAGGTCTTGCATAAAGCCAAGAACACCGGATTGTTCATTACTAGGAGGTTGTTGGCCAAGTGAAGGTGTAGGCACAGTTGGCCTCGAGGCCGCACCACCAGAAATTGGTGCAAACATCGTGGTCAATGTGGCTAGTCTCATTTGGACCAAGGCCTCAAGAGAAGCATCATGCTCCTCCTTTTGCTTAGCAAGCGCCCGTTCCAGATCCTCAGAAGTGAAGTACTTGTCTTTCGTGGAAGCCACGTCCTTATCCTTCGGATCCGCAACAAGGGGAGTCCCATCGGGGTTCATCTCGCTCTAGGGCGGTTAAGCCACAAGAATAGAGCACGAGGCTCTGATGCAAATTGAAAGGACTGATATGGACCAAGAAGGGGGGTGAATAGGTACAATTACAAATTTTAATTGTCACTTAGCAATTTTAGGCAATAATGCGGAATATGAAGTTGAGCCTAACAATTGCAAGCGTGATGCTATGAACTAAACAAGGTAAACAAATAACACTATAGGAGAGTAAGCAATCACAATATGATATAAGTAAAGACTAAGAGACAAGTAACCACAAGTAGGAAGTTAGGGTTAGGAATAACCGCAACTCCGAGAGATGAGGATGTATGCCGATGTTCACTTCCTTGGAGGGAAGCTACGTCACCGTTAGAGAGGTGGATGTTGCCACGAAGGCACACCACCGCCATGAAGGCTCACCCTATTCTCCCTTTGAGACAACACCACGAAGGCGTTTCTCAACCACTAGTGGTAGACCTTGGGGTGGTCTCCAAACCCTCACAAACTTTCCGGGGGTAATCACAATGATCGATTCCTCTCCGAATGACTCCTACTGCCTAGGAGTCTCCAACCTCCAAGAGTAACAAGAATGATGGGAAAAGCTCAAGAACTTGCTCAAATCACGAATTCCTTTGGTGAGAAGAAGGGGAAGGAGTGGATCTATCACTTGATTGGAGAACTTCTCTCAAATGTTCCCAAATCCCTTGGGGATCTAGAATTTGGTGTAGGGGATCAAGAGAGGGAGTGAGATGTGTTCTTCGGATGCTCAAAGTGAATGGTCAACCTTATCCCGTAGAGGGAGGAGGCTATATATACTAGTAGTGTAAAAATTGACCGTTGAGCCACTTAACATACTGGAGTGGTCGGACGTCCGGATAATACCGGATGTCCGGTGGCACAGATTGGACCGGACGTCCGACCAGGCCGCCGGTCGTCCGGTCGCTGGGAATCCACCAGGCCGCAAAGTAGAACGAGACACACAGCCACCGGACGTACGGAATGTGTCGGTCATCCGCTAACGACCGGAAATCCGTAAAAAGTGTTCTGTTGAGGATGTACCAGATTTCCAAAGAGAAAACGTACGTCCGGTGACCGGTCGTCCGGTGATCGGTCGTCCGGAGAGGACCGGAAATCCGCTATTTACTTTCTATGAAGATGCATCGGACATCTGGAGAGAGCCAGATGCCCGGTCGACTGTGAGGGATTGGACGTCCGGTGATAACAGAGCACACTAGCTCAGGATCACAACAGACTTTGTGCACAAGGTAGTGGAAGAACTAGAGATGAAACAGAGATGTTGTGAGAGGATACTTTGTGGGTTTTGAGCAAGTCTTCCACGATATCCGATGACCCCCTCTTAATAGTGCGGGATCCCTATACTACGCATGCAGACTTAATCATGATCCACACACGAACCTTGAGACCGAACAACCGAAAAAGAGCCAAAGATATTGTCTTGTATCTCCGCTCTTGAGTGATATATATTTGTCCGTAGTCATGATCCACACACGAACCTTGAGACTTAATCCTGAGATATAGTTGATAAACATGATTAGTCCTTCATATGCATGTTTTCATCAACATCAAAATAAGATTAAGGGCATGATTGCACTTTCACATATGTATCTAAATAGTTGATTACAGTACTTCTATTTCTTCAACATGCACATATCCCACTTCACTGGACATATGCAATCCCTTTATTCATTTCCTTTCTACGCATGCAGACCCTACACTTCACCAAGCACATGTAAACCCTCCATGCCATCCATTTTTATTTTTTTTACTTTCAGCAACAAATCATCCTTTGAAGTCAGAAGATTACTGAAATATTACAACATGCAACCAACCGGGAAAGGTCAGAAAAATTCAAAACCTTTTTTGAATAAATTTGACTTTCTCTTGCACTATTACATAAATTTTCTGCACCGGAAAACCCCCCGCTGACTTCAAGGCAAAAAAACTATTGCTATATAAGTTACTATTCACACCTATTTGGCCTTAATTTTTTGCTTTTTTCCCCTGAAGTCAACAGGGTTTTTTCTTCGCGATTTTTTATGAGTACAATAGAAGATCAACTTTATTTCAAACATATTTTCAGTTTTTTTACTTTTTTGTAATTATTATTCTTTTCATATGGAGTGTACATACACCTTGGAACCAAATGTTCGTGTCCGCAGCCATCCTCAATTTACTGCTAGGTCCGCCATGTTCATAGACAATGAGAGTGTGGAGTGACATTATTCTCATATATTCTAATTGATTCTAAAAAGTTTATTACTATAAATTTCCACAACAAGGTGTCGGCTATTAGCTAGTTAGTCATGTACTTGTAGCGTCTTAACTGCCAAATATTTAATTCAGTGCTCGGATTCATCTATACCTGGTGAACAGTAAAATAAAATAAAAATCAGAAAATGAAAAAAGGATTTTCTTTTATGATACAAGATGCTTAAATGCGTGATGTACGTGCAAAATTTTGTGGTGTTTGACATTCGAGGAGCTCGTGGCAAAATAAAGACAAAATCTGATATGAATACGGCTGTTTTCAAAAGTTTCTTAGACACCAATTTTTACCCTTTTTTGCCACAAGCTCTCAAATGTCCAAATTTCACCTAATTTTGCACGGGCATCATGCACATCTTGCACCACAAAAAAATCTGATATTTTTAGCTTTTGTAACTATTAAAAACAATTTTACTTTTCACCCCGGGCTCATTTGAGCCTAGGTGCAGCATAGCATAACTATTACACATAGGTAAAAGAATTATTTTCATGATTATGGAATTTGGTTTTAAACTGGTACTTCTATTAAAACAAAGTTTGTGCGTTCTATCTGAGAACAATGTTTTTCCTACTTTTTTTTACTTGTAATAACATGAAGTTGCTCTGCTTTATTCTTGTAGCCAGAGCCAAGCCTACTCTGTTTTTTCTAGACAGTTATTGGCTCATAAATTTGCAACTGGCATTTGTTTCCCCTCTCGCAAGGCAACTAGGGAAAACCTCTCCCTCGATCTTCGCCAGTGAGCCCTCCCTTTCGCATGCCGCTCCGTCGGTCGATGGCGGGGAGGGGATTTCTGGTGCCTCATCTCCGGCTAGTAGATAGATAGGGCTTTAGTTCTCGCAGGGTCGATGTTTAGATGGATGGCAGCGCTTCTTCTTTGAGTCAGTCTTTTGGCCTCCCATCCTCCTCAAGTTCGTCCGCTGGGATGAACTAGACGAAGCTCCGGCGTAGATTCTTGCCAGTTCCTTGGGGCGGCGAGGTTAGGGTTTCTCGCTGTGCATACGCAACACCGATATTTGGTGTCAAATTCTTTGGATCGATTCAAGGATTAAACGATGACGACTGCGGCTCTGGGCCGCTGATCCTTATGACCACGTGCACGAAGAGTTCCCGTTTGTCATCAACAAGGTCAGGGCGGCTCCGACGTGGGAGCGGCGACAGGGCGCGTCGGCAGTTGGTTCTGGTGACGACAATGGTCGTTTCGTAGTCCATGAACCTTGATGTAATTTTTATTATGTTTGATTTGTTTTGTACTTCCGGTGAGTCTCTATAATGGATCTTATAATAGATTTGATCTTTTTGCAAAAAAAGAAGAAGATAAATTTGCAACTGGAAGTAGCAAAAATGTTGGAAGCCTTGATGATAGAAAATGTGTACTCCGCACGTTTATACAGCTGAAAATACACACCATTTTGGACGTCTTCGACAACGAGCTCTCTGTCGGCTCCCGAAAAACCAATACTACTAAATGCTAAGGAAATGGTCCAACTAATCAAGCGGTGGCCTGCTGCGCGACGGCGAGGTCCGAGGGCGACAGCGTGTCGTTGTGGTCGGCGTCGAGCATGTCGAACTCCTCCATGAACTCCGAGATCTTCTCCTGGCTGATCTTCTCGAGCTCCTTGAGCTTGTACAGTACGAACTCCGCCGACCCGACGCGCCGGTCGCCGTCCAGGTCGGCCGCCTCCAGGTCGGTGTTGGTCGTCCGCCGTGTCAGCACCCACCGCGCCAGCGCCCTCTGCCGCCGCTCCGCGTACAGCTCCGCCACGTACAGGAAGAAGAGCGCCACCACCACCGTGCTCACGGTGACCCAAACCGCCGCGAACGCGCGCCCGGCCGACGACGTGAAGCTCCGGTCGCCGAACCTCAGCGTGGTCACCGTCGCGCACACGCAGTACAGGGCCTCCATGGGCCACATCCCCTCCCCCTTCCACAACACCAGCATCCCCGACGCCACCGACGCGGCCAGCAGTGCCGCGTCCGCGGACAGCTTGTACCACGTCTTGTTCATCTCCATGGCGTGCAGCTCCCGCCCCGGGTGCTTGCTGTTGGCGTGGACGGCCCGGAAGACGAGCGACTCCTGCTTGTCGACCAGGTGCTTGCCGTTGGCGTGGTTTTAAAATGATACTTTTATTAAAACAAAATTTGTGCGTTCTATCTGATTTTTCTGAATAATGTTTTCTTTCACTTGTGATAACATGAAGTTGCTCTGCTTCATTCTTATGGCCAAGCCTACTCTGTTTTTTCTCGACGTTTAGAGCAACTCCAATGGGACGACCCATTTCGTCCGCATGCGTTCGTTTGGATCGGCGTGGACAAAAGTGGAGGCCCAATGCGGCGACCCAAACGCAAATCGCGTCCGCCTGGCATCCGCGCCGACCCATTTCCGGTCCAAAATTGCACCTGGAATGCGTCGGTGCAGACGCGCCGCGCGTCTCCTCGGCGTCCGCCGCGTCCCCACCTGTAGGCCACCCAATCACCATCGATCGTCTTATTTATGACGACCATCGACAACGGGCCCACTTGTCAGCCTCTGAAAGCTTCCCTTTTTAAGCACGCGTGCAGCAGGGAGCCGGTCTCATCCACTTCTCTCGTCCACATCTGGCCCCCCACCACTCCCTTGCTTCCTCAATGACAGGAAACCCTAGCCCGCCATGGGCTTCTTCGACAGCAACAATTGCAAGGGCAAGGGCAAGTGCACCCCCGGCGCCTCGTCCTCCGTGCTCCCCCTCCCCCTCCTCCTCCGCCGGCGCTCGTTTCCGCCCTGAACGCCGGCGCCTACACATCTCGGTGCACCAAGCGCGATGGCACTGGAAGTACAGGCAGCCCCTCCCCTAATTGGGAGGCTTGGTTCGCCCTCGAACACGAGGAGCAACGCCGCTTGGGTGTTGACGCCGTCCCGCCGCCGTTCCCACCTCCGCCCCCGCAGGTACAGCCGGAGGACGAGGAGGCGGAGGCGGAGTACCAGGCCGCCCTCGAGGAGGCCCTGCAGCGGGCGCTGGAGGCTAGCCGCCTCGAGGTGGACGCGTGCTGGGATGGGCTGGAGCAAGCCCTCGCCGTGTCGGCGGCGGGGGACTCCGTCCACACCCCGCTGTTCGTGCCGCCACTGCTACCGTCGCCGCCCATCCAGCCCAAGCCGGAGCCAGAGCCGACGTGGAAGCGCTCCCCGCCTCCACCCACTTGGTCGGAGGAGGCCTACTCGTGGACGGGCCAGTACCGCGAGTGGGTGAGCGCGCCCCCCGTCCACTTCGCCGTGATGCTGGAGCAGGAGGTCACCCACCTCGACTGCTGGAAGGCGCACTGGCTCCGCCAGGAGCAGGCCGAGGGCGAGCAACAGATGCGCTATGAGGCCATGTTCTAGCGCGATTCGCCCCCAACGTCAAAACACCACTTACTTCGACGTCCTCCACAACGAGCTCAATGTCGGCTCCCGATGAAAACCACTAGTAGATGCTAAGGAAATGATCCAACTAATCAAGCGGTGGCCTGCTGCGCGATGGCGAGGTCCGAGGGCGACAGCGTGCCATCATGGTCGGCATCGAGATCATCGAACTCCTCCATGAACTCCGAGATCTCCTCCTGGCTGATCTTCCCAAGCTCCTTCAGCTTGTATAACACGAACTCCGCCGCCCCGACACTCCGTTCACTGTCCAGGTCAGTGTTCTCGTTCGCTGCATCAGCACCCATCGCACTAGCGCCCTCTGCCGCCGCTCCGCGTACAGCTCCGCCACGTACAGGAAGAAGAGCGCCACCACCACCATGCTCACCGTCACCCACACCGCCGCGAACGCGCGCCCGACAGACGAATTGAAGCTCCTGTCGTCGTACCCCAGCATGGACACCGTCGCGCACACGCAGTACAGGGCGTCCACGGGCCGCATCCCCCCCCCCCCTTCCACAACACCAGCATCCCCGACGCGACCAGCAGCGCCGCAGAGGTGTACAGCTTGTACCACGTCTTGTTCATCTCCATGGCCCAGCTCCCACGCCGGTGAGGGAGTCCTGGATTAGGGGGGGTCCTCGGACAGCCGGACTATATGCTTATGCCGGACTGTTGGACTATGAAGATACAAGATTGAAGACTTCGTCCCGTGTTCGGGTGGGACTCTCCTTTGCGTGGAAGGCAAGCTTGGTAATTCGAATATGTAGATTCCTTTCTCTGTAACCGACTCTGTGTAACCCTAGCCCCCTCCGGTGTCTATATAAACCGAAGGGTTTAGTCCGTAGGACAAGGACAATCATAATCATAGGTTAGCTCCTAGGGTTTAGCCTCTACGATCTCGTGGTAGATCAACTCTTGTAATACTCATATCATCAAGATCAATCAAGCAGGAAGTAGGGTATTACCTCCATAGAGAGGGCCCGAACCTGGGTAAACATCGTGTCCCTCGCCTTTTGTTACCATTAGCCTTAGATGCACAGTTTGGGACCCCCTACCCGAGATCCGCCAGTTTTGACACCGACATTGGTGCTTCCATTGAGAGTTCCACTGCGTCGTCACCATAAGGCTTGATGGCTCCTTCAATCATCTATAACAACGTGAACCAGGGTGAGGTTTTCCTCCCCGGACAGATCTTCGTATTCGGCGGCTTCGCACTCAGGCCAACTCGCTTGGTCATCTGGAGTAGATCGATAGCTACTCCCCTGGCCATCAGGTCAGGTTTGGAAGCCTGAACTATACTGCCGACATCATCGGAGACTTGATCTTCGATGGATTCAAGCCCATGACTGGTGCACCCTACAGCCATGGTGAGCATGATCTAGATCTGCCATCAGACGGTGTTCGGGAGATCGCACCTGCAGCTGCCCTGGCCTTAGATCCAGTGCAGATCATGCCATCCGAGGACGGGAGGATGGACCCCGCCACGAAAGCCGCACACTCAACGGTGATAGAGCCGAACACAGATTTCACCTCCAATGAGGTCTGTGTCATCGGACCCTCGGACCCGTCTCCGGCCATAGGCTCTGAACCGCACGAATCCGCGCCCATCGTATCCGACTGGGCGCCGATCTTGGAGTTCAGCTTTGCGGACATCTTTCAACACTCGCCCTTGGGCGACGTGCTAAACTCATTAAAATCTCTCTCCTTGTCAAGAGACTCTTGTCCGAACTATGTCCGGCTTGAGTAGGAAGCGAACGACGAAGGAATTCGTTACCCACCCACCACCCACTTAATAGCCACTGTCAATGACTTAACCGACATGCTTGATTTCGAATCCAAAGACATCGACGGTATGGACGACGATGCCGGAGAAGAACAGGAAACACCGCCCACAGGGCGATGGACAGCCACCTCATCGTATGACATATATATGGTGGACACACCCACAGAAAACAATGGAGAGGATCAAAAGGATGCAACGGAGGATAATCCTCCTGAGAAACAGTTGAATCACCGATGTCAGCGGTGCCACTCTAAACCACGCCAGGGTAGAAACAGCGATACCGGCACAAGAGATAATAGCACTCCGGATGATGCCAAAGACGAAAACAATCTTGCCCAGCCAAGCTTCGAACAGGCCGGACCGGAGGACGGGCAATCTAGCCCCGATGAACAGGCCATGAATGAAGACTCGGAGGATGACAATTACATGCCCCCTCCGAAGATGAGGTGAGCCTCGGCGACGAAGAATTTACCGTGCCTGAGGATCCCGTCGAGCAGGAGCACTTCAAGCTCCGGCTTATAGCCACCGCAAAGAGCCTGAAGAAAAAACAGCAATAGCTTCAAGCTGATCAAGATCTGCTCACTGATAGATGGACTGAGGTCCTGGCAGCTGAGGAATACGGACTTGAGCACCCAACCAAAAGTTACCCGAGGCGCAGGTTGGTACCTCAATTTGAGGACGAGGCACTAGAGCCTATACTACCAGCGCAAGATGCGGCTGACCGACCAACGCATGGCCAAGACAAAGCGGCGTATCGGTCTGAACACCAGCCCGCACCCCGTCGCCGAACAAATAAAAACACAAAGGCCCAGGGCTACACGTATGACCTGCGAGACGAATTGGAAAACAAAGCAGGACATTCAAGATCGATCTACGGATCGCGGGGGCGCACCCCAACACGTGACGAGGACCACCACGCTGGATATATTAAATACAATCCATCTGAGCCGAAAACAGCAAACCAGATTCATCCGAACTACGTCACAATGTAGCCCGACATAGAGGCGCCGCACACCCCCTATGCTTCACTAACGAAGTAATGGAGCATGAATTCCCAGAAGGGTTTAAACCCATAAACATCATACCTTATGATGGAACAACAGATCCCGCGGTATGGATTGAAGATTTCCTTCTCCACATTCACATGGGCCGCGGTGATGATCTCCATGCCATCAAGTATCTCCCACTAAAACTCAAGGGACCATCTCGGCACTGGCTGAATAGTCTGCCGGAAAACTCCATTAGCGGTTGGGAGAACCTCGAAAACGCATTCCTTGACAACTTTCAGGGCACTTATGTGCGATCGCCGGACGCTGTATAACCCACCAGCCCGGAGAGTCAGCCAGGAAATTCTGGACTCGGTTCTTAACTAAAAAGAACCAAATCGTCGACTGTCCGGATGCCGAAGCCCTAGCGGCCTTTAAGCGTAACATCCGTGACGAGTGGCTCGCCTGACACCTCGGCCAAGAGAAGCCGAAATCCATGGCAGCCCTTATGACACTTATGACCTGCTTTCTTGTGGGCGAGGATAGCTGGTTGGCTCGTAGCAATAGCACATCAAGAAATCCTGGCACTTCAGACGCCAGAGATAGCAACGGCAAGCCTCGGCGCAACAGACATAAGCGTCGCAATAATGGCAATAACTCCGAAGACACGGCCGTCAATGCCGGATTCAGTGGCTCCAAGTCTGGTCAACGGAAAAAGCCATTCAAAAGAAACAACCCAGGCCAGTCCAGTCTGGACCGCATACTTGATCGTCCATGTCAAATCCACGGCACCCCCGATAAACCAGCCAACATACCAACGGAGAATATTGGGTATTTAAACAGGCCGGCAAACTAAATGCTGAAAACAAGGAAAAGGGGTCGCATAGTGATGACGATGTGGAGCCCCGGCCACCGAACACAGGGGGACACAAGAAATTTCCTCCCCAAGTCAAAACGGTAAATATGATATACGCCACCCATATTCCCAAACAGGGACGGAAGCGTGCACTAAGGGACGTCTACGCGATGGAGCCAGTCGCCCCAAAGTTCAACCCATGGTCTTCCTGTCCAATCACATTTGATCGCAGGGACCATCCGACCAGTATTCGTCATGGCGGCTTAGCCGCACTGGTCCTTGACCCCATCATTAATGGATTCCACCTGACACGAGTCCTCATGGACGATGGCAGCAGCCTGAACCTGCTTTATCAGGATACAATGCGCAAAGTGGGTATCGACCCCTCAATGATCAAACCCACCAAAACCACCTTCAAAGGTGTCATACAAGGTGTAGAGGCCTGTTGTACAGGCTCAATCACACTGGAACTGGTCTTCGGATCCCCGGACAGTTTCCGAAGCGAGGAGTTAATCTTCGACATCGTCCCCTTCTACAGTGGTTATCACGCACTGCTTGGACGAATCGCATTTGCTCGATTCAATGCGGTGCCACACTATGCCTACCTCAAGCTCAAGATGCCCGGACCTCGCGGTGTTATAACAGTCAATGGAAATACAGAGCGCTCCCTCCGTACGGAGGAGCACACCGCAGCCCTTGTAGCAGAAGTACAGAGCAGCCTTCTTAGGCAGACCCTCAATTCGGCAACAACACCCCCGGACACCGTCAAGCGAGTCTGAACTACTCTGCAACAGGATCGTCCGGCCTGTCCAGAGCTCACTTAGCAATTCGGCCTCCGTCCTAGTCCCAATCAAGCGGTCAAATTTGTGTCGCGCGTACATAATTACACACTCAAAATACCATGGGCATAGACGAAGGCATAGCTAGCCAGCGGTCCACAATGCGGATCATCTGCCCCTAGATCCGCATACCTTCACTTTTTTCTTTCTTTCATGTTTTTCTCTTCTTGAGGTTCTTCTGATAACCCGATCATCGGACCCATCACGGGACGGATACACCAAGGAAGCAAGGAGCTTTGACGTACAAGGGAATCCTCAGGTGGTCTCTGCTAACGATCGCTATACCGGTTTTACATACCCACACACAGCTCGCTCTTGGTCAGGGCATGTCAAATAGCCCTATTTGCTTATCGCACTACTTGTATACATACTCCTTGACGTATCAACCAAATAACAAATGGAAAATAATTTGCAGCGTCAGCTTATTACTTCATTTTTTCCTTCTCTGTTTATTTATTACAAATTGCACCCGTGCATTCTGGTACAGTTAGTTCGCCAGGGGCTTCAGTGTACCCCATAACACGGCAAGAAAGTCTGAACACTTTTAACAGTGCGACACCCCAAACTTATAACATTATATGCACCAGCTCCGAATCATGTCTTGGGTCAATAGTTGGGTTGCCCGGCTCCTGTGCTTGCTACCCTACGTTCCGCTATATCGGCTAGGGTAGTAAAGGGAGAACTACTACGATTGTGTCCCGATTCTTCCGGACGAGCACCTCAATAGAGAAAGCCGAAAACTGACTATCATGATGCGGCGAGAGCTGGTCGCTGTTCGAGAGGTTTCAAATCCATAAAGATTTTTTCTCCTTTATCCGAGGAATCGGTCTTTGTCCGATTTAGGCGTGTATAGCGCCCCAAGTTCGGCCTTCCGAATACCAGGGGCTATGTCAAAATTTAAAATTTTATAACTTCTATGGCTAAGTGAGGGTGATAAAGTTGTATAGTCCGATTGCCTTGTTCGTTGCACTAGACACCTCCTTAAAGGACCAAAAACTTGGATAAAGAGTGTCTAGATTTATCTCGAACACCCCGGTACTAATTACATGGGGGCAGAAGTCGATGACTGGACAACCCTCAGACTTTTATAAACGGCCGCACAAGAGGTAAAATTTTAAATCAACAAGCATTATATAGCGCAAATGAACTTGTTTCATATTACAGGATAAAATGAACGCATTCATTCAAAGATTACATCCTTTGTACATTGCTCCGCCACAAGGCGGGATCCCTTCAGGACACTGTCATAATATTTTTCGGGTCGGCGGTGCTCCTTGCCCTTCGCTGGCCCTTCGGTCATCAGCGCTGTGGCGTCCATCTTTGCCCAATGCATCTTTGCACGGGCAAAGGCCATCCGCGCACCTTCAATGCAAACCGACCGCTTTATGACTTCAAGTCGTGGGCAGGCACTCACAAGCTGCTTCACGAGTCCGAAGTAGCTGATGCGCATAGGCTCGGCAGGCCATAGCCGGACTATGAGGTCCTTCATGGCCAGTTCGGCTGCCTTGTGCAGCTCGACCAGTTGCTTCAGCTGGTCGCTCAAGGGCATCGGATGTTCTGTCCCAAGATATTGAGACCAGAACAACTTCTCCGTTGAGCTCCCTTCTTCGGTTTGGTAGAACTCTGCGACATCTGATATGCTGCGCGGCAGATCCTCAAACGCTCCTGGAGAACTCCAAATTCGGGTAAGTAAAAAGAATGTCTCCTTCACATGCTTGCTTTGCATAACAAATGCCTTACCTGCCGCAATCTTCTTGGCCGCCTGGATCTCCTGGAGTGCCCTCTGGGCTTCGGCTCTGGCGTCTTGTGCGCCCTAGAGGGCCTTGGCAAGCTCGGAATCTTGAGTCTTAGAGTAATCCTGGAGCTCTTGCTGGACCTCGCTGACCCGGGCCTCTTGCTTCTCGCACGTGGCGCGTTCCTTAGCCGCTTTGTCTTCAGCCTCGGCCAGCTCCTTCTTAAGGGTCGCCACTTCGGTCGTGGCCCCTATAAAAGTTCATGACGCTTTTATCAGCAAAAACCATTTATCCTTCATAAGTATACATGCAGGGTATTACGTACCTTGATTTTCCTCCAGCTGCCTCTTCACGAGGACGAGCTCTCCCTCGGTCCGCTCCAGGTCCTGCTTTAGTCCAGAGACCTCTGCAGTACGAGTGGCAGTAGCCAGCAGCGATGCCTGCTTATTTACATAGACATCTTATGTTATACTCCTGCAAAAATTATTTGATCCTTTGTTCGGCTTTTCTTTCCGAACACCAAACAAAGCATCGGGGGCTACTGTCTACACTATGATATTCTCTCACAATCTTATTACTTACCTCAAAGCCTGTTAGAAGGCTAGCGCAGGCTGTGGTCAATCCGCTTTTGGCGGACCGGACTTTCTCAATCACCATACTCATAAGAGTATGGTGTTCTTCATCGATGGAAGTGTCGCCAAGCGTTTCCAGCAAACTGTCTGATGCCTCTGGATGGACAGTGGTCATCGGTACAGGCGGCTCGCCCCCTTTAGGGTGAGGCTACCTACCTGAATCCGGAACCACTTGGGTTTCCGGAGCCGTATTCAGCTGGGGGCCAAACTGGCTGCGGCCCCCATTATCAGAGTCTGTGGGGGTCTTTCCCCCCATGTGTCCGGCGCCCGGGGTTTCGCCTGAAGGCGTATCCAGAACTGTCTCCCCTTGGCCTGGTATCCTTCGAGACAACACCTCGGTGTTGTCCACGGCCTTGTGGGAGGAGGCTGTCAGAAGAGACTCGTTGTTCATCGCCAACGGGTCCAGTGATCCCTCCGAAGAGGAGGATATCTTGATGTTGGGTTTGGCCAGACTGCAGGTGCATGTCTGGCACATTAAGAAGCGATAAAGCAAATATACCAGAAGTATTATTGTGTCCGGATATTTACGACTTGGCCAGTGGCTTGACCCTGGGTTCCCACTCCTCGCCGTTGTTGGTGGCTGCAGTGGAATGGTCCGGAAGGAAGGTTTTTCCCTTCTTGGACACCTCGGCCTCCTCGTGCGTGGTGGCCTTCCTCTTCTTTCTCCCCCAGTAGGGGGACGGGACGGATTTCCTCCTCCTCCTCGTCGTCTTCGGCGGAGGAGTGTGTCTTGGCTTCTTTGGACGTCATGTCCGGTGCAACCTTGCGCCGGAGACCACCTCTGGTCCACGCGGCTGTCTTCTTGGCCTTCTTCTCTGGCACCTCATAGGGCGCCGGAAACAACATCTTCATCAGAAGGGGATATTCTGGATCTTCCGGTAGCGGAGCCGGACAGTTAATCTGCTCCACTATCGTCACCCAGGCCTGAAATATTGGCATGGAGGTTTAGGTTCCTCCCACGGATGTGCTAGTAAAAGGCATATCTTACAAATATGAAAACTTACCGGATTGGCCTGGCGTTTTGCGCTGAGCCCGCGATCTTCGGTTGTGAGCGGTGGTACTTCGTTGGCCTTGAAGATCACCTTCCAGACGTCTTCGTGTGTCGTGCCGAAGCGCTCTCGCAGCGTCTAGTGTACGGTCGGGTCGAACTCCCACAGATTGCAAGTCTGTCTCTGGCACGGAAGAATCCGGCGAAAGAGCATAACATGGACCATGTTGACAAGCCTGATTTTCTTGCTTATCATATTTTGGACGCATGTCTGAAGTCCGGTCAGTTCTTCCGCTAAGCCCCAGGCTGCGCCCTTCTCTTGCCAAGAGGTGAGCTGCATGGGGACGCCGGATTGGAATTCAGGGGTCGCCGCCCAGTTGGTGTCGCGCGGCTCGGTGATGTAGAACCACCCCGATTGCCACCCCTTCACAGTCTCCACAAAGGAGCCTTCGGGCCAGGTGACATTGGGCATCTTGCCCACCATGGCGCCTCCGCACCCGCTTGTTGGCCGCTCACCACCTTTGGCTTCACGTTGAAGGTCTTTAGCCATAGGCCGAAGTGGGGTGTGATGCGGAGAAAGGCCTCGCACACGATGATAAACACCGAGATGTCAAGTATGGAGTTGGGGGCCAAATCATGGAAGTCCATCCCGTAGTAGAACATTAGTCCGCGAAAGAATAGGTGGAGGGGGAATCCCAGCCCGCGAACAAAGTGGGAGAGGAACACTACCCTTTCCTGGGGCTTCGGGGTAGGGATGATCTGCCCTTCGGCTGGAAGCCGATGCGCGATGTCCTTGGACAATTATCTGGTCTCCTGAAGCTTCTTGATGTCCTCCTTCTTGACGGAGGAGGCCATCCACTTGCCTCCCGCTCCGGACATGTTTGGAATGTTTTTGTGGAGAAGGCGAGAGCTTGGGCGTTGGAGCTCGAGAATGGATGAGCAAAGGAAGAAGAAGGTGTGGGTGAAAAAAGGGGAATCCTTATCTCTTTATAAAGGAGGCATAAGTTATGTGCCTCCCCACTTGCCCTAGAAACTCGCATATTCCCCAAGCGTCGTGCTCATGGCGCGGTTGGGTTACCGACACCCGTATTGATGAGAATCCCATGATAAAGGGACACGATCTCTGCTTCGACAAGACGTGCCAATAAAACCGCCTTGCAAGACGTGTAGTAGCAGGTTGATAAAACGGTTCGAATAATGACCGGGCCGCGGCGTGATGTCATGCTATGGGAAAGTTGTCAGCAGATTAGACTCGTGGAATATTATATTCTCTACGGTGGTATGTGGGATTTGTTTTGCAGATCCGGACACGATTCTTGTGTTCAAGATCAACTTTGGAGTATTCGGAGAAGGAACCCGCCTTGCATTGCCGAAGACAGTCTGCGCGCCAGACTCATTGTCATTGAAGCCTGGTTCAGGGGGCTACTGAGGGAGTCCTGGATTAGGGGGTCCTCGGACAGCCGGACTATATGCTTATGCCGGACTATTGGACTATGAAGATACAAGATTGAAGACTTCGTCCTGTGTCCGGCTGGGACTCTCCTTTGCATGGAAGGCAAGCTGGGCAATTTGGATATGTAGATTCTTTTCTCTGTAACCGACTCTGTGTAACCCTAGCCCCCTCCGATGTTTATATAAACCGGAGGGTTTAGTCTGTAGAACAAGAACAATCATAATCATAGGCTAGCTCCTAGGGTTTAGCCTCTACGATCTCGTGGTAGATCAACTGTTGCAATACTCATATCATCAAGATCAATCAAGCAGGAAGTAGGGTATTACCTCCATAGAGAGGTCCCGAACCTGGGTAAACATCGTGTCCCCCGCCTCCTGTTACCATTAGCCTTAGATGCACAGTTTGGGACCCCCTACCTGAGATTCGCCGGTTTTGACACCAACACCGGGTGCTTGCCGTTGGCGTGGACGACCCAGAAGACGAGCGGCTCCTGCTTCTCGACCAGGTAATCGGAGGACTTGCTGAGGAAGGTGCCGACCATGGCAACACCACCGAAGGTGAACCCGCTGGCCAACAGCTTGCCGGTGTCGCTGGACGGGACGAGGTCGCCATAGCCGACGGTGGTCATGGTGACCACGCAGAAGTAGAGCGCGTCGATAATGCGGCTGCCACTGTAGTGCCCGGACATGTGGTCCATGCCGAGGTAGAAGGCAGTGGTGTCGGCGACGACATAGGCCAAGAGGAGCAGGCCCACCAGGCGGAAGCTCGAGCTCGGGCGGCCACTCTCGAGCACTTTCTTGGGCGGCGCGGTCTGACTGGCGTTGCTGGGGGGAGTAAGAGGACGAGGCTCTTCCGACGCCACATGGTCGGAGGAAGGCGCCGTCCGGCACCGCCGAAACCTCTTGACCGCCTCTGGTAGCTAGGGTGTGACCGGGTTCTCAGGTAGCGGTATCGGACAGTTGATCTGCTCCGCCTTTGCCATCCAGCCCTGTACGGAAGGCAGGCTATATAATCTCTACTATAATTAAAGTATCAACTGAATAGGTCTTCAGAAAAATTATGCTTACCTTTGATACAGGATTCTCGATGTCGAGTCCGATGTCCTCAGTCTTCATCGGCCAACTTTTCTGGGCCTTGAAGAGCAGCTTCCATATGTCTTCATGCGTGGTGCCGAAGAAGCGCTTCAAGGTCCATGGCCCTTCGGATTAAACTCCCACATGGGGGAGGCCCAGAGTTGGCAGGGAAGGATACGGCGGAAGAGCATCACCTAAATCACGTTTCTGAGAGTAGTGTTCATACCCAACACATTGGAGATGCGTTTCTGCAGCATCTTCACCTCCGTTTGGGACCCCCAGTCAAGGCCCTTAGCGGTCCATGAGGTAAGCCTCATGGGGGGTCCGAATCTGAAGTCAGGTGTGGCCGCCCATCTGGCGACGCGGGGTTTGGTGATGTAGAACCACTCCTGCTGCCACACCTTGACAGTCTCAACAAATGCCCCTTTGGGCCAGATGGCATTGGGGAGCTTGCTTACCATGGCCCTGCCACAGTCCGCGTGCTGTCCGTCAACCACCTTCGGCTTCAGATTGAATACCTTGAGCCATAGGCCAAAGTGTGGAGAGATGCAGAGCAGAGCCTCACACACTATGATGAACACCGATATGTGGAGGAAGGAATTTGGGCCTAGATCGTGGAAATCTAACCCATAGTAGAACATGAGGCCTTGGATGAAGGGGTGAAGGGGAAACCCTAGCCCTCTAAGGAAATGGGGGATGAACACGACCCTCTCGCCGGGCCCCGGAGTGGGGACGACCTGATCCTTGTCGGGGAGCCTGTGTGTGATATCCGCGGCCAAATAGCCCGCGCTCCAGAGATCCTTGATGTCCTTTTCGGTGACGGAGGAGGCCTCCCATTTGCCCTTAGAGCCGGACCCGGCCATGGCTGGGGAGGGTAGTGGCGGTGGGAAAGATCGGAGTTTTTTGGGTGCTAGAGCTTGGAGGTTGGAAGGAAGAAGCTAGAGGAAGGCATGGGAAAAAAAGGAAGGATCTTTATCCTCTTATAGACGGTGAAAATGCCGACCATCCCCCTCTCAAGCCATAAAACTCGCCTGTTCCCAATGAGATAGTGCATAAGGCGCGCTTAGATTACCCAAACCATATTGATGAGAATCCTGTAATGGACGGGCCCGATCTCTGTTTTGACAAGACGTGCCAAGGGAGGCTAAGCCTCGAAATAGGAAACGAGAGGCGTGAAAATGGTTCAAAATATTAAGGAGTCAAGTGTGACGCTTCGCCGGAAAAAGTTATCAGTAAAAGACATTGTTCCTATTTTGATATCTTGCCTTCGTGGCTAAGGGTTGTGTCGATTATGCAGAGATGGACACAGTTCCTGTACGTGGGAAGCTAACTTAAAATATTTAGGAGAAGGAACCCGCCTTGCAATGCCGAAGACAATCCGCGTGCCGAACACATCATCATCGAAGACTGGTTCAGGGGCTATTGAGGGAGTCCTGGATTAGGGGGTCCTCGGGTGTCTGACCTATTCGATATGGGCCAGACTGATGGGTCGTGGAGATAAGGCAGAAGACTATTCCCCGTGTCCGGACAGGACTCTCGTATGCGTGAATAGCAAGATTGGTGTCCGTATGTATTGTTTCCTTCCCTTGTAAACCGACTCTGTACAACCCTAGGCCCTTCCAGTGTGTATATAAACTGGAGGGTTTAGTCCGTAGAGTCCATCAGAATAATCATTGGCTAGATAGTTAGGGTTTAGCCATTATGATCTCGAGGTAGATCAACTCTTGCAACCCCTATACTCATCGAATACAATCAAGCAAGACGTAGGGTTTTACCTCCTTTAACAGGGCCCGAACCTAGGTAAACATCATGCCCCATTGTCCCTTGTTACCATTGATCCTTAGACGCACAGCTTGGGCCCCCCTACCTGAGATCTGCCGTTTTGACACCGACATTGGTCGTATACCGAGTCAACACCCATCGCGCCAGCACCCTCTACCGACGCTCCGCGTATAGCTTCGCCACGTATAGGAAGAAGAGCGCCACCACCACCGTGCTCACCGTGACCCAAACCGCCGCGAACGCGTGCCCGGCCAATGACATGAAGCTCTAGTCGCCGTACCCCAGCATCGTCACCGTCGCGCACACGTAGTACAGAGCCTCCACGGGCCGCATCCCCTCCCCTTCCACAGAACCAACGTCCCCGACGCCACGGACGTGCCAGCAGCGCCTCGGTCGTGTACAGCTTGTACCACGTCTTATTCATCTCCATGGCCCGGAGCTCCCATGTCGGGTGCTTGCCGTTGACGTGCACGGCCTGGAAGACAAGCGACTCCTGCTTCTCAACCAGGTAGTCGGCGGACTTTCTGAGGGAGGTGCCCATGACGGTGACGCGTCGAAGGCGAACGCGCTCGCCAGCAGCTTGCCGGTGTCGCTGGACGGGACGAGGTCGCCATAGCCGAGAGTGGTCATGGTGACCATGCAGAAGTAGAGCGCGTCGATAACGCGGCTGCCGCTGCGGTACCCGGGCATGTGGTCCATGGCGAGGTAGAAGGCGGCGGTGCCGACGATGATGTAGGCGAAGAGGGGGATTCCCACCAGGCGGAAGCTCGAGCTCGGGCGGCCGCTCTCGAGCACTTTCTTGGGCGGCGCGGCTTGAGTCTGACTGGCGTTGCTGGGGGAGTAGGAGAACGAGGCTCTTCCAACGCAACAGTAGTAAGGTCGGATGAATGCTAGCCGTCCCAACCCAAGGAGAATTGTCTGGCCGGGTTAGTACCCCCTTATCCAGGACACCGTCACTATGATTACATGCACTATGTTAAGGTTGAGGAGAAGAGGGTAGAAGGGGTAGAGCATATAGCTAGTGAAGATGATGTGCAACAGATGTTGATCCTGTTTGAGAATGCATATTATGTGAACATAACAGTTGTCAGAGCTGATGAGCCAGGTCTAGGAGATGGACATAGACTGAACATTGAATTAACACACAACAATGTTGCACTTGGAATAGGGTAGAGAAACAAAGACATACAGGATGAGCTTCTGAAGAGCAGTATGTAGATAGAAGCTGACATCACTTATTTTGATAGGTTAGTCCATAAAGATTATATAAATTGCTACAATAACTATATAAATGTGATAATGTACTAGGTTAGTCCATAACAGAGTGCCATGTGTTGCTACAGGCTATCCACCATGTTATCTCCAACAAGCGGGCTCAATACAGGAATCCCACCCCACGACGCACCCTTATCTTTTCTTGTCGGACCATCCCCTTCCCGCTCGGTATCCCGCCATAGTGGGACATTTCTCGCTGGAGCCTCCTCCTTTAAAACTAGATGACGCCCACGTCACCTCTTGTCAAAATTTAAAGGTCTTTAACACACATATACACGCTAGATCATTGACAAGATTGTGCTGGCCAGGAGACCACCACCACAGAACCAAGCCCCAAGTCATTGGCTCAACGGCCAGCACCACAACCAGACAAGGCTCGATTGCAAGACCATCTCCGGGTACAAGGAGAGAAGGAGACCAGGGACTCACAAAAAACGAGGAATGGTCTGAAGTAGTGGCCAAGAGGAGATAGTAGCCACATGATAAATTTGATGATTTTTTTAAGACACCTACACATGTTTTAATACGGATGATTTTTTTTCATATTTACAGGATAATATAGTGGGTTAAACTAACAAATACTAAATGCTATTGACACAAAACAACAAATTACTATAGAGATCATTCTCAAAGGTCCATTTAACTTTGCGAATGCACACTAACATGGGAGGCGAGTAACAACCTGAATGTATTCTTTATCACCAATAAGCTCCACCTCCATCTTACATACCATTCATTGCTAGAAAGGATAATTATTCTTTACTTCCCCGTCCTTCCCTAGCATCTTCGTTGGTTCCAACCAACACCACGTCAACATCAGTGCGTTCATCAACAACACCTTATCTTCTTATTCCTCCTTCCTCGCCATCTTTATTTCTCTTTCCTACTTATTTTCTAGAATACTCTTTTATTTTATTTTTTTTGCTTTATTTTTTGAAATACTCATTTCTTTTCCAACATTATGGATCACTTCGTTGCTTTTTTTTCTTGGAGCACATTTTTTTCTACTATAGGATGAACCATCTGACCAATGTTGTGTCCTAATGTCCTCACCCGCGAATGTTTCGGCAACCGTCAGCGCGTGCACAGGGTAGCAGAGCATGGCCGTCATCCATCTTGGTGAATGCTAGATCACCCAGGTTGCGAGCGCATGATGGCCGTTGTCCTTGTTGTCAAGTGATGCTTGGCCATGTCGCCGAGCTTGTTGATCGGCCTTGCCCACGAGCGCTTTCAAAATGATTCAGCGCGATTAACTGCTTGTTTAATTAATTACTCAAATAATTAATGGGCTACCTAATTCTCTGCAGGTCTAATTAACTTTCAACCAAATCAATTACTACCTCTGTTTCAGTTTACAAGTCCTGCGCGTATACTTAGGTTGCCAATTTTATCACTCTAATATAAACTATATAACATAAAAATTATAGTTTTTGAAAGTAGAAACTCTGAAGTTTATGTTGGTATATTTTTTATAATATATGACTTGTATTAGGTTGGTCAAATTGACGACCTAGGGGTACGCGCACGTCCTGTAAACTGAGAGAGAGGTAGTAATTATCTACCTAATTAGAAAAATACCCCTTCTAGTTACCTGTAGGCATAATTAACTATCTGCCTAATCAATTAATTGTTGACTCGGTTTCCAAATTGATTCGGTGCCAAAAAAGTCCTATTTAAATGGCCTAATTAATTGCATACATATACTTTTAAACGTTTACTCTCTCCGTAAAAAAATATAAGAGCATTTAGATCACTAAAGTAATGATCTAACACTCTTATATTTCTTTACAGAGGAAGTACTTATATTACAGTATTGCCCGTGACATGATGCCTTGCTTTCGTCAAGGTCCCGGAAAGCTCTTAACCTGAAACTTCTCCTCTAGATTTATGAAATAAATTATGAGCTTAAGATAAATTTTATGAAGAGTGTGTTCTTTTCTATCATGCAATATAAGTGTTTGAACAAGCTTCATGTTCACATGTTTGGATGCCAAACTGACACTTTCCGCATGCACTATTTGGGGAGTATTTAACAACAAAAGAACTACCACATTATAGGTTAAAGTCCCACAACGGCCATGGCGGAGCTCGCAAGAACGACGACCAGTACCGGCACGGGGGCGGCATCGCGCTGGGGTGGGGTGCCGGGGTAGGGTGAGGGCGCGGCCAAGGCAGGGACAGCGGCGCGGAGCTCATGGTAGGCCCGGTGTGAGTGCGCAGGAGCGGCAAGGGGAGGCGAGAGAGGCGTGAAATTTTTGCTCCGAGCCGGAGCGGTGGAGTAAAAATAGAGGAGGGATAAGCGTTGGAGAATAATTTATCCTTCGCTAATCGCTATTGAGGATCGGCTAGATGCGTGCTAGTGGAGGAAAACCAAAATTATCCTCCTCTAACACCGGATAGGGGATCCGTTAGAAATTCCCTAAGATTGTACATATATGTGTGTCAGTATCGGGTTGATTGTACATATATGTGCGTCAGTATCGGGTTGATTGTACATATATGTGCGTCAGTATCGGGTTGTGGGGTGTGTTTGTATCGGGTTGTATCTTGCATTGGGTGTGTGCGTGTCTTGTGAGGGTGTGTTTGTATCGGGTTGCTGTTGGTCATTGCTTTATATATAAAGCGGGGCGAAACTCTTTTTCGGTTATTTGTGTCAGGCCAAGCCAGCTACCTACCTTGATGTCCTCAACTGTGTATCAAACGCGCGAACCAACCTGTGGTTGAGATGGTTAGGTGGACAGTGGTATTCCCAACCCACCAGGGTTCAAATCCTGGTGCTCGCATTATTCCTGGATTTATTTCAGGATTTCCGGCAATGCGCTTTGAGTGGGAGGAGACGTTCCCGTCAACGACGAGGCGGCTACGGTGGCTTCGTAAATCTTAAGATGATATGCCGGCTCAGTCTTTCGGAGATGCTCATAGGGGTAGGGTGTGCGTGTGTGCGTTCATAGGGATGAGTGTATGCGCGTGTATATGAGCGCTTGTGTCTGTACTGATGCTAAAAAAAAAACTGTGTATCAAACGCTCACACTTCTTGCAAGGCAACATTATTGTCTTTTCTCTGGTTCATCTGAAGGAGGAATTATTTTAACCAATTTGATCTACATTTTAGATACTACCTTCGTTTCAAAATATTTGAATTTCTGGATTTGTTCTAAGTCAAACATCTTTAAGTTTCATCAAGTTTATAGAAAAAATTATCATCATCTACAACATCAACCGTACTTAGTGTGAAAATATACTTTATGCTGAGTGTAATGAGACTAATTTGATGTCGTAAATATTGGTATTTTTTTTATAGACTTGATCAAACTTTTAACTTATCGTCTTTTTCCGGTTGATATGTCAGATTGGACAATTGTTCTCTGATTTTTTTCCAGGTGGAGAGAGGGGCAGTAATATGTAACTCAAGGGCAGCCACGCGGCATAGCCTGCACCTGTAAACTACACATGTACGGCAAAACACTCCACACGTGGACCATAGGAAGAGTCATCGAGAACAACAAGAGGCTCGCATTTCTCCTCTGATCTGCACATCTCTGCCTCGCTAGCTGCTGGAACTCCATCGGCGAGAATGCTGGCCGATGGGGTTCAACAACCGCTGCTACCCGGCGGCGGCGGCGGCCCAGCTGGTGCCATCCGACAGAAGCTGCCGGACGGGGTGAAGAGGTTTCGGCGCTGCCGGACGGCGCCTTCCTCCGACCCTGCGGCATCGGAAGAGCCTCGTCCTCCTACTCCCCCCAGCAACGCCAGTCAGACCGCTTCGCCCAAGAAAGTGCTCGAGAGCGGCCGCCCGAGCCCGAGCTTCCGCCTGGTGGGCCTGCTCCTCCTGGCCTACGTTGTCGCCGGCACCACCGTCTTCTACCTCTTCATGGACCACATGTCCGGCCACCACAGTGGCAGCCGCGCGATCGACGCGCTCTACTTCTGCGTGGTCACCATGACCACCGTCGGCTACGGCGACCTGGTCCCCTCCAGCGACGCCGCAAAGCTACTGGCCAGCGCGTTCGCCTTTGGCGGCGTCGCCGTGGTGGGCACCTCCCTCAGCAAGTCCGCCGACTACCTGGTCGAGAAGCAGGAGTCGCTCGTCTTCCGCGCGGTGCACCCGAACGGCAAGCACCCGGCACGGGAGCTCCGCGCCATGGAGATGAACAAGACCTGGTACAAGCTGTACGCGGCCGCGGCGTTGCTGGCGGCGTCGGTGGCGTCGGGGACAGTGGTGCTGTGGAAGGGGGAGGGGATGCGGCCGGTGGACGCGCTGTACTGCGTGTGCGTGACGGTGACGACGCTGGGGTATGGCGACCGGAGCTTCGTGTCCACCGGCGGGCGCGCGTTCGCGGCGGTGTGGGTGACGGTGAGCACGGTGGTGGTGGCGCTCTTCTTCCTGTACGTGGCGGAGCTGTACGCGGAGCGGCGGCAGAGGGAGCTGGCATGGTGGGTGTTGAAGCGGCGGACGACGAATACTGACCTGGAGGCGGCCGACCTAGACGGCGACCGACGCGTTGGTGCGGCGGAGTTCGTGCTGTACAAGCTGAAGGAGCTCGGGAAGATCAGCCAGGAGGAGATCTCGGAGTTCATGGAGGAGTTCGACGAGCTCGACGCCGACCACAATGGCACGCTGTCTCCCTCTGACCTCGCCATCGCGCAGGCCACCGTTTGATTAGTTGGACCATTTCCTTACTAGCATGTATTATTGATTTTTTGGAACCACCTGAAAATACACACCATTTTCCACCACTTACTTGGATTCTTCGACAATGACCTATGTGTCGGCTCCCGAAACCAATACTAAATGCTAACGAAATGTCTAAATCAAGAGCGGCCTGCGCGATGGCGAGGTCAGAGGAAGACAGCGTGCCATTGTGGTCGGCGTCGAGCTCGTCAAACTCCTCCATGAACTCCGGATATCTCCTCCTGGCTGATGTCGCGTCAACACCCACCGCGCCAGCACCCTCTGCCGCCGCTTCGCGTACAGCTCCGCTTCATACAGGAAGAAGAGCCGCCACCACGACCGTGCTCACCGTCACCCACACAGCCGCGAACGCGCGCCCGCCGGTGGACATGAAGCTTCGGTCGCCGTACCCCAGCGTGGTCACCGTCGCGCACACGCAGTACAGGGCATCCACCGGCCGCATCCCCTCCCCCTTCCACAGCACCACCGTCCCCGACGCCACCAACGCCGCCAGCAGCGCGGCGGCCGCGTACAGCTTGTACCACGTCTTGTTCATCTCCATGGCGCGGAGCTTTCGCGCCGGGTGCTTGCCAACGGTGACGTGGACCGCGCGGAAGACGAGCGACTCCTGCTTCTCGACCAGGTAGTCGGCGGACTTGCTTAGGGAGGTTCCGACCATGGCGACCCCGCCGAAGGCGAACGAACTGGCCAGCAGCTTCGCGGCGTCACCGGAATGGACGAGGTCGCCGTAGCCCACGGTGGTCATGGTGACCACGCAGAAGTAGAGCGCGTCGATAACGCGGCTGCCGCTGCGGTGCCCGGACATGTGGTCCATGAAGAGGTAGAAGGCGGTGGTGCCGGCGACTACGTAGGCGAAGAGGAGCAGGCCCACCAGGGGAAGCTCGAGCTCGGGCGGCCGCTCTCGAGCACTTTTTTGGGCGGCGCGGTCTGAGTCTGACTGGCGTTGCTGGGAGGAGTTGGAGAACGAGGCTCTTCCGACGCAGTAGCAGCGGGGTCGGAGGAAGGCGCCGTCCGGCAGCGCAGAAACCTCATGACCCCGTCCGGTGGCTTCTGTCGGATGGCATCAGCTGGATCCCCGCCGCCGCCGGGTAGCAGCGGTTGTTGAACCCCCTCGGCCGCCATTTTGGGCGATGGAGTTGCAGGCTTGCAGCAGCTAGCGAGGCAGAGATGTCCAGAAACCAAAACAGAGAGGAGAAATGCGAGCCTCTTGTTCTCGATGACTCTGCCGTGTGGCTGACTATTTGCCCTTGAGTTCACTGCCTCTCTACACCTGTAAAAACCAGAGAACATTTGTTCACTTTGACATTTTTTTGGAAAAACTTTCAAGAGATTCATCAAACATCATGACACATCATGTCACTACAAAGAACATCGTAGGTTATTTGAAATTACTTAAAAATGTTGTCATATTAGCCTGCTGAATAAACATATTAAATAGATTGATTCGAATCAAAAAGAGTGAGTTCCTGTTTTTACTCCATATTTTTGACATTTTTTTTACAATAATTACCCCATTTAAAGAGGTTTCATCTGTTTTACCTCACTTACTAAAAAAATTACCACAATTTACCATATTTAAAATTTTGTGGGTGTTCTGACTGGCAGGTCCCAATTGTCGCGTCTAGCTGGCATGCCACATCGATGATTTTTCCTCTATTTTTCTCTATGTTGAACCAGTCCTCGCAGCTTTTCCCGACCGGCCCGACCCGATATGACCGCGCCAGAGCATCCAACGCACATCGCCCGAGTCAGGCCGCACCACGACACGGTTCAGCAGTGAGAAAAATAGGCAGGAAAAAACACCAACATGGCATGGCAGTTAGACCTTACATTTACTAGTGGCCTTGGACCTTACATTTACTAGTGGCTGGGCCTGCCAATGGCGGGCCTCCTGAGTCGTGCCTGTGGCGTGCGGCCATTTTCACAAGTTCGCACACATACAAGCTTAGCAAAGCAAGGAGAAGAGCGCCATAGCACACGCACGAACAGCTATGTCTTAAACTGACATTACAATGATTATGATCGAAGATTACACAATAGCGACGTGCACATCCATGCGAAGATTGATTAAGCAGCTAGCCTTGCTTGGCCTTAAATTTCGTGAGTGTTCTGACTGGCAGCTGGCCTGGGGCGGTTGCTTGTACCAAGCTGCCATTAGCAGCCAGTTAAGCATCGACCGGGTGGTTAACAGCTGAAGGAAAGCCATATCATACAGGAGCATATGCGTCTCACTGGTCATCAAGTACGGATATACGGACATGACAATGTCGCCTATAGTGACATCGAAAGATTAGCAAAAGAGGGAAATGATAGTGCTGACTGCTGGCTCCATATGTCTGAATTTCAGGGCAGCCTGCTTGGTGATCTCAACGTCACTGACTGATTCAGTGTTGATGGTGTGCAGCTACTTGCCTACTTCTCATGATTCCCATAGGCTTAAGCTTCAGCTTTCTCTTTCTCTTGACATCTCGTCTAATTATTATTACGTACTTGTTAATTTATCATGTTGTTGAACTTGAGGGTTCTGGTGCCTGTCATTCTTGATGGTTTACTTGGTGGTGATGATGATCATCATGAATGTTGGTAGCACTGGTGATGTACCGAGTTGTGGTTCACCATGGCGAAATCTCTAATCTCGCAAGATAATCGCGTGTTTATTAGCCCTGGACAATCAACTTCACATCGATGGCTACTAGCTCTGCCATTCTTCCCAACGTACAAACTGAGCTCTTGGTATCTTACTTGAGATGCTCATTCCCATTGCAATCGCCCAAATTAATGCTCAATCTATCGAGGCCAAATCGAATGGTTTCTGGGTCAAGCCAAACTCATCTGCTTACCCAGTCCTCTGCAATTGGTTAAGCCATCAGGTAACTTTCTCCATAAAGAAAGATACTGACCTGAAAATGATGTGTGGACTAATTCATCACTACAGTAACTCCGGCCCCTGATTAGGCTCAGCAGGAGAGCAAAAACCATTACTACTTACTAGCAAACAGAATGCCAGACAATGTGCTGCTATGCCAGTAGGATAAGTGATGCTTCTAAACGGTGACAAGCATAGAACATTGTACTTACCTTGCAAAAATTAAGATCAGAGGAAAGATGGCAAGATAAACATGACTTCTTCCTCCCCATTGTAAAATCCAAGCTCTTGGCTGGCACTTGAAGAAGAGGCAAAAAAACAAATCCACCTGCCTTGTAAATGCAGCAATGAGGGAGGATGCAACCAAAGCGAAGAAGATGTTTGTGGTTTGGGAAGGAGATATGTTTGTGATTTAGGAAGGAGATTATTTAGGAAGGTGTTCGTGAGAGAAGAACATTGAGAAAAGAGACGTGCATTTTATCTAGGAAAGGAGATATTTATGCGGGGATGATGTATTAACCATGACGACACGCAGAAACTTCCCTTTAATAGTAAAGAAGATGCGCAGATATTTTTCATATTCTCAAACTTTAGGGACCTAAAATATCCTCGTTTACAATGTTGCCCTATGTTAAAGAAAAAAGGACTAATAGGCTAAGTTACACATCACATCGGGTACGTTGACCTTATTTGTTATGCACAACCGGATCTGGACATTTCACACTCTGATACGTCACATTTGAACACAAGTTAGTTGTACGCAGGCTACTTCCTGAGAGAAAAAGCGACATGATACTTGAATAATATCCACCAAACATACTAAACAAAGCACTTTATCATGCATGTCATGCCTAGGCAACAAAATCATGTTGGTTGTTACTTGTCTAAGCTCAACTGTCGATAGCCGTCACCGAATGCATTACATTTGGAAGCACAAACAAGAGTCTGTGTCCCCCCGCAAAAAAGAAAAAGAAAAGAAAAAAAGAAGAAGAGTCTGTGTGTGAGAAAGAAAGACCATGCTGATGAGTTTCCCTCCAACTTAGCTGCAGGTAGCAGCTGTCTCCCACGCCATGGCTGTGCTCATCGCTTGATGCAGAGGCAGGGGGTAATCCTTCTTTTCGAAGGAAAAAAAACTGTCCCCCACGCCAATCTTCTAGTCCTTAGATGGACGCACACATACGAGCTTAGCAAAGCAAGAAGAGCGCAATAGCACACACACGCACATCTATGGCTTAAACTGACATTACAATGATTAGGATCGAAGGTTACACAATAGCAACGTGTGCATCCATGCACAGATTGATTTAAGAAACCTTTCTCTCTCCCACTTAGCTGTGATGCTCATTTGCTTTGCTCGGCATGGCCTGGTATGGCTAGCTCGTACCAAGCTGCCATTAGCAGCCAGTTAAGCTGCATCGACCAGGTGGTTAACAGCTGAATGAAAGCCATATCATATCATACAGGAGTATATGCGTCTCACTGGTCATCGCGTACGGATATACGGACATGACAGTGTCGCCTATTGCGACAGCGAAAGATGAGCAAACGAGGGAAATGGTAGTGCTGGCTCCATATGTCTGAATGTCAGTGCAGCTTGCTTGGTGATCTCAATCAATATCACTCACTGATTCAGTCAGTGTTGATGTTGTGCAGCTGCTTAATTAGGAAGCATGACGCATAGTTTAGTTTTGTATAATAACCAGTTAGTTACTGGATTGTTCTGGGCATATTTTGCCGTGTCTAACTAACTGGTCATTCGTTGAAGATGGTACCCTTTCTCTTGACAGTCCTTTAGTCCTGATTATTACTTGTTAATTTGCCATGTTATTGAACTTGAGAGTTCTGTTGGGCTGTTGGCTATCATAGTTAAAGGTTTACTCGGAGATTTTTCATATGTATGTACAACAGCAAGGAAGCAGTTGCGCGATGATGATGTGTTTAATTAAGGTTAAGCAAAGCAGCAAAGCATTGGCTGTACTGCAGCTTGCACTTGATCATGAATGTTGGTGACACTGGTGAGTGATGTACTGAGCTCTCATTTGCTATGACATACATGATCTTTAACCTCGCAGGAGAATTGCGTGATATAGTTCATTATCATTACACACAGTAAACATGTCATGGATGACTACTAGATCTACATATCGTTCTTCCTAACATACAAACTGAGCTCTTGGTATCTTACTTGAGATGCCCAATCTCATTGCAAACCACCAAATCTATCTGCTTACCCAGTCCTCTGCAATTGGTTAAGCCAAGATAACTTTCTCGACAAACAAAGAAAGATACTACTGACCCGAAAATGACGTGTGGACCAATTTATCAGACAGTAACTCCGGCCCCTTGTTAGGCTCAGCAAGTCAGCTGGAAGAGTAAGCAAAAACCATCACTACTTAACAAACAGAATGCCAAACAATGTGCTACCCCATTCACAGTAGGATAGGATAAGTGATGTGTCTAACGATGACAAGCAGATTGCAAAAATTAAGATGAGAGAAAGGATGGACAGATAAACATGAGTTCTTTCTCCCCACTGTAAATTACAAGCTCTTGGCTGGCACTTGAAGAAGGGGCAAAATAAAAATAAAAAAATCCACATGCCTTGTAAATGCAACAATGAGGGAGGATGCAACCAAAGCAGTTTACAGCACCGGATCATCATAATTTCCACAAGGACCGACTGTTATTTTTAACTAAACGTCGGTGAGGCTAGCAATGTGTCGAGTAATTAACCGGTAATTAGTCTGGAGCCATAAGTAAACGACATGCCATTTCAATTTGCTTGTCCGTTTGGTTGGAGGGTGGTTTGTTAATATGACAAATGCAAGAATTCTGAGACATTGCGCTGTCCTATACGGAAGGTTTCATGGAGAGGTGGCACACTTTTTTGCCATTATTATGCCATTTTCTTATATGCAGAGGCAGGACAGTCCAAGAAAATGTGGTATTACCCTGCTCTTCCAAGTAAATTTCCATGTGCCACCTCTAAACATTCAAATAAGCATTTGTTTTGTGTGCCCTTACCGCACATGGAGCGACAAGGGGCGGTCAATATCTTCCATGCTAAGCAGGTTATTTTCATGATTGGTGTTTATTCGCTTGTCATTGCACAAGAGAGGCTGATAATTGGGATGCCCAGTCCTATAATTAAAATAAAAAAATATATAATGAAACAAACTCTCGTAAAAGATAGTATGGTGACCACCTTGCAATAAAGAGTGCTTTGATGTAAAAAATGCCCTTCTCTCGGCTAAAAAGAAACTACTCTTCCCAGAGCGCATGACACACCACGTCTTCTGCACCCTGCTGCCGCCCCCGCTGCTCCACCCCCTCCGCTCCACCCCCTCCGCTCCACCTCAGCTGCTCCACGGAAGCCCCCGCCGCACCCTGCTGCCACCCCCGCCGCTCCACCTCTGGTATGATCACATCATTTGTCACACAGACATCTAGCTCTATGACAACTCAAGAGGAAATCCTAGTTCACTTTGTCGTAGGCTTTTTCAAAATCCAATTTCAAAATTCTCTCAACTTGTTCTTTCACACGTGTGTGGTACAAATTTTCATGCAAGGACAAAAGACCATCCACGATGTTCATGTTTTTGATTAAAAAACACTTCATAAATACTAAAAAGCTTGTCAGCATAGGGATCATGTCTAAGGTTCAGAGTTTTAGTAGTCCACTTACAAATGCATCTAAAAAAAGTGGGTCCAAATTGTTGAATCTTTCAGCTCCAAAAAAATTAGGTAACAATGCTATCACACCGTAGTTCAACCTATGAACAATCAAAATTCCAGAATGGAAGCAATTAGATACATGTGTAATTTCAAGCTTGACAATGTTACCAACTAGCTTGATAATTCAATGGGGGATACTATATGGGCCAGGAGCCCTGATTTGACAGTTAGCAATCACATTAGTTTCTTGATTGTTCATCCTGAGTACCTAAATCGATCTTGAGGTCTAGATGCACTTACATATCTCCTAAATTGACAATTTTGAAAATCAAATACTATCCAAGTTGTATGTACAAATTGTCTCCTTGATCCCCTCAACTCTGTTTTTCCCACCTCCCTTCTTGCTGTGGCATTCTCCATCAAGCTCCGGCACTGCTCGACCGGTCGTGGGATTTCATTTCCGGTGTTTGTATTGTTGCTTAAAAATAGCACAAATCTGGTGAAATAGAACCGCCAGTGCAAGCCTCTTAACCTCAACCTATGCCACCATCTTAATTTTTTAGAGGAATCAGGGATGTAAAACCCTCTCAGTTCCATTAGCAGAAAACGAAGTAGAAAAACATGATCCAAAACCAGAGTTATCCAAAGTACAGCTAAAGAAAAGCATCATCTTATTGCAACACGCGAGCAATGAAACCTTTGAACAATTCCATTTATACAAAGTGTGTACATTACACTGCCACGGTACCACGGTAAAAACATATCGCTTCCTTGAAAAACAAATTAAAAATCACCATCTCACCTGACTAATCACAACCTCCCATGCATTTTCTCTCGACGGGCCATTTCATTTTTTTTCAACCAAAACCCCCAAAGTTACCAATCACTAGTGGGACCACCCGACAGTGACCGTGGCGGCTTCGTACCCCTCCTTCCCGCCACCGAACCGTATGGCGCCGCTGCTCCCCTTCCTCCCCCTCCGCCGCCTGTCCATGCTCCCGCCCTTCGCCACCGCCGGCGACGCCTTCTCGCTGGCGCCCTTCCGCCCGACCCCGCCGGCCTTCTCAAGCAGCCGCACCACCTTGGCCTTGCCTGTCACCGCTGCGGATGCCGCGGCCGTCCTCCCCTTCGCCGTCGCTGCCCTAGCGTTGGCCCCGGCCTTTAGGAGGATGTCCACCACGTCCGAGCGCCCCGCCTCGGCGGCGCAGTGCAGCGCCGTGTAGCCCTCGGCGTCGCACGCCTCCACGTCGACGCCCCGCTCGATGAGGTCGCGCACCGCGTCGGCGCGCCCCTTGAACGCGGCGCGCATCAGCGGCGTCCACCCGTGCGCGTCCCGCCCTTCCACGGACGCGCCGCCGTCCGCGGCCCGACGGACGGCCCGGGCCTCGCCCTTCCGTGCTGCCGCCAGGATCGCCTCGCCGAGCCCTAGGAAGTCCATGATCCGCCCGGTGTGGCCCTCCTCGGCCGCGGTCTCGTAGGCCGTCTTGCCTTTCGCGTCGCGCACCGAGGCCGTGCCGGCCACGCCGTGCGCCAGGATCAGGCGGGCGACGGCCTCGTCGCCCCGCCTTGCCGCGGCGTGGAGGGCGGTGCCGCCGTCCGTGCCGCACCTCGCGTCGGCCCTCGCGCCCGCCGCGAGGAGCGCCTTCACCGCTTCCCGCCGGCCACCCTCCGCGGCCAGCCGCAGAGGTGTCTTGCCCTCCCTCCCCGCCGCGTCGATGGAGGTGAAGGAACCGGAGAAGGAAGCGGAGGAGGAGGATGAGCGGGGAGAAGCAGACGCGGGCTTTCCGAGAAGCAGCTTCAAGACATCGTCGTGTCCGGCCGCGGCGGCCACGTGGAGCGCGTCGGAGCCGGCGTGCTTGGCTCCGTTGGCGAGGAGGAGCTCGGCGATGAGGCACTCGCCGGACGCCGCGGCGATCTCTAGCGGAGTCCGGCCGCGGCTGGGCTTGTCGGCGTCGGCGCCGTACTCGAGCAGCACCTGCACGATGTCAGCGCGGCCGAGGCCGACCGCGAGGTCGAGCAGCGTGCTCCCGGACTCGTCCTCGGCGTCCGCGGCGCGCCACGCGGGGTCGCTGCGGTCGAGCACCTCCCTGAGCGCCTCGACGGCCCCGGTGGCGACGAGGCGCGCCGCGACCTCGGCGCCCACGAAGGTCGCCCGGATGCCGCTGTCAACGAACACCTGCTTCTTCCTCGCGGAGAACCACTCCGGGTTCACCGAGTCGAGCGCGGAGACGGGCTCCCTGACCGAGGCGCCGGGCGCCACCACGCTGTGCAGCAGGAAGGCGTCCTCCCCGCGGCTGCCTCCCCCTCCAGGCCCGTCGGGCGCCTCCGAGGCCATGTAGAGCACCTCAACGGTGACCGCGGCGAGCGGCGCGAGGATCCCGGTGTGCGGGCGCACGGCGAAGCGGCCCCTCACGGCCGGCTGCAGGCGGAAGGCGACGGGCATGGTGTGCATGGCGTTGCGCAGCGTGAGCTCCCCCTTGGCCGGCCGCCCCGGCTCCACCCGCACCACCACCTCGTTCGTCGGCTCCGGGATCACCAGCCGGTCCATCTCGACCCACCCTTCTCTCAACCTTCACGTACGCGCTCTCCTCGCTTGCGGCCGCAGAGAGAGCTACCAGCTAGCAGGCTAGTGCGGCAATGGCGAGTTGTTGGTGGAGGTTGTGGTGGGGGAAGAAGCCATCAAAGGGAGTGAGAGCAGTGAAGGTGCGTTATGTAGGAGAGGCGCCAAGGAAGGACGGCCGGCGCGGCGTGGAGGCGTGCCACATGGCCGGTGTAAACAACAAGGCGGACTTGTTCTATATGCTGGCCGCCTTGGCCGTGGGCATGCGCCATTCGCCATTGTTTAATGACCAAGGTGGAGTTTGGTCCGTAGGGGCAATGTAGATGGAGATGGAGAGGGTCCGAGGCTGGACCGTAGCGGCGGAAACTTCCCGGCTGCATTGCCCGTCGCGGTCTGCCGCTCGTCATTGTAGGCCATCCATAAACTAATGATATGAACAAAGCAGATGTGATTGGCTGGTGAAAACTATCAAATTTCCCCCTTTTTTTTGGTTTGACAGCAGAAACAGTTAAATTTCCTGTGAGATGAGCTATCTATTGTGTCACATTTTTGGAATATTTGGGCCGTCCATTTTGTGCCAACTATTTAGTAGTTTTAAACAAAAGGCGAGTAAACCATTCGGACCGGCCAGGGACAAGTCGCGTAAAAAAATAATTTATTTTTTTAGAAACACATGTAACTTTATTCATATTCATAACAATTACAGGCACACTGATTTAGACGTAAGATCCAAGAAAATACAAAGTAACTCCTATGTCTAAGATTACAATGAAATATCTCAAAAACACCTTCTTCGCGGTATCAATCTCTGCTCGAAGAAATACTCCAAAGACTTCGGTAAAAAGATTGCATTGGACTAGAGCAACGATGTTATCACTCTTTCACCTGCACGAACATTACCACTAATGGCAATTTGGGAAGTTGTTTTTTCTCACAATCAAATCGACTTGCACCGGTAAATCAATTTTTTAAGGAACGATCGGCCTTTTGCAGCCAGAAATTAGAAGTTGATCAGATGCTTGGGCTTGATATGAAACATAATAGAAACTGACCCGATACCTGATAACACACATGTCAAAACGAATATAAATAAACAAAATTAAAAGTAAAGAAAAATAAAATGATTTTTTGCAAGAAATAACGAATTTTGATTTTTTGGTCGGTCATTTTTTTCTTTGCCGAGAGGATGCGCCAACGTACTAGCCTGCGATGAAGTGGTGCATGCTTCGGATGTATATTTTCCTCACTTCACAACACAAGCTAGCTATCTATAGTATTATATTTTCTTGAGCAGGTCCCAAAAACTACACACAAGTGTTAGATTTCATAGATACATCTTCTACGCATAAGTTTTGATCGATTGATCTAATGGAACTTAATTATCGTACGAGGTCTATACAAAGTTAGCGTTCAATTATTGTTCACATGATGAAAAAAAAAGAGAAGATGATGATCAAAGCCGTATGTATGCATGTAATATGTGTAGTTTTCTAAATGAAGAAAATAAAATTAAAACTAAAACAAAATCAAAATAATAAAGTTTTCATAGAAAATATGAATTAGTAGCATTGATATTACTCTTTAATAATAATAATTAAACAAATAATAAAAATTAGCACAAAATTTACACAGCAATTGCGCCTTTTCATAATATGCAAGGGTAAGCATATAATAGTAGTTGTTTGTTCACACAAAAAAGAAGTCTCCTAAGATAGAATGAATTAGTGACATTGGCATTTTACCCTTAAAAATAAAAAATAAAATAAAAACTAAACGAATTCAAAATAGTAAAATTTTCTAAGGAAGAATGAATTAGTGGCATTGGTATTACCCTTAGGGAAGAACATAAATAAATAAATAAATAGAGTAATGTTTTTTTGCACAAAATTTACACCAAAATTGCGTCTTTAATCATATGCAAGAATAAGCATACAATACTGAATTTTTTGCAAAAAGAAGCTTTGTAAGAAGGAATGAATTAGTGACATTGGTATTAACTTTAAAGAAGAAAGAAAATGAAAACTAAAAAAATCCAAATCAAAATAACAAAGTTATCTTACGAAGAATGAATTAGTGGCATCGATATGCAAACTTTGCACAGAAATTGCACATAAGTTATATAGAAGTTATATCCTTTTTTATAATATGCAAGAATAAACATATAATATTCTAATTTTGCAAAAATAAGTTTCCTAAAAAGGATGAATTATTGGCATTGATATTACCCTTAAGAAGAAAGAAAATGAAATAAAAAAGGATTTTTTTTAAAAGAATGGAGTTTTCTAAGAAAAAATAATTAGTGGCATTGATATTGCCATTTAAGAAGAAAGAAAAAAAACTTAAAAATACTTGTGTACTCAAGTTATACTTTTAAATATGCAAAGAATAAGCTTATAATAGTGCAATTTTCATACTCTAATTTAATTGACGCACGTACTATATAATACACGCATGTATACATTTTCAATCATCCAACATGCCAAAAATATCCATGTAGAAAAATGGCTAAAATATAAAAATAAAATAAAATAAATAAAAACACATGCAATAAAAAAGCAAATAATGTGTGACGGGCTTCAAGCCCAATAGGAAAATCGAATTACCCCAAACCGGGGCTAATAAAAACTTCAGCCTAAGAAAAAATTGTCTTACCCCATACAGGGGCAAGTCAAAAAATTTAACTGTTTTTGCTGTTAAACTTCCACCTGCCATAGAAAAATCAGCCTAAGAAGCCATGAAACAACATAGAGAAAAAAACAGCACAAATGTTGACAAAAAAAACGGTCAGAAAATCGACTTACCCAGATTTTAAAATCAGCAACTTACATATAGCTGAAGTGGTAACAATTACTACCTCAGTCTTAACTTACAACATGCTTGAAGAGAATAGTAGATTACTACTACTGCCATCCAGTTCCTTCAGAGTGTGAAACTCCAGATGCTCCAAAAGGATCTATGTATATTCCTCTAAAAAATTAAGAGAACAAATTACTGCACGAATTTTGTTTTTTGTGTTGGCATGTGCTCTTCGTGTTACAGAACATAAACATGATAATTCACTGTCCCTGAGCAGTTAACCCATTATCAGAAAAACTAAAATAAAAAACATCAACCCTTCCTTGGTAGTATTGTATACGCCATAATAATCCAAGTAAGGCCGGTTAATCATGTCACTGTAATGCATCTTCAATCTCTGATAACCTTGCTGTCTGTCTGTCTATTTTTTTTTAGAGAAAACTGTCTGTCTATTTTGATGGTCACCAACCGAATTGGTATTCTGAATTTCAGACCGTCTTTAATTTATGTCATGGTACGAGACAAGATCAGTCTACTTCTAGATGTGCATAGTGTTTTCTTAGAAATCCTCACGAGAAGTTATATTCTTTTAAAGTTCGGTATGTACGTGGTGGCACCGGCCAGCGAAGCTCGTCAGGCTCCGATGACGGCGGCGGCGGGGCGTTTTCTTCCGCTGGTGCTAGGAGGTTGAGACGGCCAGATCCCGTTCGTGGCGGCGCAGCGCTCAGGCCTGCAGGGCAAGGCAGCGGCGTGGCGGCCGGTTTCTGGCAGGCGCGGTGACAGCGCTGGTTGATTTCAGCGGCTTCGGGCGGCTGCTCCGACGGGATCTCCTCCGGTTGCAGCGCTCCCTTGGTTGGCAACCAGCGACAATTCTACGGCTGTGGATTCCGGAGGCCTTGGCTGAATGGCTCGATAGCTTTCGCCAGGTCTGAAAAAACCGGATCGGCAACGGGTCGCGCCCGTCCTCACCAAGCCACCAAGCCATCCTCTGATCACCGGCGACGCTAAAGTCCATGGCTTGGTGGTGGTGTTTCAGATCTGATCGGCCGAATGGGGATGCGTGCAGACTATGCTGGCCTCCTACGGTTCCACGACGGCGGAGGTCACCGAAAGATCTTCAGGAGTCTTCATCTCAAGATCCACTGGTTGACTTCGACGGTAAGATACAAATTATGGACGGCGACTTGACACAAAGGAATGGTTGTGGAGCGGCGGCGGCAGACATCGCACGTAGCTGCTGGGATTGTGGAAAAGTGGTGGCGACAACACTTGATGACTTCGATGGTGCTACTAAGCATCAGGTCGCGAGCTCCGGGGTGAAAGCCCTGGTCTGACCCAAGGTGGTTGTACCTGGTAATGGCGATGTATTTTACATCGTTACCTTGTTGAAGGCATTACTCGGATATGCTCAGATTGATTCTTCATGGTGAAAATCTAGATCCTAACCTTGGTGGTTGGATCCGGTGACGACGACGCTTGAGTGTCACTTCCTTCTTGAAGGCGTTGCTGTTGAAGAACTCCGTCGTCTGTGTGGTGTCATGAGATGGATGGTGTGGATATGGTCATTGTTGTAGTTTGCCGATCATGGATCTGATCACTTTGTACTTTTTTATTTTTCCCCGCCTACGCATAGCTTAATATGACTTTGCTGTTGCCAGCGTGTTTTTGTGTGCGTGTCTTGACGTTGGCTGTGTGCATCCTAACTATGCAGAGGCCGGGTGTGTGCTCTTAGGGTATGTATTCTCTTGATGCTCCTTTTTGAGCCAATAAAATCCACCCTTTGTCCAAAAAAATGTACTTGGTGGCAATGTTTCATGGGTTTCCCCTCTTTGTAAAAAACTCTTAACACATTTCTTGGATGGTCCTGTCTCTTGTAAGGAAATGGCACAATAATGACAAAATATGTGCTAGCTCCCCATGAAACCTTCCGTATAGGACAGTAGAACGTCTTGATCAGAATTCTTGCATTTGTCATACTAACTAACCACCCTCCAACCAAACGGACAAGGCGAATCAAAACCACTTGTCGTCTACGTATCGCTCCGGAGTAATTATGGTTAATTAGGCGACACATTGCTAGCCTCACCAGCGTTTAGTTAAAATAACACTCGGCCCTTGTGGAAATTATGATGATCCCGTGCTGTAAATGGCTTTGGTTGCATCCTCCCTCATCGCTGCATTTACAAGGCATGTAGAATTGTTTATTTTTGCCCCTTCTTCAAGTGCCAGCCTTGGACTTTACAATGGGGAGGAAGAAGTCATGTTTATCTGGCCATCCTTGCTCTGATCTTAATTTTTGCAAGGTAAGTACAATGTTCTGTGCTTGTCATCGTTTAGACACATCACTTATCTTACTGGGACAGCATATTGTCTGGCATTCTGTTTGTTAAGTAGTAGTAATGGTTTTTGCTTGCTCTTCCTGCCGAGCCTAATCAGGGGCCGGAGTTACTGTACTGATGAATTGGTCCACACATCATTTTCAGGTCAGTAGTATCTTTCTTTTCTTTCATTGTGGAGAAAGTTATCTGATGGCTTAACCAATTGCAGAGGACTGGGTAAACAGATAAGTTTGGCTTGGTCCATAAACCATCCATCCGGTTCCGGATTTGGCCCTAAAAATAGATTGAGCATTTGGGCGTTTGCAATGGGAATGTGCATCTCAAGTAAGATACCAAGAGCTCAGTTTCTACGTTAGGAAGAATGATATATAGAACTAGTAGCCATCCATGACAAGTTGATTGTGTGTGGTGATAATAAACTTTATCAGGTGATTCTCTTGCAGGTTAAAGATTTCTCCATAGCAGATAAGAACTCGGTACGTCATCAGTGTTATCAGCATGGCATGATGCACAGGCCGGGTCATCCCCGCCCCCCTTTTAACAAACAAACTAGTGTTACCAACATTCATGATCAAGTGCAAGTTGCAGTACAGCCAATGCTTGCTGCGTTTGCTGCTTTGCTTAACCTTACTTAAGCACATCGTCATCGCGTAACTGCTTCGCTCCTTGCTGTTGTACATACATATGCTAAATCAATCTCCATATAAACCTTTAAGAATGACAGCCAACAGAACTCTTAATTTTAGCGACATGCCAAATTAACAAGTAAGAAGAACTAAAGGACTGTCAAGAGAAAGACCAAGTTTGCGAGTCAATAAGAATCAGGGTACCATCTTCAACAAATGACCGGTTAGTTAGACACGGCAAATGATGCCCAGAGCAGTGAGTAACTAACTGGTTATGCAAAACTAAACTATGCTCCATATCTCCTGATTAAGTAGCTGCACACCATCAAGGCATCAACACTGACTGAATCAGTCAGTGATGTTGATTGAGATCACCAACCAAGCTGCACTGACATTCAGACATATGGAGCCAGCACTACCATTTCTCTCTTCTGCTCATCTTTCGCTATTGCGATAGGCGACAGTGTCATGTCCAGTGAGACGCATATACTCCTGTATGATATGGCTTTCATTCAGCTGTTAACCACCTGGTCGATGCTTAACTGGCTGCTAATGGCAGCTTGGTACGAGCTAGCCGTACCAGGCCATGCCGAGCAAGTCAAGTGAGCATCACAGCTAAGTGGGGGAAAGGCTGATTACTCAATCTGCGCATGGATGTACACGTCGCTATTGTGTAATCTTCGATCCCAATCATTGTAATGTCAGTTCATCAAGCCATAGCTGTGCGTGTGATATAGAGGGAGCTCTTCTTGCTTTGCTAAGCTTGTATGTGTGCGTCCAGCTACCTTATTTGTGTCCTCGATTGGCTGCGTACCAGGCGCACTTCGAGTTAATCACTCACACTCCCTGCGATGCAACGCTGTTGTCTTTCTTCCAAAGGGGTTGAAACGATTTTCACCGGTTTGGTCTACACCTTAGCCATTAATGGTCGCCCAAATTTCATCAGAGTGTGAATACCACACTAATGTGGAGTGTCTGTTGCACATCTGCAGGTAAGATGGAGGGAAACTAATCAGCATGTTTTTTTTAATTAAAGCACCTCCCATATACTATTAATTTTTTAAAATGACATTACAATTCCTAATAGCATTCACCACGAGGGGCAAAAAACTATTACACAGAATACCCTCTGACCTATTCAAAACTAAACTTACACAGTCTGATGTGCCACCTCATCAGCATGGTCTTTCTTTCTCACACAGACTCTTGGTTGTGCTTCCAAATGTAATGCATTCATCAACGGCCATCGACTGTTGCACTAGAGCTTAGAAAAGTAACGACGAACTCATGATTTTGTTGCCTAGGCGGGACATGCATGGTAAAGTGCTTTGTTTAGTATGCTTGGTGGATATTATTCAAGTATCACGTCGCTTTTTCTCTCAGGAAGTAGCCTGCCATACAACTAACGTGTGTTCAAATGTGATGTGTCAGTGTGTGAAATGTCTAGATCCGGCTGTGCGCAACAAAGGTCAACGAATTCGATGTGATGTGTAACTTAGTCTATTAGTCCTACTTAGCATAGGGCAACATTGTAAACAGGGATATCTTAGGTCCCTACAGTTTGAAAGTATATATGTTTACAGAGGAGTACTATTAAAGGGAAGTCTGTGCGTCGTCCTGATACATCCTCCCTGCATAAATTTCTCCTTTCCCATATAAAATACGTATATCTTTTCTCAATGTTCTTATCTCACAAACATCTTCTTCCTAAATAATCTCCTTCGTAAATGATAAACATATATATCTCCTTCCCAAACCACAAACATGTAAGAACCAAAATCTCCTGAGCAGGATTAGAGACAAGATTTACCAATGAACTGGTCCAAGCATCCTTTTCGGATTAGTATATTTCTTTGCCGAGGAAGTTATCTGGTGGTTTAACCAATTGAAGACGACTGGGTAAGCAGATAATGATGTCTAGGTCCACAAACCATCCGAATGTGGCTTCAATTGACTTAGTAAGTGAGATTGGGTGTTTGTAGTGGGGATGTGTGTCTCAACTCTCAAGTAAGACAGAAAGAGTTCAGTTTGTACGTTTGGAAGAATGGTGAAGTTGGTAGCCATCCATGTGAAGATCGACAACTCATCCCCGCCCCCGCGCCGCCAACCCTAGGCGATACGGGGGGCGATCGCATCGCCGGCCCCAGGCCTCCTCCCCTCGTCTCCTCCATCCTGACGCCTGAGGTCCCACCAGTGAAGCCTGGCCTATGATGGTGGTGGCGGGGCCTTCTCCCTCGCATGGTGGTGGCGAGATCTCCTGGCAGCGGTGGCGCATGGTTCGGCGGCCATCCAGAGGCACGGAGCAGCGGGATCCCGGCAGCGTGCGTGACGGTGGCGACTACGGAGGCGCAGTCTCCCCGTGGCGGAGGCGCCCCTGTTGTGGCGGCCGGGATCGCAAGTCTCGCCTTGCCTAGATGGGCTTGGGCGGGCCGATGGTTCTGGTGCGCATCTGCAGGCGAGCGTGGTGGGCCTGGTGGCGCCGGCTGTTGGCACCGGGTGGTGCCACGTCCGGTCAGGCAGTGGCGGCCTGGATCCCTTTCGTCTAGTCCCTGGCAGAGATGGCGGCGGTCCGTGCACGAGAGATGGAGGCTCTTTGAACAGATCTGGGTGAGAACTTGCTATCGGCTACTGCCAAGGTCGGCGGTGGCGGCGCTATCTACGTCGTTCCCTTCTTGAAGGCATCGTAGTGGAGAATTCAAGCCAACTCTCTGCTACCTCTGGGGGAAACCCTAGATTAGTAGATCGGATGACGACGGCGCTCTGGTGTCGTTTCCCCCTTGGGGGCGTCATTCTTGGAGGTACACACGGGCTCGAGGGACCAGAGAACGGCTTCTTTGGTGGAGCGGTGCTTCACCTTACCCATTGACGGCAACGGATCTTGGCGGTGTGGCACAGTGGAGACTCGGCGTTCGATGCGCAGAGATGGACTCGAGGAGGAGGATGCTGTCTGGCGTCATGGTGGCATCGATGGCAGAAAGGCCTGACAAGGTCGGTGCGATAGTTTCTGCTCTGAAGATAGATTGGTGGAAGATGGCGGTGATGACACATGAGAGTGCGTCGGACCGGTTTGTGCCCCAAACCCAATATGTGGCTTGGTTGGGGCCTCTGGCTTCAGATGTTAGGCATTTGTGTGATGTCTGTTTGGTATTAGGCTCGGACTATCGGCACCCCTTCATCAAGTGAAGAGGAGTAGCGACATACTATGTTGCTAAGATGATGACTCCAGACTATCTGATGTACTACTTTGTAAGGTCTTTGTGAATAATTATTAAAATGGCTGCATGCATCGCTCAGATGCAGAGGTCGGGGGTAATCCTCGTTTTCTAAAAAAAAATCCATGTGAAGCTCGTTGTGTAGGAAGTGGTAATAAACTTGATCACACGATTCCCTTGCGACCCTAAAGATTTTGCCAACATTTTTTATGAAGTGCATGTTGTTGTACAGACAATGCTTATTGCATTTCCATGTAAATATTCTACCTGCTTATCAATGAAAAACCAAGCAATTGTTGGACCCTTCGGAAAAAAAGGAACTTACTGCATTTGCTGCTTTGCTTAACATTAAACACATTATCACACAACTGCTTGCTGTTCTACATATGCCCAGTCTCCAAGTCAACCATTAAAAAGAGAACTCTCGTGTTCAACAACATGGCAAATTAAGTACTCCCTCTGTCTCATAATTAAGAGCGTATGTTGTGTCAAAAACTCAAAAACGCTCTTATATATATTATGGGACTGTCGAGAGAAAGAGCAAGTTGTAAGTCAATAAGAATCAGGGTACTATCTTTAACGAATGACCAGTTAGACACGGCAATTGATGTCCAGTAAATTCAGTAACTAACTGGTTATGCAAACTAAGCTATGCTTCATACCTCCTAATTAAGATCACCAAGTAAGTTGCCCTGACGTCCAGACATATGAAGCTAGCCCGTCTTACGTTGTCGCGATAGGCGACAGTTTTATGTTCGGACATTCCATACATCCGTACTTGACGATCACTAAGACGCATATACTCATCTTTACCTAATAATAAAAGGAGAAGCCTTTCATAGTTCTTCATACGTCATCTTTTTACATCCGTTAATTTTGTGTTAAGTACAAGATTGACGGCTGAGAGTTAATTCGGTCTGTCATGACTATCTATATCTTTTTTTTCAGAGCACAACGTGACTATTTATGTCTATACCACCTCCTATGTCGTATCTATTTCAGGTCCTTGCCCACGGACTCTCATCCGCGAGATTTTCGTCCTCCATCGAGTATGATTCCCTTGTTTAAACTATCAATCCCTATGTATGCTGTGTGGGCCAAGGTCTACTGAAGGCCATGATCGAGGAAGGATGACGAGGGGAAGAGGAGCTCGGGGAGTAGAGGGTGGAGAGTTGAACGGGGGAGTCGAGCCGTCACGAACGACGAGTCAACAGCATGTGTGGGACGCGCGTTGGTGTCACCACCGTGTCCTTGATACTGTCAATCTGGTCGAACGCGATCGCTGGACGTATACTGCGCTGGTGGTGGAAGGGGCGGAGGAGGGCCGAACTTGAGGCGGCTCATCCCAGCGAGCATCTTGCCAAGCGGGTCGACGACAGGGATCGGTTGACCACCGGCGCTGACGGCACGGCTAGGATGCCATCGAGGCCGCCGAGGCAGCACCTGTTGGGCATAAGCCACGGCGATCGCGTCGGGCGTGCGTGTGTGCACGCGGGACAGATCGGGAGCGTGGCGAGCGTGTGTGCGCGCGTGCGTAGACTAGGGTAGCGGGCTCGCGTTGTGTGTTCATGCGTGGCGCCGGACCAGGTGCAGCCGTTGGCGCGCAGGTCAGGGTTACCGAGTCGGGGCCGTTGCGGGCTCGCCGCGTCCTGGGCGCGTTCGTGCGTGGAGTGGACGCGGCTAGAGCGGGCCGGACCGTGCGCTCGGGCGGGTGCAGACGTGGGGTTCATGCCCAGCGTCTGCCCCGGGTATAAAGCCCGTGAGGGGCGCGTTGTAATGGTTGCGGTGGTGTGACGAGTACAAGCTCGTGGGGGCGTTGTTGCGCCAGGAAAAACCACCCCGTCCCGTGTCCTTCTTCTACCTCGGTCTTCTTCTTCCTCGGTTCATCGTAGAGAGAGAGAGAGGTAGAGCCGAGCTAGGGCTAGCGGAGGGAGAAGGACACGGCAACAACATTTGGCATCAGAGCGACCGGGTTTGAGGGGCGGCCGTGGCGTGCGGCGGCGTCCGCGGCGAGCGCGGCGGACATGGACGCGTCGGCTGTGATGCGCGGCCATGCACGGTGATGCGGTGCGTGCAATGAGCAGCGGCGATCACGGATACGAGGAGGTCGCGGAGGACCTGCGCGGTGGAGCAGAGGCCGCGGCGGCTCGGCGCGACGACCGTGGAGGCGCTGCGCTGCGGTTGCAGGCGCAGCGGGGCAGGGCAATGAGCGCGGCGGCGAGCCGGGCGCGACCGGTGCGTGTTATGGGTGTGCACTGGACGCGTCAGGCGCGTCGGGACCGCTGGCGCGCGTACGGGCGTGCGGATCACCGGGGAGAACGCGTCCAGCGGAGCGCAGGGCGGCCGCGTCGATCACGTTAGTGCGTGATTGTGTGCGCGAGCCGGGGCGTGCAGGGCGTGGCGTCATGGAGGAGCTCGGCGTGCGTCGCCGAGGAGCTCGACGTGGCCGGTGGAGAAGAAGCTTGGCGTGCGATCGTCGAGGAAGAACACGAAGGCAGCGGAGGACTGGCCGCGTCGGGGCGCTGGACTCGGGCCGTGGCGACTGCGTGCGTGCGCGTCGTGTACACGAGCCTGGGAGCGCGGGACGTGGGGTGCTGCGCGGCGGAGGCCGCAGCGGCGCGGTGGAGAAGAAGCTTGGCATGCGATCGTCGAGGAAGAACACGAAGGCAGCGGAGGACTGGCCGCGTCGGGGCGCTGGACTCGGGCCGTGGCGACTGCGTGCGTGCGCGTCGTGTACACGAGCCTAGGAGCGCGGGACGTGGGGTGCTGCGCGGCGGAGGCCGCAGCGGCGCGGTGGAGAAGAAGCTTGGCGTGCGATCGTCGAGGAAGAACACGAAGGCAGCGGAGGACTGGCCGCGTCGGGGCGCTGGACTCGGGCCGTGGCGACTGCGTGCGTGCGCGTCGTGTACACGAGCCTGGGAGCGCGGGACGTGGGGTGCTGCGCGGCGGAGGCCGCAGCGGCGCGGTGCGACAGCCATGGCGACATCGATGACGATGGACTCACCTGCTGTAGTTCGTGGCTTAGGGGGGTGAGTGTTGGGCATATGCCACGACGATCGCGTCGGGCGTGCGTGTGTGCACGCGGGACAGATCAGGAGCATGGCGGGCGTGCGTGTGTGCGTGCGTAGACTAGGGTAGGGGGCACGCGCTGTGTGTTCATGCGTGGTGCCGGACCAGGTGCAGCTGTTGGCGCGTAGGTCAGGGTGACCGAGTCGGGGCCGTTGCGGGCTCGCCGCGTCCTGGGCGCGTTCGTGTGTGGAGTGGACGCGGCTAGAGCGGGCCGGACCGTGCGCTCGGGCGGGTGCAGATGTGGGGTTCGTGCCCAGCGTCTGCCCCGGGTATAAAGCCCGTGAGGGGCGCGTTGTAATGGTTGCGGTGGTGTGACGTGTACGAGCTCGTGGGGGCGTTGTTGCGCCAGGAAAAACCACCCCGTCCTGTGTCCTTCTTATACCTCGATCTTCGTCTTCCTCGGTTCATCGTAGAGAGAGAGAGAGAGGGGTAGAGCCGAGCTAGGGCTAGCGGAGGGAGAAGGCCACGGCAACAACAGCACCTGAGCGCGGACAGGAGAACGCGCGACCAGTCTCGGAGCTGTCTTCCTAGGATGCCTTGCCCGTCTGCTCGAGCTTGAACTGCGCATTGGTGGCAACATCGTTGACCGTGTCTACCTATACTGGCCGGCGATGTGAGCTGAAGTCGCTCGCTCCTGCTATATCACGGCGGCATCAAGGAGTCACTTCTTAATGCCTTGGAGCAGTGCCGCACACCTTGGACATCCGCCTACCTCTTGACCTGCACAACGACCATCTTCCTGCAATTGGTGCAGAGCAAGCTCATGATAGGTGAAAACCGCAGAGGTTCGTGCAGAACGGATGGCCGAATTCCAGATAGCGCGCGGTCGCGTAGTACATGTCGGTGCGGAGGCGGATTCGGGGTCTTACAAAAGCAGGAGGATTCCTGCACCGTGGGGGGCACTTGCAGTTGTAGTCAAGCAACCACGGGTGCTCGCGCATCTCACTAGGTGAGGCAACATTGCTGCTTCGATCGAGGTCGGCCAGCCCAAGTGACCAGGCCTTCGGATAGCAGTAAGGTCGGGGCTGCAGTCCACGGCGTGAGCGAGAAAGGCGGAAGTCGATCGAAGAAGGCTCTCTGGTCGGCATAGCAGCTGGAGGCGGAAATGACGACATCCTCTGCAGCGCGGTGCCTGACGGCCGGCGGCTTCCGCCCATGGGGAAGATGACATGGCTCTAACTTCTTTGCTCCCAAATCCAATTGACATCGCCAGATCACCTCGGTGCGACCTTCACCGTAATTGTTTTTTATGTCGATCGGATGCAGGTGCATGATGCACGTTTGAACTGGCGAACACAACATTACAAATCAGACCTGTTTCAGTTCATACATGTGCAATAACATGTGCTATCTTCTCTGTGATATGGTGATTTGGTAAGAGATAAGGGGAGGACGGAGGATCCTACCATCATCCAGATAGATGGCAAACCATACCACCATGGCGTTCGTCCGAGGAAGTACTCAGGCAACACCCTCTGCATGTGTATGCACGCACACCCTGTCTAGCTTCATGATTGTGAGGGGAAATTTGAACATGGGACACCCTCTGTTGTGTTGTGATTGATTTCAGTAAAAGTCAGTGATAACAGAAGAATAAGAGTTGCAATCATACAAATGTATACGTAAGCATGGATATTGCATTCATGTAAATGTTTCCTTATTTGCTTGGGCTTTTTGCTATGAAAAGATGATTGTGTAGGTTTGAGATTTTGGTGGTACACATATTTTACAACGCCAAAGAGCATAATACTATCCGTCTTTTGCCCAGAATGACAGGGTAACTGAACATTAATTTATGTCGAAGGGGATGAGCTAGAAAAACCAACTATTTCCTTTTGGAAGATCACATGATCAGTTGCCGAAGCTTTCTTCAATAGAGCTTGCTTTGGTTCAACTATGTGTGCATAAATGATCATGTTGGATCAGATGTGCCACTACAAGCTGAAATCCATCGAAGCACACAAGGCATGGGTGAAGTCCCTCGAGGTGCTCAAGAACTGCTCGACTCTACTTCATTTCCCATCGGAACATATGAAGAACTCCTAAGTTAATCATATTAGCTATGAGGTCACATTACTAAGTTCCGCCTATTTGTTTGATTAGTTCTGAAATAAGAGTATTTATTTTCTTCTTATGTAAAATGTTTCTTGGAGAAATTTGTGGTAGCACTAATCTACCAGAAATTAATGTAAGTAGCTGTAATTATCAATTTGTATGCGCTAATTTTGAAATAAAAGCATTTAGTCTTTGCATCAACTTCTCTAAACCATTGTAGGTTCTGATCTTTTTTTTTCGAAAGGGGGGGGGGGGGGGGGGGGGGGGGGGGGGCTCCCCGGCCGCTGCATCAGAACGATGCATACGGCCAACTTTATAAATAAGCAAATAGGTTCAACAAGGTTTTAAAGTCTCAAACGAAAGTAAAGGAAAGCTCACAAAGAGCCAAAGGGCCAATAATAAACTAGCCAAAAAAAGCCACAACTGGCTGGCATAAGAAAGATAGGTAAACTAATTGTCTGTCCTATTACATGACCGTCATCCAAACCGGTTGAAGATATCTCGTGCTACCATCTTCCACCGGATAGATCTGATGTAGCCATATATCTCATAGCCGCAGTTGGGAAACCAAATCCAAGGTTCCATCTTTTTCTGCAAACAAAAGTTATGACATGTAGTATTGTCTTATATACTAATGCTTTTTCCTAGATGGAAGCTAACATTATGGATGGATACAACCGTCGTTTAATACTACCGCTTTCTGCGAGATAGAGCTTAGTATCGTAGGTGGATATATCTGTCGCTGTTGCGATGCCTTTTTCGCCGTCTCCGCGGTAAGGAACCATGGATGAGTATCTCACTAGGAATGGGGGAGTCTGATTCTTGATGCGATGGTATTTTTTTCTGCCGTTGCAATGCACGGGCATTTTTGCTAGTATAGTCCTATATGATATGGCTTTCAGCTGTTAACCACATGGTGGATGCAGCTGCCTGCTTAAATTGACTGCTAATGTCAGCTTGGTACGAGCTAGCCGTACCAGGCCATGCTGAGTGGTGGAGAGCAAAAGTGAGGAAAGTTAGATGTTATGATCAAAACTGAGCACAATCAAGAAAGGAGGGGCACAAAAATAGAAATTCCTTTTATATATGTATTTGAAATTTAGATCTTTTGGATTTTTGTTCAGACTTGGTCAAACTTAGAAGAAAATTGATTTGGACAATCCTAGAACTTCAACTCTTTTGGAATGTATGGAGTAGTAGTGAAGTATTGTTACATATGAGTCAATGAGCTGCAAATATGCCAGCCTAGAAGAGCATGAGTTTCGGAGGCCGCAGTTTGCTGGCGGTCGTGTGGACCGGGATGAAGCGACATGCGAGCGAGATGGGAAGTAGAGTGCCGCTTCTCACGTGTAACGACAAGGTTTGATCTTCAATGACTCGCAAGGGAATATTGCCACTATGTGAAATACAAAAAGTTTAATTAAGATACCTTTCGATACCCCGCACGTTGTTGCGGGAATGTTCAACGATATATTTCAATGAGATTTAATTGTATGGAATATGAATACTTGGAGTTATAATATGAGAGCAAGAACTGAAAATACATATGATTTATTGTGTTTGATTATTGTATAGTTGCAAAATATTTATTAAATATAAATAGCATAATAGAATGAACATTCTTATGCATGTTTGCATGCTCAGCTGGTTTTTTATCTTCTGCATATTGTATGCCGAGGAGTCATGTTTGCATGTTTAGAGAAATATGTTAGTGGGGTCTCCATAACTAGCCTCCATAATTACATGGTAAGTATAGAAGCACTAAACAATCTAAAAGATCAATAAAAAGAGCGTACCTTACACAATCAGTGATTCAGATTTAGTAATACACCGTCTTCGTCTAGTGTGGTACTAAGTCTGATGGTGTCTGAAAAAAGAGCTCTCATCATGCCATCTTTTGTATCTCAATACTACGTACATTGATTAAATCGAAGTCACCAAACTACATGTCATTTCCTGTTCCAGCCATAACTATATTTTACTGTCTTAATAGTACCCTTATGAAAACTCACATGTATTGTGCAACTATCATAGATATGAGATCAAAATTTGACCCACCACATTCATTTCAACTCCACGATTATATATCTTCGCAAAACTAGCCTCTCCTCTCATGGATATACGACATCCTCTCCCTCTCTTCAATCTGCCTCAACGATACGGCAAGTCGTTAGCTTTCAGTGTGATGCTCAATGCATTACGCTATCATCTCCTCATCTAATGATCAACACAATGCACTATCTAGAAATGAGAGGCTTCAGGAACTAACCTTTCCCTTATGTATCATACAATTTATAAGTACCCGCAACACCATGCTCAGTGAGACAAGACGTATGTACGTGATATCGGTTTCAAGGAGACACATTGAAGATAAACATTGATACTGCTTTACATCAAGTCATGGAACAGTGGATGGGGATTTGTAAATGGAGATGTTGCGGTAGAAAGTCAAGGATCTTGAGTTGGCCGTCTGAAGCACCTTCGTGGATGCGATTCAACCGCAAACAAATGACTGTCTAGAAAGCTTGCAAGCTAATGCAAATTGGGACGTGGTCAATCAACACCTATAAACAGACTTGACCTTGTTGGTGGAAGCACTGGAGAGCCATCAGCAGTAAGGATAATAAGGAGTCTTCTATTGAGAAGCTTGCAACTTTATCTCTGTAAACTTTATAATGTTGTTATCCTTTTGTCCACGGACTTGTAATAAACTAGAGGATATTCCGCGCGTTGTTGTGGAAAATGGTTGAGATATATTTTGATTATGTTTGTTTGTTTGGAATATGAATTTCCAATTGATAATATGGGAATAAAATCTAAAATACATATGCTTAATTTAATTTAATTATTGAAGTGTGTATTTTCCTGTGCATGCTTGCATCTTGAGCTGAACCTTTCACATGCATGTTTACATGTCCAGAGAAATAGATTAGTAGGATCACCTATTTAGTTATGCTAGATAATACCCCGTGTGTTGCTACGGAATTAGTCGCAATACAAATAAGCGAGATTTGATTGTATGCAACATAAATATTAGGATTAGTAACATATGAATGAAAACTAAAAAGATGTATTTTATATTGTATTTCATTATTATTAATAAAATGAATAAAAATATCATAATCTAGTGGAAAAAATATTCCCACTTGAGATAATTGGAAGTAGTGGGGATTGATGCCCTTTGTGATCTGGTTTGGATAGCAAATGTTTCCCTGCCTTTTCTCGAAGGGGTGATCTGAGTTTAGCGAACCCACAAGAGGATGTGCACTATGACAAAGGCTCTAGCAAATCTTTGTGAAAGAACTAAATTCCACTTTTTGTAACCGAACCTTAACAACTTCAGGGTGTAAACACTTTGAATTAAAACATGCATCAATATGAGGACTTGATTCTTACAACCATATATTTGAGTGCCCGCGATCATCATGATCTTAATTTGTGCTTTGAAAGACACCCGAGTAAGATGTGCTTGCAACGAGACAAAGTGGGTGATCTGTTCAAATTACGTCTGGACCCATTCAAGACCTGCATCAAGAGTCAGGTATCAAACCGCGGGCCCTTACCGTCACACTATTGGCGTGCGGGACAGCTGTTGCGTGCAGGCAAGTTGGATGGAAACTCATCATCATAGTCTTTCTCTCACACAGACTCTTGTTTGTGCTTCCAAATGTAATGCATTCGCCAACGGCTATCGGTTGTTGCACTAGAGCTTAGACAAGTAACAATGAACACATGATTTTGTTGCCTAGGTGTGACATGCATGATAAAGTACTTTGTTTATTATGTTTGGTGGATATTCAAGTATCACATCGCTTTTTCTCTCAGGAAGTAGCCTGCGTACAACTAACTTGTGTTCAAATGTGATGTGTGATAGTGTGAAATGAATAAATCGGGTTGTGCTTGTGCGCAACAAAGGTCAACATGCCCGATGTGATGTGTAACTTAGTCTTAACACAGGGCAACATTGTAAACAGGGATATTTTAGGTCCCTACAGGCACCTGCTGTGATATTATTATTATTATTATTATTATTATTTTGAATTTACTGTTCACTGCAGGGGTCCATCGACGTTGGATGCAACCACTACTTTCCCATATATAAAACATCTGCACATCTTCTTTACTATTTTTAAAGGGACTTCTGTGCGTTGTCGTGATACATCCTCCCCACATAAATATCTCCTTTCTTGTATAAAATAAGTATTTCTTTTCTCAATGTTCTTCTCTCACAAACATCTTCTTCGTAAATAACCTCCTTCCTAAATCACAAACATATCTCCTTCCCGAACCACAAACATGTAAGAGCCAAAATCACCCGAGCCGGATTACAGACAAGATTTACCAATGAACTGGTCCAAGCATCCTTTTTTCAGATTAGTATCTTTCTTTTTTGATGAGGTTATCTGATGGTTTAACCAATTGCGGACGACTGGCTAAGCAGATAATGATGTCTAGGTTGAGAAACCATCCAGATGTGGCTTCAATTGACTAAGCAAGTGAGCATTTGGGTGTTTGCACTTTGCAGTGGGGATGTGCGTCTCAAGTAAGACAGAAAGAGTTCAGTTTGTACGTTTGGAAGAATGGTAGAGCTATTAGCCATCCATGTGAAGCTGATTGTGTAGTGAATATGGTTTTAAATTCCAGTTTCACAAATATTTCAGCACCTACCGAAATTAATGGATTTCAGTAATTTTGGTTTGCATTTCGGCCAAAGGACTGAAATTCTCACTTGAAATTCAATTTCTTTTTTGAAAATTTCAAGAATGTTTCGGAAAAAATTGAATTCGTGTGTGCAACTAAAATGGCTGAAATATTTTGACCAAAATGTAAATATTTCGGTGCCTACTAAAATTCAGTGAAATTCATATTGAAATCTCACTAAAAGTGAAAACCGGAGAAACTTGATCATACGATTCCCTTGCAAGGCTAAAGATTTTGCCAACATTTTTTATGAAGTGCATGTTACTGTACAGACAATGCTTACTGCATTTCCATATAAATATTCTACCTGCTTATCAATGAAAAACCAAGCAATTGTTGGATCCTTCACAAAACACGCCTATTGCATTTGCTGCTTTGCTTAACATTAAACACATTATCACCCAACTGCTTATTGTTCTACATATGCTCAATCGCCAAGTCAAGTACTCAACCATTAAAACGGGAATTCTCAAGTTCAACAACATGGTAAATTAAGAAGTAAGAACTAAAGGACTTTCAAGAGAAAGATCAAGTTGTAAGTCAATACGAATCAGGGGACTATCTTTAACGAATGACTGTTAGACATGGCAATTGATGTGCAGCACATTCAGTAACTAAGCGGTTGTGCAAATTAAGCTATGCTTCATACCTCCTAATTGAAGTAGCTGCGCACCATCAACACAAAATCAGTCAGTGACGTTGAGATCACCAAGTAATTAAGCTGCTCTGACGTCCAGACATATGGAGCTAGCCCGTCTTCCGCTGTCGCGATAGGCAATAGTTTCATGTTGTAACATTCTGTATATCCGTACTTGATGACCAATGAGATGCATATACTCATATAGTCCTATAGGCGACAGTTTCATGTTGTAACCACATGGTGGATGCAGCTGCCTACTTAATTCACTGCTAATGGCAGCCTGGTACGAGCTAGCCGTACCAGGCCATGCTGAGCAAGTGAGCATCACAGCTAATAAGTACGAGAAAGGATGCTTAAATAAATATTCGTATGGATGTACACGTCGCTATTGTGTAATCTTCGATCCTAATCATTGTAATGTCTGTTTAAGCTATAGCTGTGCATGCTCTTCTTGCTAAGATTGTACATATGTGTGTGTGTGTGTGTGTGTGTGTGTGTGTGTGTGTGTGTGTCCAGGCAAGGGCCAGCTACCTTGATAGTGTCCTTAACTGTGTATCAAACACTCACACTTCTTGCAAGGCAACATTGTTGTCTTTTCTATGGTTCATCTGAAGGGAGGAATTGTTTTCACTAGTTTGATCTACATTTTAGCTACTACCTTCGTTTCAAAATATTAGAAAGTTTGGCTTTGTCCTAAGTCAAACATCTTTAAGTTTCACCAGGATTATTCAAAAATATATCGTCATCTACAACATCAACCGTGCATAGTATGAAAACATATTTTATGATGAATGTAATGAGACTAATTTGATGTTGTAGATATTAGTATACTTTTATATAGACTTGGCCAAACTTAGAAATATTTGACTTTGGACAAACCCAAAATTTCACATGTTTCAAAACGGAGGGAGTATGAATTAGTTACGTAAGAAGAGTAAATTATGCCCTTGGTCGCGCAAATCGCACCGGAGGTTGGAGTATCTTATGCCCATCTCTAAGGACTTTTTAAGATTGGCGTGGGGACAACTGTAGACTCTTGTTTGTTCATGCAGTGGATCGGTTCTTTTTTTAGACAATAGAGCGGATTAGGTGCATTCAAATTTCTGCGCGTCTTCACACACTTGAGCGCATTTTGTTGGAGTTTGTGTACTCCTTGCTGGAGCTGGGCCTTCAAATCTTTGCCAGTTGCATTTTGTATCTTTTGCCCAGTTTCCGTTATCATGTAACACACTATATTTCAGTCATGTGTTGGTTTGTTTCTTTTTGTATTTTCTTTTTTGGTTGTGTGTATCCTTAATGTCTTTGGACATCTTGTTGGTATAGAGGCCGGGTATAATCGGTATCTTCGCGATATTAATATATTCCCTTTCTCGAAAAATGTGTTGGTTTGTTGTTTTTGAACCATATGTCGGATGCTGCCTTCGGTGGGCTTTATTAATTTAAAGTCGGACGTGTCTTGCGTATTCGTTCTAAAAGAAGTACTAGCGGTTGTGTAATGCACAAGTTTCAAAGGCATCAATGCAACGGTGAGGACGCAGATGGGAATGAAGCGGCATGCGAGTGAGATGGGGAAGTGGATGGAGATGATCTCCCGCGGCGAAGCCATCCGATCTCCTTTGACTATCGATCATGCATATTTGCCACTACGGGAAATGACGATGCTAACTTTTGAAATTATACACTATAGTTAAAACCTTTTTCACCTACACTAGTCAGCAACCCGTGCGTCTACACGGGCTAGCTATGTTAATGATTAGATTTGAATTTCCATTAAAAAAATGTAAAATATCTTTACAAATAGCAAAGTGAAAATTTTATGGATACACATACCATATTAGTATGTGGAACATGTAAGACTTGGCACTAGAGTGGGACAAAAAGGTGTGTACATATCTTTGATTAATTCAATTGATTTCTTTGGATTTATAAGCATCATCAGTTAGCATGTATGTGATCTAGGGGTATGAATTACATGTAGTGATTTGCACCGAGGCAAATATTCTTGTCTCTATAATCCGACAAACCACAAATATTCTAACAGATGTAGATATAAATCTTACATTTCGAAGTAGAATGAATATGCTTATTTAATCTAATTACCGAATATCATTCAAAAACATCTAGTGGTTCACTGGTTCTAGTCATATATTATGTTAAATAAATGTACACTACTGATTTCCAGTATTAGGTAAATATATTTATAGCATGTTTACGCCCATGTATATGAAGTGGGCGTCTAAAACTTCAATCTAGTTACTATGCAAGGATCAGTCTAAATATCTAATAGAAAAAGCTACACGTTACTAAATCTTCTAGATAATAATTTTGTGATATGAACCCACAAATAAAAAACATGCAAGGCATGTGATTATTTGTACGTATCGTTTTTCATCATTTTTCAAAACAGAGAAGGCACATGATATTTTTGGAACTTGGACGTATATGATGATGGCATGTTAAAAAACGATGGCTATTTTCTATAACATGAGGATTCTTTTTTTACTTGTTGTTTTTCTTTTACAGTATAAGGCAGTGTCTCTCTTTTCTGTACTTGTAGGTTCCGGATTAATGTATTTTTCCTTTTATTTCAGAAAAGGGAGAACACACGTGTTTATTTGTACGTGTAATTTTCTTTTAATTTTTTAAGAAGGAGAAGGCACGTGATATTTTGGGACTTTTTCTTAACACGTGATATTTTGGGACTTGGACGTGTGTGATCATGGCTTTTGTTTATATCCCAATTGCTCTTTCCTTTTAGCGGCAGGACTCTTTTTTTACTTGATGATTTCTTTTATATTATAAGGCAGGTTTTCTCTTTTCTTTTTAAGAACCACGATGGCTCATTCCTTATAGCATCAGGACCCTTATTTACGTGATCTCTCTCTCTCTCTCTTTTTTTGAGGATTGAGATCTCCTTTTTTATTTTAAACCAATTGTGTCTATGTTTTCTGTACGTGCTGGTTCAATTCTTTACGTACATTGTGTGTTAATATAAGTAAGGACTTCTAATAAATCTTGACCATTAAATTTTGAATCTAATGGTTGAATTAATCTTGATGATGTGGATTAACGTAAAGGCTTGAAAGGTGCCTCCAATTAGTAAATATATATATATATATAAGATAAGATGCTTTTGATTTGATGAAAATTATACCCGATCACCATATGTGGCAAGCATAGTAAGCATTGAATAACCCCAAAATTCTTTTTCAGCAAAATCAGGGCCTAACCCTCCGTCAATAGACGATTCAGATTTAGTTGTATACCCTATTCCATCTAGTTGGGTACTAAGTCTGAGAGGTTCTTTGAGAACAGCCTTCATCTCATATTTCTGATCTCTTCCCGTGACTACGCACATTTTTTAGAAAACCGAGGTCATCAAATTACGTGACATCTCCGGTCCCAACCATGGTTATCTTTCTTTGTCTTGACCCATGGCCTTTTGAAAATTCACATGGGTTATGCAGATATGATAGATATGACATCAGAATTCCACCCACCATGTTCAATTCTACACTAGATATCTTCACAAAAGCAGCCTCTCCTCTCATGTCTATATAATATCCTCTCCCTCTCCTCGACCTGCCTATAATACTGAACTAGCTAGCTTTGAATCGAATGGGATATTTTCCTCATTTTCTACCATCTTCTCGTTTAATGCTCAGTGCATTACATTATCTAGGCATGAGGGGCCTCAAGAATTGACCTTTTCTTATGCGTAGAACAGCTTAAGACTATACGCTGGAAGATGCTCAGCTATGAGAGAATGAAGACGTCTCCTGCTGTTGCTGAATTTGGCGTTGGATTCCATCCTGCTTTCCCATGGTGCGCAGCCTGATAATATTCATGCGCCTACATCTACACACGGTTGACGACATCGTCAGTGTTCCTGTTGGGAGTAGTTTTTGCTACATGTTGCTGTAGATGCGCTAGTCTTTTCTTTTGGAGTACTTTCTCATTCTATTTTGTCCTGGAAGTCAGTTGTCTAGTAGTTTGTTACAGTCTTGGTTTTATATATCAGGGTCTGTGCCGGGTTTTCTGTTTCATGCCCTAACTCGCTTTCTCTTTCCTTGCCCCTTTCACTGTCCTGTAAAGACTTGAATGTTTTGTATTTCCGTTATACTACAAGTAATGGAAAGGGGAATACCCGGTTGGAAAAAAAATGAGACGATGATGTGCCGCAGTATAGAGATCTCCAAGTCAACTATCATGAATACTCTATTTAGGAGCAGAAGGTTTCAGAGAACAGTTGAGATACATGGCACCTCTGAACCGCAACGACCAGAGGCTCAATTAGGTACTTACAGCTAATCTAGCATGGATGCTGAATCGTCTTTTTGATGGCAACATGAGTGGCAATTCTAAATGTGATGCAATACGTTTTCAATAAATACACAGGAAGACCATGTGGTGGTTGGCTCTTGTGAGGAAAACACTTTGATTTTTTGCATTCATGAAATTAATACTGGCTGCAAATCCGAAATGAAAAACAGAGGAAAGTTGCAAGCAAACAATACTCTCTCTGAAATAAAACAGAGCATCACACAGGTTCTGAAACTGAAAAGAGGAAAACAGAGCACCAATAACCATTACCAAACAATTCCCGCCATTAATCACGCTCTGGTTGCAATGATGCAGAGGCCGAGGGTTTTTATCCTCCTTTAAAAAAAATCACGCTCTAGCTGAGAGATCCAGAGATGAACAAAGGCACCACATACACAAAAAAGCTTGGAAAATATGTTGATACCAATTACCATTGAGATGCATCAACACCAACTTGATTAACATTATTATTACAAGCAGCGTGCAGTGCAGTGGAGCCATTCGGTTATTACATTACAAGATTAACGAGACATGCATGTCACGCATTACATACATCTCTTACGACACACACCAAACCCTGCAAGATAGTATATGTCACACTTCTCCCAAGCGTTCATCGATGTCACATGCAACAACAGATCAAAATTATTAGTAAGTGCTTACGTTTTTAATCAATTATTACATCGAACAAGAAACTGAGAACGCAAACACAAAGAAAAAAAGTAACACATGGAGACGGTGGCCAACCATTCGTACCTGCACGCGGCTGGAGCGCGTCCGGCCGGAGCTCAGTCGCTGTCGCTGCTACTGTTATCGTCGTCGTCGTCCTTGTAGCCCATGCCCGTCCTTGTAGCCCATGCCATGCGCTTCTTGTGCTTCTCCTTCTTGTGGTTGCCGGACGACTTTCCGGTGTCGTATAGTGGCCGCTCATCTTACCCTTGATCTACTCCTACCTCTTACGTTTCCATGATGTCTTTTGATCTAGTCCGGCATGGACTATAAAAGGCATGCAAGGGCATTTAGTAATGGATTGATTGGTGCATTTTCTTCTAGTTGTAAACAATATCATGGTATTCGGTATTCAAGCACTATAAAATGCTTTAACTGTGTTGTGCACCTTATTTAAACGTGCACGTTACTATTATTTGTACCTGTTTTATTGGCAATGGAATAGCAATGGATATTGCCAAGCTATGAACTATGGGTGTTTTTTTACATGTCATTCTTGGCCTCATCTCTTTCTATTGAATCATTTGACAATGAGTGATGCCACTTCAGCTGATGATGGTGTGATGCTATGATGTCTTAGACCTTTATTTAGTACTGGAGAAGTGTTGTACGATTCAACACACAAGAAATGCACGATTCTGGCAGGAGTACTAGCGGCATACGAGCGAGTGTGGTAAGACTGACGGTCCTAAAGTCTTGCTTGGTCATCTTTTCCATCTCTATCTATGGCTATGTACATAAAAAAATGGAAGGCATCAAACAATATGCCCTTTCTCGTCCCATTGGTAGGTATCACTGACATGTAACCTTCCCAATACTTCCCGCAACTTTCATAGGCATGAGATTGTAATCGCACCCCACCACATTCAATTCTACACTACATATTTATCTTTGGAAAAACAACCTCCCATCATGGATATATAATACCATCCCATTCTCCTCGGTCTACTTCAAGTACATGACTAGCTAACTTTGAATGAGCTGTGCTCTCTTCCTCTACCATCCACTCATCTGATTCTCAATTGTATTGCACTAATTAGAAATTAGAAGCCTTGGGAACTAACTCCGTCCTTATGTATGTCGGAATGTAGCAGTTTTTCTTGAGCTATGCTCGTTGGCAGAAGAACAATGTGATGCAATACAAAGCCTGTGCCCAAGTGCCAACCTACATTTGCGTCATCGGCTAGAAAGCAAGGCAACTAGTTGGCGCCAGAGACCGACTCGGGTGATGGCATCCTACAACAAGCGTGGCACCACTTTGGTTGCACTTTTTGCTCAAATTCCAAACACGTATCTTCTTAGTTCTGCCTAGTACCCTTGTGGTGAATAAGTAGTCCTCCGACATTAGGGATGATAAGAGAAAAATAAATCCCGCCGCTAGGGACAGGTCTGGTGATAGACAAGCTACAAGGAAAAGAAGCACTACTACCTGATTAGGGTTTTCCTTGTTGATATCTCAATATCTCATTACTGCTTTTCTTGCTATTCTCAGCGAGCTAGCACTTCAGAGTCTCCATTCTAATTCTGCAATCTAACTTTGTGTTTGATGAATAAAAACCTTTGAATTGTGAGAAAACTGCCTAGCCATTATCCGTTGATAGTTTCTCGCACTCATGCATAGCCACAATGGCAGATATAGGGAAAGGAGAGTAAGGACTACACTTCCGCCAATGGCATCTATTAGTTCTTACACCAGTTAGTAGTACTAGTATACTACCGATACACTCCCTTCGTCCCAAAATAAATATCTCAACTTTGCACTAGCTTTATTAATTACTCAAGTAATTAATCTATTTTCACTAAAAAAATATGTCAACTTGCGACCATCATTATTGGTCACTGAAAGGTCATTGTTTTTCATTTGCGACCTTTTTGTGACCAAAAACAGATGGTTAAAAGCTGACAGTCGTAAACTGAAATTAACGACCTTCTCTGTGAGAAGGTCGTGGAAGGTAATGACCAAAACAAAAGGTCATTGATTCTATGACCTTCTGTTTTGGTCGCTAGCTGTCTGCCCAGGCCACGTCGGATCCGACGTGGCAAGCTGACGTGGAAAAATTGCGACCAAATGAAAAGGTCGTTGATAAGATTCAGCCCGGTCCGATTCGGTGTTTTACATGGGCCGAGCCCAACAATTCAGCCTTTCTATATATTTTTTCCTGTCAATTTTTGCTCGACTTCATGGGCCAAGCCCAACATTGCAGCCTTTTTATTTCCAGGGTCATGATCCTTTTTTGGACCGTTTATTTTTTGGGCCGCATCTATTTCTCAGTCGGGCCTCGGCCTTTTTACAGTCCATTTCCTTAATTTTTAGGGTTTTTTCCTATGAATACTATTTGGAAAATGGCCTTTTTATATGCCAAATACTATTAGCTCCCACTTGTCATGTTCTAATTAGAGACAACCAATGTTTCAATTTCCACACAATTATTTCAGTCAGAATTTTGGCTAATAGCACAATCTTTACATAATTCATTTCACCATTACATGTGATACTATCAGAACATATAACTCCTACTACAAATACACTCCAGACTTCTTCACTTTTCTGGACTATCAGAACACGCCGCTTCGAACTTGAAATTTCCTAGGCCTGGAGCTCCTGTAAAAGGGTGAACACAAAGGCATTAGAGTAGCATTTTCATTCCTGGAGTAGATATTCAAACCTCCAGGTTTAGTGTATAGACTATCTGGAAAATATATATTTAACAAAATTTCACAGAAATGCAGATTTATGGATCGAATGTATGATAAAGCAACAGAAATGCAGATATATGTCTATGAAACAATAGGTCAACTAGAGGTTCATGTCTACAATTTGCTAGAGAGGAAAATGACAAGTCAGGATACATATTATATCTGCCAAAAGAAGGACTGATATCAATCAGACCCTTTAATTTTAAAGAACATGGTTTCAATTTGTTCTTTGCATATTACATCAGTAGTTCTGTTGCAGGGTTCTGGTACATCATGATCTACATGCACATGAGATAGATGGACTTGGCTCACATGAGATGAGGGTGGAAGGAGGAGGAGCAGGCATACCTTAGGTGTCCAGGTCCTGCAGCTCATCGGAGATGTTCCAGGCTCGCCGGCATCGACAACCACCACAGCAACAAGATGGGTGACGTACAAACTGAAGTTGCGTTCATTCAGTTGCAAAACAACAAAATTTGCTAGTTCCTGTCCATCAATAATCACACAAGCATCACTTGTACAACAGCAGGAGCAAAATTGATATGAGTTAGAAGGAGCAGAGTTCGACTAGTACAACCAGCAGAGCTCAACTAGTACATCGCAGTACACATGAACCATCTATTCCATGGCATAAGAGTAAAATCTTGCTATAACCAGTACATTATCCCCTAATAGAAGCTAATTAGGCTCCAATACACAAGGCACAGCAAGCACAGACTAAATAAGCCACGGCCATAATACATGAGTACTAAACAGATCTTGTATATCAGGTTTTTCAGTCATGAATTTTCAGAAGCAGAACTGGCATGTTTGCTGAAAGTGTTTATCATCACAGCCATGGTCAAACAGAACACATGAATCTAAAAGAATGACAATAACGAGAGTGGCTCTTTTTGCCTCATATTAAGAAATTCAACCATGTTTTCCCTTGTCCTTCATGAATTAAACAGAAGCACGGGTAAGGTTCAAATCACTGCCAATAATCCAAAGAAATGGCAAACGCTGCAAAGGGTTGGCAAGTAAACCATTTCTCTATCTGCGCCCACTACATCCCCCTCAGACCAAGTGCAACAAAGAGGGATAGTAGAAGCTAAGCGCAAACGGGACAAAAAGCAGAAGAATTTAAAAAATGTAACTTATGAGGAGAACAAAATGCACAATTTTTTTCTCTCAGATGCCAACCACAAGGGTAGCACAGATGATGCAGACATATCAACATGGCATCAGTTCGGACCGCCCGTCTGCTTGTACTCTCTTCATAGAGAAAGATTTTAGACAACAAAATTATCAACAAAGATCAAAGCAACTTAAAAAATATGAACATATTTGTCCAGTCATTAGGTGTCCAAAAAGATGGTGTGTTTTATTCGGTTTTCATCGTTGTCTAGCCATATTCTATACATAGTAAACAACAGAATAAAAAACTGAAAAGTAGATGACATGTAAGTTCGGAAGTATTCAGAAAAATTACAGTCAAGCTGTTCAATTTGTCCTCAGAATTGCAGAATGATAGCATGGGCGCACTGCGACCAATCAGTCCTGAAAGATGGTATGATTAACAGGTTTTTCATCACCGTACAAACAGAACAGTAACACAAACAAACAGGTCTACAAAACAGAACTTAAATTACTACAAAACACAAAAGAAGACAAAAGAAGACAGAAAAAGAACAACACTAACAGTAATACGTCAGAACATCCCTCACATCATTCACTTTAGCGACTCATCTTTTCAAGCATTCCATCAAATCATCTTTTCAAGCATGCAAGTGCTATCCAGAATTTGGATATAGGTAGTACGCTCATGTGGTAAATTTGTTGAATCTATACTCTACATCTACCAAAAGGATCGCTCCCCTCACATGCCAATATAATTCAGTCCAATGGCTTTCTTCTCCCCTCACATGCATAAGACAAGAGCAGACCATCTAAACAGGCAGATCAGACCTTCACCTTGGGAGGGAGGCGAGTGCTACCTGTTGCCGTGTCGTCGTCGAGCTATGGTCCTCCTCCTCCTCCTCCTCCTCCTCCTCGAGCAGGACAAGGTTGTTCCTCCCCTACACTCCAATGGCCATCTTCTCCAAGGACATCTACAAGGGCAGAACAGTTTCAGTCAAAGTTAAAGCAAATGTAAACATGCAAACTGAGCCAAACCGAGGTGCATATTCATATGTGTGTGTATGTAGAGATGCAAGTGCCATCTGAATTTTGGGGAACCAAAGCGTGATTGTTGTTGCTACTTTAGCAGCAACAACATCCTCAGAATCAAATTGCGAAAAAAATCATTCATATGCAGCAGCCCAAACTCAACTTTGAGAGAGTGGACTGATTAACATTATCTTTGTTGGGTTGAATTTTTCACAAATATAGATAGAAGCACTCCATAAGCTATCAGAATAAATCATAGAGAGGCTGGCCGAACTAGTTGGCGCACTCAAACGATACAAGAGAGCGGCCCGATGAACAACTAAGCAAGCATACTCAACAAGTAAAACTACATCACCAATATTATGTAATTAACTGGAAGCTCTTGTTCATCATACCAGTACAAATATACTACCCCGATCGATCACATTCCTTTTTTTTCACCGAACGGATCGCACGATAGGATCGATCTCGCCATGCCAATGATCGATCTCTTAATTTTTTTATAGGTCCGGAGAAGCCCAACCAGCGTAGCACGGCACCAGACCAGCCGGTAGAAGCCTAGCCAGTGTAGCGTGATACGAGTGACACTATGAGCGATAATCCAGCCGGCTGCCACAATAAGCTAGCAAGACATTTACACCATAATATGAAGCAAACAGAGCAATCCCAATGTACACCGAAATTGTACTGATTCCAATGAAACAATACTAGGTAGGACTGGAGATGCATAAATAACAACTAGGTACGACTCACCCTAGATGCATGCATGCATCAGCATCCATACTTGCAATGCTGGAACTAAAGAACAAATTACTGTATTTCCCAAAGTGTATAATAGCTTTGTGAAAAACAGGATTGTATCAGCCAGACACTTCTCCCTGGATCAATGTATGCATGCAATTCATCCAGGACGAGCATGATGCTAATTCCTACTCATGTTGCTAGCACATATACATACATACACACCAAGAACGAATTCACAGGCACATAAATGAATATCCCATGGATAGCATGGTAATGAACTACTCACGAGCAATTTGATAGGACTAGTACTAGTGATAACAACCCAACGGCATCCTAACAGCCGCAGCAACACGCACACTTCAACCGCCTGAATACTGGTGAATAGCAAAGTCTATCCATACTTGACACACGAGCAAATCAATGTCAAGTTCATCTCAGATGTGTGCTTCATGACAGCAGTAGTAGTTAACAAGATTACTGAGTTTTAATTTGTGGAAGCAAGGAAACAAGCAATAGAATGCCTATCTCGTTCACCACTAGAGTGACAGCAGTAGCAAATTCAGTCAATCATGTGAGTAAGTAAAAGATGTAGATCGGCAGGGAACCAAACTAGTTCAAAGAAATATGTAACCAAATGTACAGTAACAATCATCTAGTATTAATCAATGGTTCTGTTCAAACTAGATGAATTCAAGGCTAATCTATTATGTGACAGTAGAGGAGTAAGTGCTATTGTACAGTTAGAAAAATACAGGTCATGTGCATGGCAGCAAACGGGGGAACAGAGGAGTGGAGAGGGGGTCACCATGGGGGTGCTTTAGCCGATGTAGTGCACCGCCGTCATGCCGTGGAGGGAGCCGCCGGAGGGAGCCACCGTCTTGCCGAAGTATACCCGCGGCGCACGTCCGCCCCGCGGCCACCGGGCAAGATTACCATCCACGAGGCGGAGCTACCCGTGGGACTTGCGGTGGGCTTCAGAGAGTGCGAAGAAGAGTCGCTGGCGCCGCGTCGGAGTTGGAGGGGACGCCACCCTTGAAACCCTAGCCATGGGAAGGTGTCGTGGCTGAGCTCTTGGGTCCATGAGAGACAGATCTGGCCGGAGGGAAGGGGAGAGCAGAGGCAGGGGAGCTCGGATCTGTGCTGTGCGCCGGCGAGACATCGGCCGCGACGCCGGGCACGGCGGCGATGTCGTAGAGGGAGTGGGACGACATATGCGGGACGCGGTGGGCGCCGCTGTGGCACGCGTCGAGGAAGAAGGTGGTGGCGGGATGCGCTGCTGCAGGACGGGGAGGAGGTGGCGGCAGTGAGGACATGAGCGAGGGGGTGAATTTGGAAGCCGCCATGGCCATGGTCGTGCCATGCGGTTAGGTCTAGGTCATGAGCGAGGAGGGAGCGCAGATTCGACCGCGGCCGTGGGAGAGAAGGGGAGGGGACGGGTCGCCGGCGGTCAAGGTTGGGGGAGAGGACGGAGGACGGCGGCGGCGGCTGGGTGGTTGGGGATCGAGAGATCGAGACAGAGGAGGAGCGAGAGGGTTGGGGGGTGGCGGCTGTGGGACGAGAGGGGGAGAGTGGATCGGGGAAGAGGAGGGGATTTGAGTTAGGGTTTGGGTGAGAGAGTGAGGGGGAGAGGGCTGCTGTTGGATTCAGAAGTATCCGACGGTGGTTGATGCATGATCCGCGTGATATGCCTATGGACCAATCAGAACGCATCAAACAATTTGAAGACCTTTTGATTACAGACAATTTTTTCATTCCATATTTCAATGCTCAAAATGAGTTTTTTTGTGAAAGACCTAGCAAATATTTGTTCAAATGATGTCATGTTTTGCACAAGTTTACATCTTAGATTGGCAAACAACATTGACACAGGGAGTTTTTATTTCTTTTGCACGGAAAAACACTTTTTTCATTTTTTGAATGCCCAAAATGAGTTTTTTTGTGAAGGATCTACCATATATTTGTCGCAAAATTGGACCAAATCAATTTTATAAAATACTAGGCCATATTTAATGCACAATTACCAAAATGGTTGGATGTCAAAAGTTTTGAACAACCTCTGATGAAAAAGGCAAATTTCCGCCGATTCATTAGGAAGCGGGTCAAATTTGAACTGCAGCTGCCTCATAGTTTGCTCTTTATTTTTTTCCAAAAATTATTTCTAGGTACATAAGTATCTATTTAATTAGAGAAACACCAAAAAAATCCAAGATTTAACCACTAGCTAGGAATGGTCATTCCCGCGTTTTTGACCGCATTTTGAAACGGGCATAAAAAATTCAAACAAAAATCAAAAAATTGGAAAAACTTCGCATAGTGTCATTATATGTGACCAAATTACAAGGAAAATAATAAACTTGTAATACGGAAATTCTTTTTAAAAAAAGGTTCTCAGAAGTGAGCTATCATCTATGAAGATTCGTGGCTTTCAAGGCAAATGATCAATCTTATGGCCACATTCATGGCATAGTTTGTTTAAATGATCTCATATTGTGCACAAGGGTGCATCTTGGAATGACAAACAATGTCGCCTAAGGAAGTTATCATTTTCTTTGCACGAAAAAATTGTTTTCCATTTTTCGAGTGCCCAAAATGAGCTTTTTTGCGAAGGACCTACCAAATATTTGTTGCAAAATTGTACAAAATCAGTTTTCTAAAATACTAGGACATATTTAATGCACAATTGACCAAATGGTTGGGTAAGAAAAGCTTTGATCCACCTCTCGTGAAAAACACAATTTTCACCAATTCAGCAGGAAGCGGGTCAAATTTAAACTGCAGCTGCCTCATAGTTTGCTATTTATTTTTTACAAAAATCATTTCTAGGTACATAAGTATCTATTTAATCAGAAATACATGGTTTGGTGGCGATACATCGAGGTTTGGACAGTGGTCGAGGGCTCCAACTCCAGAGCGCGTAAACTCGCATGCCTGCCGCGTGGTCACCGCGTGACCGTGGCGTTTCCATGCATTCTGGGTGGCCTAGGCATGTCTAGTGGGTTCGGCACTCCCCAGGTAGGTGCTAAGAAGAAAATTACAATATAAGATTCTCACGAGGAGACCGAACTATGCTCAAACATGAATTAGCAGCCAAGTGTTTGATTAGCGGTACGGGAAATGCACATGGCTAATGGGCGTGAGTTTTGGCTGAGGATGATCAGTTACTAATAAGACTGTGTTCACAAATTTTCTGCTCTAAAGGAGGATCCTAGGTGGTACTTGCTTTGCAAAGTACCACACTAGACATAAATACGAATGTTGAAGTTGAGCTCAAAATAATGAATGGATTGAGCCGAAATTTGGTGCAGGATGGTTATTTGGGCATAGGAAAGCACTTTAGAAAATGGATACCATTTGGACATGCCAAAGTGGTACTTCCTTCACAATACTCTTCTTTGGACAGAAACTTGGGAAAAATAGCTAGAGAAATTGGCTAAATGAAATGAGCTCAAATTTGGTATAGGTAAGTTACATAAGCATATAGAATATGTGGCAAAATTTCAACTAATTAGGATATGCATAGCTAGTACTTCTTTCACAAAGGTTCTAAGTGGAAAAAAACTTTGGAAATTTGCCGAGGAAGATTTACTGGGCAAAAGGAGCTGAATTTTGTCATAAGGCAATGATTTGGATAGGAAAGAGTGCCCAAATTTTTTTAGGGCAATCAAGAATATATAAATAGCACTTCCTTCACAATGCTCTTCTCTGGACAGAAACTTCAGAAAATTAGTGACAGAAATTGTCTAAATGAACTGAGCTCAAATTTGGTGTAGGTAAGTTACAAAGGCATATAGAATATGTGGCAAAAGTTCAACTCATTAGGATATGCATAGCTAGTACTTCTTTCACAAAGGTTCTAGGTGGACAAAAACTTTGAAAATTTGCCGAGGAAGATTTACTGGGAAAATGGAGCTGAATTTTGTCCTGAGGCAATGATTTGGATAGGAAATAGTGCCCAAAAATTTTGAGCGCAATCAAGAATATATAAATAGCACTTCCTTCACAAAGTGTTCTTCTGAACAGAATAGGAAAATAAATATTGTTGAATTATTTTTGAACTAGGCAAGGTTTTCTACATATTTGATGAAGATATGACCCAAAGAATTTATGAGATTTTTTTGGGAATTTTGGGAATAACAGAAATATAGGTTGCTTCACAACCTAGGGCAAAAATTGACACATGGACATGACACATAGGCAAAACTGATGAGGCGGCGCCTATTCATAGCAACCCACCATAATTTACAAGGTTATGACCATCTATATTGGTCGTGATCAGCTAGAAATAAGGCAGTGGACCAGTGCTATCTGCTTTATGACCATTTTGTGTAAGGAAATTACGACCTTTCTGACCAAAATGGTCGTTATAGTTCAGGGTTTGGAGCCCCCGAACAAATTTTGACCAATTGGTCTCAAATGGTCATAGATTTATGACCAATGCTTCCAGGGTCACTGACAGAAGGTTACAAGTTGACATATTTCTTGTAGTGTTTACCAATAGTGTACGATATAGAGCTAGTGTTTTTTACGAGGCTCTAGTCCCTGGCGGATGGAACCCTAGCCGCCGTCGGGAAAGGACAATCTTCCAGCACCGTCCTCCGACGGCTCCCCTCAACCGGCGACCTCGGTCCTCGGTGGTGAGGGGGGTCATCGGATCCGCGCGTGTGGGTCGTTTTTACTCCCTCGTAGTCTAGGTTTTTAGACTTTTCGTCATCTTGGCTTCAGTGGCGACGCTGACGGTGCTAAATAAAGATTCTTCGGATCCTTCCCTAGCGAGGCCATCAGTCATATGGTTGGGGATGGATTTGGAAACTAGTCTGTTCAAGTAAGGATGGCGTGGCGGCGGCGGCATCCCCGTGGTGGACCTGTGTCCTCGGGCTCCGCCGTTGAGATGGTGTTTGCTCCAGCGTTGGCGTGGAGCTTGGGAGGTAGTCCAGGAGTGGATGCAGATTGTTGTCTGCATCGACGACATCTGGAAGACGAAACATGTGTTGGGTTCGTGGTTCGTGGATGTCAGGTATGGTTTCCTCCTTTGATGTCTTAGTCATGATCGGGTGTCAGATCTGGAGTTCGATGGCGTGTCCGGGGTGTTGCACAGGTCTGATCTGTTCAACGACAAGGGCTTCTCTTTTTGTGAGCCACCTTGGAGGTCCGCAAAGATGCATATCAGCGATGGAGCCGCGTCGAGCTCGATTGAGGAGGCGATCCGTCATTCTTTTCTTCGATGGCTGTTGTGGTGGTGCCGGTGGCAGGTGACAGATGTTGGTGTCAAGCTCAGAGATGTTCTACTATCTTTTTAGCTTTGTTATGTTAGTCATTACGTGACTTGTATACTTTGATCTTCATTATATGAATGAGACACATATTACCATGTAAAAAAAGTAATTAATATATTTGAAATTATTGCTTAAGGCCCGTATACGTTCTTTTAAAAGAAGGATGATGTAACCCCGGCCTCTGCATCTGGGCGATGCATGCAACCATTTTATTAATTATTCACAAAGCCCTTACAAGGTAATACATCAGTAAGCTTGAAGCCACCATCTTGGCAACACTTGTCGTTACTCCTACCTCTGTGATGAAGGGGTGCCAAATGTTCGAGCCTAATACCAAATAGATATCGCACCAACACCTAACATCTAATGTTGGATGACCCATCCAAGCCACAATACCTGGACTGGGTTACACACTGGTCCGCCGCACTTTCAATGGGCACCACATGCGCATGCTGCAAGGGCTGTCACCTCCTTCATCTATCGATCCATCCTCAGATCAGATACTGATGCATCGACCTTGCCAGGCTTCTCTGCCATCGACACCACCATGACGCTAGACAACGTCATCCTCCTGCACTAGTCCATTACCACCCATCAGACGCAAAGTCTCCACTATGTCAGGCTGCCGAGATCCGCCGCCATCGATGTGTAGGATGAAGCACCGCTCCACCACCTACCGACGCCCAACCACCAAACCGTCCACATGTCCGTCCAGCCGACGAATGTCTCCAAAGAGGATACCCCCACGGGGGTGCCAACAAAGACATCGCCATCATCCGATCCAGGAGGCCCGCCAACTCCTGCAACGAGGGCTACAACACCCACGGGCACCGCCGTCAATGGTAGCCTCCTCCAGATCTGAGGTTTCCCCCGGGAACAATGGAGCGAGGGGCGCCCCCTCCATCGCCTCCAATGAGGAAAACGACACCCATGGGCACCGTCGGCGATGGTGGCATCCTCACCCACTTCAGCAGCTAGGCCACCGTCTCCTCCTCCACTTGATCCACCGCCAGGAAGCTACCGCGAGGCAACACGCACTGGCCAGATCCCTTTGGACCGACGATGAAGACAACCAAAGGTAGAGGAGGTCACATCACTGTGTGACCAGCGCCATGGCCACACACATGTCATCCCGAGGCACCTGCTCAAGATCCATCATCACAACCATGCCTCCAAGCCGCTACGGTGAGACGCTCCACTACCTCCATCATCCCCACGCATGGTCTTTGTCCAGCCGTGATCCAGCGGCGGCGGGAGGAGAGGCAGAGGGGAGGGGAGGCGGAGGGGAGGAAAGGTGTATGGGAGGCGGAGGGGACCGAGAGGGATCTGGAGGGGAGGGGAGGCAGACAGGATCAAGAGGAAAAAAGTATATGTTCTCCTATCTATATATGTGCATGGTTGTGCGTAAGCCTCTAAAATAGTCCTCAAGTAGGGGTAGCTCGTTGCTTAGAAATCTGAAAATTGTTTTCTCCTTTAGACCATTTGTTTGCTTGGAGCCAACGTCTCTTCATCATCTCTGATCAATTAATCCTGCTATCGCCACCACTATGCCTATCGCGAGGAGAACATGTACCGTCAATTCATCGAGCTAGGCAGGTTCACTCTGCTTCCATCATCATGTGGATCCTAGTGTCGTGTCGATGCTGGCGTGATGTGCTATCAACGAATGATCTAATCAAAATATTTTCCACATTTTTTCCTAAATCTAAGTCGTCCAAGCTTTCTTATGTTAAATAGATTCGTCTAATATATCTATCTTGAGATTCTCATGTGGGTTAGGGAACCAAGATTTGGATAGAATTTTCACATTGTCGCATCTTCGCTGAATCAAGATTCGATCATATGACTAGCACCACAACTTACATGAGAAAAATCGAGCCAGGTGCACTGAAAATCATTTTGTATTGCCAAAGATATATTGTTGCCGCAACGGTATCACTGCATACTATGCTAAACTTTATATATTGTGATTGTTTTATGAGCAAAAAAAAAAAACACCACACATAAGATAAAACAATCACAATTTCCCATCATCAACCCGCATTCCCCGCAGGAAACCAGTCGCCCCGAATATCCCTCCTGAATCTCCTCATTCTCTGCGTCGCCCGCACCTCTCCCGACCTAGCCGTCAACCGCCGCAACCCCCGTCCTCTCCGATTGCAGGGCACATCGCCGGATTCCTTCGCACCTCGTCGTCGACCACAACAGCCAGCTCACACCCAGATTTCTTCCCCTTCTTCTCCCTACTCCTCGCCGATGCGACATCTTGGGAGACATCGCTGGTCCTTCTCCTCCCTAATCTCTTCCGCCTCCCATCCCGACAGATTACATGTGCGTTCCTAACTGAATTTGTTGGTCATGTAACAATGATTGATTTCTCTTATGCTTGATTTCTATGTGCTTGATCAGTACGTGGCCGTGATGCCCATCACAACAGGGAGGCTGAATAGGCAACGGGGAATCATGCTGCCTTTGCATCGAGTGCCAGCCCTTCTCCACATCGATGGGAGCACGTCATTATCAATGTTTTATCTTCAAACCCAGAATAGTAAATCCTGAGCTGCCATATTTTCATGCTTCGTACAAATTGCCATACTTAGTTTAAAAAATAAGCTTATTACCGCCGATGGCTTTATTCCATAAAATTAAATGTAATTTATTCATCTAGTTTTGAGAAAATGAAGATATTGCTTCCTATCAACCATGCTTCATCTAGTTTCTTGCATATGATTCTACAATAATGAATTGTCGCTTCAACCAATGTAAATGTGTGCTACTTTTATTGTACAATTATTTTGCTTCAACCATTGTCAGATACTAGTCTTCAACCACTACTAGTGTCTGCAACCATTGCGAGTGTTGCTTCTATTCCTAAGTTTTTATATACAACCATTTTCTTCTTTTAGTGATTTTTTTATCAGACACTAAATTGTGTGTTTCCTTCTTTCTCACTAAATGCTTCAAATGTACAGATTCCCAATGGTGATATAATATGTCGAGGGGCAGATCAACCTGGCTGTAGTTGTCGGTTCAACGGCGACGTAGAGCTTGCCGCACACACGGATATTGTCATGGTCAGACGATAGCTATGTCGACAACGGGAAAATGAAAATAGTGTTTAGTAGTCTTTTGCTTTTGTTGTAAATTTTCGTACACATGTATTAGTTTGTTCAATGTATCAGCATTCATATTGGGCTTCCATGTGATTTCTTTGTGAGGCAAAAATTTTCTTTATACAAGATTTTTTTTTCCAATTCCAATTCTATTACTATTGGAAGAATGGCAGAAATTTTATGTGTGATGGAAGCACGAGATTGATTCTTTAGAAACAAGAGGAAATATTATTTTTTTCTAAAAATGCGACATCATTTATGTTGTGCTTCCACGTGGTTTCTTTGCGAAGGAAATTTTTTCTTCATACAAAAAAGGTTGTTTCATATGCAATTTTATTACTATTTGGTAGGAAGCAATTTTATAATTGATGGAAGCACGGATCGATGCTTTTGAAACAACTTGAATTTTTTTTATAACAATGCATTGTCATTCATGTTGTGCTTCCGCGAGATTTCTTTATGCTAAAAGATTGTTTTGCAATTCTATTAATATTTTGTTTGGAAGCAATTTTATATTTGATGGAAGCACGATGTTGATACTCTTGAAACAAGTGGGAAAATGTTTATTTTCTATTTGAAGGAAACAAATCACTGTTCGGTTGGATGAATTGTCTAGTCGATGGAACAATGCTTCCAACACACAATATTTGTTACTAGGATATATGCTTTTCTATGGAAGCAAATATTACTCAATGTCATGGATGCATCATGCTTCTTCCTTTACCGGGGAAGAACCAATTAACGTACTCAGCGCGTAATTTTTTTTTAGAAAGTACTCAGCGCGTAATTAGTGGAGCATAGAGAGGTTAGCGGCCGGAGAGGACAGGCTACAGGATATTATTATTTTTTAACTGGACAAGTTACAGGATTAGTTACCGGAAGCACGTAATTACTGGAGGAAAGAAACAACTCAACGCTTGACCCTTTCCTACTAGATCGGACGAATATCTTTGTTTTAATCGTACGGTCAGCTACTAGTCTGATAGGAAGCACTTATCAGTAGTCTGATCCCTAGTGCTTCCCATTATCATTTCGACTTGGGAGTTCTTGCCTAGCCGTGGGTCGGTTGAGGAGGATGAAATTCAAGCGTGTGTCATGGGTCTTCTTATTGGTTTGGATATCCATATGCATTTGGCACTTGAGATGGACTGCTTATATGTTGTAAGTTTTGATGTGTCCGCTCAGTTTGACAAATATGAATCGTTGACTTGAAGAAGGAGACGATGGAGATCTTGGTTCGGTTATAGGATGTGAAGATTTGTAAAAATTTGTGCTGGAAACCAATATGGCTGCCCATGCCATTGCTCTCTTTTTGTCAAAAAATGTTAGGAGAAATGGTGTTTGGAGCCGTTTAGTGCCTTCTTGTGTGTTGGAGTTGGCCTATAACGATGATAATACTTCAGTGTGGGGTCATGTAAAAAACATGGGTGCCAATTCTGAAAATGATGTGATAAGTGAAATGTATTTTTTCCACACCCCCCCCCCCCCCCCCCCCGCCCAAATCCTAATTGTGCCCCTGCCTAACCATGAACAATAATGTCATGTCCTTTTTGGTTGTATCAATGACAATAAACAATACGACTTCAGATGTTGATGGTGTTCTCTATAGTGGTGAAGTGTTCTTTGAGATGAATAAACATACCAGAAATACACCATCCTAAAGAGAGCACCGGCGGTTTTGTAATGCATGAGTTTCAATGGAAGCAACGTGACGGCGAGGACGCGAATGGGAATGAAGCAACACGCGAGTGAGATGGGGGTGTGGAGGGGAGATGATCACCAAAATTCTTTTTCAGCAAAAGAGAGCCTAACCCTCCATCAATCGACGATTCGGATTTAGTTGTATACTATATTCCATCTAGTGTGGTACTAAGTCTGAGAGGTTCTTTAAAAAGAGCCTTCATCTCATCTTTCCTATCTCTTCCTGTGACTAACATTCATCTTTATAAAATTGAGGTCATCAAATTACATGGCATTCTTGTCCAACTGTAGCTATCTTAGCTATCTTTCATTTGTCTTGACCCATAGCCTTTTGAAAACTCACATGGGTTATGCAGCTATGGCATATATGAAATCTGGATTCCACCCACCATGTTCAATTCTACGCTAGTTATCTTCACAAAAGCAGCCTCTCCTCTCATGTCTATACTTTCTCATTTTCTAGCATCTTCTCATCTAATGCTCAATGCATTAATTAGACTATATAGAAACGAGAGGCCTCAGGAATTAACCCTTTTCTTATGCATAAGACAGCTTAAGACTATACGCTGGAAGGTGTTCATTCAGAAGAGGATGAAGTGCTGTCGTAGAGGGATAAACTATCATGAATATTTCGTTTTGGAGAACAATCAGGACACCTGGCACCTCCTGGCATCTCCAGCTAGCACCTTATTAGCCCGCAATGACAAGGGGCTAAATTTAATTAGTATAGCTTATCTAGCATGGGTCTAAATCATCTTTTTGGTGATAACATGGGGGACCATTATAAATGTGATGTGATATGTGTTCAGTAAATAGAGAGGAAGACCGTGTGGTGGACTGGTAGTTTGCTCTTTTGAGGAACAACTTTGATTTTTGCATTCCTAAATTTAATACGGGGCCCAAATCCAGAATCAAAAAACAGAGGAAAATTGCAAACCAAAACTCTGAAAGAAAACATAGCGCCACACAGGTTCTGAAGTTGAAAAGAGGAAAAACAGAACACCAATAACTATTCGTAAATGATCCCAGCCGTTAATCAAGCTCTGGCCGAGAGATCCAGAGATGAACATAGACACCACATACATACACAAAAAGCCTGAAAAATGTGGTGATACCAAATTACCAATGGAGATACATCAATACCAACATGATTCCATAACGTTATTATTACAAGCACCATGCAGTGCAATGCAACCGGTTATTACATCACAAGATCCATGACACATGTCACGCATTACATACATAAGCTACTACACGCTCAAATTCACCCAAGCCTTCACCTCACCTGCACTGCAAAACCAAATTAAAAAGAAGAGTTCGATCCAACAAGAATCGAAGGATGCAAACATAGAGGAGAAGGAGAAAAGGAAAAGTTGACACACACATGATGACCTGACCACCATTCGTACCCGCACGCTGCCGGAGCGTGGCCGAAGCTCGCTCAGTTGTTGTTGCTGCTGCTGCTGCTGTTGTGGCCATTGCCGTCCTTGTGGCCCTCGCCGTGCTTCTTGTCCTTCTTCTCCTTGTGGTCGCCGGACGACTTGCCTTCTTGTGCTCATCGCTGCCACCGCCCATGTGAAGTAAATTGCAAAACAAATCATCATAATGGAGGACCCTAATTCAGAAAACCACCATTCCAATTTTTTTCAAAAAGCCACCACCGTTATGCTGACAGTTTTCAAAAAGCGTTGATCGATCAATTAGAGCCGTTTGACACCGAATCTGACAGGTAGGTCGCGTTGTTAGGAATAAGCCATGCATTCATGTGTGTGCGTGTCTGTGGTCATGGCGATGTTGAGAAGGCCGCCTCCTGCGCGTTGGGCGCGTCGTGGGCGTGGCCAGGCGGATCGCCAGCACTCGTTTCTGTTGGAGAGTTTTCGGGGAGTATGTTCATGCAAGGAGTAGCCACTGCATGCGGTTAGTGGCCAATGTGGTGGTTAGTCTGTTGTTGGTGAACTAGCGCATGCATGGGTTAGTGGCCGGGTCTTGCGTGAGTGCGTGAGTGTGCTGGAGTGTGTGCTAACCTGGGTATAAAAAGCCCTCCGCTGTACTCCTCGAGTGTGTGGCTCGAGTTCTGTCACGCTCCAATCTGGATCGAGGGAGACCTGAATCGGTAGGGAAGGGAAAGGGGATGAGATTGGCGTGAGGAAGGGAGTGATCGAGAGAGAGAAGTGGGAGAGAAATTCAGTTAACTCAATTAACAACCTGTCCCTTACAACGCTGGCTTGCGGGTTAAGTACCCCAACGCCCTGGCCCGTGGCCACACGCACACATACAGTTGGCTCACACGCCTATGCTACACTTGGCCCTTGCCAACTGGCTGTCACGCGGTGGTGGCTGGCACTGCCGTGTTGACATTCTCCCCTCCTTGAGAACAGTCTCCTCTCTCCATGGATTCCTCTTCCCAGATGCGAGCTTGTGGGTAACGCCGGCGGAGCACGTCATAGTCTTCCCACGTGATGGACTGCGGAGTTGTATCCCAAGAAATTTGCAGTTGGATCACTGGTGCATTGCCCTTTTTCATCATTCTTCTGTCCAATATGGCCACTTGAGAAGTCACTTGTGTCGACAAATCGGTGGTTGCTGGAAGTTCAGAGAACACTGGACTGTAGTTGGGTGTGAACGGCTTCAACTGCGATACGTGAAACACTGGGTGAATTCTGCTGTCCACAGGGAGCTCCAACTTGTACGCCGATGGTCCAATTCTGGCGAGGACGGAGAAGGGGCCGAAGAACTTGAAAGCAAGCTTCAGACATGGGCGACTTGCCACCGATTTCTGCGTATACGGTTGCAGTTTCAGCAACACCTGTTCCCCAACCTGAAACACCCGTTCAGTCCGGTTCAGATCGGCGAACTTCTTGTGCTTGACTTGCGCTCGTGTTAGATGTGCGCGCAGATTCTCTTGATGCACAGACCAGTCCCATTGCTCACCGTCTGGCAACGACGGCTGAGTCACCGGCCAGGTGGCCATGCTCCCTTCGTTTGCTTCAACCCCATATAGAGCTTTGAACGGAGAGCAGCCGAGGGATGAGTGAAATGAGGAGTTGTACCAGAATTCGGCAGCAGGAAGCCAGTGATGCCATTGCTTGGGGGTGTCGTGAACGGCACTTCGCAAGTACATTTCCATGCACTGGTTGACACGTTCACTCTGTCCGTCTGTCTGCGGATGGTAAGCTGTGGAGTAGAGTAGCTTGGTGCCTGCGCTGGCTAGCAGATCGCGCCAGAGTGCGCTAATGACAACCTTGTCGCGATCACTGACGATGGACTTGGGAGTGCCGTGGCGCTAGACGACGTTGTCCCAGAACACGCGCGCCACCTGCGTCGCCGTGAACGGGTGCCGTAATGGCACGAAGTGAGCAAACTTGGTGAATCGATCGACTATCACCATGATTATGTCATACCCCTCTGACTTGGGCAATCCTTCGACGAAATCCATCGTCAGGTCGTGCCTGTTGAAGGAATTGGCAGCGGTGCCAACTTGCCCGCAGGCTTGCGCAGCTCGTGTTTTGCTTGCTGACAGACTAAGCACTGTCGAACGAAGTCTTCCACATCTTGCTTCAGGCCCCTCCACTCAAAGGCTTTCTTGAGGCGCTGGTAGGTGGCCGTGGCACCAGAGTGGCCACCCACGGCGCTGTCATTCATTGCACTGATGAGCTTGGTGCGCAGGGCAGTGTTGGCGCCAATCCATAGTCGGCTTTGGCGACGAATGAGCCCACGGTACAGCTCGTATCCATCGTCATCTGGGCTGTGCAGTGCAAGTTTCTGCAAGTGGTATTGCGCTTCCGGATCAGTGGCATAAGAATTGGCCACCTCCTGAATCCACGCTGGCTGACATAGTGACAAGGCGCTGGTGCTGAAATGGCTGCCCACGCTGGAGAGCGCGTCTGCTGCGCCGTTGTCAATGACGCGCTTATACTGAAACTTGAACTGCATGCCAACAAGCTTCGACATTGTGCGGCCTTGGACGTTTGTCACCAATTGCTGATCGCCCAGAGAGCACAAGCTTTTGTGATCTGTGAGGATTGTGAACGGCCCACGCTGAAGGTAAGAACGCCACTTGTCCACTGCCATCATAACTGCCAGTAATTCCTTCTCGTAGGTTGACAATTTCTGATTCTTCACCCCCAACGCTTTGCTGTAGTAAGCGATGGGGTGGCCTTCTTGTACCAGCACCGCACCAATGCTAGTGTCGCAAGCGTTCGTCTCAATCACGAACGGCTTGTCGAAGTCTGGGAGGGAGAGCACTGGCGTGGTCACCATCGCCTGCTTGAGTGTGTCGAAGGCGCGCTGCGCAGCCTCCGGCCACTCGAAGCCTTTCTTGGTGAGCTGCAGCGTGAGTGGCTTGGCGATAATCCCGTAGTGGGGCACAAATTTGCGGTAGTAGCCGGTGAGGCCCAAGAACGCGCGTAGCTCTGTGGCATTTGTTGGTGTAGGCCACTGAGCCATGGCGTCTGTCTTCTCTGCATCTGTTGCGACTCCTTCCTTGGAGATGACGTGGCCGAGGTAATCAATGTGGTCTTGAGCGAACAAACACTTCGACATCTTGGCGTAGAGTTGGTTCTCATGGAGCAGGCTCAGGACAAGTTGGAGATGCTCCAGGTGCTCTTCCCACGTCTCACTGAAAACCAGAATATCGTCAAGAAAGATGATAACAAACTTACGTATATACTTGGCAAAGATCGCGTTCATCAAGCATTGAAATGTTGCAGGTGCGTTTGTCAGGCCGAAGGGCATCACACGGAATTGACAATGCCCGTGGTGGGTTTTGAATGCAGTCTTGTGTTCGTCCTCTTCCCACATTCGGATTTGATGATAACCTGCCCGCAAATCAAGCTTGGAGAAGAAGGCAACGCCGGCAAGTTCATCGAGGAGCTCGTCCACGATCAGCAACGGGAACTTGTTCTTCACTGTGGTGTCATTGAGGCGTCTTTAATCGACACAGAACCGCCAGGTCCCGTCCTTTTTCTTTACCAGCAGCACCGAACCAGCGTACGGGCTGACCGAGTGGGTGATCATGCTGGCATCGAGCATTTCTTTCACTTGACGCTCGATTTCGTCTTTCTAAAGTGGCGAGTAACGATATGGTCGAGTGTTTGTAGGCTGAGCTCCTTCTTCCAGTGTGATTGCGTGATCGTACTGCCTATGAGGAGGCAGATCCGTGGGTGTTGTGAAGACATCAGCAAAATCCTCCAACAAGTCGCTGATCGGCGCCTGCGATGGGATGCGCGACTTTGGTCTGGGATCTCCACCATGGCCACCGCCCAGATGTCATTGCCAGCGATCAGTTTGTAGAGCTCGGCCGGCTGAACAGCCGCGAGTGTTGGTGTTGACTTGGGTCGAACACCTTGCAGGGTGACCAACTCGCCGTCATGGAGGAATGAGATGAACTTCTCTTGCCAGTGACATCTCATCGGGCTGTTTTTCTCCAGCCAATCCATGCCAAGGATGCCGTCATAGGCGCCCGTGTCGAGCTCGTACATCGGCGTCGAGAAGGTGTGGCCCTGCATCCACCACTTGAGCTCAGGGACTTGGCGCGAGCAGGTGAGGCGATCGCCGTTTGCTACCCGCACATCCAGTGTAGCAATTTCTTGTGTTTTGGCGCCGACACGTTCGACGAAGGATTTGTTGACGAAACTGTGCGTGCTTCCAGAGTCCAGCAGCAACAACATAACATGGTTTCCCACCAAGGCGCAGAGGCGAATGGTGCTATGCGCTTCTGAGCCGTCCAGCGCACGCGTAGAGATGGCGCAACACTCTGGAGGGGGAACGGCAAGCTCGGGGGCATCGAGCAAGTCGAGAGCGTGCACGTCATCTTCAGTGAGCACCTCGCCAAACTCGCCGACCTGGATCATGAGCAGTTGCGCTTGCGGATTGCAGTGGTGCTCGTGGCTGTATCGATCGCCGCACTTGAAGCAGAGCCCGTTGGCGCGGCGAAATTCCTTGCGTTGGCGCTCGCGCGTGTAGTCATCAGGCTGTTGGCGCGGGGCGGTGCCCGGGCGCGCTGGTGGCGCTGGAGGTGGACGGCCTTGGGGTGGTGGTCGCGGCTGTGCTCGTGGCGTGTTCAGCTCCTCCTCCTGGATGCGGGCAAGGATCGATGCACGTGTGATGCTGGTGGGGGCTTGGAGACGCACAGCTACGCGCAGCTCGTCCTTGAGGCCTAGTAAGAACTGTGTGATGAAGAACTTGGTGGAGAGCGACAGTTCGAGCGCCAGGAGGTGGTACATATGGCTGTCGAACACTTGGCAGTACTCGCTGATGGTGCCGCTCTGCCGGAGTTGGAGAAGCTTGTGCATCTCCAATTCGAACTCGTCCGCGCCGAATTCCTCTATGATCGCTGCGCGGAACGCCTCCCAGCCCAGGCCGCCATGTGTTTGCCGAAATGCCTGCAGCCAGTGGGCGGCCTGGCCCTCAATGTACAGCGTCGCTGTGGTCACCCAGCTCGACGGCGGCACGCGGTAGAGGTTGAAATAGGCGCGGCAGCGATCCAGCTAGAGGTCCGGCGCCGTGCCGTTGAAGCGTGGGAAATCGTGCGTGGGCGGCTTGATGTAGGCGTCGTGGTGTTGGTAGAGTTGTTGTTCATGCTACTGTTGGATCGGCGCCTGAAGCAGAGGCGGGCGCTGATCTGAGAGGCATGGAGATGGTGGCGGAACCTGCTGTTGTTGGTGCACGGGTGGAGGGCGCAGGGGAGGCGGCGGGAGTGGAGGTGGGGATGGGTTGAGGACGGCGCCCGGCCACGATCCGCGCGGCGACGTCGATCTCTCGAGCGCCTTGCGAGTCTCGTCCACGTCGGCCTGGGTGAGATCCACCTGCTTGGCCAGCACCCGCAAATCCTGTGCGACCTGCGCGTTGAAGGCGGCCTGCACCTCGAGTCGCTTTTCGTTGTCGGCCTTCTGCTCGTCGAGGCGCGAGAGAACGGTCTCCATGAGTGCCTTGAGCATGCTCGTGTTGTCGTCCATGGCGGACAGCAGCTGCCGCGTCTGAACCGATGGTTTGGACGGCGCCGTTGCTCCGCTCCGAGCCGATCCAACCCCGCCGGGGATTTTGGGCGATTTGCCGGAGCAGCTCGCACCCGCGGCGGTGGATGTTACAGATCAAGGCCAAGAGATTGTGGAGGCAGCAGAGAAAAAATTTCAGCAGGATTCGGTGGCTCTGATAACCAAATGTCACGCCCCGATCTGGATCGAGGGAGACCTGAGTCGGCAGGGAAGGGAAAGGGGATGAGATTGGCGTGAGGAAGGGGGTGAGCGAGAGAGAGAAGTGGGAGAGAAATTCAGTTAACTCAATTAATAGCCTGTGCCTTACAACACTGGCTTGCGGGTTAAGTACCCCAACACCCTGGCCCATGGCCACACACACACATACAGCTGGCTCACACGCCTACACTACACTTGGCCCTGCCAACTGTCTGTCACGCGGTGGTGGCTGGCACTGCCGTGTTGACAAGTTTTGTGCTCGAGGAAGAAGCCGTTCGTGCGGCTGGCGTATGTGCGTCGAAAAAACACCACCGAGTCCTGTGTCTCCTCTTTCTTCTATCTTCGTTTGTGCGAGAAACAGACGGAGCTGGGCACTCGCGCAAAGAGCAAGCTAGGGCTCGGTGCCAACACGCGTTGTCAGGTCAACGTGGCATGAGCCAAACAGAGCGAGGAGACAGATGTTAGGTCACCCGGTCAACCCTTCATCTGCGTCTTTGAGTAATTTCAACGAACACCTAGCAGGCATCCCGTCGGCCGCCTAGCTCGCCGGTGGCAGGAGCGCAATGCTGCCGACAGCGGTGCAGGAATGCACCGTGCGCGACCGAGTGCGAGGTGCCGCGGCCAAGAGATGGAGGTCGCGTAGTGGGGCGGAGCTCGAGCCCGTGCACTCTGCCATGGCGCCCGGGACGTCACGGGCAAGGGGGAAAGAGTGGGAGAGGAGGTAGCCCTCACGTGGGATCTGGGTGGCGACTGGCGAGGTAGGAGGGCGCGAGGATGCTCCGGTGGCCGCATGGACGCTGCCGCTGCTCGCGCCCTTGCCCCTGTTGCTGTGTGTCCGTGCTCTAGAGCAGACGGCAGCTCGTGTGCCCGTGCGTGGCCGGTGCTCCTGCTCACGTCCACATGCGTGGATGTGGCCTCTGTCGTTGCTTGCGCCCATGCGTGGCTGCAGTTGTTGCACCGTCCCCATGCCTGTCTATGGCCGCTGCTACTGCTTGCATGTTGCAGCATAGAGAGAAGGGTGGAGGGAGATCGCGGAGGTAGAGGTTCGCGAGCAGGCCGGCGGCTGAATCCGGTGGTGCGCCAGTCAGATGCGGACGCACAGTTTTTTTTCTCCTGCCAGCGCTTGAGGGGAAGGAAGAAGTGCACAGGCTGACGTGTGGATCCCATGTGCAGCCTATCATACATGACAAACACTGCGAGATTTCGGTGGCACATCACCACTTACAGGTAGCCCCATTCTGTCAGAAATATTGTTAACCTGTGTTTAGCGACCTATTAGTGTTTTTATAAACTGTCAGCACAATGGTGACCGTTTTTTGAAGAAGAAGAAAAGAAAGATGGTGGTTTTTCTGAATTAGGGTCTTCAATTAAGATGTTTTTTTTTGCAATTTACTCCATCTTGAGCTTTTCCTCAATCTTATGGATGATGCCCGCCATGGCGTTGTTGTTTCTGGTACGAGTACTACCGGCGTCTGAGCGAGTGTGGTAAGACTGGGGATCCTAAAATCTTGCTAGCTGGATCATCTTTTTCCATCTCTACCTATGGCTATGTGCATCTTTCAAAAAAATAGAAGGCATCAAACAATATCTCATTTCTCGTGCCATTGGTAGGAATCTGTCATTGAATCGGCATGTAGCATTCTCACTTTTCTCGCACTCATGCCTAGCCACAAGGTTAGAGACAGGGAAAGGAGAGCAAGAGCTAGACTTCTGTCAATGGTCCCCTTCAAATTGTTACACCAGTCAGAGTACTAGTATACTACCGATATACATGTGTTAATGGTCGAAGATAATTACTAAAGTAATTAATCTATTTTAAATTATTACTTAAGGCCTGTATACGTTCTCCTGGCTATTTATGTGCATGGTTGTGCCTAAGTCTCCAAAATAGTCCACAAGTAGGGCTAGCTCGTTGCTTAGAAATCTGGAAATTGTTTTCTCCTTTAGACCATTTGTTTGCTCGGGGCTAGCGTCTCTTCATCGTTATTGATCATCTAATCCTGCTATTGCCACCACTATACCTATCACCAGGAGATTATGAACATAACATGTTACAGTAAGTGTTTTCAGGAGCCTAACATGTTGACCTTTAGGTAGGTAGAGCGAGCATGACTCTCGCGACCGTGGTCGTCCCAGCGTGAGCGCGCGGCCGCCGCCGGCCGGATCTCCATGCTCCGGCCACCCCCGCGTCTGCCGCTCCCAGATCCGGCCTCCACGTCGTCTGCTCCCCCCTTCCCTCCTGCCAGGAATTAGGTGTGGGAGCTGTGCCCCGGCGACCCCGCACCGTCTCTCCCGTCTTCACCGGCAGCTCCCCGTCGGCCACCCCCAACGCTGGTCCACGCCCCAGCGAGCGCGCTGTCGCCGCCTCCCGCTAAGATGTCTGCTGGCTCTGCACCGCGCGTCGTCCCGCAACCAGCCCCGTATGTTGCTCGATCCCATCTGAATTGGGCCCCGCTGGCGCTGGGCCGCTCCGTCCATGCTGTTGGCGGGTCAGGGAAGGTGCCGGTGGTGTCTCCGAGCAAGTTGGTTGCGCCTGTGCGTGCGCCCGTGCAGGCCTCTGCTGCGTCGATCTGTGTCGTGGAGGGCCCGGTGGGGATGTGCTCTCCCGTCGCCGCGCCACCGCATCTCGGCTCGGGTCGGCCTGAGCCCGAGTCATGGACCTCTCTCACCGCTGACGGCGACGACGACGATGAAGAGGAGCTGGCCCCTATGACACCGCCTGCTGCCAAGGCCTCGGCTCCGGCCGCTGCTCTGCCGGACGTGGTGGTGAAGGCGAGCAAGGGATGGCAGGAGGTGTTGCCCCGGCGTGGTCCGCGTCGCCCGACGTCGCTAGCCCCTGCAATGGCTCCCCGTCCAATCCCTGCTTGGCTGCACATTACATGTTGCAGATGCTTCGCTCCTGGGCATCGTGCGGTCGACTGCAGAGATCCGCTTCGGTGCTCCCGTTGCTTGGAGAACGGTCTGTTGGGGAACGTAGCAGAAATTCAAAATTTTCCTACGTATCACCAAGATCTATCTATGGAGAGACTAGCAACGAGGGGAAGGAGAGTGCATCTACATACCCTTGTAGATCGCTAAGCGGAAGCGTTCAAGTGAACGGGGTTGATGGAGTCGTACTCGTCGTGATTCAAATCACCGATGACCAAGTGCTGAAAGAACGGCACCTCCGCGTTCAACACACGTACAGCCCGACGATGTCTCCCACGCCTTGATCCAGCAAGGAGAGAGGGAGAGGTTGAGGAAGACTCCATCCAGCAGCAGCACAACGGCGTGGTGGTGATGGAGGAGTGTGGCAATCCTACAGGGCTTCGCTAAGCACCACGGGAGAGGAGAAGGACATAGGAGAGAGGGAGGGGCTGCACCAAAGGCATCTGGTATGGATGCCCTCCCTCCCCTCCACTATATATAGGGTCAAGGGAGAGGGGGGAGGCGCAGCCTTGCCCCTTCCTCCAAGGAAGGGGTGCGGCCAAGAGGGGGGGGGGGGAGGAGTCCATCCTCCCCAAGGCACCTCGGAGGTGCCTTCCCCCTTGAGGACTCTTCCCTCCCCAAGTTTCCTTGGCGCATGGGCCTCTTGGGGCTGGTGCCCTTGGCCCATATAGGCCAAGGCGCACCCCCTACAGCCCATGTGGCCCCCCGGGGCAGGTGGACCCCCCCGGTGGACCCCCGGACCCCTTTCGGCACTCCCGGTACAATACCGATAAAGTGCGAAACTTTTCCGGCGACCAAAACAGGACTTCCCATATATAAATCTTTACCTCCGGACCATTCCGGAACTCCTTGTGACGTCCGGGATCTCATCCGGGACTCCGAACAACATTCGGTAACCACATACAAACTTCCTTTATAACCCTAGCGTCATCGAACCTTAAGTGTGTAGACCCTACGGGTTCGGGAGACATGCAGACATGACCGAGACGTTCTCCGGTCAATAACCAACAGCGGGATCTGGATACCCATGTTGGCTCCCACATGTTCCACGATGATCTCATCGGATGAACCACGATGTCAAGGACTTAATCAATCCCGTATACAATTCCCTTTGTCTAGCGGTACGATACTTGCCCGAGATTCGATCGTCGGTATCCCGATACCTTGTTCAATCTCGTTACCGGCAAGTCTCTTTTACTCGTTCCGTAACACATCATCCTGTGATCAACCCCTTGGTCACATTGTGCACATTATGATGATGTCCTACCGAGTGGGCCCAGAGATACCTCTCCGTTTACACGGAGTGACAAATCCCAGTCTCGATTCGTGCCAACCCAACAGACACTTTCAGAGATACCCGCAGTGTACCTTTATAGCCACCCAGTTACGTTGTGATGTTTGGCACACCCAAAGCACTCCTACGGTATCCGGGAGTTGCACAATCTCATGGTCTAAGGAAATGATACTTGACATTAGAAAAGCTTTAGCATACGAACTACATGATCTTGTGCTAGGCTTAGGATTGGGTCTTGTCCATCACATCATTCTCCTAATGATGTGATCCCGTTATCAACGACATCCAATGTCCATGGTCAGGAAACCGTAACCATCTATTGATCAACGAGCTAGTCAACTAGAGGCTTACTAGGGACATGGTGTTATCTATGTATCCACACATGTATCTGAGTTTCCTATCAATACAATTCTAGCATGGACAATAAACGATTATCATGAACAAGGAAATATAATAATAACTAATTTATTATTGCCTCTAGGGCATATTTCCAACAGTCTCCCACTTGCACTAGAGTCAATAATCTAGTTCACATCGATATGTGATTAACACTCAAGGTCACATCCCCATGTGACTAACACCCAAAGAGTTTACTAGAGTCAATAATCTAGTTCACATTTACCATGTGATTAACACTCGATGAGTTCTGGGTTTGATCATGTTATGCTTGTGAGAGAGGTTATAGTCAACGGGTCTGAACCTTTCAGATCCGTGTGTGCTTTACAAATCTCTATGTCATCTCCTAGATGCAGCTACCACGCTCTATTTGGAGCTATTCCAAATAACTGTTCTACTTGGAGCTATTCTAAATTGTCGCTCCATTATACGTATCCGGTATCTCTACTCAGAGCTATCCGGATAGGTGTTAAGCTTGCATCGACGTAACCCTTTACGACGAACTCTTTTACCACCTCCATAATCGAGAAAATTCCTTAGTCCACTAGTTACTAAGGATAACTTTGACAGCTGTCCTGTGATCCATTCTTGGATCACTCTTGTACCCCTTGACTGACTCATGGCAAGGCACACTTCAGGTGCGATACACAGCATAGCATACTATAGAGCCTACGTCTTAATCATAGGGGACGACCTTTGTCCTTTCTCTCTATTCTGCCGTGGTCGAGCTTTTAAGTCTTAACTTCATACCTTACAACTCAGGCAAGAACTCCTTCTTTGACTGATCCATCTTGAACACCTTCAAGATCATGTCAAGGTATGTGCTCATTTGAAAGTACCATTAAGCGTTTTGATCTATCCTTATAGATCTTGATGCTCAATGTTCAAATAGCTTAATCCAGGCTTTCCATTGAAAAACACTTTCCAAATAACCCTATATGCTTTCCAGAAATTCTACGTCATTTCTGATCAACAATATGTCAACAACATATATTCATCAGAATTTCTATAGTGCTCCCACTCACTTCTTTGGAAATACAAGTTTCTCATAAACTTTGTATAAACCCAAAATCTTTGATCATCTCATCAAAGCATACATTCCAACTCTGAGATGCTTACTCCAGTCCTTAGAAGGATTGCTAGAGCTTTGCATACTTATTAGCATCTTTCAGGATTGACAAAACCTTCCGGTTGTATCACATACAACCTTTCCTCAAGAAAATCGTCGAGAAAACAATGTTTTGACATCCTATCTGCAACATTTCATAAATAATGCAGTAATCGCTAATATAATTCCAACAGACTCTTAGCATCGCTACGAGTGAGAAAGTCTCATCGTAGTCAACTCCTTGAACTTGTCGGAAAACATCTTAACGACAAGTCGAGCTTTTTTAATGGTGATACTTACCATCATTGTCCGTCTTCCTTTTAAAATCCATCTGCACTCAATAGCCTTACGACCATCGAGCCGTTCTGCCAAAGTCTACACTCTGTTTTCATACATGGATCCTCTCTCGGATTTTATGGCCTCGAGCCATTTATCGGAATCCGGGCCCACCATCGCTTCTCCATAGCTCGTAGGTTCATTGTTGTCTAGCAACATGACTTCCAAGACAGGATTACGTACCACTCTGAAGTAGTACGCATCCTTGTCATCCCACGAGGTTTGGGAGTGACTTGATCTGAAGTCTCATGATCACTATCATAAGCTTCCACTTCAATTGGTGTAGGTGCCACAGGAACAACTTTCTGTGCCCTGCCACACACTAGTTGAAGAGACGGTTCAATAACCTCATCAAGTCTCCACCATCCTCCCACTCAATTCTTTCGAGAGAAACTTTTCCTCGAGAAAGGACCCGATTCTAGAAACAATCCCTTATTGCTTTCGAATCTGAGACAGGAGGTATACCCAACTGTTTTGGGTGTCCTATGAAGATGCATTTATCCGCTTTGGGTTCGAGCTTACCATCCTGAAACTTTTTCACATAAGCGTCGCAGCCCCAAACTTTTAAGAAACGACAACTTAGGTTTCTCCAAACCATAATTCAAATGGTGTCGTCTCAACGGAATTACGTGGTGCCCTATTTAAAGTGAATGTGGTTGTCTCTAATGCCTAACCCATGAATGATAGTGGTAATTCGATAAGAGACATCATGGTATGCATCATATCCAATAGGGTGCAGTTATGATGTTCGGACACACCATCACACTATGGTGTTCCAGGCTGTATTAGTTGTGAAACAATTTCCACAATGTCTTAATTCTGTGCCAAACTCGTAATTCAGATATTCATCTCTATGATCATATCATAGATATTTTATCCTCTTGTCACGACGATCTTTCAACTTCACCCAGAAATTACTTGAACCTTTCAATAATTCAGACTCGTGATTCATCAAGTAAATATACTCAACATCTACTCAAATCATCTGTGAAGTAAGAACATAACGATATCCACTACACGCCTCAGCACTCATTGGACTGCACACATCAAAATGTATTACTTCCAGCAAGTTGCTTTCTGGTTCCATTTTACTAAAACCGAGGCTTTCAGTCATCTTGCCCATGTGGTATGATTTGCATGTCTCAAGTGATTCAAAATCAAGTGAGTTCAAACGGTCCATCTGCATGGAGTTTCTTCATGCATATACACCAATAGACATGGTTCGCATGTCTCAAACTTTTCAAAAACGAGTGAGCCCAAAGATCCATCAACATGGAGCTTCTTCATGCGTTTTATACCGATATGACTTACGTGGCAGTGCCACAAGTAGGTGGTACTATCATTACTATCTTTTGGCATGAAAATGTGTATCACTATGATCGAGATTCAATAAACCATTCATTTAGGTGCAAGACCATTGAAGGTATTATTCAAATAAACAGAGTAACCATTATTCTCCTTAAATGAATAACCGTATTGCGATAGACATAATCCAATCATGTCTATGCTTAACGCAAACACCAAATAACAATTATTTAGGTTTAACACCAATCTCGTTGGTAGAGGGAGCGTGCGATGCTTGATCACATCAAGCTTGGAAAAAACTTCCAACACATATCGTCATCTCACCTTTAGCTAGTCTCCGTTTATTCCGTAGCTTTTATTTCGAGTTATTAACACTTAGCAACCGAACCGGTATCTAATAGCCTGGTGCTACTAGGAGTACTAGTAAAGTACACATCAACACAATGTATATCCAATATACTTCTATCGACCTTGCCAGCCTTCTCATCTACCAAGTATCTAGGGTAATTCTGCTCCAGTGGCTGTTCCCCTTATTACAGAAGCACTCAGTCTCGGGTTTGGGTTCAACCTTGGGTTTCTTCATTAGAGCAGCAGCTGATTTGCTATTTCATGAAGTATCCCTTCTTGCCCTTGCCCTTCTTGAAACTAGTGGTTTCACCAACCATCAACAATTGATGCTCCTTCTTGATTTCTACTTTTGTGGTGTCAAACATCGCGAATATCTCAAGGATCATCATATATGTCCCTGATATATCATAGTTCATCACGAAGCTCTAGCAGCTTGGTGGTAATGACTTCGGAGAAACATCACTAACTCATTTGGAAGATCAACTCCCACTCGATTCAAACGATTGTTGTACTCAGATAATCTGAGCACAAGCACAACAATTGAGCTTTTCTCCTTAGTTTGCAGGCTAAGAAAATCGTCGGAGGTCTTATACCTCTTGACGTGGGCACGAGCCTGAAATCCCAATTTCAGCCCTCAAAACATCTCATATGTTTCGCGACGTTTCAAAAACGTCTTTGGTGCCTCAATTCCAAACCGTTTAACTGAACTATCACGTAGTTATCAAAATGTGTATGTCAGATGTTCGCAACATCCACAGACAACGTTCGAGGTTCAGCACACTGAGCGGTGCATTAAGGACATAAGCCTTCTATGAAGAAATGAGGACAAACCTCAGTTTACGGACCTAGTCCGCATAATTACTACTATCAACTTTCAACTAAATTTTCTCTAGGAACATAACTAAATAGTAGAACTAAAGTGTGAGCTACGACATAATTTGCAAAATCCTTTTTGACTATGTTCAGGATAATTAAGTTCATCTTATGAACTCCCACTCAGATAGACATCCCTCTAGTCATCTAAGTGATTACGTGATCCGACTCAACTAGGCCGTGTCCGATCATCACGTGAGACGGACTAGCCAACGTCGGTGAACATCTTCATGTTGATCGTATCTTCTATACGACTCATGCTCGACCTTTCGGTCTTCTGTGTTCCGAGGCCATGTCTATACACATGCTAGGCTCGTCAAGTTAACCCTAAGTGTTTTGCATGTGTAAAACTGTCTTACACCCGTTGTATGTGAACGTAAGGATCTATCACACCCGATCATCACGTGGTGCTTCGAAACGACGAACTGTAGCAACGGTGCACAGTTAGGGGAGAACACTTCTTGAAATTTTAATGAGGGATTATCTTATTTACTACCGTCGTTCTAAGCAAATAAGATGTATAAACATGATAAACATCACATGCAATCAAATAATAGTGACATGATATGGCCAATATCATATAGCTCCTTTGATCTCCATCTTGGGGCTCCATGATCATCATCGTCACCGGCATGACACCATGATCTCCATCATCATGATCTCCATCATCGTGTCTTCTTGAAGTTGTCACGTCATCTATTACTTCTACTACTATGGCTAACGCTTTAGCAATAAAGTAAAGTAATTACATGACGTTTATGTTGACACGCAGGTCATAAATAAATTAAGACAACTCCTATGGCTCCTGCCGGTTGTCATACTCATCGACATGCAAGTCGTGATTCCTATTACAAGAACATGATCAATCTCATACATCACATATATCATTCATCACATCCTTTTGGCCATATCACATCACATAGCATACCCTGCAAAAACAAGTTAGACGTCCTCTAATTGTTGTTTGCATGTTTTACTGGCTGCTATGGGTTTCTAGCAAGAATGTTTCTTACCTACGCAAAGACCACAACGTGATATGCCAATTGCTATTTACCCTTCATAAGGACCCTTTTCATCGAATCCGATCCGACTAAAGTGGGAGAGACAGACACCCGCCAGCCACCTTATGCAACTAGTGCATGTTTGTCGGTGGAACCGGTCTCACGTAAGAGTACGTGTAAGGTTGGTCCGGGCCGCTTCATCCCACAATGCCGCCGAATCAAGATTGGACTAGTAACGGCAAGCATATTGAACAAAATCAACGCCCACAACTACTTTGTGTTCTACTCGTGCAAAGAATCTACGCAATAGACCTAGCTCATGATGCCACTGTTGGGGAACGTAGCAAAAATTCAAAATTTGCCTACGTATCACCAAGATCTATCTATGGAGAGACTAGCAACGAGGGGAAGGAGAGTGCATCTACATACCCTTGTAGATCTCTAAGCGGAAGCGTTCAAGTGAACGAGGTTGATGGAGTCGTACTCGTCGTGATTCAAATCACGGATGACCAAGTGCCGAACGGACGGCACCTCCGCGTTCAACACACGTACAGCCCGACGATGTCTCCCACGCCTTGATCCAGCAAGGAGAGAGGGATAGGTTGAGGAAGACTCCATCCAGCAGCAGCACAACGGCGTGGTGGTGATGGAGGAGTGTGGCAATCCTGCAGGGCTTCGCTAAGCACCACGGGAGAGGAGAAGGACTTAGGAGAGAGGGAGGGGCTGCACCAAAGGCATCTGGTATGGATGCCCTCCCTCCCCTCCACTATATATAGGGGCAAGGGAGAGGGGGGAGGCGCAGCCTTGCCCCTTCCTCCAAGGAAGGGGTGCGGCCAAGAGGGGGGGGGGGAGGAGTCCATCCTCCCCAAGGCACCTCGGAGGTGCCTTCCCCCTTGAGGACTCTTCCCTCCCCAAGTTTCCTTGGCGCATGGGCCTCTTGGGGCTGGTGCCCTTGGCCCATATAGGCCAAGGCGCACCCCCTACATCCCATGTGGCCCCCCGGGGCAGGTGGACCCCCCGGTGGACCCCCGGACCCCTTTCCGCACTCCCGGTACAATACCGATAAAGTGTGAAACTTTTCCGGCGACCAAAACAGGACTTCCCATATATAAATCTTTACCTCCGGACCATTCCGGAACTCCTTGTGACGTCCGGGATCTCATCCGGGACTCCGAACAACATTCGGTAACCACATACAAACTTCCTTTATAACCCTAGCGTCATCGAACCTTAAGTGTGTAGACCCTACGGGTTCGGGAGACATGCAGACATGACCGAGACGTTCTCCGGTCAATAACCAACAGCGGGATATGGATACCTGTCACATCCCCAGTTCAGGCCTTGCTTGTTTTAGCTTTAGCATCCATGCATCATGTTTAAATTTTATGAAACTTGAAATGGGGGCTGATAAACCCTAGCAGCTAATGAATTCAACTAGGATCAAAATAAAACCTTTTTCAATAAACCCAAAATGACCTCTGGAAATGTTCATGATTTCTGGTAAAGGTGAAAACCTCTGCCAAAAATGATGCACATATTTTTAGGCCATTCTGGATGTTTGAATTAAATCATTACTTATTTGCATTTGGGCATTTAAATACTATAAAATATTTTAAATGCTCAAATAATCCCAAACTGAAATGTTTACTGTAGGATATATTTCTAACAGTGGTTATGAGCAGTTGCATGATTTTTGGGATTGATTTAGTATTTTTAATAAAACCACAAACCTGCAGAAAAATAGAAAAAAACAGAAATAAGAGAGAGAGAACTCACCTGGACCCACCTGGCAGCCCACCTGGCCGGCCCAGCTGGCGGCCTGGCCAACTGGCCCAGCCCACCACCGCAGCCCCTCCGTCGTCTTCCTCCCCTCGCCCCGAAGCTGCTCGGTGGCGCGCGCAGGCCACGCGCCCCGGCCACCTCCTCCCTCCCAGCCTGCTTGGCTCCTCCTCGACGCCCCGGTGACGCCACGCGCCTCCCAGACCCCCTCTCACTTCTCCCTCGCTCTCTGGACCTCCCTCCCCCTCGCTCCTCTGCTTCCCCCCCATGACCGAGAGCCGCCGCCGACGTCACTCGCAACCACCGTGGCCACCGGCCACCCCTCGCCCTGTCGATAAGCCCAGAAGAACCGCCATCGTCTCCTGCATCGTCTACGCCAGCCCGTTCGACTGCGGGAGCCCTGCATCGCCGCCCATGCCGTCTCCCTCATCCCCGGTGCCCGGAGATCGCCGCCGTAAATTCGCCGTCGCAGAAGCTTCCCCGAGCTCGCCGACCCCTCCGTTCGATCCACTGTGAGCCCCTCTTCCTCTTCCCCCTTCTCTCAAGCTCGCGCTCATTCCCTAGCTTCTTTCTCCACCGCGGCCGAGAGCTTCTCGCCGCCGGCCATGGCGTGGCCGTGGCCACAGCCACCGAAGCTCGTTTCCGAGCCCACCGTCGTGCTCAGTGCAACCCCAGGAGGTCGTAACACCCCTCTTTGCCTCCTGTCGTGCTCCCTAACCCCGAAACCCAGTTCACCCGAAAGCCGGCGCCGCCGTGAGCTTCATTCCGGTGAGCTCCGGCCACCCCAGCTCGCCCCGGTTGCACCGTTGGATGCGCGGGATCGCCAGCTTTCCGTAGAGCCCAACGGCGCCTCGAATGGTTCCCTGTATCGCAATCCCGAGCCGCCCCGCCGTTTCTGTCGTCGCCGGCGACAAGTCGCCGGCAGGGTTGACCTGATCGACCTGGGGTTTGACCCCCCAGGGTCGCTGACTAGTGGGGCCAGGCCCTGCTAACTTTAGTTAAATATTGACTAAACCCAATTAGCCACTAACACTGACCAGTGGGCCCCGACCCCCCTAATCTTTTAATTAAGCAGATAACCCCCTGTTAACTAACTGTGACACTGACATATGGGTCCCACAGGTCAGATTTGACCTGGACAACGCCGTTGACTTGCTGACGTCACCGTGAAGTCATGCTGACGTAGTAATAAGGTTTTCTGGATTTAATATAATTCAGGAAATTTCAGAAAATAGCTAAAACTTCAATAAATCATAGAAATTCAACCGTAACTCCAAATGAAATAAATTATATATGAAAAATTATCAGAAAAATTCAAGGAATCCATCTGTACCATTTTCATGCATGTTAGAACAACTTATAGCTGCTGATTAGCACAAATCATATAAAGGGCATTTGAATAATCACACATGAAGTTTGAATTTGCATCTTGGATTCAAACCAACTTCATTTAACTTGGTTGCTAGATGCATTAGCTCAAATCATAGCATATTGCCATGTCATGATCATGCATCATATTGTGCATTGCATTGATTGTATTTCTTCTCTGTTGCCGGTATTTGTCCCCTCTCGATAGACGTGATACCGATGATGTGATCGTTGACACTGATGAAGACTCAATGTTATCTTCAGAAGTGCCAGGCAAGCAAAACCCCCTTGTTCATTCCGATACAATCCTACTCTCTCGCCCTGCTCTCGTTTACTGCATTAGGACAACAACGATTCATCTGTTACTTGCTGCGGTAGCTGAACCCCTTTATCCTTTGCATGACCTGTCATTCCACAGTAAATAAATGAAACCCACTAGCATGAGTAGGAGTTGTTTGAGCCCTGTTGTGCCTACTCATTCATGCTTGTTTGTTATGCCTGCTACTGCTTAGAGTTGAGTCAGGTCTGATTCATCGGGGGTGAATCAGGTGTGTGTGAACATGTCCTACTGTGTGTGAGCTAAGTGTGTGAACACGATTTGGTAAAGGTAGCGGTGAGAGGCCATGTAGGAGTACATGGTGGGTTGTCTCATTGCAGCCGTCCTCAGGAACTGAGTTCTGTGTTTGTGATCCATGATTCAGCTACTACCACGCATTGGGCCCGAAACCAATGGACCCTCTCGGCTTCTTAATCACCCTTGTCCTCTGTCCAGGAGTTGCAAGTAGTTTCTGGTGTTTGTAGTATGCTGGAGGCCGTGCGCAGCGCTGACCGTAGGGGTGGGCTGTGATGCGGTAGGCACGTGGCCGGGTAAACCGGGCGCCCGTTTGGTGTCACGGAACCCTGTTCACATCGTTTGGGGCTGTGAGCGAAACTTCGGCCGGATCTCCTCATGGATGGAACCCAAATAGGCGATAAACCTGGACTAGGGACTTGAGTGTTTAGGTAGGTCGTGGCCGACACCCACGTTGGGCTTCCGCTTGAAGGTTGCCGAGTACATGTCGTGTAAACGGCGGTAAGTGGTGAGAGCGTGTGTGAAGAAGTACACCCCTGCAGGGTTAACATTATCTATTCGAATAGTCGTGTCCGCGGAAAAGGACTTCTGGGTCGCCTATAACAGTTCATAGACAAGTGAAAGTGGATACTCTAAAATACGCAAGATAAGTGTGAGTGCTATGGATGGCGTTCTCGTAGGGAGACGGGAGCGGATCCATAGTGGTGTATTGATATGGTGAATATGTGGACTCGTGTGCGCCACCTCAAAGAGTTACTTGCAGTCGTAGTTCAGGATAGCCACCGAGTCAAAGCTGGCTTGCTGCTGTTAAACCCCACTATCCCCTTGTTGATAATGATGCATATGTAGTTAGTTCTGATGTAAGTCTTGCTGGGTACATTTGTACTCACGTTTGCCTATTTTATGTTTTTGCAGAGAGACTTCAGTCTCGCTAGTAGTTCCACGTGGACTTCGACGTTTAGCTTGTTACCTCAGCTACGATCTTGTGCCCTCGGCAGGATCTAGTAGATAGTCAGGCTTTCAAGCCTTTTTCATTTGTAGATGTCTGTACTCAGACATGTTAGCTTCCGCATGTGTTTGATTTGTATGCTCTGAATGTTGGGTCATGAGACCCCTGCTTGTAATATCTCTCTCCTCGGAGCCCAATGAATAACTTGAGACGTAGAGTCATGATGTGATGCCATGTTGTATTTGCACATATCGAGCATATTGTGTGTATGCTATTGAAATGCTTGGTATGTGTGGGATCTGACTATCTAGTTGTTTATCTTTAGTAGCCTCTCTTACCGGGAAATGTCTCCTAGTGTCTCCACTGAGCCATGGTAGCTTGCTACTGCTCCGGAACACTTAGGCTGGCCGGCATGTGTCCTTCTTCGTTCCTGTGTCTGTCCCTTCGGGGAAATGTCACGCGTTGAGTACCGGAGTCCTGTTAGCCCGCTACAGCCCGGTTCACCGGAGTCCTGCTAGCCCAGTGCTACAGCCCGAAACTTACTCGCTGATGACCGACACGTTCGATGTTGGGTCATGGATGCCTGTCCCTGTAAGTCTGTGCCACTTTGGGTTTACAACTAGCCATGTCAGCCCGGGCTCCTTTTCATATGGATGCTAGCGACACTATCATATACGTGTGCCAAAAGGCGCAAACGGTCCCGGGCAAAGGTAAGGCGACACCCGTGGGAATACCGTGCGTGAGGCCGCAAAGTGATATGAGGTGTTACAGGCTAGATCGATGTGACATTGAGTCGGGGTCTTGACAATACCCATGTTGGCTCCCACATGTTCCACGATGATCTCATCGGATGAACCACGATGTCAAGGACTTAATCAATCCCGTATACAATTCCCTTTGTCTAGCGGTATGATACTTGCCCGAGATTCGATCGTCGGTATCCCGATACCTTGTTCAATCTCGTTACCGGCAAGTCTCTTTTACTCGCTCCGTAACACATCATCCTGTGATCAACCCCTTGGTCACATTGTGCACATTATGATGATGTCCTACCGAGTGGGCCCAGAGATACCTCTCCGTTTACACGGAGTGACAAATCCCAGTCTCGATTCGTGCCAACCCAACAGACACTTTCAGAGATACCCGTAGTGTACCTTTATAGCCACCCAGTTACATTGTGATGTTTGGCACACCCAAAGCACTCCTACGGTATCCGGGAGTTGCACAATCTCATGGTCTAAGGAAATGATACTTGACATTAGAAAAGCTTTAGCATACGAACTACATGATCTTGTGCTAGGCTTAGGATTGGGTCTTGTCCATCACATCATTCTCCTAATGATGTGATCCCGTTATCAACGACATCCAATGTCCATGGTCAGGAAACCGTAACCATCTATTGATCAACGAGCTAGTCAACTAGAGGCTTACTAGGGACATGGTGTTGTCTATGTATCCACACATGTATCTGAGTTTCCTATCAATACAATTCTAGCATGGACAATAAACGATTATCATGAACAAGGAAATATAATAATAACTAATTTATTATTGCCTCTAGGGCATATTTCCAACACGGTCACCGTGCGCGCGGATGCTGCAATCCTTGGCATCCTCTAAGTTCTTTGGCATGCCTTGCCATGCCGCCAGTCCTCGGTTCCATGCGCCATCCTGCTCTAGCTTCATGTAAGGGTGCAATGAAATCCGTGCTCCCCTCCAAGGCGCTTCACCATGGGTCTTGGGCGTCTGTCGTCCTTGCTACCGTTGGCTCAGCAACCCCACCCGATATGATGTTGCGGTCCTCTCTGGCCGATCAGACAACATTGTTGCAGAGTTGTCTGGCACGGGTTCAGAGCTTTCTTGAGCGGGCGGAGGCTGCTCTTAGCAGGCTCTCTCTTGCACCGGCTAGGTCGCAGACCACTCCGATGTCATGCCCCTCTGGCGTGGAAGATGTTGGCTCTATGGAGGAAGGGAGGCAAGAGTTATATGGATGTTTCTCCCCTTGTGTTGAGAACGGTTCATCGTCACTCTCGGGCGAGTCCATTGTCGTGCTTGATGCTCCGGTGTTGCAGGTCATGCCCGAGCTACGAGAGCTATGTCTTAGCCCTGGTTCGCCTCTCTCTGTAGAGCATTTGGAGGTGGTCTCATCGGCGGCCTCGTGTGAGGGGCATGTGTTGCCAAAGTCATGTGAGCAACTGGAGGTGCCTGAGTCCATAGCATTGGCGGTTCCTGTGGTCGATGAGGTTGCGTCGGTGATTCCGTTGGTTGAGGTTGTTGATGCGGTCAGTGTGTTGATGCCTGCTCCTGGCGACGTCTTGGTTGATGACAACAAAACTAAGAAATTCAATGAGTTTTATGATTTTCTTGACAAATGGGTGGCTCATCAGCCGGCATCTGGCAAGACAAGTGACCGTCCAAAGAATAAGTCAACTAAGGAGAAACCAAAGAAGAGGGAAAACAAGAAGTGTGGCGCCATCCGAAAGGCGTATGTGGTTTCATGATAGAGGGTGGTCATTTTTCGTTGGTGTGCTCGCTAGGAGTTTCATTGTGTTCTACAAGTATTGAGGGTTGCGGTTGTTGCTTGTTTAGAGGGCCGCTTGAGAAGTTTTGGTGTTTCGTACTTTGCGAGTAGTCCGTATTTGGGAGTCTGTATCGGTTTTCGCCCGGTTTTCCATAAATTAACCGGGCAACTCTCTTCTTATTAATTAATCGATGAGGCAAATATTTTTGCCTCCGTTTCAAAAAAAACATGTTACAGTAAGTTTGATTCATCGAGCTAGCGAGGTTCACACTTCTTCCCTTATTATGTGGATCCTACCGTCATGTTGATGCCGGTGTGATGTGCTATCAATGGCCGGTCGCTGTACTTACTCATCATCACTCAAATCTAGGTACACTAATATAAATAAAAATGTGTCCACTAAAAATTAATTATTTTAAATGGATTGAGTTTATTGGCCTAACTAATTACTATATTTGCACATATAAAGAAATGGATTATCAAATTAGTTGATGAGCTTGATGGTCATTGAGTTAAATATGATCTAATCAAAATATATGTTCCACATTTTTTCCTAAATCTAAGCCGTCTGAGCTTTCTTATGTTAAATAGATCATCTAATATATCTATCTTGAGATTCTCATGTGGGTTAGGGAATCAAGATTTGGATAGCACTTTCACATCATCGCATCTTCGCCAAATCAAGATTAGATCATATGACTAGCACAACAATTTACATGAGAACAAATTGAGCTAGGTGCAGTGAAACTCATTTTATATGGCCAAAGATATATTGCAGCCGCAATGGTATTGCTACATGCTATGCTAAAAATTTATATGTTGTGATTGTTCTATCTTATTCATGATGTTTTTTTTTCTCATTTTCTCTCTATTGTTGGCCTCATACCCTCCCCCGCCCTCCAAAAAATGAGGCCCCTTCGAGACACATGTTATGTACTACCCTGTATGAAGTGTTATCAAGTTTGCTGTCCCCCTTCATTGAGATGGGTTAAAATTAAAGTGGATGTTGGTTGCTTTTATTCCCGTACCATTTGTTTGGTGGCTCGGGGTTCTAGATATATCATTATCACTTCGACTTGGGAGTTCTTGCCAAGCCATGGGTCGGTTGAGGAGGATGAAATTCAAGAGTGTCATGGGTCTTTTTATTGGTTTGCATATCCATATGCATTTGACACTTGAGACAGACTGCTTATATGTTGTAAGATTTGTCGTGTCTGCTCAGCTTGACAAATCTGAATCATTGACTTGAAGGAGACGATGGAGATTTTGGTTCGGTTATAGGATGTGAAGATTTGTAAGATTAGTGCTGGAAACCAATATGACTGCCCATGCCATTGCTCCCTTTTGTAAAGTAATGTTAGGATAAATAGTGTTTTGAGCGGTTCAGTGCCTTCCTGCGTGTTGGAGTTGTCTATAACGATGGTAATACTTCAGTGTGGGTCATGTAAAAACATGGGTACCAATTCTAAACATGGTGTGACAAGTGAAATGTACTTTTCCACTCCCCGGTCATGCACAAATCCTAATTATGCGCCTACCTAATATGTCACGTCCTTTTTGGTTGTGTCAATGACAATGAACAACAACGCTTCAGATGTTGATGGCTCTCTCTACAGTGGTGAAGTGTTGTTCAAGATAAACATACTAGAAATACACCATCCTAAAGGGAGCACTAGCGGTTTTGTAACGCACAAGTTTCATGCAACAACGTGACGGCGAGGACGCGGATGGGAATGAAGCAGCATGCAAGTGAGATGGGGAAGTGGAGTGGAGATGATCACCTGAAACAAAGCCATTCGATCTTCTATGACTATCGATCATGTATTTTGCCACTACGGGAAATGTCAATGCTAACTTCTGAAATTATGCCCTATAGTTAAAAACTCTGTTTCACCTACATGATTTTGATTAGACAAAAATTAGCCCCGATCACCACATGGCAAGCATAGTAAGCACTAAACAACCCAAAATTGTTTTTCAGCAAAAGAGAGCCTAACCCTCCATCAGTTGATGATTCAGATTTAGTTGTATATCATATTCCATCTAGTGTGGTACTAAGTCCGAGAGGTTCTTCAAGAAGAGCCTTCATCTCATCTTTCCTATCTCTTCCCATGATTACATTCATCTTTACAAAATTGAGGTCATCAAATTGCATGGCATTCTGGTCCCAAGCGTGGCTATCTTTCATACGTCTTGACCTGTTTCAGCTATGACAGATGTGAAACCAAAATTCCAACCACCACGTTCAATTCTACACTAGATGTCTTCACAAAAGCAGCCTCTCCTCTCATGTCTACATAATATCCTCTCCCTCTCCTCGATCTAGCACTACTCGACTAGCTAGCTTTGAATCGAGTGGGATACTCTTTCATTTTCTATCATCTTCTCATCTAATGCTCAATGCATTAATTACACCATCTAGAAACGAGATGCTTCAGGAATTAACCTTGTTCTTATGCGTGAGACAGCTTAAGACTATATGCTGGAAGATGTTCACTTAGAAGAGGATGACGAGTTGCCGTAGAGAGATCAACTCTCATGAATATTTAGTTTCGAAGAACAGTCGGGATACATGGCACCTCCTGGAACCTTCAGCTAGCACATTCGAAATGTGATGCGGTATGTGTTCAGTAGATAGAGAGGAAGTCCGTGTGGTGGTTGGCTCTTGTGAGCAACAACTTTGAGTTTTGCATTCCTAAAATTAATACCGGGCCCAAATCAAGAATCAGAAAACAAAGGAAAGTTGCAAACAAGCAAAACTCTGAAAGAAAACAGAGCACCGCACAGGTTCTGAAACTCAAAAGAGGAAAACAAAACACCAATAACCATTCCTAAACTATCCCCAGCCGTTAATCACGCTCAGTCGGAGAGATCCAGAGATTAACAGACACACCACATACACAAAAAGCTTGAAAAATATGGTGGTACAAAATTACCAATGGAGATACATCAATACCAACATGATTCCTTAACATTATTATTACAAGAACCGTGCAGTGCAGTGCAGCCGACCGGTTATTACATCACAAGATCCAAGAGACATGTCATGCATTACATACATATATGCTGCCACATGCTCCAAATTAACCCAAACCTTCATCTCACCTGCACTGCAAAAATGAATTAAAAAGAATAGTTTAAATCGAACAAGCGAAGAACACATGCACACAGGAGAAGGAGAAAACAAAAGGTTGACACAAGCATGGTGACCATGACCACCATTCGTACCCGCATGCTGCCGGAGCACGTCCAGAGCTCGCTCAATTGTTTTCGCTGCTGTTGTTGTTATGGACATCATTGTCCTTGTGGCCCTCGATGTGCTTCTTGTCCTTCTTCTCCTTGTGGTCACCGGACGACTTGCCTTCTTGTGCTCATCGCTGCCACCGCCCAGGTGGAGGAGTAAAACTGCAAAAAACAATCATAATTGGCAGCCCTAATTCAGAAAACCATGACCATTATGCTGGCAGTTTTCAAAAAATGTTGATCGATCGATTAGAGCCGTTTGATGCCGAATCTGACAGGTAGGTCCCATTGTTAGGTCGACATGGCATGAGCCAAACCGAGCAAGGAGACGGATGTTTAGGTCACCTGGTCAGCCCCTCCTCTGCCTCTTTGAGTAATTTCCACAAACACCTAGCAGGCATCCTGTCGGCCGCCTAGCTCGCCTGTGGCAGGAGCACAACACCGTCGGCAGCGGTGCAGGAATACGCCGCGGGCGAGCGAGTGCGAGGTGCCGCGACCAAGGGATGAAGGTCGCGTAGTGGGACGGCAGCACAACATGGCACCCCAGGGTAGTTGGCGCGTTGGGCGGAGCTCGAGCCCGTGCTCTCAGCCATGGCGCCCGGGAGGTCACAGGCAAGGGGGAAAGAGTGGCAGAGGAGGTAGTCCTTGTAGAAGAGCATGCTCTAGCCAGTGCAACCAAAAGACCAATCTGATGGAAGAGACTAGGCAGCACATTATACGTCAACACTCCCCCTCACGTGTGGCTGGCTCAGGCCTAAACATGGACCGAAAGTGGGCTGCAATTTAATTGCACCAGCCGGGTCTTGAACTCAAGACCTCTTGGCTTTGATACCATGTAGAAGTGCATGGTATAACCAATGCAACCAAAATATCGATGTGATGGAAGAGACTAGGCAGCACATTATACGTCAACAATCCTCACGTGGGATCTCGGCGGTGAGGTAGGAGGTCTCGAGGATGCTCCGGTGGCCGCGTGCACGTTGCCGCTGCTCGCTCCCCTGCCACCGTTGCGGCACGTCCATGCCCTGGAGCAGACGGCAGCTCACGTGCCCCGTGCGCAGCCAGTGCTGCTACTCGTGTGCCCATGCGCGGCTGGTGCTCTTGCTGGCGCCCACATGCGTGGATGTGGCCTCTGCCGTTGCTCGCGCCCATGCGTGGTTGCATATGTTGCTCTGTCCCCATGCCTGGTTGTGGCCACTGCTCTGCTTGCTTGTTGCAGCATAGAGAGAAGAGGTGCAGGGAGATCGCAGAGATGGAGATTCGTGAGCCGGCCGACGGCTGAATCCGGTGGTGCGCCGGTCAGATGCGGACGCACAATTTTTTTTCTCCTGCCAGCGCTTGAGGGGAAGGAAGAAGTGCAGAGGCTGACGTGTGGATCCCATGTGTAGACTACCATACAGGACAAACACCGCGAGATTTCAGTGGCACATCACCACTTATAGCGGGCCCTATCTGTCAGAAATATTATCAATGTGTTTAGTGACATATCAGTATTTTTAAAACTGTTAGCACAATGACGACGTTTTTTAAGGAAAAAAAATGAAAGGTGGTGATTTCTTAAATTAGGGTCCTCAATTATGGTGTTTTTTTTGAAATTTACTCCATCTGAAGGTTATCCTCGATCTTGTGGATGATGCCGGCCATGACTTTGTTGTTTCTGGTAGGAGTACTAGCGGCATTCGAGCGAGTGTGGTAAGACTGAGGGTTCTACAATCTTGCTAGCTTGATCATCTTTTCCATCTCTACCTATGGCTATGCGCATCTTCCAAATAATGGAAGGCATCAAACAATATCTCATTTCTCGTCCCATTGGTAGGTATCTGTCATTGAATCAACATCTAGCCTTCTCAGTACTCCCATGTGTTGGGGCAACTTTCACAGGTGTGAGATCATAAATTCACCCACCACACTAAATTCTACACTACATATTTCTCCATGTAAAAGCAGTCTCCCCTCCTGGATATATAATATCATCCCCTTCTCCTCGATCTACTTCAAGTACATGACTAGCTAGCTTTGAATGAGTTGATCTCTCTTCCTCTATCACCCCCTCATCTGATGCTCAATTACATTACCCTAATTAGAAATGAGAAGCCTCAAAAACTAACTCTATAATTATGGGTGTCAAAATGTAGCAGTTTTCTTTGAGCTATGCTCCACTTAAAAATAACAATGTGATGCAATATAGAGTCTATCCCCAGGTGCCAATCTACATTTGCGTTATCGGGGAGAAAGTGAGGCATCTGGTTGGTGAGAGCGACCTACTCCATAGCCTACGACAAGTGTGGCACCATTTTTGTTGCTCCTTTTGCTCAAAGCCCAAACATGTGTCTTCTTACTTGCGGCGAAGAAGTAGTCCTTGGGTAATAGAACAGTCGGAAAAAATCCCTTGCCGCTAGGGATGGGTCTGGTGACAGGGAAGCTTATGCTTCGTGGCTACATGGAAAAGAAGCACTACCACATCAGGGGTTTCCCTGTTGCCATATTTAATCATTACCACATTTCTCGCTCTTCTCAGCGAGCTAGCACTTTAGAGTCCCCCTTTCAACTTTGTAATCTATACTTTGTGTTTTATGAATAAAACGCCTGAATTTCCAAAAACATGGCTAGCCATTAAGCATTGATAGTTTTCTCGCACTCGTTGTCGGTGTCAAAACCGGTAGATCTTGGGTAGGGGGGCCCAAGCTGCGTATAAGCATCAATGGTAACAATGGACAATGGGACACAATGTTTACCCAGGTTCGGGCCCTCTTAAAGGAGGTAAAACCCTACGCCCTTCTTGATTGTATTCGATAAGTATAGGGGTTACAAGAGTTGATCTACCTCAAGATCGTAATGGCTAAACCCTAGATGTCTAGCCTATGAGTATTCTGATTGTCCCTACGGACTAACCCCTCCGATTTATATAGACACCAGAGGGGCCTAGGGTTGTACAGAGTCGGTTTACAGGGAAAGGAAATAGAATATCCGGACACCAATCTTGCCTTTCATGCATATAGGAGTCCTACCCGGACACGGGGGATGGTCTTATGCCTTTGTCTCCATGGCCCATCAGTCCGGTCCATATCGAATAGACCGGACGCCCGAGGACCCCTTAGTCCAGGACTCCCTCAGTAGCCCCTGAACTAGTCTTCAATGACGATGTGTTCGGCACGCGGATTGTCTTCGGCATTCCAAGGCGGGTTCCTTCTCTTGAATATCGTACGCTAGCTTACCTTATAAAAGAAGTGTATCCGGCTCTGCATAATCAATACAACCCTTAGCCACGAAGGCAAGATGTTTAAAGAGGAATAGTGTCTTTTACTGACAACTTTTTTTGACGAAGCGTCACACTTGACTCTTCAACATTTCAAATCGTTTTCACACCTTCTGTTTCGTGTTTCGAGGTCGAGCTTCCATTGGCACGTCTTGTCAAAATAGAGATTGTGCCTGCTTATCACGGGATTCTCATCAATGGGATTTGGGTAACCCAACCGCGCCTTACGCTCGATCTCATTGGGAATATGCGAGGTTTAAGGCTTAAGAGAGGGACGGTGGGCATTTTCACCGCCTATAAGAGGGCAAAGATTTCTCCTTTCTTCCCCACGCTTTCCTGTAGCCTCCGTCTTCCAACCCCCAAGGTTCAGCGCCCAAAAAAGCTCCGATCTTTCCACCGCCACCACCTTCCCCAGCCATGGACGGGTCCGGCTCCAAGGGCAAGTGGGAGGCCTCCTCCGTCACTGAAAAGGTCGTGAAGGATCTCCGGAACGAGGGCTATCTGTCCACGAATATCGTGCACCGGCTTCCCGACAAGGACCAGGTCATCCCCACTCTGGGGCCCGACGAGAGGGTCGTATTCATCCCTCATTTCCTCAGGGGTCTAGGGTTTCCCCTCCACCCCTTTTTCTGATGCCTTATGTTCTACTACGGGCTAGATTTCCATGATCTAGCCCTGAATTCCTTTCTCCACATATCAGCGTTCATCGTCGTGTGTGGGTCTCTGCTCCGCATCCCGCCACACTTCGGCTTATGGCTCAAGCTCTTCAATCTGAAGCCAAAGGTGGTTGATGGACAACACGTGGATTGCGGTGGGGCCATGGTAAGCAAGATGCCCAATGCCACATGGCACAAAGGGGCATTCATCGAGACTGTCAAGGTGTGGTAGTAGGAGTGGTTCTATATCACCGAGCCCCGTCACGCCAACTGGGTGGCCATACCTGAGTTCATATTCGGACCCCCTACGAGACTCACCTCATGGACCGCCAAGGGCCTTGATTGGGGGTCCCAGACAGAGGTGAAGATGCTACAGAAACGCATCACCAACGTGCTGGGTACAAACATCGGCCACACGAATATGCTGCAAGTGATCCTCTTCCGCCGCGTCCTTCCCTGCCAACGACGGGCCTCCCACATGTGGGATTTCAATCTGGAGGGGCCGCGAACCCTGAAGTGCTTCTTCGGCACCACACACGAAGAAATTTGGAAGCTGCTCTGCAAGGCCCAGAAGAGCTGGCCGATGAAGATCGAGGACGTCGGGCTCGACATCAAGAACCAGCCTCAAAGGCGAGCATTAGCTTTTCGAAGACCTATTCGGTTAATGTTTTGATCAATAGAGGTTTTATCATCCGCCTTCTGCACAGGGCTGGACAACAAAGGTGGAGCAGATCAACTGTCCGACACCGTTGCCAGAGAGCCCAGCCACACCCCGGCTAACAGAGATGCTGGTCCCGGCGCCTTATCAGGCATCGGAGAAGAAGGCCAAGAAGAAGGGAAAGGAAGCCAAGGGCAGCCCCCGCCGCAGAGGTCCTTCGGACACTGTCCGGAGAGACCGAAGTCCACTCCTCCCACGAGGGGGGCGAGGAAGAAGAAGAGCAGGATGAGGTGGAAAGCGACTCCCCCACGCAAGGGGGGGAGGAAGAAGAGGACTACCTCCAAAGACCCGAAGGGGGAGGTGCCGAAAAGAGGGAAGCTAGCCCTCTCGGATAGTTCTGACTCAGAGTCCGAGCACTCCCCAAGAGACCTCCCAGGGTGAAGCCCCTGGCTAAATCGTAAGTATAAATAACCTTACTGTTCGTCTTCTGTTTTCCTGCCTCTGTTATGTAAGTTGCACTGTTATTTGCCTTTCAGCCCTTCCCATGAGGTTCCGCACACTCCCTTATAAGAGGGGAACTCCCTGCCGCCCAAGCTGGAGGAGAGCGACACGCCGCTGCGAGCCCTCTCGCCTACTGCCATGGAGGACACCGAAGTGTCGTCCCGAAGGACTTCTCCTGGCCGAGGAGGGGCGGACGAGGCCGTCGAGAAGGCGCCTGAGGTTAATACCTCGATCGCCGAAGACCTGGGGGAGGCGACCCCCATGAGAACCGACGGCGGGGATCCCCATCAATCTGGGCCCAACTGGTGGATATCTACGGTAAGCGAGCGAGCAAGGACGCGACGGCCATGGCCGTGGCGAACCCCAACACCGCTGCGGAGCAGCGTGCCATCTACAATGCCGCCTGCGCTCAAGCCGCCGCTCGTCAGGAAGCGGCCGCTATGGAGGCACAGTTGTAGGCAATCGCAGACAAGAATAACGCCAGCTGCACCTCCTAGGCGCCACTGACAAACCAGTAGGCGGCCCGGTGGGACGACGACAGTGCCAGCGCCACCATTTCCATTGTGGACCTCACGTCCACTGGCGATGGACAGGTCGCGGACTCCTGCAAGGATTAGTAGGCCACGGAAGGCAGCAGGGCCTTGTGTCCCATGTGTGCCATCTTTCGTATGACTACGTACATTGATTAAATCGAAGTCGTCAAACTACATGTTATTTCCTGTTCCAACCATAACTATATTTTACTGTCTTAATAGTACCCTTATGAAAACTCACATGTATTGTGCAACAATCATAGATATGAGATCAAAATTTCACCCACCACATTCATTTCAACTCTACGATTATATATCTTCGCGGAACTAGTCTCTCCTCTCATGGATATACAACATCCTCTCCCTCTCTTCAATCAACCTGAACGACACAACAAGTTAGCTTTCAGTGGGATGCTCAATGCATTACGCTATCATCTCGTCATCTAATGATCAACACATTGCACTATCTAGAAATGCAAGGCTTCAGGAACTAACCTTTCCCGTTTGTATCATACAATTTATTAGTATCTGCAACACCATGCACAGTGAGACAAGACGTATGTATGTAGGTGTCGGTTCCAAGGAGGCAGACTCAAGATGAACATTGATACTACTTTACATCAAGGCATGGAACGGTGGATGGGGATTTGTAAAGAGAGATGTTACAGTAGAAATTCAAGGCTGGACTTGGCCGTCTGAAGCACCTTCATGGATGCGATTCAACCACAAACAGATGACTGTCTAGAAAGCTTGCAAGCTACTGCAAATTGGGACGTGGTCAATAAACACCTCTAAACTGACTCGACCTTGTTGGTGAAAGCACTGAAGAGCCATCAGAAGGAGTAAGCATAACAAGGAGTCCTCTATCGAGAAGCTTGCAACTTTATCTCTGTAAACTTTATAATGTTGTTATCCTTTTGTCCTCAGACTTGTATAAACTAGAGGATATTCCGCGTGTTGCAGCGGGAAATGGTTGAAATATATTTTGATTATGTTTGTTTGTTTGGAATATGAATTTCCAATTGATAATATGAGAAATAAAATCTAAAGGTGGGCGTGTGCATGTTGAAGTGAGCGTGTGCATGTTGAGATAATTGGAAGTAGTGGGGATTGAAGCCCTTTGAGATCTGGTTTGAATAACAAATGTTTCCCTGCCTTTTCCCGAAGGGGTGACCTGAGTTTATCCAACCCACGAGAGGATGTACACTACGACAGAGGATCTACCAAATCTTTGTGAAAGAACTAAATTCCACTTTTTGTAACCAGAACTTAGCAACCTTAGGGTGTAAACACTTAGAATTGAAACATGCATGAGTATGAGGACTTGATTCTTACAACCATATATTTGTGTCCGTGATCATCATGATCTTAATTTGTGCTTTGAAATACACCCATTAAGATGTGCTTGCAACGAGACAAAATGGGTGATGTGTCCAAATTACATCTTGACCGGTTCGCGACTTGCATCAAGAGTCAGTTATGCAACTACAGTCCCTTACCGTCGCATGATCGGCGTGCGGGACAGCTACTGCCTACAGGCAAGTTGGATGGAAACTCATGATCATGGTCTTTCTCTCAGACAGACACTTGTTTGTGCTTTAAAAAGAGCCTTCATCTCATCTTTCCTATGTCTTCCTGTGACTACATTCATCTTTATAAAATCGAGGTCATCAAATTACATGGCATTCTAGTCCCAACCATGGCTATCTTTCATTTGTCTTGACCCATAGCCTTTTGAAAACTCACATGGATTATGCAACTATGACATATATGAAATCAGAATTCCACCCACCACGTTCAATTCTACACTAGATATCTTCACAAAAGCAATCTCCTCTCATGTCTATATAATATCCTCTTCCTCTCCTCGATCTGTCACTACTGGACTAGCTAGCTTTGAATCGAATGGGTTTCTCTCTCGTTTTCTATCATCTCCTCATCTTGTGCTCAATGCATTGCACTATCTAGAAATGAGAGGCCTCAGGAATTAACCATTTTCTTATGCGTAAAACAGTTCATGACAGTACGCTGGAAGACGTTCAGATAAGAGAGAATGACGTATTGTAGCAGAGACATCAACTATCATGAATATTTAGTTTCGGGGAACAGTCGGGATACCTGGCACCTCTTGGCAGCATCAATTAGCACCTTGTTAGCCTGAAATGACAAGTGGCTAAATTTAATTAGTATAGCTTATCTGGCATGGGTGCTGAATCATCTTTTTAATGACAGCATGGGCGGCAATTCTAAATGTGATGTGATATGTGTTCAGTAAATAGAGAGGAAGATCATGTGGTGATTGGCTCTTGTGAGGAACAACTTTGATTTTTGCATTTCTAAGATTAATACCAGGCCCAAACCCAGAATCGAAAAACAGAGGAAAGTTGCAAACAAAAACTCTGAAAGAAAACAGAGCACCACACAGGTTCTCAAACTGAAAAGAGGAAAAGCAGAACACCAATAACCATTGCTTGTTAAGAACTAAGATGAGGTTGGGATGCATCACACTTGTATTCATCCACAAGGGGTCATAATATATAGAGTACATCAGTGAGAGGAGAGGGAGATACATGCACGGCCACTAACAGAATACAACAGCCGATCCTAGACCGCTGGGAGGTTGCGCTGCATGCGCCATGCAATGGCTGCGGGATATCTACACAGGACCAGCTCAAACCGGTTGAGCGGGAGACCAGCACAGGTAGTCTAACAGCCCCCCGCAGTCTCATCGTGGGATGACCGAACGTTGAGACTGGACCTGAACTGGGCAAAGGTAGCAGTAGGCAGTCCCTTTGTGAAGATATATGCATACTGATAAGAAGTAGGAACATGCAACACGCGCACCTCGCCCAGAGAAACCTTGTCACGGACGAAATGTATGTCGATCTCGATGTGCTTCGTCCGTCGGTGCTGCACGGGGTTAGCCGACATATAAACCGCGGAGACATTATCACAGTAAACCACAGTAGACTTGGCGATGGGTTGATGAAGCTCCTCCAATAATTGCCGCAGCCAAGCCGTCTCAGCGACGACGTGGGCAACGGCCTGGTACTCCGACTCAGCGCTCGACCTGGAAAGAGTAAGTTGTCGCTTCGACGACCAAGATATCAAATTATCCCCGAGAAAAACGCAAAACCCAGAGGTAGAATGTCGAGTGTCAGGGCAGCCGGCCCAGTCAGCGTCGGAGTAGGCTAGAAGAGTGGTGGGCGATGATGGGTAGATATGTAAGCCATAGTCTAGGGTGCCTTTGAGGTAACGTATGATGCGCTTGACAAGGTTGTAATGAGAGGAGCGAGGGGCGTGCATGAAGAGATAGGCCTGTTGAACGGCGTAGAACAAGTCGGGACGGGTGATCATCATGTACTGCAAGGCGCCGGTGAGGCTGCGGTAGATAGTAGGGTTGTCGAGGAGGTCACCGTCGGATATGGAGGGTTTGGCACCGGAGTCGACAGGAGTACGAACAGGATGACAATCGTTCATACCGGCTCGTTCGATGATGTCCAAAGCATACTAGCGCTGAGAGAGATGGAGTCCCGAAGACGAGCGGGAGACGGCAACGCCGAGGAAATGAGAGAGAGGGCCAAGGCCTGTCATGGAGAACTCACGACCAAGGAGAGAAATGACGTAGTCGAGGAACGTCGGAGATGATGTAGTAAGAATGATGTCATCAACGTATAGGAGGAGATAGGCGGTGTAGGTAGTGGATTTGTAGATAAAAAGAGAAGTGTCACATTTAGAGGCAACGAAGCCAATGTATGCGGCATAGTAGCAAAGCGAGTGAACCAGGCACGAGGGGCTTGCTTAAGTCCGTAGATTTCTTAAGAAGACAAACGTGCGAGGGAGCGCCGGATCTTCAAATCCGAGGGGCTGCTGATAGTAAACTGTCTCGGTAAGGTTGTCGTGGAGGAAAGCATTTTTAACGTCCAACTGGTGAATAGGCCACGAGTGAGAAGTAGCAAGGGAAAGAACGACATGAATGGTGCTCGGCTTAATGACGGGAGAGAAGGTCTCGTCATAGTCGATGCCTTCGGTTTAAGAAAACCCGCGGACAAACTAGCGCGCCTTGTAGCGGGCGAGGGATCCGTCAGAGTTATACTTATGCCGAAAAACCCACTTCCCACTAATGACCGGAGCCGTGGTGGGGCGAGGAACGAGTGACCAGGTCTCGTTTTGAAGAAGGGCTCGGTACTCATCACCCATGGCACTAGCCTAGCGTGGGTCAGCCAGGGCTGCTCGGTAGGTGCGGGGAAGCGACAAAGCCCCCTGAAGATCGGCGAGCAAATTGAGTCGTCGAGAGGGCATGTGGAAACCTGTTTTGGCCCGAGTGCGCATGGTGTGAGTGTTAGCGGGAGGCGTGACAGCAATAGCACGGGGTGGGAGCGGTCGCGGGGTGGGAGGACTGCCGGAAGAAGTGGAGGCAGGGCTGGCGGACGGCGAACTGCTGGTGGAGGCAGGGCTGGTCGTGGGGGTGGGAGATAGCGAGGGAGGAAGCGAGCGCGGGGTGCAGGCCGGAGATGTGGCAGAGCGCGAGCATGGGGAGGAAGCTGCGGGGGTGCTGGTCGCAGGTGGCAAAGGGATGCCCGGGGCAGCATTCTGATCAGATGCGACAACTACCATGGAAGCGGCCGGACCGACACAGAACGGAGCCGGGGCAAGGGACGGCGGTGGGTTGGTAAACGAGGATGCGGCGGGATGAGAAAAGTTGGGTGGCGATGGGTCTTAGGGGGTGCGAGAGAAGGGAAAGACAAACTCGTCGAAGCTGACGTGCCACGAGACGTAGACGCGACCAGTAGAGGGGTCGAGGCAACGATAGCCTTTGTGATCACGGGGGTAACCGATGAAGACGCAAGCGACCGAGCGTGCAGCAAGTTTGTGGGGTACGATGGCTTCCGTGTTAGGGTAGCACAAGCACCCAAAAACACGGAGGTGAGTGTACTTTGGGGTTGATCTGTGAAGAGTCTCGTGAGGTGTGGCGAGAGAGAGACGCTTAGTGGGGCGAAGGTTAAGGAGGATAGTGGCGGTGGTGAGTGCATCAGCCCAGTAATGGGGTGGCATGGAGGCTTGGAGCAGAAGAGTGTGTATCACGTCGTTGGTCAAGCGAATAGCACATTCAGCTTTACCGTTCTGGGAAGATGTGTATGGACAAGAAAAACGCATCACCGTGCCGAAGGGAAGAAAGAAGTCGCGATTTTGTGCGCTATGAAACTCACGCCCATTGTCGCATTGGAGAGTCCATATGGTCTGCCCAAAGTGAGTACGGACATAAGAATGAAAGAATCAAAATATAGCAGGAACGTCAGACTTGAGTTTGAGAGGAAAGGTCCAGTGGTAGCATGAAAAATCATCAATAAGCAAGAGATAATACTTGCTCCCAGATGCGCTAGACAAAGGAGCAGTCCAAACATCGCAATGTATAAGATCAAACGGGGCAGTAGTACGAGTAATGGAAGAAGTAAAAGGTAGGCAGACGTGTTTCCTTGTCTGACAAGCATTACATAAGCGTCCATCCGAAATAGGTTTATTACAATGTTCTAAAGCTTTATTCAAACGAAAAGTTGCATCGCCGGGGTGGCCCAAACGCCGGTGCCAAAGATAGGTGAGCCGGGAGACGGTGACGGCGAGGGCGGTGGGTGCAGCCGGAGGAAAGATGTCATACAGTTCGCCGTTACTGTTGCATCGAAGAAGCTCCACCTTGGTTGGATAGTCCTTCACAGAGAGGCCATATGGATCAAATTCAACGGAGCAGTTATTATCAGTGGTTAAACGACGAACAGAAAGCAAGTTTTTAATGAGATTAGGAGCAACTAGCACGTTGTTGAGATATAGAGGTCGATTAGGGTTAGGAAGACAAGAGGAACCAACGTGACTAATAGGCATAGCACTACCGTTCCCGACAAAAATAGGGGGATAATTTGATAAGGTGGCGACGGAGGAAAGCATACCGGGATCAGCCGCAAGGTGAGAGGAGGCGCCGGAGTCCGCAACCCAGCCACCGCTGGGCGACTGGAGCGACAGGTTGTGGAGGGCGCTCATCAGGGCAGAGTGGTCGACGGCGTTGGCAGCGGCGCCCGTCGCCTGGTACCGCTGCGGAAGAGGCGGCGCCGGCAGGAACTGCTGGTGATGTGAAGGCGTCGGCAGGTACTGCTGCATTGGAGAGAAGCCCATCGGAGATGGCTGCTGGAGATGGCCGCCGAAGGCGGCGTAGGCGTGCGGCGGCCGCGGACCGAGGATCCCGGGCGCCGGACGAGGTTGAGGTGGGAGGGCCATCGGGTAGGCGTAGACGTGCCCCATCCACAGTGGCGCAGGCGCGGCCCCCGGTACCCGCCGTTGGCGGTGTAGTGGCGGTGCTTATTATGCCCCTGGTTGGGCGAGGGAGAGGAGGCTTTGCCGCCGCCGAAGCCAGGAGCGGGCGGCCGAGCCAGACCGCCGGAGGCCCCAGCCGGGGGCAGCAAGGGCGCTGTGATGGGTGGATCCAGCGAAGTTGTTGCCGATCTCGTTGTGCAGAAGCATGCCGACGGCGACGTCGAAAGGAACTGGTGTTGGAGACTTCTTGATTATCTTGGCGGTGGTCTGATGACGATCCTTGTTGACGCTGCGCAAGAGTTGAATGACCAATTCATCATCGTCCAGGGTCTTACCGGCGTCGCGGAGTGCGTCGGAGATGGACTTGAGGCGAGCGCAGAAGATGGAGATGGAGGAGTCCCCTTGGCGAGTCTCGGAGAGCTCCGTCTGGAGCTAGAACCGCCGAGCCCGACGGTTGTTGACGAACAGGGCCTCGATAGAGGCCCAGGTCTGGGCGGCGGTGGCCTCCTGATCGAGCATGAAGGCGGCGAGCTCCGTCACCATGGCGCCGAGGAACCACCGCTTCACCGCCTTGTTGACGATGTTCCAGCTCGCGTCGCCGGCGTGGTCGGCGAAGTCCAGCGCGATCCAAGAGGCGACGTCGTACTGATCGATGACGTCCAGCATCATCCCCCGCCAGGTAGTGTAATTGGCGCCGTTCATGGCGAGGCGGACGGAGAGATTGATGTGGGCGTTCTCGACGCGCATGGCATGCATGTATGCGGGCGTCGGGTAGAAGTTGGGTGGCGGCACCGTCTGGAGAGGGAGGGGTGCGGGAGGGAGGTTGGTTTGGGAAGATGAAGCGGGAGGAGAGATAGGGGATGGAGAGCCGGAGAGGAGGCTACAACGGCGGCGGCGGCGGCGTCGGCCGCGGCGTTGCCGTCGGTGGCCATGGCGGAAGCGTAGATTGGATCAAACTGATACCATGTTAAGAACTAAGATGAGGTTGAGATGCATCACACTTGTATTCATCCACAAGGAGTCATAATATATAGAGTACATCAGTGAGAGGAGAGGGAGATACATGCGCAGCCACTAACAGAATACAACAGCCGATCCTAGATCGCTGGGAGGTTGCGCTGCATGCGCCATGCAATGGCTGCAGGATATCTACACAGGACCAGCTCAAACCGGTTGAGCGGGAGACCAGCACAGGTAGTCTAACATTGCTAAACAATCCCAGACGTTGATCACGCTCTGGCCGAGAGATCCAGAGATGAACAGAGACACGACATATATATACACAAAAAGCCTGGAAAATAAGATGGTACCAAATTACCAATGGAGATGCATCATCGATACCAACATGATTCCTTAATGTTATTATTACGAACACCCTGCAATGCAATGCAGCCGTTCGGTTATTACATCACAAGATCCATGAGACATGTCACGCATTACATACACATGCTGCCACACACTCCAAATCAACCCAAGCCTTTCATCTCGCCTGCATTGCAAAAAAATTTAAAAAGAAGAGTCTGATCCAGCAAGAAGCGAAGAACGCTAGCCAAACACAAGAGGGGAAGGAAACAAGAAAAGGTTGAGACACGCACACGCATGGAGACGGTGACCACCATTTGTACATACCTACACGCTGCCGGAGCGCGCTCAGCCGCTGTCGCTGCTGCTGCTATGGCCGTCGTCATCCTTGTGGCCCTCGCCGTGCTTCTTGTGCCTCTTCTCCTTGTGGTCGCAGGACGACTTGCCGTCGCCGTGGTCATTGCTGCTGATCTTGTCCTTGATCTTCTCCATCATGCCCTCCTTGCGCTCCCCGTCCTTCTTATTGTGCTCCTCCACCTTCTTGTGCTCCTCGGCCTTCTTGTGCTCGTCGCTGCCACCGCCCATGTGGAGCTTCTCCTCAATCTTGTGGATGATGCTGGCCATGGCACAGTTGTTTCTGGTAGGAGTACTAGCAGCATCCGAGCGAGTGTAGTAAGACTGAGGGTCCTACAATCTTGCTAGCACCATCTCTACCTATGGCTATGTGCATCTTTCAAAAAATGGAAGGCATCAAACAATATGTCATTTCTCGTGCCATTGGTACGTATCCATCATTGAATCGACATGTAGCCTTCTCAGTACTACTCCCATGTGTTGGGCAACTTTCATAGGTATGAGATTATAAATTCACCCACCACATTAAATTCTACGCTACATATTTCTCTTTGTAGAAACAGCCTCCCCTCATGGATATATAATATCATTCCCTTCTCCTCGATCTACTTCAAGTACATGGCTAGCTAGCTTTGAATGAGTGATATCTCTTCCTGAACCATCCCCTCATCTGATGCTCAATTGCATTACACTAATTAGAAATGTGAATCCTCGGGAACTAACTCTGTACTTATAGGTGTCAAAATGTAGCAGTTTTCTTTGAGCTATGCTCCACTGAAAAGTATCAATGTGATGCAATACAAAGCATGTCCCCAGGTACCAATCTACATTTGCGTAATCGGCGAGAAAGCAAGGCATCTGGTTGGCAAGAGCGACCTACTCCATAGCATTGTTATTGCTCCTTTTGCGCAAATCCCAAACATTTGTCTTCTTCGCTATGTCTAGTACCCTTGCAGTGAAGAAGTAGTCCTTGGGTAACAGGGACAGTCGGAAAAAATCCCCTCGCTAGGGAGGGGTCTGGTGACACGTGACAGGGAAGCTTGTGCTTTGTGGCTACATGGAAAGAAGCACTACCAGATCAGGGGTTTCCCCGTTGCCATCTTTAATCACTAGATCGGCAACGCGCCTTGGCGCGAGGGTGCCGGTCCCAACGATATGGTCAATCGATAGAAGATCAAATGGCATGATGTATCAGTATGAAGGCAAGTTTTAGCACATGTAACAGAACAACCGATTATCTGGCCGGTTCAAGAGTAAGAAGAAACATTCAATATGTGCCAGAAGAGTAACATCATCAAGTTAAACATGGGCATGGGACTATCAAAGTTAACCTGTGCCAGAAGCAAGGCAGCATCCACTACGGTCATACGAATAGAAAAACTAATTAGCTAACATTAAGTTCAGTAATATGAGCAGAAACATAAGAGAGAAAAAGCCAACAATGGCAATGGAGGCGATAAAACTACGAAGCCATAGTTAGGCATACAATAGATAGCTTGGTTCAATTGCCTCCGTGAGTGCCATTCCATATGAACTTGATGTGAATAGTTTGTGAGATAGATGACCACAAAATTATTTTTGTACAGGCAATGCACTTGAGATTTGCTTTTAAAGCATATGGACAGTGAGCGATGGTTTCCCCCTTCTAATCTTGGAAGGCGAAGACCCATATCTGTTATTCTTTGATCCCTGTGGCCTTCACAAAATCTTGGAATGCACTTGTTATTGTGGCCCTCTTATCCAGTTTTCTGAAAATATAAACAACCAAGCTTCTATCAAGCCTAAACCCACTACTGGAAGCAAAGTAAATTTCCTTATATACAGTGTCTCTACCGGCAGTTTGGTTTGTTTGCCTATGTGGGTGTTGACTTGCTTCAAAAGTCATAGATACAAATAGAAGCATAATAAGTGGTTTTAGAAAATATATCAAGTTCTAAAGATAAATAAAACTACTTTCAGTATATATAGTAGATGCCATTGCAGATAACACTCCAATACTAACATTAGAAAAGGTAATCTGGTTTTGGTCACACCATCAAAAAATTAGATAAACACCAGATGGCAAACAAAATACATGTTAAGCCTCCATCCTTGTGATTATTGTTTTTCTTGTTCCAGAGCTCCTGTACAAATGATTTACATGGTGATCTGGAAAAAGTTGAAGCAGCATATAAATAGTGACCCTCCTAGTGAGTGAACAAAATGTAAAAAAAACTCATTTTCATTTAGTGCAAACTATGATTCAATCTTTTTTCTTTTTCCAACAAAAATGTTAATATTCAGAAGGTAGTTGGAGACAAGGCTACACCTTAAGGTTTTAATCTTACGGTTCAGAATTGCATAGGCAGAGCACACAGTTGATGGATTCAAACTATTTTTAAGAGATGATGTGGCAAGGCTAAGAAGATGAAAATAATTAAGAAGAAAAGTTCATACTCAACAGCTTACGAAGATTTAACTGGGTAGTGCCTGATGGCAGTCATCAACCTTTGAGCCGTAGAAACGTAAGATCAAACTGAGACTCAAGCCTGCATAACCATAGGAAGAAAAGGATCATCAACAAAGAGGACAAAGTGAATCAGGAACCAGTTCTTGGTTCCTCTAAAAAATCATTCTAAATGACAAACTGTGAGAAGAAAAAAGAACTGGTCTAATGACATAGATGTGTTAATCGGCAAACACTACCAAGTCAGATCAAATACTCAGTTTATTTCTGTCCCTTTTCATTATTAACAATGATTATTAAGTAACCAGGTACATAACAAAAACAAATAATGCCTACATAGTAGCTCATCTCTCTTAATACATCTACACTGATTTTGATGTACAATTTAGGACCAAATGGAAAACCAGAAAAACACAAAAAACTCACACAATAAAGCTAGAACTAAATATTGCACGCCATCGAGACTTATCTGGTGTGCAACATCTGTCACTACAGAAGGACATCGGCGTCAATCACAGCGGTAGGGCCATCAACATAGCCAACAGGAATTGCAGGCCGAACCACGGTCGCAGCTACTGACTCCAACATATTTTTGAACGTAGATATGATACATGATTGAGAATACCTAATCAGTAAAGCACCACTACCCAACCATAAACACAGAGGAAGTAATATGAGCCGAAATCTCTAATGGCATGAAAAAATTAGAGCATGTTTGACATATCATTTTGAAACTACAAATATGAAATAAACTACAGCCAAGAAAGAAAACATTAAGTAGCTAGAGAGCATACACTGCTTTCTAATAGGAAAGAAGGTAATTTAACTGGCAAGGTACTGCCACTGACTCCAACATGAAAGAACAAAGAAAACTTTTGTAATCAACCTCTGCCATGCTCATGTTTCTTTTGTAATCAGTAGAGTAGTTGCAACCATGCGCATATCACTAAGCAAGAAAAGAGAAGGTCACGACTTACTTAATGTTTGACGGCGGCAAGAGCCACAATGGCATCGGCGGCGATGGCGGCGTCCGATAGCCAACAACCATGCATATATCAAGTGCCATGATATGTGAAGCAAGACATAGGAATAAAGGAGGGAAACAAAACAGAGGCACACACGATGCATACTTTACCGTACAAACTTAAGGAAGCAAGAGAGGCCCCTATAACTTGCTAGGAGCATGTCTTTCTAGTATAACAAAGTGCAGCTTACTCTTAACCAGATTAAATCAAGGACCAACAACAAACAATAAAAGATCAAGAACAACTCATATGCAATAAAGGTATGAGAGAGAAGAAATCTTTACATAAGATGACTATAAACACCAGAGCATAAATAAGCAACACCTTTAAATACAAATAAAAAGGATCCAGGGTTCATTGCATAGTGGGCTCAGATTTGACTTTCCTCGATCATATAACCTACCCCCGTCTCTTATCACCAGATCAATCTGTTTATATAGTGGAGCTACCCTAGTTATCACTCAATAAGAATGACCATCCAAGGACAGAGCAACAAGTATCACATGATCAAAAATGATTCTAGAGACAAGAGGGAGGATTCAACTTGATACCCACAGGTGCCTCGATTTCTCGAAGGCACACTTATTTCAGACACGGCTAATCATCATCGCCCCAGCACGAAAGCCATCGGAGCATAAATAAGTAACACATTTAAATACAAATAAAAATAGTTCAGGGTTCATTGCATAGTGGGATCAGATTCGGCTTTCCTCGATCATATAACCTACCCCCGTCATCTCTTATCACAGATCAATCTGTTTATACAATGGAGCTACCCTAGTTATCACTCAACAAGAATGACCATCCTAGGACAGAACAATAAGTATCTTATGATCAAAAAGGATTCTAGAGACAAGAGGGAGGATCCAACTTGATACCCACAAGTGTCTAGATTGCTCAAAGGCACACTTGTTTCAGCCACGGTTAATGATCATCGCCCTAGCACAAACGCCACTGATCAATTTAGCAAATCCAGGAGCATAACTATTGGACCAGGGCATCCACATGTAAAGCCGAGCATCACATGAGCTCCTATGATAGCAACTAAACATGAACAACAGCCTGCAAACCCTAAAATAGCATGGATCCACAACTACAGAACTCAAGTAGGAACCGATGCATGAGTAGGGCATAGAGCATCAACCAGACGAGCACCACAGCCACGACCATGTGCCACATAGTAGGCGAAGCAGAGGAGCAGGAGGAAGATGGAGCTCACCAAGGGAGGCTGTAGCCGAGGAGAGAGGCAGCTAGGTCATCTCCACGGGAGCGGCCGCCTTTTATACAGCCGTAGGATAAATGACGAAAATGCCCTTGGCGGGGCAACGAATTTACACGCGGTGGCAGGAACGAGAGGTAACTATTCATTCCAGCAGTAACTTCTTTTGATCCGACGGACGAGGTCCTCCAACCTCTGGATCCAACAGCCGAAAATACATCAAGCGGCCAGATCCAACGGCCAGGAATGCCAAATCGCTGAGGAGCCGGGAGGACAGCTTCTATTCTTATTTCTGGATACAGTGAAGCTGCCCTAGTTATCACTCAACAAGAATGACCATCCAAGGACAGAACAACAAGTATCACATGATCAAAAAGGACTCTGGAGACAAGAGGGAGGATCCAGCTTGATACCCACGGGTGCCTCGATTGCTCAAAGGCACGCTTATTTCAGTCAAGATTAATCATCATCGCCCTAGCACGAACACTACTGATCAATTTAGCAAATCCAGGAGCATAGCTATACGACCAGAGCATCCACATGTAAACCAGATCATCGCAGGAACTCCTATGATAGAAACCAAACATAAACTCAGCCTGCAAACCCTAGAATAGCATGCGTCTACAACTAAAGAGCTCAAGTAGGAACCGGTGCATGAGCAGGGAATAGAGCATCAACCAGACGAGCACCACATCAATATAGCCACGGCCACGTCCAATAAAGTAGCCGAAGCAGATGAGCAGGAGGAAGATGGAGCTCACCAAGGGAGGTTGTAGCCGAGGCAGTACTCAGTGGGCACCGGGTTGCGCCTGAACGTCGTCCAACCGGCAAGGAACCGCGTCGGAGTTGCGCCTTGCACCATCCCGCCGACGAGCACAAACGCATCAAACAACCTATGTAAGAAAGGCATCGTTGTTTATCAGAAACAATTATTTAGTAATTACTATTTAGCAGAATAACTAATAGGTCACTACTGAAACAGCACATGCACCCCATAATCCAACCATCATATAGCAACAATGAAGATGTTAAAACTGAAAACCAAGGCTGAATATAATGGACAGATTTAACAATACCAAGTTCTGATGTGTTCGTCTCACGTGAAAATGAATCCATCAGCAGCAGCGTCGCAACAAACATACATGAGCAACAATAACAAAATCCAGTGCATTAGCAACTACATAAGGTAAAGAAATTAACAACAATCTGCAAGTAGTAGCAGCCTTATCTATATAAGCAGCAATAATCTCTCTACAGGAACAACATAATACTACCACTAATATCTAAGTATAAGTGTTGTCCCCTTATTATACAAATCAGATCAGAGCAGCAACAACATACAAATCACATCAACAGCTAAGTAGTAATAACAATAAACCAGAAGAAAAAATTATGTTCTTTGCTTTCCCTCCATATAAAGAATGTCCTTATTATTCCTAGGAGGCATGTTGCCATCAAGTTTCTTGTTGGACTGCCTAATCTTGACATTTAACAATGATGCATATCATTTTAGAAGACTAAATATCTTATCTTGGATCTGTAAATGGCAGTTGGTGCTATGAGCGACACTGAAATTTACTTCCAAACCCTCTGCATTATCTTTCCCCATTGAGTGACGTTGAGGACAATTCCTTGAACCTGCAATTGTAGACCATATTTAAACTAAATTAGTTTCTAATCAATAAACCTGCAATTAGAGATCATATTAATATGTATGAGTGCTACAAGTGCATCTACATAATAATATGTATAAATTTTTCTACCAATATGTTGTTGAGAAGAAAGGAGAGGCGGACATAGCAATAGCGCACCAAACTATAATATGTTTGTTTGTGGTATAACGATGAAAAACACCTTGACTGTAAGGAAACACCTGCATAGTAAAAATACAGAGTTAGGACTGTTTTAAACCAAACTGAAGGATCCAATTTATCAAACTATATCTCACAAAACCAAGTAGAAAATAAAGAGCCAAACTGATGGAAAACATTTTTCATTTTTCAGACTTCACACCAGAAAAAACAAACTCAATAGAATAGTTCATGACATAACAGAACTACCTGCAGCAAGTTACAAACAATTGACAAATGACTCCACCGTAGAGATCTATGATTCTGTCATTGTATTAACAAATGAAGTTGAAGTCCCTACATGTTATCAGGTAGAGCTAAGCTTTGAACATGAACACACGCATATTAACAAATAAAGCTAAAGTTCCTAAACACCACCTGACAAAACTAAGCTTTGGATAGGAATGCTTCTCCAATTTCGATCTCAAACTAGAAGAAAAATAGAGAATCAACACATATTTTTAATATATATATATATATATATATATATATATATATATATATATATATATATATAGAACTTAAATCTAACTAAGTTTTAACAGATAGAACTTAAATTTGAAATAGTTAGCCAAATTAAATTAAAGACACAGGGAACCTAGCCCTGGAAACGAAGAGGGGAAAAGGGGTTGACCTGCAGAACCAAATCACCCCCTATCGCCGCCGTCATTGGTGATGGCCGCTGCTGCCGTCCGAGGCTAGGGTTCGCTGCTGGACGCGTGCGTGCACCTGTGTACCAAAAGCAGCAACAACATGAGGGGAGGGGAGGGCCCAAAAACAACAGCAGCATGAGGGGAGGGGAGGGGCCACAAGCACCTTGACCAGCAGCAGCAATGCTAGGGTTAGGGTTGGAGCAGGGGGAAGGGCGGCGTCTCGAGAAGGCCATGGCGGGAGTACACTCAGAGGCCGAGGTCGGACGATTGCGTCGGTGGATCTGTGAGCCTTGGACGTCGCCGAACCTGCTCGCTCTCCTTCTTCTCTTCCCTTCCCTTCTGATGACGGGAGGGGGGAAAGTTGCGAGCGGCATGGTGCGAGGGAGACGAGAAGAGAGGTCACCGCGGCGTGGCCTGAGGGGCGTCGATGGCAGCGATGTGAGCAGGGCGGCGACGATGCGGGCGAGGCGTCGAGGACTGAGGGATGGAGAGGGAGAGGAGAGGGCGGGGCGAACGGGGGCATCCAAACGGGGCGGGGCGGCGAGGACTGAGGGAGGGAGAGGAAAGGGCGGGGCGATGCGGGCGGGGCAGCGGCGATGCGGGCGGGGCGGCGAGGACTGACGGAGGGAGAGGGAGAGGAGAGGGCGGGACGATGCGGGCGGGGCGGCGAGGACGAGGGAGGGGCGCGAGTGCGGGCTGGGGCGGGCTAGGTCATCCCCACGCGGGTGGCCGCCTTTTATACGCCTGTAGGAGAAATGACGAAAATGCCCTTGGCGGGGCAACGAATTTACACGCAGTGGCAGGAACGAGAGGTAACTATTCATTCCAGCAGTAACTTTTTTTGATCCGACGGACGAGGTCCTCCCACCTCTGGATCCAACGGCCGATAATACATCAAGCGACCAAATCCAACGGCCAGGAATGCCAAATCACTGAGGAGCCGGGAGGAGAGCTCCTATTCTTATTTCTGGATTACCACATTTCTTGCTCTTCCCAGCGAGCTAGTACTTCATAGTCCCCCTTTCAACTTTGTAGTTTATACTTTGTGTTCTATAAATAAAAAGGTCTGAACTGCCAAAAAACATGCATGGCCATTAAGCGTTGATAGTTTTCTCGCACTCGTTCCTAGCCACAAGGGTGGAGATAGGGGAAGGAGAACAAGAGCTAGACTTCTCGCAATGGTCCCACTCAAGTTCTTACACCAGTCAGTAGTACTAGTATACTACCGATATACGTGTGTTAATGGTCTAAGATAATTACTCAAGTTGTGGGAGTGACGCCCGGACGAATAAATCTACCTCAACTCCACTCCCACAGTGGTGGTGCCCTTCATGGTGTCTTTTTGGAGTTGATGGCAGCATGTGCTTGCCAATCCTTTAGATCAAGGGCGTTAGGATTCATGGATGGTGTCGGCAAGGCAGCGGCGGCGATTCCATCAGGTGTGTCTCCCCTTCTGCTTTGTCCCCGTTGCTGCGGCGTTATCTCAGACGTCATGGTGGAGCAGGAAGGTTTTGTTGTCCAGGAGTACGAGCAGACAATTGTCTATGCAAGTGACAGCTGGAAGATGACGCATCTTGAGCTGGGTTTGTGGTTGGAGGCTGACAGTTCTGGTTTCCTCCTCCGATGTCGTAGTCGTGTGGGGGTGTCAGTTTTGGAGTTCGATGGCGTGTCCGGGGACACATTGCCCTGGTCTTATTCTTTCAACGACAATGATTTTGCTTCAGGCAAACTACTTTAAAGGTCCGTAAAGTTGTTGATCGGCGATGGAGCCGCGTCGAGCTCGGGTGAAGAGGTGATCTGTCGCCTTTTCCTTAGTGGAGACAGACAGGTGTTGATCTTTTGCATAGGATTATCCTATCCTTTCAGTCATGTAATGTCGATATTTACTTGGCTTGTAAGTGAATCTTTATTTTATTAACGAGACATGTATTACTATGGAAAAAAAGTAATTAATTTATTTTAAATTATTACTTAAGGCCTGTATATGTTCTCCTGGCTATGTATGTGCATGGTTGTGCTTAATCCTCCAAAATAGTCCACAAGTAGGGGTAGCTCATTGCTTAGAAATCTGAAAGTTGTTTTCTCCTTTAGACTTGCTCGGGGCTAGCGTCTCCTCATCGTCTCTGATCAATTAATCCTGCTATTGCCACCACTATGCCTATCGCCAGGAGAACATGAACATGCTACGGTAAGGTCGATTCATTGAGCTAACCAGGTTCACTCTGCTTCCGTCTTTATGTGGATCGTACCGTCATGTTGCTGCCGGCGTGATGTGCTATCAATGGCCAGTCACTTTACTTATACACTATCACTCAAATCTCAAGGTACACTGATATAAATAAAAATGTAGCCACCAACAATTAATTATTATAAATGGACTGATTTTAGTAGCCTAACTAATTAGTACATGTGCATATATAAAAAATGGATTATAAAATTAGTTGAGCTTGATGGTCATCGAGGTAAATATGGTATAATCAAAATATATTTTCCCCATTTTTTCTAAATCTAAGTCGTTTGAGCTTTCTTTTATTTAAGTAGAGTCGTCTAATGCATCTATCTTGGGATTCTCATGGGTTGTTAGGGAACCAAGATTTGATTTTCACATCATTGCGTCTTCGCCGAATCAAGATTAGACCATACGTCTAGCACAATAGCTTACATGAGCAAAAATTGAGCCAGGTGCGGTGAAACTCATTTTGTATTGCCAAAGATATATTGCTGCCAAAATGGTATCACGTCATGCTATGCTAAAACTTTGTCTATTGTGATTGTTCTAAATTATGTGTGGTGTTCTTTTTTGCTATTTTTTTTCTCTATTATTGGTCTCATGCCCCTCCTAGCCCTCCAAAAAATGAGGCCCTTGGATAGACATGTTATGTATCGCCTTGTATGAAGTGCGATCAAGTTTATCCCCTCCAAAAAAAAGTGCGATCAAGTTTGGTCTCCCCCTCCAATGGGATGGGCTAAAATTAAAGTGGATATTGGTTTCCTTTATTCCGGTTCCATTGATCTGGTGGCTCGGGGGTCTAGATATATCATTATCACTTCGACTTGGGAGTTCTTGCCTAGCCATGGCTCGGTTGAGGAGGATGAACTTCAAGCGTGTGTCATGGGTCTTCTTATTGGTTTGGATATCCATATGCATTTGACGCTTGAGACAAACTGCTTATATGTTCTAAGATTTCTCGTGTCCGCTCAGTTTGACAAATATGAATCATTGACTTGAAGAAGGAGGTGATGGTCGATGGAGATTTTGGTTCGGTTACAAGATGTGAACATTTGTAAGATTAGTGCGGGAGACCAATATGGTTGCCCATGCCATTGCTCCCTTTTTGTAGAAATGTTAGAAGAAATGGTGTTTGGAGCGGTTCAGTGCCTTCCTGCGTGTTGGAGTTGGCCTATAACAACGGTAATACTTTAGTGTGGGGTCATTTAAAAACATGGGTGCCAATTCTGAACGTGGTGTGACAAGTGAAATGTTATGTCTTATGTATGATCATCTCCTCCCTCCCTCATGCCCAAATCCCGATTCTTCCCCTGCCTAATCATGAAGAATAATGGCACGTCCTTGTTTGGTTGTATCAATGACAATAAACAACGTCACTTCAGATGTGATGGCTCTCTCTGCGGTGGTGAAGTGTTGTTTGAGATGAATAAATGTACTAGAAATGCACCATCCTAAAAAGAGCACTAGCGTCTAGCCGTTCTATAATGCACGGGTTTGAAAGGCAGCAACGTGACGACGAGGATGCGGATGGGAACGAAGCAGCGTGCGAGTGAGATGGGGAAGTGGAGTGTTGATGATGGCTTGCAATGAAGGCATTCAATCTTTTGTGACTATCGATCATGTATTTTGCCACTACGGGAAATGTCGACGCTAACTATTGAAATTAAACACTACAGATAAATACTTTGTTTCACCTACATGACTTTGATTAGACGGAAATTATCCCTGATCGCCATGTGGCAAGCATAGTAAGCATTGAACAACCCGGAAATTCCCTTTCAACAAAAACAAAGCCTAACCCTCCATAAATAGATGATTCAGATTTAGTTATGTATCCTATTCCATCTAGTGTAGTACTAAGTCTGAGAGGTTCTTTAAAAAGGGCCCTCATCTCATATTTCCTATCTCTTCGTGTGACTACGCACATCTTTTAGAAAAAAAGAGGTCGTCAAATTATGTGACTTCTCTGGTCCCAACCGTGGCTATCTTTCATTTGGCTTGACCCGTTGCCTTTTGAAAGCTCACATGGGTTATACAACTATGATACTACCTCCATTATCATACCAAAACGTCTTATATTTTGGAATAGAGGTAGTAGATGTGAGATCGGAATTCCACCCACCACGTTCAATTCTGCACTAGATATCTTCACAAAAGCAGCCTCCCCTCCCGTGTATAGATAATATCCTCTACCTCTCCTCGATCTGCCTCAACTGGACTATCTAGCTTCAAATTGAATGGGATGCTCTCCCATTTCTGTCATCTTCTCATCTTATGCTCAATGCATTCCACTATCTAGAAATGAGAGGCCTCGGGAATTAACCATTTTCTTATGGGTAAAACAGTTTAAGACTATATGTTGGAACATGTTCAGTTAGAAGAGCATGACGTGCTACCGTAGAGGGATCAACTATCATGAGTATTTAGTTTCGGAGAACAGCCGGGATACATGGCACCTCCTGGAACCTTCAGCTAGCACATTCTAAATGTGATGCGGTATGTATTCAGAAAATAGGGAGGAAGACCATGTGGTGGTTGGCTCTTGTGAGGAACTTTGATTTTTGCATTCCTACATTTAATACACGGCGCAAATCCAGAATTAAAATGGGACATTTACATCTGTGCCCCTAACTCGAACTCACTACTCAGATTTGCCCCTAATTTTGAAGCATGCTCAAATTTGCCCCTCCGTTGTTAAGTCACTACTCAGAAATGCCCTTCCGTACAGTATTGTAGCACTTTCCGTCTGCTACAGTACACATGGGCCTCTGATGGTCAAAGGCCTTTGACTGGATGGAAGGGCATTTCTGAATAGTGACTTAACGGCAGAGGGGCAAATTTGAGCATGCTTTGAAATTAGGGGCAAATCTAAGTAGGTGGTCCGAGTTAGGGGCAGAAATGCAAATGGCCCTAAAAAAACTGAGGGAAGTTGCAAACAAAAACTCTGAAAGAAAACAGAGCACCACACAGGTTCTGAAACTGGAAAGGCGAAAAGCAGAACACCAATAACCATTCCTAATTGATCCCAGCCGTTAAACACGCTCTGGCCGAGGGATCCTGAGATGAACAGAGAAACAACATATACATACACAAAAAGCTTGCAAAATATGGTAATACCAATTTAGCAATGGATATACAACAATGCCAACATGATTAACATTATTATTACAAGCACCGTATAGTGCAGTGCAGCCGGTTATTACATCACAAGATCCATGAGACATGTCAAGCATTACATACACATGCTACCACACGCTCCAAATTAACGCACACATTTATCTCTCCTGCACTTCAAAAACAAGTTAAGAAGAATAGTTTAGATCGAACAAGCGAAGAACGCATGCACAGAGGAGAAGGAGAAAAGAAAAGGTTGACACACACCATGGTGACGGTGATGATCATTCATACCCACATGCTGTCGGAGCGTGGCTGGAGCTCGCTCAGTTGTTGTTGCTGTTGTGCTGTTGTGGCCGTCGTCGTCCTTGTGGCCCTCGCTGTGCTTCTTGTCCTTCTTCTCCTTGTGGTCGCCGGACGACTTGTCTTCTTGTGCTCGTCGTTGCCATCACTGGAGGAGTAAATTGCAAAAAACCATTATAGTTGAGAACCCTAATTCAGAAAACCACCACCATTATGCTGACAGTTTTAGAAAAACGTTGATCGATCGATTAGAGCCATTTGACGCCGGATTAGGGTCCTCAATTATGGTGTGTTTTTTTGCAATTTACTCCATCCGAAGCTTCTCCTCGATCTTGTGGATGATGCCGACCATGGCGTTGTTGTTTCTGGTAGCAGTACCATCAACATCCGAAGGAGTGTGGTAATACTAAGGGGCCTACAATCTTGCTTTTTTTTTGAAAAGGCAGGGCTCCCCAGCCTCTGCATCAAAACGATGCATACGGCCACTTTAATAAAACACAAATAGGTTCAACAAGGTCTTATAGTCTCAAAAAAGTAAAGAAAAGCTCACAAAGAGCCAGATAAAAAATTGCCAAAAAAGCCACAACCGGCTGGCACAAGAACAATCTTGCTAGCTGGATCATCTTTTCCATCTGTACCTATGGCTATGTGCATCTTTCAGAAAATGGAAGGCATCAAACAATATCTCATTTCTCGTGCCATTGGTAGGTATCTGTCATTGAATCGACATGTAGCCTTCTCAATATTCCCATGTGTTGAGAAGCTTTCATAGGTATGAGATTATAAATTCACCTACCACATTAAATTCTACACTACATATTTCTCTTTGTAAAAACAGCCTCCCCTCGTGGATATATAATATCATCCCCTTCTCCTCGATCTACTTTAGGTACATGACTAGCTAGCTTTGAATGAGTTGATCTATCTTCCTCTACCATCCCCTCATCTGATGCTCAATTGCATTTGACTAATTAGAAATGAGAAGCCTCGGGATCTAACTCCATACTTATGTGTGCCAAAATGTAGCAGTTTTCTTTGAGTTGTGCTCCACCTGAGAATGACAATGTGCTGCAATATACAGCCCGTCCCCGGGTGTCAATCTACATTTACGTCGTCGGCGAGAAAGCGAGGCATCTAGTTGCGAAGAGCGACCTACTCCAGCGATAGCAGCCTCGCTACAACTTCTGTTGCTCCTTTTGCCCAAATCCCGAAAGTGTATCTTCTAAGCTACTATGTCTGAGACCTTTGTGGGGAAGTAGTCCTTGGGTAGCAGGGTGAGGCGGAAAAAATTGCTCACCGCTAGCACAGGCTGATTCGTGGCTATATGAAAAAGAAGCATTACCTGATCAGTGTTTTCTCTGTTGCCATCTTTAATCATTACTATCTTTCTTGCTCCCCTCAGCGAGCTAGCACTTCAGAGTCGAGTGCGGATTTCTGGAGGCTGAGCTCCAGTGAGCTCGGTATTTTAAAAATATGAAAAAGCATATTTAAAAGTTTCTTAAAACTGAAGAAAAGTCCATGAAAACATATATGTATTCCGCAGCAACGTGTTGAATTTCGTCGAAAAATGTTGTGATTTGCATGCTGTACAAAAAAGACAAATTTTTGTCCCAATAACAAAAATAAAAGGCCTATTTAAAATTGTGTATTTGTCTCTTTTCTGTACGCCACATGTAAAAGTGTAATGTTGTGAATTTTTTTGCACATACGTAGTATACATATGCACGCGTGTTCACAAATAAATTTGGATTTTTTTCGCACTCCGAAATAATAAAATTTGAAAACGAGCTCACTCGAGCTCGGCCTTCATTGGAGTCCACCTTTCAACTCTGCAATCTATACTTAACGTCTGAATTGACAGAAAAAATGCCTAGCCATTAACCGTTGATAGTTTTCTCGCACTTGTGCCTAGCCACAAGGGCAGAGACAGGGAAAGGAGAGCAAGAGATAGACTTATGCCACAAGGGCAGAGACAGGAAAATATTCGTTGATTCAATTAAAACAAATAAAATAAAACTTGCTATACCTGGCTCTGCGTATTCATGCATTTATGCTCGTAGCCTATATCTGCATCCATAACCGTTTTTCATTTGTGTGTAGAAAGTGTGTGTAGAAAAAGCCACATACTCTATCATATTATATTACTGACACTAAAAAATACTAGACAATCTTATTTTTTTCGCACATAAAGAAATAAAGAAGTCATTGCAATTGCCGGAAATACTAAGCCTACTAAAGGCACGAAAATAGAACGTAAGTTTAAATCCGTCATGGAATAGGTGTCTCAGTTCATCCATCTTTATGAAATTGAGGCCATCAAATTACATGGCATTCTGGTCCCAACCGTGGCTATCTATGCAGCAATGACATATATGAAATCCGAATTCCACCCACCACGTTCAGTTCTACACTAGATATCTTCACAATAGCAGCCTCTCCTCTCATGTCTATATAATATCCTCGGCCTCTCCTCATTCGGTCACTACTGGACTAGCTAGCTTTGGATCGAGTGGGTTACTCTCTCATTTTTTATCATCTTCTCATCTGCTGTAATGCTCAATGCATTAGTTACACCATCTAGAAACGAGAGGCCTCAGGAATTAACCGGAAATTCATCATGGGTCATACTACCATATAGTCATATTATCTGAAGCATTGGTCCTCATAGGGATTTGTGCAAGAGGAGGTATAACAGGAGGTATAACGTGGCGTATTGATGTTTTGGGAAGCTTTTTATACAGTGCTCCTGACATGAACCAGTCCTCATTTATTGATGTCCCCACGGTGGTCTTCAACGGTCTCGCCGTTTGCCACTTTTCTTGGACCTGGTTTCACATGGACTTGGTCCGGCCGGCGTCGCAGCCCTTTAATAGTTTGGACAACGCCGACTCAATTTTTGAATTAATAATATGCTAAAAGGCACACCAACCGTGCATGCATCACACATGGCAGCAGTGTTTTTGAACCAGCGCACACACTACTACTCCCTATGTAGATGTTTTAGATCTACATGGCAACAACACAGTTCAAACAGTATGACACTTCAGTTCTTTTACAATGCCATAGATCAGAGATTAATAAGAAAACGCAGCTACACAGTATAGGATCAAAGTAAACGCAGCCTAGTCTTTGTGCGTCTCAGCCAACTTGCCGCTCGCACCGTCGCACGTGTTCTTCCTATGCTCGGCGACACCACACTTGCTGCATTTGGCTTCCTTCCTGGATTGCTTGGGAAGATTACCTCTATCGGTGGCAGTTTTTTTTTTTTTTGTGGCTCTGGGTTTTGCAAATGCTACAAAACCTAGATCTCCTGCTCATCCCTAGTAAGGAGCTTTGCCCCGTGCATCCGTTCGTCTGCCAGCAGCTCTCTTCTTGCTTGGTGTCGTTAAACCAAAGAGAGGGCTCACGCTTCCCTACAGTCTATCATCAGGAGCTGCGCTTTCTTTTTCTCATTCAGTGCCGTCTTCTGTCATCTTCTTGCTGCCAGCCCAGTCCTCAAGTCCCAGCCCGTCACGATGTTGAATGGAGCCATCACCGACAGGTTATGCTCGAAAAGGCCCATCACAGTTCCATACGCCTCTACACTTCCATCCCAAAGTCGAACCAGCTCCAATGCCTTAACATACATTCTGGTTCTGCTGTGCCGAAATGTTAGTGACATGCGATTGATCTGGTTCTGGCAAAATATTTCTGGTTTGCTGTGTCCACGGTTTTACTGGTTACTACATGGCTCTCCGGTGTTTCTGTGATCCCAAGATTGTCCATAACCTGCCAATGCATCATGATTATGTAAACTCGGACCTTAATTATATGGATTTAAAAACACCATTGCCTATCCCAAAAACTATAAACAAGTCTGGATTTAAAAATATATGACAATTGTGAGACTGTCATATAGCATGTAACAAGCATTTGGCTCAAAATTAATAGCAAAGAGCAAGAGAAAATGGAGAATTTCCGACACTGGGAAATTCTATCAACTGCAAGCTGTCTATTCATTTTCGTCCAATGTTCAGCAATGGCAAGATTGATGTCACTTTTTTTATTTTTCGAGAGCTAACGTTTCCCTGAGTTACACATGAATCATCTGCAACCAGAGTACTCATCTGGCTTCAACGTTATGCAACAATGGCAAAGCAAGAAAATATACACACCGCCCACGGCCCAGTCCTCCTGTTCATCACTGATACGACACACTACACATCTCTTTCCATTCTTTCAGATTTTCTATTTTTGCAGTCGTAGCACGCATGGGTAATCCACGGAGAAATAGCACACAACAAGCGTGATTCATTACCTCTTAATCTCACGCGCTCTTGGATCCGGATTCACCCGATTCCGCAGGCGCAGCCACAGAAGACTCCGGAGCCACGTCGTTCCGACGGCTACTCACCTCGCTCCCTCCATCGAGATCCGGCGCCGCCACGCGTATCGCATTTTGGAAGATAGGCATTAGGCAACCTACCAGGCTGGGCACCGCAGATCAGCACACCGCGGCGACAGAGATTTGCGGAAGGGGTGGTGGGAGCAGAGGAACCGCGCGTACCTGACTACCGGATCCACCGGGAACTCCACCAGAGAATCCCCTTCCACCGCGTCGTTCGCCGCCACAGTCGTTGTCGTCGCCGCCGTCGTCGCCATGGCCCCAGCCCCAGCCCCGAGGCCCCGACCCGTCAGACAGAAAAGCACGCGTCTCCTGCAATGAATGAGCGGACGGAAAATAATTCTGTACCACCGTCCAAGCACGAGGCAATTTCTGTTCCCACGGACCAACTGTTAGTTTGGGCGTCCTACACGGGGCCCATCGCACATGTCATACGTATTCGTACTCCGCGGCATACGAGCGGGTCACTCCCTCCCATACGACCCTGCGCAATACGGCGATTTCTAGCGCTGGCGCGTGCACCAATTAATGCTGTGTCAGGTGACCGATCTCATGGGAAGTTCGGTCCAGATAATGGGAGTATATGCCGCTATGAGCCATATCGCTGCTCTCGGAATTAACCCTTTTCTTATGTGTAAAACAGTTCAAGACTATAGATTGGAAGAAGTTCAGTTAGTAGAGGATGACGTGCTCCAGCGGAGAGATCAACTATCGTGAAAATTTAGTTTGGGAGATCACCTGGGATATATGGCACCTCCAGTTAGCACCTTAGTAGTCCGCAATGACAAGGGACTAAGCTTAATTAGTAGGGTATAGCTTATCTAGCATGGATGCTGAATCATCTTTGTGATGATAACATGGTTGACAATTCCAAATGTAACGTGATATGTGTTCAGTAAATAGAGAGGAAGACCGTGTGGTGGTTGGCTCTTGTGAGGAACAACTTTGATTTTTGCATTCCTAAAATTAATACCGGGCCCAAATCTGAAAGCGGAAAACAGATGAAAGTTGCAAACAAAAACTCTGGAAAAAAAAAACCAGAGCACCACACAGGTTCTGAAACTGAAAAGAGGAGAAACAGGACACCAATAATCATTCCTAAACGATCCCTGCCGTTAATCACGCTCGGGGCGGAGAGATCCAAAGATGAACAGAGACACCACATACACAAAAAGCTTGGACAATATGGTGGTACCAAATTACCAATGGAGATACATCAATACCAACATGATTGCTTAACGTTATTATTACAAGAACCATGCAGTGCAGTGCAGCCGGTTATTGCATCACAAGATCCATGAGACATGTCAAGCATTACATACACATGCTACCACACACTCCAAATTAACCCACGCGTTCATCTCTCCTGCACTGCAAAAACAAATTAAAAAGAAGAGCGAAGAACTCATGCACAGAGGAGAAGGAGAAAAGAAAAGGTTGACACACGCCATGGTGACGGTGACCACCATTTGTACCCGCACGCTGCCAGAGCGTGGCTGGAGCTTGCTCAGTTGTTGTCGCTCCTGCTGCTCTTGTGGCCGTCGTCGTCCTTGTGGCCCTCGTCGTGCTTCTTGTCCCTCTTCTCCTTGTGGTCACCGCACAACTTGTCTTCTTATGCTCGTCGTTGCCACCGCCCATGTGTAGGAGTAAATTGCAAACAATCCATCATAATTGGAAACCCTAATTCATAAAACCACACATTTTAAAAAAAAACGTTGATTGATCGATTAGAACCATTTGACGCTGGATCTAACAGGTAGGTCCCAAGGTCGACATGGCATGAGCCAAACAGAGCGAGGAGACGGATGTTAGGCCACCCGGTCAACCCCTCCTCTGCCTCTTTGAGTAATATTCACAAACACCTAGCAGGCGTCCCGTCAGCCGCCTAGCTCGCCGGTGGCAGGAGCCCAATGCCGCCGGCAGCGGTGCAGGAATGCGCCGCGGGCGACCGAGTGCGAGGTGCCGCGGCCAAGAGATGGAGGTCGCGTAGTGGGGCAGCACCAGACCAGGGCACCCCGGGGTAATCGGCGCGCTGGGCGGAGCTCGAGCCCGTGCTCTCGGCCATGGCGCTCGGGAGGTCACGGGCAAGGGGGAAAGAGTGGGAGAGGAGGTAGCCCTCACGTGGGATCTCGACGGCGAGGTAGGAGGGCTCGACGATGCTCCGGTGGGCGCTGTCGCTGCTAGCGCCCCTGCCCCCGTTGCGTCGCGTTCGTCCTCTGGAGAAGACGGCAGCTCACGCGCCCATGCGCGGCCAGTGCTGCTACTCGTGCGCCCATGCACGGCCGGTGCCCCTGCTCGCGCCCACGTGCGTGGTCGAGGCCTTTGCCATTGCTCGCGCCCATGCGTGGCTGTAGCTGTTGCTCCGTCCCCATGCCTGGCTGTGGCCGCTGCTGCTGCTTGCATGTTGCAGCATAGAAAGAAGAGGTGGAGGGAGATCGCGGAGGTAGAGGTTCGCGAGCAGGCCAGCGGCTGAATCCGGTGGTGCGCCGGTCAGATGCGGACGCACAGTTTTTTTTCTCCTGCCAGCGCTTGAGGGGAAGTAAGAAGTGCAGAGGCTGATGTGTGGATCCCATGTGCAGCCTACCCGTACAGGACAAACACCGCGAGATTTCGGTGGCACATCACCACTTACGGTGGCGCCCATCTGTCAGAAATACTGTTAACTTGTGTTGACCTATCAGTGTTTTTCAAAACTGTCAGCGTAATAATGATGATTTTTAAGGAAAAAAAGAAAGGTGATGGTTTACTGAATTAGGGTCCTCAATTATGGTGGTTTTTTGCAATTTACTCCATGTGGAGCTTCTCCTCGATCTTATGGATGATGCCGGCCATGGCGCTGTTGTTTCTGGTAGGAATACTAGCGGCGTCCGAGCGAGTGTGGTAAGACTGAGGGTCCTAAAATCTTGCTAGCTAGATCATCTTTTCCATCTCTACCTATGGCTATGTGCATCTTCCAGAAAATGGAAGGCATCAAAGAATATCCCATTTCTCGTGCCATTGGTAGGTATCTGTCATTTAATCGGCATGTAGCATTCTTAGTACTCCCATGTGTTGGGCAAATTTCATAGGTATGAGATTATAAATTCACCCACCACACTAAATTCTACACTACATATTTCTCTATGTAAAAGCAGTCCCCCCTCCTAGATATATAATATCATCCCCTTCTCCTTGATCTACTTGAAGTACATGACTAGCTAGCTTTGAATGAGTTGATCTCTCTTCCTATCATCCCCTCATCTGATGCTCAATTACATTACACTAATTAGAAATGAGAAGCCTCAGAAACTAACTCTATAATTATGGGTGTCAAAATGTAGCAGTTTTCTTTGAGCTATGCTCCATTGAAAAATAACAATGTGATGCAATATAGAGTCTATCCCCAGGTGCCAATCTACATTTGCGTTATCAGTGAGAAAGTGAGGCATCTGGTTGGCGAGAGCGACCTACTCCATAGCCTACGACAAGTGTGGCACCATTTTTGTTGCTCCTTTTGCTCAAAGCCCAAACATGTGTCTTCTTACCAATGTCTAGTCCCTTGCGGTGAAGTAGTCCTTGGGTAATAGAACAGTCGGAAAAAATCCCTTGCCGCTAGGGACGGGTCTGGTGACAGGGAAGCTTATGCTTCGTGGCTACATGGAAAAGAAGCACTACCAGATCAGGGGTTTCCCCTGTTGCCATATTTAATCATTACCACATTTCTCGCTCTTCTCAGCGAGCTAGCACTTCAGAGTCCCCCTTTCAACTTTGTAACCTATACTTTGTGTTTTATGAATAAAACGCCTGAATTGCCAAAAACATGGCTAGCCATTAAGCATTGATAGTTTTCTCACATTTGTTGTCGGTGTCAAAACCGACAGATCTTGGGTAGGGGGGCCCAAGATGTGCGTATAAGCATCAATGGTAACAATGGACAATGGGACACAATGTTTACCCAGGTTCGGGCCCTCTTAAAGGAGGTAAAACCCTACGCCCTTCTTGATTGTATTCGATAAGTATAGGGGTTACAAGAGTTGATCTACCTCAAGATCGTAATGGCTAAACCCTAGCTGTCTAGCCTATGAGTATTCTGATTGTCCCTACGGACTAACCCCTCCGATTTATATAGACACCGGAGGGGCCTAGGGTTGTACAGAGTTGGTTTACAGGGAAAGGAAATAGAATATCCGGACACCAATCTTGCCTTTCATGCATATAGGAGTCCTACCCGGACACGGGGGATGGTCTTCTGCCTTTGTCTCCGTGGCCCATCAGTCCGGTCCATATCGAATAGACCGGACGCCCGAGGACCCCTTAGTCCAGGACTCCCTGAGTAGCCCCTGAACCAATCTTCAATGACGATGTGTTCGGCACGCGGATTGTTTTCGGCATTGCAAGGCGGGTTCCTTCTCTTGAATATCGTACGTCAGCTTCCCTTATAAAAGAACTGTATCCGTCTCTGCATAATCAATAGAACCCTTAGCCACGAAGGCAAGATGTTTAAATAGGAATTGTGTCTTTTACTGACAACTTTTTTTTACGAAGCGTCACACTTGACTCTTCAGCATTTCAAATCGTTTTCACACCTCCCGTTTCGTGTTTCGAGGTCGAGCTTCCATTGGCACGTCTTGTCAAAACAAAGATCGTGCCCGCTTATCACGGGATTCTCATCAATGGGATTTGGGTAACCCAACCACGCCTTACGCTCGATCTCATTGGGAATAGGTGAGGTTTAAGGCTTAAGAGAGGGACGGTTGGCATTTTCACCGCCTATAAGAGGGCAAAGATTTCTCCTTTCTTCCCCATGCTTTCCTCTAGCCTCTGTCTTCCAATCCCCAAGGTTCAGCACCCAAAAAAGCTCCGATCTTTCCACCGCCACCACCTTTCCCAGCCATGGCCGGGTCCGGTTCCAAGGGCAAGTGGGAGGCCTCCTACGTCACTGAAAAGGACGTGAAGGATCTTCGGAGCGAGGGCTATCTGTCCACGAATATCGTGCACCGGCTCCCCGACAAGAACCAGGTCATCCCCACTCTGGGGCCCGGCGAGAGGGTCGTATTCATCCCTCATTTCCTCAGGGGGCTAGGGTTTCCCCTCCACCCCTTTTTTTGATGCCTTATGTTCTACTACGGGATAGATTTCCACGATCTAGACCCGAATTCCTTTCTCCACATATCAGCGTTCATCGTCGTGTGCGAGGCTCTGCTCCTCATCCCGCCATACTTCGGCTTATGGCTCAAGGTCTTCAATCTGAAGCCGAAGGTGGTCGATGGACAACATGCCGGTTGCGGCGGGGCCATGGTAAGCAAGATGCCCAATGCCACATGGCCCAAAGGGGCATTCATCGAGACCGTCAAGGTGTGGCAGTAGGAGTGGTTCTATACCAAGCCTCGTCGCACCAACTGGGTGGCCATACCTGAGTTCAGATTCGGACCCCCTACGAGACTCACCTCATGGACCGCCAAGGGCCTTGATTGGGGGTCCCAGATGGAGGTGAAGATGCTACAAAAACGCATCACCAATGTTCTAGGTACAAACATCGGCCACACGAACGTGGTGCAAGTGATGCTCTTCCGCCGCGTCCTTCCCTGCCAACGCCGGGCCTCCCCCATGTGGGAGTTCAATCCGGAAGGGCCGTGAACCCTGAAGCGCTTCTTCGGCACCACACACGAAGAAATTTGGAAGCTACTCTTCAAGGCCCGAAAGAGCTGGCCGATTAAGACCGAGGACGTCGGGCTCGACATCGAGAACCAGCCTCAAAGGCAAACATTAGCTTTTCGAAGACCTATGCAGTTAATGTTTTGATCAATAGAGGTTTTATCATCTACCTTCCGCACAGGGCTGGACAACAAAGGTGGAGAAGATCAACTGTCCGGCACTGCTGCCAGAGAGCCCAGCCACACCCCGGCTAACAGAGATGCTTGTCCCGACGCCTTATTAGGCACCGGAGAAGAAGGCCAAGAAGAAGGGAAAGGAAGCCAAGGGCGCCCCCCGCCGCAGAGGTCCTTCGGACACTATGTCCGGAGAGACCGAAGTCCACTCCTCCCAAGAGGGGGGCGAGGAAGAAGAAGAGCAGGAGGAGGTGGAAAGCGACTCCCCCCCCCCCCCCGCAAGGGGAGGAGGAAGAAGAGGACTGCCTCCGAAGACCCGGAGGGGGAGGTGCCGAAAAGAGGAAAGCTAGCCCTCTCTGATACTTCCGACTCAGAGTCCGAGCACATCCCCAAGAGAACTCCCAGGGTGAAGCCCCTGGCTGAATCGTAAGTGTAAATAACCTTACTGTTCGTCTTCTGTTTTCCTGCCTCTGTTATGTAAGTTGCACTGTTATTTGCCTTTCAGCCCTTCCCGTGAGGTTCCGCACACTCCCTTATAAGAGGGGAACTCCCTGCCGCCCGAGCAGGAGGAGAGCGACACGCCGCTGCGAGCCCTCTCGCCTACTGCCATGGAGGACACCGAAGTGTCGTCTCGAAGGACTTCTCCTGGCCGAGGAGGGGTGGACAAGGCCGTCGAGAAGGCGCCTGAGGTTAATACCTCGATCATCGAAGACCTGGGGGAGGCGACCCCCATGAGAACCGACAGCGGGGAGCCCCATCAATCTGGGCCCAACTAGTGGAGGGCCATATCTACGGTAAGCGAGCGAGCAAGGACGCGACGACCATGGCCGTGGCGAACCCCAACACCGCCGCGGAGCAGCGTGCCATCTACAATGCCGCCTGCGCTCAAGCTGCCGCTCGTCAGGAAGCGGCCGCTATGGAGGCGCAGTTGTAGGCGATCGCGGACAAGAACAACGCCAGCTGCACCTCCTACGCGCCGCTGACAAACCAGTAGGCGGCCCGGTGGGACGACGACAGTGCCAGCGCCACCATTTCCATTGTGGACCTCACGTCCACTGGCGATGGACAGGTCGCGGACTCCTCCGAGGATTAGTAGGCCACGGAAGGCAGCAGGGCCTTGTGTCCCATGTGTGCCATCTTTCGTATGACAACGTACATTGATTAAATCGAAGTCATCAAACTACATGTCATTTCCTGTTCCAACCATAACTATATTTTACTGTCTTAATAGTACCCTTATGAAAACTCACATGTATTGTGCAACAATCATAGATATGAGATCAAAATTTCACCCACCACATTCATTTCAACTCTACGATTATATATCTTCGCGGAACTAGTCTCTCCTCTCATGGATATACAACATCCTCTCCCTCTCTTCAATCAACCTGAATGGCACAACAAGTTAGCTTTCAGTGGGATGCTCAATGCATTACGCTATCATCTCGTCATCTAATGATCAACACATTGCACTATCTAGAAATGCGAGGCTTCAGGAACTAACCTTTCCTGTTTGTATCATACAATTTATAAGTATCTGCAACACCATGCACAGTGAGACAAGACGTATGTACGTGGTGTCAGTTCCAAGGAGGCAGACTCAAGATGAACATTGATAGTGCTTTACATCAAGGCATGGAACGGTGGATGGGGATTTGTAAAGAGAGATGTTACAGTAGAAATTCAAGGCTGGACTTGGCCGTCTGAAGCACCTTCGTGGATGCGATTCAACCACAAACAGATGACTGTCTAGAAAGCTTGCAAGCTACTGTAAATCGGGACGTGGTCAATAAACACCTATAAACTGACTCGACCTTGTTGGTGAAAGAACTGAAGAGCCATCAGAAGGAGTAAGCATAACAAGGAGTCCTCTATCGAGAAGCTTGCAACTTTATCTCTGTAAACTTTATAATGTTGTTATCCTTTTGTCCTCAGACTTGTATAAACTAGAGGATATTCCGCGTGTTGCTGCGGGAAATGGTTGAAATATATTTTGATTATGTTTGTTTGTTTGGAATATGAATTTACAATTGATAATATGAGAAATAAAATCTAAAGGTGGGCGTGTGCATGTTGAAGTGAGCATGTGCATGTTGAGATAATTGGAAGTAGTGGGGATTGAAGCCCTTTGAGATCTGGTTTGAATAACAAATGTTTCCCTGCCTTTTCCCGAAGGGGTGACCTGAGTTTATCCAACCCACGAGAGGATGTACACTACGACAGAGGATCTACCAAATCTTTGTGAAAGAACTAAATTCCACTTTTTGTAACCAGAGCTTAGCAACCTTAGGGTGTAAACACTTAGAATTGAAACATGCATGAGTATGAGGACTTGATTCTTACAACCATATATTTGTGTCTGTGATCACCATGATCTTAATTTGTGCTTTGAAATACACCCATTAAGATGTGCTTGCAACGAGACAAAACGGGTGATGTGTCCAAATTACATCTTGACCGGTTCGCGACTTGCATCAAGAGTCAGTTATGCAACTACAGTCCCTTACCGTCGCATGATCGGCGTGCGGGACAGCTACTGCCTACAGGCAAGTTGGATGGAAACTCATGATTATGGTCTTTCTCTCACACAGACACTTGTTTGTGCTTTAAAAAGAGCCTTCATCTCATCTTTCCTATGTCTTCCTGTGACTACATTCGTCTTTATAAAATCGAGGTCATCAAATTACATGGCATTATAGTCCCAACGATGGCTATCTTTCATTTGTCTTGACCCGTAGCCTTTTGAAAACTCACATGGATTATGCAGCTATGACATATATGAAATCAGAATTCCACCCACCACGTTCAATTCTACACTAGATATCTTCACAAAAGCAGCCTCTCCTCTCATGTCTATATAATATCCTCCGCCTCTCCTCGATCTGTCACTACTGGACTAGCTAGCTTTGAATCGAATGGGTTTCTCTCTCGTTTTCTATCATCTTCTCATCTTATGCTCAATGCATTGCACTTTCTAGAAATGAGAGGCCTCAGGAATTAACCATTTTCTTATGCGTAAAACAGTTCAAGACAATACGCTGGAAGATGTTCAGATAAGAGAGAATGACGTGTTGTAGCAGAGACATCAACTATCATGAATAGTTAGTTTCGGGGAACAGTCGGGATACCCGGCACCTCTTGGCAGCATCAATTAGCACCTTGTTAGCCTGAAATGACAAGTGGCTAAATTTAATTAGTATAGCTTATCTGGCATGGGTGCTGAATCATCTTTTTAATGACAGCATGGGCGGCAATTCTAAATGTGATGTGATATGCGTTCAGTAAATAGAGAGGAAGATCATGTGGTGATTGGCTCTTGTGAGGAACAACTTTGATTTTTGCATTTCTAATATTAATACCAGGCCGAAATCCAGAATCGAAGAATAGAGGAAAGTTGCAAACAAAAACTCTGAAAGAAAACAGAGCACCACATAGGTTCTCAAACTAAAAAGAGGAAAAGTAGAACACCAATAACCATTGCTTGTTAAGAACTAAGATGAGGTTGGGATGCATCACACTTGTATTCATCCACAAGGGGTCATAATATATAGAGTACATCAGTGAGAGGAGAGGGAGATACATGCGCAGCCACTAACAGAATACAACAGCCAATCCTAGATCGCTGGGAGGTTGCGCTGCATGCGCCATGCAATGGCGGCGGGATATCTACACAGGACCAGCTCAAACCGGTTGAGCGGGAGACCAGCACAGGTAGTCTAACAGCCCCCCGCAGTCTCATCGTGGGATGACCGAACGTTGAGACTGGACCTGAACTGGGCAAAGGTAGCAGTAGGCAGTCCCTTTGTGAAGATATCTGCATACTGAGAAGAAGTAGGAACATGCAACACACGCACCTCGCCCAGAGAAACCTTGTCACGGACGAAATGTATGTCGATCTCGATGTGCTTCGTCCGTCGTTGTTGCATGGGGTTAGCCGACATATAAACCGCAGAGACATTATCACAGTAAACCACAGTAGGCTTGGCGATGGGTTGATGAAGCTCCTCCAATAATTGCCGCAGCCAAGCCGTCTCAGCAATGATGTGGGCAACGGCCCGGTACTCCGCCTCAGCGCTCGACCTGGAAACAGTAAGTTGTCGCTTCGACGACCAAGATATCAAATTATCCCTGAGAGAAACGCAAAACCCAGAGGTAGAACGTCGAGTGTCAAGGCAGCCGACCTAGTCAGCGTCGGAGTAGGCTAGAAGAGTGGTGGGCGATGATGGGTAGATATGTAAGCCATAGTCTAGGGTGCCTTTGAGGTAACGTATGATGCGCTTGACAAGGTTGTAATGAGAGGAGCGAGGGGCGTGCATGAAGAGATAGGCCTGTTGAACGGCGTAGGACAAGTCGGGACGGGTGATCGTCATGTACTGCAAGGCGCCGGTGAGGCTGCGGTAGATAGTAGGGTTGTCGAGGAGGTCACCGTCGGATATGGAGAGTTTGGCGCCGGAGTCGACAGGAGTACGAACAGGATGACAATCGGTCATACCGGCTCGTCCGATGATGTCCAAAGCATACTGGCACTGAGAGAGATGGAGTCCCGAAGACAAGCAGGAGACGGCAACGCCGAGGAAATGAGAGAGAGGGCCAAGGTCTGTCATGGAGAACTCACGACCAAGGAGAGAAATAACGTAGTCGAGGAACGCCGGAGATGATGTAGTAAGAATGATGTCGTCAACGTATAGGAGGAGATAGGCTGTGTAGGTAGTGGATTTGTAGATAAAAAGAGAAGTGTCACATTTAGAGGCAATGAAGCCAATGGATGCGGCATAGGTAGCAAAGCGAGTGAACCAGGCACGAGGGGCTTGCTTAAGTCCGTAAAGCGATTTCTTAAGAAGACAAATGTGCGAGGGAGCGCCCGGATCTTCAAATCCGAGGGGCTGCTGACAGTAAACTGTCTCGGTAAGGTTGCCGTGGAGGAAAGCGTTTTTAACGTCCAACTGGTGAATAGGCCACGAGTGAGAAGTAGCAAGGGAAAGAACGACACGAATGGTGCTCGGCTTAACGACGGGAGAGAAGGTCTCGTCATAGTCGATGCCTTCGGTTTAAGAAAACCCGCGGACAACCCAGCGCGCCTTGTAGCGAGCGAGGGATCCGTCAGAGTTATACTTATGCCGAAAAACCCACTTCCCACTAATGACCGGAGCCGTGGTGGGGCGAGGAACGAGTGACCAGGTCTCGTTTTGAAGAAGGGCTCGGTACTCATCACCCATGGCACTAGCCCAGCGTGGGTCAGCCAGGCCTGCTCGGTAGGTGCGGGGAAGCGGCAAAGCTCCCTGAAGATCGGCAAGCAAATTGAGTCGTCGAGAGGGCATGTGGAAACCTGTTTTGTCCCGAGTGTGCATGGTGTGAGGGTTAGCGGGAGGCGCGACAGCAACAGCACGGGGTGGGAGCGGTCGTGGGGTGGGAGGACTGCCGGAAGAAGTGGAGGCAAGGCTGGCGGACGGCGAACTGCTGGTGGAGGCAGGGCTGGTCGCGGGGGTGGGAGATAGCGAGGGAGGAAGCGAGCGCGGGGTGCAGGCCGGAGATGTGGCAGAGCGCGAGCATGGGGAGGAAGCTGCGGGGATGGTGGTCGCAGGTGGCAAAGGGACGGCCGGGGTAGCATTCTGATCAGACGCGACAACTACCGTGGAAGCGGCCGGACCGACACTGAACGGAGCCGGGGCAAGGGACGACGATGGGTTGGTCGACGAGAATGCAGCGGGATGAGAAAAGTCGGGTGGCGATGGGTCTTGGGGGGTGCGAGAGAAGGGAAAGACAAACTTGTCGAAGGTGACGTGCCGCGAGTGTAGACGCGACCAGTAGAGGGGGCGAGGCAACGATAGCCTTTGTGATCACGGGGGTAACCGATGAAGACGCAAGCGACCGAGCGTGCAGCAAGTTTGTGGGGTGTGATGGCTTCCGTGTTAGGTTAGCACAAGCACCCAAAAACACGGAGGTGAGTGTACGTTGGGGTTGATCTGTGAAGAGTCTCGTGAGGTGTGGCGAGAGAGAGATGCTTAGTGGGGCGAAGGTTAAGGAGGATAGTGGCGGTGGTGAGTGCATCAGCCCAGTAACGGGGTGGCATGGAGGCTTGGAGCAGAAAAGTGCGTATCACGTCATTGGTCGAGCGAATAACACGTTCGGCTTTACCGTTCTGGGAAGATGTGTATGGACAAGAAAAATGCATCACCGTGCCGATGGGAAGAAAGAAGTCACAATTTTGTGCGCTATCAAACTCACGCCCATTGTCGCATTGGAGAGTCCGTATGGTCTGCCCAAAGTGAGTACGGACATAAGAATGAAAGAATCGAAATATAGTAGGAACGTCAGACTTGAGTTTGAGAGGAAAGGTCCAGTGGTAGCATGAAAAATCATCAATAAGCAAGAGATAATACTTGCTCCCAGATGCGCTAGACAGAGGAGCAGTCCAAACATCACAATGTATAAGATTAAACGGGGCAGTAGTACGACTAATGAAAGAAGTAAAAGGTAGGCGGACGTGTTTCCCTGTCTGACAAGCATTACATAAGCGTCCATCCGAAATAGGTTTATTACAATGTTCTAAAGCTTTATTCAAACGAAAAGTTGCATCGCCGGGGTGGCCCAAACGCCGGTGCCAATGATCGGTGAGCCGGGAGACAGTGACGGCGAGGGCGGTGGGTGCAGCCGGAGGAAAGATGTCATACAGTTCGCCGTTACTATTGCATCGAAGAAGCTCCACCTTGGTTGGATAGTCCTTCACAAAGAGGCCATATGGATCAAATTCAATGGAGCAGTTATTATCAGTGGTTAAACGATGAACGGAAAGCAAGTTTTTAATGAGATTAGGAGCAACTAGCACGTTGTTGAGATATAGAGGTCGATTAGGGTTAGGAAGACAAGAGGAACAACCGTGACTAATAGGCATAGCACTACCGTTCCCGACAAAAACAGGGGGATAATTTGATAAGGTGGCGACGGAGGAAAGCATACCGGGATTAGCCGCAAGGTGAGAGGAGGTGCCGGAGTCCGCAACCCAGCCACCGCTGGGCGACTGGAGCGACAGGTTGTGGAGAGCGCTCATCAGGGCAGAGTGGTCAACAGCGTTGCAGCGGCACCCGTCACCTGGTACTGCTGCGGAAGAGGTGGCGCCGGCAGGTACTGCTGCGTTGGAGAGAAGCCCATCGGAGATGGCTGCTGGAGATGGCCGCCGAAGGCGGCGTAGGCGTGCGACGGCCGCGGACGAGGATCCCGGGCGCCGGACGAGGTTGAGGTGGGACCATCGGGTATGCGTAGACGTGCCCCGTCCACGGTGGCGCAGGCGCGGCCCCCTGGTACCCGCCGTTGGCGGTGTAGCGGCGGCGCTTATTGTGCCCCTGGTTGGGCGAGGGAGAGGAGGCTTTGCCGCCGCCGAAGCCAGGAGCGGGCGGCCGAGCCGGACCGCCGGAGGCCCCAGCCGGGGGCGCGGGCGGCGGAGCCTTCTCCTGGACAGCAAGGGCGCTGGGATGGGTGGAGCCGGCGAAGTTGTTGCCGATCTCGTCGTGCAGAAGCATGCCGACAGCGACGTCGAAAGGAACTGGTGTTGGAGACTTCTCGATTATCTTGGCGGTGGTCTGATGACGATCCTTGTTGACGCCGCGCAAGAGTTGAATGACCAATTCATCATCGTCCAGGGTCTTACCGGCGTCGCGGAGTGCGTCGGAGATGGACTTGAGGCGAGCGCAGAAGATGGAGATGGAGGAGTCCCCTTGGCGAGTCTCGGAGAGCTCCGTCTGGAGCTAGAACCGCCGAGCCGGAGGGTTGTTGACGAAGAGGGCCTCGACAGAGGCCCAGGTCTGGGCGGCGTGTTGGAAATATGCCCTAGAGGCAATAATAAATGGTTATTATTATACTTCTGTGTTCATGATAATTGTCTATTATTCATGCTATAACTGTGTTATCCGGAAATCGTAATACACGTGTGAATACGTAGACCACAACAAAGTCCCTAGTGAGCCTCTAGTAGACTAGCTCGTTGATCAACAGATAGTCATGGTTTCCTGACTATGGGCATTGGATGTCATTGATAACGGGATCACATCATTAGGAGAATGATGTGATGGACAAGACCCAATTCTAAGCATAGCTCAAAGATCGTGTAGTTCGTTTAGCTAGAGCTTTTCCAAATGTCAAGTATCATTTCCTTAGACCATGAGGTTGTGCAACTCCCGGATACCGTAGGAGTGATTTGGGTGTACCAAACGTCACAACGTAACTGGGTGGCTATAAATGTGCACTATAGGTATCTCCGAAAGTGTCTGTTGGGTTGGCACGAATCGAGACTGGGATTTGTCACTCCGTATGACGAAGAGGTATCTCTGGGCCCACTCGGAAATGCATCATCATAATGAGCTCAATGTGACCAAGTGTCTGGTCACAGGATCATGCATTACGGTACGAGTAAAGTGACTTGCCGGTAATGAGACTAAACGAAGTATTGGGATACCGACGATCGAGTCTCGGGCAAGTAACGTACCGATTGACAAAGGGAATTGAATACGGGGTTGATTGAATCCTTGACATCGTGGTTCATCTGATGAGATCATCGAGGAGTATGTGGGAGCCAACATGTGTATCCAGATCCTGCTGTTGGTTATTGACCGGAGAGGAGTCTCGATCATGTCTGCATGTCTCCCGAACTCGTAGGGTCTACACACTTAAGGTTCGGTGATGCTAGGGTTGTAGAGATATTAGTATGCAGCAAACCGAAAGTTGTTCGGAGTCCCGGATGAGATCCCGGACGTGAAGATCCCGAACGTGAAGGTCCCGGACGGAATGGTCCGGAGGTGAAGAATTATATATAGGAAGTGCTGTTTCGGCCATCGGGAAAGTTTCGGGGGTCACCGGTATTGTACCGGGACCATCGGAAGGGTCCCGGGGGTCCACCGGGTGGGGCCACCTATCCCGCAGGGCCCCATGGGCTGAAGTGGGAGGGGAACCAGCCCCTGGTGGGCTGGTGCCCCCTCCCTTGGGCCCTCCTGCGCCTAGGGTTGGGAACCCTAGGGGAGGGGGTGCCTCCACTTGCCTTGGGGGCAAGTTCCCCCCTTGGCCGCCGCCCCCCCTAGGAGATCCCATCTCCTAGGGCCGGCGCCCCCTGGGGACACTATATAAAGAGGGGGGAGGGAGGACAGCCGCACCCCTGCATCTTGGCGCCTCCCTTCCCTCTTGCTACACCTCTCCCTCCCGCAGACGATTGGCGAAGCCCTGCCGGAACCCTGCTGCATCCACCACCACGCCGTCGTGCTGCTGGATCTTCATCAACCTCTCCTTCCTCCTTGCTGGATCAAGAAGGAGGAGACGTCACGCTGGCCGTACGTGTGTTGAACGCGGAGGTGCCGTCCGTTCGGCGCTAGGATCTCCGGTGATTTGGATCACGACGTGAACGACTCCCTCAACCCCGTTCTCTTGAGCGCTTCCGCTCGCGATCTACAAGGGTATGTAGATGCACTCCCCTCTTTCGTTGCTGGATGAACTCATAGATTGATCTTGGTGAATGTAGGAAATTTTTTGTTTTATGCAATGTTCCCCAACAGTGGTATCGCAGCTAGGTCTATGCGTAGTTCTCTTTGCACGAGTAGAACACAATTTGTTGTGGGCGTAGATGTTGTCAACTTTCTTGCCAGTACTAGTCTTATTTTGCTTCAGCGGTATTGTGGGATGAAGCGGCCCGGACCGACCTTACACGTATGCTTACGTGAGATAGGTTCCACCGACTGACATGCACTAGTTGCATAAGGTGGCTAGCGGGTGTCTGTCTCTCCCACTTTAGTTGGAGCGGATTCGATGAAAAGGGTCCTTATGAAGGGTAAATAGAATTTGGCAAATCACGTTCTGGCTTTAACGTAGGTAAGAAAACGTTCTTGCTAGATCACCTATAGAAGCCACGTAAAAACTTGCAACAACAATTAGAGGACGTCTAACTTGTTTTTGCAGCAAGTGTTTTGTGATGTGATATGGCCAAAGTTGTGATGAATGATGAATGATATATATGTGATGTATGAGATCATGTTCTTGTAATAAGAATCACGACTTGCATGTCGATGAGTATGACAACCGGCTGGAGCCATAGGAGTTGTCTTTATTTTTTGTATGACCTGCATGTCATTGAAGAACGCCATGTAAACTACTTTACTTTATTGCTAAACACGTTAGCCATAAAAGTAGAAGTAGTCGTTGGCGTGACAACTTCATGAAGACACGATGATGGAGATCATGATGATGGAGATCATGGTGTCATGCCGGTGACGAAGATGATCATGGAGCCCCGAAGATGGAGATCAAAGGAGCTATATGATATTGGCCATATCATGTCACTATTATGATTGCATGTGATGTTTATCATGTTTTTCCATCTTGTTTACTTAGAATGACGGTAGTAAGTAAGATGATCCCTCATGATAATTTCAAGAAAAGTGTTCCCCCTAACTGTGCACCGTTGCGAAGGTTCGTTGTTTTGAAGCACCACGTGATGATCGGGTGTGATAGATCCTAACGTTCGAATATAACGGGTGTAAGCCAGATTTACACACGCAATACACTTAGGTTGACTTGACGAGCCTAGCATGTACAGACATGGCCTCGGAACACGGAAGACCGAAAGGTCGAGCATGAGTCGTATAGAAGATAAGATCAACATGAAGATGTTCACCGATGTTAGCTAGTCAGTCTCACGTGATGATCGGACACGGCCTAGTTGACTCGGATCATGTTTCACTTAGATGACTAGAGGGATGTCTGTCTAAGTGGGAGTTCATTAAATAATTTGATTAAGATGAACTTAATTATCATGAACTTAGTCTAAAATCTTTACAATATGTCTTGTAGATCAAATGGCCAACGCTCATGTCCACCTGAACTACAACGCGTTCCTAAAGAAAACCAAGCTGAAAGACGATGGCAGCAACTATACGGACTGGGTCCGGAACCTAAGGATCATCCTCATAGCTGCCAAGAAAGATTATGTCCAAGAAGCACCACTAGGTGAAGCACCAATCCCAGAGAACCAAGATGTTATGAATGCTTGGCAGTCTTGTGCTGATGATTACTCCCTCGTTCAGTGCGGCATGCCCTACAGCTTAGAACCGGGGCTCCAAAAGCGTTTTGAGCAACACGGAGCATATGAGATGTTCGAGGAGCTAAAAATGGTTTTCCAATCTCATGCCCGGGTCGAGAGATATGAAGTCTCCGACAAGTTCTTTAGCTGTAAGATGGAGGAAAACAGTTCTGTTAGTGAGCACATACTCAAGATGTCTGGGTTGCACAACCACTTGACTCAGCTGGGAGTTAATCTCCAGGATGACGCGGTCATTGACAGAATTCTCCAGTCGCTCCCACCAAGCTACAAGAGCTTTGTGATGAACTTCAATATGCAGGGGATCGAAAAGACCATTCCTGAGGTATATTCAATGCTGAAATCAGCAGAGGTAGAGATCAAAAAGGAACATCAAGTGTTGATGGTGAATAAAACCACTAAGTTCAAGAAGGGCAAGGGTAAGAAGAACTTCAAGAAGGACGGCAAGGAAGTTGCCGCGCCTGGTAAGCCAGTTGCCAAGAAGAAGTCAAGCAATGGACCCAAGCCTGAGACTGAGTGCTTTTATTGCAAGGGAAGTGGTCACTGGAAGCGGAACTGCCCCAAGTACTTAGCGGACAAGAAGGCCGGCAAAACCAAAGGTATATGTGATATACATGTAATTGATGTGTACCTTACCAGTGCTCGTAGTAGCTCCTGGGTATTTGATACTGGTGAGGTTGCTCAAATTTGTAACTCAAAGCAGGAGCTGCGGAATAAGCGGAGACTGGCGAAGGATGAGGTGACGATGCGCGTTGGGAATGGTTCCAAGGTCGATGTGATCGCCGTCGGCACGCTACCTCTACATTTACCTACGGGATTAGTTTTAAACCTCAATAATTGTTATTTAGTACCAGCTTTGAGGATGAACATTGTATCAGGATCTTGTTTAATTCGAGATGGCTACTCATTTAAATCCGAGAATAATGGTTGTTCTATTTATATGAGTGATATGTTTTATGGTCATGCCCCGCTGGTGAATGGTTTATTCTTAATGAATCTCGAGCGTACTGTTACACATATTCATAGTGTGAATGCCAAAAGATGTAAAGTTGATAACGATAGTCCCACATACTTGTGGCACTGCCGCCTTGGTCACATTGGTGTCAAGCGCATGAAGAAGCTCCATGCTGATGGACTTTTAGAGTCTCTAGATTATGAATCGTTTGACACATGCGAGCCATGCCTCATGGGCAAGATGACCAAGACTCCGTTCTCCAGAACAATGGAGCGAGCAACCAACTTATTGGAAATCATACATACTGATGTGTGCGGTCCAATGAGCGTTGAGGCTCGCGGAGGATATCGTTATGTTCTCACTCTCACTGATGACTTGAGTAGATATGGGTATGTCTACTTGATGAAACACAAGTCTGAGACCTTTGAAAAGTTCAAGGAATTTCAGAATGAGGTAGAGAATCAACGTGACCGAAAGAGAAAGTTCTTACGATCAGATCGTAGGGGTGAATATTTAAGTCACGAATTTGGTACGCACTTAAGGAAATATGGAATCCTTTCACAACTCACGCCGCCTGGAACACCTCAGCGAAATGGTGTGTCCGAACGTCGTAATCGCACTCTATTGGATATGGTGCCATCTATGATGTCACTTACTGATTTACCGCTCTCATTTTGGGGATACGCTCTAGAGACAGCTGCATTCACTTTAAATAGGGCACCGTCTAAATCCGTTGAGATGACACCGTATGAATTATGGTTTGGGAAGAAACCTAAGCTGTCGTTTCTAAAAGTTTGGGGATGCGAAGCTTATGTCAAGAAACTTCAACCTGAGAAGCTCGAACCCAAGTCGGAAAAATGCGTATTCGTAGGATACCCTAAGGAAACCATAGGGTATACTTTCTACTTAAGATCCAAAGGCAAGATCTTTGTTGCCAAGAACGGGTCCTTTCTAGAGAAAGAGTTTCTCTCGAAAGAATTAAGTGGGAGGAAAGTAGAGCTTGATGAAGTACTACCTCTTGAAACAGTGAGTAGCGCAACTCAGGAAGATGTTCCTGTGGTGCCTGCATCGACAAGAGAGGAGGTTAATGATGATGATCAAGATACTTCGGATCAAGCTCCTACTGAACTTCGAAGGTCCACAAGGACACGTTCCGCACCAGAGTGGTACGGCAACCCTGTCTTGGAAATCATGTTGTTAGACAACAGTGAACCTTCGAACTATGAAGAAGCGATGGCGGGCCCAGATTCCAACAAATGGCTTGAAGCCATGCAATCCAAGATAGGATCCATGTATGAAAACAAAGTGTGGACTTTGACAGACTTGCCCGATGATCGGCGAGCGATAGAAAACAAATGGATATTTAAGAAGAAGACGGACGCGGATGGTAATGTTACCATATATAAAGATCGACTTGTCGCTAAGGATTATCGACAAGTTCAAGGGATTGACTATGACGAGACATTCTCTCCCGTAGCGAAGCTGAAGTCCGTCCGAATCATGTTAGCAATTGCCGCATACTATGATTATGAGATATGGCAGATGGACGTCAAAACGGCATTCCTTAATGGTCACCTTAAGGAAGAACTGTATATGATGCAGCCGGAAGGTTTTGTCGACCCTAAGAATGCTAACAAGGTATGCAAGCTCCAGCGCTCCATCTATGGGCTGGTGCAAGCATCTCGGAGTTGGAACATTCGCTTTAATGAGATGATTAAAGCGTTTGGGTTTATGCAGACTTATGGAGAAGCCTGCGTTTACAAGAAAGTGAGTGGGAGCTCTGTAGCATTTCTCATATTATATGTGGATGACATACTTTTGATGGGAAATGATATAGAACTTTTGGACAGCATAAAGTCCTACTTGAATAAGTGTTTTTCAATGAAGGACCTTGGAGAAGCTGCTTACATATTGGGCATCAAAATCTATAGAGATAGATCGAGGCGCCTCATAGGTCTTCCACAAAGCACATACCTTGATAAGATATTGAAGAAGTTCAAGATGGATCAGTCCAAGAAGGGGTTCTTGCCTGTGTTACAAGGTGTGAAATTGAGCTTGGCTCAATGCCCGGCCATGGCAGAAGATAAAGAAGAGATGAGTGTCATCCCCTATGCCTCAGCCATAGGTTCTATCATGTATGCCATGACCTGTACCAGACCTGATATAAACCTTGCCGTAAGTTTGGTAGGAAGGTACCAAAGTAATCCCGGCAAGGAACACTGGACAGCGGTCAAGAACATCCTTAAGTACCTGAAAAGGACTAAGGACATGTTTCTCGTATATGGAGGTGACGAAGAGCTCGTCATAAAGGGTTACGTTGACGCTAGCTTCGACACAGATCTGGATGACTCTAAGTCACAAACCGGATACGTGTATATTTTGAATGGTGGGGCAGTAAGCTGGTGCAGCTGCAAGCAAAGCGTCGTGGCGGGATCTACATGTGAAGCGGAGTACATGGCAGCCTCGGAGGCAGCACATGAAGCAATCTGGGTGAAGGAGTTCATCACCGACCTAGGAGTCATACCCAATGCGTCGGGGCCGGTCACACTCTTCTGTGACAACACTGGAGCTATTGCACTTGCCAAGGAGCCCAGGTTTCACAAGAAGACAAGGCACATCAAGCATCGCTTCAACTCTATCCATGAAAATGTTCAAGATGGAGACATAGATATTTGTAAAGTACATACGGACGTGAATGTAGCGGATCCGTTGACTAAACCTCTCCCTAGGGCAAAACATGATCAACACCAGAACGCAATGGGTGTTCGATTCATCACAATGTAACTAGATTATTGACTCTAGTGCAAGTGGGAGACTGTTGGAAATATGCCCTAGAGGCAATAATAAATGGTTATTATTATATTTCTGTGTTCATGATAATTGTCTATTATTCATGCTATAACTGTGTTATCCGGAAATCGTAATACACGTGTGAATACATAGACCACAACAAAGTCCCTAGTGAGCCTCTAGTAGACTAGCTCGTTGATCAATAGATAGTCATGGTTTCCTGACTATGGGCATTGGATGTCATTGATAACGGGATCACATCATTAGGAGAATGATGTGATGGACAAGACCCAATTCTAAGCATAGCTCAAAGATTGTGTAGTTCGTTTAGCTAGAGCTTTTCCAAATGTCAAGTATCATTTCCTTAGACCATGAGGTTGTGCAACTCCCGGATACCGTAGGAGTGCTTTGGGTGTACCAAACGTCACAACGTAACTGGGTGGCTATAAAGGTGCACTACGGGTATCTCCGAAAGTGTCTGTTGGGTTGGCACGAATCGAGACTGGGATTGTCACTTCGTATGACGAAGAGGTTTCTCTGGGCCCACTCGGTAATGCATCATCATAATGAGCTCAATGTGACCAAGTGTCTGGTCACAGGATCATGCATTACGGTACGAGTAAAGTGACTTGCCGGTAACGAGACTAAACGAGGTATTGGGATACTGATGATCGAGTCTCGGGCAAGTAACGTACCGATTGACAAAGGGAATTGAATACGGGGTTGATTGAATCCTCGACATCGTGGTTCATCCGATGAGATCATCGAGGAGTATGTGGGAGCCAACATGGGTATCCAGATCCCGCTGTTGGTTATTGACCGGAGAGGAGTCTCGGTCATGTCTGCATGTCTCCCGAACCCGTAGGGTCTACACACTTAAGGTTCGGTGACGCTAGGGTTGTAGAGATATTAGTATGCAGCAAACTGAAAGTTGTTCGGAGTCCCGGATGATATCCCGGACGTCGCGAGGAGTTCCGGAATGGTCCGGAGGTGAAGAATTATATATAGGAAGTGCTGTTTCGGCCATCGGGAAAGTTTCGGGGGTCACCGGTATTGTACCGGGACCACCGGAAGGGTCCCGGGGGTCCACCGGGTGGGGCCACCTATCCCGGAGGGCCCATGGGCTGAAGTGGGAGGGGAACCAGCCCCTGGTGGGCTGGTGCGCCCCCCCCTTGGGCCCCCCCTGCGCCTAGGGTTGGGAACCCTAGGGGAGGGGGCGCTTCCACTTGCCTTGGGGGGCAAGTTCCCCCGCTGGCCGCCGCCCCCCATAGGAGATCCCATCTCCTAGGGCCGGCGCCCCCTGGGGACCCTATATAAAGAGGGGGGGAGGGAGGGCAGCCGCACCCCTGCATCTTGGCGCCTCCCTTCCCCCTTGCTACACCTCTCCCTCCCGCAGACGCTTGGCGAAGCCCTGCCGGAACCCTGCTGCATCCACCACCACGCCGTCGTGCTGCTGGTCTTCATCGACCTCTCCTTCCTCCTTGCTGGATCAAGAAGGAGGAGATGTCACGCTGGCCGTATGTGTGTTGAACGCGGAGGTGCCGTCCGTTCGGCGCTAGGATCTCCGGTGATTTGGATCACGACGTGAATGACTCCCTCAACCCCGTTCTCTTGAACGCTTCCGCTCGCAATCTACAAGGGTATGTAGATGCACTCCCCTCTTTCGTTGCTGGATGAACTCATAGATTGATCTTGGTGAACGTAGGAAATTTTTTATTTTATGCAACATTCCCCAACACGGCGGTGGCCTCCCGATCGAGCATGAAGGAGGAGAGCTCCGTCACCATGGCGCCGAGGAACCACCGCTTCACCGCCTTGTTGACGATGTTCCAGCTCGCGTCGCCGGCGTGGTCGGCGAAGTCCGGCGCGATTCAAGAGGCGACGTCATACTAATCGATGACGTCCAGCATCATCCCCCACCAGGTAGTGTAATTGGCGCCGTTCATGGCGAGGCGGACGGGGAGATTGATGTGGGTGTTCTCGACGCGCATGGCATGCATGTATGCGGGCGTCGGGTAGAAGTTGGGTGGCGGCACTGTCTGGAGAGGGAGGGGTGCGGGAGGGAGGTTGGTTTGGGAAGATGGAGCGGGAGGAGAGATAGGGGATGGGGGAGCTGGAGAGGAGGCTACAGCGGTGGTGGCGGCGGCGGCAGCCGCGGTGTTGCCGTCGGTGGCCATGGCGGAAGTGTAGATTGGATCAAACTGATACCATGTTAAGAACTAAGATGAGGTTGGGATGCATCACACTTGTATTCATCCACAAGGGGTCATAATATATAGAGTACATCAGTGAGAGGAGAGGGAGATACATGCGCAGCCACTAACAGAATACAACAGCCGATCCTAGATCGCTGGGAGGTTGCGCTGCATGCGCCATGCAATGGCGGCGGGATATCTACACAGGACCAGCTCAAACCGGTTGAGCGGGAGACCAACACAGGTAGTCTAACATTGCTAAACAATCCCAGACGTTAATCACGCTCTGGCCGAGAGATCCAAAGATGAACAGAGACACGACATATACATACACAAAAGGGCAGTGATCTGCGCCGGTGCGCCGGCCCAACAGTTGGGCCGGTCGAGCCCAGGCTGTCCGATGCACTGACTCCCAACCGTCAGATCGAGCCCCTTCCCCGCATCGTCTACCTTCCGCGTTCGGATCGAGCAATGGCAAGCGCCACGGGCCACCCCACACCCAGCCATGGGCATCTACGTCGTCGTCATCCCCGTCGCCGTTTGCCGCTCGCCCTCGCCGTCGCCGTCACTGCTCACCGTCGCTGCTCGCCGTCGCCGCTCGCCAGTTGGAGCACAGGTGCCCCATGGCCCCGCCCCTCTGATGCAGCAAAAAAATGGACCCCAGCAAACAAAAATTGACCCCTGCCGGTGCCTGGAGTTCGTCGCTGTTGCAGCTCCGCCGGGAAGCCACCGTAGTAGTCAGTTGCATCAATAGTGAGTTGCTGATTCAAGCTTTTTGTCGCGGTCTCTGGTTGAAGCTTTTCAGAAATACGGTTGAAGCTTTTCAGAATTATGGTTGAAGCTTTTCAGAAATACGGTTGAATCTTTTTGTCGCGGTCTCTGGTTGAAGCTTTTCAGAATTACGGTTGAAGCTTTTCAGAAATACGGTTGAAGCTTTTCAGAAATACGGTTGAAGCTTTTTGTCGCGGTCTCTGGTAGAAGCTTTTCAGAAATACGGTTGAAGCTTTTCAGAATTACGGTTGAAGCTTTTCAGAAATGCGGTTGAAGCTTTTCATGTCGACAATTGCATCTTTTTTCGTTGTGTACTCATGGGGGTGAAGCTTTCTATACAGTTGGTTGAAGCCTTGTATAAAGCGGGTTGAAGCTTTTCAATTCACAGTTGAAGCTTTCCAAGCCGATGGTTGTAGCTTTTTTTTCTTTCGTAGTGTTCGCATGAAACTTATCTATTTCGTCGGTTGAAGCTTTTTCAAATACAGTTTGAAGCTTTCGCATGAACGGTTGTAGCTTTTTCAGTTGCATGGCGGCTTCTAGCTAAGGCTCGCCGGTGCGGGGGGAACTTGTATAGGGGGGGGGGGAGGGGGGGCGAGGGGACCTGCACGGGATTGGGCTGGCCGGCGGCGGAATCCGAGGAAGGAAGAAGAGGGCCAGCAGCGCGCTAGGCTGAGAGAGAAAAGAGGGGATCGGGAGAAAGAAGAAAGAGGGAGAAGATAAGGTGGGCCAGGGTGCGATGGGGGGCTCATCGCGTGGCTCGCGAGCGACCGGCCGAATCATTCGGCCGGTGCGCCGTTGCCCAACGATTCCCTAAACAAAAAGCTTGGAAAATAAGATGGTACCAAATTACCAATGGAGATGCATCATCGATACCAACATGATTCCTTAATGTTATTATTACGAACACCGTGCAATGCAATGCAGCCGTTCGGTTATTACATCACAAGATCCATGAGACATGTCACGCATTACATACACATGCTGCCACACATTCCAAATCAACCCAAGCCTTTCATCTCGCCTGCATTGCAAATTTTTTTAAAAAGAAGAGTTTGATCCAGCAAGAAGCGAAGAACGCCAGCCAAACACAAGAGGGGAAGGAAACAAGAAAAGGTTGACACACGCACATGCATGGAGACGGCGACCACCATTTGTACATACCTACACGCTGCCGGAGCGCGCTCAGCCGCTGTTGCTGCTGCTGCTATGGCCGTCGTCATCCTTGTGGCCCTCGCCGTGCTTCTTGTGCCTCTTCTCCTTGTAGTCGCAGGACGACTTGCCGTCGCCGTGGTCATTGCTGCTGATCTTGTCCTTGATCTTCTCCATCATGCCCTCCTTGCGCTCCCCGTCCTTCTTATTGTGCTCCTCCACCTTCTTGTGCTCCTCGGCCTTCTTGTGCTCGTCGCTGCCACCGCCCATGTGGAGCTTCTCCTCGATCTTGTGGATGATGCCGGCCATGGCACAGTTGTTTCTGGTAGGAGTACTAGCAGCATCCGAGCGAGTGTAGTAAGACTGAGGGTCCTACAATCTTGCTAGCACCATCTCTACCTATGGCTATGTGCATCTTTCAAAAACTGGAAGGCATCAAACAATATGTCATTTCTCGTGCCATTCGTACGTATCCATCATTGAATCGACATGTAGCCTTCTCAGTACTACTCCCATGTGTTGGGCAACTTTCATAGGTATGAGATTATAAATTCACCTACCACATTAAATTCTATGCTACATATTTCTCTTTGTAGAAACAGCCTCCCCTCATGGATATATAATATCATCCCCTTCTCCTCGATCTACTTCAAGTACATGGCTAGCTAGCCTTGAATGAGTGATATCTCTTCCTGAACCATCCCCTCATCTGATGCTCAATTGCATTACACTAATTAGAAATGTGAATCCTCGGGAACTAACTCTGTACTTATGGGTGTCAAAATGTAGCAGTTTTCTTTGAGCTATGCTCCACTGAAAAGTATCAATGTGATGCAATACAAAGCATGTCCCCAGGTACCAATCTACATTTGCGTAATCGGCGCGAAAGCAAGGCATCTGGTTGGAGAGAGCGACCTACTCCATAGCCCACGACAAGTGCGGCACCATTTTTATTGCTCCTTTTGCGCAAATCCCAAACATTTGTCTTCTTCGCTATGTCTAGTACCCTTGCAGCGAAGAAGTAGTCCTTGGGTAACAGGGACAGTCGGAAAAAATCCCCTCGCTAGGGAGGGGTCTGGTGACACGTGGCAGGGAAGCTTGTGCTTCGTGGCTACATGGAAAGAAGCACTACCAGATCAGGGGTTTCCCCGTTGCCATCTTTAATCACTAGATCGGCAACGCGCCTTGGCGCGAGGGTGCCGGTCCCAACGATATGGTCAACCGATAGAAGATCAAATGGCATGATGTATCAGTATGAAGGCAAGTTTTAGCACATGTAACAGAACAACCGATTATCTGACCGGTTCAAGAGTAAGAAGAAACATTCAATATGTGCAGAAGAGTAACATCATCAAGTTAAACATGGGCATGGGACTATCAAAGTTAACCTATGCCAGAAGCAAGGCAGCATCCACTATGGTCATACGAATAGAAAAACAAATTAGCTAACATAAAGTTCAGTAATATGAGCAGAAACATAAGAGAGAAAAAGCCAACAATGGCAATGGAGGCGATAAAACTACGAAGCCATAGTTAGGCATACAATAGATAGCTTGGTTCAATTGCCTCCGTGAGTGCCATTCCATATGAACTTGATGTGAATAGTTTGTGACATAGATGACCACAAAATTATTTTTGTACAGGCAATGCACTTGAGATTTGCTTTTAAAGCATATGGACAGTGAGCGATGGTTTCCCCCTTCTAATCGTGGAAGGCGAAGACCCATATATGTTATTCTTTGATCCCTGTGGCCTTCAAAAAATCTTGGAATGCACTTGTTATTGTGGCCCTCTTATCCAGTTTTATGAAAATATAAACAACCAAGCTTCTATCAAGCCTAATCCCACTATTGGAAGCAAAGTAAATTTCCTTATATACAGTGTCTCTATCGGCAGTTTGGTTTGTTTGCCTATGTGGGTGTTGACTTGCTTCAGAAGTCATAGATACAAATAGAAGCATAATAAGTGGTTTTAGAAAATATATCAAGTTCTAAAGATAAATAAAACTACTTTCAGTATATATAGTAGATGCCATTGCAGATAACACTCCAATACTAACATTAGAAAAGGTAATCTGGTTTTGGTCACACCATCAAAAAATTAGATAAACACCAGATGGCAAACAAAATACATGTTAAGCCTCCATCCTTGTGATTATTGTTTTTCTTGTTCCAGAGCTCCTGTACAAATGATTTACATGGTGATCCGGAAAAAGTTGAAGCAGCATATAAACAGTGACCCTCCTAGTGAGTGAACAAAATGTTAAAAAAAACTCATTTTCATTTAGTGCAAACTATGATTCAATCTTTCTTCTTTTTCCAACAAAAATGTTAATATTCAGAAGGTAGTTGGAGACAAGGCTACACCTTATGAAGGTTTTAATCTTACGGTTCAGAATTGCATAGGCAGAGCACACAGTTGATGGATTCAAACTATTTTTAAGAGATGATGTGGCAAGGCTAAGAAGATGAAAATAATTAAGAAGAAAAGTTCATGCTCAACAACTTACGAAGATTTAACTGGGTAGTGCCTCATGGCAGTCATCAACCTTTGAGCCGTAGAAACGTAAGATCAATCTGAGACTCAAGCCTGCATAACCATAGGAAGAAAAGGATCATCAACAAAGAGGACAAAGTGAATTAGGAACTAGTTCCTCTAAAAAATCATTCTAAATGACAAACTGTGAGAAGAAAAAAGAACTGGTCTAATGACATAGATGTGTTAATCGGCAAACACTACAAAGTCAGATCAAATACTCAGTTTATTTCTGTCCTTTTCAATATTAAGAATGATTATTAAGTAACCAGGTACATAACAAAAACAAATAATGCCTACATAGTAGCTCATCTCTCTTAACACATCTACACTGATTTCGATGTACAATTTAGGACCAATGGAAAACCAGAAAAACACAAAAAACTCACACAATAAAGCTAAAACTAAATATTGCACGCCGTCGAGACTTATCTGGCGTGCAACATCTGTCAGTACAGAAGGACATCGGCGTCAATCACAGCGGTAGGGCCATCAACATAGCCAACAGGAATTGCAGGCCGAACCACGGTCGCAGCTACTAACTCCAACATATTTTTGAACATAGATATGATACATGATTGAGAAATACCTAATCAGTAAAGCACCACTACCCAACCATAAAAACAGAGGAAGTAATATGAGCCGAAATCTCTAATGGCATGAAAAAATTAGAGCATGTTTGACATATCATTTTGAAACTACAAATATGAAATAAACTACAGCCAAGAAAGAAAACATTAAGTAGCTAGAGAGCATACACTACTTTCTAATAGGAAAGAAGGTAATTTAACTGGCAAGGTACTGCCACTGACTCCAACATGAAAGAACAAAGAAAACTTTTGTAATCAACCTCTGCCATGCTCATGTTTCTTTTGTAATCAGTAGAGTAGTTGCAACCATGCGCATATCACTAAGCAAGAAAAGAGAAGGTCACGACTTACTTAATGTTTGACGGCGGCAAGAGCCACAATGGCATCGGCAGCGATGGCGGCGTCCGATCGCCAACAACCATGCATATATCAAGTGCCATGATATGTGAAGCAAGACATAGGAATAAAGGAGGGAAACAAAACAGAGGCACACACGATGCATACTTTACCGTACAAACTTAAGGAAGCAAGAGAGGCCCCTATAACTTGCTGGGAGCATGTCTTTCTAGTATAACAAAGTGCAGCTTACTCTTAACGAGATTAAATCAAGGACCAACAACAAACAATAAAAGATCAAGAACAACTCATATGCAATAAAGGTATGAGAGAGAAGAAATCTTTACATAAGACGACTATAAACACCAGAGCATAATAAGCAACACCTTTAAATACAAATAAAAAGGATACAGGGTTCATTGCATAGTGGGCTCAGATTTGACTTTCCTCGATCATATAACCTACCCCCGTCTCTTATCATCAGATCAATCTGTTTATATAGTGGAGCTACCCTAGTTATCACTCAATAAGAATGACCATCCAAGGACAGAGCAACAAGTATCACAGGATCAAAAAGGATTCTAGAGACAAGAGGGAGGATTCAACTTGATACCCACAGGTGCCTCGATTTCTCGAAGGCACACTTATTTCAGACACGGCTAATCATCATCGCCCCAACACGAAAGCCATCGGAGCATAAATAAGTAACACATTTAAATACAAATAAAAATAGTTCAGGGTTCATTGCATAGTGGGCTCAGATTCAGATTTCCTCGATCATATAACCTACCCCCGTCATCTCTTATCACAGATCAATCTGTTTATACAATGGAGCTGCCCTGGTTATCACTCAACAAGAATGACCATCCTAGGACAGAACAATAAATATCATATGATCAAAAAGGATTCTAGAGACAAGAGGGAGGATCCAACTTGATACCCCACTACAGGAATCTGCTACTTTGTCGTCTGCCACGGCGGACAGCAAAGGCACGGATGGCAGACGGCAAAGACCTTTGCCGTCAGCCGCGGACTGCAAAAGGTGACGGCAAAGTAGGGGACGGCTAAGAGCTGTGTTGCCGTCTGCTTCGGGCAGGTGACGGCAAATGGTCCTTTGCCATCAGCAGCGGATGGCAAAGAAGATGGACGGCAATAAATGCGTTGTTACTCCGTTAGGTGGTTAACGGCAGGCCTTTGCCGTCCGCTGCGGACGGCAAAGCCTTTGCCGTCGGGCACTATAGGCAAACTGACCAAATTGGTCAGCCTCCAGGGAGCACAGTTGCCTACCACATGGCCTCTTTGCCGTCCGCTGCTGATGGCAAAGAGCCCTTTGCCGTCGGTGGCAGACGGCAAAGAGCCTGCATATTGTCTCTTTTTTTTTGTTTTTTTAATCCAACAATTTCCACAGCAAATATATATGACATATATAGATATATTTAATAGCAAACATATCACATATCAAAGTTTCATCAACATAGCAAAGTTTCATCAAGTTCCATCCATATACATTGTTCCATCCATACACATTGTTCCATCCATACACATTGTTCCATATACATATTACATAGCAAAGTTTCATCAACATAGCAAGTTCTATCATAGCAAGCTAGATACAATGCAAAGTTTTAGCAAAGAAAAAGCAAGCACTCCATCATAGCAAGCTAGCTTCCATGAAGTGAGTGAAATCTGCAAAATGGTAAATAAGAAAGTTAGAAATAGGTGAATAGAACAAGAAGAAGACTAGAACAAGAAGTATATGTCATTTATGAGCTAACCTAGGTGAAATGGATCATATATGAGCTAAGTATGTTGAAATGGGTTGTTCATGAGCTAACTTTGGTGAAATGGATCATTTATGAGCTAACTTAGTTGAAATGGGTCATTTATGAGCTAACTAAGGTGAAGGGCATCGTTTTTGAGCTAAGTAAGGTGAAATGGATCGTTTTTGAGCTAACTTAGGTGAAATGGATCATTTATGAGCTTTTATGAGCTAACTTAGTTGAAATGGGTCGTTTATGACCTAACTTAGGTGAAATGGATCATTTAAGAGCTAGTTTAGGTGAAATGGGTCATTTTGGAGCTAACCTAGGTGAAAAGGGTCATTTTGGAGCTAACCTAGGTGAAATGGGTCATTTTAAAGCTAACATAGTTAAAATGGATCATTTACGAGCTAATCTACTAAAATGGGTCATTTTAGAGCTAACTTGGATAAATTGGATCACTTGTAAGCTAACTAAGGTAAAATGAGTCATATTAGAGCTAACTTAGGTAAAATGGATCGTTTATGAGCTAACTAAGTTAATTATGCAATTTTTGACATAAGTAAGCTTATTAAGTCATTTTGAAGGAAAGGAAGCTAACTCTAGGTCATTATGGTAAGCATATTGGAGGAAATAAAGCTAAGTCTAAGTCTGGAGAAACTTACCGCGATCAGGGAGGTGTAGGAGCGGGCTGGCTCGTGCCGGTAGCTGGAGAAGGATCGTGCGATGCGTTTCTGGAGTTAAGCTGCACCAAAGATCATTTCCAATGTCTCGTTAGCATAATGACACTCAAATGTTAAGACTAGCAAGTAATGTCCATTCAAATTAAACTCATCGTGCTCCCAGGAGCAATCACTGGCATCGGCAGAGCGGTCTGGCCGGACTTCTCGCACACAGACTACACATTTGGTTTTCACATTAGAGTCATACTAGTTAGTAATGAGACTCAAATGTTAAGACTAGCAAGTAATCTGCAGAAGAAACTTACCACAAGGAGCTCATACATGGCCCTTGCCTGCATGTCATTCCGTGCCCTCTCCTCCTCCAACATCTTTGTCATCCTCTCCTCCAACTCCCGCTGCCTCTCCGCCGCCTCCGCCAGAAGTTTCTCCGTTCTATCTCTCTCACTCTGTATATCAGCCTGCCACACCACTCACATGACCATTTGTAATCATTGATGGAAGCGCACACAATGTAATGGAGAAAGATAGCTGAGTACGTATAACTAACCTTGATGGCGAGTTGGACTGGCCGTTCACGAGGCCTTATCTCAGGAGCGGAGCTCGACTGGCGCCTTGATCTCCGGGAGAGTGCTAGGACAACGGATAAGTCCATCTCCCATGGATATGGAGCCATGGGACCTCCCGCCACCAGATATCATGAGCAACTCTGTATCAATGGGACCCTGGCTCGGGTTAAAGTCCTCCCTTTCCTCGCCTTCCCCTGATCTCTATATTGCACGAGCTTTTCGTGGGCGGAGATGTTGGTGAAGTTCTTTGGATCATCGAGGTCAGACGCAGAGAATGCCTTAACTTTCTTGTAAGAGCCAGTGTGGGCCATGGCATACAGGTCATACACCTCTGGCACCTTATCCGCCTTATTGTAGCGTGCCTGAAAGAGAGAAACAAAGTAAATTAGTAATTAAAGGGCTAAAGCTAGCATGATGAATGAATTGCATGAATCATGAAGCAAACCACATACCCAGTTCCGCCCGTACTGAAATAAGTTGGAGCTGCCTTGGTGGTGTGGCACACCTTCCATTTCGGCACGTTTGTCCTTGGCCTCGTTGTGGGTGGCCAGCCATTCTTTTGAGCACCACCCATCGACCAACACCTCCCAACAATCCATCCGATCCACACACCATCTCTGAGGAGCCTAAGTTAGCAAATAGAAACTTCAGCGCTACGGCTATGAATTACTAAATAAAGGAATTAAGTACAAGGCCTTAAGAATTACCTTCATGTACTGCTCCTTACTCAAGAAAATATCACGGCAATCCTGCTTGGACTTCCTGATACCACGGTCGGCGTGGTAGTCTCGAACAGACTGCACCTGAGCCTCATGCCGTAAGTTCTGAAGTAGGCGCTTGCACTCCTTCTGGATAACATCTGCCGCCGCCTCCTCGTATCCCTCCTCACACCTGTAGAATGTCTGCAATCAAATGAGACAATGTTGATTAGTACAATTAATAACTAGCTAGTTGAAGATTTTTAATTGTGTAAAGGAGAAATTACCCAGAACTTTCTGATCACCATGTCTGCCCTCGTCTTGCACAAGACACCGTCGATAATCTCACCCGGCGGGGCCGGGGCAGCCAAGTAGTGCTCCCAACTCAATCCAACCTCTGGAAGCCGACCCTCACTAGGCAACGTGACAAACCCCGGAAAGTTTTGCCGAATCAGAACTCCAAGGACGGAGTTGGGCCGGCGGACACTTTCATGGTGGTCCCAATCCCTGCAGCATGACAAGGCCAACGCATTAGTTATTTGAAGAAACGTGAATGCAGAAGGTACAAAAAGATTAAATGCACTTACCTCTCCCCATCAGGGAAAATCAACCACCTCTGCTCGTGGGTCGCCGGCACGGACGGGAGCCGTGTAGCACCACGCTGGTAGAAGTTGCCCCCCCTCCCCTCCTCCTGAAGACGAGTCGGCTCCCCGCCATCATCAGCATGGCCACTCGGCTCCTCAGGCTGACCCGACCAAGTATCCCATCCAGACGTGTGCTCCTCCGGGGTCTCGTGGGCCCAACTCTCGTGGGCCGAAGGCCCGTCGACCCGAGGCTCGTGGGCCGAAGATCCGTGGACCGTAGGCTCGTGGACCGGAGTCCGTGTAGCCTCCTCCTCAGACGAGTCCACCCTAGCAGTCACGTGCTCGGGTGAAACAGCTGGGGGCGGCGGCGAGGAAGGCGCCGTAAGAGCCACCCTACCTCCTCTCCCGTGACCACGTGCTCCACCTCGGCCCTTCTTCTTACCTCGTCCCCTGCTGGGCACCGCGGTAGACGAAGAAGGGCCCGGCGGTGTCGCCATACTGTCCAGCAACGCTCGGCGAAGAGGTGCGTGTGGAATGGAAGACCTCACACTACGCGCCGACGAAGAAGGGGCCTCGGCGCGCTCCCGACCAGCGCCCACCATCTGTCAACACCTGCCATGACAAAGAATAAACGAAATTAGTACAACATGAAAAAAAGTACAACATAAACAACTGCACATTTAAAACTACCCGATCAACACAACTATATATGATGTTTTTCATAACCAAATCGAAAAATATATGACCTAACTAATAATTCACAAATATATGACCCCGTCGGCCTCTCTAAGGCCAAAGAACACCTTTTCGGGAGGTGCCGGGGGTCGGGGTGTCGTGTCGGTGTTGGGGTGCCGTGTCGGGGTCGGGGTCGGGGTCTCGGGGTCGGGGTGTCGGGTCGGGGTGCCGTGTCGGTGTCGGGGTCGGGGTGTCGGGTCAGGCCCAGGGTCGGGGTGTCGGTGTCGGGGTCGGGGTCGGGGTCGGGGTCTCGGGGTCGGGGTGTCGGGTTGGGGTGCCGGGTCGGGGTCGGGGTGTCGTGTCGGTGTCGGGGTCGGGGTGTCGGTGTCGGGGTCAGGGTGCCGTGTCGGTGTCGGGGTCGGGGTGTCGGGTCAAGCTCGGGGTCGGGGTGCCGGGTCGGGGTCGGGGTGCCATGTCGGTGTCGGGGTCGGGGTGTCGGGTCAGGCTCGGGGTCGGGGTGTCGGTGTCGGGGTCAGGGTCGGGGTCGGGGTGTCGGGGTCGGGGTCGGGGTCGGGGTCTCGGGGTCAGGGTGTCGGGTCGGGGTGCCGGGTCGGGGTCGGGGTGCCGGGTCGGTGTCGGGATCGGGGTGTCGGGTCAGGCTCGGGGTCGGGGTGTCAGTGTCGGGGTCGGGGTCTCGGGGTCGGGGTGTCGTGTCGGGGTGCCGGGTCGGGGTGCCGGGTCGGGGTCTTTTTTCCTTTTCTTCTTCTTCCTCTTCTTCCTTTTCTTCCTTTTCTTCCTTTTTTCCTTCTTCTTTTTCTTCTTCTTCCTCCTTTCCTTTTTCCTCTTCTTCTTCTCCTCCTCTCCTGTTTTTTTCTTCTTCCTCTTCCTCTTCTTCTTTTTTCTTCTCCTCCTCCTCTTCTTCTTCTTCCTTTCCTTTTTCCTCTTCTTCTTCTCCTCCTCTCCTGTTTTCTTCTTCTTCTTCTTCCTCTTCTTCTTTTTTCTTCTCCTCCTCCTCCTCCTCTTCTTCCTTTCCTTTTTCCTCTTCTTCTTCTCCTCCTCTCCTGTTTTTTCTTCTTCTTCTTTTTCTTTCCTAAAACTGAACTAAACCTAAAACTACACCTAAATCTAATCTAAACATAAACCTAAAACTAAAAAAATAGAAAAAAAGGAAAAAACTAAATCTAAACCTAAAACTAAACCTAAACCTAAAACTAAACCTAAAACTAAAACTAAAACTAAATCTAAACTAAACATAAACTTAAAATTAGAAAAACAGAAGAAAAAAAGGAGAGGTAGAGCTCACCTGGGGAGGAGGTGGCCGGTGGAGGAGGGGGGCGGGGCGGCCTGGGGCGGCGACGCCGGTCCCAGGGCGGTGGGGCGCGGGGGGGCCGGGGCACCGCGGCTCCGACATGGCAGGGCGGCGGGGGCGACGGGGCGGGCGGCCTGTGGAGCGACGGCGCCCGCGGCGGTAGGGCGCGGGGGGGCCGGGTCACCGGGGGGCCTGGGCATGGCGGCGCCGAGACGGGGCGGGGGGCCAGGGCGACAGGGCGGGCGGCCGGTGGAGAGACGGCGGCCGGGGCGGTGGGGCGCGGGGGGGGGCGGGTCGCCAGGGGGCCTGGGGCGACGGGGCGGGGGGCCGGGGCGATGGGGCAGTGGGGCGACGGGGCGGGGGGCCGGTGGGGCGGCGGGGCGGTGGTGCGATCGGGCGGCGGCGAGTGGTGGGGGCGGCGGCGCGCGTGTGTGGGAGGGAAACAAAGAGAGAGAGGGGGGTGGGGCGCGCCGGCCGTTAGGTAGGTACGTTTAATCTTTGCCGTCCGCCACCTTTGCCGCCCGCTAATGTGCGCTTTGCCGTCAGCTAGCGGACGGCAAAGAGGGGGGGCGTTAAGTTTTTTTTAACCAGCTCCTCAGTGGGGCCCCCCTCCCTCTTTGCCGTCCGCTAGCAGACGACAAAGAACAGGCTGATGGCAAAGGCTTTCTTTGCCATCAGCCAGTTCTTTGCCGTCTGCTTTCTGGTAGCTGATGGCAAAGAGCTTCTTTGCCGTCCGCTAGCTGACGACAAAGAGCTGGCAGATGGCAAAGTAGCTGATTCCAGTAGTGCCCACAAGTGTCTGGATTGCTCAAAGGCACACTTATTTCAGCCACGGTTAATGATCATCGCCCAAGCACAAACGCCACTGATCAATTTAGCAAATCCGGGAGCATAACTATGGGACCAGGGCATCCACATGTAAAGCAGAGCATCACACGAGCTCCTATGATAGCAACTAAACATGAACAACAGCCTGCAAACCCTAAAATATCATGGATCCACAACTACAGAACTCAAGTAGGAACCGATGCATGAGTAGGGCACAGAGCATCAACCAAACGAGCACCACAGCCATGGCCATGTGCCACATAGTAGGCGAAGCAGAGGAGCGGGAGGAAGATGGAGCTCACCAAGGGATGCTGTAACCGAGGAGAGAGGCGGCTAGGTCATCTCCACGGGAGCGGCCGCCTTTTATACAGCTGTAGGAGAAATGACAAAAATGCCCTTGGCGGGGCAACGAATTTACACGCGGTAGCAGGAACGAGAGGTAACTATTAATTCCAGCAGTAACTTTTTTTGATCCGACGGACGAGGTCCTCCAACCTCTGGATCCAACAGCCGAAAATACATCAAGCGGCCAGATCCAACGGCCAGGAATGCCAAATCGCTAAGGAGCCGGGAGGAGAGCTTCTATTCTTATTTCTGGATATAGTGGAGCTTCCGATATACGTGTGTTAATGGTCTAAGATAATTACTCAAGTGGTGGGAGTGGCGTCCGGACGAATAAATCTACCTCAACTCCACTCTCACAGTGGTGGTGCCCTTCATGGTGGCTTCTTGGAGTTGATGGCAGCATGTGCTTGCCAATCCTTTAGATCAAGGGCGTTAGGATTCATGGATGGTGTCGGCAAGGCAGTGGCGGCGACTCCATCAGGTGTGTCTCCCCTTCTGTTTTGTCCCCGTTGCTGCGGCGTTATCTCAGACGTCATGGTGGAGCAGGAAGGTTTTGTTGTCCAGGAGTACGAGCAGACAATTGTCTATGCAAGTGACAGCTGGAAGATGACGCATCTTGAGCTGGGTTTGTGGTTGGAGGCTGACAGTTCTGGTTTCCTCCTCCGACGTCGTAGTCGTGTGGGGGTGTCAGTTTTGGAGTTCAATGGCGTGTCCGGGGACACGTTGCCCTGGTCTGATTCTTTCAACGACAATGATTTTGCTTCAGGCAAACTACTTTAAAGGTCCGTAAAGTTGTTGATCGGCGATGGAGCCGCGTCGAGCTCGGGTGAAGAGGTGATCTGTCGCCTTTTCCTTAGTGAAGACGGACATGTGTTAATCTTTTGCATAGGATTATCCTATCCTTTCAGTCATGTAATGTCGATATTTACTTGGCTTGTAAGTGAATCTTTATTTTATTAATGAGACATGTATTACTATGGGAAAAAAAGTAATTAATTTATTTTAAATTATTACTTAAGGCCTGTATATGTTCTCCTGGCTATGTATGTGCATGGTTGTGCTTAATCCTCCAAAATAGTCCACAAGTAGGGGTAGCTCATTGCTTAGAAATCTGAAAGTTGTTTTCTCCTTTAGACTTGCTCGGGGCTAGCGTCTCCTCATCGTCTCTGATCAATTAATCCTGCTATTGCCACCACTATGCCTATCGCCAGGCGAACATGAACATGCTACGGTAAGGTCGATTCATTGAGCTAGCCAGGTTCACTCTGCTTCCGTCTTTATGTGGATCGTACCGTCATGTTGCTGCCGGCGTGATGTGCTATCAATGGCCCGTCACTGTACTTATACACTATCACTCAAATCTCAAGGTACACTGATATAAATAAAAATGTAGCCACCAACAATTAATTATTATAAATGGACTGATTTTAGTAGCCTAACTAATTAGTACATGTGCATATATAAAAAATGGATTATAAAATTAGTTGAGCTTGATGGTCATCGAGGTAAATATGGTGTAATCAAAATATATTTTCCCCAATTTTTCTAAATCTAAGTCGTTTGAGCTTTCTTTTATTTAAGTAGAGTCGTCTAATGCATCTATCTTGGGATTCTCATGGGTTGTTAGGGAACCAAGATTTGATTTTCACATCATCGCGTCTTCGCCGAATCAAGATTAGACCATGCGTCTAGCACAATAGCTTACATGAGCAAAAGTTGAGCCAGGTGTAGTGAAACTCATTTTGTACTGCCAAAGATATATTGTTGCCAAAATGGTATCTCGGCATGCTATGCTAAAACTTTGTATATTGTGATTGTTCTAAATTATGCGTGTGTTCTTTTTTGCTAATTTTTTCCTCTATTATTGGCCTCATACCCCTCCTATCCCTCCAAAAAAATGAGGCCCTTGGATAGACATGTTATGTATCACCTTGTATGAAGTGTGATAAAGTTTATCCCCTCCAAAAAAAGTGCGATCAAGTTTGGTCTCCCCCTCCAGTGAGATGGGCTAAAATTAAAGTGGATATTGGTTTCCTTTATTCCGGTTCCATTGATCTGGTGGCTCGGGGTTCTAGATATATAATTATCACTTCAACTTGGGAGTTCTTGCCTAGCCATGGGTCGGTTGAGGAGGATGAACTTCAAGCGAGTGTCATGGGTCTTCTTATTATTTGGATATCCATATATATGCATTTGACGCTTGAGACAAACTGCTTATATGTTCTAAGATTTCTCGTATCCGCTCAGTTTGACAAATATGGATCATTGACTTGAAGAAGGAGGTGATGGTCGATGGAGATTTTGGTTCGGCTACAAGATGTGAACATTTGTAAGATTAGTGCGGGAGACCAATATGGTTGCCCATGCCATTGTTCCCTTTTTGTAGAAATGCTAGAAGAAATGGTGTTTGGAGCGGTTCAGTGCCTTCCTGCGTGTTGGAGTTGGCCTATAACAACGGTAATACTTTAGTGTGGGGTCATTTAAAAACATGGGTGCCAATTCTGAACGTGGTGTGACAAGTGAAATGTTATTTCTTATGTATGATCATCTCCCCCCCCCCCCCCCCCTCATGCCCAAATACTGATTCTTCCCCTGCCCAATGATGAAGAATAATGCCACGTCCTTGTTTGGTTGTATCAATGACAATAAAAAACATCACTTCAGATGTGATGGCTCTCTCTATGGTGGTGAAGTGTTGTTCGAGATGAATAAATATTCTAGAAATACACCATACTAAAGAGAGCACTAGCGTCTAGCCGTTCTATAATGCACGAGTTTCACAGGCAGCAACGTGACGACGAGGATGCAGATGGGAACGAAGCAGCGTGCGAGATGGGGAAGTGGAGTGTTGATGATCGCTTGCAACGAAGCCATTCGATCTTTTGTGACTATCGATCATGTATTTTGCCACTACGGGAAATATCGACGCTAACTATTGAAATTAAACACTATAGATAAAACTTTGTTTCACCTACATGACTTTGATAAGACGAAAATTATCCCCGATCGCCATGTGGCAAGCATAGTAAGCATTGAACAACCCGAAAATTCCCTTTCAACAAAAATAGAGCCAAACCCTCCATAAATAGATGATTCAGATTTAGTTATGTATCCTATTCTATCTAGTGGTACTAAGTCTGAGAGGTTCTTTAAAAAGGGCCCTCATCTCATATTTCCTATCTCTTCCTGTGACTACGCACATCTTTTAGAAAAAAGAGGTTGTCAAATTACGTGACTTCTCTGGTCCCAACCGTGGCTATCTTTCATTTGGCTTGACCCGTTGCCTTTTGAAAGCTCACATGGGTTATACAGCTATGATACTACCTCCATTATCATACCAAAACGTCTTATATTTTGGAAGAGAGGTAGTAGAGGTGAGATCAGAATTCCACCCACCACGTTCAATTCTACACTAGATATCTTCACAAAAGCAGCCTCTCCTCTCGTGTATATATAATATCCTCTCCCTCTCCTCGATCTGCCTCAAATGGACTAGCTAGCTTCAAATTGAATGGGATGCTCTCTCATTTTCTGTCATCTTCTCATCTTATGCTCAATGCATTGCACTATTTAGAAATGAGAGGCCTCGGGAATTAACCCTTTTCTTATGGTTAAAACAGTTTAAGACTATATGTTGGAACATGTTCAGTTAGAAGAGCATGACGTGCTACCATGGAGGGATCAACTATCGTGAATATTTGCTTTCGGAGAACAGTCGGGATACATGGCACCTCCTGGAACCTTCAGCTAGCACATTCTAAATGTGATGCGGTATGTATTCAGTAAGTAGGGAGGAAGACCGTGTGGTGGTTGGCTCTTGTGAGGAACTTTGATTTTTTGCATTCCTAAATTTAATACCGGGCCCAAATCCAGAATTAAAAAACAGAGGAAAGTTGCAAACAAAAACTCTGAAAGAAAACAGAGCACCACACATATTCTGAAACTGAAAAGACGAAAAAAAGAACACCAATAACCAGCCGTTAAACACGCTCTGGCCGAGGGATCCTGAGATGAACAGAGACACAACATATATATACACAAAAAGCTTGCAAAATATGGTGATACCAACTTACCAATGGATATACAACAATGCCAACATGATTAACATTATTATTACAAGCACTGTACAGTGCAGTGCAACCGGTTATTACATCACAAGATTCATGAGACATGTCAAGCATTACATACACATGCTACCACACACTCGAAATTAACCCACGCGTTCATCTCTCCTGCACTGCAAAAACAAATTAAAAAGAAGACTTTAGATCGAACAAGCGAAGAACTCATGCACAGAGGAGAAGGAGAAAAGAAAAGGTTGACACACGCCATGGTGACGGTGACCACCATTTGTACCCGCACGCTGCCGGAGCGTGGCTGGAGCTCGCTCAGTTGTTGTCGCTCCTGCTGCTCTTGTGGCCGTCGTCGTCCTTGTGGCCCTCGTCGTGCTTCTTGTCCCTCTTCTCCTTGTGGTCACCGCACAACTTGTCTTCTTATGCTCGTCGTTGCCACCGCCCATGTGTAGGAGTAAATTGCAAAAAATCCATCATAATTGGAAACCCTAATTCATAAAACCACACATTTAAAAAAACGTTGATTGATCGATTAGAACCATTTGACGCTGGATCTAACAGGTAGGTCCCAAGGTCGACATGGCATGAGCCAAACAGAGCGAGGAGACGGATGTTAGGCCACCCGGTCAACCCCTCCTCTGCCTCTTTGAGTAATATTCACAAACACCTAGCAGGCGTCCCGTCAGCCGCCTAGCTCGCCGGTGGAAGGAGCCCAATGCCGCCGGCAGCGGTGCAGGAATGCGCCGCGGGCGACCGAGTGCGAGGTGCCGCGGCCAAGAGATGGAGGTCGCGTAGTGGGGCAGCACCAGACCAGGGCACCCCGGGGTAATCGGCGCGCTGGGCGGAGCTCGAGCCCGTGCTCTCGGCCATGGCGCTCGGGAGGTCACGGGCAAGGGGGAAAGAGTGGGAGAGGAGGTAGCCCTCACGTGGGATCTCGACGGCGAGGTAGGAGGGCTCGACGATGCTCCGGTGGGCGCTGTCGCTACTAGCGCCCCTGCCCCCGTTGCGTCGCGTTCGTCCTCTGGAGAAGACGGCAGCTCACGCGCCCATGCGCGGCCAGTGCTGCTACTCGTGCGCCCATGCACGGCCGGTGCCCCTGCTCGCGCCCACGTGCGTGGTCGAGGCCTCTGCCATTGCTCGCGCCCATGCGTGGCTGTAGCTGTTGCTCCGTCCCCATGCCTGGCTGTGGCCGCTGCTGCTGCTTGCATGTTGCAGCATAGAAAGAAGAGGTGGAGGGAGATCGCGGAGGTAGAGGTTCGCGAGCAGGCCAGCGGCTGAATCCGGTGGTGCGCCGGTCAGATGCGGACGCATAGTTTTTTTCTCCTGCCAGCGCTTGAGGGGAAGTAAGAAGTGCAGAGGCTGATGTGTGGATCCCATGTGCAGCCTACCCGTACAGGACAAACACCGCGAGATTTCGGTGGCACATCACCACTTACGGTGGCGCCCATCTGTCAGAAATACTGTTAACTTGTGTTGACCTATCAGTGTTTTTCAAAACTGTCAGCGTAATAATGATGATTTTTAAGGAAAAAAAGAAAGGTGATGGTTTACTGAATTAGGGTCCTCAATTATGGTGGTTTTTTGCAATTTACTCCATGTGGAGCTTCTCCTCGATCTTATGGATGATGCCGGCCATGGCGCTGTTGTTTCTGGTAGGAATACTAGCGGCGTCCGAGCGAGTGTGGTAAGACTGAGGGTCCTAAAATCTTGCTAGCTAGATCATCTTTTCCATCTCTACCTATGGCTATGTGCATCTTCCAGAAAATGGAAGGCATCAAAGAATATCCCATTTCTCGTGCCATTGGTAGGTATCTGTCATTTAATCGGCATGTAGCATTCTTAGTACTCCCATGTGTTGGGCAAATTTCATAGGTATGAGATAATAAATTCACCCACCACACTAAATTCTACACTACATATTTCTCTATGTAAAAGCAGTCCCCCCTCCTAGATATATAATATCATCCCCTTCTCCTTGATCTACTTGAAGTACATGACTAGCTAGCTTTGAATGAGTTGATCTCTCTTCCTATCATCCACTCATCTGATGCTCAATTACATTACACTAATTAGAAATGAGAAGCCTCAGAAACTAACTCTATAATTATGGGTGTCAAAATGTAGCAGTTTTCTTTGAGCTATGATCCACTGAAAAATAACAATGTGATGCAATATAGAGTCTATCCCCAAGTGCCAATCTACATTTGCGTTATCGGTGAGAAAGTGAGGCATCTGGTTGGCGAGAGCGACCTACTCCATAGCCTATGACAAGTGTGGCACCATTTTTGTTGCTCCTTTTGCTCAAAGCCCAAACACGTGTCTTCTTACCAATGCCTGGTCCCTTGCGGTGAAGAAGTAGTCCTTGGGTAATAGAAAAGTCAGAAAAAATCCCTTGCCGCTAGGGACGGGTCTGGTGACAGGGAAGCTTATGCTTCGTGGCTACATGGAAAAGAAGCACTACCAGATCAGGGGTTTCCCCTGTTGCCATATTTAATCATTACCACATTTCTCGCTCTTCTCAGCGAGCTAGCACTTCAGAGTCCCCCTTTCAACTTTGTAATCTATACTTTGTGTTTTATGAATAAAACGCCTGAATTGCCAAAAACATGGCTAGCCATTGAGCATTGATAGTTTTCTCGCATTTGTTGTCGGTGTCAAAACCGACAGATCTTGGGTAGGGGGGGGGCCAAGCTGTGCGTATAAGCATCAATGGTAACAATGGACAATGGGACACAATGTTTACCCAGGTTCGGGCCCTCTTAAAGGAGGTAAAACCCTACGCCCTTCTTGATTGTATTCGATAAGTATAGGGGTTACAAGAGTTGATCTACCTCAAGATCATAATGGCTAAACCCTAGCTGTCTAGCCTATGAGTATTCTGATTGTCCCTACGGACTAACCCCTCCGATTTATATAGACACCGGAGGGGCCGAGGGTTGTACAGAGTTGGTTTACAGGGAAAGGAAATAGAATATCCGGACACCAATCTTGCCTTTCATGCATATAGGAGTCCTACCCGGACACGGGGGATGGTCTTCTGCCTTTGTCTCCGTGGCCCATCAGTCCGGTCCATATCGAATAGACCGGACGCCCGAGGACCCCTTAGTCCAGGACTCCCTGAGTAGCCCCTGAACCAATCTTCAATGACGATTTGTTCGGCACGCGGATTGTTTTCAGCATTGCAAGGCGGGTTCCTTCTCTTGAATATCGTACGTCAGCTTCCCTTATAAAAGAACTGTATCCGTCTCTGCATAATCAATACAACCCTTAGCCACGAAGGCAAGATGTTTAAATAGGAATTGTGTCTTTTACTGACAACTTTTTTTTACGAAGCGTCACACTTGACTCTTCAGCATTTCAAATCGTTTTCACACCTCCTGTTTCGTGTTTCGAGGTCGAGCTTCCATTGGCACGTCTTGTCAAAACAGAGATCGTGCCCGCTTATCACGGGATTCTCATCAATGGGATTTGGGTAACCCAACCACGCCTTACGCTCGATCTCATTGGGAATAGGCGATGTTTAAGGCTTCAGAGAGGGACGGTTGGCATTTTCACCGCCTATAAGAGGGCAAAGATTTCTCCTTTCTTCCCCATGCTTTCCTATAGCCTCTGTCTTCCAATCCCCAAGGTTCAGCACCCAAAAAAGCTCCGATCTTTCCACCGCCACCACCTTTCCCATCCATGGCCGGGTCTAGCTCCAAGGGCAAGTGGGAGGCCTCCTACGTCACTGAAAAGGACGTGAAGGATCTCCGGAGCGAGGGCTATCTGTCCACGAATATCGTGCACCGGCTCCCCGACAAGAACCAGGACATCCCCACTCTGGGGCCCGGCAAGAGGGTCGTATTCATCCCTCATTTCCTCAGGGGGCTAGGGTTTCCCCTCCACCCCTTTTTCTGATGCCTTATGTTCTACTACGGGATAGATTTCCATGATCTAGCCCCGAATTCCTTTCTCCACATATCAGCGTTCATCGTCGTGTGCGAGGCTCTGCTCCGCATCCCGCCATACTTCGGCTTATGGCTCAAGGTCTTCAATCTGAAGCCGAAGGTGGTCGATGGACAACATGCCGGTTGCGGCGGGGCCATGGTAAGCAAGATGCCCAATGCCACATGGCCCAAGGTGTGGCAGTAGGAGTGGTTCTATACCAAGCCTCGTCGCACCAACTGGGTGGCCATACCTGAGTTCAGATTCGGACCCCCTACGAGACTCACCTCATGGACCGCCAAGGGCCTTGATTGGGGGTCCCAGATGAAGGTGAAGATGCTACAAAAACGCATCACCAATGTTCTGGGTACAAACATCGGCCACACGAACGTGGTGCAAGTGATGCTCTTCCGCCGCGTCCTTCCCTGCCAACGCCGGGCCTCCCTCATGTGGGAGTTCAATCCGAAAGGGCCGCGAACCCTAAAGCGCTTCTTCGGCACCACACACGAAGAAATTTGGAAGCTGCTCTTCAAGGCCCGAAAGAGCTGGCCGATGAAGACCGAGGACGTCGGGCTCGACATCGAGAACCAGCCTCAGAGGCAAACATTATCTTTTCGAAGACCTATTCAGTTAATGTTTTGATCAATAGAGGTTTTATCATCTACCTTCCGCACAGGGCTGGACAATAAAGGTGGAGAAGATCAACTGTCCAGCACCGCTGCTAGAGAGCCCAGCCACACCCCGGCTAACAGAGATGCTTGTCCCGACGCCTTATTAGGCGCCGGAGAAGAAGGCCAAGAAGAAGGGAAAGGAAGCCAAGGGCACCCCCCGCCGCAGAGGTCCTTCGGACACTATGTCCGGAGAGACCGAAGTCCACTCCTCCCAAGAGGGGGGCGAGGAAGAAGAAGAGCAGGAGGAGGTGGAAAGTGACTCCCCCCCGCAAGGGGAGGAGGAAGAAGAGGACTGCCTCCGAAGACCCGGAGGGGGAGGTGCCGAAAAGAGGAAAGCTAGCCCTCTCGGATAGTTCCGACTCAAAGTCCGAGCACGTCCCCAAGAGAACTCCCAGGGTGAAGCCCCTGGCTGAATCGTAAGTATAAATAACCTTACTGTTCGTCTTCTGTTTTCCTGCCTCTGTTATGTAAGTTGCACTGTTATTTGCCTTTCAGCCCTTCCCGTGAGGTTCCGCACACTCCCTTATAAGAGGGGAACTCCCTGCCGCCCGAGCAGGAGGAGAGCGACACGCCGCTGCGAGCCCTCTCGCCTACTGCCATGGAGGACACCGAAGTGTCGTCTCGAAGGACTTCTCCTGGCCGAGGAGGGGTGGATGAGGCCGTCGAGAAGGCGCCTGAGGTTAATACCTCGATCACCAAAGACCTGGGGGAGGCGACCCCCATGAGAACCGACAGCGGGGAGCCCCATCAATCTGGGCCCAACTAGCGGAGGGCCATATCTACGGTAAGCGAGCGAGCAAGGACGCGACGGCCATGGCTGTGGCGAACCCCAACACCGCCGCAGACCAGCGTGCCATCTACAATGCCGCCTGCGCTCAAGCCGCCGCTCGTCAGGAAGCGGCCGCTATGGAGGCGCAGTTGTAGGCGATCGCGGACAAGAACAACGCCAGCTGCACCTCCTACGCGCCGCTGACAAACCAGTAGGCGGCCCGGTGGGACGACGACAGTGCCAGCGCCACCATTTCCATTGTGGACCTCAAGTCCACTGGCGATGGACAGGTCGCGGACTCCTCCGAGGATTAGTAGGCCACGGAAGGCAGCAGGGCCTTGTGTCCCATGTGTGCCATCTTTCGTATGACTACGTACATTGATTAAATCGAAGTCGTCAAACTACATGTCATTTCCTGTTCCAACCATAACTATATTTTACTGTCTTAATAGTACCCTTATGAAAACTCACATGTATTGTGCAACAATCTTAGATATGAGATCAAAATTTCACCCACCACATTCATTTCAACTCTACGATTATATATCTTCACGGAACTAGTCTCTCCTCTCATGGATATACAACATCCTCTCCCTCTCTTCAATCAACCTGAATGACATAACAAGTTAGCTTTCAGTGGGATGCTCAATGCATTACGCTATCATCTCGTCATCTAATGATCAACACATTGCACTATCTAGAAATGTGAGGCTTCAGGAACTATCCTTTCCCGTTTGTATCATACAATTTATAAGTATCTGCAACACCATGCATAGTGAGACAAGACGTATGTACGTGGTGTCAGTTCCAAGGAGGTAGACTCAAGATGAACATTGATAGTGCTTTACATCAAGGCATGGAATGGTGGATGGGGATTTGTAAAGAGAGATGTTACAGTAGAAATTCAAGGCTGGACTTGGCCGTCTGAAGCACCTTCGTGGATGCGATTCAACCACAAACAGATGACTGTGTAGAAAGCTTGCAAGCTACTGCAAATTGGGACGTGGTCAATAAACACCTATAAACTGACTCGACCTTGTTGGTGAAAGAACTGAAGAGCCATCAGAAGGAGTAAGCATAACAAGGAGTCCTCTATCGAGAAGCTTGCAACTTTATCTCTGTAAACTTTATAATGTTGTTATCCTTTTGTCCTCATACTTGTATAAACTAGAGGATATTCCGCGTGTTGCAGCGGGAAATGGTTGAAATATATTTTGATTATGTTTGTTTGTTCAGAATATGAATTTCCAATTGATAATATGAGAAATAAAATCTAAAGGTGGGCGTGTGCATGTTGAAGTGAGCGTGTGCATGTTGAGATAATTGGAAGTAGTGGGGATTGAAGCCCTTTGAGATCTGGTTTGAATAACAAATGTTTCCCTGCCTTTTCACGAAGGGGTGACCTGAGTTTATCCAACCCACGAGAGGATGTACACTACGACAGAGGATCTACCAAATCTTTGTGAAAGAACTAAATTCCACTTTTTGTAACCAGAGCTTAGCAACCTTAGGGTGTAAACACTTAGAATTGAAACATGCATGAGTATGAGGACTTGATTCTTACAACCATATATTTGTGTCCGTGATCATCATGATCTTAATTTGTGCTTTGAAATACACCCATTAAGATGTGCTTGCAACGAGACAAAACGGGTGATGTGTCCAAATTACATCTTGACCGGTTCGCGACTTGCATCAAGAGTCAGTTATGCAACTACAGTCCCTTTCCGTCGCATGATCGGCGTGCAGGGCAGCTACTGCCTACAGGCAAGTTGGATGGAAACTCATGATCATGGTCTTTCTCTCACACAGACACTTATTTGTGCTTTAAAAAGAGCCTTCATCTCATCTTTCCTATGTCTTCCTGTGACTACATTCGTCTTTATAAAATCGAGGTCATCAAATTACATGGCATTCTAGTCCCAACCATGGCTATCTTTCATTTGTCTTGACCCGTAGCCTTTTGAAAACTCACATGGATTATGCAGCTATGACATATATGAAATCAGAATTCCACCCACCACGTTCAATTCTACACTAGATATCTTCACAAAAGCAGCCTCTCCTCTCATGTCTATATAATATCCTCCGCCTCTCCTCGATCTGTCACTACTGGACTAGCTAGCTTTGAATCGAATGGGTTTCTCTCTCGTTTTCTATCATCTTCTCATCTTATGCTCAATGCATTGCACTATCTAGAAATGAGAGGCCTCAGGAATTAACCATTTTCTTATGCGTAAAACAGTTCAAGACAATACGCTGGAAGACGTTCAGATAAGAGAGAATGACGTGTTGTAGCAGAGACATCAACTATCATGAATATTTAGTTTCGGGGAACAGTCGGGATAGCCGGCACCTCTTGGCAGCATCAATTAGCACCTTGTTAGCCTGAAATGACAAGTGGCTAAATTTAATTAGTATAGCTTATCTGGCATGGGTGCTGAATCATCTTTTTAATGACAGCATGGGCGGCAATTCTAAATGTGATGTGATATGTGTTCAGTAAATAGAGAGGAAGATCATGTGGTGATTGGCTCTTGTGAGGAACAACTTTGATTTTTGCATTTCTAATATTAATACCGGGCCCAAATCCAGAATCGAAGAATAGAGGAAAGTTGCAAACAAAAACTCTGAAAGAAAACAGAGCACCACATAGGTTCTCAAACTGAATAGAGGAAAAGTAGAACACCAATAACCATTGCTTGTTAAGAACTACGATGAGGTTGGGATGCATCACACTTGTATTCATCCACAAGGGGTCATAATATATAGAGTACATCAGTGAGAGGAGAGGGAGATACATGCGCAGCCACTAACAGAATACAACAGCCGATCCTAGATCGCTGGGAGGTTGCGCTGCATGCGCCATGCAATGGCGGCGGGATATCTACACAGGACCAGCTCAAACCGGTTGAGCGGGAGACCAGCACAGGTAGTCTAACAGCCCCCCGCAGTCTCATCGTGGGATGACCGAACGTTGAGACTGGACCTGAACTGGGCAAAGGTAGCAGTAGGCAGTCCCTTTGTGAAGATATCTGCATACTGAGAAGAAGTAGGAACATGCAACACGCGCACCTCGCCCAGAGAAACCTTGTCACGGATGAAATGTATGTCGATCTCGATGTGCTTCGTCCGTCGTTGCTGCACGGGGTTAGCCGACAAGTCAGGACGGGTGATCGTCATGTACTGCAAGGCGCCGGTGAGGAGGGGCTTGCTTAAGTCCGTAAAGCGATTTCTTAAGAAGACAAATGTGCGTCCTGACTCGTGGCCTAATCTCGTCATGTACGTCAAGTCAGGACGGGTGATCGTCATGTACTGCAAGGCGCCGGTGAGGCTGCGGTAGATAGTAGGGTTGTCGAGGAGGTCACCGTCGGATATGGAGAGTTTGGCGCCGGAGTCGACAGGAGTACGAACAGGATGACAATCGGTCATACCGGCTCATCCGATGATGTCCAAAGCATACTGGCACTGAGAGAGATGGAGTCCTGAAGACGAGCGGGAGACGGCAACGCCGAGGAAATGAGAGAGAGGGCCAAGGTCTGTCATCGAGAACTCACGACCAAGGAGAGAAATAACGTAGTCGAGGAACGCCGGAGATGATGTAGTAAGAATGATGTCATCAACGTATAGGAGGAGATAGGCTGTGTAGGTAGTGGATTTGTAGATAAAAAGAGAAGTGTCGCATTTAGAGGTAATGAAGCCAATGGATGCAGCATAGGTAGCAAAGCGAGTGAACCAGGCATGAGGGGCTTGCTTAAGTCCGTAAAGCGATTTCTTAAGAAGACAAACGTGCGAGGGAGCGACCGGATCTTCAAATCCGAGGGGCTGCTGACAGTAAACTGTCTCGGTAAGGTTGCCGTGGAGGAAAGCGTTTTTAACGTCCAACTGGTGAATAGGCCACGAGTGAGAAGTAGCAAGGGAAAGAACGACACGAATGGTGCTCGGCTTAATGACGGGAGAGAAGGTCTCGTCATAGTCGATGCCTTCGGTTTAAGAAAACCCGCGGACAACCCAGCGCGCCTTGTAGCGAGCGAGGGATCCGTCAGAGTTATACTTATGCCGAAAAACCCACTTCCCACTAATGACCGGAGCCGTGGTGGGGCGAGGAACGAGTGACCAGGTCTCGTTTTGAAGAAGGGCTCGGTACTCATCACCCATGGCACTAGCCCAGCGTGGGTCAGCCAGGGCTGCTCGGTAGGTGCGGGGAAGCGGCAAAGCCCCCTGAAGATCGGCAAGCAAATTGAGTCGTCGAGAGGGCATGTGGAAACCTGTTTTGTCCCGAGTGCGCATGGTGTCAGGGTTAGCGGGATGCGCGACAGCAACAGCATGGGGTGGGAGCGGTTGTGGGGTGGGAGGACTGCCGGAAGAAGTGGAGGCAAGGCTAGCGGACGGTGAACTGCTGGTGGAGGCAGGGCTGGTCGCGGGGGTGGGAGATAGCGAGGGAGGAAGCGAGCGTGGGGTGCAGGCCAGAGATGTGGCAGAGCGCGAGCATGGGGAGGAAGCTGCGGGGGTGGTGGTCGCAGGTGGCAAAGGGACGGCCGGGGCAGCATTCTGATCAGACGCGACAACTACCGTGAAAGCGGCCGGACCGACACTGAACGGAGCCGGGGCAAGGGACGATGATGAGTTGGTCGACGAGAATGCAGCGGGATGAGAAAAGTCGGGTGGCGATGGGTCTTGGGGGGTGCGAGAGAAGGGAAAGACAAACTTGTCGAAGGTGACGTGCCGCGAGTGTAGACGCGACCAGTAGAGGGGTCGAGGCAACGATAGCCTTTGTGATCACGGGGGTAACCGATGAAGACGCAAGCGACCGAGCGTGCAACAAGTTTGTGGGGTGCGATGGCTTCGGTGTTAGGGTAGCACAAGCACCCAAAAACACGGAGGTGAGTGTACGTTGGGGTTGATCTGTGAAGAGTCTCGTGAGGTGTGGCGAGAGAGAGATGCTTAGTGGGGCGAAGGTTAAGGAGGATAGTGGCGGTGGTGAGTGCATCAGCCCAGTAACGGGGTGGCATGGAGGCTTGGAGCAGAAGAGTGCGTATCACGTCATTGGTCGAGCGAATAACACGTTCGGCTTTACCGTTCTGGGAAGATGTGTATGGACAAGAAAAATGCATCACCGTGCTAAAGGGAAGAAAGAAGTCACAATTTTGTGCTCTATCAAACTCACGCCCATTGTCGCATTGGAGAGTCCGTATGGTCTGCCCAAAGTGAGTACGGACATAAGAATGAAAGAATCGAAATATAGCAGGAACGTCAGACTTGAGTTTGAGAGGAAAGGTCCAGTGGTAGCATGAAAAATCATCAATAAGCAAGAGATAATACTTGCTCCCAGATGCGCTAGACAGAGGAGCAGTCCAAACATCGCAATGTATAAGATTAAACGGGGCAGTAGTACGACTAATGAAAGAAGTAAAAGGTAGGCGGACGTGTTTCCCTGTCTGACAAGAATTACATAAGCGTCCATCCGAAATAGGTTTATTACAATGTTCTAAAGCTTTATTCAAACGAAAAGTTGCATCACCGGGGTGGCCCAAACGCCGGTGCCAATGATCGGTGAGCCGGGAGACGGTGACGGCGAGGGCGGTGGGTGCAGCCGGAGGAAAGATGTCATACAGTTCGCCGTTACTGTTGCATCGAAGAAGCTCCACCTTGGTTGGATAGTCCTTCACAGAGAGGCCATATGGATCAAATTCAACGGAGCAGTTATTATCAGTGGTTAAACGATGAATGGAAAGCAAGTTTTTAATGAGATTAGGAGCAACTAGCACGTTGTTGAGATATAAAGGTCGATTAGGGTTAGGAAGACAAGAGGAACAACCGTGACTAATAGGCATAGCACTACCGTTCCCGACAAAAATAGGGGGATAATTTGATAAGGTGGCGACGGAGGAAAGCATACCGGGATTAGCCGCAAGGTGAGAGGAGGTGCCGGAGTCCGCAACCCAGCCACCGCTGGGCAACTGGAGCGACAGGTTGTGGAGAGCGCTCATCAGGGCAAAGTGGTCGACAGCGTTGCAGCGGCGCCCGTCACCTGGTACTACTGCGGAAGAGGTGGCGCCGGCAGGTACTGCTGCGTTGGAGAGAAGCCCATCGGAGATGGCTGCTGGAGATGGCCGCCGAAGGCGGCGTAGGCGTGCGACGGCCGCGGACGAGGATCCCGGGCGCCGGACGAGGTTGAGGTGGGACCATCGGGTATGCGTAGACGTGCCCCGTCCACGGTGGCGCAGGCGCGGCCCCCTGGTACCCGCCGTTGGCGGTTTAGCGGCGGCGCTTATTGTGCCCCTGGTTGGGCGAGGGAGAGGAGGCTTTTCCGCCGCCGAAGCCAGGAGCGGGCGGCCGAGCCGGACCGCCGGAGGCCCCAGCCGGGGGCACGGGCGGCAGAGCCTTCTGCTGGACAGCAAGGGCGCTGGGATGGGTGGAGCCGGCGAAGTTGTTGCCGATCTCGTAGTGCAGAAGCATGCCGACAGCGACGTCGAAAGGAACTGGTGTTGGAGACTTCTCGATTATCTTGGCGGTGGTCTGATGATGATCCTTGTTGACGCCGCGCAAGAGTTGAACGACCAATTCATCATCGTCCAGGGTCTTACCGGCGTCGCGGAGTGCGTCGGAGATGGACTTGAGGCGAGCGCAGAAGATGGAGATGGAGGAGTCCCCTTGGCGAGTCTCGGAGAGCTCCGTCTGGAGCTGGAACCGCCGAGCCAGAGGGTTGTTGATGAAGAGGGCCTCGACAGAGGCCCAGGTCTGGGCGGCGTGTTGGAAATATGCCCTAGAGGCAATAATAAATGGTTATTATTATATTTCTGTGTTCATGATAATTGTCTATTATTCATGCTATAACTGTGTTATCCGGAAATCGTAATACACGTGTGCATATGTAGACCACAACAAAGTCCCTAGTGAGCCTCTAGTAGACTAGCTCGTTGATCAACAGATAGTCATGGTTTCCTGACTATGGGCATTGGATGTCATTGATAACGGGATCACATCATTAGGAGAATGATGTGATGGACAAGACCCAATTCTAAGCATAGGTCAAAGATCGTGTAGTTCGTTTAGCTAGAGCTTTTCCAAATGTCAAGTATCATTTCCTTAGACCATGAGGTTGTGCAACTCCCGGATACCGTAGGAGTGCTTTGGGTGTACCAAACGTCACAACTTAACTGGGTGGCTATAAATGTGCACTACGGGTATCTCCGAAAGTGTCTGTTGGGTTGGCACGAATCAAGACTGGGATTTGTCACTCCGTATGACGAAGAGGTATCTCTGGGCCCACTCGGAAATGCATCATCATAATGAGCTCAATGTGACCAAGTGTCTGGTCACAGGATCATGCATTACGGTACGAGTAAAGTGACTTGCCGGTAACGAGACTAAATGAGGTATTGGGATACCGACGATCGAGTCTCGGGCAAGTAACGTACCGATTGACAAAGGGAATTGAATACGGGGTTGATTGAATCCTCGACATTGTGGTTCATCCGATGAGATCATCGAGGAGTATGTGGGAGCCAACATGGGTATCCAGATCCTGCTGTTGGTTATTGACCGGAGAGGAGTCTCGGTCATGTCCGCATGTCTCCCGAACTCGTAGGGTCTACACACTTAAGGTTCGGTGATGCTAGGGTTGTAGAGATATTAGTATGCAGCAAACCGAAAGTTGTTCGGAGTCCCGGATGAGATCCCGGACGTGAAGGTCCCGGACGGAATGGTCCGGAGGTGAAGAATTATATATAGGAAGTGCTGTTTCGGCCATCGGGAAAGTTTCGGGGGTCACCGGTATTGTACCGGGACCACCGGAAGGGTCCCGGGGGACCACCGGGTGGGGCCACCTATCCCGCAGGGCCCCATGGGCTGAAGTGGGAGGGGAACCAGCCCCTGATGGGCTGGTGCGCCCCCCCCTTGGGCCCTCCTGCGCCTAGGGTTGGGAACCCTAGGGGAGGGGGCGCCTCCACTTGCCTTGGGGGGCAAGTTCCCCCATTGGCCGCCGCCCCCCTAGGTGATCCCATATCCTAGGGCCGGCGCCCCCCTGGGGACACTATATAAAGAGGGGGAGGGAGGGCAGCCGCACCCCTGCATCTTGGCGCCTCCCTTCCCTCTTGCTACACCTCTCCCTCCCGCAGACGCTTTGCGAAGCCCTGCCGGAACCCTGCTGCATCCACCACCACGCCGTCGTGCCGCTGGATCTTTATCAACCTCTCCTCCCTCCTTGCTGGATCAAGAAGGAGGAGACGTCACGTTGGCCGTACGTGTGTTGAACGCGGAGGTGCCGTCCGTTCGGCGGTAGGATCTCCGGTGATTTGGATCACGACGTGAACGACTCCCTCAACCCCGTTCTCTTGAGCGCTTCCACTCGCGATCTACAAGGGTATGTAGATGCACTCCCCTCTTTCGTTGCTGGATGAACTTATAGATTGATCTTGGTGAATGTAGGAAATTTTTTATTTTATGCAACGTTCCCCAACAGTGGTATCAGAGCTAGGTCTATGCGTAGTTCTATTTGCACGAGTAGAACACAATTTGTTGTGGGCGTAGATGTTGTCAACTTTCTTGCCACTACTAGCCTTTTTTTGCTTCAGCGGTATTGTGGGATGAAGCGGCCCGGACCGACCTTACACGTATGCTTACGTGAGACATGTTCCACCGACTGACATGCACTAGTTGCATAAGGTGGCTAGCGGGTGTCTGTCTCTCCCACTTTAGTTGGAGCGGATTCGATGAAAAGGGTCCTTATGAAGGGTAAATAGAATTTGGCAAATCACGTTGTGGCTTTAACATAGGTAAGAAAATGTTCTTGCTAGATCACCTATAGAAGCCACGTAAAAACTTGCAACAACAATTAGAGGACGTCTAACTTGTTTTTGCAGCAAGTGTTTTGTGATGTGATATGGCCAAAGTTGTGATGAATGATGAATGATATATATGTGATGTATGAGATCATGTTCTTGTAATAAGAATCACGACTTGCATGTCGATGAGTATGACAACCGGCTGAAGCCATAGGAGTTGTCTTTATTTTTTGTATGACCTGCATGTCATTGAAGAACGCCATGTAAACTACTTTACTTTATTGCTAAACGCATTAGCCATAGAAGTAGAAGTAGTCGTTGGCGTGACAACTTCATGAAGACACGATGATGGAGATCATGATGATGGAGATCATGGTGTCATGCCGGTGACGAAGATGATCATGGAGCCCCGAAGATGGAGATCAAAGGAGCTATATGATATTGGCCATATCATGTCACTATTATGATTGCATGTGATGTTTATCATGTTTTTCCATCTTGTTTACTTAGAAAAACGGTAGTAAGTAAGATGATCCCTCATGATAATTTCAAGAAAAGTGTTCCCCCTAACTGTGCACCGTTGCGAAGGTTCGTTGTTTCGAAGCACCACGTGATGATCGGGTGTGATAGATCCTAACGTTCGAATATAACGGGTGTAAGCCAGATTTACACACGCAATACACTTAGGTTGACTTGACGAGCCTAGCATGTACAGACATGGCCTCGGAACACGGAAGACCGAAAGGTCAAGCATGAGTCGTATAGAAGATACGATCAACATGAAGATGTTCACCGATGTTAGCTAGTCAGTCTCACGTGATGATCGGACACGGCCTAGTTGACTCGGATCATGTTTCACTTAGATGACTAGAGGGATGTCTGTCTAAGTGGGAGTTCATTAAATAATTTGATTAAGATGAACTTAATTATCATGAACTTAGTCTAAAATCTTTACAATATGTCTTGTAGATCAAATGGCCAACGCTCATGTCCACCTGAACTACAACGCGTTCCTAGAGAAAACCAAGCTGAAAGACGATGGCAGCAACTATACGGACTGGGTCCGGAACCTGAGGATCATCCTCATAGCTGCCAAGAAAGATTATGTCCAAGAAGCACCACTAGGTGAAGCACCAATCCCAGAGAACCAAGACGTTATGAACGCTTGGCAGTCTCGTGCTGATGATTACTCCCTCGTTCAGTGCGGCATGCCCTATAGCTTAGAACAGGGGCTCCAAAAGCGTTTTGAGCAACACGGAGCATATGAGATGTTCGAGGAGCTAAAAATGGTTTTCCAATCTCATGCCCGGGTCGAGAGATATGAAGTCTCCGACAAGTTCTTTAGCTGTAAGATGGAGGAAAACAGTTCTGTTAGTGAGCACATACTCAAGATGTCTGGGTTGCACATACCGTAGGAGTGCTTTGGGTGTACCAAACGTCACAACGTAACTGGGTGGCTATAAAGGTGCACTACGGGTATCTCCGAAAGTGTCTGTTGGGTTGGCACGAATCGAGACTGGGATTGTCACTCCGTATGACGAAGAGGTTTCTCTGGGCCCACTCGGTAATGCATCATCATAATGAGCTCAATGTGACCAAGTGTCTGATCACAGGATCATGCATTACGGTACGAGTAAAGTGACTTGCCGGTAACGAGACTAAACGAGGTATTGGGATACCGACGATCGAGTCTCGGGCAAGTAACGTACGGATTGACAAAGGGAATTGAATACGGGGTTGATTGAATCCTCGACATCGTGGTTCATCTGATGAGATCATCGAGGAGTATGTGGGAGCCAACATGGGTATCCAGATCCCACTGTTGGTTATTGACCGGAGAGGAGTCTCGGTCATGTCTGCATGTCTCCCGAACACGTAGGGTCTACACACTTAAGGTTCGGTGACGCTAGGGTTGTAGAGATATTAGTATGCAGCAAACTGAAAGTTGTTCGGAGTCCCGGATGATATCCCGGACGTCGTGAGGAGTTCCGGAATGGTCCGGAGGTGAAGAATTATATATAGGAAGTGCTGTTTCGACCATCGGGAAAGTTTCGGGGGTCACCGGTATTGTACCGGGACCACTGGAAGGGTCCCGGGGGTCCACCGGGTGGGGCCACCTATCCCGGAGGGCCCCATGGGCTGAAGTGGGAGGGGAACCAGCCCTTGGTGGGCTAGTGCGCCCCCCCTTGGGCCCCCCCTGCGCCTAGGGTTGGGAACCCTAGGGGAGGGGGCGCCTCCACTTGCCTTTGGGGGCAAGTTCCCCCGTTGGCCGCCGCCCCCCGTAGGAGATCCCATCTCCTAGGGCCGGCGCCCCCCTGGGTACCCTATATAAAGAGGGGGGGAGGGAGGGCAGCCGCACCCCTGCATCTTGGCGCCTCCCTTCCCCCTTGCTACACCTCTCCCTCCCGCAGACGCTTGGCGAAGCCCTGCCGGAACCCTACTGCATCCACCACCACGCCGTCGTGCTGCTGGTCTTCATCAACCTCTCCTTCCTCCTTGCTGGATCAAGAAGGAGGAGATGTCACGCTGGCCGTATGTGTGTTGAACGCGGAGGTGCCGTCCGTTCGGCGCTAGGATCTCCGGTGATTTGGATCACGACGTGAATGACTCCCTCAACCCCGTTCTCTTGAATGCTTCCGCTCGCGATCTACAAGGGTATGTAGATGCACTCCCCTCTTTCGTTGCTGGATGAACTCATAGATTGATCTTGGTGAACGTAGGAAATTTTTTATTTTATGCAACATTCCCCAACACGGCGGTGGCCTCCCGATCGAGCATGAAGGCGGAGAGCTCCGTCACCATGGCGCCGAGGAACCACCGCTTCACCGCCTTGTTGACGATGTTCCAGCTCGCGTCGCCGGCGTGGTCGGCGAAGTCCGGCGCGATTCAAGAGGCGACGTCGTACTGATCGATGACGTCCAGCATCATCCCCCGCCAGGTAGTGTAATTGGCGCCGTTCATGGCGAGGCGGACGGGGAGATTGATGTGGGTGTTCTCGACGCGCATGGCATGCATGTATGCGGGCGTCGGGTAGAAGTTGGGTGGCGGCACTGTCTGGAGAGGGAGGGGTGCGGGAGGGAGGTTGGTTTGGGAAGATGGAGCGGGAGGAGAGATAGGGGATGGGCGAGCCGGAGAGGAGGCTACAGCGGTGGCGGCGGCGGCGGCAGCCGCGGTGTTGCCGTCGGTGGCCATGGCGGAAGTGTAGATTGGATCAAACTGATACCATGTTAAGAACTAAGATTAGGTTGGGATGCATCACACTTGTATTCATCCCCAAGGGGTCATAATATATAGAGTTTATCAGTGAGAGGAGAGGGAGATACATGCGCAGCCACTAACAGAATACAACAGCCGATCCTAGATCGCTGGGAGGTTGCGCTGCATGCGCCATGCAATGGCGGCGGGATATCTACACAGGACCAGCTCAAACCGGTTGAGCGGGAGACCAGCACAGGTAGTCTAACATTGCTAAACAATCCCAGACGTTAATCACGCTCTGGCCGAGAGATCCAAAGATGAACAGAGACACGACATATACATACACAAAAGGGCAGTGATCTGCGCCGGTGCGCCGGCCCAACAGTTGGGCCGGTCGAGCCCAAGCCGTCCGATGCACTGACTCCCAACCGTCAGATCGAGCCCCTTCCCCGCATCGTCTACCTTCCGCGTTCGGATCGAGCAACGGCAAGCGCCACGGGCCACCCCACACCCAGCCATGGGCATCTACGTCGTCGTCATCCCCGTCGCCGTTCGCCGCTCGCCCTCGCCGTCGCCGTCACCGCTCGCCGTCGCCGCTCGCCGTCGGCGCTCGCCAGTTGGAGCACAGGTGCCCCATGGCCCCGCCCCTCTGATGCAGCAAAAAAATGGACCCCAGCAAACAAAAATCGACCCCTGCCGGTGCCTGGAGTTCGTCGCCGTTGCAGCTCCACCGGGAAGCCACCGTAGTAGTCAGTTGCATCAATAGTGAGTTGCTGATTCAAGCTTTTTGTCGCGGTCTCTGGTTGAAGCTTTTCAGAAATATGGTTGAAGCTTTTCAGAATTATGGTTGAAGCTTTTCAGAAATACGGTTGAATCTTTTTGTCGCGGTCTCTGGTTGAAGCTTTTCAGAAATACGGTTGAAGCTTTTCAGAATTACGGTTGAAGCTTTTCAGAAATACGGTTGAAGCTTTTTGTCGCGATCTCTGGTAGAAGCTTTTCAGAAATACAGTTGAAGCTTTTCAGAATTACGGTTGAAGCTTTTCAGAAATGCGGTTGAAGCTTTTCATGTCGACAATTGCATCTTTTTTCGTTGTGTACTCATGGGGGTGAAGCTTTCTATACAGTTGGTTGAAGCCTTGTATAAAGAGGGTTGAAGCTTTTCAATTCACAGTTGAAGCTTTCCAAGCCGATGGTTGTAGCTTTTTTTTCTTTCGTAGTGTTCACATGAAACTTATCTATTTCATTGGTTGAAGCTTTTACAAATACAGTTTGAAGCTTTCGCTTGAACGGTTGTAGCTTTTTCAGTTGCATGGCGGCTTCTAGCTCAGGCTCGCCTGTGCGGGGGGAACTTGTATAGGGGGGGGAGGGGGGGCGAGGGGACCTGCACGGGATTGGGCTGGCCGGCGGCGGGATCCGAGGAAGGAAGAAGAGGGCCAGCAGCGCGCTAGGCTGAGAGAGAAAAGAGGGGATCGGGAGAAAGAAGAAAGAGGGAGAAGATAAGGTGGGCCAGGGTGCGATGGGGGGCTCATCGCGTGGCTCGCGAGCGACCGGCCGAATCGTTCGGCCGGTGCGCCATTGCCCAACGATTCCCTACACAAAAAGCTTGGAAAATAAGATGGTACCAAATTACCAATGGAGATGCATCATCAATACCAACATGATTCCTTAATGTTATTATTACGTACACCGTGCAATGCAATGCAGCCGTTCGGTTATTACATCACAAGATCCATGAGACATGTCACGCATTACATACACATGCTGCCACACACTCCAAATCAACCCAAGCCTTTCATCTCGCCTGCATTGCAAAATTTTTTAAAAAGAAGAGTTTGATCCAGCAAGAAGCGAAGAACGCCAGCCAAACACAAGAGGGGAAGGAAACAAGAAAAGGTTGACACACGCACATGCATGGAGACGGCGACCACCATTTCTACATACCTACACGCTGCCGGAGCACGCTCAGCCGCTGTCGCTGCTGCTGCTATGGCCGTCGTCATCCTTGTGGCCCTCGCCGTGCTTCTTGTGCCTCTTCTCCTTGTAGTCGCAGGACGACTTGCCATCGCCGTGGTCGTTGCTGCTGATCTTGTCCTTGATCTTCTCCATCATGCCCTCCTTGCGCTCCCCGTCCTTCTTATTCTGCTCCTCCACCTTCTTGTGCTCCTCGGCCTTCTTGTGCTCGTCGTTGCCACCGCCCATGTGGAGCTTCTCCTCAATCTTGTGGATGATGCTGGCCATGGCACAGTTGTTTCTGGTTGGAGTACTAGCAGCATCCGAGCGAGTGTAGTAAGACTGAGGGTCCTACAATCTTGCTAGCACCATCTCTACCTATGGCTATGTGCATCTTTCAAAAACTGGAAGGCATCAAACAATATGTCATTTCTCGTGCCATTGGTACGTATCCATCATTGAATCGACATGTAGCCTTCTCAGTACTACTCCCATGTGTTGGGCAACTTTCATAGGTATGAGATTATAAATTCACCCACCACATTAAATTCTACGCTACATATTTCTCTTTGTAGAAACAGCCTCCCCTCATGGATATATAATATCATCCCCTTCTCCTCGATCTACTTCAAGTACATGGCTAGCTAGCTTTGAATGAGTGATATCTCTTCCTGAACCATCCCCTCATCTGATGCTCAATTGCATTACACTAATTAGAAATGTGAATCCTTGGGAACTAACTCTGTACTTATGGGTGTCAAAATGTAGCAGTTTTCTTTGAGCTATGCTCCACTGAAAAGTATCAATGTGATGCAATACAAAGCATGTCCCCAGGTACCAATCTACATTTGCATAATCGGCGAGAAAGCAAGGCATCTGGTTGGCGAGAGCGACCTACTCCATAGCCCACGACAAGTGCGACACCATTTTTATTGCTCCTTTTGCGCAAATCCCAAACATTTGTCTTCTTCGCTATGTCTAGTACCCTTGCAGTGAAGAAGTAGTCCTTGGGTAACAGGGACAGTCGGAAAAAATCCCCTCGCTAGGGAGGGGTCTGGTGACACATGACAGGGAAGCTTGTGCTTCGTGGCTACATGGAAAGAAGCACTACCAGATCAGGGGTTTTCCCGTTGCCATCTTTAATCACTAGATCGGCAACGCGCCTTGGCGCGAGGGTGCCGGTCCCAACGATATGGTCAACCGATAGAAGATCAAATGGCATGATGTATCAGTATGAAGGCAAGTTTTAGCACATGTAACAGAACAACCGATTATCTGACCGGTTCAAGAGTAAGAAGAAACATTCAATATGTGCAGAAGAGTAACATCATCAAGTTAAACATGGGCATGGGACTATCAAAGTTAACCTATGCCAGAAGCAAGGCAGCATCCACTACGGTCATACGAATAGAAAAACTAATTAGCTAACATAAAGTTCAGTAGTATGAGCAGAAACATAAGAGAGAAAAAGCCAGCAATGGCAATGGAGGCGATAAAACTACGAAGCCATAGTTAGGCATACAATAGATAGCTTGGTTCAATTGCCTCCGTGAGTGCCATTCCATATGGACTTGATGTGAATAGTTTGTGAGATAGATGACCACAAAATTATTTTTGTACAGGCAATGCACTTGAGATTTGCTTTTAAAGCATATGGACAGTGAGCGATGGTTTCCCCCTTCTAATCGTGGAAGGCGAAGACCCATATCTGTTATTCTTTGATCCCTGTGGCCTTCACAAAATCTTGGAATGCACTTGTTATTGTGGCCCTCTTATCCAGTTTTCTGAAAATATAAACAACCAAGCTTCTATCAAGCCTAAACCCACTATTGGAAGCAAAGTAAATTTCCTTATATACAGTGTCTCTATCGGCAGTTTGGTTTGTTTGCCTATGTGGGTGTTGACTTGCTTCAGAAGTCATAGATACAAATAGAAGCATAATAAGTGGTTTTAGAAAATATATCAAGTTCTAAAGATAAATAAAACTACTTTCAGTATATATAGTAGATGCCATTGCAGATAACACTCCAATACTAACATTAGAAAAGGTAATCTGGTTTTGGTCACACCATCAAAAAATTAGATAAACACCAGATGGCAAACAAAATACATGTTAAGCCTCCATCCTTGTGATTATTGTTTTCTTGTTCCAGAGCTCCTGTACAAATGATTTACATGGTGATCCGGAAAAGGTTGAAGCAGCATATAAACAGTGACCCTCCTAGTGAGTGAACAAAATGTTAAAAAAAACTCATTTTCATTTAGTGCAAACTATGATTCAATCTTTCTTCTTTTTCCAACAAAAATGTTAATATTCAGAAGGTAGTTGGAGACAAGGCTACACCTTATGAATGTTTTAATCTTACGGTTCAGAATTGCATAGGCAGAGCACACAGTTGATGGATTCAAACTATTTTTAAGAGATGATGTGGCAAGGCTAAGAAGATGAAAATAATTAAGAAGAAAAGTTCATGCTCAACAACTTACGAAGATTTAACTGGGTAGTGCCTCATGGCAGTCATCAACCTTTGAGCCGTAGAAACGTAAGATCAAACTGAGACTCAAGCCTGCACAACCATAAGAAGAAAAGGATCATCAACAAAGAGGACAAAGTGAATCAGGAACCAGTTCCTCTAAAAAATCATTCTAAATGACAAACTGTGAGAAGAAAAAAGAACTGGTCTAATGACATAGATGTGTTAATCGGCAAACACTACAAAGTCAGATCAAATACTCAGTTTATTTCTGTCCCTTTTCAATATTAAGAATGATTATTAAGTAACCAGGTACATAACAAAAACAAATAATGCCTACATAGTAGCTCATCTCTCTTAATACATCTACACTGATTTCGATGTACAATTTAGGACCAATGGAAAAACACAAAAACACAAAAATCTCACACAATAAAGCTAAAACTAAATATTGCACGCCGTCGAGACTTATCTGGCGTGCAACATCTGTCACTACAGAAGGACATCGGCGTCAATCACAGCGGTAGGGCCATCAACATAGTCAACAGGAATTGCAGGCCGAACCACGGTCACAGCTACTAACTCCAACATATTTTTGAACGTAGATATGATACATGATTGAGAATACCTAATCAGTAAAGCACCACTACCCAACCATAAACACAGAGGAAGTAATATGAGCCGAAATCTCTAATGGCATGAAAAAATTAGAGCATGTTTGACATATCATTTTGAAACTACAAATATGAAATAAACTACAGCCAAGAAAGAAAACATTAAGTAGCTAGAGAGCATACACTGCTTTCTAATAGGAAAGAAGGTAATTTAACTGGCAAGGTACTGCCACTGACTCCAACATGAAAGAACAAAGAAAACTTTTGTAATCAACCTCTGCCATGCTCATGTTTCTTTTGTAATCAGTAGAGTAGTTGCAACCATGCGCATATCACTAAGCAAGAAAAGATAAGGTCACGACTTACTTAATGTTTGACGGCGGCAAGAGCCACAATGGCATCGGCAGCGATGGCGGCGTCCGATCGCCAATAACCATGCATATATCAAGTGCCATGATATGTGAAGCAAGACATAGGAATAAAGGAGGGAAACAAAACAGAGGCACACACGATGCATACTTTACCGTACAAACTTAAGGAAGCAAGAGAGGCCCCTATAACTTGCTGGGAGCATGTCTTTCTAGTATAACAAAGTGCAGCTTACTCTTAACCAGATTAAATCAAGGACCAACAACAAACAATAAAAGATCAAGAACAACTCATATGCAATAAAGGTATGAGAGAGAAGAAATCTTTACATAAGACGACTATAAACACCAGAGCATAATAAGCAACACCTTTAAATACAAATAAAAAGGATACAGGGTTCATTGCATAGTGGGCTCAGATTTGACTTTCCTCGATCATATAACCTACCCCCGTCTCTTATCATCAGATCAATCTGTTTATATAGTGGAGCTACCCTAGTTATCACTCAATAAGAATGACCATCCAAGGACAGAGCAACAAGTATCACAGGATCAAAAAGGATTCTAAAGACAAAAGGGAGGATTCAACTTGATACCCACAGGTGCCTCGATTTCTCGAAGGCACACTTATTTCAGACACGGCTAATCATCATCGCCCCAGCACGAAAGCCATCGGAGCATAAATAAGTAACACATTTAAATACAAATAAAAATAGTTCAGGGTTCATTGCATAGTGGGCTCAGATTCGGCTTTCCTCGATCATATAACCTACCCCCGTCATCTCTTATCACAGATCAATCTGTTTATACAATGGAGCTGCCCTGGTTATCACTCAACAAGAATGACATGATACCCCACTACAGGAATCTGCTACTTTGCCGTCTGCCATGGCGGACGGCAAAGGCACGGATGGCAGACGGCAAAGACCTTTGCCGTCAGCCGCGGACGGCAAAAGGTGACGGCAAAGTAGGGGACGGCTAAGAGCTGCGTTGCCGTCTGCTTCGGGCAGCTGACGGCAAAGGGTCCTTTGCCATCAGCAGTGGATGGCAAAGAAGATGGACGGCAATAAATGCGCTGTTACTCCGTTAGGTGGTTAACGGCAAGCCTTTGCCGTCCGCTGCGGACGGCAAAGCCTTTGCCGTCGGGCACTATAGGCAAACTGACCAAATTGGTTAGCCTCCAGGGAGCACAGTTGCCTGCCACGTGGACTCTTTGCCGTCCGCTGCTGATGGCAAAGAGCCCTTTGCCGTCGGTGGCAGATGGCAAAGAGCCTGCATATTGTCTCTTTTTTTTGTTTTTTTTAATCCAACAATTTCCACAGCAAATATATATGACATATATAGATATATTTAACAGCAAACATATCACATATCAAAGTTTCATCAACATAGCAAAGTTTCATCAAGTTCCATCCATATACATTGTTCCATCCATACACATTGTTCCATACACATTGTTCCATCCATACACATTGTTCCATATACATATTACATAGCAAAGTTTCATCAACATAGCAAGTTCTATCATAGCAAGCTAGATACAATGCAAAGTTTTAGCAAAGAAAAAGCAAGCACTCCATCATAGCAAGCTAGCTTCCATGAAGTGAGTGAAATCTGCAAAATGGTAAATAAGAAAGTTAGAAATAGGTGAATAGAACAAGAAGAAGACTAGAACAAGAAGTATATGTCATTTATGAGCTAACTTAGGTGAAATGGATCATATATGAACTAACTAAGTTGAAATGGGTTGTTCATGAGCTAACTTTGGTGAAATGGATCATTTATGAGCTAACTTAGTTGAAATGGGTCATTTATGAGCTAACTAAGGTGAAGGGCATCATTTTTGAGCTAAGTAAGGTGAAATGGATCGTTTTTGAGCTAACTTAGGTGAAATGGATCATTTATGAGCTTTTATGAGCTAACTTAGTTGAAATGGGTCGTTTATGACCTAACTTAGGTGAAATGGATCATTTAAGAGCTAGTTTAGGTGAAATGGGTCATTTTGGAGCTAACCTAGGTGAAATGGGTCATTTTGGAGCTAACCTAGGTGAAATGGGTCATTTTAAAGCTAACGTAGTTAAAATGGATCATTTACGAGCTAATCTACTAAAATGGGTCATTTTAGAGCTAACTTGGATACATTGGATCACTTGTAAGCTAACTAAGGTCAAATGAGTCATATTAGAGCTAACTTAGGTAAAATGGATCGTTTATGAGCTAACTAAGTTAATTATGCAATTTTTGACATAAGTAAGCTTATTAAGTCATTTTGAAGGAAAGGAAGCTAACTCTAGGTCATTATGGTAAGCATATTGGAGGAAATAAAGCTAAGTCTAAATCTGGAGAAACTTACCGCGATCAGGGAGGTGTAGGAGCGGGAGGGCTCATGCCGGTAGCTAGAGAAGGATCGTGCGATGCGTTTCTGGAGTTAAGCTGCACCAAAGATCATTTCCAATGTCTCGTTAGCATTATGACACTCAAATGTTAAGACTAGCAAGTAATGTCCATTCAAATTAAACTCATCGTGCTCCCAGGAGCAATCACTGGCATCGGCGGAGCGGTCTGACCGGACTTCTCGCACACAGACTGCACATTTGGTTTTCACATTAGAGTCATACTAGTTAGTAATGAGACTCAAATGTTAAGACTAGCAAGTAATCTGCAGAAGAAACTTACCACAAGGAGCTCATACATGGCCCTTGCCTGCATGTCATTCCGTGCCCTCTCCTCCTCCAACATCTTTGTCGTCCTCTCCTCCAACTCCCGCTGCCTCTCCGCCGCCTCCGCCAGAAGTTTCTCCGTTCTATCTCTCTCACTCTGTATAGCAGCCTGCCACACCACTCACATGACCATTTGTAATCATTGATGGAAGCACACACAATGTAATGGAGAAAGATAGCTGAGTACGTATAACTAACCTTGATGGTGAGTTGGACTGGCCGTTCACGAGGCCTTATCTCAGGAGCGGAGCTCGACTGGCGCGCCTTGATCTCCGGGAGAGTGCTAGGACAACGGATAAGTCCATCTCCCATGGCTATGGAGCCATGGGACCTCCCGCCACCAGATATCATGAGCAACTCTGTATCAATGGGACCCTGGCTCGGGTTAAAGTCCTCCCTTTCCTCGCCTTCCCCTGATCTCTATATTGCACGAGCTTTTCGTGGGCGGAGATGTTGGTGAAGTTCTTTGGATCATCGAGGTCAGACGCAGAGAATGCCTTGACTTTCTTGTAAGAGCCAGTGTGGGCCATGGCATACAGGTCATACACCTCTGGCACCTTATCCGCCTTATTGTAGCGTGCCTGAAAGAGAGACACAAAGTAAATTAGTAATTAAAGGGCTAAAGCTAGCATGATGAATGAATTGCATGAATCATGAAGCAAACCACATACCCAGTTCCGCCCGTACTGAAATAAGTTGGAGCTGCCTTGGTGGTGTGGCACACCTTCCATTTGGGCACGTTTGTCCTTGGCCTCGTTGTGGGTGGCCAGCCATTCTTTTGAGCACCACCCATCGACCAACACCTCCCAACAATCCATCCTATCCGCACACCATCTCTGAGGGGCCTAAGTTAGCAAATAGAAACTTCAGCGCTACGGCTATGAATTACTAAATAAAGGAATTAAGTACAAGGCCTTAAGAATTACCTTCATGTACTGCTCCTTACTCAAGAAAATATTGCGGCAATCCTGCTTGGACTTCCTGATACCACGGTCGGCGTGGTAGTCTCGAACAGACTGCACCCAAGCCTCATGTTGTAAGTTCTGAAGTAGGCGCTTGCACTCCTTCTGGATAACATCTGCCGCCGCCTCCTCGTATCCCTCCTCACACCTGTAGAATGTCTGCAATCAAATGAGACAATGTTGATTAGTACAATTAATAACTAGCTAGTTGAAGATTTTTAATTGTTTAAAGGAGAAATTACCCAAAACTTTCTGATCACCATGTCTGCCCTCGTCTTGCACAAGACACCGTCGATAATCTCACCCGCCGGGGCCAGGGCAGCCAAGTAGTGCTCCCAACTCAATCCAACCTCTGGAAGCCGACCCTCACTAGGCAACGTGACAAACCCCGGAAAGTTTTGCCGAATCAGAACTCCAAGGACGGAGTTGGGCCGGCGGACACTTTCATGGTGGTCCCAACCCCTGCAGCATGACAAGGCCAACGCATTAGTTATTTGAAGAAACGTGAATGCAGAAGGTACAAAAAGATTAAATGCACTTACCTCTCCCCATCAGAGACAATCAACCACCTCTGCTCGCGGGTCGCCGGCATGGACGGGAGCCGTGTAGCACCACGCTGGTAGACGTTGCCCCCCTCCCCTCCTCCTGAAGACGAATCGGCTCCCCGCCATCATCAGCATGGCCACTCGGCTCCCCGCCATCATCAGCATGGCCACTCGGCTCCACAGGCTGACCCGACCAAGTATCCCATCCAGACGTGTGCTCCTCCGGGGTCTCGTGGGCCCAACTCTCGTGGGCCGAAGGCCCGTCGACCCGAGGCTCGTGGGCCAAAGACCCGTGGACCGGAGGCTCGTGGACCGGAGTCCGTGTAGCCTCCTCCTCAGACAAGTCCACCCTAGCAGTCACGTGCTCGGGTGAAACAGCTGGGGGCGGCGGCGAGGAAGGCGCCGTAAGAGCCACCCTACCTCCTCTCCCGCGACCACGTGCTCCACCTCGGCCCTTCTTCTTACCTCGTCCCCTGCTGGGCACCGCGGTCGACGAAGAAGGGCCCGGCGGTGTCGCCATACTGTCCAGCAACGCTCGGCGGAGAGGTGCGTGTGGAATGGAAGACCTCACACTACGCGCCGACGAAGAAGGGGCCTCGGCGCGCTCCCGACCAGCGCCCACCATCTGTCAACACCTGCCATGACAAAGAATAAATGAAATTAGTACAACATGAAAAAAAGTACAACATAAACAACTGCACATTTAAAACTACCCGATCAACACAACTATATATGATGTTTTTCATAACCAAATCGAAAAATATATGACCTAACTAATAATTCACAAATATATGACCCCGTCGGCATCTCGAAGGCCAAAGAACACCTTTTCGGGAGGTGTCGGGGGTCGGGGTGACATGTCGGTGTCGGGGTGCCGTGTCGGGGTCGGGGTCGGGGTCTCGGGGTCGGGGTGTCGGGTCAGGGTGCCGTGTCGGTGTCGGGGTCGGGGTGTCAGGTCAGGCCCAGGGTTGGGGTGTCGGTGTCGGGGTCGGGGTCGGGGTCGGAGTGTCGGGTTGGGGTGCCGGGTCGGGGTCGGGGTGTCGTGTCGGTGTCGGGGTCGGGGTGTCGGTGTCGGGGTCGGGGTGCCGTGTCGGTGTCGGGGTCGGGGTGTCGGGTCAAGCTCGGGGTCGGGGTGCCGGGTCGGGGTCGGGGTGCCATGTCGGTCTCGGGGTCGGGGTGTCGGGTCAGGCTCGGGGTCGGGGTGTCGGTGTCGGGGTCGGGGTCGGGGTCGGGGTGTCGGGGTCGGGGTCGGGGTCGGGGTCTCGGGGTCAGGGTGTCGGGTCGGGGTGCCGGGTCGGGGTCGGGGTGCCGTGTCGGTGTCGGGGTCGGGGTGTCTGGTCAGGCTCGGGGTCGGGGTGTCAGTGTCGGGGTCGGGGTCGGGGTGTCGGGGTCGGGGTCTCGCGGTCGGGGTGTCGTGTCGGGGTGCCGGGTCGGGGTCTTTTTTCCTTTTCTTCTTCTTCCTCTTCTTCCTTTTCTTCCTTTTCTTCCTTTTTTTCCTTCTTCTTTTTCTTCTTCTTCCTCCTTTCCTTTTTACTCTTCTTCTTCTCCTCCTCTCCTGTTTTTTTCTTCTTCTTCCTCCTCTTCTTCTTTTTTCTTCTCCTCCTCCTCTTCTTCTTCTTCCTTTCCTTTTTCCTCTTCTTCTTCTCCGCCTCTCCTGTTTTCTTCTTCTTCTTCTTCCTCTTCTTCTTTTTTCTTCTCCTCCTCCTCCTCTTCTTCTTCCTTTCCTTTTTCCTCTTCTTCTTCTCCTCCTCTCCTGTTTTTTCTTCTTCTTCTTTTTCTTTCCTAAAACTGAACTAAACCTAAAACTACACCTAAATCTAATCTAAACATAAACCTAAATCTAAAAAAACAGAAAAAAAGGAAAAAACTAAATCTAAACCTAAAACTAAACTAAAACTAAACCTAAATCTAAAACTAAACCTAAAACTAAAACAAAAACTAAATCTAAACTAAACATAAACTTAAAACTAAAAAAACAGAAGAAAAAAAGGAGAGGTAGAGCTCACCTGGGGAGGAGGTGGCCGGTGGAGGAGGGGGGCGGGGCGGCCTGGGGCGGCGGCGCCGGTCCCAGGGCGGTGGGGCGCGGAGGGGCCGGGGCGCCGCGGCTCCGACATGGCAGGGCGGCGGGGGCGACGGGGCGGGCGGCCTGTGGAGCGACGGCGCCCGCGGCGGTAGGGCGCGGGGGGGGGGGGGGCGGGGGGCGGGTCGCCGGGGGGCCTGGGCGCGGCGGCGCCGAGACGGGGCGGGGGGCCGGGGCGACGGGGCGGGCGGCCGGTGGAGAGACGGCGCCCGGGGCGGTGGGGCGCGGGGGGGGGGGGGGGCGGGTCGCCGGGGGGCCTGGGGCGACGGGGCGGTGGGGCGACGGGGCGGGGGGCCGGGGCGGTGGGGCGGTGGGGCGACGGGGCGGGGGGCCGGTGGGGCGGCGGGGCGGTGGTGCGATCGGGCGACGGTGAGTGGTGGGGGTGGCGGCGCGCGTGTGTGGGAGGGAAACAAAGAGAGAGGGGGGGTGGCGCGCGCCGGCCGTTAGGTAGGTACCTTTAATCTTTGTCGTCCGCCACCTTTGTCGCCCGCTAATGTGCGCTTTTCCATCAGCTAGCGGACGGCAAAGAGGGGGGCCGTTAAGTTTTTTTTAACCAGCTCCTCAGTGGGGCCCCCCTCCCTCTTTGCCGTCCGCTAGCAGACGGCAAAGAACAGGCTGATGGCAAAGGCTTTCTTTGCCATCAGCCAGTTCTTTGCCGTCTGCTTTCTGGTAGCTGATGGCAAAGAGCTTCTTTGCCGTCCGCTAGCTGACGACAAAGAGCTGGCAGATGGCAAAGTAGCTGATTCCAATAGTGCCCACAAGTGTCTGGATTGCTCAAAGGCACACTTATTTCAGCCACGGTTAATGATCATCGCCCAAGCACAAACGCCATTGATCAATTTAGCAAATCCGGGAGCATAACTATTGGACCAGGGCATCCACATGTAAAGCAGAGCATCACACGAGCTCCTATGATAGCAACTAAACATGAACAACAGCCTGCAAACCCTAAAATAGCATGGATCCACAACTACAGAACTCAAGTAGGAACCGATGCATGAGTAGGGCACAGAGCATCAACCAAACGAGCACCACAGCCATGGCCATGTGCCACATAGTAGGCGAAGCGGAGGAGCGGGAGGAAGATGGAGCTCACCAAGGGATGCTGTAGCCAAGGAGAGAGGCGGCTAGGTCATCTCCACGGGAGCGGCCGCCTTTTATACAGCTGTAGGAGAAATGACAAAAATGCCCTTGGCGGGGCAACGAATTTACACGCGGTGGCAGGAACGAGAGGTAACTATTCATTCCAGCAGTAACTTTTTTTGATCCGACGGACGAGGTCCTCCAACCTCTGGATCCAACAGCCGAAAATACATCAAGCGGCCAGATCCAACGGCCAGGAATGCCAAATCGCTGAGGAGCCGTGAGGAGAGCTTCTATTCTTATTTCTGGATACAGTGGAGCTTCCGATATACGTGTGTTAATGGTCTAAGATAATTACTCAAGTGGAGGGAGTGGCGTCCGGACGAATAAATCTACCTCAACTCCACTCTCACAGTGGTGGTGCCCTTCATGGTGGCTTCTTGGAGTTGATGGCAGCATGTGCTTGCCAATCCTTTAGATCAAGGGCGTTAGGATTCATGGATGGTGTCGGCAAGGCAGCGGCGGCGACTCCATCAGGTGTGTCTCCCCTTCTGTTTTGTCCCCGTTGCTGCGGCGTTATCTCAGACGTCATGGTGGAGCAGGAAGGTTTTGTTGTCCAGGAGTACGAGCAGACAATTGTCTATGCAAGTGACAGCTGGAAGATGACGCATCTTGAGCTGGGTTTGTGGTTGGAGGCTGACAGTTCTGGTTTCCTCCTCCGACGTCGTAGTCATGTGGGGGTGTCAGTTTTGGAGTTCGATGGCGTGTCCGGGGACACGTTGCCCTAGTCTGATTCTTTCAACGACAATGATTTTGCTTCAGGCAAACTACTTTAAAGGTCCGTAAAGTTGTTGATCGGCGATGGAGCCGCGTCGAGCTCGGGTGAAGAGGTGATCTGTCGCGTTTTCCTTAGTGGAGACGGACAGGTGTTGATCTTTTGCATAGGATTATCCTATCCTTTCAGTCATGTAATGTCGATATTTACTTGGCTTGTAAGTGAATCTTTATTTTGTTAATGAGACATGTATTACTATGGGAAAAAAGTAATTAATTTATTTTAAATTATTACTTAAGGCCTGTATGTTCTCCTGGCTATGTATGTGCATGGTTGTGCTTAATCCTCCAAAATAGTCCACAAGTAGGGGTAGCTCATTGCTTAGAAATCTGAAAGTTGTTTTCTCCTTTAGACTTGCTCGGGGCTAGCGTCTCCTCATCGTCTCTGATCAATTAATCCTGCTATTGCCACCACTATGCCTATCGCCAGGAGAACATGAACATGCTACGGTAAGGTCGATTCATTGAGCTAGCCAGGTTCACTCTGCTTCCGTCTTTATGTGGATCGTACCGTCATGTTGCTGCCGGCGTGATGTGCTATCAATGGCCAGTCACTGTACTTATACACTATCACTCAAATCTCAAGGTACACTGATATAAATAAAAATGTAGCCACCAACAATTAATTATTATAAATGGACTGATTTTAGTAGCCTAACTAATTAGTACATGTGCATATATAAAAAATGGACTATAAAATTAGTTGAGCTTGATGGTCATCGAGGTAAATATGGTCTAATCAAAATATATTTTCTCCATTTTTTCTAAATCTAAGTCGGTTGAGCTTTCTTTTATTTAAGTAGAGTCGTCTAATGTATCTATCTTGGGATTCTCATGGGTTGTTAGGGAACCAAGATTTGATTTTCACATCATTGCGTCTTCGCCGAATCAAGATTAGACCATACGTCTAGCACAATAGCTTACATGAGCAAAAATTGAGCCAGGTGCAGTGAAACCCATTTTGTATTGCCAAAGATATATTGCTGCCAAAATGGTATCACGTCATGCTATGCTAAAACTTTTCTATTGTGATTGTTCTAAATTATGTGTGGTGTTCTTTTTTACTAATTTTTTTCTCTATTATTGGTCTCATACCCCTCCTAGCCCTCCAAAAAATGAGGCCCTTGGATAGACATGTTATGTATCGCCTTGTATGAAGTGAGATCAAGTTTATCCCCTCTAAAAAAAGTGCGATCAAGTTTGGTCTCCCCCTCCAATGAGATGGGCTAAAATTAAAGTGGATATTGGTTTCCTTTATTCCGGTTCCATTGGTCTGGTGGCTCGGGGTTCTAGATATATCATTATCACTTCGACTTGGGAGTTCTTGCCTAGCCATGGGTCGGTTGAGGAGGATGAACTTCAAGCGTGCGTCATGGGTCTTCTTATTGGTTTGGATATCCACACTACTAGGAAAAGGCCTATTAATGGCGCACCTAATTTGGCCATTAATGGCGCATTAGTGGTGCGCCATTAGTGCCAGCCATTAGTATATTTTACTAATGGCGCACCACTGGTGCGCCATTAGTATCTGGTATACTAATGGCGCACCCCTGATGCGTCATTAGTGTATACAGAAGTGCGCCATTAGTATGCCTCCCAGGGGCCATGTATACCCAGGTGCTCTGGCATACTAATGGCGCACAGCAACAAGATGCGTCATTAGTAACCTCGGCATACTAATGGCGCACTGTTTAATGATGCGCCATTAGTATACTTTGTCATACTAATGACGCACTGTGATGTGATGCGCCATTAGTATGAATATTAGTTTTTTTATTTTTTATTTTCTGTTTTTGCACAGGTTACAAAATGTATAATTGGACAAAATATAGACAGCACACATCAACAACAGATTCATCGAATACAATAGAAGATTAGTCTTTGAATACAATTCATCATATTAGTCTACGAATACAATTCATCCAGGGGCGGGCCCATGTTGACCCAGCAGGTAGCCCATGACACCGGGTAAAAAACTACCTTACCTTATACATATAGAGCCCACAAAGGCCTGGACACCCCTAAATTTCCTAATGGTACACCCCCATACAGACAAAACGACCACAACTAGCCAACAAGGCCCGGCCGACTAGCAGCACAACATGATGGAGTCATGTACCTAGGGTAGGGTCATAGACCTGATCTAAGTACCCTGCCCAAGGACACCCTTAGAAGAGATCACCTTCCAGTCGACCTACGAGGAACTCACTCGACTGACTTGAAGGACTCGACCACGAAGACTCACTCGACCACCAGAAGGTCAAGAAGCACTCTGCACTGCAACGGTCTGTAATTAAGTAGACTTTATGATAGTTAAGACACTTTATGTGGGGCGTTACCAGTAACGCCCCGAACTTAATGTTGCTTTATATCGCCGGTGCTTGCCGCTCCAATCCAGCCGGTGCTTGCCGCTCCAATCAGCAAAGAGCCTATGTTGCTTTATATCGCAGCCACAGGACAAGTCATCAGTACAGTGCTTACGGTCGAGCGGGAAGAAGAAGGAAAAGCCTTCAAAGTTCAGCGCCCAGTGTATTATTTGTCTGAAGTCTTGACTCCATCCAACCAGAGATATCCTCATTATCAGAAGCTTATGTATGGAATATACATGACCACGAAGAAGGTTGCTCATTATTTCTCTGATCATTCCATCACAGTCGTCAGCGACGCTCCACTATCAGAGATTTTGCACAACAGAGACGCAACTGGTCGAGTGGCGAAATGGGCGATTGAACTTCTTCCACTTGATATCAAGTTTGAGGAAAAGAAAGCCATTAAGTCCCAGGCAATAGCAGATTTCCTCGCCGAGTGGATTGAACAGCAGCAGCCGACTGACGTTCACTCGGAGCATTGGACCATGTTCTTTGATGGCTCTAAGATGTTGAATGGTTCTGGTGCTGGGGTTGTCCTGGTTTCCCCCAGAGGAGATAAACTCAGATATGTGCAGATTCACTTTGATTCCTACAACAATGAGGCAGAGTATGAGGCCCTCTTATACGGATTGCGCATGGCCATTTCACTCGGCGTCCGTCGCCTGATGGTCTATGGCGATTCAGATTTAGTGGTCAATCAAGTGATGAAGGAGTGGGACGTGAGAAGCCCAGCCATGACTAGATACTGCAATGCAGTGAGGAAGCTGGAAAAGAAGTTCGAGGGGTTAGAGCTCCATCATATACCCCGACTGAAAAATCAAGCAGCTGATGATCTAGCAAAGATAGGTTCCAAGAGAGAAGCCATTCCGAGTGGTGTGTTCTTGGAGCATATACACACTCCGTCAGTCAAAGAAGATCCTTTAACCGAAGAAGCTCCACAGCCCAAGAGTGCCACAGATCTGACTGAGGTTGAAGTCCCAGCAGTGGTCGACTTGGTCATGGAGGTCTTAGTGGTCATTCCCGACTGGATAGTTCCATATATCGCGTATATCCTGAGAAAAGAGCTTCTGGAGGATGAGGAAGAGGCTCGACAGATCGTCCGCCGATCCAAAGCCTTTACCGTAATCAAAGGACAGTTATACAGAGAAAGCGCGACTGGAGTTGGTCAGAAGTGCATAACGCCAGAAGAAGGTCGAATCATCCTTAATGATATCCACTCGGGGACCTGTGGTCATCATGCGTCCTCTCGGACCATCGTGGCCAAAGCATACCGAGCCGGATTTTATTGGCCAAAGGCGAATGAGATGGCAAAGGAAATAGTGGACAAGTGCGAAGGATGTCAGTTTTACTCGAATATGTCACACAAGCCTGCATCAGCTCTGAAGACCATTCCACTCGTCTGGCCTTTCGCAGTATGGGGATTGGACATGGTCGGTCCTTTGAGAACAGGTCGAAGTGGCTTCACGCATGTACTGGTGGCAGTCGACAAGTTCACCAAGTGGATTGAGGCTAAATCAATCAAGAACCTTGACGCCGGTACTGTTGTTAGCTTCATCAGGGAACTGATATTCAGATATGGAGTCCGGCACAGCATCATTATGGATAATGGGTCGAACTTTGACTCGGAGGAATTCAGGGATTTCTGCAACTCTCAAGGCACACGAGTCGACTACGCTTCAGTCGCCCATCCGCAGTCGAATGGACAAGCAGAGCGAGCCAATGGCCTGATTCTCAAGGGATTGAAACCCCGACTGATGCGTGATCTCAAGCATGCGGCTGGAGCGTGGGTCGACGAACTTCCCTCGGTGCTTTGGGGACTGCGGACCACACCTAATCGGTCGACCGGAAGAACTCCATTCTTCTTGGTCTACGGAGCTGAAGCAGTCTTGCCGAGTGATCTTCTCCACAATGCTCCTCGAGTTGAACTCTACAACGAAGCAGAAGCTGAACAAGCACGGCAGGACGCAGTCGACCTTTTAGAGGAAGAAAGGGAGATGGCTCTGATCCGATCGACCATCTACCAACAAGACTTGCGTCGTTTCCACGCCAGAAATGTGAGGGGTCGAGCCTTCCAGGAAGGGGATTTAGTTCTCCAAGTGGATCAGAAGAAACAACACAAGCTTGCTCCTTCTTGGGAAGGACCCTTCATCGTCACCAAAGTTCTCCAGAACGGGGCATACCGTCTTTACAACGTCGAACATAATATCGACGAGCCCCGAGCTTGGAACGCGGAACTACTCCGTCCATTTTACACTTAAGTTTATCACTCGGATGAGTTGTAATAAAGTACTTCTGTAGTTCATGGATGTCAAAATAATAGTGTCATAATTCCTCCATAATTTTTGTCACTTTTTATTTGTCCAATAAAATTTTCCCCTCAGTGGGTGACTTAGCCGCGAATCCGTTTCGCCTAAGTTTGTAAAAATCCTTACCGAGTGGTGAGCAAGACTCCCACTCGGGGGCTTAGCCGCGAATCCGTTTCACCTAAGTTTGTAAAAATCTTTACTGAGTGGTGAGAAAGACTCCCACTCGGGGGCTTAGCCGCGAATCCGTTTCGCCTAAGTTTGTAAAAATCCTTACCGAGTGGTGAGCCAGACTCCCACTCGGAGGCTTAGCTGCGAACCCGTTTCGCCTAAGATTAAATAAAATCCTACCGAGTGTAAGTCAGACTTCCACTCGGAGGCTTAGCTGCAGTCCAAGTACTCGCCTAAGTTATAAAAATCCTACTGAGTGGTAAGCCAGACTTCCACTCGGGGGCTTAGCTGCAGTCCAAGTACTCGCCTAAGTTATATAAATCCTACCGAGTGGCGAGCCAGACTCCCACTCGGGAGGCTTAGCTGCAGTTTAAACACTCGCCTAAGTACAATGTGCGCTCGCAAGGAGGACGAGGTGCAGGTCGACTGCGACCCTCTCCTCTGAGCTACGCCACAAATACAACGTACGCTCGAAAGGAGGACGAGGTGCAGGTCGACTGTCCTCTGAGCTATGCCATAAGTACAATGTGCGCTCCCAAAGTGGACGAGGTGCAGGTCGACTGCGACCCTCTCCTCTGAGCTACGCCATAAGTACAATGTGCGCTCGCAAAGTGGACGAGGTGCAGGTCGACTGCGACCCTCTCCTCTGAGCTACGCCACAAATACAACGTACGCTCGAAAGGAGGACGAGGTGCAGGCCGACTGCAACCCTCTCCTCTGAGCTACGCCATAAGTACAATGTGCGCTCGTAAGGAGGACGAGGTGCAGGTCGACTGCGACCCTCTCCTCTGAGCTTCGCCACAAGTACAACGTAAAAATCCTACCGAGTGAAGAGCAAACCTCTCACTCGGGGGCTTAGCCGCAGCCCCAGTGCTCGCCTAAGATATAAAAATCCTACCGAGTGAAGAGCAAACCTCTCACTCGGGGGCTTAGCTGCAGCCCCAGTGCTCGACTAAGATATAAAAATCCTGCCAAGTGAAGAGCAAACCTCTCACTCGGAGGCTTAGCTGCAGCCCCAGTGCTCGCCTAAGATATAAAAATCCTACCGAGTGAAGAGCAAACCTCTCACTCAGGGGCTTAGCGGCAGCCCAGTGCTCGCCTAAGATATAAAAATCCTACCAAGTGAAGAGCAAACCTCTCACTCGGAGGCTTAGTTGCAGCCCCAGTGCTCGCCTAAGATATAAAAATCCTACCAAGTGAAGAGCAAACCTCTCACTCGGAGGCTTAGCTGTAGCCCAGTGCTCGCCTAAGATATAAAAATCCTACCGAGTGAAGAGCAAACCTCTCACTCGGGGGCTTAGCTGCAGCCCAACGCTCGCCTAAGTGGGTTAAGGAATAAGTCGACTGCAGTGAGCGTCTTGCTTTGAACCTGCAAAAGACATTTCGAGCCAAAAGCAATCATATTCAAACATCAAATTCAAGTTCGGATCGATACCTAAAGGAACCGAAAGTGCTCAGGCGCTAAGCCTGTTAAGGTTTATCGGTTACAACTCCACTCGGCATACCGAGGCAAATTTAAAGTGTTTAGCTTAAAAGAAGTTTTTTACCCCTCCTGTGGAGGGCTAGAAGGTGCAACGAACTCATCGAGATCAATTCCATCTGCGATCCAAGTGGCAGCAGCAATGAAAGTTTCCATGAAGGACCTGAAGTCGTGTTTCTTGGTGTTGGCCACCCGGAGAGCCGCCAGCTTGTCTTCTCGCGCATCTTTGCAGTGGACTCGGGCCAGACACAGAGCAACATCTGCACCGCACCGAGCCGAGGACTTTTTCCACTCCTGCACTCGACCAGGGACCGTGTTCAAGCGAGCCATCAGGGACTCGAGGTCGTTCTGGAGCGTCTCCCTGGGCCAGAGCGTTGAGTCGATGCGAGATGTGGCGACCTTCAGCCTTGCAAGATAGTCCACGACAGCTGCAACATGGGACTCCAGTCGGAAAACATTCATGGTAACTTCGTCGTTCACCGGAGAATTGACGGGGTCAAGGTTTGGTTCCAGCCGGCTAGTCTCTTCTTCAAAATTTTGACAAAATTCTACAAGGACAATCACCGAGTCAAGGCAATGGTCGAATGGAAAAATCATAGTTGGAAATGATTGTTGAGCGTAAAGGGTTACCTTCAAGCATAAGGAATAGCTTCTTGGCAAGACCACTCAGGAAGGCCTCCAGATCACTTTTCTTCCCAGTCAACTGGCTAACTTTGTCGGTCAGAGCAGCTTTGTCAGTTTTCAGTCGACTGACTTCCTTGTTGGCGATCCCAAGAGCAGCTTTCAGATTGGTATTTTCTTGTTCAAGCTTGGTGACTGAAGCTAACTTCTCATCAGCAATCTTGATTTTCTCAGCTAGCTCAAGGTCTTTTTTCTGTTGGGCCTCCTTCACCTTACCTGCAAGTTACAGTAAGATCAGATTTTGAAACAACTGAAGGGAAAAAGCAGTCGTCGAGGTCTCACCAAACATACCTTTGGTCTCCTCCTCTGCCTTCGTCAGATTCTCTTGAACCAGCTTCAAATCCAGCTCGGGCTGAATGTGCTTGTTTTCCAGCTCGGTGTAGCGAGCCGCAAGGGCACAGGATTTCTGCGAAGAACCAATCGACTAAATGTCAAAGATAATTCACTTCCGAGTGGAAAAGGAAAAATCATGCGTTTCTAAAGACTACAGCCGAATACAAGCATTCGACCGTAGTCTCGGGGACTACACCCAGTGGGTGCACTCAGCGTGCCCCCACTAATCCTATTGAGGACAGAGTCGACCAGTCGACCTCAAAAAAAAAACAAGATGTATTCTTTAAGACTGTAATCGACTGCAAGCAGTCGACCATAGTTTCGGGGACTACACCCAGTGGGTGCACTCAGCGTGCCCCCACCGGTTTGCGAAATCCATTCACCATAGTCGAATGACGGAAAGACTATACTTATAAAGCCTAAGGCTGACTGCCAGCAGTCGACCTTAGCTTTGGGGACTACACCCAGCGGGTGCACTCAGCGTGCCCCCGCTAACACGGAGTTTTAATCGACACACCTAGTGGGTGACTGCTATAAATTCCGGAAAGAAAAGTTTTTGATAGCATATCCTAACAGAACAAGCGATGGTCGACTGACCTGAACATTGCTTTGAAGGGCGGAACTGGCGTCGTAAGCGGCCTGGCTCGCATCCCAGATGGTCTTCACCTGCTCCATCATGATCCCTGCCTGGCGTATCGCCTCCTTCACGGTGCCAGCTTGGTACTCTAGGATGTGGTGCGTCGTGAAGAGGGAGGGCTGTGTGGCACTCGACGAAGTAGGGAGAGCACTCGTCAGTGGATCTGCGAAGGACACAGTGTGTCCAGTGGTGTTCTCCTCCTCCGCGACCAGAGTCTCGAGCGCCGTCACATCCTGGGGCACCCTGCCGGCAGACGCTTTCCTGCTCCTCCTGTGCTTTAGCGGTTCCTCATCTTCATCATCATCAGGAAGAGTGATAACAACATTGGATGGAGCTACAGAAAAGAATCAGAATTAGAGCTCATGAGTCAGTCGACTAAAAACAGAATTAAGAGTATAATACCAGGGTTTGAGGTTGTTGTGTCCTCCATCTCATGGTCGTCAGCCTTGGCTGAGGTCTCAGAAGTAGCAGCACTACAATTCCAAAGAATCAGTCGACTAACTCAAGCGTCAACCAGAGATAAAGCTCGCACAAAACAGGAAGATTTAAGCAGCATGTTTACCCTGATATGGTGGGGATGGACACCTTCATCTTCGGCAGGAGCTTGGTCGGCTTTGACGGGGCCGCCCTGGGCTACTTCTACGCCTTTTCAGTCAGCGCCGGAGAAGTGGTCCGAGGGCGCTAGGTCGACTGTGCAACAGTCGCAACCCCCTTGCCACGTTCAGTCGCAGGGTCATGGACAAGCTTCGACCGCCTTTCCGAGCGCGGTGGTGCGACCTCCTCCTCCTCCTCTTCTTCGTCCTCCTCCTCATCATCATCATCATCCTCATCCTCAGCGGCATCCGAGTCCCACTCCTCCTGGCTCTCGCCCCCGCTCGCTTCTCCCTCCTCAGTCGGAGCCTGTGCTCCATTGGGCATCGAATACAACTCAGTGAGGGCCTGATAGACATCAAGACAAAGATCAGTCGACCGATTGGTAGACAAAACAGAAATAAATATGACAAGAATACAATGGGAAGTGGAGCAGACATACCTTGTTTGGAACACTGTGGTGGTCGAGTGGAGGAATCCTTCTGGCTCCACGAGGGTTATCCTTGTTCCCAGTTACAGCGGCCATCCACCTTTCCAGAGTGGCATCGTCGACTGCTTCTGGATTGATCCGAGTCTCATCTTCAGTCCCGCGGTACAACCACATGCAATGGCTCCGGAACTGAAGAGGCTGGATACGACGCCTAAGAAAAACCTCCAGGAGATCCATACCCGTCACTCCCTCCTGAACCAACTAAACTACGCGCTCCATCAGCATCTTCACGTCAGCTTTCTCCTCCGGAATCACCTTCAGAGAGGAGGGCTTGCTCACTCGGTCCATGGTGAACTGAGGGAGTCCACTCGACTGCCCCGGTGTCGGCTGATCCTGGCAGTAGAACCAGGTCGACTGCCAGCCTCTGACTGACCCAGGAAATGTCATGGCTGGGAAGGTGCTCTTGTTCCTCACCTGGATCCCCAGACCCCCACACATTTCGACAACTTGGGTTTTTTCGTCGCCTGGGCTCGCCTTCTTCACGGTCTGAGAGCGACACATGAATATGTGCTTGAACAAGCCCCAATGCGGTCGACAACCCAGAAAATTCTCACACATGGACACAAACGCGGCAAGATAGAATTCGGGGTGAAGTGGTGGAGTTGCGCTCCAAAGAAGTTCAAGAAACCACGGAAGAAAATGCTCGGCGGCAAAGAAAATCCGCGGTCGACATGGGTAGCCAGAAGCACGCACTCACCCTCTTCTGACTGGGGCTGCCACTCTTTCCCCGGAAGCCTTGCAGCTCCATGGGGGATCAGGCCGTCGTTGGCCATGTCAAGGAGATCCGTCCCTGTGATGGTCGACCGGATCGAATCTCCCTGGACCTAGCCTTTCGGCAGGCGAGATCTAGACGAAGACCCGCCGCGACTGGTGGATCTCCCCTTCGCCTTCTCCGTCGCCGACGCCTTCTTTGCGCGTTCCAGCGCCGCCGTCTTCTCCTTGACCATGGCTGCCTGCGACACGCGCGAGGAGAAGTTGTGTGGAGGCGAGAGCGAGCGTGTTGGGCGGAGACGAAGGGAGCAGAGAGAGAATGCTGAGGCACTGTTCAAAAAACCCTCGCGGGGCGCATTTATAAGATCCCTTCCAAGTGGATGACAGGTGGGCCCGGTCGATCTAATCATATCCCGAAATAGTTGCGCGGACGTGATACGTGGCGAAAAAAGCGGCGCGGGGATCGAGGCGTCTATGCCCTCTCCCATCCGAGTGCCGCGATCCGCCCCGCTTCGCGCGCTTCCCCAAATTTCGTATCCCGCGGAATCCGCGAACGGCAGATCGGTCTGTCAGACGCAGGATTTCCTGCGATCCGTCGCTCGGAAATCGGCGAAGTCCAAAAGATCACTCGACGAAAGAAAAGAATGGATCGAGTCGACTGAAGAAAAGTTGCTCACTATCAACAAAGAGATTTTTTGGTTCAAAACAACGCACGACCAGTTTGCAAAGGCCAATCGGAAACAACATCAACTCCTTCATCACTCAAGCCTCAATCCATTCGGGGGCTAATGATGGAGTCATGTACCTAGGGTAGGGTCATAGACCTGATCTAAGTACCCTGCCCAAGGACACCCTTAGAAGAGATCACCTTCCAGTCGACCTACGAGGAACTCACTCGACTGACTTGAAGGACTCGACCACGAAGACTCACTCGACCACCAGAAGGTCAAGAAGCACTCTGCACTGCAACGGTCTGTAATTAAGTAGACTTTATGATAGTTAAGACACTTTATGTGGGGCGTTACCAGTAACGCCCCGAACTTAATGTACCTTAAACCCTTCATTACGTGGGTTGGCTGGGGTCCTGTCGCACTCTATATAAGCCACCCCCCTCCACGGGCAGAAGGGTTCGCACCCCTGTAACTCATATACACATAATCCACTCGACCGCCTCCGAGCTTCGAGACGTAGGGCTTTTACTTCCTCCGAGAAGGGCCTGAACTCGTACATCTCTTGTGTTTACAACCTCTCCATAGCTAGGACCTTGCCTCTCCATACCTACCCCCCACTCTACTGTCAGACTTAGAACCACGACACAACACGCCCTGGTGAAAGCCCAGGCCCAGGCATCAATCCATCTATAGGTACGTCAGTACGTGGCTTCACGTATCGCCTTGCCTGTTCGTCTACTTGCCGCTCGGCCGATGCGCTTCGTGGCCTGTCGCCTCTTCGCCCTCGACCCCTCGCATGTTCATCTACTTCGCCAGATCCCCCCAATTCGCCCAATCAGTGAAGGTATGTTGCATCAGACCCCAATTCGCAGTGTGTGTCTGCCTCTATTTCAATTCCCAAATTCTGCTCTAATTCTTAATTTGTTTGTCTAACCCTAGGAAATTAGGGCTATTCGGTAAGACTAGAAATTTTGACTGTATTAGCTATTGGACTATTTGGCTATTTTAGCGGTCAGTGGATGAGTGGAGAAGAATACTGCAATATCTAGGAGATTAGGATGACTGGAAGCACCGTCAAGGCAGCAACATCTCAAGTAAGTTTTATTTTGTGAACTCTCTCAAAAAATGGTGGAGACAGGGAAACATATTGTATATCCCTTGGTTTATCGACTTTTGAAGCTAGCACTAGTATTGCCTGTTGCCACTGCTACAGTTGAGAGATCTTTTTCAGCTATGAGAATTGTGAAGACATATTTGCGCAATCGTCTTGGCGACGACGCCTTGAAGTACAACCTTATTTTTTATATGGAGAAAAGCGAAATGAGGAAGGTTACAAATGATGCAGTAATTGATCGCTTTCAGGCCATGAAAGAACGCAGGAAACCATTTTAGAAAGGTAATAGTTTTAACTTACTTATTACACAACTGTAATTGATATGTGCTAAGTGGTTTTGTATTTTTTAAGTTGTTTTGTTTTTTGATTTGCAGGCAATCAAGATCTAGTGCTGCATTTTCTCATCATCGGTTATACTTTATTCATATTTTGGACACTTTGGTTCTCATTTACTATTCAATTTCCAGCAATCAATTAATATTTCGAGCGAACTCTTTATTTTGGACCTTTGGCAATCATGTTCATCGTCGTATCATATTCTAGGTATATTGTACGTACTGTTAAGTGTGTTACTTCTATCTATATTATGACTTGATATCCACATATATGTGATATACATGGGACCCCGGGTCATTTTTGTCCTGGGTCCGCCCCTGAATTCATCATATTAGTCTCCGAATTGAAAAGACCGAACAAAGATAGAACATTATGTTACAAGTCTCGAGACCGCGAGTAGCGAGTTTGTCTTCATATTACAAGTCGATATCGATCATCTAAACTACAATCACATAGAAGAGAGCTGCGGTCATCACGATGAGCATCATCACGATGAAACTCGTCTTCATCCGGTTCCTCCAACGCTCCCGCCCCTCTCCCGCTAGATAGCGGGCGTATCTAGATTCGGCCTCGGTCCTAGTGGTGTACCCTTTGTAACTGTTACCGCTGAATCGGTGAACCTGTCTCCGACACTCCTCCCAGTGATCGTAGACTCCGGGAACCTTACCATTGTACACGACATACGTCGGCATCGCTATGCACTAGCCAAGCGAAACGTTAGTACCAATTCACAGACAATACATAAGCAATATATAAGTATGCAACAGAATGATCGAAAGAGAAAAGCAGGACATTAATAGCATCGATTACATCTAAGTTGAACGACTCTCGAAACCAAAGAGACATACTACAAGTTCATTAAAGTTTAATTACAACATGAGCCAATCGATGTTTCAGAACTAGACACAGCATCATTGCTTTCGACTCGACTCAAGAGACCGGAGCGTGGATGAAGCCGCCGTCTATCGTGGGAGTCATGAAATAACGGTCGTTTTCAGCCTGCATTTGTAGCATTGTGTCGATGTCACTGTTGGACGGTTGATTGTTGAGGTAGAACTGCCCCGAGGTAAGAAGGACATCTTGATGGATGATTTCCGCAAACTCCGACTGGATGCGAAAGAATTCTTGTCGGAGGTCCGCGTCCTGGATTGCCGACACGCTCTTTGCCCAATCTTTGAGTTTACTCGGTAGCAGAAGTTGATGATGGTCCCGTACGATCGCCCGCATGTGATGGATGGCGTAGTAGGCACCCTTCTGACCGCCAGGCGGCTGCTTGACGCAGCAGAACGTCGTATTGTGGGAGAACACGTGCTTGCCGTACTTACGAATAGGCTTGGTGATGGTGCCTCCAGATTTGGCGTAGCCGGGGAGAACATCATCAAGAACCTTCTTGACATTTGTGTAGTCTACGTTCGACTGACGGTCCGGGTCGAAATACGTGGCCATGGAATATTTGGGGCTTAGGAGGATGAGCGTGCAATGTGTGTCACTGCAGAAAACATGGAATGTTAAAAGAAAAACGATCGAAATCTAAGAATTCATATGTTACGGGCCGGTTGAGGGGAGGACTTACTCGGGAAAGTAAGGCACGAGGAAGTTATCCTTATCTTGGTTTGCCAGAATGACGCCTTCGAGGTAAGAACTCGCGACTTGCCGGTCCCCAGTGCTGCCCAAGATCTTGGCACGCATGTAGAAGGGGTCGACTATCACGATGGCTGGGGTCTTGTCGCGAATGATCCACATCTCCATACTCAGCGAAAATAGCCGAACGAAGGTGTAGTGCAGCGGATGAAGGTTCAACATAGCGGGGATGTCATCAAACCGCAGGACGATCGTACGCCTGATGGAGTTATCCACAAAGCCCTTGCCCTCTGGCACCTTGCCCGCGAAAACCGGGTATGCCACATCCTTGTCTCTGAGACGCCACTTCTCCAAAGAAAGAACACTGTCATGCAGACTCCGCATAGCACCGGTTGCAGCATTGAGCATATTTGTCGGTAGCATCGCCCTACCCGCCACATGCACCCTCCTCGAGATATCCTTAGGTGAAGGTGGCCCGTCCTGAGCATGGATCGTACTCGGTGCCGGCTGGCTTGCACCCTTCTTAGTCTTTCTTTTGCGTGCCTTCTTCTTCTCCTGTAATGGGACCGAGTTCTGCTCACAGCCCGCCTTCTTGAGTGTGTTGGGGCTGATAATATTTTGCACCTCGCCTATCTGAGGCTCGGTGAAGTCGGCAGCTGGAGGCGTCTCCTGAGAGCTGAACGCCAGACGACGCCTGTTGCAACTTGGCTTCTCCGCGGTACCAGCTAGATCGCACACGTCTTTTGTTGGGTTGGGTTCTTGAGAAGGAGGCCCCATGAAGTCGCCATCGTACCCATGATCGGCAAAGTACTGATCGACGTTGCCAAATGTATCATCGTCGTCGTCGTTCTGATCCTGTGCCATATGCATGTTTGGATCCAGTGGCATAGGGATGTCCGGCACCGTTGCAGCGGTCTTGCCATGGGGCCGACTTGGCGCCGGCACGACTGGCGGTGTTGTCTTTGGGGTGGTGTCCCCCGCCCCCAAACGAATCTGGCTCTTCGGCCAAAGCAGGGGCCAGCTCAGGCAGGCGCTGAGGGTCATCACGTCATCATCGTCGGCCCCAACGGGTCGAATCAGAGGTAACAACTCGTCGCAGCCTGGCAGCACCCGAACCAGTTGAACCCTAAACAAGTTGGGTGACATCTGGGTACCGTTGAACAAGGGGTTGCCCGGTTGAACGATTTTGCCCTTGGCGACATCGACCAACTCGTTGTTCACGAAGTGGAGGAGAGTGCACGGAACGTCGGCGACGCCCTGCGAAAACATGTAGGGCGTCAGGGATGCCCAGTCAAAGGCAAGGAGATGAAGTCCTCGACCGAGAGAGGCTTAATTAGTTACCGTGATGATGGCGTCGAGCTCGGCTAATGTCGAGGCACCGCCAACAGCGGGCGTGCAGTTGACGGAGGGGCCGCTTGCTGCAGAGGTGCCGGCCGGTGTACACCCGGGTGCATTAAGCTCCCGTGCCGGCGTCGGAGACACCAATGCCGCCTCCGCCGGAGGCACCAATGGCCCCGCCATCGCATTATGCGAGTTGCTGGCCGTGAAGCTAGGAATCGGGGGCGGCCCCTGTTGGCCGCCCGCAATCCACGCACTCAACCCCAAGATCAAGGTAGGCACAATGGCGGTGATCGTCGCTCCGAGTCGTTCCACTTGCTCTTGGACAATATCCGGAATCCGCGCCACCTGTGCCTTGAGTTCTTGAACCTCGCGCGCCTGGCTTTCCGAGCTGGTCTTTTTCTCCTTCCGCACACCAGCGGTATAGTATGACCCCCATTTTGTCGACAAGCCTTTGCCGGCCACACGACCAGCTGACGTCGGCTTACTGAGCTTATCCTTGTTCTTCATTACATTCAACGCCCTATTTAGAGTGGTGTCCCAAGGGTTGCTCTTAGTCGACCCCGCGCTACTGCTTTCAGTCGCCTGCGGAAGGAATGTGAACCATTTAGAAATTTGGCTTCATTAATTAGAATGCAACCATATGGAGCTAATTACGCGGGGGTATATTCCTTACCAGAACAAGCTCAAGCTTCCTGGTCTTCGGATCCGTGGTAAGCTCCTTTGTTTTCGGGTCCTTCTTGTACCGGGCCCTGACAAAGTTTCTGGTCTTCTTGTCACCGTATTTATCGAAGAGGGGCGGTAGGCCTTGCTCGGCGGGCTGGATGATGAAGAAACAAAACATACAGTATAGGTTGAGACTTGGTGGGTATGAAAACCATACCTTTGCGATGGTGTGGATCTGGTAGGCGGTGGAGGACGACGGGGCAGCGTCGAGGCGGCGGGGCAGCGGCATCGAGGCGGCGGGGCAGCGGGGCGGCGGCGTCGGGAGAGGAGAGGGCGGCGTCGCGGCGTTGGGGCGACGGGGCAGAGACGAGGACGACGAGGACGACGGGGCGGCGGGGCGGCAGCGTCGGGAGAGGAGAGGGCGGCGTCGCGGCGTCGGGGCATCGGGGCGGAGACGAGGACGACGGGGCGGCGTCGAGGCGGCGGGGCAGCGGCGTCGGGGCGGTGTCGAGGTGGCGGGGCAGCGGCGTCGGGGAAGGGGATCGAGGGCGAGGGTGAGGGAGAGAGAGGGGATAGCTAGGTGGGCCGCCAGGGAGGAACTATGGATGGGGGCGGCACAATACTAATGGCGCACCGTGGTGCGCCATAAGTACATCCACACTAATGGCGCACCTCACCCTGGTGCGCCATTAGTATTTTTTTTGATTTCTGCTCAAGCCAACAGGTTATCTTCCACCTGACTTGATCAACACCAAGTTCCCTCTACTAGCTCGACTGGTCAGCAGCCAGTTCTCACACCAGGAGGTCCTGGGTTCGATTCCCAGGCTCCACAATTTTTTTTATGCATTGAAAATGCTGTTTGATACTTATTTGTGTTTAAATATGTTCAAACTTGTTTAAATCATAACAGTAATATTTTTTTATAAGACAGTAATAATTTTTTAAAAAATATCATCAAACAGTAATGCCGGTGGAGCGGGGGAGGGTGCGCGGGGTGCGGGGGGTCGGCGGCGGAGGTTGAGTAGCGGAGGGGTGCGGGGGGTCGGCGGCGGCGGTTGAGTAGGGGAATCGAGGGTGCGGGGGGTCGGCGGCGGCGGCCGGTGGACCGGGGGGTGCTCGGCGGCGAGGGGGACCGGATCTGGCGAGGTGGGATAGCGATCGAGATGGAGGGGGATCGAGATCGAGTGTCCATGAAATTTAAAAATATTCATGATAGTTCAAAAAGTGCCCATGAAATACAATCGAGAAATGAAGCTACGATTTAAATACAATCGATCTTAGCTAGCTATCTGTTCACAATCTTCTTGCCCTTCTTTTTCGCAAATGGAGTTCTTCTGTGGAACGGATGTCCTTTAGGTAGGGTGGTCCTGCTTCTTCTTGTGGTGTATGCTGCTACTTCATCATCGTCGTCATGTTCGATCCTCGGGTCGCCGTACTTGTCGAAGTCTTGCTCATTGGCTACTCCATCCATTCCGATGATCTTCCTTTTGCCTCTCCTCACGACAACACGACTGGGCTTTGACGGGTCGGTAATGAAGAAGCATTGGTCCACTTGGGAAGCCAGTACCCATGGCTCATTTTTCGCGGTGACGTTGGCGCCCGCGGTCTTGGATTTGGCTTCAGGTATAACCATGGTGGTGAAATACCGGTCTTCTTTTAGGACGCTCTTCGCCCATCTGACACGGAACATTAGGACCTTCTCTCCAGCGTAGCTCAGCTCCCAGATCTCCTCGATCCTTCCGTAGTATCTGTCCTTGTCGTTACCGGTGTAGGATTCCATCGTTACCCCGGAGTTCTGATAACCATCGCTCTTCATGTCCTTGGCCTCGGTTTAGAATGTGTAGCCATTGATATCGTACGCCTCATAGGTCATCAGGTTGTGCTCGGCGCCCTGTGACAAGGCGAATATGAGTTGTTCTTCCGCGGAAGAATCCTCATGTAAAGGGTACGACAGAAGATTCTGCCTGAACCAACGCGTGAAACATGATTTGTGCTCTTTGATTATATCTCCGTCCGTCCTCTGTTGGCCCCGGTCATTGTACGTCTTCTTAACCACCCAAGGATCGACCACGTCTATGTGTTGTAGCGCGACTAGGCTTGCTCTTTCAAAGTCGGTGAGTCGACCCTCTAAGTCGACATGCATTTCGCGGCGACCCTCACGGTGACCCCATCCAGCGAGCCTGCCGAGGTGCCTGTTGACGGGCAGACCAACGGGGTTCTCGATGCCTAGATAATTCCTTCAGTAGGAGATGCACTCTTCCGTCAGAAAGCCCCTGGCTATACTTCCCTCTGGACGTGACATGTTGCGAACGTATCCTTTGATGACACCATTCATCCTTTCGAACGGCATCATGCTGTGCAGGAACATCGGCCCAAGTTGGATGATATCCTCCACTATATGGACCAGAAGATGCACCATAATGTTGAAGAATGCGGACGGGAAGTACATCTCAAGCTCGCATAGTATCACCACGATCTCTTCCTGTAGCCTTCTGAGTTGCCTCACGCCAATCGACTTCCGAGAGATGATTTCGAAAAAGTTGCATAGGCCAAATAGCGTTTCACGGACGTGCGCATCCATGATCCCATGGATTGCAACTGGAAGTATCTGCGTCATCAGCACGTGACAGTCGTGAGACTTCATCCCACTGAACTTCTGCTTCGCTGGGTCTAGGTATCTGCTTATCTTCCCCGCGTAACCGTAAGGAAGTTTTACTCCTAGGAGGCAGGTGAAAAACTGCTCGATCTCCTCCTGACTTAGAGTGAAGCACGCGGGAGGGTAGTCATTTCCGGTCTTCTTGGCCTTTTTGCCTTTGCGACGACTTTCTGTGTCCTGCTTCACCTCATCATCATCATCATCATCATTAGCGTGAAGCTCCTGCCTGATGCCCATTGATTTCAAGTCTGCCCTTGCTTTCGGCCCATCTTTGGTCCTCTCTGGCATGTTGAGCAGGGTACCAAGCAGACTCTCGCACACGTTCTTCGTGATATGCATGAAATCAAGGCTGTGAGGCACACGGTGGATCTTCCAGTACGGCAAGTCCCAGAAAACAGACCTCGTTTTCCATACCTTCAGCAGCGGCTCTGGCGCCTTTCGCTTGTTTCCCGGCTCTGGCGCCTTTTGCTTCTTTCCCGGCAGTGGGCAGTCTTTCCAATTTTTCAACAGCTTGTCTATTTCCTCGCCGCTCCTCGTACACGGGCGTTTTCGGGGTTTGGTTTCACCATCGAACAGATCCTTGCATTTCCTCCATGGGTCATCGTCGCGAAGCCACCTTCGATGTCCATGAACACGGTTTTCGAAGACCCGGGATCTCTATCTAGATGGCGATACGTTGTGTCATCCATGCACCTTACGCATCCAGAAAATCTGTGGACTACCTGCCCCGCGAGATATCCGTAACCGAGATAGTCGTGCACCGTCGTGAGGAGTGCGGCTCTCATAGGAAAATATTCTTTCTCTGCGGCGTCCCACGTATTGGCTGGCGTTTTCCACAGCGTGTCAAGCTCCTCTTTCAGTAGCCCCAGATACAGATTGATGTCGTTCCCTGGTTGTTTCGGCCCTTCAATTAGCATATTCATGTGAATGTACTTCCTCTTCATGCACAACCAGGGGGGAAGGTTGTACATCCACACAAACACAGGCCAGGTGCTATGTGTGCTTCTCTGGCTGCCAAACGGATTGACTCCATCGGTGCTCGCGCCCAGCATGATGTTCCTTGGATCGTTCCCAAATTCTGGGTCTTCAAAGTTTAACGCTTGCCACTGGCTCGCATCCTTAGGGTGACTCAGTATCTTGTCTTTTTTATCTATCTCCGGATCATTTGCGTCATCTTCTCGCTTCTTCTCCTCCCTATCCGCGTGCCAACGCAGGAGCTTTGCTACCTTAGGGTCCGCAAAATACCGCTGCAGACGAGGAGTGATCAGAGAGTACCATACCACTTTTCGAGGAGCTTTCTTCCTCTTCTTGTATCGAGTGACGCCGCACACCGGACATATGGTAGACTCCGCGTGCTCATCCCGATAAATGATGCAATTGTTCATGCACACATGGTATTTCACGTGCGGTAAATCCAGAGGACACACGATTTTCTTCGCCTCCTCCAAACTGGTCCGGCACTTGTTCCCCTTGGGAAGACGTTTGTGCCAGAATGACATGTTCTCGTCGAAGCATGCGTCGGTCATTTTGTGTTTTACCTTCATCTCCAGAGCCATGAGCGTTACTTTCAGGCGGGTATCCTTGGGCCTGCATCCTTCATACAATGGAGTAACCGCGTCTAACTCAAGTTGATCCATCTTGCCTTTCTCTCGGGCGGCAGCTCTTGCGTTATCCGTCTGCTTGAGAAGCAGCTCTTGAATATGAGGGTCCTGCACCCAGCCCATCGATGGTCCAGCATCGTCTGCTCCGCCGGCATCATCATCTTCATGATCATGCCCATCGTCTGCTCCGGCATCTTCCTCATCATCATGTCCTGCATCTTCTACATGATGACTGTGTATAGCATCACCGTCGTGATCATCTCCTGGGGATTCTTCGTCTTCTCGCCCGCCCGAGCCGCGGTGGTTGTCTTGCTGCCCTTCCTCATTTCTTGCCTGGCCACCATGGACGACTTCGTAGTCATCTTCATCACCTTGCCACCGATAGCCATCCATGAAACCACGCAAGAGCAGGTGGTCCTGCACCTGCCCGGAATCCGGGTCCGGAATAAGGCTCTTCAGCTTGCATCTTCGACACGGACATCTTATCTCCGTCTCGTTCTTTTGAAGCATCTCGGCCTTCGCGGACCTCAAAAACCTATTCACGATGCCTTCGGTCATCGTGCGGACCATGGTCGCCTGCGGGGTAGAGCAAAACGATATTTTAGAACCAAGAAAAAATTTGGCATGACTTTCCCTAAAAATAGGACCAAAAAGAATGCTTAATGCCAAAATTCTCGCCGAAACGGAAATGAATCAACATTCGGGCAAAATATTGGCAACTATCGCATTTCAAATACCGGTACACCTCCAAACACAAACACATATGCAACACCACAAACATATGCAACACCACGAACATACATAGATTTAGCTAGGCCATAAAAAGTGCATGTGCATATTGTTGTAGGGAGAACAACATAAATATAGCTTCCCCCCTTACTTACCTATCAAAACAAGGTAATTTAACCACTTAATTTGAATGAATCTATGGTGGAAATGAGGTGAAAAAGAGGAGGCACCCGAGACAAGGAGGAGGCGGTGGAGAGAATGAAGTGGGGAGAAAGTGAGTGTGGGTAGGAGTGGTTGTCCAAAATATCTTGTTGCTGCCCACTTACTAATGGCGCACCAACCATAAATGCACCATTAGTAATCCAGGTTACTAATGGCGCACCTTCTGGTGGTGCGCCATTAGTAGTTTTGCAAAAAAAAACATACTAATGGCGCACTGCTCCAGAGTGCGCCATTACTAGTTTAAACTAGTAATGGCGCACGGTGGAAAAGTGCGCCATTAGTAGTTTTGCAAAAAAAGGAATAATAAATATAATAAAAAAAAACAACATTAGTGGCGCACTTTCCGACAGGTGCGCCATTACTAGTTACAACTAGTAATGGCGCACTTCGTCTGGATGCGCCATTAGTATGTTTGGACAGGCGCACTAGTTAAAAAAAATTTGATACTAATGGCGCACCTTGGGCCAAGTGCGCCATTAGTAGTTTCAACACTAATGGCGTATCAGAAGGTGGTGCGCCATTAGTATATACTAATGGCGCACCGCCTGTCTGGTGCACCATTAGTGTCAATCCCATCTATAGCCCTTTTTCTAGTAGTGCCATATGCAGTTGACGCTTGAGACAAACTGCTTATATGTTCTAAGATTTCTCGTGTCCGCTCAGTTTGACAAATATGAATCATTGACTTGAAGAAGGAGGTGATGGTCGATGGAGATTTTGGTTCGGTTACAAGATGTGAACATTTGTAAGATTAGTGCGGGAGACCAATATGGTTGCCCATGCCATTGCTCCCTATTTGTAGAAATGTTAGAAGAAATGGTGTTTGGAGCGCTTCAGTGCCTTCCTGCATGTTGGAGTTGGCCTATAACAACGGTAATACTTTAGTGTGGGGTCATTTAAAAACATGGGTGCCAATTCTGAATGTGGTGTGACAAGTGAAATGTTATGTCTTATGTGTGATCATCTCCCCCTCCCTCATGCCCAAATCCTGATTCTTCCCCTGCCTAATCATGAAGAATAATGGCACGTCCTTGTTTGGTTGTATCAATGACAATAAACAACGTCACTTCAGATGTGATGGCTCTCTCTGCGGTGGTGAAGTGTTGTTTGAGATGAATAAATATACTAGAAATACACCATCCTAAAGAGAGCACTAGCGTCTAGCCGTTCTATAATGCATGGGTTTGAAGGCAGCAACGTGACAATGAGGATGCGGATGGGAAAGAAGCAGCGTGCGAGTGAGATGGGGAAGTGCAGTGTTGATGATGGCTTGCAATGAAGCCATTCAATCTTTTGTGACTATCGATCATGTATTTTGCCACTACGGGAAATGTCGACGCTAACTATTGAAATTAAACACTACAGATAAAACTTTGTTTCACCTACATGACTTTGATTAGACGGAAATTATCCCTGATCGCCATCTGGCAAGCATAGTAAGCATTGAACAACCCAAAAATTCCCTTTCAACAAAAACAGAGCCTAACCCTCCATAAATAGATGATTCAGATTTAGTTATGTATCCTATTCCATCTAGTGTGGTACTAAGGTTCTTTAAAAAGGGCCCTCATCTCATATTTCCTATCTCTTCGTGTGACTACGCACATCTTTTAGAAAAAACAGGTCGTCAAATTATGTGACTTCTCTGGTCCCAACCATGGCTATCTTTCATTTGGCTTGACCCGTTGCCTTTTGAAAGCTCACATGGGTTATACAACTATGATACTACCTCCATTATCATACCAAAACGTCTTATATTTTGGAATAGAGGTAGTAGATTTGAGATCGGAATTCCACCCACCATGTTCAATTCTACACTAGATATCTTCACAAAAGCAGCCTCTCCTCTCGTGTATATATAATATCCTCTCCCTCTCCTCGATCTGCCTCAACTGGACTATCTAGCTTTGAATTGAATGGGATGCTCTCTCATTTTCTGTCATCTTCTCATCTTATGCTCAATGCATTGCACTGTCTAGAAATGAGAGGCCTCGGGAATTAACCCTTTTCTTATGGGTAAGATAGTTTAAGACTATATGTTGGAACATGTTCAGTTAGAAGAGCATGACGTGCTACCGTAGAGGGATCAACTATCATGCGTATTTAGTTTCGGAGGACAGTCGGGATACATGGCACCTCCTGGAACCTTCAGCTAGCACATTCTAAATGTGATGCGGTATGTATTCAGTAAATAGGGAGGAAGACCGTGTGGTGGTTGGCTCTTGTGAGGAACTTTGATTTTTGCATTCCTACATTTAATACAGGGCACAAATCCAGAATTAAAACGGGACATTTACATCTGTGCCCCTAACTCGAACTCACTACTCAGATTGGCCCCTAATTTTGAAGCATGCTCAAATTTGCCTCTCCGCTATTAAGTCACTACTCAGAAATGCCCTTCCATACAGTATTGTAGCACTTTCCGTCCAATAGTGTAGCACTTTCCGTCTGCTACAGTAAACATGGGCCTCTGACGGTCAAAGGCCTTTGACTGGACGGAAGGGCATTTCTGAGTAGTGACTTAACGGCAGAGGGGCAAATTTGAGCATGCTTTCAAATTAGGGGCAAATCTGAGTAGGTGGTTCGAGTTAGGGGCAGAAATGCAAATGGCCCAATTAAAAAACAGAGGGAAGATGCAAACAAAAACTTTGAAAGAAAACAGAGAATCACACAGGTTCTGAAACTGGAAAGACGAAAAGCAGAACACCAATAACCATTCCTAATTGGTCCCAGCCGTTAAACACGCTCTGGCCAAGTGATCCTGAGATGAACAGAGAAACAACATATACATACACAAAAAGCTTGCAAAATATGGTAATACCAATTTACCAATGGATATACAACAATGCCAACATGATTAACATTATTATTACAAGCACCGTGTAGTGCAGTGCAACCGGTTATTACATCACAAGATCCATGAGACATGTCAAGCATTACATACACATGCTACCACACGCTCCAAATTAACCCACGCGTTCATCTCTCCTGCACTGCAAAAACAAGTTAAAGAAGAGTTTAGATTGAACAAGCGAAGAACGCATGCACAGAGGAGAAGGAGAAAAGAAAAGGTTGACACACGCCATGGTGACAGTGACGATCATTCGTACCCGCATGATGTCGGAGCGTGGCTGGAGCTCGCTCAGTTGTTGTTGCTGATGTGCTGTTGTGGCCGTCGTCGTCCTTGTGGCCCTCGCTGTGCTTCTTGTCCTTCTTCTCCTTGCGGTCGCCGGACGACTTGTCTTCTTGTGCTCGTCGTTGCCACCACTGGAGGAGTAAATTATAAAAAACCATCATAATTGAGAACCCTAATTCAGAAAATCACCACCATTATGCTGACAGTTTTAGAAAAACGTTGATCGATCGATTAGAGCCATTTGACGCCGGATTAGGGTCCTCAATTATGGTGTTTTTTTTTTGCAATTTACTCCATCCGAACCTTCTCCTCAATCTTGTGGATGATGCCGACCATGGCGTTGTTGTTTCTGGTAGCAGTACCATCAACATCCGAACGAGTGTGGTAATACTAAGGGGCCTACAATCTTGCTTTTTTTTTGAAAAGGCAGGGCTCCCCAGCCTCTGCATCAGAACGATGCATACGGCCACTTTAATAAAACACAAATAGGTTCAACAAGGTCTTATAGTCTCAAAAAAGTAAAGAAAAGCTCACAAAGAGCCAGATAAAAAATTGCCAAAAAAGCCACAACCGGCTGGCACAAGAACAATCTTGCTAGCTGGATCATCTTTTCCATCTGTACCTATGGCTATGTGCATCTTTCAGAAAATGGAAGGCATCAAACAATATCTCATTTCTCGTGCCATTGGTAGGTATCTGTCATTGAATCGATATGTAGCCTTCTCAATATTCCCATGTGTTGAGAAGCTTTCATAGGTATGAGATTATAAATTCACCTACCACATTAAATTCTACATTACATATTTCTCTTTGTAAAAACAGCCTCCCCTCGTGGATATATAATATCATCCCCTTCTCCTCGATCTACTTCAGGTACATGACTAGCTAGCCTTGAATGAGTTGATCTATCTTCCTCTACCATCCCCTCATCTGATGCTCAATTACATTACAATAATTAGAAATGAGAAGCCTCAGGAACTAACTCCATACTTATTTGTGCCAACATGTAGCAGTTTTCTTTCAGTTGTGTTCAACTGGAGAATGACAATGTGCTGCAATATACAGCCCATCCCTAGGTGCCAACCTACATTTGCATCATCGGTGAGAAAGTGGGGCATCTGGTTGGCAAGAGTGAGCTAATCCTCCAAGGGCAGCCTACAACAAGCATGGCGCCACCTTTGGTGCTCCTTTTGCCCAAATCCCAAACGTGTATCTTCTTAGCTATGTTCAAAAGCCTTGTTGTGAAGAAGTAGTGTTTAGGTAGCAGGGACAGGCAGAAAAAACTGCCCGGTGCTAGGAACGGGCCTGCTCAAGGCACATTGGCACCAATACAAAAATTGCCACAAACAATTTAATATTTTTAATGGGTTGAATTTATTAGCCTAGCTAATTAGTATGTTTACACATATAAAAGAATGGATTATCAAATTGGTTGATGAGCTTGACGGTCACGGAGGAAAATAATCAAAATATATTTTCCATATTTTTTTCTAAATGTAAGTCGTCTGAGCTTTCTTATGTTTAAGTAGAGTCATCTAATATATCTATCTCGAGATTCTCATGGGGGTTAGGGAACCAAGATTTGTCTCGCATTTTCACATCATCACGTCTTTGCCGAATCAAGATTAGATCATAGGACTAGCACGATAAGTTGTACATGAAACAAAACTGAGCCAGGTGCAATGAAACTCACTTTGTATTGCCATAGATATATTGCTCCTACAATGGTAGCATGGCATGCTATGCTAAAACTTTATATAGTGTGATTGTTCTATCTCATGTGTGGTGTTTTTTTCTCTTCTCATTTTTCATCTATTATTGGCGTCATTACCCCTCATTAGGCCCCTTGTATATACATGTCATGTATTGCCCGTTACGAAGTGTGATCAGGTTTGCCCCCCCCCCCCTCCTCCAGTGAGATGGGATAAAGTAAAGTAGATGTTGCTTGCCTTAATTTTGGTTCCATTGGTGTGGAGGCTCGAGGTTCTTGATATATGATTATCACCTCAGCTTGGGAGTTCTTGCGTTGCTATGGGTCAACTGAGGAGGATGTGTTAAAATAGGTCTAGCGTGTCACGTACACTTATTATGTACTTATATAATTGTATGTGTTGATCATTATATATAGAGAGACATGGAGAGGCATTGCCACACGGAAAACCCTAAACCCTATTCTTGAACTTGGTATTAGAGCCAACCCTACCCTAGCCGCCGCCGCACCTCCTCCCTCCTCTGCCGCTGCCGCCGCAGCATTTCTTTTTCGTGGCCACCGTGATGTCCACCGCCCCGGCTGCGACGCCCACCACCTCCTCCGCGCTCACCCTCACCATCTCCGGCCCGGTCATCGCTCCACCCACGGCGTCGGCTCCCGTCCCCGTCCTTCCGCCCATCGCGGTCTCGCTGGACCGCATCAATTTTATGCTATGGAGGGCTCTTGCCCTCCCCAACTTTGCCGGAGTTCGCCTCCACAGTTTCCTCGATGGCTCGGCCAGGGCACCGGCACCGACCGTGACGACAGGCATTGGTGACGCTGCTCGCACCGTGTCCAATCCCGAGTATGAGCAGTAGTGTACTATTGATCAGAAGGTCCTCGGGCATCTCCTCGGTTCTATGAACGTCGAGATTTCCGCGCAGCTGATTGGCTGCAGGTCGACGACCACAGCTTGGGCGGCCGTGCACACCATGTTCGCGCCGAGAACAACGCCGACATGTGTAATCTCCGGCGCCAGATCCAGGCGCTGAGGAAAGGGGACAGACCCGCCGGCGAGTACATGCAGAGGGTGAAGGACCTTGCTGACTCGATGGACGCCGCTGGCTCTCCTCTTCACGATGATGAGATCATCGACTACATGCTGACCGGGCTCGGCTCGGCGTTTAACCCTATCGCGGCTTCGATGAACTTCACGGGCATGCCAATCACGTTCCCTGCGTTCTACTCGAGTGTTCTTCACTTCGAGGCCCTGCAGCAGTAGCAACCGGAGCTCAAGGATTGGCAGTCCTCCGCCAACGCCGCGTACCGGCCGGTCTACACCACCAACTCCGGCCATGCGCATGACTCGGACCATCCGAGTGGCGGCCGTCCTTCTAGCCCCTCCCCCCCGCCCGGACAAGGTGGCTACAGCCTCGGCAACACTAGCAGCAACAGCTGCATCGAACGCAATGGAGGCAGCAACAGCGGCGGCAACAGCCACAATGGGGGTGGACGCGACCAACGCTGGCGTCCCCGCTTCCAGATTTGCAAAAACTGGGGGCACGAGGCAGGCGATTGTCGCAGCCGCTATGATACTGACAACCGCGCCGCCAACTCCGCCTCCACCTCCTCCTCTGCTCATGACCCCCCGCACTGGATCTTGCACAACGGTGCGATGAACCACCTGACGAGCGACCTCGACCGTCTCCAATTCAATGAGCGCTACGACGGGAAGGATCAAGTGCAAGTAGCCAATGGTGCAGGTTTGTCTATTTCGCATATTGGTCATTCCACTATACCCGGTTCATCTCTTCGTTTAGGAAACATTCTTTTCCTCCCACAGATTCATCAACATCTCCTTTCTGTTTATCGACTTGTCCTTGACAATGATGTTTTTGTGGAATTTCATCGTTTCTTTTTCCTTGTTAAGGACGCATCCCCAAAGAAAATTCTTCTTCACCATAGAAGTCATGGTAGACTCTACCCCATCCCGTTTAGTCGAGCATCGTCCTCCTCCACCCGCCCCGTGTCTCTCAGTGTCAAGACCACTCCGTCCCAGTGGCCTCAGCGTCTCAGTCATCCCTCCAATAATATTTTTCAAAACCTTGTGAAGAATCATGATTTAGTGTGTTCTTCTGAACGTCGGGATTTCGTGTGTGATGCTTGTCAGCGTGCTAAGAGTCGACAATTGCCATATACTTTATCTCATCATGTTTCCACTATGCCTCTTGAGTTAATTCATTTTGATGTTTGGGGGCCTGCCATTGCCTCTTCCAGAGGTTATAAGTATTATGTGAGATTTGTCGATGAATACTCTCGTTTCTGTTGGATATATCTCCTTAAGAACAAGTCTGACGTTGAGCAAGTGTTCTATGCTTTTCAGGTTCATGTTGAGCGTCTTCTCCAAACTAAAATCATAGCCATTCAGTCGAACTGGGGTCACGAGTACCACAAATTGCATCGCTATTCTCAACGCATTGGGATCTCCCATCGCTTGTCTTGCCCGCACACCTCGCAGCAAAACGGAGTTGGTAAACGCAAACACCGTCATCTTGTAGAAACAGATCTTGCCTTGCTGGCTCATTCTTATCTGCCATTATGTTTTTGGGATGAAGCGTTCCTTGCTGCATGCTACCTCATTAACCGCATGCCTACACCTATCCTTCAACAAGATACACCCTTGTTTCGGCTTCTTAAGGTGCAACCCGATTACAACTTTCTGCGCACTTTTAGGTGTGCCTGCTGGCCGGGTTTGCGCAAATATAATGCACACGAACTTGCTTTTCGTTCCACCATGTGTGTGTTCCTCGGCTACAGTCCGATGCATAAGGGGTACAAGTGTCTCGATCGTTCCACGGGACACATCTACATCTCTCGCGATGTTGTTTTCGACGAGTCTGTTTTTCCCTACGCCACCCCTGGGGTGACCGTCGATCTCTCCTCCTTGGCTGATGTTCTCTCTTTTCCTTCCGATGAACCGACTACGGGTATGCACAAATATGACCTGTCCTATTTGACTATTGATTCGCCTATTCCAGGCCATGCTACTTCTGTGCAGGATACAGCGGCTGACGTGCCTCCATCCCCGACGCCCGACGTGCATGGCGCATGCGCGCCTCCCGCCCTGCGCGTGCCCGGCCCGCTCATTGATCCGCGTCCACACGCGGCTGGTGCGCTGTCCTCCCTGGTCCTCGACGTGTATGGGACATGAACGTCCCACATGCGGTCGGCTGCCCCTTCGTCCGGCCCATCGGTGGGCCCAGCGCCGCCTCGCCCGGCCCATTGGTGGCTCCTTCGCCGCACGCGGCCGCCTCACCCGGCCCATCGACAGCTCCTTCATGGCGCGCCGCCGCCTCGCCGTCCGATGCCGCCATTCCCGACACGCCGCCGGATGATGCTACTCCGTCGTTGCCAGCTGCTCAGCTCGCGTCGCCTTCTGTCGAGGGCAGCCCTGTCCCCTCGACCGCGACGCCTCCACCTGCTCCTGGTCACACCATGGTCACACGCACCCGCGATCACACTCAGCGTGCGCTTGTACCGACTGATGGGACCATCCGGTATGATCCTCGCTGGCACGCATTTCATGCGGTGCCTGTTTCTCATCGCGATGCTCTCCGTGAGACCGCCTGGCGTACATCCATGATTGATGAGCTAGCCGCCCTTCATCAGAACAAGACTTGGGTTCTTGTGCCTCGTCTACACGGTGTCAACATTGTTGGGAGTAAATGGATTTTCAAGACGAAGCATCGTCCAGATGGCTCTGTTGATAAATACAAGGACCGACTGGTCGCTCGTGGTTTCACTCAGCAACTTGGCATTGACTATGGTGACACGTTCAGTCCCGTTGTCAAGACGAGTACCGTTTAATTGGTTCTTGCTTTTTCTATCTCTGTCTCTCGTGGCTGGAGTCTCCGTTAGGTTGATGTCAGTAACGCCTTCCTTCATGGTTTCTTATCTAAGGATGTTTATACGCAGCAGCCGCCTGGTTTTGAGGACGCTCGGTATCCCTCGCATGTGTGCAAGCTGCAGCTGGCTCTCTATGGACTCAAACAGTCTCCTCGTGCGTGGTATGCTCGGCTCAGTGCATGTCTTTTTCAACTTGGTTTTGTCTCCTCCAAAGCAGACACATCTCTGTTTTTCTTCCGCTATCGTGATGTTCATATTTATATGCTCCTCTATGTGGATGACATTGTTATCGCTGGATCTTCTCCACGAGCTCTTGATGGTCTTATTCACTCCCTTGCGGCCAGTTTTCCTATCGAGGATCTTGGGCCATTGGAGTACTTCCTTAGTATGGAAGCGTCGTACAATTCAGGGGGGGTGACATTGACTCAACCGAAGTATGCCTTGGATCTCTTGCACCGTGTGAGCATGGAGAATTGTAAGCCCACTTCCACACCATTGTCAACCTCCGATCAGCTTTCCCGAGTGCCTGGACAACCTCTCAGTACCGATGATTCTTTCCGGTATTGCAGTGTCGTTGGTGGACTGCAGTATTTGACACTCACTCGTCTGGATATTTTTTTTGCAGTGAACAAGGTATGCCAGTATCTCTCGCAGCCCACTGATGTTCATTGGGAAGCTGTTAAGTGCATTCTGCGCTATGTGAAAGGGACGTCGCACACGGGACTGAAGTTCTCGAAGGCTGCCTCCACAAGCATTAGTATTTTTACTGATGCAGATTGGGCGGGATGCCCTGATGATTGTCCATCCACCGGAGGCTTTGCTATCTTTGTTGGACCGAATCTCATTTCCTGGAGTTCTAAGAAACAGCTGACAGTGTCGAGATCCAGTACAGAGGCCGAGTACAAAGCTTTGGCAAACAGAGCTGCTGAAGCCATCTAGGTAGAGTCACCAGTCAAAGAGCTTGGTGTTTCATAGCAGCGCGTTCCCGTTCTCTGGTGTGATACTTTAGGAGCCACATATCTAACTGCCAACCCAGTTTTCCATGCACGCACCAAGCACATTGATATTGACTTTCATTTTTTGCGTGAGCATGTTGCTTCTGGAGCTCTTGAAGTCAGGTTCATTTCCTCTAATGATCAGCTGGCTGATGTGTTCACCAAACCAGCCACTCGACAGATGCTAGACTGTTTTAGTACCAATCTAAACCTTGTATAGAGTAGAAGTTCGCATTGAGGGGGAGTGTTAAAATAGGTCTAGCGTGTCACGTACAAGTATTATGTACTTATGTAATTGTATGTGTTGATCATTATATATAGGGAGACGTGGAGAAGCATCGCCCCACGGAAAACCCTAAACCCTAAACTTCAAGCGTGTGTCATGCGTCTTCTTATTGATTTGGACATGCGCATGCATTTGACGCTTGAGACAAACTGCTTATATGTTCTGAGATTTCTCGTGACCGCTCAGTTTGAGAAATATGCAATCATTGACTTGAAGGAGGCGAAGGAGATTTTGGTTCGTTTACAGGATGTGAAGATTTGTAAGATTAGTCGGGAAACCAATATGGTTGCCCAAGCCACTATTCCCTGTTGTAAAAATGTTAGGAGCAATGGTGTTTTGAGCGGTTTAGTGTCTTTCTGTGTGTTGGATCTCAAAACACCATTTTCCTACCATTTCTAAATGTGGTATGACATGTTATGTCTTATGTGTGATCATTATTTTTGCCCCCCTCATGCAAAAATCCTAATTCTGCCCCTGCCTAACCATGAATAATAATGACACGTCCTTTTTCGGTTGTATAAGTGACAGTAAATGATGGCCCTTCAGATGTTCATGGCCCTCTGTACAGTGATGAAGTGTTGTCCGAGATGAACCAGTACACTAGAAATACACGATCCTGAAGAAAGCACTAGCGGTTGTGTAATGCATGAGTTGCAAAGGCATTAACGTGGCAGCGAGGACGCAGATGGGAACGAAGCGGCATGCGAGTGAGATGGGGAAGTGGAGTGGAGATGATCTCCTGCAGTGAAGCCACTCGAGCTTCTATGACTATCGATCATGTATACTCCCACTACAAGAAATGTCGATGCTAACTTTTGAAATTATACACTATAGTTAAATACTTTGTTTCACCCACATGCTTTTGATTAGAAGGTAATTAGCCCCGATCACCATGTGGCAAGCATAGTAAGCACTGAATTATCCCGAAATCCTTTTTCAGCAAAAACAAAGCCTAACCCTCCATCAATAGACGATTCAGATTTAGTTGTATATCCTATTTCATCTAGTGTGGTACCAAGTCTAGAGGTGCTTTAAAAAGAGCTCATCTCATGTTCCCGATCTCTTCCCGTGACTACGTGCATCTTTTAGAAAATCAAGGTGACATTTTCGGTCCCAACCGTGGTTATCTTTCATTTGTCTTGAGCCATAGGCTTTTTAGAAGCCACATGGGTTATGCAGCTATGATAGAATTCCATCCACCACGTTCAGTTATACACTAGATATCTTCACAAAAGCAGCCTCTCCTCTCATGTCTATATAATATCCTCGGCCTCTCCTTGATCTGTCACTACTGGACTAGGTATCTTTGAATAGAATGGGATACTCTCTCATATTTTCTATCATCTTCTGATCTAATGCTCATTGCATTAATTACAATATATAGAAACGAGAGGCCTCAGGAATTAACCCTTTTCGTATGTGTAAAACGGTTCAAGATGATGCATTGGAACAAGTTCAGTTAGGAGAGAGATCAACTATCATGAAAATTTAGTTTGGGAGATCACCCGGGATATATGGCACCTCCAGCTAGCACCTTATTAGCCCGCAATGACAAGGGGGCTAAATTTAGTACGTATAGCTTATCTAGCATGGGTGCCGAATCGTCCTTTTGATGATAACATGGGCGACCATTCTAGATGTGATGCGATATGTTTTCGATAAATAGAGAGGAAGACCATGTGGTGATTAGCTCTTTTTTTAGCAAATGTGGTGATTGGCTCTTGTGAGGAACAACTTTGATTTTTGCATTCCTAATATTAATACCAGGCCCAAATCCAGAATCGAAACACAGAGGAAAGTTGCAAACAAAAATTCTGAAAGAAAACAGAGCACCACATAGGTTCCGAAACTGAAAAGAGGAAAAACAGAACACCAATAACCATTCCTAAATGATCCCAGCCGTTAATCACACTCTGGTTGAGAGATCCAGAGATGAACAGAGACACCACATACATACAGAAAAAGCTTGGAAAATATGGTGGTACCAAATTACAAATGGAGATACACAATACCAACATGATTCCTTAACGTTGTTATTACAAGCACCGTGCAGTACAGTGCAGCCGGCCGGTTATTACATCACAAGATCGAAGAGACATGCCACACATTACATACATATGCTGCCACATGCTCCAAATTAACCCAAGCCTTCATCTCACCTGCACTGCAAAAACAAATTAAAAAGAATAGGTTAAATCGAACAAGGGAAGAACACATGCACACAGGAGAAGGAGAAAACAAAAGGTTGACACACGCATGGTGACCATGACCACCATTCGTACCCGCATGCTGCCGGAGCACGTCCGGAGCTCGCTCAATTGTTGTTGCTGCTGCTGTTGTTGTGGACGTCATTGTCCTTGTGGCCCTCGATGTGCTTCTTGTCCTTCTTCTTGTGGTCGCCGAACGACTTGCCTTCTTGTGCTCGTCGCTGCCACCGCCCAGGTGGGGGAGTAAAACTGCAAAAAACCATCATAATTGGCAGCCCTAATTCAGAAAACCACGACCATTATGCTGGCAGTTTTCAAAAAACGTTGATCGATCGATTAAAGCCGTTTGACACTGAATCTGACAGGTAGGCCCCGTCCCCATGTGTGGTTGCAGCTGCTGCTCCGTCCCCATGCCCGACTGTGGCCGCTGCTGCTGCTTGCATGTTGCAGCATAGAGAGAAGAGGTGGAGGGAGAACACTGAGGTGGAGGTTCGTGAGCCGGCCGGCGGCTGAATCCGGTGGTGCGCCGGTCAGATGCGGACGCACAGTTTTTTTCTTCCTGCCAGCGCTTGAGGGGAAGGAAGAACTGCAGAGGCCGACGTGTGGATCCCATGTGCAGCCTACCGTACAGGACAAACACCGCGAGATTTCAGTGGCACATCAGCACTTACAGCGGGCCTGATCTATCAGAAATATTGTTAACATGTGTTTAGTGACCTATCAGTGTTTTTTAAAACTGTCAGCACAGTGGTGACAACTTTTTTGAAGAAAAAACGAATGTGGTGGTTTTCTGAATTAGGTCCCCAATTGTTGTGTTTTTTTCTCATTCACTCCATCTGGAGCTTCTCCTTGATCTAGTGGATGATGCCGGCCATGGCGCTGTTGTTTCTGGTAGGAGTACTAGCGGCATCCGAGCGAGTGTGGTAAGACCGAGGGTCCTAAAATTTTGCTAGTTGGACCATATTTTCCGTCTCTACCTATGATTATGTGCATCTTCCAAAAAAAGGAAGGCATCAAACAATATGTCATTTCTCGTGCCATTGGTAGGTATCCGTCATCTAATCGACATGTAGCCTTCTCAATACTCCCATGTGTCGGGGAACTTTCATAGATACGAGATTATAAAATCACCCACTACATTAAATTCTACACTACATATTTCTCTTCGTAAAAACAGCCTCCCCTCATGGATATATAATGTCATCCCCTTCTTCTCGATCTACTTCAAGTACATGACTAGCTAGCTTTGAACGAGTTGGCCTCTCTTCCTCTACCATCCCCTTATCTGATGCTCAATTACATTACAGTAATTAGAAATGAGAAGCCTCGGGAACTAATTCCATACTTATGTGTGCCGAAATGTAGCAGTTTTCTTTGAGCCGTCCTCCAGCAAAGAGTAAGAATGTGCTGCAATATACAGCCCGTCCTCAGGTGTCAATCTACATTTGTGTCATCGGTGAAAAAGTGAGGCATCTAGTTGGCGAGAGCGACCTACTCTGGCGATAACAGCCTCGCTACAACAAGCGTGGCACCACTTTTGTTGCACCTTTTCCCCCAATCCCAAACGTGTATCTTCTAAGATATGTTGAGACTCTTGCAGTGAAGTAGTCCTTGGGTAGCAGGGATAGGCAGAAAAAACTGCCCGCCGCTAGGGACGGGTCCGCTGGCAGGCAAGCTTGTAATTCGTGGCTATGTGGAAAAGAAGCACTACCTGATCAATGGTTTCCCCGTTGTCATATTTAATCTTTACTGTCTTTCTTGCTCTCCTCGGAGAGCTAGCACTTCAGAGTCCCCTTTCAACTCATATTTTGTGTATTATTATGAATAGAAATTGTCTGAATTGCCAAAAAATTGCCTAGCCATTAACCATTAATAGTTTTATCACACTCGTGCCTAGCCACAAGGGCAGAGATAGGGAAAGGAGATCAAGAGCTGGACTTCTACCAACGGTTCCCCTGAAGTTTTTACACCAGTTAGTGATACTACAGTAGTAAACTACCAATATATATGTGTTGATGGTTGAAGATAATTGCTCAGATAATTAATCTATTTTAAATTATTACTTAAGGCATGTACTGTTCTCCTGGCTATATATGTGCATGGTTGTGCTTAAGCCTCCAAAATAATCCACAAGTAGGTGTAGCTCATTGCTTAGAAATATGGAAATTGTTTTCTCCTTAGACCATTTATTTGTTTGGGGTTGGCGTGTCCTCATCGTCTCTGATCAGTTAATCTTGCTACTGCCACCACTATGCATATTGCTAGGAGAACATGAACGTGCAACGGTGCCATCGATTCATCGAGCTCGCCAGGGTCATGCTGCTTCCATCATTCTATGGATCCTACTTCATCATGTCGGTGCCGACATGATGTGCTATCAGCATCCACTCACAGTACTTACTCAGGCCCTTCCCAGTAATCCACGGTGTACATGTGCCAAGGGTGCCACATAGGCAAACAGCTGATGTGCCAAGGCAATTAAAAAGGAGAGAGAGCATTTAATTTATGGTGACACCAGGAAGGAATAATGCTAAGCATGTGGACCTATGAAAAATGCCTGCCTGCCAACGCATGGAGGAGTTTAGTTGTTAAGAAATTAAATGAGGGTAGCTTAGCTATAAAATCTAAGCACCTATTCATTGGGAGATTAGTTGCTAAGCCTTTTAATGCACTTCACATCTCACCTAAGCACCAATGCATTGAGGCCTCGTCAATCACGCAAACCTCAAGGGTGATTTATTTGTTAATACAAAAATTGCTACCAATAGTTAATTATTTTTAATGGATTGAAGCTATTAGCCTAACTAATTAGTACATTTTCACATATAAGAAAATGGATTGTCAAATTGGTTGATGAGCTTAACGATCATGGAGGTAAATATGATCTAACCAAAATATATTTTCCATAACTTTTCTAATTCTAAGTGGTCTAAGCTTTCTTCTATTTAAGTAGAGTCGTATAATATATCTATGTTGAGATTCTCATGGCGGGTTAGGGAACCAATATTTGGCTAGCATTTTCACATTATCGCAGCTTCGCTGAAGCAAGATTAGATCATACGACTAGCACAACAGCTGTACATGAAACAAAACTGAGCCATGAACAGTGAAACACATTTTGTATTGGCATGGATATATTGTTGCCACAATGGTATCATGTCATGCTATGCTAAAACTTTATATATTGTGATTGTTCTATCTTATGTGTGGTGTTTTTGCTTTCTTCTCATTTTTCGTGTATTATTGGCGTCATTAACCTTCTAGCCCTCCAAAACATTAGGCCCATTGGATATACTTGTTATGTATTGCCCGTTACAAAGTGTGATCATCCCCCCTCCCCCCTCCATTGAGATGGGCTATATTAAGTTGGTTGCCTTTATTCTGGTTCCATTGGTGTGGTGGCTCGGGGTTCTAGGTATATGATTGTCACCCCAGCCTGGGAGTTGTTGCGTAGCCATGGGTTGGCCGAGGATGATAAACTTCAAGCGTGTGTCATGGGTCTTCTTATTGGTTTTGGCATCCATCTGCACTTTACACTTGAGACAAACTGCTTATATGTTCTGAGATTTCTCGTGACCACTTAGTTTGACAAATATTGCATGCAATCATTGACTTGAAGAAGGAGGTGATGGATATTTTGGTTCAATAATAGGATGTGAATATTTGTACGATAGTGGGGAAACTAATATGGTTGCCCATGCCATTGTTCCCTTTTGTAAAAACAAGTTAGGAGAAATGGTGTTTTGAGTGGGTCAGTGCCTTCCTGTGTGTTGGAGCCGGCCTATAACAATGGTAATACTTTGATTTAATCTACCTACATGACAATTTGACAAACATGGGTGCTAATTCTAAATGTGGTGTGACATGTAATGTATTATGTGTGATCAATTTTTTCGCCCCCTCATGCCTAAATCCTGATTCTTCCCCTGCCTAATCATGAAGAATAATGTCACATACTTTTTTGGTTGTATCTTTTTTTGTTATTTCTTTTTGTTGTAAACTCCGCCTATGTTGTCTCAACATAGCCGGTCCCAAGCTCGGGTAAAGGAGGAGGGTTGTGATAGGCTTGGCGAGCCAACGTAAAAACCCAGCCACTCTTATGGAGATGAAACCCAGAAGATTTTCGTTGGGGCATAACCATCTCAGCGACGCGCTACATCGGAACCAGGGTGTGGTGGAAAATGGGCATGGGCCGAGCCATCACCCCCCAGGTGGCGCGCCTTATCTTGATCCAGATACGGTGGCAAGTGAGCGAGGATCGGGTCTTCGCATCCTTAGTGGCACGCTACATCGGCGCCTGAATGTAGTGGAAAATGAGCAAGGGTCTTCGCGTTTGACTCGACGAGTGCGAAGGGTAAGGAAGCTAGCCAAGCCTAGGAGGATTTGCTTAGGTAGTTGGAACGTAGGGTCTCTGATAGGGAAGCTTCGGGAGCTAGTTGATGCAGCAGTGAGGAGAGGTGTTGATATCCTTTGCGTCCAAGAAACCAAATGGAGAGGACAAAAGGCGAAGGAGGTGGAGGATACCGGCTTCAAGCTGTGGTACACGGGGACGGCTGCAAACAGAAATGGCGTAGGCATCTTGATCAACAAGAGCCTCAAGTATGGAGTGGTAGACGTCAAGAGACGTGGGGACCAGATTATCCTTGTCAAGCTGGTAGTTGAGGACTTGGTTCTCAATGTTATCAGCGCGTATGCCCCGCAAGTAGGCCGCAATGAGAACACCAAGAGGGAGTTCTGGGAAGGCCTGGAAGACATGGTTAGGAGTGTACCGATTGATGAGAAGCTCTTCATAGGAAGATACCTCAATGGCCACGTGGGTACATCTAACACAGGTTTTGAAGGGGCACATGGGGGCTTTGGCTATGGCATCAGGAATCAAGAAGGTGAAGATGTCTTAAGCTTTGCTCTAGCCTACAACATGATTGTAGCTAACACCCGCATTAGAAAGAGAGAATCACATCTGGTGATTTTTAGTAGTGGCCAACACTCTCACCAGATTGATTTCATCCTCTTGAGAAGAGAAGATAGGCGTGCATGCCTAGACTGTAAGGTGATACCTGGAGAGAGTGTTGTACCCCAGCATAAGCTGGTGGTTGCTGACTTCTGCTTTCGGATTCGTGACCAGTGAGATAAGCATGCCAAAGTCGCTAGAACAAAGTGTTGGAAGCTCAAGGGGGAGGTAGCTCAGGCGTTCAAGGAGAGGGTCATTAAGGAGGGACCTTGGGAGGAAGGACGGGATGCGGACAATGTGTGGATGAAGATGGCGACTTGCATTCGTAAGGTGGCCTTGGAGGAGTTTGGAGTGTCCAGGGGAAGGAGAAGCGAAGATAAGGATACCTGGTGGTGGAATGATGATGTCCAAAATGCGATTAAAGAGAAGAAAGATTGCTTCAGACGCCTATACCTGGATAGGAGTGCAAACAACATAGAGAAGTACAAGATGGTGAAGAAGGATGCAAAGCAAGCTGTTGGTGAAGCAAGGGGTCGGGCATATGAGGATCTCTACCAACGGTTAGGCACGAAGGAAGGTGAAAGGGACATCTATAAGATGGCCAAGATCCGCGAGAGGAAGACGAGGCATATTGGCCAAGTCAAATGCATCAAGGACAGAGCGGGTCAACTCTTGGTGAAGGACAAGGAGATTAAGCATAGATGGCGGGAGTACTTCGACAAGCTGTTCAATGGGGAGGATGAGAGTTCTACCATTGAACTGGACGACTCCTTTGATGAGACCAGCATGCGTTTTGTGCGGTGAATCCAGGAGTCTGCGGTCAAGGGGGATTTAAAAAGGATGAAAGGAGGCAAGGCGATGGGCCCTGATTGTATATCCATTGAGGTGTGGAAAGGTCTCGGGGACATAGCGATAGTATGGCTAACCAAGCTTTTCAACCTCATTTTTCGGGCAAACAAGATGCCAGAAGAATGGAGATGGAGTATATTAGTACAAATTTTCAAGAACAAGGGGGATGTTCAGAGTTGTACTAACTACCGTGGAATTAAGCTGATGAGCCATACAATGAAACTATGGGAGAGAGTCATTGAGCACCGCTTAAGAAGAATGACAAGCGTGACCAAAAATCAGTTTGTTTCATGCCTGGGAGGTCGACCATGGAAGCCATTTTCTTGGTAAAGCCATTTTCTTGGTACGACAACTTATGGAGAGATATAAGGAGCAAAAGAAGGACTTGTATATGGTGTTCATTGACTTGGAGAAGGCCTATCATAAGATACCGCGGAATGTCATGTGGTGGGCCTTGGAGAAACACAAAGTCCCAACAAAGTACATTACCCTCATCAAGGACATGTACGATAATGTTGTGACAAGTGTCCGAACAAGTGATGTCGACACTGATGATTTCCCTATTAACATAGGATTGCATCAGGGGTCAACTTTGTGCCCTTATCTTTTTGCATTGGTGATGGATGAGGTCACAAGGGATATACAAGGAGATATCCCATGGTGTATGCTCTTTGCGGATGATGTGGTGCTAGTTGACGATAGTCGGACGGGGGTAAATAGGAAGTTAGAGTTATGGAGGCAAACCTTGGAATCGAAAGGGTTTAGTCTTAGTAGAACAAAAACCGAGTACATGATGTGAGATTTCTGTACTACTAGGTGTGAGGAGGAGGAGGTTAGCCTTGATGGCCAGGTGGTACCTCAGAAGGACACCTTTCGGTGTTTGGCGTCAATGCTGCAGGAGGATGGGGGTATTGATGAAGATGTGAACCATCGGATCAAAGCCGGATGGATGAAGTGGCACCAAGCTTCTGGCATTCCCTGTGACAAGAGAGTGCCACAAAAGCTAAAAGGCAAGTTCTACAGGACGGCGGTTCGACCCACAATGTTGTATGGCGCTGAGTGTTGGTCGACTAAAAGGTGACATGTTCAATAGTTAGGTGTGGCGGAGATGCATATGTTGAGATGGATGTGTGGCCACACGAGGAAGGATCGAGTCCGGAATGATGATATACGAGATAGAGTTGGGGTAGAATCAATTGAAGAGAAGCTTGTACAACATCGTCTGAAATGGTTTGGGCATATTCAGCGTAGGCCTCCAAAAGCTCCAATGCATAGCGAACGGCTAAAGTGTGCGGAGAATGTCAAGAGAGGGCGGGGTAGACCGAATTTGACATGGGAGGAGTCCTTAAGAGAGACCTGAAGGATTGGAGTATCACCAAAGAGCTAGCTATGGACAGGGGTGCATGGAAGCTTGCTATCCATGTGCCAGAGCCATGAGTTGGTTTCGAGAGCTTATGTGTTTCACCTCTAGCCTACCCCAACTTGTTTGGGAATAAAGGTTTTTTGTTGTTGTTGTTGTTGTTGTTGTTGTATTTCTTTTTTGTTGTACCAATTACAGTAAATGATGGCACTTCAGATGTTGATGGCCTTCTATACAGTGATGGAGTGTTGTTCGAGGTGAATCAACACACTAGAAATACACGATCTAAAGAAAGCACATCTTTGTTCACCACACACTGGGCGTTTGTATGGGAAGTTCTCCTCAAAAAGGGTTTTTAGGCTGGCTTTGTTCACCGCATCATGCAGCTTGTCTCGGGAGGTCAGACAGCGGTGAGGTTGGGAATTTCTTCCAAAACAAATGTGGCCTCCGGCAGGCCTCCTATCTCGCCTTTGATCTTTAACTTTGTTGCAGCTCCCCTCTCGGCCATGCTAGAAAGGCTAGGGCATGCGGTCACATTAAAGGAGTGGTCTCTAATCTCATACCTGGGGGGGGGGGGGTATCTCAATTACAATACGCAGACGACACGATGCTACTATTTGAACCTGATGATCACAATATCGCTAAGGTTAAACTATTTCTCCTAAGCTTCGAAATCCTCTCAGGACTTAAGGTTAACTTCCTCAAAAGCGGGGTCATTGCCATGGTGATGGATGACCAAGCTAGCCAGAGGGTGGCTGATTGATACGTCTCCAACATATCTATAATTTTTTATTGTTCCATGCTATTATAGTATCAATCTTAGATGTTTTATATACAATATTATATCATTTTTAACCTATTAACTTAGTGCCAACTTTTAGTGGTTGTTTTTTTTTTGCTTATTTTTGGTTTTCCAGGAAATCAGTACCAAACGAAGTCCAAATGCCATGAAACTTTTTGATCGTTTTTTCTGGACATAAGAGACCCTGGAAGCTTCAGAGAGGACCAGAAGATGAAGGAGTAGGCCACAAGGCGCGCCCATGTCGCTTGTGGGCCCCTCTTTCCTCCATTTGACCTAATTATAGCTCTTTAAATTCTCTAAAATCGGGAAACCAACATAGAGCCACCCGAAACACTTCTAATTCCATCTAGAGGCCTTTTCCAGTACTCTGTCCGAGGGAGAATCGATCACACATGGCCTCTACATCAACCTGGCTACCCTTTTAATGATGTGTGAGTAGTTTACCACAGACCTATGAGTCCATATCTAGTAGCTAGATGGCTTCTTCTCTCTCTTTGATCTTCAATACAATGTTCTCCTTGATGTTCTTGGAGTTCTATTCGACGTAATCCTTTTTGCAGTGTGTTTGTTCGGATCCGATGAGTTATGGGTTTACGATCAGATTATCCATGAATATTATTTGAGTCTTTTCTGAATTCTTTTATGCATGATTATTATAGCTTTGTATTTCTCTTTGATCTATTTATTTGGTTTGGCCAACTAGATTGATTTATCTTGCAATGGAAGACATGCTTTGTAATGAGTTCAATCTTGCGGTGCTCTAAACCCCAGTAACAGAAAGAGACAAGACACGTATTTTATTGTTGCCGTTAAGGGTAACACGACGGGGTTTATTCATATTGATTGAGTTTACTTTTTCTACATCATGTCATCTTGCTTAAGATGTTACTCTGTTCTTTATGAACTTAATACTCTAGATGCATGTTGTATAGCGGTTGATGTGTGGAGTAAGTAGTAGATGCAGGCAGGAGTTGGTCTACTTGTCTCAGACGTGATGCCTATATACATGATCATTGCCTTGGATATCACCATAACTATGCGATTTTCTATCAATTGCCCAATAGTAACTTGTTTACCCACCATATGCTATTTTCAAGAGAGAAGTCTCTAGTGAAAACTATGGCCACCGGGCCTATCTTTATCATATATTAAAATCCAAACATATTTTACTATAATTTATTTATTATTATTTTATTTTATGTTTTTGTTTATCTATCTATCATTATCAGACTTGATCCTTGCAATTAACCACTAAGGGATTAATAACCCCTTGTTTGCGTTGGGTGCAAGTATTTGTTCTTTTATGTGTAGGTGTTGTTCATGAGGTATTGCGTGGTTCTCCTACTAGATTGTTAACCTTGGTTCTTGACTGAGGGAAATACTTATCTCTATTGTACTGCATCATTCTCTCCTCTTCGGTAAAATCCCAACGCAGCTCACAAGTTGCACTGATTTGCTAAATTGCAAGTTTGTGGGCTTTTCGATCAAGCATCTCGGTCTCCCCATATCGAATAGGAAACTATCTATACTAGAGTGGGAACTAATTTACGGCAAGATGGCGAGTAGAGTTAGTCCATGGAGAGGTCACTTCATGTCCTCAGCGGCTTGCCTGATTCTTACTAGTTCTTGCCTCTCCTCGCTCCCTTCACGTTTGGAATGTTACTGCTAGCCGATGGGGTGCATGCCAAGCTGGACAGTCCTTGCTCCCGCTTCTTTTGGGAATGGGGAAGGACAAAGCGAAAATACCACATGGGGAAGTGGGTCATAGTTTGCCGGCCCAAGAAACATGGTGGGCTGGGTATTCTTAAGTCCAAACTCATGAATGTGACCCTTCTCACCAAGTGGATCTCGAAACTAGCCCAAAATGAGTCGGGGCTCTGGGCGGAACTCTTGCGAGCCAAATATTTCCCAGATGGGATTTTGTTTTCTCTTCCAAGATCGAGGGATCAACCTTCGGGAATGGGATCCAGGCGGTGAAACTGGCGTTTGCGGTAGGGGCCCATTTTTAGGTACAAAACGACAAGTCTACTTGTTTCTGGTAGGATGCGTGGCTAGGGCCCACTCCTCTTTGCATGAGTTACAATGCACACTTCCAACTGGCTACGTATACGAAGATGATGGCTGATGCGCTCCATACTTCTCCACCAGTCGTTAGTTTTATGAGGCACCTAACTCCGGTAGAAGGGCTCTGTTGGACTGACTATGGTTGCTCGTCTGGCATGCCGATCACTGACCCCTGACCAAGACATGATCTCGTGGAGGCTGACAGCTTCCACGAAATTTTCTGTCAGATCGTTATATGCAAAGCTAATGGAGGGATCGGCGCTCGACATAGCTAGGGGCATTTGGAAGGCGGGGGTTTGACTTAAAACTATAATCTTCCTTTGGCAAATGTCTCGCAACTGTCTGCCCACTTCTGACAAAGTGGCCAAAAGGAATGGCCCCTCGAATGGGACTTGTGCAGTCTGCAGACTAGGAGAGGATGCCAATCACATTTTCTTCCGTTCTCACTTAGCACGCTTCGCTTGGAGTACTGCGCGAGAGGCATTTGGACAAAATTAGAACCCCTCAACGGGGAGAATTTTCTAGGATTGTGTGGCGTAGCATTGGGGCGCTGTTATGGTCGCTATGGACTATTAGAAATAAAATTACCGTTGAGAATAAGTTTCCTTCTGACCCAACTGATGTCATTTTTAAATGTCATCTTTTTGTTCAGACATGGATGTCGTTGGGGAAACAGCGGGACGCTGAGCTTACGCAGGAGGTCATGGAGCGGATAGGTTTTTTTAGCCAATGGAGCGGATCATGTGCATTCCAATTTCTGCGCGTCAAGATTCTTCGCACACCTGAGCATATTTTGTTGGAGTTTGCACACTCCCACTAGTGCAGAACCAGGCTATAGCACCGGTTCGTAAGGCCCTTTAGTGCCGGTTCTGTAACCGACACTAAAGGGTGGGGTCTAAAGGTTCTGATTTTCAAATTTCTGAATTATTTGACGATTTAATCTCTATTCACCCCTCATCATTTCAAATCGTCTAACTTTCCGGCCGGTCACCCATCCTCTCACTACTCCAGCTTGAGCACGCTTAACTCCCGAGTTCTATTCCCCCTAGTTTCCAAGTATGCACTTGTTGTTTACCTGACAATAGTAAGCTATCAATCCTATTAACCCTCAGGGGTTTACCTTGAGCATGAAATCAAACGTTTCACCGTTTGAGTTTGAAACTATTATTCTAAAAAATAATTATTACTAAACAGTATAACAGGGCGAGCTGGGAGCCTCCACAAAGCTTTGGCGTTGCTAGCCGTATGATCGCCTGCCTGGATATCTCTTGGGCTGCTGCTCCACGGAACTATCTACTTCACCTGTGGTTGATTGGGCCTGGATTGTTTCTTGGGCCGGTGGACTAGCTTAAGCAGACAAAGTGTATATGAAACACAAACGTAAGTAGTTGTTTCCTAAATTTTGCTAAAAAAAGTTGTTTCTCAAATAAAAAATTAGGTAGCTGCGTGTGAGCGGGGCATTATCTTCTGCCTTTGATAGTAATGTTGAGGCTCACAATCTTGTGAAAGTCGTGTCTTCTTTGTGGGCGGACCATCTTGTCTGGCTAACATCTCCACCATCTATAATCTGTATTCCCCAAAACATTTTGCAATAGACGGTGGTTTTAAAAAAAATTGTTGCTCGTATTGGCGTCGCAGCGCCACACAACATTGACGCCCCACTGCCTAACTCCCTCACATGCGTGTGGCAACAATGAGAAGGTCTACCAATATGGCAATGAAGCATCGCTAATTCTTTTTTAGGGGAAGTGACACTATTTTTTAAACAACGATAAAAGATTTGTCTCATCGATTAATTAAACAGAAAAGATTGCCCGGTTAATTTATCTTACCAATTGTTCTATTGACTATCATGTATGTTCTCTAAACCTATGTTACTTATTCATGTTTTTGTTTCCAAGATATCTTTCATAGACACTATTCATTTAAAAGCTAGAGCAATCACTCGACTAATTCTATTTCCCGAGACAATCGCAATATTACATTTTTTACCATTGTCTAATATACGGGTTAGTTCATGCAAGTTTAATTTCTATATTTTAAATTTTAAAAATTACATGATATTTCATCATTCTATCATAAAATTGGCGGGCGCAGTAACGCGCGTCATCATGGTCTAGTTATTTAGTAACACCAATATTTCTTTAATAAGTAGTTTGACCATAGTTTGACCACAGGTTGACCAAATTTGACCATAGTTTGACCAATATTCAAAAAAACTAAAATAATTATTTATTAACACTAATATTTCTTGAATAAGTAGTTTGACCATAGTTTGACCAAAAATTCTAAAAAACAAAATTTTGAGGATATCTTTTTTCCTTTAAGAATTTGAGGATTCTAAAAGTTTGCAAAACGGCCTACGTCGGTCGAAACCGGATGTGGATTTTCGTGCTGATTTTTTTATATATATTATGCGTCTTTTTCGACATCGTATGCAAAAGATATGGTCGTTTTAATTTTTCCTAACACTTTTTTGCAAAACATGTCAAAATTTATTTTTTAAAATTTCCCTAACTACTAGATGTAGTAACATAACTACATCTCGAAGGATTTTAATTTTTGAAGTTTTTATCATTTTCTTTTGGATTTTTTTTCAAAACAGAAAAGGCGATGGGGGAGATAGAGTTTGAAAATTGCCTTTTAGTCCCAGTTTGTGTCTCCAACCGGGGCTAAAGGTTGGACCCCTTTAGTCCCGGTTTGTGATACAAACCGGGACTATAGGTTGGCCCTTTAGTCCTGGTTTGTGTCACAAACCGGGACTAAAGGGGCTCGTGGGGCCTCGGCCTGACGCGAGCCTGCCACCACCCCTTTAGTCCCTGTTTGTCATACAAACCGGGACTTGTTTGTGATACAAACCGGGACTATAGGTCAGAAATGAACCGGTACTAATGCATAGTTGTTCGAACCGGCACTAATGGTCACATTAGTGCCGGTTCATTTACAAACCGGGACTAAAGGACTGAACATTAGGCCCTTTTTCTACTAGTGTCCTTGCTGGAGATGGGCCTTCAGTTCTGTGCCAGTTGTATTTTGTATCTTTGGCCCAGTTTCCGTTATCATGTAACGCACTATATTTCGGTCTGTGTTGGTTTGTTGTTTTTAACCTTATGGGATGCTGCCTTTGGTGGGCTTTATTAATTTAAAGTTTGACACGTCTTGCGTCGTTGTTCTAAAAAAAGCACTAGCGGTTGTGTAATGCACGAGTTTCAAAGGCATCAATGTGACGGTGAGGACAGAGGTGGGAACGAAGCGACATGTGAGTTTGATGGGAAGTGGAGTAGATATGATCTCCCGCGGCGAAGCCATTCGATCTTCTCTGACTATCGATCATACATATTGCCACTATGGGAAATGTCGATGCTAACTTTTGAAACTATACGCTATAGTTAAAAACTTTGTCTCACCTACATGCTTCTGATTAGATGAAAATTAGCCCCAATCACCATGTGGCAAGCATAGTAAGCACTGAATAACCCCAACATTCTTTTTCAGCAAAAATAGCCCTCCATCAATGGACGATTCAGATTTAGTTGTATACCATATTCCATCTAGTTTGGGTACTAAGTTTGAGAGGTTATTTGAGAAAAGCCTTCATCTTATCTTTCCGATCTCTTCCCGTGACTACGCACATTTTTTAGAAAACCGAAGTCATTAAATTACGTGACATCTTTGGTCCCAACCATGGCTATCTTCTTTGTCTTGGTCCATTGCCTTTTGAAAACTCACATGGGTTATCATGCTATGATAGATATGAGGATAGAATTCCACCCACCACGTTCAATTCTACACTAGATATCTTCACAAAAGCAGCCTCTCCTCTCATGTCTATATAATATCCTCTCCCTCTCCTCGATCAACCTATACTACCGAACTAGCTAGCTTTGAATCGAATGGGATATTTTTCTCATTTTCTACCATCTTCTCATTTAATGCTCAATGCATTACATTATCTAGGCATGAGAGGAATCGGGAATTGACCCTTTTCTTATGCGTATAACAGCTTAAGACTACGCTGGAAGATGCTCAATTATGAGAGAATGACGATGTCTCCTGTTGTTGCTGAATTTGGCATTGGATTCCATCCTGCTTTCCTATTGTGCGCAGCCTCATCATTTTCACCCGCCTACATCTATGCACGGTTGATGTTGTCGAGTCTTCCTGTTGGGAGCAGTGGTGGAGCCAGAAATTATGTATGAGGAGGGCCAAGTGCTGCTAAAACAGGTTGGGAGGGCCAAGCTGTTGAAAAATGGATTTTTAGTAGCAAATAGTGACTAATTCGGTCACTGTTCATATCAAGTTAGCAAAAAATGGCTTATGTTAGGGGGGGCCAGGGCCCCTGTTGGCCCCCTGTCTCCGCCATTGGTTGCGAGTAGTTTTTGCTATATGTTGCTGCAGATGCACTAGTCTTTTCTTTTGGAGCACTTTCTCACTCTATTTTATCCCGGCAGTCAGTTCTCGAGTAGTTTGTTCAAGTCTTGGTGTTATCAGGTTTTTGTCCCGTGATGGGCTTTTCGAGGTCGGGCTTTCTGTTCAATGCCCCGATTCGCTTTCTCTTTCCATGCCCCTTCTGTTGTCCTGTAAAAACTTGAATGTTTTGTATTTTCGTTATACTAGTAATGGAAAGGAGAATGCCTGGTAGGAAAAGAAAAGAGAGGATGATGTGCCATAGTATAGAGATCTCCAAGTCAACTATCATGAATATTTAGAAGCAGAAGGTTTCGGAGAACAGTTGAGAAACATGGCACCTTTGAACTGCAACGACAAGAGGCTATATTTTTAGTACTTACAGCTAATCTAGCATGGGCGTTGAATCGTCTTTTTGATGGCAACATAGGTGGCAATTCTAATGTGATGCAATATGTTTTCAATAAATACATAAGAAGACCATGTGATGGTTGGCTCTTGTGAGGAAAACAACTTTGATTTTTGCATTCCTGAAATTAATACTGTCCGCAAATCCGAAATGAAAACAGAGGAAAGTTGCAAGGAAACAAAACTCTGAAAGAAAATAGAGCACCACATAGGTTCTGAAACTGAAAAGAGGAAAAGAGAACATCACTAACCATTACCAAACAATCCCCGCCATTAATCATGCTCTTGTCGCAATGATGTAGAGGCCGATGGTTTTTAGCCTTCTTTTTAAAAAATATCACATACACAAAAAACTTAGAAAATATGTTGATACCAATTACCAATGGAGATGCATCAATACCAACTTGATTAACATTATTATTACAAGCACCGTGCAGTGCAGTGCAGCCATTTGGTTATTACATTACAAGATCCAAGATCCATGAGACATGCAATACATACATATGCTACCACACGCACGGCACCAAACCCTGCAAGATACTTTATGTCACACTTCTCCCAAGCGTTCATTGATCTCGTCTGCAACAACAGATCAAAATTATTAGTAAGTGCTTATGTTTTTAATCAATTATTAGATCGAACAAGAAACTGAGAACGCAAACACATAGAAAAAAGGTAACACATGGAGACGGTGGCCAACCATTCGTACCTGCACGCGGCTGGATCGCGTCCGGCCGGAGCTCAGTCGCTGCTGCTGCTATTGCCGTCATCATCCTTGTGGCCCTTCATGCTTCTTGTGGTCGCTGAACGACTTTCCTGTTGCCGTAGTGGCTGCTCATCTTATCCTTGATCTGCTCCTACCTCTTACGTTTCCATGATGTCTTTTGATCTAGTCCTTCATGCTTCTTGGTGCATGTTCTGGTAGTTGTAAACAATATCATGGTACTGAAGCACTATAAAATGCTTTAATTGCGTTGTGCACCTTATTTAAACGTGCATGTTACTATTATCTGTACCCGTTTTATCGGCAATGGAATAGCAATGGATATTGCCAAGCTATGAACTATGGGTGATTTTTTTACATGTCATTCTTGGCCTCATCTCTTTCTATTGAACCATTTGACAATGAGTGATGCCACTTCAGCTGATGATGGTGTGATGCTATGGTGTCTTAGACCTTTATTTAGTACTGGAGAAGTGGTGTACGATTCAACACACAAGAAATGCACGATTCTGGCAGGAGTACTAGCGGCATACGAGCGAGTGTGGTAAGACTGACGGTCCTAAAGTCTTGCTTGGTCATCTTTTCCATCTCTATCTATGGCTATGTACATCAAAAAAAATGGAAGGCATCAAACAATATGCCCTTTCTCGTCCCATTGGTAGGTATCACTGACATGTAACCTTCCCAATACTTCCCGCAACTTTCATAGGCATGAGATTGTAATCGCACCCCACCACATTCAATTCTACACTACATATTTATCTTTGGAAAAACAGCCTCCCATCATGGATATATAATACCATCCCCTTCTCCTCGGTCTACTTCAAGTACATGACTAGCTAACTTTGAATGAGTTGTTCTCTCTTCCTCTACCATCCACTCATCTGATTCTCAATTGTATTGCACTAATTAGAAATGAGAAGCCTTGGGAACTAACTCCGTCCTTATGTATGTCGGGATGTAGCAGTTTTTCTTGAGCTATGCTCGTTGGCAGAAGAACAATGTGATGCAATACAAAGCCCGTGCCCAAGTGCCAACCTACATTTGCGTCATCGGCGAGAAAGCAAGGCAACTAGTTGGCGCCAGAGACCAACTCGGGCGATGGCATCCTACAACAAGCGTGGCACCACTTTGGTTGCACTTTTTGCTCAAATTCCAAACACGTATCTTCTTAGTTCTGCCTAGTACCCTTGTGGTGAATAAGTAGTCCTCCGACATTAGGGACGATAAGCGAAAAATAAATCCGGCCGCTAGGGACAGGTCTGGTGATAGACAAGCTACAAGGAAAAGAAGCACTACCTGATTAGGGTTTTCCCTGTTGATATCTCAATATCTCATTACTGCTTTTCTTGCTATTCTCAGCGAGCTAGCACTTCAGAGTCTCCATTCTAATTCTGCAATCTATACTTTGTGTTTGATGAATAAAAACCTTTGAATTGTGAGAAAACTGCCTAGCCATTATCCGTTGATAGTTTCTCGCACTCATGCATAGCCACAATGGCAGATATAGGGAAAGGAGAGTAAGGACTACACTTCCGCCAATGGCCTCTATAGTTCTGACACCAGTTAGTAGTACTAGTATACTACCGATACACTCCCTTCGTCCCAAAATAAATATCTCAACTTTGCACTAGCTTTATTAATTACTCAAGTAATTAATCTATTTTCACTAAAAAAAATATGTCAACTTGCAACCATCACTATTGGTCACTGAAAGGTCATTGTTTTTCATTTGCGACCTTTTTGTGACCAAAAACAGATGGTCAAAAGCTGACGGTCGTAAACTGAAATTAACGACCTTCTCTGTGAGAAGGTCGTGGAAGGTAACGACCAAAACAAAAGGTCATTGATTCTATGACCTTCTGTTTTGGTCACTAGCTGTCTGCCCAGGCCACGTCGGATCCGACGTGGCAAGCTGACGTGGAAAAATTGCGACTAAATGAAAAGGTCGTTGATAAGATTCAGCCCGGTCCGATTCGGTGTTTTACACGGGCCGAGCCCAACAATTCAGCCTTTCTATATATTTTTTCCTGTCAATTTTTGCTCGACTTCATGGGACAAACCCAACATTGCAGCCTTTTTATTTCTAGGGTCATGATCCTTTTTTGGACCGTTTATTTTTTGGGCCGCATCTATTTCTCAATCGGGCCTCGGCCTTTTTACAGTCCATTTCCTTAATTTTTAGGGCTTTTTCCTGTGAATACTATTTGGAAAATGGCCTTTTTATATGCCAAATACTATTAGCTCCCACTTGTCATGTTCTAATTAGAGACAACCAATGTTTCAATTTCCACACAACTATTTCAGTCAGAATTTTGGCTAATAGCACAATCTTTACATAATTCATTTCACCATTACATGTGATACTATCAGAACATATAACTCCTACTACAAATACATTCCAGACTTCTTCACTTTTCTGAACTATCAGAACACGCCACTTCGAACTTGAAATTTCCTAGGCCTGGAGCTCCTGTAAAAGGGTGAACACAAAGGCATTAGAGTAGCATTTTCATTCCTGGAGTAGATATTCAAACCTCCAGGTTTAGTGTATAGACTATCTGGAAAATATATATTTAACAAAATTTCACAGAAATGCAAATTTATGGATCGAATGTATGATAAACCAACAGAAATGCAGATATATGTCTATGAAACAATATGTTAACTAGAGATTCATGTCTACAATTTGCTAGAGAGGAAAATAACAAGTCAGGATACATATTATATCTGCCAAAAGAAGGACTGATATCAATCAGACCCTTTAATTTTAAAGAACATGGTTTCAATTTGTTCTTTGCATATTACATCAGTAGTTCTGTTGCAGGGTTCTGGTACATCATGATCTACATGCACATGAGATAGATGGACTTGGCTCACATGAGATGAGGGTGGAAGGAGGAGGAGCAGGCATACCTTAGGTGTCCAGGTCATGCAGCTCATCGGAGATGTTGCAGGCTCGTCGGCATCAACAACCACCGCAGCAACAAGCTGGGTGACGTACAAACTGAAGTTGCGTTCATTCAGTTGCAAAACAACAAAATTTGCTAGTTCCTGTCCATCAATAATCACATAAGCATCACTTGTACAACAGCAGGAGCAAAATTGATATGAGTTAGAAGGAGCAGAGTTCGACTAGTACAACCAGCAGAGCTCAACTAGTACATCGCAGTACACATGAACCATCTATTCCACAACATAAGAGTAAAATCTTGCTATAACCAGTAGATTATCCCCTAATAGAAGCTAATTAGGCTCCAATACACCAGGCACAGCAAGCACAGACTAAATAAGCCACGGCCATAATACATGAGTACTAAACAGATCTTGTATATCAGGTTTTTCAGTCATGAATTTTCAGAAGCAGAACTAGCATGTTTGTTGAAAGTGTTTATCATCACAGCCATGGTCAAACAGAACACATGAATCTAAAAGAATGACAATAACGAGAGTGGCTCTTTTTGCCTCATATTAAGAAATTCAACCATGTTTTCCCTTGTCCTTCATGAATTAATCAGAAGCACGGGTAAGGTTCAAATCACTGCCAATAATCCAAAGAAATGGCAAACGCTGCAAAGGGTTGGCAAGTAAACCATTTCTCTATCTGCGCCCACTACATCCCCCTCAGACCAAGTGCAACAAAGAGGGATAGTAGAAGCTAAGCGCAAACGGGACAAAAAGCAGAAGAATTTAAAAAATGTAACTTATGAGGAGAACAAAATGCACAATTTTTTTCTCTCAGATGCCAACCACAAGGGTAGCACAGATGATGCAGACATATCAACATGGCATCAGTTCGGACCGCCCGTCTGCTTGTATTCTCTTCATAGAGAAAGATTTTAGACAACAAAATTATCAACAAAGATCAAAGCAACTTAAAAAATATGAACATATTTGTCCAGTCATTAGGTGTCCAAAAAGATGGTGTGTTTTATTCAGTTTTCATCGTTGTCTAGCCATATTCTATACATAGTAAACAACAGAATAAAAAACTAAAAAGTAGATGACATGTAAGTTCGGAAGTATTCAGAAAAATTACAGTCAAGCTGTTCAATTTGTCCTCATAATTGCAGAATGACAGCATGGGCGCACTGCGACCAATCAGTCCTGAAAGATGGTATGATTAACAGGTTTTTCATCACCGTACAAACAGAACAGTAACACAAACAAACAGGTCTACAAAACAGAACTTAAATTACTACAAAACACAAAAGAAGACAAAAGAAGATAGAAAAAGAACAACACTAACAGTAATACGTGAGAACATCCCTCACATCATTCACTTTAGCGACTCATCTTTTCAAGCATTCAATCAAATCATCTTTTCAAGCATGCAAGTGCTATCCAGAATTTGGATATAGGTAGTACGCTCATGTGGTAAATTTGTTGAATCTATACTCTGCATCTACACAAAGGATCGCTCCCCTCACATGCCAATATAATTCAGTCCAATGGCTTTCTTCTCCCCTCACATGCATAAGACAAGAGCAGACCATCTAAACAGGCGGATCAGACCTTCACCTTGGGAGGGAGGCGAGTGCTACCTATTGTCGTGTCGTCGTCGAGCTATGGTGGTCCTCCTCCTCCTCCTCCTCCTCCTCCTCCTCCTCTTCGAGCAGGACAAGGTTGTTCCTCTCCTACACTCCAATGGCCATCTTCTCCAAGGACATCTACAAGGGCAGAACAGTTTCAGTCAAAGTTAAAGCAAATGTAAACATGCAGACTGAGCCAAACCGAGGTGCATATTCATATGTGTGTGTATGTAGAGATGCAAGTGCCATCTGAATTTTGGGGAACCAAAGCGTGATTGTTGTTGTTGCTACTTTAGCAGCAACAGCATCCTCAGAATCAAACTGCGAAAAAAATCATTCATATGCAGCAGCCCAAACTCAACTTTGAGAGAGCGGACTAATTAACATTATCTTTGTTGGGTCGAATTTTTCACAAATATAGATAGAAGCACTCCATAAGCTATCAGAATAAATCATAGAGAGGCTGGCCGAACTAGTTGGCGCACTCAAACGATACAAGAGAGCGACCCGATGAACAACTAAGCAAGCATACGCAACAAGTCAAACTACATCACCAATATTATGTAATTAACTAGAAGCTCTTGTTCATCATATCAGTACAAATATACTACCCCGATCGATCACATTCTCTTTTTTTTCACCGAACGGATCGCACGATAGGATCGATCTCGCCATGCCAATGACCGATCTCTTAATTTTTTTACAGGTCCGGAGAAGCCCAGCCAGCGTAGCACGGCACTAGACCAGCCGGTAGAAGCCTAGCTAGTGTAGCGTGATACGAGTGACACTATGAGCGATAATCCAGCCGGTTGCCACAATAAGCTAGCAAGACATTTACACCATAATATGAAGCAAACAGAGCAATCCCAATGTACACCGAAATTGTACTGATTCCAATGAAACAATACTAGGTAGGACTGGAGATGCATAAATAACAACTAGGTACGGCTCACCCTAGATGCATGCATGCATCAGCATCCATACTTGCAATGCTGGAAGTAAAGAACAAATTACTGTATTTCCCAAAGTGTATAATAGCTTTGTGAAAAAGAGGATTGTATCAGCCAGACACTTCTCCCTGGATCAATGTATGCATGCAATTCATCCAGGACGAGCATGATGCTAATTCCTACTCATGTTGCTAGCACATATACATACATACACACCAAGAACGAATTCACAGGCACATAAATGAATATCCCCTGGATAGCATGGTAATGAACTACTCACGAGCAATTTGATAGGACTAGTACTAGTGATAACAACCCAATGGCATCCTAACAGCCGCAGCAACACGCACACTTCAACCGCCTGAATACTAGTGAATAGCAAAGTCTATCCATACTTGACACATGAGCAAATCAATGTCAAGTTCATCTCAGATGTGTGCTTCATGATAGCGGTAGTAGTTAACAAGATTACTGAGTTTTAATGTGTGGAAGCAAGGAAACAAGCAATAGAATGCCTATCTCGTTCACCACTGGAGTGACAGCAGTAGCAAATTCAGTCAATCATGTGAGTAAGTAAAAGATGTAGATTGGCAGGGAACCAAACTAGTTCAAAGAAATATGTAACCAAATGTACAGTAACAATCATCTAGTATTAATCAATGGTTCTGTTCAAACTAGATGAATTCAAGGCTAATCTATTATGTGACAGTAGAGGAGTGAGTGCTATTGTACAGTTAGAAAAATACAGGTGATGTGCATGGCAGCAAACGGGGGAACAGAGGAGTGGAGAGGGGCTCACCATGGGGGTGCTTTAGCCGATGTAGTGCACCGCCGTCATGCCGTGGAGGGAGCCGCCGGAGGGAGCCACCGTCTTGCCGAAGTTTACCCGCGGCGCGCGTCCGCCCCGCGGCCACCGGCCAAGAGTACAATCCACGAGGCGGAGCTACCCGTGGGACTTGCGGTGGGCTTCAGAGAGTGCGGAGAAGAGTCGCTGGCGCCGCGTCGGAGTTGGAGGGGACACCACCCTTGAAACCCTAGCCATGGGAAGGTGTCGTGGCTGAGCTCTTGGGGCCATGAGAGACAGATCTGGCCAGAGGGAAGGGGAGAGCAGAGGCAGGGGAGCTCGGATCTGTGTTGTGCGCCGACGAGACATCGGCCGCGACGCCGGGCACAGCGGCGATGTCGTAGAGGGAGAGGGACGGCATCTGCGGGACGCGGTGGGCACCACTGTGGCACGCGTCGAGGAAGAAGGTGGTGGCGCGATGCGCTGCTGTAGGACGGGGATCGAGGAGGTGGCCGCAGTGAGGACATGAGCGAGGGGGTGAATCTGGCCGCCGCCATGGCCATGGTCGTGCCATGCGGCTAGGTCTAGGTCATGAGCGAGGAGGGAGCACAGATCCGACCGCGGCCGTGGGAGAGAAGGGGAGGTGACGGGTCGCCGGTAGTCAAGGTTGGGGGAGAGGACGGAGGACGGCGGCGGCGGCTGGGTTGTTGGGGATCGAGAGATCAAGACAGAGGAGGAGCGGGAGGGTTGGGGGGTGGCGGCTGTGGGACGAGAGGGGAAGAGTGGATCGGGGAAGAGGAGGGGATTTGAGTTAGGGTTTGGGTGAGAGAGTGAGGGGGAGAGGGCTGCTGTTGGATTCAGAAGCATCCGACGATGGTTGATGCATGATCCGCGTGATATGCCTATGGACCAATCAGAACGCATCAAACAATTTGAAGACCTTTTGATTACAGACAATTTTTTCATTCCATATTTCAATGCTCAAAATGAGTTTTTTCGTGAAAGACCTAGCAAATATTTGTTCAAATGATGTCATGTTTTGCACAAGTTTACATCTTAGATTGGCAAACAACATTAACACAGGGAGTTTTTATTTCTTTTGCACGGAAAAACACTTTTTTCATTTTTTGAATGCCCAAAATGAGTTTTTTTTTGTGAAGGATCTACCATATATTTGTCGCAAAATTGGACCAAATCAATTTTATAAAATACTACGCCATATTTAATGCACAATTGCCAAAATGGTTGGATGTCAAAAGTTTTGAACAACCTCTGATGAAAAAGGCAAATCTCCGCCGATTCATTAGGAAGCGGGTCAAATTTGACCTGCAGCTGCCTCATAGTTTGCTCTTTATTTTTTCCAAAAATCATTTCTAGGTACATAAGTATCTATTTAATCAGAGAAACACCAAAAAAAATCCAAGATTTAACCACTAGCTAGGAACGGTCAGTCCCGCCGTTTTGACCGCATTTTGAAACGGGCATAAAAAATTCAAACAAAAATAAAAAAATTGAAAAAACTTCGCATAGTGTCATTATATGTGACCAAGTTACAAGGAAAAATAATAAACTTGTAATACGGCAATTCTTTTAAAAAAGGGTTCTCAGAAGTGAGCTATCATCTATGAAGATTCATGGCTTTCAAGGCAAATGATCAATCTTATGGCCACATTCATGGCATAGTTTGTTCAAATGATCTCATATTATGCACAAGGGTGCATCTTGGAATGACAAACAACGTTGCCTAAGGAAGTTATCATTTTCTTTGCACGAAAGAATTGTTTTCCATTTTTCGAGTGCCCAAAATGAGCTTTTTTGCAAAGGACCTACCAAATATTTGTTACAAAATTGTACAAAATCAATTTTCTAAAATACTAGGACATATTTAATGCACAATTGACCAAATGGTTGGGTGTGAAAAGTTTTGATCCACCTCTCGTGAAAAACACAATTTTTCACCGATTCAGCAGGAAGCGGGTCAAATTTAAATTGCAGCTGCCTCATAGTTTGCTCTTTATTTTAAAAAAAATAATTTCTAGGTACATAAGTATCTATTTAATCAGAAATATATGGTTTGGTGGCGATACATCGAGGTCTGGACAGTGGTCGAGGGCCCCAACTCCAGAGCGCGTAAACTCGCATGCCCGCTGCGTGGTCACCGCATGACCGTGGCGTTTCCATGCGTTCTGGGTGGCCTAGGCATGTCTAGTGGGTTCGGCACTCCCCAGGTAGGTGCTAGGAAGAAAATTACAACATAAGATTCTCACGAGGAGACCGAACTATGCTCAAACATGAATTAGCAGCCAAGTGTTTGATTAGCGGTACGGGAAATGCACATGGCTAATGGGCATGAGTTTTGGCTGAGGATGATCAGTTACTAATAAGACTGTGCTCACAAATTTTCATCTCTAAAGGAGGATCCTAGGTGGTACTTGCTTTGCAAAGTACCACACTAGACATAAATACGAATGTTGAAGCTGGGCTCAAAATAATGAATGGATTGAGCCTAAATTTGGTGGAGGATGGTTATTTGGGCATAGGAAAGCACTTTAGAAAATGGATACCATTTGGACATGCCAAAGTGGTACTTCCTTCACAATACTCTTCTTTGGACGGAAACTTGGGAAAATTAGCTAGAGAAATTGGCTAAATGAAATGAGCTCAAATTTGGTGTAGGTAAGTTACATAAGCATATAGAATATGTGCCAAAAATTCAACTAATTAGGATATGCATAGCTAGTACTTCTTACACAATGGTTCTAGGTGGAAAAAAACTTTGGAAATTTGCCGAGGAAGATTTACTGGGCAAAAGGAGCTGAATTTTGTCATAAGGCAATGATTTGGATAGGAAAGAGTGCCCAAAATTTTTGAGGGCAATCAAGAATATATAAATAGCACTTCCTTCACAATGCTCTTCTCTGGACAGAAACTTCAGAAAATTAGTGACCAAAATTGTCTAAATGAACTGAGCTCAAATTTGGTGTAGGTAAGTTACAAAGGCATATAGAATATGTGGCAATAGTTCAACTCATTAGGATATGCATAGCTAGTACTTCTTTCACAAAGGTTCTAGGTGGACAAAAAGTTCGAAAATTTGCCGAGGAAGATTTACTGGGAAAATGGAGCTGAATTTTGTCATGAGGCAGTGATTTGGATAGAAAATAGTGCCCAAAATTTTTGAGGGCAATCAAGAATATATAAATAGCACTTCCTTCACAAAGTGTTGTTCTAAACAGAATAGGAAAATAAATATTGTTGAATTATTTTTGAACTAGGCAAGGTTTTTGACATATTTGATGAAGATATGACCCAAAGAATTTATGAGATTTTTTGAGGAATTTTGAGAATGACAGAAATATAGGTTGCTTCACAACCTAGGGCAAAAATTGACATATGGACATGACACATAGGCAAAACTGATGAGGTGGCGCCTATTCATAACAACCCACCACAATTTACAAGGTTATGACCATCTATATTGGTCGTGATCAGCTAGAAATAAGGCAGCAAACCAGTGCTATCTGCTTTATGACCATTTTGTGTAAGGAAATTACGACCTTTCTGACCAAAATGGTCGTTATAGTTCAGGGTTTGGAGCCCCCCGAACAAATTTTGACCAATTGGTCTCAAATGGTCATAGATTTATGACCAATGCTTCCAGGGTCACTGCCAGAAGGTCACAAGTTGACATATTTCTTGTAGTGTTTACCAATAGTGTACGATATAGAGCTAGTGTTTTTTACGAGGCTCTAGTCCCTGGAGGATGGAACCCTAGCTGCCGTCGGGAGAGGACAATCTTCCAGCACCGTCCTCCGACGGCTCCCCTCAACCGGCAACCTCGGTCGTCGGTGGTGAGGGGGGTCATCGGATCCGCGCGTGTGGGTCGTTTTTACTCCCTCGTAGTCTGGGTTTTTAGACTTTTCGTCATCTTGGCTTCAGTGGCGACGCTGACGGTGCTGAATAAAGATTCTTCGGATCCTTCCCTGGCGAGGCCATCAGTCATATGGTTGGGGATGGATTTGGAAACTAGTCTGTTCAAGTAAGGATGGCGTGGCGGCGGCGACATCCCCGTGGTGGACCTATGTCCTCGGGCTCCGCCGTTGAGATGGTGTTTGCTCCAGCGTTGGCGTGGAGCTTGGGAGGTAGTCCAGGAGTGGATGCAGATTGTTGTCTGCATCGACGACATCTGGAAGACGAAACATGTGTTGGGTTCGTGGTTCGTGGATGTCAGGTATGGTTTCCTCCTTTGGTGTCTTAGTCATGATCGGGTGTCAGATCTGGAGTTCGATGGCGTGTCCGGGGTGTTGCACATGTCTGATCTGTTCAACGACAAGGGCTTCTCTTTTTGTGAGCCACCTTGGAGGTCCGCAAAGATGCATATCAGCGATGGAGCCGTGTCGAGCTCGAGTGGGGAGGCGATCCGTCATTCTTTTCTTCGATGGCTGTTGTGGTGGTGCCGGTGGCATGTGCAGATGTTGGTGTCAAGCTCAGAGATGTTCTACTATCTTTTTAGCTTTGTCATGTCAGTCATTACGTGACTTGTATACTTTGATCTTCATTATATGAATGAGATACATATTACCATGTAAAAAAAGTAATTAATCTATTTGAATTTATTGCTAAAGGCCCATATACGTTCTTTTAAAAGAAGGATGATGTAACCCCGGCCTCTGCATCTGGGCGATGCATGCAACCATTTTATTAATTATCCACAAAGCCCTTACAAGGTAATACATCAGTAAGCCTCAAGCCACCATCTTGGCAACACTAGTTGTTACTCCTACCTCTGTGATGAAGGGGTGCCGAATGTTCAAGCCTAATACCAAATAGATATCGCACCAACACCTAACATCTAATGTCGGATGACCCATCCAAGCCACAATACCTGGACTGGGTTACACACTGGTCCGCCGCACTTTCAATGGGCACCACATGCGCATGTTGCAAGGGCTATCACCTCCTTCATATATCGATCCATCCTCAGATCAGATACTGATGCATCGACCTTGCCAGGCTTCTCTGCCATCGACACCACCATGACGCTAGACAACGTCATCCTCCTGCACTAGTCCATTACCACCCATCAGACGCAAAGTCTCCACCATGTCAGGCCGTCGAGATCCGCCGCCATCAATGTGTAGGATGAAGCACCGCTCCACCACCTACCGACGCCTAACCACCAAACCGTCCACATGCCCGTCCAGCCGATGAATGTCTCCAAAGAGGATACCCCCATGGGGGTGCCAACAAAGACATCTCCATCATCCGATCCAGGAGGCCCGCCAACTCCTGCAACGAGGGGTACGACACCCACGGGCACCGCCGTCAATGGTAGCCTCCTCGAGATCCGAGGTTTCCCCCGGGAACAATGGAGCGAGGGGCGCCCCCTCCATCGCCTCCAATGAGGAAAACGACACCCATGGGCACCGTCGGCGATGGTGGCATCCTCACCCACTTCAGCAGCTAGGCCACCGTCTCCTCCTCCACTTGATCCACCGCCAGGAAGCTACCGCGAGGCAACACGCACTGGCCAGATCCCTTTGGACCGACGATGAAGACAACCAAAGGTAGAGGAGGTCACATCACTGTGTGACTGGCGCCATGGCCACACACATGTCATCCCGAGGCACCTGCTCAAGATCCATCATCACAACCATGCCTCCAAGCCGCTACGGTGAGACGCCCCACTACCTCCATCATCCCCACGCATGGTCTTTGTCCAGCCGTGATCCAGCGGCGGCAGGAGGAGAGGCAGAGGGGAGGGGAGGCGGAGGGGAGGAAAGGTGTATGGGAGGCGGAAGGGACCGAGAGGTATCTGGAGGGAAGGGGAGGCAGACAGGATCAGGAGGAAAAAAGTATATGTTCCCCTATCTATATATGTGCATGGTTGTGATTAAGCCTATAAAATAATCCTCAAGTAGGTGTAGCTCGTTGCTTTGAAATCTGAAAATTGTTTTCTCCTTTAGACCATTTGTTTGCTTGGAGCCAACGTCTCTTCATCATCTCTGATCAATTAATCCTGCTATCACCACCACTATGCCTATCGCGAGGAGAACATGTACCGTCAATTCATCAAGCTAGGCAGGTTCACTCTGCTTCCATCATCATGTGGATCCTAGTGTCGTGTCGATGCTGGCGTGATGTGCTATCAACGAATGATCTAATCAAAATATTTTCCACATTTTTTCCTAAATCTAAGTCGTCCAAGCTTTCTTATGTTAAATAGAGTCGTCTAATATATCTATCTTGATATTCTCATGTGGGTTAGGGAACCAAGATTTGGATAGAATTTTCACACTGTCGCATCTTCGCTGAATCAAGATTCGATCATATGACTAGCACCACAACTTACATGAGAAAAATCGAGCCAGGTGCACTAAAAATCATTTTGTATTGCCAAAGATATATTGTTGCCGCAACGGTATCACTGCATACTATGCTAAACTTTATATATTGTGATTGTTTTATCTTATGTGTGGTGTTTTTTTGCTCATTTTCTCTCTATTATTGGCCTCATACCCTCCACCACCCTCCAAAAAATGAGGCCCCTTGGATAGACATGTTATGTATTGCCATGTACGAAGTGTGATCAAGTTTGATCTCCCCCTTCATTGAGATGGGCTAAAATTAAAGTGGACGTTGGTTGCATTTATTCTGGTTCCATTGGTTTGGTGGCTTGGCGTTCTAGATATATCATTATCATTTCGACTTGGGAGTTCTTGCCTAGCCATGGGTCGGTTGAGGAGGATGAAATTCAAGCGTGTGTCATGGGTCTTCTTATTGGTTTGGATATCCATATGCATTTGGCACTTGATATGGACTGCTTATATGTTGTAAGTTTTGATGTGTCCGCTCAGTTTGACAAATATGAATCGTTGACTTGAAGAAGGAGACGATGGAGATCTTGGTTCGGTTATAGGATGTGAAGATTCGTAAAAATTTGTGCTGGAAACCAATATGCCTGCCCATGCCATTGCTCTCTTTTTGTAAAAAGATGTTTGGAGAAATGGTGTTTGGAGCCATTTAGTGCCTTCTTGTGTGTTGGAGTTGGCCTATAGCGATGATAATACTTCTGTGTGGGGTCATGTAAAAAACATGGGTGCCAATTCTGAAAATGATGTGATATGTGAAATGTATTTTTTCCACACCCCCCCCATGCCCAAATCCTAATTGTGCCCCTGCCTAACCATGAACAATAATGTCATGTCCTTTTTGGTTGTATCAATGACAATAAACAATACGACTTTAGATGTTGATGGTGTTCTCTATAGTGGTGAAGTGTTCTTTGAGATGAATAAACATACCAGAAATACACCATCCTAAAGAGAGCACCAGCGGTTTTGTAATGCATGAGTTTCAATGGAAGCAACGTGACGGCGAGGACACGAATGGGAATGAAGCAACACGCGAGTGAGATGGGGGAGTGGAGGGGAGATGATCACCAAAATTCATTTTCAGCAAAAGAGAGCCTAACCCTCCATCAATCGACGATTCGGATTTAGTTGTATATTATATTCCATCTAGTGTGGTACTAAGTCTGAGAGGTTCTTTAAAAAGAGCCTTCATCTCATCTTTCCTATCTCTTCCTGTGACTAACATTCATCTTTATAAAATTGAGGTCATCAAATTACATGGCATTCTTGTCCAACTGTAGCTATCTTTCATTTGTCTTGACCCATAGCCTTTTGAAAACTCACATGGGTTATGCAGCTATGGCATATATGAAATCTGGATTCCACCCACCATGTTCAATTCTACACTAGTTATCTTCACAAAAGCAGCCTCTCCTCTCATGTCTATATAATATCCTCTCCCTTTCCTTGGTCCGCTTCAATTACTGGAGTAGTTAGCTTTGAATCGAATGGGATACTTTCTCATTTTCTAGCATCTTCTCATCTAATGCTCAATGCATTAATTAGACTATATAGAAACGAGAGGCCTCAGGAATTAACCCTTTTCTTATGCATAAGACAGCTTAAGACTATATGCTGAAAGATGTTCATTCAGAAGAGGATGAAGTGCTGCCGTAGAGGGATAAACTATCATGAATATTTCGTTTTGGAGAACAATCAGGACTCCTGGCATCTCCAGCTAGCACCTTATTAGCCCGCAATGACAAGGGGCTAAATTTAATTAGTATAGCTTATCTAGCATGGGTCTAAATCATCTTTTTGGTGATAACATGGGGGACCATTATAAATGTGATGTGATATGTGTTCAGTAAATAGAGAGGAAGACCGTGTGGTGGACTGGTAGTTTGCTCTTGTGAGGAACAACTTTGATTTTTGCATTCCTAAATTTAATACGGGACCCAAATCCAGAATCAAAAAATAGAGGAAAATTGCAAACCAAAACTTTGAAAGAAAACATAGCGCCACACAGGTTCTGAAGATGAAAAGAGGAAAAACAGAACACCAATAACTATTCGTAAATGATCCCAGCCGTTAATCAAGCTCTGGCTGAGAGATCCAGAGATGAACATAGACACCACATACATACACAAAAAGCCTGAAAAATGTGGTGATACCAAATTACCAATGGAGATACATCAATACCAACATGATTCCATAACGTTATTATTACAATCACCATACAGTGCAATGCAACCGGTTATTACATCACAAGATCCATGACACATGTCACGCATTACATACATAAGCTACTACACGCTCAAATTCACCCAAGCCTTCACCTCACCTGCATAGCAAAATCAAATTAAAAAGAAGAGTTCGATCCAACAAGAATCGAAGGATGCAAACATAGAGGAGAAGGAGAAAAGGAAAAGTTGACACACGCATGATGACGTGACCACCATTCGTACCCGCACGCTGCCGGAGCGTGGCCGAACCTCACTCAGTTGTCGCTGCTGTTGCTGCTGTTGTGGCCATTGCCGTCCTTGTGGCCCTCGCCGTGCTTCTTGTCCTTCTTCTCCTTGTGGTTGCCGGATGACTTGCCTTATTGTGCTCATCGCTGCCACTGCCCATGTGAAGTAAATTGCAAAACAAATCATCATAATTGAGGACCCTAATTCAGAAAACCACCATTCCAATTTTTTTCAAAAAGCCACCACCGTTATGCTGACAGTTTTCAAAAAATGTTGATCGATCAATTAGAGCCGTTTGACACCAAATCTGACAGGTAGGTCGCGTTGTTAGGAATAAGCCATGCATTCATGGGTGTGTGTGTGTCTGTGGTCATGGCGATGTTGAGAAGGCCGCCTCCTGCGCGTTGGGCGCGTCGTGGGCGTGGCCAGGCAGATCGCCAGCACTCGTTTCTGTTGGAGAGTTTTCGGGGAGTACGTTCATGCAGGGAGTAGCCACTGCATGTGGTTAGTGGCCAATGTGGTGGTTAGTCTGTTGTTGGCGAACTAGCGCATGCATGGGTTAGTGGCCGGGTCTTGTGTGAGTGCGTGAGTGTGCTGGAGTGTGTGCTAACCTGGGTATAAAAAGCCCTCCGCTGTACTCCTCGAGTGTGTGGCTCAAGTTCTGTCATGCCCCGATCTGGATCGAGGGAGACCTGAGTCGGTAGGGAAGGGAAAGGGGATGAGATTGGCGTGAGGAAGGGAGTGAGCGAGAGAGAGAAGTGGTAGAGATTTTCAGTTAACTCAATTAACAACCTATCCCTTACAATGCTGGCTTGCGGGTGAAGTACCCATGGCCCGTGGCCACACGCACACATACAGTTGGCTCACACGCCTCCGCTACACTTGGCCCTTGCCAACTGGCTGTCACGCGGTGGTGGCTGGCACTGCCGTGTTGACATTCTCCCCTCCTTGAGAACAGTCTCCTCCCTCCATGGATTCCTCTTCCCAGATGCGAGCTTGTGGGTAACGCCAGCGGATCATGTCATAGTCTTCCCACGTGATGTACTGCGGAGTTGTATCCCAAGCAATTTGCAGTTGGATCACTGGTGCGTTGCCGTTTTCATCATTCTTCTGTCCAATATAGCCACTTGAGAAGTCTCTTGTGTCGACAAATCGGTGGTTGCTGGAAGTTCAGAGAAAACTGGACTGTAGTTGGATGTGAATGGCTTCAACTGCGATACGTGAAACACTGGGTGAATTCTGTTGTCCACAGGGAGCTCCAACTTGTACGCCGATGGTCCAATTCTGGCGAGGACGGAGAAGGGGCCGAAGAACTTGAAAGCAAGCTTCAGACATGGGCGACTTGCCACCGATTTCTGCGTATACGGTTGCAGTTTCAGCAACACCTGTTTCCCAACCTGAAACACCCGTTCAGTCCGGTTCAGATCGGCGAACTTCTTGTGCTTGACTTGCGCTCGTGTTAGATGTGCACGCAGATTCTCTTGATGCACAGACCAGTCCCATTGCTCACCGTCTGGCAACGACGGCTGAGTCGCCGGCCAGGTGGCCATGCTCTCTTCATTTGCTTCAACCCCATACAGAGCTTTGAACGGAGAGCAGCCGAGGGACGAGTGAAATGAGGAGTTGTACCAGAATTCGGCATCAGGAAGCCAGCGATGCCATTGCTTGGGGGTGTCGTGAACGGCACTTCGCAAGTACATTTCCATGCACTGGTTGACACGTTCACTCTGTCCGTCTGTCTGCGGATGGTAAGCCGTGGAGTAGAGTAGCTTGGTGCCTACGCTGGCTAGCAGATCGCGCCAGAGTGCGCTAGTGAAAACCTTGTCGCGATCACTGACGATGGACTTGGGAATGCCGTGGCGCTTGACGGCGTTGTCCCAGAACACGCGCGCCACCTGCGTCGCCGTGAATGGGTGCCGTAATGGCACGAAGTGAGCAAACTTGGTGAATCGATCGACTATCACCATGATTGTGTCATACCCCTCTGACTTGGGCAATCCTTCGACGAAATCCATCGTCAGGTCTTGCCACGGTGTTGAAGGAATTGGCAGCGGTGCCAACTTGCCCGCAGGCTTGCGCAGCTCGTGTTTTGCTTGCTGACAGACTAAGCACTGCCGAACGAAGTCGTCCACATCTTGCTTCAGGCCCCTCCACTCAAAGGCTTTCATGAGGCGCTGGTAGGTGGCCGTGGCACCAGAGTAGCCACCCACGGCGCTGTCATGCATTGAACTGATGAGCTTGGTGCGCAGGGCAGTGTTGGAGCCAATCCATAGTCGGCTTTGGCGACGAATGAGCCCACGGTACAGCTCGTATCCATCGTCATCTGGGCTGTGCAGTGCAAGTTTCTGCAAGTGGTATTGCGCGTCTGGATCAGTGGCATAAGAATTGGCCACCTCCTGAATCCACGCTAGCTGACACAGTGACAAGGCGCTGGTGCTAAAATGGCTGCCCACGCGGGAGAGCGCGTCTGCTGCGCCGTTGTCAATGCCGCGCTTATACTGAAACTTGAACTGCATGCCAACAAGCTTCGACATTGCGTGGCCTTGGACGTCTGTCACCAATTGCTGATCGCCCAGAGAGCACAAGCTTTTGTGATCTGTGAGGATTGTGAACGGCCCACGCTGAAGGTAAGAACACCACTTGTCCACTGCCATCATAACTACCAGTAATTCCTTCTTGTAGGTTGACAATTTCTGATTCTTCACCCCCAACGCTTTGTTGTAGTAAGCGATGGGGTGGCCTTCTTCTACCAGCACCGCACCAATGCCAGTGTCGCAAGCGTTCCTCTCAATCACGAACGGCTTGTCGAAGTCTGGGAGGGCGAGCACTAGCGTGGTCACCATCGCCTGCTTGAGTGTGTCGAAGGTGCGCTGCGCAGCCTCCGGCCACTCGAAGCCTTTCTTGGTGAGCTGCAACATGAGTGGCTTGGCGATAATCCCGTAGTGGGGCACAAATTTGCGGTAGTAGCCGGTGAGGCCCAAGAACACGCGCAGCTCTGTGGCATTTGTCGGTGTAGGCCACTGAGCCATGGCGTCTGTCTTCTCTGCATCTGTTGCGACTCCTTCCTTGGAGATTACGTGGCCGAGGTAATCGATGTGGTCTTGAGCGAACGAACACTTCGACATCTTGGCGTAGAGCTGGTTCTCACGGAGCAGGCTCAGAACAAGTCGGAGATGCTCCAGGTGCTCTTCCCACGTCTCACTGAAAACCAGAATGTCGTCAAGAAAGATGATAACAAATTTACGTGTATACTTGGCGAAGATCGCGTTCATCAAGCATTGAAATGTTGCAGGCGCATTTGTCAGGCCGAAGGGCATCACACGGAATTGACAATGCCCATGGTGGGTTTTGAATGCAGTCTTGTGTTCGTCCTCTTCCCACATTCGGATTTGATGATAACCTGCCCGCAAATCGAGCTTGGAGAAGAAGGCAGCGCCGGCAAGTTCGTCGAGGAGCTCGTCCACGATCGTCAACGGGAACTTGTTCTTCACTGTGGTGTCGTTGAGGCGTCTGTAATCGACACAGAATCGCCAGGTCCTGTCCTTTTTCTTTGCCAGCAGCACCGGACCAGCGTACAGGCTGACCGAGTGGGTGATCATGCCGGCATCGAGCATTTCTTTCACTTGACGCTCGATTTTGTCTTTCTAAAGTGGCGAGTAACGATATGGTCGAGTGTTTGTAGGCTGAGCTCCTTCTTCCAGTGTGATTGCGTAATCGTACTGCCTATGAGGAGGCAGATCCGTGAGTGTTGCGAAGACATCAGAAAAATCCTCCAACAAGTCGCTGATCGGCGTCTGTGATGGGATGCGCAACTTTGGTCTGGGAGGGTGCATCTCCACCATGGCCACTGCCCGGATGTCATTGCCAGCGATCAGTTTGCAGAGCTCGTCCGGCTGAACAGCCGCGAGTGTTGGTGTTGACTTGGGTCGAACACCTTGCAGGGTGACCAACTCGCCGTCGTGGAGGAATGAGATGAACTTCTCTTGCCAGTGACATGTCATCGGGCTGTTTTTCTCCAGCCAATCCATGCCAAGGATGCCGTCATAGGCGCTGGTGTCGAGCTCGTACATCGGCGTCGAGAAGGTGTGGCCCTGCATCCACCACTTGAGCTCAGGGACTTGGCGCGAGCAGGTGAGGCGATCGCCGTTTGCTACCCGCATGTCCAGTGTAGCAATTTCTTGTGTTTCGGCGCCGACACATTCGACGAAGGATTTGTTGACGAAACTGTGCGTGCTTCCGGAGTCCAGCAGCAACAGCATAATCTGGTTGCCCACCAAGGCGCGGAGGCGAATGGTGCTGGGCGCTGTCCAGCGTGTGCGCAGAGATGGTGCAGCACTCTGGAGGGGGAACGGCAGGCTCGGGGGCATCGAGCAAGTCGAGAGCGTGCACGTCATCTTCAGTGAGCACCTCGCCAAACTCGCCGACCTGGATCATGAGCAGCTGCACTTGCGGATTGCAGTGGTGCTCGCGGCTGTATCGGTCGCCGCACTTGAAGCAGAGCCCGTTGGCGCGGCGAAATTTCTTGAGTTGGCACTCGCGCGCAGTCGTCAGGCTGTTGGCGCGGGGCTGCGCCCGGGCGTGCTGGTGGCGCTGGAGGTGGACGGCCTTGGGGTGGTGGTCGCGGCCGTGCTCGTGGCGTATTCAGATACTCCTCCTGGGTGCGGGCAAGGATCGATGCGCGTGTGATGCTGGTGGGGGCTTGGAGACGCACAGCTGCGCGCAGCTCGTCCTTGAGGCCTAGTAAGAACTGTGTGATGAAGAACTTGGTGGAGAGCGACGGGTTGAGCGCCAGGAGGTGGTACATATGGCTGTCGAACACTTGGCGGTACTCGCTGACGGTGCCGCTCTGCCGGAGTTGGAGAAGCTTGTGCATCTCCAATTCGAACACGTCCGCACCGAATTCCTCTATGATCGCTGCGCGGAACGCCTCCCAGCCCAGGCCGCCATGTGTTTGCCGAAATGCCTGCAGCCAGTGGGTGGCTTGGCCCTCGATGTACAGCGTCGCTGTGGTCACCCAGCTCGATGGAGGCACGCGGTAGAGGTAGAAATAGGCGCGGCAGCGATCTAGCTAGAGGTCCGGCGCCGTGTCGTTGAAGCGTGGGAAATCGTGCTTGGGCGGCTTGATGTAGGCGTCGTGGTGTTGGTAGAGTTGTTGTTCGTGCTGCTGTTGGATCGGCGCCTGAAGTAGAGGTGGGCACTAATCTGAGAGGCGTGGAGACGGTGGCGGAACCTGCTGTTGTTGGTGCACGGGTGGAGGGCACAGGGGAGGCGGCGGGGGTGGAGGTGGGGATGGGATGAGGACAGCGCCCGGCCCCGATCCGTGCGGCGACGGCGATCTCTCGAGCGCCTTGCGAGTCTCGTCCACGTCAGCCTGGGTGAGATCCACCTGCTTGGCCAGCACCCGCAAATCCTGTGCGACCTACGCGTTGAAGGCGGCCTGCACCTCGAGTCGCTTTTCGTTGTCGGCCTTCTGCTCGTCGAGGCGCGAGAGAACGGTCTCCATGAGTGCCTTGAGCATGCTCGTGTTGTCGTCCATGGCGGACAGCAGCTGCCGCGTCTAACCGATGGTTTGGACGGTGTTGTTGCTCCGCTCCGAGCCGATCCAACCCCGCCGGGGATTTTGGGCGATTTGCTGGAGTAGCTCGCACCCGCGGCGGTGGATGTTACAGATCAAGGCCAAGAGATTGTGGAGGCAGCAGAGAAAAAATTTCGGCAGGATTCGGTGGCTCTGATAACCAAATGTCACTCCCCGATCTGGATCGAGGGAGACCTGAGTCGGTAGGGAAGGGAAAGGGGATGAGATTGGCATGAGGAAGGGGGTGAGCGAGAGAGGGAAGTGGGAGAGAAATTCAGTTAACTCAATTAACAGCCTGTGCCTTACAACGCTGGCTTGCGGGTTAAGTACCCCAACGCCCTGGCCCATGGCCACACGCACACATACAGTTGGCTCACACGCCTACACTACACTTGGCCCTTGCCAACTGTCTGTCACGCGGTGGTGGCTGGCACTGCCGTGTTGACAAGTTTGTGCTCGAGGAAGAAGTCGTTCGTGCGGCTGGCGTATGTGCGTCGGAAAAACACCACCGAGTCCTGTGTCTCCTCTTTCTTCTATCTTCGTTCGTGCGAGAAAGAGACGGAGCTGGGCACTCGCGCAAAGAGCAAGCTAGGGCTCAACGCCAACACGCGTTGTCAGGTCAACGTCGCATGAGCCAAACAGAGCGAGGAGACAGATGTTAGGTCACCCGGTCAACCCTTCATCTGTGTCTTTGAGTAATTTCAACGAACACCTAGCAGGCATCCCGTCGGCCGCCTAGCTCGTCGGTGGCAGGAGCGCAATGCTGCCGACAGCGGTGCAGGAATGCACCGTGCGCGACCGAGTACGAGGTGTCGCGGCCAAGAGATGGAGGTCGCGTAGTGGGGCGGAGCTCAAGCCCGTGCACTCGGCCATGGCGCCCAGGACGTCACGGGCAAGGGGGAAAGAGTGGGAGAGGAGGTAGCCCTCACGTGGGATCTGGGTGGCAACTGGCGAGGTAGGAGGGCGCGAGGATGCTCCGGTGACCGCATGGACGCTGCCGCTGCTCGCGCCCCTGCCCCTGTTGATGTGTGCTCGTGCTCTAGATCAGACGGCAGCTCGCGTGCCCGTGCGTGGCCGGTGCTCCTCCTCGCGCCCACATGCGTGGATGTGGCCTCTGTCGTTGCTTGCGCCCATGCGTGGCTGCAGTTGTTGCACCGTCCCCCATGCCTGTCTATGGCCGCTGCTACTGCTTGCATGTTGCAGCATAGAGAGAAGAGGTGGAGGGAGATCGCGGAGGTAGAGGTTCGCGAGCAGGCCGGCGGCTGAATCCGGTGGTGCGCCGGTCAGATGCGAACACACAGTTTTTTTTTCCTGCCAGCGCTTGAGGGGAAGGAAGAAGTGCAGAGGCTGACGTGTGGATCCCATGTGCAGCCTACCGTACAGGACAAACACCGCGAGATTTCGGTGGCACATCACCACTTACGGTGGGGCCATCTGTCAGAAATATTGTTAACTTGTGTCTAGTGTCCTATCAGTGTTTTTCAAAACTGTCAGCGTAATAATGATGATTTTTAAGGAAAAAAAAGAAAGGTGATGGTTTACTGAATTAGGGTCCTCAATTATGATTGTTTTTTGCAATTTACTCCATGTGGAGCTTCTCCTCGATCTTATGGATGATGCCGGCCGTGGCGCTGTTGTGTCTGGTAGGAGTACTAGCGGCGTCCGAGCGAGTGTTGTGAGACTGAGGGTCCTAAAATCTTGCTAGCTAGATCATCTTTTCCATCTCTACCTATGGCTATGTGCATCTTCCAAAAAATGGAAGGCATCAAAGAATATCTCATTTCTCATGCCATTGGTAGGTATCTGTCATTGAATCGGCATGTAGCATTCTTAGTACTCCCATGTGTTGGGCAAATTTCATAGGTATGAGATTATAAATTCACCCACCACACTAAATTCTACACTACATATTTCTCTATGTAAAAGCAGTCGCCCCTCCTAGATATATAATATCATCCCCTTCTCCTCGATCTACTTGAAGTACATGACTAGCTAGCTTTGAATGAGTTGATCTCTCTTCCTATCATCCCCTCATCTGATGCTCAATTACATTACACTAATTAGAAATGAGAAGCCTCAGAAACTAACTCTATAATTATGGGTGTCAAAATGTAGCAGTTTTCTTTGAGCTATGATCCACTGAAAAATAACAATGTGATGCAATATAGAGTCTATCTCCAAGTGCCAATCTACATTTGCGTTATCGGTGAGAAAGTGAGGCATCTGGTTGGCGAGAGCGACCTACTCCATAGCCTATGACAAGTGTGGCACCATTTTTGTTGCTCCTTTTGCTCAAAGCCCAAACACGTGTCTTCTTACCAATGTCTGGTCCCTTGCGGTGAAGAAGTAGTCCTTGGGTAATAGAAAAGTCAGAAAAAATACCTTGCCGCTAGGGACGGGTCTGGTGACAGGGAAGCTTATGCTTCGTGGCTACATGGAAAAGAAGCACTACCAGATCAGGGGTTTCCCCTGTTGCCATATTTAATCATTACCACATTTCTCGCTCTTCTCAGCGAGCTAGCACTTCAGAGTCCCCCTTTCAACTTTGTAATCTATACTTTGTGTTTTATGAATAAAACGCCTAAATTGCCAAAAACATGGCTAGCCATTAAGCATTGATAGTTTTCTCGCACTCGTTGTCGGTGTCAAAACCGATAGATCTTGGGTAGGGGGGCCCAAGCTGTGCGTATAAGCATCAATGGTAACAATGGACAATGGGACACAATGCTTACCCAGGTTCGGGCCCTCTTAAAGCAGGTAAAACCCTACGCCCTTCTTGATTGTATTCGATAAGTATAGGGGTTACAAGAGTTGATCTACCTAAAGATCGTAATGGCTAAACCCTAGCTGTCTGGCCTATGAGTATTTTGATTGTTCCTACGGACTAACCCCTCCGATTTATATAGACGCTGGAGGGGCCTAGGGTTGTACAGAGTTGGTTTACAGGGAAAGGAAATAGAATATCCAGACACCAATCTTGCCTTTCATGCATATAGGAGTCCTACCCGGACACGGGGGATGGTCTTCTGCCTTTGTCTCCGTGGCCCATCAGTCCGGTCCATATCGAATAGACCAGACGCCCGAGGACCCCTTAGTCTAGGACTCCCTGAGTAGCCCCTGAACCAATCTTCAATGACGATGTGTTCGGCACGCGGATTGTTTTCGGCATTGCAAGGTGGGTTCCTTCTCTTGAATATCGTACGTCAGCTTCCCTTATAAAAGAACTGTATCCGTCTCTGCATAATCAATACAACCCTTAGCCACGAAGGCAAGATGTTTAAACGGGAATAGTGTCTTTTACTGACAACTTTTTTGACGAAGCGTCACACTTGACTCTTCAGCATTTCGAATCGTTTTCACACCTCCCGTTTCGTGTTTTGAGGTCGAGCTTCCATTGGCACGTCTTGTCAAAACAGAGATCGTGCCCGCTTATCACGGGATTCTCATCAATGGGATTTGGGTAACCCAACCGCGCCTTACGCTCGATCTCATAGGGAATAGGCGAGGTTTAAGGCTTAAGAGAGGGCGATTAGCATTTTCACCGCCTATAAGAGGGCAAAGATTTCTCCTTTCTTCCCCATGCTTTCCTCTAGCCTCTGTCTTCCAATCCCCAAGGTTCAGCACCCAAAAAAGCTCCGATCTTTCCACCGCCACCACCTTTCCCAGCCATGGCCGGGTCCGGCTCCAAGGGAAAGTGGGAGGCCTCCTACGTCACTGAAAACGACATGAAGGATCTCCGGAGCGAGGGCTATCTGTCCACGAATATCGCGCACCGGCTCCCCGACAAGAACCAGGTCATCCCCACTCCATGGCCCGGCGAGAGGGTCGTATTCATCCCTCATTTCCTTAGGGGGCTAGGGTTTCCCCTCCACCCCTTTTTCTAATGCCTTATGTTCCACTACGGGCTAGATTTCCACGATCTAGCCCCGAATTCCTTTCTCCACATATTAGCGTTCATCGTCGTGTGTGAGGCTCTGCTCCGCATCCCACCATACTTCGGCTTATGGCTCAAGGTCTTCAATCTGAAGCCGAAGATGGTCGATGGACAACATGCCGGTTGCGGCGGGGCCATGGTAAGCAAGATGCCCAATGCCACATGGCCCAAAGGGGCATTCATCGAGACCGTCAAGGTGTGGCAGTAGGAGTGGTTCTATACCGAGCCCCGGCGCGCCAACTGGGTGGCCATACCCAAGTGCAGATTCAGACCCCCTACGAGACTCACCTCATGGACCGCCAAGGGCCTTGATTGGGGGTCCCAGATGGAGGTGAAGATGCTACAAAAACGCATCACAAACGTTCTGGGTACAAACATCGGCCACACGAACGTGGTGTAAGTGATGCTCTTCCGCCGCGTCCTTCCCTGCCAACGCTGGGCCTCCCCCATGTGGGAGTTCAATCCGGAAGGGCCGTGAACCCTGAAGCGCTTCTTCGGCACCACACACGAAGAAATTTGGAAGCTGCTCTTCAAGGCCCGGAAGAGCTGGTCGATGAAGACTGAGCACGTCGGGCTCGACATCGAGAACCAGCCTCAAAGGCAAACATTAGCTTTTCGAAGACCTATTCAGTTAATGTTTTGATCAATAGAGGTTTTATCATCTACCTTCCGCACAGGGCTAGACAACAAAGGTGGAGAAGATCAACTGCCTGGCACCGCTGCCAGAGAGCCCAGCCACACCCCGGCTAACAGAGATGCTTGTCCCGACGCCTTATTAGGCGCCGGAGAAGAAGGCCAAGAAGAAGGGAAAGGAAGCCAAGGGCGGCCCCCGCCGCAGAGGTCCTTCGGACACTATGTCCGGAGAGACCGAAGTCCACTCCTCCCACCAGGGGTCGAGGAAGAAGAAGAGCAGGAGGAGGTGGAAAAGCGACTCCCCCCGGCAAGGGGAGGAGGAAGAAGAGGACTGCCTCCGAAGACCCGGAGGGGGAGGTGCCAAAAACCAGTAGGCGGCCCGGTGGGACGATGACAGTGCCAGCGCCACCATTTCCATTGTGGACCTCACGTCCACTGGCGATGGACAGGTCGCGGACTCCTCCGAGGATTAGTAGGCCATGGAAGGCAGCAGGGCCTTGTGTCCCATGTGTGCCATCTTTCGTATGACTACGTACATTGATTAAATCGAAGTCGTCAAACTACATGTCATTTCCTGTTCCAACCATAACTATATTTTACTGTCTTGATAGTACCCTTATGAAAACTCACATGTATTGTGCAACAATCATAGATATGAGATCAAAATTTCACCCACCACATTCATTTCAACTCTACGATTATATATCTTCGCGGAACTAGTCTCTCCTCTCATGGATATACAACATCCTCTCCCTCTCTTCAATCAACCTGAATGACACAACAAGTTAGCTTTCAGTGGGATGCTCAATGCATTACGCTATCATCTCGTCATCTAATGATCAACACGTTGCACTATCTAGAAATGCGAGGCTTCAGGAACTAACCTTTCCCGTTTGTATCATACAATTTATAAGTATCTGCAACACCATGCACAGTGAGACAAGACGTATGTACATGGTGTCAGTTCCAAGGAGGCAGACTCAAGATGAACATTGATAGTGCTTTACATCAAGGCATGGAACGGTGGATCGGGATTTGTAAAGAGAGATGTTACATTAGAAATTCAAGGCTGGACTTGGCCGTCTGAAGCACCTTCGTGGATGCGATTCAACCACAAACAGATGACTGTCTAGAAAGCTTGCAAGCTACTGCAAATTGGGACGTGGTCAATAAACACCTATAAACTGACTCGACCTTGTTGGTGAAAGAACTGAAGAGCCATCAGAAGGAGTAAGCATAACAAGGAGTCCTCTATCGAGAAGCTTGCAACTTTATCTCTGTAAACTTTATAATGTTGTTATCCTTTTGTCCTCAGACTTGTATAAACTAGAGGATATTCCGCGTGTTGCTGCGGAAAATGGTTGAAATATATTTTGATTATGTTTGTTTGTTTGGAATATGAATTTCCAATTGATAATATGAGAAATAAAATCTAAAGGTGGGTGTGTGCATGTTGAAGTGAGCGTGTGCATGTTGAGATAATTGGAAGTGGTGGGGATTGAAGCCGTTTGAGATCTGGTTTGGATAACAAATGTTACCCTGCCTTTTCCCGAAGGGGTGACCTGAGTTTATCCAACCCACGGGAGGATGTACACTACGACAGAGGCTCTACCAAATCTTTGTGATAGAATTAAATTCCACTTTTTGTAACCGGACCTTAGCAACCTTAGGGTGTAAACACTTAGAATTGAAACATGCATGAGTATGAGGACTTGATTCTTACAACCATATATTTGTGTACGTGATCATCATGATCTTAATTTGTGCTTTGAAATACACCCATTAAGATGTGCTTGCAATGAGACAAAACGGGTGATGTGGCCAAATTACGTCTTGACCGGTTCGCGACCTGCATCAAGAGTCAGTTATGCAACTACAGTCCCTTACCGTCGCATGATCAGCATGCGGGACAGCTACTACCTGCAGGCAAGTTGGATGGAAACTCATAATCATGGTCTTTCTCTCACACAGACACTTGTTTGTGCTTTAAAAAGAGCCTTCATCTCATCTTTCCTATCTCTTCCTGTGACTACATTCATCTTTATAAAATCGAGGTCATCAAATTACATGGCATTCTGGTCCCAACCATGGCTATCTTTCATTTGTCTTGACCCGTAGCCTTTTGAAAAATCACATGGATTATACAGCTATGACATATATGTAATCAGAATTCCACCCACCATGTTCAATTCTACACTATATATCTTCACAAAAGCAGCCTCTCCTCTCATGTCTATATAATATCCTCTGCCTCTCCTCGATCTGTCACTACTCGACTAGTTAGCTTTGAATCAAATGGATTTCTCTCTCGTTTTCTATCATCTTCTCATCTTATGCTCAATGCATTGCACTGTCTAGAATGAGAGGCCTCAGGAATTAACCATTTTCTTATGCGTAAAATAGTTCAAGACAATACGCTGGAAGACGTTCAGATAAGAGAGGATGACGTGTTGTAGCAGAGACATCAACTATCATGAATATTTAGTTTCGGGGAACAGTCAGGATGGCACCTCTTAGCAGCATCAATTAGCACCTTGTTAGCCTGAAATGAAAAGGGGCTAAATTTAATTAGTATAGCTTATCTAGCATGGGTGCTGAATCATCTTTTTAATGACAGCATGGGCGACAATTCTAAATGTGATGTGATATGTGTTCACTAAATAGAGAGGAAGATCATGTGGTGATTGGCTCTTGTGAGGAACAACTTTAATTTTTGCATTCCTAACATTAATACCGGGCCCAAATCCAGAATCGAAAAACAGAGGAAAGTTGCAAACAAAAACTCTGAAAGAAAACAGAGCACCACACAGGTTCTGAAACTGAAAAGAGGAAAAGCAGAACACCAATAACCATTGCTAAACAATCCCGGACGTTAATCACGCTCTGGCCGAGAGATCCAGAGATTAACAGAGACACGTCATATATATACACAAAAAGCTTGGAAAATAAGATGGTACCAAATTACCAATGGAGATGCATCAGTACCAACATGATTCCTTAACGTTATTATTACGAGCATCGTGCAGTGCAGTGCAGCTGGTTATTACATCACAAGATCCACGAGACATGTCATGCATTACATACATATGCTACCACATGCTCCAAATTCACCCAAGCCTTCATCTCACCTGCACTGCAAAAACAAATTAAAAAGAAGAGTTTAGATCGAACAAGCGAAGAATGCATGCACAGAGGAGAAGGAGAAAATAAAAAGTAGACACACGCATGGTGACGGTGACCACCATTCATACCCGCATGCTGTCGGAGTGCGGACGAAGCTCGCTCAGTCGCTGCTACTGCTTCTGTGGCCGTCATCGTCCTTGTGTCCCTCGCCTTGCTTCTTGTCCTTCTTCTCCTTGTGGTTGCCGGACGACTTGCCTTCCTGTGCTCGTCGCTGCCACCTCTTTGTGGAGGAGTAAATTGCAAAAAACCATAACCCTAATTTAGAAAACCACGACCATTATGCTGGTAGTTTTCAAAAAACGTTGATCGATCGATTAGAGCCGTTTGACGCTGAATCTGACAGGAAGGTCCCATTGTTAGGTCAACATTGTCGGATTGCGGGTTCCGGCAGACCCTTGAGGTTCGAACTCTGGGGTGCGCGCGAAGATCTCTCCTCTACCAACTCGCATCTTGTCGCCTCGCAAAGGATCTAGGCAACACGATGAACAACACAAGAGACGCAAGGTTTATACTAGTTTGGGGCACCGTTGTGGTGTAATACCCTACTCTAGTTTGTGGTGTGGTGGATTGCCTCTGAGGCTGATGATGAACAGTACAAGGGAAGAACAGCCTCGCGAGGGGTGTTCTTGTGGTGGTGTTATCCCTTTGGAGGGGTCGATTCGAGATGCCTCTATACTATGGTGGCTAGTCCTATATATAGAGCGAGAGGCCCTGGTCCTCTTCCCAAATATTGAGCGGGAACGACACCAACAATTGGCCATTTTGAAGGGGAACATCTAGTACACTTAACCTGACAAAAGTCGGTCCTCGCCTGTCAAAGACTCCAACAATTGACGCTTGCTCCCTTTGCACCAAAGGGGAAATAAGGACACTGCGTAGGCCGGCGCTCGCCTGGTCTCAGTCGTCATGGCTTGCATCATGGGCACCTCATGAGGTACCCCTGCCTTGATCTCTCCGCCTCCTCGTGAGCCTGCCTGATGAGGCTACTCCTGAGGAAGCTTTCCTGTCGTCCACCCCGCAAGACTTGGTCCCTCGCGAGGGTCTTGAGCTTGAGTCGATGAAGATGGGCTGCACTGGGCCACGGCTTGAGCCACGCCGCAGGCCGCAGGCAGGCAAGTCGGGACCCCCGTTCCCAGAACACCGACAGTAGCCCCCGGGCCCAAGGCGCGCCCGGACTTGGCTTAGCGGAGAAGCGAATGGGCAAGTGCGAAGCGCCGCGGGGCCCATCAGCCTGCGGCCTTGGGAGCCGCATGGCGGTTGATTGGACGTGGGTGTCTCCGCTTCCCCACGCCCCTCATTGCGCGCCCGGCTAGGCGGACTCGCGGTTGCACACAGTCATCCCCTTTTCGCCATCCGTGCGCTCCCTGTCCTTCCTTTCTCCCCGAGCTCCAATCTCCGCCCCCAATCCAACTCGCACCCTCCCCCCTTCCGTCGCCATGGCGCCAACGAAGAAGGGAAAGGGGAAGAAGCCCGCGCCTCCGCCCTGCTCTCCTCCGGCAGCGGCTCCTGCCGTCCATCGGTCGATCATACTCAACCATGAAGCCTTAGACAAGGTCCGCTCTACTATTGCCTCCATCTTCAACGAGTGCGGGAGAACGACGGTCTGGCCCGCATCTCACTCCTCCTTCGACAGGGTCGTCACCAAGGTCCGATTCTTCGCTAACGCCCTGTGGGCGGGTCTGGTTCCACCCTTTTCTGCTTTCTTCAATGCAGTGCTTTCCCATTATCAGTTCCACATGATGCACCTGGGTCCCAAATCCATTACCCTCCTTGCTGTTTTTGCCTTTGTGTGTGAGGCCATGGTGGGCATTCCTCCTTCCGTTGCCCTCCTGTGCCATTTCTTGTCTTTGCGCCTGAGCAACCCCACCCAGTGCTCAGGGTGCGTGAGCTTCCCCGCCATGCCAGAGACGGTCTCCTTGGAGATCGACTTCAGCCTTCCTCCTCCTTCGGCGAGGTTACGAGAGCGGTGGTTGTATGTAGACGTCGGAGTACCCAGCCCCCTGCTCTTGCACCCCACCTCACCTGTTGTCCCCAACTCAGGCTAGGGTCATGAGACGCTTACGAGCCCCCGGTTTTCCTTCGTCTAGCGTCACTTCCGGAACTTGAGGGCGCTTGATGTAACGGCGCCCAAGGTGGTGAAGGAGTTCCTTCAGCGTCGCATTGCTCCTCTCCAGCGTCATTCCCACTGGATGTGGGCCTTCGCGGGGCATGAAGACCGCATGAGGCTCCAAGAGGGAGACCTGGCGCCCGAAGTGCTGAGGACGGTGCTCAGGGTCCTGACTGGCGATCCTTCTCCAGGCAGCCTTCGACAGGGGGCTGCCCTCTTGTATCTTTGCTCGGGCAGGGCCGATTTTGTGAGGCAGATGCCCAGTTTTGACGAGTGGGGGCTGAGTCTGGTTAGCCTCACGGGACCCCGCGAGAACCCAGTTGCTGTGGCTACTCTTCTTGTTGCCCATGGCGGTCCTGCCTCAGGTGATGGGGCAGGGAGACAGGAACCGCCGGGAGCTGAGGGGGCCAATGCCGGGATGCTGACACTGCGCGGAGTCCTGGAGGTGGCATGCCCTGAAGCCCGTTCTGGAGCAGCGGCAAGCATGGAGTTGCGGCCCGCGACTCCTGAGGCCGAGGCTCCTGAGGCCCCGGCCGTCCCTCACGGGGCGGCGCCCGGCAGTGAGTCCCAGACCGGTGCCTCTGGCTCCGCTCATCTTGACGCCTCCTCCGCACTGCAAACTGACCCTTGCGCCGAGCGCTTGGGCCGGTTCCGCGTAGACTTCGAGGCCCTCCGCAAGAGAAAGGAGGCCTCGGGTGGCGATGATCGCCCCTGCCGCCTATTGAAGCGCAGGAAGTACTTCGCCATCGACGAGTAAGTCCTTCTTTTTCCTGGTTCATTACTTTCTTGTTGCTTCGGCTGACCATAGCCTTTCAGGGCCCTTCCCGCCGAGTTGATGGAGACGGCTGAGGAGCCATTCCCCCAAGCTTCACCTTCTCCGCCGATTCTGAGTGCCCCGAGCTCGAGCACCGCCCTTGCCACGGGGCTGCCTGGAGAAGTAGGCCGCCCCGCGGAGCATCTTGATCCCGCGCGCCTCAGGCCCCTCCTTCGTGAGCTCTCCTGGGGCGCGGGCAGCCTGCCCCTCGCTCCCTCTTTAGCCGTAGACGTTGACTGGCTAAAGTCGATCTTGAGTACTTCCTCAGGGAACGAACCCGTGCTGGGCTGGATCTACGGCGTGGCCCGTCCGGCGGCTATGGGGGCGCCAGCCCCCAGCCCCCAGTCGAGAGGGGGTGGGCCACCTCATGACCCTTCGCACGCGCCAGAGGAGGAGGATGACATGGAAGACGTGCTTAGGCACGCTCGGGAGCGCAACACCCTTCATCGACAGTTCCTTCAGAAGGTGGCGGACGCGGTGAACCGGCTCGGGGAGGAGCTTGCTGGTGAGGATGCACGCCTCGAGGCCGAGGGCCTGCGCCTGGCCGATGAGAGGCGCAAGCTGAGGGTGGCCGTCAGCCTCGCGCAGCACCAACGTGACTTTGAGAACGCGAAGGCTGAAGCGTCGTTGGCGGCCTCGCATGAGGCCTGCTCCCAAGCTGTCAAGGAGGCCCAGGAAGCAGACCAACGGCGCAAGGCTGCGGAGGAGCGCGCGTGGGAGCTCCAGGCCTAGAGCAGCTCTCTGGAGCAGCAGGTGGAGCTGCGCCAGGCAGCCCTCGTGTTGCTGAGAGGAGTTAATTGCACAGAAGTACCACAATTGGGGCATTGGAAGTAGATTGGTACCAAGTTTGGTAATTTTTACATGTCCGTACCAAGTTTGGTGCTAGCCGTTACAAAAAGGTCTAAATCATGTATAAACGCATATTGACGGTGCATCTTACCGGCTGGGCCCGCCTGTCAGCTACCGACGTGGCTTTTTTTTGCAGAAACACCCCCCCCCCGACGGAGAATACCAGCCGGTCCTACGCCCAGCGAAGCGGGCCCAGGAGGCGCCAGCTCGCCGATAGCGGCTCGGCACGGCCCCGACAAGCTTATCCAGTGGGAGCCCCGCGGTGGTGCTGGCTCGGCCCGGCTTGCCGGTAGCGACTTGGCGCAGCTCCCCTACCGGACTCCCTCGGAAGAGGCTGAGCGGCGGCACAAGTGCGGCTTCCCTACGGCGGCCTGCTTTCGGCTGGGACGAGGGGATGCCAGGCAACGCGGGTTCAGCGTAGCTTGCCAGCGGAAACCCGGCGCAGCTCCCCGGCCGCGCTTCTCCAGCAGGAGCCCCGCGGTGGCGCGGGCGCGCTGGAGCATCGCGGTTAACGGGAAGGAGGCAGCGCAGTACAGGGGCTCCAGCGTCGAGGGACGAAGGGGATGGACGGATCCGAGGCTCTCGAGTGCGGATCGGCACGTCGGGCTGGAGCTACGGGAGGCCATCCGTGGCGGCTTGGTGGTGGGCTCCTATCCAAGGGGAGTGGGCAAGAGAGAGAGAGGGAGAAGAAGGAATGGAAGGAGGAAGAGAAGGAGAGAGGCAGGGTGCAGGGACGGCCTGGTCCTGGTCACCGGTGGTGGTGCTCCGGTGGCCGACCGGCGGCGAGGTGAGGAGGAGGCCACCGACTCCTCCGCTCGATCCAGATCGAGCGCTGCCATGCGTGAGGACGAAGGAGTTGCGGGGGGTTTCTGCAAAAAAATGCCACGTCGGCAGTTGACAGGCGGGCCCTGCCTGTCAGATACACCGTCAATACGCGTTTATACGCGATTTAGACCTTTTTGTAACAGCTAGCCCGAGACTTGGTACTGACACGTAAAAATTACCAAACTTGGTACCAATCTGCTTCCAATGCCCCAATTATGGTACTTCTATGCAATTAACTCCGCTGAGAGGGGGTCCTGATGACGAGGTGGAGCTCTGGAGGCACGAGGAGGCGCTGGCGCTGGGGGCCGCTGAGCGAAACCTTGACCTTGAGCGGTTGGAGATGAGGGGGCGCCTGGTGACCCAGGCGGAGGATCCCGAGTCCAAGAGGAGTTTGACCATCGCGTGGCGGAGGCTCGCTCGAATCTTGAACGCGAGTATGAGGGAAGGATGGAGTTGATCAAGGCCGAAGCTGAGGGCAGGACCGCTGCCCTCAGGGCCAAGCTGGCTGAAGTGACACAGCGTGCGGACGCCTCCGGGGCCGCCCTTGGCGCAGCACAGACGGGGCTGGCTTCTTCCCGCATCGTCCAAATGGCTTTGTTGATAAATACAAGGACCGACTGGTCGCTCGTGGTTTCACTCAGCAACTTGGCATTGACTATGGTGACACGTTCAGTCCGGTTGTCAAGACGAGTACCGTTTAATTGGTTCTTGCTTTTTCTGTCTCTGTCTCTCGTGGCTGGAGTCTCCGTTAGGTTGATGTCAGTAACGCCTTCCTTCATGGTTTCTTATCTAAGGATGTTTATACGCAGCAGCCGCCTGGTTTTGAGGACGCTCGGTATCCCTCGCATGTGTGCAAGCTGCAGCTGGCTCTCTATGGACTCAAACAGTCTCCTCGTGCGTGGTATGCTCGGCTCAGTGCATGTCTTTTTCAACTTGGTTTTGTCTCCTCCAAAGCAGACACATCTCTATTTTTCTTCCGCTATCGTGATGTTCATATTTATATGCTCCTCTATGTGGATGACATTGTTATCGCTGGATCTTCTCCACGAGCTCTTGATGGTCTTATTCACTCCCTTGCGGCCAGTTTTCCTATCGAGGATCTTGGGCCATTGGAGTACTTCCTTAGTTTGGAAGCGTCGTACAATTCAGGGGGGGTGACATTGACTCAACCGAAGTATGCCTTGGATCTCTTGCACCGTGTGAGCATGGAGAATTGTAAGCCCACTTCCACACCATTGTCAACCTCCGATCAGCTTTCCCGAGTGCCTGGACAACCTCTCAGTACCGATGATTCTTTCCGGTATCGCAGTGTCATTGGTGGAGTGCAGTATTTGACACTCACTCGTCTGGATATTTTGTTTGCAGTGAACAAGGTATGCCAGTATCTCTCGCAGCTCACTGATGTTCATTGGGAAGCTGTTAAGTGCATTATGCGCTATGTGAAAGGGACGTCGCACACGGGACTGAAGTTTTGGAAGGCTTCCTCCACAAGCATTAGTATTTTTACTGATGCAGATTGGGCGGGATGCCCTGATGATTGTCCATCCACCGGAGGCTTTGCTATCTTTGTTGGACCGAATCTCATTTCCTGGAGTTCTAAGAAACAGCTGACAGTGTCGAGATCCAGTACAGATGCCGAGTACAAAGCTTTGGCAAACGGAGCTGCTGAAGCCATCTAGGTAGAGTCACCAGTCAAAGAGCTTGGTGTTTCATAGCAGCACGTTCCCGTTCTCTGGTGTGATACTTTAGGAGCCACATATCTGACTGCCAACCCAGTTTTCCATGCACGCACCAAGCACATTGATATTGACTTTCATTTTGTGCGTGAGCGTGTTGCTTCTGGAGCTCTTGAAGTCAGGTTCATTTCCTCTAATGATCAGCTAGCTGATGTGTTCACCAAACCAGCCACTCGACAGATGCTAGACTGTTTTAGTACCAATCTAAACCTTGTACAGAGTAGAAGTTCGCATTGAGGGGGAGTGTTAAAATAGGTCTAGCGTGTCACGTACAAGTATTATGTACTTATGTAATTGTATGTGTTGATCATTATATATAGGGAGACGTGGAGAAGCATCGCCCCACGGAAAACCCTAAACCCTAAACTTCAAGCGTGTGTCATGGGTCTTCTTATTGATTTGGACATGCGCATGCATTTGACGCTTGAGTCAAACTGCTTATATGTTCTGAGATTTCTCGTGACCGCTCAGTTTGAGAAATATGCAATCATTGACTTGAAGGAGGCGAAGGAGATTTTGGTTCGTTTACAGGATGTGAAGATTTGTAAGATTAGTCGGGAAACCAATATGGTTGCCCAAGCCACTATTCCCTGTTGTAAAAATGTTAGGAGCAATGGTGTTTTGAGCGGTTCAGTGTCTTTCTGTGTGTTGGATCTCAAAACACCATTTTCCTACCATTTCTAAATGTGGTATGACATGTTATGTCTTATGTGTGATCATTATTTTTGCCCCCCTCATGCAAAAATCCTAATTCTGCCCCTGCCTAACCATGAATAATAATGACACGTCCTTTTTCGGTTGTATAAGTGACAGTAAATGATGGCCCTTCAGATGTTCATGGCCCTCTGTACAGTGATGAAGTGTTGTCCGAGATGAACCAGTACACTAGAAATACATGATCCTGAAGAAAGCACTAGCGGTTGTGTAATGCATGAGTTGCAAAGGCATTAACGTGGCAGCGAGGACGCAGATAGGAACGAAGCGGCATGCGAGTGAGATGGGGAAGTGGAGTGGAGATGATCTCCTGCAGTGAAGCCACTCGATCTTCTATGACTATCGATCATGTATACTCCCACTACAAGAAATGTCGATGCTAACTTTTGAAATTATACACTATAGTTAAATACTTTGTTTCACCCACATGCTTTTGATTAGAAGGTAATTAGCCCCGATCACCATGTGGCAAGCATAGTAAGCACTGAATTATCCCAAAATCCTTTTTCAGCAAAAACAGAGCCTAACCCTCCATCAATAGACGATTCAGATTTAGTTGTATATCCTATTTCATCTAGTGTGGTACCAAGTCTAGAGGTGCTTTAAAAAGAGCTCATCTCATGTTCCCGATCTCTTCCCGTGACTACGTGCATCTTTTAGAAAATCAAGGTGACATTTTCGGTCCCAACCGTGGTTATCTTTCATTTGTCTTGAGCCATAGGCTTTTTAGAAGCCACATGGATTATGCAGCTATGATAGAATTCCATCCACCATGTTCAGTTATACACTAGATATCTTCACAAAAGCAGCCTCTCCTCTCATGTCTATATAATATCCTCGGCCTCTCCTTGATCTGTCACTACTGGACTAGGTATCTTTGAATAGAATGGGATACTCTCTCATATTTTCTATCATCTTCTGATCTAATGCTCATTGCATTAATTACAATATATAGAAACGAGAGGCCTCAGGAATTAACCCTTTTCGTATGTGTAAAACGGTTCAAGATGATGCATTGGAACAAGTTCAGTTACGAGAGAGATCAACTATCATGAAAATTTAGTTTGGGAGATCACCCGGGATATATGGCACCTCCAGCTAGCACCTTATTAGCCCGCAATGACAAGGGGCTAAATTTAGTACGTATAGCTTATCTAGCATGGGTGCCGAATCGTCCTTTTGATGATAACATGGGCGACCATTCTAGATGTGATGCGATATGTTTTCGATAAATAGAGAGGAAGACCATGTGGTGATTACCTCTTTTTTTTTGAGCAAATGTGGTGATTGGCTCTTGTGAGGAACAACTTTGATTTTTGCATTCCTAATATTAATACCAGGCCCAAATCCAGAATCGAAACACAGAGGAAAGTTGCAAACAAAAATTCTGAAAGAAAACAGAGCACCACATAGGTTCCGAAACTGAAAAGAGGAAAAACAGAACACCAATAACCATTCCTAAATGATCCCAGCCGTTAATCACACTCTGGTTGAGAGATCCAGAGATGAACAGAGACACCACATACATACAGAAAAAGCTTGGAAAATATGGTGGTACCAAATTACAAATGGAGATACACAATACCAACATGATTCCTTAACGTTATTATTACAAGCACCGTGCAGTACAGTGCAGCCGGCCGGTTATTACATCACAAGATCGAAGAGACATGCCACACATTACATACATATGCTGCCACATGCTCCAAATTAACCCAAGCCTTCATCTCACCTGCACTGCAAAAACAAATTAAAAAGAATAGGTTAAATCGAACAAGGGAAGAACACATGCACACAGGAGAAGGAGAAAACAAAAGGTTGACACACGCATGGTGACCATGACCACCATTCGTACCCGCATGCTGCCGGAGCACGTCCGGAGCTCGCTCAATTGTTGTCGCTGCTGCTATTGTTGTGGACGTCATTGTCCTTGTGGCCCTCGATGTGCTTCTTGTCCTTCTTCTTCTTGTGGTCGCCGGATGACTTGCCTTCTTGTGCTCGTCGCTGCCACCGCCCAGGTGGGGGAGTAAAACTGCAAAAAACCATCATAATTGGCAGCCCTAATTCAGAAAACCACGACCATTATGCTGGCAGTTTTCAAAAAACGTTGATCGATCGATTAAAGCCGTTTGACACTGAATCTAACAGGTAGGCCCCGTCCCCATGTGTGGTTGCAGCTGCTGCTCCGTCCCCATGCCCGACTGTGGCCGCTGCTGCTGCTTGCATGTTGCAGCATAGAGAGAAGAGGTGGAGGGAGAACACTGAGGTGGAGGTTCGTGAGCCGGCCGGCGGCTGAATCCGGTGGTGCGCCGGTCAGATGCGGACGCACAGTTTTTTTCTTCCTGCCAGCGCTTGAGGGGAAGGAAGAACTGCAGAGGCCGACGTGTGGATCCCATGTGTAGCCTACCATACATGACAAACACCGCGAGATTTCAGTGGCACATCAGCACTTACAGCGGGCCTCATCTGTCATAAATATTGTTAACATGTGTTTAGTGACCTATCGGGGTTTTTTAAAACTGTCAGCATAGTGCTGACAACTTTTTTGAAGAAAAAACGAAATGTGGTGGTTTTCTGAATTAGGTCCCCAATTGTTGTGTTTTTTTCTCATTCACTCCATCTGGAGCTTCTCCTTGATCTAGTGGATGATGCCGGCCATGGCGCTGTTGTCATCCCCTTCTTCTCGATCTACTTCAAGTACATGACTAGCTAGCTTTGAATGAGTTGGCCTCTCTTCCTCTACCATCCCCTTATCTGATGCTCAATTACATTACAGTAATTAGAAATGAGAAGCCTCGGGAACTAATTCCATACTTATGTGTGCCGAAATGTAGCAGTTTTCTTTGAGCCGTCCTCCAGCAAAGAGTAAGAATGTGCTGCAATATACAGCCCGTCCTCAGGTGTCAATCTACATTTGTGTCATCGGTGAAAAAGCGAGGCATCTAGTTGGCGAGAGTGACCTACTCTGGCGATAACAGCCTCGCTACAACAAGCGTGGCACCACTTTTGTTGCACCTTTTTCCCCAATCCCAAACGTGTATCTTCTAAGATATGTTGAGACTCTTGCAGTGAAGTAGTCCTTGGGTAGCAGGGATAGGCAGAAAAAACTGCCCGCCGCTAGGGACGGGTCCGCTGGCAGGCAAGCTTATAATTCGTGGCTATGTGGAAAAGAAGCACTACCTGATCAATGGTTTCCCCGTTGTCATATTTAATCTTTACTGTCTTTCTTGCTCTCCTCGGAGAGCTAGCACTTCAGAGTCCCCTTTCAACTCATATTTTGTGTATTATTATGAATAGAAATCGTCTGAATTGCCAAAACAATTGCCTAGCCATTAACCATTAATAGTTTTATCACACTCGTGCCTAGCCACAAGGGCAGAGATAGGGAAAGGAGATCAAGAGCTAGACTTCTACCAATGGTTCCCCTGAAGTTTTTACACCAGTTAGTGATACTACAGTAGTAAACTACCAATATATATGTGTTGATGGTTGAAGATAATTGCTCAGATAATTAATCTATTTTAAATTATTACTTAAGGTATGTACTGTTCTCCTGGCTATATATGTGCATGGTTGTGCTTAAGCCTCCAAAATAATCCACAAGTAGGTGTAGCTCATTGCTTAGAAATATGGAAATTGTTTTCTCCTTAGACCATTTATTTGTTTGGGGTTGGCGTGTCCTCATCGTCTCTGATCAGTTAATCCTGCTACTGCCACCACTATGCATATTGCTAGGAGAACATGAACGTGCAACGGTGCCATCGATTCATCGAGCTCGCCAGGGTCATGCTGCTTCCATCATTCTATGGATCCTACTTCATCATGTCGGTGCCGACATGATGTGCTATCAGCATCCACTCACCGTACTTACTCAGGCCCTTCCCAGTAATCCACGGTGTACATGTGCCAAGGGTGCCACATAGGCAAACAGCTGATGTGCCAAGGCAATTAAAAAGGAGAGAGAGCATTTAATTTATGGTGACACCAGGAAGGAATAATGCTAAGCATGTGGACCTATGAAAAATGCCTGCCTGCCAACGCATGGAGGAGTTTAGTTGTTAAGAAATTAAATGAGGGTAGCTTAGCTATAAAATCTAAGCACCTATTCATTGGGAGATTAGTTGCTAAGCCTTTTAATGCACTTCACATCTCACCTAAGCACCAATGCATTGAGGCCTCGTCAATCACGCAAACCTCAAGGGTGATTTATTTGTTAATACAAAAATTGCTACCAATAGTTAATTATTTTTAATGGATTGAAGCTATTACCTATCTAATTAGTACATTTTCACATATAAGAAAATGGATTGTCAAATTGGTTGATGAGCTTAATGATCATGGAGGTAAATATGATCTAACCAAAATATATTTTCCATAACTTTTCTAATTCTAAGTGGTCTAAGCTTTCTTCTATTTAAGTAGAGTCGTATAATATATCTATGTTGAGATTCTCATGGTGGGTTAGGGAACCAATATTTGGCTAGCATTTTCACATTATCGCAGCTTCGCCGAAGCAAGATTAGATCATACGACTAGCACAACAACTGTACATGAAACAAAACTGAGCCATGAACAGTGAAACACATTTTGTATTGGCATGGATATATTGTTGCCACAATGGTATCATGTCATGCTATGCTAAAACTTTATATATTGTGATTGTTCTATCTTATGTGTGGTGTTTTTGCTTTCTTCTCATTTTTCGTGTATTATTGGCGTCATTAACCTTCTAGCCCTCCAAAACATTAGGCCCATTGGATATACTTGTTATGTATTGCCCGTTACAAAGTGTGATCATCCCCCCTCCCCCCTCCATTGAGATGGGCTATATTAAGTTGGTTGCCTTTATTCTGGTTCCATTGGTGTGGTGGCTCGGGGTTCTAGGTATATGATTGTCACCCCAGCCTGGGAGTTGTTGCGTAGCCATGGGTTGGCCGAGGATGATAAACTTCAAGCGTGTGTCATGGGTCTTCTTATTGGTTTTGGCATCCATCTGCACTTTACGCTTGAGACAAACTGCTTATATGTTCTGAGATTTCTCGTGACCGCTTAGTTTGACAAATATTGCATACAATCATTGACTTGAAGAAGGAGGTGATGGATATTTTGGTTCAGTAATAGGATGTGAATATTTGTACGATAGTGGGGAAACCAATATGGTTGCCCATGCCATTGTTCCATTTTGTAAAAACAAGTTAGGAGAAATGGTGTTTTGAGCGGGTCAGTGCCTTCCTGTGTGTTGGAGCCGGCCTATAACAATGGTAATACTTTGATTTAATCTACCTACATGAAAATTTGATAAACATGGGTACTAATTCTAAATGTGGTGTGACATGTAATGTATTATGTGTGATCAATTTTTTCGCCCCCTCATGCCTAAATCCTGATTCTTCCCCTGCCTAATCATGAAGAATAATGTCACATCCTTTTTTGGTTGTATCTTTTTTTTTGTTATTTCTTTTTGTTGTAAACTCCGCCTATGTTGTCTCAACATAGCCGGTCCCAAGCTCGGGTAAAGGAGGAGGGTTGTGATAGGCTTGGCGAGCCAACGTAAAAACCCAGCCACTCTTATGGAGATGAAACCCAGAAGATTTTCGTTGGGGCGTAACCATCTCAGCGACGCGCTACATCGGAACCAGGGTGTGGTGGAAAATGGGCATGGGCCGGGCCGTCACCCCCCAGGTGGCGCACCTTATCTTGATCCAGATACGGTGGCAAGTGAGCGAGGATCGGGTCTTCGCATCCTTAGTGGCGCGCTACATCGGCGCCTGAATGTAGTGGAAAATGAGCAAGGGTCTTCGCGTTTGACTCGACGAGTGCGAAGGGTAAGGAAGCTAGCCAAGCCTAGGAGGATTTGCTTAGGTAGTTGGAACGTAGGGTCTCTGACAGGGAAGCTTCGGGAGCTAGTTGATGCAGCGGTGAGGAGAGGTGTTGATATCCTTTGCGTCCAAGAAACCAAATGGAGAGGACAAAAGGCGAAGGAGGTGGAGGATACCGGCTTCAAGCTGTGGTACATGGGGACGGCTGCAAACAGAAATGGCGTAGGCATCTTGATCAACAAGAGCCTCAAGTATGGAGTGGTAGACGTCAAGAGACGTGGGGACCAGATTATCCTTGTCAAGCTGGTAGTTGAGGACTTGGTTCTCAATGTTATCAGCGCGTATGCCCCTCAAGTAGGCCGCAATGAGAACACCAAGAGGGAGTTCTGGGAAGGCCTGGAAGACATGGTTAGGAGTGTACCGATTGATGAGAAGCTCTTCATAGGAAGATACCTCAATGGCCACGTGGGTACATCTAACACAGGTTTTGAAGGGGCGCATGGGGGCTTTGGCTATGGCATCAGGAATCAAGAAGGTGAAGATGTCTTAAGCTTTGCTCTAGCCGACAACATGATTGTAGCTAACACCCGCATTAGAAAGAGAGAATCACATCTGGTGATTTTTAGTAGTGGCCAACACTCTCACCAGATTGATTTCATCCTCTTGAGAAGAGAAGATAGGCGTGCATGCCTAGACTGTAAGGTGATACCTGGAGAGAGTGTTGTACCCCAGCATAAGCTCGTGGTTGCTGACTTCTTCTTTCGGATTCGTGTCCAGTGAGATAAGCATGCCAAAGTCGCTAGAACAAAGTGTTGGAAGCTCAAGGGGGAGGTAGCTCAGGCGTTCAAGGAGAGGGTCATTAAGGAGGAACCTTGGGAGGAAGGACGGGATGCGGACAATGTGTGGATGAAGATGGAGACTTGCATTCGTAAGGTGGCCTCGGAGGAGTTTGGAGTGTCCAGGGGAAGGAGAAGCGAAGATAAGGATACCTGGTGGTGGAATGATGATGTCCAAAATGCGATTAAAGAGAAGAAAGATTGCTTCAGACGCCTATACCTGGATAGGAGTGCAGACAACATAGAGAAGTACAAGATGGTGAAGAAGGACGCAAAGCAAGCTGTTGGTGAAGCAAGGGGTCGGGCATATGAGGATCTCTACCAACGGTTAGGCACGAAGGAAGGTGAAAGGGACATCTATAAGATGGCCAAGATCCGCGAGAGGAAGACGAGGCATATTGGCCAAGTCAAATGCATCAAGGACAGAGCGGGTCAACTCTTGGTGAAGGACAAGGAGATTAAGCATAGATGGCGGGAGTACTTCGACAAGCTGTTCAATGGGGAGGATGAGAGTTCTACCATTGAACTGGACGACTCCTTTTATGAGACCAGCATGCGTTTTGTGCGGCGAATCCAGGAGTCTGCGGTCAAGGGGGATTTAAAAAGGATGAAAGGAGGCAAGGCGATGGGCCCTGATTGTATCCCCATTGAGGTGTGGAAAGGTCTCGGGGACATAGCGATAGTATGGCTAACCAAGCTTTTCAACCTCATTTTTCGGGCAAACAAGATGCCAGAAGAATGGAGATGGAGTATATTAGTACCAATTTTCAAGAACAAGGGGGATGTTCAGAGTTGTACTAACTACCGTGGAATTAAGCTGATGAGCCATACAATGAAACTATGGGAGAGAGTCATTGAGCACCGCTTAAGAAGAATGACAAGCGTGACCAAAAATCAGTTTGGTTTCATGCCTGGGAGGTCGACCATGGAAGCCATTTTCTTGGTACGACAACTTATGGAGAGATATAAGGAGCAAAAGAAGGACTTGTATATGGTGTTCATTGACTTGGAGAAGGCCTATGAGAAGATACCACGGAATGTCATGTGGTGGGCCTTGGAGAAACACAAAGTCCCAACAAAGTACATTACCCTCATCAAGGACATGTACGATAATGTTGTGACAAGTGTCCGAACAAGTGATGTCGACACTGATGATTTCCCAATTAACATAGGATTGCATCAGGGGTCAACTTTGTGCCCTTATCTTTTTGCATTGGTGATGGATGAGGTCACAAGGGATATACAAGGAGATATCCCATGGTGTATGCTCTTTGCGGATGATGTGGTGCTAGTTGACGATAGTCGGACGGGGGTAAATAGGAAGTTAGAGTTATGGAGACAAACCTTGGAATCGAAAGGGTTTAGTCTTAGTAGAACAAAAACCGAGTACATGATGTGAGATTTCTGTACTACTAGGTGTGAGGAGGAGGAGGTTAGCCTTGATGGCCAGGTGGTACCTCAGAAGGACACCTTTCGGTGTTTGGCGTCAATGCTGCAGGAGGATAGGGGTATTGATGAAGATGTGAACCATCGGATCAAAGCCGGATGGATGAAGTGGCGCCAAGCTTCTGGCATTCTCTGTGACAAGAGAGTGCCACAAAAGCTAAAAGGCAAGTTCTACAGGACGGCGGTTCGACCCACAATGTTGTATGGCGCTGAGTGTTGGTCGACTAAAAGGCGACATGTTCAATAGTTAGGTGTGGCGGAGATGCATATGTTGAGATGGATGTGTGGCCACACGAGGAAGGATCGAGTCCGGAATGATGATATACGAGATAGAGTTGGGGTAGAACCAATTGAAGAGAAGCTTGTACAACATCGTCTGAAATGGTTTGGGCATATTCAGCGTAGGCCTCCAAAAGCTCCAATGCATAGCAGACGGCTAAAGTGTGCGGAGAATGTCAAGAGAGGGCGGGGTAGACCGAATTTGACATGGGAGGAGTCCTTAAGAGAGACCTGAAGGATTGGAGTATCACCAAATAGCTAGCTATGGACAGGGGTGCATGGAAGCTTGCTATCCATGTGCCAGAGCCATGAGTTGGTTGCGAGAGCTTATGTGTTTCACCTCTAGCCTACCCCAACTTGTTTGGGAATAAAGGTTTTTTGTTGTTGTTGTTGTTGTTGTTGTATTTCTTTTTTGTTGTACCAATTACAGTAAATGATGGCACTTCAGATGTTGATGGCCTTCTATACAGTGATGAAGTGTTGTTCGAGGTGAATCAACACACTAGAAATACACGATCTAAAGAAAGCACATCTTTGTTCACCGCACACTGGGCGTTTATATGGGAAGTTCTCCTCAAAAAGGGTTTTTAGGCTGGCTTTGTTCACCGCATCATGCAGCTTGTCTCGGGAGGTCAGACAGCGGTGAGGTTGGGAATTTCTTCCAAAACAAATGTGGCCTCCGGCAGGCCTCCTATCTCGCCTTTGATCTTTAACTTTGTTGCAACTCCCCTCTCGGCCATGCTAGAAAGGCTAGGGCATGCGGTCACATTAAAGGAGTGGTCTCTAATCTCATACCTGGGGGGGTATCTCAATTACAATACGCAGACGACACGATGCTACTATTTGAACCTGATGATCACAATATCGCTAAGGTTAAACTATTTCTCCTAAGCTTCGAAATCCTCTCAGGACTTAAGGTTAACTTCCTCAAAAGCGGGGTCATTGCCATGGTGATGGATGACCAAGCTAGCCGGAGGGTGGCTGATTGATACGTCTCCAACATATCTATAATTTTTTATTGTTCCATGCTATTATAGTATCAATCTTAGATGTTTTATATACAATATTATATCATTTTTAACCTATTAACTTAGTGCCAACTTTTAGTGGTTGTTTTTTTGCTTATTTTTGGTTTTCCAGGAAATCAGTACCAAACGAAGTCCAAATGCCATGAAACTTTTTGATCATTTTTTCTGGACATAAGAGACCCTGGAAGCTTCAGAGAGGACCAGAAGATGAAGGAGTAGGCCACAAGGCGCGCCCATGTCGCTTGTGGGCCCCTCTTTCCTCCATTTGACCTAATTATAGCTCATTAAATTCTCTCAAATCGGGAAACCAACAGAGAGCCACCCGAAACACTTCTAATTCCATCTAGAGGCCTTTTCTAGTACTCTGTCCGAGGGAGAATCGATCACACATGGCCTCTACATCAACCTGGCTACGCTTTTAATGATGTGTGAGTAGTTTACCACAGACCTATGAGTCCATATCTAGTAGCTAGATGGCTTCTTCTCTCTCTTTGATCTTCAATACAATGTTCTCCTTGATGTTCTTGGAGTTCTATTCGACGTAATCCTTTTTGCAGTGTGTTTGTTCGGATCGGATGAGTTATGGGTTTACGATCAGATTATCCATGAATATTATTTGAGTCTTTTCTGAATTCTTTTATGCATGATTATTATAGCTTTGTATTTCTCTCTGATCTATTTATTTGGTTTGGCCAACTAGATTGATTTATCTTGCAATGGAAGACATGCTTTGTAATGAGTTCAATCTTGCGGTGCTCTAAATCCCAATAACAGAAAGAGACAAGACACGTATTTTATTGTTGCCGTTAAGGGTAACACGGCGGGGTTTATTCATATTGATTGAGTTTACTTTTTCTACATCATGTCATCTTGCTTAAGATGTTACTCTGTTCTTTATGAACTTAATACTCTAGATGCATGTTGTATAGCGGTTGATGTGTGGAGTAAGTAGTAGATGCAGGCAGGAGTTGGTCTACTTGTCTCAGACGTGATGCCTATATACATGATCATTGCCTTGGATATCACCATAACTATGCGATTTTCTATCAATTGCCCAATAGTAACTTGTTTACCCACCATATGCTATTTTCAAGAGAGAAGTCTCTAGTGAAAACTATGGCCACCGGGCCTATCTTTATCATATATTAAAATCCAAATATATTTTACTGTAATTTATTTATTATTATTTTATTTTATGTTTTTGTTTATCTATCTATCATTATCAGACTTGATCCTTGCAATTAACCGCTAAGGGATTAATAACCCCTTGTTTGCGTTGGGTGCAAGTATTTGTTCTTTTATGTGTAGGTGTTGTTCATGAGGTATTGCGTGGTTCTCCTACTAGATTGTTAACCTTGGTTCTTGACTGAGGGAAATACTTATCTCTATTGTACTGCATCATTCTCTCCTCTTCGATAAAATCCCAACGCAGCTCACAAGTTCCACTGATTTGCTAAATTGCAAGTTTGTGGGCTTTTCGATCAAGCATCTCGGTCTCCCCATATCGAATAGGAAACTATCTACACTAGAGTGGGAACTATTTTACGGCAAGATGGCGAGTAGAGTTAGTCCATGGAGAGGTCACTTCATGTCCTCAGCGGCTTGCCTGATTCTTACTAGTTATTGCCTCTCCTCGCTCCCTTCACGTTTGGAATGTTACTGCTAGCCGATGGGGTGCATGCCAAGCTGGACAGTCCTTGCTCCCGCTTCTTTTGGGAATGGGGAAGGACAAAGCGAAAATACCACATGGGGAAGTGGGTCATAGTTTGCCGGCCCAAGAAACATGGTGGGCTGGGTATTCTTAAGTCCAAACTCATGAATGTGACCCTTCTCACCAAGTGGATCTCGAAACTAGCCCAAAATGAGTCGGGGCTCTGGGCGGAACTCTTGCGAGCCAAATATTTCCCAGATGGGATTTTGTTTTCTCTTCCAAGATCGAGGGATCAACCTTCGGGAATAGGATCCAGGCGGTGAAACCGGCGTTTGCGGTAGGGGCCCATTTTTAGGTACAAAATGACAAGTCTACTTGTTTCTGGTAGGATGCGTGGCTAGGGCCCACTCCTCTTTGCATGAGTTACAATGCACTCTTCCAACTGGCTACGTATACAAAGATGATGGCTGATGCGCTCCATACTTCTCCACCAGTCGTTAGTTTTATGAGGCACCTAACTCCGGTAGAAGGGCTCTGTTGGACTGACTTTGGTTGCTCGTCTGGCATGCCGATCACTGACCCCTGACCAAGACATGATCTCGTGGAGGCTGAAAGCTTCCACGAAATTTTCTGTCAGATCGTTATATGCAAAGCTAATGGAGGGATCGGCGCTCGACATAGCTAGGGGCATTTGGAAGGCGGGGGTTTGACTTAAAACTATAATCTTCCTTTGGAAAATGTCTCGCAACTGTCTGCCCACTTCTGACAAAGTGGCCAAAAGGAATGGCCCCTCGAATGGGACTTGTGCAGTCTGCAGACTAGGAGAGGATGCCAATCACATTTTCTTCCGTTATCACTTAGCACGCTTCGCTTGGAGTACCGCGCGAGAGGCATTTGGACAAAATTAGAACCCCTCTTCGGGGTGATTTCCTTACCCTGCTCCGGGCTCAACGGGGAGCATTTTCTAGGATTGTGTGGCGTAGCATTGGGGCGCTGTTATGGTCGCTATGGACTATTAGAAATAAAATTACCGTTGAGAATAAGTTTCCTTCTCACCCAACTGATGTCATTTTTAAATGTCATCTTTTTCTTCAGACATGGATGTCGTTGGGGAAACAGCGGGACGCTGAGCTTACGCAGGAGGTCATGGAGTGGATAGGTTTTTTTAGCCAATGGAGCGGATCATGTGCATTCCAATTTCTGCGCGTCAAGATTCTTCGCACACCTGAGCATATTTTGTTGGAGTTTGCACACTCCCACTAGTGCAGAACCAGGCTATAGCACCGGTTCGTAAGGCCCTTTAGTGCCGGTTCTGTAACCGACACTAAAGGGTGGGGTCTAAAGGTTCTGATTTTCAAATTTCTGAATTATTTGACGATTTAATCTCTAGTCACCCCTCATCATTTCAAATCGTCTAACTTTCCGGCCGGTCACCCATCCTCTCACTACTCCAGCCTGAGCATGCTTAACTCCCGAGTTCTATCCCCCCTAGTTTCCAAGTCTGCACTTGTTGTTTACCTGACAATAGTAAGCTATCAATCCTATTAACCCTCAGGGGTTTACCTTGAGCATGAAATCAAACGTTTCACCGTTTAAGTTTGAAACTATTATTCTAAAAAATAATTATTACTAAACAGTATAACAGGGCGAGCTGGGAGCCTCCACAAAGCTTTGGCGTTGCTAGCCGTACGATCGCCTGCCTGGATATCTCTTGGGCTGCTGCTCCACGGAACTATCTACTTCACCTGTGGTTGATTGGGCCTGGATTGTTTCTTGGGCCGGTGGACTAGCTTAAGCAGACAAAGTGTATATGAAACACAAACGTAAGTAGTTGTTTCCTAAATTTTGCTAAAAAAAGTTGTTTCTCAAATAAAAAATTAGGTAGCTGCGTGTGAGTGGGGCATTATCTTCTGCCTTTGATAGTAATGTTGAGGCTCACAATCTTGTGAAAGTCGTGTCTTCTTTGTGGGCGGGCCATCTTGTCTGGCTAACATCTCCACCATCTATAATCTGTATTCCCCAAAACATTTTGCAATAGACGGTGGTTTTTAAAAAAAATTGTTGCTCGTGTTGGCGTCGCAGCGCCACACAACATTGACGCCCCACTGCCTAACTCCCTCACATGCGCGTGGCAACAATGAGAAGGTCTACCAATATGGCAATGAAGCATCGCTAATTCTTTTTTAGGGGAAGTGACACTATTTTTTAAACAACGATAAAAGATTTGTTTCATCGATTAATTAAACAGAAAAGATTGCCCGGTTAATTTATCTTACCAATTGTGCTATTGACTATCATGTATGTTCTCTAAACCTATGTTACTTATTCATGTTTTTGTTTCCAAGATATCTTTCATAGACACTATTCATTTAAAAGCTAGAGCAATCACTCGACTAATTCTATTTCCCGAGACAATCGCAATATTACATTTTTTACCATTGTCTAATATACGGGTTAGTTCATGCAAGTTTAATTTCTATATTTTAAATTTAAAAAATTACATGATATTTCATCATTCTATCATAAAATTGGCGGGCGCACTAACGCGCGTCATCATGGTCTAGTTATTTAGTAACACCAATATTTCTTGAATAAGTAGTTTGACCATAGTTTGACCACAGGTTGACCAGATTTGACCATAGTTTGACCAATATTCAAAAAAACTAAAATAATTATTTATTAACACTAATATTTCTTGAATAAGTAGTTTGACCATAGTTTGACCAAAAATTCTAAAAAACAAAATTTTGAGGATATCTTTTTTCCTTTAAGAATTTGAGGATTCTAAAAGTTTGCAAAACGGCCTACGTCGGTCGAAACCGGATGTGGATTTTCGTGCTGATTTTTTTTGATATATTATGCGTCTTTTTCGACATCGTATGCAAAAGATATGGTCGTTTTAATTTTTCCTAACACTTTTTTGCAAAACATGTCAAAATTTATTTTTTTAAATTTCCCTAACTACTAGATGTAGTAACATAACTACATCTCGAAGGATTTTAATTTTTGAAGTTTTTATCATTTTCTTTTGGATTTTTTTTCAAAACAGAAAAGGCGATGGGGGAGATAGAGTTTGAAAATTGCCTTTTAGTCCCAGTTTGTGTCTCCAACCGGGGCTAAAGGTTGGACCCCTTTAGTCCCGGTTTGTGATACAAACCGGGACTATAGGTTGGCCCTTTAGTCCCGGTTTGTGTCACAAACCGGGACTAAAGGAGCTCGTGGGGCCTCGGCCTGACGCGAGCCTGCCACCACCCCTTTAGTCCCGGTTTGTGATACAAACCGGGACTTGTTTGTGATACAAACCGGGACTATAGGTCAGAAATGAACCGGTATTAATGCATAGTTGTTCGAACCGGCACTAATGGTCACATTAGTGCCGGTTCATTTACAAACCGGGACTAAAGGACTGAACATTAGGCCCTTTTTCTACTAGTGTCCTTGCTGGAGATGGGCCTTCAGTTCTGTGCCAGTTGTATTTTGTATCTTTGGCCCAGTTTCCGTTATCATGTAACGCACTATATTTCGGTCTGTGTTGGTTTGTTGTTTTTAACCTTATGGGATGCTGCCTTTGGTGGGCTTTATTAATTTAAAGTTTGACACATCTTGCGTCTTCGTTCTAAAAAAAGCACTAGCGGTTGTGTAATGCACGAGTTTCAAAGGCATCAATGTGACGGTGAGGACAGAGGTGGGAACGAAGCAACATGTGAGTTTGATGGGAAGTGGAGTAGATATGATCTCCCGCGGCGAAGCCATTCGATCTTCTCTGACTATCGATCATACATATTGCCACTATGGGAAATGTCGATGCTAACTTTTGATACTATACGCTATAGTTAAAAACTTTGTCTCACCTACATGCTTCTGATTAGATGAAAATTAGCCGCAATCACCATGTGGCAAGCATAGTAAGCACTGAATAACCCCAACATTCTTTTTCAGCAAAAATAGCCCTCCATCAATGGACGATTCAGATTTAGTTGTATACCATATTCCATCTAGTTTGGGTACTAAGTTTGAGAGGTTATTTGAGAAAAGCCTTCATCTTATCTTTCCGATCTCTTCCCGTGACTACGCACATTTTTTAGAAAACCGAAGTCATTAAATTACGTGACATCTTTGGTCCCAACCATGGCTATCTTCTTTGTCTTGGTCCATTGCCTTTTGAAAACTCACATGGGTTATCATGCTATGATAGATATGAGGATAGAATTCCACCCACCACGTTCAATTCTACACTAGATATCTTCACAAAAGCAGCCTCTCCTCTCATGTCTATATAATATCCTCTCCCTCTCCTCGATCAACCTATACTACCGAACTAGCTAGCTTTGAATCGAATGGGATATTTTTCTCATTTTCTACCATCTTCTCATTTAATGCTCAATGCATTACATTATCTAGGCATGAGAGGAATCGGGAATTGACCCTTTTCTTATGCGTATAACAGCTTAAGACTACGCTGGAAGATGCTCAATTATGAGAGAATGACGATGTCTCCTGTTGTTGCTGAATTTGGCATTGGATTCCATCCTGCTTTCCTATTGTGCGCAGCCTCATCATTTTCACCCGCCTACATCTACGCACGGTTGATGTTGTCGAGTCTTCCTGTTGGGAGCAGTGGTGGAGCCAGAAATTATGTATGAGGAGGGCCAAGTGCTGCTAAAACAGGTTGGGAGGGCCAAGCTGTTGAAAAATGGATTTTTAGTAGCAAATAGTGACTAATTCGGTCACTGTTCATATCAAGTTAGCAAAAAATGGCTTATGTTAGGGGGGGCCAGGGCCCCTGCTGGCCCCCTGTCTCCGCCATTGGTTGCGAGTAGTTTTTGCTATATGTTGCTGCAGATGCGCTAGTCTTTTCTTTTGGAGCACTTTTTCATTCTATTTTATCCCGGCAGTCAGTTCTCGAGTAGTTTGTTCAAGTCTTGGTGTTATCAGGTTTTTGTCCCGTGATGGGCTTTTCGAGGTCGGGCTTTCTGTTCAATGCCCCGATTCGCTTTCTCTTTCCATGCCCCTTCTGTTGTCCTGTAAAAACTTGAATGTTTTGTATTTTCGTTATACTAGTAATGGAAAGGAGAATGCCTGGTAGGAAAAGAAAAGAGAGGATGATGTGCCATAGTATAGAGATCTCCAAGTCAACTATCATGAATATTTAGAAGCAGAAGGTTTCGGAGAACAGTTGAGAAACATGGCACCTTTGAACTGCAACGACAAGAGGCTATATTTTTAGTACTTACAGCTAATCTAGCATGGGCGTTGAATCGTCTTTTTGATGGCAACATAGGTGGCAATTCTAATGTGATGCAATATGTTTTCAATAAATACATAAGAAGACCATGTGATGGTTGGCTCTTGTGAGGAAAACAACTTTGATTTTTGCATTCCTGAAATTAATACTGTCCGCAAATCCGAAATGAAAACAGAGGAAAGTTGCAAGGAAACAAAACTCTGAAAGAAAACAGAGCACCACATAGGTTCTGAAACTGAAAAGAGGAAAAGAGAACATCACTAACCATTACCAAACAATCCCCGCCATTAATCATGCTCTTGTCGCAATGATGTAGAGGCCGATGGTTTTTAGCCTTCTTTTTAAAAAATATCACATACACAAAAAACTTAGAAAATATGTTGATACCAATTACCAATGGAGACGCATCAATACCAACTTGATTAACATTATTATTACAAGCACCGTGCAGTGCAGTGCAGCCATTTGGTTATTACATTACAAGATCCAAGATCCATGAGACATGCAATACATACATATGCTACCACACGCACGGCACCAAACCCTGCAAGATACTTTATGTCACACTTCTCCCAAGCGTTCATTGATCTCGTCTGCAACAACAGATCAAAATTATTAGTAAGTGCTTATGTTTTTAATCAATTATTAGATCGAACAAGAAACTGAGAACGCAAACACAAAGAAAAAAGGTAACACATGGAGACGGCGGCCAACCATTCGTACCTGCACGCGGCTGGAGCGCGTCCGGCCGGAGCTCAGTCGCTGCTGCTGCTATTGCCGTCATCGTCCTTGTGGCCCTTCATGCTTCTTGTGGTCGCCGAACGACTTTCCTGTTGCCGTAGTGGCCGCTCATCTTATCCTTGATCTGCTCCTACCTCTTACGTTTCCATGATGTCTTTTGATCTAGTCCGGCATGTACTTAAAAGGCATGCAAGGGCATTAAGTACTAGATTGATTGGTGCATGTTCTGGTAGTTGTAAACAATATCATGGTACTGAAGCACTATAAAATGCTTTAATTGCGTTGTGCACCTTATTTAAACGTGCATGTTACTATTATCTGTACCCGTTTTATCGGCAATGGAATAGCAATGGATATTGCCAAGCTATGAACTATGGGTGATTTTTTTACATGTCATTCTTGGCCTCATCTCTTTCTATTGAACCATTTGACAATGAGTGATGCCACTTCAGCTGATGATGGTGTGATGCTATGGTGTCTTAGACCTTTATTTAGTACTGGAGAAGTGTTGTACGATTCAACACACAAGAAATGCACGATTCTGGTAGGAGTACTAGCGGCATACGAGCGAGTGTGGTAAGACTGACGGTCCTAAAGTCTTGCTTGGTCATCTTTTCCATCTCTATCTATGGCTATGTACATCAAAAAAAATGGAAGGCATCAAACAATATGCCCTTTCTCGTCCCATTGGTAGGTATCACTGACATGTAACCTTCCCAATACTTCCCGCAACTTTCATAGGCATGAGATTGTAATCGCACCCCACAACATTCAATTCTACACTACATATTTATCTTTGGAAAAACAGCCTCCCATCATGGATATATAATACCATCCCCTTCTCCTCGGTCTACTTCAAGTACATGACTAGCTAACTTTGAATGAGCTGTTCTCTCTTCCTCTACCATCCACTCATCTGATTCTCAATTGTATTGCACTAATTAGAAATGAGAAGCCTTGGGAACTAACTCCGTCCTTATGTATGTCGGGATGTAGCAGTTTTTCTTGAGCTATGCTCGTTGGCAGAAGAACAATGTGATGCAATACAAAGCCCGTGCCCAAGTGCCAACCTACATTTGCGTCATCGGCGAGAAAGCAAGGCAACTAGTTGGCGCCAGAGACCGACTCGGGCGATGGCATCCTACAACAAGCGTGGCACCACTTTGGTTGCACTATTTGCTCAAATTCCAAACACGTATCTTCTTAGTTCTGCCTAGTACCCTTGTGGTGAATAAGTAGTCCTCCGACATTAGGGATGATAAGCGAAAAATAAATCCGGCCGCTAGGGACAGGTCTGGTGATAGACAAGCTACAAGGAAAAGAAGCACTACCTGATTAGGGTTTTCCCTGTTGATATCTCAATATCTCATTACTGCTTTTCTTGCTATTCTCAGCGAGCTAGCACTTCAGAGTCTCCATTCTAATTCTGCAATCTATACTTTGTGTTTGATGAATAAAAACCTTTGAATTGTGAGAAAATTGCCTAGCCATTATCCGTTGATAGTTTCTCGCACTCATGCATAGCCACAATGGCAGATATAGGGAAAGGAGAGTAAGGACTACACTTCCGCCAATGGCCTCTATAGTTCTGACACCAGTTAGTAGTACTAGTATACTACCGATACACTCCCTTCGTCCCAAAATAAATATCTCAACTTTGCACTAGCTTTATTAATTACTCAAGTAATTAATCTATTTTCACTAAAAAAAATATGTCAACTTGCAACCATCACTATTGGTCACTGAAAGGTCATTGTTTTTCATTTGCGACCTTTTTGTGACCAAAAACAGATGGTCAAAAGCTGACGGTCGTAAACTGAAATTAACGACCTTCTCTGTGAGAAGGTCGTGGAAGGTAACGACCAAAACAAAAGGTCATTGATTCTATGACCTTCTGTTTTGGTCGCTAGCTGTCTGCCCAGGCCACGTCGGATCCGACGTGGCAAGCTGACGTGGAAAAATTGCGACCAAATGAAAAGGTCGTTGATAAGATTCAGCCCGGTCCGATTCGGTGTTTTACATGGGCCGAGCCCAACAATTCAGCCTTTCTATATATTTTTTCCTGACAATTTTTGCTCGACTTCATGGGACAAGCCCAACATTGCAGCCTTTTTATTTCTAGGGTCATGATCCTTTTTTGGACCGTTTATTTTTTGGGCCGCATCTATTTCTCAATCGGGCCTCGGCCTTTTTACAGTCCATTTCCTTAATTTTTAGGGTTTTTTCCTGTGAATACTATTTGGAAAATGGCCTTTTTATATGCCAAATACTATTAGCTCCCACTTGTCATGTTCTAATTAGAGACAACCAATGTTTCAATTTCCACACAACTATTTCAGTCAGAATTTTGGCTAATAGCACAATCTTTACATAATTCATTTCACCATTACATGTGATACTATCAGAACATATAACTCCTACTACAAATACATTCCAGACTTCTTCACTTTTCTGAACTATCAGAACACGCCACTTCGAACTTGAAATTTCCTAGGCCTGGAGCTCCTGTAAAAGGGTGAACACAAAGGCATTAGAGTAGCATTTTCATTCCTGGAGTAGATATTCAAACCTCCAGGTTTAGTGTATAGACTATCTGGAAAATATATATTTAACAAAATTTCACAGAAATGCAAATTTATGGATCGAATGTATGATAAAGCAACAGAAATGCAGATATATGTCTATGAAACAATATGTTAACTAGAGATTCATGTCTACAATTTGCTAGAGAGGAAAATAACAAGTCAGGATACATATTATATCTGCCAAAAGAAGGACTGATATCAATCAGACCCTTTAATTTTAAAGAACATGGTTTCAATTTGTTCTTTGCATATTACATCAGTAGTTCTGTTGCAGGGTTCTGGTACATCATGATCTACATGCACATGAGATAGATGGACTTGGCTCACATGAGATGAGGGTGGAAGGAGGAGGAGCAGGCATACCTTGGGTGTCCAGGTCATGTAGCTCATCGGAGATGTTGCAGGCTCGCCGGCATCAACAACCACCGCAGCAACAAGCTGGGTGACGTACAAACTGAAGTTGCATTCATTCAGTTGCAAAACAACAAAATTTGCTAGTTCCTGTCCATCAATAATCACACAAGCATCACTTGTACAATAGCAGGAGCAAAATTGATATGAGTTAGAAGGAGCAGAGTTCGACTAGTACAACCAGCAGAGCTCAACTAGTACATCGCAGTACACATGAACCATCTATTCCACAACATAAGAGTAAAATCTTGCTATAACCAGTAGATTATCCCCTAATAGAAGCTAATTAGGCTCCAATACACAAGGCACAGCAAGCACAGACTAAATAAGCCACGGCCATAATACATGAGTACTAAACAGATCTTGTATATCAGGTTTTTCAGTCATGAATTTTCAGAAGCAGAACTGGCATGTTTGTTGAAAGTGTTTATCATCACAGCCATGGTCAAACAGAACACATGAATCTAAAAGAATGACAATAACGAGAGTGGCTCTTTTTGCCTCATATTAAGAAATTCAACCATGTTTTCCCTTGTCCTTCATGAATTAATCAGAAGCACAGGTAAGGTTCAAATCACTGCCAATAATCCAAAGAAATGGCAAACGCTGCAAAGGGTTGGCAAGTAAACCATTTCTCTATCTGTGCCCACTACATCCCCCTCAGACCAAGTGCAACAAAGAGGGATAGTAGAAGCTAAGCGCAAACGGGACAAAAGGCAGAAGAATTTAAAAAATGTAACTTATGAGGAGAACAAAATGCACAATTTTTTTCTCTCAGATGCCAACCACAAGGGTAGCACAGATGATGCAGACATATCAACATGGCATCAGTTCGGACCGCCCGTCTGCTTGTATTCTCTTCATAGAGAAAGATTTTAGACAATAAAATTATCAACAAAGATCAAAGCAACTTAAAAAATATGAACATATTTGTCCAGTCATTAGGTGTCCAAAAAGATGGTGTGTTTTATTCGGTTTTCATCGTTGTCTAGCCATATTCTATACATAGTAAACAACAGAATAAAAAACTAAAAAGTAGATGACATGTAAGTTCGGAAGTATTCAGAAAAATTACAGTCAAGTTGTTCAATTTGTCCTCATAATTGCAGAATGACAGCATGGGCGCACTGCGACCAATCAGTCCTGAAAGATGGTATGATTAATAGGTTTTTCATCACCGTACAAACAGAACAGTAACACAAACAAACAGGTCTACAAAACAGAACTTAAATTACTACAAAACACAAAAGAAGACAAAAGAAGATAGAAAAAGAACAACACTAACAGTAATACGTGAGAACATCCCTCACATCATTCACTTTAGCGACTCGTCTTTTCAAGCATTCAATCAAATCATCTTTTCAAGCATGCAAGTGCTATCCAGAATTTGGATATAGGTAGTACGCTCATGTGGTAAATTTGTTGAATCTATACTCTGCATCTACCAAAAGGATCGCTCCCCTCACATGCCAATATAATTCAGTCCAATGGCTTTCTTCTCCCCTCACATGCATAAGACAAGAGCAGACCATCTAAACAGGCGGATCAGACCTTCACCTTGGGAGGGAGGCGAGTGCTACCTATTGCCGTGTCGTCGTCGAGCTATGGTGGTCCTCCTCCTCCTCCTCCTCCTCCTCCTCCTCCTCCTCCTCTTCGAGCAAGACAAGGTTGTTCCTCTCCTACACTCCAATGGCCATCTTCTCCAAGGACATCTACAAGGGCAGAACAGTTTCAGTCAAAGTTAAAGCAAATGTAAACATGCAGACTGAGCCAAACCGAGGTGCATATTCATATGTGTGTGTATGTAGAGATGCAAGTGCCATCTGAATTTTGGGGAACCAAAGCGTGATTGTTGTTGTTGCTACTTTAGCAGCAACAGCATCCTCAGAATCAAACTGCGAAAAAAATCATTCATATGCAGCAGCCCAAACTCAACTTTGAGAGAGCGGACTGATTAACATTATCTTTGTTGGGTCGAATTTTTCACAAATATAGATAGAAGCACTCCATAAGCTATCAGAATAAATCATAGAGAGGCTGGCCGAACTAGTTGGCGCACTCAAACGATACAAGAGAGCGGCCCGATGAACAACTAAGCAAGCATACGCAACAAGTAAAACTACATCACCAATATTATGTAATTAACTGGAAGCTCTTGTTCATCATATCAGTACAAATATACTAGCCCGATCGATCACATTCTCTTTTTTTTCACCGAACGGATCGCACGATAGGATCGATCTCGCCATGCCAATGATCGATCTCTCAATTTTTTTACAGGTCCGGAGAAGCCCAGCCAGCGTAGCACGGCACCAGACCAGCCGGTAGAAGCCTAGCCAGTGTAGCGTGATACGAGTGACACTATGAGCGATAATCCAGCCGGCTGCCACAATAAGCTAGCAAGACATTTACACCATAATATGAAGCAAACAGAGCAATCCCAATGTACACCGAAATTGTACTGATTCCAATGAAACAATACTAGGTAGGACTGGAGATGCATAAATAACAACTAGGTACGGCTCACCCTAGATGCATGCATGCATCAGCATCCATACTTGCAATGCTGGAAGTAAAGAACAAATTACTGTATTTCCCAAAGTGTATAATAGCTTTGTGAAAAAGAGGATTGTATCAGCCAGACACTTCTCCCTGGATCAATGTATGCATGCAATTCATCCAGGACGAGCATGATGCTAATTCCTACTCATGTTGCTAGCACATATACATACATACACACCAAGAACGAATTCACAGGCACATAAATGAATATCCCCTGGATAGCATGGTAATGAACTACTCACGAGCAATTTGATAGGACTAGTACTAGTGATAACAACCCAACGGCATCCTAACAGCTGTAGCAACACGCACACTTCAACCGCCTGAATACTGGTGAATAGCAAAGTCTATCCATACTTGACACACGAGCAAATCAATGTCAAGTTCATCTCAGATGTGTGCTTCATGACAGCGGTAGTAGTTAACAAGATTACTGAGTTTTAATTTGTGGAAGCAAGGAAACAAGCAATAGAATGCCTATCTCGTTCACCACTGGAGTCAATCATGTGAGTAAGTAAAAGATGTAGATCGGCAGGGAACCAAACTAGTTCAAAGAAATATGTAACGAAATGTACAGTAACAATCATCTAGTATTAATCAATGGTTCTGTTCAAACTAGATGAATTCAAGGCTAATCTATTATGTGACAGTAGAGGAGTGAGTGCTATTGTACAGTTAGAAAAATACAGGTGATGTGCATGGTAGCAAACGGGGGAACAGAGGAGTGGAGAGGGGCTCACCATGGGGGTGCTTTAGCCGATGTAGTGCACCGCCGTCATGCCGTGGAGGGAGCCGCCGGAGGGAGCCACCGTCTTGCCGAAGTTTACCCGCGGCGTGCGTCCGCCCCGCGGCCACCGGCCAAGAGTACCATCCATGAGGCGGAGCTACCCGTGGGACTTGCGGTGGGCTTCAGAGAGTGCGGAGAAGAGTCGCTGGCGCCGCGTCGGAGTTGGAGGGGACACCACCCTTGAAACCCTAGCCATGGGAAGGTGTCGTGGCTGAGCTCTTGGGGCCATGAGAGACACATCTGGCCGGAGGGAAGGGGAGAGCAGAGGCAGGGGAGCTCGGATCTGTGTTGTGCGCCGACGAGACATCGGCCGCGACGCCGGGCACGGCGGCGATGGCGTAGAGGGAGAGGGACGGCATCTGCGGGACTCGGTGGGCACCACTGTGGCACGCGTCGAGGAAGAAGGTGGTGGCGGGATGCGCTGCTGCAGGACGGGGATCGAGGAGGTGGCCGCAGTGAGGACATGAGCGAGGGGGTGAATCTGGCCGCCGCCATGGCCATGGTCGTGCCATGCGGCTAGGTCTAGGTCATGAGCGAGGAGGGAGCACAGATCCGACCGCGGCCGTGGGAGAGAAGGGGAGGTGACGGGTCGCCGGCAGTCAAGGTTGGGGGAGAGGACGGAGGACGGCGGCGGCGGCTGGGTGGTTGGGGATCGAGAGATCGAGACAGAGGAGGAGCGGGAGGGTTGGGGGGTGGCGGCTGTGGGACGAGAGGGGGAGAGTGGATCGGGGAAGAGGAGGGGATTTGAGTTAGGGTTTGGGTGAGAGAGTGAGGGGGAGAGGGCTGCTGTTGGATTCAGAAGCATCCGACGATGGTTGATGCATGATCCGCGTGATATGCTTATGGACCAATCAGAACGCATCAAACAATTTGAAGACCTTTTGATTACAGACAATTTTTTCATTCCATATTTCAATGCTCAAAATGAGTTTTTTCGTGAAAGACCTAGCAAATATTTGTTCAAATGATGTCATGTTTTGCACAAGTTTACATCTTAGATTGGCAAACAACATTAACGCAGGGAGTTTTTATTTCTTTTGCACGGAAAAACACTTTTTTCATTTTTTGAATGCCCAAAATGAGTTTTTTTTGTGAAGGATCTACCATATATTTGTCGCAAAATTGGACCAAATCAATTTTATAAAATACTACGCCATATTTAATGCACAATTGCCAAAATGGTTGGATGTCAAAAGTTTTGAACAACCTCTGATGAAAAAGGCAAATCTCCGCCGATTCATTAGGAAGCGAGTCAAATTTGAACTGCAGCTGCCTCATAGTTTGCTCTTTATTTTTTTCCAAAAATCATTTCTAGGTACATAAGTATCTATTTAATCAGAGAAACACCAAAAAAAATCCAAGATTTAACCACTAGCTAGGAACGGTCAGTCCCGCCGTTTTGACCGCATTTTGAAACGGGCATAAAAAATTCAAACAAAAATAAAAAAATTGAAAAAACTTCGCATAGTGTCATTATATGTGACCAAGTTACAAGGAAAAATAATAAACTTGTAATACGGCAATTCTTTTTAAAAAGGGTTCTCAGAAGTGAGCTATCATCTATGAAGATTCATGGCTTTCAAGGCAAATGATCAATCTTATGGCCACATTCATGGCATAGTTTGTTCAAATGATCTCATATTATGCACAAGGGTGCATCTTGGAATGACAAACAACGTTGCCTAAGGAAGTTATCATTTTCTTTGCACGAAAAAATTGTTTTCCATTTTTTGAGTGCCCAAAATGAGCTTTTTTGCAAAGGACCTACCAAATATTTGTTACAAAATTGTACAAAATCAATTTTCTAAAATACTAGGACATATTTAATGCACAATTGACCAAATGGTTGGGTGTGAAAAGTTTTGATCCACCTCTCATGAAAAACACAATTTTTCACCAATTCAGCAGGAAGCGGGTCAAATTTAAATTGCAGCTGCCTCATAGTTTGCTCTTTATTTTTAAAAAAATCATTTCTAGGTACATAAGTATCTATTTAATCAGAAATATATGGTTTGGTGGCGATACATCGAGGTCTGGATAGTGGTTGAGGGCCCCAACTCCAGAGCGCGTAAACTCGCATGCCCGCTGCGTGGTCACCGCATGACCGTGGCATTTCCATGCGTTTTGGGTGGCCTACGCATGTCTAGTGGGTTCGGCACTCCCCAAGTAGGTGCTAGGAAGAAAATTACAACATAAGATTCTCACGAGGAGACCGAACTATGCTCAAACATGAATTAGCAGCCAAGTGTTTGATTAGCGGTACGGGAAATGCACATGGCTAATGGGCATGAGTTTTGGCTGAGGATGATCAGTTACTAATAAGACTGTGTTCACAAATTTTCATCTCTAAAGGAGGATCCTAGGTGGTACTTGCTTTGCAAAGTACCACACTAGACATAAATACGAATGTTGAAGATGGGCTCAAAATAATGAATGGATTGAGCCTAAATTTGGTGGAGGATGGTTATTTGGGCATAGGAAAGCACTTTAGAAAATGGATACCATTTGGACATGCCAAAGTGGTACTTCCTTCACAATACTCTTCTTTGGACGGAAACTTGGGAAAATTATCTAGAGAAATTGGCTAAATGAAATGAGCTCAAATTTGGTGTAGGTAAGTTACATAAGCATATAGAATATGTGCCAAAAATTCAACTAATTAGGATATGCATAGCTAGTACTTCTTACACAATGGTTCTAGGTGGAAAAAACTTTGGAAATTTGCCGAGGAAGATTTACTGGGCAAAAGGAGCTGAATTTTGTCATAAGGCAATGATTTGGATAGGAAAGAGTGCCCAAAATTTTTGAGGGCAATCAAGAATATATAAATAGCACTTCCTTCACAATGCTCTTCTCTGGACAGAAACTTCAGAAAATTAGGGACAAAAATTGTCTAAATGAACTGAGCTCAAATTTGGTGTAGGTAAGTTACAAAGGCATATAGAATATGTGGCAATAGTTCAACTCATTAGGATATGCATAGCTAGTACTTCTTTCACAAAGGTTCTAGGTGGACAAAAAGTTTGAAAATTTGCCGAGGAAGATTTACTGGGAAAATGGAGCTGAATTTTGTCATGAGGCAATGATTTGGATAGAAAATAGTGCCCAAAATTTTTCAGGGCAATCAAGAATATATATAAATAGCACTTCCTTCACAAAGTGTTGTTCTAAACAGAATAGGAAAATAAATATTGTTGAATTATTTTTGAACTAGGCAAGGTTTTTTACATATTTGATGAAGATATGACCCAAAGAATTTATGAGATTTTTTGGGGAATTTTGGGAATGACAGAAATATAGGTTGCTTCACAACCTAGGGCAAAAATTGACATATGGACATGACACATAGGCAAAACTGATGAGGTGGCGCCTATTCATAACAACCCACCACAATTTACAAGGTTATGACCATCTATATTGGTCGTGATCAGCTAGAAATAAGGCAGCGAACCAGTGCTATCTGCTTTATGACCATTTTGTGTAAGGAAATTACGACCTTTCTGACCAAAATGGTCGTTATAGTTCAGGGTTTGGAGCCCCCCGAACAAATTTTGACCAATTGGTCTCAAATGGTCATAGATTTATGACCAATGCTTCCAGGGTCACTGCCAGAAGGTCACAAGTTGACATATTTCTTGTAGTGTTTACCAATAGTGTACGATATAGAGCTAGTGTTTTTTACGAGGCTCTAGTCCCTGGCGGATGGAACCCTAGCCGCCGTCGGGAGAGGACAATCTTCCAGCACCGTCCTCCGACGGCTCCCCTCAACCGGCAACCTCGGTCGTCAGTGGTGAGGGGGGTCATCGGATCCGCGCGTGTGGGTCATTTTTACTCCCTCGTAGTCTGGGTTTTTAGACTTTTCGTCATCTTGGGTGGCGACGCTGACAGTGCTGAATAAAGATTCCTCGGATCCTTCCCTGGCGAGGCCATCAATCATATGGTTGGGGATGGATTTGGAAACTAGTCTGTTCAAGTAAGGATGGCGTGGCGGCGGCGACATCCCCGTGGTGGACCTATGTCCTCGGGCTCCGCCGTTGAGATGGTGTTTGCTCCAGCGTTGGCGTGGAGCTTGGGAGGTAGTCCAGGAGTGGATGCAGATTGTTGTCTGCATCGACGACATCTGGAAGACGAAACATGTGTTGGGTTCGTGGTTCGTGGATGTCAGGTATGGTTTCCTCCTTTGGTGTCTTAGTCATGATCGGGTGTCAGATCTGGAGTTCGATGGCGTGTCCGGGGTGTTGCACATGTCTGATCCGTTCAACGACAAGGGCTTCTCTTTTTGTGAGCCACCTTGGAGGTCCGCAAAGATGCATATCAGCGATGGAGCCGTGTCGAGCTCGAGTGGGGAGGCGATCCGTCATTCTTTTCTTCGATGGCTATTGTGGTGGTGCCGGTGGCAGGTGACAGATGTTGGTGTCAAGCTCAGAGATGTTCTACTATCTTTTTAGCTTTGTCATGTTAGTCATTACGTGACTTGTATACTTTGATCTTCATTATATGAATGAGACACATATTACCATGTAAAAAAAGTAATTAATCTATTTGAAATTATTGCTAAAGGACCGTATACGTTCTTTTAAAAGAAGGATGATGTAACCCCGGCCTCTGCATCTGGGCGATGCATGCAACCATTTTATTAATTATCCACAAAGCCCTTACAAGGTAATACATCAGTAAGCCTCAAGCCACCATCTTGGCAACACTAGTCGTTACTCCTACCTCTGTGATGAAGGGGTGCCGAATGTTCGAGCCTAATACCAAATAGATATTGCACCAACACCTAACATCTAATGTCGGATGACCCATCCAAGCCACAATACCTGGACTGGGTTACACACTGGTCCGCCGCACTTTCAATGGGCACCACATGCGCATGCTGCAAGGGCTATCACCTCCTTCATCTATCGATCCATCCTCAGATCAGATACTGATGCATCGACCTTGCCAGGCTTCTCTGCCATCGACACCACCATGATGCTAGACAACGTCATCCTCCTGCACTAGTCCATTACCACCCATCAGACGCAAAGTCTCCACTATGTCAGGCCGTCGAGATCCGCTGCCATCAATGTGTAGGATGAAGCACCACTCCACCACCTACCGACGCCCAACCACCAAACCGTCCACATGCCCATCCAGCCGATGAATGTCTCCAAAGAGGATACCCCCACGGGGGTGCCAACAAAGACATCTCCATCATCCGATCCAGGAGGCCCGCCAACTCCTGCAACGAGGGCTACGACACCCACGGGCACCGCCGTCAATGGTAGCCTCCTCCAGATCCGAGGTTTCCCCCGGGAACAATGGATCGAGGGCGCCCCCTCCATCGCCTCCAATGAGGAAAACGACACCCATGGGCACCGTCGGCGATGGTGGCATCCTCACCCACTTCAGTAGCTAGGCCACCGTCTCCTCCTCCACTTGATCCACCGCCAGGAAGCTACCGCGAGGCAACATGCACTGGCCAGATCCCTTTGGACCGACGATGAAGACAACCAAAGGTAGAGGAGGTCACATCACTGTGTGACTGGCGCCATGGCCACACACATGTCATCCCGAGGCACCTACTCAAGATCCATCATCACAACCATGCCTCCAAGCCGCTACGGTGAGACGCCCCACTACCTCCATCATCCCCACGCATGGTCTTTGTCCAGCCGTGATCCAGCGGCAGCAGGAGGAGAGGCAGAGGGGAGGGGAGGCGGAGGGGAGGAAAGGTGTATGGGAGGCGGAAGGGACCGAGAGGTATTTGGAGGGGAGGGGAGGCAGACAGGATCAGGAGGAAAAAAGTATATGTTCTCCTATCTATATATGTGCATGGTTGTGATTAAGCCTATAAAATAATCCTCAAGTAGGGGTAGCTCGTTGCTTAGAAATCTGAAAATTGTTTTCTCCTTTAGACCATTTGTTTGCTTGGAGCCAATGTCTCTTCATCATCTCTGATCAATTAATCCTGCTATCGCCACCACTATGCCTATCGCGAGGAGAACATGTACCGTCAATTCATCGAGCTAGGCAGGTTCACTCTGCTTCCATCATCATGTGGATCCTAGTGTCGTGTCGATGCTGACGTGATGTGCTATCAACGAATGATCTAATCAAAATATTTTCCACATTTTTTCCTAAATCTAAGTCGTCCAAGCTTTCTTATGTTAAATAGAGTCGTCTAATATATCTATCTTGAGATTCTCATGTGGGTTAGGGAACCAAGATTTGGATAGAATTTTCACATTGTCGCATCTTCGCTGAATCAAGATTCGATCATATGACTAGCACCACAACTTACATGAGAAAAATCGAGCCAGGTGCACTAAGAATCATTTTGTATTGCCAAAGATATATTGTTGCCGCAACGGTATCACTGCATACTATGCTAAACTTTATATATTGTGATTGTTTTATCTTATGTGTGGTGTTTTTTTTTGCTCATTTTCTCTCTATTATTGGCCTCATACCCTCCACCACCCTCCAAAAAATGAGGCCCCTTGGATAGACATGTTATGTATTGCCATGTACGAAGTGTGATCAAGTTTGATCTCCCCCTTCATTGAGATGGGCTAAAATTAAAGTGGACGTTGGTTGCATTTATTCTGGTTCCATTGGTTTGGTGGCTTGGCGTTCTAGATATATCATTATCATTTCGACTTGGGAGTTCTTGCCTAGCCATGGGTCGGTTGAGGAGGATGAAATTCAAGCGTGTGTCATGGGTCTTCTTATTGGTTTGGATATCCATATGCATTTGGCACTTGATATGGACTGCTTATATGTTGTAAGTTTTGATGTGTCCGCTCAGTTTGACAAATATGAATCGTTGACTTGAAGAAGGAGACGATGGAGATCTTGGTTCGATTATAGGATGTGAAGATTTGTAAAAGTTTGTACTGGAAACCAATATGGCTGCCCATGCCATTGCTCTCTTTTTGTAAAAAGATGTTAGGATAAATGGTGTTTGGAGCCATTTAGTGCCTTCTTGTGTGTTGGAGTTGGCCTATAACGATGATAATACTCCAGTGTGGGGTCATGTAAAAAACATGGGTGCCAATTCTGAAAATGATGTGATATGTGAAATGTATTTTTTCCACACCCCCCCCCCCCATGCCCAAATCCTAATTGTGCCCCTGCCTAACCATGAACAATAATGTCATGTCCTTTTTGGTTGTATCAATGACAATAAACAATACGACTTTAGATGTTGATGGTGTTCTCTATAGTGGTGAAGTGTTCTTTGAGACGAATAAACATACCAGAAATACACCATCCTAAAGAGAGCACCAGCGGTTTTGTAATGCATGAGTTTCAATGGAAGCAACGTGACGGCGAGGACGCGAATGGGAATGAAGCAACACGCGAGTGAGATGGGGGAGTGGAGGGGAGATGATCACCAAAATTCATTTTCAGCAAAAGAGAGCCTAACCCTCCATCAATCGACGATTCAGATTTAGTTGTATATTATATTCCATCTAGTGTGGTACTAAGTCTGAGAGGTTCTTTAAAAAGAGCCTTCATCTCATCTTTCCTATCTCTTCCTGTGACTAACATTCATCTTTATAAAATTGAGGTCATCAAATTACATGGCATTCTTGTCCAACTGTAGCTATCTTTCATTTGTCTTGACCCATAGCCTTTTGAAAACTCACATGGGTTATGCAGCTATGGCATATATGAAATCTGGATTCCACCCACCATGTTCAATTCTACACTAGTTATCTTCACAAAAGCAGCCTCTCCTCTCATGTCTATATAATATCCTCTCCCTTTCCTTGGTCCGCTTCAATTACTGGAGTAGTTAGCTTTGAATCGAATGGGATACTTTCTCATTTTCTAGCATCTTCTCATCTAATGCTCAATGCATTAATTAGACTATATAGAAACGAGAGGCCTCAGGAATTAACTCTTTTCTTATGCATAAGACAGCTTAAGACTATACGCTGGAAGATGTTCATTCAGAAGAGGATGAAGTGCGGTCGTAGAGGGATAAACTATCATGAATATTTCGTTTTGGAGAACAATCAGGACTCCTGGCACCTCCTGGCATCTCCAGCTAGCACCTTATTAGCCCGTAATGACAAGGGGCTAAATTTTATTAGTATAGCTTATCTAGCATGGGTCTAAATCATCTTTTTGGTGATAACATGGGGGACCATTATAAATGTGATGTGATATGTGTTCAGTAAATAGAGAGGAAGACCGTGTGGTGGACTGGTAGTTTGCTCTTGTGAGGAACAACTTTGATTTTTGCATTCCTAAATTTAATACAGGGCCCAAATCCAGAATCAAAAACAGAGGAAAATTGCAAACCAAAACTCTGAAAGAAAACATAGCGCCACACAGGTTCTGAAGATGAAAAGAGGAAAAACAGAACACCAATAACTATTCGTAAATGATCCCAACCGTTAATCAAGCTCTGGCTGAGAGATCCAGAGATGAACATAGACACCACATACATACACAAAAAGCCTGAAAAATGTGGTGTACCAAATTACCAATGGAGATACATCAATACCAACATGATTCCATAACGTTATTATTACAATCACCATGCAGTGCAATGCAACCGGTTATTACATCACAAGATCCATGACACATGTCACGCATTACATACATAAGCTACTACACGCTCAAATTCACCCAAGCCTTCACCTCACCTGCACAGCAAAATCAAATTAAAAAGAAGAGTTCGATCCAACAAGAATCGAAGGATGCAAACATAGAGGGGAAGGAGAAAAGGAAAAGTTGACACACGCATGATGACGTGACCACCATTCATACCCGCACGCTGCCGGAGCGTGGCCGAACCTCGCTCAGTTGTTGTCGCTGCTGCTGCTGCTGTTGTGGCCATTGCCGTCCTTGTGGCCCTCGCCGTGCTTCTTGTCCTTCTTCTCCTTGTGGTTGCCGGACGACTTGCCTTCTTGTGCTCATCGCTGCCACCGCCCATGTGAAGTAAATTGCAAAACAAATCATCATAATTGAGGACCCTAATTCAGAAAACCACCATTCCAATTTTTTTCAAAAAGCCACCACCGTTATGCTGACAGTTTTCAAAAAACGTTGATCGATCAATTAGAGCCGTTTGACACCAAATCTGACAGGTAGGTCGCGTTGTTAGGAATAAGCCATGCATTCATGTGTGTGTGTGTCTGTGGTCATGGCGATGTTGAGAAGGCCGCCTCCTGCGCGTTGGGCGCGTCGTGGGCGTGGCCAGGCGGATCGCCAGCACTCGTTTCTGTTGGAGAGTTTTCGGGGAGTACGTTCATGCAGGGAGTAGCCACTGCATGCGGTTAGTGGCCAATGTGGTGGTTAGTCTGTTGTTGGCGAACTAGCGCATGCATGGGTTAGTGGCCGGGTCTTGTGTGAGTGCGTGAGTGTGCTGGAGTGTGTGCTAACCTGGGTATAAAAAGCCCTCCGCTGTACTCCTCGAGTGTGTGGCTCAAGTTCTGTCATGCCCCGATCTGGATCGAGGGAGACCTGAGTCGGTAGGGAAGGGAAAGGGGATGAGATTGGCGTGAGGAAGGGAGTGAGCGAGAGAGAGAAGTGGTAGAGATTTTCAGTTAACTCAATTAACAACCTATCCCTTACAATGCTGGCTTGCGGGTGAAGTACCCATGGCCCGTGGCCACACGCACACATACAGTTGGCTCACACGCCTACGCTACACTTGGCCCTTGCCAACTGGCTGTCACGCGGTGGTGGCTGGCACTGCCGTGTTGACATTCTCCCCTCCTTGAGAACAGTCTCCTCCCTCCATGGATTCCTCTTCCCAGATGCGAGCTTGTGGGTAACACCAGCGGAGCACGTCATAGTCTTCCCACGTGATGTACTGCGGAGTTGTATCCCAAGCAATTTGCAGTTGGATCACTGGTGCGTTGCCGTTTCATCATTCTTCTGTCCAATATAGCCACTTGAGAAGTCTCTTGTGTCGACAAATCGGTGGTTGCTGGAAGTTCAGAGAAAACTGGACTGTAGTTGGATGTGAATGGCTTCAACTGCGATACGTGAAACACTGGGTGAATTCTGTTGTCCACAGGGAGCTCCAACTTGTACGCCGATGGTCCAATTCTGGCGAGGACGGAGAAGGGGCCGAAGAACTTGAAAGCAAGCTTCAGACATGGGCGACTTGCCACCGATTTTTGCGTATACGGTTGCAGTTTCAGCAACACCTGTTTCCCAACCTGAAACACCCGTTCAGTCCGGTTCAGATCGGCGAACTTCTTGTGCTTGACTTGCGCTCGTGTTAGATGTGCGCGCAGATTCTCTTGATGCACAGACCAGTCCCATTGCTCACCGTCTGGCAATGACGGCTGAGTCGCCGGCCAGGTGGCCATGCTCCCTTCATTTGCTTCAACCCCATACAGAGCTTTGAACGGAGAGCAGCCGAGGGACGAGTGAAATGAGGAGTTGTACCAGAATTCGGCATCAGGAAGCCAGCGACGCCATTGCTTGGGGGTGTCGTGAACGGCACTTCGCAAGTACATTTCCATGCACTGGTTGACACGTTCACTCTGTCCGTCTGTCTGCGGATGGTAAGCCGTGGAGTAGAGTAGCTTGGTGCCTGCGCTGGCTAGCAGATCGCGCCAGAGTGCGCTAGTGAAAACCTTGTCGTGATCACTGACGATGGACTTGGGAATGCGGTGGCGCTTGACGGCGTTGTCCCAGAACACGCGCGCCACCTGCGTCGCCGTGAATGGGTGCCGTAATGGCACGAAGTGAGCAAACTTGGTGAATCGATCGACTATCACCATGATTGTGTCATACCCCTCTGACTTGGGCAATCCTTCGACGAAATCCATCGTCAGGTCTTGCCACGGTGTTGAAGGAATTGGCAGCGGTGCCAACTTGCCCGCAGGCTTGCGCAGCTCGTGTTTTGCTTGCTGACAGACTAAGCACTGCCGAACGAAGTCGTCCACATCTTGCTTCAGGCCCCTCCACTCAAAGGCTTTCATGAGGCGCTGGTAGGTGGCCGTGGCACCAGAGTGGCCACCCACGGCGCTGTCATGCATTGCACTGATGAGCTTGGTGCGCAGGGCAGTGTTGGAGCCAATCCATAGTCGGCTTTGGCGACGAATGAGCCCACAGTACAGCTCGTATCCATCGTCATCTGGGCTGTGCAGTGCAAGTTTCTGCAAGTGGTATTGCGTGTCCGGATCAGTGGCATAAGAATTGGCCACCTCCTGAATCCACGCTGGCTGACACAGTGACAAGGCGCTGGTGCTGAAATGGCTGCCCACGCGGGAGAGTGCGTCTGCTGCGCCGTTGTCAATGCCACGCTTATACTGAAACTTGAACTGCATGCCAACAAGCTTCGACATTGCGCGGCCTTGGACGTCTGTCACCAATTGCTGATCGCCCAGAGAGCACAAGCTTTTGTGATCTGTGAGGATTGTGAACGGCCCACGCTGAAGGTAAGAATGCCACTTGTCCACTGCCATCATAACTACCAGTAATTCCTTCTCGTAGGTTGACAATTTCTGATTCTTCACCCCCAATGCTTTGCTGTAGTAAGCGATGGGGTGGCCTTCTTGTACCAGCACCGCACCAATGCCAGTGTCGCAAGCGTTCCTCTCAATCACGAACGGCTTGTCGAAGTCTGGGAGGGCGAGCACTAGCGTGGTCACCATCGCCTGCTTGAGTGTGTCGAAGGTGCGCTGCGCAGCCTCCGGCCACTCGAAGCCTTTCTTGGTGAGCTGCAACATGAGTGGCTTGGCGATAATCCCGTAGTGGGGCACAAATTTGCGGTAGTAGCCGGTGAGGCCCAAGAACGCGCGCAGCTCTGTGGCATTTGTCGGTGTAGGCCACTGAGCCATGGCGCCTGTCTTCTCTGCATCTGTTGCGACTCCTTCCTTGGAGATTACGTGGCCGAGGTAATCGATGTGGTCTTGAGCGAACGAACACTTCGACGTCTTGGCGTAGAGCTGGTTCTCACGGAGCAGGCTCAGAACAAGTCGGAGATGCTCCAGGTGCTCTTCCCACGTCTCACTGAAAACCAGAATGTCGTCAAGAAAGATGATAACAAATTTACGTGTATACTTGGCGAAGATCGCGTTCATCAAGCATTGAAATGTTGCAGGCGCGTTTGTCAGGCCGAAGGGCATCACACGGAATTGACAATGCCCGTGGTGGGTTTTGAATGCAGTCTTGTGTTCGTCCTCTTCCCACATTCGGATTTGATGATAACCTGCCCGCAAATCGAGCTTGGAGAAGAAGGCAGCGCCGGCAAGTTCATCGAGGAGCTCGTCCACGATCGGCAACGGGAGCTTGTTCTTCACTGTGGTGTCATTGAGGCATCTGTAATCGACACAGAATCGCCAGGTCCTGTCCTTTTTCTTTGCCAGCAGCACCGGACCAGCGTACGGGCTGACCGAGTGGGTGATCATGCCGGCATCGAGCATTTCTTTCACTTGACGCTCGATTTCGTCTTTCTAAAGTGGCGAGTAACGATATGGTCGAGTGTTTGTAGGCTGAGCTCCTTCTTCCAGTGTGATTGCGTGATCGTATTGCCTATGAGGAGGCAGATCCGTGGGTGTTGCGAAGACATCAGCAAAATCCTCCAACAAGTCGCTGATTGGCGTCTGCGATGGGATGCGCGACTTTGGTCTGGGAGGGTGCATCTCCACCATGGCCACCGCCCGGATGTCATTGCTAGCGATCAGTTTGTAGAGCTCGGCCGGCTGAACAGCCGTGAGTGTTGGTGTTGACTTGGGTCGAACACCTTGCAGGGTGACCAACTCGCCGTCGTGGAGGAATGAGATGAACTTCTCTTGCCAGTGACATGTCATCGGGCTGTTTTTCTCCAGCCAATCCATGCCAAGGATGCCGTCATAGGCGCCGGTGTCGAGCTCGTACATCGGCGTCGAGAAGGTGTGGCCCTGCATCCACCACTTGAGCTCAGGGACTTGGCGCGAGCAGGTGAGGCGATCGCCGTTTGCTACCCGCATGTCCAGTGTAGCAATTTCTTGTGTTTCGGCGCCGACACGTTCGACGAAGGATTTGTTGACGAAACTGTGTGTGCTTCCGGAGTCCAGCAGCAACAGCATAACCTGGTTGCCCACCAAGGCGCGGAGGCGAATGGTGCTGGGCGCTTCTGAGCCGTCCAGCGTGTGCGCAGAGATGGTGCAGCACTCTGGAGGGGGAACGGCAGGCTCGGGGGCATCGAGCAAGTCGAGAGCGTGCACGTCATCTTCAGTGAGCACCTCGCCAAACTCGCCGACCTGGATCGTGAGCAGCTGCGCTTGCGGATTGCAGTGGTGCTCGCGGCTGTATTGGTCGCCACACTTGAAGCAGAGCCCGTTGGCGCGGCGAAATTTCTTGAGTTGGCGCTTGCGCGCAGTCGTCAGGCTGTTGGCGCGGGGCTGCGCCCGGGCGTGCTGGTGGCGCTGGAGGTGGACGGCCTTGGGGTGGTGGTCGCGGCCGTGCTCGTGGCGTGTTCAGCTCCTCCTCCTGGATGCGGGCAAGGATCGATGCGCGTGTGATGCTGGTGGGGGCTTGGAGACGCACAGCTACGCGCAGCTCGTCCTTGAGGCCTAGTAAGAACTGTGTGATGAAGAACTTGGTGGAGAGCGACGGGTTGAGCGCCAGGAGGTGGTACATATGGCTGTCGAACACTTGGCGGTACTCGCTGACGGTGCCGCTCTGCCGGAGTTGGAGAAGCTTGTGCATCTCCAATTCGAACTCGTCCGCGCCGAATTCCTCTATGATCGCTGCGCGGAACGCCTCCCAGCCCAGGCCGCCATGTGTTTGCCGAAATGCCTGCAGCCAGTGGGTGGCTTAGCCCTTGATGTACAGCGTCGCTGTGGTCACCCAGCTCGATGGCGGCACGCGGTAGAGGTAGAAATAGGCGCGGCAGCGATCCAGCTAGAGGTCCGGCGCCGTGTCGTTGAAGCGTGGGAAATCGTGCTTGGGCGGCTTGATGTAGGCGTCGTGGTGTTGGTAGAGTTGTTGTTCGTGCTGCTGTTGGATCGGCGCCTGAAGTAGAGGCGGGCACTGATCTGAGAGGCGTGGAGACGGTGGCGGAACCTGCTGTTGTTGGTGCACGGGTTGAGGGCACAGTGGAGGCGGCGGGGGTGGAGGTGGGGATGGGATGAGGACAGCGCCCGGCCCCGATCCGCGCGGCGACGGCGATCTCTCGAGCGCCTTGCGAGTCTCGTCCACGTCGACCTGGGTGAGATCCACCTGCTTGGCCAGCACCCACAAATCCTGTGCGACCTGCGCGTTGAAGGCGGCCTGCACCTCGAGTCGCTTTTTGTTGTTGGCCTTCTGCTCATCAAGGCGCGAGAGAACGGTCTCCATGAGCGCCTTGAGCATGCTCGTGTTGTCGTCCATGGCGGACAGCAGCTGCCGCGTCTGACCGATGGTTTGGACGGTGTTGTTGCTCCGCTCCGAGCCGATCCAACCCCACCGGGGATTTTGGGCGATTTGCTGGAGTAGCTCGCACCCGCGGCGGTGGATGTTACAGATCAAGGCCAAGAGATTGTGGAGGCAGCAGAGAAAAAATTTCGGCAGGATTCGGTGGCTCTGATAACCAAATGTCACGCCCCGATCTGGATCGAGGGAGACCTGAGTCGGTAGGGAAGGGAAAGGGGATGAGATTGGCGTGAGGAAGGGGGTGAGCGAGAGAGGGAAGTGGGAGAGAAATTCAGTTAACTCAATTAACAGCCTGTGCCTTACAACGCTGGCTTGCGGGTTAAGTACCCCAACGCCCTGGCCCATGGCCACACGCACACATACAGTTGGCTCACACGCCTACGCTACACTTGGCCCTTGCCAACTGTCTGTCACGCGGTGGTGGCTGGCACTGCCGTGTTGACAAGTTTGTGCTCGAGGAAGAAGCCGTTCGTGCGGCTGGCGTATGTGCGTCGGAAAAACACCACCGAGTCCTGTGTCTCCTCTTTCTTCTATCTTCGTTCGTGCGAGAAAGAGACGGAGCTGGGCACTCGCACAAAGAGCAAGCTAGGGCTCAGCGCCAACACGCGTTGTCAGGTCAACGTGGCATGAGCCAAACAGAGCGAGGAGACAGATGTTAGGTCACCCGGTCAACCCTTCATCTGTGTCTTTGAGTAATTTCAACGAACACCTAGCAGGCATCCCGTCGGCCGCCTAGCTCGCCGGTGGCAGGAGCGCAATGCTGCCGACAGCGGTGCAGGAATGCACCGTGCGCGACCGAGTACGAGGTGTCGCGGCCAAGAGATGGAGGTCGCGTAGTGGGGCGGAGCTCGAGCCCGTGCACTCGGCCATGGCGCCCAGGACGTCACGGGCAAGGGGGAAAGAGTGGGAGAGGAGGTAGCCCTCACGTGGGATCTGGGTGGCAACTGGCGAGGTAGGAGGGCGCGAGGATGCTCCGGTGACCGCATGGACGCTGCCGCTGCTCGCGCCCCTGCCCCTGTTGCTGTGTGTCCGTTCTCTAGATCCGACGGCAGCTCGCGTGCCCGTGCGTGGCCGGTGCTCCTCCTCGCGCCCACATGCGTGGATGTGGCCTCTGTCGTTGCTTGCGCCCATGCGTGGCTGCAGTTGTTGCACCGTCCCCCATGCCTGTCTATGGCCGCTGCTACTGCTTGCATGTTGCAGCATAGAGAGAAGAGGTGGAGGGAGATCGCGGAGGTAGAGGTTCGCGAGCAGGCCGGCGGCTGAATCCGGTGGTGCGCCGGTCAGATGCAGACGCACAGTTTTTTTTTTCCTGCCAGCGCTTGAGGGGAAGGAAGAAGTGCAGAGGCTGACGTGTGGATCCCATGTGCAGCCTACCGTACAGGACAAACACCGCGAGATTTCGGTGGCACATCACCACTTACGGTGGGGCCATCTGTCAGAAATATTGTTAACTTGTGTCTAGTGTCCTATCAGTGTTTTTCAAAACTGTCAGCGTAATAATGATGATTTTTAAGGAAAAAAAAGAAAGGTGATGGTTTACTGAATTAGGGTCCTCAATTATGATTGTTTTTCGCAATTTACTCCATGTGGAGCTTCTCCTCGATCTTATGGATGATGCCGGCCGTGGCGCTGTTGTGTCTGGTAGGAGTACTAGCGGCGTCTGAGCGAGTGTTGTGAGACTGAGGGTCCTAAAATCTTGCTAGCTAGATCATCTTTTCCATCTCTACCTATGGCTATGTGCATCTTCCAAAAAATGGAAGGCATCAAAGAATATCTCATTTCTCGTGCCATTGGTAGGTATCTATCATTGAATCGGCATGTAGCATTCTTAGTACTCCCATGTGTTGGGCAAATTTCATAGGTATAGATTATAAATTCACCCACCACACTAAATTCTACACTACATATTTCTCTATGTAAAAGCAGTCCCCCCTCCTAGATATATAATATCATCCCCTTCTCCTCGATCTACTTGAAGTACATGACTAGCTAGCTTTGAATGAGTTAATCTCTCTTCCTATCATCCCCTCATCTGATGCTCAATTACATTACACTAATTAGAAATGAGAAGCCTCAGAAACTAACTCTATAATTATGGGTGTCAAAATGTAGCAGTTTTCTTTGAGCTATGATCCACTGAAAAATAACAATGTGATGCAATATAGAGTCTATCCCCAAGTGCCAATCTACATTTGCGTTATCGGTGAGAAAGTGAGGCATCTGGTTGGCGAGAGCGACCTACTCCATAGCCTATGACAAGTGTGGCACCATTTTTGTTGCTCCTTTTGCTCAAAGCCCAAACACGTGTCTTCTTACCAATGTCTGGTCCCTTGCGGTGAAGAAGTAGTCCTTGGGTAATAGAAAAGTCAGAAAAAATCCCTTGCCGCTAGGGACGGGTCTGGTGACAGGGAAGCTTATGCTTCGTGGCTACATGGAAAAGAAGCACTACCAGATCAGGGGTTTCCCCTGTTGCCATATTTAATCATTACCACATTTCTCGCTCTTCTCAGCGAGCTAGCACTTCAGAGTCCCCCTTTCAACTTTGTAATCTATACTTTGTGTTTTATGAATAAAACGCCTAAATTGCCAAAAACATGGCTAGCCATTAAGCATTGATAGTTTTCTCGCACTCGTTGTCGGTGTCAAAACCGATAGATCTTGGGTAGAGGGGCCCAAGCTGTGCGTATAAGCATCAATGGTAACAATGGACAATGGGACACAATGGTCTTCTGCCTTTGTCTCCGTGGCCCATCAGTCCGGTCCATATCGAATAGACCAGACGCCCGAGGACCCCTTAGTCTAGGACTCCCTGAGTAGCCCCTGAACCAATCTTCAATGACGATGTGTTCGGCACGCGGATTGTTTTCGGCATTGCAAGGTGGATTCCTTCTCTTGAATATCGTACGTCAGCTTCCCTTATAAAAGAACTGTATCTGTCTCTGCATAATCAATACAACCCTTAGCCACGAAGGCAAGATGTTTAAACGGGAATAGTGTCTTTTACTGACAACTTTTTTGACGAAGCGTCACACTTGACTCTTCAGCATTTCGAATCGTTTTCACACCTCCCGTTTCGTGTTTCGAGGTCGAGCTTCCATTGGCACGTCTTGTCAAAACAGAGATCGTGCCCGCTTATCACGGGATTCTCATCAATGGGATTTGGGTAACCCAACCGCGCCTTACGCTCGATCTCATTGGGAATAGGCGAGGTTTAAGGCTTAAGAGAGGGACGGTTAGCATTTTCACCGCCTATAAGAGGGCAAAGATTTCTCCTTTCTTCCCCATGCTTTCCTCTAGCCTCTGTCTTCCAATCCCCAAGGTTCAGCACCCAAAAAAGCTCCGATCTTTCCACCGCCACCACCTTCCCCAGCCATGGCCGGGTCCGGCTCCAAGGGAAAGTGGGAGGCCTCCTACGTCACTGAAAACGACATGAAGGATCTCCGGAGCGAAGGCTATCTGTCCACGAATATCGCGCACTGGCTCCCCGACAAGAACCAGGTCATCCCCACTCCATGGCCCGGCGAGAGGGTCGTATTCATCCCTCATTTCCTCAGGGGGCTAGGGTTTCCCCTCCACCCCTTTTTCTAATGCCTTATGTTCCACTACGGGCTAGATTTCCACGATCTAGCCCCGAATTCCTTTCTGCACATATTAGCGTTCATCGTCGTGTGTGAGGCTCTGCTCCGCATCCCGCCATACTTCGGCTTATGGCTCAAGGTCTTCAATCTGAAGCCGAAGGTGGTCGATGGAAAACATGCCGGTTGCGGCGGGGCCATGGTAAGCAAGATGCCCAATGCCACACGGCCCAAAGGGGCATTCATCGAGACCGTCAAGGTGTGGCAGTAGGAGTGGTTCTATACCGAGCCCCGGCGCACCAACTGGGTGGCCATACCCGAGTTCAGATTCAGACCCCCTACGAGACTCACCTCATGGACCGCCAAGGGCCTTGATTGGGGGTCCCAGATGGAGGTGAAGATGCTACAAAAACGCATCACCAACGTTCTGGGTACAAACATCAGCCACACGAACGTGGTGTAAGTGATGCTCTTCCGCCGCGTCCTTCCCTGCCAACGCTGGGCCTCCCCCATGTGGGAGTTCAATCCGGAAGGGCCGTGAACCCTGAAGCGCTTCTTCGGCACCACACACGAAGAAATTTGGAAGCTGCTCTTCAAGGCCCGGAAGAGCTGGTCGATGAAGACTGAGGACGTCGGGCTCGACATCGAGAACCAGCCTCAAAGGCAAACATTAGCTTTTCGAAGACCTATTCAGTTAATGTTTTGATCAATAGAGGTTTTATCATCTACCTTCCGCACAGGGCTGGACAACAAAGGTGGAGAAGATCAACTGCCTGGCACCGCTGCCAGAGAGCCCAGCCACACCCCGGCTAACAGAGATGCTTGTCCCGACGCCTTATTAGGCGCCGGAGAAGAAGGCCAAGAAGAAGGGAAAGTAAGCCAAGGGCGGCCCCCGCCGCAGAGGTCCTTCGGACACTATGTCCGGAGAGACCGAAGTCCACTCCTCCCACGAGGGGTCGAGGAAGAAGAAGAGCAGGAGGAGGTGGAAAAGCGACTCCCCCCGGCAAGGGGAGGAGGAAGAAGAGGACTGCCTCCGAAGACCCGGAGGGGGAGGTGCCGGAAACCAGTGGGCGGCCCGGTGGGACGACGACAGTGCCAGCGCCACCATTTCCATTGTGGACCTCACGTCCACTGGCGATGGACAGGTCACGGACTCCTCCGAGGATTAGTAGGCCATGGAAGGCAGCAGGGCCTTGTGTCCCATGTGTGCCATCTTTCGTATGACTACGTACATTGATTAAATCGAAGTCGTCAAACTACATGTCATTTCCTGTTCCAACCATAACTATATTTTACTGTCTTGATAGTACCCTTATGAAAACTCACATGTATTGTGCAACAATCATAGATATGAGATCAAAATTTCACCCACCACATTCATTTCAACTCTACGATTATATATCTTCGCGGAACTAGTCTCTCCTCTCATGGATATACAACATCCTCTCCCTCTCTTCAATCAACCTGAATGACACAACAAGTTAGCTTTCAGTGGGATGCTCAATGCATTACGCTATCATCTCGTCATCTAATGATCAACATGTTGCACTATCTAGAAATGCGAGGCTTCGGGAACTAACCTTTCCCGTTTGTATCATACAATTTATAAGTATCTGCAACACCATGCACAGTGAGACAAGATGTATGTACATGGTGTCAGTTCCAAGGAGGCAGACTCAAGATGAACATTGATAGTGCTTTACATCAAGGCATGGAACGGTGGATGGGGATTTGTAAAGAGAGATGTTATCGTAGAAATTCAAGGCTGGACTTGGCCGTCTGAAGCACCTTCGTGGATGCGATTCAACCACAAACATATGACTGTCTAGAAAGCTTGCAAGCTACTGCAAATTGGGACGTGGTCAATAAACACCTATAAACTGACTCGACCTTGTTGGTGAAAGCACTGAAGTGCCATCAGAAGGAGTAAGCATAACAAGGAGTCCTCTATCGAGAAGCTTGCAACTTTATCTCTGTAAACTTTATAATGTTGTTATCCTTTTGTCCTCAGACTTGTATAAACTAGAGGATATTCCGCGTGTTGCTGCGGAAAATGGTTGAAATATATTTTGATTATGTTTGTTTGTTTGGAATATGAATTTCCAATTGATAATATGAGAAATAAAATCTAAAGGTGGGTGTGTGCATGTTGAAGTGAGCATGTGCATGTTGAGATAATTGGAAGTAGTGGGGATTGAAGCCGTTTGAGATCTGGTTTGGATAACAAATGTTACCCTGCCTTTTCCCGAAGGGGTGACCTGAGTTTATCCAACCCACGGGAGGATGTACACTACGACAGAGGCTCTACCAAATCTTTGTGATAGAATTAAATTCCACTTTTTGTAACCGGACCTTAGCAACCTTAGGGTGTAAACACTTAGAATTGAAACATGCATGAGCATGAGGACTTGATTCTTACAACCATATATTTGTGTACGTGATCATCATGATCTTAATTTGTGCTTTGAAATACACCCATTAAGATGTGCTTGCAATGAGACAAAACGGGTGATGTGGCCAAATTACGTCTTGACCGGTTCGCGACCTGCATCAAGAGTCAGTTATGCAACTACAGTCGCTTACCGTCGCATGATCGGCGTGTGGGACAGCTACTGCATGCAGGCAAGTTGGATGGAAACTCATAATCATGGTCTTTCTCTCACACAGACACTTGTTTGTGCTTTAAAAAGAGCCTTCATCTCATCTTTCCTATCTCTTCCTGTGACTACATTCATCTTTATAAAATCGAGGTCATCAAATTACATGGCATTCTGGTCCCAACCATGGCTATCTTTCATTTGTCTTGACCCGTAGCCTTTTGAAAAATCACATGGATTATGCAGCTATGACATATATGTAATCAGAATTCCACCCACCATGTTCAATTCTACACTAGATATCTTCACAAAAGCAGCCTCTCCTCTCATGTCTATATAATATCCTCTGCCTCTCCTCGATCTGTCACTACTCGACTAGCTAGCTTTGAATCAAATGGATTTCTCTCTCGTTTTCTATCATCTTCTCATCTTATGCTCAATGCATTGCACTGTCTAGAATGAGAGGCCTCAGGAATTAACCATTTTCTTATGCGTAAAATAGTTCAAGACAATACGCTGGAAGACGTTCAGATAAGAGAGGATGACGTGTTGTAGCAGAGACATCAACTATCATGAATATTTAGTTTCGGGGAACAGTCAGGATGGCACCTCTTGGCAGAATCAATTAGCACCTTGTTAGCCTGAAATGACAAGGGGCTAAATTTAATTAGTATAGCTTATCTAGCATGGGTGCTGAATCATCTTTTTAATGACAGCATGGGCGATAATTCTAAATGTGATGTGATATGTGTTCACTAAATAGAGAGGAAGATCATGTGGTGATTGGCTCTTGTGAGGAACAACTTTAATTTTTGCATTCCTAACATTAATACCGGGCCCAAATCCAGAATCGAAAAACAGAGGAAAGTTGCAAACAAAAACTCTGAAAGAAAACAGAGCACCACACAGGTTCTGAAACTGAAAAGAGGAAAAGCAGAACACCAATAACCATTGCTAAACAATCCCAGACGTTAATCACGCTCTGGCCGAGAGATCCAGAGATTAACAGAGACACGTCATATATATACACAAAAAGCTTGGAAAATAAGATGGTACCAAATTACCAATGGAGATGCATCAGTACCAACATGATTCCTTAACGTTATTATTACGAGCATCGTGCAGTGCAGTGCAGCTGGTTATTACATCACAAGATCCACGAGACATGTCATGCATTACATACATATGCTACCACATGCTCCAAATTCACCCAAGCCTTCATCTCACCTGCACTGCAAAAACAAATTAAAAAGAAGAGTTTAGATCGAACAAGCGAAGAACGCATGCACAGAGGAGAAGGAGAAAATAAAAAGTAGACACACGCATGGTGACGGTGACCACCATTCATACCCGCATGCTGCCGGAGTGCGGCCGAAGCTCACTCAGTCGCTGCTACTGCTTCTGTGGCCGTCATCGTCCTTGTGTCCCTCGCCTTGCTTCTTGTCCTTCTTCTCCTTGTGGTTGCCGGACGACTTGCCTTCCTCCCCCCACATCGCCTGTTACGAAGTGTGATCAGGTTTGCCCCCCCCCCCCCCCCCCACATCCTCCAGTGAGATGGGCTAAAGTAAAGTAGATGTTGCTTGCCTTAATTTCGGTTCCATTGGTGTGGAGGCTCGAGGTTCTTGATATATGATTATCACCTCGGCTTGGGAGTTCTTGCGTAGCTATGGGTCAACTGAGGAGGATGTGTTAAAATAGGTCTAGCGTGTCACGTACACGTATTATGTACTTATATAATTGTATGTGTTGATCATTATATATAGAGAGACGTGGAGAGGTATTGCCCCACGGAAAACCCTAAACCCTATTCTCAAACATGGTATTACAGCCAACCCTACCCTAGCCGCTGCCGCACCTCCTCCCTCCGCCGCTGCCGCCGCCGCATTTCTTTTTCGTGGCCGCCGTGATGTCCATCGCCCCGGCTGCGACGCCCGCCACCTCCTCCGCGCTCACCCTCACCATCTCCGGCCCGGTCATCGCTCCACCCACGGCATCGGCTCCCATCCCCGTCCTTCCACCCATCGCGGTCTCGCTGGACCGCAGCAATTTCATGCTAAGGATGGCTCTCGCCCTCCCCAACTTCGCCGGAGTTCGCCTCCATGGTTTCCTCGATGGCTCGGCCAGGGCGCCGACACCGACCGTGACGACAGGCACCGGTGACGCTGCTCGCACCGTGTCCAATCCCGAGTATGAGCAGTGGTGGAATCTTGATCAGAAGGTCCTCGGGCATCTCCTCGGTTCTATGAACGTCGAGATTTCCGTGCAGCTGATTGGCTACAGGTTGGCGACCGCAGCTTGGGCGGCCGTGCACACCATGTTCGCCGCCGAGAACAGCGCCAACGTGCGTAATCTCCGGTGCCAGATCCAGGCGCTGAGGAAAGGGGACAGACCCGCTAGCGAGTACATGCAGAAGGTGAAGGCCCTCGCTGACTCGATGGACGCCACCGGCTCTCCTCTTCACAATGATGAGATCATCGACTACATGCTGACCGGTCTCGACTCGACGTTTAACCCTATCACGGCTTCAATGAACTTCACGGGCATGCCAATCACGTTCTCTGCATTCTACTCGAGTGTTCTTCACTTCGAGGCCCTGCAGCAGTAGCAACCGAAGCTCGAGGATTGGCAGTCCTCCGCCAACACCGCACACCGCATACCAGAAATAGAGAATTATAAAGGTGTGACATCTTTCCTGGAGGAAGGACAAGATTATGGTGGCCTGAAGAGCACCACCACAAAACACTATGTGAAATGCTTAAAATCGATTCATTAAAAAAAGAATTCTAGACTTAGCATGCGACAAAATATGTAGTCTGTCATCATAGCAAGAATCATACGTAACAGCCAAAGGAGCAATCAATATTTTCTTTATTCTACGCAGTTGACAATCATGAATTCATCATATCTATTAAATCTCAGAACACTAACAACAAGGAATCAAAAAGGTGCAACGTAGGTCATAGTTGAGCCAACGATATGCATTGGACCATGAAAATCCATAAGTCACATCTCTAAGGTGATTGGTTTCATTTTGTAATTCTTAGTCAACTCCTAGTAGACTCAAGCTGCACAATATCCGAGGCTAGTTACATCTCTATCTAAGATCACCTTGCGCGAAAACGCAAACATTGTGTTCCATTTAATAGCCATTAACAAATTTAAACCCTGGCACAGGGATCCTACCAAAAAAAAACATAGACCCATTGCCAAGCACTACAGCAACAGGAGCATGTGATAGAAAAAGGGCCGAACAAGCACAACAGAATTCTGACACAACACAAAACAAATATGTGTGCTGACACAATATTCAAATATGCTCTTTAGATTAATTAAGAGTCTAACAAGGACCGTCGGTGAGTTGCAAATACAAAAAGCTTCTTCTGGAAAATGCAGATAATAAACCAAGCTCAGTTTAAACAGAGAGACCTATAAAAACCATTGTCAGGTTGAAAATAAATAAAACTTTCCTAGTAGAAGATAAAATCATCACACTTCATACAACCAGAACAAGGAAACATCCCAGTACACCAACCATTAGCATCGTTTAGCATGCAGCAAGAGAACACATTCATTAATCACAACCTCAGTTTATGGATAATGAGCGAATCATTCACGAACAACAAAAAACTTCATGCTTGACTAGATCTACAAGACTTGCAGGCAGGGGATACACCTACTATTTGATCAACATAACAATGGAAGGATACACCTAATTACAAGGCGCTGCCTTGTGCAATTATGCAATAACCCCCCCCCCCCCCCCCCCCCCCCCCCCCCCAATGGCAACCACAAAAAGCTCCAACTAGTGAATCTGCTCATGCTCATGTTTAAATCGGAAAGAGAGAATGCAGACCGAACCGCACAGAGAGATGAGAGAGGTGGAGGAGACCTTCCATGGTGTCGGCGCTGGCTGGGTCTAAGCAGGCACAGGAAGGAGGCTCCTCTCCTCTGCCGGTGGAGAGGGAGCAGACCTGCCTCGCAGGAGTGAGCACCAGCAGACAGAGCTGCTTCGCTGAACAAATTCATGCCGGACATCATCGCTCCCTGTCTTGCTCACCAAAGGCACACCCGACAACATTGCTTGGCAGCCCAGCATGAAAACCATGCTGGTTCTGTACTGCTTGTAGAGGAGGAGGCAGAGCTCCACTCTTATCGACACCCGAGCTTCTCAGCTATATAATCTGAGACAAACGCAATCAAACAACAAGACGAGCACATCAACACCACACAGCTATTCATCTATCCCTGCAAGCTGACTGATACTAGTATAGATATTTAGTAGGCGAGCAGAGCGTGGTTCATGTGTGTACCTTCGAATTGGATGTTCTTCATGATGTCAAGATTCATGCACGAAGCCAGCAGATAGAGCGTGTCATCAAGACCTAGACGAAAAACAGGGTCCATTACAAATCCACTACAAAGAGCTATTGCGCTTTCTTGCCTGTGGCAATAGAAGCTACAGCAATGTGCACACAGACAAGTTAAGATCACATTCAATCACACGGTCGTAATTAACCTACTAATTGCGCAGCAACTAAACATAGTTAATGCTATTGTTATATACCTGATCCGGCAAACACAACAATCGTCGCTAGATCAAGCTACACACAAGAGAAACAGCATGTCACAGCCAAACAGAGCCAAAAGCACCTACTACAGAGCAGGTATACCATCATCTTTTGAAATGCATTTTTTCTCTCAGAAAACAATGCATTTTTCCTCTCAGGAAAGAATGCATTTTTCGTCTCAGAAAAGATTGAAAGCAAACAGGCACCACTGAGGACGGCAAGTGAGACAGAAGGGCACTCACCGTCGGGCACCTTTTGCAGTTGAAGTAGGCCTCACACTGATGGACTCGCTGGTGAAGTTCTCCCATCACACGACAGCCTACCTGAAGAAAATATTAAATAACTTCATCAGGTGATCCATAAATCACAAAACAATTCAACTTAACAAGTAGTGAACATACTAGAATATTTTGTAACTTAAGGCATGAAAGAATGAATGAAATAGGCTACAACCGTAAATAAGGGCACTGTTCATACTACAAGCTTAAAATGTCTCCCTGTCTTGGTGAAGACAAACTAGCCCAATTTCTACCTTGTTCTGATTTGCTAATTGGGTGGAGTTCACGCATCTTTATAATAATTAACATATCATTATCTCTCAAGTGCTCCCTCCGTAAAGAAATATAAGAGCGTTTAGATCACTAAAGTAGTGATCTAAACACTATATCTCTTTACAGAAGGAGTACTATACAACCATCAGATCAGCTATAAGTACATCATACGACCTCAAACGATTGGCTGATACTTAAACAATTAAATGCAATTAGCTACTCCATTTGAACAAGCAAACAATACCAAAAATAATAACTCGGCACAAAACCAACCGATATCATAATCCCAGCAAACAAGCCACCACATTATTAGAACATAAGAACAAAGTCAAGTCACACAGCGATCAAGGAGACATTGTCATGAAAAGCCTCCAATAAATTTCATAAAAACACAAAATTAAGCTGTCCATACAAATTGGCACCTTACAATAAAATAACAGCCTCCCATATAAACAATCATCAGACTAAAATCAATCTGCAAAACGTTAAAAAGATTCAAGCTTTCAGAAAGCAGAGAGATGGATGAACCTTGGATCCAGAAGCTGCTGCAGATGTGGGAAGCTCCAGGGGTGCGGTCCTGGTTTTATGGGAACTGCAGCTGCCTGACGGAGCTTGTGCACCCCAAGGCAAAGAATGAGGCATTGCTGAGGCGGCGAATCCGCGGCGGTCGATTCTGGATCCATACACATGACATGCCGCTTGCAAGCTTCGCCGGTCGGCATTGACCACTCATTTGCACCTCCTTTGTTGTTCCTCCATGGAGGAGGCATCGGCGGCGGCTTGGAAGGGAGAAGATGGACGTGGGAGAAACTGCTTCACACTGAAAGAATCTTAGTTGGGAAACAAAAACATAAACAATGTGGACGTTTCATATAAACTAATATTGGTGCTTATCATGAAATAAAATGCATGATCAAACTGTATAACAGAAGTGTTGAGATGAGGTGTGTGGTGGTGACAAACTAACTAACAGTAGTGTTTACTACTATAAAGCATAACTATTCCCCTTGTTTTTCTGAAAACACAAGGACAATGGCAACTAGAAAGAAAGCGGAACATAGATAATACGCATCGACTCTTTTCCCATGTCAGCCATTCAAGCATCAGGGTCCTCTTCTAAGGAGAAGACCTTATAATCTCATGGTACCGTATATACTTGACTAGTACAATTATAAGTCAGAAAATTTTATTTGTGAGGACAAAGTCAGATAATTGATATGTTTCCAGGTGAGATTAAATCCAGTTACAGGGGGAAAATCCATTCTTTAACCACGACAGAAGCATAACAACACATCCAATACAAAAATAGTTGGACTAGTACAGGGTGTGCACTTGTACAACATGTGGATATACACAACAACCAATGGCACCAGTGAGCAGACCAAGAAGGTATAATATGTACCTAGTAGTACCTTTGTGGAGTAGACCCTCTCATGGGACTCGTTGAGGTTGGTGTTCCTGGCCAGTCGAACCCCATGCTCTTCATTCCTGTTTTGGGAGCAGATATTGTTAGGTGCCTGAGACAATTAAGCAGGGCAAATAGAAAAGAACCTACAATATCTGAACTTCCTCTCAGAAAAGAAAATGCATTTTCCCTCTCAGGAAAGAATACATTTTTCCTCTGATTGCAAGGAAACACACGCCACCGAGCATGACAAGTGAGGCAGAAGGCACTCACCATTGCGAGCCTTTGCAGTGGAAGTAGGCCTCACACCAACGTACTCGCTGGTGAAGTTCTCCCCCGCGCACACCACATGGTGGTCTCTAGAGTATATGACTCGACAATCGTCTAGCAATTATAGTAAATGCCTGAGAAAAATATCAAATATTTTCATCAGCTGATCCACAAATCACAATAGAATTATGCTTCACAGTAGTGAAAAGACTAGAATATTTGTTACTCAAGGCATGAATGAATGAAATAGGCTACAGCCATAAATATGGGTACTGTTCAAACTACAAGCTTAAAATTTCACACTGTCTTAGGTGCAGAAAACCTAGGAACCAGTGTTTCTAATGTTATCAATCATCAGTTGTTGACATTTGCAGTTGTCACTGTTGTGCATCCGAAGCAATCCGCAACACAGCAAGAAATATATGCAAAAGCCATTGAGTATATGCAAAAGCCATGGGAGCAAACAATATCATCATCGACGACCATTTTCTTGATTCTATGCATTTAACAATCAAGAATTCATCCTATCTCCATGAAGAAACATAAGAAACTATCAAGCATTGAAAATAATCATTTTCTTGATTCTAGGCATTCTATGAAACCAAAACCAGATCATCACAAGATGACAGGGAAAACAAAGATACTGAACTGCAGCTGGCACTCACTTTTGCTCATTTTGATCGCAAGGTTTCAGGATCTCTATCAATTTTTTGAAGAGTCAAGCCCATATCAAGCCAACATACCCAAAAATATCAACAATTTATAAATTTATCAACAAGCAAATACCATCCGGTAAACAGTAGCAACTAGAAGCAACCAATCCTGAACATGAGCATAATATTTCCCTCCAGGAGCAACCCAATGACAGACAACTAGGAATCATGGAGTAAACAAGAATTTTCATCATTGGACCAAAACATATCATCCTAATCAGATTACCTAAGTAAACAATATGGGAAAACATAGCTGGAAGACTATCATCACCTAACGCTAGAGAGTCCACCATCAAAGAGTCGGCCACGGATTCATGGCCAGCACACAAAGCAGCCAGAGCAAGAGAGGGGGGCCAATGAAAACCAGGAACTAAACAGAATTAGCTTTCTCACCAACCTAATAAATTTTCTTTACTCAGCTACGATTGGTAAAAACAGATCTTCGATGGATACAAACAACATGGAATAGCTTTCACTCTTGGCAGATTGAATTTAAACACATTCAGTCAGAGGTTTTCATAACATACTTGCACTGGAAACTCACAACTAAAACAAACAACAGAGTTTTCAGTTTTGAGACAAACATGTATTAGATTGAAACATTGTCAGTTTTGAGACAAACATTAAGTGTCTCAACTTTATACTAGCTCTAGCACAAATTTGTACTAAGCTCAAGACACTTACTTTGCGCACGGTACAAGCCCGTGGGCACGGGGTGTCCAGAGACTTTTCGGGGGCCCGTGCGCACGGGGTCTGGGGTCCGTGGGCACGGGGTGGGCGGAAATTTCGCGATTTTGGAGCGGAAATTGAAGATTTCTAGGGCAAAATTGGGGAGATTTTGGGGATGGATGGTGGGGAAAAGATGGGGGAAAGCTAGATCCACTTGAAACCAAGCAAATCCATGGATCAAATCCAACAAAATCTCATCAAACCAACAAATCACAAAAAAAATTGGGGCTATTTTTGGTGGGGATTTTCGAATTTAGGACGAAATCGAACAAAACTAGGCTAGAAAACAAAGAGGGGGGCTCCAATTTCGTGAGAAACCATGGCTCATGATACCATAATGATATAGGGTGGAACCCTAGGTGAGAGATCTTTCACGAATTGGAGGGGAATCCCCAAGAACAAGATGAACAAAAGAGGGAAAACAAGAGGAACACTCAAGAACAAGTCAAATCACACATCCACTAAACAATCAAACACATAAGATCCAGAAGGTACATGAACAACAAAGGGAAATAAGAAACATGGTAGAGTTCATCCCAAATCCTATGAAGGAGATGAGGGCTTGATGATCTAGATAGATCCTTCCCACAAGGGGGTCTTGAGCTAGGTCACTCCAAGAGGAGGTCTTGATCTCCTAGTGGAGTGGATCCATGGAGCAAAGCTTTCATATGTCTAACATATCCTTTGCTAACCCTAACAAATGGTCTAGGTACCGAATATATAGCCTTGGGGTCGAAGTGGGTGAAGAGGGGCTCGGATTGGGGATCACAGCCGCCCATCCTGATGAGCCCGTGCGCACGGGGTATGTTGGGCCCGTGCGCACGGGGGTCCCGTGGGCACGGTACAGGCCCGTGCGCACGGGGTGCTCCAGCGCCAGCTCCCTGAGTAGTCCGTGCGCACGGGGTCTCGGGGGCCCGTGCGCACGGGGTCGCCTGGGACCTCCTGTCTAGCTCCTGTTGGGCTCCATCTTCTTCCTCGTGGCCTTGTGGTCCTTCTCCAACTCCTTTGGGGTGTCCCTCACCAGCTTGTGGTCGTCGGTCTTCGTACCTAAGGACACTTTGGTGAGGTAGCAAGCAAGTCCAATGGATATTCATGATGTTCTCGAAGAAGAGTGGGTTCACCTTAGTTCCAATGGCGTATGTTCGAGGTCTCGTCATATGTCCTCTTGGGGTATGGAGAGTAGTCGGAGTGTACATGGGGATGACCGTGGGATGCTCCGCATCACGAGGTGTTTGTTTGTTTACAGGATGTAAAGATTTGTAAGATTAGTCGAGAAACCAATATGGTTGCCCAAGCCACTGTTCCCTGTTGTAAAAAAAATAGGAGCAATGGTGTTTTGAGCAGTTCAGTGCCTTTCTGTGTGTTGGAGCTCAAAACACCATTTCCCTACCATTTCTAAATGTGGTATGACATGTTATGTCTTATGTGATCATTGTTTTTGTCCCCCCTCGGGCAAAAATTCTAATTCTACCTCTGCCTAACCATGAACAATAATGACGAGTCTCTTTTCGGTTGTATAAGTGACAATAAACGATGGCACTTCAGATGTTGATGGCCCTCTCTATAGTGATGAAGTGTTGTACGAGATAAACCAATACACTAGAAATACATGACCCTAAAGAAAGCACTAGCGGGTGTGTAATGCATGAGTTGCAAAGGCATTAACGTGGCGGCGAGGACGCGGATGGGAACGAAGCGGCATGCGAGTGAGATCGGGAGGTGGGGTAGAGATGATCTCCTGCAGTGAAGCCACTCGATCTTCTATGACTATCAATCATGTATATTCCCACTACAGGAAATGTCGACGCTAACTTTCGAAATTATACATTATAGTTAAATACTTTGTTTCACCTACATGCTTTTGATTAGACGGTAATTAGCCCCAATCACCATGTGGCAAGCATAATAAGAACTGAATTACCCCAAAATCCTTTTTCAGCAAAAGCAGAGCCTAACCCTCCATCAATAGACGATTCAGATTTAGTTGTGTATCCTATTCCATCTAGTGTGGTACTAAGTCTAGAGGTTCTTTACCCTCATCTCATATTTCCTATCTCTTCCCGTGACTACGTACATCTTTTAGAAAACCGAGGTCATCAAATCACGTGACATCTCTGGTCCCAACCGTGGCTATCATTCATTTCTCTTGAGTCGTTGCCTTTTGAAAACTCACATGGGTTATGCAGCTATAATACTACCTCCATATAAGACGTCTCGATAGGCCAAAACGTCTTATATTTTGGAATAGAGGTGTGTGTGTACGCGCGCGCGTGTACGGGTGTGTGTGATATCCTCTCCCTCTCCTCGATCTATCTCAAATGGACTAGGTAGCTCCAAATCAAATGGGATACTCTCTCATTTTCTATCATCTTGTCATGTAATGCTCAATGCATTGCACTATCTAGAAATGAGAGGCCTCGGGAATTAACCATTTTCTTATGCGTAAAACAGTTCAAGACTATATGATGGAAAAAGTTCAGTTAGGAGATGATGACGTGCTGTGCTTGAGAGATCCGGTATCGTGAATATTTAGTTTCGGAGAGCAGCAGAGATACCTGGCACCTTCAGCTAGCACCTTATTAGCCCGCAATGACAAGATGCTAAATCTAATTAGTATAGCTTATCTAGCATGGGTGCTGAATCGTTCTTTTGATGATAACATGGGTGACAATTCCAGATGTGATGCTATATGTTATGTAAGTAAATACTACTCCCTCCGTTCTGAATTACTTGTCACAAAAATAAATAAAAATGAATGTATCTACATCTAGATACATTCATTTCTTAGACGAGTAATTCCGAACGGAGGGAGTAATAGATAGGAAGACCATGTGGTGATTGGCTCTTGTGAGAACAACTTTGATTTTTGCATTCCTGGAATGAATACCGGGCACAAATCCGAAAATGAAAAACAGAGGAAAGTTGCAAACAGGCAAAGCTCTAAAATGAAAAAAGAGGAAAGTTGCAAACAGACAAATCTTTAAAATGAAAAACAGAGCACCACACAACTTCTGAAACTGAAAAAGAGGAGGAAAACAAAAGACCAATAATCATTCAACATGTTTCTAACTGGATCCAGTTTGTCAAAAACAAAAACTGCTTCCAGAGATGAACAGAGACACCACATCAGATCCACATCCACAAAAAGCTTGGAAAATAGGATGGTACGAAATTGCCAATGGAGATGCATCAATACCAACATGATTAACGTTATTATTACAAGCACCGTGCAGTGCAGTGCAGTGCAGCCGGCTAATTATTATACAGTACATTACAAGATCCATGAGACATGTCACGCATCACATACATATGCTACCACACGCTCCAAACCCTGCAACATATATGTATGCCACACTTCTCGCAAGCGTTCATCATCGATCTCGCCTACACTGCAAGAACAGATCAAAAGGAACTTATTAGCAACTGCTTACCTTCTTAATAAATTATAGTAGATCAGATCCATCAAGAACATGAGAGCGAGAAAAGGAACGCATGGAGACGGCGAGCACCATTCGTACGTACCTGCACGTACGCTGCCGGAGCGCGGGCCGGAGGTGGCTCAGTCGCTGTCGCTGTCGCTGCTGCTGCTGCCGTGGCCGTCGTCGTCCTTGTGGCCCTCGCCGTGCTTCTTGTCCTTCTTCTTCTTCTTGTCCTTCTTCTCCTTGTGGTCGCCGTCCTTGTTGCCGTCGCCGTGGCCGTCGCCGCTGATCTTGTCCTTGATCTTCTCCATCATGCCCTCCTTGTGCTCCCCGTCCTTCTTGTGCTCCCCGTCCTTCTTGTGCTCGCCGTCCTTCTTGTGCTCCTCGTCCTTCTTGTGCTCGTCGCTGCCGCCGCCCATGTGGAGCTTCTCCTCGATCTTGTGCATGATGCCGGCCATGGCGCTGTTGTTTCTGGCTACTTCTCTCCAAGGAAAATGGCGATGCTAATGGGATGCGACGGTGGTGCTGCGGTGATCTTGCTTGGCTCCCCTTGGCCGGTATTTATAGATCGGCGAGGGGACGCGGCCCCGTGGCCTGAGGTGGAGGGTGTCTGAAGAAACGGGAGGACCGCCGGATAAGGAGGAGGAAGAGATCGGATCGTGCTGCCCAATAATCAAACAAGGAAAGCGTTGGCGACCGACAGCGATTATTGGGGGAGGCAAGCTTTGTGCACCCGAGTAACGTACCAACCGTTCTGCCCTACAAATGTGACTACTATTCTGAATTAAGAATTAGTTTCCGCCCCGCTTTACAAATAAACAACGAAAAAGCTTATCCCACCATTTATGTTAAAAATTGGTTTCCGCCACGTTTTATAAATAAACAACTAAAGCTTTTTTCCTGTACGCGGGTTATTTCCTTATTTCCTTACTGTCTTGTCTAACCATTTATGCCCAAAATAGTCTTGCGCCCCTATTTATAAATAAATACAGACAATCAACAAAATCTTCTTACAAAGCACCGGGAGCGCACACTACACGACCTCCTATCTGGCCATTAAGCAAGAACACAAGAGTGGTCAAACCATGGCAGGAAGCATCTGCGGAGGTTGACCAAGGGTGGCCCCTTCGTCTCCTGGCGGAACCGAATCATTGTGAGTAATTTGTCTCTGGATCCACCACAGGTACCGGCCTCCGACTGCTATCACTTGCTTGAAATTCAACCATGGATGTATAGCCAGATGGTCATCCGGGAGAGAGAGAGGATGTGTTCGAAGATTGTTGAACCCGATCTGTCCACATGCAAAGCTTGATCAACAATTTGAATCACCCCAAGACGGGTCCATAGGTCTCGGGCACGTGTGCACACGAATAGTAGGTGTCGGATGTCCTCTGCACCCTACTTGTGGACAACTCGGTGACTCGCGGATTGTTGTCTCATAACATATTGAAGTGAGATATAATGTTTAAGATGATAATACTTTGTGAATATCTGCATATACTGTCTGATAACCCACATATTAATATTGGTAACTTTTGATCTTGATCCTTTTGCCGAAACATACCAAGCGGGGTCTAATCTATACAAAACGAATGGTAAAAATACAGTGTGAATAAGGCATGTATTATTAGCTAAATAACGTTTCAAATTTTCGAAATAGCAGATGTATCTTTGCTGGCCTTGGCTATTTGGATTACTTTCATGCGTGCAAAACCTCCTACACAACCCCTTCCATGGGGTTAAAAGAATGCAGAAAGGAATGGGGAATGGACATACATTGGAGATGTTCAATAGAAATGATCAACTAATGAATACAGAATACCAAGAGAGTAATAAAAAGAGGGAGAGTTCTCGCCGGGTCATCTTTTCAGTCAGTTCAGATGGTTAAGTATATCTTCTTGAAAATGGAAGGAATCGAATGATATGTATTTCTTGTCCCAAAATTGGCTATATTTCTTGATTTGAGTTTGTTTTTAACACTCTGTGTGTTGTGCAAACTTCATAGATATGGAATCACAATTTCACCCACCACATTCAGTTCGACACTACATACATATCTTCCCGGAATAAGCCTCTACTCTCATGGATATATAATATCATTAGCCTCTCCTCTATCTACTTCAACTACACAACTAGCTAGCTTTGAAGTATATGATATCTCTTGCTCTCCTTCAGTCGTCCAGTGTTCAACACATCACACCATCTTGGAATGAGAGGCCTCAAGAACTAATCATGCCCTTGTGTGTCAAACAACATAAGATGATACTTTGTGCTATGCTTAGTCGGACGAGAGGGTTACTCTGGGACGGAAGAATGCACAAGTCAATTAACATGAATAATGATACGAACAACATAGTGAAGTACAATAAGGACACATGGTACTTTTCTAGAGTGAAAACGGTGCCAGCTTTTAATTGTGATGGACCATATTATTAGTAATTTGATGGGAATATCATGTGATCATTGGCTCTTGTTGTGACAATTAATCCTTTTTTACTATTAGTAGAAACAAAAGAATCGCATGCCCGAGCGAGTAGCGTATGGGGGGTGCCTGGCGTTTTGCACGATCCAAGTAGCGGTAGCTCTCAATTAATGCTTCTGGCCATTGGGTTGCTTTGATCTGGGTGAGGTCCATCCGAGTGAGGATACACCCTTTTCAATCTGAGCCGAGTGACGGAAATCTCCACACAGGTAACCCATTCTGAGTGACTAAAACTCTTATGCATTGATGTTATCCTGATACATGTTGGACGTGGGCTTGGGCATCCATGGTCTCTGTTGGGTTTCAGGTCACCATGTGCCTACCTGGTGTCAAATAACTCATCCTCAAAAGCACTTCCACAAGATTATGATTTTGTAACCATTGGCTAAATATTGTACGAGAGATTTACTATTAAAGCATGAATTTGAACGGTCAAACTACACTTGGTTTTGGAGCCAATGGGTAGTTAATAAGTCACTCAAGTTATAAATACCATAATAGCATTCATTTAGGTGCCTAATTATTTAGATTCAAGTTACTAGTTACGTACCACAATGGCACTGGTACAGACACCCGACCATTGATGTTATAGTTTTTACCATGAGGTGGTTGTTCAAGTATGGTCTGGTTGTAAAGTTGATGACTACTTGTGGATAACCCAGTAACTCGCGAATTGTTGGCTCATAACGTAGTGAAGTGCGATATAGAGGTTAAGATTATACTTTGTAAATACGTTAATATATTGTTTATTAAATCACATATTAATGTTGGTAAATTTTGATCTCAAAAAGGAGTGTTAGAGGATTCGGATTGATTCGGATTCCCTAATGTACGACATGGTCTACTCTCAATATCCCAAAGTCCATAGCTAAGTAAGCCCCTTCTTCATAAGATCAAGAAAGTACGAGTCGTCTTTCGAAGATTGGAAAACCTCCCATACTTGGAGAGAAGCAAACCAACCGGCCGATTTGCAATTGACTGTGCTTAGTAGTTGACATCTTTGGTCGATTCTTTTGCCGAACCATATACCAAGTGGGATCTAATTTTGAAACCCTCATCTGTACTAAATAAATGATTAAATACAATATGGATCGGGCATATATTATTAGCTACATGTTGTTTTGAATTCTCGAAATAGTAGATGTATCTTTGTTGGCCTTGGCCATTTGGATTACTTTTATTAATGTCAAACGTCCTACACAACCCCTTCGGTGAGGTGGAAAGATGCGGAAAGGAATGGGGAGTGGACATGCATCGGAGATGTTCGGTAGACATGCTCAGCTAACGACTGCAAAAGAATGAGAGAGCAATAAAAGAGAGAAAGGGTTCGCGCCAGATCATCTTCTCAATCACTTCCCACGATTATGTATGTCTTTTTATAAAATGGAAGGAATCAAACGAGATGTCATTTATTGTCCCAACATTAGCTATCTTTCTCAGTTTGAGTTCATTTTACAGACTTCATAGATATGTGATCACAAATTCACCCACCACATTCATGACACTATATACATATCCTCACGGAACAAGCCTCTACTCTCATGGATATATAATACCATCCATCTCTCCTTCATCTGCTTCAACTGCACAACTAGATAGCTTCGAAGGATATGACATCTCTCTTCCGTTGTCCTCTCGTTGTCCAATGCTCATTCCAATGCATTTACACTATCTTGAAATGAGAGGCATCGGGAATTAACCATGTTCTTACGTGTCAAACAAAATAGGACCTTGCTCAAGAAATAGCTCACTCAGACTGAAGTGGTGCACTTCATGGCAGGATGTTTGAGTCAGTCAGCATGCATATGGCGACGAGCAACTTCTCGAAGAACAGCCGGTGATACGTGACACTTCTCTTGAGGAGAAATGGTGTCAATTTTAGTTGTCATGGATCAGGCTACTGGTAATTTGACGGGAATACCATGTGACCATTGGCTCTTGTTATGACAGTGTCTATAGCCTGCAGAATCAAATCAGATTCTTTTTTTCTACTACTAGTAGAAACCAAATAATTGCATGCGCGAGCGAGTAGCGCTTGGGGGACTCTTAGTGTATTGCACGTAGCAGACACAGACGCACACACATGCTCGCGGTCACACAATGTAGGGTCACGGAACTTGAATATTGACTAAGTCGTCACAGATGCCCCGTTATCAATCGTCATTACAGTAAAAAAAGGCAATCCTAATATGAGAGCACAAAATTTGGGTTTTTGCCCAAACTAGGTATTATACAATCTTTAAGATAACAAGAACTAGTTATTGTTACTACAAACCAAAGAATTGCGCAGTCAATCTGTTACCCAAGTTGCAGCCAAACTATGTCTTCTTTTTGGAGTCAAAGGGAGTAGTTAATAAGTTACCCAAGTTACAGATGCCATAATAGTATTAACTTAGTTACCTAATTATTTAGGTTCAACACTAGTGATACAGATACCTGACTGTCCATGTTATAGTTTTTACCACGACACCGAGATAGGTACCCATCTTTTCAAGTACGCTCTGGTTGTAAAGTTGATGACTACTTGTGGATACCCTGGTAACTCGCAAATTGTTGGCTCCTAACAAACTGAAGTGAGATCGATTGTTGAACACGATAAAGCCTTAGTGAATATGCAAAAATATTGCCTAATAACTCACACCTTAATTTTTGTAACTTTTGATCTTGATTCTTTTGCTGAAACATATCAAAGTGGGAACTAATTTAGAAACCCTCGTCTGTGCAAAATGAGCGGTAAAAATATAATGTGAATCAGACATATATTATTAGCTACATAACATTTTGACTTTTTGGAATGGTAAATGAATCTTTGTTGGCCATGGCTATTTGTGGCCACTTTCATGCATGCAAAACCCCTTCCATGGGGTGAAAAGAATGAGGAAATGATCAACTAATGTATGCAAAAGACAAACACACACACACACACGCACACACACACACACACACAGAGAGAGAGAGAGAGACAGAGAGAGAGAGAGAGACGGATCGTCTTCTCAATCACTGCAACATGGAAGGAATCAAAGGATATGTATTTATTGTCCGAACATTAGCTATATTTCTTCATTTGAGTCCATTTTTCAACACTCACGTCTCCTGTTGTGCATACTCCATAGATATGGGATCACAACCACCACATTCAATTCGACACACATACATGTCTTCACGAAATAAGCCTCTACGCTCATGGATATATAATACATCTGCCTCTCCTTCATCTGCTTCAACTGCACGACCAGCTAGCTCTCAAGGATGTGATACCTCTTCCTTTGCCATCTTAGTCGTCCAAATGTTCAACACGTCATACCATCTTGAAATGAGAGGCCTCGGGAACTAACCATGCCCTTGTTTGTCAAACGACATAAGAAGGCACTTTCCTCCAAGCTCAGTCGGACGATGTCGTCGCACCGTGATGGAAGTAGGTACGAGTCGGTTGACATGAAAGTTGAGACGAGCAACATATGGAAGCGCGGTAAAGATATTTGTCGCTTTTCTGGAGGGAAAAACGGTGCCAATTTTAATTGTGATGAACCACGGTATTAGTAATTTGATGGGAACCATGTGATCATTTGCTCTTGTTGTGACAAGGAACCTTTTTTCTTTTGCGGGCAATCTTTCTTTTTTACTACAATTATTAGTAGAAACGAAAGAATGGCACTGCATGGGCGAGTTGCGTTTGGGGTACGCCTAGTGTTTTGCACGGTCCAAGTAGCAGTATCTCTCTCTATCTTGGATGTGATGATACAGGGACGGGAGGAGCGGGGGAGGTCGGTCGTGTCGGCAGCTGACAGATGGGCCATCCACGCCGCGCCATGTTTGGAGTATGTAGATCTGGACGGTGTTGTCGGCAGCCAAGTTGGCTGGGCTAGTTCGGGTCGGGAGCCGTGCCGCGTGCCGGCCGGCCAGTAGGGTGGGGTGGGACGCCACCGTCACGTTCTCGTGCAGGCCACGTTCTCGACCCTGCAGCTGCAGCTACTCGTGGTCGGCGTCACCGTCCGTCCTATTGGGTGTCTCCGTTTGTTGTGAGGGCGTATACAGCTGACCCGGCTTCACCGAACCCAGCCATCAGAAATGGCTTCACATTAGCTCAGATTAGAGCAACTCCAAAGCGCCGACTCAAACGGACAGATTTTATCCGTTTTTAGTCCATTTGGGTTGGCCCGGCGAACACCTATGTTCACTTTCGTGTTTGGATCGGCGCTTGCGTCAATGCTGACTCGATCCATTTTTGAGATCGCGCGAGAAAACATTACCGCAAATATTTTGAAAAATAAAAACGTTAATTAAACATTAGTGCCGGCCACAGAGGCCAGCGAGAATCCACGAGTCCACTTTTACATTAACTAAAACATTAAATGAAACTAAAAACTACGAGGAGGCGCGCTGCCCTAGGCGTCCTTGTCGTCGTCGTCGGGGCCGGTGAGGTCGATGAGCATCGGTGTCAGGCCAGCCCAAGGGAACGCCGTCGACTAGACACGTCGTCCGCCGCCGGCTGGGCTGGCCCACCGCGCGCAAGGTGCTCCTCCTCCTCTGCCTCGCGCTCTAGCTGCTCGAGGTACTCGCCCTCGCGGCGCTCCTCGGCTAGCCTTTGCTGCCGCCATTGCTCGAGGTAGGCATGCTCCAGCGTCGACGTCGCCCCCAACCAGACTGGTGGCGCACAGACCCACTCACGCACCACCCCGGTCCATGAGTAGCACTCGATGGGGTTCGGCGCCGGCTCGGCCTTGACGGGGACGGCGGCACGACGCAGTCGCCGGGCGCAGAGAGCGCCATGGCCTCCGCCATCCGCGCCTGGTACGCCTCCTCCTCCTTGCGCCGCTTCTCCTCGCTTTGACGGAGGACTGCCGCCAGCGCCGCCTGGTAGGCGACCTCCACCTCCTGGTCCTCGTCGTGCACGACGAGGGCCGACGGCTGGGAGCAATGTTGCACGTCGCGGACGCCGCGCCTCCTGGCCTCCTCGTGCTCAAACGCGGACCACTGTTCCCAAGCGGGAGAGTCGAACGCGTAGGCGGGGTAGCGGCGCTGCTCCGGCATCAGCAGCTGCCGGCGGCGCCACACCTCCTTCGCGTGCGGCCGCGTCGATCACGGCGCCGCCGGCACTGGGATCCTCTCCGGATCCAAGTGCCAGTCGTGTGGCAGTGTCACGTCGGGATATGAGAGGGAGACGCGGTGCTCTCGGTGCCTCTTCGCCTGGTGCACTGGGACGCTGATGCGCTGCTGAGGCCGGCGGGAAGACGCCGGCGAAGGCGGGGGCAGCGGGGGGAAGGGTCGGCGGGGGCCTTGCCCTTACCCTTGCCGGAGAAGAAGCCCATGGCGATGGTTAGGGTTTGTCGCTGATGGGTGAGCACAATGGGTGGCGAGATGGGGACGGGGGTGTTTGGAAGCGGATGAGGACGCCGCCCCCCCCCCCCCCCCCCCCACCCCACCCCACCGCACGCTCAGATTAGAAAAGGCCGGCCGCCGTCGATGACGTGTGGGCCCGCGATGGGCGGTCTTCACTAATAAAAACAACCGCGGTAGTTGGGCAGCCACCAGATGAGGACGTTGCAGACACTAAGAAAGTGCGGCGCGTCCGCTTGGCATCCGTGCCGATGCATTTCAGCCGTAAATTTAGGCCGTAAATGCGTCCGCACGAACGCGAAGCGGACGCATTTTGAGAGTGGGTCGACGCGTTGGGCCAACATTTTTATCCGCGAGGACCCAAATAGACGACAACGGACAAAATAGTTACCTGCGTTGGAGTTGCTCTTAGAGATCTCCACTAACAGACCAAAAGTTTGGCCACCGAACAACAGTTTTAGGTGTGGACAAAGAAGGTTTTTAGGTAGCCGAAAATTTGTCGAGTATAAGTATTTTAGAGCAACTTCAACCGGACAATCAATTTCAGCCGTCCATGTCTGTTTGGGTCTGCGTGGACAAAAAGGATGGCCCAACACAGAGACCCATTTTCATTTTACGCACTTTGTGTCCGCGTGGACGCATTTCAGCCCCAAATTTAAGACACATTTTGGTCCAAAGCGGACATAAAGCCCGGCCCGGCCTCGCCCCGCCCCGCAGCAGGAGCTCGCCATGGCTCGGGAGCTCGCACGCTCGGCACTGCCTCGCCCCGTCGGCAGCATGAGGAGCTCGCCATGGCTCGGGAGCTCGCGCGCCCGACATGGCCTCGCCCCGCCCGGGAGCTCACACGCAAGACACCGACGCACGACACGGACGCACACACACGCATGCTCCTAGGCACACAATGTAGCGTTGTGGAACTTGAATATTGACAAGTCATCACAAATCCCCGCTATTGACGATCGATCGTTGTTACAGTAGAAAACAATCACAATATGTGAGTGCAAAATTTGGAGTTTTACCAAGGCTAGGTATATACACAACCTTTAAGATACGAAGAAACCGTTATTGTTACTAGAAACCAAAGAATTGTGTAGCGGGTCAGTTACCTAAGTACGGTCAAATCATGAATTTGACTGGTCAAAGCATGAGTTTAAAAAGTCAAACTACGTCTTCTTTTTGGAGTAAGAGGGGGTAGTTAATCGGCTACCCAAGTTAAAAATACCATAATAGCATTAGTTTAGTCACCTAATCATTTAGGTTCAAGTTACTAGTTACCACCATGGCATCCATATACACACACCCCACCATCCATGTTATAGTTTTTATCACAATGCCGAGATAGGTACCCGCTTTAAAAAATATTGTCTGGTTGTAAAATTGATGTCCACTGTGGATAACCTAGTAACACGTGAATTATTGGCTCCTAACATATTGAAGTGAGATATATTGTTGAAGTTGGTAAATATTTTGTGAATATACTGTTTGATGAATCACATATTAATGTTGGTAACTTTTGATCTTGATTATTTTTGTCAAAGCATAGCAAAGTGGGGTCTAGTTTGAAACCCTCATCCATACAAAACGAACGGTAAAAAAATGTGAATAAGACATATATTATTAGCTACATAACGTTTTGAATTTTTGAAATAGTAAATGAATCTTTGCTGGCCTTGGCTATTTTCGGATCACTTTCATTCATGCAAAACGTCCTACACAACCCCTTGGGCTAAAAGAACGTGGAAAGGAATTGGGGGCATGCTCAACTAATGACTGCAAAAGACCGAGAGGGCAATAAAAAGAGAGAGGGTTCTCACCGGATCATCTTTTCAATCATTATTGTGTATATCTTCTATAAAATGGAAGGAATCATGTCATTTATTGTCCCAACATTAGCCGATTTGAGTTTGTTTTTCAACACTCTGCGTGTTCCACTGACTTCATAGATACGTGATCACAATTTCACCCACCACATTCAGTTCGACACTACATACATATCTTTGCGGAATAAGCCTCTACTCTCATGGATATATAATATCATCCGCCTCTCCTTCATCTGCTTCAACTGCATGACTAGCTAGCGTTGAAGTACATGATGATATCTCTCTCCCGTTGTCATCTTGTTGTCAAATGATCAATCAAATGCATTTACACTGTCTTGAAATGAGAGGCCTCAGGAACTAACCATGCCATTGTTTGTCAAAAAACATAAGATGATACTGTGCAGCAAGCTTAGTCGGACGAGATTCTTTCGCAGTGATGGAAGAATTTACGAGTCAATTGCCATGAAAATCAAGACGAGCAACATATCGAGGAACAGTCAAGATAAATGTCACTTCTCTTGACGAGAAATGGTGCCAATTTTTATTATGGTGGACCATGGTATTAGTAATTTGACGAGAATACCATGTGACCATTGATTGTTGTTGCGACCGTGTCTATAGCCTGCTGAGTACAATCAGTACGTACTTCTTCATCAACGCTGGCATGATTCGTGGTGTTCATTATGCACCGTTTTCATGGAACAAATGGAGTAGCCCATCTTTTAGCTGAATTTTCTTTTGATAATAACTAAATATAGTAGCCATGATGGCATTCCCTCAAAAAACATGTTTTCCTTTTTTTACTATTAGTTTAGTAGGAACCAAAGAATTACATGCGCAAGCGAGTAGCTTTTGGGGGACGCCTAGCATTTTGCGCGGTCCAAGTGGCAGTATCTCTCTCGATTTTGGATGTGATGCGACGGGGACGGGAAGAAAATAATGAGACGGGGAGGGGAATTAGAAGCCACCCCCCGCTTTGCTTTATAGGAGAAAACTCCGAGAGTGGGACGTCGAACCCTGGCCGGAGACATCAACCATAGTGTTGAGATAGGGGGGAGGGAGGTCACATGTCAACAGCTGGCGGATAGGCGGATCGGCCAAATCGCGGCCCCTTCGTCTCCTGGCGGGATCGAACCATTGTGAGTAATCTGTCTCTCGATCCACCACAAGTACCAGCCTCCGGCTGCTATCACTTGCTTGAAATTCAATCTTGGGTGTATAACTAGATGTTCATCTAGAAGAGAGAGGATGTGTTCGAAGATTGCCGAACCCAATCTGTCTACAGGCAGAGCTTGAATGCTTGATCAACAATCTGAATCACCCCAAGACGGTTCCATAGGTTTAGTGCATGTGTGCACATGAATAGTAGGTGGCAGATGTCCTATGCACCCTACTTGTGGAAAACTTGGTAACTCGCAAATTGTTGGCTTAGAACATACTGAAGTGAGTATAATGTTTAAGATGACAAATACTTCGTGAATATCAGAATATATTGTCTGATAACTCACACATTAATGTTGGTAACTTTTGATCTTGATTCTTTTGCCAAAACATACAAAGTGGGGTATAATCTATTCAAAATGAATGGTAAAAATACAATGTGAATAAGGGGGCGTATATTATTAGCTACATAACATTTTGAGTTTTCAAAATAGCAGATGTATCTTTGCTGACCTTCTCTATTTGGATTACTTTCATGCATACAAAACGTCCTACACAGCCCCTCTGGTCGGATGAAAAGAATGCAGAAAGGAATGGGGAATGGACATACATTGGAGATGTTCGGTAGAAATGATCACGTAATGAATACAAAAGACTGAGAGAGTAACAAAAGGAGATAGATTTCTCTTCACATCATCTTTTCAATCAGTTCAAATGATTAAGTATATCTTCTTGAAAATGGAAGGAATCAAACGACATGTATTTCTTGTCCCAACATTAGCTATATTTCTTGATTTGAGTTCATTTTTTAACACTCTATGTGTTGTGTAGACTTTATAGATATGGGAACACAATTTCACCCACCACATTCAATTCGACACTACATACATATCTTCATGGAATAAGCCTATACTCCCATCAGTATATAATATCATTAGCCTCTCCTCCATCAGCTTCAACTACACAACTAGCTAGCTTTGAAGGATATGATATCTCTTCCTCTGCCATCTCAGTCGTCCGGTGTTCAACACATCACACCATCTTTAAATGAGAGGCATCGGGAACTAACCATGCCCTTGTGTGTAAAACAACATAAGATGATACTTTGCACTATGCTCACTCAGACGAGAGGGTTGCACTGTGACGAAAGAATGCACGAGTCAATTAACATGAATAATGATAAGAATAATGTATCGAGGTACAACAAGGACACCTGGTACTTTTCTTGAGGGAAAACGGTGCCACTTTTAATTGTGATGAGCCATGTTATTAGTAATTTGATGGGAATACCATGTGATCATTGGCTCTTGTTGTGACAAGTAATTGATACGTCTCCAACGTATCTATAATTTTTGATTGTTCCATGCTATTATATTACCCCTTTTGTATGTTTATGGGCTTTGTTTTACACATTTATATCATTTTTGGGACTAACCTACTAACCGGAGGCCCAACCCATATTGCTGTTTTTTTGCCTATTTCAGTATTTCGAAGAAAATGAATATCAAACGGAGTCCAAACGGAATGAAACCTTTGGGAGCGTTTTTTGGAACAAATCAGATCCGAGAGATTGGATTGCAAGTCAAGAAGCTCCCGAGGGCCCCACGAGATAGGGGGCCAGGCCCCCCTGTAGGGCGCGCCCCCCGGTCTCGTGGGCCTCTCGGGCGGCCACCGACGTACTTCTTCCTTCTATATATACCTACGTACCCTGAAAACATCCAGGAGCACCACGAAACACAATTTCCACCGCCGTAACCTTCTGTATCCGCGAGATCTCATCTTGGAGCCTTCGCCGGCACTCTGCCGGAGGGGGAATCAACCACGGAGGGCTTCTACATCAACATCCTTGCCCCTCCGATGAGTTGCGAGTAGTTTACCACAGACCTACGGGTCCATAGTTATTAGCTAGATGGCTTCTTCTCTCTTTTTGGATCTCAATACAATGTTCTCCCCCTCTCTTCTGGAGATCTATTCGATGTAAACTCTTTTTGCGGTGTGTTTGTCGAGATCCGATGAATTGTGGGTTTATGATCAAGTTTATCTATGAATAATATTTGAATCTTCTCTGAATTCTATTATATATGATTGAGTTATCTTTGCAAGTCTCTTCGAATTATCAGTTTGGTTTGGCCTACTAGATTGATCTTTCTTGCCATGGGAGAAGTGCTTAGCTTTGGGTTCAATCTTGCGGTGTTCTTACCCAGTGACAGAAAGGGTTGCAAGACACGTATTGTATTGTTGCCATCGAGGATTACAAGATGGGGTTTATATCATATTGCATGTGTTTATCCCTCTATATCATGTCATCTTGCTTAATGTGTTACTCTGTTCTTATGAACTTAATACTCTAGATGCAGGCAGGAGTCGGTCGGTGTGTGGAGTAATAGTAGTAGATGCAGGCAGGAGTCGGTCTATTTGTTACGGACGTGATGCCTAGATAATCTCATAACTATGCGCTTTTCTATCAATTGCTCGAGAGTAATTTGTTCACCCATCGTAATACTTATGCTATCTTGAGAGAAGCCTCTAGTGAAACCTATGGCCCCCAGGTCTATCTCTTATCATATTTGCTTTCAATCTACTTTATTTGCATCTTTACTTTTTTGCATCTATCTTATAAAATACCAAAAATATATTTATCTTATCATACTATCTTTATTAGATCTCACTTTCGCAAGTGGCTGTGAAGGGATTGACAACCCCTTTATTGCGTTGGTTGCGAGTTCTCAGTTTGTTTGTGTAGGTGCGTGGGACATTTGAGGAGCCTCCTACTGGATTGATACCTTGGTTCTCAAAACTGAGGGAAATACTTACGCTACACTTTGCTGCATCACCCTTTCCTCTTCGAGGAAAACCAACGCAAGCTCAAGACATAGCAAGAAGGATTTCTGACGCCGTTGCAGGGGAGGACTTCGCTCAAGTCAAGACATACCAAGTACCCATCACAAACCCATCTCCCTCGCATTTACATTATTTGCAATTTGCCTCTCGTTTTCCTCTCCCCCACTTCACCTTTGCCGTTTTATTCGCCCTCTCTTTCCCAATCTCCTCCTCTCTTTTTCGCTTGCCTTTTTCTGTTTGCTTGTGTGTTGGATTACTTGTTGCCATGGCGTAAGATAATACCAAATTGTGTGACTTCTCGAATACCAATAATAATGATTTCCTTAGTACTCCGATTGCTCCTCTTAATGATGTTGAGTCTTGTGAAATCAATACCGCTTTGCTGAATCTTGTTATGAAAGATCAATTCGCCGGCCTTCCTAGTGAAGATGCCGCTACTCACCTAAACAACTTTGTTGATTTGTGTGATATGCAAAAGAAGAAAGATACGGATAACAATATTGTCAAATTTAAGTTATTTCCGTTTTCACTTAGAGATCGTGCTAAAGTTTGGTTTTATTCTTTGCCTAAAAATAGTATTGATTTTTGGAACAAGTGCAAAGATGCTTTTATCTCTAAGTATTTTCCTCCCGCTAAGATCATCACTCTTAGGAACGATATTATGAATCTTAAACAACTTGATCATGAGCATGTTGCCCAATCTTGGAAAAGAATAAAATTGATGCTTCGCGATTGCCCTATACATGGTTTGAATTTATGGATGATCATACAAAAATTTTATGCCGGTTTGAACTTTGCTTCTAGAAATCTCTTAGATTCGGCCGCGGGAGGCACGTTTATGGAAATTACATTAGGAGATGCTACAAAATTGCTTGATAATATTATGGCTAATTATTCTCAATGGCACACCGAAAGATCTTCTAGTAAAAAAGTGCATGCTATAGAAGAAATCAATGTTTTGAGTGGAAAGATGGATGAACTTATGAAGATGTTTGCTACTAAAAATACTCCTCTTGATCCCAATGATATGCCTTTGTCTTCCTTGATTGAGAATAATAATGAATCTATGGATGTGAATTTTTTTGGTAGGAATAGTTTTGGAAACAATACTTATAGAGGAAATTTTAATGCTAGACCGTTCCCTAGTAATCCCTCTAATAATTATGGAAATTCTTACAATAATTCTTATGGTAATTTTAATAAGATGCCCTCTGATTTTGAGAATAGTGTGAAAGAACTTATGATTTCTCAAAAGAATTTTAATGCTTTGCTTGAAGAAAAATTGCTCAAAGTTGATGATTTGGCTAGAAATGTTGATAGACTTTCGCTTGATGTTAATTCTCTTAAACTTGGATCTTCTTCCCCTAAGCATGATATCAACGAGTCTCTCAAAGTAATGAGAATTTCCATTGACGAGTGCAAGGAAACAACCGCTAGATTGCGTGCTACTTATGAATTTAGTGCCAAAGATGGCACTCGTTAGATCTATCCTTGCTTTTATGCCTAGCTAGGGGCGTTAAACGATAGTGCTAGTTGGGAGGCAACCCAATTTTCTTTATGTTTTTTGTTTTTGCTCCTGTTTAGTAATAAATCTTGCATCTACCTTCTGCTTAGATGTGTTTTTTGTTGGAAATATGCCCTAGAGGCAATAATAAAAGCATTATTGTTATATTTCCTTGTTCATGATAATTGTCTTTATTCATGCTATAATTGTGTTATCCGGAAATTGTAATACATGTGTGAATAACAGACACCAACATGTCCCTAGTGAGCCTCTAGTTGACTAGCTCGTTGATCAATAGATAGTCATGGTTTCCTGACTATGGACATTGGATGTCATTGATAACGAGATCACATCATTAGGAGAATGATGTGATGGACAAGACCCAATCCTAAACATAGCACAAGATCGTATAGTTCGTTTGCTAGAGTTTTCCAATGTCAAAATATCTTTTCCTTAGACCATGAGATCGTGTAACTCCCGGATATCGTAGGAGTGCTTTGGGTATACCAAACGTCACAACGTAACTAGGTGACTATAAAGGTAGACTACGGGTATCTCCGAAAGTGTCTATTGGGTTGACATGGATCAAGACTGGGATTTGTCACTCCGTATGACGGAGAGGTATCACTGGGCCCACTCGGTAATGCATCATCATAATGAGCTCAGAGTGACCAAGTGTCTGGTCACGGGATCATGCATTACGGTACGAGTAAAGTGACTTGCCGGTAACGAGATTGAACGAGGTATTGGGATACCGACGATCGAATCTCGGGCAAGTAACATATCGATTGACAAAGGAAATTGCGTACGGGATTGATTGAATCCTCGACATCGTGGTTCATCCGATGAGATCATCGTGGAGCATGTGGGAGCCAACATGGGTATCCAGATCCCGCTGTTGGTTATTGACCGGAGAGTCGTCTCGGTCATGTCTGCTTGTCTCCCGAACCCGTAGGGTCTACACACTTAAGGTTCGGTGACACTAGGGTTGTGAAGATATGTATATGCAGTAACCCGAATGTTGTTCGGAGTCCCGGATGAGATCCCGGACGTCACAAGGAGTTCTGGAATGGTCCGGAGGTAAAGAATTATATATAGGAAGTGTTGTTTCGGCCATCGGGACAAGTTTCGGGGTTATCGGTATTGTACCGGGACCACCGGAGGGGTCCCGGGGGCCCACCGGGTGGGGCCACCTGTCTCGGGGGGGCCACATGGGCTGTAGGGGGTGCGCCTTGGCCTTCATGGGCCAAGGGCACCAGCCCCTATAGGCCCATGCGCCTAGGGTTCCCACCATGGAAGAGTCCATGTGGTGGAAGGCACCCCTAGGTGCCTTGGGGGGGAGGGAAACCTCCCCTTGGCCGCCGCCCCCCCTAGTAGATCTCATCTACTAAGGCCGGCGCCCCCCATGGCACCCCTATATATAGTGGGGGGAGAGGAGGGATTACACACCAGCCCCTGGCGCCTCCCTCTCTCCCCGTTACGTCTCTCCCTCGGAGTCTTGGCGAAGCCCTGCTTCTGTGACGCCCTGCATCCACCACCACGCCGTCGTGCTGCTGGATCTTCATCAACCTCTCCTCCCCCCTTGCTGGATCAAGAAGGAGGAGACATCTCCCGTCCCGTACGTGTGTTGAACGCGGAGGTGTCGTCCGTTCGGCGCTTGGTCATCGGTGATTTGGATCACGTCGAGTACGACTACATCATCATCGTTCTTTTGAACGCTTCCGTGCGCGATCTACAAAGGTATGTAGATGCATCTAATGACTCGTTGCTAGATGAACTCCTAGATGGATCTTGGTGAAACGAGTAGGAAAATTTTTGTTTTCTGCAACGTTCCCCAACAGTGGCATCATGAGCTAGGTCTATGCGTAGTTCTTCTTGCGCGAGTAGAACACAATTTGTTGTGGGCGTAGATTTGTCAACTTTCTTGCCGTTACTAGTCCTTTCTTGCTTCAGCGGTATTGTGGGATGAAGCGGCCCGGACCAACCTTACACGTACGCTTACGTGAGACCGGTTCCACCGACTAACATGCACTAGTTGCATAAGGTGGTTGGCGGGTGTCTGTCTCTCCTACTTTAGTTGGAGCGGATTCGATGAACAGGGTCCTTATGAAGGGTAAATAGAAGTTGACAAATCACGTTGTGGCTTTAACGTAGGTAAGAAGACGTTCTTGCTAGAACCCTAATTCAGCCACGTAAAACTTGCAACAACAATTAGAGGACGTCTAACTTGTTTTTGCAGCGAGTGGTTTGTGATATGATATGGCCAAAGTTGTGATGAATGATGAATGATCTATATGTGATGTATGAGATGTTCATGCTATTGTAATAGGAATCACGACTTGCATGTCGATGAGTATGACAACCGGCAGGAGCCATAGGAGTTGTCTTTATTCTTTTATATGACCTACGTGTCATTGAGAAATGCCATGTAAATTACTTTACTTTATTGCTAAACGCGTTAGCCATAGTAGTAGAAGTAATAGTTGGCGAGCAACTTCATGGAGACACGATGATGGAGATCATGATGATGGAGATCATGGTGTCAAGCCGGTGACAAGATGATCATGGAGCCCCAAGATGGAGATCAAAGGAGCTATGTGATATTGGCCATGTCATGTCACGTTTATTATTTGATTGCATGTGATGTTTATCATGTTTTGCATCTTGTTTACTTAGAACGACGGTAGTAAATAAGATGATCCCTCATACTAATTTCAAGAAGTGTTCCCCCTAACTATGCACCGTTGCGACAGTTTGCTGTTTCAAAACACCACGTGATGATCGGGTGTTTTATTCAGACGTTCACATACAACGGGTGTAAGACAGATTTACACATGCAAACACTTAGGTTGACTTGACGAGCCTAGCATGTACAGACATGGCCTCGGAACACAGAAGACCGAAAGGTCGAGCATGAGTCGTATAGAAGATACGATCAACATGAAGATGTTCACCGATGTTGACTAGTCCGTCTCACGTGATGATCGGACACGGTCTAGTTAGCTCGGATCATGTAATACTTAGATGACTAGAGGGATGTCTAATCTAAGTGGGAGTTCATTAATAATTTGATTAGTTGAACTTAATTATCATGAACTTAGTCTAAATATTTTACAATATGTCTTGTAGATCAAATGGCCAACGTAGTCCTCAACTTCAACGCGTTCCTAGAGAAAACTAAGCTGAAAGACGATGGCAGCAACTATACGGACTGGGTCCGGAACCTGAGGATCATCCTCATAGCTGCCAAGAAAGATTATGTCCTACAAGCACCGCTGGGTGACGCACCTGTTCTCCCTGCAGAACAAGATGTTATGAACGCTTGGCAGGCACGTTCCGATGACTACTCCCTCGTTCAGTGCGGCATGCTTTACAGCCTAGAGCCGGGGCTCCAAAAGCGTTTTGAGAGACATGGAGCATATGAGATGTTCGAAGAGCTGAAAATGGTTTTCCAAGCTCATGCCCGGGTCGAGAGATATGAAGTCTCCGACAAATTCTTCAGCTGTAAGATGGAGGAAAACAGTTCTGTCAGTGAGCACATACTCACTATGTCTGGGTTACATAACCGCTTGACTCAGCTGGGAGTTAATCTCCCGGATGATGCGGTCATTGACAGAATCCTCCAGTCGCTTCCACCAAGCTACAAGAGCTTTGTGATGAACTTCAATATGCAGGGGATGGAAAAGACCATTCCTGAAGTATTTGCTATGCTGAAATCAGCAGAGGTAGAAGTCAAGAAGGAACATCAAGTGTTGATGGTCAATAAAACCACTAAGTTCAAGAAAGGCAAGGGTAAAAAGAACTTCAAGAAGGACGGCAAGGAGGTTGCCGCGCCCGGCAAGCAAGCTGCCGGGAAGAAGCCAAAGAATGGACCCAAGCCCGAGACTGAGTGCTTTTATTGCAAGGGAAGCGGTCACTGGAAGCGGAACTGCCCTAAGTACTTAGCGGACAAGAAGGCCGGCAAAACAAAAGGTATATGTGATATACATGTAATTGATGTGTACCTTACTAGTGCCCGTAGTAGCTCCTGGGTATTTGATACCGGTGCAGTTGCTCACATTTGTAACTCAAAGCAGGGGCTACGGAATAAGCGGAAACTGGCAAAGGACGAGGTGACGATGCGCGTCGGGAATGGTTCCAAGGTCAATGTGATCGCCGCCGGCACGCTACCTCTGCATCTCCCTTCGGGATTAGTTTTAAACCTTAATAATTGTTATTTAGTGCCAGCTTTGAGCATGAACATTGTATCAGGATCTCGTTTAATTCGAGATGGCTACTCATTTAAATCCGAGAATAATGGTTGTTCTATTTATATGAGAGATATGTTTTATGGTCATGCTCCTATGGTGAATGGTTTATTCTTTATGAATCTCGAACGTGATGCTACACATGTTCAGAATGTGAGTACCAAAAGAAGTAAGGTTGATAATGATAGTCCCACATACTTGTGGCACTGCCGCCTTGGTCACATAGGTGTCAAACGCATGAAGAAGCTCCATGCTGATGGACTTTTAGAGTCTCTTGATTACGAATCATTTGACACGTGCGAACCATGCCTTATGGGAAAAATGACCAAGACTCCGTTCTCAGGAACAATGGAGCGAGCAACCAACTTATTGGAAATCATACATACTGATGTGTGCGGTCCAATGAGTGTTGAGGCTCGCGGTGGCTATCGTTATGTTCTCACCCTCACTGATTATTTAAGTAGGTATGGGTATATCTACTTAATGAAACACAAGTCTGAAACCTTTGAAAAGTTCAAGGAATTTCAGAGTGAGGTTGAAAATCAACGTGACAGGAAAATCAAGTTTCTACGATCAGATCGTGGAGGAGAATACTTAAGTCATGAATTTGGTACACACTTAAGAAAATGTGGAATAGTTTCACAACTCACGCCGCCTGGAACACCTCAGCGTAATGGTGTGTCCGAACGTCGTAATCGCACTCTATTAGATATGGTGCGATCTATGATGTCTCTTACTGATTTACCGCTATCTTTTTGGGGCTATGCTTTAGAGACTGCTGCATTCACTTTAAATAGGGCTCCGTCAAAATCCGTTGAGACGACACCATATGAATTATGGTTTGGGAAGAAACCTAAGCTGTCATTTCTAAAAGTTTGGGGATGCGATGCTTATGTCAAGAAACTTCAACCTGAAAAGCTCGAACCCAAGTCGGAAAAATGCGTCTTCATAGGATACCCAAAAGATTCTATTGGGTACACCTTCTACCTCAGATCCGAAGGCAAGATCTTTGTTGCCAAGAATGGGTCCTTTCTAGAGAAAGAGTTTCTCTCGAAAGAAGTAAGTGGGAGGAAAGTAGAGCTTGATGAAGTATTACCTCTTGAACCGGAAAATGGCGCAACTCAAGAAAATGTTCCTGAGGTGCCTGCACCGACTAGAGAGGAAGTTAATGATGATGATCAAGATACTTCTGATCAAGCTCCTACTGAAATTCGAAGGTCCACAAGGACACGTTCCGCACCAGAGTGGTGCGGCAACCCTGTCTTGGAAATCATGTTGTTAGACAACGGTGAACCTTCGAACTATGAAGAAGCGATGGCGGGCCCGGATTCCGACAAATGGCTAGAAGCCATGAAATCCGAGATAGGATCCATGTATGAAAACGAAGTATGGACTTTGACTGACTTGCCCGTTGAGCGGCGAGCCATCGAAAATAAATGGATCTTTAAGAGGAAGACAGACGCGGATGGTAATGTGACCATCTATAAAGCTCGGCTTGTCGCTAAGGGTTATCGTCAAGTTCAAGGGGTTGACTACGATGAGACTTTCTCACCAGTAGCGAAGCTGAAGTCCGTCCGAATCATGTTAGCAATTGCCGCATTCTACGATTATGAAATATCTCAAATGGACGTCAAAACGGCATTCCTTAATGGTTTCCTTAAGGAAGAATTGTATATGATGCAGCCGGAAGGTTTTGTCGATCCTAAGAATGCTGACAAAGTGTGCAAGCTCCAACGCTCGATTTATGGGCTGGTGCAAGCATCTCGGAGTTGGAACATTCGCTTTTATGAGATGATCAAAGCGTTTGGGTTTACGCAGACTTATGGAGAAGCCTGCGTTTACAAGAAAGTGAGTGGGAGCTCTGTAGCATTTCTCATACTATATGTAGACGACATACTTATGATGGGAAATGATACAAAACTCTTGGACAGCATCAAGGCCTATTTGAATAAGAGTTTTTCAATGAAGGACCTTGGAGAAGCTGCTTATATATTAGGCATCAAAATCTATAGAGATAGATCGAGACGCCTCATAGGTCTTTCACAAAGCACATACCTTGATAAGATATTGAAGAAGTTCAATATGGATCAATCCAAGAAGGGGTTCTTGCCTGTGTTACAAGGTATGAAATTGAGCTCAGCTCAATGTCCGACCACGGCAGAAGATATAGAAGAGATGAGCGTCATCCCCTATGCATCAGCCATAGGTTCTATTATGTATGCCATGCTGTGTACCAGACCTGATGTAAACCTTGCCGTAAGTTTGGTAGGAAGGTACCAAAGTAATCCCGGCAAGGAGCACTGGACAGCGGTCAAGAATATCCTGAAGTACCTGAAAAGGACCAAGGAAATGTTTCTCGTTTATGGAGGTGACGAAGAGCTCGTCGTAAAGGGTTACGTCGACGCTAGCTTCGACACAGATCTGGATGACTCTAAGTCACAGACCGAATACGTGTATATTTTGAATGGTGGGGCAGTAAGCTGGTGCAGTTGCAAGCAAAGCGTCGTGGCGGGATCTACATGTGAAGCGGAGTACATGGCGGCCTCGAAGGCAGCACATGAAGCAATATGGGTGAAGGAGTTCATCACCGACCTAGGAGTCATACCCAATGCGTCGGGGCCGATCAAGCTCTTCTGTGACAACACTGGAGCTATTGCACTTGCCAAGGAGCCCAGGATTCACAAGAAGACAAGGCACATCAAGCGTCGCTTCAACTCCATTCGTGAAAATGTTCAAGATGGAGACATAGAGATTTGTAAAATACATACGGACCTGAATGTAGCAGATCCGTTGACTAAACCTCTCCCTAGAGCAAAACATGATCAACACCAGAATTCCATGGGTGTTCGATTCATCACAATGTAACTAGATTATTGACTCTAGTGCAAGTGGGAGACTGTTGGAAATATGCCCTAGAGGCAATAATAAAAGCATTATTATTATATTTCCTTGTTCATGATAATTGTCTTTATTAATGCTATAATTGTGTTATCCGGAAATCGTAATACATGTGTGAATAACAGACACCAACATGTCCCTAGTGAGCCTCTAGTTGACTAGCTCGTTGATCAATAGATAGTCATGGTTTCCTGACTATGGACATTGGATGTCATTGATAACGAGATCACATCATTAGGAGAATGATGTGATGGACAAGACCCAATCCTAAACATAGCACAAGATCGTATAGTTCGTTTGCTAGAGTTTTCCAATGTCAAAGTATCTTTTCCTTAGACCATGAGATCGTGTAACTCCCGGATATCGTAGGAGTGCTTTGGGTATACCAAACGTCACAACGTAACTGGGTGACTATAAAGGTAGACTACGGGTATCTCCAAAAGTGTCTATTGGGTTGACATGGATCAAGACTGGGATTTGTCACTCCGTATGACGGAGAGGTATCACTGGGCCCACTCGGTAATGCATCATCATAATGAGCTCAGAGTGACCAAGTGTCTGGTCACGGGATCATGCATTACGGTACGAGTAAAGTGACTTGCCGGTAACGAGATTGAACGAGGTATTGGGATACCGACGATCGAATCTCGGGCAAGTAACATATCGATTGACAAAGGGAATTGCGTACGGGGTTGATTGAATCCTCGACATCATGGTTCATCCGATGAGATCATCGTGGAGCATGTGGGAGCCAACATGGGTATCCAGATCCCGCTGTTGGTTATTGACCAGAGAGTCGTCTCGGTCATGTCTGCTTGTCTCCCGAACCCGTAGGGTCTACACACTTAAGGTTCGGTGATGCTAGGGTTGTGAAGATATGTATATGCAGTAACCCGAATGTTGTTCGGAGTCCCGAATGAGATCCCGGACGTCATGAGGAGTTCCGGAATGGTCCGAAGGTAAAGAATTATATATAGGAAGTGCTGTTTCGGCCATCGGGACAAGTTTCGGGGTTATCGGTATTGTACCGGGACCACCGGAGGGGTCCCGGGGGCCCACCGGGTGGGGCCACCTGTCCCGGGGGGGCCACATGGGCTGTAGGGGGTGCGCCTTGGCCTTCATGGGCCAAGGGCACCAGCCCCTATAGGCCCATGCGCCTAGGGTTCCCACCATGGAAGAGTCCATGTGGTGGAAGGCACCCCTAGGTGCCTTGGGGGGGAGGGAAACCTCCCCTTGGCCGCCGCCCCCCCTAGTAGATCTCATCTACTAGGGCCGCCCCCCCCCCCCCATGGCACCCCTATATATAGTGGGGGGAGAGGAGGGATTACACACCAGCCCCTGGCGCCTCCCTCTCTCCCCGTTACGTCTCTCCCTCGGAGTCTTGGCGAAGCCCTGCTTCTATGACGCCCTGCATCCACCACCACGCCGTCGTGCTGCTGGATCTTCATCAACCTCTCCTCCCCCCTTGCTGGATCAAGAAGGAGGAGACGTCTCCTGTCCCGTACGTGTGTTGAACGCGGAGGTGCCGTCCGTTCGGCGCTTGGTCATCGGTGATTTGGATCACGTCGAGTACGACTACATCATCACCGTTCTTTTGAACGCTTCCGTGCGCGATCTACAAAGGTATGTAGATGCATCTAATGACTCGTTGCTAGATGAACTCCTAGATGGATCTTGGTGAAACGAGTAGGAAAATTTTTGTTTTCTGCAACGTTCCCCAAAATTTTTATCTTCTAATTAGTGTTTGTGCCAAGTAGAACCTATAGGATAACCTACGATGATAGTTGATTTGATTCTGCTGAAAAACAGAAACTTTGCACGCACGAATATAATTTTTTTAAATCACAGGAACGTGCTTTTGCATTGATTCTTTTTTCTGCTGTTCAATAGATAAATTGTCCAGGACTTCTTATTTTGGTAGGATTTTTAGAGTTCCAGAAGTTTGCATTAGTTACAGATTGCTACAGATTGTTCTGTTTTTGACAGATTCTGTTTTTCGTGTGTTGTTTGCTTATTTCAATGCATCTATGGCTAGTAATTCAGTCTATGAACCATAAATAATGAGTTCATTGCAGTACCTTATGTGGTGGTTTTGTTTTCTTTCACTAACGGAGCTTATAAGATTTCCTGTTGAGTTTTGTGTTGTGAAGTTTTCAAGTTTTGGGTAAAGCTTTTATGGACTATGGAATAAAGGGTGGCAAGTGCCTAAGCTTGGGGATGCCCATGGCACCCCAAGATATTCAAGAATAGCCAAAATCCTAAGCTTGGGGATGCCCCGGGAAGGCATCCCCTCTTTCGTCTTCGTTCATTGGTAACTTTACTTGGAGCTATATTTTTATTCGCCACATGATATGTGTTTTGCTCGGAGCGTTGTTATTATATTAGTCTTTGCTTTTTAGTTTACCACAATCATCCTTGCTGTACACACCTTTTAGTAGAAGCCTATTTGATTAGAATTTGCTAGAATACTCTATGTGCTTCACTTATATCTTTTGAGCTTGATAGTTTTTGCTCTATTGCTTCAGTTATATCTTTTAGAGCACGGTGGTGTCTTAATTTTGAAGAAATTGCTAGTCTCTCATGCTTCACTTATATTATTTTGAGAGTCTTTTAGAACAGCATGGTATTTTCTATGGTCATAAAGTTGGTCCTAGAATGATGAGCATCCAAGTTGGGTATAATAAAAACTATCATAGGAAGTGAGTTGGATGCTATGATCAACTTGATACTTGATAATTGTTTTGAGATATGGAGGTAGTGATATTAAAGTCATGTTAGTTGGGTGATTATGAATTCAAAGAATGCTTGTGTTGAAGTTAGCAAATCCCGTAGCATGCACGTATGGTTAAAGTTGTGTAACAAATTTGAAACATGAAGTGTACTTGGCTTGTGCATCCTTATGAGTGGCGGTCGGGGACGAGCGATGGTCTTTTCGTACCAATCTATCCCCCTAGGAGCATGCGCGTAGTACTTGAGTTTTTGATGAATTCTAAATTTTTGCAATAAGTATATGAGTTCTTTTGACTAATGTTGAGTCCATGGATTATACGCACTTTTAGCTTTCCACCTTTGCTAGCCTCTTCGGTACCGTGCATTGCCTTTTCTCACCTTGAGAGTTGGTGCAAACTTCGCCGGTGCATCCAAATCCCGTGATACGATATGCTCTGTCACACATAAACCTCCTTATATCTTGCTCAAAACAGCCACCATACCTACCCATTATGGCATTTCCATAGCCATTCCGAGATATATTGCCATGCAACTTTCCACCGTTCCGTTCATCATTTTCATGACATACTTTACTTTTGTCATATTGCCATTGCATGATCATGTAGTTGACATCGTATTTGTGGCAAAGCCACCAAGCATTATTTTCATACATGTCACTCTTGATTCATTGCACCATCCCGGTACACAGCCGGAGGCATTCGTATAGAGTCATATCTTGTTCTAGTTTCGAGTTGTAATTCTTATGTTGTAATCAATAGAAGTGTGATGATCATCATTATTAGAGCATTGCCCAAAGAAAAAAAAAGAAAAAAAAAGAAAAAAGGCCAAAAGAAAAAAAAGAAAGGCCCAAAAAAAGAAAAAGAAAGAAAGAAAAGAAGAAAAGAAAATAAATAAAAAGGGCAATGTTACTATCTCTTTTTCCACACTTGTGCTTAAAAGTAGCACCTTGTTCTTCATGTAGTGAGTCTCATAAGTTGTCTTTTTCATACTAGTGGGAATTTTTCATTATAGAACTTGGCTTGTATATTCCTACGATGGGCTTCCTCAAATGCCCTAGGTCTTCGTGACCAAGCAAGTTGGATGCACATCCACTAGTTTTCTTTTCTTGAGTATTCATTTATAGCTCTAGTGCATCCGTTGCATGGCAATCCCTACTCCTCATGTTGACATCAATTGATGGGCATCTCCTTAGCCCGTTGATTATCCTCGTCAATGTGAGACTTTCTTCTTTTTTGTCTTCTCCACACAATCCCATCATCATATTCTATTCCACCCATAGTGCTATATCCATGGCTCACGCTCATGTATTGCGTGAAGGTTGAAAAAGTTTGAGATTATTTAAGTATGAAACAATTGCTTGGCTTGTCATCGGGGGTATAGAAGTTGCGAACATCTTTGTGTGACGAAAATGAAGCATAGCCTAACTATATGATTTTGTAGGGATGAACTTTTTTTTGCCATGTTATTTTGAGAAGACATGATTACTTTGATTAGTATGCTTGAAGTGTTACTATTTCTTATGTCAATATGAACTTTTATTTTGTATTCATTTGGATCTGAACATTCATGCCACAATAAAAAAATTACATTATGAATTATGCTAGGTAGCATTCCACATCAAAAATTCTCTTTTTATCATTTACCTACTCGAGGACGAGCAGGAATTAAGCTTGGGGATGCTTGATACGTATCCAACGTATCTACAATTTTTGATTGTTCCATGCTATTATATTACCCCTTTTGGATGTTTATGGGCTTTATTTTACACATTTATATCATTTTTGGGACTAACCTACTAACCGGAGGCCCAGCCCATATTGCTGTGTTTTTTGCCTATTTCAGTATTTCGAAGAAAAGGAATATCAAACGGATTCCAAACGGAATGAAACCTTTGGGAGCGTTTTTTGGAACAAATCAGATCCGGAGAGCTTGGAGTGCAAGTCAAGAAGCTCCTGAGGGCCCCACGAGATAGGGGGCCGCGCCCCCCTGTAGGGCGCGCCCCCAGGTCTCGTGGGCCTCTCGGGCGGCCACCGACATACTTCTTCCTTCTATATATCCCTACGTACCCTGAAAACATCCAGGAGCACCACGAAACACAATTTCCACGCCGTAACCTTCTGTATCCGCGAGATCTCATCTTGGAGCCTTCGCCGGCACTCTGCTGGAGGGGGAATCAACCATGGAGGGCTTATACATCAACATCCTTGCCCCTCCGATGAGTTGTGAGTAGTTTACCACAGACCTACGGGTCCATAGTTATTAGCTAGATGGCTTCTTCTCTCTTTTTGGATCTCAATACAATGTTCTCCCCCTCTCTTGTGGAGATCTATTCGATGTAAACTATTTTTGCGGTGTGTTTGTCGAGATCCGATGAATTGTGGGTTTATGATCAAGTTTATCTATGAATAATATTTGAATCTTCTCTGAATTCTTTTATGTATGATTGAGTAATCTTTGCAAGTCTCTTCGAATTATCAGTTTGGTTTGGCCTACTAGATTGATCTTTCTTGCCATGGGAGAAGTGCTTAGCTTTGGGTTCAATCTTGCGGTGTTCTTACCCAGTGACAGAAAGGGTTGCAAGACACGTATTGTATTGTTTCCATTGAGGATAACAAGATGGGGTTTATATCATATTGCATGCGCTTATCCCTCTACATCATGTCATCTTGCTTAATGTGTTACTCTGTTCTTATGAACTTAATACTCTAGATGCAGGCAGGAGTCGGTCGATGTGTGGAGTAATAGTAGTAGATGCAGGCAGGAGTCGGTCTACTTGTTATGGACGTGATGCCTATATACATGATCATGCCTAGATAATCTCATAACTATGCGCTTTTCTATCTATTGCTCGAGAGTAATTTGTTCACCCACCGTAATACTTATGCTATCTTGAGAGAAGCCTCTAGTGAAACCTATGGCCCCTTGGTCTATCTCTTATCATATTTGCTTTCAATCTACTTTATTTGCATCTATCTTATAAAATACCAAAAATATATTTATCTTATCATACTATCTTTATTAGATCTCACTTTCGCAAGTGGCCGTGAAGGGATTGACAACCCCTTTATTGCGTTGGTTGCGAGTTCTCAGTTTGTTTGTGTAGGTGCGTGGGACTTTTGAGGAGCCTCCTACTGGATTGATACCTTGGTTCTCAAAACTGAGGGAAATACTTACGCTACACTTTGCCGCATCACCCTCTCCTCTTCGAGGAAAACCAACGCAAGCTCAAGCCATAGCAGTAATCCTCTTTTTTTACTATTAGTACAAACCAAAGAATCGCATGCCTGAGCAAGTAGCGTATGGGGGATGCCTAGCGTTTTGCATGGTCCAAGTAGTGGTAGCTCTCGATTAATGCTTCTGGCCAATGGGTTGCTTTGATCTGGGTGAGGTCCATCCGAGTGAGGATACTCCCTTTTCAATCTAAGCCAAGTGACGGAATCTCCACGCGAGCAACCCATATTGAGTGACTAAAACCCTATGTGTTGATGTTATCTTGATACATGTTGGACGTGGGCATGGGCATCCATGGCCTCTATTGGGTTTCAGGTTACCATGGGCCTACATGATGGTAGATAACCTCATGAATCATTAAATTCATCCTCAAAAGAACTTCCGCAAGATTATGATTTTGTAACCATCGACTAAATATTGTACAAGAGATTTACTATCAAAGCATGAATTTGAATGGTCAAACTACACCTTGGTTTTCGAGTTAGGGGGTAGTTAATTGCCAAATTTTTAGGTTCAAGTTACTAGTGTAAGGACATATTTATCCCTTAGGTGTTTTGGTGATTGATGACAATGCATTTGCGGACTAATCGTGTGTCTTGAGTTTCACAGACGCTTCATCACTAGGCACGAGACGATTCGGTGCCCCTCGAAGACTATTGAAGACGGCGTTGTTCTATGTTTCTTTTGGTGGATTTGAGTCGTAGGAGAGCCGTATTATTAAGAGGGGGTCCGCGTCGGAAAGGTTCGGGTGGAATCATCACATACACGTTTCCTTCATTGTCTCCTCCTTTCCCTTGCACTTTGGAGCATTCCCCGTCTATCCTCTTTGTGAGTGTCTGGACTACTGTTGCTAAGCTTGCGGTAGTACTGCTCCATGGAGCAGTAGTACCGTGCCCTTGCGCGGTAGTACCGCGGGAACCCACGGTAGTACCGCTCCCTCGGAGTCGTAGTACTGTGGCTCCTAGGCCAAGTACCGCTGCGTCGCGGTAGTATGCGCGGATGTAATTTTTTACATCCGCGTCCACACGGTAGTACCGCACGTCTAGGGCGGTAGTACCGCGGGTGCCCATGGTAGTACCGCTCCCCCCGAGCTGTTGTACCGTGGTTCCCTGGCCTAGTGTCGTTGCTTCACGGTAGTAGGGGCGGATGTAATTTTTTACATCCGCACCCACACGGTAGTACCGCGCCCTGTGGACGGTAGTACCGTGACAGATGTTTGCATCATCTCTTTGACAGCGGAAGTAGGCACGGGTGTATTTTTATTCATCCATGCCGTTTCCAGACTAAGTCTTACCTGCCTCGCGGTAGTACCGCGGGTGGGTGCGGTAGTATCGCGTTCGCGGTAGTTCTGCCTATGGTATAGTCTCTGCAGCTGCCGCGGTAGTACCGTGATTGCCCACGGTAGTACCGCGTGGCCTTGCGGTAGTACCGCGCTCGTGGAGCGGTAGTACTGCATGTCGCATGCTGGTCTAAGTGGATAACGGTTGGATCTCTTCCTTGACTATAAAAGGGGCGTCTCCTACCTCTAGTTGACCACCTCTTCCACCTCTAAGCTCCATTGCTGCTCCAAGCTCCATTTTCACCCGATCTCTCTCCCTAGCCAATCAAACTTGTTGATTTGCTCGGGATTGGGTGACAAGGCCCCGATCTATACTTCCACCAAGAGAGATTTGATTCCCCCCACTTATCCCTAGCGGATCTTGTTACTCTTGGGTGTTTGAGCACCCTAGACGGTTGAGGTCACCTCCAAGCCATACTCCATTGTGGTGAAGCTTCTTGGTGTTGTTGGGAGCCTCCAATTGTTGTGGATATTGCCCCAACCTTGTCTGTAAAGGTTTGGTCGCCGCCTTCAAGGGCACCAATAGTGGAATCACGACATCTTGCATTGTGTGAGGGCGTGAGGAGAATACGGTGACCCTAGTGGCTTCTTGGGGAGCATTGTGCCTCCACACCGCTCCAACGGAGACGTACTTCCCCTCAAAAGGAAGGAACTTCGGTAACACATCCTCGTCTCCACCGGCTCCACTCTTGGTTATCTCGTGCCTTTACTTTTGCAAGCTTACTTGTGTTGTTTCCCTTACTTGCTCGTGTGCTTATTGTTGTCTCATCATATAGGTTGTTAACCTAGTTGCATATCTAGACAACCTACTTTGATGCAAAGTTTAATTTGGTAAAGAAAAGATAAAAATTGTTAGTTGCCTATTCACCCCCCTCTAGTCAACCATATCGATCCTTTCAATTGGTATCAGAGCCTCGTCTCTTTATTAAGGACTTTGCCATTCGAAGAGTATGGTTGACACCACAAACGGTGCGGAGGAGCACTCCGTTGTGAATCCTATCTCGTCTACGGCCGATGGGGGAACCTCGGTCTCTCGTGAGGAATTCAATGTGGCTCTAGACACATTGAAAGACTCCATGACGACCAAGGTTGAAAGCATGTTTACTAAATTTCTTGAAGGACTCAAACTGTCCACCTCGTCGATGAAAGTGGATGATCCCACTAACAAGGTGACGGATGCTACCTCTGACAAGGGGGAAGCTAATAGTGAAAAGAGTCCTACTAGTGGTAGAAACGGCACCGGCATCTTTGCCCATGTGGAACCTCCAATTTATGGAGGACCGTTCCCTCTACTCATTTAAATCATGTTGGTCCTCCTCCTAAGATTGTGAAATGAGGATTTTGATTCTTGGGTGTATCGCTTCAAGCATCATTTAAATCATGTGAATACTAATCTTTGGAGAATCATTGAAGAAGGTTTCTATCCACATGACCGAAGCAACTTCACCCCGAGAGAAGTGGTGGATAATCAATTCAATGAGAGTGCTCTCTTCATCATCCAAGATGCAATCCTTCCCGAAGATCTCCCTCATCTTCGACCTCATGCCATGGCCAAAGACGCATGGCAATGCGTTGTGTCTCTCTATCGAGGAAGTGCTAGCATTCAACGCTCCAACTATGAAGTGGTACAAGATGAGGCCGATGAGTTTGCAATGAAAGAAGATGAAGAACCACGTGAGCTCTTTCGAAGAGTGAACCAACTCGCGGTCTCACTCCAAGATCATGGGAGCAAGGACATGGATGACAATTGGATCAAGCGCAAGTTCCTTAAGGCCATGATGCCCTACAACAAGGCCATGTCCTCCGTCATTTGTCAAAGACCGGACTTCCACTCCATGACCTCAAGTGAAGTGTTGGATGAGTTCGTTGCAATGAGCATCTTGGACAAGACTGCCGACAATGCGGTGCTCCGTTCTCAAAGGGAAAAGAAGCCCAACCTTGCTTTGAAGGCCAAGGTTAGTGTGGAAGAAGAGGAAGAAGAGGAAGAAGAGGAAGATGAGGAGAGCAACCCCGAAGACACCAAATATGATTATCATGAGCACATGGCTCTTGCTTCAAGACAATTTTGGAGCAAGAAGAATACAAGACCCAACTTCAACAAGAACAACTCAAGTGGCTTCAAGGGTAAGCAACGAGTTAGAACTTGCTTCAACTGTGGCAATGTGAGTCATTTCGTTGCGGATTGTCCTTACGAGAAGTGGGAAGACAATGGTGGCAAGTCCATCCGAAAAGACAAAGCCAAGTCCTTCCCCAACAAGAACAACTTCACCAAGAAGACTCCTACTCGTGGGTTGGTGGTTCAAGAAGAATACAATGAGGATGACGATGATGATGAAAATGGAGAAGCAATGGCCATGGCGTCCGTTGCAATTGCTACCACTCCCTGGGTGTCTCTCTTTGATTCACCCAACGAGAACATCACCGCCAAGTGCCTCATGGCTAAAGCTTCCAACAAGGTAACCCCCAACATCAAAACCACCATTATTACTAATCCCTCCTTGGAGGATTGCATTGATGAACATGATGAGTCTAATGAGGAAGTGAATGAATTTGAGTCTTTTATGAGTAAGCTCAAGGGCAAATCCAAGAAGCACTTTGTTGCTCTCTTGGAACAACTTGGTGAGGCCAATGACATGATCGAGGCTCACGAAGAAACCATCTCTAAGATGTAAGGTCATAGTCGTGACTATGCCGATGAGATATCGGATCTCTCTAATGCTCTTGAGGAAGAGCGTGGACATCGCTTGACTCTTGAGGAGTCACACAACGATGACCATGCTAAGTTAAAGAAAGATCTCGATCATGCTCTTGTCGTGTCTCGTGTGCTAACTTCCGAGAAGGCTAAACTTGGGGTTGATCATGCTAGACTCAAGGAGGAGTTTGAGATACTTGACAAGGCCCACAAGGTCTTAAAGGGTGCTCATGCTAACCTCAAGGAGTCTCATGCTCAACTCCAAGTTAAGCTAACCAAGGAAAAGGCCACCTTCCCTCATATGGTATTAATTGATAATGCATATGCTACTAACCCGTGTTGTGAGCATGTGCATCTTGTGGAGGAGAATGCCAAGTTGAAGGATCAACTTTAGAAAGGCCTTGTGACTTGCATTCAAGGTGAGAAGAACCTCAACGACCTTTTGAGTAATCGAAAGGAAGTTGCGGCCGAGAAGGGAATTGGGTTTGCCACCAAGTCCAAGAATAAGAAGAAGAACAACAAGACCTATCATCCTCCTCCTCTCAAGCAAACTTTTGTGAAAGAGGGAGAGGGTGCTCCTAAGGAGAAGAAGGAAAAAGTGAAGGGCGTTGATGTCAAAAAGGGCAAAACCATCTCCTCCGACAAAGCCGGCGACTTTAACCCATCATATGTGTTGTGCCGTGCTAGTGATGGACATGTTTATGCTAAATTTGTTGGTTCTCCTTATGAGTACATTGAATGGTATATTTGGGTTCCTAAGACCCTTGTTACTAATATCAAAGGACCCATTACTAAATGGGTACCTAAAACCAAGCACTGATCTCTTGTAGGTTTTTGCTTTCGGTGGGGGATCATGGTTGCTCGATAGTGGAGCAACAAATCATATGACCGGAAGCAAGGACTTGGTGGTGGATGTGCAAAAGATTCCATCTATGCCCACTAATGTCGAGTGGGGTGATGCCTCACATTCTTAGGTATTGGGTCTTGGCAAGGTTGTCATTTCTCATGATCTAACGATCGAGAAAGTCATGCTTGTTGAGTCCCTTGCATACAATTTACTTTCCGTTCGTCAACTTGCACTCATGGGCTTTGCCACTTTCTTTGACATTGATACCGTGGCCCTCTTGTGGAGCAAGACTCTTAAAGTAGCCTTTGTTGGGCATGTCGAGAACGGTCTCTATGTGATAAACTTTTCGGAGCGACCCACTAAGACCGCGACATGCCTAATGGCTAAAGTTGATGTGGGATGGCTTTGGCATCGCCGTTTAGCCCATGTCAATATGAGATCTTTGCAAAGTCTTATCAAGGGGGACCATGTCCGTGGACTAACAAATGTTAGTTTTGCCAAAGACCGTGCTTTTAGTGCTTGTATTGAAGGAAAGCTTCATGAAAAGGCTCACCCTCCCACAACCATCATCTACTCGAAGAGACCCTTGGAGCTCCTTCACATGGATCTCTTTGGGCCCCCATCATTTGATAGTCTTGGAGGTAGAAAGTATTGCTTGGTGATTGTGGATGACTATTCAAGATACACTTGGGTATACTTCTTCAAGGGGAAGAGTGAGACTCAACAAACCGTCATCGACTTTGCAAATGAAGCTCAACGTCAACATAATGCAAAGATCTTGACAATAAGAAGTGACAACGGCACCGAGTTCAAGAACTACACCTTGGATGAGTTTCTTAGTGATGAGGGGATCAAGCATCAATATGCTGCACCATATACCCCTCAACAAAATGGTGTTGCGGAGAGGAAGAACCGGACATTGATGGATGCGGCAAGGACCATGATGGCGGAGTTCAAGTCTCCATACAACTTTTGGGCTGAAGCCGTCAACACCGCATGTCATGCATCCAATCAGCTCTATCTCCGCAAAGGCTTGAACAAAACTCCTTATGAGATACTCACCAGCAACAAGCCCAATCTCAAGTACTTCCGGGTGTTCGGGTGTAAGTGTTTCATTCTCAAGAAAGGTGTTCGTTTGTCTAAATTTGAGGCTAGAGCTTATGAGGGCATATTTGTTGGTTATGCTACAAACTCTCATGCTTACCGTGTTCTCAACAAGTCCACCGGACTCATTGAGGAGACGTGTAATGTGGAGTTTGACGAAAATAACGGCTCCCAAGTGGAGCAAAGTGGTACTTGTGATGTAGGTGATGAAATTCCTCCCCAAGCCATAAGAAGAATGGGTATTGGTCATATTCTACCCATTGAGTAACCCCTTGTGGCCGAAGGAGAAGGACAATGCTCCACTCAAGTGGAGCCATCACCTCCTCAAGACCCACACGCTTCCGAAGAACAAAGTGAAGGCCCTCAACCTCGTGAACAAGACCAAGGGCAAGATCTATCTCAAGATGATGGTGAACCTCCAAATGATGCCCAAGGTCAAGTTCTCCCTCTCGAGCAAGTTCAAGATCATGAGCAAGCTCAAGATCAAGAACAAGCTCAAGACGGCGCCCAAGATGATCAAGTCAACCCTCCTCCTTCCACACCCGAGGAGGAATTAGAGCGTCATGCCGCGAAGATCGCTTCCAAACTCACCACCAAAGGCCATCTCATGGAGAATGTGGTTGGAAGCCTAAGAAAGGGGGTAAGCACTCGTAGACAATTAGCAAACTATTGTGAACATCACGCGTTTGTCTCTTGTGTTGAACCCCAAAAGGTCTATGAGGCGCTCGAAGACTCGGATTGGCTCAATGCTATGCATGAAGAACTCAACAACTTCGAGTATAACAAGGTGTGGAGATTGGTGCCAAGGCCATCGGGGAACCACAACGTCATTGGAACCAAGTGGATTTTCAAGAACAAGCAAGATGCTCATGGGAACATCATTTGCAACAAGGCAAGATTGGTAGCACAAGGCTACTCCCAAGTCGAGGGTATCGACTACGGTGAAACCTTTGCTCCCGTTGCTCGCCTTGAATCCATTCGTTTGTTGATTGCTTATGCTTCCCATCACAACTTAAGTTGCAACAAATGGATGTGAAAAGTGTTTTTCTAAATGGTCCTATTAATGAGTTGGTCTATGTCAAGCAACCCCCCGGGTTCGAGGATCCCTACTTCTTGGATCATGTGTATCAACTCGATAAGGCACTCTATGGCCGTAAACAAGCCCCACGTGCGTGGTATGACCACCTTACCAAGTTGTTACAAGATCGTGGATTTGAGTTGGGGCAAATTGATCCTACTCTTTTTACCAAGAAGGTCAAAGGGGAGTTGTTTGTATGCCAACTATATGTTGATGATATTATCTTTGGTTCCCCTAACAAAGCTTTCAATGAGGAATTTGCCGCTCTCATGACCTCCAAGTTCAAGATGTCTTCGGTGGGAGAGTTGAAGTTCTTCCTTGGTTTTGATATCCAACAAAGAAGAGAAGGAACCTTCATCAACCAAGCCAAATATACTCAAGACATGCTAAAAAGATTCAAGCTAAGTGATGTCAAGCCGGCTTCTACTCCAATGCCTACCAAGTGCCAACTTGACATTGATCCCAATGGTAAAGAGGTGGATCAAAAGGTATATCGCTCCATGATTGGCTCCTTGCTTTACCTTTGTGCATCTAGACCGGATATCATGTTGAGTGTGGGAATGTGTGCACGGTTTCAAGCCGCACCGAAGGAAAGTCACTATGTGGCGGTCAAGCGAATCTTTCGATATTTGGCTCATACCCCAAACTTTGGCTTATGGTACCCAAGAGGGGCAAACTTCAAGCTTGAAGGATATACGGATTCCGATTGGGCGGGAGACAAAGTGGATAGGAAGTCCACTTCCGGAGGGTGCCAATTTCTTGGTTGCTCTTTGGTGAGTTGGTCTTCCAAGAAGCAAAGTTGTGTGTCTCTCTCGTCCACCGAAGCGGAATATGTGGCGGCCGGTAGTAGTTGTGCACAACTCTTATGGATGAGGCAAACTTTAAAGGAGTACGGTGTCATTTGTGACAAAGTGTCTCTTTGGTGTGATAATGAAAGTGCCATCAAGATTTCTCTCAACCCGGTGCAACACTTCAAGACGAAGCATATTGAGATTCGGTATCACTTCATCCGGGATCACATTAGGCGAGGGGAGATCAAGCTCAAGTATGTCAACACTCATGATAACCTTGCAGATATTTTCACGAAGCCCTTGGATGAAGCAATATTTCGCGAGTTAAGGCATGAGCTAAATATCATTGATTCGAGCAATGTGACTTGAATCCTTACACCCCCCACCACACTCAACTTGTTGTCTAGTTTAGGTGTAGGCATGGACATAGGGGGAGTGTTGTTCTCTCAATGAACTCTCCCTCCCCCCATTATGCATAAATAGATCAACTCTTTCACATTAACCATTTTTGATGGTACTTGTGCTTCAAAGACGAGTTTTGGTCATGGGCCCAAGGATAATTCTTCGCGGTGCCATACCATCTAACTCAAACATAGGTGGCTCCGGCCACTGCCCTCTCCTTTTGAGAGGTTGTGTCGCATGGTGGTTTCTTGTTGTCTTTCTGCCTTTGGATTGTGCGTGTTCTTGTGATGTCCTTTGTGTTAAAAGTTTCCTTGCAAAGACCTTCTTCTTTTGTTGAAACCTGCTTTTTCTTGAGCTCACGGTACTACCGCGGCCAGCTACGGTACTACCGCGTGAGGGGAGCACGGTACTACCGCCCCCACGCGGAAGTAACTTTTTACTGCCGCCTGGGAGAGCGGTACTTCCGCCCAAGCGGTACTACCGCAATGACATGCGGTACTACCGCGACGTCTCAGATGCGTGGGGATAAGAACGGAGGGGGAGTTCTAACTCCCCCATACCCATTCATCAATTTCCCCACATCGCATCTCTCTCCCTCGCTCAAGAACGGGGCCGGCGTCCGTCGTCGGATCTCCGCCTCCGGCTACTCTCCCGTGATTCCGTCCGGTGGGATCGTTCCCCACCACGTGCTCTTACCATGGACCAAGGTCTTTCCCCAACTCCCTCTCTTTTTGTTGTGTTCTTTGCCTCTTGGTTTTTGGGGGAGACTTGTGTGTTCTAGAGATTCTTAGGCTAAATCTATGCAAGAGTAGGATGAAGGAGAGTAGTATTGCGTAGGGAGTATACTTGTCTTTTCGTCCTTTGATAGATTTGATCACTGTAGCACCGCCATGGTTTCGCGGTTCTTTTCAGATTCGAACTGTCGTTTGGATCTGACGTGTTGCGGTACTACCGCCCGTCTGGCACGGTACTACCGCTTGTCTGATACTACTGCCCGTCTGGCGCGGTAATACCGCACTCGCTGCGGCACTAACGCTTTACTGCCGCTCCCATCCCGGTACTACCGTGACCTCGCACGGTACTACCACGGCTTGGAGCGGTACTAAAATTTTAGTACCGCAGGCTCTGGCAGTACTACCGTGATTCACATCTCTCTCATGGCAACTTTCACGTGTATTCTCTTTGTGTTTCTTGTGCTTTGTCGTGGTCTTTGCATTGATCCTTTTGCTTGTCGTGGTTGCTTTGTGTTTTGTGTCTCAGGTGGTGGCTCTCGCCATTCCAATCCCAGTCGTGACACTGGCTCCAAGCGTCTGCGCAATCCAGGTGAAGCACCAGAGGGCTCCACTGCCCCCAAGCGCCATGTCAAGACATCAGCTAGCAAGAACAAGGAGCCCGCTAAGGGCATGGACGAGATACCCCAGTCTGAGTATGTCCGTCTCAGGCAGCTCCACCCGTATGTGAACCCTCGTACTTCTGTCAGAGGTTGTGAGCTGTTTTGGAACAAGCAACAGACTCTCACTTATCTGGATGTCATCAAGAACAAGCAGAACACCTATGTGGATGTGAAATGGATTGATATGCATCACATGAGGAAGGACAAGTTTCGTGAGTACTTTGGAGAAGCTCTGGACTTGGTGGAGTAGTTTGGTATTGAGCATGTGATCTCCTTTCACCTTGACTATGACCCTGAGCTTATCTGTCAGTTCTTTGTCTCAGTGTACTTTCACCCTGATGAGGAGCGGAGGATGACCTGGATGACCAATGGCCATAAGCTGACTGCTACTTGGAAGGAGTTCATGGATCTGCTCCATGTTCCTGATGATGGGCTTGCCAACCCCATGGGTGTCCGACCCCATGCTAATTCTGAGTCTGCTAACAAGGACAAGCTTCAGCCATACTTTGTTGAGAAGGCGCTTGCAAATGGCAAGACAGCGTGGGTGCTCAACTCCTTTCTGGATATAATGTATCGCATCTTCCGCAACTCACTGTTTCCCCGCATTGGTGACAAGGACAAGGTTCATGCCTATATGGTGGATATGATGCTCATATGCGAGGAGGCTCGTATTTCTCAGACTCAGCCACTTGATGTCTCACACATCATGTGGTGTGAGCTTCGGTTTGCGGTGTTCAACCGCAAGGTGCCTATCTATGGGCCCAATCTGTTTCTGCTAATCTCGAAGACTTGGGAGAAGATGTTCCCTGGTGATGAGTTCCTTGCTCCTGACTGGATTCGACATGATCCCATTTTTCTCCGTGTCAAGCCCAACTGGGCCAACACTACTACTCGTGCTGAGGCGACTGCTGCTAGGGCTGCTGTTGATGAGGAGCATGCCGGCGCCGAGGATGTTGCTGAGGGCCGTTCTGCTTGGCCTTCCCAGAGTTCCTCTATGCCCTCGTGGGCCAAGAAGCTGAAGGACAAGATGAAGACTCTTTTCTGCATGCAAGCCAAGGGGCAGTACAGGACTCACGTAGCATCTAAGGAGAGTCGCCGCCGGGACAAGAAGATCTTGCAGCTGTATGGCGAGGAAGTGTCTGGCGGTTCTGAGGATCGCATCACTCCAGAGGCCGAGTGGATGGAGAAGCAAGGCTACAGATGGACTGATTCTGAGAAGGACATCGAGGAGACCATCCCTGCCGCCGAGGAGTCTGACGACGGGCGTTGGGATGAGTTCCCTGCTTGAGCGACCCCTTGTGTGTAGGTGTCCTCTCTGCCTTTTTGGCATCTCGATGACAAAGGGGGAGAGAGTGTAGGGATTTGTGAGTCGTGTGTCGTTCATGTTCAGTGTGTTTGCTGCTTTCTCGTTTGAACCTCGTTTGAATCTGTTTCAATTGCTTTGGGTTGCTTTACTTCATATGGTGTAAGACATATGCACTCTATCTATCTTAGCGAGCTTGTGATATATTGTGCTACCTTTGTGCTATGCTCTGCTTAGATGTTTGTTTTCATGCCTTTGTCTCTAAAATATAGGGGGAGTGTTGATCCTAGCTTGTGTGCTATGCAGTCCAAAGCATCCATCTAGATTGCACACATCTAGGGGGAGCCCGTCTATATTCTAGAGAGGAGGGGTTTGCCTTTGCTCAATATTATCTCATCTATGTGCAAATCCCGTATTGTCATCAATCCACCAAAAAGGGGGAGATTGTAAGGACATATTTATCCCTTAGGTGTTTTGGTGATTGATGACAATGCATTTGCGGACTAATCGTGTGTCTTAAGTTTCACAGACGCTTCATCACTAGGCACGAGATGATTCGGTGCCCCTCGAAGACTATTGAAGACGACGTTGTTCTACGTTTCTTTTGGTGGATTTGAGTCGTAGGAGAGCCGTACTATTAAGAGGGGGTCCGCGTCGGAAAGGTTCGGGTGGAAACATCACGTACATGTTTCCTTCATTGTCTCCTCCTTTCCCTTGCACTTTGGAGCATTCCCCGTCTATCCTCTTTGTGAGTGTCTGGATTACTTTTGCTAAGCTTGCGGCAGTACTGCTCCCTGGAGCAGTAGTACCGCAGGCACTCGCGGTAGTACCGTGCCCTTGCGCGGTAGTACCGTGGCTCCTAGGCCAAGTACCGCTGCGTCGCGGTAGTTGGTGCAGATGTAATTTTTTACATCCACGTCCACACGGTAGTACCGCACGTCTAGGGCGGTAGTACCGCGGGTGCCCACGGTAGTACCGCTACCCCCGAGCTGTTGTACCGTGGTTCCCTGGCCTAGTGCCGTTGCTTCATGGTAGTAGGGGCGGATGTAATTTTTTACATCCGCACCCACACGGTAGTACCGCGCCCTGTGGACGGTAGTACCGTGACGGATGTTTGAATCGTCTCTTTGACAGCGGAAGTAGGCACGGTTGTATTTTTATTCATCCGTGTCGTTTCCAGACTAAGTCTTACCTGCCTCGCGGTAGTACCGCGGGTGGGTGCGGTAGTACCGCGTTCGCGGTAGTTCTGCCTATGGTATAGTCTCTGCAGCTGCCGCGGTAGTACCGTGATCGCCCACGGTAGTACCGCGTGGCCTTGCAGTAGTACCGCGCTCCTGGAGCGGTAGTACCGCATGTCGCAGGCTGGTCTAAGTGGATAACGGTTGGATCTCTTCCTTGACTATAAAAGGGGCGTCTCCTACCTCTAGTTGACCACCTCTTCCACCTCTAAGCTCCATTTTCGCCCGATCTCTCTCCCTAGCCAATCAAACTTGTTGATTTGCTCGGGATTGGGTGACAAGGCCCCGATCCACACTTCCACCAAGAGAGATTTGATTCCCCCCACTTATCCCTAGCGGATCTTGTTACTCTTGGGTGTTTGAGCACCCTAGACGGTTGAGGTCACCTCGAAGCCATACTCCATTGTGGTGAAGCTTCTTGGTGTCACTACTAGGGAAAAGCCTAGCAGCAGCGCGGGTTTTGGGCCTATCAGTAGCGCGGGCAGGAGCGCTACTGATAAGGCGCTACAGCTAATGCTTAGAAATAGCGCGTCTTGACACGCGCTACTGCTAAATTGACTTAGTAGCAGCGGTTCTTTAGAACATCGCTACTGGTAATTAGTAGTAGCGCTTCTCCTTACCCGCGCTACTACTATTATTTAGTATTTTATTTCTTTTCTTTTTCATGTTGTATTCATACACCTTTACACAAGTTTTCATACAACAGGAATTTAGAGATTGTTTTTACATCATAATGAGTTATTACATCATGGGGTGAAAGAACCATGGACTAGTTTCAAGTGGATGTCCATCCACTTGAAACTAATCCGTGGTTCTTTCACCCAATGATATAATAATATCATCATCATCATCATATCATTAACAACTTAGCATCATAATACATCATTGTCATATAACACCTCCTCAATATCATCGTTTTCATCATTGACATCACAGAACACCTCCTCAAGATCATCATTATCAACTCTAACACATTACCACATAATAAACATATTGTACCTCATAAGACCTATTACATTCGATTAAGACCTACTACATTTTCTAAGGTAAAATAGCAAAAAACAAGATAGCCCCTGACTCTCCATTATGGAGAATGGAGATTAGCGTGTCTCCCATTCTTGCCTTTCGCTGAATGTTACTTCCAAGAACCTCCTTGCAGATGTCCATACATTTCTTCCATTCTCTGATGATCATGTGTTCACGGGTTTTAGAAATCCGATATGCACAGGTGAGCTTCGTAGATTTACCTGGCAGTATGTTCAGAACAGAGGCGACCATGCAGAGACATCAGATGAGGCACACAATCCATCGGGAGTTTATGTTGAAAACATAATAATAACTTCGTAGTTAGCAATGATGTACTAGTTTTAGAAGTATGCAAAAAATGCACGGATGTCGTAATAGTAAAAAATCTTACCAGGGTATCTCCAGAGAAGTTATCATTGTTCAACACATGCACTAGTGGCACGTATTCACCATAATTTGGAGGAGTTCGATAATAGTCATTGTAATTCTTAAGAAGAGTACAAAATGCGATCAGATGATTTTTCTCCTTATACGTTAATTGGGTGCCTTCGGTGTAGTGGGTTTTTTCTACCATCTTCCGCACAGTCTTTGAAGAATCAAAATAAGCTGTCAATGGAAATAAGCTATCAACTATTTTGAAATAAACAATATAAATTGGTTATTAACTATGTTTGAGAAACTCACATAGCGGTACAATCGGAAGTGTATCAACAAGGACCCAAATGTCCATATTGTCTTCCTCGCTGTCAAGATCACCAAGATCCATGGTGACAATCATACCCTCATAAAAACCATACATTTTGCAAAGTGCTTCCCAATTTTGGCAACCAAAATGGGTTACGCTCTGAGTATTGCACATGTTTACTTCAAAATCCATATCATGATGGGTCCTTAGGTGTATTTTCTTTGTTTCGAAATTTTCATGGTCTTCAAAACCCATCCTCTCCAAGACATAGCGTCTTGCATGGCATGGGATAAGCTAGTCGAATTGTAAAATATGAAAATTAGACGTTGAAATAGTTGAAGTCATGCTTAATGGAGAAAAAACACTTATCGTTGTTGCGTACTGTTTCACAATCGAAGGTCTCCTCGAGCTTAATGCTTAAGCACCGATCTTCGTCCAGCCGAACGAACCTGTCGCACATACCTCGATCGTCGTGGCATCGGCTACACTCCCCCGGGAGACCGTCGTCGTCCGAGTACGACATTTCCTACAATCATAATTCAAAGATTAAACTTGTACATATTCTAGCACAAGTCATGCCAGAATTCACGACAAAATCCGGCATGACCTTTGCTAAAAATGGACATATCGAGCGCCTGAAATTTGCCGGAACGGAAATTAATCAACACTCCGGCAAAACATAGGCCACTCGGAGATGTAAACTGAACATGAACGGCCACTTGGGCAACCACATATCCAATTTGAGCAACAACACAAGATATACAAGGATATTCGGCTGGTCTCACCTCGATGTCGGAGGGGGTCGGTGACTGGGACGACAGCGGGGATGTCGGAGGGGGTCGGTGACGGGGACGACAGAGGTCACCTGAAACCATATAAGTTATCACTAACAACAAACATGACATGTTCAACTAGTTCTATTAATTCAACTAGTTCTTACTAAATATAAACTTACTATAAATAGAAAAAAACTAGTTCTTTCTAAAAACAAAGTAGTTCAACTAGTTATATTAATTATCTTACTAAAAATAGATTAGTTCTGTTAATTCAACTAGTTTAACTAGTTTATTAATTTACTTACTAAACTAGTTCAACTACAACTAAAGTAGTTCATCTACCACTACTACTACTAAAAATCTAGTACTAACTAAGCAACATCTAGTACTAGCTAACCCTAAATTAACATCTACTACTACTAAATCTAGTACTAACTAGTGGCAGGGGGTGGGGGGCGACGGAGAGGTAGCTAGGGGCGGCGAGGTCGAGGGCGGTGGGAGGAGGGCTGCCGGCGGAGGAGGGAGGAGGGGCGGCTGCAGGCGGAGGGAGGAGGGCGACGGCGGAGGAGGGAGGGGCGGTCGCAGGCGGAGGGAGGATGTGCGAGGAGGATGGAGGAGGGACAGAAGGAGGGGAGTACCTCGGCGGCGGCGGCGGCGACGGACGACGACGGTTGACGCGGGCGAGAGTGAGAGTGTGAGTGAGAGGGCCGGTCGTGCGTGGGGATAAGGTAGGGATAGTTGTAACGCGTTTGCCAAAACGCGCTACAACTAACCTGAGTAGCAGTAGCACTCTACAGTAAAGTGCGCTACTGCTATAGCTAGCGAGGGGGCCAACGTCATGGCAACTATAGCAGTAGCGCTGTATGCGATAAACGCGCTACTGCTACTTCCAAGTCAGCAGCGCGTTTGGTAGACACGCGCTACTGCTAAGTAGCAGTAGCGTGGTATTTTGAAGAGCGCTGCTGGTAAGATTCTGTGTATAGGCTTTTCCCTAGTAGTGTGTTGTTGGGAGCCTCCAATTGTTGTGGAGATTGCCCCAACCTTGTTTGTAAAGGTTCGGTCACCGCCTTCAAGGGCGCCAATAGTGGAATCACGGCATCTCGCATTGTGTGAGGGCGTGAGGAGAATACGGTGGCCCTAGTGGCTTCTTGGGGAGCATTGTGCCTCCACACCGCTCCAACGGAGACGTACTTCCCCTCAAAAGGAAGGAACTTCGGTAACACATCCTCGTCTCCACCGGCTCCACTCTTGGTTATCTCGCGCCTTTACTTTTGCAAGCTTACTTGTGTTGTTTCCCTTACTTGCTCGTGTGCTTGTTGTTGTCGCATCATATAGGTTGTTCACCTAGTTGCATATCTAGACAACCTACTTTGATGCAAAGTTTAATTTGGTAAAGAAAAGCTAAAAATTGTTAGTTGCCTATTCACCCGCCCTCTAGTCAACCATATCGATCCTTTCAACTAGTTACCACGATGGCACTATACAGACACCCGACCATCGATGTTATAGTTTTTACCATGACACCGACATAGGTAAGTGGTTGTTCAAGTGGTCTGGTTGTAAAGTGGATGACTACTTGCAACTCGTGAATTGTTGGCTCCTAACATAATGAAGTGAGATATAGTAGTTAAGATGATAAATACTCTGTGAATATGTTAATATATTATGTGATGACTCACATATTAATGTTGGTAACTTTTGATCTTGATTCTTTTGCCAAACCATATACCAAGTGGAATCTAATTTTGAAACCCATGTTTGTACAAAACGAATGATAAAATACAATGTGAATCGGGCATATATTGTTAGCTACATGTTGTATTGAATTTTTTGAAATAGCAGATGTATCTTTGCTGACCTTGGCTATTTTGGATTACTTCCATGCATGCAAAACTTCCTACGCAACCCCTTCGGTGAGCTGGAAAGAATGCAGAAAAGAATGGGGAGTGTACATGCATTGGAGATGTTTGGTAGACATGCTTAGCCAACGACTGCAAAAGAGCGAGATAGCAATAAAAAGAGAGAGGGTTTTCTCTAGATCATATTTTCAATCACTGTCGGATGATTATATTTATCCTCTATAAAATGGAAGGGATCAAACTATATGTATTTATTGTCCCAACATTAGCTATCTTTCTTGATCTGGGTTCATTTTTCAACACTGATATGTTTTGCATACTTCATAGATACGTGATCACAATTTCACCCACCACATTTAATTCGACACTACATACATATCTTCACGTAGCAAGCTTCTACTCTCATGGATATATAATAGCATCCGCCTCTCCTTCATCTGCCTCAACTACACAACTAGCTAGATTTGAAGGATGTGATATCTCTCTTTCGTTTTCATCTCGGCGTCCAATGCTCAACCCATAGAATAAGCCTCTACTAGGACGGTGTATATATATAATATCACCTACCTCTCCTCCATCTGCTTCAACTACATGACTAGCAAGCTTTGACGGATATGATATCTCTCTTCTGTTGTCGTCTCATTGTCCAATGCTTAGTCTAATGCATTTACATTGTCTTGAGATTATACCTGGCCAAACCTCGGGCGGGGCCGGGCTTCGGGTCGGGCCTAGCCAAGCCCGAGGCAAAAAACCTATGCCCGGGCTCGGCCCGGCCCGGCCATCGGGCCTGGTTTTTGGGCCCAAGCCCGGCCTGAATGCGTAAAAATCCCGCCGGGCCTCGGGCCGGGCCCCTTCAGAAAAGTGCAAAAACGACGGGCCCGAGCCCGGCCCGGCCCGGCCATCTGGCTCAAAATCTAGGCCCGAGCCCGGCCCGGGAGCAGCGTCGGGCCAGGCCGGGTCGGGCTTTTTCGGGCCGAGCTGGCCGGGCCGGGCTTCCCATGGCCAGGACAACTTGAGATGAGAGGCCTCAGGAACAAACGAAGCCCTTAAGTGTCAAACAACATAAGACGATGTTGCTTTGGAAATAGTGCAACCAAAAAAGTGCATTGCACTGCAATGGAGGCATGCCTTAGTCAATTGGCATGAATATATAGACGAGCAACTCATCGAAGAACAGCCAAGATACCTGCCACTTTTCTTGAGGAAAAATGATGCCAATTTTAAATCTGATGGACCGCAGTATTAGTAATTTGATGGGAGTTCCATGCGATCATTGGCTCTTGTTGTGAACACTGAAGAAGTTATGTAGAAATGACCAGCTAATGAATGCAAAAGATCAAGAGAGTAACAAAAGGAGAGGGGGTTCTCGCCAGATCATCTTATCAATCACTTTCGATGATTATGCATATCTCCATAAAATGGAAGGGATCAAACGATGTGTCATTTATTTTCCCAATATTAGTCATCTTTCATGATTTGAGTTTGTTTTTGAACACTCACGTGCGATGTGCGGACTTCATAGATGCGTGATCACAATTTCACACACCATATTCAGTTCGACACTACATACATATGTGTGTTCTGCAGACTTCATAGATATGGGTGTTGGATAAAATATGCATCTATGAGATGGCATTAGCAGAATCTAACTGCATATAGATCACCTCACAACATGAACAAAGAAGGGTTTAGGGTTTCTTTACATGTCACGGGAGTGGACATGATCGCCTGCTCGGTGCAGGCGTGATGCAGGGGTGATGTAGTCGAAGTAGAGGTTCTCCTCGACGTCCTGATTCCTTCAGGACGCCACCGGGACTGGCCGGGGACGGCGGCGGTGGCTGGCTTGGGTCTTCCCGTCACTGCAGCGCTCCCCTGATCAGATGGGGTGAGAATATCAGGAGGAGAGAAAACCGTACGTGAATTGTGATCGCGCAGGTGGCCAGCTCTCTCCCGTATCCTTTTATATGGCGCTGGCGGCAGGGGACCCAAAACCTGAGTTGGTTTTTGGGCGCCCCCGATAAGGGCGCATTAGTTCTGATCGAGGCTCACATACGTTGGTATGTGGACCCCTTCACTTATCGTTATCCCTTCCTTTTTTTCTGTTAGACTAATAGATCTAATCTGGCTTGTTAAGCCGTCAGATCAAAACCAACATTCTCCCCCTTGATCGTTAGGCTTAACTTCATGCCCATTCTACATAGGAATGATGTACCAAAGTGAGGTGTTACAACAGCTCGAAACGCCATAGAACCTCAACACTTATAGCACACCCGCCTATTTCGAAATGGAAAACATTTTGCTAATTGGGGAGTGGTTTATTTTAATAATCCTCTTATTCCAGAATCATCAGGCTTCGAGTAGTCCCATGCCGGCAACATGCTCACGAAAAATACTGGGTGGTAAGCCTTTTGTTAGCGGATCCGCAAACATATGCTTCGTTCTTATATGTTTAACATCAACTGTTTGATCCTGGATTCTATCTTTCACAACACGATACTTTATGTCAATGTGTCTGGCAGCATTACTTGACCTGTTGTTACTCGTATAGAAAACTACTGGTTCATTATCGCAGTACAATAAAATTGGTTTAGATATGATGTCAACCACTTTAAGTCCGGGAATAAAATTCTTTAGACATACAGCCTGCTCGGTGGCCACATAACATGCTACAAATTCTGCTTGCATCGTAGATCCAGCAGTCAACGTTTGTTTGGAGCTTTTCCACGATATAGCTCCTCCCGCAAGTGTGAATATATAACCTGACGTGGATCTCATACTATCCACACACCCGGCAAAATCGGAGTCTGAATAACCAACAATTTCTAGGTTATCAGTTCTTTTATATGTAAGCATGAAATCCTTAGATCCTTGCATATAACGCAAGACTTCCTTTGCGGCCTTCTAGTGGTCCGGTTCTGGATTTGATTGGTATCTACCAAGCACCCCGGTTACAAAACATAAGTCTGGGCGTGTACACACTTGAGCATGCATGATGCTTCCAACAGCTAAAGCATAAGGAACCGACTTCATCTGATCAGTTTCACATTGGTTCCTCGGACATTGAAATGTCCCAAACTTATCGCCCTTGACTATAGGAGCAGGTGAGGGTGAGCACTTATGCATATTGAATTTCAGCACTCCCTCAAAGTATGCCTTTTGAGATAGTCCTAACGTTCCTCTGGACCTATCTCGATGAATCTCGATGCCGAGGACATACGAGGCTTCACCAAGATCTTTTATATCGAAACCGGATGACAGAAAATTCTTGGTCTCATGCAGCATATCCTTATCGCTACATGCCAATAATATGTCATCAACGTATAGGACTAAAAATGTGAACCTACTGCCTTTAAACTTAATGTATATGCAGTTGTCCACAACATTTTCGGTGAAACCAAAAGTTTTGATAATTTTATCAAACTTGAGGTACCACTCTCTTGAAGCTTGCTTCAATCCATAAATTGATTTCTTTAGACGACATGCTAAATGTTCCTTCCCTTCCACAACAAAGCCTTCTGGCTGAGCCATGTAAACGTTTTCTTTTAAGTCACCATTTAGAAATGTCATTTTAACATCCATTTGGTGTAGTTCTAGGTTGAAATGAGCTACTAATGCCATTATGATTCTAAAAGAATCCTTGGTTGACATAGGAGAGAAGGTTTGCTTATAATCAATGCCTTCTCTCTATGTATACCCTTTTGCCACTAGCCTTGCCTTGAACCGTTCAACATTCTCTTTGGAATCATACTTGGTTTTGTAGACCCACTTGCAGCCTACTTTCTTAGCTCTGTCGGGAAGTTCTACTAAGTCCCAAACGTCGTTTGAGCCCATAGACTTCAACTCGTCTTCCATGGCAACCAACCACTTGGACCAATTTTCGGTTTTAATGGCTTCCTTATAAGAGGTTGGATCCTCCACCTTTCCCATATCATTCATATCCTCAAGCAAGTATGTGATATAATCATATGCTATGGCTTTCTTTCTCTCATGACGTGGCGTGCCCACAGGAGAGGTGGTGGAGGAGTATCATTGTTCTAAAGGTCATCTTCATTACCCAACTGGTGATCCTCTTCACCTTCTGGATTTATATTAGTTTCAGGATCACCATCAGCCTCAGGACCTGAAGTACTAGATTGGGGATGAGACGTCACCATAGTTTGTAGTGGCAAAACAATCTCTTGGATGGTCGGGGATGGAACACACACCCGTTTCTCCTCAAGATTGATCTCCCTTATTTTGGTGGCTTCGTTATCCTCAAAAAATACTGCTTGTCGAGTCTCCACATACTTGGTGGTGTGACCTGGACAATAGAAACGATATCCCTTTCCCCTATGAGGGTATCCAATGAAGAAACAACTAACTGTCTTTGGATCTAATTTCTTAAGATGTGGATTGAAAATTCTAGCCTCAGGGGGACAACCCCATACACGTAAGTAATTTAAGCTTGGTTTCTTTCCCGCCCACATCTCGTAAGGTGTGTTTGGTGCTGCTTTAGTAGGAGCGAGATTTATCACATGTGCGGCCGCCTTTAATGCCTCCATCCATAGGCTGACTGGTAAACTTGCATCACTAAGCATGCTTCGCACCATGTCCATAAGTGTGCGGTTTCGGCGTTCAGCCACGCCATTTTGTTGAGGTTCACTAGGCATTGAATACTGGGCAACAATTCCATTCTCAGAGAGAAACTTGGCAAAAGGTCCTGGAATTTTCCCATAAGGAGCATGCCTACCATAATACTCTCCCCCGCGATCTGATTGTAAAACTTTTATTTTAGCGTTTAGTTGGTTCTCAACTTCGGCTTTGAACATTTTGAATTTGTCCAAAGCTTCCGATCGATCACGTATAGGATAAACATACCCGTATCGAGAAAAGTCGTCTATGAAGGTAATGAACGAATCAAAACCATCCATAGACTTAACATTAAGGGGTCCACATATGTCACTGTGTATGAGTTCAAGGACACCCATGGCTCTTACCGCTCCTTTCTTAATCGTTTTTGCGTATTTACCTTTTATACAGTCAATGCATTTGTCTGCATCAGAGAAGTCTAATGGAAGGAGTACGTCATTTTTAATAAGTCTTTCAATTCTCCCCCTCGAAATGTGGCCTAAACGACGGTGCCACAATTTCGAAGAGGTACTCGTACCCTTACATTTCTTCTCAATATTACATATGTCACTCACATGCAGGATAGAATCATTCAATGATAATATAATTGGCCTCGTCTGACGCCGAGGCCTACGTTCTTATTACAATAATTCAAAACAAATTGTTTGTTCCCAAACTTGCTCTCAAACATGTTATCATCTAGGCAAGAGACAAAAATCAAATTCCTACTTAAGGTAGGGACATAAAGAACATTATTTAAATGAAGACGGAAGCCAGTGTGTAGTTCTAAGGTGATTGACCCTATGGCTTCAACATCAACTTCGACTCCATTTTCCACCTTAAGTCTTCTTGCCCCCTTTGCCATGGTTTGGATTATATTTGAGTCCTGCATAGAATTGGCAACGTGAGAAGTTGCACCTGAATCAATCCACCAAGAGGTACTAGAGTAATCAACATATAACATTTCTTCAACGAAAGTAATTTGATCAGTACCTTTATTCATCAACCATTTGAGAAATTCTGGATAGTCTTTCTGATAATGACCCTCATGCTTGCAGAAGTTGCACCTGTTTTCTTTAGGCTTATCGTCCACCTTCTCCTTTGCTTTATATGAGTTTGATGAATGTTTCTTAAAGAACTTCTTTTGTGGCTGTTGCTTAGAAGAGCTTGCTCCATCATGTTTTCTCTTGGAGGAGCCAACCAAAAAGGCTTGGTCCTTTCCTTGCCTCTTAATCCTCTCTTCTTCCTCAACAATTCTTGGAGATATCTCCGTGATTGTCCATTTCTCTTTAAGAGAGTTATAGTTAATCTTAAATTGATCAAAATCTTCAGGTAGGGAGTCCAAGATCATGATGACAAGCAGATTGTCATTGAGCTCACATTGTAATGCCTTCAATTTGTTACAAGCATTCACCATCTTTAAAATGTGAGCCCTGACATCACCATCATTATTATACTTCCCAAGGAGCTTGTGAAAAAGTTCATGTGCATAAACCTTGTCGGAGCCTTTGAATTGCTCCTCCGGGGCTGCCATGAATTCCTTAGGAGTATCTTTCTTGGGTAGTGCCCCAATTATGTCAGGTGAGATGGATGATCTCATCACAAGCATAGAAATGTGGTTTGACTTTTCCCATATTTCCATCTTGGAATCATAAGTTTTCTTTAGTTTAGCATACCCTGTGACACCAGCAGTTGGAGCCACGGGTTTATCCTCCCGTAAAGCATAATCAAACTGATGGACGACTAGGCATAATTCCATCGAGTTCTTCCAACGAGGGAAGTTACTACCTGTCAACGGTTCGACAGTAAACGCAGCGGAAACTGTAATGGACATGAAAGAGTTTTATGAGTAATTGACATGAATATGAAATTTTACGTTGGCAAAATAAAATAGACATGCCATGTATTTTATTTTAACTCCATGTCAAAACACCATTGGGCAGAAAAAACATGGAATTAAAATATCATAAATGATGACTCATAATAATAAAATAACGTTGGTCTGAATTAAAATCAGAGTCATTTCATTCTCAATTTAGACATCAACATAAGAAAAATATCAAAAAAAAGTATGTCTAAAAAAAATAAAAAAATCATCATGTAAACACATAATAAATCCTGGAAAAAATATCTCGTTGGTTCAATTTTACCCAAAATAATAATGTGTTCACTATATTTTTAGGCATTTTCTATTTTAAATAGTGCGAACATAAAAGATGTTAACTTACAGTGCACTGGAAAACAAAGAAAAACTCGATGGCCCAAAATACCCACGGTTATTCTACTGCCCAAGCCAGCATCTAAAACTGTAAAGAAAATAAAACAAAAGAATGCTGGGCTAAGGCAACCTAGGCTGAAGCCCGTGGCCAAAAATGGCCCATTAACGCCCGCCGGCCCGGGTCATAGCTCCGCGACACTGTGAGCCGTCCGATCGAATCTGACAGCTCGCGCGGCTTGCGGCCAGAGAAAAACAGCGGACCTGGGCTAACCCTAGGTCGTTTCCCCTCTCCCCTGCATCTCATTCCCGATCCCGCTGGCTCCATTTCGAGGTCGACGGCGGCGACGAAACGCCGGCCACCCCAGTCCATACCGACGCGGCAGCGGTGCTCGCCGGAGGAGCGGGCGCAGGACTAAGTCTGCGCACTCTCCCGTCGAGCATGGAGGCCGAGTCGTGTCCAAGCGCGGCGGGGAGGAGCACCCCGGCGGGCTAGCGGCCTTCTGAACGGCGACGTCGTGGCACGGCGGCCCACGGCGTCCTACCGCACGGTCTCTCCGTTGGGAGGGAGCGGCATGGCCTTCCGCGCGCCGACCCGAGTGACGGCGGCGTCGCGGCATCAGCGTCCTCGCATGGTGTCGGCCATGCGGGCCCCGGAGGGGATAGACGTCGACGCGCCGCATTAGGTGAGGATTCTCCTCATTTCTTCTCCAATTCGTGTTCATCAGTGCTTAATTTGTGAAAAAACAGGCCTAATTAAGGAATTAGGGTTCCACCGAAATTGGGGGTTTTTCTAGGGTTCTTCAACATGGGGTTTTGCTACTGTACGTGTACTATGTATCCCTCTGCCTTCTAATTTGATAATCCAAATGGAAACAAATACTTAAAAGAGGATCAAGTTTAATTAACAGAAACTTAATCATGAGCATTAATTCTTCAAAGGCTTAATTAAAACTGATTAAGCATAATGGCAGTGGAGATCCGTGGCAAATTAGAATACAACATGAGGGCATTAAGACAGTAGCACGCATATTTGGGCTAACCCGGGGCTAGAACTTTCAATCTTGATCATTAACCCTAAACATGACATTGATCTTAACATGATAGTGATCTAGTGATCAACAATAAAGGGATCTATTGCAATCAAGATTGGCGACTGATACCATTGTTGGATAAAATATGCATCTATGAGATGGCATTAGCAGAATCTAACTGCATCTAGATCACCTCACAACATGAACAAAGAAGGGTTTAGGGTTTCTTTACATGTCACGGGAGTGGACATGATCGCCTGCTCAGTGCAGGCGTGATGCAGGGGTGATGTAGTCGAATTAGAGGTTCTCCTCAACGTCCTGATTCCTTCAGGACGCCACCGGGACTGGCCGGGGACGGCGGCGGCTGGCTGGCTTGGGTCTTCCCGTCGCCGCAGCGCTCACCCTGATCGGATGGGGTGAGAATATCGGGAGGAGAGAAAACCGTACGTGAATTGTGATCGCGCAGGTGACCAGCTCTCTCCCGTATCCTTTTATACGGCGCTGGCGACAGGGGACCCAAAACCTGAGTTGGTTTTTGGGCGCCCCCGATCAGGGCGCATTAGTTCTGATCGAGGCTCACGTACGTTGGTAAGTGGACCCCTTCACTTATCGTTATCCCTTCCTTTTTTCTATTAGACTAATAGATTTAATCTGGCATGTTAAGCCATCGGATCAAAACCAACAACGGGATCGCGATTTCACCCACCACATTCAATTCGACACTACATACATAACTTTGTGGAATAAGACTCTACTCTCAAGGACATCATGTGCCTCTCCTTCACTTGCTTCAACTACGGGACTATCTAGCTTTGAAGGACATGCCATCTCTTTCGTTGTCATCTCGTTGTTCAATGCTCAATCCAATGCATCACAGTACCTTGAAATGAGAGGCCTCGGGTACTAACCACTCCTTTATGTGTCAAACAACATAAGATGGTGTTTGGCATCATGCTTAGCCAGACAAGAGTGTTGCGCTTCAATGGAGAGATATTCGAGTCAATTAGCATGAGTGCTAAGATGAACATCGTATCAAGGACAGTCGGGATAGGTGGCACCTTTCTTGAGGAAAAATGGTACCAATTTAAATGTGATGGACCACTATATTAGTAATTTGACGGGAATACCATGTGATCACTGGCTCTTGTTATGACAAGTAATCTTTTTTCAATTCTTTTTAAATTAGTAGAAACCAAAGAATTGCATGTGATGAAAGGGTAGCGTTTGGGAAACGCCTAGCGTTTTGCACGGTCCAAGTAGCAGTATCTCTCTCTATCTTGGACGTGATGCAATGGAGATGGGAAGAGAGGGGGAGGGAGGGAGGTCATGTCGTCAACTGGCCTACGGGCGGACCCGCCAAGTCACGGCCCGCCGTTAGTAAACTTGGATGGCATTGTCGGCACAACATGTTGCCTCCGCTAGTTCTGGAGTCATGCCACGTGCCGACCGCTAAGGTAGAGTGACACCAATCACGTTCTCGTCCAGGCCACGTTATTGCCAGATCATCTTATTATTCACTTTCGTTGATTATGTATATCATCCATAAACTGGAATGGATCAAACGATATGTCATTTATTGTCCCAACATTAGTTGTCTTTCATGATTTGAGTTCGTTTTTCAACACTCACTTGTGATGTGCGGACTTCATAGATATGCGATGACAATTTCACCCACCACATTCAATTTGACATTGCATACATATCTTCGTGGAATAATTGAGCCTCTACTCTCATGGATATATAATACGGTGGCCCGCAAACCGCACCCCCTCCCCACGTGCTATATCTACAGGTTTGCGGTGAGTATACAGGGCGAAACTCTATCCCCCCACCACCGCAATTCCCCAATCCCCTCTCCGATTTCTCGCCACCGGTGGGCTAAACCCGCCTTCCCTGCCCACCGATCTGCGACGATGTGAAGCTCTGGCCAGCGCGGTGGTGGCAAAGACCCGGAGCGCGAGTGTTGCGTCATCGTCGACACAACACTCAAGCGCTCGGCCAAACGGTACACCAACTATGGGCTCCCGGTGCCGGCATCCCTCCTTCACCGCCAGACAGAGGAGTACGACCGCCGCCATGCGCAACGCTTCGACGCGGGGAGCTCTTCCGGTGCGCCGCTACTTCCGGTGAGAGGGAGCCCGGCGAGCTTCCTCCACTCCGCGTCGTCAAGAGGGAGCTGGGGAAGGAGCGCCCGCGCGGCCGCGGCGTCATCGGCTTGGAGGACTACCGAGTCGGGCCCGTCGCGGACGCCTTCAAAGTGGCCCTCGCTGAGCATGCTGCGCGCGAGCAGGAGGAGGAGGACGTGTGTCGCTAACGGGGTGTGGGGTTCAATGACCTCCTCTTCGAGCAGGCGCTCGCCGCCGCGCGCGAGTTTGACGCCAAGCAGGCGGGATGGCGCCGCGAAGCCGAGGAGCAAGCCAAGAAGTACATCGATCTTGTCTCCTCCTCCAATGACGAGTGAGCGCTGCCGCGGCCGCACCCGGAGAGCTCTGATTTTGGCAAGTTTAGGGTAGGACGGCATCGAACTATGTATATGTTCACCGGCGGCAAGTTTAGGGTAGCTTCGATGTACAATAACTTTTGAAATGTAGCAACGATCAAACTATGTATGTAGTGTGTGTTCTTCATTTCGCCTAGGAATGGTTTTTTTTTTTAAATTACGGTTTCAATTGAGGGCTCTGTTCGGACGCAGCCGATTTCTCCCTCAAACCTCTAAATTCTCGGCCCGTATCCGCGTATAAGGCCCGCTGATATACGGAGTCTGTTAGAGATGCTCTAACAAACTGAACTGAGATTGATTGTTGAAGCCGATAAAGAGTTAGTGAATATGTGAAAATAACTTCTAATAACTCACACCTTAATGTTTGTCACTTTTGATCTTGATTATTTTGGTGAAACATATCAAAGTGGGATCTAATTTTGAAACTCTCATCTATGCAAAACGAGCGGTAAAAATACAATGTGAATTAGATATATATTATTAGCTACATAACATTTTGACTTTTTGAAATGGTAAACGAATCTTTGCTGACCTTGGCTATTTTTTGGTCACTTTCATGCATGCAAAACGGCTTACAAAACGCCTTCTGTGGGGGGAAAAGATTGCGGAAATGATCAAGTAATGAATGCAAAAGACCGAGGGAGTAACAAAAAGAGAGAGGCTCTCACCGGATCATCTTTCAATCACTTCTGATAATTATGTATATCTTTTTGCAAAATGAAAAAAAAATCAAACGATATGTATTTATTGTCCCAATATTAGCTATATCTCCTGATTTGAGTCAATTTTTCTACACTCTCGTCTCGTGTGTTATGCATACTTCATAGATACAGGGTCATAATTTCACCCACCACATTCAATTCGATGCTGCATACATATCTTCATGGAATATTTAAGCCTCTAGTTTTGAAGGATATGTCATCTCTTCTGTTGTCATCTCGTCGTCCAATGCTCTATCCAATAGATTACACTATCTTGAAATGAGAGGCCTCGGGAACTAACCATGCCCTTGTGTGTCAAACAACATAAGATGATGCTTTATTCCAAGCTCAGTCAGCCGAGATTCTCGCACAGAGGTGGATGAACGTACGAGTCAATTGACATGAAAGCTGAGGCGAGCAACGCAACGAGGAACCGTTGGGATTCGTGCCACTTCACTTGAGGGAAAATGGTGCTAATTTTAATTGTGATGGATCACAGTATTAGTAGTTTGATGGGAATACCTTGTGACCATCGGCTCTTGTTGCCGCCGTCAGGCAAATTGGCATCCATTGCTTCATGATGACTGGGATGATTGGCGGCGTTCATTTTATGCACAATTTTCGTGGAGTGGATAGAGCAGCCCATGTTTTAGCTAAATTCGCCTTTGATAATAATTCTTCTTGTAATTGGGTTGATGAGTCCCCAAGATTTCTTAGCAGGGGCCCCTGGAAATGATGTAACATTTTTATTGATGCAATAAAGTAGCCAGCCATGGTGGCATTTCCTCGAAAAGAAGTCTTCATTTTTTACACTATTAGTCGAAACCGAAGAACTGCATGTGGGACGCCTAGCATTTTGCGCGGTCCAAATAGCAGTATCCCTCTCTATCTTGGACGTTACGATGCAGGGACTGGAGGTGAGGGGGAGGGAGGTTGGTCATGTCGGCAGTAGGATAGCTCCATGTTTTTTTAGAATTGGGTAGCTCCATGTAGGAGTAGTAAACTTGGATGGCGTTGTCGGCACAGCAAGATGCCTGGGCTAGTTCGGGAGTCGTGTCGCGTGCCGGCCGGCCAGTAGGGTAGGGCGCACCGGCCACGTTCTGGATCGTGCAGGCAGCAACTGGTCACCGTCCGCCCGTCCTTGTTGTTCATCTACTTGTCTCGCTCTCTATTGGACCAGCTTGGCGGCTTAGGCTTTCCTCCCTGCCAAGTGGGGCGTCGCCGTTTGTGGTGAAGGGCGCATGGAGATGACCCAGCTTCACCGACGCGTCCAGCCATCAGAAATGACCTCGGAGATTAGAGCATCTTCAACAGTACTAGACCATAAATTTGGCTACCTAAAAAAACAACTTTGGCTGTGAAAGAAAAAGTTTTAGGTAACCAAAATATTGTCTGCTTTTACAGCAGACCTGAAACTGGATATACTCATATTTTCAAAACCACGTGAAACATGACGATTCGGCGGCGGCAGTGGCGGAGCTAGACAAAAACCATAGGAGGGGCCAAAGGTAAATGACAAAGATCTAGGGGGCAAAAGACTATTTTCCCAATCATCCAGGCCCGTAAAAAATTCCTTCAGACTTTTCTCCAAAACTGGGGAGGGCTCAACATAGCTCCGCCACTGCTCTATTATTGTATACTTTTTTGCATGCATTATGGCGAGGGGTATCGACGTCGTCCCCGGTCCCTCTTCCCAACGGGCGGGAGGGGCGTCGGTGGGTGACATGCTCTGGGTAGTCGTAGGGATAGTTTTAGCAATCGTCGCCTGCCTTGTCGTATTTTTCTACATATGGCAGTGCAAGGCAGCGAGGTGGCGCAACAGCAGATCGAGCACCCACCGCCAGCGCGGGGTGCGGATGCAGAGAAGATCGCATCGCTGAGGACCATGAAATGAACTACACAGCGCCGAACCTGGAGCAGGGGCGGCCCGACAGGAGCGATCGTGAGATCTGTTTGGAGGACTTCGTCAAGGGCGAGACTCTGACGCTCCTCGACTGCGGGCACTACTACCACCCTCATTGCGTTCAGAAGTGGCTGCGATTGAAGAATGTGTGCCCAATTTGCAGAGGCGAGGAGGTAGCGTAGATTATATATACTAGCAAAAATTCTTACTGTTAATTAATCATCATTTTTGTCATCATCAAACATATCCTCTACCTGCCAGCCTAATTACAGCGAAACATGTCACTATTAGCTCTTGCTGCAGAGGAAGAACTTCATGCAAGAAAGAGTTAGAATGAAGCTTAAAGATTGAAGAAATCACCAGAAATATCTTAATAAGATACAAAAAGCGTTAAGCCCGGGCTTTGATCCCTAGTAGGGTGTACAACCTTCCTCCTAACATCTACAGAAATGAGATAGTTATCCAGTTGAGCAAAAGGGTAAAGGTTTTGATGTATTCAACAGTACCAAGATTATTTTGTGTATTGAGTTATAGGAAAAGCCACACTGTAGAGAGGATTGAGGTGGTGTTCAAATTTATAGATCATGACATACACACATACCATTTCCAACACCTAGCGTCCACGTCAAGTTCCCCTTTAACTTCCTCATGCATCTTCTCTAGACACCCTAGAGTTTAAGGCCGGAATTCCGGGCTTAGTGGAACACTTGCACGTCTACTGAACACCCGGAGATCAGCCTCAGAACTCCGTGGTCCTGTGTTTCGCTTTTGGACGTCCTGGAACTCCGGTCTTATATCAAAATCCGAGGTCACCAATCTAAGAAGGAATGGCGGTTGGATTCTACCCCTTCAACCAAACTTGCTCAAACTTTGGGGAAAAAAGAGGGGAACCCTAGATCTGCTGCTTGACAAAGCCAAATCATAATTCCCCTACTTGTGCTGCCAAACTTGTTACTCATGGAGTTTGGGGTTTCCTAGGCGGTACGAGTCCACTCCAAAAGCTTCCAAGATGTGGAATAACTTTGAGTAGTTGTTCTGAAGGTTTGGTGGTCACCTCAACGCTAACGACTAGTGATTGAGTTTCTACTTTGTTTGTGGGGCTCAAGGAGAAGAAGGTGAGACTTGGTGTCTTTGGGAAACCTTTGTGGTTCCCACACCTCTCGAGTGGTGATTAGCTCCCTCCCAAGGAAGTAGATATCAGGATATAAATTCGTCCCACATGCCCTTAAAACTTGAAAAGAAAAGGCTAAGATATGTAGAAATATATTCACTCCCCCGCCCCCCTCCCACACCCCATCTAGGCCAGCATCTCAAACCTTCAACGCGTTATTTACATTACAGAAATAGATATCGTTAAATTCATCCTCAAATGCACTTCCGCGAGATTATGATTTTGTAATTGTTGATTAAATATTGTATGAGAGTTTAACATCAAAGTATGAATTTGAACAGTCAAACTACGTCTTGGTTTTGGAGTCAGGGATAGTTAAAAAGTTACCCAAGTTATAAATACTATAATAGCATTCACTTAGTTGCCTAATTATTTAGGTTCGAGTTACTACTTACCACGATGGCACTGATACAAACACCCGATTTCCATGCTATAGTTCTTACCACGACACAAACAAAAGTACCTGGTTGTTCAAGTGCGGTTTAATCGTAAAGTTGATGACTACTTGTGCATAACCCGGTAACTCGTGAATTGTTGGCTCATAACATATTGCAGTGAGACATGGTACATAAGATGATTACTTTGTGAATATCTGAATATATTGTCTGATAACTCACATATTAGTGTTGGTAACTTTTGATCCTCATTCTTTTACCGAAACATACCAAGTGATCTAATGTTGAAACCCTTATTTATACAAAATAATGATAATAATATAATGTGAATAAGGCATATATTATTATAGCTCCATAATGTTTTGAATTTTTTAAATAGTAAATGTATCTTCGTTGACCTTGGTTATTTTATACTTCTTTCATGTGTGTAAAATGTCCTACACAACCCCTTTGATGCGGTGAAAAGATTGTGGAAAGGAATTGGAGTAGGCATACATTGGAGACGTTCGGTAGACATGCTCAACTAACGACTGTAGAAGACCGAAAGAGCAATTAAAGAGGGTTCTCACCATATCATCTTTTCAATCACTTCTTGGTTGATTATGTATATCTTCTATAAAAATGGAAGGAATCAAATGATATGTCATTTATTATGTCAACATTGGCTATAATCCGGCTTTGAGTCATTTTTCAATACTCTTCGTGTTATGCAGACTTCATTGATATGGGATCACAGTTTCACCCACCACATTCAAGTCGACGCTACATACATATCTTCACGGAATAAGCATCTACTCTCATGGATATATAATACCATCCTCCCCTCCTTCATCTGCTTCAACTACAAGACTAGCTAGCTTTGAAGGATATGGTATCTCTCTTCTGTTGTCATCTCGTTGTCCAATGCTCAATCCAATGAATTTACTCTATCTTGAAATGAGAGGCCTCGGGAACTAACCATGCCCTTGTGTGACCAACAACATAAGATGATGATTTGCAGCAAGCTCAGTCAGATGAGAGTGTTGCACAGTGACGGTAGAAAGTACGAGACAATTCACATGGAAATTGAGACGAGCAACGTATCGAGGAACAGTCAGGATATGTGGCACTTATCTTGACTAGAAATGGTGCCAATCTAATTGTGGTGGACCACAGTATTAGTAATATGATGAGTATACGATGTTACCATTGGCTCTTGTTGCAACCGTGTCTACATCCTGTTGAGTCAAATCAGTATCCTTTGCTTCATCATGGCTGGGATGATTGGCGATGTTCATATTTATGCACCGTTTTCGTGGAGCGAATGGCAACCCATCTCTTATCTAAATTTGCTTTTGATAATAGTTCTTCTTGTACTTGGGTTGACAAGCCCCCAGATTAGTAGAGGCCCATGCACACGATGTAAGAATTTAACCAGTTCAATAAATTAGCCATGATGGCATTCCCTTAACAAAAAGTTTCCTTTTTGTAGATACTCCCCTATTCTGGTTTATAGGGCTCATTTAAAAAAATGTTTCTTTCCGTTTTACAAGTCACAATTCTACTAACTATAATCGCATGTTTAGATTTCAAGGTGCATTAAATAACTACATGCAATGATCAAGAGTTAAATCGCTAATGCTTGTAGAAGTTCTTGGTCATTTTAGTAGTCATAACTAATGCATTAGTAAACACAATTTTTTGGGAAAACGGGTGTACTAATTAAGTACTTCTACAAACCGGAAAGGAGGGAGTGCTAAAGAATAATAGCATGCGTGAGCGAGGAGCGTTTCCGGGACGCCTGGCGTTTTGTGCGGTCAGAAGGCGAAAGAGGTCTCAGATAAGTTAGGTTTGTATGAGGTGATCAATAGAGCTTGTGTTGTTGACCGGGCGGGAGAGGCAGTTCTTGAATTTTTAATACTTATGCTAGAGGAAGAAATATCTGTTTTGGGACTCCAAAATACACGTGAATTGATTGTTATAACAGCTTGGTATTTGTGGTGGGATAGGCGTAAACTAGTTTATGAAGGAAACTCTCAAGATGCATATCGAACTGCGATGGGGGCCCATGCTATAGTGTCAAATTATGTTAAAGTAAAATCCCCTAAGGCAATCAGTAAAAGGGGGAATCGCTTAGACCTCCTATGGGTTTTGTGAAGCTAAACGTTGATGCTTCTTTTGACCATGATCTGCTTAGAGGCACGGTGGGGGCAGTCCTGAGAGATGACAAAGGAAGGTTCATTGTTGGTGGAAGTTGGAGGATTGACTGGTGTGCGGATTTTCTAATGGCAGAAGCATTGGCACTAAGATTTGACCTTAGCCTAGCACAGAAGGTGGGGTGAAACCGCCTTATTGTCAACTCGGATAATATGGAAGTGATTGACACGATGAAGAATGGAGGACAATCGGCGGGAGCGGCGACGACAGTGTTTGATGATTGCTATTTTATGGCTTGCGAATTTACTATTACTTGGTTTGAATATTGTAATACGGAAGCAAATAAAGTTGCTCATGAACTTGCTAGGCTAGCGAAATTCTCTGCAACTAGGGATTGGTTTGAGGAGCCCATGGATGATATTGTATCTCTCCTTATTGACGATATAACTGTTATTTCTAATTAATAAAGCTTTATGTTTAAAAAAACAGTATCTGTCTCTATCTTGGACGTGCTACGACGGGGACGGGATGAGAGAGGGGATGGAGATCGTTCACATGTTGGCAGCCGGCCGACGGGCGGACCGGCCAAGTCGCAGCCCGCCGTTAGTAAACTTGGATGGTGTTGTCGGCACAACATGTTGCCTCCGCTAGTTCGGGAGTCGTGCCACGTGCCGACCGGCCAGTGCCAGGGTAGGGTGCCACGAGTCACGTTCTCGTGCAGCCTTATTGCAGATCATCTTATCAATCACTTTCATGATTATGTATACCTTCCATAAAACGGAATGGATCAAACGATATGTCATTTATTGTCCCAACATTAGTTGTCTTTCATGATTTGAGTTTGTTTTTAAACACTCATGTGTGATGTGCGGACTTTATAGATACGCGATCACAATTTCACCCAGCACATTCAATTCGACACTGCATACATATCTTCGTAGAATAATTGAGCCTCTACTCTCATGTATATATAATATCATCCGCCTCTTCTTCATATGCTTCAACTACAAGACCAGCTAGCTTTGAAGGATATGACATCTCTCTTTTGTTGTCATGTCATCATCCAATGCTTAACCAAATGCATTTACACTATCTTGAAATGGGAGGCCTCGGGAACTAACCATGCCCTTGTGCAGCATAAGATGGCACTTTACTCCAAGCTCTGTCAAACGAGATTGTTGCACAGAGATGGATGAACGTACGAGTCAATTGACATGAAATCTAAGGCAAGCAACACAACGAGGAACCGTCAGGATTCGTGCCACTTCACTTGAGGGAAAATGGTGCTAATTTTAATTGCGATGGACCACGGTGTTAGTACTTCGACGGGAATACCTTGTGACCATTGGCTCTTGTTGCCGCCAGGAGGCAAATTGGTAATCACTGCTTCATGATGGCTGGGATTATTGGCGGCGGTCATTTCATCCATTGCTTTCTTGGAGCGGATGGAGCAGCCCATGTTTTAGCTAAATTTGCTTTCGATAACAGTTCTTCTTGTAATTGGGCTGACGAGCCCTCAAGATTTCCTAGCAGGGGGGCCCTTGCAAATGATGTAACAGTTTTACCAATGCGATAAAGTAGCCAGCCATGATGGCATTCCCTCAAAAAAGTTTCATTTTTTACTATTAGCGGAAACCGAAGAACTGCATGCCCGAGCTGAGTATTGTTCGGGGGACGCCTAGCATTTTGCAATATCCAAGTAGCAATATCTCTCACTATCTTGGGTGTGATGATACACAGACGGGAGGAGAGGGGAGGTCGGTTATGTCGGCACTCGGCGACTGGATAGCTCCATGTAGGAGTAGTATAGACTAGTAAACTTGGACGGTGTTGTCGGCACAACAGGTTGCCTGGGCTAGTTCGGGAGTCGTGTCGCGTGCCGGCCGGACAGTAGGGTAGGGCGCACCGGCCACATTCTACATCGTGCAAGCAGCAACTGGTCACCGTCCGCCCGTCCCTGTTGTTCATCTACTTGTCTCACTCTCTATTGGAGCAGCTTGGTGGAGGCTCGCCTGCCTGCCAAGTGGGGCGTCGCCGTTTGTGGTGAAGGGCGCATGGAGCTGACCCAGCTTCACCGACTTGTCCAACAATCAGATTAGAGCATTCACATTCACAAACACATATACTAGCCCTGATTAGAGCATCTTCAACAGTACTGGACCAAAATTTTGGCCTCCTTAAAACAACTTTGGCTGTGAAGACAGAAAGTTTTAGGTAGCCAAAATATTGCCTGCTTCTACAGCAGACCTAAAACTAAATGTACTCATATTATCAAAACCATGTGAAACATGACGATTCGGCCGCAGACTTTTGTCCAAAGCTGGGGGAAGGGGGGCACTGCCCCCCCCCCCCCCTACTCTATTGTATACTTTTTTGCATGCCTTATGGTGAGGGGTATCGACGTCGTCCCCGGTCCCTCTTCCCAGCAGGCGGGACGGGCGTCGGTGGGCGACATGCTCTGGATAGTCGTAGAGATAGTCTTAGCAATCATCGCCTGCCTCATCGTCTTTATCTACATACGGTGGCGTAAGGCTGCGAGGCGCGCGCAGCAGCAGATCGAGCACCCACCACCGGCACGGGGTGCGGATGCAGAGAAGATCGCATCGCTGAGGACCATGAACTACACAGCACCGAACCTAGAGCAGGGGCAGCCCGACAGGCGCGATTGTGAGATCTGTTTGGAGGACTTCGTCGAGGGCGAGACCCTGACGCTCCTCGACTGCGAGCACTACTACCACCCTCATTGCGTTCAGAAGTGGCTGTGATTGAAGAAAGCATGCCCAATTTGCAAAGGCGAGGAGGTAGCGTAGATTATATATACAAGCAAAAATTCTTATTGTTAATTATTCATCATTTTTGTCATCATCAAATATATCCTCTACCTGCCAGCCTAATTACAGCGAAACATGTCACTGTTAGCTCTTGCTGCAGACAAAGACTTCATGCAAAAAAGAGTTAGAATGAAGCTTCAAGATTGAAGAAATCACCAGAAATATCTTAATAAGATACAAAAATCGTTAAGCCTGGGCTTCGATCCCTAGTAGGTTGTACAACCTCCCTCCTAACATCTATAGAAATGAGATAGTTATCTAGTTGAGCAAGAGGAGAAAGGTTTTGACGTATTCAACAGTACCAAGATTATTTTGTGTATTGAGTTATAGGAAAAGCCACACTGTAGAGAGGGTTGAGGTGGTGTTCAAATTTATAGATCATGACATACACACATACCATTTCCTACACCTAGCTCCACGTCAAATTCCCCTTTAACTTCCTCATGCATCTTCTCTGGACACCCTAGAGTTTAAGACCAGAATTCCAGGCTCAGTGGAACACTTGCACGTCTACTGAACACCCGGAGATCAGCCTCAGAACTCCGAGGTCCTGTGTTTCGCTTCTGGATGTCCTGGAACTCTGGTCTTGTATCAAAATCCGAGGTCACCAATCTAAGACGGAATGACGGTTGGATTCTACCCCTCCAACCAAACTTGCTCAAACTTTGGGGGGGAAAGAGAGGAACCCTAGATCTACTGCTTGACAAAGCCAAATCGTAATTCCCCTACTTGTGCTGCCAAACTTTTTACTCATGGAGTTTGGGGTTTCCTAGGCGGTACGAGTCCACTCCAAAAGCTTCCAAGATGTGGAATAACTTTGAGAAGTTGTTGTGAAGGTTTGGTGGTCACCTCCATGCTAACCACTAGTGATTGAGTTTCTACTTTGTTTGTGGGGCTCAAGGAGAAGAAGGTGAGACTTGGTGTCTTTGGGAAACCTTTGTGGTTCCCACACCTCTCGAATGATGATTAGCTCCCTCCCAAGGAAGTGGATATCAGGATATAATTTTGTCCCACATGCCCTTAAAACTTGAAAAGAAAAGGCTAAAATATGTAGAAATATATTCACTCCCCCGCCCCCCTCCCACACCCCATCTAGGCCAGCATCTCAAACCTTCAACACGTTATTTACATTACAGGAATAGATATCGTTAAATTCGTCCTGAAATACACCTCTACGAGATTATGATTTTGTAATTGTTGATTAAATATTGTATGAGAGTTTAACATCAAAGTATGAATTTGAACAGTCAAACTACGTCTTGGTTTTGGAATCAGGGATAGTTAATAAGTTACCCAAGTTATAAATACCATAATAGCATTCACTTAGCTGCCTAAGTATTTAGACTAGCATGCATAGTAACATACACATATACCTAGACTATGTTACTACCTTCATAGTGGGTAGTAACATAAGTGTGGTAACATGCAAAGTCTCATTTATTAGGTTATAGACTCGTATTGCATTGGGACATGTGATGTTACAGTAACTAGCTAAGTTACTATAACTACCTCTCTCTCCTCATTAACTCATTGCCACATAAGCAAATTTGCTGAGTTGGACTCGATGTTACTGCTGAAGTTACTCCCACTGTGGCTAGTCTTAGGTTCAAGTTACTAGTTACCACGATGGCACTGATACACACATCCGACTTCCATGCTATAGTTCTTACCACGACACGGACATAGGTACCTGATTATTCAAGTGCGGTTTATTCGTAAAATTGATGACTACTTGTGCATAACCCGGTAACTCGTGAATTGTTGGCTCATAACATATTGAAGTTAGACATAGTGCTTAAGATGATTACTTTGTGAATATCTGAATATATTGTTTGATAACTCACATATTAGTGTTGGTAATTTTTTATCTTCATTCTTTGGCCGAAACATACCAAGTGATCTAATGTTGAAACCCTCATTTAGACAAAAAGAATGATAATAATATAATGTGAATAAGGCATATATTATTAGCTCTATAATATTCTGAATTTTTCAAATAGTAAATGTATCTTCGTTGACCTTGGCTATTTTATACTTCTTTCATGTGTGCAAAACGTCCTATACAACCCCTTCGATGCGGTGAAAAGATTGTGGAAAGGAATTGGAGTAGGCATATATTGGAGATGTTCGGTAGACATGCTCAACCAACGACTGTAGAAGATCGAGAGAGCAATAAAAACAAAGAGGGTTCTCAGCATATCATCTTTTCAATCACTTGTTGGGTGATTATGTATATCTTCTATAAAAAATGGATGGAATCAAATGATATGTCATTTGTTGTGTTGAAAGTGCTAGTATCGACTAGAAGGGGGGGGGGTGAATAGGCGATTTTTATGAAAGTCTTCAAAACTTGTACGTTTCGAAGACAAGCAACAGAAACAACCTAATTGATATGCATCGGAAGATAAACTACCCTAAACAAATCATAGTCAAGCATGTCATGATGTGAAAGTATAGGACTAATAGCAGTTTGGTAGTAAGGATCAAGATGGAAGATAGTGTGAAGCCGATCAACAATAGTAGTCAAGCAATGAAGTCAAACAGATAAACACATAGGCAATGACTTCACAAAGACAAACTTAAGTACGGTTGGAAGGGATAGAACCAGTTGCTTGTTGAAGACACAGGATTTGTTGGACCAGTTCCAGTTGCTGTGACAACTGTACGTCTGGTTATGGAGGCTGAGATTTAACTCAGAAGACCGTGTCTTCACCTTATTCCCCTTGAGCTAAGGACACCCAGTCCTCGCCCAATCACTCTGGTAAGTCTTCAAGGGAGACTTCCAAACCTTCACAGACTTCGTTCACCGGCAATCCACAATGGCTCTTGGATGCTCAGAACGCGACGCCTAACCGGCTGGAGGATTCACAGTCCTCAAGTGTAATAAGTCTTCAGGTCACACAGACAGAAAGACTTCAGTGATGCATAACACTCTTTGGCTCTGGGTGTTTGGGCTTTGTCCTCGCAAGGATTTCTCTCTCTCAAATGCTTCGAGGTGGGTTGCTCTCAAACGACAAAAGCCGTGCACAAACTCTGAGCAGCCACCAATTTATGGTGTAGGGGGTGGGCTATTTATAGCCACTAGGCAACCCGACCTGATTTATCCAAAATGACCCTAGGTTACTAAGGAACTGACACGTGTTCCAACGGTCAGATTTCAAACACACGCGACAACTTTACTTGGGCTACAAGCAAAGCTGACTCATTCAGCTCTGGATAAGATTTGCTCTCATTGTCTTCGCTCGAAGACACAGGATTTGAGTTGAGCATCACTTCAGTCACTCTGACTTAGTTCACTTGGACCCCACTTAACAGTACGGTGGTTCCTATGACTCAACAAAGAAAAAAAGGAAACGACGAAACCACACAGTCTTCGCGCTCCAAAGTCTTCACACAATGTCTTCTCATGTCATAATCTTCAATATGAATATCTTCTCTTACCACCATTGTGTTCAATGTCTTCATACATTTTTAGGGGTCATCTCCGGTAGGTAAACCGAATCAATGAGGGACACTACCTGCGTTTTCCTGCAATTCTCACAAACGCATCAGTCCCTCAACCAACTTTGTCGTCAATACTCCAAAACCAACTAGGGGTGGCACTAGATGCACTTACAATCTCCCCCTTTTTGGTGATTGATGACAAACTGGTTGAAATTTTCAACGGGGATAAATATGTGAAATTGTAAGGATAGGAAATTGTCTTCATAAGTTGCAAGGGCTCCCCCTGAAGATGTGCATATAAGTAATTTGCTTTTGGAATGCAAATGCACATGGCAGGTTGTACTTTGTGGAGATCCACTTTAACTTATGAAGATAATCATCATGCATGAAATGATATTGCAATAAGAATGACATGCATAATGAAAAATGGACGTCTGCAGAATGATCTAAGTGCAGAAGTTATCATCGCACATGCGGGATTTATCATCGCAAAGCAAATAAGTAACAGAAGTAGCAAACGACCATCAAGTTTAAGTGTTACAACTCAAAGAACCAAATGTTTCAAAATGCAAGAGTTGTAAGCACGCAGCAAAATATAATGCAACCGCCCATATGAACCCGCTTGAAGACTATTAACTCATACGCTTCTCCCCCTTTTGTCAGTAATGACCAAAAAGGTTTGAAGACATAGAGAATCTACTCATCATGAGTAGGTGAAGCAGCAGGGTTGTTGTCGTTGGTTAACGGTGCAGACGAACTTGGTGCAGTGTCGATGCGCGCAGTAGTAGTTGGAGGTGGTGAAGTAGCGTCATCTTCATCATCGATCACTCTGGCATTAACTGTTGCCGCGGAAGAGGAATATTCAGAGTCTTCAAGAGATGGAGTTCGACGCAGGGTAGCAGTCCTTGGAGGAGTGGAGTCGAACTGGAATCTTTCATTGAAGCCATCATCTTGAAGATCAGCTTCAGCACTGAGCAGGGTCAAACTCTTCCATGATCTTCGGCAAGTTTCATGAGCAACAAAGGCATTCTTGGTGGCAAGGTTGCGAATGCGGTTGACATCCACCAAGAGGCTTTGCATTTGGCGCTTGAGCCAGAAATGATGCTTATCCTGTTTCTGATGAAGGGCCACAAGAAGTTCTCAGTCATTGAGAACGCGAGAACGCTTCCGAGGCCTTTGTGCAATTGTGCTTTCAGTGGCTTCAGTGGGTGCTCTGTGAGGCAGACGGGTGTTACCAGCCAGTGGATAGATTCTTGTTGCTGCTTGAACACCTTCAATAGGCTGAGTGAAGCTTTGGTGCTCAATGTTCTGAAGACAAAGCGGCTTCTTGGCAGGGTCAGAGTATACAGCATCAACTGACATATCAACCTCTGGCAGAAAGATTATATGATTGCAAGCAGAGGGCTGATAATTGACAGATGAGTGTCTCTTGATGAGGCGCATGACCCATGGAGCATAAAACTTCAGACCAAATAGGTCAGAGCCGGAAGCAGCAAGTTGCCTGATGAAGAATTCCTGAGTGTTGAAGTTTATGCCATTAAGAATATAGAAGACCAAAGTCTTCATAGCTCCTTCAAGCTTGGCCGCTGATGAGTGTCCCTTGACTGGCCATAGAGTTCACCTGATGATATGATATATTGTTCAAGGCAGATACTCAAGGTCTTCAACAAAGAAATGCGTGGGATACTCAGCGTCAGATCGCAAAGGCTTCATCATGCTCAGCATCTGGCTCATATTGGGTTCTGGCTTATGAAAGATGCTCTCCACAGCATTGCGGTGTAGCTGACAGTTAGGCTCATACAGTTCTCCAGGAGTGGCTAGCCCAGTAAGCTCGATGATATCCATAGCTTTGGCTTCATGATGAACATTTCCAGTCATCCACTCGAGAACCCAAGTCTTGATGTCTCTGTAGTAGCCGCGAATGTGCAGACTGGCATAGAATTGAAGCAATAGCTCTTCATTCTAATGTTCTTTGTCTGTCACAAAACGGAGCAGACCAGCATCACGAAAGCAATCGAGTGCTTCTTCCAAGCACGGCAGTCCAGCAATAGCTTCAGTGTCAAGATGCATATGAGGAAAAATGCGCCCTTGATCATATAGCACGCATGAGTAATAGCTTCTCTGCTGATAGCTCCAGAACCGATCTGATGAAATCCTTGTTTTGGAGTAGGGGTTCTTGGCGCTGTCAAAGAAGGTATTGTGGCTTTTGAAGCCATTAGCATTGAAGGACCCGGGTGAGTTGGCAGTACCTGGAAACCTTGGCAACCTGGGCTTTGGCTTCTGGACCTGAGGCCGATGCTCAACATGATAGTCAAATTGGGGTCCTGAGGCAGAGGACGGAGGCACCAGAATGGGCCATTGGACAGTGGTAAGCTGACCGTGATTGTATGCTTGCTCAATAGTGTGAGGCCCTGGTGGCGGAATAGGAGCAGGGGCAACATCAGTGGATTCAGGCTGCACAACAGGTGCTTCAGAAGCAGTTGTCATATTGACTTCAGGTGCAACATCCTCATTATCTTTAGGGGCAGCATCCTCATTGGCTTCAGGTGCGGCAACCTCATTGGTTTCACGTGCAGCACACTCAGTGGTTTCAGGTTCTGTGCCCACACTTGCTTCAGGCACACTAGTTGGTGCAGGCTCCACATTAGCGTCAGCCATGACCATGTCATTGGCTTCATTGGCGTTGGTGGTGGCAGCCTCAACATTTTCAACCTCCTCTTGACGAACAGGAGGGTCGGGCACAGGCACGTTCAGATCATGAACTGCTTCTTCTTCAATCACTTGGGGAGTTGGTACACGTACTTCTTCTTCATTTTCCTCGGCTGATGCAGTCGGAATGTCTTCAGCAGCATGTGCTTCAGACTCGGAGACGTTCACTGTTGGAGCTGGTTCAGAAAATACTTGGCGCGCAACAGGTGAACGTTGCACTTCTCCTTCGGGAACGCTCGACAGAGGGACTTCAGGCCTTTGTCCTCTGCGAAGCCTGCGAAGAGCTGGCTTCAAGTTAGAGATGGAGTTGGCTGAGCCTGAAAGTCTTCATCCTCTTCTTGCACTGGGGGTGTAGCTTGTTGTTTTTGTTGGGGAATACTGGGGGAGTCTTGTTGTTGTTGTGGGTGATCAGCCCACGAAGCATCCTGAGCAATTGGCGTCAATGGACGACCAATGCTGATGAGTTCACTGTTCGTATGAACAGGCGATGATACCAAGTCATTTTCGATCTGAGGAAGAACTTCATCATCATTTACATTGTCATCTTGACCAATGTCTTCAGCAGCGTTGGGTTTAGCTGCTGGAATATCTTCAGCCACATGAGCCTCTGTGGTAGCAGGCTCATGGACAACCATTCTTCATTCTTGATGTACTGACACAGGGCGAACCACGGAAATGGGTTCAACGACTAAGGGCTCTGTGGAAGCAGCCCTTGTCTTCTTGGTCTTGCGCTTCTTCTTGGAGGGAGCGGCATCAGAGGCTTCAGTGTGCTTTCTCTTTCTGGCTTCAGCCTCTGCAGCCCTCGTCTTCTTCTGTTCTGAAGCGGTTGTGGTGACCTTTGGCTTCGAACCAGTCATGCTCCTTGGGAAGATAATGCGAGGGGCTTCTTGGCTTGAAGGTTCAGGCTGATCAGCAGGGCGCTTGTTCTTCTTCTTTGCAGCCATCCTGGGATCAATGCCAGGACGGCCAAGGGACTTGCGCTTCTCAGCCTCATTGTAGGCAAGCACACACTTATCAGCCAAAAGCTTCATGCGTTCTCGAGAGCCCTGAGCTTATTGGCGTTTCTTCAGAAAAGCTTCTTTAAGCTCATTCAGCATGACCTTGAAGTTGCGGACATCTTGAACACTTAGCTTGGCCACATGCTTCTTGAATTGAGCCTTCTCAAAATCAATCTTGTTTTTGAGCTCGACGATGCGCGGAGCGAGAGCTAGCTCAGAAGCAATGGCGCCATTGAAGGCGACGCTGAGGCCAATTGGAAGCTGTAAGTCTTCAAAGCTGACGTTGGGGGTGTCGAACCACTCATAAATGAAATTGTGAATGATGGCCACATCAAATAGAGGCAAGTTGCTGAAGATTTCAGCTTCTTCTTTGCTCTTTATCAGCTGCTCAAGAGCATCATCAGCAAGATCTTCATCACTTGATAGATCAATGGGTTCTTCACGCAGAATGGCAGCAGGAGTCAAGGCTCTTTGATCAGATGGTCTAACAAGTTGCTTTTTCTTGTCCGTTCTCCTGGAGACACGGGACAAATCTTCAGATTGCACACTGGCTTCAGGAGGTGCAGTGGCCAGTGGCTTCGCACGCAAAGTCTTCGGAGGTGCAGCTGATGTTGAAGCCTTTGACTTCTTTTGCTTTTGCGGCTTTGGAGGAGGAGCAGGGGCTTCATCAGAGTCAGCACCATCGTCAGAATGATCTACTCTGGCGCCTTGGACCATGATGTAAGTGATGAGGCCGTCAAGGTTGGCGTAGGGGCCAATGACATTGGGATTAGCTTCACGGGAGCCATCAGCACGGGGAGCAGAGGGACCTAGGTTGAAGTCCAAACCCAAGGCCTTCTTGTTCTTCTTGGCCGAAGCCACAGCAAACTGATAGTTGCGCTTGAAGAGCGAATCGTCACGACACCATAGTAGTGAAGTGGGATCTGCGTTCGCAGGCTGTGGCCCACGGACCATGCATGGATAGAAGCCTTGTTCAATGGCTTCAGCTTGGCTCTTGGGTTGAAGGCCTCGATAGAGGATATCACCCCAAGGTCTCTTGATGGCATGCTTCTCTGCATATTCCTTCGTCACAAACCTGTACTTGAACCACTCCTCGGCCCAATAGCGTCGAATCCATTGGATTCACGTCTTTCTCTGATGATAATTTTCTTCGGGATCTGTCTTGTACAGTTCTGCTAAGTCATCAGGCAGATCTTTGGATGTTCCTTCTCTGCGTTGTCTGCCACCCTTCCTTGCTGATTTTTCTGCAACCATGAACTTCAAGCTGAAAGGCTTCAATACGTTCAAAGGCTTCAGAGATTTACACTTGCTGGTCAAGCAGGAACTGGCTTCAGGAGAATTTATATGATGTTGTAAGTATTCTGCAAAAGAATGCAGACTATGAGAACCAAGGGATTCTCCCACGGACATGTACCTGTGACAGCATTAGAGATGCGAGGGAAGAGGAAGAGGTCATATGCATTCTTATAAGATTTTGAAGATAAATCAGTTTGAAGGCATTGACCTCATGATGCGAAGACATTCACTTATATAGGTGAGTTGGTTCCAGATTTGTACCAATCCGTGAATAAGTACAAGTGAGGAATCAAACTAGGCAAGAAATCTAAGTGAATCGACTAAGCAGTATGAGATGCAGGCAGAATAGATCTAGCTTGAATAGGCAGAAACTACTTTCGGTAAACAGGATGAATCTTGAAGATAAAAAAGATGGTAAAAATAGAGTTATAATTACCGCACGAAGAACTGCTAGATGGAAGAATAGGAGACCGAGCAGTTCATCCCACCGTGCCCTAACTTGGCGACGGAGGACACCTACGGCGACGGCGGAGAGGATGATGTCCGCGGCCGGCGTGAGGATGGCGTCGGAGAAGTTGCGGCAGCTAAGCGCTTCGTCGCCGGCGTCGTCGCGAGCTAGCTATGGCGCTAGGGTTTTGACGGAGGTGGAGAGGTGGAAGAAGTATTTCTTTATCGCAGGGGGACAGGTATTTATAGGTAGGTGAGCAACACAGCGCAATTACGCTGGTGCCCCTGGCGGTTCACATCTGAGGGGCACGTGGCAAGCATGCAACACACTCAGGGTTGTCCCACGTTCCCACGCCCGCCAGGCATGTTGGAGAGTTGTTCCAGCTTCTCCGGATTTCAACAGTAAAGATAAGCCATTTAAAACAGATTTAATGTTTGTCTCTTTGCCTTCTGCTGACTAGGACGCAGAGAAGACATTCGACAGTTTCAAAAGAATGCATATGATTTGGATAGATAGATTTTGAGATAGGAAGCATAGAGAGGTTAGGGTCCAATCACATTCACTTAGTTCAAAAGATCCAATCTTGAAGACATAGCTATAAGTGAATGCTGTAGAGGACAGAACACTAGTATGTATATATATCAGAAAGCAATCAAATCATCATAGTGTAGAAAGTCATGAAGACAAATTGAAACTGAAGACAAACCAAATGCGAAGTCATTGAACAAATGCAATATAACGCCTTGAGTGAAACACTTCAAACAAAGAAAGTTGGTGGTGGCGTTACCCACTGTATAGGAAGTATTAGACCCAGACACGGCGCACAATTATCGTGGCGCTCCAAAGTCAAGTTCCATGTTAATATATTCACACTCAGAGTGTAAATATTCATTGATTGAAGATATACATTACTTTGTGTGTTGCACATCTAAGTCATCAACATGCATAAGTGTTAGGATGTGTGCCTGATCACAGGACATTAGAGGATTCCAAGATATTTAGCTCACACTGTAACTTGGAAAACCTTTTCTCATCCAAGGGCTTTGTGAAGATATCTGCCAGTTGCTCTTCAGTGTTGACGTGAATGATATCGATATCTTTCGTCATAACATGATCTCTGAGAAAGTGATGACGAACTTCAATGTGCTTTGTCTTCGAGTGTTGGACTGGATTGTTGGATATTTTGATGGCACTCTCGTTGTCGCAGAAGAGAGGTACTTGGTTCAGGTTGATGCCATAATCCTTGAGAGTTTGCTTCATCCACAGAAGCTGAGCGCAACAGGATCCAGCAGCAATGTATTCAGCTTCAGCAGTTGAGAGTGATACACAGTTCTGCTTCTTCGAAGACCAACAGACAAGTGATCGACCAAGAAAATGACATGTGCCAGATGTAGACTTGCGATCCACCTTGTCACCAGCATAATCCGCATCCGAGAATCCAACAAATCGAATCTTGAGCCCTTGGGATACCATAATCCGAGTGTTGGGGTGTAAGCCAAATATCGAAGAATTCGCTTCACAGCTAAGTGATGCGATTCCTTTGGTTCCGCTTGGAATCGAGCACACATGCAAACACTAAGCATAATATCTGGCCTAGATGCACATAAATAAAGCAAAGAACCAATCATGGAGCGGTATATCTTTTGATCGAACTCTTTACCATTGTTGTCGGGACCAAGATGGTGTTTGGCTGGCATTGGCGTCGTGTGGCCTTTGCAGTCTTCCATTCCAAACTTCTTCAGACAGTCTTTGAGGTATTTCTCTTGAGATATGAAGATGCCATTCCTTTGCTAACGAATTTGAAGACAAAGGAAGAACTTCAGCTCACCCATCATGGACATTTGATATTGCTCTTGCATCATGTACCCAAACTCATCACTGTACTTTTGGTTGGTGCATCTGAAGATTATGTCATCCACATATATTTGGCACACAAACAGTTCACCATCATATGTCTTTGTGAAGAGAGTGGGATCGAGGGATCCAGGTTTGAAGCCTTTGCTCTTCAGGAAGTCTTTGATTGTATCATACCAGGCACGAGGGGCTTGTTTGAGGCCATACAGTGCCTTGTTTAGCTTGTACACCATATCAGGATGTTTTGGATCTTCAAAGCCAGGTGGTTGTGCGACATATACTTCTTCTTCAATCTTGCCATTGAGAAAAGCACTCTTTACATCCATTTGATATAGCAAGATATTGTGATGATTAGCGTAGGCTAGCAGTATACGAATAGCTTCAAGCCTAGCAACAGGAGCAAATGTTTCATCGAAGTCAATTCCTTCAACTTGAGTGTATCCTTGAGCCACAAGACGTGCTTTGTTTCTGACGACTTGACCAAGCTCATCTTGCTTGTTTCGATATATCCATTTTGTTCCAATAATGTTATGCTTGCGAGGATCAGGTCGCTTGACGAGTTCCCAAACATTATTCAGCTTGAACTGTTGAAGTTCTTCTTGCATGGCTTGAATCCATTCAGGTTCCATAAAAGCTTCGGCAACTTTCTTGGGTTCTGATATTGACACGAATGAAAAGTGCCCACAGAAGTTTGCTAGCTGTGTTGCTCTTGATCGAGTGAGCGGACCAGGTGCATTGATGCTGTCGATTATCTTCTCTATTTGAACTTCATTTGCAACACGTGGATGAACAGGACGAAGATTTTGCTCTGGTTGATCATTGTCATCATTGGGAGTATTGTCTTCGGTCTGAGCATTGTCTTTAGGTTGATTTGGTGCAGAGATGATAAGTTCCTCTTCAGGTTGTGCTTCAGAGGGCATGATTTTGAAGGAAATATGCCCTAGAGGCAATAATAAAGTTATTATTTATTTCCTTATTTCATGATAAATGTTTATTATTCATGCTAGAATTGTATTAACCGGAAACATAATACATGTGTGAATACATAGACAAACATAGTGTCACTAGTATGCCTCTACTTGACTAGCTCGTTGAATCAAAGATGGTTAAGTTTCCTAGCCATAGACATGAGTTGTCATTTGATTAACGGGATCACATCATTAGGAGAATGATGTGATTGACATGACCCATTCTGTTAGCCTAGCACTTGATCGTTTAGTATGTTGCTATTGCTTTCTTCATGACTTATACATGTTCCTGTAACTATGAGATTATGCAACTCCCGTTTACCGGAGGAACACTTTGGGTGCTACCAAACGTCACAACGTAACTGGGTGATTATAAAGGAGTACTACAGGTGTCTCCAAAGGTACATGTTGGGTTGGCGTATTTCGAGATTAGGTTTTGTCACTCCGATTGTCGGAGAGGTATCTCTGGGCCCTCTCGGTAATGCACATCACTATAAGCCTTGCAAGCAATGTGACTAATGAGTTAGTTGCGGGATGATGCATTACATAACGAGCAAAGAGACTTGCCGGTAACGAGATTGAACTAGGTATTGGGATACCGACGCTCGAATCTCGGGCAAGTAACATACCGATGACAAAGGGAACAACGTATGTTGTTATGCGGTTTGAGCGATAAAGATCTTCGTAGAATATGTGGGAGCCAATATGAGCATCCAGGTTCCGCTATTGGTTATTGACCGAGAATAGTTCTAGGTCATGTCTACATAGTTCTCGAACCCGTAGGGTCCGCACGCTTAAGGTTTCGATGACAGTTATATTATGAGTTTATGAGTTTTGATGTACCGAAGGAGTTCGGAGTCCCAGATTAGATTGGGGACATGACAAGGAGTCTCGAAATGGTCGAGACGTAAAGATCGATATATTGGACAACTATATTCGGAGTTCGGAAAGGTTCCGAGTGATTCGGGTATTTTTCGGAGTACCGGAGAGTTACGGGAATTCGCCGGGGAGTATATGGGCCTTATTGGGCCATACGGGAAAGGAGAGAAAGGGCCAAAAGGGTGGCCGTACCCCTCCCCTTGGACTAGTCCGAATTGGACTAGGGAGGGGGGGCGCCCCCTTCCTTCCTTCTCCTTCTCTCTTCCCTTTCCTTCTCTCCTACTCCTACTACATGGAAGGGTTCCTAGTTGGACTAGGAAAGGGGGAATCCTACTCCCGGTGGGAGTAGGACTCCCCTAGGGCGTGCCATAGAGAGGGCCGGCCCTCCCCCTCCTCCACTCCTTTATATACGGGGGCAGGGGTACCCCATAGACACACAAGTTGATCATCGTGATCGTTCCTTAGCCGTGTGCGGTGCCCCCCTCCACGATATCATATTGTAGCGGTGCTTAGGCGAAGCCCTGCGACAGTTGAACATTAAGATCGTCACCATGCCGTCGTGCTGACGGAACTCCTCCCCGTGCCTCTGCTGGATCGGAGTTCGGGGTGCGTCATCGAGCTGTACGTGTGTCAAGAACTCGGAGGTGCCGGCGTAACGGTGCTTGGATCGGTTGGACCAGGAAGACGACGACTACTTCCTCTACATTGCGTCAACGCTTCCGCTTTGGTCTACGAGGGTACGTAGACAACACTCTCCCCTCTCGTTGCTATGCATCACCATGATCTTGCGTGTGCGTTGGAAATTTTTTGAAATTACTACATTCCCCAACAGTGGCATCCGAGCCTAGGTTTTATGCGTTGATGTTATATGCACGAGTAGAACACAAGTGAGTTGTGGGCGATACAAGTCATACTGCTTACCAGCATGTCATACTTTGGTTCGGCGGTATTGTTGGATGAAGCGGCCCGGACTGACATTACGCGTACGCTTACGCGAGACTGGTTTTACCACCGTGCTTTGCACACTGGTGACTAGCGGGTGTCAGTTTCTCCAACTTTAGTTGAACCGAGTGTGGCTACGCCCGGTCCTTGCGAAGGTTAAAACAGCATCAACTTGACAAACTATCGTTGTGGTTTTGATGCGTAGGTGAGATTGGTTCTTGCTTAAGCCCGTAGCAGCCACGTAAAACTTGCAACAACAAAGTAGAGGACGTCTAACTTGTTTTTGCAGGGCATGTTGTGATGTGATATGGCCAAGACATGATACTATATTTTATTGTATGAGATGATCATGTTTTGTAACCGAAGTTATCGGCAACTGGCAGGAGCCATATGGTTGTCGCTTTATTGTATGAAATGCAAACGCCCTGTAATTGCTTTACTTTATCACTAAGCGGTAGCAATAGTCGTAGAAGAAATAGATGGCATAAACGACAATGATGCTACGATGGAGATCAAGGTGTCGCGCCGGTGACGATGGTGATCATGATGGTGCTTCGGAGATGGAGATCACAAGCACAAGATGATGATGGCCATATCATATCACTTATATTGATTGCATGTGATGTTTATCCTTTATGCATCTTATCTTGCTTTGATTGACGGTAGCATTTTAAGATGATCTCTCACTAAAAATTATCAAGAAGTGTTCTCCCTGAGTATGCACCGTTGCCAAAGTTCGTCGTGCCCAGACAGCACGTGATGATCGAGTGTGATAAGCTCTACGTCCATCTACAACGGGTGCAAGCCAGTTTTGCACACGCGGAATACTCAGGTTAAACTTGACGAGCCTAGCATATGCAGATATGGCCTCGGAACACGGAGACCGAAAGGTCAAGCGTGAATCATATAGTAGATATGATCAACATAGTGATGTTCACCATTGAAAACTACTCCATCTCACGTGATGATCGGACATGGTTTAGTTGATTTGGATCACGTGATCACTTAGATGACTAGACAGATGTCTGTCTAAGTGGGAGTTCTTAAGTAATATGATTAATTGAACTTAAATTTATCATGAACTTAGTCCTGGTAGTATTTTGCAAATTATGTTGTAGATCAATAGCTCGCGTTGTTGCTTTCATATGTTTATTTTGATATGTTCCTAGAGAAAATTGTGTTGAAAAATGTTAGTAGCAATGATGCGGATTGGATCTGCGATCTGAGGTTTATCCTCATTGCTGCACAGAAGAATTATGTCCTTAATGCACCGCTAGGTGACAGACCTATTGCAGGAGCAGATGCAGACGTTATGAACGTTTGGCTAGCTCAATATGATGACTACTTGATAGTTTTGTGCACCATGCTTTATGGCTTAGAATCGGGACTTCAAAGACGTTTTGAACGTCATGGACCATATGAGATGTTCCAAGAGTTGAAGTTAATATTTCAAGCAAATACCCGAGTTGAGAGATATGAAGTCTCCAACAAGTTCTATAGCTAAAAGATGGAGGAGAATCGCTCAACTAGTGAGCATGTGCTCAGATTGTCTGGGTACTACAATCGCTTGAATCAAGTGGGAGTTAATCTTCCAGATAAGATAGTGATTGACAGAATTCTCTAGTCACCATCACCAAGTTAGTAGAACTTCGTGATGAACTATAGTATACAAGGGATGATGAAAACGATTCCCGAGTTTTTCATGATGATGAAATCGATGAAGGTAGAAATCAAGAAAGAACATCAAGTGTTGATGGTTAACAAGACCACTAGTTTCAAGAAAAGGGTAAAGGGATAGAAGGGAACTTCAAGAAGAATGGCAAGCAAGTTGCTGCTCAAGTGAAGAGGCCCAAGTCTGGACCTAAGCCTGAGACTAAGTGCTTCTATTGCAAAGGGACTGGTCACTGGAAGCAGAACTACCCCAAGTATTTGGCGGATAAGAAGGATGGCAAAGTGAACAAAGGTATATTTGATATACATGTTATTGATGTGTAATTTACTAGTGTTTATAGCAACCCCTTGGTATTTGGTACTGGTTCAGTTGCTAAGAGTAGTAACTCGAAACGGGAGTTGCAGAATAAACAGAAACTAGTTAAGGGTGAAGTGACGATGTGTGTTGAAAGTAGTTTCAAGATTGATATGATCATCATCACACACTCCCTATACTTTCGGGATTAGTGTTGAACCTAAATAAATGTTATTTGGTGTTTGCGTTGAGCATAAATATGATAAGATCATGTTTATTGCGATACGGTTATTCATTTGAAGTTAAAGAATAATTGTTATTCTGTTTACATGAATAAGACCTTCGATGGTTATACACCCAATAAAAATAGTTTGTTGGATCTCGATCGTAGTGATACACATATTCATAATATTGATGCCAAAAGATGCAAAGTTAATAATGATAGTGCAACTTATTTGTGGCACTGCCGTTTGGGTCATATCGGTGTAAAGCGCATGAAGAAACTCCATAAAGATGGATTTTCGGAATCACTTGGTTATGAATCATTTGATGCTTGCGAACCGTGCCTTTTGGGCAAGATGACTAAAACTCCGTTCTTCGGAACAATGGAACGAGCAACAAACTTGTTGAAAATAATACATACTGATGTATGCAGACCAATGAGTATTAAGGCTCGTGGCGGGTATCATTATTTTTTGACCTTCACAGATGATTTAAGCAGATATGGGTATATCTACTTGATGAAACATAAGTCTGAAATAGTTGAAAGGTTCAAAGAATTTCAGAGTGAAGTGGAAAATCATCGTAACAAGAAAATAAAGTTTCTGCGATCTGATCGTGGAGATGAATATTTGAGTTACGAGTTTGGTCTTCAATTAAAACAATGTGGAATAGTTTCACAGCTCACGCCACCTGGAACACCACAAACGTTATGGTGTGTCCGAACGTCGTAACCGCACTTTATTGGATATGGTGCGATCTATGATGTCTCTTATTGATTTACCATTATCGTTTTGGGGTTATGCATTAGAGATAACTGCATTCACGTTAAAAGGGCACCATCTAAATCCGTTGAGACGGCACTATATGAACTATGGTTTAGCAAGAAACCCAAGTTGTCATTTCTTAAAGTTTGGGGCTACAATGCTTATGTGAAAAAGTTTCATCCTGATAAGCTCAAACCCAAATCGGAGAAGTGCGTCTTCATAGAATACCCAAAGGAAACTGTTGGGTACACCTTCTATCACAGATCCAAAGGCAAGATATTCATTGCTAAAAATGGATCCTTTCTAGAGAAGGAGTTTCTCTCGAAAGAAGTGAGTGGGACGAAAGGGGGAATTGTGCCTTGGACTAGTCTGAATTGGCGATGTGAACTAGATTATTGACTCTAGTGCAAGTGGGAGACTGAAGGAAATATGCCCTAGAGGCAATGATAAAGTTATTATTTATTTCCTTATTTCATGATAAATGTTTATTATTCATGCTAGAATTGTATTAACCGGAAACATAATACATGTGTGAATACATAGACAAACATAGTGTCACTAGTATGCCTCTACTTGACTAGCTCGTTGAATCAAAGATGGTTAAGTTTCCTAGCCATAGACATCAGTTGTCATTTGATTAACGGGATCACATCATTAGGAGAATGATGTGATTGACATGACCCATTCCGTTAGCCTAGCACTTGATCGTTTAGTATGTTGCTATTGCTTTCTTCATGACTTATACATGTTCCTGTAACTATGAGATTATGCAACTCCTGTTTACCGGAGGAACACTTTGGGTGCTATTAGACGTCACAACGTAACTGGGTGATTATAAAGGAGTACTAAAGGTGTCTCCAAAGGTACATGTTGGGTTGGCGTATTTCGAGATTAGGTTTTGTCACTCCGATTGTCGGAGAGGTATCTCTGGGCCCTCTCGGTAATACTCATCACTTAAGCCTTGCAAGCAATGTGACTAATGAGTTAGTTGTGAGATGACATATTACAGAACGAGTAAAGACACTTGCCGGTAACGAGATTGAACTAGGTATTGGATACCGACGATCGAATCTCGGGCAAGTAACATACCGATGACAAAGGGAACAACGTATGTTGTTATGCGGTTTGACCGATAAAGATCTTCGTAGAATATGTAGGAACCAATATGGGCATCCAGGTCCCGCTATTGGTTATTGACCAAGAATGGTTCTAGGTCATGTCTACATAGTTCTCGAACCCGTAGGGTCCGCACGCTTAACGTTTTGATGATAGTTTTATTATGAGTTTATAAGTTTTGATGTACCGAAGTTTGTTTGGAGTCCCGGATGTGATCACAGACATGACGAGGAGTCTCGGAATGGTCGAGACATAAAGATTGATATATTGGAAGCCTATGTTTGTACATCGGAAAGGTTCCGGGTGAAATCGGCATTTTACCGGAGTACCGGGAGGTTACCGGAACCCCCCGGGGGGTTAATGGGCCTACATGGGCCAAGAGGGAGAAGAGGAAGGAGCCAGGAGGGGGCCGCGCGCCCCTCCCCCTCCTAGTCCGAATAGGACAAGGGAAGGGGGGCGGCGCCCCCCCTTTCCTTCCCCTCTTCCTCCTCTTTCCCCCTTCTCTCCTACTCCAACTTGGAAAAGGGGAGTCCTACTCCCGGTGGGAGTAGGACTCCCCCCTTGGCGCGCCCCCTTAGGCCGGCGGCCTCCTCCCCCCTGGCTCCTTTATATACGGGGGCGGGGGGCACCCCATAGACACACAAGTTGATCTACGGATCGTTCCTTAGCCGTGTGCGGTGCCCCCTTCCACCATATTTCACCTCGGTCATATCGTCGCGGAGCTTAGGCGAAGCCCTGCGCCGGTAGAACATCATCATCGTCACCACGCCGTCGTGCTGACGGAACTCATCTCTGGAGCCTTTGCTGGATCAGAGGGCCGGAGATCGTCATCGAGCTGAACGTGTGCTGAACTCGGAGGCTCCGTACGTTCGGTGCTTGGATCGGTCGGATCGTGAAGACGTACGACTACATCAACCGCGTTGTGCTAACGCTTCCGCTTATGGTCTACGAGGGTACGTGGACGAACACTCTCCCCTCTCGTTGCTATATCATCACCATGATCTTGCGTGTGCGTAGGAAATTTTTTGAAATTACTACGTTCCCCAACACCAAGGTCCATGGCGTCTGCCTCCCACACCCACACGCCAGGGACCCTGGCGTCTGGCTTGCTTTGCTCGCGCAGGTGACCAGACAGGCTGTCTGGTGTGTCTGATGGACAACCAGACGCCAAGGTCCATGGCTTCTGCCTCCCACACCCAGACGCCAGGGACCCTGGCATCTGGCTTGCTTTGCTCGCGCAGGTGACCAGACAGGCTGTCTGGTGTGTCTGATGGACAACCAGACGCCAAGGTCCATGGCGTCTGCCTCCCACACCCAGACGCCAGGGACCCTGGCGTCTGGCTTGCTTTGCTCGCGCAGGTGACCAGATAGGCTGTCTGGTGTGTCTGATGGATATCCAGACGCCAAGGTCCATGGCGTCTGGTGTCCAGAGAGCATTCTTGCAGTTATCTGTCTGATGGATAAGATTCGAGTGGATAAGATTTTTTGGGCCCACCTCTAGCCCTCTCATCCATTCATCTCCACCTCTACCCCTCTCATTTCACTCATATCCACCCACTCTCACCTCTAGCCCTGCGAACGTCACTCCCTCATCCAGCACCCTAACCCCCCCTGCTTTACAAAACCACAAGTGTTGTCTGCACCAGGACCAGACGCCAAGGATCCTGGCGTCTGGCTCCCCTGCTTTACCCTGTTTCTGGTGTTAGTCGACAGCCAGATGCCAAGGACCCTGGCGTTTGGTCCCCTGACTTACAGCCAGACGCCAAGGACCCTGGCGTCTGGTACCCTGTGCATATAAATGACTAAATGAGTCCTCCTTTTGACAGATTTCATGGCAATCAATGAATTCATAGACATCACAGGAAACAACAATTCACATAAATCACATCATTGAGTACTACTTTTAAATGACAAATTCATGTCAAACATTCATAGCAACTTCACGACAACAAGTTCATGGAAAGAAACGACAACAAGTTCATGGAAAGAGACTACACCAAGTTCATCGAAACAAACTAGAACAAGCTCATTGAAACAAACTACAACAAGCTCACTTCTTCCTTCCTCTCTTCACGATATCTGCAAGTGTATGCTCCTCCTCTTCGCTAGCCTCATGCTCCTCCTCTTCGCTAGCCTCCTCCGCCTCCGCATCATTGTTGGACTTATATCTTTGCATTCCTATAGGCATAAATTGATGAGGATACTCCGGACTATGGAATTGAGTGTTCCATATCTTCTTTCTACCTTTCTGGCCCGTTGTCTTAGCTATTGCTTTGCCTTTTTGAGAGCGGGCATTGCCTTGTGTCGGTTGTGTAACCTATGATGGTTGTGGAGCATCAACATCATACTCATGATCCTCTTGATAAGTTGCATCATACTCATGCTCATCATGATGTGTTGGCTCCTCTTGATGTGCTGGCTCCTCTTCATTGACCTCCTCCTCTATGTCCTCTTCGTTCTGGACATAACGCCGTTTATTAGCTCTGGCGGCGCGGCTACCAGGTGCATACACGTCAGTGGACTGAGCACCATGGCAAGAAAGCATAGCTGCCATCTTATGGAACCGCTTCTTGAACTTCTGCAATAACACAAAATATGCTATGATATGAGATGCAAATAACTAATCCGCAAAAAGAAACTTTTATAATATATTGCGACTAACCTCCATCGTGCTCCTAAGAGTCCTCTCAGATAATGCACCACCAGGTGGATGACTCAGTGCAACATTGGCATCATTGACGCACAGAAGCAACTCTCTGCCCTGCAATTCATGAACACACCAAACTTATTTATTTGAAAGAAGACAACATGGTGCAAGTATGTTAGAATAGGTCAAACAGACTACCATTTCGTCATGCATCGGTGCATAGTCAATGTGATCCCCTCTGGTGTCTCTCACAGCCGTGTTGAAGGTCTGATAACCTTCTGCAGTCTCTGCGTCTTCAGACACCAACTCTGACCACTCCTCGTGAGTCCAACCAGGCTTTAGCTTTAACCGGTAACGATCCGCATACCACACTTGATACTTCTGATATGCTGACTGATTGTGAGGTCTATTCTCTGATTGCACTAACGTGTCTCTTTGATCCCAAATTTGTATCCACGCACGGTGTTTGTTTGCCCAATCAGATATGTCCTGATTGTTCGTTCGATCGAACCTACAAATGATGCACGGTACAAAGCATTAGCAAACATAGACTAATTCAATGCTCTACTACATACTCAAGGACATGCTTGCTCACTGATGCAGAGATAGCATTTCCTCCATGCTCTCCTCAATTGGAATGCCTTGTCTTCTTCCAAATTGTCTTGCCACACGGTCTACAAAGTGCCACTCGACTGCGAAGAAGCATATCATTGGGCACCTCGCCCGCCAAAGATGGCTATCACGCGTGCACATCTCATTAAGATCAAAGCCACGATCTTCCACATAAGGCAACCAATGTACCTGCAAAACAAAGAGATACATTGTTAGATACAAGTTTCATTCTTGACTAAATTTTGTCTCATCGAACTTCTCAATACCTGCTCAGCAGTCAAGGTGTCCAGCTCGTTGATATAGCACTTGTATCGCACATGCAAGCTTCCTATGTACACTGTCACTTGTTCCCAATATTACGCAACCGTAGGGCGCCGATATGGATCATCATCATGCACCCCATCATGATTACCCCGTGGGTTTGGCATGTTGGGGTTTTTCAAGTCGGGGCGTCCAACCGGGATCCGCTCCCACATCCACACTGATAGGCTCCAAACAAACCCAGCCAATGAGGATGTATCTCCCTTCCTGCGACATGCCAAGTCAAGCTGCAATCAAACAAACTTGTTAGATATGGAGGCACATGACAAATGCAAGATAAATGATTGCAAATATCTCTTACCTGACGATACAAATATGCTAGTGCAGCCGAACCCCAGCTATACTGGGTATCCCAGTTATTGAGTAGCTCCAGGAACATCCACAGGGCTGAGTTTCCGGTTGCATCTGAGAAGACCACCTTGGTTAGTACATACCAAAGATAGGCCCGCGCGTACTGCTGCACAACCACGTCATTGGCACCCTTAGGGCACGGATTGGTGTCTCCTCTGACTAGTTTTAGCCAAGAATGCCTCACTCTCGCGGTATCGGCCTTGCCTTCTTGAGGGTCGTCGGGCTGAACACCAATTAAAATGCCTGACCGTTCTCGCCAAGTAACGACGCTGACATGACCGGTAACAGCTTGTCCGTCGATAGGAAGGCCGCTTACAATAGCCATGTCCTCTAGGGTCATCGTCAGCTCCCCACATGGAAGGTGGAACGAGTGAGTCTCCGGCCTCCAACGATCCACAAGTGCGGTCAACGCCGCGTGGTTCACCGGCGGAGCGCGTCGCTTAAACTGCAACACGAATGGGAGAAGACCCAATCTCCGAATATAAGGCTCGTACCGCGGGTCATAAGTAAAGCCATCAGCGGAATGACCCCTCATGCGCATAGCAACTACAAGCTGCAAATAAAGTGATGTTTTGATCAATACAAGAACACAAATGAGAAACAAAGAAATTTGACAAGTCTTGCTTCTTACCTTTCCATTCTCAATGGCACGAGCACGATGCTCCTTATCCCACTCATCGATTAATCCGGCATACCAAGGTCCATCATCATCCGCCATCCTACAAAACAAATCACAAACATCTATTAATACATGAACAATATAAAACAATACAATTTTGTTCTCCAAATTATGCCATATGAACACACCATTCTTCTCAAACATAACCACATCATTTTTTTCTTCTTCATATGCACACATAATTCTTCTCAAACATACCAACATCATCTCAATCAAATAAATTTGTCAAATAATATGGTGTCACATATGCATATATCATCTAGAGTACCAAATTTCACCATATCTTTTGCAAATAATGTATGCCAACAATAAGATTATCCACACATAGAGACATCACATTTAAATTCAACTATATTGTTATACCACATATACACATCCTATCAAACCAAATTATCAAACAAGTCTATTTTACATACAAAAATCACCCCTCTTAGTTAAAAAAAATTCCTATGGACAACATATGCACAAAACGGAATTGATTTTGCCTACATGTTCAACTACACATCATCTACTGCCTACCAAATCATCTATCAACTACAAACAATTTCCTAAAACAAAGAAACCATCTACTCATCTAACATCACCTAGTGTTGAATAATGCATTCAAGAGAGGGGAAAACAAAAACAAATTGGAGGGAATGGGGGAGAATACCTCAAAGAAGCTTTGGGGGGGGGGGGGGTCAGATCTGCGAGTTTGAGCGGTTAATGGAGTAGATCAAGGGGGGTGGTGGTGGGAGGGAGAGAAGGGGTGACGAACAGCCCTCTGTTCTTGAACAAACGACAGAAGAAGTTGAGATGGGGATGGGTGGGAGCCCCGCGCCGTTATCCACTTCCCAGGGCCAGACGCCAGGGTCCCTGGCGTCTGGCCCCTTTGCCACGTCAGCAGGTCAACGGGCAGGCGGGCAGTGCGGGCCAGGGGCCAGACGCCAGGGACCCTTGCGTCTGCTTCGCAACCCAGACGCCAGGGATGTTGGCGTCCCCCAAAAAGGTCAGAATCGAAATTTCTTTTGAAACGAGGTCAAATCAGGATTTTGTTAGCCTTATAGATCATAACAGTAATTTTGTCCGCAGGTGGATAGCTCCATGTAGGAGTAGTAAATTTGGACAGCGTTGTCGGCACAGCAAGTTGCCTGGGCTAGTTTGGAAGCCGTGTCGCGTGTCGGCAGGCCAGTAGGGTAGGGCGCACCGGCCATGTTCTGGATCATGCAGGCAGCAACTGGTCACCGTCCGTCCTTGTTGTTCATCTACTTGTCTCGCTCTCTATTGGACCAGCTTGGCGGCTTAGGCTTGCCTCCCTGCCAAGTGGGGCGTCGCCTTTGCGGTGAAGGGCGCATGGATATGGCCAGCTTCACCGACGCGTCCAGCCATCAGAAATGGCCTCGGAGATTAGAGCATCTTCAACAGTAGTAGACCAAAAACTTGGCTACCTAGAAAAGCAACTTTGGCTGTGAAAGAAAAAGTTTTAGGTAGCCAAAATAGTGTCTGCTTTTACTGCAGACCCGAAACTGGATATACTAATATTTTCAAAACCACGTGAAACATGAGATTCGGCGGCGGCAGTGACGGAGCTAGACAAAAACCATTGGAAGGGCCAAAGGTAAATGACAAAGATCTAGGGGGCAAAACACTATTTTCCCTATCATCCAGGGCGAAAAAAAGTTCCTTCAGACTTTTCTCCAAAACTGGGGGGGAGGGGGGCCTCAACATAGCTCCGCCACTGCTCTATTATTGTATACTTTTTTGCATGCATTATGGTGAGGGGTATAGACGTCGTCCCCGGTCCCTCTTCCCAGCGAGCGGGAGGGGCGTCGGTGGGCGACATGCTCTGGGTAGTCGTAGGGATAGTTTTAGCAACCGTCGCCTGCCTCGTCGTATTTTTCTACATATGGTGGTGCAAGGCAGCAAGGCGCGCGGGGCAGCAGATCGAGCACCCACCACCAGCGCGGGGTGCGGATGCAGAGAAGATCGCATCGCTCAGGACCATGAACTACAGTGCGCCGAACCTGGAGCAGGGGCGGCCCGACAGGCGCGATCGTGAGATCTATTTGGAGGATTTCGTCGAGGGCGAGACCCTGACGCTCCTCGACTGCGAGCACTACTACCACCCTCATTGCATTCAGAAGTGGCTGCCATTGAAGAACGCATGCCCAATTTGCAGAGGCGAGGAGGTAGCGTAGATTATATATACTTGCAAAAATTCTTGCTGTTAATTAATCATCGTTTTTGTCATCATCAAACATATCATCTACCTGCCAGCCTAATTACAACAAACATGTCACTGTTAGCTCTTGCTGCAGAGGAAGAACTTCATGCAAAAAAAGAGTTAGAATGAAGCTTAAATATTGAAGAAATCACCAGAAATATCTTAATAAGATACAAAAAGCGTTAAGCCCGGGCTTTGATCCCTAGTAGGGTGTACAACCTCCCTCCTAATATCTACAGAAATGAGATAGTTATCCAGTTGAGCAAAAGGGGAAAGGTTTTGACGTATTCAACAGTACCAAGATTATTTTTTGTATTGAGTTATAGGAAAAGCCACACTATAGAGAGGGTTGAGGTGGTGTTCAAATTTATAGATCATGACATACACACATAGTACCATTTCCTACACCTAGCGTCCACGTCAAATTCCCCTTTAACTTCCTCATGCATCTTCTCTGTACACCCTAGAGTTTAAGGCCGGAATTCCAGCTCAGTGGCACACTTGCACGTCTACTGAACACTCGGAGATCAGCCTCAGAACTCCGAGGTCCTGTGTTTTGCTTCTGGGCGTCCTGAAACTCCGGTCTTGTATCAATATCTGAGGTCACCAATCTAAGAGGGAATGACGGTTGGATTCTACCCCTCCAACCAAACTTGCTCAAATGGGAAAAAGAGAGGAACCCTAGATCTACTGCTTGACAAAGCCAAATCGTAATTCCCCTACTTGTGCTGCCAAACTTGTTACTCATGGAGTTTGCGGTTTCCTAGGCGGTACGAGTCCACTCCAAAAGCTTCCAAGATGTGGAATAACTTTGAGAAGTTGTTGTGGACGTTTTGTGGTCACCTCGACATTAACCACTAGTGATTGAGTTTCTACTTTGTTTGTGGGGCTCAAGAAGAAGGTGAGACTTGGTGTATTTGGGAAACCTTTGTGGTTCCCACAACTCTCGAATGGTGATTAGCTCGCTCCCAAGGAAGTGGATATCAGGATATAAATTCGTCCCACATGCCCTTAAAACTTGAAAAGAAAAGGCTAAAATATGTAGAAATATCTAGGCCAGCATCTCAAACCTTCAACACGTTATTTACGTTACAGAAATAGATATCGTTAAATTCATCCTCAAATGCACTTCCGCGATATTATGATTTTATAAATGTTGATTAAATATTGTATGAGAATCTAACATCAAAGTATGAATTTGAACAGTCAAACTACGTCTTGGTTTTGGAGTTACGGGTAGTTAACAATTTACCCAACTTATAAATACCATAATAGCATTCACTTAGCTGCCTAATTATTTAGGTTCAAGTTACTAGTTACCACGATGGCACTGATACAGACACCCGACTTCCATGCTATAGTTCTTACCACGACACGGACATAAGTACCTGGTTGTTGAAGTACGGTTAATCGTAAAGTTGATGACTACTTGTGCATAACCCGGTAACTCGTGAATTGTTGGCTCGTAACATATTGAAGTGAGATATAGTGCTTAAGATGATTACTTTGTGAATATCTGAATATATTGTCTGATAACTCACATATTAGTGTTGGTAACTTTGATCTTCATTCTTTTGCCGAAACATACCAAGTGATATGTCGAAACCCTCATTTATACAAAACGAATGATAAAAATATAATCTGAATAAGGCATATATTATCATATATTATTAGGTACATAATGTTTTGAATTTTCGAAATAGTAAATGTATCTTCTTTGACCTTGGCTAATTTTGATTTCTTTCATGTGTGCAAAACGTCCTACACAACCCAGTCGATTGGATGAAGAGGGTTCTCACCATATCATCTTTTCAATCACTTGTTGGTTGATTATGTATATCTTCTATAAAAATGGAAGGAATCAAATGATATGTCATTTATTGTGCCAACATTGACTATATTTCCGGCTTTGAGTCATTTTTCAATACTCTTTGTGTTATGCAGACTTCGTAGATATGGGATCACAGTTTCACCCACCACATTCAATTCGATGTTGCATACATATCTTCATGGAATAAGCATCTACTCTCATGGATATATAATACCATCCTCCCCTCCTTCATCTGCTTCAACTACACGACTAGTTTGCTCTGAAGGATATGGTATCTCTCTTATGCTGTCATCTCGTTGTCCAATGCATTTACACTATCTTGAAATGAGAGGCCTCAGGAACCAACCATGCCCTTGTGTGACAAACAACATAAGTTGATTAACTGCAGCAAGCTCAGTCAGATGAGAGTGTTGCATAGTGATGGAAGAAAGTATGAGTCAATTGACATGAAAATTGAGACGAGCAACATATCGAGGAACAGTCAGGATATGTGGCACTTATCTTGACTAGAAATGGTGCCAATTTAATTGTGGTGGACCACGGTATTAGTAATATGATGAGAATACAATGTGACCATTGGCTCTTGTTGCAACCGTGTCTACATCTCGTTGAGTCAAATCAGTATCCTTTGCTTCATCATTTCTGGGATGATTGGCGATGTTCATTTTTATGCACCGTTTTCGTGGAGCGAATGGCAACCCATCTCTTAGCTAAATTTGCTTTTGATAATAGTTCTTCTTGTAATTGGGTTGACGAGCCCCCAGATTTATTAGTAGAGTCCCAGGCAAATGATGTTAGAATTTAACTAATGCAATAAAGTAGCCATGATGGCATTCCCTTAACAAGAAAGTTTCCTTTTTATAGATACTCCCTCTTTTCCAGTTTATATGCCTCATTTAAAAAAAATTGTTCTTTCCTGTTTTACAAGTCTCAGTTCTACTAACTATAATCGCATGTTCAGGTTTCAAGGTGGATTAAATAACTACATGCAATGAACAAGATAAAAATCGCCAGTGCTTGTAGAAGTTCTTGGTAAATTTAGTAGTCATAACTAATGCAGTAGTAAAAACATTTTTTTGGAAAATGGGCGTACTAATTAAGTACTTTTACAAACTGGAAAGGAGGGAGTGCCAAAGGATAATAGCATGCGTGAGCGAGGAGCATTTCGGCGACGCCTAGCATTTTGCAAGGTCCAAGTAGGAGTAGCAGTATCTCTCTCTATCTTGGACGTGATGCGACGGGGACGGGATGGGAGAGGGGAGGGAGGTCATTCACATGTCGACAGCTGGCCGATGGGCGGACCGGCCAAATCTGCCTCTGCTAGTTCGGGAGTCGTGCCACATGCCGACCGGCCAGTGCTAGGGTAGGGTGCCACCAGCCATGTTCTCGTGCAGGCCACGTATTGCAGATCATCTTATCAATCACTTTCGATGATTACGTATATCTCCGTAAAATGGAAGGGATCAAACAATATATCATTTATTGTCCCAACATTAGTTGTCTTTCATGATTTGATTTCATTTTTTAACACTCATGTGTGATGTGCGGACTTCATAGATACGTGATCACAATTTCACCCACCATATTCAATTTGACACTGCATACATATCTTCATGGAATAATTGAGCCTCTACGCTTATGGATATATAATACCATCTGCCTCCCCTTCATCTTCTTCAATTGCATGACTAGCTAGCTTTGAAGGATATGCCATCTCTTCTGTTGTCATCGCATCGTCCAATGCTCTATTCAATGGATCACACTATCTTGAAATGGGAGGCCTCGGGAACTAACCATGCCCTCGTGTGTCAAATAACATAAGATGATGCTTTTCTCCAAGCTCAATTAGCGGAGATTCTTGCACGGTGGTGGGAGAATGAACGAGTCAACTGACATGAAAGCTGAGGTGAGCAACGTAACGAGGAACCGTTAGGATTCGTGCCACTTCACTTGAGGGAAAATGGTGCTGATTTTAATTGCGATGGACCACGGTATTAGTAGTTTGATGGGAATACCTTGTGACCATCGGCTCTTGTTGCCGCAGCTAGGCAAATTGGCATCCATTGCTTCACAATGGCCGTGATGGTTGGCGGCGTTCAATTTATTCATTTGTTTGTGGAGCGGATGGAGCAGCCTATCCTTTAGCTAAATTTACTTTTGATAATAATTCTTCTTGTAATCGCGTTGACGAGCCCCAGAGATTTCTTAGCGGGCCCCCTGGAAACGATGTAACAGTTTTATCGATGCGATAAAGTAGCCAGCCATGATGGCATTCCCTCAAAAAAAAAAAAGATTTCCATTTTTTACTATTACTAGAAACCGAAGAACTGCATGCGCGAGCGAGTAGCGTCTGGGGGACGCCCAGCATTTTGCGCGGTCTAAGTGGCAGTATCCCTCTCTATCTTGGACGTGATGATGCAGGGACTGGAGGTGAGGGGGAGGAAGGTCGGTCATATCGCCAGCTGGATGGCTCCATGTAGGAGTAGTAAAGTTGGACGGCGTTGTCGGCACAGCAGGTTGCCTGGGCTAGTTCAGGATTCGTGTCGCGTGCCGGCCGGCCAGTAGGGTAGGGTCTCGTGCAGGCCACGTTCTCGACTCAAGTCATCGTGCAGCAACTGGTCACCATCCGTCTGTCCTTGTTGTTCATCAACTTGTGTCGCTCTCTATTGGACCAGCATGGAGGCCTACCTGGCAGCCAGGTGGGGCGTCGCCGTTTGCGGTGAAGGGACCCAGCTTCACCGACGTGTCCAACCATCAGATTAGAGCTTTCACATTCACAAACACACACAGCCCAGATTAGAGCATCTTCTTTTTTTGAAAGCTTAGGACGGTGAGGGCAACCCCCCACTGACTTTTAAATTAACTCAGTGTGTGCAAGTTACAACTCTCGGGGTTACATCAAGGATGCATATGACAAGCTCTCACCACTAGAGAGAGGAGGGATGGATATATATAAAGTACAAGAAGGGAGACTTTTACTCTAGATGGATGTAACCAAACACTCAACAAACGGCACCAAGGCCTCTTTGACTCTGTGCCTCATCATACCAAAGTCATTTTTGAACCTCAGAAGCCAGCCATTCACCGTAGACGTCACACCCTTAAAGTGCTTGTTGTTGCGGTCTTTCCATATACTCCATGCTGCAATCACAAAGATCTCCATGAACATGGGACCTGTCCATTTGTCTTGCGCCTCATGCACGAGCTGAAGCTTGTTCCCATCGTGTGCCCACTCGATCCCTAGCTTCCTCCAGCACATTTTGCTAAAAGCACATTCGAAGAAGAGGTCCTCCACTGTTTCTCCAGGTGTGCTGTCACAAAGGAGACAAGTGTATGCATCGTCTCTCAGTTTCATGCCTTTCCTCTTCAGCATGTTTCTAGTGTTTAGCCTGTCCGCTAGCAGTAGCCATGCAAAAACCCTCCATTTATTAGTGCACTTTGACTTCCAGATCCATTTGAATGCATCATACGCCACCACCTCACGGAAGTAGTGTTCATAGTACTTTATGGAAGCAAACTCTCCTGATCCCCACACGCACCTCCAGATGTCCGTGGTGTCACTCAGTTCAATCGAGGCCATGTTGTTTTGAAGGTTTTGCAGCTCATCCCTGGCTTGGGCAAAGATTGGTAGCTGGAAGTTATGGCCAAGCGTCGACACTATCAGCAAAGCCTGCACCGAGACATCCTCATTAACAAAAAAGGAGAACAGTCGGGGATGGCTGTCGCAGAGAACATTGTTATGCCACAAATCCTTCCAGAACAGCACCGTGCTTCCGTTTCTCACCTCCACCAGTGTGACGCCCCTGTAAATTGGTGCAAGCTGCACGATATCGCGCCACCAGAACGAGCCGCACTGATCAGTTGCGTGGGGCACCAATCCCTCATAATAGGCAGCTCAAATCATCTTAACCCAAGGTATGTCCAAACGATTGTAGAATTTATGAAGTTGCTTAAGGAGCAGACCTTGGTTCTGGATTCGAAGGTCAATTATCCCCAGACCACCCCTTTCCTTGGGGCGGAAGACTAGGTTCCACGCCACCAGGGATATGGCTTTGGGGCCATCATCCGTGTTCTTCACCCAAAGACAGTATAGGCTGAGTTTGTCAAGATGCTCTAGGATTTTCGGGGGCAATCTGATGGAGCACATGGCGTATATCGCCATGGACGCGATCACCGAGTTGACCAAGGTGAGTTTTGATCCAAGGTCCAGAAGCGAGGCGGCAGTGGATAGTCTATGCTCAACCGAAGCAACCGGCGGCATTAGATCAGTCACCGTCGGCTTAGTAGTGACCATCGGCATGCGAAGGTACGTGAATGGCATCTTGCCAACTTTGCAGACAAAGACCTCGGCCAGGCACTCCGTTGCATCCACAGCCGTGTTGACAGTCATTAGAGTAGATTTTTGGAAGTTGATGTGCAGCCCTATGGAGGAGGCATAATCCTGAAGGATGTGTTTGATCGTCTCCGCTTGCGCTTGATCAGCGGGCATTACGAGGATCTTGTCGTCCGTGTACTGGATCACAGGATATTCATCATCTGGAACTGGCATTGGTAGCTCAAGCGCACCAGTCCGGTAAGCATTATTTATGGCTGCTTGCAAAAGGTCAGCCGCCAGGACGAAGATGAGCGGTGATAGCGGGTCGCCTTGGCGCACCCCTCGTTTACAGAAGAACTGTCTGTCTGCCGGGGGTCCCGTTGAGGAGCACAAAGGATTTGGCTGTTGAGAACAAGAAATCAATCCACCCTAGCCATCGATCATCAAATCCCATGCATTTCATAATCTGCATCATCAGAGCGTGTTCTATCGTGTCAAAGGCTTTCGCAAAATCAAGCTTGAGGATAGCGATCTCACGCCTCGATGCTTGGCATTGGCGTATGAATTCGAATGCCCATGCAACACAGTCCTGGATTGATCTATCCTGCAATAACCCATACTGATTTTGATGAATGATTTTAAGAACCACTTTCTGCGGACTGTTTGCCAGGAGCTTTGTCAGCAATTTGAGGCAGTAGTTCAAAAGTGTTATAGGGCGATAGTCATCAGCTGTCTCTGGTGACTGAATTTTTGGAATGAGAGTGATAAATCCGGTATTCAAACTTTCAAGGTCCAATGTACCTACATGAAAGTCAAAGCAAAACTGATAGAAATCCTCCTTAATGATGTGCCCGCAATATTTTATGAAGCTTCCACTGAACCATCCGGGCCAGGAGCACGGTCAGATGGTAGCTCTTTGACAACTTGGTCAATCTCCTCCCGAGTGAATGGATCAGACAAGGGCTGCAACCCTTCCACTTTCTTGATGATGCGTTCTAGATCAAATCGCATGTTTGTTCGACTGGAGCAGCCCAGTCTTTCCTTGTAGGTTTGGAGAAGAACGGCCTCCTTACCCACAGGATCATAAACGACTGAGTCGTCAGGCAGCCGTAGCGAAGCAATGTTATTTCTGCGAAAACGTTCAGTTGCCACCCTATGGAAGAATTTGGTGTTACCGGCACCAAATTTAAAGTATCTGATGGTGCAGTGTTTCTTCTAGTATGCCTTTTTACAGTCAAGCAGGTGAAGAAGGTGTTTTTTCAAAATCTTTCTGAAGTTGGTTTCAGGTACAGTCAACCTTCGGCGATCCTCTAATCCATCAAGCTCTAGGAGGGTTTTGTTGCAGTTTTCAATCAGCACAGACAGCTTGGAGATTTTCTTGCTCCACTGTTTCAAGTCATATCGCAGGTTCTTTAGTTTTTTTCACAGGACAGCAGCTGTCTTCGGGGCATAACGATGTTTGTTCCATGATCTCTGCACTACCTCAAAGAAACCTGGCTGCTTGATCCAGTAGTCCTCAAAATGAAATATTTTGGTCTTTGGAATTTTGGTCTGGATGCTAACGTAGCATGGCATATGATCCGATGTGGGTTTCCCGAGGGGCATGATGACAGTATTCGGATATTTGGCCGCCCAATCAATAGACGTAAAGTGCCCGTCTAACTGTTCAAGCAAGGGGTTAGACTGCATATTGCTCCAGGTGAAGGATCGCCCCTTAATCAGTAGTTCTACCAAAGACTGTCTACGGATGAATTCATTAAAGAACAGCATATCGTTACATCTCCACCCCCACGGTTACGATTATCCGGCGCACGGATGTAGTTAAAATCTCCTAAGATAAGCCAATCTTCACCATTTGGAATGTGAAGATCAAAAGAGCCACGCGGTAAACAACCCTCTGTTGGGATCAGCGCAAGGACCATAAACGTTAACCAGCGTCCACGTATCATTGGACTGAGTCGAGGTGAGCCTGATGCCGAGCGCGAATGATTCAGAGAAAATCGAAACACCTGTGAAAACCGAGCTCATCCACGCAGTGATTAAACCCCCCGAATTACCAACAGAAGGTACAAATTCAAACATATCAAACTTCTTTGGGCAAAAGAGTTTAATAAATGATGCATCAAAAGATTCATGCTTGGTTTCTTGAAAGCAAACTACATAACATCCACTAATCTCAATCGCATACGGATCGCCAATTGTTTTTTGTCAGAGTTGATTCCTCAAACATTCCAGCAAAGCACGTTCCACTGTTTATTTGACGACATCACCCTTAGTTCAGCTCCGGGTTTCCCCCATGATCACTTGCTAGAAGCTTCTGGGCACTGAGTTCTTCCGCAGGGATCCCGCACAAGGCAGTACCAACATGTTGGAGCTGCTAGACTGTAGTTGGCGGAGGTAGTTCTTCAGCCTGAACAGCATCAGGCTGCAGCAAGAACCTGGAACAAGGGTCTGTCGCCTTGGAGGAGCACGCAACCGATGGGGCCCCCCTGGGTTTGACCTTGGACTGTGGCTTCTTAGCGTCAGTGACGAGGTTCACTTTGAAGCCAGCATATCTTGTGGCCCTAGAGCTGCGCCTCAGGCAAGTCCTATCGATTGGCATCTTCTCAGCTAAGATCATCTTCTGAATGTACTTGTTTTGTGGTTTGGCACTGGAAGCTTCAGAAGATTCAGATATATCAACATTTTCAAAGGTCTCGGAGTTGGTGCTGAAAGCAACATTCCCCTCTCCAATCATCTCAGGAACCTACCTAGTGATACACTCCGCCTTATCAGCTACAGCATTCTCAAGCACTGTGATCAACTCAACAAAGTTTGCCCAGATCTCTGATGTTATGAATATATCTGCCGGAAGACATGGAAGCAATTCAGTCCTGGGGCAGAACTGACAATCCGCAGAGCACATGCCCTTGATAACAGCAGCAGTCACCGTGTGAAAGATTGCAAGAGGGTTTAGAGGCAGCATATCGCCCGTCAGATTGTCATCAGGTGCAGTAATGTAGCGAGTGTATCTGCCAAAGGAAATCATCTAGAGAAACTGCAGAAGCGAGGTCCCATCTACAGCCTAAACCTCGACGGAAAGGGAACTGCCATTAGCGCGCACAAATTGCAGAACAGAGGTTTGTGCCCCATTGACCAGAGTATCCGCAGCCTCGGCAAATAACTGAATACACGGACCATTCATCCTGAGGGTCATCTGTGATATTGCTCTCTTCTTCCACGCCATCCATGAGGGAGGAACCCGTGTACTGGAAAAGGGTTCTGAAGCTGAATCCTCTGTACGGGGGCGGTGCAACCGGCCAGACCCCCAGGCACCATTCTGCGTCTGATGCTGCTGGGGCACCTGCTACTCCCAGGCCTCATCGATCTGCTGCTGCATCCATCATTGGTGATCCAAAGCCCATTGTTGGGCAGCAGACAGGTATGGAAGCTCATAAGGATGCGGAGATGCATTCATTGGAGGAGCGTCATCTTGATTGCCAACAAGCCCAGGAATCGTATCTCTGCCATTAAGCACGTATACAGGGACAGACCAAGATCTACCCATACCTGGCAGTGTGCCAATTCTCTTAATCACAAGGCTATGGGGAACCTACGCAATATCACTGATGATCACGCGCACCAAAACTCGTTCCTTGTTGTGTCCCGTCCCGTGCCAGAGATCCAACTTCCCGAAGCACGACACAGCCTTATTGATATAGTGATCATTTTGATAATCCATAGGAAATGCAAGGAACAGGACCCAAGCAACATATTGAAACGGGCAACGGTGCATGTTTTCCCCCTCATCATGCGGCATGAAAGAGAAGGTCATATCATCATCCAGAGGGTCTAACTGATGCGAACTCTCCTGAATATACTGGTCTCTCAGAGCAACATCAGCAAAAGCAACCATACCCACTCTGATAGGATACACGAACACATCAGGCACTTCAAGATGAAATCCTCTACCATTATGCGAACAACCTCATCCAACACTAGATGTTCCTGATGATCTAGGACTAGGGGAACAGCATTGGCAATGGCATACCTCTCATGGCTTAGTGGCGGGTCATCCACCACCATCATGTTGTGCACCAATCTGTGGTCCGGTCCACGCTCAATCCGGGCTCCCATCGGCATGAAATGGGAAGGCCTCGCCGGAAAGTTGGCCATGGTGAGGGTGGGGGCGGCGATGGCAGTCGCGTCAGTCAATGGCGGAGCTGGCGAGGGGAGGGTGTGGCGCTCTGTTCGTTGGTTGTTAGGGGCGGCAGTATAGGCAAGTGGCATGGTTCTTGAAGCGGAATCGTCCGCCCTATGGCTCTTGGGGAAAGGGGCCCAGAGTCCGACACTTTCCTTTTGGGATGCCAAATCATTTTTTTATTAGGCATGCGAGGATTCTGCTGTGGGTGTACAGCTCGTATTCGTGGTGATGGATCCATATTGATTTGTTCCTGCCGTTCCATCTTCCTATGTTGCCAAGAAAATCGGGGAGCAGGCTTAGAGGAGCAAGATTTAATACCATGGCCCAGGAACTTACAGCGCGGGCACCAAAGAAGGCCTGGAGAAAATTCCCGCTGGTGGGCCAGGCTATTGCAGACACCATAGGCTCTAGCGGTCCGGCCCATCTCGTGTCGTGTGCAAAAGCATGCATGTTCGAAGTTATGGCAGGTGTCACACCTTTTGGCATTACATTTATTAGCATCATGGCCGATCCCGAAACATCTGGTGCATCTGCCCAATATATTATGGATGATATCCGAAGGAGGCAAGTCTTCTAAATCATAGATATTTTGGATATCTTCCTCTTCATAATGGGCTTGCCTTAGGTCTAAGATACCATCCAAAACCGAAGATGGAATATTGCACCAATTTTGCTCACGATGATTCTTACCTAAAAACTTTTTGGTAGGATTGCAAAGATGACCCAAAGAAACCGAAATATTCAAGCTGCCAAAAATCAGACCCCCTATATCAACTCATGGCTGGCTTTGTTGATCAAAGATTCTTCCGAACGATGATTATCATGAGGATTGTCACGTTGAGTTGAGACATCATCGAAGGAACTCAGTAAATTGTTGGACCTTTATTTGCAAAGGCTGAACTTGGCCAACTCTTTAGTACCTGAATCATCCTTAGAAGCACTTTTCTCAAGAAATTCCAGGTTAGTGCGAACAGCTTTGGATGATCTGCCACCTAACGCAGAGATCTCATGTGGAGTGTTCCTTCCAACTGGAGCCACTAAGGGCACATTCCAAGGATGTCTGAATAAGCCAAAATGGCAGACAAAATCTGGCCAAACTCTATCCCGTAGGGCATAGATGAAATGGCCCACTTTATTTGAAGCCACAGAGAACCTAAAATTCCTTTCTCCAATAGATGTAACCTTGAAACCAGAAGCAAGACCTCCAATGCAACATTGTAAGGCCAAACCAACCGAAGCACGGGATAAGGGGAACGAGGCAGAAGAGAACGTGACCACCAAGAAAAATTCCTTGGAGGAGGAGGCGGGGGGAAATGAACCGTGGATTTGAAACACCGACGAACCTGGTCCTTGACCTTTAGGTCGGGGTTGAAGTCCCAGTGGAGGAGCCCTTCCATGGTGGCTTAGAAGGATTCATGGCCGCCGGTGGTGGAGGTGGGGGTGGAGGAGGAGGTGGGAGAGGAGGTGGGAGGAGCCATCTCGCCTCGATTAGATTGATTAGAGCATCTTCAACAGTAGTAGACCAAAATTTTGGCTACCTAAAAACAACTTTGGCTGCCAAGGGAGGAAGTTTTAGGTAGCCAAAACCCATTGGGGGGGGGGGGGGGGGCCAAAGGTAAAAGACAAAGATCTAGGAGGAAACACACTATTTTCCCTCTCATCCAGGCGCGTAAAAAAAATCTTCAGACTTTTTAACAAAGCTGGGGGAGGGGGGGCACTGCCCCCCCCCTCCCCGGCCTCAACATAGCTCTGCCACTGCTGCATTGTATACTTTTTTGCATGCATTATGGCGAGGGATATCGACGTCGTCCCCGGTCCTTCTTCCCAACAGGCGGGAGGAGCATCGATGGGCGACATGCTCTGGGTAGTCGTAGGGATAATTTTAGCAATCATCGTCTTTTCTACATACGGCGGTGCAAGGCAGCGAGGCGTGCGCAGCAACAGCAGATCGAGCACCCACCACCGGCGCAGGGTACGGATGCAGAGAAGATTGCATCGCTGAGGACCATGAACTGCATAGCGCCGAACCTGGAGCAGGGGCAGCCCGACAGGCACGATTGTGAGATCTGTTTGGAGGACTTCGTCGAGGGCGAGACCCTTACGCTCCTCGACTGCGAGCACTACTACCACCCTCATTGCGTTTAGAAGTGGCTGTGATTGAAGAACGCATGGCCAATTTGCTGAGGCGAGGAGGTAGCGTAGATTATATATACTAGCAAGATTTCTTACTGTTAATTAATCATCATTTTTTCATCATCAAACATATCCTCTACGTGCCAGCCGAATTACAGTGAAACATGTCACTTTTTTAGGGTGCTAGTTTGAAACTGATGACGCGTGAATCCTAGTGAACTAATTGCGCATGAACAACCTTACCTTTAGATTATCATACTGATAATAAAAATATCATACACGCGGTGCTTATTTTGAGTTACCGACATTAGACAATAAAAATATGATATACTTCGTTCGACATCCAAGCATGCATGCTTCTGTGTATGCTTTTATCGTGTGTGCTAACCATGAAGTCCTTGTTGTATAAATGTTCTAAATTCCTGTTCCGTTGCGATATATGCAGGATTCTCCGACGCAATTGAGATAAACTAAAGACTATTGCCATGACACGTAAATGTCTATATTTTTTTAACCGATGGTTTATCATGCACTCATATGAACCAGAATCAACACCGCCCGGAAATAATTTACTTTGTATTACTTTATTGGAGGTAAATGACAAAGATCTAGAGGACAAAACACTATTTTCCCTCTCATCCAGGTCGTAAAAAAATTCCCAGACTTCTCTCCAAAGCTGGGGGGAGGGGGAGGGCCCCCCAGGCCTCAACATAGCTCCGCCTTCTATTGTATATTCTTTTTGCATGCATTATGGTGAGGGGGATCGACGTCGTCCGCGCGCAGCAGCAGATGGAGCACCCACCGCCGACACGGTGCGGATGCAGAGAGGATCGCATCGCTGAGGACCATGAACTACACAACGCCAAACCTGGAGCAGGGGCAGCCCGACAGACGCGGTTGTGAGATCTGTTTGGAGGACTTCGTCGACGGGGAGACCCTGACGCTCCTCGACCGCGAGCACTACTCCCACCCTCATTGCGTTCAGAAGTGGCTGCGATTGAAGAACGCATGCCCAACTTACAGAGGTGAGGAGGTAGCGTAGATTATATATACTAGCCACAATTCTACTGTTAATTAATCATCATTTTTATCATCATCAAACATATCCTCTACCTGCCAGCCTAATTACAGCGAGACATGTCACTTTTTGTAGGGCGCTAGTTTGAAACTTGTGACGCGTGAATCCTAGTGAACTAATCACGCATGAACAACCTTACCTTTAGATTATCATACTAATAATAAAAATATCATACACGCGGTGCTTATTTTGAGTTACCGACTTCAGACAATAAAAATGGAGTAAATTGAAGGGAAAAAAAACACCACAATTGTGCAAATGTCATCAAACACCCACCAAAATGCAAGTTTTCCGGTGGTTTTTTCTGAAGCATTGAAAACTTCAACCCAATTGTGATGGTTTTTACAATTTACTCATAAAAATGTGCTATACTTCGTTCGACATCCAAGCATGCATGCTTCTGTGTATGCATTTATCGTGTGTGCTAACCATGAAGTCCTTGTTGTATAAATGTTCTAATTTCCTGTTCTGTTGCGACATATGCAGGATTTTCCATCGCAATTGAGATAAAAAAGACACTATTGCCATGACACCACTCTGAGTAAGGTGAGATTTGTGATGGTGGCGAGCAGAAGTTGTGTGGCAACCTCAAGGCCACTTCCCCCAATTGGAATTGGTGGCCACGATGGCGGCATGTCACCACTGCCCTGAATTTGTTCTTGCACTAGGGGAGGCCATGATGGTTTTGGTGGGGCGATGCCGTAAATGTCTATATTTTTTAAGCGTCGATGGTTTATCATGCACTCGGATGAACCAGAATCAACAACGCCCGGAGACAATTTATTTTATATGACTTCATTGGACGTGCAAGCATATATATTTTCGCGGGGTGTGCCCTAACCTGTGTATTAATATTAGTCAACCATTGCCTAATTTTTATCCATTTACGTATGCATTTATGTATGATGTTTGTTTCCTTCTCAGTTTTTGCGTCTTAGAAGCCAGTTAGTATGAGTTCGTGGGGGACAACAAACATTCAAATTCAACCTTAAAACAAAAATGGGTAGCATTAAATCCGGCAACGTGTGCATAGTTCAGAGATATTTACCGCCGCGGCGGGGAGGTCAGGAGGCGGATCCGACGGCGAGGACGAGCTCGGCGGGCATAGCAACAGTGCCGGTGGAACCATGCGATGGGCAAGCTTAGGGACGGTGGCCCGGTGCTCAGGAACAACGGCGGGAGCTCGGTGATGGCGGTGTGGGCGGATCCGGTGGTGGAGTGCCGAAACTGGGTGGCGACGCGCGGGAGCTCAGCAACGGTCTTCGGGGTTGCAGAGGGGCTCAGGGCGACGGCGGTGACCAGAATTGGCCACCACGGAGACGGGACGAGATGGCCCGGGCCGCGGTGAAAGCCCATCAAGCGGTGGCTAGGCTTGGAGCGCGCCGCAGTTGGCCCGAACTGTTTTCTAGGGTTTAGTGTCAAGACAGGCGACGGCGGCAGCGATCGCGATCTCCCACGCGCGCGCACTCATCCTGGACGATCTCCACGCTATACCCAAGCCCTGATCAGCGCTTCCCCTGCGGCTGCTCTCGGGGTGATTAAGGGGGGGTCCTGGTACCCCTACCCACCCTTGGAGCACGAAGGGAGAGGTGGCATCTAGGGTTTTGTGGGGCGGCGACATTGCGTCAGAGGAATCGAGGAAGTCGAGGGAGAAGGTGGAGCATATGATGGAGAAGATGAAGCTGACAGATAAGGAAAACAAGAAGTTGGTCGTAGATGATCAGGAGATGGAAGGGGGGGCACCTCCAGTGGCGCTGGTGGGCAGGGTACTGCATCGTAAGTTCATCCATGTAAACTCTATTGCAGATGCCCTCCGACCGGCCTGGGGAAACCCGAGGGGATTGAACTTTAACCCGGTGGGGGAGAACACCTTTGTTGCAAACCTGGAGAATCAACGGGATCGAGATCGCATCTATGGAGGCGGGCCGTGGATGGTGGGGAAACACGCAGTAATCTTGGAGCTATTTGATTTCAGAGCCCATCCATCTGATTGGAAGTTTGAGAAGCTGCAGATTTGGGCGAGGGTAATCAATCTGCCCTTTAATCTCCGATACCCGCCATGGCCTGAGCGCATAGCAGGGATGTTGGGAGAAGTAATCAAGTTGGATGTGGACGCAAAGGGTTTTGCCTTTGGTGAGTGCCTTAGAGCACGAATATGGATAAGAGTGCATGAACCCCTTATTAGGTGGGTGCAGCTAGAATTGGCTAGGACAAAGGAATCTGTACTGTACACTAGTAGAAAACGGAGCTTTAGCGCCGGTTCGTAAGGGCCTTTAGTGCCGGTTCCATAACCGGCACTAAAGGGTGGTCACTAAAGCCCCCCCCCCCCTTTAGTACCGGTTCGGCACGAACCGGCGCTAAAGTGCCACCACGTGGCGTGAGCTCGCGCCCCGGTATGGGGGACCTTTAGTACCGGTTCGTGTTACCAACCGGCACTAAAGGTTTTTTTTTGAATTTTTTTTTTAAATTTTGGAAAAAAAATTTGATTTTTTTTTCGATTTTTAATTTTTCTGAATTATTTGATGATTTAGTCTCTAATCACCTCTCTTAATTGCTCAAGTGTGGATCACTCATTCCAAATCATCTAACTTCCCGACCGGTCACCCATCCCTCTCACTACTCTAGCTCGAGCACGCTTAACTTTCGGGTTCTATTCTCCTTCGTTTCCGAGTCTGCACTTTCCTGACAATAGTAAGATGTTAATCCTATTAACCCTCAGGAGTTTAGCTTGAGCATGAAGTCACACATTTCACCGTTTGAGTTTGAAACTATTATTCTAAAAAACAGTAATTATTTAGTAACGCTAATATTTCTTGAATAAGTTTGACCATAGCTTGACCACAGTTTGACCATAGTTTGACCAGATTTGACCAAAATTCAAAAAATTGAAATAATTATTTAGTAACACTAATATTCTTGAATAATTATGTAGTAACATTAATACTTCTTGAATAAGTAGTTTGACCAGATTTAACCAATTTTTTTTTAAAAAACTGAAATTATTTGACCATATCTTTTTTTCCTTTTGGAATTTGAGGATTCTAAATAATTCCAAATAGGCCGTAGGCTGTTTCCATCGGATGCGGATTTTCGTGCTGAATTTTTTGATATATTATACGTTTTTTTCCGACATCGTATGCAAAAGTTATAGCTGTTTTACATTTTCCCATCGGATGCGAAAATTGCCCTATAGTGCCGATTTGTGGCACGAACCGGCACTATAGGTCAGACCCCTTTAGTACCGGTTTGTGGCACGAACCGGTACTAAAGGTCTAATCTTTAGTACCGGTTCGTGCCACGAACCGGTACTAAAGGTGATCGTGGGGCCCCGGCCTGACGCCAGCCTGCCACCACCCCTTTAGTACCGGTTCGTGCCACGAACCGGTACTAAAGGTTCAACACGAACCGGCATTAATGCAAATCCGTTCGAACCGGCACTAATGTATACATTAGTGCCGGCTCTAATACAAACCGGCACTAATGTGCTGCACGTTTGACCCTTTTTCTACTAGTGGTATGATATCCATTACGAGGGACTGCCGTATTTTTGCTTCTAGTGTGGACGGCTTGGACATGCTGACGCCTTTTGCCCGGATCCATGGGAAAGGGATGAGGAGGGATGCCTACAGTACGGGGAGAAACTTAGGTGGACTGGATCTCGCAAGAACTGGGCGAATGCACCCCCAATGAGCAGTAACGGGGGAAGGCAGGGCGCCAGGAGAGAGGAGGAGTGGGATCCTGAAGAAGAGGGAGTAGAGAAGGGAGAGGAGGTAAGCAAGGAATGGTCAGGAACGCAGTGTATCAGTTTAATGCCCGGGGAGGCAATGGTAGCCATACTGGGCCTGGAAGAGGCTATGACAGAGGGAGAGGTAGAGGCCGTGAGAGAGTGTACCGTCGAGTGGATATGGGGCCTGAGGGCCGCACCAACACAACAAACCAGCTAATGATCCTGGATCAGGACACTTGGAATAAGAAGAGAGCAATGGAAGGCGATGAGCCGAGTACTTCTAAGGAAGATAGCAGGGATTCAAAAAAGAAAAAAAGCCGTTGAAGGAGGAACTACTAGCGAGCAGGCGGTGGCTGATGCACAGCCCCGCCTGGAGCAATGAATTGCATTACATGGAATTGTCGCGGGCTTGGGAACCCGGAGACAGTTCGTGAACTCCACCATTTGTTGAGGGTTGAACCGCCCACCTTAGTCTTCTTGTCGGAGATGAAGATTGAGGGAAAAAAGGTAGCAAATATGAAAGCAAGACTTGGTTTTGAAGGATGTATCACTGTCAGCAGTAACGGGCTGAGCGGAGGACTTGCCCTTTTCTGGTCTAGAGAGGTGGATGTTAAGCTCAATAATTTGTCAAATCAGCATATAGATGTTATGGTGAGGAATATGGGCAGCGACCAGAAGGAGTGGCGTTTTACAGGCTTTTATGCCAAAGCAAAGAGGAGTGAAAGGAGTGAGAGCTGGACACTTTTAAAGTGGTTACGGTGTCAAAGTGACGTCCCTTGGCTGTGTGGCGGGGATTTTAATGAGATCACAGACAACATGGAATATTTCGGGGTCAATGAAAGAGCGGAATGGCAGATGCAAGGTTTTAGGGAGACCATTGATGAATGCAAGTTTCAGGACTTGGGGTTCAACGGAATACCGTACACGTGGGATAACCGTCAGGAAGGCGAGGCGAATGTAAAGGTGCACTTGGATAGATACCTAGCCGACCCGGGCTTCATCCAGATGTATGGAGATACGGGAGTGAGGCACGTTCCATCGCCACAGTCGGATCATTGCATGTTAGTCATTAAAATCAAAAAGCTGGTGGAGTGGGAGGACAGCGGACCTCGCCGTTTTGTTTACGAGGAAGCATGGAGACGGGAGGAGTCATATGAGCCCACGGTGGTGGCTGCATGGGAGAAGGGAGCTCTTACGCTTGAGGACCTCAACTCCTCTTTAAATAACATGCAGGGCCAACTTACCGATTGGAAACAAAAGAAATTTGGGGACATAAGACGAAAACTGAAGAAGGTGAGAAAGAAGTTTGAGACGGAGAAGGCGAACTCACTGTATTGTGGTTCGTCCAGAAGGGAGAAGGAGTTAGCAAGGCAATTGAACGATCTTTTGTTAAAAGAGGAGATTATGGCGAGAGCGCGGTCGAGAGCTGACTGGCTTAAGGCCGGCGACCGGAATACTGGTTTTTTCCATGCTCAAGCATCAAGGAGGAAGCATCAAAATAAGATCCTGGTGCTCGAGAAACAAGATGGAACGATTGTGGATAGTAGGGACGAGGTGCGAGCTGAGGTACAAAGTTTTATACACATCTATACACAGCTCAAGAGGAGGTGGTCATGGACGAAGTGTTGCACCATGTACCAAGTATGGTGATAGATGAGATGAATGGCCGGCTAGATAGACCCTTTTGTGCAGATGAAGTAGAGAAGGCACTGTTCGCAATGGCACCGGCGAAGGCGCCGGGGGCGGATGGATTTCATGCGGGTTTCTATCAGCATCACTGGTCTCTTATAAAGGAGGATGCAACCCGCTCAGTTTTAAATTTTTTAAACGGCGGGCACATGCTGGAAGCTATTAACAAAACTGTAATAGTGCTTATACCAAAGGTCAAGAAACCGAGGAATATTACATAGTATAGACCAATCTCCCTCTGTAATGTCATTTACAAAATCTGTTCCAAGGTGCTGGCTAACAGGTTGAGGGAGATCCTTGATGAGATCATCGCGGAGGAGCAAAGTGCCTTTGTTCCAGGGCGGTTGATTACAGACAACACCATCACAGCTTTTGAATGCATACATGCAATGAAGAGGAAGAGAACGAAGCAAAGGTGGTGCGCGGTGAAGCTGGATATGATGAAGGCGTATGATCGAGTGGAGTGGCCGTATCTCCAAGGAATCATGCTCCAGCTGGGTTTCTCGGAGGAGTGGGTGTCTCTAGTAATGAGATGTGTAAACTCTGCTACTTTTCAAGTGAAGATGAATGGAGAATTGCTGCCCTCTTTTCGCCCATCAAAAGGTATCCGGCAAGGTGATCCTGTTTCCCCGTATTTGTTTCTTCTATGTGGGGAAGGTCTCTCATGTTTGTTGAAAAACTATGATGCTGGATGGGTCGATAGAGGGATACGGCCGGGTTTGAGAGCCCCTTAGATTTGGCACCTCTTATTTGCGGATGACTGTTTAGTTTTTATGAAGGCAGATTCAAGGAGTGCACAAAGGTTGAATGAAATCATTCAAGCTTATCATATGGGGTCGGGGCAATGTGTAAACAAAGCCAAGAGCTCGGTTTTTTTCAGCCCAAACACAAGGGCGTCGGCGAAGGCAGGGGTCAGGAGTAACTTGCAGATATACAGAGAAACTCTAGCCAAAAAGTACCTAGGCTTGCCCACGGCGGCTGGCCGGGTTACAGAGGGAATTTTTGTGCATGTCAAAGAGCAAGCAAGGTCCAGAGTGCAAGGATATTGCGAGAGGCTCATGTCAATCGCGGCTAGGATGGTTCTCCTCAAAGCAGTGATTCAAGCCCTACCGGCCTATTCTATGAGTTGTTTCAAACTCAATAAAGGCTTATGCCAGAAAGTCACGACAGTAATGTCAAAGTTTTGGTGGGATGAATCTCTTGATAAGAGGAGAATGCACTGGCAATCATGGGAGAAGATGGTTGTATCTAAGTCAAAAGGAGGCTTGGGCTTCCGGGATTTAGAGCTGTTCAATGATGCGATGCTCGCCAAACAGGCGTGGCGATTGCTGGATAGACCGGACAGTTTATGCGCGCGTGTTCTGAAGGGTAGGTACTACCCAGATGGAGATTTCTTGCAGGCAGGATGCCCTGCTAGCGCTTCCACTACGTGGAAGGCGATAATCACTGGCAGAGAAGTACTCAAGAGGGGGTTGATACGTAGAATTGGTGACGGAACTACTACGGAGGTATGGCATGACAATTGGATACAAGGGAGCAATACTTTCAAACCTGTGTGTAATATGGGTAGTGATCCCATACATCTTGTGTCCGATTTGATGACGGATGATGGCGAATGGAATGACGAAATTATCGAGAGAACCTTCATCGCCCCGGATGCAAAAGCTATCATTAACATGCCGAGGCCGTGGGTAGCTTTACCTGATTTTTGGGCATGGGGCTATGAGAGGTCCGGGATTTTTACGGTTCGTTCAGCATACAGAATGTTGATGGCGGATCGGGAAGATGATTTGAACCAGGTTGGCAGCTCCTCCCAAGGGGAGGAGGTGTGGAAATCATTATGGAGGTTGAAGGTGCAGCCCAAGATACGAATTTTCTGGTGGCGGGTCCTTAAAGGATTCCTACCGGCAAAGGAAGAGTTGTGCCGATGACATATAGGGGAAGATCACACTTGCCCAATGTGCGGCCATGAGGAGGAATCGCTGTTTCACTCTCTGGTTACATGCAATCATGCCAAACTGTTTTGGATAGAGGCAGAAGATTTCTTCGAGTTCAAGATACCACGACTACACCCAGCGACGTGGTCGAGGGACTTGCTTGATCCCAGTTTTATTGGGAGAGACCGGGCGGCTGTCATTATCTCAGTTATGTGGGCAATCTGGTCAAGTAGGAACAAATACACCCATGAGGAAGTCAAATATCAGCCCGGGAGATCGATGGTCCTAGTGAAGGAACACATCCAAGCTCTGTACATCCCGCCCAATAATGCCGAGGGGAGGTGTATCACGAAGGAGAGATGGAAGCCACCAGAAGAAGGATGGTGGAAGATCAATACGGACGCTGCAGTGGACGGGAGCGGGGCTTCCTCAGCAATCGAACTAGTGGCTCGGGGCCATGACGGAGAATTGAAGCTAGCGGGAGGCCGCAAGCTGCCCGGGGTAACTGATCTGTATTGTGCTGAATTGCTGGTTGTTAGGGAGGCTGTGCGTCTGGCTATGGAGAAGGGCTGGACGCGGGTGATCGTCGAGACGGACTGCAAAACTGTCATTAACGAGTATATGGCAATGGAGTGCAGGTCGACAGGTAGCCCGATCATCAGCGAGATCAAATCCTATCTCCAACACTTTCAGGGGTTGCAATTAAACTTTGCTAGTAGAGATGCCAATGAGGTAGCTCATGTTGGAAATATGCCCTAGAGGCAATAATAAATTAGTTATTATTATATTTCCTTGTTCATGATAATCGTTTATTATCCATGCTATAATTGTATTGATAGGAAACTCAGATACATGTGTGGGTACATAGACAACACCATGTCCCTAGTAAGCCTCTAGTTGACTAGCTCGTTGATCGATAGATGGTTACAGTTTCCTGACCATGGATATTGGATGTCGTTGATAACGGGATAACATCATTAGCAGAATGATGTGATGGACAAGACCCAATCCTAACCTTAGCACAAAGATCGTAGTTCGTATGCTAAAGCTTTTCTAATGTCAAGTATCTTTTCCTTAGACCATGAGATTGTGCAAACCTGGTTTAAGCTACTTGAACATTGAGCATCAAGATCTATGAGGATAGATCAAAAACCGCTTAATGGTACTTTCAAATGAGCATATACCTTGACATGATCTTGAAGGTGTTCAAGATGGATCAGTCAAAGAAGGAGTTCTTGCCTGAGATGTAAGGTATGAAGTCAAGACTTAAAGCTCGACCATGGCAGAAAAGAGAGAAAGGACGAAGGTCGTCCCCTATGTTTCAGACGTAGGCTCTATAGTATGATATGCTGTGTACCGCACCGGAAGTGTGCCTTGCCATGAGTCAGTCAAGGGGTACAAGAATGATCCAGGAATGGATCATTGGACAGCGGTCAAAATTGTCCTTGGAGTAAATAAGGACATGTTTCTCGATTATGGAGGTGATAAAGAGTTCGGCGTAAAGGGTTATGTCGATGCAAGCTTTAACACCTATCCGAATGACTCTGAGTAGCAAACCGGATACGTATAGTGGAGCAACCATTGGAATAGCTCCAAGTGGAGCGTGGAAGCAGCATTTACAATATGACCTAGAGATTTGCAAAGTACATATGGATCTGAATGTTGCAGACCCGTTGACTAAAACCTCTCTCACAAGCAAAACATGATCAAATCCCAGAACTCATTGAGTCTTAATCACATGATGATGTGAACTAGTTTAATGACACTAGTAAACTCTTTGGATGTTGGTCACATGGCGATGTGACCTGTGAGTGTTAATCACATGGCGATGTGAACTAGATTATTGACTCTAGTGCAAGTGGGAGACTGTTGGAAATATGCCCTAGAGGAAATAATAAATTAGTTATTATTATATTTCCTTGTTCATGATAATCTTTTATTATCCATGCTTTAATTGTATTGATAGGAAACTCAGATACATGTGTGGGTACATAGACAACACCATGTCCCTAGTAAGCCTCTAGTTGACTAGCTCGTTGATCGATAGATGGTTACAGTTTCCTGACCATGGACATTGGATGTCGTTGATAACGGGATCACATCATTAGCAGAATGATGTGATGGACAAGACCCAATCCCAAGCCTAGCACAAAGATCGTAGTTTGTATGCTAAAGCTTTTCTAATATCAAGTATCTTTTCCTTAGACCATGAGATTGTGCAACTCCCAGATACCGTAGGAATGCTTTGGGTGTAGCAAACGTCACAACGTAACTGGGTGGCTATAAAGGTGCACTACAGGTATCTCCAAAAGTGTCTGTTGGGTTGGCACGAATCAAGACTGGGATTTGTCACTCCGTGTGACGGTGAGGTATCTCTGGGCCCACTCGGTAGGACATCATCATAATGTGCACAATGTGACCAAGGGGTTGATCACGGGATGATGTGTTACGGAACGAGTAAAGAGACTTGCCGGTAACGAGATTGAACAAGGTATCGGTATACTGACGATCGAATCTCGGGCAAGTATAATACTGCTAGACAAAGGGAATTGTATACGGGATTGATTGAGTCCTTGACATCGTGGTTCATCCGATGAGATCATCGTGGAACATGTGGGAGCCAACATGGGTATCCAGATCCCGCTGTTGGTTATTGACTGGAGAACGTCTCGGTCATGTCTGCATGGTTCCCGAACCCGTAGGGTCTACACACTTAAGGTTCGATGACGCTAGGGTTATAAAGGAAGTTTGTATGTGGTTACCGGATGTTGTTCGGAGTCCCGGATGAGATCCCGGACGTCATGAGGCGTTTCAGAATGGTCCGGAGGTAAAGATTTATATATGGAAAGTTGTTGTTCGGGTTCCGGAAAAAGTTCGGGTTTTTTCGGTATTGCACCGGGAAGCTTCCAGAAGGTTCCGGAGGATTCCGGAGGGGTCCGGAGGTCCGGAAATTGTTCCACCACATCCAATACAGTAGCATGGGCTGTAGGGGGGCGCCCTAGCCTTAATGGGCCAGGGGCACCAGCCCCCCCAAGGCCCATGCACATGGGAGAGGGAAAACCCTAAAGGGGGAGGGCCTCCACTTGACTTGGGAGGCACTCCTCCCCCCCTTGGCCGCCGCCCCCTCCTCAGATTGGATCTGAGGGGGCCAGCCCCCCTCTCCCTTGCCCCTATATATATGTGGGGGGTGGGAGGGCAGCCGCACCACAAGTTCTGGCGCAGCCCTCCCCCTCTCCCAAGTACTCCTCCTCTCCCGCGGTGCTTGGCGAAGCCCTGCAGGATTGCCACGCTCCTCCACCACCACCACGCCGTTGTGCTGCTACTGGATGGAGTCTTCCTCAACCTCTCCCTCTCTCCTTGCTGGATCAAGGCATAGGAGACGTCACCGGGCTGTACGTGTGTTGAACGCGGAGGTGCCGTCCGTTCGGCACTAGGATCTCCGGTGATTTGGATCACGACGAGTATGACTCCTTCAACCCCGTTCTCTTGAACGCTTCCGCTTAGCGATCTACAAGGGTTTGTAGATGCACTCTCCTTCCCCTCGTTGCTGGTTTCTCCATAGATAGATCTTGGTGACACGCAAGAAAATTTTGAATTTCTGCTACGTTCCCCAACAGTGGTATCAGAGCTAGGTCTATTGCGTAGATTCTTTGCACGAGTAGAACACAAAGTAGTTGTGGGCGTTGATGTTGTTCAATATGCTTACCATTACTAGCCCAATCTTGATTCGGTGGCATCGTGGGATGAAGCGGCCCGGACCGACCTTACACGTACTCTTATGTGAGACAGGTTCCACCGATTGACATGCACTTGTTGCATAAGGTGGCTAGCGGGTGCCAGTCTCTCCCACTTTAGTCGGATCGGATTCGATGAAAAGGGTCCTTATGAAGGGTAAATAGCAATTGACATATCACGTTGTGGTTTTTGCGTAGGTAAGAAACGTTCTTGCTAGAAACCCATAGCAGCCACGTAAAACATGCAAACAACAATTAGAGGACGTCTAACTTGTTTTTGCAGGGTATGCTATGTGATGTGATATGGCCAAGAAGAATGTGATGAATGATATGTGATGTATGAGATTGATCATGTTCTTGTAATAGGAATCACGACTTGCATGTCGATGAGTATGACAACCGGCAGGAGCCATAGGAGTTGTCTTTATTTATTGTATGACCTGCGTGTCATTGAACAACGCCATGTAATTACTTTACTTTATTGCTAACCGGTAGCCATAGTAGTAGAAGTAATAAGTTGGCGAGACAACTTCATGGAGACACGATGATGGAGATCATGGTGTCATGCCGGTGACGATGATGATCATGGAGCCCCGAAGATGGAGATCAAAAGGAGCAATATGATATTGGCCATATCATGTCACTTTTTGATTGCATGTGATGTTTATCATGTTTATGCATCTTATTTACTTAGAACGATGGTAGTAAATAAGAAGATCCCTCATTAAAATTTCAAGAAAGTGTTCCCCCTAACTGTGCACCGTTGCGAAAGTTCGTCGTTTCGAAGCACCACATGATGATCGGGTGTGATAGATTCTTACGTTCACATACAACGGGTGTAAGCCAGATTTACACACGCGAAACACTTAGATTGACTTGACGAGCCTAGCATGTACAGACATGGCCTCGGAACACAAGAGACCGAAAGGTCGAGCATGAGTCGTATAGTAGATACGATCAACATGAAGATGTTCACCGATGATGACTAGTCCGTCTCACGTGATGATCGGACACGGCCTAGTTGACTCGGATCATGTAATCACTTAGATGACTAGAGGGATGTCTATCTGAGTGGGAGTTCATGAGATGAACTTTATTATCCTGAACATAGTCAAAAGATCTTTGCAAATTATGTCGTAAGCTCGCGCTTTAGTTCCACTGTTTAGATATGTGCCTAGAGAAAATATAGTTGAAAGTTGACAATAGCGATTATGCGGACAGTAGAAAGCTTATGTCCTTAATGCACCGCTCAGTGTGCTGAACCCCAAACGTCGTTTGTGGATGTTGCGAACATCGAACATACACGTTTTGATAACTACGTGATAGTTCAGTTAAACGGTTTAGAGTTGAGGCACCAAAAGACGTTTTCGAAACATTGCGGAACATATGAGATGTTTCGAGGGCTGAAATTGGGATTTCAGGCTCGTGCCCACGTCAAGAGGTATGAGACCTCCGACGATTTTCTTAGCCTGCAAACTAAGGGAGAAAAGCTCAATCGTTGAGCTTGTGCTCAGATTGTCTGAGTGGACCAATCACTTGAATCGAGTGGGAGTTGATCTTCCAGATGAGATAGTGATGTTTCTCCAAAGTCATTGCCACCAAGCTGCTAGAGCTTCGTGATGAACTATAACATATTAGGGATAGATATGATGATCCTTGAGGTATTCGCGATGTTTGACACCGCGAAAGTAGAAATCAAGAAGGAGCATCAATTGTTGATGGTTGGTGAAACCACTAGTTTCAAGAAGGGCAAGGGCAAGAAGGAATACTTCATGAAATGGCAAATCAGCTGCTGCTCTAGTGAAGAAACCCAAGGTTGAACCCAAACCCGAGACTAAGTGCTTCTGTAATAAGGGGAACAACCACTGGAGCAGAATTACCCTAGATACTTGGTAGATGAGAAGGCTGGCAAGGTCGATAGAAGTATATTGGATATACATTATGTTAATGTGTACTTTACTAGTACTCCCAGTAGCACCAGGGTATTAAGATACCGGTTCGGTTGCTAAGTGTTAGTAACTCGAAATAAAAGAGCTATGGAATAAACGGAGACTAGCTAAAGGTGAGCTGACGATATGTGTTGGAAGTGTTTCCAAGTTTGATATGATCAAACATCGCACGCTCCCTCTACCATCAAGATTAGTATTAAACCTGAATAATTGTCATTTGGTGTTTGCGTTGAGCATAGACATGATTGGATTATGTCTATCGCAATACGGTTATTCATTTAAGGAGAATAATGGTTACTCTATTTTGAATAAAACCTTCAATGGTCTTGCACCTAAAGGAATGGTTTATTGAATCTCGATCGTAGTGATACACATTTTCATGCCAAAAGATATAAGATAGTAATGATATTACCACTTACTTGTGGCACTACCATGTAAGTCATATTGGTATAAAACGCATGAAGAAGCTCCATATTGATGGATCTTTGGACTCACTCGTTTTTGAAAAGTTTGAGACATGCGAACCATGTCTATTGGTGTATACGCATGAAGAAACTCCATGCAGATGGACCGTTTGGACTCACTTGATTTTGAATCACTTGAGACATGCAAATCATACCACATGGGCAAGATGACTGAAAGCCTCGTTTTCAGTAAAATGGAACAAGAAAGCAACTTGTAGGAAGTAACACATTTTGATGTGTGCAGTCCAATGAGTGCTGAGGCATGCAGTGAATATCGTTATGTTCTTACTTCACAGATGATTCGAGTAGATGTTGAGTATATTTACTTGATGAAACACAAGGCTGAATTATTGAATAGTTCAAGTAATTTTAGAGTGAAGTTGAAGATCATTGTGACAAGAGGATAAAATGTCTATGATATGATCATAGAGATGATTATCTGAGTTACGAGTTTGGCACACAATTAAGACATTGTGGAGATTGTTTCACAACCAATACCGCCTGGAACACCATAGTGTGATGATGTGTCCGAACATCATAACTGCACCCTATTGGATATGGTGCATACCATGATGTCTCTTATCGAATTACCACTATCGTTTATGGGTTAGGCATTAGAGACAACCGCATTCACTTTATAATAGGGCACCACGTAATTCCGTTGAGACGACACCGTATGAACTATGGTTTGGAGAAACCTAAGCTGTCATTCCTTAAAAGTTTGGGGCTACGACGCTTATGTGAAAAAGTTTCAGGTTGATAAGCTCGAACCCAAAGCGGATAAATACATCTTCATAGGACACCCAAAACAGTTGGGTATACCTCCTAATTCAGATCCGAAAGCAATAGGGATTGTTTCTTGAATCGGGTCCTTTCTCGAGGAAAAGTTTGTCTCGGAAAGTTGAGTGGGAGGATGGTGGAGACTTGATATGGTTATTGAACCGTCACTACAACTAGTGTATAGCAGGGCACAGGAAGTTATTCCTGTGGCACCTACACCAATTGAAGTAGAAGCTTATGATAGTGATCATGAAACTTCGGATCAAGTCACTACCGTACCTCGTAGGGTGACAAGGATGCATACTACTTTAGAGTGGTACAGTAATCCTGTCTTGAAGGTCATGTTGCTAGACAACAATGAACCTGCGAGCTATGGAGAAGCGATGGTGGGCCCATATTCTGACAAATGGTTAGAAGCCATGAAATCCGAGATAGGATCCATGTATCAGAACAAAGCATGGACTTTGGTGGACTTGCCCGATGATCGGCAAGCCATTGAGATAAATGGATCTTTAAGAAGAAGACGGACGTGGACGGTAATGTCACTGTCTATGAAGCTTGACTTGTGGCGAAGAGTTTTTCACAAGTTCAAGGAGTTGACTACGATGAGATTTTCTCATCCGTAGCGATGCTTAAGTCCGTCGGAATCATGTTAGCATTAGCTGCATTTATGAAATCTGGCAGATGGATGTCAAAAACAAGTTTCCTTACCAGTTTTCGTAAGGAAAGGTTGTATGTGATACAATCAGAAAGGTTTTGTCGATCCTAAGGATGCTAAAAGGTATGCTAGCTCCAGCGATCCTTCTAAGGACTGGAGTAAGCATCTCGGAGTTGGAATTGTTGGAAATATGCCCTAGAGGCAATAATAAAAGTATTATTATTATATTTCCTTGTTCATGATAATTGTCTTTTATTCATGCTATAACTGTATTATCCGGAAATCGTAATACATGTGTGAATACATAGACCACAATATGTCCCTAGTGAGCCTCTAGTTAACTAGCTCGTTGATCAACAGATAGTCATGGTTTCCTGGCTATAGACATTGGATGTTGTTGATAACGGGATCACACCATTAGGAGAATGATGTGATGGACAAGACCCAATCCTAAGCATAGCACAAGATCGTGTAGTTCGTTTGCTAGAGCTTTTCCAATGTCAAGTATCTTTTCCTTAGACCAAGAGATCGTGTAACTCCCGGATACCGTAGGAGTGCTTTTGGTGTACCAAACGTCACAACGTAACTGGGTGACTATAAAGGTGCACTACAGGTATCTCCGAAAGTGTCTGTTGGGTTGACACGGATCGAGACTGGGATTTGTCACTCCGTATTACGGAGAGGTATCTCTGGGCCCACTCGGTAATGCATCATCATAATGAGCTCAAAGTGACCAAGTGGTTGGTCACGGGATCATGCATTACGGTACGAGTAAAGTGACTTGCCGGTAACGAGACTGAACGAGGTATTGGGATACCGACGATCGAGTCTCGGGCAAGTAACGTACCGATTGACAAAGGGAATTGTATACGGGGTTATTCGAATCCTCGACATCGTGGTTCATCCGATGAAATCATCGAGGAGCATGTGGGAGCCAACATGGGTATCCAGATCCCGCTGTTGGTTATTGACCGGAGAGTCGTCTCGGTCATGTCTGCATGTCTCCCGAACCCGTAGGGTCTACACACTTAAGGTTCGGTGACGCTAGGGTTATTAGGAAGACTTGTATGTGATTACCGAATGTCGTTCGGAGTCCCGGATGAGATCCTGGACGTCACGAGGAGTTCCGAAATGGTCCGGAGGTGAAGATTTATATACGGGAAGTTGTCATGCGGACACTGGAAAGTTTCGGGGGCATATCGGTATTGTACCGGGACCACCGGAGAGGTTCCGGGGGTCCACCGGGAGGGGCCACCCCTCTCGGAGGGCCTCATGGGCCGCAAGGGGCAGGGAACCAGCCCCTGGAGGGCTGGGCGCCCCCCCCCTTGGGCCCATGCGCCTAGGGTTGGGGGGAAACCCTAGTGGGGGCGCCCCCCTTTGCTTGGGGGGCAAGCCCCCCTCCCTGGCCGCCGCCCCCCCTCTAGATCTCATCTAGAGGGGCCGGCCCCCCTTGCCCCTTCCCCTATAAATAGAGGGGTGAGGGGAGGGCTGCTGGACACAACCAAGGCGCAGCCCCTCCCCTCCCCAACACCTCTCCTCCTCCGTCACGAGCTTGGCGAAGCCCTGTCGGAGTACTGTTGCTCCACCACCACCACGCCGTCGTGCTGCTGCTGGAGCCATCTTCCTCAACCTCTCCTTCCCCCTTGCTGGATCAAGAAGGAGGATACGTCGTCCGTTCCGTACGTGTGTTGAACGCGGAGGTGCTGTCCGTTCGGCACTTGGTCATCGGTGATCTGAATCACGACGAGTACGACTCCATCATCACCCTTCCCTTGAATGCTTCCGCACGCGATCTACAAGTGGTATGTAGATGCAATCTCTCTCCCATGACTCGTTGTTTAGATGAACTCGTAGATGGATCTTGGTGAAACCGTAGAAATTTTTTAATTTTCTGCAGCGTTCCCCAATAGTGGCATCATGAGCCAGGTTTATGTGTAGTTCTCTATTGCACGAGTAGAACACAATTTTGTTGTGGGCGTAGATCTTGTCAACTTGCTTGCCACTACTAGTCTTTTCTTGCTTCAGCGGTATTGTGGGATGAAGCGGCCCGGACCAACCTTACACGTACGCTTACGTGAGACCGGTTCCACCGACAGACATGCACTAGTTGCATAAGGTGGCTGGCGGGTGTCTATCTCTCCCACTTTAGTTGGAGAGGATTCGATGAAAAGGGTCCTTATGAAGGGTAAATAGAAGTTGACAAAATCACGTTGTGGTTATTCGTAGGTAAGGAAACGTTCTTGCTACAAGCCAATTGCAGCCACGTAAAAGATGCAACAACAATTAGAGGATGTCTAACTTGTTTTTGCAGCGATTGTTCATGTGATGTGATATGGCCAGAAGTTGTGATGAATGATGATTGATATATTGTGATGTATGAGATCATGTTCTTGTAATAGGATTCACGACTTGCATGTCGATGAGTATGACAACCGGCAGGAGCCATAGGAGTTGTCTTTATTTTTTGTATGACCTGCGTGTCATTGAAGAACGCCATGTAAATTACTTTACTTTATTGCTAAACGTGTTAGCCATAGAAGTAGAAGTAGTCGTTGGCGTGACAACTTCATGAAGACACGATGATGGAGATCATGATGATGAAGATCATGGTGTCATGCCGGTGACAAGATGATCATGGAGCCCCGATGATGGAGATCAATGGAGCTATATGATATTGGCCATATCATGTCACTACTATATAATTGCATGTGATGTTTATTATGTTTATGCATCTTGTTTACTTAGAACGACGGTAGTAAATAAGATGATCCCTTACAACAATTTCAAGAAGTGTTCTCCCCTAATTGTGCACCGTTGCTACAGTTTGTCGTTTCGAAGCACCACGTGATGATCGGGTGTGATAGATCCTTACATTCACATACAATGGGTGTAAGACAGTTTTACACATGCAAAACACTTAGGGTTAACTTGACGAGCCTAGCATGTACAGACATGGCCTCGGAACACGGAGACCGAAAGGTCGAACATGAGTCGTATGGAAGATACGATCAACATGAAGATGTTCACCGACGATGACTAGTCCGTCTCACGTGATGATCGTACATGGCCTAGTCGACTCGGATCGTGTAACACTTAGATGGCTAGAGGGATGTCTAATCTGAGTGGGAGTTCATAATTTGATTACATGGACTTAATTATCATGAACTTTGTCTAAAACCTTTGCAAATATGTCTTGTAGATCAAATGGCCAACGCTCATGTCAACATGAACTTCAACGCGTTCCTAGAGAAAACCAAGCTGAAAGATGATGGCAGCAACTATACGGACTGGGTCCGGAACCTGAGGATCATCCTCATAGCTGCCAGGAAACAATATGTCCTAGAAGGACCGCTAGGTGACGCTCCCGTCCCAGAGAACCAAGACGTTATGAACGCTTGGCAGTCTCGTGCTGATGATTACTCCCTCATTCAGTGCGGCATGCTTTACAGCTTAGAACCGGGGCTCCAAAAGCGTTTTGAGCATCACGGAGCATATGAGATGTTCGAAGAGCTGAAACTAGTTTTCCAAGCTCATGCCCGGGTCGAGAGATATGATGTCTCCGACAAGTTCTATAGTTGTAAGATGGAGGAAAACAGTTCTGTCAGTGAGCACATACTCAAGATGTCTGGGTTGCACAACTGTATGACCCAGCTGAACATTAACCTCCCAGATGAGGCGGTCATTTACAGAATCCTCCAATCGCTCCCACCAAGCTACAAGAGCTTTGTGATGAACTACAACATGCAGGGGATGGTGAAGACCATTCCTGAAGTGTTCTCAATGCTGAAGTCAGCAGAGGCTGAAATCAAGAAAGAACATCAAGTGTTGATGGTCAATAAGACCACTAAGTTCAAGAAGGGCAAGGGCAAGAAGAACTTCAAGAAGGACGGCAAGGATGTTGTCGCGCCCGGTAAGCCAGTTACCGGGAAGAAGTCAAAGAATGGACCCAAGCCTGAGACTGAGTGCTTATATTGCAAGGGGAAGGGTCACTGGAAGCGGAACTGCCCCAAATACTTAGCGGATAAGAAGGCCGGCAACACCAAAGGTATATTTGATATACATGTGGTTGATGTGTACCTTACCAGTACTCGTAGTAACTCCTGGGTATTTGATACAGGTGTCGTTGCTCATATTTGTAACTCATAGCAGGAGCTGCGGAATAAACGGAGACTGGCGAAGGATGAGGTGACGATGCGCGTCGGGAATGGTTCCAGGGTCGATGTGATCGCCGTCGGCACGCTACCTCTACATTTACCTACGGGATTAGTTATAAACCTTAATAATTGTTATTTGGTGCCAAGTTTGAGCATGAACATTGTATCTGGATCTCGTTTGATACGAGATGGCTACTCATTTAAATCCGAGAATAATGGTTGTTCTATTTATATGAGAGATATGTTTTATGGTCATGCCCCTATGGTCAATGGTTTATTCTTAATGAATCTCGAACGTAGTATTACACATATTCATAGTGTGAATATCAAAAGATGTAAAGTTGATAACGATAGTCCCACATACTTGTGGCACTGCCGCCTTGGTCACATTGGTGTCAAGCGCATGAAGAAGCTCCATGCTGATGGACTTTTAGAGTCTCTCGATTATGAATCATTTGACACATGCGAACCATGCCTCATGGGTAAAATGACCAAGACTCCGTTCTCCGGAACAATGGAGCGAGCAACCAACTTATTGGAAATCATACATACCGATGTGTGCGGTCCAATGAGCGTTGAGGCTCGCGGAGGATATCGTTATGTTCTCACTCTCACTGATGACTTGAGTAGATATGGGTATGTCTACTTAATGAAACACAAGTCTGAGACCTTTGAAAAGTTCAAGGAATTTCAGAATGAGGTAGAGAATGAACGTGACCGAAAGATAAAGTTCCTATGATCAGATCGTGGAGGAGAATACTTAAGTCACGAATTTGGTACACACTTAAGGAAATGTGGAATCGTTTCACAACTCACGCCACCTGGAACACCTCAGTGTAATGGTGTGTCCGAACGTCGTAATCGCACTCTATTGGATATGGTGCGGTCTATGATGTCTCTTACCGATTTACCGCTATCATTTTGGGGATACGCTCTAGAGACAGCTACATTCACTTTAAATAGGGCACCGTCTAAATCCGTTGAGACGACACCATATGAATTATGGTTTGGGAACAAACCTAAGATGTCGTTTCTAAAAGTTTGGGGATGCAATGCTTATGTCAAGAAACTTCAACCTGAAAAGCTCGAACCCAAGTCAGAAAAATGTGTCTTCATAGGATACCCTAAGGAAACCGTTGGGTATACCTTCTACTTAAGATCCGAGGGCAAGATCTTTGTTGCCAAGAACGGATGCTTTCTGGAAAAAGAGTTTCTCTCGAAAGAAGTAAGTGGGAGGAAAGTAGAACTCGATGAAGTACTACCTCTCGAACGGGAAAGTGGTGCAGCGCAGGAAAATGTTCCTGTGATGCCTACACCAACTGAAGAGGAAAATAATGATGATGATCAAGGTACTTCAGATCAAGTTGCTACTGAAGTTCGTAGGTCCACAAGGACACGTTCCGCACCAGAGTGGTACGGCAACCCTGTCGTGGAAATCATGTTATTAGACAACGGTGAACCTTCGAACTATGAAGAAGCGATGACGGGCCCAGATTCCAACAAATGGCTTGAAGCCATGAAATCCGCGATAGAATCCATGTATGAAAACAAAGTATGGACTTTGACAGACTTGCCCGATGAACAGCGAGCGATAGAAAACAAATGGATTTTTAAGAAGAAGACGGACGCGGATGGTAATGTTACCATCTATAAAGCTCGACTTGTTGCTAAGGGTTATCGACAAGTTCAAGGGATTGACTACGATGAGACATTCTCTCCCGTAGCGAAGCTGAAGTCCGTTCGAATCAAGTTTAGCAATTGCCGCATACTATGATTATGAGATATGGCAGATGGACGTCAAAACGGCATTCCTTAACAGACATCTTAAGGAAGAGCTGTATATGATGCAGCCGGAAGGTTTTGAAGATCCTAAGAACGCTAACAAAGTATGCAAGCTCCAGCGATCCATTTATGGACTGGTGCAAGCATCTCGGAGTTGGAACATTCGCTTTGATGAGATGATGAAAGCGTTTGGGTTTATGCAGACTTATGAGAAGCCTGCGTTTACAAGTGAGTGGGAGCTCTGTAGCATTTCTCATATTATATGTAGATGACATACTCCTGATGGGAAATGATATAGAACTTCTGGACAGCATTAAGGCCTACTTGAATAAGTGTTTTTCAATGAAGGACCTTGGAGAAGCTGCTTATATATTAGGCATCAAGATCTATAGATATAGATCGAGACGCCTCATAGGTCTTTCACAAAGCACATACCTTGATAAGATTTTGAAGAAGTTCAAAAAGGATTAGTCCAAGAAGGGGTTCTTGCCTATGTTACAAGGTGTGAGATTGAGCTCGGCTCAGTCCCCGACCACGGCAAAAGATAAAGAAGAGATGAGTGTCATCCCCTATGCTTCAGCCATATGATCTATTATGTATGCCATGCTGTGTACCAGACCTGATGTAAACCTTGCCGTAAGTTTGGTAGCAAGGTACCAAAGTAATCCCGGCAAGGAACACTGGACAGCGGTCAAGAATATCCTGAAGTACCTGAAAAGGACAAAGGACATGTTTCTCGTTTATGGAGGTGACGAAGAGCTCGTCGTAAAGGGTTACGTCGACGCTAGCTTCGACACAGATCTGGATGACTCTAAGTCACAAACCGGATATGTGTATATGTTGAATGGTGGAGCAGTAAGCTGGTGCAGCTACAAGCAGAGCGTCGTGGCGGGATCCACATGTGAAGAGGAGTACATGGCAGCCTCGGAGGCAGCGCATGAAGCAATCTAGGTGAAGGAGTTCATCACCGACCTAGGAGTCATACCCAATGCGTCGGGGCCGATCAAACTCTTCTGTGACAACACTGGAGCTATTGCCCTTGCCAAGGAGCCCAGGTTTCACAAGAAGACCAGGCACATCAAGCATCGTTTCAACTCCATCCGTGAAAATGTTCAAGATGGAGACGTAGATATTTGCAAAGTACATACGGATCTGAATGTCGCAGATCCGTTGACTAAACCTCTCTCGCGAGCAAAACATGATCAACACCAGAACTCTATGGGTGTTCGATTCATCACAATGTAACTAGATTATTGACTCTAGTGCAAGTGGGAGACTGTTGGAAATATGCCCTAGAGGCAATAATAAAAGTATTATTATTATATTTCCTTGTTCATGATAATTGTCTTTTCTTCATGCTATAACTGTATTATCCGGAAATCGTAATACACGTGTGAATACATAGACCACAATATGTCCCTAGTGAGCCTCTAGTTGACTAGCTCGTTGATCAACAGATAGTCATGGTTTCCTAGCTATGGACATTGGATGTCGTTGATAATGGGATCACATCATTAGGAGAATGATGTGATGGACAAGACCCAATCCTAAGCATAGCACAAGATCGTGTAGTTCGTTTGCTAGAGCTTTTCCAATGTCAAGTATCTTTTCCTTAGACCATGAGATCTTGTAACTCCCGGATACCGTAGGAGTGCTTTGGGTGTACCAAACGTCACAACGTAACTGGGTGACTATAAAGGTGCACTACAGGTATCTCCGAAAGTGTCTGTTGGGTTGACACGGATCGAGACTGGGATTTGTCACTCCGTATTACGGAGAGGTATCTCTGGGCCCACTCGGTAATGCATCATCATAATGAGCTCAAAGTGACCAAGTGGTTGGTCACGGGATCATGCATTACGGTACGAGTAAAGTGACTTGCCGGTAACAAGACTGAACGAGGTATTGGGATACCGACGATCGAGTCTCGGGCAAGTAACGTACCGATTGACAAAGGGAATTGTATACGGGGTTATTCGAATCCTCGACATCGTGGTTCATCCGATGAAATCATCGAGGAGCATGTGGGAGCCAACATGGGTATCCAGATCCCGCTGTTGGTTATTGACCGGAGAGTCGTCTCGGTCATGTCTGCATGTCTCCCGAACCCGTAGGGTCTACACACTTAAGGTTCGGTGACGCTAGGGTTATTAGGAAGACTTGTATGTGATTACCGAATGTCGTTGGGAGTCCCGGATGAGATCCCGAATGTCACGAGGAGTTCCGGAATGGTCCGGAGGTGAAGATTTATATACGGGAAGTTGTCATGCGGACACTGGAAAGTTTCGGGGGCATATCGGTATTGTATCGGGACCACCGGAGAGGTTCCGGGGGTCCACCGGGAGGGGCCACCCCTCTCGGAGGGCCTCATGGGCCGCAAGGGGCAGGGAACCAGCCCCTGGAGGGCTGGGCGCCCCCCCTTGGGCCCATGCGCCTAGGGTTGGGGGGGAAACCCTAGTGGGGGCGCCCCCCTTTGCTTGGGGGGCAAGCCCCCCTCCCTGGCCGCCGCCCCCCTCTAGATCTCATCTAGAGTGCCGGCCCCCCTTACCCCTTCCCCGATAAATAGAGGGGTGAGGGGAGGGCTGCTGGACACAACCAAGGCGCAGCCCCTCCCCTCCCCAACACCTCTCCTCCTCCGTCACGAGCTTGGCGAAGCCCTGTCGGAGTACTGTTGCTCCACCACCACCACGCCGTCGTGCTGCTGCTGGAGCCATCTTCCTCAACCTCTCCTTCCCCCTTGCTGGATCAAGAAGGAGGAGACGTCGTCCGTTTCGTACGTGTGTTGAACGCGGAGGTGCTGTCCGTTCGGCACTTGGTCATCGGTGATCTGAATCACGGCGAGTACAACTCCATCATCACCCTTCCCTTGAACTCTTCCGCACACGATCTACAAGTGGTATGTAGATGCAATCTCTCTCCCATGACTCGTTGCTTAGATGAACTCATAGGTGGATCTTGGTGAAACCGTAGAAATTTTTTTAATTTTCTGCAGCGTTCCCCAATAGGAATATGTACTTTGATAAGATGATCAACGATTTTGGGTTTATACAAATTTATGAGAAACTTGTATTTCCAAAGAAGTGAGTGGGAGCACTATAGAATTTCTGATGAGTATATGTTGTTGACATATTGTTGATCAGAAATGATGTAGAATTTTCTGTAAAGCATATAGGGTTATTTGAAAAGTTTTTTTCAAGTGAAAACCTGGTTTAAGCTACTTGAACATTGAGCATCAAGATCTATGAGGATAGATCAAAAACCGCTTAATGGTACTTTCAAATGAGCATATACCTTGACATGATCTTGAAGGTGTTCAAGATGGATCAGTCAAAGAAGGAGTTCTTGCCTGAGATGTAAGGTATGAAGTCAAGACTTAAAGCTCGACCATGGCAGAAAAGAGAGAAAGGACGAAGGTCGTCCCCTATGTTTCAGACGTAGGCTCTATAGTATGCGATGCTGTGTACCGCACCGGAAGTGTGCCTTGCCATGAGTCAGTCAAGGGGTACAAGAATGATCCAGGAATGGATCATTGGACAGCGGTCAAAATTGTCCTTGGAGTAAATAAGGACATGTTTCTCGATTATGGAGGTGATAAAGAGTTCGACGTAAAGGGTTACGTCGATGCAAGCTTTAACACCTATCCGAATGACTCTGAGTAGCAAACCGGATACGTATAGTGGAGCAACCATTTGGAATAGCTCCAAGTGGAGTGTGGAAGCAGCATTTACAATATGACCTAGAGATTTGCGAAGTACATATGGATCTGAATGTTGCAGACCCGTTGACTAAAACCTCTCTCACAAGCAAAACATGATCAAACCCTAGAACTCATTGAGTCTTAATCACATGATGACGTGAACTAGTTTAATGACACTAGTAAACTCTTTGGATGTTGGTCACATGGCGATGTGACCTGTGAGTGTTAATCACATGGCGATGTGAACTAGATTATTGACTCTAGTGCAAGTGGGAGACTGTTGGAAATATGCCCTAGAGGCAATAATAAATTAGTTATTATTATATTTCCTTGTTCATGATAATCGTTTATTATCCATGCTATAATTGTATTGATAGGAAACTCAGATACATGTGTGGGTACATAGACAACACCATGTCCCTAGTAAGCCTCTAGTTGACTAGCTCGTTGATCGATAGATGGTTACAGTTTCCTGACCATGGACATTGGATGTCGTTGATAACGGGATCACATCATTAGCAGAATGATGTGATGGACAAGACCCAATCCTAAGCCTAGCACAAAGATCGTAGTTTGTATGCTAAAGCTTTTCTAATGTCAAGTATCCTTTCCTTAGACCATGAGATTGTGCAACTCCCGGATACCGTAGGAATGCTTTGGGTGTACCAAACATCACAACGTAACTGGGTGTCTATAAAGGTGCACTACAGGTATCTCCGAAATTGTCTGTTGGGTTGGCACGAATCGAGACTGGGATTTGTCACTCCGTGTGACGGAGAGGTATCTCTGGGCCCACTCGGTAGGACATCATCATAATGTGCACAATGTGACCAAGGGGTTGATCACGGGATGATGTGTTACGGAACGAGTAAAGAGACTTGCCGGTAACGAGATTGAACAAGGTATCGGTATACTGACGATCGAATCTCGGGCAAGTATAATACCGCTAGACAAAGGGAATTGTATACGGGATTGATTGAGTCCTTGACATCGTGGTTTATCCGATGAGATCATCATGGAACATGTGGGAGCCAACATGGGTATCCAGATCCCGCTGTTGGTTATTGACTGGAGAACGTCTCGGTCATGTCTGCATGGTTCCCGAACCCGTAGGGTCTACACACTTAAGGTTCGATGACGCTAGGGTTATAAAGGAAGTTTGTATGTGGTTACCAAATGTTGTTCGGAGTCCCGGATGAGATCCCGGACGTCACAAGGAGTTCCGTAATGGTCCGGAGGTAAAGATTTATATATGGAAAGTTGTTGTTCGGGTTCCGAAAAAAGTTCAGGTTTTTTTGGTATTGTACCGGGAAGCTTCCAGAAGGTTCCGGAGGATTCCGGAGGGGTCCGGAGGTCCGGAAATTGTTCCACCACGTCCAATACAGTAGCATGGGCTGTAGGGGGGGCGCCCTAGCCTTAATGGGCCAGGGGCACCAGCCCCCCCAAGGCCCATGCGCATGGGAGAGGGAAAACCCTAAAGGGGGAGGGCCTCCACTTGACTTGGGAGGCACTCCTCCCCCCCTTGGCCGCCGCCCCCTCCTCAGATTGGATTTGAGGGGGCCGGCCCCCCTCTCCCTTGCCCCTATATATATGTGGGGGGTGGGAGGGCAGCCGCACCACAAGTTCTGGCGCAGCCCTCCCCCTCTCCCAAGCACTCCTCCTCTCCCGCGGTGCTTGGCGAAGCCCTGCAGGATTGCCACGCTCCTCCACCACCACCACGCCGTTGTGCTGCTGCTGGATGGAGTCTTCCTCAACCTCTCCCTCTCTCCTTGCTGGATCAAGGCATAGGAGACGTCACCGGGCTATACGTGTGTTGAACGCGGAGGTGTCGTCCGTTCGGCACTAGGATCTCCGGTGATTTGGATCACGACGAGTACGACTCCTTCAACCCCGTTCTCTTGAACGCTTCCGCTTAGCGATCTACAAGGGTATGTAGATGCACTCTCCTTCCCCTCGTTGCTGGTTTCTCCATAGATAGATCTTGGTGACACGTAAGAAAATTTTGAATTTCTGCTACGTTCCCCAACAGCTCACTGGTGCGCCAGAGAGAGTCCGGCTAGTACTTCGATTGTAAACTTTTTTGATGTTCTCCCTGCTTCATTGATTGCCCTAGCGCAATCAGATGTAAACCGTCTTAATAATGAATAAAGGCCTTTGAGGGCGGTTCTCAAAAAAAAGGCTTGGAGCGCGCCAATTCAGTTTACTCATATTTCTCAATCTTACGGCAATAGCCTATAGCCTAAAAAAAATTGGTCGAAACGCAGGCTCGGTCTGTTGTTGAGCCATTTTTTTATCCCAGAAAAAGAATCCAAAAATTCAAGGGGGCTTTTCCCATGGTACTAAAAAAATATCAGTTGTTTACCGAATGGATGCATTTTTTTACGCTCATCGAAAACTTTATTTATCCCTCCCACTCAGGGATCTCGTTTGAGACAATGTGCCACTGTTGGGGAACGTAGTAATTTCAAAAAAAATCCTACGCACACGCAAGATCATGGTGATGGCATAGCAACGAGAGGGGAGAGTATTGTCCACGTACCCTCGTAGACCGTAAGCGGAAGCGTTAGAACAACGCGGTTGATGTAGTCATACGTCTTCATGGCCCGACCGATCAAGCACCGAAACTACGGCACCTCCGAGTTCTAGCACACGTTCAGCTCGATGACGTCCCTCGAACTCCGATCCAGCCGAGTGTCGAGGGAGAGTTCCGTCAGCACGACGGTGTGGTGACGATCTTGATGTACTACCGACGCAGGGCTTCGCCTAAGCACCCCTACGATATTATCGAGGTGGATTATGGTCGAGGGGGCACCGCATACGGCTAAGAGATCCAAGGGATCAATTGTTGTTGTGCCTAGAGGTGCCCCCCTGCCCCCGTATATAAAGGAGCAAGGGGGGAGGGGGCGGCCGGCCTAGTAGGGGCGCGCCAAGGGGAGTCCTACTCCCACCGGGAGTAGGACTCCCTTCCTTGTTGGAGTAGGAGAAGGGGGAAAGAGGGGGAGAGGAGGAAGGAAAAGGGGGCCGCACTCCTTGTCCAATTCGGACTAGAGGGGGGCTGCGCGCCTCCTTCCTTTCGGCCTCTCTCCTCTATTCCCGTATGGCCCAATAAGGCCCATATACTCCCCGGCGAATTCCCGTAACTCTCCGGTACTCCGAAAAATACCCGAATCACTCGGAACCTTTCCGAACTCCGAATATAGTCGTCCAATATATCGATCTTTATGTCTCGACCATTTTGAGACTCGTCGTCATGTCCCCGATCTCATCTGGGACTCAGAACTCCTTCGGTACATCAAAACTCATAAACTCATAATATAACTGTCATCGAAACCTTAAGCGTGCGGACCCTACGGGTTCGAGAACAATGTAGACATGACCTAGAACTATTCTCGGTCAATAACCAATAGCGGAACCTGGATGCTCATATTGGCTCCCACATATTCTACGAAGATCTTTATCGGTCAAACCGCATAACAACATACGTTGTTCCCTTTGTCATCGGTATGTTACTTGCCCGAGATTCGATCGTCGGTATCCAATACCTAGGTCAATCTCGTTACCGGCAAGTCTCTTTACTCGTTACGTAATGCATCATCCCGCAACTAACTCATTAGTCACATTGCTTGCAAGGCTTATAGTGATGTGCATTACCGAGAGGGCCCAGAGATACCTCTCCGACAATCGGAGTGACAAAACCTAATCTCGAAATACGCCAACCCAACATGTACCTTTGGAGACACCTGTAGTACTCCTTTATAATCACCCAGTTACGTTGTGACGTTTGGTAGCACCCAAAGTGTTCCTCCGGTAAATGGGAGTTGCATAATCTCATAGTTACAGGAACATGTATAAGTCATGAAAAAAGCAATAGCAACACATTAAACGATCAAGTGCTAGGCTAACGGAATGGGTCATGTCAATCACATCATTCTCCTAATGATGTGATCCCGTTAATCAGATGACAACACATGTCTATGGTTAGGAAACATAACCATCTTTGATCAACAAGCTAGTCAAGTAGAGGCATACTAGTGACACTATGTTTGTCTATGTATTCACACATGTATTATGTTTCCGGCTAAAACAATTCTAGCATGAATAATAAACATTTATCATGATATAAGGAAATAAATAATAACTTTATTATTGCCTCTAGGGCATATTTCCTTTAGTCTCCCACTTGCACTAGAGTCAATAATCTAGTTCACATCACCATGTGATTTAACACCAATATTCACATCTGTATGTGATTAATACCAATAGTTCATATCATCATGTGATCAACACCCAAAGGGTTTTACTAGAGTCAATAATCTAGTTCACATCGCTATGTGATTAACACCCAAAGAGTACTAAGGTATGATCATGTTTTGCTTGTGAGAGAAGTTTAGTCAACGGGTCTGTCACATTCAGAGCCGTATGTATTTTGCAAATATTCTATGTCTACAATGCTCTGCACGGAGCTACTCTAGCTAATTGCTCCCTACTTTTAATATGTATCCAGATTGAGACTTAGAGTCATCTGGATCGGTGTAAAAGCTTGTATTGTTGTAACTTTTACGACGAGCTCTTTTATCACTTCCATTATCGAGAAACATATCCTTATTCCACTAAGGATAATTTTGACCAATGTCCAGTGATCTACTCCTAGATCACTATTGTACTCCCTTGCCAAATCAGGGCAGAGTATACAATAGGCCTGATCCATAGCATAGCATACATTTATAGAACCTATGATTGATGCATAGGGAATGACTTTCATTCTCTTTCTATTTTCTGCTATGGTCGGGATTTGAGTCTTACTCAATTTCATACCTTTGCAACACAGGCAAGAACTCTTTCTTTGACTGTTCCATTTTGAACTACTTCAAAATCTTGTCAAGGTATGTACTCATTGAAAATCTTATCAAGCGTCTTGATCTATCTCAATAGATCTTGATGCTCAATATGTAAGTAGCTTTACTGAAGTCTTTCTTTCGAAAGAACTTCTTTCAAACGCTCCTTTATGCTTTGCAGAATAATTCTACATTATTTCCGATCAACAATATGTCATTCACATATACTTATCAAAAATGTTGTAGTGCTCCCACTCACTTTCTTGTAAATACAGGCTTCACCGTAAGTCTGTACAAAACTATATGCTTTGATCAACTTATCAAAGCGTATGTTCCAACTCTAAGGTGCTTGCACCAGTCCATAGATGGATCGCTGGAGCTTGCACATTTTGTTAGCACCTTTAGGATTGACAAAACCTTCTGGTTGCATCATATACAACTCTTCTTTAAGAAAACCATTAAAGAATGCAGTTTTGACATCCATTTGCCAGATTTCATAAAATGTGGCAATTGCTAACATGATTCGGACAGACTTAAGCATCGATATGAGTGAGAAAATCTCATTGTATTCAACATCTTGAACTTGTCGAAAAACCTTTTTGCGACAAGTCGAGCTTTGTAGATAGTAACACTACTATCAACGTCCGTCTTCCTCTTGAAGATCCATTTATTTATGGTTTGCCGATCATCGGGCAAGTCCACCAAAGTCCACACTTTGTTCTCATACATGGATCCTATCTCAAATTTCATGGCCTCCAGCCATTTTGCGGAATCTGGGCTCATCATCGCTTCCTCATAGTTCGTAGGTTTATCATGGTCTAGTAACATGATTTTCAGAACAGGATTACCGTACCACTATGGTGCGGATCTTACTCTGGAAGACCTACGAGGTTTGGTAGTAACTTGATCTGAAGTTTCATGATCATCATCATTAACTTCCTCACTAATTGGTGTAGGAATCACTGGAACTGATTTCTGTGATGAACTACTTTCCAATAAGGGAGAAGGTACAATTACCTCATCAAGTTCTACTTTCCTCCCACTCACTTCTTTCGAGAGAAACTTCTTCTCTAGAAAGGATCCATCTTAGCAACAAATAACTTGCCTTCGGATTTGTGATAGAAGGTGTATCCAATAGTTTCCTTTGGGTATTCTATGAAGACGCATTTCTCCGATTTGGGTTTGAGCTTATCAGGATGAAACTTTTTCACATAAGCATCGCAGCCCCAAACTTTAAGAAACGACAACTTGGGTTTCTTGCTAAACCACAGTTCTTATGGTGTCGTCTCAACGGATTTAGATGGTGCCCTATTAAACGTGAATGCAGCTGTCTCTAATGCATAACCCCAAAACAATAATGGTAAATCAATAAGAGACATCATAGATCGCACCATATCCAATAAAGTGCGGTTACGACGTTCGGACACACCATAACGTTGTGCTGTTCTAGGTGGCGTGAGCTATGAAACTATTTCACATTGTTTTAATTGAAGACCAAACTCGTAACTCAAATATTCATCTCCGCGATCAGATCGCAGAAACTTTATTTTCTTGTTACGATGATTTTTCCACTTCACTCTGAAATTCTTTGAACCTTTCAACTATTTCAGACTTATGTTTCATCAAGTAGATATACCCATATCTGCTCAAATCATCTTGTGAAGGTCAGAAAATAATGATACTTGCCACGAGCATCAATACTCATTGGATCGCATACATTGGTATGTATTATTTCCAACAAGTTAGTAGCTCGTTCCATTGTTCCTGAGAACGGATTTTTAGTCATCTTGCCCAAAAGGCACGGTTTGCAAGCATCAAATGATTCATAACCAAGTGATTCCAAAAATCCATCTTTATGGAGTTTCTTCATGCGCTTTACACCGATATGACCCAAACGGCAGTGCCACAAATAAGTTGCACTATCATTATTAACTTTGCATCTTTTGGCATCAATATTATGAATATGTGTATCATCACGATCGAGATCCAACAAACTATTTTCATTGGGTGTATGACCATTGAAGGTTTTATTCATGTAAACAGAACAACAATTATTCTCTGATTTTAAATGAATAACCGTATTGCAATAAACATGATCAAATCATATTCATGCTCAACGCAAACGCTAAATAACATTTATTTAGGTTTAACACTTATCCCGAAAGTTTAGGGAGTGTGTGATGATGATCATATCAATCTTGGAACTACTTCCAACACTCATCGTCACTTCCCCTTCAACTAGTCTCTGTTTATTCTGTAACTCCTGTTTCGAATTACTAATCTTAGCAACCGAACAAGTATCAAATACTCAGGGGCTACTATAAACACTAGTAAGGCACATATCAAGAACCTGTATATCAAATATACCTTTGTTCACTTTGCCATCCTTCTTATCCCCCAAATGTTCAGGGCATTTCCGCTTCCAGTAACCATTTCCTTTGCAGTGTAAGCACTTAGTTTCAGGCTATGGTCCAGCTTTGGGCTTCTTCGCAGGAGTGACAACTTGCTTGTCTTTCCACTTGAAGTTCCCTTTCTTTCCCTTTGCCCTTTTCTTGAAACTAGTGGTCTTGTCAATCATCAACACTTGATGCTCTTTCTTGATTTCTACCTTCGTCGATTTCAATATCACGAAGAGCTCGGGAATCGTTTTCGTCATCCCTTGCATACTATAGTTCATCACGAAGTTCTAGTAACTTAGTGATGGTGACTAGAGAATTCTGTCAATCACTATCTTATCTGGAAGATTAACTCCCACTTGATTCAAGCGATTGAAGTATCCAGACAATCTGAGCACATGCTCACTAGTTGAGCGATTCTCCTCCATCTTTTAGCTATAGAACTTGTTGGAGACTTCATATCTCTCAACTCAGGTATTTGATTGAAATATTAACTTCAATTCCTGGAACATCTCATATGGTCCATGATGTTCAAAACATCTTTGAAGTCCCGATTCTAAACCGTTAAGCATGGTGCACTAAACTATCAAGTAGTCATCATATTGAGCTAGCCAAACGTTCATAACGTCTACATATGCTCCTGCAATAGGTCCGTCACCTAGCGGTGCATTAAAGACATAATTCTTATGTGCAGCAATGAGGATAAACCTCAGATCACGGATCCAATCCGCATCTTTGCTACTAACATATTTCAACACAATTTTCTCTAGGAACATATCAAAATAAACATATGAAAGCAACAACGCAAGCTAATCATCTACAACATAATTTGCAAAATACTACCAGGACTAAGTTCATGATAAATTTAAGTTCAATTAATCATATTACTTAAGAACTCCCGCTTAGACAGACATCTCTCTAGTCATCTAAGTGATCACGTGATCCAAATCAACTAAACCATGTCCGATCATCACGTGAGATGGAGTAGTTTCAATGGTGAACATCACTATGTTGATCATATCTACTATATGATTCACGCTCGACCTTTCGGTCTCTATGTTCTGAGGCCATATCTGTATATGCTAGGCTCGTCAAGTTTAACCTGAGTATTCCGCGTGTGCAACTGTTTTGCACCCGTTGTATTTGAACGTAGAGCCTATCACACCCGATCATCACGTGGTGTCTCAGCACGAAGAACTTTCACAACGATGCATACTCAGGGAGAACACTTCTTGATAATTAGTGAGAGATCATCTTAAAATGCTACCGTCAAACAAAACAGAATAAGATGTATAACAGATAAACATCATATGCAATCAAAATATGTGACATGATATGGCCATGATCATCTTGCGCCTTTGATCTCCATCTCCAAAGTACTGTCATGATCTCTATCGTCACCAGCACAACACCATGATCTTCATCATCTTGATCTATATCAATGTGTCGTCACATGGTCGTCTCGCCAACTATTGCTCTTGCAACTATTGCTATCGCATAGCGATAAAGTAAAGCAATTATTTGGCACTTGCATCTTATGCAACAAAGAGACAACCATAGGGCTTCTGCTAGTTGCCGATAACTTCAACAAAACATGATCATCTCATACAACAACTTATATCTCATCACGTCTTGACCATATCACATCACAACATGCCCTGCAAAAACAAGTTAGACGTCCTCTACTTTGTTGTTGCAAGTTTTACGTGGCTGCTACGGGCTGAGCAAGAACCGTTCTTACCTACGCATCAAAACCATAACGATAGTTCGTCAAGTTGGTGTTGTTTTAACCTTCGCAAGGACCGGGCATAGCCACACTCGGTTCAACTAAAGTTGGAGAAACAGACACCCGCTAGTCACCTGTGTGCAAAGCACGGCGGTAAAACCAGTCTCGCGTAAGCGTACGCGTAATGTCGGTCCAGGCCGCTTCATCCAACAATACCGCTGAACCAAAGTATGACATGCTGGTAAGCAGTATGACTTGTATCACCCACAACTCACTTGTGTTCTACTCGTGCATATAACATCGACGCATAAAACCTAGGCTCGGATGCCACTGTTGGGGAACGTAGTAATTTCAAAAAAAATTCCTACCCACACGCAAGGTCATGGTGATGCATAGCAACGAGAGGGGAGAGTGTGTCCACGTACCCTCGTAGACCAAAAGCGGAAGCGTTAGCACAACGCAGTTGATGTAGTCGTACGTCTTCATGATTCAACCGATCAAGTACCGAACGTACGACACCTCCGAGTTCAGCACACGTTCAGCTGGATGACATCCCTCGAACTCCGATCCAGTCGAGCTTTGAGGGAGTGTTCCGTCAGCACGACGGCGTGGTGACGATGATGATGTTCTATCAACGCAGGGCTTCGCCTAAGCACCGCTACGATATTATCGAGGTGGATTATGGTGGAGGGAGACACCGCACACGGCTAAGAGATCCAAGGGATCAATTGTTGTATCTAGAGGTGCCCCCTGCCCCCGTATATCATGGTGATGGCATAGCAACGAGAGGGAAGAGTATTGTCCACGTACCCTCGTAGACCGTAAGCTGAAGCGTTAGAACAACGCGGTTGATGTAGTCGTACGTCTTCACGGCCCGACCGATCAAGCACCGAAACTACGGCACCTCCGAGTTCTAGCACACGTTCAGCTCGATGACGCCCCTCGAACTCTGATCCATCCGAGTGTCGAGGGAGAGTTCCGTCAGCATGACGGTGTGGTGACGATCTTGATGTACTACCGACGCAGGGCTTCGTCTAAGCACCGCTACGATATTATTGAGGTGGATTATGATGGAGGGGGGCACCGCACACGGCTAAGAGATCCAAGGGATCAATTGTTGTTGTGCCTAGAGGTGCCCCCCTGCCCCCGTATATAAAGGAGCAAGGGGGGAGGGGGCGGCCGGCCTAGTAGGGGCGCGCCAAGGGGAGTCCTACTCCCACCGGGAGTAGGACTCCCTCCTTCCTTGTTGGAGTAGGAGAAGGGGAAAAGAGGGGGAGATGAGGAAGGAAAAGGGGGCCGCACCCCTTGTCCAATTCGGACTAGAGGGGGGCTGCGCGCCTCCTTCCTTTCGGCCTCTCTCCTCTATTCCCGTATGGCCCAATAAGGCCCATATACTTCCCGGCAAATTCCCGTAACTCTCCGGTACTCCAAAAAAATACCCGAATCACTCGGAACCTTTTCGAACTCCGAATATAGTCGTCCAATATATCGATCTTTATGTCTCGACCATTTCGAGACTCCTGGTCATGTCCCTGATCTCATCCGGGACTCCGAACTCCTTCGGTACATCAAAACTCATAAACTCATACTATAATTGTCATCGAAACCTTAAGCGTGCGGACCCTACGGGTTCGAGAACAATGTAGACATGACCTAGAACTATTCTCGGTCAATAACCAATAGCGGAACCTGGATGCTCATATTGGCTCCCACATATTCTACGAAGATCTTTATCGGTCAAACCGCATAACAACATACGTTGTTCCCTTTGTCATCGGTATGTTACTTGCCCGAGATTCGATCGTCGGTATCCAATACCTAGTTCAATCTCATTACCGGCAAGTCCCTTTACTCGTTACGTAATGCATCATCCCGCAACTAACTCATTAGTCACATTGCTTGCAAGTGATGTGCATTACCGAGAGGGCCCAGGATACCTCTCCGACAATCGGAGTGACAAAACCTAATCTCGAAATATGCCAACCCAACATGTACCTTTGGAGACACCTGTAGTACTCCTTTATAATCACCCAGTTATGTTGTGACGTTTGGTAGCACCCAAAGTGTTCCTCCGGTAAATGGGAGTTGCATAATCTCATAGTTACAGGAACATGTATAAGTCATGAAGAAAGCAATAGCAACACACTAAACGATCAAGTGCTAGGCTAACGGAATGGGTCATGTCAACCACATCATTCTCCTAATGATGTGATCCCGTTAATCAGATGACAACACATGTCTATGGTTAGGAAACATAACCATCTTTGATCAACAAGCTAGTCAAGTAGAGGCATACTAGTGACACTATGTTTGTCTATGTATTCACACATGTATTATGTTTCCGGTTAATACAATTCTAGCATGAATAGTAAACATTTATCATGATATAAGGAAATAAATAATAACTTTATTATTGCCTCTAGGGCATATTTCCTTCAAAATGAAATCTGGGGGCACATGCAGCCACACCTTACATAACTGATTAGACACTGCTTCTTTAGCTAAGTAATGGGCCGCATTATTGGCCTCATGGCGCGCCCAAGAGATTTTCCAACTTACCCTCGAAACCAGTATTTGCTTGACGTCCTCTACGATCGGCCCCAACTCTGAGAGATCCTTCTCTGTATTTTGAAGTTTGCCTACAATCGCTTTGCAATCCATCTCGATGTGGATCCTAGCAATGTTCAGTTCATTCGCAAACTGAGCTGCTCTTCTGCATGCGAGGAGTTCAACCCTCGCTGGGTCATTCCCCAGTGGGATGACATGGCACGCTCCACCCAAATAAGCACCTTCATGGTTTCTACAGATCATCCCAGCTCCTCCGCCGTTGCCCCCCTTCGCCGTAGCGCCGTTGACATTAATCTTCACCCAGCCTTCCTCCGGGGGCTGCCATCTTGCCTTCACCGCCGGCTGGGTCTGCTTGCTTGTACGACCATGTATGCCCTGCCACTCGCCCATGAGCTGAAACACCCTTCGCGCGATCTCCTCCGCTTCTTCAATTCGCTTGCCGTCCCGTGCATTATTTCTTGCCAGCCAAAGCGCATACATCCCTTGTACCATGACCGCCCTCTCATCATCTGACGCCTTCTCGAACCATGTGAGTAGCCACCGCGACAACGCACTCTGAGGGCAGACTGACTCCGGCGGGATCGCCACCGGTACCCCCAACTCCGATCGCATTATCTTCCAGAACTTTGCCGAGTGATAGCAGCCCCAGAATCGGTGGTAGATCGTCTCCTCCCTGCCACACGCAACGCAGAAGACGCCCTGCTTAATCTTTCTTCTCAACAATTCAGCTCCCACTGCCAACCCATTTCTAATTAGCCTCCACATATGGATCTTTACTTTGCCCGGTGCCACCGTGTCCCAAAGATTTATCCACGCCCTATGATCCGCCACCGAGGACGAAGACTCCGGCCGTCCAGAGCTCACCCTCTTCTGGATCATCTGTAGATGGTACGCTGATCGGACAGAGAAGACGCCGTTCTTTGTGTAGTTCCACGCCAAGTAGTCCTGTACACCTTGCCCTCCCACCGGGATTTGTGATATCTCTTCCACCTCATCCGGAGCAAACATCTCCAGCAGTTTCTTTCTGTCCCATGAAATACCATCATCCTCAAGAAGATCCCCCACCCAGGTGATGTCGTTGATGTACACTTGACCCAGTGGCCTCAGGCTGCCTTGCCTCGGAATCCAGTTGTCATGGTGAATAGATATTCTAGAGCCGTCACCGATCCTCCATATCAACCCGTCATTGAGTAGGTCTCAGCCATGTAAAATGCTTCGAAAGGTGTACGAACCCCCAGTGGGGCACGTAGCATTCAGAATTGATCCGTCCGGGTAATATCGTGCCTTCAGTACCCTGCCACACAACGAGTCCGGCGTCCGTAGCAGGTGCCAGGCCGCCTTGGCCAGCATTGCTTGGTTGAACGCCTCCGGATACCGGAAGCCTAGGCCCCCCTCATGCTTACGGGTACACATTTTCTCCCATCCAATCCAATGTACCTTCTTACGACCATCCGCTTCACCCCACCAGAAGTTTGAAGAGATAGATGACAGATTCCCGCACATTTTCTTCGTGAGTTGAAAGCAGCTCATGGTGAAAGTCGGTGTGGATTGGAGTCCAGATTTTACCAACACTTCCCTAGCCATTTTAGATAAACCTTGTCCCTTCCATCCAGAAACTTTTCCTTTTGCGCTATCCTTGACATATTTGAAAGGCCCATCTTTTTATCTCCCGACCACCGTAGGGAGTCCCAGATAACGCTCACTTAGAGCTTCCTCCGTTATGCCAATCACTTTCTTGAGCTCGTCCTTCACATCATCCTGAGTGTCCTTTCCGAAAAAAATCGCTGATTTATGTAAGTTCACCTTTTGGCCCGATGCAACTTCATATTCCTACAAGATTGAGCGAAGCGTCTCAAAGTTGTCTCTTGAGCCCTCTAGGAAGACCACGCTGTCATCAGCGAAAAGGAGGTGGGTAACCGTAGGGCCTCCCCCTCCAAAGGACACCCCCTTGATATTGTTTTCCTCCTGAGCATGTTTTAGCAAGGCAGAGAAACCCTCCACACAAAATAGGAAAAGATATGGGGAGAGAGGATCCCCCTGTCACAGTCCTCGTGATGGTAAAAACTGTTCAGACAAGTCTCCGTTAAGCTTAACCAAAAACGTTGCAGATTTCACACATCTCATCACCATCTCCGTCCAGTGATCAGAGAAGCCAAATTTGTGCAACATTTGTTCAAGGAAATCCCACTCCACTCTGTCGTATGCCTTCATCATATCCAACTTAACCGCACAGATGGGCTTCCTCCGCTTTTTCTCTTCCTTATAGCATGCACACACTCATACGCCACCAGAACATTATCAGTGATGAGCCTGCCCGGGACAAACGCGCTTTGCTCCTCGGAGATCATAAGCGGAAGAACCACTTTGAGGCGATTGGCCAGTGCCTTCACCGCAATCTTATATAGCATGTTACATAAACTGATGGGTCTGAACTGTGACATTAGCTCTGGCGACTTCACTTTCGGAATCATTACTAACACCGTATCATTAAAACCATCAGGGGTGGCTGTCCCTAAAAGGAAATCCCGCACCGCACCACAAACCTCGTCCTTAACCAGCGCCCAGTGGCGTTGGTAGAACATGGCAGGGAGCCCATCCGGACCTGGCGCTTTTGACGACCCCATTTGGAACAGGGCCACCTCGATCTCCTTATCTGTGAAAGGCGCGCTTAGTTTTGCATTCATCTCCTCGGTCACCATTGCATCAATATGTTGTAGCACCCTTTCCACATTGCGTGATCCCTCTGAAGCAAATAGATTTGCATAAAACTGGGCTGCCATCGCTCTCATCCCCATGTCATCTGTGCACTTCGTCCCATCATCTCGCCGAAGCGTCTTGACGTGTTCTTCCTCGTCCGGTACGAGGCCCTATTTTGGAAGTATTTAGTATTCTGATCTCCATCCTGAAGCCAATCCACACGAGAGCGCTGTTTGTAGTACAACTCCTCCCTCTCGTAGAGCTCATGAAGCTGGTCTTCTATATCCTTGATCTCCTGTCGATAACCCGTCCTAGCAGACCGCACCTTTGCTTCCACCAGCTGACCTTTAAGATGCGAAATCTGTCTTTTGATCAATCCAAAAACTCTTCGGCTCCATTCCTGCATCGCCGCCGTCGTAGCTTTTAGGGTGCTGCATGCTGTCGCGAGTCGTCCCCCTCTCTGATTGGCTGCATGCGCCTCCCCCCATGCATTGGTGACCATGGCCTCATAGTCATCATGTCGCGTCCATGCTGCCTCATAAAGAAAACGACGCTGTCCTCTCGCCCGGGCGCCCCCCAGTCATTTAGTGCTTTGATAATTAACGCTTGGTGATCTGACTCTTCTGTCATCACATGTAGCACTTCCGTTTCTGGGAATGCTTGGGCAAAGTCTGCGTTGCATGTCGCCCTGTCCAGCCGCACTTGTATATTATCATCCGCGTCCCGCTTGTTATCCCATGTGAACGGATACCCCGAGAAGCCAAGATCTGCCAGACCGCAGTCGGTGAGGCATTCTTCAAACATTTCCATTTGTGCCCTACTCCTCCGGTTACCTCCTTGCTGCTCGTCGTGGCGTAGAGCTTCATTGAAATCACCCGCGCAGATCCATGGGAGGTTGTCTTGAGCACGGAGATAACGCATGACCTCCCAAGTCTTTGTTCTTTTCTCAACGCACGGTTCTCCATAGATTCCAGTGAATCTAAAGGAGACACCATCACAGACCATGGCCGCATCGATGTAATATTGACACCACGGCCTAACAGAAACCTCGACGTGGTCTCTCCACCATAGAGCAAGACCACCACTCTTTCCCTTACAGTCCACCGCTACTCCTTTGCTAAACCCCAAACTCCACTTGAGTCTATCCATCGCTCCCGCCCTCTTTTTTGTTTCCGATAAGAACACCACCTCTGGGTTGTATGACCTAATCAGGTCCCTGAGTTCGCCAACTGCCGAGTCCAACCCCAATCCCCGGCAGTTCCAGGCCATGATGATCATTGCTCTCGGCGGCCCCGCTCCTTGGCAGGGTCCGCCGCTATCTTCTCATGTTCCTCAATACGGTCAAACACGGAGGAGGTCTTCTGTCGGGTGTCCCGGATAAAGGATTCTTCCCCCTCCCTCCTATCCCCATCTCCTTTTGGCATCCATACTTGTCTCGGTCTCCTCTTCCTAGAGTTTGGTGTGTTGTGGGGGCTGCCTCCCCTCTCCCTTCTGTCTTCATAAACCTGTCGAGGCTTACATACATAGTAGCCTCTCCTCCTTTCAGAGGGGTAGTGTGGATTGTAACCATGTCTGTCCTCACCCCCTCTGCTTGTGGATCCTCTTTTCCACTGACTCCCGGCCACAAACTGACCACGATCCTGCTCTCTCTGCCTCTGATGTGACTTGAGCTGTTCCCTGAGATCCCTCTCTTTCTTTCTCTCTAGTTCATGCCTCAAGTCTCTTTCTTCTGGCCAGTCTCGCCTCAGTCGCCCTTTGTTGGGAGAGATAACTACCCCTTTATCCGTCCGTGCCTGCCCACCAGTGTGGGAGTTGGCCGAACGATCAAAATCTGCCTGCAGATTGCGTTTTGCTGGGATGTCTCTCCCACGAGCATGGCTGTCCTGCTCTCTAGTGTTACCATCAGATTGGGTGCTCATGAAACTACTGCTGTTTGCATTATTGTTCCGCACTCCAATCGCCTCAGTTTTGGAGCCAGTGCTCCTCCCTGGTGAGGCTCTTAACCAACCGCCCCACTGCGCCGATTTGTCCACAGGCGGAACACAGTTCCCATCTACATGCACCAAACGCCCGCACTCGAAGCAAAAATGCGGGATTTTTTCATAATGAAAGTCGAACCACGTGCCCACTTTATCTTCTTGAGAAGTTTTAAGAACAAAGCCACGAACCAGCGGCTCAAAAAGAGGGATCCTTGCTCTAACACGTAGCTGATCGCCGTGTAGCCGAGCAGAGGCCACCCCCATCATCCATCGTCGTCCCCGTACAAACTAGCTGCAAACTGGGTCCCAGTCTCCACTACCTATCCATATTCCCTGCTACTCCCTCCGTTCGGAATTACTTGTCTCGGAAATGGATGTATCTAGAACTAAAATACATCTAGATACATCCATTTTGGCGACAAATAATTCCGAACCGAGGGAGTACCTGTTTTCTCCTGCCGTTTCCCTTCTTTCCGTTTTTTCAGATCAGATTCGTTTTGACGCAACACAATTATTACCGGGGAATAGAATCGAATCGGATTCCGTGTCGACATGCGTGCACGATGAAAAGCACTCATCCACAGCCGCAAGCCCCCAAAACCTCTGCTCAGAAAAAGTTTGCTAGTATGTTTCCAGCGTCTACCCAGTGGATCTCAGGTCCCAGTGAAATGATTTAAAAATTGTAAAGAGAAGTGACGAATATTTGTAACTTATTTAAACAAATATGATCTAGTTTTATACTCATATAAAAAGTTTCATGAAGGAACGACTCATTGTGACTTTGTGAGTAAAAAAGGCATGAACAACTTTTATATCATGCCGATTTGCTTTCTTTCGCCTAGAATACCACAAAAATCATCGAAACTTTCCCACGAGTGTAACAATTGATCATGTTTGTTTCCAAAAAAATCAGGAATTATTGACTTCTAAATTTCTAAACTATTTTCCTCAATTTGGGTGCATTGGACCCAAGGCCCAACAATCTGCGCCGCTGTACTGCACACCTATCCACAAACTGCAAACTTAATGTAAAAATCATCGAAATATCATGTTTCCGTCAGGCAATCCGTAGCAGCATCTATCCTCCAAAACCTAAAAAAACACCGCTATATAACAATAATACTAATGCTTGAAATGCCCATGAATATGATCCTGCCATTCAAACTCTATTAACACATCATGCCAAAGAGAAACCACAAGGTGCTCAGCATACATGTCTGACATCTTGCCACCATAACAACGATAACCAAGTCGGTAGCGAAACACGACTCGCTAGCTACATTCCAAACCCTAGCTCAGCGACGACAAAAGAGTAACGGTCGGTAGATTAAAAGACATGGCACCATGTCACAAGTGTGGTGGTACCACCATCCCCGGTTCTTAGCGTTAACGGTTACTTGCTACAGCGGCACAACCTACTTCCTTCATATATCCAGTCCAACCTGTCTGCTCATTTCCCTCTCAGCTTCTCAAGGTCAGGGAGATCTGCAACCAAACAAAACCCCCGGGTTAGTTAAAAGGAGCACAGATGTTCTCTGATTGCGACTTTTTTTCAGACTCCTTGTTGAGGGGATGCTACAACCACTACATAGTTTACGCATATGATGAAATTTGACTGCCGGCAGAAAATAACCCTTGTCAAGTGTGGTAAGAGACTGAATTGTCAACAGTACAAACTAAGTTATCAAAGGAACTCTCCTATTGTGCAGAATTATATATTTTTTAAATGAATTCTGACGAAAATCCTATCGTATATATATATATATAGGTTTACAGATACAGATTAGCTCACGCTCCAAACCATATATATAGGTTTGTGTACAGAAAGTTATGTCCATATTGGTAAATTAATCAGGTTCAAATTTGATCGTCAGAAACAGCATAACGTAAAGGCCAGGCATATGTGGCATTCAAAGTACAAGATGGGCACTCACACAGCATTCCATCATCAGCATCGCTTTCGTCGTTTTCCTGCGACGGCGTGAGGATAACAGTAAGTAACACTACACTGAAGATTAAACATAAACCAAGCAAGAAAATGAGGGGACACAAAGGTTGATCATGGTTCATACCTCACCACCATCAAAGTCATCGTCTGAACCCGAATTCTCTGGAAGGGATTATGTGTTAGATTGACCGAAGCATAATGCATAATGAACTAAAATGTAGATAAAAGTGAAGAAAGTAGAGCTTCATAGCAGCTACATGATGGGATCACAGATTAAATAGCCAGAGTACTTATGACCATTAAACAAACTTCGAAAGAGTATAAACTTAGCTAGCATATCAGCAAATTGCTTGTCATGTAATACGTTGCAATCTGAGGAAACTGGGAATGGCATACATATGGCCTTCAGGAAGAATGGTATGTCCCACCCCACCCATAATGACAAATGTAATGGACCCTGATTTTGTGTAAAGCATAATACTTGACGCAGACAACAACCAAATGTGATCTACTTAATTACATCTCACTTTCTTTTTAAATCCGTTCTCTATGATGAACTCCACGAGTTGGTACAAGAAAAATGTCTATATTGTTCATTTATAGCATATTATCATTAGCACATACCAGACTCTTCATCCTCATCGCACCATTTGTTCCAGTCAACTTTGATGTATGGATGTTTTGCCTCTGACTTCAGCAAGCGCTTCCACCAACATTTCTTATCTTTCTGGATCGAACAGATTATGTTTCGCGAACCCACCTTTGTCTTTGTTTTGCTTCCCTACAGACAAGTTTAAAAAGGGTTACTTCACTAATAGCTCACAAAATAAAGTGACGATCGTCCTCGTCAACATTGCACAGGAAATTATTCAGCAGCTAGTAGCTCAAAACATAAAGGTCCAGTTCAATGATAATTTGTTGATGCCACAGGTTACACTTTACAGCATACATCGGTTAGTTCATTCAAACATAGTGGCATGCATATAAATATTACGAAGTAGATCATCTATATGTGGATTCAAGTTCCTGTGATTAAGTGGCTCTGTTACCAAAGACTGAAAGACGAGCGACAACATTCTAAGTATTATATATGTCCATTCATTAGCTTTCTAACATGTATCCAAGCAAGAACCCAGAGGTAAAAATTGAACCGAAATTAACATCAACTGAAACCAGCGCTGTATTACAATGTAGAACTGATGACCACAAATACTTACCTCAGGCAGTACGGAATCGAATAGCTCCAAGGCCAAGCTAAAAGATTCCCCATGAGCAACAGCTGAGAAGCTAAAGATGCCCTGAGGTTCAGTCTTGATCACAACATCTTCTGCGTCTGGGACTGAGATAGTCAGGTAAACCTTTTCCGCCCGTTGAGCCCAGAGCACCTCAGGTTGACGACTGCATGCCATAGAAAATGCATCAGGTTGTGCCACAGCATCCAAAAAAAAGTGTGCACCTAGTCACTTACTTGCGACAGAAAAACATTAAAAAAAGCCCTAGAATAAAAGTATCATGGGAGGCGTACTATCTTCTTTTTTGCATACTTCAGTGTAATATATTCTAAAGAGGTGATTTGGCTGAACATTTCTTAGTCAGAAAGAACAGATTGGCTGTCGCAACAAATTGCATCAGTCTAACAAGAACTTATCTGAAAATGTCACTCATACTAGTAGCAGGCAAGGCTCAAATATTGGCATAGTCAAATCATTCAGGTATGCCATGTGATATAATGCACGCCAAGTCTACACATTTCCTTCCCCCGCGTCACTGGAAAAGATGAGGAACGCTGTGGACCGCAAATGAATGGAGATCAAACTACTTAACAAATAACCAGATTAATATCCTAGGCACACCCCGGCGTGTTCAACAGACGCGCCCACATCCAACACTAAAACTGGCAAGTATTCCAATGTAACAGTGTGCAGCAGTAGACTGGCACAGGCAACTACTTCAACATCGATGAATCGGCATGTTTTTGTACTGAAACGACTAAACAGTGCAGTGACCAGAGCACAAGAGACACTGGGCAAGCGATCTAGCAAGGCAATGCGGGTCCTATTTGCGCAGTCAGGAACACGTTTCAGATGCTTCCCCGACCAATGACGAATATGACGCCCCCCAGGAGGCGTAATTATATTATAAAGAGGTAATCTGGCTGAACATTTCTTAGTCGGAAACAACAGATTGGCTGTCGCAACAAGGCGCATCAGTCTAACAAGAACATAACTGAAAATGTAACTCATACTAACAGGTAAGGCTCAAACAGTGCTATAGCTAGATCATCGAGGTATGCCATGTGATATAATGCACGCCTGGTCTAAACCCTTTCAATGTAACAGTGTGCAGAAATAGACGGCAGACATCTTTTTCAGTTACAATGGAACAGCTTCTTTTTTTTACTGAAACGGCTAAACAGGGCGGTGAGCAGAGCACAAGAGAGCTGGATGTGTACTGAATCCGTTTCAGGCGCTTCCACGACCAATGCTCGCTGAATATGACGCCCCCCAGACAACACCTAGCGCTGGCGGAGGAACCCGTGGACGGCCTCCGGTCCTACGGCCACTTCCAGCATCCGATCGATCAACCAAACCCAGCCCTATCCCCCGTAACTCCGATAACCCACGGATTCGGCGCGAAATTGACGGACTAAGAAGCGGTGGGATTCCGTCCCGATTTGGGGCAGAGGACAGAAGCTGCTGGAGCGAAACGAACCGCCCCGCCCCGCCCCAGCCCCGCGCCGCATTGGGCGGGGACGACGTCGAAGGGGGGGAAAACTCCGGCGCGTGGTTCGGGTGGAGGGGGGGAGGATGGAGGGGTACCTCATGGCGACGCGGCGGCGGAAGGAGGACGGCGGGGCGGGGAGGAGGGGTAGGGTTTGCGGGGCGCGGTGGGGAAAGCGGGGCGCGGCGGCGGCAGGGGAGAGGAGAGGACGATGAGGAGAGGAGAGCAGCACACTATTTCCCCGTCGCTTTGGTGGTGTTGCAGCTTTATTTTGGGGCCAAAGATATGTCCCGAAATGCCCCCTGCATTTTGAAACGATTTCGCACGGGCTATATGCAAGTCATTTGAATTTTATTTATTTGTTTATTTTTCGTGTAAGTCGAATTCGCGTGTGAAGGAAGGAGGAGGGGCATGGCGGAGCTCGAGGCCAGAGCCGGCGACGACGTTGAGGACGCTAGTGAGCCGCGATGTTGACGGCAAGGCGAGCCAGGACCTCCTCAGAGACTGGGATGGTACTGCGAGCAGTGGCGAGATGTAGCGTCTGAGGAGGAGGCGAGGAAATAGGTTAACATATGCGGATGGCGATGCGATGGCTGCTTGCGCCGGAACATGAGGGTTGGGGCTTAAGGGGCTAGCCTTGGGCGGTGGGAGGGAGGGCGGCACGACGCATGGGCCGGTGGCCAACAGATGGGGCTGGGTTGGGAGGCGACACGGGATGAACAAAATGAGCATTGGGGACATTGATCTTGATCGTTGGATGAAGATCTGCCGCCCATACAAAATGACTTACACCAAAAAAGAAAAATCACTCGACTACCCGTCCTGAAAGATTTCACCTTTCTCTTACTAGCAAAGTAGAACATGTGTTCTGCCAAATGTAGTACAAATAGTACCTGTTCATAACTTCGTAACCACTCGCACTTAAAGGATATCAACCAAATTATTAGAATGTACAATGAATACTTGGTTTCTTTTGTGGTTCCCCTTTATCTAATGATAAATGTGCATCGAGCTGACGCGTTTTCTTAATTTCTGACAACCTTTTTTTATGTGGTCGGCGATAGTGCATTCGGCACAATAAATAAACATAGGAGGGGTTGAAAGGTGAACCAAACCTCATCACTATCAATAAAAAACGGAATGTAAGCCACACACGTGAAAGACAGGCAGGAAGGACCATATGTTCAATACCAACACAGAAAACATCCCAAAAGAAAGGAAATTACAACATAGTCCTTGGAGTTTCCTGCTAATGCCGGCAACACGGCGCACCTTCGTCGAACATGAAGGAGTACCATCTCCCGAAGGGGCTTTTGTGACCCGATGAAGAGGATTACCATTGGTGGTGCCATCATCAAGGTGGTGCATCGATCGGGGTTCGTCCGCGTATCCTTCTTGCCTCAAATTCGTGGTTTGCCGTCAACGAAGTCAATGCAGAACACTGGATCCACCGCTTTAAGACCGCACCCCTTGATCTTGGAATACCATCATTCCCTGCATGATGCCGTCGTCGCACAGGGTGGAACTTGGCGGCCGATCCACTCATGTACAAACCTCCTCGGGCCTCGAGGTTGCACTGGAGAAAACACCATCAAGATGGAACCGAATCGGGAGGATTAAAGGTTGATGTTGCCATCTCACCAACCCATAACACATATCCTGCCGATATAACCGGTCGATGGGAAGACGCGACTCCTAGCTCGCCAGCTCCCCCACAAAGGACATCACGGGAGTGGGCAACGAGCTGGATGACGATACCGGTAACCGCCGGTGAGACCTAGGGTTACACATTTTACTAACCAAACATAGAGCCCTAGGGCGTCCCTAACTTGCACATCAAGATGGCGATCTTCTAGAAGTCAGGCATCATGCGGGCCCAGACTATGCCTTGCGTGTTGGGCCCTGAGACCGGCCCGGTGATAGTTCCAGATTGCACCATGAGATGGTTCGACCTGCCGATCATGGTGAAATATGATAAAGTTTCATGGCAATCAGTGCTCTGTCAGACCAACCACTCAATCGTTCAGCTTATGGACATCTTACCAACGAGTCTAACAGACTTATGGAAATGTGTGAGTGCCCTTTAAATATTCAATGCAATCGAAATAGGGTTGCTCATAGTCTACCTAAGTTTAGTTGCCATGTGATAGCACTGCTTGTTGGTTGCACCGTATACAAGTGCTTTCGAAAGAATGACTATAATCCTATCTCGGTGGAATAAAACTCAATATTTCCTTGGGGGGAAAGAGACGGTGTGTTTAAGCCAACTCGTCTGGAGCCTTGGGGTGGAAGGAAGGAGGGTAGGCTGCACGGCGAGGGCCCACACGGCATCGATCACGCCGTCCGTGCCCGATCAAGCGGCCAGCGCCCGCCACCGGCCACGTCACAACGCCTCGCTCGGCCCGAAGGAGATCGCGCCCCTCCCAAGCCGATCCGGGACACCGGAAACACCCCTCGATCGATCGATCTCGACCGCGGCGGCGATGGATTTCTCCGGCGGGGCGGGGGGCGGGGGCGGCGCGACGCTGTCGGAGATGTACCAGAGCGCGCGGCGGCTGCTGCTGTCGGCCCGCGACGGCGTGGCCCGCGTGGAGCGGCTCGCCTCGGCGCCCGCCTCCTCCTCCTACTCCGCCTCGGCGCCGCTCGTCGGCGCGCCGGACCCGGCGGGCGCCGAGGCCGTGCGCAGGGAGGTGGCGCAGATCCAGGGCCTCTGCGCGCAGATGGACCGCCTCTGGCGCTCCATCCCCGCCAAGGGCCAGCGTGACCTCTGGAAGAGGTGAGCGACACTCCTCCTCCTCTCCCTCCTCTTCTTAGGGCCTTACTTAGCCCCATTTAGCTGCTCCGTCACGAGTTCCTCCTGTGCGCCGCGCGAATTGGCGACGAGGGGGGGAGAGATCTCCAAGCGCAGATCACAGCTCTAGTGTACTCCATTCTGTCGTTATTGTTACTTGAGCGTGGATTTGGCGTCAATGGTGAGGACTGAGGAGCACGTGTCATCTGTGCTATGTTTTCAACTTGCGTACTACTTGATCGGTAGGTCTCCATTATGCTTTTCAGGAGCTGTAAGTTAGGTTGTTCGATGTGCCAACTTGGTAGGCTTCAGTTATGCCATTGAGGATGTGGAAGTTAGGTTGTTCAATGTGCCCAACTTGGTATGGTAGGCTTCAATTATGCTTTGAGGAAAGGAAACTGAAGTTGGGTTGTTCAGTATGCCGGTTTGATCTTATTTAGCTCGACCACTATCGGTTTTCTTGCCATGACGTATCTTCCCTTGGCTTCTCATTAGGTTGTTCAGTACACCCTCAATTATATGAATTCCTAATTCAGCTTTTCATGATGTTGGTTATGCTTTGTGTGTTGGCATATACAATTCTTTGTAGAGTTAACCAGGGTCATACTGTTTTAATTCAAGTACCCACCATACACAAGCAATAAATAATTTCGTGTATTATTACACTTCATAATTTAGTCGGCAAGCAGGAATATTTTGATGTAGGAACTTGATGGCTCATATTGAAAACTAGCCTCTCTTCAGAGGAATTGGCATAACCAACATAGCATACAGAAAGTTGCAATCTAATTTGTTGCTTTTAACTTATCAGTATATTGATTAATTGATCTATCCATCCACCTTCTGGATGCAGTGGAAATCCTACAGCCAGGTATTAGGATATACATCTTTGAACCTTGATTTTGCCCAAAGCTTGTACTCCCTCCGTTCCGAATTACTTGTCTTGGATTTGTCTAGATACATATGTATCTGGACTCATTTTAGTGCTAGATACATCCGTATCTAGACAAATCTAAGACAAGTAATTCGGAACGGAGGGAGTACCAGATAGTGCTATATTGAAATGCATGTAAGAGGGAGTGCTTTACCTACATTGCTTTAATGTGTAAGAGTTATGCACATTAGATTGGATTGTTTTCTTGCTCTTAAGATGACATTTTCTCTAATGCCATTTACTTTATTGTAAGAACTCAAAGTTGCAGCAGTACATTAGCTACTTTCATTAGAGATTTGGTGTCCACCATCTGAGTTAACCCCTAGTCTACTTGGTTGCATATATACCAGTACATTAGCTACTCTACATATATACTGAGTTTTACCATGTAATTTTTGGGGCTACACCTCCCCTGATCCTGGTGTTTTACTAATATAAAGTCAGTAGGAGCCTCTCCTACTGTCAGTAAGCTTTCAAAAAAAAAAGTTGCAGCAGTACTAAACTACAAAGTACACGCATTTTCTTCTCGTGTTAATCTTTCTCTGGAATTCGCCAGCTTAGATCGGAAGCTCTTGTCACTCTACATGTGTGATCACTATGGAATTTCAGGCCATGTGTCATACCGAGATAGTTAGACGCCCATGCTAGGTTCATCCGTCGAGGATGCTATATTTCCTTTTATCTGTTTTGTAGAAATGGAATTCTGTATAAAAGTGATATTTGTGGCTGCTAGAGCAACTCTCAAGAATTGCTCTAGGGTATGCATTCTCCTCTAAATTTTTTTCCTGTTGCAAATATAATTTCGAGAAGGGGAGCCTTGGCGCAGTGGTAAAGCTGCTGCCTTGTGACCATGAGGTCATGGGTTCAAGTCCTGGAAACAGCCTCTTACAGAAATGTAGGGAAAGGCTGCGTACTATAGACCCAAAGTGGTCGGACCCTTCCCTGGACCCTGCGCAAGCGGGAGCTACATGCACCAGGTTGCCCTTTTTTTTTTTTGCAAATATAATTTCGACAGTACACAATTGAAAGGAAGAGCTGAATAGGAGTTATGTAGGTTGCTCTTCCAAGTTTTTAACATTGTTTGATGCTATCCTGGCAGAAAAGTGGAGCAGCTGTCTGAAGAGGTCGAGTCATTGAAGGAAACCCTCGACAAGCACTCATTGCGGCAACGAAAGCGGATTTTGGAAGCCAAGGAAAGGGCGGAGCTATTTGAGAGAGCTGTAAGTAGTCTTGAAGCAAACAAAGCATGAGCAGTTGCTCTTTCCTGCAGGACAATTTCGTTTCAGCATTAATGAACTGGAAATTACTGTTGCAGAATGGTGAGTCGTCGCATGTCCTTCAAATATTCGACGACGAAGCCCAGGCAATGCAATCGGCCCGTAGCTCCTCTCGAATGCTTGACGAAGCCTTTGAGACAGGAGTGGCCATCCTCCACAAGTACTCTGACCAGAGGGATCGTCTGAAGGTAAACGAAACAGTTCAACTTGCACACCACCCAGAAGATACGAATCTTGCTGGCATAGTGAAAGAACGTGCCTGCCTGCCTGCCTCCTAGTAGTAGTAGTAACAACATCTTCTTGCACTTGATTGCAGAGCGCGCAAAGGAAGGCTCTAGATGTCCTGAACACCGTTGGCCTGTCAAACTCGGTCTTGAAGCTCATCGAAAAGCGGCACCGGGTCGACAAGCGGATTGCGTACGGCGGCATGATCATCACCGTCGTGCTGATGGTTGCGTTTTGGCGATGGACGCACTAGTTCTCAATGTTCTCTAGAGGTGGGCACACTAGTGCATGAGGAATTAAGGAAGGGGGTTCTTGTTCAGTTTAAAGTTTGCTATCTCTGGTCCTTCCTTGTGTAGTAGGCACAGCTCTGCCCGGTTACTGATCTCTCTTCTTTGTATTACTATTATATATACTGTGTGTATAGCGATTATGGAAAGATGTTGACAACCCTCGGATCAGATATGTTCTTCTGTATGAACAGTACAGTGGCCTGTTTTGTTACCATGACATTTCTGTTGTAAAAAATGCAGTCGTGGGCGTGCACATCTTGGATGCAAAAAGTATGCTAATGCTGCTGTTTATGACCTCCCTTTCATCCTGTTTTAGTTTGCGCTTTTGCAGTTTTCTATCGGATAAACGGTGTTTCTTATTGTGCTTTCAGAATTCTGTAACATGTCTTCTTGAATACCATGTACTCCATTAGATTCTTATATCTTTTTCTTGTATGGTATGAAAACAAGCTAAATGATTGTGCTGGAAGAACACATGCAAACTGGGCAAATGATTATTGTACCATAGATGGCACCTTTTCTTCTTTTTTGTACGTGCGCTCTATGATCGTTTTGTACATTTGTGTTTCTGGTTTTACATTTGGCATAATTCCCTGTCAATATATTACATTCATGTCCTGTTTGCTGCAAACATGTAGGACATTCTTTCGTTCACTAGTCAATGTGTACGTGCAATGCACGTTACTCCCTCCGTTTCTTTATCTAAGGTGTATATTTTTAGGCACGGTGACCAAGGCAACGAATTATAGATACATTAGTACGAAATTACCCTTGTCAAATTTGTTGATAACTGGCAAGTAAATCAGTTAGGCTTTGAAAGAAAGAGATACAGGAAATCAGGAAAGATATACTTTCCTTGTTTTTATATAAAGAGAGATATAGAAAATCGGGAGAGAGATACTTTCCTTTTTCTACAGGGATAAAAAAGCGATTACGAGGAATTAGAAGAAATGCACCTTATATTGTGAAATTTTATCAAAAAACAAATACACCTTATATAAAGGAACGGAGGGAGTAATTTGGAAGTATATTAAGTGTATTCGGATATTAAGTAGGATATTATTTGCGTGTTATTATGTGATTAGCACTATATTCGGCATGAAATTAACTATACGTGCTAAACATGTTGAACGCTCGACATTGAAGCAGTCTAAGCCATTGGATTGACATGGTTTGATGGCCGAGATTAACTGGATCTGCCTCTTTGGGTCTTTTTATATTGGTATAGATATGTGTTGTTCCTTTCAAGATATCTCTTTTTTATATGACTTCTGCCACTAAACTGGCTGATCATCTGCCGGTAGGCGACCATTGTGAATGAAAAAGGCTCTGCACGAGCAGCATCAACTGCCAAAGATGTTGTGGCCGTCGACCTTGCCTGTAGGCGACGACAGCGGGGGGAGGAGAAAAAAGCACAGGCCCCTCCGTTGGACTTGCTCTTACACAATCAATTGACTAACATAACAAACGTTGTTTCTTTTGCCATTTTAAGCCGACATTTCACAGTTGTGTACCTTTGGAAACAGTGGGTGAAACAAACGATTTAACAAAATAGTACCTCAGATCCTACTGAGGATCAAACAACTACAACACAGAACATGCTTTGGATCAAATCAACGATAAGCTCCCGACGTGGAGACCCTTCTATTAATTGGGGATTTGGTATAGGAGCTACTAGAAGATGAACTAATGTTCGAGATATTTCTTCATACATTGGTTACCCGGCACGCGCACGCAGGCGGGCTTATAAAGCTGAGTCCAGCTCACGGGAGAGAGTTACAGTAAAAGAAAGTTACAGGCAGAAAGGAGACGATCAACAGAAAGGGTTTCAGTTAACTGTAGCCGAACCGGTGTGCTACAGTTAACTGAAGAAATCGACACTGCAGCTCAATCTTGAGAGTAGCTGACAATTCTCCCTCCTAAGGAACATACTTGTCCTCAAGTATGCTTGTCTGGGAACCATGATTTGATTGTGCTTTTGAAAAATGTTGGAAAAACTCTTTTGATCAAATTTGCATCTTCCCAAGTAGCTTCTTCAGGAGTGAGGTTTTGCCATTCAACTAGCCATTGGGTGACTAGTACTCCATTTCTTGGAAGTGATCTTGTTTCTAGTACAACTACTGGTTCAGTTTTGATCTTTCCTTCCGGTGTGACTAAAGGTAAATCACTGGAGGGGATTGCATGGGTGCTCAAATGTTTCTTTAGTTGGATCACAGGATGTATTCCAATGTTGGGAGGCAGGAACAACTTGTATGCCATTCTTCCAAACTTCTCCAAGATTCTGTAAGGACCATAGAATTTGGTTGTGAGCTTGATAGCTTGTCTAATTCCAAAAGCTGCCATCCTGTAGGGTTGCATTCTAAGATAAACCATGTCTCCTACTTGGAATTCTCTTTCAGTTATTTTCTTGTCTGCATATTTTTTTCATTCTGCCTTGTGCCTGCGCCAGATTTTCTTTGAGCTGTGTAATCATATTCTGCTTTTCCACCAGAAAATCTATAGCGTCAGAGTCAGTTGGACCAGGGATGGAGATTTCACTAATGAGAGGAGGTGGGTAGTTGTATAGAGCTTGAAAGGGAGTGAACTTGGTTCCAGTGTGATATGTGGTATTGTACCACCATTCAGCCAGGAGTTCCACTTCTTTGGTTCTTGAAAAACCATACATCTGAGATATTGTTCCAAACACTGATTAACCCTTTCAGTTTGGCCATCACTCTGAGGGTGGTAAGCAGTGCTGAGTCTGAGCTTGATCTTCATGGCTGTAAAAATCTGTTGCCACATCTTACTAGTGAAGATTCTGTCTCTATCTGTTACGATGCTGATTGGTGGGCCATGCAACTTGAAAACATTATCAATGAAAGCTTGAGCTACAGTGTGCACTGAGTAAGGGTGGGCAAGGGGAATGAAATGAGCATACTTGGTGTATCTGTCCACCACCACTAGTATGACCTCTTTTTCCTGAGATTTAGGTAAAGCCTCTATGAAATCCATTGTCAAGTGGGTCCAGGCCATGTCAGGAGGGGGTAGAGGGTCCAGTAGGCCGGGATATTGACAATGTTCAGCCTTGGCCCGTTGGCAGACGGCACATTCAGAAATGAAATGTTCTACATCCTTTTTAAGACCTGGCCAATAGAATATCCTCTTTATCCTCTGATAGTTGGCCAGCATGCCAGAGTGACCACCAATAGCAGATGCATGAAGAGATTCTATGATTTGTTGCCTTAGGGTCAGATCCTTTCCAATATATATTCTTCTCTTGTATCTAATTATTCCTGCTACCAAAGTATAATGTTTTTCAGTAGTGGGGGAAGTTAACAGCTTTCACAGCAATTCCTGGCAATGGTTATCCCCTGTGTAACTCTGTTCCACAGATTCAATCTAGGTGGGGGTTAAGACAGTTGTAGCCATAAGTGTTGTGTCTTTTCTACTAAGAGCATCTGCAGCTTTATTGTCCTTGCCCTTCTTGTAGTCAATTTTGTAAGTGAATTCCAGTAATTTCAGTAGCAGTTTGTGTTGAATGCGTTCAGAAACCTTCTGCTCAGTGATGAATTCCAGGCTTTTCTGGTCTGTTTTGATGTGCAGTTCATTCCCTAACAGATAGTGTCTCCATTTTTTTAGTGCTTGCAAGATTGCTAGAGCTTCCTTGTCATAGGTGGACAGAGCTGCAGATCGGGGTCCAATGCTTTGGGTGTAATAGGCAATGGGTCTGCCTTGCTACATAAGAACTGCACCTAGTGCATGGCCACTGGCATCAGTTTCTATTGTGAAGGGAGCAGCAAAATTGGGAAGGGCCATAACAGGAGCAGAAGTGAGACAGTTCTTAAGTTGTTGGAATGCTAGTTGATGTTCTTCTTTCCATTGAAAGGAATCTTTCTTCAAACTATCATGTAGTGGTTTGCAGATGAGGCCATAGTTCTTGACAAATCTCCTATAGTAGCCAGCGAGCCCTAGAAAACCTCTTAGTTGAGTTGTGTTCTTGGGTGTTGGCCAGTCCTGGACAACCTCTATTTTCTTGGGATCTGTGCCAACTCCTTGGCCCGAAATGACATGGCCCAAGTACTCCACTTGTGGGGCAGCAAAGGTGCATTTGCTCATCTTGGCATATAGTTTGTGTTCTCTCAAGAGTTGCAACACTTCTCTGAGATGTTCCAAGTGTTCAAGCAAAGTCTTGTTGTAGACTAATATATCATCAAAGAAAACCAATAGATATTTCCTGAGTAAGGGACCAAATATCTTGTTCATAAGGGCTTGAAAAGTTGCTGGAGCGTTAGTAAGCCCAAAATAGTGGGTGAAACAAACGATTTAACAAAATAGTACCTCAGATCCTACTGAGGATCAAACAACTACAACACAGAACATGCTTTGGATCAAATCAACGATATGCTCCCGATGTGGAGACCCTTCTATTAATTGGGGATTTGGTACAGGAGCTACTAGAAGATGAACTAATGTTCGAGATATTTCTTCATACATTGGGTACCCGGCACGCGCACGCAGGCGGGCTTATAAAGCTGAGTCCAGCTCACGGGAGAGAGTTACAGTAAAAGAAAGTTACAGGCAGAACGGAGACGGTCAATAGAAAGGGTTTCAGTTAACTGTAGCCGAACCGGTGTGCTACAGTTAACTGAAGAAATCGACACTGCAGCTCAATCTTGAGAGTAGCTGACAATTCTCCCTCCTAAGGAACATAATTGTCCTCAAGTATGCTTGTCTGGGAACCATGATTTGATTGTGCTTTTGAAAAATGTTGGAAAAACTCTTTTGATCAAATTTGCATCTTCCCAAGTAGCTTCTTCAGGAGTGAGGTTTTGCCATTCAACTAGCCATTGGGTGACTAGTACTCCATTTCTTGGAAGTGATCTTGTTTCTAGTACAACTACTGGTTCAGTTTTGATCTTTCCTTCCGGTGTGACTAAAGGTAAATCACTGGAGGGGATTGCATGGGTGCTCAAATGTTTCTTTAGTTGGCTCACATGGAAAACAGGATGTATTCCAATGTTGGGAGGCAGGAACAACTTGTATGCCATTCTTCCAAACTTCTCCAAGATTCTGTAAGGACCATAGAATTTGGTTGTGAGCTTGATAGCTTGTCTAATTCCAAAAGCTGCCATCCTGTAGGGTTGCATTCTAAGATAAACCATGTCTCCTACTTGGAATTCTCTTTCAGTTATTTTCTTGTCTGCATATTTTTTTCATTCTGCCTTGTGCCTGCGCCAGATTTTCTTTGAGCTGTGTAATCATATTCTGCTTTTCCACCAGAAAATCTATAGCGTCAGAGTCAGTTGGACCAGGGATGGAGATTTCATTAATGAGAGGAGGTGGGTAGTTGTATAGAGCTTGAAAGGGAGTGAACTTGGTTCCAGTGTGATATGTGGTATTGTACCACCATTCAGCCAAGGGCAGCCAGGAGTTCCACTTCTTTGGTTCTTGAAAAACCATACATCTGAGATATTGTTCCAAACACTAATTAACCCTTTTAGTTTGGCCATCACTCTGAGGGTGGTAAGCAGTGCTGAGTTTGAGCTTGATCTTCATGGCTGTAAAAATCTGTTGCCACATCTTACTAGTGAAGATTCTGTCTCTATCTGTTATGATGCTGATTGGTGGGCCATGCAACTTGAAAACATTATCAATGAAAGCTTGAGCTACAGTGTGCACTGAGTAAGGGTGGGCAAGGGGAATGAAATGAGCGTACTTGGTGTATCTATCCACCACCACTAGTATGACCTCTTTTCCTTGAGATTTAGGTAAAGCCTCTATGAAATCCATTGTCAAGTGGGTCCAGGCAATGTCAAGAGGGGGTAGAGGGTCCAGTAGGCCGGGATATTGACAATGTTCAGCCTTGGCCCGTTGGCAGACGGCACATTCAGAAATGAAATGTTCTACATCCTTTTTAAGACCTGGCCAATAGAATATCCTCTTTTTCCTCTGATAGTTGGCCACCATGCCAGAGTGACCACCAATAGCAGATGCATGAAGAGATTCTATGATTTGTTGCCTTAGGGTCAGATCCTTTCCAATATATATTCTTCCCTTGTATCTAATTATTCCTGCTACCAAAGTATAATGTTTTTCAGTAGTGGGGGAAGTGAACAGCTTTTGCAGCAATTCCTGGCAATGGTTGTCCCCTGTGTAACTCTGTTCCACAGATTCAATCTAGGTGGGGGTTAAGATAGTTGTAGCCATAAGTATTGTGCCTTTTCTACTAAGAGCATCTGCAGCTTTATTGTCCTTGCCCTTCTTGTAGTCAATTTTGTAAGTGAATTCCAGTAATTTCAGTAGCAGTTTGTGTTGAATGCCTTCAGAAACCTTCTGCACAGTGATGAATTCCAGGCTTTTCTGGTCCGTTTTGATGTCCAGTTCATTCCCTAACAGATAGTGTCTCCATTTTTTAGTGCTTGCAAGATTGCTAGAGCTTCCTTGTCATAGGTGGACACAGCTGAAGATCGGGGTCCAATGCTTTGGCCGTAATAGGCAATGGGTCTGCCTTGCTGCATAAGAACTGCACCTAGTGCATGGCGACTGGCATCGGTTTCTATTGTGAAGGGAGCAGCAAAATTGGGAAGGGCCATAACAGGAGCAGAAGTGAGACAGTTCTTAAGTTGTTGGAATGCTAGTTGCTGTTCTTCTTTCCATTGAAAGGAATCTTTCTTCAAACTGTCATGTAGTGGTTTGCAGATGAGGCCATAGTTCTTGACAAATCTCCTATAGTAGCCAGCGAGCCCAAGAAAACCTCTGAGTTGAGTTGTGTTCTTGGGTGTTGGACAGTCCTGGACAGCCTCTATTTTCTTGGGATCCGTGGCAACTCCTTGGCCCGAAATGACATGGCCCAAGTACTCCACTTGTGGGGCAGCAAAGGTGCATTTGCTCATCTTGGCATATAGTTTGTGTTCTCTCAAGAGTTGCAACACTTCTCTGAGATGTTCCAAGTGTTCAAGCAAAGTCTTGCTGTAGACTAATATATCATCAAAGAAAACCAATAGATATTTCCTGAGTAAGTGACCAAATATCTTGTTCATAAGGGCTTGAAAAGTTGCTGGAGCGTTAGTAAGCCCAAAATAGTGGGTGAAACAAATGATTTAACAAAATAGTACCTTAGATCCTATTGAGGATCAAACAACTACAACACAGAACATGCTTTGGGTCAAATCAATGATAAGCTCCCGATGTGGAGACCCTTTTATTAATTGGGGATTTGGTACAGGAGCTACTAGAAGATGAACTAATGTTCGAGATATTTCTTCATACATTGGGTACCCGACACGCGCATGCAGGCGGGCTTATAAAGCTGAGTCCAGCTCACGGGAGAGAGTTACAGTAAAAGAAAGTTACAGGCAGAAAGGAGACGGTCAACATAAAGGGTTTCAGTTAACTGTAGCCGAACCGGTGTGCTACAGTTAACTGAAGAAATCGACACTGTAGCTCAATCTTCAGAGTAGCTGACAATTCTCCCTCCTAAGGAACATACTTGTCCTCAATTATGCTTGTCTAGGAACCATGATTTGATTGTGCTTTTGAAAAATGTTGGAAAAACTCTTTTGATCAAATTTGCATCTTCCCAAGTAGCTTCTTCAGGAGTGAGGTTTTGCCATTCAACTAGCCATTGGGTGACTAGTACTCAATTTCTTGGAAGTGATCTTGTTTCTAGTACAACTACTGGTTCAGTTTTTATCTTTCCTTCCGATGTGACTAAAGGTAAATCACTGGAGGGGATTGCATGGGTGCCCAAATGTTTCTTTAGTTGGCTCACATGGAAAACAGGATGTATTCCAATGTTGGGAGGCAGGAACAACTTGTATGGCATTCTTCCAAACTTCTCCAAGATTCTGTAAGGACCATAGAATTTGGTTGTGAGTTTGATAGCTTGTCTAATTTCAAAAGCTGCCATCCTGTAGGGTTGCATTCTAAGATAAACCATGTCTCCTACTTGGAATTCTCTTTAAGTTCTTTTCTTGTCTGCATTTTTTTTCATTCTGCCTTGTGCCTGCGCCAGATTTTCTTTGAGCTGTGTAATCATATTCTGCTTTTCCACCAGAAAATCTATAGCGTCAGAGTCAGTTGGACCAGGGATGGAGATTTCACTAATGAGAGGAGGTGGGTAGTGGTATAGAGCTTGAAAGGGAGTGAACTTGGTTCTAGTGTGATATGTGGTATTGTACCACCATTCAGCCAAGGGCAGCCAGGAGTTCCACTTCTTTGGTTCTTGAAAAACCATACATCTGAGATATTGTTCCAAACACTGATTAACCCTTTCAGTTTGGCCATCACTCTGAGGGTGGTAAGCAGTGCTGAGTCTGAGCTTGATCTTCATGGCTGTAAAAATCTGTTGCCACATCTTACTAGTGAAGATTCTGTCTCTATCTGTTACGATGCTGATTGGTGGGCCATGCAACTTGAAAACATTATCAATGAAAGCTTGAGCTACAGTGTGCACTGAGTAAGGGTGGGCAAGGGGAATGAAATGAGCATACTTGGTATATCTATCCACCACCACTAGTATGACCTCTTTTACCTGAGATTTAGGTAAAGCCTCTATGAAATCCATTGTCAAGTGGGTCCAGGCCATGTCAGGAGGGGGTAGAGGGTCCAGTAGGCCGGGATATTGACAATGTTCAGCCTTGGCCCGTTGGTAGACGGCACATTCAGAAATGAAATGTTCTACATCCTTTTTAAGACCTGGCCAATAGAATATCCTCTTTATCCTCTGATAGTTGGCCACCATGCCAGAGTGACCACCAATAGCAGATGCATGAAGAGATTCTATGATTTGTTGCCTTAGGGTCAGATCCTTTCCAATATATATTCTTCCCTTGTATCTAATTATTCCTGCTACCAAAGTATAATGTTTTTCAGTAGTGGGGGAAATTAACAGGTTTTGCAGCAATTCCTGGCAATGGTTGTCCCCTGTGTAACTCTGTTCCACAGATTCAATCCAGGTGGGGGTTAAGACAGTTGTAGCCATAAGTGTTGTGTCTTTTCTACTAAGAGCATCTGCAGCTTTATTGTCCTTGCCCTTCTTGTAGTCAATTTTGTAAGTGAATTCCAGTAATTTTAGTAGCAGTTTGTGTTGAATCCCTTCAGAAACCTTCTGCTCAGTGATGAATTTCAGGCTTTTCTGGTCCGTTTTGATGTGTAGTTCATTCCCTAACAGATAGTGTCTCCATTTTTTTAGTGCTTGCAAGATTGCTAGAGTTTCCTTGTCATAGGTGGACAGAGCTGCAGATCGGGGTCCAATGCTTTGGGTGTAATAGGCAATGGGTCTGCCTTGCTGCATAAGAACTGCACCTAGTGCATGGCCACTGGCATCAAATTCTATTGTGAAGGGAGCAGCAAAATTGGGAAGGGCCATAACAGGAGCAGAAGTGAGATAGTTCTTAAGTTGTTGGAATGCTAGTTGTTGTCCTTCTTTCCATTGAAAGGAATCTTTCTTCAAACTGTCATGTAGTGGTTTGCAGATGAGGCCATAGTTCTTGACAAATCTCCTATAGTAGCCAGCGAGCCCTAGAAAACCTCTGAGTTGAGTTGTGTTCTTGGGTGTTGGCCAGTCCTGGACAACCTCTATTTTCTTGGGATCTGTGGCAACTCCTTGGCCCGAAATGACATGGCCCAAGTACTCCACTTGTGGGGCAGCAAAGGTGCATTTGCTCATCTTGGCATATAGTTTGTGTTCTCTCAAGAGTTGCAACACTTCTCTGAGATGTTCCAAGTGTTCAAGCAAAGTCTTGTTGTAGACTAATATATCATTAAAGAAAACCAATAGATATTTCCTGAGTAAGCGACCAAATATCTTCTTCATAAGGGCTTGAAAAGTTGGTGGAGCATTAGTAAGCCCAAAATAGTGGGTGAAACAAACGATTTAACAAAATAGTACCTCAGATCCTACTGAGGATCAAACAACTACAACACAGAACATGCTTTGGATCAAATCAATGATAAGCTCCCGATGTGGAGACCCTTCTATTAATTGGGGATTTGGTACAGGAGCTACTAGAAGATGAACTAATGTTCGAGATATTTCTTCATACATTGGGTACCCGGCACGCGCACGTAGGCGGGCTTATAAAGCTGAGTCCATCTCACGGGAGAGAGTTACAGTAAAAGAAAGTTACAGGCAGAAAGGAGACGGTCAACAGAAAGGGTTTCAGTTAACTGTAGCCGAACCGGTGTGCTATAGTTAACTGAAGAAATCGACACTGCAGCTCAATCTTCAGAGTAGGTGACAAGGGCAATCCAATAATCCACCTCTTCATGGGAAACTCAGTCCAAAGATGAAGAAAAAAGAGGCAACCAAATCACACGATCCTCTCCAGCTCCCTCACCTAGCCGAGGGTCTAGTTGATGACCGGCGCCGCCGGGATCTCCTTGCAGGGCTGCGACTCCTTCGCCTTCTGGAACAAGACCCGGCCGTCCTTGACGTCCCACTCAGGGTGTTCCTGCCGACAACAACACGGTGATACTTTACATCCCACATGGGGAGTCATAATAACTCTACGTAATTCACGCCGGGGACAACACAAGGTACGGAGCTTACCTCTGTGATGTACTATTGCAGTTCCTTGTCGGAGCTGAACATAAACATCTGCTTCGCGTCGTTTATTGACAGGTAATCATATCCCTTCTCGCTGCACCCAGCTATCTCGTCTCTGCGGGCGCAACACATGTGGCCACAGTGACGGGCAGCAGAGACGACTCCGTGCTTGATGCAAGCATGCTCCAGCGCTTTGGTGGGCAGAATCTCCAGCTCAGTGTGGAACTCCGCAATTCTATTCTGGACCAACAGCCTCAGAAGGTTAAGCCCCATGATTGGGTACTCCTCCGGTGACGGAGGAATTATGCCACTGCAAGCATCAACATTATTTAGTATCATTAGCATGATATATACATGCAAAACAGGAAATTCTACATCTTCTTAGATAAAATATCCATCAACATGTCCAGACATTTTGCAACATGCTCTGAACTTGATAAAGCAAACGTCTAACTCTGAATAAGATGCATAAGCAACTCTGCTAAAATATTAAAAACACATGAACATTTGCCAGTCTGGCGAGGGCATCACGGCTCATTAGCAGGCCCGAAACCTGAGAGTCCCATACAAACCCAATCTACATGTCTAACTTCTGTGGCTTGCAAACATAAATTTCCAACATAGCCCATCTTCCATATTCGACTACCCAACTGAACCGAGCAACTACATAACTCATGCAAGACTAACCCAAAAAGCTATTTTGGTTTAACTCATTTTACCAACTTAGGCCAAAGAAAACCAGTAATACTCATTTGTTTTGACTTTACCGAATGATGACCCAGTAGAAGATGAAAGACAACAGGGAACAATACATGTATTAAATGACAGCCCACACAATACATAAACACAGAAAACAACTGCAAAGTGGTATTCCTCGGAAAAAACAACAACTGCAAAGTGGTAAAGAAAAGGAACTAACCATATGTCCATGTAATAAGGCTTGAGCTGGCAGAAGTCCCTTACAAATGCATCTTCACTACTAGGGAAAAGCCTATACACAGAATCTTATCAGCAGCGCGCTTCAAAATAACTCGCTGCTGCTAACTAGCAGTAGCGCGGACAGACAAAACTCGCTGCTGAGACAAATATAGCAGTAGCGCGTCCTCCCAAAGACACGCTGCTGCTATAATTCCTACGAGGCCGCCGCGAGGCTAGTTATAGCAGCAACGTGTTATAGTGATGCGCGCTACTGCTACGTAGCATAGTAGCAGCGCATTTCTCAGATAAGCGCTACTGCTAAGTTTCCTACAAAAATTCAGTCCCACCTCGCTCCATGAAGAGAGTTTCTACCACCTTAAATATGTTACTTCTCAAACTTTGACAAGCACTTGATCTTCATTGAACTCTATGTGTAGAATTTCTGGCTGCAATATGAGTCTTCACCTGTTCCTAAACCGGTGAGGACTCATATTGACAAATCAGATTGTACACAAAAAGATCGTTGATGATCAATGTATTTTTGATATATTGAACAAAGTCTATTTTTACATGCTGACACATAGCAGTAGCGCTTTATTGTGAAAGGCGCTGCTGCTAGATAGCTTAGCAGTAGCGTCTTTTCCTGAAGAGCGCTACTGCTAAGCCATTCATCTCCCCCATCTCCTCTATTCCGATCCACTCACACACACAGCCACTCAATCCTCTCCGATCCGTCTGCGCCGCGCGCCCCCGTCGCCCCTCCTCCGTCTGCGCCGCGTGCCGTCACATCCTCCTCCTTGCTGGACTCGGTACCGGCCTCCTCCTCCGTCCTCCCTCTCCACTCGCCGCTGGCCGGCCCCTCCTCGCTTCGCCTTCCTCCTCCGTCCTCCCTCAATTGGCCGCGCCGGCCGGCCCCTCCTCGCTCCGCCTTCCTCCTCCGTCCTCCCTCAACTGGCCGCGCTGGCCGGCCCCTCCTCGCTCCGCCTTCCTCCTCCATCCTACTCTCTTCTCCCTCCTCGAGTTGCCCCTCCTTCTCCCTCGTGCTCATATGCAACATTTTGATTTAGTCGATATAATTTAGTTGACTTAGTAGGCTAGTTGATTTAGTTGACTTAGAACATTTTGATTTAGTTGATTTAGTAGGCTAATTCATTTAGTTAATTTAGTTGACTTAGAACATTTTGATTTAGTTGATTTAGTAGGCTAGTTCATTTAGTTGATTTAGTAGGCTAGTTCATTTAGTTGATTTAGAACATTTTGATTTAGTTGATTTAGTAGGCTAGTTGATTTAGTTGACTTAGAACATTTTGATTTAGTTGATTTAGTAGGCTAGTTGATTTAGTTGACTTAGAACATTTTGATTTAGTTGATTTAGTAGGCTAATTCATTTAGTTAATTTAGTTGACTTAGAACATTTTGATTTAGTTGATTTAGTAGGCTAGTTCATTTAGTTGATTTAGAACATTTTGATTTAGTTGATTTAGTAGGCTAGTTGATTTAGTTGACCTAGAACATTTTGATTTAGTTGATTTAGTAGGCTAGTTGATTTAGTTGACTTAGAACATTTTGATTTAGTTGATTTAGTAGGCTAGTTGATTTAGTTGACTTAGAACATTTTGATTTAGTTGATTTAGTAGGCTAGTTGATTTAGTTGACTTAGAACATTTTGATTTAGTTGATTTAGTAGGCTAGTTGATTTAGTTCACTAGAACATTTTGATTTAGTTGATCGTTAATCCTTTGCTCATATTGCTTTAGGAAGAATGGTGTCACCACCACCACCACTATGTCGACTGTGCAAGTCAAGATGCGCCAGCAGCCTTGCAACTGGCAAGCTGTTCGGCATCTACTTCCAGCCGAGTTTTCGTCATGCGGCGGTAAGAAATTAGATGAAATGTAATAACTATTTCATTTTTAGTGTTGGCATTACTGCATTGTGTCATTTTGCTTATTTTACACAGATCGTCCCATGCAATGTGAGGTTGAAATTCAAAAAGATGACATGAGACATTGTGACATTTGAGGCTCCTGGGGGGCCGTACACTATGGAGGTCGATAAAGGACGCAATATGTCGCAGATTGGAGGAGATGGATGGGCCCGTTTCGTCGCTCGCATGCATCTTACTGGTGGTGAGTTGATCAGCTTCAACTTCCGAGCAGAAAGACCCAAGCTAGATGTCATTTATCTCAACCTGGTGGAAGATGATGAAGATGACGAAGATGATGAAGATAATGAGGACCCACTCGATGAAGATGATGAGGACCCACTTCATGAAGCCATCGTAGCTCAAAGAACAAGGCTGAGTGAGGAGGAGGTGTCCAACCTGTGGGACATAATTCCGCCACGTGCTGACTTTGTCGGGGTGCCATTCGTGACCCGCTTGACAAATACCATGGTTGATCGACATGATATGGTATGTTATACTTACAAATGCAAATTAATAGTGTGAATTACTTAGTGTACAATCCAATGATATGGTATGTTGTGTGGAATCTAGTCGATGATATATATGTTTTAGTGTAGAGTTCGATCACATGCTTATTAATTGATATGTTTTTCTTATTCAGAAATTGGCAAAGAGCATATCTGTGAGTTATGGTATCGAGCCTGATGAAGAAGGCTCAGCTAGACTGCGCCTTACTGCAAGGGGATCCGTCACAACCTGTACTTACCGCGTGGACACGGACGGTCGCACACACTTAAACTCGGTTGGGTGGAAGAAATTCCTTGATGGCAAGAATCTTCGTGTTGGACAGGCCATCCTAATTACTATCCGGAACACCAAACGCCCAGGCTTGAGGATGATGATTGTCTTTGATATCATCTAGAACTACATATGTGTGTGTGGCTATATCATCTAGAACTACATATGTGTGTGTGGCTATATCATCTAGAACTATGTGTGTGTGGCTATATCATCTAGAACTACATATGATGATCGTCGTCGATATCATCTAGAACTACATATGATGATGGCCGTTGATATGACCTTGTACTACTTGAGGATGCATGTTGGCTATGCATGAAATTGTTATCTAGTACTCCCTTCGTTCCAAATTACTCGTCGTGGTTTGAACTAAAACCACGACGAGTAATTTGGAACGAAGGGAGTACTACCGTACCTAGTAATGGTTTATGAATTTGATATCTACTAGCAGTACCTAGTATCTAGTATCTGAAAGGAGAACTGAAAGGGAAAGGGGTAGTGGGAAAATGATGAAAGATATAGCAGTAGCGAGGGATGGCGAAATCGCTACAGCTAGTTAATAGTAGCGGGTTCACAAAAAGCGCTGCTGATATCGTCAACAGTAGTAGCGCGGGTTAGGGCCGCGCTACTACTATGAGTTAGCTGTAGCGCCTTATTAGTAGCGCGGCCACCCGCGCTGCTGCTAGCCTTTTCCCTAGTAGTGCTTGGTCTTCCATTTTCACACTCAAATCAACTGCCTGCTCATAGATGTCCCCTGAAAAGTTTCAGCTTGATTTAGTAGTTGCTCTGTTAAGGATAAATCGGAACAACAGAGCAACAATATATCATAACAATAGCTGGATCATAACAATATATAGACACACATTTTCCTCCAAAACACACGGCAACAACATATGAATGATTATCTTCATGAACCATAACATAACACTATCTGAATGACCAAATCTTATCATCAAATACAAACATACAATGCAGCATCAGAGGTCAAGTCGAAAAAGAGCAATGCTATCCCAAGATTGAGATTATGATAACAGGCAACAATATATCCTAGCGTCAGTCCTAGGATAGAACCACATTCGAGCCATCTATAAATTCATATGGCTGCAACCATTTGACTGAAACTCCTAAAGTAAAACCATGACCAAAACAAATCAGTGTTAGGCGTGCAAAGATCCCCCACCACATCCTCGAGCCAGCTACATCGAGCAACTAAACATACCAACTTTTACAGAAAGACCACACATGATTGTCAGTCAGTTAACTAAACCAAGTTTCAGTCCGACTTTTATAGAAAGACCACACATGAACAGAGTCATATCGCAACAACAATCAAACGCGACTGCAATCGCAGACAGACATCACATATCAACCAACCACAGACCAACAGGACACAAAGCATAATGATAATAATAACCTATGTACAAGACCCAAAATTCCCCTCACCAACACAATCCTCACATATACCCACACTATATACACCATGGTAGTAACATGGTAACTTACCAAGAAAAATTCGCACTCAGGCTCACACAGACAAAAAGCATTATTCAACATGCTACTAGACGGCGATTTGCTGGACAAGAAAAAAAAGAAGCAAAGTTGTCTTACTCGCGAGCTTGAGCTCCTCCATGGCGTTGGGCGTCTGTTGGAACAACGGGGGGAGGCCGGGGAACTTGGTGAAGAGGACCTGCAAAAAGGAGGAAGCTTCAGATGACAAACCGAAAGATCGACCTCTCCCTCCCCAGCGAAACCACCAGTGAAGATCCAACCGGAACTAATGAGACCTAGAAAAGTACCGAGGTTTCGAGACCGCCCGGCGGAAGGGGAGGGGCAGAGGGGGTGGGCGAACCTTGAGCTGCGAGAGGAGGTTCGAGGCGACGTCGACGTTGTTGGCTTTGGAGGCCGCCTTGAAGCGGTCGAACAGCTGCGTCACCTCCACCAGCTTCGGATCCATCGGCGGCGGGGGACGGCGGAGCTCGGGCTTCAGGTCGAGTCGCGGATTCGAGCCGAGGGAGATCGACGCGGTTTGGGGGGATTTAGGGTTCGAGTCTCCTCCGCTCCAACTATGAGATCGAGTCACCGGCTGTCCTACTCGAGCTCTGTTTCTTTCTGTGAATCAGAATTTTTTTTGATCCTCAAAAATAAAAAAAATGTTTTTTTTGATACAAAATGTTATAGAAAACGCGAAAAACAACAGGTGCACATAACATAATTTTATATTTGGAAATCCACTTTATTTTTATGAAAAGCATTTTTTCCTTTCTTTTTCCTATTAGTACTAACCAAAATAACCTTGAAAATAAATATATGACCGCACGCACCGGCTCCAGTCTGATTCATGTTGTCTTCTTGGGGCGGGTTTTCTCGTCGTGCGTGCGCACACACCGGCGGGGTTTGATGTCAGGTGCTTCAAATTGATTTAAGGGTCCAATGGCTACGACGTAGGCTCTGAGTTGCTATTAACTAGACAGGTATAGATAACCTTGAAAAATAAATATATGACTGCACGCACCGGCCCCGGCTTGATTCATGTCGTCTTCTTGGGGCGGTGAGGTTAGGGCAGGATTTCTCATCGTGCGTGCGCACGAGCAAGATTTGATCCTCAAAGACATGTGAGTAGAGACTCTCTGCTTGCCATCAAGCCGGCTCCGGTAGAGGAGCGGCGACAACGATGCGTCGGCGACTCATTTTGGCAGTAATAGTGATCGTTCACTGGTGCAGGTCCTCGATGTAAATTTATTTGCGTTTGAGTTACTTTGTGCTCCTTACAAACCATTATAATAGTGCAAATGTTATATGGGAAACGTCATAATAATCCTAGAGCACTATAAGTTGCCACGTCGGAAATCCAACCCATTAGCTGGGAACATGCCCTGTGTGAATGCGCCCGCGTACACTCACATACAAAGCCGGTGCCCTCCCATCGGGTTGTCCCCCCCCCCCTTCGTTAACTTTGCAGAGAGTAAGAGAGAGTTGAGCAGAGCGAGGGAGAGAGAGAGGGTTTTCGGTGGCCTCAACGACGACCATAACAAGGATCATTGCCGAACACCATCAGATTCTATGACGGCTAGGAGCTCCTCCTCATTGCATCTCGACCTCCGTGCGGTCGCGGTGGCAGCGGCCAGCTATGGCAACGAGCCCCATCTACACCTTGAAGCCGGGGTCGAGACAACTTCTTCGCGGCTGGGGAAGGCCCTTACCCGCGACGTTGTCGCCCTGAGCGCCGCAGGCTAGTCCTTGTGGATGGCTCATGCCCAACATTGTTGTGAGCGTCGAGCAAAGTGTGTCGACGATGCCGGTGGAGGCTAGGGCTCGAACGCGTGGAGGCGCAAATGATGGCTCTATATTGAAGCATTTTTAGAGCTCATTTGCATGTTCTCTTCATATATTATGTCCAATTGAACTAAATACGTGTTATAATTACCGGTCTTTGCACTTTTTATTGTGAGCATTGCACATTTGTGGTTTTATTTGTATTTACTAGTTTTCTCTGTTTCTTTTTTGTCTCTAGGTGTTTTGAATCAATCTAGGACCAAGCGATGAAAGGATCAAAGATGGCTTCAATACGGAGGACTTTCACTCGAGGGACAAAAACATACTTCTCTCTAATCCCCTTTTTTGGGGAAAAACTTCACATCAATTGTCAAGGTTGTACAAAGAACACCAAAAGTAAAAATTACATTTAGATCCGTAGACCACCCAATGATGGCTACAAGCACTACAGCGAACCGAAGGCGCATCGCCATCATTGCATCTCCTTCATTCGAGCCGTGCAAATCTTGGAAATTCCGGGGACAAAGCGCTGCCATCTCGAGGCAGAACCTGGGCAGAAGCAATCTAGGGCTCCAGCAGAGCTGTTCTGCCGGGGAAACTTCCCTCCCGGTGGGGGAAATCAAAGCCATCGTCATCACTAACGACCCTCTCATCGAGAGGGGGTCAATCTCCATCAACATCTTCACTAGCACCATCTCCTCTCAAACCCTAGTTCATCTCTTGTATCCGATCTTTGTCTCAAATCCTCATATTGGTACCCCTGGGTTGCTAGTAGTGTTGATTACTCCTTGTACTTGATGCTAGTTGGTTTATTCGGTGGAAGATCATATGTTCAGATCCTTAATAATAATTGTTACTCCTCTGATTATGAACATGAATATGTTTTGTGAGTAGTTACATTTGTTCCTAAGGACATGGGGGAAGTCTTGTTATAAGTAATCATATGAATTTGGTATTCGTTTGATATTTTGATGAGATGTATGTTGTCTTTCCTCTAGTGGTGTTATGTGAACATTGACTACATGACACTTCACCATGATTTGGACCCAACGGAAGGCATTAGGAAGTAATAAGTAGATGATGGGTTGCTAGAGTGACAGAAGCTTAAACCCTAGTTTATGCGTTGCTTCGCAAGGGGCTGATTTGGATCCATATGTTTTTGCTATGGTTAGATTTATCTTAATTCTTCTTTCTTAGTTGCGGATGCTTGTGAGGGGGGCTAATCATAAATGGGAGGTTTGTCCAAGTAAGGACAGCACCCAAGCACCAGTCCACCCACATATCAAATTATCAAAGTAACGAACATGAATCATATGAGCATGATGAAAACTAGCTTGATAGTAATTCCCATGTGTCCTCGGGAGCGCTTTGCTTCATATAAGAGTTCGCCCAGGCTTGTCCTTTTCTATAAAAAGGATTGGGCCACCTTGCTGTACCTGAGTTACTTTTGTTACTTGTTACCCGTTACGAATTATCCTATCACAAAACTATCAGTTACCGATAATTTCAGTGCTTGCAGAGAATACCTTGCTGAAAACCGTTTGTCATTTCCTTTTGCCCTCGTGGCAGGGGACGGCGGAGCTCGAGCTTCGGGTCGAGTCGCGGATTCGAGGCGAGGCTGAGGCTGCGTGGGATCTCCTGCGGCGGGGGAGATCGAGGCGGAAGGCGATGGATTTGTTCTGGGGGATTAGGGTTCGAGTCTCCTCCGCTCCAAGTATGAGATCGGGTGCCGCGGGGGGGGGGGGGGGGGGTGGGAGCAGCCGGGTGTGTATACTCCTCCTCTGGCTATCCTACTCGGGCTCCTCGAGATGCAAATATCTCCGTTTCTTTCTGTGAATCAGAACACTCTTTTTTTTGGATAAAAAATGTAATAGAAAACGCGAAAAACAACAGGTGCACATAACATAATTTTATATTTGGAAATCCACTTTATTTTTACGAAAAGCAATTTTTTTCTTTTTTCCTATTAGTACTAACCAGACAGGTATAAATAACCTTGAAAATAAATATATGACCGCACGCACCGGCTCCGAGTTGATTCGTGTTCTCTTCTTGGGGCGGTGAGGTCAAGGCAGGGTTTCTTGTCGCGCGTGCGCACGCACGCACCGGTGAGGTTTGACGTCAGGTGCTTCAAATTGATTTAAAGGTCCAATGGCGATGACGGGGGCTCTGGGTTGCTCCTCCAGATGTAAATCTCTCCATTTCTTTCTGTAAAAATAAATCAGAACGCCTTTTCTTCTGATATAAAAATGTTATATAAAATGCGAAAAACAACACGTACACATAGCATAATTTTATATTTAAAAATCCACTTTTTATTCTTCCAAATGATACGCCTTTTTACACTAAAGTTGTCATCCGAAAAAAAAATCCAAAAAGAAAAACTGAAATTTGCCAGCCAAACGAAAAGTTCCCATCCTCGGGTAACTAAACTTGCGTAAAAAATGTCAGGACAAAATTGCTTCGTGCCACACGTGTGGCACTTATAGGGTCCCTTTATTTTTACGAAAAGTAATCTTCTCTTTTTCCCTATTAACCAAACATTTACGGATAACCTTGAAAAATAAATATATGACCGCACACACTGTCTCCGGCTTGATTCATGTTGTCTTCTTGGGGTGCTGAGGGTAGGGCAGGGTTTCTCATCGTGGTGCGTGCGTGCACACCGGTGAGATTTGTTGTCAGGTGTTTCATCATCAAATTGATTTAAGGGGCCAATGGCGACAACGGAGGCTCTGGGTTGCTGGTCCATAGAGACATGCGGGCGGAGACTTTTTGGTTGTTATCAAGACGGCTTTGGCAGAGGAGCAGCGACTCGTTCTTGCAGTACTAGTGATCGTTCGGAGGTGCAGGGTCCTCGATGTAAATTTTATTGTGTTTGAGTTACTTTGTACTCCTTACGAACCATTATAATAGTGCAAATGTTATATGGGAAACGTCAGAATAATCCTATAGCATTGTAAGTTGCCACGTTGGAAATCCAACCCATTAGCAGGGAACATCCCCGGTGCGAATGCGCCTGCGTCCACTCACATACAAAGCTGGTGCCCTCCCACTGGGTTGTCCCCCACCCCCTTTGTTAACTTTGCAGAGAGAGAGAGAGTAGATCAGAGTAGGGGGAGGGGGGGGTCTGTTGGGGAATGTAGTAATTTCAAAAAAAATTCCAACGCACACGCAAGATCATGGTGATGCATAGCAACGAGAGGGGAGAGTGTGTCCACGTACCCTCATAGACTGAAAGCGGAAGCGTTAGCACAACGTGGTTGCTGTAGTCATACGTCTTCACGATTCAACCGACCAAGTACCGAACATACGGCACCTCCAAGTTCAGCACACGTTCAGCTCGATGACGTTCCTCGAACTCTGATCCAGCCGATCTTTGAGGGAGAGTTCCGTCAGCACGATGGCGTGGTGACGATGATGATGTTCTATCGACGCAGGGCTTCACCTAAGCACCGCTACAATATTATCGAGGTGGATTATGGTGGAGGGGGACACCGCACACGGCTAAGAGATCCAAGGGATCAATTGTTGTATCTAGAGGTGCCCCCCTGCCCCCGTATATAAAGGACCAAGGGGGAGGGGGCAGCCGGCCAGGGGAGGGCGTGCCAGGGAGGAGTCCTACTCCCACCGGGAGTAGGACTCCCTCCTTTCCTTGTCCAAGTAGGAGAGGGGAAGGAAGGGGAGAGAGGAGAGGAAGGAAAGGGGGGGCGCCCCCCTCCTTGTCCTATTCAGACTAGAGGGGGAGGGGGCGCACGACTTGCCCTGGCCGCCCCTCCTCTGCTCCACTTAGGGCCCATGAGGCCCATTAAACCCTCGGGGGGTTCCGGTAACCCCCCCGGTACTCCAGTATACATCCGATAACCCCCGAAACCATTCCGGTGTCCGAATATAGTCGTCCAATATATCAATCTTCATGTCTCGACCATTTCGAGACTCCTCGTCATGTCCGTGATCACATCCGGGACTCCGAACAACCTTCGGTACATCAAAACACATAAACTCATAATATAACCTCATCTTGATAACCCACAAGTGTAGGGGAACGCAACAACTTTCAAGGGTAAAGTATTCAACCCAAATTTATTGATTCGACACAAGGGGAGCCAAAGAATATTCTTGAGTATTAGCAATTGAATTGTCAATTCAACTACACCTGGATAACTTAGTATCTGCAGCAAAGTATTTAGTAGCAAAGTAGTATGATAATAAAGGTAACGATAGCAAAAGTAATATTTTTGGGTTTTGTAGTGATTGTAACAATAGCAACGGAAAAGTAAATAAGCGAAGCACAAGATGTGAAAAGCTCATAGGCAATGGATCAGTGATGGATAATTATGTCGGATGCGATTCCTCATGTAATAGCTATAACATAGGGTGACACAGAACTAGCTCTAGTTCATCAATGTAATGTAGGCATGTATTCCGTAAATAGTCATACGTGCTTATGGCAAAGAACTTGCATGACATCTTTTGTCCTACCCTCCCATGGCAGCGAGGTCCAAGCGGAAACTAAGGGATATTAAGGCCTCCTTTTAATAGAGAACCGGAATGAAGCATTAGCACATAGTGAATACATGAACTCCTCAAACTATGGTCATCACCGAGAAGTATCCCGATTATTGTCACTTCAGGGTTGTCGGATCATAACACATAATAGGTGACTATAGACTTGCAAGATAGGATCAAGAACACACATATATTCATGAAAACATAATAGGTTCGGATTTGAAATCATGGCACTCGGGCCCTAGTGACAAGCATTAAGCATAGCAAAGTCATAGCAACATCAATCTCAGAACATAGTGGATACTAGGGATCAAACCCTAACAAAACTAACTTGATTACATGGTAAATCTCATCCAACCCATCACTGTCCACCAAGCCTACGATGGAATTACTCATGCACGGTGGTGTGCATCATGAAAATGGTGATGGAGGATGGTTGATGATGACGACGGTGACGAATCCCCCTCTCCGGAGCCCCGAACGGACTCCAGATCAGCCCTCCCGAGAGAGATTAGGGCTTGGCGGCGGCTCCGTATTGTAAAACACAATGAAACTTTCTCCCTGATTCTTTCTCCGCAAAACGGAATATATGGAGTTGGAGTTGAGGTTGGCGGAGCCTCAGGGGGCCCCCGAGACAGGGGGGCGCGCCCAGGGGGGAGGGCGTGCCCCCCACACTCGTGGACAGGGTGTGGGCCCCCTGGTCTTGATTCTTTCACCAGTATTTTTTTATATTTTCCAAAAAGTGCCTCCGTGGATTTTCAGGACATTCCGAGAACTTTTGTTTTCTACACATAAAACAACATCATGGCAGTTCTGCTGAAAACAGCGTCAGTTCGAGTTAGTTTCATTCAAATCATGTAAGTTAGAGTCCAAAACAAGGGCAAAAGTGTTTGGAAAAGTAGATACGTTGGAGATGTATCAACTCCCCCAAACATAAACCTTTGCTTGTCCTCAAGCAATTCAGTTGATAAACTGAAAGTGATAAAGAAACACTTTTACAAACTCCGTTTGCTCTTTTTGTTGTAAACATGCAAAGCCAGCATTTAGGTTTCAGCAAATATTATAAACTAACCATAATCACAATAACACTTAGATCTCACAATTACTCATATCAATAGCATAATCAGCTAGCGAGCCATAATAATAAAACTCGGATGACAACACTTTCTCAAAACAATCATAACATGATATAACAAAATGGTATCTCGCTAGCCCTTTCTGAGACCGCAAAACATAAATGCAGAGCACCTTTAAAGATCAAGGACTGACTAAACATTGTAATTCATTGTAAAAGAGATCCAGTCAAGTCATACCCAATATAAACCAATAATAATGAATGCAAATGACAGTCTGCTCTCCATCGGGTGCTTTTTAATAAGAGGGGTGATGACTCAACATAAAAGTAAATAGATAGGCCCTTCGCAGAGGGAAGCAGGGATTTGTAGAGGTGCCAGAGCTTGATTTTAAAATAGAGAGGAATAACATTTTGAGCGGCATACTTTTGCTGTCAACGCAACAACTATGAGATGGCTGTATCTTCCATACTACATGCATTATAGGCAGTTCCCAAACAGAATGGTAAAGGTTTATACTCCCCCAACCACCAACAAGCATCAAACCATGGCTTGCTCAAAACAACGAGTGCCTCCAACTAACAACAGCCATGGGGGAGTTTTGTTTAATTATTATGATTTGCTTTGATCTTTTTGGATCATGGGACTGGGCATCCCGGTTACCGGCCCTTTCTCGTGAATGAGGAGCGGAGTCCACTCCTCTTGAGAATAACCCACCTAGCATGGAAGATATAGGCAGCCATAGTTGTAACATGAGCTGCTCGAGCATACAAAACAGAATTTCATTTGAAGGTTTGGAGTTTGGCACATACAAATTTACTTGGAACGGCAGGTAGATACTGCATATAGGAAGGTATGGTGGACTCATATGGAACAACTTTGGGTTTAAGGAGTTGGATGCACAAGCAGTATTCCCGCTTAGTACAGGTGAAGGCTAGCAAAAGACTGGGAAGCGACCAACTGAGAGAGCGACAACAGTCATAAACATGCATTAAAATTAATTCATACCGAGTACAAGCATGAGTAGGATATAATCTACCATGAACATAAATATCATGAAGGCTATGTTGATTTGTTTCAACTACATGCATGAACATGTGCCAAGTCGAGTCACTCAATTCATTCAAAGGAGGATACCATCCCATCATACGACATCATAATCATTCTAATAGCATGTTGGCACGCAAGGTAAACCATTATAACTCATAGCTAATCAAGCATGGCACAAGCAACTATAATCTCTAAATGTCATTGCAAATATGTTTACTTCATAATAAGCTGAATCAGAAACGATGACTCATCATATTTACAAAAACAAGAGAGGTCGAGTTCATACCAGCTTTTCTCATCTCAATAAGTCCATCATATATCGTCATTATTGCCTTTCACTTGCACGACCGAACGATGTGTATAATAATAATAGTGCATGTGCTTTGGACTAAGCTGGAATCTGCAAGCATTCAACTCAAGAGAGAAGACAGGTAATATGGGCTCTAAGTTAAATAAACAATCATGCATATGAGAGCCACTAAACATTTTCAATTTGGTCTTCTACTCTCAACCCCCAAAGAAAAGAGAAGAAAATAAAACTATTTACACGGGAAAACTCCCAACAAGTAAGAAGAAGAACGAGAAATCTTTTTGGGTTTTCATTTTAATTATACTACAAGCATGGACATTAAACTAACTATTTTTTTTTCTTAAGGTTTATCAAACACACAAGAAGAAAGCAAGAAAAAGGAAATGAAACTAGCATGGATAATACAATGAAAGAGTATGAGCACCGACGACTAGAATATTGTGTGAACATGAATGTAAAGTCGGTGAGAAATACGTACTCCCCCAAGCTTAGGCTTTTGGCCTAAGTTGGTCTAATACCAAGGACCGCCTGGCTGATATCCGTAGTTGTAGCTGGGGTCGTACTAAGATGCAGCAGCAACCGCCTCCTGAGCAGCGGCATGTTGGCGAGCTGCCTCCGCTCTCCCCTCGTGTTCATCTGCTTCCTCCCTGGTAACAACATATCTTCCTTTTGCCTGATAATCAAAAAGGAGAGGAGCAGGAAGAGTAACATGGACGACGTTGTGTCTGTCATAGATTAGTCGATATTAGGAATTGTTCATTCCTCCTAAGAAAATGATGGTTGACCATAGCGTCATAATCTAAATAAATAGGAAGTAACATCATATCCCCCTCTCGTGGGGTTATACCAAGATAATTAGCCACACGGGTTGCATAAATTCCTCCAAATAAATCTCCAGCTCTACCATTATTCTGCAACCTATGTGCAAATATTGCCCCCAAGTTATAACCTTTATAACCTAGCACAACACTCTTGAGGACACAAAGATCAGGGACACACATATGACATGCTTCATCTTTACCATTAATGCATCTGCAATGAAGAGAGCAAAATAATGTATAGCAGGAAAATGAATGCTCCCTATGGTAGCTTGTGCTATGTCCCTAGATTCTCCCACAGTAATACTAGCAAGGAAGTCTCTAAATTCAGATTTGTGGGGATCATTAATATTACCCCACTGTGGAAGTTTGCAAGCAGTTGTAAAATCCTCTAAGTCCATGGTATAAGATGTATCATAAATATCAAATAGGACACTAGGAGAATTACGCGGACAGTTATATTTAAATCTCCGCACAAAGAAATCAGTCAATTGGTAGTACTGATGACACTTATCTTGTAAGAAGTCCTCCAGCTCAGCATTACGCACATACATGTCAAATTCCTCCTTAAAGCCTGTTTCGACCATAAAATCGTCAGATGGCCACTCACAAGCTCGTACATCTGCGTCCCTCGGTAATTCAACATCTTGCTCACGTATAGCAATCCTGGGTCCTTTCTTTACCGAAGAACCACCTTGGTACAATCTCCTAGAGATAATTCTTTTTCTGAAAAATTTCTGAAATTTTAGTAACTTCAAAATAAAAGTGAATAAAACTAAACAAGATTGGTAGCAACTACTCCTACAAGTGCCTAGAGCCTATATCATGCATTGGAATTGCTTGGGACCTCATAAATTTAACATGCAAGCTCAAGAACATGGTCACCTATGCAGCAAAAATTTGCAATGAATAAAGCACTAGAACAAAAACTAATTGGACCAATGGAGGAGTCACATACCAACCAAAAATCTCCCAAAGCAGTTTTGTGAATGGAGCTTTGAGCAAGGAGATCGAAAATCGCAACAAAATGAGCTAGAATTCGTGCTTGAGTTGGATGGGGATTTTTTTGGGAAGAAGATGGAGTGTGTGGGTGCTAGCATAAGTGGAGGGGGGCCACCAGGGGCCCACGAGATAGGGGGCGCGCCCAGGGTAGGTGGGCGCGCCCCCACTCTCGTGGCCTGGTGCTTGCCCCTCCTGCAGTGATTTCAGTTCCTAAAATCCTCAAATATTCCATAAAAAATCATACTAAATTTGCAGGGCATTTGGAGCACTTTTATTTTTGGGATATTTTCTAATGCACGGATAATTCAGAAAACAGACGGATAATACTATTTTTTTGCTTTATTTATTCAAAATAACAGAAAGTAAAAAGAGGGCACAGAAGGTTGTGCCTTCTAGTTTCATCCATCTCATGATCATCAAAATGAATCCACTAACAAGGTTGATCAAGTCTTGTTAACAAACTCATTCCGAATAACACGGAACCGGAGAAATTTCGAATAACACTAAGTTACCTCAACGGGGATACGAAGATCCCCAACAATAAGAATATCATACTTTTTCTTGACAGTAGGGAGAGGAAATTCAAAACCTCCAATAATAATAGTTGGGACTTTTCCAATAGAATTAATGCTATGAAGTTGAGATTGTTTCCTCGGAAAGTGTACCGTATGCTCATTACCATTAACATGAAAAGTGACATTGCCTTTGTTGCAATCAATAATAGCCCCTGTAGTATTCAAAAAGGGTCTACCAAGGATAATCGACATACTATCGTCCTCGGGAATATCAAGAATAACAAAGTCCGTTAAGATAGTGACATTTGCAACCACAACAGGCACATCCTCACAAATACCGACAGGTATAGCAGTTGATTTATCGCCCATTTGCAAAGATATTTCAGTAGGTGTCAACTTATTCAATTCAAGTCTACGATATAAAGAGAGAGAGGCATAACACTAACACCGGCTCCAAGGTCACATAAAGCAGTTCTAACATAATTTCTTTTAATGGAGCCTGGTATAGTTGGTACCCCCGGATCTCCAAGTTTCTTTGGCATTCCACCCTTAATAATTAGCAAGCATGGTGGAAATTTCAGCTTCCGGTATCTTTCTGTTGTTTGTAATGATATCCTTCATATATTTAGCATAAGGGTTTACTTTAAGCATATTAGTTAAGCGCATACGTAAGAAGATAGGTCTAATCATTTCAGCAAAGCGCTCAAAATCCTCATCATCCTTTGTCTTGGATGGCTTAGGAGGAAAGGGCATGGGTTTCTGAACCCATGGTTCTCTTTCTCTACCGTGCTTCCTAGCAACAAAATCTCTCTTATCATAACGTTGATTCTTTGATTGTGGGTTATCAAGATCAACAACAGGTTCAATCTCTACTTCATTGTTTTTGCTAGGTTGAGCATCAACATGAACATTATCATTAACATTATCACTAGGTTCATGTTCATCACCTGATTGTGTTTCAGCATCAGAAACAGAAATATCATTGGGATTCTCAGGTGTGTCTACAGTAGGTTCACTAGAAGCATGCAAAGTCCTATCATTTTTCTTTTTCTTATTTTTAGAAGAACTAGGTGCCTCTAAATTATTTCTCTAAGAATCTTGCTCGATTCTCTTATGGTGGCCTTCAGGATACAAAGGTTCCTGAGTCATTCTACCAGTTCTAGTAGTCACTCTAACAGCAAAGTCATTTTTATTATTTAATTCATCAAGCAAATCATTTTGAGCTTTAGGTACTTGCTCAGCTTGAGTAGCAACCATAGAAGCATATTTGCTAATGAGTTTAAGTTCACCTTTAACTCTAGCCATGTTATCGCTGACGCGTCCTATCTCGAAAGCATTATTCTTTAACTCTCTACCAACATAAGAATTAAAACTTTCTTGTCTAGCCATAAAGTCATCAAATTCATCTAAGCACGGGCTATGAAATTTAGTAGAGGGGATTTCAACTTTATCATATCTATAGAGAGAATTTACCTTTACTACCTGTGTTGGGTTATCAAGACAATGTGGTTCTTCAATAGGCGGTATATTAAGACCATGTATTTCTTCAATAGGTGGTAAATTCTTAACATCTTCAGCTTTAATACCTTTTTCTTTCATTGATTTGTTTGCCTCTTGCATATCTTCGGGACTGAGAAATAAAACACCTCTCTTCTTCGGAGTGGGTTTAGGAATAGGCTCAGGAGTTGGCTCAATTGGTTCAGGAATTGCCTCAGGAATTGGCTCAGGAAGAGTCCAATTATTTTCATTAGTCAACATATTATTCAATAGTAATTCAGCTTCGTCGACTGTTCTTTCCCTGAAAACACAACCAGCACAACTATCCAAGTAGTCCTTGGAAGCATCAGTTAGTCCATTATAAAAGATATCAAGTATTTCATTTTTCTTAAGAGGATGATCAGGCAAAGCATTAAGTAATCGGAGAAGCCTCCCCCAAGCTTGTGGGAGACTCTCTTCTTCGATTTGCACAAAATTATATATTTCCTGCAAGGCGGCTTGTTTCTTATGAGCAGGGAAATATTTAGCAGAGAAGTAATAAATCATATCCTGGGGACTACGCACACAACCAGGAGCAAGAGAATTGTACCAAGTCTTAGCATCGCCCTTTAACGAGAACGGAAATATCTTAAGGATATAATAATAGCGAGATTTATCATCATGAGTAAACAGGGTGGTTATGTCATTCAACTTGGTAAGATGTGCCACAACAGTTTTAGATTCAAGGCCATAAAAAGGATCAGATTCAACTAAAGTAATAATTTCAGGATCAACAGAGAATTCATAATCCTTATTAGTAACACAGATAGGTGAAGTAGCAAAAGCAGGGTCAGATTTCATTCTAGCATTAAGAGACTGCTGCTTCCATTTAGCTAATAATTTCTTAAGATCATATTTATCATTGCAAGCAAAGATAGCTCTAGCAGCTTCTTCATTCATAACATAACCCTCAGGAACAACAGGCAATTCATAATCATTGGGAGAATTTTCATCATCACTATCATCAATAATAGCATCTTCAATAATTTCATTCCCTCTAACCCTAGCAAGTTATTCATCAAGAAATTCACCTAATGGCAAAGTAGTATCACACACAGAAGTAGTTTCATCATAAGTATCATGCATAGCAGAAGTGGCATCATCAATAACATGCAACATATCGGAATTCATAGCAGTAGCAGGTTTAGGTGTCACAAGTTTACTAATAGGAAGGAGAATCTAGTGCAGAGCTAGATGGCAGTTCCTTACCTCCCCTCATAGTTGAGGGCAAAATCTTAGTTTTCACGTCTTTTAACTTCTTCATAGTGATCAACAGATATAAATCCCAAGTGACTCAGAATAGAGCTGCACTCCCCGGCAACGACGCCAGAAATAAGTCTTGATAACCCACAAGTGTAGGGGACCGCAACAGCTTTCGAGGGTAAAGTATTCAACCCAAATTTATTGATTCGACACAAGGGGAGCCAAAGAATATTCTTGAGTATTAGCAGTTGAATTGTCAATTCAACCACACCTGGATAACTTAGTATCTGCAAAAAAGTATTTAGTAGCAAAGTAGTATGATAATAAAGGTAATGGTAGCAAAAGTAATATTTTTGGGTTTTATAGTGATTGTAACAATAGCAACGGAAAAGTAAATAAGCGAAGCACAAGATGTGAAAAGCTCATAGGCAATGGATCAGTGATGGATAATTATGTCGGATGCGATTCCTCATGTAATAGCTATAACATAGGGTGACACAGAACTAGCTCTAGTTCATCAATGTAATGTAGGCATGTATTCCGTAAATAGTCATACGTGCTTATGGCAAAGAACTTGCATGACATCTTTTGTCCTACCCTCCCATGGCAGCGAGGTCCAAGCGGAAACTAAGGGATATTAAGGCCTCCTTTTAATAGAGAACCGGAATGAAGCATTAGCACATAGTGAATACATGAACTCCTCAAACTATGGTCATCACCGAGAAGTATCCCGATTATTGTCACTTCAGGGTTGTCGGATCATAACACATAATAGGTGACTATAGACTTGCAAGATAGGATCAAGAACACACATATATTCATGAAAACATAATAGGTTCGGATTTGAAATCATGGCACTCGGGCCCTAGTGACAAGCATTAAGCATAGCAAAGTCATAGCAACATCAATCTCAGAACATAGTGGATACTAGGGATCAAACCCTAACAAAACTAACTTGATTACATGGTAAATCTCATCCAACCCATCACCGTCCAGCAAGCCTACGATGGAATTACTCACGCACAGTGGTGAGCATCATGAAACTGGTGATGGAGGATGGTTGATGATGACGACGGCGACAAATCCCCCTCTCCGGAGCCCCGAACGGACTCCAGATCAGCCCTCCCGAGAGAGATTAGGGCTTGGCGGCGGCTCTGTATCGTAAAACGCGATGAAACTTTCTCCCTGATTTTTTTCTCCGTGAGACGGAATATATGGAGTTAGAGTTGAGGTCGGCGGAGCCTCAGGGGGCCCACAAGACAGGGGGGCGCGCCCCCACCCTCGTGGACAGGGTGTGGGCCCCGTGGCTTGATTCTTTCGCCAATATTTTTTTATATTTTTGAAAAAGTGCCTCCGTGGATTTTCAGGACATTCCAAGAACTTTTGTTTTCTACACATAAAACAACATCATGGCAGTTCTGCTGAAAACAGCGTCAGTCCGGGTTAGTTTCATTCAAATCGTGCAAGTTAGAGTCCAAAACAAGGGTAAAAGTGTTTCGAAAAGTAGATACGTTGGAGATGTATCACATCTAACTTTAAGCGTGCGGACCCTATGGGTTCGAGAACTATGTAGACATGACCGAGACACATCTCCGGTCAATAACCAATAGCGGAACCTGGATGCTCATATTGGCTCCTACATATTCTACGAAGATCTTTATCGGTCAAACCGCATAACAACATACGTTGTTCCCTTTGTCATCGGTATGTTACTTGCCCGAGATTCGATCGTGGTATCTCAATACCTAGTTCAATCTCGTTATCGGCAAGTCTCTTTACTCGTTATGTAATGCATCATCCCGCAACTAACTCATTAGCTACATTGCTTGCAAGGCTTATAGTGATGTACATTACCGAGAGAGCCTAGAGATACCTCTCCGACAATCGGAGTGACAAAACCTAATCTTGAAATACGCCAACTCAACATGTACCTTCGGAGACACCTGTAGAGATCCTTTATAATCACCCAGTTACGTTGTGACGTTTGGTAGCACACAAAGTGTTCCTCCGGTAAACTGGAGTTGCATAATCTCATAGTTGTAGGAACATGTATAAGTCATGAAGAAAGCAATAGCAACATACTAAACGATCAAGTGCTAAGCTAACGGAATGGGTCAAATTAATCACATCATTCTCCTAATGATGTGATCCCGTTAATCAAATGAAGACTCATGTCTATGGTTAGGAAACTTAACCATCTTTGATCAACGAGCTAGTCAAGTAGAGGCATACTAGTGACACTATGTTTGTCTATGTATTCACACATGTATTATGTTTCCGGTTAATACAATTCTAGCATGGATAATAAACATTTATCATGAAATAAGGAAATAAATAATAACTTTATTATTGCCTCTAGGGCATATTTCCTTCAGTCTCCCACTTGCACTAGAGTCAATAATCTAGTTCACATCGCCATGTGATTTAACACCAATATTCATATCTGTATATGATTAACACCCATAGTTCACATTGTCATGTGACCAACACTCAAAGGGTTTACTAGAGTCAATAATCTAGTTCACATCGCTATGTGATTAACACCCAAAGAGTCCTAAGGTGTGATCATGTTTTGCTCGTGAGAGAAGTTTAGTCAACGGGTCTGTCACATTCAGAGCCGTATGTATTTTGCAAATATTCTATGTCTACAATGCTCTACACGGAGCTACTCTAGCTGATTGCTCCCACTTTCAATATGTATCCAGATTGAGACTTAGAGTCATCTGCATTGGTGTAAAAGCTTGCATCGTTGTAAATTTTTACGACGGGCTCTTTTATCACCTCCATAATCGAGAAACATCTCCTTAGTCCTCACTAAGGATATTCTTGACCGCTGTCCAGTGATCTACTCTTATATCAAAATTGTATTCCTTTGTCAAACTCAGAGCAAGGTATACAATAGGTCTGGTTCACAACATATCATACTTTATAGAACCTATGACTGAGGCATAGGGAATGACTTTTCATTCTCTTTCTATTTTCTGCTGTGGTCGGGATTTGAGTCTTACTCAATTTCATACCTTTGCACACAGGCAAGAACTCTTTATTTGACTGTTCCATTTTGTACTACTTCAAAATCTTGTCAAGGTATGTACTCATTGAAAATCTTATCAAGCGTCTTGATCTATCTCAATAGATCTTGATGCTCAATATGTAAGTAGCTTTGCCGAGGTCTTTCATCTGGATTGGTGTAAAAGTTTGCATCGACGTAACTCTTTACGACGAACTCTTCATCACATCCATAACCGAGAAATATTTCCTCAGCCCTCACTAAGGATAATCTTGACCTCTGTCCAGTGATCTACTCCTAGATCAAAATTGTACTCCCTTGCCAAACTCAGGGCAGGGTACACAATAGGTCTGGTACACAACACTGCATACTATATAGAACCTATGACTGTGGCATAGGGAATGACTTTCATTCTCTTTCTATTTTCTGCCGTGGTCGGGCTTTGAGTCTTACTCAACTTTACACCTTGTAATATGGGCAAGAACCCTTTCTTTGACTGATCCATTTTGAACATATTCATAAAAAATCCAAGCAAGGTATGTGCTTTGTGAAAGTCCAATTAAGCGTTTTGATCTATCTCTATAGATCTTGATGCCCAGCTTCACCGAGGTCTTTCATTGAAAAACTCTTATTCAATATCCCTTTTATGCTATCCAGAATATCTATATCATTTCAAATCAACAATATGTCATCTACATATAAGATTAGAAATGCTACAGAGCTCCCACTCACTTTCTTGTAAATACAGACTTCTCCAAAAGTCTGTATAAAACCATATGCTTTGATCAACTCATCAAAGCGTATATTCCAACTCTGAGAGGCTTGCACCAGTCCATAAATGGATCGCTGGAGCTTGCACACTTTGTTAGCACCTTTCGGATCGACAAAACCTTTTGGTTGTATCATATAGAACTCTTCTTCAAGAAATCCATTCAGGAATGCAGTTTTGACATCCATTTGCCAGATTTCATAAAATGTGGCAATTGCTAACATGATTAGGACAGACTTAAGCATCGCTACGGGTGAGAAAGTCTCATCATAGTCAACCCCTTAAACTTATCGAAAACCTTTCGCAACAAGTCGAGCTTTGTAGACAGTAACATTACCATCAGCGTCAGTCTTCTTGACGATCCATTTATTTTTGATGGGTTGCCGATCATCGGGCAAGTCAATCAAAGTCCACACTTTGTTCTCATACATGGATCCCATCTCAGATTTCATGGCTTCAAGCCAGTTCGCAGAATCTAGGCTCATCATCGCTTCCTCATAGTTCATAGGTTCATCATGGTCTAGTAACATGACTTCTAGAATAGGATTACCGTACCACTCTGGTGCGGACCGTACTCGGGAAGACCTATGAGTTTCTATAATACCTTGATCTGAACTTTCATGATCATCAACATTAACTTCCTCACTAATTGGTGTAGGAATCACTGGAACTGATTTCTGTGATGAACTACTTTCCAATTCAGGAGAAGGTACAATTATCTCATCAAGTTCTACTTTCCTCCCACTCACTTCTTTCGAGAGAAACTCCTTCTCTAGAAAGGAACCATTTTTAGCAACGAATATCTTGCCTTTTGGATCTGTGATAGAAGGTGTTCCCAACAGTTTCCTTTGGGTATTCTATGAAGACGCACTTCTCCGATTTGGGTTCGAGCTTATCAGGTTGAAACTTTTTCACATAAGCATCGCAGCCCCAAACTTTAAGAAATGAGAACTTTGGTTTCTTGCCAAACTACAGTTCATAAGGTGTCGTCTCAACGGATTTTGATGGTGCCCTATTTAAAGTGAATGCAGTTGTGTCTAATGCATAATCCCAAAACGATAGTGGTAAATCGGTAAGATACATCATAGATCGCACTATATCTAATAAAGTGCGGTTACGACGTTCGGACACACCATTACGCTGTGGTGTTCCATGTGGCATGAGCTGTGAAACTATTCCACATTGTTTTAAATGAAGGCCAAACTCGTAACTCAAATATTCTCCTCTACGATCAGATTGTAGAAACTTTATTTTCTTGTCACGATGATTCTCCACTTCACTCTAAAATTCTTTGAACTTTTCAAATGTTTCAGACTTGTGCTTCATTAAGTAGATATACTCATATCTGCTCAAATCATCTGTGAAGGTCAGAAAATAACGATACCCACCACGAGCATCAACACTCATTGGACCGCATACATCAGTATGTATTATTTCCAACAAGTCAGTAGCTCGTTCCATTGTTCCGGAGAACGGAGTTTTAGTCATCTTGCCCAAAAGGCACAGTTTGCAAGCATCAAATGATTCATAACCAAGTGATTCCAAAAGTCCATCTTTATGGAGTTTCTTCATGCGCTTTACACCGATATGACCCAAATGGTAGTGTCACAAATAAGTTGCACTATCATTATCAACTTTGCATCTTTTGTCATCAATATTATGAATTTGTGTATAACTACGATCGAGATCCAACAAACTATTTTCATTGGGTGTATGACCATCGAAGGTTTTATTCATGTAAACAGAACAACAATTATTCTCTGACTTTAAATGAATAACTGTATTGCAAAAGCATGATCAAATCATGTTCATGCTCAACGCAAACAGCAAATAACATTTATTTAGGTTTAACACTAATCCCGAAAGTATAGGGAGTGTGCGATGATGATCATATCAATCTTGGAACCACTTCCAACACTCATCGTCACTTCAGCCTTAACTAGTCTCTGTTTATTCTATAACTCCTGTTTCGAGTTACTAATTTTTAGCAACCAAAAAAGTATCAAATACTCAGGGGCTACTATAAACACTAGTAAGGTACACATCAATAACCTGTATATCAAATATACCCTTCTTCACTTTGCCATCCTACTTATCCACCAAATATTCAGGGTATTTTCGCTTCCAGTGACCATTTCCTTTGCAGTAGAAGCACTCAGTTTCAGGCTTTGGTCCAGCTTTGGGCTTCTTCATGGGAGTGACAACTTACTTGCCATTCTACTTGAAGTTCCCTTTCTTTCCCTTTTCTTGAAACTAGTGGTCTTGTCAATCATCAACTCTTGATGCTCTTTCTTGATTTCTACCTTCGTTGATTTCAACATCACGAAGAGCTTGGGAATCGTTTTCGTCATCCCTTGCATACTATAGTTCATCACGAAGTTCTAGTAACTTGGTGATGGTGACTAGAGAACTCTGTCAATCACTATCTTATCTGGAAGATTAACTCCCACTTGATTCAAGCGATTTTAGTACCTAGACAATCTGAGCACATGCTCACTAGTTGAGCAATTCTCCTCCATATTTTAGCTATAGAACTCGTTGGAGACTTCATATCTCTCAACTCGGGTATTTGCTTGAAATATTAACTTCAACTCTTGGAACATCTCATATGGTCCATGACGTTCAAAATGTCTTTGAAGTCCCGATTCTAAGCCGTTAAGCATGGTGCACTAAACTATCAAGTAGTCATCATATTGAGCTAGCCAAACGTTCATAACGTCTGCATCTTCTCCTGCAATAGGTCTGTCACCTAGCGGTGCATCAAGGACATAATTCTTCTGTGCAGCAATGAGGATAAACCTCAGATCACGGACCCAGTCCGCATCATTGCTACTATCATCTTTCAACTTAGTTTTTCTCTAGGAACATATCAAAATAAACATAGAGAAGCAACAACGCGAGCTATTGATCTACAACATAATTTGTAAAATACTATCAGGACTAAGAACATGATAAATTAAAGTTCAATTAATCATATTACTTAAGAACTCCCACTTAGATAGACATCCCTCTAATCATCTAAGTGATCACGTGATCCAAATCAACTAAACCATGTCCGATCATCACGTGAGATGGAGTAGTTTTCAATGGTGAACATCACTATGTTGATCATATCTACTATATGATTCACACTCGACCTTTCGGTCTCAGTGTTCCGAAGCCATATCTGTATATGCTAGGCTCGTCAAGTTTAACCTGAGTATTTCGCGTGTGCAACTGTTTTGCACCCGTTGTATTTGAACGTAGAGCCTATCACACCCGATCGTCATGTGGTGTCTCAGCACGAAGAACTTTCGCAATGGTGCATACTCAGGGAGAACACTTATACCTTGAAATTTAGTGAGAGATCATCTTATAATGCTACCGTCAATCAAAGCAAAATAAGATGCATAAAGGATAAACATCACATGCAATTAATATAAGTGATATGATATGGCCATCATCATCTTGTGCTTGTGATCTCCATCTTCGAAGCACTGTCATGATCACCATCGTCACCGGCGCAACACCTTGATCTTAATCGTAGCATTGTTGTTGTTTCGCCACCTATTGCTTCTACGACTATCGCTACTGCTTAGTGATAAAGTAAAGCAATTACAGGGCGATTGCATTGCATACAATAAAGCGGCAACCATATGGCTCCTGCGAGTTGCCGATAACTTGGTTACAAAACATGATTATCCCATACAATAAAATATAGCATCACGTCTTGACCATATCACATCACAACATGCCCTGCAAAAACAAGTTAGATGTCCTCTACTTTGTTGTTGCAAGTTTTACGTGGCTGCTATGGGCTGAGCAAGAACCGTTCTTACCTACGCATCAAAACCACAACGATAGTTTGTCAAGTTAGTGTTGTTTTAACCTTCTCAAGGACCGGGCGTAGCCACACTCGGTTCAACTAAAGTTGGAGAAACTGACACCCACCAACCACCTGTGTGCAAAGCACGTCGGTAGAACCAGTCTCGCGTAAGCGTACGCGTAATGTCAGTCCGGGCCGCTTCATCCGACAATACCGCTGAACCAAAGTATGACATGCTGGTAAGCAGTATGACTTGTATCGCCCACAACTCACTTGTATTCTACTCATGCAAATAACATCTACGTATAAACCTGGCTCGGATGCCACTGTTGGGGAACGTAGTAATTTCAAAAAAAATTCCTACGCACACGCAAGGTCATGGTGATGCATAGCAACGAGAGGGGAGAGTGTGTCCACGTACCCTCGTAGACCAAAAGCGGAAGCGTTAGCACAACGCAGTTGATGTAGTCGTACGTCTTCATGATTCAACCGATCAAGTACCGAACGTACGACACCTCCGAGTTCAGCACACGTTCAGCTGGATGACATCCCTCGAACTCCGATCCAGCCGAGCTTTGAGGGAGTGTTCCGTCAGCACGACGGCGTGGTGACGATGATGATGTTCTATCAACGCAGGGCTTCGCCTAAGCACCGCTACGATATTATCGAGGTGGATTATGGTGGAGGGAGACACCGCACACGGCTAAGAGATCCAAGGGATCAATTGTTGTATCTAGAGGTGCCCCCTGCCCCCGTATATAAAGGACCAAGGGGGAGGGGGCGGCCGGCCAGGGGAGGGCGCGCCAGGGAGGAGTCCTACTCCCACCGGGAGTAGGACTCCCTCCTTTCCTTGTCCAAGTATGAGAGGGGAAGGAAGGGGAGAGAGGAGAGGAAGGAAAGGGGGGCGCCGCCCCCTCCTTGTCCTATTCGGACTAGAGGGGGATCGAGGGGCGCGTGGCCTGCCCTGGCCGCCCCTGCTCTGCTCCACTTAGGGCCCATGAGGCCCATTAAACCCCCGAGGGGTTACGGTAACCCCCCGGTACTCTGGTATACATCCGATAACCCCCGGAACCATTCTGGTGTCCGAATATAGTCGTCCAATATATCAATCTTCATGTCTCGACCATTTCAAAACTCCTCGTCATGTCTGTTATCACATCCGGGACTCCGAACTACCTTCGGTACATCAAAACACATAAACTCATAATATAACCGTTATCTAACTTTAAGCGTGCGGACCCTACGGGTTCGAGAACTATGTAGACATGACCGAGACACGTCTCCGGTCAATAACCAATAGCGGAACCTGGATGCTCGTATTGGCTCCTACATATTCTACGAAGATCTTTATCGGTCAAACCGCATAACAATATACGTTATTCCCTTTGTCGTCGGTATGTTACTTGCCCGAGATTCGATCGTCGGTATCTCAATACCTAGTTCAATCTCGTTACCGGCAAGTCTCTTTACTCGTTATGTAATGCATCATCCCGCAATTAACTCATTAGCTACATTGCTTGCAAGGCTTATAGTGATGTACATTACCGAGAGGGCCCAGAGATACGTCTCCGACAATCGGAGTGACAAATCCTAATCTCGAAATACGCCAACTCAACATGTACCTTCGGACACACTTATAGAGCTCCTTTATAATCACCCAATTACGTTGTGATGTTTGGTAGCACACAAAGTGTTCCTCCGGTAAACGGGAGTTGCATAATCTCATAATTGTAGGAACATGTATAAGTCATGAAGAAAGCAATAGCAACATACTAAACGATCAAGTGCTAAGCTAACGGAATGGGTCAAATTAATCACATCAGTCTCCTAATGATGTGATCCCGTTAATCAAATGACAACTCATGTCTATGGTTAGGAAACTTAACCATCTTTGATCAACGAGCTAGTCAAGTAGAGGCATACTAGTGACACTATGTTTGTCTATGTATTCACACATGTATTATGTTTCCGGCTAATACAATTCTAGCATGAATAATAAACATTTATCATGATATAAAAAAATAAATAATAACTTTATTATTGCCTCTAGGGCATATTTCCTTCAGTTTCCGGTGGCCTCGACGATGACCGTGACAAGGACGGTTGTCAAACACCATCGGATTCTGTGCCGACTAGGAGCTCCTCCTCGCTGCATCTCGACCTTCGTGCGGTCGCGGTGGCAGCGGTCGGCTATGGCGACGGCCGCGGACGGTGACGATTCCCTCTCCACCTCGAAGCCGGGCCGAGACGACTTCTCTGCGGCTGGGGAAGGCCCCCACCCGACGATGTTGTCTTCCTAAGCGCCGCAGGCTGGTCCTTGTAGACAACCTTGCCCCAACATTGTTGTGAGCGTCGAGCAACGTGTGTCGACGGCGCCGGAGGAGGCTCGGGCTCGAGCACGCGGAGGCGCAGATGATGGCTCTATATTTAAGCATTCTTAGAGCTCATTTGCATGTTCGCTTCATATATTATGTCCCATTAAACTAAATACGTGTCTAATATGTATGATTACCGGTTTTTGCACTTTTATAATGAGCATTGCACAGTTATGGTTTTATTTGGAGTTTACCAATTTTCTTTGTTTCTTTTGTCTCCAGGTATTTTGGAGCAATCTAAGACCAAACACGATGAAAGGATCAAAGATGGATTCAATACAGAGGACTTTCACTGGAGGAACAAAAACATACTTCTCTCTAATCCTCCTTTTCTTGGAAAAACCTCAATTGTCAAGGTTGTACAAAAAACACCAGAAGTAAATGTTACAACCAGGTCCGCAGACCACCCAATGACGACTACAAGCAATGCAGCGAGCCGATGGCCCAGTATTGCCTCTCCTTCATTCGAGCGGGGCAAATCTTGTTGTAGCAGATAGTTAGGAAGTCATCTTGGTAAAGTCCTATAGCACTAGCACACCAGAATAGCAAGCACGACCGGTGAAGAGAAGGGTAGATCGAAATGATCCAACTTGTATACACACGAAGACAAAGGAACAAAAATCAAATCCACGTGGATCCACCGAAAACAAACGCCGACCGAATCCTGCAAGATTCATCAGACACAAACTTTCCCACGCCCTCCAACCACACTACAAGCACTGTTGGAGCGGGAGCTAGGCAAGGAGAACCTTACTCCATCTTTGAAGAGCTACCGCCGCCTAACCTCTATTGGGAGGCACAAACTTTAACAAAAAACTTAAAAAAAAACAGAGTCCTCCTCGGCAAGGGTCGGGATCCACCACACCTCCATTGCTCTAAGGCTACAGGTGAGATGAGGCAGACCGGCAACGGCGCCAATGGGAGGCACGAAAAACCCTAGTAGCTGGGTGCCCCTTGCATACGATACGAGCGAAGGGGTACGGGCTCTCTTTAATCTTTTTGACTGCCTACCTTGTTACATTGAATTTTGTGGCCATGATCGATCGAACTATTTTGCTCAAACCCATAGAGCATCGACCGACCCAGTACTTGGAATGCGACAAATACACACCACACCACACTACGGTCCATGGAACCAAACCTTTTCGTGCAAAACTCCTTCACTGGCCTTGCGATGTCGACTCGCTAAAACCAAAAACAAATTCATAATTTAGCTATTTTTTTCTTATATATACGGGATTTTTGCGTGGGCAAAAGTTTTACATAGCCCTTTTCATAGCCCTCCGTTCCTAAATATAAGTCTTTGTAGGTATTTCACTATGAACCACATATGAATGTATATAGATGCATTTTGCGGGTAGATTCACTCATTTTGCTCCGTATGTGGTCCATAGTGAAATCTCTTCAAAGACTTATATTGAACGGCGGGAGTACTCCTTAGCGGTACTACTTCAAACCAATATTAACCAACCAGTAGTTGGATGATTAGGTGGATAATACCACCTATCACCATCCATTAATAAGTACTATAAAAAAAGAATCATAAAGTTGACGCCGTGAGTTTTCATTAATACGGATTATTAGAAAATTGAAAACTTTGTTGGTCGGAGAATGAAAAGGAGACGAGGAAGACGACAACTGAACCCGAGAGTTTGAGGACGCCGGACCGCTCGCCGACGCTGCCGTGCGGGCCATCGCGCCGTCGGGCACGCCACTCTCTCCCCGGCTCGTTATCTCGGCGAGCAGAGCACCGCAGCGCGCACACGCGTCGCCCGCCCGCTCGCTCGCTCGCCCGGGCGCCTCCTCCGTCTCCTCCGGAATCCCGGATGGCCACCGTCGCCGCCTCGCTCCCGCTCCGGGCCGCCGCCCGCGCGGGCCCGGCGCCGTCCCGCGCACCACCCTCCGACGCAGCCTTCTTCCCCGGCCGCCCGTGGCAGCGCGGGCTGTCGGCGAGGTTCCGGCCCTGGGGATCGGTGGGGTGGTTCCGGGCGGAGGCCCTCTCCGGCGGTGGAGGACCGCCGCGGAGGGAGCCCATGGCGCCTCCTTACAATGTCCTCATCACCGGTTCCACCAAAGGTGCTGCCTTTGTTCGTTTCACACCGATTTTGTTTCTCTGAACAAGAGTTCTGCTGAATCAATCAATGGACGGAGGGCTGAGCTTGAAACTGGGGACAAGGATTGATTTGTTATCCAATCGTGGCGTAGATTGTAGAGGATGATAGAGGCATACATCACTTGTGGAAATTGTATTGGCTTCAGTTAACATTTGTAAGGTGTTGCTTGCTCAAGGCTGGTGATTGTATTGGCTTCAGTTAGCATTTGTATTGGAAATTGTATTGGCTTCAGTTAACATGTGTTAATTCAATCGTGGCGTAGATTAGAGGTTCATAGAGGCATAGCATTTCACTTGTGGAAATTATATTAATTGGCTTCAGTTAGCATCTGTAAGTTCTTGCTTGCTTAGTGACCTCTGGATGCACGTTCTTTAACAGGTATAGGATACGCGCTGGCGAGGAAGTTTCTCAAGGCTGGTGACAATGTTGTAATATGCTCAAGATCAGGTTAGGAAGAAACACCTGCTTTTAATTGTTACTTTTCTTCAGGTGTTTCATAAAACAAATTGATGTTTAAGGCGCATGTCAAATCGAGGCAGCCCGGTGCATGTAGCTCCCGCTTGCGCAGGGTCGGGGAAGGGTCCGACCACTTTGGGTCTATAGTACGCAGCCTTTCCCTACATTTCTGTAAGAGGCTGTTTCCAGGACTTGAACCCGTGACCTCATGGTCACAAGGCAGCAGCTTTACCACTACGCCAAGGCTCCCCTTCTCAGTTCCCGCACTTATATTGTAATAATATACGGTCCGCGTTTAGGTAGGTTCCAACTCTTTTAGACCATTGATTTGTTCAAAGAGGCTTTTAATGATTGTTCTAAATGACAAACAAAGAGACTTGAAAAAGGAATTCGGAGAGCAACATGTGTGGGTACCTACTGCTGAGCTACTTGGTCCCTATATTTTCATTCAAGTTTTGTTCATAAAAATCGTCAAAATAGTACAGTGCAACACGTTTAACTCCATAGTCTCCTTTTTTTGTGCTATGATAGGGGACTGTCTGTGATGTTAGAGAAGGAAAGGATGTGAAGGCGCTTGTGGATTTTGCGCGTGACAAGCTGGAGTATATTGATATTTGGGTACACAGTTACCCCTCCCTCACCAAACACTTGCATTGCACATGCACTTTTATTCGTGTTCGTTCTTTTTTGGTACAGCTATGACAACCACTTGCTATGAAATGACACTGATGCTCACTGTATAGTTTCCCTTATTTGAAATATTTGATAGTTCGGTGCTTGTTGTAGGAATTGTGGTGTGCAATCCACATTGTTGTGCTTGGAAATTGATACTCAGCTTTCCTTAACTATTTAATGTTCATGCGTTAAATTGAAGGGCTCTGTTATGTCATAATTTTTTTTTGGAATTTCTTATGAATTATTTCTATTGATGCAGATCAACAATGCCGGATCAAATGCATATAGTTACAAACCTTTGGTGGAAACCTCTGATGAGGCTCTAATGTAATTCTCTATCTCTATATTGACAAGGCTTGAACAAGCACACCTTCATTCAGTTGCACCTCGAGTGCCAATAATTCATTGACCCTTTTCTTTGATTTAACAGTGAGGTGATCACCACTAACACTCTTGGATTGATGCTATGTTGTCGCGAGGTATTACTTTCCACTCAATATTAGATGTTTGTCGTATAGCATGGTGACTGCTGAAGAATTCCAACACTCATCGTCTTGCCATCTTAGGCAATAAATATGATGTGGAACCAACCTCGAGGTGGTCACATATTTAACATTGATGGTGCTGGCTCTGATGGAAGGCCAACCCCAAGGTACCATTTCCGTTTGTTCTCATATGTAGTAAATTCTGGATACTCAGCTGAGTGTGCTGTCACATGATTTCGTTTAACTGCTCATATAGTTTGAACCTGTGGAATTGAACATAGTGTAATATATCCTGTTCTTTTGACGCTGATATAAGTATCTCCTTTTGTTCTTCTCCACATGTGTGTATTGTACTTGACATACTGAATTTGCATGGCCATATGGCAGTATCAGTTATTTGTATTAAATGAAAGTTGTGACAAAACAAAATACTAAGAAGACAGACTCAATCATCTTTTGGTGAATTAGTAGTCTTGAATTTTAAGTAATTATTATTATAATCACCAGGTTTGCCGCTTATGGTGCAACGAAGAGAAGTGTGGTGCACCTTACAAAGTCTCTACAGGTAAAGATAACATGTGTGACGATTTAACCTGAAATGATTAGTTTCTGTTTGAGCAGTTCCAATGAAGCATTTTGAAATAATGAACTATTTGCTGTATTGTAACCTCATGAAATTGTCGATAGCCTCGAAGCACAACCATTCAGCAGTACAATGAGATAACTACTGTTTTAACAATATTTAGAGTCATGTTAAATTCCCAAGTAGTTGCTCCCACAAACTCATATTTGGGAAATCGTAAAGCTGTAATCATCCATAGAGAAAATAATAGGCGATTTATTGCTGTGTGCTTGAACTTGGCTCAGTGGCACGAATTATTATTAAATTTACATTTATTTCCACAACAACAACAAAGCCCTTTGTCCCAAGCAAATTGGGGTAGGCTAGAGATGAAACCCCACAAAAACTGTTGAGAACCCAAAAGAGAAGACAGAAAGTACGAGCAAGCAAAATAAATCAAGGCAGTATACTGGTGCAGGTCACAGCTTTGCAGCATCATTAGAAACTGTGTGGAGAAGATAACATGATTCTTATTGCAGGCTGAGTTGCAGATGAATGAAGTGAATAATGTCGTGGTGCATAATTTATCGGTATACAGCTCCACCCTTTCTTCAGTTATCTTTTACTATTCTAGAGTTCCTAACTATTCTCTCGCATAAAGATAATTAGAAGTTGGTGTGGTTTAACTAACTAGTTTGTTTGTGTAAGGTTGTAAGTATTGGTCAATGGAATATCTGTATAAGTAAATGATCGCCTTTTGTTTCTAAGTTCTGTTTATAACTCTGAAAAGGATAGTCACACACTAACAGTAAGTACATAACTAATTTTTGCAGCCTGGCATGGTTACGACTGATCTTCTTATGTCTGGTGCTACCACAAAGCAAGTAAGGGATAGACACAATTTCTTTCTGACATTCTTTTTCTTTTTGCCATTGTTGATAAGATAATTCATGGTTACTAAATTGTGAATTTTACTGATGGCAGGCAAAGTTTTTCATCAATATATTAGCTGAAACTCCTGATGTGGTGAGAGCTAGGCCATTGTTCCTGTTTTTTTTACAGGGCCATTGGTCCTTTTCCTCCAGAACAATGTTGACTCTTCTTCTAAACTCTAAAGCTTATGTTTGGCTGCAGTAGTGATCATTTTTAGCTGCTTTAGGCCTGTGTCCATTTGATGTGTAGAAGAGTCCGACCACTTAGCTTGAACGTGGTCTTCAGACTTGTTTATACGTTCCTGAAATTTGTGATTTGGTCGTTGTTGAAGGGCTGTTAACCTTTTGTGCTTGCTTTAACATAGTTAAAAAATGGTAACTTGAAGTTATTCATATGATGTCGCAAGGCAGACATGTCTTAACAAATGTGTCGATCTGAAGTTCTGAACAAAAAAAAAAGTTGATCTAATATAAATTGACAAAGTTAGCTTTTGAAGCCTTTAATGTTATTTATGTACACCTTTTTTTTATCATATTATCTGTTTGGTAATATGGGTAATATAATAATCATGTTGACTATTATAATAGGTTGCGGATTACCTTGTTCCAAACATCAGAGCAATTCCTAGCAACCAATCCATGAAGCCGACTTACATTCGCTTTCTCACAGGCTTGAAAGCCTACTCCAGAATATTTTCAGTAAGAAATCTCTGAAACCTGGGGAGGGTCTTTTATTAATCTTGGACATCCCCAACCAATGTCAAATTTACTGTGATAATCATTCTTCCTGATTTTATTTGCAGAGAATTGCTTTTGGTGCTCGTAGGAACAAGTATGTTGCTGAGGATTAGTTTTCTTACTGCCATCTTCCAACCCAGAAGAAACCTAGGGATATTCTTGTTATCATATTTTAGAAGTCCATTCTTTTCCTGTAAAAATAGGATGTATCACTGAGGGCATCTTGAGAGCACAACAATGTACTCCTCATATATACAATACATGTAATTTGATTAAACCTCATCAAATTTATTGTCATTCACAGTTCACTGGATTATTTATGGACCTTGTGATCTAGTTGCATGTTGCATTTTCAATGCAAGAGGAGCCCATGATACATCTATGCACCTACACATTAAGGCTGAAGCCATTTTTCCTTGTTACTTCCTATAGCTTGTGTAGTCTTGCCTAACTTATCTGTTGGGGCGAGTTCGTCGTGCAGTTAAGCACCTATGATTAATTTATTATGTTTGTACAACATTTTTTTTCATTGAAAGGCATGCAGGATGGCATTGCAACGACAGGACATGGTCATGCACTCATGCTGGCATGCTGCTACCTTGCTGCTAGGTGTTTGGCGTAATAGGATAGGACTTTGATCACATCTCACACATCCAGATTGCCTGATAAGTCAACCTCAACACCTACTACTGCACCTAAATTATCATTCTGGTTATTTACTTCTCTATCACATTCCTGATAAGTTTTTTTTGATCAATACATTCCTGATAAGTTAATGTGATGTGCACCATTCGTGGATTTGGCAGCGTATGCTCATATTATATAATCATCCTTGTTGCTTCCTTACCATTTTGAGAAAGCTTTACTTCTCTGCCAACCTTTCCATCCATACAAAGCAACTGTGAATTGTGATGAGTTATGTTAGTCTCTTACAAGAACTGTATAAAAGGGTGACTGGCTTTATAGAGAAGGACACTATCACTCACTCTTCTCGCTAAAGGTATGACATACATTCCCGGTTCCTTTTGCTTCCTCGCACATACTGGTATGAGCATCACAACTTGTTTTAGTTTCTCTTTATGGTATTTTAGTGCATTCTTTTTTCGAATATAGGATGCCAGAGAATTGATGTTCTGCTTGATCTCGACTTTGTATTTGGAAATATTTTCTGTATCTATATGGGCATATGCCCACGTTAACGAAATATACAAATGACGATTGATTCTGTCTCTTTTAGTTACAGAATCTCAACACACAGCCATACTGCATCATCATGATGCACGCATCCTTCTTTTTTGGAAAGGGGATAACCCCGGCTTCTGCATCATCCTGATGCACACAGCCATACTGTATTGTCCTTTTGCCAGTTTGCAATGCCTTGCTTCTAAAGAGAGTTGCACAATATAATCTTTTCTGATTTCCTTGATTTTTTCTGACACGTGGTTAGCTTGATTTGCAGAATGATGTTCAACGGCAAGGAGAAAGTTTCATCGCGTTTCACGACACGGAGCCGCCGCCAAGCCCTAATCTCTCTCGGGAGGGCTGATCTGGAGTCTGTTCGGGGCTCCAGAGAGGGGGATTCGTCGCCGTCGTCATCATCAACCATCCTCCATCACCAATTTCATGATGCTCACCGCCGTGCATGAGTAATCCCATCTTAGGCTTGCTGGACGATGATGGGTTGGATGAGATTTACCATGTAATCAAGTTAGTTTTGTTAGGATTTGATCCCTAGTATCCACTATGTTCTGAGATTGATGTTGCTATGACTTTGCTATGCTTAATGCTTGTCACTAGGGCCCGAGTGCCATGATTTCAGATCTGAACCTATTATATTTTCATGAATATATGTATGTTCTTGATCCTATCTTGCAAGTCTATAGTCACCTATTATGTGTTATGATCCGACAACCCCGAAGTGACAATAATCGGGATACTTCTCGCTGATGACCGTAGTTTGAGGAGTTCATGTATTCACTATGTGCTAATGCTTTGTTTCGGTTCTCTATTAAAAGGAGGCCTTAATATCCCTTAGTTTCCGTAAGGACCCCGCTGAACACGGGAGGGTAGGACAAAAGATGTCATGCAAGTTCTTTTCCATAAGCACGTATAACTATTTACGGAATACATGCCTACATTACATTGATGAATTGGAGCTAGTTCTATATCACCCTATGTTATAACTATTGCATGAGGAATCGCATCCGACATAATTATCCATTATTGATCCATTGCCTACGAGCTTTTCACATATTGTTCTTCGCTTATTTACTTTTCCGTTGCTATTGTTACAACTACTACAAAACCCCAAAAACATTTATCTTTACTTTTGCTACCGTTACCTTTATTATCATACCACTTTTTCTACTAAACACTTTGCTGCAGATATTAAGTTACCCAGGTGTGGTTGGATTGACAACTCAACTGCTAATACTCAAGAATATTCTTTGGCTCCCCTTGTGTCGAATCAATAAATTTGGGTTGAATACTCTACCCTCGAAAAGCTGTTGCGATCCCCTATACTTGTGGGTTATCAGTATGATGATACCGACGACCGAATATCGGGCAAGTAACATACCGATGACAAAGGGAACAACGTATGTTGTTATGCGGTTTGACCGTTAAAGATCTTCGTAGAATATGTAGGAGCCAATATGAGCATCCAGGTTCCGCTATTGGTTATTGACCGGAGATGTGTCTCGGTCATGTCTACATAGTTCTCGAACCCGTAGGGTCTGCATGCTTAACGTTCGTTGACGATTTGTATTATGAGTTATGTGTTTTGATGATAGAAGTTTGTTAGGAGTCCCGGATGAGATCACGGACATGACAAGGAGTCTCGAAATGGTCGAGACATAAAGATTGATATATTGGACGGCTATATTCGGACACCAGAAGTGTTCCGGAGAAGTTTCGGATAAAACCAGAGTGTCTGAGGGTTACCGGAACCCCCCGGGGGAACTAATGGGCCACATGGGCCTTAGTGGAGAGAGAGAGGGGTGGCCAGGGCAGGCCGCGCGCCCCCTCCCCCTTGGGTCCGAATTGGACTTGGGAAGGGGGCGGCGCCCCCTTCCCTTCTCCCTCTCCCTCTCCTTCCTTCCCCTTCTCTCCCTCTTGGTGGAATCCTACTAGGACTAGTAGTCCTAGTAGGACTCCCCTTGTGGGGCGCGCCCTAGGAGGGCCGGCCGGCCTCCCATTGCTCCTTTATATACGGGGGCAGGGGGCACCCTAGAACAAACAAGTTAATCTTTTAGCCGTGTGCGGTGCCTCCCTCCACAGTTACACACCTCGGTCATATCGTCGTAGTGCTTAGGCGAAGCCCTGCGCCGGTAACTTCGTCATCACCGTCGCCACGCCGTCGTGCTGACGAAACTCTCCCTCGGCCTCAACTGGATCAAGAGTACGAGGGACGTCATCAAGCTGAACGTGTTCTGAACGCGGAGGTGCCATACGTTCGGTACTTGATCGGTTGGATCACGAAGACGTTCGACTACTTCAACCACGTTAACTAACGCTTCCGCTTTCGGTCTACAAGGGTACGTGGACACACTCTCCCCTCTCGTTGCTATGCATCACCTAGATAGATCTTGCGTGATCGTAGGAAAGTTTTTAAATTACCGCGTTCCCCAACAGATTCATGTTTTGGGTTATGTGCTTGCGATAAATAGTGCAAGGCACTGCACAAAATAAAAGTGGTAGTTACTTCATAAACTAGACTATCTAGCAGGAAGTCTATGCTTGAACTTATATATTTAGAGTGCAAACCTCTTACTTTGAAGAAAGCAATCCAATAATTGTAACAAGTTGTCGTCATCACGAGCTCATATTTTGGTAATGACTTGATTTAGGATTCATAATGAGAATGTGAATTAAAAATAATGTATGTTCGATAACATCCTTATCACCATTTTTTTGACGTATTTAATAGGAAAATCTCAAAGAAAAAGTAAAACTTGTGAAAAGTTAGTTTCCTTATGCATGGATTCATGTTTTAGGTCTATCTGGTTGTGATAAATTGTGAAAGACAATGCACAAAACAAAAGTGGTAGTTACTTCACAAACTAGCTAGACTATTTAGTAGGAAGTCTACGAACTTATATATCTCGAGTGCAAAACCTCTTAATTTGAAGAAAGCAAACCAAGAATTGTAACAAGTTGTCGTCATCACGATCTCATATTGTGGGAATGGCTTGCTTTAGCATCCATAATGATGAATGTGAATTAAAAATATATTTTACTCCTATGTAATAAAAGACAATTGTCGCCATTTTTATGTGTTATCGGAAAATTTGAGAGAAAAATGTAAACTTTTCAAAAACTAGTTTCCTTCCGCATGGATTCATGTTTTGGGTTTACCAACATGTGATATAATAGTGCAAGGCACAATGCAAAATAAAAGTGGTAGTTACTTCACAAACTATACTATCTACCAGGAAGTCTATGAAACTTACGGTTCCTTTGATTCATAGGATACGAACACTGTAGCAATAAGAAGTGTATAGGATTTGAATGTCATGTCTAGTTGAATCATATGGAAAGAGAATTTCTGTTTGATTGAGAAGGAGTTTTCCATGAGGTCTAACCTCATGTTTTTATTTATTTATGAACTCACACTACAAGATTCCCATAGGATCATTTCCTATGGGACACGATCCTATAAATCAAATGGCTTCCGTAGAGAAATTACATACTATATAATATCTCAGTCCTATACAAATCCTTTAGAAATTCTATGAGTCGAAGGAGCCCTTAAGAGTGCGGACGGTGATGAGAAGTGGTGATTCTGCGGCAGAGGAGGAAGCGGGAGAGGCGTCGGGGACAAGCGGAGCCGACGACATACTTGCGGAGGTCAGCTCGGAGGAGGCAACAGGGAGGAGGGGAGGTTGTGTTGGTGGTGGGGTTGTTGCGCCATTGAGGAGGTGAGTGAAGCACCGAGGGAAGATGGCGCTGGCAGTGTGTAGAGCGGCAACGGCCACTGCTCAGTTTGATTCCATAGATTTCCCCTTTTTGAGATGGATCGATTCCATGGCTTTGTGTTCGGGGTGAGGAGGGGATGGATTGTGTTTGAACTAATCGAGAGGCATACTATCCTTTATTGATGGAAGCGGATCCTTATATACAACAGGAGCGGACGCGATACATATGTCGGTTCTGGAGGCGACGCTCCAGGAATAACTGCTACGACGGTTCCCACAGGGTGGGATTACATGTGTCTGACAAGTGGAGATTATCCCTTAATTAATCTAGGATTAATTATTCTTAACACTCCCCCTAATCACCGCTTGACTGCATAAGGATCCATCATCTTGGATTAAGTCTCCTCCAAAAACCCTGTGGGAAAATATGAGAAGTATAGAGTTTGATATGTTGCTAAAACTCCTTCAAACCCAGTGGGAAAAATAAGGAGAAAATGAAGCAACATATAATGGTTATTGTCTCTTTTAACTCAATACGAGAAAACCCATAGAGTTCAGAGGACAATAAATATGTCATATATACTTTCCCAAAAACCCTGGTGGGGAAAACAGAAAGTATGACATGTGATCTCATGTTGATATTACCTCATTAAAAACCTTTATGAGAATCTGTATAGTAAACTCATGAAGGAAAAAAAGTATAATATGATGCATTGAACAGGAACAATTTAGGAAGATACTCCCCCTGATTCTTGCATATTTCGAAGTCGTCATATACCAATTCCATTTACACATTCCTGGAATGTAAAAGTTGGTAGAGACTTGGTGAACAAATCAGTTGCATGATTTGACTTGCAAGATATGCAATATAGTGACATTGCTTATTATGTAACCTGTTTGCATCCGGGCAACACAAGAAACATTATCGTTGAGATAATGATTGGTGGATGTAGCCATGAGGTCTGTTTCAAAGACTCTTCATGAGAGGGCTACCACACCTAGTAGGAACACTAAGCTTGTCTACGATCTGACATAGTGGGGATTTGATCGATGTATCCAATAATATCGGTGTTCACATTTCTGTGAAACTGAAAAACCAGGACAAGAAGTTTGATGCCTTGGAGATATCAAAAGATATTCTTGAGTACCAACCAATTGTGTTTGGTGGATCCAATGGCATTAAGGAACGTTGAGTCCCAATATTTTATTTCCATCATCTCTTGGTCTAAATAGATCTTTCTCTACGTCTAGAGAATGGACCACCATAAGAGTTATGGACGTATAAGACTTGTCCACAATGAATTTCTTCAATATATTTTGGATATAGACAACATAGTGTATCAAAATGTATGAGTGAAGGTGCTCAAGTTGTAGTAACGGGCGGTATCTTGGTTTTACCCAAATCCTTCATTTAAACTCCGTCGTTTAGATGATTACATGTATCGTCATTGCAAGAGTAATCACTGTGTATGATAGACAAACATGGATAACCATCATTGTACACTAGTAGAAAAAGGGTCAAACGTGCAGCACATTAGTGCCGGTTTGTATTAGAGTCGGCACTAATGTATACATTAGTGCCGGTTCCAACGGCTAGCCGGGCCGCTCTCATTAGTACCGGTTCGTGGCTAACCTTTAGCACCGGTTCGTGCCACGAACCGGTACTAATGAGGGTGGTGGCAGGATGTTGTCAGTCTGGGCCCCCTCCAGCACCTTTAGTACCGGTTCGTGCCACGAACCGGTACTATAGGTCCTCCTGCATATAAACCCTTCGTCCAGCTCGCTCTGTTCTTCCCCCTTTCCCCTCTCCTCTCCTCTCTGTTCTTCCTCTTCTCCCCTCGAGCTCATCACACATTTTGCCCAAAATTTGTCAAGATTTGAAGGCCCCCATCCATTCAAGTGATCACAAAAGGTTAGCAACTTTGTCCTTTCATCTCTCATTGCTAGATTAGCTCTTCCCATGCTTTGTATAGTTACTAATTTGTGAGTTTAGTAATTTGGGAGGAAATATATATATATGTGCTAGTATTTGATTTATATGCAATTTGAGGTCAAAAATAACACTTAGTTTGCATATGTAGGTGTGGTTTACTTAGTGCCTTCTAAATCTCCGTCGTAACCACCGTCGATCGCCCGCACCGTCCCGTCACCGGCACCACCTTGTGGTGAGCCTCTTGTTCATGAAATTTTATATAAAAAATTGATGTTTGTGTGATTTGGATATATAGTTAATCATGTAATAATTATCTTACCCGTACGTTGTTTGTTATACATAGTGCCATGGTTTTGATATCCGTCCCCGTCGGCCCTCGTCCTTGTTATGATTCGGATGTGGTATATTCTCTTTTAAAACTATTTGTTGCATTTCGTGTTTATGACAAATTATGCCCATCAAGTTGACATAGATATTTTTATCTAGGAGGTATGTGAACCGGAAATTCCAACCGACCCTATTGTCGAGAGGTTAAATTTAGTTGAAAGAGAAAATGAGTACTTGAAAGAAAAATTGAAAAGAATTGAGGGGGAGAAGATGGAATTGGAGTTGCATGTTGCCGATGTCGTCGATGATCACAAGATCAAGATGGAGAAAATGCGCTTGAAAAATAGAAAGATTAGAAAATATGCCATCGATAGTGAGGCTTGGTATCATTATGCTGTTGGATCAATTGTTACCTTAGTTGCGATCTTGATTGCATTTGTTGGTGCATTTAAATGCTTTAGCTAGAGAGTTATTTGTTTGTTGCATTTAAGTGTTGTATGAACTTTATGTATGAACTTGTATTAATTTGGTCTATTCGGTGTTGTGTAATGAAGATGAGCCGGCAATGGATGTACGATGACCGATGCTCTCCCCAGTTCGTTGAGGGCGTGCATACTTTTCTGCTTGCGGCTGAGGCAAACAAGCGGGCGGATGGTTTTATGCCTTATCCATGTGCTGGCTGTAAGAATGGTCGCAATTACTCTACGTCAAGAACCATTCACGTCCACCTGTTTGAGTCTGGTTTCATGCCCCACTATAATGTTTGGACCAAGCACGAAGAAAGAAGGGTTATGATGGAAGACAATGAAGAAGAAGAGGACGACGACAGCTATCCTGGCCATGGGTTCCCTGAATACGATGATACAACAATGGGGGAAGAAGCTGAGCCGGTAATGCGTGAAGAAGCTGAGCCGGCAATGCGGGAAGAAGCTGAAGAAGAGGCATCAGATGAGCCCGTTGATGATCTAGGTCGGGCCATTGCCGATGCAAAGAGAAACTGCGCAAGTGATTTGGAGAAGAAGAAGTTGCAGCGCATGTTAGAGGATCACAAAAAATTGTTGTACCCGAATTGCGTAGGTGACAAGAAAAAGCTGGGCACCACACTAGAATTGCTGCAATGGAAGGCAGAGAATGGTGTATCTGACAAGGGATTTGGAAAGTTGCTGGTAATGATAAAGGATATGCTTCCAAAGGACAACGAATTGCCCAAGAGTACGTACGAAGCAAAGAAGGCTGTCTGCCCTCTAGGGTTAGAGGTGCAGAAGATACATGCATGCCCTAATGATTGCATCCTCTACCGCGGTGAGTATGAGGATTTGAACGCTTGCCCGGTATGTGGTGCATTGCGCTATAAGATCAGCCGCGATGAGCCTGGTGATGTCGAGGGCGAGCGCCCCAGGAAGAAGATTCCTGCCAAGGTGATGTGGTATTCTCCTATAATACCACGGTTGAAACATTTGTTCCAAAACAAAGAGCATGCCAAGGCGATGCGATGGCACAGAGAAGACCGTAAGAAAGACGGAAAGTTGAGAGTACCCGCTGACGGGTCGCAGTGGAGAAAAATCGAAAGAAAGTACGGGAAGGAGTTTGCAGATGACGCAAGGAGCGTATGGTTTGGTCTAAGCGCAGATGGCATTAATCCTTTTGGGGAGCAGAGCAGCAACCATAGCACCTGGTCTGTGACTCTATGTTTGTATAACCTTCCTCCTTGGTTGTGCATGAAGCGGAAGTTCATTATGATGCCAGTGCTCATCCAAGGCCCTAAGCAACCCGTCAACGACATTTATGTGTACCTAAGGCCATTAGTTGAAGAACTCTTACAACTATGGAATGGAATAGGTGTACGTGCGTGGGATGAGCACATGGGGGAAGAATTTGACCTAAAGGCGTTGCTGTTCGTGACCATCAATGATTGGCCTGCTCTCAGTAACCTTTCAGGACAGACAAACAAGGGATACCGCGGATGCACACACTGTTTGGATGATACCGACAGTATATATTTGAATAGTTGTAAGAAGAATGTGTACCTGGGACATCGTCGATTTCTTCCGAGCAGGCATCCCGTAAGAAAGAAAGGCAAGCATTTCAAAGGTGAGGCAGATCACCGGACGAAGCCTCGCCACCGTATTGGTGCTGATGTACATGATATGGTCAAGGATTTGAAGGTGATATTTGGAAAGGGTCCTGGCGGAGAACCTGTTCCGAAAGACGCGGACGGACGCGCACCCATGTGGAAGAAGAAATCTATATTTTGGGACCTGCCATATTGGAAAGACCTAGAGGTCCGCTCCGCAATCGACGTGATGCACGTGACGAAGAATCTTTGCGTGACCCTGCTTGTCTTCTTGGGCGTGTATGGGAAGACAAAAGATACACCTGAGGCACGGGAGGACCAGCAACGTATGCACAGAGAAGACGGCATACATCAGGGTCATGCAAGCTACGCTCTTACCAAAGAAGAGAAGGAAATCTTCTTTGAATGCCTCCTCAGTATTAAGGTACCGTCTGGCTTCTCGTCGAATATAAACGGAATAATAAACATGGCAGAGAAAAAGTTCCAGAACCTAAAGTCTCATGACTGCCACGTGATTATGACGCAACTGCTTCCGGTTGCATTGAGTGGGCTTCTACCGGAAAACGTTCGATTAGCCATTGTGAAGCTATGTGAATTTCTCAATGCAATCTCTCAGAAGGTAATCGATCCAGAAATCATACCAAGGTTACAGAATGATTTGGTGCAATGTCTTGTCAGTTTCGAGTTGGTGTTCCCACCATCCTTCTTCAACATCATGACGCACGTCCTAGTTCACCTATGCGAAGAGATTAACGTTTTGGGTCCTGTATTTCTACACAATATGTTCCCCTTTGAGAGGTTCATGGGAGTCTTAAAGAAATATGTTCATAACCGTGCTAGGCCAGAAGGAAGCATCTCCAAGGGCCATCAAAATGAGGAGGTCATTGAGTTTTGTATTGACTTTATTCCTGACCTTAAGCCGATTGGTGTTCCTGAATCGCGGCATAAGGGCAGACTGGATGGAAAAGGCACGCTAGGAGGGGAACAAATAATATGTATGGACGGACATTCTCTCACTGAAGCACACTACACAGTTCTACAGAATTCCACCTTGGGGGCTCCATATATGGATGAACACAAGAATTTGCTACGCTCCAAACACTCGGAGCGGTCTGATGACTGGATTACACGTGAACAAACCAGGAGTTTCGCCAACTGGTTGCAGACACGTACCATGCATGACACCTCTATTGAAGATGACCTGTACTTGCTGTCCCAGTTACCATCTTCGAATATAATGACTTTCAAAGGGTACGCGATCAATGGTAATACATTTTACATGATCGCCCAAGATAAGAAGAGCACCAACCAAAACAGTGGTGTCCGCTTTGATGCAGAAACCAAGACGGGAAAGGAAACATATTATGGTTATATACATGACATATGGGAACTTGACTATCGACGTGGTTTAAAGGTCCCTTTGTTTCGGTGCAAATGGGTCAATATGACACGAGGCGGGGTAACGGAAGACCCGCAGTACGGAATGACAACAGTGCCAACAATCTTGCGTATGCATACGAACCATTCGTCCTAGCCAACGATGTGGCACAGGTTTTCTATGTGAAGGACATGTCTACCAAGCCAAGAAAAAGAAAAGATAAGGAAGCGAATGCATCGTACGATGAGCCAAAGCGGCACATAGTTCTTTCTGGGAAGAGAAACATCGTGGGAGTGGATGACAAGACAGACAAGTCAGAAGATTATGAAAAGTTTGATGAAATTGCTCCATTCACAGTGAATATTGACCCGAGCATCCCGTTAAATGATGAAGATTTTCCATGGTTACGGCGCAAAGGGACACACGCGAAGAAAAAGTTTCACACCCAAAGGTCTGGGATGTGATCGGCTTCACTATCATCACTTTCTTTTGTGTTTCACACCCAGGAGGGAATGTCTGTAATAGTTAGGGTAGTTATGTGTTTTGGCATTTGAAACGCGAAGAAATTTTATGTGCAAACAAATTCTTTTCATGCATTTACTAATTTTTTTTTCCAGCTAAATGACCCTGAAATTGAAAAGCAATTCAAATGAACTCAGAAAAGGTTGAAAGTTGGCATGGTATCATAATTTCATACAAATAGCATGTGCAAGAAAGTAGAGAGGGTTACGGCAAAAACTGGATGCACTTCGTGTACAAAATGGACAATCTCTTTCGAAGTATCAGGGTTTCCGACGAAAACTGAACTGTTACAAAGGCATTTCATTTTTTAAATAACCTAAGCATTACTAAATTGAATATAATGATAAAACACACTAATATTAAACATAAGAAAAAAGAATCACTGAAAAAACTTTTTTCAAAGTTAAGTTATTCACAAACTAGTGATTCACACAAATTTCAAATAATTCAAAATTTAAACTATTCAAATTTGAAATCTACCGGCACTAACAGAAAGTTTGTAATTTTTTGTACCTAAAGCAAAAATATTCACAAAGAAACTCTAAATACAGCAAAAAACAACTCAAAAATAAATAAAACAAAAAAATAAAGCAAAAAAAATTAAGAAAAAAAAAGACCGCCTACTGGGCCAAAGCGGCCTGCATATGACTAGCGACACAACCTTTCATTGGGCCAGGATGCAGGCCCGCGAAGGCCCAATAGGCCCACAAGGCGAGGAGGACAGGTAGGCCCAGTAGGCCTGATTAGGAGAGGAGCTCGAGAGAGCTACCGCACTGGGGCTTATAAACCAGTGCGGTAGCCCCTCGACTAGCGAGGTGGGACTAAACTTTCGCACCGCACCTGCGCCAGCGCACCCTCTTTAGTACCGGGTCGTGGCACAAACCGGTACTAAAGGGGGGGCCTTTAGTACAGGTTTGTGCCACCACCCGGTACTAAAGGGGGTCGCTTCCCGCCGCTTGGCCTGGCCAAAACAGACCTTTAGTACCGTTTGGTGGCTCCAACCGGTACTAAAGGTGCCTTCTATATATACAACTGCTACGAAAATTTCAGTTTCCCTCTGTTTTCGCCTCTGTTCCGTCGTCTTCGTCGCCGTCGCCGCCGCCCTCGATCGTCTCCGACGTCGCCGCTCGTCTCCGTCGCCACCCCCGTCCCCGTCGCCGCCCTCGTCCCCGTCGCCGCCCTCGTCTCCGTCGCCGCCCCCGTCCCCGTCGCCGCCCCTGTCCCCGTCGCCGCCCTCGTCTCCGTCGCGCCGTCCCCGCCGTCGCCGCCCCGGCCGTCGCCTCGCCGTCGCCTCGCCTCGCCGTCGCCTCGCCGTCGCCCGCTGTGAGTCCTCCAGCCCCGAGCCCTTACACACACACACAAGCATTAGATAATTAGTCTTTAATTAGTTTAGATAATTAGTCTTTAATTAGTTTAGATTATTTAGATTATTATTTTGTATGTTTAATTAGTTTAGATAATTAGTGTTTAATTAGTTTAGATTATTTAGATTATTATTTTTTCACTATTATATATGTATGAATGGATGTTAGATGGATATAATTAGTGCTTAATCAGTTAGAAATTAGTGTTATATAGAAATGTTAGAAATTAGTGTTATATAGAAATGTTAGAAATGTTAGAAATTTTAGTGTTATTTAGATTATTTAGATTAGCATAATTAGTGTTATATAGAAATGTTAGAAATTTTAGTTATCAAAATCCAATCATTAAAAAAATGTTACTTTTTGCGGGCATATAGCTAGTATTTGTTCTCGACGATGCCCGGCCCGCATCCTCATCGTCGACCCGTCCGCGACGACGTCCAGTCGACCCATGTCCGGGACTGGGCTCCGCCGGGCTGGCACTGGGAGGTGCTGCTTGGAGGGGCGCGCCGCTTGATGAGGAACCCGGCCCCGGGTCCCGTCATCGACCCTGATCTCGTTTGGTGGCGTTCGTGTGGGCCAGTTTCGCTGCGGAGGGACCCGGCCCCGCCGGAGGTGGTACGTCGCCGTGTCAGGGAGGAGGACGAGCACGTCCATCGCTACATGGTTGCGTTAGAGGGCGGCAGATTCTCCAATACGTGGCAGTATCTTCGGGAATCTCACTTCAGCTATGATCCTGTGAGGGTTCCTTCTCTTTGGGTGTCCACCGCCCGCGCCGGAGGAACCGCGAGTGTCCTAGATTCTTCTGTAGTATTCGATCTTTATTAGCTAATAGCCAGTGATGTACTATTCAATATTATATATTATTCGAGACGATGTATTCGAGATTATATCTATTATTCTGGACGATGTATTCGAGATTATATCTATTATTTGAGATGATGTAATTTGAATACTAAATTGTTTTATATTTCTTTTGGATTAGTTAAACAAAATCTATGGCAGACAATACCGACAGAGAGGGAGAACAGACCATGTTCAATATGATACGCGGGCCAGATGATAAAAAGAATGAAGAAGATTATGACGGCTCCGAATTTCTAAACAACACCGGAGAGGGTGATATGATATTCGATCGCGACGACGAAATTGATGAAGTCATGAACTATGATTATGACAATGACGAAGAACATGTTGATCCTGAAACAACAAACACCGGCGAGGTATATATATTTATATAAGCAGGCATCTGGTGATCATCACATGTTTTAAATGACTTGAAGATATATTAACGAATCGATCTTTGTTCTTTCAGCCATCCGGATCAAGCAAATCTTCAGGCAAAATGACGAAACGAGGCCCGAACAAAAAGTTGAAGCCGGGCGTAAAGTACAATATCGAGGCATGCGGCCCTACTAGCAAACCATTAGCGCCTAAGAAGATTGCGGACAAGTTCGTTCGTCAGTGCGGAGTTCTTGTGAAGGACCAACTCCCGATCAAACTTCAAGAATGGAGAGCGCCAGCAAAGCCACGTCCAGATGTTACTTTTGTCGACAAGAATCAAAAAGATCTGCTTTGGGATACTCTCATGGAACATTTCACCCTACCAGATCATTTCACAGAAGCAGATGTGCAGAAAGTCAAAGAGGCTGCTCTTAGGATGATGGCGACTGCATTCAAGAACTACAAGAATTGTGAATGGAACAAGTACGTTAAGGGAGGAAGGAAGACTCCAGTATTCAAGGGAACACTGGAGAACCAACATGATCATTGGGACGATTTCGTGAAATTCAAGGATTCGGAATTAGCTAAGGAACGGTCGAGAATAAACAAGAAGAATGCCGAAAAAAGGATAAGTTCCATAAGCTGGGGCCAGGTGGCTATGCGGTGGCAATGCCTAAGTGGGATAAGTCTGAGAAAGAGATGGAGGATGCAGGTGTCACTCCGGCTACTAAGAGCTGGCCCCCCAGGGTCAGGACTTGGTTCTATGCGCATGGGGGGGAGTTGGACCGGGAGACAGGCAATGTTTTGACGAGGGCAAGTCTGAAGGGAGCCGACGATGCGATACTTGTTGCAATAGAAGAGGCACGAACGGGGGTGTTCTAGCCCAACAGAGAGAACGACGAGCTTACGCGTGCCCTGGGAAATCCTGAACACCCAGGAAGAACACGAGGCAAGGGCGCTATGCCGTGGTATGAGGGGTTTTCAGACTGGAACAACGACTACAGAACCCGTGCGAGAAAGAAGATTGCGGAGGAGAAGAAGAGGAAGATGGAGGAGGAGCAGAGAAAGCGGGACTATGAACGCCTTCAAGGCCTAGAAGCAAGTCAAGCGGAATTGGCAGTCAAATTCCAACGGCAGCAGGAGTAGATCGACTCACTTACCCATCAAAGGGGGTCTCAGCAGCTGCAGCAGCTAGCGGATGATCCAGCATTGGATAGCACCGGCCCATCCATGCCGAGAAGCAGCGTGGGTTCCGTCCCGGACGATGCAATGCTGGGTAGATACCCCGTGGATGACATCACGGAGAACACTAACTGCGAGCTACACGTCAAAATGAAGAACATATCCATGAAGGTGGCAGACGGCTGTGCTTTCACAAATCCCCCCGAGGCAACCTTCCATTGCAACCCGATTCCAGCGGGCTATGCTCGTGTCTTGGTTGATGAGGTGGTGGACCCACCATATTCGGGGCTACAGCTTGACATTGCTGGAGGTGACGGCGAGCGCTTTCTCGGAGAGGCCAAACATCGTATCATCCTATGGAAAAAGGCTTGCATCATCTTTCCAAGGCCACCGACACCGCGTCAGCCGAGTCCTCATCGAAGTCTGCCACCGAGTCAGCAGACTCCCGCTCCTGCAAGTCCACCAAGTCCGGCAAAGTGTCAGGCCACTCCTCCTCCTCCAAGTCCGGCAAAGTGTCAGGACAATCCTCCTCCTCCAAGTCCGCCACAGCGTCAGACGTCCACTCCTCCTCCAAGTCCGGCACAACCTCAGGCCACTCCTCCTCGTCCAATTCAGTCCCGTCAGCCGTCTCCGCCGCCTCAGCAATCGCAGAAGAGACACCCCGCAGCTATGGTGCGTAGCGGTACGAGTCGAGGTAGTACAGGAAGTACAGGCGGAGGCAAGCGATATAAATATGGTCCAAGCCTAAACCCTCTTCCGCAGAGGTCTTATGACAGGTCCGAGGAGGAAATCACAGCCATATCGAAGGCCGAGGTGGAAGCCCATTTTGCACCGAAACCGCCACCGCCGCCAAGGGAGAAAGTGCCTGAGGAAACGATTGACCACTTCATTCGTATGGCTCAACCACCAGCTCCCAAGCCTGTTGACACAGACTATGAGCGCCACATCAGGAAGTTAAATCGAGCACGTCTACAAAGGGAGGCGAGCACGTCTACATCGGGATCGAGCAAACAAGAAGCAGCTGCCAAAAAATGCGGGAAAACCATTCTCCAGCTGGGAGAACAGGCGGCGCAATCGATCCCCTCGCTTGTTGTGCCAACAACAGGTGACAGTGCGCGCGCCCAATATTATTGTGGGCAAACAGTGCATGTTCCCGAGGTGGGCAATGTGGTAATAACGGAGGAGCATATAATGCAGGCTGAAGTTCTCAACATCACTGTTGGACAACTCCTCGAGATCGAGCCCATGCCTTTGCTTAGAGAGGATGAAGTAAAACGGAAATATGTCCGGGGCCAACCTTTGGTCGCGCCAGACAAGGTTAAGAACCTCCCAACGAGAATGTATGAATTGCATCAATGGTACATGAACATTACCAAGATTCCAGAGCGATTGTCCCTCATGGTGAATGTCAAGCAGGACCAACTACTACCATGAGAAAGTTGTGTCCGTTGAGTATTGAGAACTGTTTCAGTTATACAATCAAGACGCACTCGACAAATCTATCGTCAGTTGCTATTGTCTGTAAGTGATTTCTTTCTATAATTTAAGTCTCAAGCTAGCTGTAGTGATCCTTTTGATCAATCATTACCTGTAATTATCCTCACTATATTCTTTTCTGTGGTATTATGCAGGATGAAGATATATGAAATGACAAAAGGTGGACGCTTTGGCATTGGGTTCATTGACCCAAACACCGTTAATGAATACACATGGAAGATAAATAAACGTTGTGCAAAGGAAGTAGAGGACAACATGCTAGAGTTCTTGAAGCGCCTCAAATACAATGAAGATATACTACTTCCTTACAACTTCCAGTGAGTCACACTGTCTTGTACTACAAATTCTCTGTTTTTGCCTACTAGCTAGCTACATGTTTTTGCTTACATATGCCTGCTTAATTAAGACATGTAAACGTGTGTGCATGCAGATTTCACTGGGTCTTGTGTATCATTAAGGTTGACGCCGGAACAGTTGAAGTACTGGACTCACTAATCTCAGAAAAAACTGACTATAACATCTTGTATGGGATAGTCAACAGGTAATTTCAATCATTATTAACTATATGTATATCTCGGCCTATTTAGTTCGTCATTTCATGATATGAACTATTTAATAACCCCTTTATTCATTTTCTTTGTCAGAGGGCAGGGCTTGGGAAAGATTCATCAGCGTCACGGAAGGTGAATGGAAACAAAAGCTTAAATGGATTCGACCCAAGGTAAGTAATTAAGTAGTACTAGCTAGCTAGCTAGCTGCCATCTCTTTAATTATCATGCTTGATTAATTATTATCTGATCAAATTCCATTCTCGTAAAGGCCCTGAAGCAGGAGCAGGGGACTGATCTGTGTGCATTCTGTGTTTGCGAGAACATTCGCATGATGGCGTCCGAAAGGAGCAGATCTCAAAGACAGCAATGGGTACGCTTGTCAGAACACTATTCACAATTTTTACACCATTATCGATATCTAGTCACACAACTAATACACATGCATATTGATCTCCTTAACAGTTCAAAGAGGTGCGGGAGAAGCTCATAGAAAGGGAGCGCGTAGAAGCACTTCAAGAGGAAATAGCAGGATTTTTGCTCGACCAGGTCATAAATCCGAATGGAGAATTCTATTACCCGCTACCGGCCCCATGAAAACCACTTCCAATTGTCATCGTGCTCCGAAGGCACCAATTAGGCTAATGCCACTGGCTCTGAAGGCAACATTCATATGTAGGAGAAATTGTATATAGCTATACATGTGTGTATGTGTGAATTAATTAATATGGTGGTTTGTGAGACATTGATGATATATATATGCATGATTGGTTCTACTAGAAATTCTATTTATATATATATATATATATATATATATATATATATATATATATGCATAACGTGTACAATGTGTAGTATCGTAAAATACCAGCAAACGAAAAAGAATTAAAATGGAAACACAAAATTAAATGAAAAAGAAATCATAAAACTAAAAACCCACCAAACCTTATAGTACCGGTTGGTGTTACCAACCGGTACTAAAGGGCTCCAGGCCCCCGGAGCTGGCTCGTGCCACGTGGTTGCCCTTTAGCACCGGTTCGTGCTGAACCAGTACTAAAGGGGGGGGGGGCTTTAGTGACCATAATTTAGTGCCGGTTATGTAACCGGCACTAAAGGGCCTTACGAACCGGTGCTATTGCCCGGTTCTGCACTAGTGGTAAGAGTAATCCTTGTGTAAAGGAACTCACTAAGTCGGTTGTACCAAATGTACCGCCAACAATAAGTCATATGGTGACTTATTGATTTTTACACAATGTATGTTGCATTTTGTATTTCGATTCAGAATTGAGATTCCACTGGAAATCAATCATATATGTCATAATCTAGTGGGCCACATGGATATGCGATCACTACATCTATCAACTGCAGAGATAGATGATTTTGTACTGCCAATTATATAAGTTACCGGAATGAGATTCCACCTCTGGAGAATAGTTAGGTATCTGCCTAAACCCTTGTGCTACAATACTTGCTCTTTGTTTCACCACCTCGTTGTTCTCAATTCTGTTTCCAGAAAAAAAATGTTGTAGGTATTGCTTATAAATACCTTTCCATTATTGAGCAAGATCATTTCTACCTAGATTATACCCTTTGCTTGAGTTCAGTCCGAGTGTTGTTCACACTTTGCCATGGCCATGGTCTTTGGATCTGAATCACTTGAAAGTTTTTTTTAATCTAGTTGAGAAATGTATGTCGACAATTGTAGACTTCCGGTTATATGTTTCTCCAGAATCTATATCAATATATAGTTGATGGAAATATCGTTACCCATAGTGATTGCTCGCGATTTCCCAATGCGATTGAGTCGGGTATTCCGATGTCCCGATCATTTTGTGCACTATGACCTGGGTTGGTGGAGGTTTCCCGTCCACTGGGTGTATACTACCCATCAGGTGTCTATCAACGTGAAGTTGACTTGCATTTACTGACGGGCCTTGATACCTTGCTTGCGAGAAGCTGAATCCTGATGTACTATTGCCGTACTTCTCCCCCTGTTGCTTTGAACGGGGAGTGGAGTGGATTTTGCTGGTACCTCCACTCTTTCAGGCGCACTTTTGCAGGATTGTAGGATTGTGTGACACCTTTATAGTCAGTAAATGAATCTGGCAGGTTATTTGCAATGTGCTGCAAATCTTCTGAACGCATGGTTCAGATCTTTGAGTACGTGGATTTGAGGCAGAAATGTGTTGAACATTCCACTAATTTCCTGGCATTCTTTATGGTACCTGAAATCTCCCCCTAATGCCTGGAAATGTTCCTCATTGAATTAGCATACTGGCCTTGAATAACTCCCCATGCGAGGGGCTTGAGGTATTGACGGAAGTACAATTATTCCTCGCATATATCCCAACTATATGTTGAGGGGCCAATGATGTATGCCGGGTGGTGATATCGGTATGCAACCGAATTACCGCAGATAGGAAATACTTGGTAGATATCCACATATCAAAGATAGAGGGGAATAATATTATGCAGTTATGTCATGAGCGTGTAAAACTGCATGACTCCAACGTAAAGTTGGCCAGTTGCAATTCCAAAGTAAATATAATGCAATGAGCTTAACTCTTTGGATAAGATTCTACCAAACCATTTTGAGTCTAGACCTTAGGACAGATTAAACTCAATCCAAGGGCCATATAGAAGGCACTCAAGGAGAATTCTGCATTGCTATCCATTCGATTTGCTTGAAATTAATGTCAGGATAATGAGCCAATGGTTTCGTGTGAATAAAGCACACACTTAAGACCATCATGTAGATATGTCTTTTAGAACCATGGAATACCTGAATAGTCTAGTCAATGGATGGGAAGAGCCACTTACCTCAACTTGATGCATTCAAGGAGTCTGAGTGGTTCAGCGTAGACTTTAAGGTGTGCGAGCCTTAAAATTAGCTTCCCTGTGTCACTTGTAGTGCACATAAAATCCAAATGGTGTTAGAATTTAGCATCATAATAATCATAAACTATTGAAATTGCTGATAGTTTCGGTTTCAACCCAATGTCTCGATGACCAAGGTGAGTATATCAAGTTTTTCATGTACAAGACATTTTGGAAAACTATCTTGGGCGCAACATGTGCTACGGGTTTTTTAGTATGTGTAGTACAATCCAGATGATACATAGAAAATGTGCCTGCCATATTCATTGCATATGGTAAAGAGAATGTATTTCTCTTTCTTGTCGGCATAAGTTTCGCTATGGAAACCATTTTGACAAATATCTCTATAGCTTAGTAGGGTACGAGTTAAACTTGGGAAGCAATGAAGCATCCTGACATTACTCGAGTACCCACAGGGATAGTAAATATGACTCGAGTTGAGCCAACAAATACCTCATCGCATCTAGCGATTTTAAAATATCTCCTTTCTCTCAATGAGAGTGGAAACATTGGACTTCCCTGAGTATAGAGTTTGTCGTGCATATGCCCACAAGGCACATATCATTTTTCATCGGATTGACTCCCGTAGAAATCTATATATAGGCATGAAGATTCTCAAGAAAATCATTGTCGGATACATGCATATTCAACCATCATGCTCTCCATGCTCATAGGGTCTCGTGACAGTTTGATGGTGTCACGTTGAGGGTTTGAAGTGAGTTTCAAACCATTACCCTTGAGGTCATCTGCATCCCGGTGCCGTGGCTTGGATTGCACGCGCTATCCCATGAGATGCAAGACTGTTCTTGATGTCCATGACCCGCTTAAGTAAGTTGTGGCCATTGAGGGCAAGTGCCTCAAATTGTTAGCCATCGATTACTTATAGGGGCAAGCCATTGATAATTAATTTACAAGAAGTAAACTAAATCATGGTTTTGTAATAAGAATGCAAAATTTTGACTCAAGTGTATAACTTGAAAATGCTCAACTTCAATTGTGGGAACATAAACACATTGAAGATCATACAGATCTCATAGTAATAAAGATAGTCTACACATGGGTAGTAGATCCAACTCATCACCTTGTGTTTTCCTAATATAATGAGGGAGATGTTATTGTCAAAAATTTACAAGTTTATTGTGCGGGAGAAATCAATCTCGACTGTTGTGACATGTTCATGAGGCAATGTGGTAAACACATAGAACATATCATTCCCGGTGAAAAAAAACCCAGTAATTTATTTATATTACAGATTGCGTAATATAAATACATCTTAATGTTGCAAAATTAATAGATTTCAAGAAGGTGGCTCGAAATCATTAGTGTGATTGTCAAACTGCTAAGGATGACACCTTGAATTTTGCATATGGATTTGCAAGAAATTGAAAATCCCAATTGCAAATAGACGTATTAATCTCAACATGTAACGAACATGGAGATACGTACATTCCGGAATACATCATACTCAACGGAAATACACTACTATTGTAATGAATAGTAATGATGTTGTGAACTTGATGTTCAAGTGAGCACTTGAATTGTATAGATCTCAAATTAAATGAGATGATGTTGTATCAAGTTGCAAGATAATTCAGCAAAGTGAATTAATATTTTGCGAGAGAAAATTGATCTCAATCGCAATGAGATTGTTTTGCGAGAAAATAATATTCAATTGCAAATCTACATTGTTGTGCAAGAAAACTTAATCTCAATCGCGAAAACATGTTCTATAGAATTTGATATGTGGTAAACACATTGAACATGTATCAGCATACACACATTTCTGGAATTTTAAAATTCAACAGAAAATAGGCTAAATGTAGATCTATATAGTCCTATTTGCAATTTATTGTAAGCCTACCAGCTTAACAGATAAGTGCAGGGACTTACTGAGAAATTTGCGGAGCATTTCGTAAATAACATAAAAGGTAAGGATTAAGACGAAACATGACGAAGAGATAAGGTTCTCTATCGCTTCATGTGGTCTTGCATACGAATCAATCGAATTCGTCTAGCTTTGCTCTAGCAGCCACGCCGTCAAATCCGCTGTGGGAGAGGCCGTGACGGCGAGCAGCCACGCCAGAGGACACCCCTGTGGTTGTGCTCTGCGTGTCGCGCTCGGACCTAGCAACCGCGGAGGGCGCCGTTGGCCACTGGGCCTTGTGCGAGCAGCGCTTACAGCGGCGCCCCACTCGGGCCGGCCGCTGCGGCGCGCGTTGGAGAGCCGGGGAGCCTTGCCTGACGTCACCGCCTTGCTTCAGCACCGGGCTGAACCATGCAACGCGCAGCCGCCGTGCAGGGAAAAGAATTCTATGAGACCAGGTCTTACGGGTTAGCAGGTGAGCTCACACGTGGCATTCACAAATCACAAAGCATCTATCCCAACCCCATCTGAAATCAGGGGGAGAGAGATTAGATGCTTTGTGATTCGTGAATGCCACGTGTCATCCATCAGGGCGGGTCTCACCTGCTTTATATGAGACCTGGTCTCATATAATTTTTTTCCATCGTGCGGAGGGGTGTCGACCGCTGCGCTATGAGCAGCCATGGCGTATGGAGATGGTCCGGGCGCTGCCGCAAGCTGGGCATCGTTGGCTGTTGGCCACCGCCGTCGCCTCTGCCGTTCGCGAGAAGCCGCGATTCTGGCCCGGGGAAGCAGCAATGGAATGCCGGGCGCCGCTGGAGGGCGTCAGTTGGGTGCCGCCGCATTGCTGCTACTGTGCGTAGGCACACCGTAACTGAGGGCCACGACGGCGTTGAGGCTCAAGGCCGACCGTCGCAGAGGAGGGCACCGTGCGCCGGGGCCATGCGCCGGCTCTGTACAAGGAGAAAAAGGGAAGGAGGGGGCTGACGCAGCTCGCCGCGGTCGGAGAAACCGGGCCATGGTCGCATCCGTCACGCCGCCCGCCTCCCGTGATGCAGTCGCATCTAGCCGCTGCCACCGCATAAGGGACTGAGGCCGCGACGCCATGCGCATGCCTGCACTCCCTACCGGTCGAGAAGACCATGCACACCGCCGTGTCACTACACACGCCTTGCCGGCAGGAGGGAATTCGTTCTCTCCTCGTCGGAATCGCTCTCGCCGGAGAGTCGTGCTGATAACGTGTTTGAACTAATCGAGAGGCGAACTATCCTTTATTGAGGGAAGCGGATCCTTATATACAACAGGAGCGGACGCGATACATGTATCGGTTCCGGAGGCGATGCTCCAGGAATAACCGCTATGACGGTTCCCACGGGGTGGGATTATATGTGGGGAAACACTTTCTATCTATAGTCTGATATGAGACTATCGTCAGGCCGCTCAGCTGGCGTTGATTCTATTAGAATCCCACGGTTGTAGATACCATCATCCGAGGAGCTAATCACGAGCACTATCCACGCGTAATAACTCCCTCCTTGATTACTCTCTCGTATCCCATCTCCCCTTCTCGGCTTCTCCCATCGCCTCGCACGGACCTCACCTCGTCGTCAAGCAGCAGGACGACCTGGCCGCCCAGATCCGTTCCCCAGCTCCTTCCCATCACATTTCCTCTCCACCTGCAGGTGTGTCATTGCGGCATTAGGAGGAGCCCCCTCTCCCAGTCTCATCCTTGATTTGGTGCTTCACCATTTTACCCATCGGATGGATCTGCTGCAGGAGTCGGACCCAACCACGGGAGAACCTGCAGCGACTTCTGACATTTTATAAGTTAACTCCTGTAAGTTGTTGACTGTTGATTTGCCACTTTGCAATTTTGTTTGTAATACATTGTCTGATGAGTACTCTTTGGTATTTATGTTCACTTTTTGCCTAGTATTATAATATTCAGGTCGGGTTATGAATCATCAAAGAATTTTGTAGTTGGAGTATTTACATCATTCCACCAATGGATATGTATTTAGGCAAACATGCTCATTACCCAGTTTCAAACATTAGTGCTTCGAATTAAGATGAGAATTGTTCACAAAACTATGTTTCATTACTTCCTGTTTATAGAGCTTCCGCATATATGCTTGACAGTTGGCGGTAGATTCTTCTTTCAAAATTTCATGCTTCCAACTAATACTAATAATGCACCCATTGCACTATTTTCTTGCTTCTTGCCTGAGTGCTTCTATGTTGTAATTATTTTCTTCTGGCGGACTAGAAAAGTGCTTCCATGTATCAACTACAACTCAGTTCTGTGAAAGTTGGCGACACAGCAAATGCATCTTAATTTTGGTACAAGGCTTAGTTTTTTATCCATTCTCAATTTTCTATGCTTCGTACCAAGATTAGTTATGTTGATTTCACATGTTTTCAGGCTTCCCCTAATTTTAGTATAAATGTGCCTCCCCATTTGGCGATATTGTAAGGATGTCTAGAGGACTACAACCGGGATGAGGCTCGACTCTTTGTTCAGCACATTCCTTGTTGACGACAAACTAGCAGTATATGTGGAGCTGTTCTGTGGCATTGCTACGATGGTGCTAGATGAGAGTGGAAATAATGTCTTATGCTTTGTTCTTATTTTATGTTGCAAGCATAAGTCAGTAACAATTCGTTCTTTACGGACAACCCTGTAATTCCTTTGAAACATATGTAATTGTTACACAGCAACTATATTTCTCTTTTGATTCAAGTATATTGCTATTTGGTTGGAAGCAATCATCTAGTCGATGGAAACAAGACACACTAGTGCAGAACCGGGCATTAGCACCGGTTCGTAAGGCCCTATAGTGCCGGTTACATAACCGGCACTAATTTGTGGTCACTAAAGGCCCCCCCCTTTAGTACGGATTCAGCACGAACCGGTGCTAAAGGGCAACCACGTGGCACGAGCCAGCTCCGGGGACCTGGAGCCCTTTAGTACCGGTTGGTAAGACCAACCGGTACTATAAGGTTTGGGGGTTTTTAGTTTTATGATTTCTTTTTCATTTAATTTTGTGTTTTCATTTTAATTCTTTTTCGTTTGCTGGTATTTTACGATACTACACATTGTACACGTTATGCATATATATATATATATGTATATATATATATATATATAAATAGAATTTCTAGTAGAACCAATCATGCATATATATATCACATCAATGTCTCAGAAATTAAACCACCATATTAATTAATTCACACATACACACATGTATAGCTATATACAATTTCTCCTACATATGAATGTTGCCTTCGGAGCGAGTGGCATTAATTAGCCTAATTGGTGCCTTCGGAGCACGATGACAATTGAAAGTGGTTTTCATGGGGCCGGTAGCGGGTAATAGAATTCTCCATTCAGATTTATGACCTGGTCGAGCAAAAATCCCGCTATTTCCTCTTGAAGTGCTTCTACGCGCTCCCTTTCTATGAGCTTCTCCCACACCTCTTTGAACGGTTAAGAAGGAGATCAATATGCATGTGTATTAGTTGTGTGACTAGATATCGATAATGGTGTAAAAATTATGAATAGTGTTCTGACAAGCGTACCCATTGCTGTCTTTGAGATCTGCTCCTTTCGGACGCCATCATGCGAATGTTCTCGCAAACGCAGAATGCACACAGATCAGTCCCCTGCGCCTGCTTCAGGGCCTTTACGAGAATGGAATTTGATCAGATAAAAATTAATCAAGCATGATAATTAAAGAGAGATGGCAGCTAGCTAGCTAGCTAGTACTACTTAATTACTTACCTTGGGTCGAAACCATTGAAGCTTTTGTTTCCATTCACCTTCCATGACGCTGATGAATCTTGCCCAAGCCCTGCCCGCCGACAAAGAAAATGAATAAAGGGGTTATTAAATAGTTCATATCATGAAATGACGAACTAAATAGGGCGAGATATATAGTTAATAATGATTGAAATTACCTGTTGACTATCCCATACAAGATGTTAAAGTCGGTTTTTTTTTTAGATTAGTGAGTCCAGTACTTCAACTGTTCCGGCGTCAACTTTAATAATACACAAGACCCAGTGAAGTCTGCATGCACACACGTTTACATGTCTTAATTAAGCGGGCATATGTAAGCAAAAACATGTAGCTAGCTAGTAGGCAAAAACAGAGAATTTGTAGTAAAAGACAGTGTGACTCACCCAAAGTGGTAAGGAAGTAGTATATCTTCATTGTATTTGAGGCGCTTCAAGAACTCTATCATGCTGTCCTCTACTTCCTTTGCAAGACGTTCATTTATCTTCCATGTGTATTCATTAACGGTGTTTGGGTCAATGAACCCAATGGCAAAGCGTCCACCTTTTCTCATTTCATATATCTCCATCCTGCATAATACCACAGAAAACAATATAGTGAGGATAATTACAGGTAATGATTGATCAAAAAGATCACTACAGCTAGCTTGAGACTTAAATTATAGAAAGAAATCACTTATAGACAATAGCAACTGACGATAGATTTGTCGAGTGCGTCTTGATTGTATAACTGAAACAGTTCTGAATACTCAACGGACCCAGCTTTCTCATGGTAGTAATGGTCCTGCTTGACATTCACCATGAGGGACACTTGCTCTGAAATCTTGGTAATGTTCATGTACCATTGATGCAATTCATACATTCTCGTTGGGAGGTTCTTGACCTTGTCTGGCGCGACCAAAGGTTGGCCCCGGATTCCGTTTTACTTCATCCTCTCTAAGCAAAGGCATGGGCTCGATCTCGAGGAGTTGTCCAACAGTGATGTTGAGAACTTCAGCCTGCATTATATGCTCCTCCATTATTACCACATTGCCCACCTCGGGAACATGCACTGTTTGCCCACAATAATATTGGGGGTGCGTACTATCACCTGTTGTTGGCACAACAAGCGAGGGGATCGATTGCGCCGCCTGTTCTCCCAGCTGGGGAATGGTTTTCCCGCATTTTTTGGTAGCTGCTTCTTGTTTGCTCGATCCCGATGTAGACGTGCTCGCCTCCCTTTGTAGACGTGCTCGATTTAACTTCCTGATGTGGCGCTCATAGTATGTGTCAACAGGCTTGGAAGCTGGTGGTTGAGCCATACGAATGAAGTGGTCAATCGTTTCCTCAGGCACTTTCTCCCTTGGCGGCGGTGGCGGTTTCGGTGCAAAATGGGCTTCCACCTCGGCCTTCGATATGGCTGTGATTTCCTCCTCGGACCTGTCATAAGACCTCTGCGGAAGAGGCTTGAGGCTTGGACCATATTTATATCGCTTGCCTCCGCCTGTACTTCCTGTACTACCTCGACTCGTATCGCTACGCACCATAGCTGCGGGGTGTCTCTTCTGCGATTGCTGAGGCGGCGGAGACGGCTGACGGGACTGAGTTGGACGAGGAGGAGTGGCCTGAGGTTGTGCCGGACTTGGAGGAGGAGTGGACGTCTGACGCTGTGGCGGACTTGGAGGAGGAGGATTGTCCTGACACTTTGCCGGACTTGGAGGAGGAGGATTGTCCTGACACTTTGTCGGACTTGGAGGAGCGGGAGTCTGCTGACTCGGTGGCGGACTTCGACGAGGACTCGGGTGACGCGGTGTCGGTGGCCTTGGAAAGATGATGCCATCCTTTTTCCATAGGATGATACGATGTTTGGCCTCTCCGAGAAAGCGCTTGCCGTCACCTCCAGCAATGTCAAGCTGTAGCCCCGAATATGGTGGGTCCACCACCTCATCAACCAAGACACGAGCATAGCCCGCTGGAATCGGGTTGCAATGGAAGGTTGCCTCGGGGGGATTTGTGAAAGGACAGCCGTCCGCCACCTTCATGGATATGTTCTTCATTTTGACGTGTAGCTCGCAGTTAGTGTTCTCCGTGATGTCATCCACGAGGTATCTACCCAGCATTGCGTTGTCCGGGACGGAACCCACGCTGCTTCTCGGCATGGATGGGCTGGTGCTATCCAATGCTGGATCATCCGCTAGCTGCTGCAGCTGCTGAGACCCCCTTTGATGGGTAAGTGAGTCGATCTGCTCCTGCTGCCGCTGGAATTTGACTGCCAATTCCGCTTGACTTGCTTCTAGGCCTTGAAGGCGTTCATAGTCCCGCTTCCTCTGCTCCTCCTCCATCTTCCTCTTCTTCTCCTCCACAATCTTCTTTCTCGCACGGGTTCTGTAGTCGTTGTTCCAGTCTAAAAACCCCTCATACCACGGCATAGCGCCCTTGCCTCATGTTCTTCCCGGGTGTTCAGGATTTCCCAGGGCACGCGTAAGCTCGTCGTTCTCTCTGTTGGGCTGGAACACCCCCGTTTGTGCCTCTTCTATTGCAACAAGTATCGCATCGTCGGCTCCCTTCAGACTTGCCCTCGTCGAAACATTGCGTGTCTCCCGGTCCAACTCCCCCCCATGCGCATAGAACCAAGTCTTGACCCTGGGGGGCCAGCTCTTAGTAGCCGGAGTGACACCTTCATCCTCCATCTCTTTCTCAGACTTATCCCACTTAGGCATTGCCACCGCATAGCCACCTGGCCCCAGCTTATGGAACTTATCCTTTTTTCGGCATTCTTCTTGTTTATTCTCGACCGTTCCTTAGCTAATTCCGAATCCTTGAATTTCACGAAATCGTCCCAATGATCACGTTGGTTCTCAAGTGTTCCCTTGAATACTGGAGTCTTCCTTCCTCCCTTAACGTACTTGTTCCATTCACAATTCTTGTAGTTCTTGAATGCAGTCGCCATCATCCTAAGAGCAGCCTCTTTGACTTTCTGCACATCTGCTTCTGTGAAATGATCTGGTAGGGTGAAATGTTTCATGAGAGTATCCCAAAGCAGATCTTTTTGATTCTTGTCGACAAAAGTAACATCTGGACGTGGCTTTGCTGGCGCTCTCCATTCTTGAAGTTTGATCGGGAGTTGGTCCTTCACAAGAACTCCGCACTGACGAACGAACTTGTCCGCAATCTTCTTAGGCGCTAATGGTTTGCCAGTAGGGCCGCATGCCTCGATATTGTACTTTACGCCCGGCTTCAACTTTTTGTTCGGGCCTTGTTTCGTCCTTTTGCCTGAAGATTTGCTCGATCCGGATGGCTGAAAGAACAAAGATCGATTCGTTAATATATCTTCAAGTCATTTAAAACATGTGATGATCACCAGATGCCTGCTTATATAAATATATATACCTCGTCGGTGTTTGTTGTTTCAGGATCAACATGTTCTTCGTCATCGTCATAATCATAGTTCATGACTTCGTCGCGATCGAATATCATATCACCCTCTCCGGTGTTGTTTAGAAATTCGGAGCCGTCATAATCTTCTTCATTCTGATTATCATCTGCCCCGCGTATCATATCGAACATGGTCTGTTCTCCCTCTCTGTCGGTATTGTCTGCCATAGCTTTTGTTTAACTAATCCAAAAGAAATATAAAACAATTTAGTATTCAAATCTCGAATAATAGATATAATCTCGAATACATCGTCCAGAATAATAGATATAATCTCGAATACATCATCTCGAATAATATATAATATTGAATAGTACATCACTGGCTATTAGCTAATAAAGATCGAATACTACAGAAGAATCTAGGACACTCGCGGTTCCTCTGGCGCGGGCGGTGGACACCCAAAGAGAAGGAACCCTCAAAGGATCATAACTGAAGTGAGATCCCCGAAGATACTGCCACGTATTGGAGAACCTGCCGCCCTCTAACGCAACCATGTAGCGATAGACGTGCTCGTCCTCCTCCCTGACACGGCGACGTACCACCTCCGGCGGGGCCGGGTCCCTCCGCACCGAAACTGGCCCACGCGAACGCCACCAAACGAGATCAGGGTCGACGACGGGACCAGCGGCCGGGTTCCTCGTCAAGCGGCGCGCCCCTCCAAGCAGCACCTCCCAGTGCCAGCCCGGCGGAGCCCAGTCCCGGACATGGGTCGGCTGGATGTCGTCGCGGACGGGTCGACGGCGAGGATGCGGGCCGGGCATCGTCGAGAACAAATACTAACTATATGCCCGCAAAAAGTAACATTTTTTTAATGATTGGATTTTGATAACTAAAATTTCTAACATTTCTATATAACTAACATTTCTATAACATTTCTAACAATGCTATATATAACTAACATTTCTATAGCATTTCTAATATTTCTATAACTAAAAAACAGAAAAAATTATAACATTTCTATATATATAACTAACATTTTTATAACTATTTCTATAACTAAAAAACAGAAAAATTTCTAACAATTCTAACTTTTTTATAACTATTTCTATAACTAAAAAATAGAAAAAAAAATTATCAATTTCTAACAATTCTAACAATTCTAACATTTCTAACTATTTCTAAAAAACAGAAAAATGTCTAACAATTTCTTAAAAACAGAAAAATCTATAAATGTATGTGTGTGTGTGCGCGCTCACCGGCCGGCGAGGCGAGAGGCGACGGGGGGCGCGCGGCGACGGGGACGGCGACGGGCGCGGCGATGACGGGGACGGGGACGTACGGGCCGGGGCGGCGACGACGGGGACGGGGACGTACGGGCCGGGGCGGCGACGACGACGGGGACGGTGACGACGCGGCCGGGACGGGGCGGCGGTGATGACGGGGACGACGGGGATGGGACGACGGGGCGGCGACGACGGGGACGGGGCGGCGACGGGCCGGGGCGGCGTCGAGGGATATGGAGACGGCGGGGGCGGCGGGCGACGGTGCAGAGGATAAGAAGCAGAGGGAGAGATGAGAAACTGACGAAATTTTGAAGTGTTTTCTTATATAGAAGGCACCTTTAGTACCGGTTGGAGCCCCCAACCGGTACTAAAGGTCTGTTTTGGCCAGGCCAAGCGGCGGGAAGCGACCCCCTTTAGTACCGGGTGGTGGCACAAACCGGTACTAAAGGCCCCCCCTTTAGTACCAGTTGGAGCCACGACCCGGTACTAAAGGGTGTGCGCTGCCAGGCGAGGGGCGGAGAAGTTTAGTCCCACCTCGCTAGTTTAGGAGCGCCAGGACCAGTTTATAAGCCCCGGCGCGGGCACTGCATTGAACTCCTCTCAATAGCAGACCTTCTGGGCCTACCTCTCCTACTCTGCCTGTGGGCCTACTGGGCTTGCGGGCCTGCATCCTGGCCCAACTACAGGTTGGGTTTCTAGTCGTATGCAGGCCGCTATGGCGCAGTAGGCGGGCTTTTTTATTTTCTTATTTTTTTGATTTATTTATTTTTGTTTTATTTATTTTTGAGTTTTTTTGCTGTATTTAGAGTTTCTTTGTGAATATTTTTGATTTAGGTACAAAAAATTACAAACTTTCTGTTAGTGCCGGTAGATTTCAAATTTGAATAGTTTAAATTTTGAATTATTTGAAATTTGTGGGAATCACTAGTTTGTGAATAACTTAACTTTGAAAAAAGTTTTTTCAGTGATTCTTTTTTCTTATGTTTAATATTAGTGTGTTTTATCATTATATTCAATTTAGTAATGCTTAGGTTATTTAAAAAATGAAATGCCTTTGTAACAGTTCAGTTTTCGTCGGAAACCCTGATACTTCGAAAGAGATTGTCCATTTTGTACACGAAGTGCATCCAGTTTTTGCCGTAACCCTCTCTACTTTCTTGCACATGCTATTTGTATGAAATTATGATACCATGCCAACTTTCAACCTTTTCTGAGTTCATTTGAATTGCTTTTCAATTTCAGGGTCATTTAGCTGGAAAAAAATCAGTAAATGCATGAAAAGAATTTGTTTGCACATAAAATTTCTTCGCGTTTCAAATGCCAAAACACATAACTACCCTAACTATTACAGACATTCCCTCCTGGGTGTGAAACACAGAAGAAAGTGATGATAGTGAAGCCGATCACATCCCAGATCTTTGGGTGTGAAACTTTTTCTTCGCGTGTGTCCCTTTGCGCCGTAACCATGGAAAATCTTCATCATTTAACGGGATGCTCGGGTCAATATTCACTGTGAATGGAGCAATTTCATCAAACTTTTCATAATCTTCTGACTTGTCTGTCTTGTCATCCACTCCCACGATGTTTCTCTTCCCAGAAAGAACTATGTGCCGCTTTGGCTCATCGTACGATGCATTCACTTCCTTATCTTTTCTTTTTCTTGGCTTGGTAGACATGTCCTTCACATAGAAAACCTGTGCCACATCATTGGCTAGGTCGAATGGTTCATCTGCATACACAAGATTGTTGAGATCCACTGTTGTCATTCTGTACTGCGGGTCTTCCGTTACCCCGCCTCGTGTCATATTGACCCATTTGCACCGAAACAAAGGGACCTTTAAACCACGTCGATAGTCAAGTTCCCATATGTCCTGTATATAACCATAATATGTTTCCTTTCCCGTCTTGGTTTCTGCATCAAAGCGGACACCACTGTTTTGGTTGGTGCTCTTCTTATCTTGGGCGATCGTGTAAAATGTATTACCATTTATCTCGTACCCTTTGAAAGTCATTATATTCGAAGATGGTAACTGGGACAGCAAGTACAGGTCATCTTCAATAGAGGTGTCATGCATGGTACGTGTCTGCAACCAGTTGGCGAAACTCCTGGTTTGTTCACATGTAATCCACTCATCAGACCGCTCCGGGTGTTTGGAGCATAGCAAATTCTTGTGTTCATCCATATACGGAGCCACCAAGGTGGAATTCTGTAGAACTGTGCAGTGTGCTTCAGTGAGAGAATGTCCGTCCATACATATTATTTGTTCCCCTCCTAGCGTGCCTTTTCCATCCAGTCTGCCCTTATGCCGCGATTCAGGAACACCAATCGGCTTAAGGTCAGGAATAAAGTCAATACAAAACTCAATGACCTCCTCATTTTGATGGCCCTTGGAGATGCTTCCTTCTGGCCTAGCACGGTTATGAACATATTTCTTTAAGACTCCCATGAACCTCTCAAAGGGGAACATATTGTGTAGAAATACAGGACCCAAAACGTTAATCTCTTTGCATAGGTGAATTAGGACGTGCGTCATGATGTTGAAGAAGGATGGTGGGAACACCAACTCGAAACTGACAAGAAATTGCACCAAATCATTCTGTAACCTTGGTATGATTTCTGGATCGATTACCTTCTGAGAGATTGCATTGAGAAATGCACATAGCTTCACAATGGCTAATCGAACGTTTTCCGGTAGAAGCCCCCTCAATGCAACCGGAAGCAGTTGCGTCATAATCACGTGGCAGTCATGAGACTTTAGGTTCTGGAACTTTTTCTCTGCCATGTTTATTATTCCGTTTATATTCGACGAGAAGCCAGACGGTACCTTAATACTAAGTAGGCATTCAAAGAAAATTTCCTTCTCTTCTTTGGTAAGAGCGTAGCTTGCATGACCCTGATGTATGCCGTCTTCTCCGTGCATACATTGCTGGTCCTCCCGTGCCTCAGGTGTATCTTTTGTCTTCCCATACACGCCCAAGAAGCCAAGCAGGGTCACGCAAAGATTCTTCGTCACGTGCATCACGTCGATTGCGAAGCGGACCTCTAGGTCTTTCCAATATGGCAGGTCCCAAAATATAGATTTCTTCTTCCACATGGGTGCGCGTCCGTCCGCGTCCTTCGGAACAGGTTGTCCGCCAGGACCCTTTCCAAATATCACCTTCAAATCCTTGACCATATCATGTACATCAGCACCAGTACGGTGGCGAGGCTTCGTCCGGTGATCCGCCTCACCTTTGAAATGCTTGCCTTTCTTTCTTACGGGATGCCTGCTCGGAAGAAATCGACGATGTCCCAGGTACACATTCTTCTTACAACTATTCAAATATATACTGTCGGTATCATCCAAATAGTGCGTGCATCCGCGGTATCCCTTGTTTGTCTGTCCTGAAAGGTTACTGAGAGCAGGCCAATCATTAATGGTCACGAACAGCAACGCCTTGAGGTCAAATTCTTCCCCCATGTGCTCATCCCACGCACGTACACCTGTTCCATTCCACAGTTGTAAGAGTTCTTCAACTAATGACCTTAGGTACACATCAATGTCGTTGCCGGGTTGCTTAGGGCCTTGGATGAGCACTGGCATCATAATGAACTTCCGCTTCATGCACAAGCAAGGAGGAAGGTTATACAAACATAGAGTCACAGGCCAGGTGCTATGATTGCTGCTCTGCTCCCCAAAATGATTAATGCCATCTGCGCTTAGACCAAACCATACGCTCCTCGCGTCATCTACAAACTCCTTCCCGTACTTTCTTTCGATTTTTCTCCACTGCGACCCGTCAGCGGGTACTCTCAACTTTCCGTCTTTCTTACGGTCTTCTCTGTGCCATCGCATCGCCTTGGCATGCTCTTTGTTTTGGAACAAACGTTTCAACCGTGGTATTGTAGGAGAATACCACATCACCTTGGCAAGAATCTTCTTCCTGGGGCGCTCGCCCTCGACATCACCAGGCTCATCGCGGCTGATCTTATAGCGCAATGCACCACATACCGGGCAAGCGTTCAAATCCTCGTACTCACCACAGTAGAGGATGCAATCATTAGGGCATGCATGTATCTTCTGCACCTCTAACCCTAGAGGGCAGACAGCCTTCTTTGCTTCGTACGTACTCTCGGGCAATTCGTTGTCCTTTGGAAGCATATCCTTTATCATTACCAGCAACTTTCCAAATCCCTTGTCAGATACACCATTCTCTGCCTTCCATTGCAGCAATTCTAGTGTGGTGCCCAGCTTTTTCTTGTCACCTACGCAATTCGGGTACAACAATTTTTTGTGATCCTCTAACATGCGCTGCAACTTCTTCTTCTCCAAATCACTTGCGCAGTTTCTCTTTGCATCGGCAATGGCCCGACCTAAATCATCAACGGGCTCATCTGATGCCTCTTCTTCAGCTTCTTCCCGCATTGCTGGCTCAGCTTCTTCCCACATTACCGGCTCAGCTTCTTCCCCCATTGTTGAATCATCGTATTCAGGGAACCCATGGCCAGGATAGATGTCGTTGTCCTCTTCTTCTTCATTGTCTTCCATCATAACCCTTCTTTCTCCGTGCTTGGTCCAAACATTATAGTGGGGCATGAAACCGGACTCAAACATGTGGACGTGAATGGTTCTTGACGTAGAGTAATTGTGACCATTCTTACAGCCAGCACATGGACAAGGCATAAAACCATCCGGCCGCTTGTTTGCCTCAGCCACAAGCAGAAAAGTATGCACGCCCTCAACGAACTGGGGAGAGCATCGGTCATCGTACATCCATTGCCGGCTCATCTTCATTACACAACACCGAATAGACCAAATTAATACAAGTTCATACATAAAGTTCATACAACACTTAAATGCAACAAACAAATAACTCTCTAGCTAAAGCATTTAAATGCAACAACAAATGCAATCAAGATCGCAACTAAGGTAACAATTGATCCAACAGCATAATGATACCAAGCCTCACTATCGATGGCATATTTTCTAATCTTTCTATTTTTCAAGCGCATTTTCTCCATCTTGATCTTGTGATCATCGACGACATCGGCAACATGCAACTCCAATTCCATCTTCTCCCCCTCAATTCTTTTCAATTTTTCTTTCAAGTACTCATTTTCTCTTTCAACTAAATTTAACCTCTCGACAATAGGGTCGGTTGGAATTTCCGGTTCACATACCTCCTAGATAAAAATATCTATGTCAACTTGATGGGCATAATTTGTCATAAACACGAAATGCAACTAATAGTTTTAAAAGAGAATATACCACATCCGAATCATAACAAGGACGAGGGCCGACGGGGACGGATATCAAAACCATGGCACTATGTATAACAAACAACGTACGGGTAAGATAATTATTACATGATTAACTATATATCCAAATCACACAAACATCAATTTTTTATATAAAATTTCAGGAACAAGAGGCTCACCACAAGGTGGTGTGACGGGACGGTGCGGGCGATCGACGGTGGTTACGACGGAGATTTAGAAGGCACTAAGTAAACCACACCTACATATGCAAACTAAGTGTTATTTTTGACCTCAAATTGCATATAAATCAAATACTAGCACATATATATATTTCCTCCCAAATTACTAAACTCACAAATTAGTAACTATACAAAGCATGGGAAGAGCTAATCTAGCAATGAGAGTTGAAAGGACAAAGTTGCTAACCTTTGTGATCATTTGAATGGATGGGGGCCTTCAAATCTTGACAAATTTTGGGCAAAATTTGTGAGGAGCTCGAGGGGAAAGGGGAAGAACAGAGGAGAAGTGAGGGGAAAGGGGAAGAACAGAGTGGCTCGGGTGGACGAAGGGTTTATGTACGTCGACCTATAGTACCGGTTCGTGGCACGAACCGGTACTAAAGGTGCTGGAGGGGGCCCAGACTGACAACATCCTGCCACCACCCTCATTAGTACCGGTTCGTGGCACGAACCGGTGCTAAAGGTTAGCCACGAACCGGTACTAATGAGAGCGGCCCGGCTAGCCGTTGGAACCGGCACTAATGTATACATTAGTGCCGGCTCTAATACAAACCGGCACTAATGTGCTGCACGTTTGACCCTTTTTCTACTAGTGACAGGATGCTTCTGAATTTTTTTGTCTTTGATGTAAGCAAATTACTATTTGAGTGGAAGCAACTTTTTAGTCCATGCAAACAAGAATGCGATTCTTTTGAAAATGGTTGAATACTTTCCTACTCATTGAAAACAATCTTATATTTAGCTGGAAGCAATTTCCTATTCTGATGCAACGCTTTCGAGGCAAAATATGTCGCCGGACATAATTTCGTATTAATAAAAAATTTAATTCACTGTGGAAATTATTTTTTTGGGGAATAGAAACTTAAATTTTCGGGTAATTGGAAACATGAATTTGTCCTGATAAAGGAAGGTTTTCAAATAAAGGTCGAGGCAAATATTGGTGCATCGGATGCATAAATATGTGTGTGCTAAGCATTTTCATTGTAATGCATCAACTGCAGAATCAAATTATAATTTCTTTTCTTTTCTTTTGCAAGCTACTCCCTCCGTCACAGTTTAGAAGGCACACTTAAATTTGCGTGCGTTTTCATAATAGACAAGGTTTAGCGCGCATTGCATTTATTTTTAGTAGCTAATTAGTACTCCGGAGTACTATTTCTATATGCATGCATAGTGTGAATGCTATTTTTTAGCCCATCTCACAACCAATAGATAACCACCTAGGTCCTAGAGAATTTTCAAGCGCGCCTTCTGAACCGTGACGGAGGTAGTACTCATTTGGAAGCAAACAACAGTTTCTTTGGAAGCAATTTTTTTCTCTTTCAGAAGCCAATGTTTTGTTTCATCCGAAAAATTATTGTTACATCATTATAATTTTCAAATTGTAAGAAGCACACAAATGTTCTAAGTTGGAAACAAAATACAAACTGGAAACAATCTTAGTTATCTTGGATGCAATCTCCTTGGCCAACGGAAGCAAAATATGTGGGTGAAAATATTTTTCTTTTGGGTGGAAGCAATATACTGATGCTTCAATTAAGCAAACAGCGTTAACGATGGAAGCTAATCGCGATTAACCAATATTATCTCCAAAAAATGTGGGGCCTCACAACAATCACGGGAGCAACAACCGGAGGCACTTGGTAGGAAGCAAATCGAGTAATTAATGAGAACTGCCTTGAGGCCATGCACGCACTAGTACCGGGACTAGCTTTAGAATCAAATCTGAGCGCTCCAACCAAATCAGATCGTACGGCCACTGCCTGGTCTGATGGAACGACAAGGATCTGTGTAGTCTGATCCTAGTGGTTCCCATCCTTACATGTGTCTGACAAGTGGAGATTATCCCTTAATTAATCTAGGATTAATTATTCTTAACAGATTGGGCTGGACGGAGAGACCAAGGGTTTTGTTGCAGATGTGAAGCGGGTGGTGGGTGTATTTTTATAAAAAATGTTACAAGTCGTTTCGTACATGTTGGGTGCAGATCGAACGGCCGGAAACGCTGGACAGCGACTCACCATCAGCACCAACTCATTTGTTTTGTAGTAGTAGATAAACTTGTTTGTTGAAGTAGCAGTTTGGTATCATCCTGTACACATTATCCGTGTGCTTATATAGTATATCTAAATTAGAAGGGTTGGACGTGCTTTGCTGCGTCATTGGTGTTGTTGAGATTCTTAAAATAAATTACTCATTTTGTTTTAAAACATAAGGTGTATTACTTTTTTGAAAAGTCCAACATTTTTAAGTTTGATCAAATTTATGAAGAAATATATCAAAATTCGTAATATCAAATTGGTGTTATTAGATTCACCATGAATGAATTTCCATATTCTTTGGCTTAATATTGTGGATGTCGATATTTTTGCTCTAAACTTGATCAAAATTAAAGAAATTTGGGTTTCCAAAGAACTAATAACCCCTGTATTTGGAATATTTAGTTTGGTGGACGGGGGAGATGGTGGAGTGTGTTTTATGTTTATTTATAATGCAGTTATTTGTGGGTCTTTCATGGTGTGATTCTGTGTTATGCGCTAATCAACTCATACTTTTGCGGGTAAATTTTCGCGTCGGTGGCTATATGTACTATATTGATGCTGTAGTATCATCACATGGTGGCGCTTGTTTTTTCGAGGTAGTAAGAGGGTGCACATGGTTGATATGTTTTTCTAGCCGGTTGGTGTTGACTGATTTGAAAAATCGTTGGTCCGACCAAAATCATAATTGAATATCTCAATCGAATAAAAGAGCTTCAAAATTAGGGAATATAGTGAATTAGAATAATTAAATGGGAGAGCTCCTTGAAAAATTATTGACCCTGTCAAAATTAGATGACCAAATTCTCAATTGAAGACCTTAATTAATTGTGAGGACTTAAAAAACTAGAAAGCATAATGTTGAATGAGAGATTTGACAAATCGTTGACTTGTCAAAATCAGGTAACCTAATTTCAATTTGACACCTCAATTAATTGTGAGGCCTTTTACCCCTAGAGAGCTTAGTAATATTCTCCCTCCGTCCCGAAATGAGTGACTCAATTTTGTATTAAAGTTAGTATAAAATTGAGTCACTTATTTCTGGCAGCTTTTGACCCTCCGCCATGCCAACTTATTGCTGGATGTAATTTCTTACAACAAACCATCAAAACCATTCGGTTAAGTGGTTATTAATAGGAAAAAAATGTCTATCATTGTTGGAGGAAAAAAGTAACTTATCAATCTTTCATGGTGATAGAAACAAATCCAACCCCACATACACTACCTTTGTATATCAAAATAAAGAAAAATGTTTGTCTTCCCCGTTAGTACGCGGACACGTTTGACCAGTCACCCACACAACCTCCCCAACGCACGTTTGCTTGGGCCCGCCATGAACCCTTCCTTTTCTTTTCCTCTGATTATCTTCTTTCTCTCGCCCCTTCCTTCTCTTTCCTGCGCATGAGCACAGGAGGCGACCATGGCCGTTTGCTAGAACGGCCTACACCAATTGTTGCCATGGCCATCGCCTTGGAGCTGCCATGGCCATCACCGCAGATGGTCGCTTTGTGCTGCAACCAGCAATAGTGTTTGCTGGAACCGCCTACACCAATTGCTGGAACCGGTATCGTCAATTGCCGGAAACATGGGGTCAAAAGCTGCCAAAGTTGCATCCAGCAATTGTTTTGCTACATACGACATCACTTTTTGCTGGAAGCAACACGAGCATTGGCTATGACTGTTGGCATGGCGGAGCTGCAACCAGGTGGAATAATGCCACAACAGGCGCATCAATTTGCTATGACCGACACTTTTATTTGTTGGAATCAGTCAAGTGTTGATGTAGTGGAGCTGCATCTGGAGACATATTTTCCTACATTAGGGCATCGAGCTAATTGTCATCGCACGTACGTGCTTCTCGGAACGCTGCGCTGGCGGCCGATGTTGCCATGACCACGTCGGTAACACTCCAACGACCACGCGATGCTCGGGGCGGCGGCGTCTCCGTGCTGCATTGGGTTACACACTACTAGAGAAAACCTTACCAGTAGCGCTGGTTTTTTATCTATCTACTGCTACGGTGCTACAACTATTTTTTTTACTGTAGCGCGTTTCTGCACCAGCGCTACAGCTAAAATACTTAGTAGTAGCGCCTCTTTCTCTACCATCGCTACTACTATCATCACGTAGTAGTAGTGCCCTATTTGCTTCCCACGCTACAACTAGATAAATAGAAATAAAAAATAAAAAAAAAGTCAGATGCAATATTCATGGATGGAAATCAAGCCAAGTCCAATGCAAGTAAACAAAGTTCACAGAACCATCTCACAAACATTAACGACAATACCACATTTAGTATAACCACACAATCTCACAAACTCATATATAGTAGTCAACAATGCATGGATGATCATAGTTCATAAGTCTACTAGGTAGTCATACTAGCATATATATGGTTCAGCAGTCACACGCATATGTAGTTCGAGATGACATCAATGACGATCATCATCCTCAAACCTTGGCGGTGGGTGTTCCTGAAAGTAATTAAGATGGCCTGTCCAACATGAAGATTCTTGCCAACGAGGAAGCTCTTCCACCCAATCGAGTTGAAGTATGTGCGATTGTCCGTGTCCATGCCGTACGCACAGGTGGTGACAGAGCCCCTCGCGGTAAGGCGTATTCCAGCAGAGCCTTCTTCACCAGGCTTGATACCACAACTCTCAGATAGACTCTTTGGCAATCTTAGAATAAGAAAAACATATCAATTAATAAGTAGCCTCACACATTCTACAGTATCAAAAGACAGGACTACATTTCTACTAGGCATGAATTCTACTAATAAGTATATATGGATTCTACGCTATTAACAGTTCTTTGGATTCTACACTAAGCATATATATCATTGGACTCTAGCTACACACTAAAGCATATCATCGATCGGACAGTAAGCATGTCATTAGACTCTACACTAATTAATTAAGCATGTCATCGGACTCTCTACACTAAAACATATCATCGGCTAGCTTCTACACAACATATCATTGGACTCTACAATAAAGCATATCATCAAATTACTACAGTAAATGCAACATACCATGACATGCCGATCAACCATGGTACTTGTCAGGCGGGTCGCGAATGACACCCCGACGATGTCAGCACGTGGCGGAATTATGTCCCATAGGTTGCACACCTCCTCCTCGCGCAGCCTCGTTGTTTGAGATAAGATGGCTTCAACAAGTGGGTCCTCATCATCTTCATCATCTTCATCATCTTCATCATCTTCCCCCTTGTGGACATAAATGATGGCCAGCTTGGGTCTTTCTGCTCTGAAGGAGAAGCTGATCAACTCACCACCAGTGATACCCATGTGGGCAGGGAAAAGGACCCATCCATGTCCTCCAATCTGCGACATATTGCGTCCTTTCTCGACCTCCATAGTGTAGGGGCCCCAGGAGCCTCAAAGGTCACAGTGTCTCCAGTCAGCTTGTTCAATTCCAACCTCGCATTCCATGGGATGATCTGTGTACAAAAACAAAATGATATATACACGATGCATTAATGCCAATAACACTAAATACAAAATAATGGTTACAAGTTTCATATAATTTGTTACCGCCGCATGAATAAAACTAGACTGGAAGTAGATGCCGAACAGCATGCCAGTTGCAAGGCTAGCGGCGCACCTTGACCACAGTCGACATGGTGGTGGTGGTGGTGGCGCCATTTCCCTAAAGCAATATGATTGAACGATTAACGATCCAAAAAGTAAACATAAAGTTTTCAATTAACTTACTAACACATCGGGAAAATAGGAAATTGGCTAGAATTTGACTGATTGTGAATAATATACACAGGAAAACAGGAAACATCAGGTTCACACCATAGAGAATACACATCAGGTCATGACAAGCAATAACAACTAAATTGTAGTTCAGTTCAGACATTTAAAACACCAAATTAGTTTTATTAGATGCATACTAAAGCATATTTTCATTCTATATACTCCCTCTGTCTCTGTCTAAATATATGAAAATGTCTTATATTTAGAAATGGAGGGAGTATATTCGATGTTATGAATACTACCAGTACTCTATTGTTTTTAATATAAACTAGGTGAATCTTAATGAAGTTCAAATATTTGGAAGATAGAATTCGCACTCGGGATGGATCGGTGCAGCTTCATCATCAGGAAAACAAACAAGGCAGTCAACACCTCTGGATGACCACTCACCACTCCCCGCACAAGGCAAAGCAGTCTCCCTCTTCCTCCCCTGTCCTGTGCCATGTGTCCCGCCACGCATCCATATCGTCGGCGCCGGGCCGCTGGCTGGGCGGGACAAACCTTCCGAGGCAGCAACCACCACGGTCTAGGATTAATCTGGAGCCTAATCACACCCGGCAACCAACCCACTCCCACCCCAGCATCCTCACGCCTCGCCTTGCCGTCTCCGACCCCCACCCGGCCGTCCTAGCCACCCACTGCGACCTCGCAAGCCATGGAGAAGCCGTCGCACGTGGCCACCGTCGGCGGGAAGCAAGCGTCGCACAGGTACCATCTCGTTCGCTTACTTACAGTCGATCTATTTCTGACTGCGGGTTCAGTGACTTGAAGCGTATACTTGGAATTTTTTTGCCAAAGCTAATCACTTGCAATTTTTTGTTGCAATTTTACTTGGAAAATTTAAGCCAAACCTAATCACTTGCTCATAAACCTAATAGAGAATTGTAGTTCGGTTCAAATTCTGGCCAAATTTTTGCCCATAGAGCCGAGAGCACTTGACAGGCAGGGTAGGGTGTGAAACTTGCACCATAAGCATGAACAATAAACTATCTAATAATCAGCAGTCAATCCAACACATAAACAGACATGGCGAGAGCCACGGCGCAATCCCTAAATCCCTTTCCACCATGTGAAATCCCGACATGGCGAGAGCCGCTGCAGCGAATCGATCGGAGCCTAGTGGCACGCGCACAGGGAGGAGGAGAGGGGGACTTACGGGGCTGCTGGAGCGGTTGTAGGAGGCGAGAGGCATCGCGTGGTGGCTGGGGTGTGGCGGCGGCGGCGCCGTCGGCGGGGGTGAGGCGGCCGGGGAGGAACCCTAACCGCGGCGGCCTTGTCGGGCGGAGGGGATCGATGTGAGAGCGAGAGGGGGGTACTGGTGCGGGGACGACGCGGCGGGCTGGTTTTCTTTTCCTGTAATAGTAGCGCTGCGTCGGACCGACGCTACTGCTAAGCCCACTAGCTGTAGCGCTCGTTGAAAACAAACGCTACAGCTAAGTGGGCTACCTCTTTTGCCCTGCGGCCCACGTAACAGCAGCACGGTCCAAGCTAACAAACGCTGTTGTTATTTAGTACTCCCTCCGTCCGGGTGTATAAGTCATCTTAGGAGTAGCACCATGACCTAGGTGGCTGTAGATTGGCTGAGGAGGAGCACCGCGACCAGCTTAATTTCCAATCAGAGCGCTGCACAAAAGGAAGCAAAATCAGCATTTAATAGGATGTCTTTTCAGCTCTCCATGCAGGCCCACGTACGTGATACTCCAGCCGTGATCAACGCCCAGCATGCAAAACTGTCTTCAATATCCTGCCTAACCAACGCCCAGCCGCGATGCATGCATTTGCCGTTCTCGTGCGAGCGCCTCCTCTTCCTCCCCGCGCATCTTCTTCCTCGGCGCGCCTCCTCTGGCCGAAAATTTTCAGTCCAAATCTTCCTCCCGCGTATCCTCCTTCCTCCCCGCGCCTCCTTTAGCTCCAAATTTTTGGTTTTAGATCAACCGCGCGAAGCTGTGAAATACATCTATAAATAGGTTACCCCATGGCTGCAACTTCTCACATTCATCTTCCTCCTCCCGTCAATGGTGATGTTCGATCTCAACGAGCCACCACCAGTAGATGAAGTAGTGGAGGATGGAGCAGGCCGTGGTGGAGAGGATGGAGGAAGCTGGCCGCCGCCACCAGAAGCGCTGGTGGTAGGTGCTCGAGATCGAGGCACAGCAGATGCCGTCGTCCTAGGTGGTCGCCGGCCGCCACCTCTAGGCATGGCAGGCCGTCCGCGTGGCGGCTTCTTCTATACCAGCGGTGATACGACGCCGGGGCTCCCACCGCTCGGCCTAGTTCGTCGTCCTCGCGCCGTCTATACTCCAAGCATCGGCGATGCAGCGTCGGACATGCCACCGTCCGGCCTCCTTGGACGAACCATGCCAAGCTTTACGATAGGCACGGCAGGAAGCGAGCCAGTCGTCCCCGTGCGCCGCGTTGGGCTGTCCCGTAGGCCTCGCGGCGGTTGTACCGGTGAGGCAGGATCCAGTCGTGGTGGCGGGAGCAATCGGGCACGAGGTGCAGTCCGTCCTCGCGGTGGTGCATCTAGTGGCTCCGCTATGGGCGGGAGCAGCGTTGAGGGATCTGCCGTCCAAGGTCTGGAAACCTTCTCCTTCCATGGCGAACAGCCTGCTTTTTCTCTCCTACCCCGTGTTTCCTTCTGCCATGGCTTATAAAGGATGGGAAGAACAGCATGCACGGCATGCAGATTTCGTTTCACACTAGAGAAGAGGTAAAACGGGAGGAGAGGGGTTTCCACGTGGGGAGAACGAGGCAGCGGAGGGAATCGAGGAACAAACAGAACGCTCGTTAATGAGGCTGGGAGGGTAACGAGGAGAATTTAATGTTACACGCCTAAACGTTTTGGGAAAATCTGGTTTTCGTAAGATGACTTATACACCCGGACGGAGGGAGTAGCAATAGCGTGTTTTGTACCAGGCACCACCGAGGGCATCTTCAACGCAAGACGCCTGTAGAGGCGCTTAGGGAAAAAAATTAATACGATGAAAATTAAAAGCATGTAAGCGCTCCCTCCTTTTCAACGCTAGACAGTAATCACATGCGCTAAAACACCGGCGGCTGCACTCAACGCTTCGTCTCATGCGGTAGAAAAAATCACAAGCGCCTGATTCCTTTTCTGGCATCGATGCCAGAGATGACGGCAGGATTGGAGGGCCTAACTGCCCTTAGACAAGGAAACAAATCCTGGCATCTCTCTCTTAATGCCTTCATTGGACATGTCCTGATAAATACCAGTAGCATGGGTACTTAAACAGACGCTACTGGTAAACTTTTATATATAACCATTTTCCTAGTAGTGACAACAGGCCTACTAGTGATGACTGACCTGTTTGAAGGACACAAGAGGGCTACTTGCGATGGCGATCAGCCGATGGCGATGACGGCGACCACACGATGCTTGGGCCGGCCTCCAGGGCGACGAGCGCGGGTGGTGTCGTTGGCCGGCAAGCGCATGCAGTCAAGGACGAGGGTGGCTGGCGGCGCGAGGCATCCGCCATGGACAGAAGCTACATGTCAACGCGAGATGCAAACGGGTCCGTGGGGGAATCAACGGCTAGAGGTTGCTTAATCCTACGGCTGGGGCCGGCGGGCCGAACTGGCGCCAGTCGCCAAATATAAAACGTTTGTGTAGTTCAATTTGGACTAAAAAATGTCTTTAGTTTTGGTTGGAAGGGGGTAGTTTTGAGAGAAGTACAATTTACCCCCGTAAACTTGTCTCCGATGAAAACATACCTCCTCTAAGGCCCTGCTTGGTTTAGCGTTTCCCCTCGTATTCAGCCGGTTTAGGATACACGTCTCGACGCGTCGTTTTGTTTCCAGTCGGAAATCAGCCTGTGACCGGTAATATACACTTGTAAAATAAATACAGGTGTATAAATTTACATCCATCCCAAGCGGGGCCTAATCCTTTTATTACAGATTCCAACTCGTGAAAGAGGCAAGTCACGGGGAAAAAGGAGGCATATATGGTCACGACCAAGAACCGACCTCATCCAGTTCATGTCTTCGTGCCCTATCTCTCGTCTCCTCTTCCCGCGAGTCCCCTCCACCCACCCCACCCAGAAAAGAACGCCAGCTTCCGTCCGCCGTCCCTGCTCGCTCGCAGATGGCGTCTGGATCCACTTCCTCCGGCGGCTCCGTTTCACTTGGGAGGGGATCCACTTCTTCCGGCGGCTCTAGCTCTCGGAGGGGGCTCATCTTGTGCTTGCACAGTCTCAACTGCCGCGACGAGGACGCGCCTCTTCCCCACGACGACAACCTGCGCCAAGCCACGTACCAGCTCATCATCGGCCTCTACGACGAGGCGTTCCGCCGGCTCCGGCTGCCCTGCAAGGCCATGCCCGATCTCTACGGCCTCCTCAGCACCCGCGGCCTCTGCCTCGGCCTCCTCGACCCCGTCTCCAACATCATCCTCAACACCATCGCCCTCCTAGACCCCAAAACCAAACCCCCCAAAGACGACGACTACTACGACGTAGACGCCGCTCCACCCGCCGCCAAGAGGAGACGCAGGCCCGGTTTCGACCCCTGGCACCAGGTTGCAACTAGGTCCTCCCACAGTCTCATGGCTTTCCTTGTGGCATACTTCGGATGCATCAACGAGCCACAGGCCTTCCGCTACCTCTACAGGGCCGGCGCCAACCTCCGCCTCGCTGTCATGCTCGTCCAGCACGATCTCTACCATGCGGAGGAGCCGGAGGTGCTGGACCCTACGTCCGACAGGACGCGGGCTGCCCTCGAGTGGGCGGCCACCTCAGCAGGTGACGATTCGTCCACCACATTGGCCCGGGTCATGGCAATCCGGCTCAAACATGCCCACCTTGACCTTGTGAAGAAGAAACTGCTTTCAGCCACCCCTCTCACGGCCGAGGATGTCCGAGCAATCCACCGTGTATTGCATGTGATGATGACCCCGATGTGTGTTGGCAACATCACCCACACCAATGACGGGCTGGTTGTCCATGTCCGTCAGAACCTCGACCACAGCGACGGCGCTATCTGGTCCAAAACAAAGCCCCTTGTCTCTAGTACAGCTGACGCCAGGATCATCTCCACCGCCTTCCGCTGGGACGGGACCGCCATCTCGTCTCTGCACTCCGGACTGCATAGCAAGCTGCTACATTGCCTGAGGATAGCAAATGGCCAGAAACACATTCTCAAGACCTCATGTGGCGGCGACGCCTGCGATTACCTGCGCTCTCTCAAGATGTACCTCCATGGCATGATTCACAACTTGTACGTCCAGGCCTTCAAGTTGCTGCCTGCACCCTCGGGCTCGCTCATGCGCAGCATCCTCATGGCCGGCCACTGCTATGGCCCCTATGACCCTCTCTCCAACATCATCCTTAACTCAATCTGGCATGACACCTGTGGCTCCGTTATCTCAGCTTCTGACCGCATGATGTTGAATGAGTATAACGACGTCATGGACCCCCTGTCTCTGCTCCGACTAGTTGTTCGTTCCCTCGAGGGGCTTGCAAACCTTGCCTTGTTCACCGACCCCCAATCCTCAATTGCTTGTGCTCTGGAGAAGCTATGTAGTTTAAAATGCGTCGTCCTTGTTGACATGTTATCATCAGCAACAAAGAGCTCTGAAAAGAACCCCTTCCACGAGGCGGCCATGGCTGCTAGACACCCGCTGCCCCTTCAGCTCGGTGAATTTCACCAGATGCTGCTGCTCGAGCCCGATGGCCGAAGAGAGCTGCTCTCACATATAACCAAGGCACAAACTAGTGGTGGTGTGGTGTGCCTCGATGACATCAGAATTTGTATCTCGGCCATTTGCGACAAGTTCAAAGAATCCAGGTCTCAAACTAGTGGCACCGTGCAAGCTCCTGCTCGTGCTCCTGAACTTTGTGCAGAGGCCTTGAGGATGGTATCAAGCCAGAGATCAGAGTATGAGGAAGAGAGGAGCTGGTTGCGTTCAAAGATTGAACAGTTGCTCAAGGATTACACGGACCAACATTTTTGGGTAGGCATTGAACTTCCTCCATTTGCAATCGCTCGCTGCTACTTACGTACAGATATTCGCTTTACCTTGATTTGACCAACAAACACTCTTTGCTTCTTAATTTCTTGCTTGCTGTAGGGACCAAAGTATGAACTTGATTTTATATTTGGTGTGGAACAAATAGAGCACGGCTGGCACCGCCGCACTGATACGTGCCACCACGTGAACTTCATGGCAATTTCTGATGAGAATGTTTCGAGGACCCTATTTTATGCCGAGTTATGGTCCTGGCCCTCATTTAAGCCAAGGACAGAATTCTGCTGCCCTCTACCCTCTGCAAACGTGGGTAAGTCCTCTACTTTTCTGCCGCAGCACGGCTGATTAGCAAGTGACAGCAGTTGATTAGTAGTTTGGGTCACGGCGATCTGCTTCTCATCATGCTTGCATGCACGTACCATTCATCGTAAATCTGTTGGCTTGTTATATCTTACTGAATAATAATCCACTGTTGGGTTTTATTTTGTTGATAGGACGTTGCTACTATGACATGATTCGTGCAAGGAAGATCGTGTATCCAGATGACGGCAAGTACTTTCGCGACGATATCACCCATGAGGGAACCGGCAACGTGGATGGCGTGCTACAGATGGACCTCGTGCACTTTAGCTCCGAGATGGACGTGGAGCTCGCGCGGAATTTGAACATGCCGCCCACTTCAGATCCAGAGTATGAGTCTACGTCTTCAGATCAAGAGTATTCAGAGTATGAGTCTATGTCTCAGGATTAGTGAGTCTTCCCGCCTCCCTCCGTGGCCACGGCTCGCTGGTGCGTGTGTGATGCTATCAGCTGTGAAGTGAGACCATATATATCTGCTGACTGCTGTGTGCATGTGTAGTTATGATGTCTTAATTAGTTAATGAGCATTCTAAGATCAGCAAGTGGATGACATTGCGCTGTGACATACTCTATGTACTCCAGCATGTTTGGTTTCCATAAACTAGCTGCTGCTACTACTGTTATGCGTCGGCCAGTGCCTTAATTTGTTCACTGCTTGGCCTTGTTAAATGGCCATTCTTCGGTCGTTGGTTTCACATTTCCCCCTTTTGTTGACATATCCTTGCTTGGCGTTGTGTTGCCGGAATTAGATGTGTTGGGCTGGGTGCTTTCTTATTTTTAGAGGGGCAATCTTCTCTCAAATAAAAAGGACACATGATGTTTGTTGCGCAGCTCTGGCTGTCTTGCATGTTTGTTGCGCAGCTGCTGCTGCTACTACTACTACTACTGTGGCAACCTGTGGTGTGGTGTCTACTGATTTTGTTCAGGGTCATCAGTAATGTAAGGTTTAAACATAATCTATAGGAGCATTTTTTTAGGTCAAACTTAAACTCTTTATTCAATCCAAGTGCAAAAGCTTAAACAGGGGTGGCAAAAACTTGATAAACCCTAGTATCATATTTGAGGTGATGTTGATGCATCCTGCGGCGTCACTGCTGGGTAACGCTTCACCAAACGACGCAGGTTGATGAACGCTGATCCGCCCTCCTGGACGGCCTCTCTCGCCGTCGTCGCGAGCGCTGCCGCCCTCCCCCGCCTCTCCACCGCCTCGTCTCCTTCGCCCATGATGCTCCTCACCGCCTTCTCCACCGCCCCTCGCTCCACCACCCCCACCTCCCCGTCCTCCTCCTTCAACCACTCCACGCCGACGCTCACGCCGATCCCCATCGACTGCACGGACAACATTTCGTTCAAGAACTGATGCGCCATGTGCGGCCATGTCACCATCGGGAGCCCGGCCGCGACCGCCTCCATCATCGAGTTCCACCCGCAGTGTGTCACGATGCTGCCCACCGACACGTGGGACAAGATCAACTGCTGCGGTGCCCAGCCCTTGATCAGCAGGCCGCGGCCGGACAACCGGCCCTCCAGCTCCTCGAGGAACCTGCGGACCTCCTCGTCCTTGTACTGCCCGGCGTTCTCCGGTGATACCACCCAGATGAACGGGTGCCCCGATGCCTCAAGGCCAAGCCCGGTCTCCACCACCTGCTCTGGGCGCGCGTGCACGACGCTGCTCCCGAAGCTGACGTAGACGACGGAGGACGGCTCCTTACCGTCGAGCCATCGGAGGCACTTGTCGGCGTCGACGGCGGGCGCGTTCCCTCTCGACGCAAGCGCCACCGCGTGCTGGTGCTCGCACTGGTGGAACAGCGACACCGGACCGACGGCCCACACGTTGACGCTCCTGACCTCCCCGCTGTCCACAACCGTCCCCGGCTCCAGCTCGAGGAAGGTGTTGAGGAGGACGCCGTCGACGTGGACGCACGCCCGCTCGACGGCGTATGCCAGCTTCTCGTACGCCAGCTTCTCAGACGCCGGCAACCGCATGAACCCAGGGGCCGTGGTGGGTACCTTCACCTCGACCGGCTCCTCGGGCATGAGATGCCAGTAGGGGTCCGCTGCGGCGTAGGCGTTGTGCATGGCCGCGGCGTGGTGCTCTGTCTGCAGGCAGAGGAGGCAGTAGGCGGACATGCCGAGGAAGCTGAGCCGCGGGACGCCGAGGCTCATGGCGAGGCCGGCGGTCCACGGGTGGCAAATGTCCGACACGACGCACGTTGCGGGCGGCGCGTGGGCGCGGAGGTGGCGCTCCAGCGGCTCGCGGAGGCGCGACGCGGCGAGGAGGTAGGCAGCCTCCTGGTCGAGCGGGATCCGGTCGACGTCGTCCGTGCCGGCAAGGTCGAGTGGGAGCTCCACGAGCCGCACCGGCAGGCCCGACGACTCCACCGCGGGGCGGAGGCGCTCGGCGTAGGTCGGTGTGACGACGATGCTGGCGAGCGCGCCGTGGGCGGCCAGCTGCAGCGCGGCGTCCACCGCCGGGATCAGGTGGCCGTGGTGCATCAGCGGGACGAACACAAAGTGCGCCGTCGTTGTGGCCTCCACGTCGTCCGAGTTTGCTCTCCGGCAGGCCATCCTACTACTCCTAGAGCGCAACGGCCCGGCGTGCCTTGGGCGTTGGAATGGCGGTGTGGTGCTGGCCCGTCGTGGTAGAAGATGGCCGGGTTTGGGGTTGGGTTGCCACAGGTACATATACCTGCAGGCGGCGGCGGTAGCAGCCATATCCTACGTGATTCTGACCTGAGCTGCCTGACCTGACCTGAGTTTCCTGCTGTTATATGGCACTAAAATGTTAAAGACTGTGACCAGGTCTTGCCTTTGGATGACATGCTTGTCCAGTGTCCAGGCTAGGCAAACAGCGATGGTACCAAGGCCGGACCAGATCCATTGCTGGACGAAAACCAAGAAAATACAACAGCACACGGTTGGTTGCCGGCTGTTAGACCAAGAGAAGAAGAGCAAAGATGTGTCATACCACCAAGAGTAGTATCTGTTCTTATCGGTTTAATATACTCCCTACCTATGTATCAAATGGCCAATGTCCAACCATGGTAGATATATATAGTTATATTAGAAATTAGATCAGGGATAAAGAACCGAAGCTGGCAAGCCAATCAGGCACGGCAACGGGGGCTCCTGCTCGCCCTGATCTTGACCTCCTTGTCGATGCGGAGACGGATGACAATCCCTCCTCCTTCCGGCGCCGGCACGTCGGACGGCACAGGCAGGAACCTACCACCGACGCCCATGGCCGCCTCCTCGGAGGGCACCGCGCAGCTCCCCATCTTGGCGTCAAGCATCTAGACGTCCATGTGATCAAACATAAACAAGGTAAATACAAGTTATACATACATCACACATTCATGCTGATATATTGAGACTGACTATCCAAGTCCAAGGACCAATAAGAACGAATTGAATTAATCACCGGACATCGCTGTCCCATAAGACAGGACCCACTAGCGAGTGGCGGTAGCCCAAGAACCGCTGCTGCATCTGTAGAGTTAAAACCTAAGGGTTCATATAGGGACTCCAGCACCGGCCGTGGCATAGTTTTCCAGGAGATACAAGAGCCCTAGGAATCAAACGATGATGCATATGTGTTGGGAGGCGATTTTTATTTTTTTACCTGAGTAGTACTGCGAGAGATGGCATCCTCCCACTTTGCTTGTCGTATGCACCCTGCTGTTTGGCGTCGGCTCACCTCACTGTAATCCATCCTGAAAATTCACAACATGATAGTGTGGTCATTTACATGAGCAACTCTGGTTTCTAGACTGGATACAACGAAACTGAAGAGTTGAGTTGACCACTGTTGCATATATACCGGACGGCGAAGAATTAACAATCATCCAGATGGAGCTGGATACATAGGTCTGGACATGTTGGGTTCCATTTCTCTGAAAGAAGCAGCATTCGGCGAAGACCCCCCTGTAAGGTTGTGAAGATGAGCAACGGGCATGAGAGAGGAGCGAATGAGCTCACCTAGGCAGGGGTCGATTTTGTCCACCGGAGGTGAATGTAGAGCCAAGCCGCACGTTGGGAGAGAAGCAGGGGCGCCGGCGGCGACCTGGTGCATATATCCATGAGAACATGCTCATAAAAGGAGCTACTGATGTATGTCAACATGCATATATCGCAAATGGATGGATTAAACAAAGGAATAATTGGTGCTCTAAAGGAACAACCACAATCAGGAATCCTACCATTTTCTTTCAGTAAAACAACATTCTGCTCCACAGACCTGCATCAGACATCCTGCTCCACCAAGACCACATGCAGGGAAGGGTGGCGCAGGGGGAGGGGGAGACGGCGGTAACGACGACAAGTGGGGCGTCGGAGTAGCGCACGCACACAGCGAGTGAGCGACGAGCGGGTGCAGCCCGTCCGCGTCCACCTGCATCCTGACGCATTCCTCCCTTGACACAGTGTGATGCCTGCACAAACCGCACGCACGCATCAGATCAGATGCGGACAGAGAGGTGAAGACGACGAAGAAGAAGACCATAAGAAGAAGGATTCATACCCTTGTCGAGGAGAGGAAGAGGCTCTTGTTCTTGGGGAGGGGGGAGACTTGAGCTCGGGCGCCATGGGTGGCCTAGGGTTTCGGGTGGCCACACTCCATGGATGCGGTCGCTGTCGCGTCGGCGTCCAGATACTGATGCGATAGAGATGGGGAAGGAGCTCCTCTGCCGCTGCGGCGTGGTGAAGAAGGAGCTCCCCTGCCAGAATTCCTCTCCGGCGCGTGGTTGTCTCGGATCTGGCCGTGGACGAACTGCGCGGCGACCTGCGCCAGCACTCGTGGAGTTGTGGCCGTGGACGAACTTTGCATGCATGCATGCATGCAATGGGGTCTCGAGACGCGAGGCCCAGCGAGTCAACGACGGGACGGGCGAGAAGAAAAAGAAAAACAAGGTGCGGAACATATCTCCGGAGGAAGGAGGAGAGGAGAGGAGAGACCGACTCGTTTACGGCCAAGAAAAGAAAGAGGACGACGAGACGAGCGAGGGAAAGAGAAAACAAGGAAGGAAGCAGAGACGCGCGCTAAAACGTGTACGTATTTGGGCCGTTTACGAGTCGATCTCAAGGTTTTCCTTTGCAAAACGGCCCACTCGTTCACGTTTACGGCGTGTTCGACTGCCAATAAAGAGAGAAAGGGGGTCCAGAGAAAAACGCCAGCTCCTCCGTCCACCGTCTCTTGCTCGCAGATGGCGTCTGGATCCACTTGTTCCGGCGGCTCTCTGAGTCGGAGGGGGCTCATCTCGTGCTTGCACAGCCTCAACTGCCGCGACGAGGACGCGCCTCTTCCCCACAACGACGATTTGCAAGAAGCCACGCGCGAGCTCATCGTCGGTTTCTACGACGAGGCGTTCCGCCGGCTCCGGCTGCCCTGCAAGACCATGCCCGGCCTCTACGGCATCCTCAGCAGAGCCGGACTCTGCCTCGGCCTCCTCGACCCCGTCTCCAACATCATCCTCAACACCCTCGCCCTCCTAAACCCCAAAACCAAGCCCCTCAGCGACGCCGCCGCCAAGACGGGGTCCAAGAAGAGACACAGACCCGGTTTCGACCCCTGGCACGAGGTTGCAACCAGGTCCTGCCACAGTCTCATGGCTTTCCTTGTGGCATACTTCGGATGCATCAACGAGGAACAGGCCTTCCGCTACCTCTACAGGGCCAGCGCCAACCTTCCCCTCGCCGTCATGCTTGTCCAGCACGATCTCTACCATGCCGAGCCGGAGGCGCTGGACCCTCAATCCGACAGGACCTGGGCCGCCCTCCAGTGGGCGGCCACCTTAGCAGGCCACCATTCGCCCACCACCTTGGCTCAGGTCATGGCGATCCGGCTCAAAAATGGCGACCTCGACCTCTTCAAGAAGAAGTTGTTTTCAGCCAATGGCACCCTCACGGTTGAGGATGTCCGAGCAATGCATCGTGTGTTGCACATGATGATGACCCCCATGTGTGTTGCCAACATCGGCCACACCAAAGACGGGATGGTTGTCCATGTCCGTCAGAAACTCGACGACGGAGGCGATGACGCCATCTAGTCCGAGACTAAGCACCTTGTCGTCTCTGGTGCAGCAGATGACGCCAGGATCACCTCCACCGCCTTCCGCTGGGACGGGACCGCCATCTCGTCTCTGCAGCTTGGACTGCCTAGCAAGCTGCTAGATTGCCTCAAGATAGCAGATGGCCTAAAACACATTCTCAGGACCCCGTGCGCTGGTGGTGACGCCTGCGATTACCTGCAGTCTCTCAAGATGTACCTCCATGGCATGATTCACAACCTGTACGTCGAGGCCTTCAAGTTGTTGCCCGCACCTCTGGGCTCACTCATGCGCAACATCCTCATGGCCGGCCACTGCTATGGCCCCTGTGACCCTCTCTTCAACATCATCCTTAACTCAATCTGGTATGACACATGTGGCTCCGTTCTCTCAGCTTCTGACCGCATGATGTTGAATGAGTACAATGACGTCCTGGACCCCCTATCTCTGCTCCGCCTAGTTGTTCGTTCCCTCGAGGGGCTTGCAAACCTTGCCTTGTTCGCCAACCCCCAATCCTCAATTGCTTGTGCTCTGGAGAAACTCTGCAGTTCAAAATGTGTCGTCCTTCTTGACATGTCATCATCTGCAACAAAGAACCCCTTCCACGAGGCGGCCATGGCTGCTAGACACCCGATGCCCCTTCAGCTCGGTGAATTTCACCGGATGCTGCTGGTCGTGCCCGATGGCCGAAGCAAGCTGCTCTCACATATAACCAAGGCACAAACTATTGGTGGTGTGTTGTGCGTCGATGACATCAGAGCCCTTATGTCGGCCTTGTGGTTGGAGTTCAAAAAAACATCCAGGTTTCAAACTAGTGGCACTGTGCAAGCTTCTGCTCCTGAACTTTGTGTAGAGGCCGCCTTGAGGGTGGTATCAAGCGCGAGATCACAATATGAGGAGGAGAGGAGCTGGTTGCGTCCAAAGATTAAACATGTGCTCAAGGATTACACACACCAACATTTTTGGGTAGGCATCGAACTTCCTCTTCTGTGTTCAATCATTAGCTGCTACTTATGTACGTATATTAGCTTTACATTGATTTGACCAACAAACACTCTTGCTTCTTTCTTGCTACAGGGACCAAAGTATAAACTTGATTTTATATTTGGTGTGGAGGAAAGCGACCATGGCCGGCAGCCCTTCACTGATACGTGCAACCACGTGAACTTCATGGCAACTTGTGATGAGAATGTTTCGAGGACCCTATTTTACGCCGAGTTGTGGTCCTCACCCTCACGTAAGCCAAGGACAGAATTCTGCTGCCCTCTACCGTATGCATATGCGGGTAAGTACTCTACTTTTCTGCCGCAGCACGGCTGATTAGCAGGTGATAGCATTTGGTCAGTAGTTTCGCAGCACGGCGATCTGCTTCTCATCATGCTTGCATGCACCATTCAATCTTACTGAATAATAATCATTGTGGGGTTTTATTTTGTTAATAGGACGTTGCTACTATGACATGGATTGCGCAAGGAAGATCGTGTATCCAGATGATGCCAAGTACATCCCAGACGATATTACCCATGAGGGAACCGGCAGTGTGGATGGCGTGCTAGAGATGGACCTCGTGCACTTCAGCTCCGAGTTGGACGTCGAGCTCGCGCGGAAGTATTCTCAGTATTAGTGAGCTAGTGTGTGATGCTATCAACTGTGAAGTGAGACCATATATGTTGCTTCCTGCTGTGTGTGTTATGATGTCCTAATTAATTAATGAGCATTCTGCCATCAACAAGTAGATGACATTGCGCTGTGACATACTCTACTCCAGCACGTTTGGTTTCCATAAACTAGCTGCTGCTACTACTGTTATGCGTCGGCCGGTGCCTTAATTTGTTCATTGCTTGGCCTTGTTATAAATACTACTCCATCAGTCTCAAAATAAGTGTCTCAACTTTGTATTAACTAACTTTAGTACAAAGTTGTACTAAACTTGAGACACTTATTTTGGGACGGGGGATTAGATATGTTGGGTTGGGTGCTTTCTTATTTTCTTTTGTATTTATAGAGGGGCAGTCTCTCAAATAAAAAGGAGCAAAGTGATGTTTGTTGCGCAGCTCTGGTTGTCTTGCATGTTCGAGTCTTAATGGCAACCTGTGGTGTGGTGTCTGCTGATTTTGTTCAGAACCAGTAATTTAAGGTTTATAAACTTATGCTAGTTGACATAAATTTTTAGTTGCCCATTTGGTTATATCTAAAACATATACTCATGTAATCATCATCTAAAAATGATCCTACTAACTTATGTTAGTCAAGGCTCAAGATGCATCTGTAGATAGTATCCTTGCTCTCCCTGCCCTGATGATGTGCTTTACTCGAGGTATGGTCTTGCAGGCATATATAGGGTACCTGTGACCCCGCTATATGTTTATCTACCTTTCTACTTTGTCATGAAGTTTATTTTTATTTTCATTTCGAGCTTAATTGGGAGTCCCTTGTCAAGCGCATTTGATTTCCCTGTCAAAAGCTGAGATCCATACTGTTTGTTACTCCCTCATTCCCATAATATAAGACGGGGGAGTATTTATGTAGGTGGTTTTTCTTTTACATAATGATGATAAGAGCCTGCTGTGAAGCTTGTGGTAATTTGGAAGCAGATTTCTCGCAGTTGTAATTTCTCTGAGATTCTGCTATTGACCTAGCTGTTCCAGTCTTAATGGCAACCTGTGGTGTGGTGTCTGCTGATTTTGTTCAGAGTCATCGGTAATGTAAGGTTTAAACATAATCTATAGGAGCATTTGTTTAGATCAAACTTGAACTCTTTATTCAATCCATGTGCAAAAACTTAAACAGGGGTGGAAAAAACTTGATAAACCCTAGTATCATATTTACCGAAAAAGAAGACGGACATGGCATAAGTTGGGATAGCCTGTACAACCGATTTGAGTAAGATTTCCTTTCCTCCTGCTGATAGTAGTTTTTCTTTCCATCCACTAATTTTCATAATAATTTGATCAATTAAGAATTGAAAACAGTCGCTTTTGTCCATACCCACATTTGCAGGCAAACCTAGATATTTGTCATGAAGGGCTTCAGTCATAATATTCAGATAGTACAAATGTGTGCCTTGTCTTCCACTTTCGTGTTGGGGCTAAAAAAATATACTAGATTTTTCAACGCTCACCATTTGCCCCGAGGCCGCACAATAGGCCTTTAAACTGATTTCAGTGCCTCAGCTTTCCTCGAGTTAGCATGCATAAGGATCAAAGAGAGATCCGCAAAGAGGAGGCTTCAAATTGATGGTGCATCTTTGCTAACTTTAATTCCGGATATAGTACCACTCTCCTCTACATTAGCTAAGAGGGCAGTCAAGCCCTCCGTACACAATAAAAATAAGTATGGGGAGAGAGGGTCCCCTGTCTTAATCCTCTAGAAGGTTTGAAACTTTCAGTTTCGTCATAGTTGAGCCCGGGCTTAGCTTACTTGACCGTTTGCTGGCCACGGAAAGTCGATGACATGTGGGTCCAGCTACGTCACAGTCTTACATGTCATTTACTGAGGTTGTCTACTCATTTATGTAAGCACTATTATTCAACCGGCCGAATCAACGCTTCCCTTTCCGAGGTAGGAGTAGAAAAGTGTGGTTGTACCACCATTTCGTGACAGAGGTCAAGGACATGGTTAATAATATAGCCAGCTGCTGACTATATAATGTTGTCATATCTATAATCAAATTTACAACCGGCAAGTACAATAGTTAGATATAAATATGTATTTTGATACATGGTTCATCTTACTCTCTCATAAAGTATCTAGGAGCAGTTGTTGCACCCGGCTATTAAGTAGTACCCCGGCTCTCTTCTCTCTCCTCTCCTCTTTCTTCCAGCTAAGCAAAAATATGTATATTGTATACCTAATATTAAAGGAAGAAGTCTTTCATAGTTCTTCATACGTTTATTAGGTTGTTTTCTATTATAAAAAAATTAAGTTGTTTTCCATACGTGGGGTTATTATCGATCCGATCAGTCTTCAGGTGCGTTCTTGGTCGCTTCGCTGGGCTGCGCTGCAGTTGGGCCTTGGCCCGTGTCTAGCTGTCATATGATACAGGCAAACAGCACCATGATCGTACAAAAAAAAGAAAACGGACATGACGTTGGATGTTCTATATACTCCTGGAAAAACTACGTTTCAGGAAAATAAAACAGCGGGGAAAACTAGCCATGCCTCTCGTCTCGCGGTCGCTGGCGCGATCTCCATGGGCTCGCATCTCCTTGCCGCCGCGACAACAAGCTCCGACTGAGCTAGCCTGACAGATCGGAATTCGACTCACTGTCCACCAGGCCCATCACGTGCGACAGGGAAGATCGACGTGGCCGACACCGGCTCGGGTGCAGAACGGTTGCGCAGTAACTCGATGAGGGCGGCGTGCATGGCTTGAGGTGGGCGGCGGTGCGCGAGTTCCCAGCCCCCAGGCTCCCAGTGAGGTTGGTCGCCGACGACGGTTGACGGCGAAGGCCTCGGCGCTGTATGTGCCGTGGAAGATGACTAGGTCGCTCTAGACCACGACCATTGTTGGATCCGAAGACCACGTTAGGGTTGACGGGGTGGGTCGCGTCAGTGTAGATGGCGACCACGCTGCTACTTTGCCCCACCAAGATTGATCAAGCCCAGCAAACCTTCCGCAACACATGCACATACTTTCAGTGGATACTTGTTCCGATGGTGCAATCTCTCCAATTTTGTGATGCTATTTCTATACTTTTCTTTTTGTGAAGTCCTAAGTTCCCCTCTATATTTTTTCTGTTTTTAAACTTTATAAAAGCACACAACAGAATAAAATGACTATCTAAAACTGTCGGGTTGTCTTCCTGCCAGCGCTTTCTTTAAAGTCATTAAGCTAAGCATAAAGTGCTCAAGTAATTGATCGACCCGGATCCCAAGGTATATGAAAGCCAATTTGAATCAACAATGATTTGTAATTTAGTAGTGAGCACAAAAGCAACATATATCATGCAATGACGAAGTCTAACTCTCTTCCTATGCATCGGCATGTCATAAAAGAACAATTAATGCAAATCAAGTAAAGGCCAATACATAGCATAGGCAGTTTCTTGCGATTTTATCGTGTCGGAAACATAGAGAGGTGGAGATGTGGTTCCCTCTCTCATAATAATTGCAGGTAGGAGCAGCAAGCACATGCATATTATATTCATCAAAATCATCATGTGCAACAGTAAAAGGCAACCCATCAATGTAGTCCTTAATAAGTGCAAACTTCTCCGATATAGTGTAGTTGGGAGAATTCAAAAGGATAATAGGACTACCATGTGTGGGTGCAATAGCCACAATTTCATTCTTAACATAAGAAACTACAGCAGGTTTATCTCCATAAGCATAATTCATATTGGCATCTTGGCCACAAGCATAGCAAGCATCAAGATCGTCAAAAAAGGAATATTTCAAAAGAATCCAAGGGATAATAGCAATTATCATAGCATTCATCCTTCGGTAAGCACAACGGAAAATTAAACAATGTATGAGTTGAAGAGTTACTCTCATTAAAAGGTGGGCACGGGTAGCTAATCCACTCTTCCTCCTTTTGTTCTTTGACTCTCCTCATCAGCTTTTTCATCCAATGAGCTCATAGTTTCATCAATTTCCTCTATCATAGAGTCCTGCAAAATATTATTCTCTTCTTGGACAGCGGAGAAGTCCTCAATATATGGTTTAATATAAGCATCAGAAAAATAATTTTCATAGCAATATTTAAGTATGGCAAAATTTTCAGATTTGTAAAGAGTAGCATCATACTTTTCAATCAAAGAAGCAATTACAAAGGCACCCTTAAAAGCAACAAATTCTTCTATTCGTCCACATCATAGTAATCATATCTACCATTAGCATAAGAAGCCAATGTTTCATTATCATTAAATTTGCATGAAAAGGGAAGGTGTGGAGCCTTCATCCTAGAGCAACAAGTATAATCATTTCTCAAGCATAGATCCCGAGCATACCAATGCAACTTTTCAATTTGATCACATAATAGTTCCCTTTTTGAGTCAAGCGATAATTCCTAAAGTATTCACGTTGATCCAATGTGTCTCCCATTGTCAAGTTGAATGGGGTTTTCTCATGATTATCAAAGTAATGTTTAATATTTTTCACATAACAAGCATCGACGGTTTTAGGAGGTTCCCATCTCCATGAGTAGCAAGTACAACTTTTTTTTGGTATTTCGTGTTCCATATCCATAACTAAAGATAGAGAACAACTTAGAACAGAAAATAGAAATTACTCAGTGATAAAGCAAACAAGCACACACGAGAATATTCACCGCACGTTATTGCTCCCCGGCAACGGCGCCAGAAAAAAGGTCTTAATAACCCACAAGTGTAGGGGATGGTTTGTAGCCCTTTTCAATAAATAAGAGTGTCGAACCCAACGAGGAGCTAAAGGTAGAACAAATATTCCCTCAAGTTCTATTGACCACCGATACAACTCTACGCACACTTAACGTTTGCTTTACCTTAAACAAGTATGAAACTAGAAGTACTTTGCGAGAATAAAACTATGAATAAAATGCAAGACAATAAAAGCAGATAGCTTTTGTCGAACAAGAAAGTCATTTGTCCCCAGGTGATCGATAACTAAATTGGTAATCATTTTGTAAATTTATATGAGGGAGAAGCATGAGCTAACATACTTTCTTTACTTGGATTATATGCACTTATGGTTGGAACTCTAGCAAGCATCCACAACTACTAAAGATCATTAAGGTCATAAAACCCAACCATAGCATTAAGTATCACGTCCCCTTTATCCCATACGCAATGACCCCCAAACTCGGTATGTGCTTCTGTCACTCACACCACCCACCATAAGAGAACCATTAACGTATTGCAACACCCTAAAAAGGGGATCCCTCACGTTTGTGTGACACGAAGGGCACCGTAGGACAACACCAAAATAAAATATACAACTCAAACCAATCATTATCATCTATCAAGCATGTTTAAGTAGAGATTACAACGGGGAAAAGAGAGGTTACACCGCTGCATAGAGGGGGAGAAAGTTGGTGTTGACGGTAGCAAGGTTGTTGATGTACATCGCCGTCATGATCCTAGCCCCGGCGGCACTCCGGCACCACCGAGAGAGAGGGGGAGAGAGCCCCCTTCCTTCTTCTTCTTCCTTGGCCTTCCCCCTAGATAAGAGGAGGGTTTCCCCTCTGGTTCATGGCCTCCATGACGGCGGAGGGGATGGAGCCCCTCCGAGATTGGATCTCCCTCTCTGTTCTCTTATGTTTCGCACTCCCCAGATCTGGCCGAAAATTGTTTCTTATATTCCTGGAAATCCGTAACTCCGATTGAGCTAAGATTTTAACACGATTTTTCCGGATATAAGCTTCCTTGCACCCGAAGTAGAGCTCCAACCGACTTACGAGGAGGGCACAACCCACCACCACGCGCCTGGGCTGCCTGGCGCGCCAGGTGTCTTGTGGTGGCTATGGGGCCCCGTTTGCGTTGATTCCACCTCACCTCCCAAAATTCACATATATTCCAAAATAATTCTTCGTAAATTTTTATTGCATTTGGATTTCGTTTGATATGGATATTCTGCGAAACAAAAAACATGCAAAAAACAGAAAATGGCATTGGCATTGGATCAATAGGTTAGTCCAATAAATCATATAAATTATTGCCAAAAGTATGTAAAAGTTGTATAATATTGTCATGGAATAATAAAAACTTATAGATACGACGAAGACGTATCACACGTTTTGATGGCTCTCTTACTAAGTGAGAGGAGGTGGAGGGGTATATATAGCCTCCGCACAAAATCCAACCGTTACACACTTTTGACTCAACTCGGTGGCACCGATCAGAATTCTCGATGGCACCGACCTGTATACAAGATATGAACCTTAGAAATCTCGGTGGGACCGAAGGAAACATCTCGGAGCAACCGATGTGAAATGGTAGGGAAAAACCTCACTTTGGTGGCACCAATTGCATCATCCCGGCAAAAGCGAAATAAATGCAATAGGCAGTAGAAGGCTGGTAAGCCATCTCGGTGGCATCGATTGCAAAACTCGGTAAGACTGAAATAATTGCAACATGCAACAAAGAGTTAGCAAGGCCATCTCGGTGACACTGAGATCCATATTGGTACGCGTCCCTCCGATCGAGCAACGGCTTGTCGACGTGTCGACCCTTTGGATCGCTGCATCACCGTCCTATGGTTCTTCTCGTGGATGCATCGACCCACGTGCTGCCACTGCGTCGTCCTTTCGGCCGTAGTGTTGCGGCCGACGGTCCACCCCGATGCCGTCCGCTCCAGGCCGTTTCCGTGGTTGCACCGGCACTTGTGCTGCCCCTGCGTCGTCCCATCGGGCTGTCGAGAGCATGCCACGCGGTCCCTGCCCCCGCCCTGTGGTTCTCCCCGCAGTTGCACCGACCCGCGCGCTGCCGCTGCACTGTACTTCGGGCCATAGTGTCGTAGACCACGGTCCACCACTACACGAGGCCGTTCACTCTCGGCTGTCCTCGTGGCTGCACTGACCCTCGATCTGGCGTTGCGTCGCCTCATCGGGCCGTAGTGAGTGTGGCATGCGATCCCTGTCGATGTCCTGAGGTCTTCCGCGCCATCTCCCGGGCTGTAGCGCCGCAGCACGCGGTCCAATTCGCCGTCCACACGCGTCGACTTCTATGTGGTATGCGCCGCCCCGCCTTCCTAGGCGCGCGTACGCCTCCTTTCGTGCTGGTCTTCGTCATATTGTCGGGTTCTTCATGCCTACTTCGAGCACCGCCGCCGTGCTCCTAACCTAGCCGCCGCTGCTATTCTTCCACGGCTCCACGGTGACTACCTCGACACACCTCACCAAGACTCGACATCAACTACGACGTCCCTCGAACGGCTACATCGACCACGGCTACACCATCCTACGCTCCGGGCAACCTCGACATTGGGACAAAGAGCTACCGTCTTGCTTGAGCAACCTCATCGGTTTCCACTCCAGCCACAACTTCCGCGATGCATCGACTGTTATGGCTGTGAGGGGTTGTTTGTCAGCTTACCTTTGGATCCTTCTCCAGTCTCACCATCTGCGTCGCTACCATTATGACTGCGGGGATGTTAAGTATTATAATTATTAGAAAAGATAGGATTGCATACCATACCTTGTATTGTACTTCAAGTTGGTCACACAAGGCTCAAGCACTAAACACTGATTCCACCAATCACTATCCCTTCTAACACCTTGTATTTTCTAACACTCTATCAATGAAATGATATGCATCTAGCGTATTCCTGAAAATATATATTCAGAAATGGAGGAGCTACAACCTCGGTGAGGTGAATGGTAAGCCCTGAACCTCACTGTTCGAAGCAATTGCATCAACCAAACCCAAAGTAGGTCAGAAACCGGATGTGCGCAGGCAAGGTGCTCAACGGCTGTACTCATCTGCTGATTAGAAACTTGAGAGAGAAGAACTCTCCTCTCATCTCTGCTTCTTCTCACCTATACTCTGTTTTCTCTGCTCCTCTTCCCCAACTTCCCCGGGCCTCATGAAATCCTTGTATCCAGCCAGAGCCAGGTGCCATAGGGGGCCGATGCAGGGCCTCGCGGTCCACTGAACTTGCCTAAGTGTCATGCCATAGAATTCGTTTGCCAAGCGACTGGACCAAGGCTCCTGCTAACGTGAAGCACAAACAACAGAGCAAGAGGGGCCGCTGGACCAAGGCTCGCGCTCATTAAGGACCCTAATTAATCTTGTACGCACACAAAGTACGTATCACCCCAGATTTTTATTAGTAGTTTCAAGCATTGCATTTTGTTAGTGCCTACGTTCTTTTAACCATATGTTATTTTCACATCTTTTTTTCTTTCTTGGAAATGTTGGGATGTCGATGGTCTTCATGAACATTTGACAAGACGTCGAGACTTATTGATTTCACTATTCAGCTTCTCAGGTTGATGCCATATCTTGGTGTAATTTTTTGCTTGTGAGTGAACACTCAAGCCTACAACTGTTTCATTTTATTTTAACTAGTATCACTGCTATGATAATACGTATGATGATACTTAAAAAAGTATAGACCTAAAATCAACATGAAACTTCTATACATGTGAAAATGTTAGATGGATGTGGAGTTGGAAGAGTTCCAACGACTCCTACAAGCAAAAGCTTCATTCCAAAAATATGACATATTTATATCATCTTAAATAATCTTCTTTTTTCACCTAAAAGCCAACTAACTATATTCAACAGGGCATACGTAGTGGTACTAACAACTTGAAGCTGATGTTACTTTTTCCACCATGTCTTGCTGGACTATTCTAGTATCAAAGTCGTGATCAGAAGTGATGCTCATGTGATCTTGGATCACTTAACCAAAAAAGTAGAGTCTTGAGTTTTTGCCAATCCATGTCCTTAGCATTTTGAGGGGTCCACGGTCACTAGTCCTTGCCATGCAAATCATTGAACTTCCTGAAATCTTTAACTTGAATGGATATTGGTCCAATGAGATATATGTTGTTATTAATTACCAAAATCACCCGGGGATTAGTTGCACTTTCACCATGAGATTTGGGCAGCGAAAAATAGCGCGACCCAGATCTGCAGCAGCGAGCTCAGTTGGCGACGACTGCTGCAATGGGAGAGAGGAGGCAGCAGGCAGGCTAGTGAGGATTTGGGGGAAGACGAAGGAGTGGGATTTCGGGGGAGAGGGTGAGACTGGATTGTGGGAGAGACGGAGATCGATGGGTGGGCCTAGGGGCATGTGTCGGTTGAGGAAGACGACTATAGGTTGATCGGTTGATTTTAGTCGTTTCTGTTTTTTTTTGGCCGAGTGGTATACTAGCTAATTGTATTTGAGAATATCTGCAGGTTTGAATTTGAATGGCCATAAAATCTCATTTCCCTAAAATCGTTGTGCCTATTTGCAACGGTCGAACTATAATTCCTTTTTCAATGTACTATATATACTCGGCTGCTCGTAATAAATCCAGCGGAGAAGAGCAAGTTGGTAGACCCACGCTTCCCCCCACAAATGAAGCGGCTTTCTTAAACTCGAGGGAAGAGAAGCGCCGCCGCCGCCGCGGGGGGAGATGGCCCCCGCCGCAGCCGCCGCGCCGGCGCCGGCCGCCACCGCCTGCTCCTCGTCGGCGAGCTCCGCGCGCCCGCCCTCCACCGCCTCCTCCTCCTCCCAGTCGCCGCCCAGGCGCACGGTCCCGGCGCTCCTCCTCTTCACCTCCCTCGCCGCCCTCCTCATCCTCTCCTCCGGCGAGGCCCACGACGCCGACGCCGACGCCGCGTCCGGGCGCCCCCTCAAAGGTTCGCGCGCCCCGCCCCGAAAACTCGCCCCGCGACCGCTCTCTGTGCCCGGATTTGACTTCGTGCTGCGCGCGCCCGAGCGCGTGGGGATCGATTACGGCCTCCCCCTAGGGTTTAGGGTTTTTGCGCGGCCCTGCCTGCCTTCGGGATGCGTCCCCTCTGCCGTAGGCCGTAGCTGTTGGTTGGGGCTTCGTTTCCGAATAGGATTTTGGAGCGATTTTCTGTTCGTTTGAGGTATCGTGTGTGACCTTCTTGTTGGGCAAATATGTTCAGCAATTTGCCCTCAGAACTCGTGATCCCAGGTCCATTCTGGGGGGATCTACTGCTCATTTCCTTCTTGTAGCAATATCGCACACCGTTGTAATACATTGTTCTTGCTGCCCTTTGAGGGTACCCTACTCGTTGTCATATTTATGTGTGCTAAGGTGTACCAATGCTGGCCTAATTATTCATTACTGCAGATGTTAGCTTGGAAAATCCGGAGGTGACTTTTGCTCCCTCGTCCATGGGTGGAATCTTTTGTGAGCGAATCCGCATTTCTGGAATACCAAGGTGGCAGTTTCAAAGCTATGCAAATCAAATACATGTTAGAATGAATGTTTCTCATTCAATGCCAGAAAAATTCCACTGGAAAATACAGATTTGCTTTCATGGGTAAGTCTTGCATTGTCTGAAAAAAAGAAAGAACACATGCATCTTCGCTATGGCAGTAAACTGAAGCGGTTTTCATTTCCAGGAATGTCTCTACGGGTTTGTGCCAATGTGAGATGGGTGAATGGCAAGCTCTGCAAGGTGGCATGTGGAATGCTGTGAAGTCTCCATATGCCAGCAGATATGTTGATGTGAAACTGACTGATAAGAAATCTACTGTCTTCAGCCTTTCCATTCAGGAAGGTAAGGATTTCCTTTTCCTGAAACTATTCTGTTTCTGCCAGTCACACATATTTAAGGGCATATGTATCTGCCCTTTTCTCTGAAATACTAATTCATTCTTGTTCCGTGTAATCAAAATTTGCAGAGCTTCAGAAGTGGCGTCTAGCTTGCCTTGGTATTGGATTTGTTCTGTTTTTCCTGTCACCCATCGTTAGCAAATGGGCACCTTTTTACTATAGCAGCTCTATGGCACTTGGAATCCTACTTGTGGTGCTGATTGTCCTTTTCCAGGTATTGTTTTAGTCAAATGCCTGTTTATGATTCTCTTGATAAATATTCATTGTTAAAAGAAGTGAAATGAAATCAATGCATTATGGTACCTATTTTTCAAGGTTTTCTCGAAAATGTTTTCTAGTAATCTTGTTGATTGATGTTCCATATTCTTAAGTACATGTAAGCTGCCTGGATGCAAGTTAAATAGGCTTTGATATTTATGCTAGTTTCAAGTAGAGTACACCATGAATCAAGTTTAAAGTTTGGCACCATGAGGAATCTTGGGGTTATATGCAAAGTGTCAATGCTGACTTTTCTTAGCAAACCTAGAAACTTCAGTACACTTCATTAAGTAAGATAGTTATGCCCTGTAAACTTGATTTCAATGGAGATTCAACATATCACTATGGTAATTCAATAGTCCCTTGATCAACCATGCCGTAGTAGTATCTGAAGTTCTCTTGTACAAATACTTGAAAGTCAGGTCCATCTTGGTGATTTAGACATAAACAGCGAGCTTTCTAGGATAATACCTTAACAGCGTCTCTTATTTTATTGAACTTTGTAGCTCCTTGTAGCATCAGGTGGTGTACAGATGGACTACCATCTTGTGAGTCATCGGTGTTTGAACCATTTGAACGTTTTTTAGTGTATCAGTGCGAGGGTCTGATTGACCAACCAACAACGAAGTTTGGTGTTTACTTTAGTACATTTAATACGGAATATTTTCTTGTAACTGGTACTGATTTTGCTGGATAGACAATCATGAGCATTTATGACGAGGGAGTTAATTTTTTATTATGTTCCTGTTTGTTTGTTTGTTTGTTTGTTTGCTCTCTACTCTTGTAGATAACTAGTTACTGATTTAGTTTGATTTTACAGTAATCAAAACTCTACACCCCCAAGTTTTGTATTTTTTGCTCAGTGCACATGATGCCAAGTTATCAGTGTGGCCCTGGTTACAATTTATGATAAGGAACAGTCATTCTCAATCAGGTTTCTATTTATTTGCTGATGGAGAATTGGTTCCCTTAATGTTCTGACCTCGTTCTTGTTATAGGGGATGAAACTACTACCAATGGGCAAAAAAGGTTTATTTTACCTTACAATTTATGGATCTGTGGTAAGTTTTCTATATCGTCAGCGTTCTGCTATAACATTTTATTACACCATAAACCTGCCTATCTGAATATATTCTCTCTAATTCTTGATATCTGTTCATTCCTTTTCCAATATTTAGTTGGGTGTTGGCTCCTACGCTGCACACTACTTCTCCTCAATGGTTGCCTCTATTCTGGAAAACTTTGGCTTGAGTGAGGAGATGCACAACCCTGTAAGTAATTCATCCATCCAAGTATCAACTATAGAATTGGTGATCGAATAATACTTCTTTTTACCCAGCAAACAGCATGAGAGGCTCTTACAGTATATTATCAATAGAAAAGGATAAGCATGGTATTATATCTAAAGGCCACATGGGCCAGAAGCCACATGTTACATCAAGAATTAATTAGCTCAATGTCATCACAGAAATGCATAATTATGGAAGTACCGTTGAGTGTGGGGAAGACATGTGAATGGATTGCTTTGTCCTTGTTGTCCATATTTGTGATGGACTGACCTAGTTCCTCGGATATGATTTAGCCTAGTTTTTGTTTGCCCTTTTGCATGGTATTATATCATTTACTAGCAATCTTCTGACTTCTCAATTATTGTTCCTGTCAGAAATGGTTCACATTATCTTGTCTTGTCTTGTCTACTAATAATACTTATTGCCACTACTTTGAGTAATCTTTAAGCTCTTCAAATAACAAAAAATATTGAAATGAATTACAGGTTTCAATCTTTCTGCTGGTAGCAGTAGTCTTGACTGGAGCTGGTTTTGGCTATTGGATGGTGAGGAGATTTATCATTTCAAAAGATGGCAGTGTTGATGCCGGGATAGCACAGTTTGTAAAGTGGGCTATGCGTGTTGTTGCAATGTTCTTTGTTATGCAGGTGGGCTTATTTTCAAACGCTAAGTATTCTTCTCATCCATCTATGAGGACTCTGAATCTTGGTCAATGCCTACATCAGATTTTATTGTCTTTTGAAGTTCATGTTTGACATTGTCTTGTAGAGCACACTGGACCCTATTCTAGCATCGGCTGCTCTAGCTGCTAGCTGGTGGATTTGCTCTGTACTGACAGCAAAGAAAGTTCACAAGCCAACAGCACGGTGAGTGTCCCTTGAGTTAATTACTGTTGTGAATTTACTGTTGCTGTTGAAGCCCTGAATATGCTGATTCTGCTGCAGGAAGCGAAAACAATTAAATGTGCCTTCTCATCCAAGGTTTACTCAAGTATCACCCAACACTCGCCAGGTCCAGTTCTTAAGTCCATCATCAGGGGCGGGTACTGGAAGAGCCACAACAACACAGTATGGTTGGAACAATTTAGCCAATGGAGGTAAAGTAATCAGTATCCTGTTCTGCATACTACTGTGAGTCCAGTATACTGTACTTATAGGAAACTGCCATGAGTCATAAGTAACCTCGAAATATTTAAGGATGCAAATTGTGGATGTTGGTGCCCTCTGGCCCTAGCTAGTGTAATTTTTACTTCATTCAAGTGAACTAGTTATGGTCGGAGCCTCGGTGAGTATCCTTCAGGCGACCCATTTGCATCCCTGCTCTCTGCTTGTCTTTGGTACTACGAACTAATGATCTTTTAGGCATATATTTAACTCCGGAAGACCTATAAAACCATCAACTCTGACACATTGAAGCATTTGACATAATAACTAGCCAACTCTTGTTGTTGCTTTGCAGGTCTGGTCCCCTCAGCACTGGGAAAGAGGGTAGCACCCAATCAAGACGAAGACTACTACTCCACCTTCCACAACATCGAACCACGGAAATACTCGAAGAGAGAATGGGAGGAGTTCACCGAGGAATCGACCAGAAACGCACTGATGGAACACACAGCCACCCCAGAGTTCGCCCAATGGGCTGCTGACAATGCTCACCGGTTGCGGGTGGAGCGGGACGACGCGTCCGAGGATGAGTCGATCGAGAGCTCCTCTAGCTCCTCCGAAGAAGCCGAGAAAGGCGGTAAAGCTTCCGGTCTGTTGAGCGGGTTTATGTGATGTCGTCACCGACTAAAACTGTAGGGAGCTCGACGTGCTGCTTTTGCGGACGATGTGTATAAGTAGGATTGGAAACTTGGTAGCGGTAGGGGGTGGAAGTTCATCGTTTCCACACGGTTCGCCATTGCAGCAGAATGCTTGGTGACTGTAGGCTAGTAGCTGGTTAACCACCATCATCCATCTCAATTCAACTAATGTTAGGTTTAGCTGGCAGTCTGCCATCCATGGGTCTTTAGTTTTTAGTCGATGCATCAGGGGATGTGGACCGGTGTCGGTTCTGCAACCATTCGATGGATTAGGGACGGTCGATCCTGTTGGGATCTTGCCATTGTCTTGTTGAACATCTCCTGTTTCATTCTCAGGTGTGTTAGAGTAGCATTTCAAGGATCTTTATCTCTTGTTAGCTGGGCATGTACTGTGCGAGAGTTATGCAGAAGCAAAGACTGTTTGGGAGCCGGTCTGAAATGAGCCGGTATGATGGATGACATCGCTGGCGACGTAGTAGCTGTTAGGTTCATCGCCGGTGACCTGCACCTCTCTCAAGTTTTCGGGTCACAAAAAAAGTTCAACAGGGCACTTGGGCTGGGTTGAGAGGTTCGGTCTCATTTAGACTATATTCTGAGAATCTGCTGTAAATGGTACTGTACAATGCAACAAGTGCAATCAGCAAGCTTGCGATGCGTAGACATTGACAGCCAAGAGTGAGATGAAGCACCATCAGCCACCAAGAAATTCAGAGTTCTCTCACAGTAAATGAGAACCCACAAATTTAGAGTTCTGCCCTGCGCATTGATTTTGTGAGAATGTTCGCCAAGGGATCAACCCTGGCGAACGCCTTATGTGCCGTCGCACAGATCTTGATGCAGGGCCGACGCCATGTAGATCAACTGGAGTTAGTCGCTGTAAACTGTTTCCTGCAGGAATGCTGGGATAAGTTCGGAAGAAGCCAAAGATTGGAAGATACCGATATCTCTATTTCAATTTGTCTAGCACACTCGCCTTTTTTTTTCCTCCCGAAAAATTCATGTGAGGTGCACGAGTGGGGGAATTCAAACCCGAGACATCCTGCGGAGAGGCGCACACGCTTTACCACTTGGGCTGAAACAGTTTTTGTGGAAACATGTACATTAACTTGGGTTATGTATTTGAACCTAAATTCTTTAAATTCAAATTTTCAATTAAAAAATAAGACAAATCCTTTTTTCCTTTTTGAAAGAATAAAAATCCCTATTTTCTTAGAGGGCAATTTTTATTAACTTGCCATTTGCATTTTTATTATAGGTAGGATGGCATTTTCTAGGCCCTTTCTTAATGCCCCCCAATGTGAACCTTTTGGGAAATTTCATCACTTATTCATGGCAAATTTATATATTTTTTCTTTTTTCACATGAAAATTTTATTATTAATAATTAATAATAATATGATGAATATCCATTTTTGTGAAAATTAAATTCAACTAATAATAATAATAAAATTCTAAAAAATCTGTCTTTTTTTCATGGAAGATGTTTTAGTGCGTGAGGTCCATGCCAATTTTCAACTCATTCGACATTTGAGTAGCTCTCGGCAAAAAAATAATGGGTCTGAACAGTATATGAACAGTAAACTGTTTCACAGATCCACATTTGTCTTTTTACTGAGAGCTACTCAGAGTCCAAATGAGTTGAAATTTGGCACGGATCTCACACATCGAAGTATCTTCCATGAAAAAATATTCAAATTCTTTTGAAAATTTCTAGTACTTTATTTAATTTTATTGTTCATGGTGGGAGCAGATGAGCCCGGGAGCCAAATAGCAGCTATCATAATATGCCATTTTTTATTAAGAAAATATCAGTTTTATTACTAAGAGCATGACATTTTAATAATTAATTAGACAATTGCCCGTGCGTTGCAACGGGAATATAAACATTCTAGTAGATTAGCTTGCGCGTCTGTTATGATATTGATGCGCTAAAATTTTATCAAGTTTTTGTATGCAATCACCATGATTTACCTGCATTTTTATTGTTAAGTACTTATTTAGTAAGAATTTAATTACTTACCAAACAAAATATGCTTTTTTTGGTAAGTTAATAAAACATGAGACAATTGATTCTATTTTAGGGAGAATGGATGGGAGAAAAATAAGAGATGAGAGAAAAAAATCGAAGAGGAAAAGGAAAGAGTGAGACATATATAAGGAAGGTTAGGTGAAAGAGAGGTGAAATAAGAACCTTACGCTTTTTTAAAGTAGTATAGTAGAGATAGAGATAATGTGGCAATTTTATTATTGATATGATGACGGTTTTATGATTAAGAGCATGTCATTTTTGTTATTAGTAACATGCCGTTTTTATTTTAAGGAGGATGACGTTTCTATTATCAACATGATGACAGTTCTATTATTGGCACACCATTTTTATTATTATAAGGATGACAATTTTATTATTATAAGTGTGGCATTTTTTTTTTGAATGACACACATTTTTAATATTTTTTCCACAATGGACCCAATAATAAAAAAAAGTACAGCATGGCATTGTGTTTTTCATCCTTGGCAAAAATAAAGAAAAAAAATTCTTCTCCAAAACATGGCTTTTTTGGCACATTCAGAAATCTATTTTTCAGATCACATGGCACATTGTTTTAATCATACCATTTGTAAATCAATACTTTAAAGAAATGGCAGTTTTATAAAGTAACACAACATTGTTTATATTTTCATATCATGGCAATTATATATTTATGTTTTCTCTGTTATTCATAAGAAAATGTGTTTTTTTGTTCATGGCAATTCTACATTCATGTTTTCCTGTTTTTACAAGAAAGTATGTTTTTTTTGTTCAGGGCATTTCAAAAAACAGTAAACTGGCCTCCGGGACAACGAGGTTCACCATAGCCCTCCCCCGACGAACAATCCAGGGAGGCGAAACGTTCGCCGAGAGGTGCTCCTATGACGAACGATCGTTGGATTGGCCCTCCTCTAGTCGCCAGATATTAGAGTCCTTCAAATATTTGTATGTACTCTTCTCACAAAAAAGGAGAGAGAGATTTGTATGTGCTCACAAAAGCAAATATTACTCACCGTTTTACGGTCCCGATGCGATTTCTAAGGTTGACAAACCCCAAGGTGCGCTACCATGTCCGTCATCAACAATCGCAGTTTGTGCCGATTCTGGCCCGTTTCTTGGACTATTACTCAGTTTTGGGGTCCCGGAGTGATTTTCACGATTGACGAACCACGGGGTGCGTTTACGTGTCGGTCATCAACACTCATAATTTTGGCCGACTCTGGTCCGTTTCGTGCACTACTACTCACCGTTTTGGGGTCCCAGAGCGATTTCCGCGATTGACGATCCCCGGGGTGCGTTTATGTGTCCGTTGTCAACACTCACAACTTTGGCCAATTCTGACCCGTTCCGTGGACAATTACTCACCGTTTTGGGGTCCCGAAGCGATTTCCAAAGTGGTTGAAACCCAATGTGCGCTTACGTGTCGGTCATCAACACTCACAGTATTGCCTGATTCTGGCCCGTTTCGTGGACAATTACTCACTATTTTGGGGTCTCGGAGTGATTTCCACGATTAACGAACCTTGTGGTGTGTTTACGTGTCAGTCATCAACACTAACAGTTTTGGCCTATTCTGGCCCGTTTCATGGACTATTACTCACCATTTTAGGGTCCCAGTGTGATTTCCACTATTAATGAACCCCGGGGTGCGTTTGCGTGTCGGTCATCAACACTCACGGTTTTGTCCGATTCTAACCCGTTTCGTGGACTATTACTCACCGTTTTGGGGTCCGAAATCGATTTCCATGGTTATCGAACACAAGGTGCACTAACGTGTCGCTCATCAACACTCATAGTTTGGGCCGATTCTGACCCGTTTCTTGTGGATTATTACTCACCGTTTTGGGGTCCCGGAGTGATTTCTACGATTCATAAACCCCGGGGTGCGTTTACGTGTCGGTCACCAGCACTCACAGTTTTGTCCGATTCTCTCCCGTTTCACGGTACTCACCGTTTCGTGGTCCCAAAGTGATTTTCATGGTTGTCGAACCCCAAGGTGTGCTTACATGTTGGTCGTCAAGACTCGCAGTTTGGACCGATTCTGGCCCGTTTCTTGGACTATTACTCAGTTTTGGGGCCCCGAAGTGATTTCCATGATTGAGGAACCCCGGGGTGCGTTTACATGTCGGTCATCAACACTCATGATTTTGGCCGATTCTGGTCCGCTTCGTGCACTACTACACACCGTTTTGGGGTCCCATAGCGATTTCCACGATTGATGATCCCCGGGGTGCGTTTACGTGTCCGTCATCAACACTCACAGTTTTAGCCAATTCTGACCCATTTCGTGAACTATTAGTAACCGTCTTGGGGGTCCCGAAGCGATTTCCATAGTTGTTGAACCCCAAGGTGTGCTTACGTGTCGGCCATCAACAGTCGCAGTTTTGGTCGATTCTGGCCCGTTTCTTGGACTATTACTCACTGTTTTGGGGTCCCATAGTGATTTCCATGATTTTGATGACCCCGAGGTGCGTTTACGTGTCGGTCATCAACACTCGCGGTTTTTGTCGATTCTGGCCCGTTTCATGGACTATTACTCACTGTTTTGGGGTTTCGAAGCGATTTCCATGGTTGTCATACCCCAAGGTGCGCTTACGTGTCCATCATCAACAATCGCAGTTTGGGCCGATTCTGGCCCGTTTCTTGGAATATTACTCAGTTTTGGGGTCCCGGAGTGATTTCCACGATTGACGAACCCCAAGGTGCGTTTACGTGTCGGTCATCAACAATCACAATTTTGGCCGATTCTGGTCCGTTTCGTGCACTATTACTTACCGTTTTGGGGTCCCAGAGCGATTTCTACGATTGATGATCCCCGAGGTGCGTTTACATATCCGTCGTCAACACTCACCGTTTTGGCCGATTCTGACCCGTTTCGTGGACTATTACTCACCGTTTTGGGGTCCCGAAGCGATTTCCATGGTTGTTGAAACCCAAGGTGCGCTTACATGTCAGTCATCAACACTCACAGTTTTGGCCGATTCTGGTCCGTTTCCTGGACTATTACTCACTGTTTTGGGGTCCCGGAGTGATTTCCATGATTCACGAACCCCGGGGTGCGTTTATGTGTCGGTCATCAACAATCACAGTTTTGGCCGATTCTGGCCCGTTTCATGGATTATTACTCACTGTTTTGGGGTCCCAGAGTGACTTGCACGATTAACAAACACCGAGTTGTGTTTATGTGTCGGTAATCAATAGTCACAGCTTTGGCCAATCTGGCCCGTTTCATGGACTATTACTCACCGTTTTGGGGTCCCACATCGATTTCCATGGTTGTCGAACCCCAAGGTGCGCTTACATGTCGTTCATCAACACTCACAGTTTGTGCCGATTCTAGCCCGTTTCTTGGACTATTACTCACTGTTTTGGGGTCCTGGAGTGATTTCCACGATTTACGAACCCCAGGGTGCGTTTATGTGTCAGTCATAAACACTCACAATTTTGGCCGATTCTGGCCCGTTTCGTGGACTATTACTCACCGTTTTATGGTCCCAAAGCGATATCCATGGTTGTTAAACCCTAAGGTGTGCTTACGTGTTGGTCGTCAAGACTCGCAGTTTGGGCCAATTGTGGCCCATTTCTTGGACTATTACTCAGTTTTGGGGTCCCAAAGTGATTTCCACGATTGACGAACCCCGGGGTGCGTTTACTTGTCGGTCATCAACACTCACAATTTTGGCTGATTCTGATCCGTTTCGTGCACTATTACTCATCGGTTTGGGGTCCCATAGAGATTTCCATGATTGATGATCCCCGGGGTGCGTTTACGTGTCCGTCGTCAACAGTCACAGTTTTGGCCAATTCTGAACCATTTCGTGGACTATTACTCACCATTTTGGGGTCCCGAAGCGATTTCCATAGTTGTTGAAACCCAAGGTGTGCTTATGTGTCGGCCATCAACAGTCGCGGTTTTGGTCGATTCTTGCCCGTTTCTTCGACTATTACTCACCGTTTTGGGGTCCCAGAGTGATTTCCACGATTGACGAACCCCGGGGTGCGTTTACATGTCGGTCATGAACACTCGCGGTTTTTGTCGATTCTGGCCTATTTCGTGGACCATTACTCACCGTTTTTGGGCCCCGAAGCGATTTCCATGGTTGTCAAACCCCAAGGTGCACTTACGTGTCCTTCATTAACAAACGCAGTGTGGGCCGATTCTGGTCCGTTTCTTTGACTATTACTCAGTTTTGGGGTCCCGTATTGATTTCCACGATTGACGAACCCCAGGGTGCGTTTACTTGTCGGTCATCAACACTCACAATTTTGGCCAATTCTTACACGTTTCGTTGATTATGAATCACCGTTCTGGGGTCCCGAAGCGATTTCCGTAGTTGCTGAAATCCAAGGTGCGCTTACGTGTCGGTCATCAACACTCACAGTTTTGGACGATTCTGACCCGTTTCCTGGACAATTACTCACTGTTTTGGGGTCCTGGAGTGATTTCCACGATTAACGAACCCGGGTTGCGTTTACGTGTTGGTCATCAACATTCACCATTTTGGCCGATTCTGGCCCGTTTCGTGGACTATTACTCATTGTTTTGGGGTCCCAGAGTAATTTGCACGATTAACAAAAGCCGGGTTGCGTTTACGTGCCGGTAATCAATACTCACAGCTTTGGCCGATCTGGCCTGTTTCGTGGACTATTACTCACCGTTTTGGGGTCCCACATCAATTTCCATGGTTGTCGAACCCCAAGGTGCGCTTACGTGTCGTTCATCAACACTCACAGTTTGGGCCGATTCTTGCCCGTTTCTTGGACTATTAATCACTGTTTTGGGGCCCCGGAGTGATTTCCATGATTGACGAACCCCGGGGTGCGTTTACGTGTCGCTCATCAACACTCATAGTTTTGGCCGATTTTGGCCCGTTTCGTCGACTATTACTCATTGTTTTGTGGTCCCAAAGCGATTTCCATGGTTGTCGAACCCCAAGATGTGCTTACGTGTTGGTCTTCAAGACTCGTAATTTGGGCCAATTCTGGCCTGTTTCTTGGACTATTGCTTAGTTTTGGGGTCCCGAAGTGATTGCTACCTCTTGAGCTTGTGTTGATTTTTCCGTTGAAGAGGAAAGGGTGATGCAGCAAAGTAGCGTAAGTATTTCCCTCAGTTTGAGAACCAAGGTATCAATCCAGTAGGAGACAATGCACAAGTCACCGAATACCTGCAGAAACAATCAATAACTTGCACCCAACGCGATAAAGGGATTGTCATCCCTTCACGGTTACTTGCAAAAGTGAGATTTGATAGAGATTGATAAAGGGTAAAGTAAATATTTTTGGTATTTTTGGTTTATAGATTGGAAAGTAAAGATTGCAAAATAAGGAACGACGACAGAAATTGGCAAGTTGATGGGAAACTAATATGATGTAAAATAGACCCGGGGGCTATAGTTTCACTAGTGGCTTCTCTCAAGATAGCAAATATTATGGGTGTACAAATTACTGGCGAGCAATTGATAGAAGAGCGCAAAGTTATGATGATATCTAAGGCAATGATCATGAACATATATAGGTATCACGTCCGTGTCATGTCGACCGAAATGATTCTGCATCTACTACTATTACTCCACACATCGACCGACTCCTGCCTCCATCTAGAGTATTAAGTTCATAAAGAACAGAGTAACGCATCAAGTGAGATGACATGATGTAGAGGAATTAACTCAAGCAATATGATGGAAACCCCATCTTTTTATCCTCGATGGCAACAATACAATACGTGCCTTGCTGCCCCTACTGTCACTTGGAAAGGACACCGCAAGATTGAACCCAAAGCTAAGCACTTCTCCCATTGCAAGAAAGATCAATCTAGTAGGCCAAACTAAACCGATAATTCGAAGAGACTTGCAAAGACATCAAACCATGCATATAAGAATTCAGAGAAGAACCAAATAATATTCATAGTAATCTGATCATAAATCCACAATTCATCAGTTCTTGGCAAACACACCGCAAAAGAATATTACATCGAATAGATCTCCAAGAACATCGAGGATAACATGGTATTGAGAATCAAAGAGAGAGAAGAATCCATGTAGCTAATAGCTATGGACCCATCGGTCTGTGGTAAACTACTCACGCTTCATCCGAGAGGTGATGGTGTTGATGTAGAAGCCCTCTGTGATCGAATCCCCTTCTGGCAGGACGCCAGAAAAGGCCCCTAGATGGGATCTCACGGGTATAGAAGGTTGTGGCGGTGGAAAAGTGGTTTCATGGCTCCCCTGGATGTTTTCAGGGTATAAGAGTATATTTAGGCGAAGGAGCTAGGTCAGGAGACCCACGAGGGGCCCACAAGGTAGGGGGGCGCGCCCTACCCCCTGGGCGCGCCCTCCTGCCTCGTGACCGCCTCGTTGCGTCTCCGACTTCATCTCCAAGTCTTCTAGTTTCCTTCTGATCCAAGAAAGATCATTGCGAAAGTTTCATTCCGTTTGGACTCCATTTGGTATTCCTTTTCTGTGAAACTCTAAAATAGAAAAAAAACAGAAACTGGCACTAGGCTCTCGGTTAATAGGTTAGTCCCAAAAATAATATAAATAGCATATTAATGCCTATTAAACATCCAAAACAGACAATATAATAGCATGGAACAATAAAAAAATTATAGATACGTTGGAGACGTATCAAGCATCCCCAAGCTTAATTCCTGCTCGTCCTCGAGTAGGTAAATGATAAAAATAGAATTTTTGATGTGGAATGCTATCTAACATATTTATCCATGTAATTTTCTTTATTATGGCATGAATGTTGAGATCCGAAAGATTCAAAACAAAAATTTAATATTGACATAAAATCAGTAATACTTCAAGCATACTAACAAAGCAATTATGTCTTCTCAAAATAACATGGCCAAAGAAAGCTTTTCCCTACAAAATCATATAGTCTGGCTATGCTCCATCTTCGTCACACAAAATATTCAAATCATGCACAACCCCAGTTTCATCCAAGCAATTGTTTCATACTTCAGTATTCTCAAACTTTTCAACTTTCACGCAATACATGAGCATGAGCCATGGACATAGCACTATAGGTGGAATAGAATGGTGGTTGTGGAGAAGACAAAAAGAAGGAGATAGTCTCACATCAACTAGGCGTATCAATGGGCTATGGAGATGCCCATCAATAGATATTAATGTGAGTGAGTAGGGATTGCCATGCAACGGATGCACTAGAGCTATAAGTGTATGAAATCTCAAAAAAGAAACTAAGTGGGTGTGCATCCAACTTGTTTGCTCATGAAGACCTAGGGCATTTGAGGAAGCCCATCGTTGGAATATACAAGCCAAGTTCTATAATGAAAAATTCCCACTAGTATATGAAAGTGAAAAAATAAGAGACTCTCTATCATGAAGATCATGGTGCTATTTTGAAGCACAAGTGTGGAAAAAGGATAGTAACATCGCCCCTTCTCTCTTTTTCTCTCATTTTGTTTTTATTTTTTTATTTGGGCTTCTTTGGCCTCTTTTTTTATTTGGGCTTCTTTGGCCTCTTTTATTTTTATTTCCTCACATGGGACAATGCTCTAATAATGATGATCATCACACTTCTATTTACTTACAACTCGAAAAATTACAACTCTTAGAACAAAATATGACTCTATGTGAATGCCTCCGACGGTGTACCGAGATGTGCAATGAATCAAGAGTGACATGTATGAAAGAATTATGAAAGGTGGCTTTGCCACAAATACGATGTCAACTACATGATCATGCAAAGCAATATGACAATGATGAAGCGTGTCATAATAAACAGAACGGTGGAAAGTTGCATGGCAATATATCTTGGAATGGCTATGGAAATTCCATAATAGGTAGGTATGGTGGCTGTTTTGAGGAAGGTATATGGTGGGTGTATGGTACCGGCGAAATTTGCGCGGCCCAAGAGAGGCTAGCAATGATAAAAGGGTGAGAGTGCGTATTGCAAAAATCTATAAGTCATCAAAACCAAGCACTACGTGCATGCTCCTAGGGGAAGGGTTGGTAAGAGTTAACCATCGCGCGATCCCGACCTCCACGCAAAGGATGACAATCAAAGAGATACTTCATGCTCCAAATTTGTTACACAACGGTTCACCATACGTGCATGCTACGGGACTCACAAACCTCAACACAAGTATTTCTCAAATTCACAATTACTCCACAGAATGACTCTAATATCACCATCTTCATATATCAAAACAATCATAAAGAATCAAACTTCTCAGAGTATTCAATGCACTTCATATGAAAGTTTTTATTATATCCCTCTTAGATGCCCATCATATTAGGACTAGTTTTATAACTCAAGCAAATTACCATGCTGTTCTAAAAGACTCTCAACATAATATAAGTGAAGCATGATAGTTCAACAATTTCTATAAAATAAAGCCACCGCCATGCTCTAAAAAGATATAAGTGAAGTACTAGAGCAATATTTCCTAGCTCAAAAGATATAAGTGAAGCACATAGAGTATTCTAATAAATAACGATTCATGCGTGTCTCTCCCAAAAGGTGTGTACAACAAGGATGATTGTGGTAAACTAAAAAGCAAAGACTCAAATCATACAAGATGCTCCAAGCATGACACATATCATGTGGTGAAGAAAAATATAGCCTCAAGTAAAGTTACCAATAGACGAAGACGAAAGAGGGGATGCCACTACTAGGAAAAGGCCTACTAGTGGCGCACCAGTTTTGCCTACTAATGGCGCACTACTGGTGCGCCACTAGTACCACGCCACTAGTATTTTTTACTAATGGCGCACCTGTGGTGCGTCATTAGTATCTAGTATACTAATGGCGCACCGCAGGTGCGCCATTAGTATAGCCCACGGTGCGCCATTAGTATGCCTCCCAGGGGGCCATATTTACCTAGGTGCTTTGGCATACTAATGGCGCACTGTGGTGTGATGCGCCATTAGTATCCTTTGGCATACTAATGGCGCACTGTGGGGTGATGCGCCATTAGTATCCTTTGGCATACTAATGGCGCACTTTGTGGTGATGCGCCATTAGTATGAATAGTAGTTTCTTTTTTTTACTTTTCCGATTTTTGCACAGGTTACAAAATGTACTATTGGACAGAATATAGACAGCACCACACAGCAACAGCACATCGAATACAATAGAAGATTAGTCTCCGAATACAATTCATCATATTAGTCTCCGAATTCAAAAGACCGAACAAAGATAGAACATTACAAGTCTCGAGACCACGAGTAGCGAGTTTGTCTTCACATTACAAGTCAATATCGATCATCTAAACTACCATCACATAGAAGAGAGCTGCGGTCATCACGATGAGCATCATCGCGATGAAACTGGTCTTCATCCGGTTCCTCCAACGCTCCCTCCTCTCTCCCGCTAGATAGCGGGCGTATCTAGATTCCGCCTCCGCCCTAGTGGTGTACCCTTTGTAACTGTTACCGCTGAAATGGTGAACCTGTCTCCGACAGTCCTCCTAGTCGTCGTAGACTCCGGGAACCTTACCCTTGTACACGACATACGACGGCATCTCTATGCACAAGCCAAACAACATACAATACATAAGCAATATATAAGTATGCAACAAAAGGATCGAAAGAGAAAAGCAAGACATTAATAGCACGATTCATGGTCCTACTAATAAATAGCATCGATTACATCTAAGTTGAACGACTGTCCAAACCAAAGAGACATACAAGTTCATTAAAGTTTAATTACAACATGAGCTAATCGATGTTTCAGAACTACACATAGCATCACTACTTTCGACTCGACTCATGGGACCGGAGCGTGGATGAAGTCGCCGTCTTTCGTGATGGTCATGAAGTCGCGGGCGTTGTCAGCCTGCATTTGTAGCGTTGTGTCTATCTCACTGTTGGACGGTTGATATCTGAGGTAGAACTGCCCCGAGGTACGAAGGACATCTTGATGGATGATTTCTGCAAACTCCAACTCGATGCGAAAGAATTCTTGTTGGAGGTCCGCGTCCTGGATTGCCGCCAAGCTTGCGGCCCAATCTTTGACATTATTTGGTAGTGGAAGGTGATTATGGTCCCGTACCATCGCCCGCATGTGATGGAGGGCGTAGTAGGCATCCTTCTAACCGCCAGGCGGCTGCTTGACGCAGGGGAACTTGATCTTGAACTCCTTGTAGTCATCTTCGCTGATCAAAGGATATTTCGCCTTGATCTTCTCATAACTATCACCTTTTTCAATCATTGCCTTCACTGTGCTTCTCCAAGTAGACAGGGCCGTGCTCATCCTCGTGAGGGCGGCACTGTTCACTTTGTTCCCTGAGAGGCATGTGTTTGCAAATTCAGCGGGGAACTTGTATCGTTCGTGCAGCTTCGTGAAGAGGAGGCTGCGCAAATTCCCTCGGTCCTTATGCCTTAGGTTCTCGGTGTTGATAGAGACGGTGCTCCGGAGAATGCACCAGAGCTGAACCGAGTACCCCTTGACTACTTCTTTGGGCGCCGTCGGATGCCCGTCGGAGTTCACTTCAGTAAATTCCTCCTTGACGGTGCCGAGCACGCTCGGGCGCCGGTCCTTCCGTTGCCTCTTCGGTTGGTTGCCATCTGTGCGTGCGCCGCCATCATCAGTGGTGGCATCCTCGGCGGCACCATCAGTGGTGTCATCCCCGATGCCACTAGGGGTTGTGTAGTCAGGATCGGTGTCTTCCGCGGCATCCTCATAGCGGTGAGGTTCTTCCTCCATCTCTTGGGACAGCTCCCAGAATTGCTTGCCGCCCGAGCCGCCGACCTCATCGTTGTTGGCCATGTTTCGCTCTAAATAGGAAAAAAGTTTGGTCAAAAAGTTGGTTATTGTCAAGGAACAAGATCATGGTCTCATCATTTAGGGTTTGTCGACACCAAGGCATCCTAAAATCTAAGCTTTTATCATTTAGGATTTGTCGACGTCGAGGCATCCTAAAAGCCTAAGTGTACATCATTTAGGTTCTCATCGACACCGAGGCACCCTATAAAAGCCAAGGTTTCATCATTTAGGGTTTGTCGACTCTAAGTTGGGCCTAATCACTTGGCTCTATTGCCACCTATGGTTTAATGCAGCAAGAATAAAGGGGCAGTTGATCCTACTTAATTAAGTACTAAGATACCCCGGCCCATGCATTAGTAGCAAGTACCCCATATGTCCGATTTTTAGCAAAGTCATGCTAAAATTCACGGAAAATTTCAGCATGACCTTTGCTGAAAATAGGACATATGGAGTACCCGAATTTGACGGAACGGAAGTTAATCGACATTCCGGCAAACTCAAGGGCCTCTCGGGGTACCTGCAAAATCATCACGACACGAAGGTCGGAGACAAAACCCAGCAAACTAGCACCACAATGTGCCTCTACTTTCATATGGATGAAAAGGCCACAGACCATATGGTCCTCTGCTTTCATATGGACAAAAATCAGCTCAACTTATGTGAGCTTCCATTCCAGATCTAATAGGTCACCCAAGAAAAAATCATCAATAGTTTAGCAAAGCACATAACAATAATGTTAAGCTACTGGAAATTCCAAAACAGTAAAGTTCCAATTTAAGTTACTGCAATCTGGCTTTGTATCTGCACTTTTTTGGTGATGTAGAGACCATCTCAGTGCATCAACAAGATATGGTTGGAGATTACTGAAACAAGTGTCACCTTTGTGGTAATTAAAGAAACAGAAATATCACTACAATAGCTATATAACTTTTGTGGTAATGCAAACAAGATTGACAGTAAAATGTTCAAAGAAACAGAAACAGAAATATTCAGTACCGCGGCTATATAATACAGACAAGTTATTAGGTGGAGTAGTAGTAGAAGGGAGGGACCTAAGCTAAGCTAGCACTAGCACTCTATCGAGCAAGAGATATATTGCTAGTAAATTGGGGCTGTTGTGGGTGAGACAAGAGAGCATGTGGTGGTGCTCTGGTGGAAAGGGAATTATGGCCCCTTGGAATAAATTAACATGGTGTGCAAAAAAATGGTACTTATATTATTAAACTGTCAATGATGCTTTGTGTTATTCTGTAGACTTGAATTTAGTTTCTATGGTTTTCTTTTTCAGTTCATAGACGAGAGTATTGAATCTTGGTGATAATTCTTCGTAGAGAAAAATGTTTGGTAAGTGTATTTCTAATATTGACTCCCAGATTTTTATTTACATATTAATAAAGAGGACCAATTGGAAATTATATTTTTTAATTGTAAAGCTAACTTCTTTTGTGAAATAACATCATGTCGTTCAGATAATTTAAATGTACAAGACTACTCCATTGCTGTTCTGTTTACAAATTCTTTCTTGAGGTTACACTATTCACACAAAACACAAGTACTACTCTGTCTCCGTGCAGTTACACTATTCACACTTCACACATCACTTGTCTTAACCAAAGATATGGAGGAAAAGAACAAACCAAAGAAACAAATTCGCCGACCCAACTTTCAGTTTAGTGACTGAACCTGGCTGTGAGGCAAAACACCCACCAAGTGCATGATCAACATTCAGAGTTATACTCCGATCGAATGCGGAATGCACATTTCACACTGTTTCAAGTTGGCCTAGGTAGCTACTGGATATATTTAGAGGCAAACTGCAAGTTTCTACAAACCAACCATGGGGTCGACAAGTAAATTTTCCTTTCCTGTGTCATTTTATCAAATAAAAACTCTTCTTTAGACAAGAAAAAAACTGCACAAACAAACATGAATTTACTAGTGCTACAGAATTGTAGCCAACCAAGTGAAATTCATAAATCATAATGCCAACAATCCTTGCTAGCTCAAACCTCAGCTCGCATCGATCACAAGCCATTTGATAAAATCAAGCCTCTTATGTAGACAAGAAAACAACTGCACAAACATACATGAACTTACTAGTGCGGTCCTTCCTTGCTTTCTTACTACTACAAGTTCTACAGAATTGTAATGTTAACTGCAAGGAACATCAAAACACTAACAAATGCATAACAACTAGTGTAACAACTTAAACTGACCAGCTAAGCCACTAGGTTAGGACTTAGGATATGAACTTAGGATATGAACCTGAGCACTCGATTTAATAGAAAGTGCCGAATCATTGGATTGTTGAATGGGTGACACTTTTTAGTGTTTAGATTCAAGACATACGATAATTGCATAGCATTATTGCAAAACTATCCCTAGTGCTACCCAATCACATTATGCAGCAGGACATGATCTTTGCATCCATCGTAACAAGCTAGTTGAGACCTATGATGCATTCTCACTTCAAAATAGCAGTAATCATGATCGAAGTTGTGCTCATAGCATTACTGAATTCACCCAAGTGCAGTTGGACATGCATAGCAACTGCATAAATTCATTCGTTTCAACGTTCTCACCTGAGCTCAACCTTGAATAACACCCAAACAGGCAATACGGCTCTCCGAAACCTTCGCAGAAAGCGCTCAACTCAGGCTCCGGCACCGGTCTTGCATTTGCATTGCACAATGAAAAAGGTTTGTCATCCATGGATACAGACGCTCAAACAAACTTAAATCTCGCATGGCTTTCCCACTAATCGGCACGCATTTTCTTTGAGTTAATCTCCCCTTCTAAAGTGTCAGGATTAATTTTCTTCAACTTGCAGCAAATGAGTGCACAGCAGGCTGCTTCGTTTGCCACTTTTAGCAAGCACACAGAGATGATCCAACAACAAAAGAAGTCCCGATCTATCTCCCATGGAACCCTAATACCTCCCAGCTAAGCCACTAGAAGAAGAAGGAAGTGGAGGGGAGGGGCTCACCTGCAGTCGAGGGCGGACGACGGCGTCGCGTGGCCTGGCTGAGCGCGGGGGCGTCGTTGTCGCGTGGCCTGGCAGAGCAGCGCACGGACGGTGGTGTTCGTCTCCTCCTCCTCCTCCTAGTCCTCCTCCTGGTCCTCCTCCTCCGGCTCGGGGCGTGGGGGCACGGGGGCGGCGGCGCGAGGGGGCATACGGTGCTGCGTCGCTGCTCGGCGCCGACGGCGAGGAGGAAGGCGAAGATGTTGAGGAAGATGAGGAAGCCACAGAGTGCGAGGGAGGCCGGACGCGAGGTGGTGAACCCGGCCGCGGGCGGAGGGGGGACGGCGAGGGAGGCGGCGCTCGGCTCGGGGACGACGAGCATGGGGGGGGGGCAGCGAGCATGACCCGGGGCAGCGAGCACGGGGGCGGTGGTGGATTGGGCACGGGTGAGATGAGGCAGGGGAGAGATTATAGAGAAATGTGGATTGGGGATTTAGTGTGGGGGGAATCTTACTAATGGCGCACCCCGCAGAGGTGCGCCATTAGTATGTTTTTTTAGATAGCAATGGCGCACCCCCCTTCGGTGCGCCATTAGTAATCTTTTTTTTATATAGCAATGGCGCACCAGCCAGAGGTGCGCCATAAGTAATTTTTTAATTATTTTTTGTTGCATCTAATATTTTTAATAAAATGAATATGGATATGAAACAGTAACAAAACATTCATGAGTTCAAAAAGTGCCCATGAAATACAATCGAGAAATTATCCTCGGCGGCGGCGGCGGCCGGTGGAGTGGGGGAGAGGGTGCGCGGGGTGCTTGGCGGCGGTGGAGCGGGGGAGGGTGCGGTGGGTCGGCGGCGGCGGTGGAGCGGGGGAGGGTGCGGGGGGTCGGCGGCGGCGGCCGGTGGAGCAGGGGAGAGGGTGCGGGGGGTGCTCGGCGGCGGTGGAGCGGGGGAGGGTGCGGTGGGTCGTCGGCGGCGGTGGAGTGGGGGAGGGTGCGGGGGGTCAGTGGCGGCGGCCGGTGGAGCGGGGGAGAGGGTGCGGGGGGTGCTCGGCAGCGAGGGGGACTGGATCTGGCGAGGTGGGATAGCGATCGAGATGGAGGGGGATTGAGATCGAGTGTCCATGAAATTTAAAAACATTCATGAGTTCAAAAAGTGCCCACGAAATACAATCGAGAAATGAAGGCTACAATTTAAATACAATCGATCTTAGCTAGCTATCTGTTCACAATCTTCTTGCCCTTATTTTTCGTAAATTGAGTTCTTCTCTTGAACGGACGTTCTTTAGGTAGGGTGGTCCTTCTTCTTCTTGTGGTGTATGCTGATACTTCATCGTCGTCGTCATGTTCCATCTTCGGGTCACCGTACTTGTCGAAGTCTTGCTCATTGGCGACTCCATCCATTCCGATGATCTTCCTTTTGCCTCTCCTCACGACAACACGACTGGGCTTTGGCGGGTCGGTAATGAAGAAGCATTGGTCCACTTGGGAAGCCAGTACCCATGGCTCATTTTTCGCGGTGACGTTTGTGCCCGCGGTCTTGGATTTGGCTTCGGGTATAACCATGGTGGTGAAATACCGGTCTTCTTTTATGACGCTCTTGGCCCATCTGACACGGAACATCGGGACCTTCTATCTAGCGTAGCTCAGCTCCCAGATCTTCTTGATCCTTCCGTAGTATCTGTCCTTGTCATTACCGGTGTAGGATTCCATCGTTACCCCGTAGTTCTGATAACCATCGCTCTTCATGTCCTTTCCCTCGGTGTAGAATGTGTAGCCATTGATATCGTACGCCTCATACGTCATCGGGTTGTGCACGGCACTCTATGACAAGGCGAATATGAGTTGTTCTTCCGCGGAAGAATCCTCATGTAAAGGGTACGACAGAAGCTTCTGCTTGAACCAACGCGTGAAACATGAGTTGTGCTCTTTGATTATATCTCCGCCCGTCCTCTGTTGGCCTCGGTCATTGTACGTCTTCTCAATAAAGGTTTTGTGCTCTACCACCCAAGGATCGACCACGTCTATGTGTTGTAGCGCGACTAAGTTTGCTCTTTCAAAGTCGGCGAGTCGACCCTCGAAGTCGACATGCATTTCGCGGTGACCCTCACGGTGACCCCATCCAGCAAGCCTACCGAGGTGCCTGTTGACGGGCAGACCAGGGGTTCTCGATGCCTAGATAATTCATGCAGTAGGAGATGCACTCTTCGGTCAGAAAGCCCTTGGCTATGCTTCCCTCTGGACGTGACATGTTGCGAACGTATCCTTTGATGACACCATTCATCCTTTCGAATGACATCATGCTGTGCAGGAACGTCGGCCCGAGTTGGATGATATCCTCCACGATATGGACCTGCAGATGCACCATAACGTCGAAGAATGCGGGCAGGAAGTACATCTCAAGCTTGCATAGTATCACCACGAGCTCTTCCTGTAGCCTTCTGAGTTGCCTCACGCCAACCGACTTCCGAGAGATGACATCGAAAAAGTTGCATAGGCCAAATAGCGTTTCACGGACGTGCGCGTCCATGATCCCATGGATTGCAACTGGAAGTATCTGCGTCATCAGCATGTGACAGTCATGAGACTTCATCCCGCTGAACTTCTGCTTCGCTGTGTCTAGGTATCTGCTTATCTTCCCCGCGTAACCGTAAGGAAGTTTTACTCCTACGAGGCAGGTGAAAAACTGATCGATCTCCTCCTGACTTAGAGTGAAGCACGCGGGAGGGTAGTCATTTCCGGTCTTCTTGGCCTTTTTGCCTTTGCGACGACCTGCTTCGCCTCATCATCATCATCATCATCATCGTCATTATTATTAGTGTGAAGCTCCTCCCTGATGCCCATTGATTTCAAGTCTGCCCTTGCTTTCGGCCCATCTTTGGTCCTCTCTGGCATGTTGAGCAGGGTACCAAGCAGACTCTCGCACACGTTCTTCGTGATATGCATGACATCAGGCTGTGAGGCACACGGTGGATCTTCCAGGACGGCATGTCCCAGAAAATAGACCTCGTTTTCCATACCTTCAGCAGCGGCTCTGGCGCCTTTCGCTTCTTTCCCGGCTCTGGCGCCTTTTGCTTCTTTCCCGACAGTGGGCAATCTTTCCAATTTTTCAACAGCTGGTCTATTTCCTCGCCACTCCACGTACGCGGGCGTCTTTGGGGTTCGGTTTCACCATCGAACAGATCCTTGCGTTTCCTCCACAGGTCATCGTCGCGAAGCCACCTTCGATGTCCCATGAACACGGTTTTCGAAGACCTGGGATCTCTATCTAGCTGGCGATACATTGTGTCATCCATGCACCTGACGCATCCAGAAAATCCGTGGACCACCTGCCCCGCGAGATATCCGTAACCGAGATAGTCGTGCACCGTCGTGAGCAGTGCGGCTCTCATAGGGAAATATTCTTTCTCTGCGGCATCCCACGTATTGGCTGGCGTTTTCCACAGCGTGTCTAGCTCCTCTTTCAGCAGCCCCAGACACAGATTGATGTCGTTCCCTGGTTGTTTCGGCCCTTCAATTAGCATACTCATGTGAATGTACTTCCTCTTCATGCACAACTAGGGGGAAGGTTGTACATCCACACAAACACAGGCCAGGTGCTATGTGTGCTTCTCTGGCTGCCAAACGGATTGACTCCATCGGTGCTCGCGCCCAGCACGATGTTCCTTGGATCCTTCCCAAATTCTGGGTGTTCGAAGTTCAACGCTTGCCACTGGCGCCCATCCTTAGGGTGACTCAGCATCTTGCCTTTTTTATTTATCTCCGGATCATTTGCGTCATCTTCTTGCTTCTTCTCCTCCCTATCCGCGTGCCAACGCAGGAGCTTTGCTACCTTAGGGTCCGCGAAATACCGCTGTAGACGAGGAGTGATCAGAAAGTACCACACCACTTTTCGAGGAGCTTTCTTCCTCTTCTTGTATCGAGTGACGCCGCACACCGGACATATGGTAGACTCCACGTGCTCGTCCCGATAAATGATGCAATTGTTCATGCACACATGGTATTTAACGTGCGGTAAATCCAGAGGACACACGATTTTCTTCGCCTCCTCGAAACTGGTCGGGCACTTGTTCCCCTTGGGAAGACGTTCGTGCCAGAATGACATGTTCTCGTCGAAGCATGCGTCGGTCATTTTGTGTTTTACCTTCATATTCAGAGCCATGAGCGTTACTTTCAGGCGGGTATCCTCGGGCCTGCATCCTTCATACAATGGAGTAACCGCGTCTATCTCCAGTTGATCCAGCTTGGCTTTCTCTCGGGCGGCAGCTCTTGTGTTATCTGTCTGCTTGAGAAGCAGCTCTTGAATATGAGGGTCCTGCACCCAGCCCATCGATGGTCCATCGTCGTCTGCTCCGCCGACATCTTCATCTTCATGATCATGCCCTTCGTCTGCTCCGGCATCTTCCTCATCATCATGTCCTGCATCTTCTACATGATGACTGTGTACATCATCACCGTCGTGATCATGTCCTGGAGATTCTTCGTCTTCTTGCCCGCCCGAGCCGCGGTGGTTGTCTTGCTTCCCTTCCTCATTTCTTGCCCGACCCCCATGGACGACTTCGTAGTCATCTTCATCACCTTGCCACCGATAGCCATCCATGAAACCATGCAAGAGCAGGTGGTCCCGCACCTGCCCGGAATCCGGCTCCGCAATAAGGCTCTTCAGCTTGCATCTTCGACGCGGACATCTTATCTCCGTCTCGTTCTTTTGAAGCATCTCGGCCTTCGCGGAGCTCAAAAACCTATTCACGATGCCTTCGGTCATCGTGCGGACCATGGTCGCCTGTGGGGTAGAGCAAAACGATGTTTTAGAACCAAGAAAAAAATTTGGCATGACTTTCCCTAAAAATAGGACCAAAAAGAATGCATAGTGCCAAAATTCTCGCCGAAACGGAAATGAATCAACATTCCGGCAAAATATTGGCAACTATCGCATTTCAAATACCGGTACCCGCAAACACAAACATATATGCAACACCACAAACATATGCAACACCACGAACATACATAGATCTAGCTAGGCTATAAAAAGTGCACGTGCACGTTGTTGGAGGGAGAACAACATAAAGATAGCTTCCCCCCTTACTTACCTATCAAAAAAAAAAGGTAATTTAACCACTTAATTTGGATGAATCTATGGTGGAAATGAGGTGACGAGGAGGAGGCAGCCGAGACAAGCTTGGAGGAGGAGGTGGAGAGAATGAAGTGGGGAAAGTGATGGGTAGGTGTGGCTGTCCAAAATATCTTGTTGGTCCCAGGTTACTAATGGCGCACCACCTGCAAATGCGCCATTAGTAACCCTGATTACTAATGGCGCACCTGCTGGTGGTGCGCCATTAGTAGTTTGCAAAAAAATAATATATATATATATATATATATATATATATATAGTGTTACTATTCATCACCCAGGGTGCAGAATAAATTATTCTTCACCCGAGGTAATATTACGATCATTTCAGAAATAAATTATGTTTCAAATACAAATAGTTACGGTCATATTGATTCACTGCGTAAAATTTGGCATAAAAAATGTCAGAAGACCAGAAAAATTACATTTTATGTACATTTTACACTATATTTTTACATCTGTAATTTATGTAACATAAATTTTTTTTACGGTGATTATATATTTTCTTACGTTCTTGTTTTTACGTCTGAAATAAGACAAAATTTAAGGAATGTAAAATTACGGTGCATTGATATTAAAATAGAGGGGGGGGGGTGAAGAATAACTATTCCTCACGACGAATAGCGCGATATATATATATATATATATATATATAGATATATATATATATATAGGGAAAATGAATCCTATTACCGGGTGTAGCTACACCCATTTCTCATATATATACTAATGGCGCACCGTGTCATAGTGCGCCATTAGTAGTTTTGCAAAAATAAAAAATAAAAAAAAACTACAGTAGTGGCGCACTGTGTGGCTGGTGCGCCATTACTAGTTAGCACTAGTAATGGCGCACTGTGCCTAGATGCGCCATTAGTATGTTTGGAAAAATAATAATTTTTTTTGTTACTAGTGGCGCACCATGTGCCTGGTGCGCCATTAGTGTCTTCCACACTAATGGCGCACCTGCACATGGTGCGCCACTGCTATATAGTAGTGGCGCACCACATGTCAGGTGCGCCATTAGTATCCATTTCATCTATAGCCCTTTTCCTAGTAGTGTGCCTTTCGGGGCATCCCCAAGCTTAGGCTTTTAGTTGTCCTTGAATATTAACTTGGGGTGCCTTGGGCATTCCCAAGCTTAGGCTCTTGCTACTCCTTATTCCATAGTCCATCAAATCCTTACCCAAAACTTGAATACTTCACAACACAAAACTCAACAGAAAATTTCATGAGCTCCGTTAATATAAGAAAATCAATCACCACTTTAAGGTACTGTTGCACACTCGTTCTTTGTTTATATTGGTGTAATTGAAGGAAATATGCCCTAAAGGCAATAATAAAGTTATTATTTATTTCCTTATATCACGATAAATGTTTATTATTCATGCTAGAATTGTATTAACCGGAAACATAATACATGTGTGAATACATAGACAAACATAGTGTCACTAGTGTGTCTCTACTTGACTAGCTCGTTGATCAAAGATGGTTGTGTTTCCTAACCATAGACATGAGTTGTCATTTGATTAACGGGATCACATCATTAGGAGAATGATGTGATTGACTTGACCCATTCCGTTAGCTTAGCACTTGATTGTTTAGTATGTTGCTATTGCTTTCTTCATGACTTATACATGTTCCTACAACTATGAGATTATGCAACTCCCGTTTACCGGAGGAACACCTTGTGTGCTACCAAAATTCACAACGTAACTGGGTGATTATAAAGGAGCTCTACAGGTGTCTCCAAAGGTACATGTTGAGTTGGCGTATTTCGAGATTAGGTTTTGTTACTCTGATTGTCGAAGAGGTATCTCTAGGCCCTCTCGGTAATGCACATCATTATAAGCCTTGCAAGCAATGTAGCTAATGAGTTAGTTACGAAATGATGCATTACGTAACGAGTAAAGAGACTTGCCAGTAACGAGATTGAACTAGGTATTGAGATACCGACGATCGAATCTCGGGCAAGTAACATACCGATGATAAAGGGAACAACGTATGTTGTTATCCGGTTTGACCGATAAAGATCTTCGTAGAATATGTAGGAGCCAATATGAGCATCTAGGTTCTGCTATTGGTTATTGACCGGAGATGTGTCTCGGTCATGTCTACATAGTTCTCGAACCCGTAGGGTTCGCACGCTTAAAGTTAGATGACGGTTATATTATGATTTTATGTGTTATGATGTACCAAAGACAGTTCGGAGTCCCGGATGTGATCACGGACATGACGAGGAGTCTCGAAATGGTCGTGACATGAAGATTGATATATTGGATGACTATATTCTGACACCGGAATGGTTCCGGGGGATATCGGATATATACCGGAGTACCGGGGGGGGGGGGGGGGGGGTTGCAGGAACCCCCGGAGTGGGGGGGGGGGGGGGTTAATGGGCCTCATGGGCCCAAAGTGGAGCATAGGAGGGGTGGCGAGGGCAGGCCGTGTGCCTCCTCCCCCTCTAGTCCGAATAGGACAAGGAAGGGGGGGGGGGGGGGGGCGGCGCCCCCCCTTTCCTTCCTCTCCTCTCTCCCTTCCTTCCCCCTCTCCTACTTGGACAAGGAAAGGAGGGAGTCCTACTCCCGGTGGGAGTAGGACTCCTCTTGGCGCGCCCCCTCCTGGCCGGCCGCCCCCTCCCCCTTGCTCCTTTATATACAGGGGCAGGGGGGCACCTCTAGACACAACAATTGATCCTTGAGGTCTATTTGCCGTGTGCGGTGCCCCGCTCCACCATATTGCACCTCGATAATATCATAGCGGTGCTTAGGAGAAGCCCTGTGTCGGTAGAGCATCATCATCGTCGCCACGCCGTCGTGCTGACGGAACTCTCCCTCGAAGCTCGGCTGGATCGGAGTTCGAGGGACGTCATCGAGCTGAACGTGTGCTGAAGTCGAAGGTACCGTACGTTCGGTACTTGGATCGGTCGGATCATGAAGACGTACGACTACATCAACCACATTGTGCTAACGCTTCCGCTTTCTGTCTACGAGAGTACGTGGACACACTCTCCCCTCCCGTTGCTATGCATCACCATGATCCTGTGTGTGCGTAGGAATTTTTTTGAAATTACTACGTTCCCCAATAGTGGCATCCGAGCCTGGTTTTATGCGTAGATGTTATATGCACGAGTAGAACACAAGCGAGTTGTGGGCAATACAAGTCATACTGCTTACCAGCATGTCATACTTTGGTTCAGCGATATTGTTGGATGAAGCGGCCCGGACCGACATTACGCGTACGCTTACACGAGACTGGTTCTACCGACGTGCTTTGCACATAGGTGGCTGGCGGGTGTCAGTTTCTCCAACTTTAGTTGAACCGAGTGTGGCTACGCCCGGTCCTTGAGAAGGTTAAAACAACACTAACTTGACAAACTATCATTGTGGTTTTTGATGCGTAGGTAAGAACGGTTCTTGTTCAGCCCGTAGCAGCCACGTAAAACTTGCAACAACAAAGTAGAGGACGTCTAACTTGTTTGCAGGGCATGTTGTGATGTGATATGGTCAAGACATGATGCTATATTTTATTGTATGAGATGATCATATTTTGTAACCGAGTTATCGGCAACTGGCAGGAGCCATATGGTTGTCGCTTTATTGTATGCAATGCAATCGCCCTGTAATTGCTTTACTTTATCACTAAGCGGTAGCGATAGTCGTAGAAGCAATAGGTGGCGAAACAACAACGATGCTACGATGAAGATCAATGTGTCACGCCGGTGACGATGGTGATCTTGACGGTGCTTCGGAGATGGAGATCACAAGCACAAGATGATGATGGCCATATCATATCACTTATATTGATTGCATGTGATGTTTATCCTTTTATGCATCTTATTTTGCTTTGATTGACGGTAGCATTATAAGATGATCTCTCACTAAGATTTCAAGGTATAAGTGTTCTCCCTGAGTATGCACCGCTGCGAAAGTTCTTCGTGCTGAGACACCACGTGATGATCGGGTGTGATAGGCTCTACGTTCAAATACAACGGGTGCAAAATAGTTGCACATGCAGAATACTCAGGTTAAACTTGACGAGCCTAGCATATACAGATATGGCCTCGGAACACTGAGACCGAAAGGTCGAGCGTGAATCATATAGTAGATATGATCAACATAGTGATGTTCACCATTGAAAAATACTCCATCTCACGTGATGATCGGACATGGTTTAGTTGATTTGGATCATGTGATCGCTTAGATGATTAGAGGGATGTCTATCTAAGTGGGAGTTTTTAAGTAATATGATTCATTGAACTTAAATTTATCATGAACTTAGTACCTGATAGTATTTTGCTTGTCTATGTTTGTTGTAGATAGATGGCTCGTGCTGTTGTTCCGTTGAATTTTAATGCATTCCTTGAGAAAGCTAAGTTGAAAGATGATGGTAGCAATTAAACAGACTGGGTCCGTAACTTGAGGATTATCCTCATTGCTGCACAGAAGAATTACGTCCTGGAAGCACCACTGGGTATCAGGCCTACTGCAGATGCAACTGATGACGTTAAGAACGTCTGGCATAGCAAAGCTAATGACTACTCTATAGTTCAGTGTGCCATGCTTTACGGCTTAGAACCGTGACTTCAACGACGTTTTGAACGTCATGGAGCATATGAGATGTTCCAGGAGTTGAAGTTAATATTTCAAGCAAATGCCCGGATTGAGAGATATGAAGTCTCCAATAAGTTCTATATCTGCAAGATGGAATAGAATAGTTCTGTCAGTGAACATATACTCAAAATGTCTGGGTATAATAATCACTTATTCAACTGGGAGTTAATCTTCCTGATGATAGTGTCATTGACAGAATTCTTCAATCACTGCCACCAAGCTACAAGAGCTTCGTGATGAACTATAATATGCAAGGGATGAACAAGACTATTCCAGAGCTCTTCGCAATGCTAAAAGCTGCGGAGGTAGAAATCAAGAAGGAGCATCAAGTGTTGATGGTCAATAAGGCCACCAGTTTCAAGAAAAAGGGTAAAGGGAAGAAGAAGGGGAACTTCAAAAAGAACAGCAAACAAGTTGTTGCTTAAGAGAAGAAACCTAAGTCTGGACCTAAGCCTGAGACTGAGTGCTTGTACTGCAAGCAGACTGGTCACTGGAAGCGGAACTGCCCCAAGTATTTGGCGGATAAGAAGGATGGCAAGGTGAACAAAGGTATATGTGATATACATGTTATTGATGTGTACCTTACTAATGCTCGCGGTAGTACCTGGGTATTTGATATTGGTTCTGTTGCTAATATTTGCAACTGAAAACAAGGACTACGGATTAAGCGAAGATTGGCTAAGGATGAGGTGATGATGTGCGTGGGAAATGGTTCCAAAGTCGATGTGATCGCGCTCGGCATGCTACCTCTACATCTACCTTCGAGATTAGTTTTAGACCTAAATAATTGTTATTTGGTAGCAGCATTGAGCATGAACATTATATCTGGATCTTGTTTGATGCGAGACGGTTATTCATTTAAAATCAGAGAATAATGGTTGTTCTATTTATATGAGTAATATCTTTTATGGTCATGCACCCTTGAAGAGTGGTCTATTTTTATTGAATCTCGATAGTAGTGATACACATATTCATAATGTTGAAGCCAAAAGATGCAGAGTTGATAATGATAGTGCAACTTATTGTGGCACTGCCGTTTGGGTCATATTGGTGTAAAGTGCATGAAGAAACTCCATACTGATGGACTTCTGGATTCACTTGATTATGAATCACTTGGTACTTGCGAACCGTGCCTCATGGGCAAGATGACTAAAACGCCGTTCTCTGGAACTATGGAGCGAGCAACAAATTTGTTGGAAATCATACATACTGATGTATGTGGTCCAATGAACATTGAGGCTCGCGGCGGGTATCGTTATTTTCTCACCTTCACAGATGATTTAAGAAGATACGGGTATATCTACTTAATGAAACATAAGTCTGAAACATTTGAAAAGTTCAAAGAATTTCAGAGTAAAGTGGAAAATCATTGTACAAGAAAATAAAATTCCTACGATCTGATCATGGAGGAGAATATTTGAGTTACGAGTTTGGTTTACATTTGAAACAATGCGGAATAGTTTCACAACTCACGCCACATGGAACACCACAACGTAATGGTGTGTCTGAACGTCGTAATTGTACTTTACTAGATATGGTGCGATCTATGATGTCTCTTACTGATTTACCGCTATTGTTTTGGGGTTATGCTTTAGAGACAGATGCATTCACGTTAAATAGGGCACCATCAAAATCTGTTGAGACGACGCCTTATGAACTGTAGTTTGGCAAGAAACCAAAGTTGTCATTTCTTAAAGTTTGGGGCTGTGATACTTATGTGAAGAAACTTCAACCTGATAAGCCCGAACCCAAATAGGAGAAATGTGTCTTCATAGGATACCCAAAAGAGACTATTGGGTACACCTTCTATCACAGATCTGAAGGCAAGATTTTTGTTGCTAAATTTGGATCCTTTCTAGAGAAGGAGTTTCTCTCGAAAGAAGTGAGTGGGAGGAAAGTAGAACTTGATGAGGTAACTGTACCTACTCCCTTATTGGAAAATAGTTCATCACAGAAACCAGTTCCTGTGACGACTACACCAATCAGTGAGGAAGCTAATGATATTAATCATGAAACTTCAGATCAAGTTACTACCGAACCTCGTAGGTCAACCAGAGTAAGATCCGCACCAGAGTGGTACGGTAATCCTATTCTGGAAGTCATGTTACTTGACCATGGCAAACCTACAAACTATGAGGAGGCAATGATGAGCCCAGATTCCACAAAATGGCTTGAGGCCATGAAATCTAAGATGGGATCCATGTATGAGAACAAAGTATGGACTTTGGTTGACTTGCCCGATGATCGACAAGCCATCGAGAATAAATGGATCTTCAAGAAGAAGACTGTCGCTGATGGTAATGTTACCGTCTACAAAGCTCGACTTGTTGCAAAAGGTTTTCGACAAGTTAAGGAGTTTACTACGATGAGACTTTCTCACCCGTAGCGATGCTTAAGCCTGTCCGAATCATGATAGCAATTGCCGCATTTTATGATTATGAAATATGGCAAATGGATGTCAAAACTGCATTCCTGAATGGATTTCTGGAAGAAGAGTTGTATATGATGCAACCAGAAGGTTTTGTCGATCCAAAAGGTGCTAACAAAGTGTGCAAGCTCCAGCGATCCATTTATGGACTGGTACAAGCCTCTCGGAGTTGGAATAAATGCTCTGATAGTGTGATCAAAGCATATGGTTTTATACAGACTTTTGGAGAAGCCTGTATTTACAAGAAAGTGAGTGCGAGCTCTGTAGCATTTCTGATATTATATGTAGACGACATATTGTTGATTGGAAATGATATAGAATTTCTGGATAGCATAAAAGGATACTTGAATAAAAGTTTTTCAATGAAAGACCTCGGTGGAGCTACTTATATATTGGGCATCAAGATCTATAGAGATAGATCAAGACGCTTAATTGGAATTTCACAAAGCACATACCTTGATAAAGTTTTGAAAAAGTTCAAAATGGATCAAGCAAAGAAAGGGTTCTTGCCTGTATTACAAGGTGTGAAGTTGAGTCAGACCCAATGCCCGACCACAGCGGAAGATAGAGAGAAAATGAAAGATGTTCCCTATGCTTCAGCCATAGGCTCTATCATGTATGCAATTCTGTGTACCAGACGTGATGTATGCTTAGCAATATGTTTAGCAGGGAGGTACCAAAGTAATCCAGGAGTGGATCACTGGACAGCGGTCAAGAATATCCTGAAATACCTGAAAAGGACTAAGGATATGTTTCTCACTTATGGAGGTGACAAAGAGCTAGTCATAAATGGTTACGTCGATGCAAGCTTTGACACTGATCCGGACGATTCTAAATCGCAAACCGGATACATGTTTATATTGAACGGTGGAGTTGTCAGTTGGTGCAGTTCTAAACAAAGCGTCGTGGCGGGATCTACATGCGAAGCGGAGTACATAACTGCTTCGGAAGCAGCAAATGAAGGAGTCTGGATGAAGGAGTTCATATCCGATCTAGGTGTCATACCTAGTGCATCGGGACCAATGAAAATCTTCTATGACAATACTGGTGCAATTGTCTTGGCAAAGGAATCCAGATTTCACAAGAGGACCAAGCACATGAAGAGATCCTTCAATTCCATCCGGGGACCAAGTCCAGGTGGGAGACATAGAGATTTGCAAGATACATACGGATCTGAATGTTGCAGACCCGTTGACTAAGCCTCTTCCACGAGCAAAACATGATCAGCACCAAGGCTCCATGGGTGTTAGAATCATTACTGTGTAATCTAGATTATTGATTCTAGTGCAAGTGGGAGACTGAAGGAAATTTGCCCTAGAGGCAATAATAAAGTTATTATTTATTTCCTTATATCATGATAAATGTTTATTATTCATGCTAGAATTGTATTAACCGGAAACATAATACATGTGTGAATACATAGACAAATATAGTGTCACTAGTGTGACTCTACTTGACTAGCTCGTTGATCAAAGATGGTTGTGTTTCCTAACCATAGACATGAGTTGTCATTTTATTAACGGGATCACATCATTAGGAGAATGATGTGATTGACTTGACCCATTCCATTAGCTTAGCACTTGATCGTTTAGTATGTTGCTATTGCTTTCTTCATGACTTATACATGTTCCTACAGCTATGAGATTATGCAACTCCCGTTTACTGGAGGAACACCTTGTGTGCTACCAAACGTCACAACGTAACTGGGTGATTATAAAGGAGCTCTACAGGTGTCTCCAAAGGTACATGTTGAGTTGGCGTATTTCGAGATTAGGTTTTGTCACTCTGATTGTTGGAGAGGTATCTCTGGGCCCTCTCGGTAATGCACATCACTATAAGCCTTGCAAGCAATGTAGCTAATGAGTTAGTTACGGAATGATGCATTACGTAACGAGTAAAGAGACTTGCCGGTAACGAGATTGAACTAGGTATTGAGATACCGACGATCGAATCTCGGGCAAGTAACATACCGATGACAAAGGGAACAACGTATGTTGTTATGCGGTTTGACCGATAAAGATCTTTGTAGAATATGTAGGAGCCAATGTGAGCATCCAGGTTCTGCTATTGGTTATTGACCGGAGATGTGTCTCGGTCATGTCTACATAGTTCTCGAACCTGTAGGGTCCGCACGCTTAAAGTTAGATGACGGTTATATTATGAGTTTATGTGTTATGATGTACCAAAGATAGTTTGTAGTCCCGGATGTGATCACGGACATGACGAGGAGTCTCAAAATGGTCGAGACATGAAGATTGATATATTGGACGAATATATTCGGACACCGGAATGGTTCCGGGGGTTATCGAATATATACCGGAGTACCGGGGGGGGGGGGGGGGGGTACCGGAACCCTGGGGGGTTAATGAGCCTCATGGGCCCATAGTGGAGCAGAGGAGGGGCGGCCAGGGCAGGCCGCGCGCCCCCTCCCCCTCTATTGTGAATAGGACAAGGAAGGGGGGGGGGGGGGGCGGCGCCCCCCTTTCCTTCCTCTCCTCTCTCCCTTCCTTCCCCCTCTCCTACTTGGACAAGGAAAGGAGGGAGTCCTACTCCCGGTGGGAGTAGGACTCCTCCTGGTGCGCCCCCTCCTGGCCGGCCACCCCCTCCCCCTTGCTCCTTTATATACGGGGGCAGGGGGCACCTCTAGACACAACAATTGATCCTTGAGGTCTATTAGCCGTGTGCCGTGCACCCCTCCACCATATTCCACCTCGATAATATCGTAGCGGTGCTTAGGCGAAGCCCTGCGTCGGTAGAGCATCATCATCGTCACCACGCCATCATGCCGACGGAACTCTCCCTCGAAGCTCGGCTGGATCGGAGTTCGAGGGACGTCATCGAGCTGTACGTGTGCTGAACTCGGAGGTGCCGTACGTTCGGTACTTGGATCGGTCGGATCATGAAGACGTACGACTACATCAACCGCGTTGTGCTAACGCTTCCGCTTTTGGTCTACGAGGGTACGTGGACACACTCTCCCCTCTGTTGCTATGCAGCACCATGATCCTGTGTGTGTAGGATTTTTTTTTTGAAATTACTACGTTCCCCAACAGTAATATCTACTGTATCCCAACTTTTCCATGTTTCATAACCCCCCGATACTACCCATAGATTCATCAAAATAAGTAAACAACACGCAAAAAACAGAATCTATCAAAAAAAAGAATAGTTTGTACTAATCTGTAACTCTTGAATACTTATGTAACTAAAAAGATCCATAAAATTAAGAAAACCTGGGAAATTTGTTTAACAATCCATAGCAAAAAGAACCAGATCAAAATCATGTTTGTGTGAATTATCAAAACTAATTTACTAAGCGCAAAACTTTCTGATTTTCAGTAGGATCAATACAACTATCACCGTAAGCTATCCTAAAGGTTCAACTTGGCACAAACACTAATTAAAACATAAAACCACATCTAAACAGAGGCTAGATGAATTATATATTACTAAACAGGAAAAAAAGCAAAGAACAAAAATAAAATTGGGTTGCCTCCCAACAAACGCTATTGTTTAACGCCCTTAGCTAGGCTTTGATATTTCGATGATGCTCACAAGAAAGACAAGAATTGAAGCGCAAAGAGAGCATCAGGAAACACATGACAAACACATCTAGGTTTAACATACTCCCTATGTATAGGCATCTTATAGGCAAACAAATTATCAGAGCAAGCAAAAACTAGCATATGCAAGGAAGTGGAAAGAAACAATAGCAATCTCAACATAACGAGAGGTAATTTAGTAACATGAAAATTTCTACAACCATATTTTCCTCTCTCACAATAATTACATGTGGTATCATAAGAAAGTTCAACTAAATAGCTATCACATAAAATATTTCAACACGATCCACATGCATGCGAAGTTGACACTCTTTCAAAATAGTGGGATTAACATTAACTAAAGCAATGACCTCTCCAAACCCACTTTTATCAAAACTTTCATAAGATTGAACATTCTCCAAATATGTGGGATCTAAAGTTGACACTCTTCCAAACCCACTTTCAATAATATTGCAAACACTATTATCAATCTCATATTCATCATGGGGCTTAAATAAATTTACAAGATCATAAGAAGAATCACCCCAATCATGATCATTGCAACAAATAGTAGTCATAGGAAAACTAGCATCCCCAAGCTTGGGGTTTTGCACATCATTAACACAACTGAAATTAGGAGAATTTATAATAACATCATTGCAATCATGCTTTTCATTAAAGGAACTATCAAGTATGGGTGCAATAGCAACGATCTCATGTTTAACATAAGGAACTATAGCAAATTTGTCTTCATAAATATTGGCATCAAGGACACAAGAATAGCAAACATCATGTTCATCAAGGGATATTTCAATCAAATCATCGGAATCATAATTTTCTATAGATTCATGCATTTCATTATTTTCTTCCAAAGCAACGGTCATTCTCTCAATAAATTCTTTGACATAGACATTATGAGCATAGTTTTCATAGCAATATTTAAGTATGTCCAAATTTTTAGATTTGTAGAGAGTAATATCATACTTTTCAATCAAAGAAGGAACTTTAGAAGCACCCTTAAAAGCAACAAATTCTTCAATTTGTTCGATATCATAGTAACTATAAACACCCTTTGCATAAGAAGATAAGATTGCATTATCATTAAACTCACATAGGTAGGGGAGGTGTTTTTTAGGGTTCTTAGAGCAACAAGTAAAATCATAAATTTCACAAAGATTCCAAGCATAACACAACAAACTGTTTATTTGATTCCATAAGAGTCTCCCTTTTTCAGACAAACGGTGACGCACAAAATGAGCATGCTCATCTAAAGATTTTCCCTCAACTAAACTAGTTGGGGTTTCAGCACGAGCGCATATAGATCGAAGATGATCCAAGTAGAACACTTTAAGTGGATCCATATCAATAGATTTTTGGCAAGCAAAGATGCAAGCAAATAGAAGGCACATGGAACCACAAACAAAAAGACATACGGGAAGAAGGCGAAGAAAAGGAAAATCTTCTCGAAAATCGTTTTAGAGGTGGGGTAGAGGAAAACGAGAGGCGAATGGCGAATAATGTAATTCAAGAGAGGAGATTTTATGTTGGGTACTTGATATGGCTTGACTTGACGTAGATCTCCCCGGCAACGGCACCAGAAATCCTTCTTGCTAGCTCTTGAGCCTGCGTTGGTTTTTCTCTTGAAGAGGAAAGGGTGATGCAGAAAAGTAGCGTAAGTATTTCCCTCAGTTTGAGAACCAAGGTATCAATCCAGTAGGAGACAACACACAAGTCACCGAATACCTGCACAAACAATCAACAACTTGCACCCAATGCGATAAAGGGGTTGTCAATCCCTTCATGGTTACTTGAAAAAGTGAGATCTAATAGATATCGATAAATAGTAAAGTAAATATTTTTGGTATTTTTGGTATATAGATTGGAAAGTAAAGATTGCAAAATAAGGAACGACAAAAGAAATTGGCAAGTTGATGGGAAACTAATAGGATGTAAAATAGACCCGGGGCCATAGGTTTCACTAGTGGCTTCTCTCAAGATAGCAAATATTATGGTGGGTGAACAAATTTCTGCCGAGCAATTGATAGAAGAGCGCAAAGTTATGATGATATCTAAGGCAATGATCATGAACATAGGCATCACATCCGTGTCAAGTAGACCGAAACGATTCTGCATCTACTACTATTACTCCACACAACGACCGACTCCTGCCTACATCTAGAGTATTAAGTTCATAAAGAACAGAGTAACGCATTAAGTAAGATGACATGATGTAGAGGAATTAACTCAAGCAATATGATGAAAACCCCATCTTTTTATCCTCGATGGCAACAATACAATACGTGCCTTGCTGCCCCTACTATCACTGGGAAAGGACACCGCAAGATTGAACCCAAAGCTAAGCACTTCTCCCATTGCAAGAAAGATCAATCTAGTAGGCCAAACTAAACCGATAATTCGAAGAGACTTGCAAATATATCAAATCATGCATATAAGAATTCAGAGAAGACCAAATAATATTCATAGATAATCTGTTCATAAATCCGCAATTCATCGGATCTCGGCAAACATACCGCAAAAGAACATTACATCGAATAGATCTCCAAGAACATCAAGGAGAACATAGTATTGAGAACCAAAGAGAGAGAAGCCATCTAGCTACTAGCTATGGTCCCGTAGGTCTATGGTAAACTACTCACGCTTCATCGGAGAGGTAATGGTGTTGATGTAGAAGCCCTCCGTGGTCGAATACCCTTTCGGTAGGATGCCGGAAAAGGCCCCTAGATGGGATCTCACTGGTACAGAAGGTTGCGGCGGTGGAAAAGTGGTTTCATGGCTCCCCTGGATGTTTTCAGGGTATAAGAGTATATATAGGCGAAGGAGCTAGGTCAGGAGGCCCAAGAGATAGTGGGTGCACCCTACCCCCCTGGGCGCGCCCTCCTGCCTCGTGGCCGCCTCGTTGCGTCTCTGACTTCATCTCCAAGTCTTCTGGTTTCCTTCTATTCCAAGAAAGATCATTGCGAAAGTTTCATTCCGTTTGGACTCCGTTTGGTATTCCTTTTCTGCTAAATTCTAAAATAGGCAAAAAACAGAAACTGGCACTGGGCTCTCGGTCAATAGGTTAGTCCAAAAAATAATACAAAATTGCATATTAATGCCTATTAAACATCCAAAACAATAATATAATAGCATGGAACTATGAAAAATTATAGATACGTTGGAGACGTATCATTGATTTCCACGAGTGACGAACCCCAGGGTGCGTTTACGTGTTGGTCATCAACACTCACAATTTTTGCCGATTCTGGTCCGTTTCATGCACTATTACTCACCGTTTTAGGGTCCCAGGGCGATTTCGACGATTGACGATCCCCGGGGTGCGTTTATGTGTCCATCATCAACACTCACACTTTTGGCCAATCCAGACCTGTTTCACGGACTATTATTCACCGTATTGGGGTCACGAAGCGATTTCCATAGTTTTTGAACCGCCTACGTGTCGGCCATCAACAGTCACAGTTTGGGCCGATTTTGGCCCGTTTCTTGGACTATTCTCACTATTTGGGTGTCCCGGAGTGATTTCCACGATTGACAAACCCCGGGGTGCGTTTACGTGTCGGTCATCAACACTCGCGGTTTTTATCGATTCTGGCCCGTTTCATGGACTATTACTCACCGTTTTGGGGTCCCGAAGCAATTTCCATGGTTGTCAAACCCCAAGGTGCGCTTACATATCCGTCATCAACAATCGTAGTTTGGGCCGATTCTGGCCCGTTTCTTGGACTATTACTCTGATTTGGGTCCCGGAGTGATTCCCACGATTGCCGAACCCCGGGGTGCATTTACGTGTCGGTCATCAACACTCACAATTTTGGCCGATTCTGGTTCGTTTCGTGCACTATTACTCACTGATTTGGGGTCCAGAGCAATTTCCATGGTTGACGATCCCCGGGTTGCGTTTACGTGTCCGTCATTAACACTCATAGTTTTGACCAATTCTGACCCGTTTCGTGGACTATTACTCACCGTTTTGTGGTCCAGAAGCGATTTTCATAGTTGGAATCCCAAGGTGCGCTTACGTGGCGGTCATCAACACTCACAGTTTTGGCCGATTCCGGCCCGTTTTGTAAACTATTACTCACCGTTTTGGGGTCCCAAATTGATTTCCATGGTTGTCGAACCCCAAGGAGCGCTTACGTGTCGGTCATCAACACTCACAATATAGGCCGATTCTGGCCTATTTCTTGGACTATTACTCACTGTTTTGGGGTCGAGGAGTGATTTTCATGATTGACGAACTCCGGGGTGCGCTTACGTGTCCGTCATCAGCAATCACAGTTTGGGCCGATTCTGGCCCGCTTCTTGGACTATTACTCGGTTTTGGGGTCTCGTAGTGATTTCCACGATTGACGAACCCCAGGGTGCGTTTACATGTCGGTCATCAACACTAATTTTTTTGGCCAATTCTGGACTGTTTCATGCACTATTACTCACCGTTCTGGGTCCTAGACTGATTTCCACGATTGACGATCCCCGGGGTGCTTTTACGTGTCCGTCGTCAACACTCATAGTTTTGGCCAATTCTTACCCGTTTCGTGGACTATTACTCCCCGTTTTGGGGTCCCGAAGCGATTTCCATAGTTATTGAAACCCAAGGTGCGCTTACATGTCGGTCATCTACACTCACAGTTTTGGCCGATTCTGGCCCGTTTCCTGGACTAGTACTCACTGTTTTGGGGTCCCGGAGTGAATTCCACGATTAACGAACCCCGAGTGTGTTTATGTGTTGGTCATCAACACTCACAGTTTTGGCCGATTCTGGCCCGTTTCTTGGACTATTACTCACTGTTTTGGGGTCCCGGAGTGATTTCTACGATTGACAAACCCTGGCGTGCGTTTACGTGACGGGCATCAACACTCACAGTTTTGGCGGATTCCGGTCCGTTTCCTGGACTCTTAGTCACCGTTTTGTTGTCCGAAAGCGGCCGATTCTAGTTGGGCCGATCCTGGCCCTTTTCTTGGACTATTACACGGTTTTGGCGTCCCAGAGTGATTTCCGCGATTGACGAACCCCGGGGGGCGTTTACTTGTCGGTCATCAACATGCACAATTTTGGCCGATTCTAGTCCGTTTCATGCACCATTACTCACCGTTTTGCGGTCCCAGAGCGATTTCCACGATTGACGATCCCGGGGTGTGTTTACGTGTTCGTCGTCAACACTCACAGTTTTGGCCAATTCTGACCCATTTCATGGACTATTATTTACCGTTTTGGAGTCCCGAAGCGATTTCCATAGTTGTTGAAACTCAAGGTGCGCTTACATGTCGGTCATCAACATTCACAGTTTTAGTTGATTCTGGCCTGTTTCCTAGACTATTACTCATTGTTTTGGGGTCCCGGAGTGATTTCCATGATTAACGAACCCCAGGGTGCGTTTACGTGTCGGTCATCAACACTCACAATTTTGGCCGCTTCTGGTCCGTATCATACACTATTATTCACTGATTTGGGGTCCTAGAGCGATTTCCACGATTGACGAGTGTCAGTCGTCAACGCTCACAGTTTTGGCCAATTCTGACCCGTTTCATGGACTATTACTCACCGTTTTGGGGTCCCGGAGCGATTTCCATAGTTGTTGAAACCCAAGGTGCTCTTACGTGTTGGTCGTCAACACTCACAGTTTTGGCCGATTCTGGCCCGTTTCGTGGACTATTAGTCACCGTTTTGGGGTCCCAAATCGATTTCCATGGTTGTGGAACCCCAAGGTGCGCTTACGTGTCGGTCATCAATACTCACAGTTTGGGCCGATTCTGGCCCGTTTCTTGGACTATTACTCGGTTTTGGGGACCCGAAGTGATTTCCACGATTGTCGAACCCTGAGGTGTGTTTACGTGTCGGTCATCAACACTCATAGTTTTGGCCAATTCTGGCCCGTTTCGTGGACTATTACTCACTGTTTTGGGGTCCCGGAGTGATTTCCACGATTGACGAACCCTGAGGTGCGTTTACGTGTCGGTCATCAACACTCACAGTTTTGGCCGATTCTGGCCCATTTCGTGGACTATTACTCACCGTTTTGTTGTCCCGAAGCGATTGCCATAGTTGTTGAAACCCAAGGAGCGCTTACGTGTCGGTCATCAACACTCACAGTTTGGGCCGATTCTGGCCTATTTCTTGGACTATTACTCAGTTTTGGGGACCCGAAGTGATTTCCACGATTGACGAACACTGTGGTGCGTTTACATGTGCGTCATCAACACTCACAGTTTTGGCCGATTCTGGCCTGTTTCCTAGACTATTACTCACCGTTTTGTGACCCAGAGCGATTTCCACTGTGGTCGAACCCCAAAGTGTGCTTACGTGTTGGTCGTCAAGACTCGCAGTTTGGGCCGATTCTGAACCGTTTCTTGGACTATTACTCAGTTTTGGGGTCCCAAAGTGATTTCTACGATTGACGAACCCCAGGGTGCGTTTATGTGTCGGTCATAACCACTCACAATTTTGGTCGATTCTGGTCCGTTTCGTGGACTATTACTCACTGTTTTGGTGTTCCAAAGCGATTTCTATGGTTGTCAAAGCCCAAGGTGCGCTTACGTGTCTGTCATCAACAATCGCAGTTTGGGCCAATTCTGGCCCGTTTCTTGGACTATTACTCGGTTTTGGGGTCTCAGAGTGATATCCGCGATTGATGAACCCCGGGGTGCATCTACGTGTCGGTCATCAACACGCACAATTTTGGCCGATTCTAGTCCGTTTCGTGCACTATTACTCACCGTTTTGGGGTCCCAGAGCAATTTCCACGATTGACGATCCCGGGGTGTGTTTACGTGTCCGTCATCAACACTCACAGTTTTGGCCAATTCTTACCCATTTTGTGGACTATTACTTACCGTTTTGGGGCCCCGAAGCGATTTCCATAGTTGTTGAAACCCAAGGTTCGCTTACGTGTCGGTCATCAACATTCACAGTTTTGGCCGATTCTGGCCCGTTTCCTGGACTATTACACACCATTTTATGGTCCCAAAGCGATTTTCTATGGTTGTCGAACCCCAAGGTGTGCTTACGTATTGGTCGTCAAGACTCGCAGTTTGGGCCAATTCTGGCCCATTTCTTGGACTATTACTCAGTTTTGCGGTCCCGAAGTGTTTTCCACGATTGACGAACCCCGGGGTTCATTTATGTGTCGGTCATCAACACTCACTATTTTGGCCGATTCTGGTTCGTTTCGTTCACTATTACTCACCGTTTTGGCGTCCCATAGCGATTTCCACTATTGACGATCCCCGAGGTGCGTTTACGTGTCCGTCGTCAACACTCACAATTTTGGCCAATTCTGACCAGCTTCATGGACTATTACTCACAGTTTTGGGGTCCCGAAGCGATTTCCATAGTTGTTGAACCCCAAGGTGCGCCTACGTGTCAGCCATCAATAGTCACAATTTTGGCCGGTTCTGGCCCGTTTCTTGGACTATTACTGACTATTTTGGCGTCCCGGAGTGATTTCCACGATTGACGAACCACGGGGTGCGTATACGTGTTGGTCATCAACACTTACGATTTTTGTCGATTCTGGCCTGTTTCATGGACTAATACTCACCGTTTTGGGGTCCCGAAGCGATTTCCATGGTTGTGGAAACCCAAGGCGCTCTTACGTATCGGACATCAACACTCACAGTTTTTGCCGATTCTGGCCCGTTTCGTGGACTATTACTCACCGTTTTGGGGTCCCAAATCGACTTCCTTGGTTGTCGAACTCCAAGGTATGCTTACGTATTGGTCGTCAAGACTCGCAGTTTGGGCCGATTCTGGCCCATTTCTTGGACTATTACTCAGTTTTGCGGTCCCGAAGTGATTTCCATGAATGACGAAACCCGGGGTGCGTTTACGTGTCGGTCATTAACACTCACAATTTTGGCCGATTCTAGGCCGTTTCATTCACTATTACACACCGTTTTGGGGTCCCATAGCGATTTCCACGATTGACGATCCCCGAGGTGCGTTTACGTGTCGGTCATCAACACTCACAATTTTCGCCGAGTCTGGTCCGTTTCGTGGATTATTACTCACCGTTTTGGGGTCCCAAAGCGATTTCCATGGTTGTCAAACCTCAAGGTGCGCTTATGTGTCTGTCATCAACAATCGCAGTTTGGGCCGATTCTGGCCCTTTTCTTGGACTATTACTCGGTTTTGGGGTCCCATAGTGATTTCCGCGATTGACGAACCCCGGGGGGCGTTTACGTGTCGGTCATCAACATGCACAATTTTGGCCGATTCTAGTCCGTTTCGTGCACCATTACTCACCGTTTTGCGGTCCCAGAGCGATTTCCACGATTGACGATCCCGGGGTGTGTTTACGTGTTCGTTGTCAACACTCACAGTTTTGGCCAATTCTGACCCATTTCATGGACTATTACTTACCGTTTTGGGGTCCCGAAGCGATTTCCATAGTTGTTGAAACCGAAGGTGCGCTTACATGTTTGTCATCAACATGCACAGTTTTGGCTGATTCTGGCCTGTTTCCTGGACTATTACTCATTGTTTTGGGGTCCCGGAGTGATTTCCAATAGTAACGGACACCAGGGTGCGTTTACATGTCGGTCATCAACACTCACAATTTTGGCCAATTCTGGTCCGTATCATGCACTATTATTCACTGATTTGGGGTCCCAGAGCGATTTCCACGATTGACGATCCGCGGGTTGCGTTTAAGTGTCTGTCGTCAACGCTCACAGTTTTGGCCAATTCTGACCCGTTTCGTGGACTATTACTCACCGTTTTGGGCTCCCAGAGCGATGTCCACGATTGACGATCCCGGATGTGTTTACGTGTCCGTCATCAACACTCACAGTTTTGGCCAATTCTGACCCATTTCGTGGACTATTACTTACCGTTTTGGGGCCCCGAAGCGATTTCCATAGTTGTTGAAACCCAAGGTGCTCTTACGTGTCGGTCATCAACATTCACAGTTTTGGCCGATTCTGGCCTGTATCCTGGACTATTACTCACTGTTTTGGCGTTCCGGAGTGATTTCCACGGTTGACGAACCCCGAGGTACGTTTACGTGTCGGTCATCAACACTCACAGTTTTGGCCGATTCTGGCCCGTTTCGTGGACTATTACTCACCGTTTTGGGATCCCAAATTGATTTCCATGGTTGTGGAACCCCAAGGTGCGCTTACGTGTCGGTCATCAACACTCGCAGTTGGGGCCGATTCTCGCCCGTTTCTTGGACTATTACTCACTGTTTTGGGGTCCCGGAGTGATTTCCACGATTGACGAACCCTGGGGTGCGTTTACATGTTGGTCATCAACACTCACAATTTTGGCCGATTCTTGTCCGTTTCATTCACTATTACTCACCGTTTTGGGGTCCCAAAGCGATTTATATGGTTTTTCAACCCCAAGATGTGCTTACGTATTGGTCGTCAAGACTGGCAGTTTTGACCGATTCTGGCCCATTTCTTGGACTATTACTCAGTTTTGCGGTCCCGAAGTGATTACCACAATTGAAGAACCCCGGGGTGCATTTACATGTCGGTTATCAACACTCATAATTTTGGCCGATTCTGGTCCGTTTTATTCACTATAACTCACCGTTTTGGGGTCCCATAGCGATTTCCATGATTGACGATCCCCGAAGTGCGTTTACGTGTCCGTCGTCAACACTCACAAGTTTGGCCAATTTTGACCCGCTTCATGGACAATTACTCACCTTTTTGGGGTCTGGAAGCGATTTCCATAGTTGTTGACCCAAGGTGCGCCTACCTGTCGGCCATCAACAGTCGCAGTTTTGGCCGGTTCTGGCCCGTATCCTGGACTATTACTCACTGTTTTGGGGTGCCGGAGTGATTTCCACGATTGACGAACCCGGGGGTGCGTTTACATGTCGGTCATCAACACTCATAGTTTTGGCCGATTCTGGCCTGTTTCCTGGACTATTACTCACCGTTTTGTGGTCCCAAAGCGATTTCTATGGTGGTCGAACCCCAAGGTGTGCTTACGTGTTGGGCATCAAGACTCATAGTTTGGGCCGATTCTGACCCGTTTCTTGGACTATTACTCAGTTTTGGGGTCCCGAAGTGATTTCCATGATTGAGGAACCCCAGGGTGCGTTTACGTGTCGGTCATCAACACTCACAATTTTGGCCGATTCTGGTCCATTTCGTGGACTATTACTCACCCTTTTGGGGTCATAAAGCGATTTCCATCCATGGTTGTCAAACCCCAAGGTGCGCTTACGTGTCCGTCATCAACAATCATAGTTTGGGCCGATTCTGGCCCGTTTCTTGGACTACTACTCGGTTTCGGTGTCCCGGAGTGACTTCCGCGATTGATGAACCCCGGGGTGCGTTTACGTATCGGTCATCAACACACACAATTTTGGCCGATTCTAGTCCGTTTCGTGCACTATTACTCACCGTTTTGGGGTCCCAGAGCGATTTCCACGATTGACGATCCTGGGGTGTGTTTACGTGTCCGTCATCAACACTCACAGTTTTGGCCAATTCTGACCCATTCGTGGACTATTACTTACCGTTTTGGGGCCCCGAAGCAATTTCCATAGTTGTTGAAACCCAAGGTGCGCTTATGTGTCGGTCATCAACATTCACAGTTTTGGCCGATTCTTTCCTGTTTCCTAGACTATTACTCACTGTTTTGTGGTCCCGGATTGATTTCCAGAATTAACGAACCCAGGGTGCGTTTACGTGTCGGTCATCACCACTCACGATTTTGGACGATTCTGGCCCGTTTCGTGGAATATTACTCACCGTTTTGGGACCCCAAATTGATTTCCATGGTTGTGGAACCTGTCGGTGTCAAAACTGGCGGATCTCGGGTTGGGGGTCCCGAACTGTGCGTCTAGGCGGATGGTAATAGGAGACAGGGGACACGATGTTTTTACCCAGGTTTGGGACCTCTCGATGGAGGTAAAACCCTACTCCCGCTTGATTGATATTGATGATATGGGTAGTACAAGAGTAGATCTACCACGAGATCAGAGAGGCTAAACCCTAGAAGCTAGCCTATCGTATGATTGTTGTTCGTCCTACGGACTAAAACTCTCCGGTTTATATAGGCACCGAAGAGGGTTAGGGTTACACAGAGTCGGTTACAATGGTAGGAGATCTACATATCCGTATCGCCAAGCTTGCCTTCCACGCCAAGGAAAGTCCCATCTGGACATGGGACGAAGTCTTCAATCTTGTATCTTCATAGTCCAGGAGTCTGGCCAAAGGCTATAGTCCGGCCATCCAGACACCCCCTAATCCAGGACTCCCTCAGTAGCCCCTGAACCAGGCTTCAATGACAATGAGTCCAACGCGCATATTGTCTTCAACATTGCAAGGCGGGTTCCTCCTCCGAATACTTCATAGAAGATTTTGAACACAAGGATAGTGTCCGGCTCTGCAAAATAAGTTCCACATGCCACCGTAGAGAGAATAATATTTACACAAATTCAATCTGCTGACGTATTCCGTGGTGTGACATCACACCACGGCCAAGCCCTTATTCGAATCATTTTTACTGTCCCACCTCGGCGCGTTTAGCGAGGCGGTTTCCTTGGCACGTCTTGTCAAAGCAGAGATCATGTCTCCTTATTCCGGGATTCTCATCAATACGGGCGTGGGTAACCCAACCGCGCCCGTTGGCACGTCTCCTCTATCGAAGGCGAGTCCCGAACGGTCACGGGGAAGGCTCTTGGTATTCAACCTCTTTATAAAGAGACCAAGGCTCCACTCCTTACTTTCAATCTCAATCGAATCCAAAGCTCCAGATTCAGGCGCTTCGGTCCTTCAATGATGTCCGGCTCTGACCTGCAAGGCCGGTGGATGCCTTCCTCCATTACGGAAGAAGACATGCTAAAGCTAAGAGATGCCGGTATCAAACCGGCAAAATTTCGCATAGGTTGCCTGCCCAAGGGCAGGTTATTCCCACTCCCAAGCCTGGTGAAAGCTTGGTGTTCGCGTCTCACTTCCTTCGGGGGCTAGGCTTCCCGATGGACCCCTTCGTGAGGGGGCTCATATTTTACTATGGGTTGGAATTTCATGACTTGGATCCGGAGTCCATCCTCCACATCTCATCGTTCATTGTCGTATGCGAAGCCTTCCTCCGCATTACCCCTCACTTCGGATTGTGGCTCAAGACCTTCAAGGTGGAGCCGAAGATGATCAAGGGGCAACAGGCAGAGTGTAGAGGGGCTGTTATAAGCAAGAATGCTGATGCATTGTGGCCCGAGGGCTCTTTTCAAGAGGAGCTCAGCCCATGGCAACAAGAGTAGTTTTATATCACAGCTCCCAGGGGCACCAAATGGGTGGCGCCACCTGCCTTTCGCTCGGGTCCTCCACCGCGGCTGGCGTCATGGGTCAATAAAGGACTTGACTGGGGCCGTCCAAGGACGTGCCCTTGTTGCAGGGCCGCATTCAAGGTCTCCTAGAGAGAGATCACTCTGGTCGTAGTAGCACAGGTCATGCTGATTCGTCGCACCCTGCCCTGCAAACGTCACCCCCTCCGCCTGTGGGAATTTAACCCGGAGGGACCACGAGCTCTCCAACATTTTATGGGTGCGACGCCTGTGGAGATGTACAAGCTTTTCTTTGGATCACAAGCGATGTGTCCGGCCTTGACCGAGGATGCAGGTCTGAGCTGCAATCGCCCAGATACTCAAGTAAGTAGCCCCGTACCCGGGCATGCTATCCCATATTTATCATGAATTTGCCCTCAAAAGAGCTGTCCCTTGAACAAGAGTGGATAGTGAAAGGAAAGTTAATCAGGTGTCCGGCCCCCCTCCCTGAGACCACGCCGGATCCCGTGTTAACCAGGATGCTGGAGGTTGCGCCTTCGAAAGAAGGTGAAGGGGGGAACAAGGAAGCTACCGCCTCCGCGAAGGAGGCTGTCAGGAAAGGGGGGGATCGAGAATCCCTCCCTCCAAGGGAAGAAGAGGACCGCCTCTGAAGACCCGGAGACCATGGTCTCAAAACGGGAGAAGAAATCTTCGTCAGAGGGTCCTGCGCCGAGAGATGCCTCGGCCGCATTATGCCCCCAAGGGGATCAGCCCTCCACCGAGCCGTAAGTAAAAAGGGGAGTTTTTTTTTAAATAAAGGATATCCCTGCCCTACTTCTGATGAAGATAATTGAAATTTTACCTTGTAGTTCGGATCTCAGCCCTTCTCAGCAGAGCTCATCTTCGGGGGATCTTCGTCCGGAGATGATAGAGAGCGAAACGCCTCCCCCTGCCGCACTGTCTTGCGAGGCGGGCAACCCTGAGGTGTCGTCGCGGAGGGTTTCTCCGAGTCCGGCGGAGCCGGAAGGTAGTCATGTGTCCCCTCAAAGCCCTCTGCGTCCGGCCTTCGAAAAAGGCCATCGGACAAGTCTGGCACCACCTGGTGTACGGTCGGAGGAGCTGAAGGATCTGCTCGGGCGAGCGTCTATCTCATAAGATCACCGTGCGTTAATGGGTACGGTGATTGAAAGGATTTGATCCATTGAGAGCGGTTTGCACAAAGACGTCAGAAGTTTACTAACAGGTTTTGAGGTATGCAAAATGATGTACCTTCTGACAGTTCAGCATATAAGATGCGCCCTGTGTAGATAGTAGCCCCTGAGGCTCGGTGTGTTGTCAAAAATGACAGTGCACCGAGGATCATAATCCCAGGTATAATATGTCGCCCTTCCTATATAGGTGGAGAAGTGTCCGGTGGCTAGCCGGACTGATGAATTTGCCGAACTAAAGCGGCAACTTGACGTGGCGGATGCCGACATCGCGCTTGTCAATAAGAGGCTTGACAAGTCACAAGGTATGTGATTTCTCCGCGGACACCTGGTAAGGGAGCTTGATGCCCGTGCCTTACAACATGTATGCTTGATGCAGATGGTGTCGCTGCCATGGAGAACCTTCGGGCGGAGCTCGCCCGAGCCAAGGAGCAGGCCAGAAAAAGTGATGCGGCTGCCTTAAAGGCGGTCGAAGAGCTAAAAGCTGAATAGACTGCTCACTACCGAAGCAAGAAGGAAATGGCCGAGATGGCCGTGAAGTTGAAGAATGCTGCCGACCGCTGCAAGCTTCTTGAAAAGGAAGATCGAGCGGTGCAAGAGGACCTGAAGAGGGCCACTACCGAGGCCAAGGATGCTCGCTCTGCAATGAGAGGTATGAAGGAGGAGCTGCGTCAGGCCGGATATATTGCGGCTGGAAAGCTCTTCCTGCTGCGGAGGAAGTTCACGGATCCTAAATATGCTCAGTTGGACCGGCTGTGGAGTTCGGAGGATGCTTATCTGGACTTGGCGGCAAGTGGCACGGACGCGGCCGAACACTTCCGAGATCAAAAGGATCACGAAATGGAAAAGGTTTTTGGTCGCAGTTCCATAATCCAGAGCACCCTCTTCCATTAACCGATCGCTTGGCCGAATGGGCAGAGCTGAATAGGTTATCCGGACTTGCCATGAAGGATGTCGTGAGTCTTTTGTGGCCGAAAAGGCCCGAGCCGAAGAGTTATTTTGGCTTGGTGCAGCAGTTCCTTGGTGCGGTGCCGCACATCAATGCAATGAGGAGGTCGGCATGCTTAGAGGGTGCGCGGATGGCTCTTGCCCGTGTCAAGACATACTGGGCAGAGATGAAGGCCACCGATGTTGCATCCCCAGATTCGGACGGAAGCCGAGTACCTGTCGAGCAATATTTTTAGGAAGTTCTGCAGGACGCTCGTTTAATAGAGACGCGGTGCTCGAATGATATTATGTTCGAATAACATGTATTATTGTGAAACAATGTTTCGATGAAATATGAAAGCTTACTTGTGCCTTCAAGAATTAAAATACCTCCTGTGCGGCCGTTAATTATATGTGTATATAACCTGAAAGATGGCAGTCTTCGGCTTCAGCCCCCACGCATATAATGCGGGGGTGTTTGCAAAAGGCGCATTTTCACACTTGATCCAACGTCTTGGTCCTATAAAGGAGGTGGTAGCGCAACAAACTAGGCAACCGGACTATAATGCTTTATCACTTTCACTTAGCCATAGGAGTTTGACAGTGGGGCTACTATATAGCCCCTGGGAGCACCGCGCTCACCCGAATTCGGGGCGCGTGTGTGCCTGACCGGGAAACGGCCCTTCGTCAATGCGGAGGAATCCTATAGATTCCGGCGGGTCATCGAGTGGTTGACCAGTCTCACGCTATATCATGACAGTCAGTTTTCGGCTTTCTCTACTGAGGCGCTCGCCTGGACAAACCGGGGCACAATCACAGTAGTTCTCCTGGTGCCGCGTTAGCCGATAGAGCGGAACATAAGGCAGCAAAACATAGGAGCCGGGCAAACCCAACATTTGACCAAAGACATGATTCAGAGCTGATGCATATAAGGCCTAACTCGAGACGCCGAACACTCCCTAAGGTATTCGGTCTTTATGGAAACAGGCCGAACAACGCCTTTGGTAATAAGCCCCTGGTGTCCAGGTACGCGCAAAATTCTGACGTGGCCCATGCCAAAATGCTAGCCTCCTCCTCGGTTATAGCAAGAAACCGGGGGATGTGTATCAACAAGAGACAGTAAAAAAGGTTTACGCATGGTCTTAATCTGAAAAGAATTCTTGCAACGGGTCCCTACTGCACGTCTGCGCCTGTGTCCCCGTTGTGCCGTATCCTGGACGGGTGTAGCACAGTGTTCATCTGTAAAAGAGAGGAACTTAGTTGAAAAAGATCGTGCGAAAATGTACGTTATACTAAATAAACAAAGTATTATTCAAAAAGTGAATAAAATTGAGCTTTAATGTCACTTGCTGTACATGCACGGAGCCCCTAGTGCGGGGGTATGCGGCTAGTAAGCCCTTGTATGTTTACGCCGGACTCGTCTAACCGTGTCCGGGGTCTGGACGACCTGTTTGGGTGCTTTGATTAGTGAAGCCGGTTTGGTGTGTGGCTGTCAAGGCAGTCACACAATCTTCCGCGCTCGAGGAACACTCGATATTTCCCTTTAAGGAGATAATGCCTCGCGGACCGGGCATTTTAAGTGTAAGGGATGCATAATGCGGTATTGCATTAAAGCGGGCGAAAGCTTCGCGTCCCAGTAGTGCTTGGTAGCCACTTGTAAATGGGGCGAGGTGGAAGGTTAACTTTTCGCGGCGGAAGTTGTCGGGTAAGCCGAACACAACTTCTAGCAGTAGAGAGCCCGTACAATGGGCATATGGGCCTGGCATTACCCCTTGAAAGGAAGTGTTGCTATGGCGAATTTTGGTTGGTTCTATCCCCATTTTGCATATTTTGTCCTGATATAGCAGGTTTAGATCACTGCCACCGTCCATTAGGACTTGTGTAAATTGGAGTCCGTCGATTATCGGACCTAATATCAAGGCAGTCCATCCTGCATTCCGGATACTTCTAGAGTAATCCTGATGGTCGAAGTTGATTGGTTTTAACAACCAGTGGCGGGACTCCTCTGGGATAGGCCGTATGGCGCGTTTATCTATGGGCGCCGTTCTGTTTTTCCCTTTTGTCACGTAAAGTGAGTTTACTGTTTTGACTTCTTGTGGGAAATTCTTTTGTTTTCCGGTGCTCTGCTTGTGGGGTTCGTCATCGTCCTCGCTTGGTGTGTCGAGCCCCTTGTGTTTGGCGTTGAGTTTGCCGGACTGCTTGAAGACCCAACAATCTCTGTGGGTATGGTTTGCAGGCTTCCAGGGAGTACTGTGGATTTGGCATATCTTGTCCAAGATTTTGTTTAAGTTAGATAGCTCATCCCTATTATCCTTAAGGGGCAGTTTTTTATGATTCTGCCGAGAGCTTTTGAACTCGGCGTTGACTGCCGTGCTCTTCGGGCTGTTTCCCTTGGTCCGGCGCTGGTCTTTGCTGCGTCGCGGTATCCCGTTTCCATCCCTGATTTAGGATGTACTTGGGTCGCTGGTACTACATCTTGCCAGCCAGCTATCCTCTCCCGCGCAAAAGCGGGTCATGAGGCTTGTTAATGCGGCCATTGTTCTTGGCTTTTCTTGGCCGAGGTGTCTGGCGAGCCATTCATCTCAGACGTTGTGTTTGAAAGCTGCTAAGGCTTCGGCGTCCGGACAGTCGACTATTTGGTTCTTTTTAGTAAGGAATCTGTTCCAGAATTTTCGGGCTGACTCTCCGGGTTGTTGAGTAATGTGACTTAAATCGTCTGCATCCGGAGGTCGGACATAGGTCCCTTGAAAATTTTCCTGAAAAGCATCCTCGAGCTCCTCCCAACTTCCAATGGTGTTTTCGGGGAGGCTTTTGAGCTAATGCCGGGCTGGCCCTTTGAGCTTGAGGGGTAAGTATTTTATGGCGTGGAGGTCATCTCCTCCAGCCATGTGTATGTGGAGGATGTAGTCCTCAATCCAGACTCCAGGGTCTGTTGTTCCGTCGTATGCCTCTATGTTTACGGGCTTGAATCCCGCTGGAAATTCATAATCCAGAACCTCATCGGTGAAACATAGGGGATGTGCGGCACCCTTATATTTAGGTGTACCGTAATATTCGGATACTTGACGTGTTGCATTGCTTACTAGAGCTTACTTTCTTGGCCCGTAGATAGATCTAACTGGGCCATCTTTTTGATGCGAATCCGTGTGCGGATTGCGTGCTAGCTTGTGTGCGGCGCCATTTGCCGCTCTATGTTTGCCATGGGGTCGTCTATCCGACCGGGTGGTCTCCTTGTTCTTTGATTGTGGGGGCTCTACGGCTTCCTCATCAAATTCGGGCAGTAGTTTTCGCTTCGAGTAGCTCTTTGTTCGGCGACTATCGCCGTATTTGTCTGCAGTGTTGAGTACTTTGCTCCATCTGATCTTGAGCGCATCTTCCGTTGTTTTGAGCTTCCGCTTCTGCTTTTTCAGGCTACGCGCAGAGGCGACCAGCCTTTTGTGGAGGTTCTTCTGCTCCAGCAACTTGTCCGGCATGAGATCGTCCGGACTGTTATCTTCGCCGGGGATGGATTGTTTAGCCAGGTTGTCCTGTTCAGACGGTTGCTCGATGGCATGTTCGTCGTCCACCGGTTCGCCCTGCTCTAAGGCTGGGTTTGTATGGCTGCTGTCTTTGTCGAGGCGGGATTTTGAGCGGCGCTTACGTCGCCGTTCTGACTGCTTTTTGAGGGAATGATCCCTCGTGGCATCCCGTTGTTCCTCGTTGTCGCTTCCTTTAGGTGTGTCCACCATGTATACATCGTGAGATGAGGTGGCTATCCAGTGCCTTATAGGTGCTGGTTCACGTTTATCTCCTACATCGTCGTCCATACCGTCGATGCCTTCGGAGTCGAAGTCGAGCACGTCGTTTAAACTTTCGACAGTGGCTACGAAGTGGGCGGTGGGTGGGTTTTGAATTCCTTCGTCGTCCGCATCCCAACCTTGCTGACCATAATCCGGTCAGGGCTCTCCTGATAAAGAGAGAGACTTTAGAGAATTCAGGATGTCGCCAAAGGGCGAGTGCTGAAAGATGTCCGTGGTGGTGAACTCCATGATCGACGCCCAATTGGATTCAATTGGCAGGGGCGCGGAAGGTTCGGGGTCCAGAGAAGAGTTCGGTCCCTTGGAGTCGCGAGCTTCGCAAAGGACAGGGATGGTGTTCGGCTCAATCGCCGTAGAGATCGCAGCCCCCGAGGCGGTGTCCAGCCACCCGTCCTCGATCGGCGCAGTTGGCTTCGAGTTAAGGGTCGGAGCGGACACTGCTGCGGCCTCCAGGGCACTGTTCGGCGGCAGAGCTAGATCATGCCCATCGTGACAGTGCGACGCGTTTGGCTGTGGCTCGAACCCATCGAAGATCAAGTCTCCGCGGACGTCAGCCATGTAGTTCAAACTTCCAAAGCTGACCTGATGGCGAGGGGTGTAGCTTTCAATCTGCTCCAGATGGCCAAGGAATTGGCCCGCAGTGCAAAGCCGTAGAATACGAAGATCTGTCCGGGGAGAAAAGTCTCACCCTGGACCGCATCGTTGTTGATGATTGGAGGAGCCATCGGGCCTAAAGATGACGACACAGAGGAACTCTCAATGAAAGCACCAATGTCGGTGTCAAAACCGGTGGATCTCAGGTAGGGGGTCCCAAACTGTGCGTCTAGGCGGATGGTAACAGGAGAGAAGGGACACGATGTTTTTACCCAGATTCGGGCCCTCTCGATGGAGGTAAAACCCTACTCCTGCTTGATTGATATTGATGATATGGGTAGTACAAGAGTAGATCTAACACGAGATCAGAAAGGCTAAACCCTAGAAGCTAACCTATGGTATGATTGTTGTTCATCCTACGGACTAAAACCCTCCGGTTTATATAGGCACCGAAGAGGGTTAGGGTTACACAGAGTCGGTTACAATGGTAGGAGATCTACATATCCGTATCGCCGAGCTTGCCTTCCACGCCAAGGAAAGTCCCATCCAGACACAGGACAAAGTCTTCAATCTTGTATCTTCATAGTCCAGGAGTCCGGCCAAAGGCTATAGTCCGGCCATTCGGACACCCCCTAATCCAGGACTCCCTCAGAACCCCAAGGTGCGCTTACGTGTCGGTTATCAACACTCGCAGTTGGGGCCGATTCTCGCCCGTTTCTTGGACTATTACTCACTGTTTTGGGGACCCGGAGTGATTTCCACAATTGACGAACCCTGGGGTGCGTTTACATGTCGGACATCAACACTCACAGGTTTGGCCGATTCTGGCCTGTTTCCTGGACTATTACTCACCGTTTTGTGGTCCGAAAGCGATTTCTATGGTTGTCGAACCCCAAGGTGTGCTTACGTATTGGACGTCAAGACTCGAAGATTGGGCCGATTCTGGCCCATTTGTTGGACTATTACTCAGTTTTGCGGTCCCGAAGTGATTTCCACGATTGACGAACCCCAGGGCGCGTTTACGTGTCGGTTATCAACACTCATAATTTTGGCCGATTCTGGTCCGTTTCATTCACTATTACTCACCGTTTTGGGGTCCCATAGTGATTTCCACGATTGATGATCCCCGAGGTGTGTTTACGTGTCCGTCGTCAACACTCACAAGTTTCGCCAATTCTGACCCGCTTCGTGGACTATTACTCGCCATTTTGGGGTCTGGAAGCGATTTCCATAGTTGTTGACCCAAGGCGTGCCTACGTGTCGGCCATCAATAGTCGCAGTTTTGGCCGGTTCTGGCCCGTTTCCTGGACTATTACTCATTGTTTTGGGGTCCCGGAGTGATTGCCACGATTGACGAACCCCGGGGTGTGTTTACGTGTCGGTCATCAACACTCACAGTTTTGGCCGATTCTGGCCTGTTTCCTGGACTATTACTCACCGTTTTGTGGTCCCAAAGCAATTTCTATGGTGGTCGAACCCCAAGGTGTGCTTACGTGTTGGTTGTCAAGACACGCAGTTTGGGCCGATTGTGACCCGTTTCTTGAACTATTACTCAGTTTTGGGGTCCCGAAGTGATTTCCATGATTGAGGAACCCCAGGGTGTGTTTACGTGTCGGTCATCAACACTCACAATTTTGGCCGATTCTGGTCCGTTTCGTGGACTATTACCCGCCGTTTCGGGGTCCAAAAGCGATTTCCATGGTTGTCAAACCCCAAGGTGCGCTTACGTGTCCGTCATCAACAATCGCAGTTTGGGCCGATTCTGGCCCGTTTCTTGGACTACTACTCGGTTTCGGGGTCCCGGAGTGATTTCCGCGATTGATCAACCCCGGGGTGCGTTTCGTTATCGGTCATCAACACACACAATTTTGGCCGATCCTAGTACGTTTCATGCACTATTACTCACCGTTTTGGGGTCCTAGAGCGATTTCCACGATTGACGATCCCGGGGTGTGTTTACGTGTCCGTCATCAACACTCACAGTTTTGGCCAATTCTGACCCATTCGTGGACTATTACTTACCGTTTTGGGCCCCCGAAGCGATTTCCATAGTTGTTGAAACCCAAGGTGCACTTATATGTCGGTCAGCAACATTCACAGTTTTGGCCGATTCTGGCCTGTTTCCTGGACTATTACTCACTGTTTTGGGGTCCCGGAGTGATTTCCACAATTAACGAACCCAGGGTGCGTTTACGTGTCGGTCATCACCACTCACGATGTTGGACGATTCTGGCCCTTTTCGTGGACTATTACTCACCGTTTTGGGATCCCAAATCGATTTCCATGGTTGGGGAACCCCAAGGTGCACTTACGTGTCGGTCATCAACACTCACAGTTGGGGCCGATTCTCGCCCGTTTCTTGGACTATTACTCACTGTTTTGGGGTCCCGGAGTTATTTCCACGATTGACGAACCCTGGGGTGCGTTTACATGTTGGTCATCAACACTCACAGTTTTGGCCGATTCTGGCCTGTTTCCTGAACTATTACTCACGTTTTGAGGTCCCAAAGCGATCTCTATGGTTGTCGAACCCCAAGGTGTGCTTACGTATTGGTCGTCAAGACTCGCAGTTTGGGCCGATTCTGGCCCATTTCTTGTACTATTACTCAGTTTCACGGTCCCGAAGTGATTTCCACGATTGACGAACCCCGTGGTGCGTTTACGTGTCGGTCATCAACACTCACAATGTTGGCCTGGTCCGTTTCGTTCACTACTACTCACAGTTTTGAGGTCCCATAGCGATTTCCATGATTGACGATCCCCGAGGTGTGTTTACGTGTCCGTCGTCAACACTCACAAGTTTGGCCAATTCTGACCCGCTTCGTGGACTATTACTCACCGTTTTGGGGTCCCGAACCGAATTCCATAGTTGTTGAACCCAAGGTGCGCCTACGTGTCGGCCATCAACAGTCGCAGTTTTGGCCGGTTCTTTCCCATTTCCTGAACTATTACTCACTGTTTTGGGGCCCCGGAGTGATTTCCACGATTGACGAACCCCGAGGTGCGTTTACATGTCGGTCATCAACACTCACAGTTTTTGCCGATTCTGGCCTGTTTCCTAGACTATTACTCACCGTTTTGTGGTCCCAAAGCGATTTCTATGGTTGCCGAACCCCAAGGTTTGCTTACATGTTGGTCGTCAAGACTCGCAGTTTGGGCCGATTCTGACCCGTTTCAAGGACTATTACTCAGTTTTGGGTCCCGAAGTGATTTCCACGATTGACGAACCCCAGGGTGTTTTTACGTGTCGGTCATCAACACTCACAATTTTGGCCGATTCTGGTCCGTTCCGTGGACTATTACTCACCGTTCTGGGGTCCCAAAGCGATTTCCATGGTTGTCAAACCCCAAGGAGCGCTTACGTGTCCGTCATCAACAATCGCAGTTTGGGCCGATTCTGGCCCGTTTCTTGGACTATTACTTAGTTTCGCGGTCCCAGAGTGATTTCCGCGATTGACGAACCCCGGGGTGCATTTACGTATCGGTGATCAACACGCACAATTTTGGCCGATTTCTAGTCTGTTTCATGCACTATTAGTCACCGTTTTGGGGTCGTAGAGCGATTTCCATGATTGATGATCCTGGGGTGTGTTTACGTGTCCGTCATCAACACTCACAGTTTTGCCAATTCTGACCCATTTCGTGGACTATTACTTACCCTTATGGGGCCCCGAAGCGATTTCCATAGTTGTTGAAACCTAAGGTGCGTTTATGTGTCGGTCATCTACATTCACAGTTTTGCCTGATTCTGGCCTGTTTTCTGGACTATTGCTCACTGTTTTGGGGTCCCGGAGTGATTTCCACAATTAACGAACCCAGGGTGTGTTTACGTGTCAGTCATCACCACTCATGATTTTGGACGATACTGGCCCGTTTCGTGGACTATTACTCACCGTTTTGGGATCCCAAATCGATCTCCATGGTTGTGGAACCCGAAGGTGCGCTTATGTGTCGGTAATCAACACTCACAGTTGGAGCAGATTCTCGCCTGTTTCTTGGACTATTACTCACTGTTTTGGGGTCCCGGTGTGATTTCCACGATTGACGAACCCTGGGGTGCGTTTACATGTCGGTCATCAACAATCACACTTTTAGCCGATTCTGGCCTATTTCCTGGACTATTAGTCACCATTTTATGGTCCCAAAGCGATTTCTATGGTTGTCGAACCCCAAGGCGTGCTTATGTATTGGTCGTCAAGACTCACAGTTTGGGCCGATTCTGTCCCATTTCTCGGACTATTACTCAGTTTTGCGGCCCCGAAGTGATTTCCACGATTGACGAACCCTGGGGTGCGTTTACGTGTCGGTCATCAATACTCACAATTTTGGCCGATTCTGGTCCGTTTCATGCACTATTACTCACCGTTTTGGGGTCCAATAGAGATTTCCACTATTGATGATCCCCGAGGAGCGTTGACGTGTCCGTCGTCAACACTCACAAGTTTGGCCAATTCTGACCCGCTTCGTGGACTATTACTCACCGTTTTGGGGTCCCGAAGCGATTTCCATAGTTGTTGAACCAAAGGTGCGCCTACGTGTCGGCCATCAACAGTCGCAGTTTTGGCCGGTTCTGGCCCGTTTCTTGGATTATTACTCACTGTTTTGGGGTCCGGAGTGATTTCCACGATTGACGAACCCCGGGGTGCGTTTACGTGTCGGTCATCAACACTCACAGTTTTGGCCGATTCTGGCTGTTTACTATACTACTCCCTCCATTCCTTTACGTAAGGAGTATTATTTCCGGCATGGTGACCAAGGCACATAATTATACACATGCTAGGACGAAATTAACCTTGGCAAAATCATTGATTATTGGCAATTAAATCTTTAGGCAAGGAAAGTAGGAGGTAAAAACAATCAGGAGAGAGATACTTTCCTTTTTTCTCTTTACAAGAGAAGATGCATGCAATCATGGGAGAGATACTCTCCTTTTTTGAAGGGGTAATGATGGAGTTATGAGGAATTAGAAGAAATGCACCTTACATTGTGGAATTTTATCAAAAAACAAATACACCTTATATAAAGGAATGGAGGGAGTATTACTCATCGTTTTGTGGTCCCAAAGCGATTTCTATGGTGGTCGAACCCCTAGTTGTGCTTACGTGCTGGTCATCAAGACTCATAGTTTGGGCCGATTCTGACCCGTTTCTTGGACTATTACTCAGTTTTGGGGTCCCGAAGTGATTTCCACGGATGACGAACCCCAGCGTGCATTTACGTGTCGGTCATCAACACGAACAATTTTGGCCGATTCTGGTCCGTTTCGTGGACTATTACTCACCGTTTTGGGGCCCCAAAGCGATTTCCATGGTTGTCAAACCCAAAGGTGCGCTTACATGTTCGTCATCAACAATCGCAGTTTGGGCCGATTCTGGCCCGTTTCTTGGACTATTACTCGGTTTCGGGGTCCCGGAGTGATTTCCGCGATTGACGAACCCCTAGGTACGTTTACGTATCGGTCATCAACCCACACAATTTTGGCCGATTCTAGTCCGTTTCGTGCACTATTACTCAACGTTTTGGGGTCCCAGAGCAATTTCCACGATTGACGATCCCGGGGTGTGTTTAGGTGTCCATCATCAACACTCACAGTTTTGGCCAATTCCGACCCATTTCGTGGACTATTACTTACAATTTGGGGGCCCCGAAGCGATTTCCATAGTTGTTGAAACCCAAGGTGCGCTTACGTGTCGGTCATCAACATTCACAGTTTTGGCCGATTCTGGTCTGTTTCCTGGACTATTACTCACTGTTTTGGGGTCCCAGAGTGATTTCCATGATTAACGAACCCAGGGTGCGTTTACGTGTCGGTCATCACCACTCACAGTTTTGGCCGATTCTAGCCCGTTTCATGGACTATTACTCACTGTTTTGGGATCCCAAATTGATTTCCATGGTTGTGGAACCCCAAGGTGCACATACGTGTCGGTCATCAACACTCGCAGTTGGGCCGATTCTCGCCCGTTTCTTGGACTATTGCTCACTGTTTTGGGGTCCCAGAGTGATTTCCACGATTGACGAACCCTGGGGTGCGTTTCCATATCCGTCATCAACACTCACAGTTTTGGCCAATTCTGACCCATTTCATGGACTGTTACTTACCGCTTACGGGCCCCGAAACGATTTCCATAGTTGTTGAAACCCAAGGTGCGCTCACATGTCGGTCGTCAACATTCATAGTTTTGACCGATTCTGGGCGGTTTCCTGGACTATTACTCACTGTTTTGGCATCCCGGAGTGATTTCCACGATTGACGAACCCCGAGGTGCGTTTACGTGCCGGTCATCAACACTCATAGTTTTGGCCGATTTTGGCCCGTTTCTTGGACTATTACTCACTGTTTTGGGGTCCCGGAGTGATTTCCACAATTGACGAACCCTGGGGTGCGTTTACATGTCGGTCATCAATACTCACAGGTTTGGCCGATTCTGGCCTGTTTCCTGGACTATTACTCATCGTTTTGTGGTCCCAAAGTGATTTCTATGGTTTTCGAACCCCAAGGTATGCTTACATATTGGTCGTCAAGACTCACAGTTTGGGCCGATTCTGGCCCATTTCTTGGACTACTACTCAGTTTTGCGGTCCCGAAGTGATTTCCACGATTGACGAACCCCGGGGTGTGCGTTTACGTGTCGGTTATCAACACTCATAATTTTGGCCGATTCTGGTCCGTTTCATTCACTATTAATCACCGTTTTGGGGTCCCATAGCGATTTCCACGATTGACGATCCCCGAGGTGTGTTTACGTGTCCGTCATCAACACTCACAAGTTTGGCCAATTCTGACCCGCTTCATGGACTATTACTCGCCGTTTTGGGGTCTGGAAGCGATTTCCATTGTTGTTAACCCAAGGTGCGCCTACATGTCGGCCATCAATAGTCGCAGTTTTGGCTAGTTCTGGCCCGTTTCCTGGACTATTACTCACTGTTTTGGGGTCCCGGAGTGATTTCCACAATTGACGAACCTCGGGGTGCGTTTACGTCTCGGTCATCAACACTCATAGTTTTGGCCGATTCTGGCCTGTTTACTGTACTATTACTCATTGTTTTGTGGTCCCAAAGCAATTTCTATGGTGGTCGAACCCCAAGGTGTGCTTACGTGTTGGTCGTCAAGACTCGCAGTTTGGGCCGATTCTGACCCGTTTCTTGGACTATTACTCAGTTTTGGGGTCCGAAAGTGATTTCCACGAATGACGAACCCCAGGGTGCGTTTACGTGTCGGTCATCAACACTCACAATTTTGGCCGATTCTGGTCCTTTCCATGGACAATTTCTCACCGTTATGGGGTCCCAAAGCGATTTCCGTGGTTGTCCAACCCCAAGGTGCGCTTACGTGTCCGTCATCAACAATCGCAGTTTGGGCCGATTCTGGCCCGTTTCTTGGACTATTACTCGGTTTCGGGGTCCCGGAGTGATTTCCGCGATTGACGAACCCCTGGGTGCGTTTACGTATCGGTCATCAACACACACAATTTTGGCCAATTCTAGTCCGTTTCGTGCACTATTACTCACCGTTTTGGGGTCCCAGAGCGATTTCCACGATTGACGATCCCGGGGAGTGTTTACGTGTCCACCATCAACACTCATAGTTTTGGCCAATTTCGACCCATTTTGTGGACTATTACTTACCGTTTTGGAGCCCCGAAGCGATTTCCATAGTTGTTGAAACCCAAGGTGTGTTTACGTGACGGTCATCAACATTCACAGTTTTTGCCGATTCTGGCCCGTTTCCTGGACTATTACTCACTGTTTTGGGGTCCCGGAGTGATTTCCACGATTGACGAACCCTGGGGTGCGTTTACGTGTCGGTCATCAACACTCACAGTTTTGGCCGATTCTGGCCTGTTTCCTGGACTATTATTCACCATTTTGTGGTCCCAAAGCGATTTCTATGGTTGTCAAACCCCAAGGTGTGCTTACGTATTGGTCGTCAAGACTCGCAGTTTGGGCCGATTCTGGCCCATTTCTTGGACTATTAATCAGTTTTGTGATCCCGAAGTGATTTCCACGATTGACGAACCTCGGGGTGCGTTTACGTCTCGGTCATCAACACTCACAATTTTGGTCGATTCTGGTCCGTTTCATTCACTCTTACTCACCGTTTTGGGGTCCCATAGCAATTTCCATGATTGACGATCCCCGAGGTGCGTTTACGTGTCCGTCGTCAACACTCACAAGTTTGGCCAATTCTGACCCGCTTCATGGACTATTACTCACCGTTTTGGGGTCCCGAAGCGATTTCCATAGTTGTTTAACCCAAGGTGCGCCTACGTGTCGGCCATCAACAGTCGTAGTTTTGACTGGTTCTGGCCTGTTTCCTGGACTATTACTCACTGTTTTGTGGTCCTGGAGTGATTTCCACGATTGACGAACCCCGGGGTGCGTTTACGTGTCGGTCATCAACACTCACAGTTTCGGCCGATTCTGGCCTGTTTCCTGGACTATTAGTCACCGTTTTGTGGTCCCAAAGCGATTTCTGTGGTTGTCGAACCCCAAGGTGTGCTTACTTATTGGTCGTCAAGACTCCCAGTTTGGGCTGATTCTGCCCCATTTCTTGGACTATTACTCAGTTTTGCGGTCCCGAAGTGATTTCCACGATTGACGAACCCCGAGGTGGGTTTACGTGTCGGTCATCAACACTCAAAATTTTGGCCGTTTCTGTTCCGTTTCTTTCACTATTACTCACCGTTTTGGGGTCCCATAGCGATTTCCACAATTGACGATCCCCGAGGAACGTTTACATGTTCGTCGTCAATACTCACACGTTTGGCCAATTCTGACCCGCTTCGCGGAATATTACTCACCGTTTTGGGGTCCCGAAGCGATTTCCATAGTTGTTGAACCCAAGGTGCGCCGACGTGTCGGCCATCAACAGTCTCAGTTTTGGCCGGTTGTGGCCCGTTTCCTGGACTATTACTCACTGTTTTGGGGTCCCGGAGTGATTTCCACGATTGACGAACCCCCGGGTGCGTTTGCGTGTCGGCCATCAACACTCACAGTTTTGGCCGATTCTGGCCTGTTTAGTGGACTATTACTCACCGTTTTGTGGTCCCAAAGTGATTTCTACGGTGGTCGAACTCCAAGGTGTGCTTACGTGTTGGTCGTCAAGACTCGCAGTTTGGGACAATTCTGACCCGTTTCTTGGACTATTACTCAGTTTTGGGGTCCCGAAGTGATTTCCACGAATCACGAACCCAGGGTGCGTTTACGTGTCGGTCATCAACACTCACAATTTTGGCCGATTCTGGTCCGTTTCGTTCACTATTACGCACCGTTTGAGGTCCCATAGCGATTTCCACGATTGACGATCCTCGAGAAGCGTTTACGTGTCCGTCGTCAACACTCACAAGTTTAGCCAATTCTGAACCGCTTCGTGGACTATTACTCACCGTTTTGGGGTCCCGAAGCGATTTACATAGTTGTTGAACCCAAGGTGCGCCTACGTGTCGGCCATCAACTGTCGTAGTTTTGGCCGGTTATGGCCCGTTTCCTAGACTATTACTCACTGTTTTGGGTCCCGGAGTGATTTCCACGATTGACGATCCCCGGAGTGCGTTTACGTGTCCGTCGTCAATACTCACAAGTTTGGCCAATTCTGACCCGCTTCATGGACTATTACTCACCGTTTTGGGGTCCCGAAGCGATTTCCATAGTTGTTTAACCCAAGGTGCGCCTACGTGTCGGCCATCAACAGTCGTAGTTTTGACTGGTTCTGGCCTGTTTCCTGGACTATTACTCACTGTTTTGTGGTCCTGGAGTGATTTCCACGATTGACGAACCCCGGGGTGCGTTTACGTGTCGGTCATCAACACTCACAGTTTCGGCCTATTCTGGCCTGTTTCCTGGACTATTAGTCACCGTTTTGTGGTCCCAAAGCGATTTCTGTGGTTGTCGAACCCCAAGTTGTGCTTACTTATTGGTCGTCAAGACTCCCAGTTTGGGCTGATTCTGGCCCATTTCTTGGACTATTACTCAGTTTTGCGGTCCCGAAGTGATTTCCACGATTGACGAACCCCGAGGTGGGTTTATGTGTCGGTCATCAACACTCAAAATTTTGGCCGATTCTGTTCCGTTTCTTTCACTATTACTCACCGTTTTGGGGTCCCATAGCGATTTCCACAATTGACGATCCCCGAGGAACGTTTACGTGTTCCTCGTCAATACTCACACGTTTGGCCAATTCTGACCCGCTTCACGGACTATTACTCACCGTTTTGGGGTCCCGAAGCGATTTCCATAGTTGTTGAACCCAAGGTGCGCCGACGTGTCGGCCATCAACAGTCTCAGTTTTGGCCGGTTGTGGCCCGTTTCCTGGACTATTACTCACTGTTTTGGGGTCCCGGAGTGATTTCCACGATTGACGAACCCCCGGGTGCGTTTGCGTGTCGGCCATCAAGACTCACAGTTTTGGCCGATTCTGGCCTGTTTAGTGGACTATTACTCACCGTTTTGTGGTCCCAAAGCGATTTCTACGGTGGTCGAACCCCAAGGTGTGCTTACGTGTTGGTCGTCAAGACTCGCAGTTTGGGACGATTCTGACCCGTTTCTTGGACTATTACTCAGTTTTGGGGTCCCGAAGTGATTTCCACGAATCACGAACCCAGGGTGCGTTTACGTGTAGGTCATCAACACTCACAATTTTGGCCGATTCTGGTCCTTTTCGTTCACTATTACACACCATTTTGAGGTCCCATAGCGATTTCCACGATTGACGATCCTCGAGGAGCGTTTACGTGTCCGTCGTCAACACTCACAAGTTTAGCCAATTCTGAACCGCTTCGTGGACTATTACTCACCGTTTTGGGGTCCCGAAGCGATTTACATAGTTGTTGAACCCAAGGTGCGCCTACGTGTCGGCCATCAACTGTCGTAGTTTTGGCCGGTTTTGGACCGTTTCCTGGACTATTACTCACTGTTTTGGGGTCCCAGAGTGATTTCCATGATTGACGAACCCCGGGGTGCGTTTACGTGTCGGTCATCAACACTCATAGTTTTGGCCGATTCCGACCCATTTCGTGGAATATTACTTACCGTTTTGGAGCCCCGAAGCGATTTACAAAGTTGTTGAAACCCAAGGTGCGCTTACGTGACGGTCATCATCATTCACAGTTTTTGCCGATTCTGGCCTGTTTCCTAGACTATTACTCATCGTTTTGGGGTCCCGGAGTGATTTCCACGATTAACGAACCCAGGGTGTGTTTACGTGTCGGTCATCACCACTCACGGTTTTGGCCAATTATGGCCCGTTTCGTGGACTATTACTCACTGTTTTGGGATCCCAAATTGATTTCCATGGTTGTGGAACCCCAAGGTGCACTTACGTGTCGGTCATCAACACTCGCAGTTGGGGCCGATTCTCTCCAGTTTCCTGGACTATTACTCACTGTTTTGGGGTCCCGGAGTGATTTTCACGATTGACGAACCCTGGGGTGCGTTTACGTGTCGGTCATCAACACTCACAGTTTTGGCCGATTCTGGCCAGTTTCCTGGACTATTATTCACCATTTTGTGGTCCCAAAGCGATTTCTATGGCTGTCAAACCCCAAGGTGTGCTTACGTATTGGTCGTCAAGACTCGCAGTTTGGGCCAATTCTGGCCCATTTCTTGGACTATTACTCAGTTTTGCGATCCCGAAGTGATTTCCACGATTGACGAACCCCGGGGTGCGTTTACGTCTCGGTCATCAACACTCACAATTCTGGCTGATTCTGGTCCGTTTCATTCACTATTACTCACCGTTTATGGGTCCCATAGCAATTTCCATGATTGACGATCCCCCAGGTGCGTTTACGTGTCCGTCGTCAACACTCACAAGTTTGGCCAATTCTGACCCGCTTCATGGACTATTACTCACCGTTTTGGGGTCCTGAAGCGATTTCCATAGTTGTTTAACCCAAGGTGCGCCTACGTGTCGGCCATCAACAGTCGCAGTTTTGGCCGGTTCTGGCCCGTTTCCTGGACTATTACTCACTGTTTTGGGGCCCCGGAGTGATTTCCACGATTGACGAACCCCCGGGTGCGTTTGCGTGTCGGCCATCAGCACTCACAGTTTTGGCCGATTCTGGCCTGTTTCCTGGACTATAAGTCACCGTTTTGTGGTCCCAAAGCGATTTCCGTGGTTGTCGAACCCAAAGGTGTGCTTACGTATTGGTCGTCAAGACTCGCAGTTTGGCTAATTCTGGCCCATTTCTCGGACTATTACTCAGTTTTGCGGTCCCGAAGTGATTTCCACGATTGACGAACCCCGGGGTGGGTTTACGTGTCGGTCATCAACACTCAAAATTTTGGCCGATTCTGGTCCGTTTCGTTCACTATTACTCACCGTTTTGGGGTCCCATAGCGATTTCCACAATTGACGATCCCCGAGGAGCGTTTACGTGTTCGTCGTCAATACTCACATGTTTGGCCAATTCTGACCCGCTTCGTGGACTATTACTCACCGTTTTGGGGTCCCAAAGCGATTTCCATAGTTGTTGAACCCAAGGTGCGCCGATGTGTCGGCCATCAACAGTCTCAGTTTTGGCCGGCTGTGGCCCGTTTCCTGGACTATTGCTCACTGTTTTTGGGTCCCAGAGTGATTTCCACGATTGACGAACCCCGGGGTGCGTTTGCGTGTAGGTCATCAACAATCATAGTTTTGGCCGATTCTGGCCTGTTTAGTGGAGTATTACTCACCGTTTTGTGGTCCCAAAGCGATTTCTATGGTGGTCGAACCCCAAGGTGTGCTTACGTGTTGGTCGTCAAGACTCGCAGTTTGGGACGATTCTGACCCGTTTCTTGGACTATTACGCAGTTTTGGGGTCCCGAAGTGATTTCCACGAATGACGAACCCAGGGTGCATTTACGTGTCGGTCATCAACACTCACAATTTTGGCCGATTCTGGTCCGTTTCGTGGACTATTACTAACCGTTTTGGGGTCCCAAAGCGATTTCCATGGTTGTCAAACCCCAAGGTGCGCTTACGTGTCCGTCATCAATAATCGCAGTTTGGGCCGATTCTGGCCCGTTTCTTGTACTATTACTCGGTTTTGGGGTCCCGGAGTGATTTCCGCGATTGACGAACCCCGGGGTGCGTTTACATATCCGTCATCAACACTCACAATTTTGGCCGATTCTGGTCCGTTTCATTCACTATCACTAACCGTTTTGGGGTCCCATTGCGATTTCCACGATTGACGATCCCCGAGTTGCGTTTACTTGTCCGTCATCAACACTCACAAGTTTGGCCAATTCTGATCCGCTTCATGGACTATTACTCACCATTTTGGGGTCCCGAAGCGATTTCCATAGTTGTTGAACCCAAGGTGCGCATACGTGTCGGCAAACAACAGTCGCAGTTTTGGCTGGTTCTGGCCTGTTTCCTGAACTATTACTCACTGTTTTTGGGTCCCGGAGTGATTTCCACGATTGACGAACCCCGGGGTGCGTTTACGTGTCGGTCATCAACACTCACAGTTTTGGCCGATTCTGGCCTGTTTCCTGGACTATTACTCACCGTTTTGTGGTCCCAAAGCGATTTCTATGGTGGTCGAACCCCAGGGTGTGATTACGTGTTGGCCGTCAAGACTCGTAGTTTGGGCCGATTCTGACACGTTTCTTGGACTATTACTCAGTTTTGGGGTCTCGAAGTGATTTCCACGAATGACGAACCCAGGGTGCGTTTACGTGTCGGTCATCTACACTCACAATTTTGGCCGATTCTGGTCCGTTTGGTGGACTATTACTCACCGTTTTGGGGTCCCAAAGGGATTTCCATGGTTGTCAAACCCCAAGGTGCGCTTACATGTCCGTCATCAATAATCATAGTTTCGGCCGATTCTGGCCTGTTTCTTGGACTATTACTCGGTTTCGGGGTCCCGGAGTGATTTCCGCGATTGACGAACCCCGGGTTGCGTTTACGTATCGGTCATCTACACGCACAATTTTGGCCGATTCTAGTCCGTTTCGTGCACTATTACTCACCGTTTTGGGGTCCCAGAGCGATTTCCACGATTGACGATCCCGGGGTGTGTTTACGTGTCCATAATCAACACTCATAGTTTTGGCCAATTCTGACCCATTTCATGGACTATTACTTACCGTTTTGGGGCCCCGAAGCGATTTCCATAGTTGTTGAAACCCAAGGTGTGCTTATGTGTCGGTCATCAACATTCACAGTTTTGTCCGATTCTGGCCTATTTCCTGGACTATTACTCACTGTTTTGGGGTCCCGGAGTGATTTCCACAATTAACGAACCCAGGGTGCATTTACATGTCGGTCATCACCACTCACGATTTTGGACGATTCTGGCCCGTTTCGTGGACTATTACTCACCGTTTTGGGACCCAAATCGATTTCCATGGTTGTGGAACCCCAAGGTGCGCTTACGTGTCGGTCATCAACACTCACAGTTGGGGCCAATTCTCGCCCGTTTCTTTGACTATTACTCACTGTTTTGGGGTCCCGGAGTGATATCCACGATTGACGAACCCTGGGGTGCGTTTACGTGTTGGTCATCAACACTCACAGTTTTGGCCGGTTCTGGCCTGTTTCCTGGACTATTGCTCACCATTTTGTGGTCCCAAAGCGATCTCTATGGTCATCGAACCCCAAGGTGTGCATACGTATTGGTCGTCAAGACTCGCAGTTTGGGCCGATTCTTTCCCATTTCTTGGACTATTACTCAGTTTTGCGGTCCCGAAGTGATTTCCACGATTGATGAACCCCGGGGTGCGTTTACGTGTCGGTCATCAACACTCACAATTTTGGCCGATTCTGGTCCGTTTCATTCACTATTACTCACCGTTTTGGGGTCCCATAGCGATTTCCATGATTGACGATCCCCGAGGTGCATTTACGTGTCCGTCGTCAACACTCACAAGTTTGGCCAATTTTGACCCGCTTCGGGGACTATTACTCACCGTTTTGGGGTCCCGAGGCGATTTCCATAGTTGTTGAACCCAAGGTGCGCCTACATGTCGGCCATCAACAGTCGCAGTTTTGGCCGGTTCTGGCCCGTTTCCTGAACTATTACTCACTATTTTGGGGTCCCGGAGTGATTTCCACGATTAACGAACCCAGGGTGCATTTACATGTCGGTCATCACCACTCACGATTTTGGACGATTCTGGCCCGTTTCGTGGACTATTACTCACCGTTTTGGGACCCAAATCGATTTCCATGGTTGTGGAACCCCAAGGTGCGCTTACGTGTCGGTCATCAACACTCACAGTTGGGGCCAATTCTCGCCCGTTTCTTTGACTATTACTCACTGTTTTGGGGTCCCGGAGTGATATCCACGATTGACGAACCCTGGGGTGCGTTTACGTGTTGGTCATCAACACTCACAGTTTTGGCCGGTTCTGGCCTGTTTCCTGGACTATTGCTCACCATTTTGTGGTCCCAAAGCGATCTCTATGGTCATCGAACCCCAAGGTGTGCATACGTATTGGTCGTCAAGACTCGCAGTTTGGGCCGATTCTTTCCCATTTCTTGGACTATTACTCAGTTTTGCGGTCCCGAAGTGATTTCCACGATTGATGAACCCCGGGGTGCGTTTACGTGTCGGTCATCAACACTCACAATTTTGGCCGATTCTGGTCCGTTTCATTCACTATTACTCACCGTTTTGGGGTCCCATAGCGATTTCCATGATTGACGATCCCCGAGGTGCGTTTACGTGTCCGTCGTCAACACTCACAAGTTTGGCCAATTTTGACCCGCTTCGGGGACTATTACTCACCGTTTTGGGGTCCCGAGGCGATTTCCATAGTTGTTGAACCCAAGGTGCGCCTACATGTCGGCCATCAACAGTCGCAGTTTTGGCCGGTTCTGGCCCGTTTCCTGAACTATTACTCACTATTTTGGGGTCCCGGAGTGATTTCCACGATTAACGAACCCCGGGGTGCGTTTACGTGTCGGTCATCAACACTCATAGTTTTTGCCGATTCTGGCTTGTTTCCTGGACTATTACTCACCGTTTTGTGGTCCCAAAGCGATTTCTATGGTGGCCAAACCCCAAGGTGTGCTTACATGTTGGTCGTCAAGACTCGCAGTTTGGGCCGATTCTGACCCGTTTCTTGGACTATTACTCAGTTTTGGGGTCCCGAAATGATTTCCACGATTGACGAACCCCAGGGTGCGTTTACGTGTCTGTCATCAACACTCACAATTTTGGCTGATTCTGGTCTGTTTCGTGGACTATTACTCACCGTTTTGGGGTCCCAATGAGATTTCCATGGTTGTCAAACCCCAAGGTGCGCTTACGTGTCCGTCATCAACAAACGCAGTTTGGGCCAATTCTGGCCCGTTTCTTGGACTATTACTCGGTTTCGGGATACCGGAGTGATTTCCGCGATTGACGAATCCCTGGGTGCGTTTACGTATCGGTCATCAACACGTGGCCGATTCTATTATGTTTCGTGCACTATTACTCTACGTTTTGGGGTCCCAGAGCGATTTCCACGATTAACGATACCGGGGTGTGTTTACGTGTCCATCATCAACACTCACAGTTTTGGCCAATTCTGACCCATTTCGTGGACTATTATTTACCGTTTTGGGGCCCTGAAGCGATTTCCATAGTTGTTGAAACCCTAGGTGCGCTTACGTGTTGGTCATCAACATTCATAGTTTTGGCCGATTTTGGCCTGTTTCCTAGACTATTACTCACTATTTTGGGGTCCCGGAGTGATTTCCACGATCAACATTCATAGTTTTGGCCGATTTTGGCCCGTTTCGTCGACTATTACTCACTGTTTTGGGATCCCAAATTGATTTCCATGGTTGTGGAACCCCAAGGTGCACTTACGTGTCGGTCATCAACACTCGCAGTTGGGGCCGATTCTCGCCCATTTCTTGGACTATTACTCACTGTTTTGGGGTCCTGTAGTGATTTCCACGATTGACGAACCCTGGGGTGTGTTTACGTGTCGGTCATCAACACTCACAGTTTTGGCCGATTCTGGCCTGTTTCCTGGACTATTATTCATCTTTTTGTGGTCCCAAAGCGATTTCTATGGTTGTCAAACCCCAAGGTGTGCTTACGTATTGGTCGTCAAGACTCGCAGTTTGGGCCGATTCTGGCCCATTTCTTGGCCTATTACTCAGTTTTGCGGTCCCGAAGTGATTTCCATGATTGACGAACCCTGGCCGGGGTGCGTTTACGTGTCGGTCATCAACACTCACAATTTTGGCCGATTCTGGTCCGTTTCGTTCACTACTACGCACCGTTTTGGGGTCGCATAGCGATTTCCACGATTGACGATCCCCGAGGAGCGTTTACGTGTCCGTCGTCAACACTCACAAGTTTGGCCAATTATGACCCGCTTCGTGGACTATTACTCACAGTTTTGGGGTCCCGAAGCGATTTCCATAGTTGTTGAACCCCAAGGTGCGCCTACGTGTCAGCCGTCAATAGTCACAATTTTGGCCGGTTCTGGCCCGTTTCTTGGACTATTGCTGACTATTTTGGGGTCCCGGAGTGATTTCCATGATTGACGAACCACGGGGTGTGTATACGTGTCGGTCATCAACACTCACAGTTTTGGCCGATTCTGGCCTTTTTACTAGACTATTACTCACCGTTTTGTGGTCCCAAAGCGATTTCTATGATGGCCGAACCCCAAGATGTGCTTACATGTTGGTCATCAAGACTCGCAGTTTGGGCCGATTCTGACCCGTTTCTTGGACTATTACTCAGTTTTGGGGTCCCGAAGTGATTTTCACGAATGACGAACCCAGGGTGCGTTTCTGTGTCGGTCATCAACACTCACAATTTTGGCCGATTCTGGTCCGTTTTGTGGACTATTACTCACCGTTTTGGGGTCCCAAAGGGATTTCCATGGTTGTCAAACCCCAAGGTGCACTTACGTGTCCGTCATCAACAATCGCAGTTTGGGCTGATTCTGGCCCGTTTCTTGGACTATTACTAGGTTTCGGGGTCTTGGAGTGATTTCCGCGATTGACGAACCCCGGGGTGCGTTTATGTATCGGTCATCAACACGTACAATTTTGGCCGATTCTAGTCCGTTTCGTGCACTACTACTCACCATTTTGGGGTCCTGATACGTCTCCAACGCATCTATAATTTTTGATTGTTCCATGCTATTATATTACCCCTTTTGGATGTTTATGGGCTTGATTTTACACATTTATATCATTTTTGGGACTAACCTACTAACCGGAGCCCCAGCCCATATAGCTGTATTTTTGCCTATTTCAGTATTTCGAAGCAAAGGAATATCAAACGGAATCCAAATGGAATGAAACCTTCGGGAGCGTGATTTTTGGAATGAACCTGATCCGTAGAGCTTGGAGTGCAAGTCAAGAACCTTCCGAGGGCCCCACGGGATAGGGGGGCGCCCCCCCCCCTGTAGGGCGCGCCCCCTGTCTCGTGGGCCCCTCGGGCGGCCACCGACGTACTTCTTCCTCCTATATATACCTACGTACCCCAAAAACATCCAAGGGCACCATGAAACACAATTTCCACTGCCGTAACCTTCTGTATCCGCGAGATCTCATCTTGGAGCCTTCGCCGGCACTCTGCCGGAGGGGGAATCAACCATGGAGGGCCCCTACATCAACATCCTTGCCCCTCCGATGAGTTGTGAGTAGTTTACCACAGACCTACGGGTCCATAGTTATTAGCTAGATGGCTTCTTCTCTCTTTTTGGATCTCAATACAATGTTCTCCCCCTCTCTTGTGGAGATCTATTCGATGTAAACTCTTTTTGCGGTGCGTTTGTCGAGATCCGATGAATTGTGGGTTTATGATCAAGTTTATCTATGAATAATATTTGAATCTTCTCTGAATTCTTTTATGTATGATTGAGTTATCTTTGCAAGTCTCTTCAAATTATCAGTTTGGTTTGGCCTACTAGATTGGTCTTTCTTGCCATGGGAGAAGTGCTTAGCTTTGGGTTCAATCTTGCGGTGTCCTCACCCAGTGACAGAAAGGGTTGCAAGGCACGTATTGTATTGTTTCCATCGAGGATATCAAGATGGGGTTTATATCATATTGCATGTGTTTATCCCTCTACATCATGTCATCTTGCTTAATGCGTTACTCTGTTCTTATGAACTTAATACTCTAGATGCAGGCAGGAGTCAGTCGATGTGTGGAGTAATAGTAGTAGATGCAGGCAGGAGTCGGTCTACTTGTATGGACGTGATGCCTATATACATGATCATGCCTAGATAATCTCATAACTATGTGCTTTTCTATCAATTGCTCGACAGTAATTTGTTCACCCACCGTAATACTTATGCTATCTTGACAGAAGCCTCTAGTGAAACCTATTTCCCCCGTGTCTATCTCTTATCATATTTGCTTTCAATCTACTTTTATTTGCATTTTTACTTTTTGCATCTATATTATAAAATACCAAAAATATATTTATCATATCATACTATCTTTATTAGATCTCACTTTCACAAGTGGCCGTGAAGGGATTGACAACCCCTTTATTGCGTTGGTTGCGAGTTCTTAGTTTGTTTGTGTAGGTGCGTGGGACTTTTGAGGAGCCTCCTACTGGATTGATACCTTGGTTCTCAAAACCGAGGGAAACACTTACGCTACACTTTGCTGCATCACCCTCTCCTCTTCGAGGAAAACCAACGCAAGCTCAAGACGTAGCAAGAAGGATTTCTGGCGCCGTTGACGGGGAGGTCTTCGCTCAAGTCAAGACATACCAAGTACCCATCACAAACCCATCTCCCTCGCATTTACATTATTTGCCATTTGCCTCTCGTTTTCCTCTCCCCCACTTCACCCTTGCCGTTTTATTCGCCCTCTCTTTCCCAATCTCCTCCTCTCTTCTCGCTTGCCATTTTTCTATTTGCTTGTGTGTTGGATTACTTGTTGCCATGGCACAAGATAATACCAAATTGTGTGATTTCTCGAATACAAATAATAATGATTTCCTTAGTACTCCGATTGCTCCTCTTAATGATGTTGAGTCTTGTGAAATCAATACCGCTTTGTTGAATCTTGTTATGAAAGATCAATTTGCTGGCCTTCCTAGTGAAGATGCCGCTACTCATCTAAACAATTTTGTTGATTTGTGTGATATGCAAAAGAATAAAGATACGGATAACAATATTGTCAAATTAAAGTTATTTCCGTTTACACTTAGAGATCGTGCTATAGTTTGGTTTTTGTCCTTGCCTAAAAATAGTATTGATTCTTGGAACAAGTGCAAATATGCTTTTATCTCTAAGTATTTTCCTCCCGCTAAGATCATCACTCTTAGAAACGATATTATGAATTTTAAACAACTTGATCATGAGCATGTTGCCCAATCTTGGGAAAGAATGAAATTGATGCTTCGCAATTGCCCTACTCATGGTTTGAATTTATGAATGATCATACAAAATTTTATGCCGGTTTGAACTTTGCTTCTAGAAATCTCTTAGGTTCGGCCGCGGGAGGCGCGTTTATGGAAATCACATTAGGAGATGCTACAAAATTGCTTGATAACATTATGGCTAATTATTCTCAATGGCACACCGAAAGATCTTCTAGTAAAAAAATTTCATGCTATAGAAGAAATCAATGTTTTGAGTGGAAAGATGGATGAACTTATGAAGATGTTTGCTACTAAAAATACTCCTCTTGATCCTAATGATATGCCTTTGTCTTCCTTGATTGAGAATAATAATGAATCTATGGATGCGAATTTTGTTGGTAGGAATAGTTTTGGAAACAACGCTTATAGAGGCAATTTTAATGCTAGACCGTTCCCTAGTAATTCCTCTAATAATTATGGAAATTCCTACAATAATTCTTATGGTAATTTTAATAAGATGCCCTCTGATTTTGAGAATAGTGTGAAAGAATTTATGATTTCTCAAAAGAATTTTAATGCTTTGCTTGAAGAAAAATTGTTCAAAGTTGATGATTTGGCTAGGAACGTTGATAGACTTTCGCTTGATGTTGATTCTCTTAAACATAGATCTTCTCCTCCTAAGCATGATATCAATGAGTCTCTCAAAGTAATGAGAATTTCCATTGATGAGTGTAAGGAAAGAACCGCTAGATTGCGTGCTAAAAGAGATAGCTTTATAAAAGCGTGTTCTTCTAGTTTCCGTGAAAATAATGATGAGGATCTTAAAGTTATTGATGCGTCTCCTATTAGATATATGTTTTGCAATACGAATTTTGATGATTATGGGACTGATGATGAATCAACTTTGCCTAGAAGGCGTCCCAATAATTCAGAATCTTTAGATCTTAATGCTAAATTTGGTAAAAGTGAGATTGGAGAATCCTCAACTTCCAATAGTATTGAACCTACTATTTCGGATTTTCAGGAATTTGACTATGATAAATGTTTTTTTAAAATGTTGTATTTCCTTGTTGCAATCCGTTGTTAATTCTCCTCATGCTTATAGTCAAAACAAAGCTTTTACCAAGCATATCGTTGATGCATTGATGCAATCTTATGATGAAAAACTTAATTTGGAAGTTTCTATACCTGGAAAACATAATTATGAGTGGGAACCTACTATAAAGATTAGAATTAAAGATTATGAGTGTTTTGCTTTGTGTGATTTGGGTGCTAGTGTTTCCACGATTCCGAAAAAATTATGTGATATTCTAGGTTTCCATGATCTTGATGATTGCTCTTTAAATTTGCACCTTGCGGATTCCACCATTAAAAAGCCTATGGGAAGGATCAATGATGTTCTTATTGTTGCAAATAGAAATTTGGTGCCCGTAGATTTTATCATTATTGATATAGATTGCAATCTTTCTTGCCCTATTATTCTTGGTAGACCTTTCCTTAGAATGATTGGTGCAATTATTGATATGAAGGAAGGGAACATTAGATTCCAATTTCCCGTAAAGAAAGGCATGGAGCACTTTCCAAGAAAGAAAGTCAAATTACCTTATGAATCTATCTTTCGTGCTACTTATGAATTTAGTGCCAAATATGGCACTCGTTAGATCTATCTTTGCTTTTATGCCTAGCTAGGGGCGTTAAACGATAGCGCTAGTTGGGAGGCAACCCAATTTTCTTTATGTTTTTTGCTTTTGCTCCTGTTTAGTAATAAATCTTGCATCTACCTTCTGGTTAGATGTGTTTTTATCTTTTAATTAGTGTTTGTTCCAAGTAGAACCTATAGGATAACCTACGGTGATAGTTGATTTTATTCTGCTGAAAAACAAAAACTTTGCACGCACGAATATAATTTTGTTAAATCACAGGAACGTGCTTTTGCGGTTGATTCTATTTTATGCTGTTCAATAAACAAATTGTCAAGGACTTCCTATTTTGGTAGGATTTTTAGAGTTCCAGAAGTCTGCGTTAGTTACCGATTGCTACAGACTGTTCTGTTTTTGACACATTCTGTTTTTCGTGTGTTGTTTGCTTATTTCAATGCATCTATAGCTAGTAATTCAGTCTATGAACCATAAAGAAGTTGGAATACAGTAGGTTTAACACCAAAATAAATAAAGAATGAGTTCATTGCAGTACCCTATGTGGTGGTTTTGTTTTCTTTCACTAACGGAGCTTATAAGATTTTCTGTTGAGTTGTGTGTTGTGAAGTTTTCAAGTTTTGGGTAAAAGCTTTTATGGACTATGGAATAAAGGGTGGCAAGAGCCTAAGTTTGGGGATGCCCATGTCACCCCAAGATATACAAGAATAGCCAAAAGCCTAAGCTTGGGGATGCCCCGGGAAGGCATCCCCTCTTTCGTCTTAGTTCATTGGTAACTTTACTTGGAGCTATATTTTTATTCGCCACATGATATGTGTTTTGCTTGGAGTGTCGTGTATTATATTAGTATTTTCTTTTTAGTTTACCACAATAATCCTTGCTGTACACACCTTTTGGGAGAAGCCTATTTGTTTAGAATTTGCTAGAATACTCTATGTGCTTCACTTGTATCTTTTGAGCTTGATAGTTTTTGCTCTAGTGCTTCACTTATATCTTTTAGAGCACGGTGGTGTCTTAATTTTTAAGAAATTGCTAGTCTCTCATGCTTCACTTATATTATTTTGAGAGTCTTTTAGAACAGCATGGTATTTTCTATTATCATAAAGTTGGTCCTAGAATGATGAGCATCCAAGTTGGGTATAATAAAAGCTATCATAGGAAGTGAATTGGATGCTATGATCAATTTGATACTTGATAATTGTTTTGAGATATGGAGGTAGTGATATTAAAGTCATGCTAGTTGGGTGATTATGAATTTAAAGAATGCTTGTGTTGAAGTTAGCAAGTCCTGTAGCATGCACGTATGGTTAAAGTTGTGTAACAAATTTGAAACATGAAGTGTACCTGGCTTGTGCATCCTTATGAGTGGCGGTCGGGGACGAGCATTGGTCTTTTCCTACCAATCTATCCCCCTAGGAGCATGCGCGTAGTACTTGGTTTTTGATGACTTCTAAATATTTGCAATAAGGATATGAGTTCTTTTGACTAATGTTGAGTCCATGGATTATACACACTTTTACCTTTCCGCCTTTGCTAGCCTCTTCGGTACCGTGCATTGCCCTTTCTCACCTTGAGAGTTGGTGGAAACTTCGCCGGTGCATCCAAACCCCGTGGTACCATACGCTCTATCACACATAAACCTCCTTATATCTTCCTCAAAACAGCCACCATACCTACCTATTATGGCATTTCCATAGCCATTCCGAGATATATTGCCATGCAACTTTCCACCGTTCCGCTCATCATCATCATGACATACTTTACTTTTGTCATATTGCCATTGCATGATCATGTAGTTGACATCGTATTTGTGGAAAAGCCACCATGCATTATTTTTCATACATGTCACTCTTGATTCTGTTGGAGAACGTTGCAGAAAATTAAAAATTTTCCTATGGTTTCACCAAGATCCATCTATGAGTTCATCTAAGCAACGAGTCAAGGGAGTGAGTTTGCATCTACATACCACTTGTAGATCGCGTGCGGAAGCTTGCAAGGGGATGGTGATGATGGAGTCGTACTCGACGTGATTCAGATCACCATGTCCAAGTGCTAAACGGACAACACCTCCGCGTTCAACACACGTACGGGACGGGAGACGTGTCCTCCTTCTTGATCCAGCAAGGGGGAAGGAGAGGTTGAGGAAGATTGCTCCAACGGCGGCATGACGGCGTGGTGGTGTTGGTGCAACAGTATTCCGACAGGGCTTCGCAAGCACGTAAGGAGGAGGAGATGTGTTGGGGAGGGGAGGGGCTGCGCCTGGAAGATGTGTACTGCAGCCCTCCCCTCACCCCTCTATTTATAGGGGAAGGGGCAAGGGGGGCCGACCCCTCTAGATGGGATCTAGAGGGGAGGCGGCGGCCAGGGAGGGGGGACTTGCCCCCCAAGCAAGGGGGGGGACCCCCCTTAGGGTTTCCCCCCCAACCCTAGCCGCATGGGCCCAAGGTGGGGGGCGCGCCCAGCCCTCCAGGGGCTGGCTCCTTCCCCTTTGCGGCCCATGTGGCCCTCCGGGAGGGGTGGCCCCTCCCGGTGGACCCCCGGAACCTCTCCGGTGGCCCCGGTACAATATCGATAAGCCTCCGAAACTTTCCGGTGTCCGTATGACAACTTCCCATATATAAAACTTCACCTCCGTACCATTCCGGAACTCCTCGTGACGTCCGGGATCTCATCCGGGACTCCGAACAACATTCGGTAGTCACATACTAGTCTTCCTAATAACCCTAGCGTCACCGAACCTTAAGTGTGTAGACCCTACGGGTTCGGGAGACACGCAGACATGACCGAGACGACTCTCGGGCAATAACCAACAGCGGGATCTGGATACCCATGTTGGCTCCCACATGCTCCTCGATGATTTCATCGGTTGAACCACGATGTCGAGGATTCGATCAAAACCCTGTATACAATTCCCTTTGTCAATCGGTACGTTACTTGCCCGAGACTCGATCGTCGGTATCCCAATACGTTGTTCAGTCTCGTTACCGGCAAGTCACTTTACTCGTACCGCAATGCATGATCCCGTGTGAGGGAGTCCTGGACTAGGGGGTGTCCGAACAGCCGGACTATCATCGTCCGCCGGACTCCAAGACTACGAAGATACAAGATTGAAGACCCCGTCCCGTGTCCGGATGGGACTTTCCTTGGCGTGGAAGGCAAGCTTGGCGATACGGATATGTAGATCTCCTACCATTGTAACCGACTCTGTGTAACCCTAGCCTCCTCCGGTGTCTATATGAACCGGAGGGCTTTAGTCCGTAGGACAACATACATTACAACAATCATACCATAGGCTAGTTTTAGGGTTTAGCCTCCTTGATCTCGTGGTAGATCCACTCTTGTACTACCCATATCATCAATATTAATCAAGCAGGACGTAGGGTTTTACCTCCATCGAGAGGGCCCGAACCTGGGTAAAACATAGTGTCCCTCGTCTCCTGTTACCATCCGCCTAGACGCACAGTTCGGGACCCCCTACCCGAGATCCGCCGGTTTTAACACCGACATTGGTGCTTTCATTGAGAGTTCCTCTGTGTCGTCACCGATAGGCCCGATGGCATCTTCAACCAACGACGCTGTCCAGGGTGAGACTTTTCTCCCCGGACAGATCTTCGTATTCGGCGGCTTCACACTGCGGGCTAATTCGCTTGGTCATCTGGAGCAGATCGAAAGCTACGCCCCTGGCCGTCAGGTCAGATTCGGAAGCCTGAACTTCACGGCCGATGTCCGCGGAGACTTGATCTTCGACGGACTCGAGCCACAGCCAAGCGCGCCGCACTGTGACGATGGGCATGATCTAGCTCTGCCGCCGAACAATGCCTTGGTGGCCGCGCGCGAATCCGCTTCGGTCATTAGTCCGGAGCCGATTGCCCAGATAGAGGATCGGTGGATGGACACCGCCTCAGGGGCTTCAACTTCCACGGCGATGGAGCCGAACACTAATCTTGTCCCTCGCAAAACTCGTGATTCTGAGGTGCTGGACTCCTTGCCGGACTCCGAACCTCCCACGCCCCTACCAACCAAATCGGATTGGGCGCCGGTTATGGAATTCACCGCCGCGGACATCTTCCAATACTCGCCTTTTGGCGACATCCTGAATTCACTAAAGCATCTCTCATTATCAGGAGAGCCCTGGCCGGACTATGGCCAGGATGGTTGGGATACGGACGACAAAGAAATTCAGAGCCCACCCACCACCCACTTTGTAGCCACTGTCGACGATCTAACCGACATGCTAGACTACGGCTCCGAAGACATCGACGGTATAGACGACGACACCGGAGACGAACAAGAAACAGCGCCTATAGGGCACGCGAGGACCATCTCATCATACGACATATACATGGTGGGTACCCCAAAAGAGAGTGATAACGAGGACCAACGGGCCACGGCAGAGGATAACCCCGCCGATAAACAACTAAAACGGTGGCGCAGACGCCGCCCTAAGCCCCGCCTCGACAACAACAACGCTCCTAAGGACCCCGCAATACAACAGGGCACAAAAGTGGATGACGAACATGCAGATAAGCAACCGTCCGAACAGGACGAGTCAGATAATTAGTCCAGGCCCGGCAAAAACGACGGTTCGGACGATCTCACGCCGGGCACACCGCCGGAAGGTAAAAACCTTCGGAAAAGACTCGTCAACACTACAAGAAGCTTGAAGAAGGAAAAGCGGAAGCTCAACATAGCAGAAGACACACTCAGAATGAGGTGGAGCAAAGTACTCAAAACCGTGGATAAATACGGCAATGGCCACCAATCAAAGAGCTACCCGAAGCGCAAGCTGCTACCAGAATTCGACGACGAGGCCATAGAGCCCCCACAGTCAAAAAATAAAGAGGCTGCCTGGTTGGATAGACGGCCGGATGACAGGCCAAATTCTGAAAGCGGCGCCACACATAAACCAACCAATGAACTTGGAAGGACAGATGGCCCAGCCAGGTCCATCTACGGGCCAAAGAAGAAGGCCCCAGGAAACAAGGCAACACGTCAAGTGTCCGAAGATAGCGGCACACCCAAATACAGGGGCGCCGCACACCCACTATGTTTCACCAATGAGGTGCTGGACCATGAATTCCCAGCAGGATTCAAACCAATAAACATAGAGGCCTACGATGGAACAACAGACCCTGGAGTCTGGATAGAAGATTATATACTACATATACACATGGCCAGAGGAGATGATCTCCACGCCATAAAATACCTACCCCTCAAGCTCAAAGGGCCAGCCCGTCATTGGCTTAAAGGCCTCCCAGAAAACACTGTGGGAAGTTGGGAAGAGCTCGAGGACGCGTTTAGAGCAAATTTTCAAGGGACTTATGTCCGCCCTCCGGATGCAGATGATCTATGTCACATAGCTCAACAGCCCGGAGAGTCAGCGTGCAAATTCTGGAACAGGTTCCTCACTAAAAAGAACCAAATAGTCGACTGTCCGGACGCTGAAGCCTTAGCAGCTTTTAAACACAACGTCCGAGACGAATGGCTTGCCAGACACCTCGGCCAAGAGAAACTGAGGACAATGTCCGCGCTAACAAGCCTCATGACCCGCTTCTGCGCGGGAGAGGATAGCTGGCTAGCAAGATGCAGCACCAGCGACCCAAGTACATCTGAGATAAGAGATGGAAACGGAAAATCACGGCACAGAAAAGAGCAGCGCCGGAATCAAGAGAAAAGCCCAAAGAGCACGACAGTCAGCGCCGGATTCAAAAGCTCGTGGCCAAACAACAAAACACCGCCTCTTAAGGATGACGGCGATGAGCTGTCCAACTTAAACAAGATTTTGGGTTAGATATGTCAAATCCACAGTACCCCCGGAAGGCCTGCAAACCATACCCATCGAGACTGTTGGGTTTTCAAACAGTCCGGCCGACTAAACGCCAAACACAAGGGGCTCGACGCGTCAAGCGAAGACGATAAACCCCACCAGCAGAGCACCAGAAAACAAAAGACTTTCCCACAAGAGGTCAAAGCAGTAAGCTCACTTCATGTGATAGTACGGAAAAATAGTGCGGCACTTCCTAAAAAGAGCCTCGCACGGTCCAACACAGCAGACCATAGAGATTGGATATCAAAACCAATCACTTTCGACCACCTGGACTATTCCAGAAGCGTTCGAAACGCGGGACGGACTGCCCTGATATTGAATCCCATAATAGACGGATTACAATTTACTAAAGTCCTAATGGACGGAGGCAGCGACTTAAATCTGCTGTATTCAAACACAATCCGCTAGATGGGGATAGACCCTACCAAAATTCGACACAGCCACACTTCCTTCAAAGGAGTGACGCCAGGCCCTTATGCCAAGTGCACAGGCTCCCTATTACTAGAAGTCGTGTTCGGATCACCGAACAACTTTCGGCGCGAAAAACTAATTTTTCATATCGTCCCATTTAAAAGTGGATATCAAGCACTCTTGGGATGAAAGGCTTTTGTCCGTTTCAACGCCATACCACATTACGCGTCTCTTACACTCAAGATGCCCGGTCCGCGTGGCATCATCTCAGTGCGAGGGTCACCCAAAGACCCCGGACTTGGATAGACGAGTCCGGCATCAGTAGGCTAGGGGCTCCCTAGCCACACGCCCCTTCACAAGGGGCTCCACGCACAAACAACCGCGGGTTTATTCAAACCCCGCTTTGCTTATTCATATTTTTTCTTTCACACATACCTTTTTCGCACGAATTATTTTCAAACTAAGAGTTCCTCTCTTTTTTACAGACGAACAACGTGCATACCCGTCCAAGATAATGGCACAATGGAGACACAGGCGCAGACGTGCAGTAGGGACCCGTTGCGAGGATTCTTTTCAGATTAAGACCCTGCGTAAACCTTTTTTACTATCTCTTGTTGTTATTCTCCCTTGGTTTCTTCCTATAACCAAAGCGGAGCCCGACGTTTGGGCATCGGCCGCGTCGGAGGACCATGCCCGTACCTGGACACTAGGGGCTTGGGGCATCGTTCTGCCCGTTATTATAAAGACCGAACACCTTAGGGAGTGTTCAGCGTCTCGAGTTAGGCATTATATGCATCAGCTCCGAATCATGTCTTTGGTCAAATGTTGGGTTTGCCAGGCTCCTGTGTTTTGCTGCCTTACGTTCTGTATCATCGGCTAACGCGACACCAAGAGAACTACTGCGATTGTGCCCCAGTTCGGCTGGGCGAGCACCTCAGTAGAGAAAGCCGAAAACTGACTGTCATGATATAGCGAGAGACTGGTCAACCACTCGATCGACTACCGGAATGTTTAGAATTCCCCGCTTTGACGAAGGACCGTTTCCCGGTCAGGCACACACGCGCCCCGAACTTGGATTAGTGCGGTGCCCCCAGGGGCTATATCGTAGCCCCACCCTCGAACTCCACTGGCTAAGTGAATGTGATAAAGCATTATAGTCCGGATTGCCTCGTTTGCTACGCTACCACCTCCTTAATAGGACCGAGACGTCGGATTAAGTGTGAAAATGCGCTATTTTTGCGAACACCCCCGCACCTTGTGCGTGGGGGCTGAAGCCGAAGACTGCAATCTTTCAGGTTATACAAATGTATACGTAAACGGCCACACAGGAGAAGTTTTACTACTTGGGACGCACAAGTATGAAAAGCAGTTATAGCATAATCATCATTTTACAAGCTAAAACGTTCATTTGAACGTGACATTTTTTGAGCACTGCGACTCTATTACACGAGCACCACGCATAACTTCCCCGAAATAGTGCTCGGCGGGGAGCCGGCTTTCATCCGAACCCTGGGCAGCAACAGCGGTGGCATCCATCTCTGTCCAATGCGCCTTCACGCGGGCAAGAGCCATCGGCGCGCCTTCTATGCAGGCCGACCGCTTCATCTCCTTGATATGCGGCACCGCTCCAAGGAATTGCTGCAGTAAGCCGAAGTAGCTCGTCGCCTCGGGCCTCTCTGGCTAGACATGAGCCATGATGTCAGTCATGGCAAGTCCGGATAATCTATTTAGCTCGGCCCATTCGGCCAACCGGTCGGTCAACGGAAGTGAGCGATCCGGACTATGGAATTGAGACCAAAATAGCTCTTCCGTCTTGTGATCCTTCTGGCTCCGGAAGTGCTCAACGGCATCAGCCGCACTTGCCGCTAAGTCCATATACGGATCCTCCGGATTCCACAGCCGATCAAATTGAGCATACTTTTGATCCATAAACCGGCGACGCAGCAGAAAAGGCTTGCCAGCCACGATATCTCCGGCCTGGCGCAGCTCCTCCTTCACGGCCCACATTGCAGAGAGGGCATCCTTGGCCTCGGCGGTGGCCTTCCTCAGGTCTTCCCGCTCCGATAAGCACTCCTTTTCAAGAGCCTCATTGCGGTCGGCAGCATCTTTTACTTTCACGGCCAATTCGGCCACCTCTTCCCTGCTTAGGCAGTGTGCAGCCATTTCGGCTTTCAACTCCTCGGCCGCCCTCGAGGCAGCCGCGTCACTCCTTCGGGCTTGCTCCTTAGCTTGAGCAAGTTCGGCCCGAAGGCTCTCCACAGCAGCAGCACTGTCTGTATAACAGCATTTAATTTATCATAGGAGGGTTTTGACCCCCTTAATAAAGCGACTGTGGAGAACTCATTTACCTTGCGACTCGTCAAGTCGCCGGTTGACAAGTGCGATGTCCGCATCCGCCACGTCAAGTTGCCGCATTAACTCGGCAACCCCACTAGTCCGGCTAGCCCTCGGACTATCCGCCACCTGCATAGGAACGGCGACATTCATTACTTGCGATTTCGATCCTCGGCATGCTGTCGCTTTCGACAACCTACCGAGTCTCAGGGGCTACTACCTATACAGGGCGCACTTTTTATGTGCAAAACGGCCAAAAAACAGGTGCACCATTTTCGCGTACCTCAAATCCCGCCAGCAAACTCGTAGCGGCATCACGCAATCCGCTCTCGGCGGACGAAATCCTTCCAATCACCATACGCATCAACGCACGGTGATCTTCTGAGATGGACGCCCTCTCCAGCAGATTCTTCAGTTCTCCCGGCCGGACACTAGCGGGCGCCGAACTCCCCGGCCCCTCCGGACTCGGGGACACCCTCCGTGATGATACTTCAGGCTCGCCTGCCCTATCTGACGGCGCAACAGACGGGGGCGTTTCGCTCTCCATCATCTCCGGAAGAAGGTCCCCCAAAGACGAACTCATCTGCGAAGGCTGCAAATCCGAACTGCAAGATAAAAATTTCGGTCACCCACAGAAGCACAAATGGAGGTATTTTCTTACTAATGAACTCCCCTTTTCATACTCACGGCTCGTTGGAGGGCTGATCCTTTGGTGATGATTGTACGTCCGGATTCTCCCCGGACGCCGGACCCCCCGGTGAAGATCTCTTCCCCCGTTTAGGGGCTTTGGCCTCCGGATCTTCGGAGGCGGTCCTCTTCTCCCCCTGGAAGGAGTTTTTGATTCCCCCCTCTTCAGACGCCCCTTTGGGCGAAGTAATAGCTCCTTTATCTTTCCCATCGCCCCTTTTTACGGGCGCGACCTCCAACATTCTGACCAGCACGGGCACCAGTGCGGTCTCTGGGAGGGGAGCCGGACACCTTATCAGCTTCGATCGCGCTACCCACTCCTGTTAAAAGTTATGGGTCAGGAGGCGAACCCTAGAAAAGCAGATAAATAAAACATCCGGACTCTGAGCTATTTACCTGAGTATCCGGGCGATTGCGGCTCAGGCCTGCGTCCTCGGTCAATTCCGGACACGCCACCTGTGGTCCGAAGAACAACCTGTACATCTCCATGGGTGTTGCACCCATGAAGTGTTGGAGAATTCGAGGTCCCTCCGGGTTGAACTCCCATAGACGGAGAGGACGGCGTTTGCAGGGCAGGAGACACCTGGTTAGCATTACCTGCATCACCACGACCAGATTGATCTCCCTCGCTTGGAGGTCTCGAATCCGGCCCTGCAGTGAGGGCACGTCTTCCGACGGCCCCCAATTGAGCCCTTGGTTGACCCACGACATCAGTTGGCGTGGAGGTCCCGGGCGGAATGAAGGCGGCGGCTTTTGCTTGCTGCCCTTCAGAGCGGTGATATAGAACCACTCCTGTTGCCACAGTCCGAGTTCCTCTTGGAAGGAACCCTCAGGCCACGGGGCATCGGCCCTTATGCTTATGGCCGCCCCGCCGCACTCCGCTTGACGCCCCCCGATCATCTTTGGCTCCACATTGAAGGTTTTCAGCCACAGGCCGAAGTGGGGGGTGACACGGAGGAAGGCCTTGCAGACGATAATGAATGCGGAGATATGGAGGATGGACTCCGGAGCCAAATCGTGAAAATCCAGCCCGTAGTAGAACATGAGCCCTCTCATGAAGGGGTCCGTCGGGAAGCCTAAACCCCGACGGAGGTGGGGTACGAAGACAACGTACTTACCGGGCTCGGGGGCGGGCACGGCCTGCCCTTGGGCAGGCAACCTGTGCGAAATCTCGTAGGACAGGTACTTGGCCTCACGCAGCTTTAACACGTCCTCCTCCGTGACGGAGGAGGGCATCCACCGACCTTGAAGGTCGGAGCCGGACATGATTGAGAATCCGAAGCGCTCGAATCTAGGGCTCTGGGTGTTGGAACTGGGAGCGAGAAGGAGATTCGATGCGAGATTGAAGAAAAGGAACGAACCCTGGTCCTCTTATAAAGGGGAAAAATACCAAGGGTCGTCTCCATGACCGTTCGGGATTCACCTCCGATGGAGGAGGCGTGGCGACGGGCGCGGTTGGGTTACCCACACACGTATTGATGAGAATCCCGGAATAAGGGGAACACGATCTCTGCTTTGACAAGACGTGCCAAGGAAACCGCTTCGCTAAATGTGCTGAGGTGGTATAGTAAAAAACGATTCAAACAAAGGCTTGGTAGCGGTGTGATGTCATGCCACATAATACGTCAGCAGATTGGACTGGTGTACATTTTATTCTCACTACGGTGGAATGTGGAATTTATTTTGCAGAGCCGGACACTATCCTGGTGTTCATGATCTTCTCTGGATTATTCAAGGGAGGAACCCGCCTTGCAATGCCGAACATTATGCGCGCCGGACTTATCGTCATTGAAGCCTGGTTCAGGGGCTACTGAGGGAGTCCTGGACTAGGGGGTGTCCGGACAGCCGGACTATCATCGTCCGCCGGACTCCAAGACTACGAAGATACAAGATTGAAGACCCCGTCCCGTGTCCGGATGGGACTTTACTTGGCGTGGAAGGCAAGCTTGGCGATACGGATATGTAGATCTCCTACCATTGTAACCGACTCTGTGTAACCCTAGCCTCCTCCGGTGTCTATATAAACCGGAGGGCTTTAGTCCGTAGGACAACATACATTACAACAATCATACCATAGGCTAGCTTTAGGGTTTAGCCTCCTTGATCTCGTGGTAGATCCACTCTTGTACTACCCATATCATCAATATTAATCAAGCAGGACGTAGGGTTTTACCTCCATCGAGAGGGCCCGAACCTGGGTAAAACATCGTGTCCCTCGTCTCCTGTTACCATCCGCCTAGACGCACAATTCGGGACCCCCTACCCGAGATCCGCCGGTTTTGACACCGACACCGTGACCAACCCCTTGGTCACTCTGAGCTCAATATGATGATGCATTACCGAGTGGGCCCAGTGATACCTCTCCATCATACGGAGTGACAAATCCCAGTCTCGATCCATGTCAACCCAACAGACACTTTCGGAGATACCTGTAGTGCACCTTTATAGTCACCCAGTTACGTTGTGACGTTTGATACACCCAAAGCACTCCTACAGTATCCGGGAGTTACACGATCTCATGGTCGAAGGAAGAGATACTTGACATTGGAAAAGCTCTAGCAAACGAACTACACGATCTTTGTGCTATGCTTAGGATTGGGTCTTGTCCATCACATCATTCTCCTAATGATGTGATCCCGTTATCAACGACATCCAATGTCCATAGCCAGGAAACCATGACTATTTGTTGATCACAACGAGCTAGTCAACTAGAGGCTTACTAGGGACATATTGTGGTCTAAGTATTCACACATGTATTACGATTTCCGGATAATACAGTTATAGCATGAATAAAAGACAATTATCATGAACAATGAAATATAATAATACTTTTATTATTGCCTCTAGGGCATATTTCCAACAGTCTCCCACTTGCACTAGAGTTACCAATCTAGTTACATTGTGATGAATCAAACACCCATAGAGTTCTGGTGTTGATCATGTTTGCTCGCAAGAGAGGTTTAGTCAACAGATCTACGACATTCAGATCTATATGTACTTTGCAAATATCTATGTCTCCATCTTGAACATTTTCACGGATGGAGTTGAAAGGACGCTTGATGTGCCTGGTCTTCTTGTGAAACCTGGGCTCCTTGGCTAGGGCAATTGCTCCAGTGTTGTCACAGAAGAGTTTGATCGGCCCCGACGCATTGGGTATGACTCCTAGGTCGGTGATGAACTCCTTCACCCAAATCGCTTCATGCGCTGCCTCCGAGGCTGCCATGTACTCCGCTTCACACGTAGATCCCGCCACGACGCTCCGTTTGCAGCTGCGCCAGCTTACTGCTCCACCATTCAACATATACACGTATCCGGTTTGTGACTTAGAGTCATCCAGATCTGAGTCGAAGCTAGCGTCGACGTAACCCTTTACGACGAGCTCTTCATCTCCTCCATAAACGAGAAACATGTCCTTTGTCCTTTTCAGGTACTTCAGGATATTCTTGACCGCTGTCCAGTGTTCCTTGCCGGGATTACTTTGGTATCTTGCTACCAAACTTACGGCAAGGTTTACATCAGGTCTGGTACACAACATGGCATACATAATGGATCCTATGGCTGAAGCATAGGGGATGACACTCATCTCTTCTTTATCTTTTGCCGTGCTCGGTGACTGAGCCGAGCTCAATCTCACACCTTGTAACATAGACAAGAACCCTTTCTTGGACTGATCCATTTTGAACCTTTTCAAAATCTTATCAAGGTATGTGCTTTGTGAAAGACCTATGAGGCGTCTCGATCTATCTCTATAGATTTTGATGCCTAATATACAAGCAGCTTCTCCAAGGTCCTTCATTGAAAAACACTTATTCAAGTAGGCCTTAATGCTGTCCAGAAGTTCTATATCATTTCCCATCAAGAGTATGTCATCTACATATAATATAAGAAATGCTACAGAGCTCCCACTCACTTTCTTGTAAACGCAGGCTTCTCCATAAGTCTGCATAAACCCAAACGCTTTGATCATCTCATCAAAGCGAATGTTCCAACTCCGAGATGCTTGCACCAGCCCATAACTGGATCACTGGAGCTTGCATACTTTGTTAGCGTTCTTAGGATCGACAAAACCTTCCGGCTGCATCATATACAGTTCTTCCTTAAGATGTCCGTTAAGGAATGCCGTTTTGACGTCCATCTGCCATATCTCATAATCATAGTATGCGGCAATTGCTAACATGATTCGGACGGATTTCAGCTTCGCTATGGGAGAGAATGTCTCGTCGTAGTCAATCCCTTGAACTTGTCGATAACCCTTAGCGACAAGTCGAGCTTTATAAATGGTAACATTACCATCCGCGTCCGTCTTCTTCTTAAAAATCCATTTATTTTCTATCGCTCGCCGATCATCGGGCAAGGCTGTCAAAGTCCATACTTTGTTTTCATACATGGATTCTATCTCGGATTTCATGGCTTCAAGCCATTTGTTGGAATCTAGGCCCGCCATTGCTTCTTCATAGTTCGAAGGTTCACTGTTGTCTAACAACATGACTTCCAGGACAGGGTTGCCGTACCACTCTGGTGCGGAACGTGTCCTTGTGGACCTACGAAGTTCTGTAGCAACTTGATCCGAAGTACTTTGATCATCATCATTGTTTTCCTCTTCAGTTGGTGTAGGCATCACAGGAACATTTTCCTGAGCTGCACCACTTTCCCGTTCGAGAGGTAGCACTTCATCGAGTTCTACTTTCCTCCCACTTACTTCTTTCGAGAGAAACTCTTTTTCCAGAAAGCATCCGTTCTTGGCAACAAAGATCTTGCCCTCGGATCTTAAGTAGAAGGTATACCCGACAGTTTCCTTAGGGTATCCTATGAAGACGCATTTTTCTGACTTGGGTTCGAGCTTTTCAGGTTGAAGTTTCTTGACATAAGCATCGCATCCTCAAACTTTTAGAAACGGCAGCTTAGGTTTCTTCCCAAACCATAATTCATACGGTGTCGTCTCAACGGATTTAGACGGTGCCCTATTTAAAGTGAATGTAGCTGTCTCTAGAGCGTATCCCCAAAATGATAGCAGTAAATCGGTAAGAGACATCATAGACCGCACCATACCCAATAGAGTGTGATTACGACGTTCGGACACACCATTTCGCTGAGGTGTTCCAGGCGGCGTGAGTTGTGAAACGATTCCACATTTCCTTAAGTGTGTGCCAAATTCGTGACTTAAATATTCTCCTCCACGATCTGATCGTAGGAACTTTATTTTTCGGTCACGTTGATTCTCTACTTCATTCTGAAATTCCTTGAACTTTTCAAAGGTCTTAGACTTGTGTTTCATTAAGTAGACATACCCATATCTACTCAAGTCATCAGTGAGAGTGAGAACATAACGATATCCTCCGCGAGCCTCAACGCTCATTGGACCGCACACATCGGTATGTATGATTTCCAACAAGTTGGTTGCTCGCTCCATTGTTCCGGAGAACGGAGTCTTGGTCATTTTGCCCATGAGGCATGGTTCGCATGTGTCAAACGATTCATAATCAAGAGACTCTAAAAGTCCATCAGCATGGAGTTTCTTCATGCGCTTGACACCAATGTGACCAAGGCGGCAGTGCCACAAGTATGTGGGACTATCGTTATCAACTTTACATCTTTTGGCATCCACACTATGAATATGTGTAATATTACGCTCGAGATTCATTAAGAATAAACCATTGACCATCGGAGCATGACCATAAAACATATCTCTCATATAAATCGAACAACCATTATTCTCGGACTTAAATGAGTAGCCATCTCATATTAAACGAGATCCAGATACAATGTTCATGCTCAAACTTGGCACTAAATAACAATTATTAAGGTTCAAAACTAATCCCGTAGGTAAATGTAGAGGCAGCGTGCCGACGGCGATCACATCGACTCTGGAACCATTCCTGACGCGCATCGTCACCTCGTCCTTCGCCAGTCTCTGTTTATTCCGCAGCTCCTGCTGTGATTTACAAATATGAGCAACGACACTAGTATCAAATACCCAGGAGTTACTACGAGTACTGGTAAGGTACACATCAATTACATGTATATCAAATATACCTTTGGTGTTGCCGGCCTTCTTATCCGCTAAGTATTTGGGGCAGTTCCGCTTCCAGTGACCCTTGCCCTTGCAATAAAAGCACTCAGTCTCAGGCTTGGGTCCATTCTTTGACTTCTTCCCGGTAACTGGCTTACCGGGCGCGGCAACATCCTTGCCCTTCTTGAAGTTCTTCTTGCCCTTGCCCTTCTTGAACTTAGTGGTCTTATTGACCATCAACACTTGATGTTCTTTCTTGATTTCAGCCTCTGCTGACTTCAGCATCGAGAACACTTCAGGAATGGTCTTCACCATCCCCTGCATGTTGTAGTTCATCACAAAGCTCTTGTAGCTTGGTGGGAGCGACTGGAGGATTCTGTCAATGACCGCCTCATCTGGGAGGTTAATGCTCAGCTGAGTCATACGGTTGTCCAACCCAGACATCTTGAGAATGTGCTCACTAACAGAACTCTTTTCCTCCATCTTACAACTATAGAACTTGTCGGAGACATCATATCTCTCGACCCGGGCATGAGCTTGGAAAACTAGTTTCAGCTCTTCGAACATCTCATATGCTCCGTGATGCTCAAAACGCTTCTGGAGCCCCGGTTCTAAGCTGTAAAGCATGCCGCACTGAACGAGGGAGTAATCATCAGCACGAGTTTGCCAAGCGTTCATAACGTCTTGGTTCTCTGGGACGGGAGTGTCACCTAGCGGTCCTTCTAGGACATATTGCTTCCTGGCAGCTATGAGGATGATCCTCAGGTTCCGGACCCAGTCCGTATAGTTGCTGCCATCATCTTTCAGCTTGGTTTTCTCTAGGAACGCGTTGAAGTTCATGTTGACATGAGCGTTGGCCATTTGATCTACAAGACATATTGGCAAAGGTTTTAGACTAAGTTCATGATAATTAAGTTCATCTAATCAAATTATGAACTCCCACTCAGATTAGACATCCCTCTAGTCATCTAAGTGTTACACGATCCGAGTCGACTAGGCCGTGTCCGATTATCACGTGAGACGGACTAGTCATCGTCGGTGAACATCTTCATGTTGATCGTATCTTCCATACGACTCGTGTTCGACCTTTCGGTCTCCGTGTTCCGAGGCCATGTCTGCACATGCTAGGCTCGTCAAGTTAACCCTAAGTGTTTTGCTGTGTAAAACTGTCTTACACCCGTTGTATGTGAATGTAAGGATCTATCACACCCGATCATCACGTGGTGCTTCGAAACGATGAACTGTAGCAACGGTTCATAGTTAGGGGAGAACACTTCTTGAAATTTTTGTAAGGGATCATCTTATTTACTACCGTCGTCCTAAGTAAACAAGATGCATAAACATAATAAACATCACATGCAATTATATAGTTGTGACATGATATGGCCAATATCATATAGCTCCATTGATCTCCATCTTCGGGGCTCCATGATCATCTTGTCATCGGCTTGACACCATGATCTCCATCATCATGATCTTCATCATCGTGTCTTCATGAAGTTGTCACGCCAACGACTACTTCTCCTTCTATGGCTAACGTGTTTAGCAATAAAGTAAAGTAGTTTACATGGCGTTCTTCAATGACACGCAGGTCATACAAAAAATAAAGACAACACCTATGGCTCCTGCCGGTTGTCATACTCATCGACATGCAAGTCGTGAATTCTATTACAAGAACATGATCTCATACATCACAATTCATCATTCATCACAACTTCTGGCCATATCACATCACATGAACAATCGCTGCAAAAACAAGTTAGACGTCCTCTAATTGTTGTTGCATCTTTTACGTGGCTGCAATTGGGTTCTAGCAAGAACGTTTTCTTACCTACGAATAACCACAACGTGATTTTGTCAACTTATATTTACCCTTCATAAGGACCCTTTTCATCGAATCCACTTCAACTAAAGTGGGAGAGACAGACACCCGCCAGCCACCTTATGCAACTAGTGCATGTCAATCGGTGGAACCGGTCTCACGTAAGCGTACGTGTAAGGTTGGTCCGGGCCGCTTCATCCCACAATACCGCTGAAGCAGGAAAAGACTAGTAGTGGCAAACAAGTTGACAAGATCCACGCCCACAACAAAATTGTGTTCTACTCGTGCATTAGAGAACTACGCATAGACCTAGCTCATGATGCCACTGTTGGAGAACGTTGCAGAAAATTAAATTTTTTCCTATGGTTTCACCAAGATCCATCTATGAGTTCATCTAAGCAACGAGTCAAGGGAGTGAGTTTGCATCTACACACCACTAGTAGATCGCGTGCGGAAGCTTGCAAGGGGATGGTGATGATGGAGTCGTACTCGACGTGATTCAGATCACCGATGTCCAAGTGCTAAACGGACAGCACCTCCGCGTTCAACACACGTACGGGACGGGAGACGTCTCCTCCTTCTTGATCCAGCAAGGGGGAAGGAGAGGTTGAGGAAGATTGCTGCAACGGCAGCACGACGGCGTGGTGGTGTTGGTGCAGCAGTACTCCGACAGGGCTTCGCAAGCACGTAACGGAGGAGGAGATGTGTTGGGGAGGGGAGGGGCTGAGCCTGGAAGATGTGTACTGCAGCCCTCCCCTCACCCCTATATTTATAGGGGAAGGGGCAAGGGGGGCCGACCCCTCTAGATGGGATCTAGAGGGGAGGCGGCGGCCAGGGAGGGGGGACTTGCCCCCCAAGCAAGGTGGGCGCCCCCCTTAGGGTTTCCCCCCAACCCTAGGTGCATGGGCCCAAGGTGGGGGGCGTGCCCAGCCCTCTAGGGGCTGGCTCCTTCCCCTTTTCGGCCCATGTGGCCCTCCGGGAGGGGTGGCCCCTCCCGGTGGACCCCCGGAACCTCTCCGGTGGCCCCGGTACAATACCGATAAGCCTCCGAAACTTTCCGGTGTCCGTATGACAACTTTCCATATATAAAACTTCACCTCCGGACCATTCCGGAACTCCTCGTGACGTCCGGGATCTCATATGGGACTCCGAACAACATTCGGTAGTCACATACTAGTCTTCCTAATAACCCTAGTGTCACCAAACCTTAAGTGTGTAGACCCTACGGGTTTGGGAGACACGCAGACATGACCGAGACGACTCTCGGGCAATAACCAACAGCGGGATCTGGATACCCATGTTGGCTCCCACATGCTCCTAGATGATTTCATCGGTTGAACCACGATGTCGAGGATTCGATCAAAACCCTGTATACAATTCCCTTTGTCAATCGGTACGTTACTTGCCCGAGACTCGATCGTCGGTATCCCAATACCTTGTTCAGTCTCGTTACCGGCAAGTCACTTTACTCATACCGCAATGCATGATCCCGTGACCAACCCCTTGGTCACTCTGAGCTCAATATGATGATGCATTACCGAGTGGGCCCAGTGATACCTCTCCGTCATACGGAGTGACAAATCCCAGTCTCGATCCGTGTCAACCCAACAGACACTTTCGAAGATACCTGTAGTGCACCTTTATAGTCACCCAGTTACGTTGTGACGTTTGATACACCCAAAGAACTCCTACGGTATCCGGGAGTTACACGATCTCATGGTCGAAGGAAGAGATACTTGACATTGGAAAAGCTCTAGCAAACGAACTACACGATCTTTGTGCTATGCTTAGGATTGGGTCTTGTCCATCACATCATTCTCCTAATGATGTGATCCCGTTATCAACGACATCCAATGTCCATAGCCAGGAAACCATGACCATCTGTTGATCACAACGAGCTAGTCAACTAGAGGCTCACTAGGGACATATTGTGGTCTAAGTATTCACACGTGTATTACGATTTCCGGATAATACAGTTATAGCATGAATAAAAGACAATTATCATGAACAATGAAATATAATAATACTTTTATTATTGCCTCTAGGGCATATTTCCAACAGATTCATTGCACCATCCCGGTACACCATCAGAGGCATTCATATAGAGTCATATCTTGTTCTAGTTTCGAGTTGTAATCTTTATGTTGTAATCAATAGAAGTGTGATGATCATCATTATTAGAACATTGCCCAAAGAAAAAAAGAAAGGCCAAAAAAAAGTCCCAAAAAAAGCAAAAAAAAAGAAAATAAATAAAATAATAAAAAGGGCAATGTTACTATCTCTTTTTCCACACTTGTGCTTCAAAGTAGCACCTTGTTCTTCATGTAGTGAGTCTCATATATTGTGCTTCAAAGTAGCACCTTGTTTTTCATGTAGTGAGTCTCATAAGTTGTCTTTTTCATACTAGTGGGAATTTTTCATTATAGAACTTGGCTTGTATATTCCTACGATGGGCTTCCTCAAATGCCCTAGGTCTTCGTGAGCAAGCAAGTTGGATGCACACCCACTAGTTTTCTTTTGGTGAGCATTCATTTATAGCTCTAGTGCATCCGTTGCATGGCAATCCCTACTCCTCATGTTGACATCAATTGATGGGCATCTCCATAGCCCGTTGATTATCCTCGTCAATGTGAGACTTTCTCCTTTTTTGTCTTCTCCACACAATCCCCATCATCATATTCTATTCCACCCATAGTGCTATATCCATGGCTCACGCTCATGTATTGCATGAAGGTTGAAAAAGTTTGAGATTATTTAAGTATGAAACAATTGCTTGGCTTGTCATCGGGGGTATAGAAGTTGGGAACATCTTTGTGTGACGAAAATGAAGCATAGCCTAACTATATGATTTTGTAGGGATGAACTTTCTTTTGGCATGCTATTTTGAGAAGACATGCTTATTTTGATTAGTATGCTTGAAGTGTTACTATTTCTTTTATCAATATGAACTTTTATTTTGTAATCATTTGGATCTGAACATTCATGCCAAAATAAAGAAAATTACATTATGAATTATGCTAGGTAGCATTCCACATCAAAAATTCTCTTTTTATCATTTACCTACTCGAGGACGAGCAGGAATTAAGCTTGGGGATGCTTGATACGTCTCCAACGTATCTGTAAGTTTTGATTGTTCCATGCTATTATATTACCCCTTTTGGATGTTTATGGGCTTTATTTTACACATTTATTTCATTTTTGGGACTAACCTACTAACCGGAGGCCCAGCCCATATTGCTGTTTTTTTTTGCCTATTTCAGTATTTCGAAGAACAGGAATATCAAACGGAGTCCAAACGGAATGAAATATTCGGGATCGTGATTTTTGGAAAGAACCTGATCCGGAGAGCTTGGAGTGCAAGTCAAGAAGCTTCCGAGGGCCCCACGAGATAGGGGGCCGCGCCCCCCCTGTAGGGCGCGCCCCCTGTCTCGTGGGCCCCTCGGGCGGCCACCGACGTACTTCTTCCTCCTATATATACCTACGTACCCCGAAAACATCCAAGGGCACCACGAAACACAATTTCCACCACCGTAACCTTCTGTGTCCGCGAGCTCTCATCTTGCAGCCTTCGCCGACACTCTGCTGGAGGGGGAATCAACCATGGAGGGCCTTTACATCAACATCCTTGCCCCTCGATGAGTTGTGAGTAGTTTACCACAGACCTACAGGTCCATAGTTATTAGCTAGATGGCTTCTTCTCTCTTTTTGGATCTCAATACAATGTTCTCCCCCTCTCTTGTGGAGATCTATTTGATGTAAATTCTTTTTGCGGTGTGTTTGTCGAGATCCGATGAATTGTGGGTTTATGATCAAGTTTATCTATGAATAATATTTGAATCTTCTCTGAATTCTTTTATGTATGATTGAGTTATCTTTGCAAGTCTCTTCGAATTATCAGTTTGGTTTGGCCTACAAGATTGGTCTTTCTTGCCATGGGAGAAGTGCTTATATTTGGGTTCAATCTTGCGGTGTCCTTACCCAGTGACAGAAAGGGTTGCAAGGCACGTATTGTATTGTTGCCATCGAGGATAACAAGATGGAGTTTATATCATATTGCATATGTTTATCCCTCTACATCATGTCATCTTGCTTAATGCGTTACTCTGTTCTTATGAACTTAATACTCTAGATGCAGGCAGGAGTCGGTCGATGTGTGGAGTAATAGTAGTAGATGCAAGCAGGAGTCGGTCTACTTGTTATGGATGTGATGCCTATATACATGATCATGCCTAGATAATCTCATAACTATGCGCCTTTCTATCAATTGCTCGACAGTAATTTGTTCACCCACCGTAATACTTATGCTATCTTGAGAGGAGCCTCTAGTGAAACCTATGGCCCCCGGGTCCATCTCTTATCATATTTGATTTCAATCTACTTTTATTTGCATCTTTACTTTTTGCATCTATATTATAAAATACCAAAAATATATTTATCTTATCATACTATCTTTATTAGATCTCACATTCGCAAGTGGCCGTGAAGGGATTGACAACCCCTTTATTGCGTTGGTTGAGAGTTCTCAGTTTGTTTGTGTAGGTGCGTGGGACTTTTGAGGAGCCTCCTACTAGATTGATACCTTGGTTCTCAAAACTGAGGGAAATACTTACGCTACACTTTGTTGCATCACCCTCTCCTCTTCGAGAAAAACCAACGCAAGCTCAAGACGTAGAAGGTCCCAGAGCGATTTCCACGATTGACGATCTCGGGGTGTGTTTACGTGTCCATCATCAACACTCACAGTTTTGGCCAATTCCGACCCATTTCGTGGTCTATTACTTACCGTTTTGGGGCCCCGAAGCGATTTCCATAGTTGTTGAAACCCAAGGTACGCTTACGTGTCGGTCATCAACACTTATAGTTTTGGCCGATTTTGGTCCATTTCGTGCACTATTACTCACTGTTTTGGGGTCCGAGAGCGATTTCCACGATCGACGATTCCCTAGGTGCGTTTACGTGTCCGTCGTTAACACTCACGGTTTTGGCAAATTCTTAGCCCTTTCGTTCCATATTACTCATTGTTTTGGGGTCCCGAAGCGATTTCCATAGTTGCTGAAACCCAAGGTGCGCTTATGTGTCGGTCATCAACACTAACAGTTTTGGACGATTCTGGCCCGTTTCCTAGAGTATTACTCACTGTTTTGGGGTCCCAGAGTGAACTCCATGATTAATGAACCCCATGGTGCGTTTACGTGTCGGTCATCAACGGTCACAGTTTTGGCTGATTCTGGCCCGTTTCGTGGACTGTTACTCACTGTTCTGGGGTCCGAGAGTGATTTCCAAGATTAGCGAACCCTAGGGTGCGTTTATGTGTCGGTCATCAACACTCATAGTTTTGGCCGATTCTGGTCCGTTTCGTGCACTATTACTCACTGTTTTGAGGTTCCAGAGCGAGTTCCATGATTCCCGATCCCTGGGGTGCGTTTATGTGTCTGTCGTCAACACTCACGATTTTGGCCAATTCTTACCCATTTCATGCCATATTACTCACCATTTCGGGGTCCCGAAGCGATTTCCATAGTTGTTGAAACCCAAGGTGCGCTTACGTGTCGGTCATCAACACTCACAGTTTTGGCCGATTCTGGCCCGTTTCCTGGACTATTACTCACTGTTTTAGGGTCCGAGAGTGATTTCCAGGATTAGCGAACCCCGGGGTGCGTTTATTTGTCGGTCATCAACACTCACGGTATTGGCCGATTCTGGCCCATTTCGTGGACTATTACTCACCATTTTGGTGTCCCAAATCGATTTCGATGGTTGTCGAACCCCAAGATGTGCTTATGTGTCGGTCATCAACACTCACAGTTTGGGTCGATTCTGGCACGTTTCTTGGACTATTACTCACTGTTTTGGTGTCTCGGAGTGATTTCCGCGATTGACAAAACCTGAGGTGCGTTTACGTGTCGGTCATCAACACTCACAGTTTTGGCCAATTCTGGCCTGTTTCCTGGACTATTACTCACTGTTTTGTGGTCCCAAAGCCATTTCTATGGTTGTCGAACCCCAAGTTGTGCGTACGTGTTGGTCATCAAGATTCGCAGTTTGGGCCGATTCTGGCCCGTTTCTTTGACTATAACTCAGTTTTTGGGTCACGAGGTGATTTCCACGATTGACGAACCCTGGGGTGCTTTCACGTGTCGGTCATCAAAAGTCATAGTTTTGGACGATTCTGGTCTGTTTCGTGCACTATTACTCACTGTTTTGGGGTCCCAGAGCGAGTTCCATGATTGCCGATCCCCGGGTGCGTTTATGTGTCTGTCGTCAACACTCATGATTTTGGCCAATTCTTACCCATTTCGTGCCATATTACTCACCGTTTTGGGGTCCCGAAGCGATTTCCATAGTTGTTGAAACCCAAGGTGCGCTTACGTGTCGGTCATCAACACTCACAGTTTTGGCCGCCGTTTCCTGGTCTATTACTCACTGTTTTGGGATCTCAGAGTGAATTCCACGATTAACGAACCCTGGGGTGCGTTTACGTGTCGGTCATCAACACTCACAGTTTGGCCGATTCTGGCCCGTTTCGTGGACTATTACTCACTGTTTTGGGGTCCAAGAGTGATTTCCATGATTAGCGAACCCTGGGGTGTGTTTATGCGTCGGTCATCAACACTCACGGTTTTGGCCAATTCTGGCCCGTTTCGTGAACTATTACTCACTGTTTTGGTGTCCCAAATCGATTTCCATGGTTGTTAAACCCCAAGGTGTGCTTACGTGTCGGTCATCAACACTCATAGTTTGGGCCGATTCTGGCCTGTTTCCTGGACTATTACTCATCATTTTGTGGTCTCAATGCGATTTCTATGCGTGTCGAAACCCATGGTGTGCTTACGTTTTGGTCATCAAGACTCGCAGTTTGGGCCAATTCTGGCCCGTTTCTTTGACTATTACTCAGTTTTGGGTTTCCCGAAGTGATTTTTACGATTGATGAACCCCGGGGTGCGTTTACGTGTCGGTCAGCAACACTCCCGGTTTATGTCGATTCTAGCCCGTTTCATGGACTATTACTCACCATTTCGGGGTCCCGAAGTGATTTCCATAGTTGTTGAAACCCAAGGTACTCACTGTTTTGGTGTTCGAGAGTGATTTCCACGATTAACGAACCCCGGGGTGCGTTTATGTGTCAGTCATCAACAGTGACGGTTTTGGCCGATTCTGGCCCGTTTCATGGACTATTACTCACCGTTTTTGTGTCCCAAATTGATTTCCATGGTTGTAGAACACCAAGGTGTGCTTACGTGTCGGTCATCAACACTCACATTTTGGGCCGATTCTGGCCTGTTTTTGGGTCCCGAAGTGATTTCCACGATTGATGAACCCTGGGGTGCTTTGCGTGTCAGTCATCAACACTCGCAGTTTTGGCCGATTCTGGCCTGTTTCCTGGACTATTAGTCACTGTTTTGTGGTCCCAAAGCGATTTCTATTGTTGTCGAACCCCAAGGTGTGCTTACGTGTTGGTCATCAAGACTCGCAGTTTGGGCCGATTCTGGCCCGTTTCTTTGACTCTTACTCAGTTTTTGGGTCCCAAAGTGATTTCCACGATTGACAAACCGCGTGGTGCGTTTACGTGTTGGTCATCAACAGTCACAAGTTTGGTCGATTCTGGTCCGTTTCGTGCACTATTACTCACTATTTTGGGTTCCCAGAGCAATTTCCATGATTGACGATCCCCGGGGTGCGTTTACGTGCCCGTCGTCAACACTCACGGTTTTGGCCAATTCTTAACCGTTTCGTGGCATATTACTCACCGTTTTGGGGTCCCGAAGCAATTTCCATAGTTGTTGAAACCCAAGGTGCGCTTTCGTGTCGGTCATGAACACTCACAGTTTTGGCCGATTCTGGCCCGTTTCCTGGACTATTACTCACTATTTTGGGGTCCCGGAGTGAATTCCACGATTAACGAAACCCGTGGTGCGTTTACGCGTCGGTCATCAATGCTCATAGTTTTGGCCGATTCTGGCCCGTTTCGTGGACTATTTCTCATGTTTTGGGGTCCGAGAGTGATTTCGAGGATTAGCGAACCCCGGGGTGCGTTTATGTGTCGGTCATCAACACTCATGGTTTTGGCCGATTTTGTCCCGTTTCGTGGACTATTACTCACCATTTTGGTGTCCCAAATCGATTTCGATGGTTGTCTAACCCCATGGTGTGCTTACGTGTCGATCATCAACACTCACAGTCTGGGCCGATTCTGCCACGTTTCTTGGACTATTACTCACTGTTTTGGGGTCCCGGAGTGATTTCCACGATTGACAAACCCTGGGGTGCGTTTACGTGTCGGTCATCAACACTCACAGTTTTGGTCGATTCTGGCCTGTTTCCTAGACTATTACTCACCGTTTTGTGGTCCCAAAGCGATTTCTATGGTTGTCGAACCCCAAGGTGTGCTTACGTGTTGGTCGTCAGGATTCGCAGTTTGGGCCGATTCTGGCCCGTTTCTTTGACTATAACTCAGTTTTTGGGTCCCGAGGTGATTTCCACGATTGATGAACCCCGAAGTGTGTTTACGTGTCGGTCATCAACACTCGTAGTATTGGCTAATTCTGGTCCGTTTCATGCACTATTACTCACTGTTTTGGGGTCCCAGAGCGATTTCCACGATTGCCGACCCCCGGGGTGCTTTATGTGTCTGTCGTCAACACTCACGATTTTGGCCAATTCTTACCCATTTCCTGGCATATTACTCAACATTTTGGGGTCCCGAAGCGATTTCCATAGTTGTTGAAACCCAAGGTGCGCTTACGTGTTGATCATCAACACTCATAGTTTTGGCCGATTCTAGTCTGTTTCCTGGACTATTACTCACCGTTTTGGGCTCCCGGAGTGAATTCCACAATTAAGGAACCCCGTGGTGCGTTTAAGTGTCGGTCATCAACACTCACAGCTAGGCCGATTCTGGCCCGTTTCATGGACTATTGCTCACTGTTTTGGGGTGCAAGAGTGATTTCCATGATTAGCGAACCCCGGGGTGTGTTTATGTGTTGGTCATCAACACTCACGGTTTTGGCCGATTCTGGCCCGTTTCGTGAACTATTACACACTGTTCTTGTGTCCCAAATCGATTTCCATGGTTGTCAAACCCCCAGGTGTGCTTATGTGTCGGTCATCAACACTCATAGTTTGGGCCGATTCTGGCCTATTTCATGGACGATTACTGATCATTTTGTGGTCTCAAAGCGATTTCTATGGTTGTCGAACCCCATGGTGTGCTTACGTTTTGGTCGTCAAGACTCGCAGTTTGGGCCGATTCTGACCCGTTTCTTTGACTATTACTCCGTTTTGGGGTCCCGAAGTGATTTTCATGATTGACGAACCCCAGGGTGCGTTTATGTGTCGGTCATCAACACTCGCGGTTTATGTCGATTCTGGCCAGTTTCATGGACTATTACTCACTGTTTTGGGGTCCCAAAGCGATTTCCATTGTTGTAGACCCCAAGGTGCACTTAAGTGTCCGTCATCAACAATCACAATTTGGGCCGATTCTGGCCCGTTTCTTGGACTATTACTCAGTTTTCGGGTCCTGGATTGATTTCCACGATTGAAAAATCCCGGGTGTGTTTACGTGTCGGTTATCAACACTCACAATTTTGGCTGATTCTGGTCCGTTTCATGCAGTATTACTTACCTTTTTGGGGTCCCAGAGCGACTTCCAGGATTGAGAATCCCGGGGTGCGTTTACGTGTCCGTCATCAACACTCACAGTTTTGGCTAATTCTGACCCGTTTCGTGTACTATTACATACCGTTTTGGTGTCCCGAAGCGATTTCCATAGTTGTTGAAACCCAAGGTGCGCTTACGTGTCGGTCATCAATACACAGAGTTTTGGCCGATTCTGGCATGTTTCATGGACTATTACTCACCGTCTTGGGGTCCTAAATCGATTTCCATGGTTGTCGAACCCCAAGGTGCGCTTACGTGTCGGTCCTCAACACTCACAGTTTGGGCCGATTCTGGCCCGTTTCTTGGACAATTACTCACTGTTTTGGGGTCCCGGAGTGATTTCCACGATTGACAAACCCCGGGGTGCGTTTACATGTCGGTCATCAACACTCACAGTTTTGCCTGATTCTGGCCCGTTTCATGGACTATTACTCACAGTTTTGGTGTCCCAGAGTGAATTCCACGATTAACGAAACCCATAGCGTGTTTATGTGTCGGTCATCAACACTCACAGTTTTGGCCGATTCTGGCCTGTTTCGTGGACTATTACTCACTGTTTTGTGGTCCGAGAGTGATTTCGAGGATTAGCGAACCCCTGGGTGCGTTTATGTGTCGGTCATCAACTCTCACGGTTTTGGCCGATTCTGGCCCGTTTCATGGACTATTACTCACCATTTTGGTGTCCCAAATCGATATCGATGGTTGTCGAACCCCAAGGTGTGCTTACGTGTCGATCATCAACACTCACAGTTTGGGCCGATTCTGGCACGTTTCTTGGACTATTACTCACTGTTTTGGGGTCCCAAAGCGATTTCTATGGTTGTCGAACCCCAAGGTGTGCTTATGTGTTGGTCGTCAAGATTCGCTGTTTGGGCCGATTCTGGCCCGTTTCTATGAGTATAACTCCGTTTTGGGTCCCGAGGAGATTTCCATGGTTGACAAACCCTGGTGTGCGTTTACGTGTCGGTCATCAACACTCACAGTTTTGGCCGATTCTGACCTGTTTCCTGGACTACTACTCAACGTCTTGTCGTCCCAAAGCGATTTCTATGGTTGTCGAACCCCAAGGTGTGCTTACGTGTTGGTCGTCAAGATTCACAGTTTGGGCCGATTCTGGCCCGTTTCTTTGAGTATAACTCCGTTTTTGGGTCCCGAGGTGATTTCCACGATTGACGAACCCCGGAGTGTGTTTACGTGTAGGTCATCAGCACTCATAGTATTGGCCGATTCTGGTCCGTTTCGTGCACTATTACTCACTGTTTCGGGGTCCCAGAGTGATTTCCACGATTGCTGACCCCCGGGGTGCTTTATGTGTCTGTCGTCAACACTCACGATTTTGGCCAATTCTTACCCATTTTGTGGCATATTGCTCACCGTTTTGGGGTCCCGAAGCGATTTCCATTGTTGTTGAAACCCAAGGTGCCCTTACGTGTCGGTCATCAACACTCACAGTTTTGGCCGATTCTAGCCGGTTTCCTGGACTATTACTCACTGTTTTGGGCTTTCGGAGTGAATTCCACGATTAAGGAACCCCGGGGTGCGTTTACGTGTCGGTCATCAACACTCACAGTTTGGCCGATTCTTGCCCGTTTCGTGGACTATTACTCACTGTTTTGGGGTGCAAGAGTGATTTCCATGATTAGCGAACCACGGGGTGTGTTTATGTGTTGGTCATCAACACTCACAGTTTTGGCCGATTCTGGCCTGTTTCGTGAACTATTACTCACTGTTTTGGTGTCCCAAATCAATTTCCACGGTTGTCAGACCCCAAGGTGCAATTACATGTCCGTCATCAACAATCGTAGTTTGGGCCGATTCTGGCCCGTTTCTTGGACTATTACTCGGTTTTGGGTTCCCGGATTGATTTCCATGATTGACAAACCCCGGGTGTGTTTACGTGTCGGTTATCAACACTCACAATTTTGGCCGATTCTGTTCCGTTTCATGCAGTATTACTTACCTTTTTGGGGTCCCAGGGCGACTTCCAGGATTGACGATGCTAGGGTGCGTTTACTTGTCTGTCATCAACACTCACAGTTTTGGCTAATTCTGACCCGTTTCATGTACTATTACATACCGTTTTGGTCTCCCGAAGCGATTTCCATAGTTGTTGAAACCCAAGGTGCGCTTACGTGTCCGTCATCAATACACACAGTTTTGGCCGATTCTGGCCCGTTTCGTGGACTATTACTCACCGTCTTGGGGTCCTAAATCGATTTCCATGGTTGTCGAACCCCAAGGTGCGCTTACGTGTCGGTCCTCAACACTCACAGTTTTGGCCGATTCTGGCCCGTTTCTTGGACAATTACTCACTGTTTTGGGATCCCGGAGTGATTTCCACCATTGACGAACCCCGGGGTGCGTTTACATGTCGGTCATCAACACTCACAGTTTTGCCTGATTCTGGCCCGTTTCATGGACTATTACTCACTGTGTTGGGGTCCGAGAGTGATTTCCACGATTATCGAACCCCGGGGTGCGTTTATGTGTCGGTCATCAACACTCACGGTTTTGGCCGATTCTGGCCCGTTTCGTGGACTATTACTCACCGTTTTGGTGTCCCAAATCAATTTCCATGGTTGTCGAACACCAAGGTGTGCTTACGTGTTGGTCATCAACACTCACAGTTTGGGCCGATTCTGGCCTGTTTTGGGGTCCTGGAGTGATGTCCACGATTGACGAACCTTGGGGTGCTTTGCGTGTCAGTCATCAACACTCGCAGTTTTGGTCGATTCTGGCCTTTTTCCTGGCCTGTTAGTCACTGTATTGTGGTCCCAAAGCAATTTTCTATGGTTGTCGAACCCCAAGGTGTGCTTATGTGTTGATCGTCCAGAATCGCAGTTTGGGCTGATTCTGGCCCGTTTCTTTGACTCTTACTCAGTGTTTGGGTCCGGAAGTGATTTCCATGATTGACGAACCCCGGGGTGCTTTTACGTGTCGGTCATCAGCACTCACAGTTTTGGCCGATTCTGGTATGTTTTGTGCACTATTACTCACTATTTTGGGGTCCCAGAGCGATTTCCACGATTGACGACCCCAGGGTGCGTTTACGTGTCCATCGTCAACACTCACGGTTTTGGCCAATTCTTACACGTTTCGCGGCATATTACTCACCGTTTTGGGGTCCCGAAGTGATTTCCATAGTTGTTGAAACCCAGTGTGCGCTTACGTGTTGGTCAACCAAACTCACAGTTTTGGGTTCCCGGAGTGAATTCCACGATTAACGAACCCCATGGTGCGTTTACGTGTCGGTCATCAACGCTCACTATTTTAGCCGATTCTAGCCCATTTCGTGGACTATTACTCACAGTCTTGGGGTCCTAAATCAATTTCCATGGTTGTCGAATCCCAAGGTGCACTTACGTGTCGGTCCTCAACACTCACAGTTTGGGCCGATTCTAGCCCGTTTTGTGGACTATTACTCACTGTTTTGGTGTCCTAGAGTGATTTCCACGATTGACGAACCCCGCGGTGCGTTTACATGTTGGTCATCAACACCCACAGTTTTGGCTGATTCTGGCCCGTTTCGGGGACTATTACTCACTATTTTGGGGTCCGAGAGTGATTTCCACGATTAACGAACCCCGGGGTGCGTTTATGTGTCGGTCATCAACAGTCACGGTTTTGGCCGATTCTGGACCATTTCGTGGACTATTACTCACCGTTTTGGGGTCCCAAATCCAGTTCCATGGTTGTCGAACACCAAGGTGTGCTTACGTGTCGGTCATCAACACTCACAGTTTGGGCCAATTCTGGCCTGTTTTTGGCTCCCAGAGTGATTTCCACGATTGACGAACCCTGGGGTGCTTTACATGTCAGTCATCAACACTCGCAGTTTTGGCCGATTCTGGCCTGTCTGCTGGACTATTAGTCACTGTATTGTGGTCCCAAAGCAATTTCTATGGTTGTCGAACCCCAAGGTGTGCTTACGTGTTGGCGGTCAAGACTCGTAGTTTGGGCCGATTCTGGCCCGTTTCTTTGACTCTTACTCAGTTTTTCGGTCCCGAAGTGATTTCCACGATTGACGAACCCCGGGGTGCGTTTACGTGTCGGTCATTAACACTCACAATTTTGGCCGATTCTGGTCCGTTTCATGCACTATTACTCACTATCAGGGCCGGCCCTGGGGCATGGGCAACGGGGCGACGGCCCAGGGCCCAGGCGAGGGGGGGCACATGATGGAGTATAGACATACACTATAGTCCAGCAAAAAGCAAGTAAAAAAATACAAAAGAATTAAAGAAAAAAAATAAGATGGGCTAGGCGGCCCAGATATAGCTAGCTAGCGATCACTGATGGATACGCCAAGGCGAAGCGGCGCCGTGCCTCACGCTCGTTTCGATGTTTCCTTCGTAGGTTCGTCGCCCTCGCCCGCCCGTCGGCCTTTGTCAGGACCGGATTTTGGGATATCATTTCCCAGAAAATGGCCCTTGTGCTCACCGGCCCCAGGATTACTGTTAGCTGATGAGGCACCAACTTGATACAGGAATTCCAAGCAAGGTACAAAATATGTAGTACAAGACCATTCTGGCCTATGAGTACAACAATTGGTTTCTAGTGGTTGTTGGCGAAAGCGGTTTGTGGCTCATCAGTGGACATGGGACTCCATTTCCCATAGGAACAGCTGACCAGGTTAACACCTATCTTCGCGAGGTTGTTGTCACCATTGCGTGGGTTCCAGGGCTGACATCGCAACGCTCCTCTCCAAGCAAGAAATCTGGCCAAGACAATAGCCAGGGACAAGCCAGTGAGTACTTTGAATGTACTCGCAAACATTATGAACACGGGTATAATATACAACGATAATCATGCTCTGAAGTATTCTATGATCACAACATCAGTCATAAAATAAAATCCCTGATGCATGCAAGCAGGTTATTTATATACGACATGAATATGCAATAACAGAATAGTAATAAAATGCACCGATCGGGTGTTTGAAGCGACGCCTCAAAAGGATAGTAAATAACAAGCATGCCTCAGTCGGGCTTCTGAGCGACACCACATATAGGGCTTATAAGGTAAATAAATAACAAGCATGCCACAGTCAGGCGTCTGTGCGACACCACATAAAGGGCTTATAAAGTAAATAATTAACAAGCAGGCCACAGTCGGGCATCTCAGCGACACCACATAAAGGGCTCATAAGAAAAACAATCACAGTGAATATCCAGGAAGTAGAACCGTCCCAGGGATACTCAATACTTCAAATAATACAAATGGGTTAGTACATAATAATAATAATCATAATCATGATCCATATTCTGGTTTAGCAGTTTCTCCTCCGAAGACCGACACTAAGACCGACACTTGACCCATCCCAGACTGTAGTCCTTAACCATGGACACGGCTATTAGAATAGATATAATCTCTGTAGAGGGTGTCCTCTTTACCCACGAGTAACGACTTCCTTTAGTCCATCGGGACTAATTCCATCTACAGTCTTTTAATTGAGAACACACCTGACCCGCACACACCAGCTTAACTTACCGGTGTCTGGAATCACCCACGACACCTGTCAAGCAAACCTCTAAGTGGGGAGCCTACAACCTTGGTTAGCATGGGATCAAATTTATATCGCGCGGTACTAAGGGGTGCCCCCCTCTCGGTCCCAACCGGGAACACCCATGCCCCCGGACCAGGTGGCATGCCTACCGGCTGCAGTTGGTATCTTCCACCATGGCCTCTCTATATGGTGTGAGCTAGAAAGGGGTTGACAACTTACTGAACCGTACCCTACCTGCTGCAGGGACAAGTGGTAGTTCCAAACAAGTATGGGGGTTACTGGAACAAGATTCGATCTATGGTCGACTCAGGAGGTTTAAGTATTCCCTACGTGATTAGCATAATAGATATATTTCATCCAACAGACAGAATCACCACTCATCATACCTCATCATGCCATACGGGGCACACTGGTCTCGACGAGGAACTAGGGACAAGCTCAGGTCTACCCAAGACAGAGACTTTCCCGGCTTCCTTTGGTAGGCACGAAAAGCATACGAGGATGATCACTATCACAAGCATGTCCATTTTCAGCAACAAAGACTCATCTTTATGTACTCATGCGTATGATTGAATCATCACATAAAATATCGAATGCTCCATGTCAAAGGGGTGTGGTAACCGTATCAAACAACACACAAAAATTTCATGCTAGGGTTCAAAATGCTTGCCTTCAAGAGTATGCAAGTGGGGGTGCATTTTTGATAGTTGCCTTCTTCTTCAAAATCCTATTTTTGAAAATATTCAAATTAACACATAGCTCCAAAATAGTATAAAAAACTTGTCTGAATTTTTTTCAAATAAATATGAAAATAAACTAGACAAAATTTGAGAAAGGTAGGAAAAGGAATCAACTCATTTGAAGTTTTATTTTAAAAGATATGTCCAGTCAAAGTTCTGATTTTAAATAAAACAGAAAAAAGAAAAATGTTTCGAAATGAATACACGTCGAAGACGTACTTTGCGTTTACGCCTCCACTTACACCAGTGTGGACCGGCCCGTGGTCACTGACAGTGGTTCCCGGGGGCCGACTGGTCAGCTTTGATCGGTCGCCCCCGCCTCCTTCTTCCTCTGGCCGAACAGAGGCGGGGCTTCGGCGACCAACACCGGCGAACTGCGGCTCCTCACGGGCTCTGGAGGGCAGGGATGGGTCTGCGGGTCCAAGGCGGTCCTCCCGGTGATCGATAGGTAGGTGGGGACGAAGGGAGTCACCGGCGGCGAGCTCCGCGGCGGATGGCAGCTACGGGTGGATTGGGCGTTTGGGCTATGGTGGCTCCCCGACGAAGTTGAGTGGATGGGCGGCTCCACAAGATCGAGACTAGTCGAACGGTGGTGCTGGAAGGGGAGGGGAGGCTCTGGGTGCGATGAGCGGGACCGAAACATGGCGGTGGCCGGACTGCCCGGAGACGAGGAAGAAGACCTTCCCTGGTCGATTGCCGGCTATGGGATTGCTAGGTGGGGTGGCTTGAGGTGCCTGAGGGACTGGACGGACTCGGGGCCCCTTATATAGGCGGTCAAGGTCGGTTTCGCGGCGGCCGTGGATAAGCCCAACGGTGAACCGCCATTCTGTTGCAGCAGGGCGACGTGGTGGCGACGCGAGCTAGCGGACGGGCTTGCGGATGAGATCGAGCTGTTCCAGGGGCAGCTGGCGTGCGCGTGTGGCTCGGGCGGTGTCGTCCAGGGCAGGGACTGTCGGAGCGGTGGTGGCGGCTTGTGTCGGTGGCGCTGTAGGGCGCCAGGAGAGGGCCAGGGCGGCTCTGCGACGAGGGAGGAGTCGGGGCGTGTTGGATGCGAGTGGGGAGAGGCCAGAACGAGCGTGAGGCGATGGCAGTGGGACGCGGTGACTCGGTGCGCGCACGTGCAAAACGTGCACTCTGGGCGCGCCCAGTGCACGCACGCCAGGCATTCAATAAAATGCCAACGCTTGCCAAGAGGCTCCAAATCACATGAGGGTTAGCAGGGTGGGGCTATAGGCTAGGGCAAAGCCATTAGACATGCTGGTTAGGCAAAGCAAGCAGGTCCAATGTACAAACCAGAAACTATGTCAAAACTGACCATGCACATAAGGTGTTTGATAAAATGCCAAGGGCACCTAGGCATTTCTTGGGGTGGCCAAACTCTCCAGATCATAGTCTCTTTAGATGAAAAAGAGTGTGGTAAGGTTAGTTTGGCAAAAACAGAAACTTGCTAGTGGAAGTTTTTGAGAAAACCATTTCTGGACAGAAACTAAAAGGCATAGTTTCATGGACCAAAAATACTCCAATAGGTCCATTATCCTGGACTTAAGGGTTTTGCAGGGTGATTGATAAGCAGGAGAAAGATCATGGGCATTAGAGCAACAAAAATTAACGTTGCTGTAGAAAAAGCCAAACTGGACCAGAGAGCAAAAGAGTATTTTTGCTCAAATTTTTAAAAGAACATTGGTGGTTTTTTGCACAAATATGAATAATATACTCCTACTAACATCCCCTAATTTTGGTGGAAGTTTTAAAGAAATATTTAAATAGGCTGTAATGCAAAAGTGCAATTGGACCAGATTTGAAAACTAGGGGTAAAGCTCAAAATCTCCAAATGACCAAAGGATATTTTTGCATAAAAGTGATTTAGGGACATCATATGTCATGCCCAAATTTTGGTGGGATTTTTAAATGAATTTATAAAAGGGTTGCAGTGCAAATGGGACCCTAAAACTTATGAAAAACCATTTTAGAGAAATAAAGCTCAGGGAAAAATAATTATATAAATAATCCCATTGATAAAAGAAATGTTTCTAGGGAGGGTATGCAAGTCCAAAATTTTGGAAAGTTTTCACTTGGGGTTAAAAACTCCACATTATCAAGAAAAGAAAGGTTTCGAAATCAAAAGATAAACCCAAAAAATAAAATTTTAATCTCCTGGCAAAATTTTAATAAACAAAACATGGTTAAATTTTTGGGGTGTTACAACCTTCTCGCTCGCCCGGCGCCTTGCCCCTTGGCCCTTGCCGCGTCGCCCTCGCGTCGCCGGCTCGCCGTCGCCACCACACAACAGTCCGGCAGGCAGGCGGCAGCCCGGCCATCCGGCATCCGGCACCGCGGCAATACAACAATACCTATACTAGTAGTCAAGTACGCATCCGACTGGAAATCAAGAAGTACGCGTCCATGTTTCTGTCCATCCCCAAACCTCAATTTGACAATCTTAGTAGTTTATTTATTCTTTATTTAATATGTACGTATTCTAATCCAATCTATCAATTTTTTGTCATTCTATGTAACATGTCTAGGGTTCCAATCATCCGATTTATAAATTCCTAATTCTTTGTATGGTCTGTTGATCTTTTCTTCATGATTTAGTACCATTCTTTGTATTCTTTATTTAGTTTCATTTTGCGATCTTTTTAGTACCATTGTTTTTTATGGAGTCGGTTCGAATTTGGTTATTATTGTTCTCGATGCAGTCATTTGAATTATAATAGTCATATTTTAAACTAAAGATGTGTGATTGAAAGTTACTTTTAATAAGTTATATATATAACACACGCATACATGTATATTGTCTTAGGACATAGGACATAGGGGACCATGTCGTCGAGTTCGCCTAGGGCCTCCCGAAACACAGGGCCGGGCCTGCTCACTATTTTGGGGTCCCAGAGCGATTTCTACGTTTGACGATCCCCGGGGTGCGTTTACGTGTGCGTTGTCAACACTCACGGTTTTGGCCAATTCTTACCCATTTTGTGGCATATTACTCACCGTTTTGGGGTCCCGAAGCGATTTCCATAGTTTTTGAAACTCAAGTTGCGCTTACGTGTCGGTCATCAACACTCATAGTTTTGGCCAATTCTGGCCCATTTCCTGGATAATTACTCACTATTTTGGGGTCCCGGAGTGAATTCCACGATTAAGGAACCCCATGGTGCATATACGTGTCGGTCATCAACGCTCACAGTTTTGGCCGATTCTGGCCCGTTTCGTGGACTATTACTCACTGTTTTGGGGTCTGAGAGTGATTTCCACGATTAATGAACCCCGAGGTGCGTTTATGTGTCGGTCATCAACACTCACAATTTTGGCTGATTCTGGTCCATTTCCTGCAGTATTACTCACCTTTTTGGGGTCCCAGAGCGAATTCCACGACTGACGATCCCGGGGTGCGTTCATATGTCGGTCATCAACACTCACAGTTTTGGCTGATTCTGGCCCAAATCGATTTCCATGGTTGTCAAACCCCAAGGTGTGCTTACATGTCGGTCATCAACACTCACAGTTTTGGCCGATTCTGGCACGTTTCTTGGAATATTACTCACTGTTTTGGGGTCCCGGAGTGATTTCCACGATTGACGAACCCTAGGGTGCGTTTACGTGTCGGTTATCAACACTCACAGATTTAGTTGATTCTGGCTTGTTTCCTGGACTATTACTCATTATTTTGTGGTCCCAAAGCAATATCTATGGTTGTCAAACCCCAAAGTGTGCTTACGTTTTTGTCGTCAAGAGTCGCAGTTTGGGCCGATTCTGGCCCGTTTCTTTGACTACTACTCAGTTTTGTGGTCCTGGAGTGATTTCCACGATTGACAAACCCCGGGTGTGTTTACGTGTCGGTCATCAACACTCACAATTTTGGCCGATTCTGGTCCATTTCCTGCAGTATTACTCACATTTTGGGGTCCCAGAGCGACTTCCACGATTGACGATCCCGGGGTGCGTTTATGTGTCGGTCATCAACACTCACAGTTTTGGCCGATTCTGGCCTGTTTCATGGACTATTACTCACCGTTTTGGTACGCAAATTGATTTCCATGGTTGTCGAACACCAAGGTGTGCTTACGTGTCGGTCATCAACACTCACAGTTTGGGCCGATTCTGGCGTGTTTTGGGTCCCGGAGTGATTTCCATGATTGACGAACCCTGGGGTGCTTTGCGTGTCAGTCATCAACACTCGCAGTTTTGGCCGATTCTGGCCTGTTTCCTGGACTATTAGTCACTGTTTTGGGGTTCAAGAGTGATTTTCACTATTAGCAAACCCCGGGGTGCGATTATGTGTTGGTCATCAACACTCACGGTTTTGGCTGATTCTGGCCCGTTTTGTGGACTATTACTCACCGTTTTGGTGTCCCAAAGCGATTTCTATGGTTGTCGAACCCCAAGGTGTGCTTACGTGTCGGTCGACAAGACTCGCAGTTTGGGCCGATTCTGGCCCGTTTCTTTGACTCTTACTCAGTTTTTGGGTCCCGAAGTGATTTACACGATTAAGGAACCCTGGGGTGCGTTTACATGTCAGTCATCAAGACTCATAGTTTTGGCCGATTCTGGCCCGTTTCATGGACTATTACTCACCGTCTTGGGGTCCTAAATTGATTTGCATGGTTGTCGAACCCCAAGGTGCGCTTACGTGTCGGTCCTCAACACTCATAGTTTGGGCCGATTCTAGCCCGTTTCTTGGACTATTACTCACTGTTTTGGGGTCCCGGAGTGATTTCCACGATTGACGAACCCCGGGGTGCGTTTACATGTTGGTCATCAACACTAACAGTTTTGCCTGATTCTGGCCCGTTTCTTTGAATATTACTCAGTGTTTTGGGGTCCGAGAGTGATCTCCCCGATTAACGAACCCAGGGTGCATTTATGTGTCGGTCATCAACACTCACAGTTTTGGCCGATTCTGACCCGTTTCATGGACTATTACTCACTGTTTTGCTGTCCCAAATCGATTTCCATGGTTGTCGAACACCAAGGTGTGCTTACGTGTCGGTCATCAACACTCACAGTTTGGGCCGATTCTGGCCTGTTTTGGGGTCCCGGAGTGATTTCTATGATTGACGAACCCTGGGGTGCTTTGCGTGTCAGTCATCAACACTCACAGTTTTGGCCGATTCTGGCCTGTTTCTTGGACTATTAGTCACTAATTTGGGGTCAAAGAGTTATTTCCACTATCAGCGAACCCCGGGGTGCGCTTATGTGACGGTCATCAACACTCACGGTTTTGGCCCAAGGTGTGCTTACGTGTCGGTCATCAACACTCATAGTTTGGGGCGATTCTGGCCTTTTTCCTGGACTATTACTCATCGTTTTGTGGTCCCAAAGCGACTTCTATGCTTGTCGAACCCCAAGGTGTGCTTACGTTTTGGTCGTCAGGACTCACAGTTTGGGCCGATTCTGGCCCGTTTCTTTGATTATTACTCAGTTTTGGGGTCCCGAAGTGATTTTCATGATTGACGAACCACCGGGGTGCGTTTACTTGTCGGTCATCAGCACTCACAATTTTGGCCAATTCTGGTCTGTTTTGGTGTCCCAGAGCAACTTCCACGATTGATGGTCCCGGGGTGCGTTTACGTGTCCATCATCAACACTCACAATTTTGGCTAATTTTCACCCGTTTTGTGTACTATTACATACCGTTTCTGGGTCCCGAAGTGATTTCCATGGTTGTTGAAACCCAAGATGCGCTTACGTGTCGGTCATCAACACTCATAGTTTTGGCCGATTCTGGCCCGTTTCGTGGACTATTACTCACCATCTAGGGGACCTAAATCGATTTCCATGGGTGTCGAACCCCAAGGTGCGCTTACTTGTCGGTCATCAACACTCACAGTTTGGGCCGATTCAGCTTCGTTTCTTGGACTATTACTCACTGTTTTGGGGTCCTGGAGTGATTTCCACAATTGACGAACCCCGGGGTGCGTTTACATGTCGGTCATCAACACTCACAGTTTTGGCTGATTTTGCCCGTTTTATGGACTATTACTCACTGTTTTGGGGTCTGAGAGTGATTTCCACGATTAACGAACCCCGGGGTGCGTTTAAGTGTCGGTCATCAATAGTCACGGTTTTGGCTGCTTCTGGCCCGTTTCGTGGACTATTACTCACCGTTTTTGTGTCCCAAATCGATTTCCATGGTTGTCGAACACCAAGGTGTGCTTACGTGTCGGTCATTAACACTCATATTTTGGGCTGATTCTGGCCTGTTTTTGTGTCCCGGAGTGATTTCCACGATTGACGAACCCTGGGGTGCTTTGCGTGTCAGTCATCAACACTCGCAGTTTTGGCCGATTCTGGCCTGTTTCCTGGACTATTAGTCACTGTTTTGGGGTTCAAGAGTGATTTTCACTATTAGCAAACCCCGGGGTGCGATTATGTGTTGGTCATCAACACTCACGGTTTTGGCTGATTCTGGCCCGTTTTGTGGACTATTACTCACCGTTTTGGTGTCCCAAAGCGATTTCTATGGTTGTCGAACCCCAAGTTGTGCTTACGTGTCGGTCGACAAGACTCGCAGTTTGGGCCGATTTTGGCCCGTTTCTTTGACTCTTACTCAGTTTTTGGGTCCCGAAGTGATTTACACGATTAAGGAACCCCGGGGTGCGTTTACATGTCGGTCATCAAGACTCATAGTTTTGGCCGATTCTGGCCCGTTTCATGGACTATTACTCACCGTCTTGGGGTCCTAAATTGATTTGCATGGTTGTCGAACCCCAAGGTGCGCTTACGTGTCGGTCCTCAACACTCATAGTTTGGGCCGATTCTATCCCGTTTCTTGGACTATTACTCACTGTTTTGGGGTCCCGGAGTGATTTCCACGATTGACGAACCCCGGGGTGCGTTTACATGTTGGTCATCAACACTAACAGTTTTGCCTGATTCTGGCCCGTTTCTTTGAATATTACTCAGTGTTTTGGGGTCCGAGAGTGATCTCCCCGATTAACGAACCCAGGGTGCATTTATGTGTCGGTCATCAACACTCACAGTTTTGGCTGATTCTGACCCGTTTCATGGACTATTACTCACTGTTTTGCCGTCCCAAATCGATTTCCATGGTTGTCGAACACCAAGGTGTGCTTACGTGTCGGTCATCAACACTCACAGTTTGGGCCGATTCTGGCCTGTTTTGGGGTCCCGGAGTGATTTCCATGATTGACGAACCCTGGGGTGCTGTGCGTGTCAGTCATCAACACTCACAGTTTTGGCCGATTCTGGCCTGTTTCTTGGACTATTAGTCACTATTTTGGGGTCAAAGAGTTATTTCCACTATCAGCGAACCCTGGGGTGCGCTTATGTGACGGTCATCAACACTCACGGTTTTGGCCCAAGGTGTGCTTACGTGTCGGTCATCAACACTCATAGTTTGGGGCGATTCTGGCCTTTTTCCTGGACTATTACTCATCGTTTTGTGGTCCCAAAGCGATTTCTATGCTTGTCGAACCCCAAGGTGTGCTTACGTTTTGGTCGTCAGGACTCGCAGTTTGGGCCGATTCTGGCCCGTTTCTTTGATTATTACTCAGTTTTGGGGTCCCGAAGTGATTTTCATGATTGACGAACCACCGGGGTGCGTTTACTTGTCGGTCATCAGCACTCACAATTTTGGCCAATTCTGGTCTGTTTTGGTGTCCCAGAGCAACTTCCACGATTGATGGTCCCGGGGTGCGTTTACGTGTCCATCATCAACACTCACAGTTTTGGCTAATTTTCACCCGTTTTGTGTACTATTACATACCGTTTTTGGGTCCCGAAGTGATTTCCATGGTTGTTGAAACCCAAGATGAGCTTACGTGTCGGTCATCAACACTCATAGTTTTGGCCGATTCTGGCCCGTTTCGTGGACTATTACTCACCATCTAGGGGACCTAAATCGATTTCCAACACTCACAGTTTGGGCCGATTCTGCTTCGTTTCTTGGACTATTACTCACTGTTTTGGGGTCCTGGAGTGATTTCCACAATTGACGAACCCCGGGGTGCGTTTACATGTCGGTCATCAACACTCACAGTTTTGGCTGATTCTGGCCCGTTTTATGGACTATTACTCACTGTTTTGGGGTCTGAGAGTGATTTCCACGATTAACGAACCCCGGGGTGCGTTTAAGTGTCGGTTATCAACAGTCACGGTTTTGGCTGATTCTGGCCCGTTTCGTGGACTATTACTCACCGTTTTTGTGTCCCAAATCGATTTCCATGGTTGTCGAACACCAAGGTGTGCTTACGTGTCGGTCATTAACACTCATATTTTGGGCTGATTCTGGCCTGTTTTTGTGTCCCGGAGTGATTTCCACGATTGACGAACCCTGGGGTGCTTTGCGTGTCAGTCATCAACACTCGCAGTTTTGGCCGATTCTGGCCTGTTCCCTGGACTATTAGTCACTGTTTTGGGGTTCAAGAGTGATTTTCACTATTAGCAAACCCCGGGGTGCGATTATGTGTTGGTCATCAACACTCACGGTTTTGGCTGATTCTGGCCCGTTTTGTGGACTATTACTCACCGTTTTGGTGTCCCAAAGCGATTTCTATGGTTGTCGAACCCCAAGGTGTGCTTACGTGTCGGTCGACAAGACTCGCAGTTTGGGCCGATTCTGGCCCGTTTCTTTGACTCTTACTCAGTTTTTGGGTCCCGAAGTGATTTACACGATTAAGGAACCCCGGGGTGTGTTTACATGTCGGTCATCAAGACTCATAGTTTTGGCCGATTCTGGCCCGTTTCATGGACTATTACTCACCGTCTTGGGGTCCTAAATTGATTTGCATGGTTGTCGAACCCCAAGGTGCGCTTACGTGTCGGTCCTCAACACTCATAGTTTGGGCCGATTCTAGCCTGTTTCTTGGACTATTACTCACTGTTTTGGGGTCCCGGAGTGATTTCCACGATTGACGAACCCCGGGGTGCGTTTACATGTTGGTCATCAACACTAACAGTTTTGCCTGATTCTGGCCCGTTTCTTTGAATATTACTCAGTGTTTTGGGGTCCGAGAGTGATCTCCCCGATTAACGAACCCAGGGTGCATTTATGTGTCGGTCATCAACACTCACAGTTTTGGCCGATTCTGACCCGTTTCATGGACTATTACTCACTGTTTTGCCGTCCCAAATCGATTTCCATGGTTGTCGAACACCAAGGTGTGCTTACGTGTCGGTCATCAACACTCACAGTTTGGGCCGATTCTGGCCTGTTTTGGGGTCCCGGAGTGATTTCCATGATTGACGAACCCTGGGGTGCTGTGCGTGTCAGTCATCAACACTCACAGTTTTGGCCGATTCTGGCCTGTTTCTTGGACTATTAGTCACTATTTTGGGGTCAAAGAGTTATTTCCACTATCAGCGAACCCCGGGGTGCGCTTATGTGACGGTCATCAACACTCACGGTTTTGGCCCAAGGTGTGCTTACGTGTCGGTCATCAACACTCATAGTTTGGGGCGATTCTGGCCTTTTTCCTGGACTATTACTCATCGTTTTGTGGTCCCAAAGCGATTTCTATGCTTGTCGAACCCCAAGGTGTGCTTACGTTTTGGTCGTCAGGACTCGCAGTTTGGGCCGATTCTGGCGCGTTTCTTTGATTATTACTCAGTTTTGGGGTCCCGAAGTGATTTTCATGATTGACGAACCACCGGGGTGCGTTTACTTGTCGGTCATCAGCACTCACAATTTTGGCCAATTCTGGTCTGTTTTGGTGTCCCAGAGCAACTTCCACGATTGATGGTCCCGGGGTGCGTTTACGTGTCCATCATCAACACTCACAGTTTTGGCTAATTTTCACCCGTTTTGTGTACTATTACATACCGTTTTTGGGTCCCGAAGTGATTTCCATGGTTGTTGAAACCCAAGATGAGCTTACGTGTCGGTCATCAACACTCATAGTTTTGGCCGATTCTGGCCCGTTTCGTGGACTATTACTCACCATCTAGGGGACCTAAATCGATTTCCATGGGTGTCGAACCCCAAGGTGCGCTTACTTGTCGGTCATCAACACTCACAGTTTGGGCCGATTCTGCTTCGTTTCTTGGACTATTACTCACTGTTTTGGGGTCCTGGAGTGATTTCCACAATTGACGAACCCCGGGGTGCGTTTACATGTCGGTCATCAACACTCATAGTTTTGGCTGATTCTGGCCCGTTTTATGGACTATTACTCACTGTTTTGGGGTCTGAGAGTGATTTCCACGATTAACGAACCCCGGGGTGCGTTTAAGTGTCGGTCATCAACAGTCACGGTTTTGGCTGATTCTGGCCCGTTTCGTGGACTATTACTCACCGTTTTTGTGTCCCAAATCGATTTCCATGGTTGTCGAACACCAAGGTGTGCTTACGTGTCGGTCATTAACACTCATATTTTGGGCTGATTCTGGCCTGTTTTTGTGTCCCGGAGTGATTTCCACAATTGACGAACCCTGGGGTGCTTTGTGTGTCAGTCATCAACACTCGCAGTTTTGGCCGATTCTGGCCTGTTTCCTGGACTATTAGTCACTATTTTGGGGTTCAAGAGTGATTTTCACTATTAGCAAACCCCGAGGTGCGATTATGTGTTGGTCATCAACACTCACGGTTTTGGCTGATTCTGGCCCGTTTTGTGGACTATTACTCACCGTTTTGGTGTCCCAAAGCGATTTCTATGGTTGTCGAACCCCAAGGTGTGCTTACGTGTCGGTCGACAAGACTCGCAGTTTGGGCCGATTCTGGCCCGTTTCTTTGACTCTTACTCAGTTTTTGGGTCCCGAAGTGATTTACACGATTAAGGAACCCCGGGGTGCGTTTACATGTCGGTCATCAAGACTCATAGTTTTGGCCGATTCTGGCCCGTTTCATGGACTATTACTCACCGTCTTGGGGTCCTAAATTGATTTGCATGGTTGTCGAACCCCAAGGTGCGCTTACGTGTCGGTCCTCAACACTCATAGTTTGGGCCGATTCTAGCCCGTTTCTTGGACTATTACTCACTGTTTTGGGGTCCCGGAGTGATTTCCACGATTGAGGAACCCCGGGGTGCGTTTACATGTTGGTCATCAACACTAACAGTTTTGCCTGATTCTGGCCCGTTTCTTTGAATATTACTCAGTGTTTTGGGGTCCGAGAGTGATCTCCCCGATTAACGAACCCAGGGTGCATTTATGTGTCGGTCATCAACACTCACAGTTTTGGCCGATTCTGACCCGTTTCATGGACTATTACTCACTGTTTTGCTGTCCCAAATCGATTTCCATGGTTGTCGAACACCAAGGTGTGCTTACGTGTCGGTCATCAACACTCACAGTTTGGGCCGATTCTGGCCTGTTTTGGGGTCCCGGAGTGATTTCCATGATTGACGAACCCTGGGGTGCTATGCGTGTCAGTCATCAACACTCATAGTTTTGGCCGATTCTGGCCTGTTTCTTGGACTATTAGTCACTATTTTGGGGTCAAAGAGTTATTTCCACTATCAGCGAACCCCGGGGTGCGCTTATGTGACGGTCATCAACACTCACGGTTTTGGCCCAAGGTGTGCTTACGTGTCGGTCATCAACACTCATAGTTTGGGGCGATTCTGGCCTTTTTCCTGGACTACTACTCATCGTTTTGTGGTCCCAAAGCGATTTCTATGCTTGTCGAACCCCAAGGTGTGCTTACGTTTTGGTCGTCAGGACTCGCAGTTTGGGCCGATTCTGGCCCGTTTCTTTGATTATTACTCAGTTTTGGGGTCCCGAAGTGATTTTCATGATTGACGAACCACCGGGGTGCGTTTACTTGTCGGTCATCAGCACTCACAATTTTGGCCAATTCTGGTCTGTTTTGGTGTCCCAGAGCAACTTCCACGATTGATGGTCCCGGGGTGCGTTTACGTGTCCATCATCAACACTCACAGTTTTGGCTAATTTTCACCCGTTTTGTGTACTATTACATACCGTTTTTGGGTCCCGAAGTGATTTCCATGGTTGTTGAAACCCAAGATGAGCTTACGTGTCGGTCATCAACACTCATAGTTTTGGCCGATTCTGGCCCGTTTCGTGGACTATTACTCACCATCTAGGGGACCTAAATCGATTTCCATGGGTGTCGAACCCCAAGGTGCGCTTACTTGTCGGTCATCAACACTCACAGTTTGGGCCGATTCTGCTTCGTTTCTTGGACTATTACTCACTGTTTTGGGGTCCTGGAGTGATTTCCACAATTGACGAACCCCGGGGTGCGTTTACATGTCGGTCATCAACACTCATAGTTTTGGCTGATTCTGGCCCGTTTTATGGACTATTACTCACTGTTTTGGGGTCTGAGAGTGATTTCCACGATTAACGAACCCCGGGGTGCGTTTAAGTGTCGGTCATCAACAGTCACGGTTTTGGCTGATTCTGGCCCGTTTCGTGGACTATTACTCACCGTTTTTGTGTCCCAAATCGATTTCCATGGTTGTCGAACACCAAGGTGTGCTTACGTGTCGGTCATTAACACTCATATTTTGGGCTGATTCTGGCCTGTTTTTGTGTCCCGGAGTGATTTCCACAATTGACGAACCCTGGGGTGCTTTGCGTGTCAGTCATCAACACTCGCAGTTTTGGCCGATTCTGGCCTGTTTCCTGGACTATTAGTCACTGTTTTGGGGTTCAAGAGTGATTTTCACTATTAGCAAACCCCGGGGTGCGATTATGTGTTGGTCATCAACACTCACGGTTTTGGCTGATTCTGGCCCGTTTTGTGGACTATTACTCACCGTTTTGGTGTCCCAAAGCGATTTCTATGGTTGTCGAACCCCAAGGTGTGCTTAAGTGTCGGTCGACAAGACTCGCAGTTTGGGCCGATTCTGGCCCGTTTCTTTGACTCTTACTCAGTTTTTGGGTCCCGAAGTGATTTACACGATTAAGGAACCCCGGGGTGCGTTTACATGTCGGTCATCAAGACTCATAGTTTTGGCCGATTCTGGCCCGTTTCATGGACTATTACTCACCGTCTTGGGGTCCTAAATTGATTTGCATGGTTGTCGAACCCCAAGGTGCGCTTACGTGTCGGTCCTCAACACTCATAGTTTGGGCCGATTCTAGCCCGTTTCTTGGACTATTACTCACTGTTTTGGGGTCCCGGAGTGATTTCCACGATTGACGAACCCCGGGGTGCGTTTACATGTTGGTCATCAACACTAACAGTTTTGCCTGATTCTGGCCCGATTCTTTGAATATTACTCAGTGTTTTGGGGTCCGAGAGTGATCTCCCCGATTAACGAACCCAGGGTGCATTTATGTGTCGGTCATCAACACTCACAGTTTTGGCCGATTCTGACCCGTTTCATGGACTATTACTCACTGTTTTGCCGTCCCAAATTGATTTCCATGGTTGTCGAACACCAAGGTGTGCTTACGTGTCGGTCATCAACACTCACAGTTTGGGCCGATTCTGGCCTGTTTTGGGGTCCCGGAGTGATTTCCATGATTGACGAACCCTGGGGTGCTGTGCGTGTCAGTCATCAACACTCACAGTTTTGGCCGATTCTGGCCTGTTTCTTGGACTATTAGTCACTATTTTGGGGTCAAAGAGTTATTTCCACTATCAGCGAACCCCGGGGTGCGCTTATGTGACGGTCATCAACACTCACGGTTTTGGCCCAAGGTGTGCTTACGTGTCGGTCATCAACACTCATAGTTTGGGGCGATTCTGGCCTTTTTCCTGGACTATTACTCATCGTTTTGTGGTCCCAAAGCGATTTCTATGCTTGTCGAACCCCAAGGTGTGCTTACGTTTTGGTCGTCAGGACTCGCAGTTTGGGCCGATTCTGGCCCGTTTCTTTGATTATTACTCAGTTTTGGGGTCCCGAAGTGATTTTCATGATTGACGAACCACCGGGGTGCGTTTACTTGTCGGTCATCAGCACTCACAATTTTGGCCAATTCTGGTCTGTTTTGGTGTCCCAGAGCAACTTCCACGATTGATGGTCCCGGGGTGCGTTTACGTGTCCATCATCAACACTCACAGTTTTGGCTAATTTTCACCCGTTTTGTGTACTATTACATACCGTTTTTGGGTCCCGAAGTGATTTCCATGGTTGTTGAAACCCAAGATGAGCTTACGTGTCGGTCATCAACAATCATAGTTTTGGCCGATTCTGGCCCGTTTCGTGGACTATTACTCACCATCTAGGGGACCTAAATCGATTTCCATGGGTGTCGAACCCCAAGGTGCGCTTACTTGTCGGTCATCAACACTCACAGTTTGGGCCGATTCTGCTTCGTTTCTTGGACTATTACTCACTGTTTTGGGGTCCTGGAGTGATTTCCACAATTGACGAACCCCGGGGTGCGTTTACATGTCGGTCATCAACACTCACAGTTTTGGCTGATTCTGGCCCGTTTTATGGACTATTACTCACTGTTTTGGGGTCTGAGAGTGATTTCCACGATTAACGAACCCCGGGGTGCGTTTAAGTGTCGGTCATCAACAGTCACGGTTTTGGCTGATTCTGGCCCGTTTCGTGGACTATTACTCACCGTTTTTGTGTCCCAAATCGATTTCCATGGTTGTCGAACACCAAGGTGTGCTTACGTGTCGGTCATTAACACTCATATTTTGGGCTGATTCTGGCCTCTTTTTGTGTCCCGGAGTGATTTCCACGATTGACGAACCCTGGGGTGCTTTGCGTGTCAGTCATCAACACTCGCAGTTTTGGCCGATTCTGGCCTGTTTCCTGGACTATTAGTCACTGTTTTGGGGTTCAAGAGTGATTTTCACTATTAGCAAACCCCGGGGTGCGATTATGTGTTGGTCATCAACACTCACGGTTTTGGCTGATTCTGGCCCGTTTTGTGGACTATTACTCACCGTTTTGGTGTCCCAAAGTGATTTCTATGGTTGTCGAACCCCAAGGTGTGCTTACGTGTCGGTCGACAAGACTCGCAGTTTGGGCCGATTCTGGCCCGTTTCTTTGACTCTTACTCAGTTTTTGGGTCCCGAAGTGATTTACACGATTAAGGAACCCCGGGGTGCGTTTACATGTCGGTCATCAAGACTCATAGTTTTGGCCGATTCTGGCCCGTTTCATGGACTATTACTCACCATCTTGGGGTCCTAAATTGATTTGCATGGTTGTCGAACCCCAAGGTGCGCTTACGTGTCGGTCCTCAACACTCATAGTTTGGGCCGATTCTAGCCCGTTTCTTGGACTATTACTCACTGTTTTGGGGTCCCGGAGTGATTTCCACGATTGACGAACCCCGGGGTGCGTTTACATCTTGGTCATCAACACTAACAGTTTTGCCTGATTCTGGCCCGTTTCTTTGAATATTACTCAGTGTTTTGGGGTCCGAGAGTGATCTCCCCGATTAACGAACCCAGGGTGCATTTATGTGTCGGTCATCAACACTCACAGTTTTGGCCGATTCTGACCCGTTTCATGGACTATTACTCACTGTTTTGCCGTCCCAAATCGATTTCCATGGTTGTCGAACACCAAGGTGTGCTTACGTGTCGGTCATCAACATTCACAGTTTGGGCCGATTCTGGCCTGTTTTGGGGTCCCGGAGTGATTTCCATGATTGACGAACCCTGGGGTGCTGTGCGTGTCAGTCATCAACACTCACAGTTTTGGCCGATTCTGGCCTGTTTCTTGGACTATTAGTCACTATTTTGGGGTCAAAGAGTTATTTCCACTATCAGCGAACCCCGGGGTGCTCTTATGTGACGGTCATCAACACTCACGGTTTTGGCCCAAGGTGTGCTTACGTGTCGGTCATCAACACTCATAGTTTGGGGCGATTCTGGCCTTTTTCCTGGACTATTACTCATCGTTTTGTGGTCCCAAAGCGATTTCTATGCTTGTCGAACCCCAAGGTGTGCTTACGTTTTGGTCGTCAGGACTCGCAGTTTGGGCCGATTCTGGCCCGTTTCTTTGATTATTACTCAGTTTTGGGGTCCCGAAGTGATTTTCATGATTGACGAACCACCGGGGTGCGTTTACTTGTCGGTCATCAGCACTCACAATTTTGGCCAATTCTGGTCTGTTTTGGTGTCCCAGAGCAACTTCCACGATTGATGGTCCCGGGGTGCGTTTACGTGTCCATCATCAACACTCACAGTTTTGGCTAATTTTCACCAGTTTTGTGTACTATTACATACCGTTTTTGGGTCCCGAAGTGATTTCCATGGTTGTTGAAACCCAAGATGAGCTTACGTGTCGGTCATCAACAATCATAGTTTTGGCCGATTCTGGCCCGTTTCGTGGACTATTACTCACCATCTAGGGGACCTAAATCGATTTCCATGGGTGTCGAACCCCAAGGTGCGCTTACTTGTCGGTCATCAACACTCACAGTTTGGGCCGATTCTGCTTCGTTTCTTGGACTATTACTCACTGTTTTGGGGTCCTGGAGTGATTTCCACAATTGACGAACCCCGGGGTGCGTTTACATGTCGGTCATCAACACTCACAGTTTTGGCTGATTCTGGCCCGTTTTATGGACTATTACTCACTGTTTTGGGGTCTGAGAGTGATTTCCACGATTAACGAACCCCGGGGTGCGTTTAAGCGTCGGTCATCAACAGTCACGGTTTTGGCTGATTCTGGCCCGTTTCGTGGACTATTACTCACCGTTTTTGTGTCCCAAATCGATTTCCATGGTTGTCGAACACCAAGGTGTGCTTACGTGTCGGTCATTAACACTCATATTTTGGGCTGATTCTGGCCTGTTTTTGTGTCCCGGAGTGATTTCCACGATTGACGAACCCTGGGGTGCTTTGCGTGTCAGTCATCAACACTCGCAGTTTTGGCCGATTCTGGCCTGTTTCCTGGACTATTAGTCACTGTTTTGGGGTTCAAGAGTGATTTTCACTATTAGCAAACCCCGGGGTGCGATTATGTGTTGGTCATCAACACTCACGGTTTTGGCTGATTCTGGCCCGTTTTGTGGACTATTACTCACCGTTTTGGTGTCCCAAAGTGATTTCTATGGTTGTCGAACCCCAAGGTGTGCTTACGTGTCGGTCGACAAGACTCGCAGTTTGGGCCGATTCTGGCCCGTTTCTTTGACTCTTACTCAGTTTTTGGGTCCCGAAGTGATTTACACGATTAAGGAACCCCGGGGTGCGTTTACATGTCGGTCATCAAGACTCATAGTTTTGGCCGATTCTGGCCCGTTTCATGGACTATTACTCACCATCTTGGGGTCCTAAATTGATTTGCATGGTTGTCGAACCCCAAGGTGCGCTTACGTGTCGGTCCTCAACACTCATAGTTTGGGCCGATTCTAGCCCGTTTCTTGGACTATTACTCACTGTTTTGGGGTCCCGGAGTGATTTCCACGATTGACGAACCCCGGGGTGCGTTTACATGTTGGTCATCAACACTAACAGTTTTGCCTGATTCTGGCCCGTTTCTTTGAATATTACTCAGTGTTTTGGGGTCCGAGAGTGATCTCCCCGATTAACGAACCCAGGGTGCATTTATGTGTCGGTCATCAACACTCACAGTTTTGGCCGATTCTGACCCGTTTCATGGACTATTACTCACTGTTTTGCTGTCCCAAATCGATTTCCATGGTTGTCGAACACCAAGGTGTGCTTACGTGTCGGTCATCAACACTCACAGTTTGGGCCGATTCTGGCCTGTTTTGGGGTCCCGGAGTGATTTTCATGATTGACGAACCCTGGGGTGCTTTGCGTGTCAGTCATCAACACTCACAGTTTTGGCCGATTCTGGCCTGTTTCTTGGACTATTAGTCACTATTTTGGGGTCAAAGAGTTATTTCCACTATCAGCGAACCCCGGGGTGCGCTTATGTGACGGTCATCAACACTCACGGTTTTGGCCCAAGGTGTGCTTACGTGTCGGTCATCAACACTCATAGTTTGGGGCGATTCTGGCCTTTTTCCTGGACTATTACTCATCGTTTTGTGGTCCCAAAGCGATTTCTATGCTTGTCGAACCCCAAGGTGTGCTTACGTTTTGGTCGTCAGGACTCGCAGTTTGGGCCGATTCTGGCCCGTTTCTTTGATTATTACTGAGTTTTGGGGTCCCGAAGTGATTTTCATGATTGACGAACCACCGGGGTGCGTTTACTTGTCGGTCATCAGCACTCACAATTTTGGCCAATTCTGGTCTGTTTTGGTGTCCCAGAGCAACTTCCACGATTGATGGTCCCGGGGTGCGTTTACGTGTCCATCATCAACACTCACAGTTTTGGCTAATTTTCACCCGTTTTGTGTACTATTACATACCGTTTTTGGGTCCCGAAGTGATTTCCATGGTTGTTGAAACCCAAGATGAGCTTACGTGTCGGTCATCAACACTCATAGTTTTGGCCGATTCTGGCCCGTTTCGTGGACTATTACTCACCATCTAGGGGACCTAAATCGATTTCCATGGGTGTCGAACCCCAAGGTGCGCTTACTTGTCGGTCATCAACACTCACAGTTTGGGCCGATTCTGCTTCGTTTCTTGGACTATTACTCACTGTTTTGGGGTCCTGGAGTGATTTCCACAATTGACGAACCCCGGGGTGCGTTTACATGTCGGTCATCAACACTCACAGTTTTGGCTGATTCTGGCCCGTTTTATGGACTATTACTCACTGTTTTGGGGTCTGAGAGTGATTTCCACGATTAACGAACCCCGGGGTGCGTTTAAGTGTCGGTCATCAACAGTCACGGTTTTGGCTGATTCTGGCCCGTTTCGTGGACTATTACTCACCGTTTTTGTGTGCCAAATCGATTTCCATGGTTGTCGAACACCAAGGTGTGCTTACGTGTCGGTCATTAACACTCATATTTTGGGCTGATTCTGGCCTGTTTTTGTGTCCCGGAGTGATTTCCACGATTGACGAACCCTGGGGTGCTTTGCGTGTCAGTCATCAACACTCGCAGTTTTGGCCGATTCTGGCCTGTTTCCTGGACTATTAGTCACTGTTTTGGGGTTCAAGAGTGATTTTCACTATTAGCAAACCCCGGGGTGCGATTATGTGTTGGTCATCAACACTCACGGTTTTGGCTGATTCTGGCCCGTTTTGTGGACTATTACTCACCGTTTTGGTGTCCCAAAGTGATTTCTATGGTTGTCGAACCCCAAGGTGTGCTTACGTGTCGGTCGACAAGACTCGCAGTTTGGGCCGATTCTGGCCCGTTTCTTTGACTCTTACTCAGTTTTTGGGTCCCGAAGTGATTTACACGATTAAGGAACCCCGGGGTGCGTTTACATGTCGGTCATCAAGACTCATAGTTTTGGCCGATTCTGGCCCGTTTCATGGACTATTACTCACCATCTTGGGGTCCTAAATTGATTTGCATGGTTGTCGAACCCCAAGGTGCGCTTACGTGTCGGTCCTCAACACTCATAGTTTGGGCCGATTCTAGCCCGTTTCTTGGACTATTACTCACTGTTTTGGGGTCCCGGAGTGATTTCCACGATTGACGAACCCCGGGGTGCGTTTACATCTTGGTCATCAACACTAACAGTTTTGCCTGATTCTGGCCCGTTTCTTTGAATATTACTCAGTGTTTTGGGGTCCGAGAGTGATCTCCCCGATTAACGAACCCAGGGTGCATTTATGTGTCGGTCATCAACACTCACAGTTTTGGCCGATTCTGACCCGTTTCATGGACTATTACTCACTGTTTTGCCGTCCCAAATCGATTTCCATGGTTGTCGAACACCAAGGTGTGCTTACGTGTCGGTCATCAACACTCACAGTTTGGGCCGATTCTGGCCTGTTTTGGGGTCCCGGAGTGATTTCCATGATTGACGAACCCTGGGGTGCTGTGCGTGTCAGTCATCAACACTCACAGTTTTGGCCGATTCTGGCCTGTTTCTTGGACTATTAGTCACTATTTTGGGGTCAAAGAGTTATTTCCACTATCAGCGAACCCCGGGGTGCGCTTATGTGACGGTCATCAACACTCACGGTTTTGGCCCAAGGTGTGCTTACGTGTCGGTCATCAACACTCATAGTTTGGGGCGATTCTGGCCTTTTTCCTGGACTATTACTCATCGTTTTGTGGTCCCAAAGCGATTTCTATGCTTGTCGAACCCCAAGGTGTGCTTACGTTTTGGTCGTCAGGACTCGCAGTTTGGGCCGATTCTGGCCCGTTTCTTTGATTATTACTCAGTTTTGGGGTCCCGAAGTGATTTTCATGATTGACGAACCACCGGGGTGCGTTTACTTGTCGGTCATCAGCACTCACAATTTTGGCCAATTCTGGTCTGTTTTGGTGTCCCAGAGCAACTTCCACGATTGATGGTCCCGGGGTGCGTTTACGTGTCCATCATCAACACTCACAGTTTTGGCTAATTTTCACCCGTTTTGTGTACTATTACATACCGTTTTTGGGTCCCGAAGTGATTTCCATGGTTGTTGAAACCCAAGATGAGCTTACGTGTCGGTCATCAACAATCATAGTTTTGGCCGATTCTGGCCCGTTTCGTGGACTATTACTCACCACCTAGGGGACCTAAATCGATTTCCATGGGTGTCGAACCCCAAGGTGCGCTTACTTGTCGGTCATCAACACTCACAGTTTGGGCCGATTCTGCTTCGTTTCTTGGACTATTACTCACTGTTTTGGGGTCCTGGAGTGATTTCCACAATTGACGAACCCCGGGGTGCGTTTACATGTCGGTCATCAACACTCATAGTTTTGGCTGATTCTGGCCCGTTTTATGGACTATTACTCACTGTTTTGGGGTCTGAGAGTGATTTCCACGATTAACGAACCCCGGGGTGCGTTTAAGCGTCGGTCATCAACAGTCACGGTTTTGGCTGATTCTGGCCCGTTTCGTGGACTATTACTCACCGTTTTTGTGTCCCAAATCGATTTCCATGGTTGTCGAACACCAAGGTGTGCTTACGTGTCGGTCATTAACACTCATATTTTGGGCTGATTCTGGCCTGTTTTTGTGTCCCGGAGTGATTTCCACGATTGACGAACCCTGGGGTGCTTTGCGTGTCAGTCATCAACACTCGCAGTTTTGGCCGATTCTGGCCTGTTTCCTGGACTATTAGTCACTGTTTTGGGGTTCAAGAGTGATTTTCACTATTAGCAAACCCCGGGGTGCGATTATGTGTTGGTCATCAACACTCACGGTTTTGGCTGATTCTGGCCCGTTTTGTGGACTATTACTCACCGTTTTGGTGTCCCAAAGTGATTTCTATGGTTGTCGAACCCCAAGGTGTGCTTACGTGTCGGTCGACAAGACTCGCAGTTTGGGCCGATTCTGGCCCGTTTCTTTGACTCTTACTCAGTTTTTGGGTCCCGAAGTGATTTACACGATTAAGGAACCCCGGGGTGCGTTTACATGTCGGTCATCAAGACTCATAGTTTTGGCCGATTCTGGCCCGTTTCATGGACTATTACTCACCATCTTGGGGTCCTAAATTGATTTGCATGGTTGTCGAACCCCAAGGTGCGCTTACGTGTCGGTCCTCAACACTCATAGTTTGGGCCGATTCTAGCCCGTTTCTTGGACTATTACTCACTGTTTTGGGGTCCCGGAGTGATTTCCACGATTGACGAACCCCGGGGTGCGTTTACATGTTGGTCATCAACACTAACAGTTTTGCCTGATTCTGGCCCGTTTCTTTGAATATTACTCAGTGTTTTGGGGTCCGAGAGTGATCTCCCCGATTAACGAACCCAGGGTGCATTTATGTGTCGGTCATCAACACTCACAGTTTTGGCCGATTCTGACCCGTTTCATGGACTATTACTCACTGTTTTGCTGTCCCAAATCGATTTCCATGGTTGTCGAACACCAAGGTGTGCTTACGTGTCGGTCATCAACACTCACAGTTTGGGCCGATTCTGGCCTGTTTTGGGGTCCCGGAGTGATTTTCATGATTGACGAACCCTGGGGTGCTTTGCGTGTCAGTCATCAACACTCACAGTTTTGGCCGATTCTGGCCTGTTTCTTGGACTATTAGTCACTATTTTGGGGTCAAAGAGTTATTTCCACTATCAGCGAACCCCGGGGTGCGCTTATGTGACGGTCATCAACACTCACGGTTTTGGCCCAAGGTGTGCTTACGTGTCGGTCATCAACACTCATAGTTTGGGGCGATTCTGGCCTTTTTCCTGGACTATTACTCATCGTTTTGTGGTCCCAAAGCGATTTCTATGCTTGTCGAACCCCAAGGTGTGCTTACGTTTTGGTCGTCAGGACTCGCAGTTTGGGCCGATTCTGGCCCGTTTCTTTGATTATTACTCAGTTTTGGGGTCCCGAAGTGATTTTCATGATTGACGAACCACCGGGGTGCGTTTACTTGTCGGTCATCAGCACTCACAATTTTGGCCAATTCTGGTCTGTTTTGGTGTCCCAGAGCAACTTCCACGATTGATGGTCCCGGGGTGCGTTTACGTGTCCATCATCAACACTCACAGTTTTGGCTAATTTTCACCCGTTTTGTGTACTATTACATACCGTTTTTGGGTCCCGAAGTGATTTCCATGGTTGTTGAAACCCAAGATGAGCTTACGTGTCGGTCATCAACACTCATAGTTTTGGCCGATTCTGGCCCGTTTCGTGGACTATTACTCACCATCTAGGGGACCTAAATCGATTTCCATGGGTGTCGAACCCCAAGGTGCGCTTACTTGTCGGTCATCAACACTCACAGTTTGGGCCGATTCTGCTTCGTTTCTTGGACTATTACTCACTGTTTTGGGGTCCTGGAGTGATTTCCACAATTGACGAACCCCGGGGTGCGTTTACATGTCGGTCATCAACACTCACAGTTTTGGCTGATTCTGGCCCGTTTTATGGACTATTACTCACTGTTTTGGGGTCTGAGAGTGATTTCCACGATTAACGAACCCCGGGGTGCGTTTAAGTGTCGGTCATCAACAGTCACGGTTTTGGCTGATTCTGGCCCGTTTCGTGGACTATTACTCACCGTTTTTGTGTGCCAAATCGATTTCCATGGTTGTCGAACACCAAGGTGTGCTTACGTGTCGGTCATTAACACTCATATTTTGGGCTGATTCTGGCCTGTTTTTGTGTCCCGGAGTGATTTCCACGATTGACGAACCCTGGGGTGCTTTGCGTGTCAGTCATCAACACTCGCAGTTTTGGCCGATTCTGGCCTGTTTCCTGGACTATTAGTCACTGTTTTGGGGTTCAAGAGTGATTTTCACTATTAGCAAACCTCGGGGTGCGATTATGTGTTGGTCATCAACACTCATGGTTTTGGCTGATTCTGGCCCGTTTTGTGGACTATTACTCACCGTTTTGGTGTCCCAAAGCGATTTCTATGGTTGTCGAACCCCAAGGTGTGCTTACGTGTCGGTCGACAAGACTCGCAGTTTGGGCCGATTCTGGCCCGTTTCTTTGACTCTTACTCAGTTTTTGGGTCCCGAAGTGATTTACACGATTAAGGAACCCCGGGGTGCGTTTACATGTCGGTCATCAAGACTCATAGTTTTGGCCGATTCTGGCCCGTTTCATGGACTATTACTCACCGTCTTGGGGTCCTAAATTGATTTGCATGGTTGTCGAACCCCAAGGTGCGCTTACGTGTCGGTCCTCAACACTCATAGTTTGGGCCGATTCTAGCCCGTTTCTTGGACTATTACTCACTGTTTTGGGGTCCCGGAGTGATTTCCACGATTGACGAACCCCGGGGTGCGTTTACATGTTGGTCATCAACACTAACAGTTTTGCCTGATTCTGGCCCGTTTCTTTGAATATTACTCAGTGTTTTGGGGTCCGAGAGTGATCTCCCCGATTAAAGAACCCAGGGTGCATTTATGTGTCGGTCATCAACACTCACAGTTTTGGCCGATTCTGACCCGTTTCATGGACTATTACTCACTGTTTTGCTGTCCCAAATCGATTTCCATGGTTGTCGAACACCAAGGTGTGCTTACGTGTCGGTCATCAACACTCACAGTTTGGGCCGATTCTGGCCTGTTTTGGGGTCCCGGAGTGATTTCCATGATTGACGAACCCTGGGGTGCTTTGCGTGTCAGTCATCAACACTCACAGTTTTTGCCGATTCTGGCCTGTTTCTTGGACTATTAGTCACTATTTTGGGGTCAAATAGTTATTTCCACTATCAGTTTTGGCCCAAGGTGTGCTTACGTGTCGGTCATCAACACTCATAGTTTGGGGCGATTCTGGCCTTTTTCCTGGACTATTACTCATCGTTTTGTGGTCCCAAAGCGATTTCTATGCTTGTCGAACCCCAAGGTGTGCTTACGTTTTGGTCGTCAGGACTCGCAGTTTGGGCCGATTCTGGCCCGTTTCTTTGATTATTACTCAGTTTTGGGGTCCCGAAGTGATTTTCATGATTGACGAACCACCGGGGTGCGTTTACTTGTCGGTCATCAGCACTCACAATTTTGGCCAATTCTGGTCTGTTTTGGTGTCCCAGAGCAACTTCCACGATTGATGGTCCCGGGGTGCGTTTACGTGTCCATCATCAACACTCACAGTTTTGGCTAATTTTCACCCGTTTTGTGTACTATTACATACCGTTTTTGGGTCCCGAAGTGATTTCCATGGTTGTTGAAACCCAAGATGAGCTTACGTGTCGGTCATCAACACTCATAGTTTTGGCCGATTCTGGCCCGTTTCGTGGACTATTACTCACCATCTAGGGGACCTAAATCGATTTCCATGGGTGTCGAACCCCAAGGTGCGCTTACTTGTCGGTCATCAACACTCACAGTTTGGGCCGATTCTGCTTCGTTTCTTGGACTATTACTCACTGTTTTGGGGTCCTGGAGTGATTTCCACAATTGACGAACCCCGGGGTGCGTTTACATGTCGGTCATCAACACTCACAGTTTTGGCTGATTCTGGCCCGTTTTATGGACTATTACTCACTGTTTTGGGGTCTGAGAGTGATTTCCACGATTAACGAACCCCGGGGTGCGTTTAAGTGTCGGTCATCAACAGTCACGGTTTTGGCTGATTCTGGCCCGTTTCGTGGACTATTACTCACCGTTTTTGTGTGCCAAATCGATTTCCATGGTTGTCGAACACCAAGGTGTGCTTACGTGTCGGTCATTAACACTCATATTTTGGGCTGATTCTGGCCTGTTTTTGTGTCCCGGAGTGATTTCCACGATTGACGAACCCTGGGGTGCTTTGCGTGTCAGTCATCAACACTCGCAGTTTTGGCCGATTCTGGCCTGTTTCCTGGACTATTAGTCACTGTTTTGGGGTTCAAGAGTGATTTTCACTATTAGCAAACCTCGGGGTGCGATTATGTGTTGGTCATCAACACTCATGGTTTTGGCTGATTCTGGCCCGTTTTGTGGACTATTACTCACCGTTTTGGTGTCCCAAAGCGATTTCTATGGTTGTCGAACCCCAAGGTGTGCTTACGTGTCGGTCGACAAGACTCGCAGTTTGGGCCGATTCTGGCCCGTTTCTTTGACTCTTACTCAGTTTTTGGGTCCCGAAGTGATTTACACGATTAAGGAACCCCGGGGTGCGTTTACATGTCGGTCATCAAGACTCATAGTTTTGGCCGATTCTGGCCCGTTTCATGGACTATTACTCACCGTCTTGGGGTCCTAAATTGATTTGCATGGTTGTCGAACCCCAAGGTGCGCTTACGTGTCGGTCCTCAACACTCATAGTTTGGGCCGATTCTAGCCCGTTTCTTGGACTATTACTCACTGTTTTGGGGTCCCGGAGTGATTTCCACGATTGACGAACCCCGGGGTGCGTTTACATGTTGGTCATCAACACTAACAGTTTTGCCTGATTCTGGCCCGTTTCTTTGAATATTACTCAGTGTTTTGGGGTCCGAGAGTGATCTCCCCGATTAAAGAACCCAGGGTGCATTTATGTGTCGGTCATCAACACTCACAGTTTTGGCCGATTCTGACCCGTTTCATGGACTATTACTCACTGTTTTGCTGTCCCAAATCGATTTCCATGGTTGTCGAACACCAAGGTGTGCTTACGTGTCGGTCATCAACACTCACAGTTTGGGCCGATTCTGGCCTGTTTTGGGGTCCCGGAGTGATTTCCATGATTGACGAACCCTGGGGTGCTTTGCGTGTCAGTCATCAACACTCACAGTTTTTGCCGATTCTGGCCTGTTTCTTGGACTATTAGTCACTATTTTGGGGTCAAATAGTTATTTCCACTATCAGTGAACCCCGGGGTGCGCTTATGTGACGGTCATCAACACTCACGGTTTTGGCCCAAGGTGTGCTTACGTGTCGGTCATCAACACTCATAGTTTGGGGCGATTCTGGCCTTTTTCCTGGACTATTACTCATCGTTTTGTGGTCCCAAAGCGATTTCTATGCTTGTCGAACCCCAAGGTGTGCTTACGTTTTGGTCGTCAGGACTCGCAGTTTGGGCCGATTCTGGCCCGTTTCTTTGATTATTACTCAGTTTTGGGGTCCCGAAGTGATTTTCATGATTGACGAACCACCGGGGTGCGTTTACTTGTCGGTCATCAGCACTCACAATTTTGGCCAATTCTGGTCTGTTTTGGTGTCCCAGAGCAACTTCCACGATTGATGGTCCCGGGGTGCGTTTACGTGTCCATCATCAACACTCACAGTTTTGGCTAATTTTCACCCGTTTTGTGTACTATTACATACCGTTTTTGGGTCCCGAAGTGATTTCCATGGTTGTTGAAACCCAAGATGAGCTTACGTGTCGGTCATCAACACTCATAGTTTTGGCCGATTCTGGCCCGTTTCGTGGACTATTACTCACCATCTAGGGGACCTAAATCGATTTCCATGGGTGTCGAACCCCAAGGTGCGCTTACTTGTCGGTCATCAACACTCACAGTTTGGGCCGATTCTGCTTCGTTTCTTGGACTATTACTCACTGTTTTGGGGTCCTGGAGTGATTTCCACAATTGACGAACCCCGGGGTGCGTTTACATGTCGGTCATCAACACTCACAGTTTTGGCTGATTCTGGCCCGTTTTATGGACTATTACTCACTGTTTTGGGGTCTGAGAGTGATTTCCACGATTAACGAACCCCGGGGTGCGTTTAAGTGTCGGTCATCAACAGTCACGGTTTTGGCTGATTCTGGCCCGTTTCGTGGACTATTACTCACCGTTTTTGTGTGCCAAATCGATTTCCATGGTTGTCGAACACCAAGGTGTGCTTACATGTCGGTCATTAACACTCATATTTTGGGCTGATTCTGGCCTGTTTTTGTGTCCCGGAGTGATTTCCACGATTGACGAACCCTGGGGTGCTTTGCGTGTCAGTCATCAACACTCGCAGTTTTGGCCGATTCTGGCCTGTTTCCTGGACTATTAGTCACTGTTTTGGGGTTCAAGAGTGATTTTCACAATTAGCAAACCTCGGGGTGCGATTATGTGTTGGTCATCAACACTCATGGTTTTGGCTGATTCTGGCCCGTTTTGTGGACTATTACTCACCGTTTTGGTGTCCCAAAGCGATTTCTATGGTTGTCGAACCCCAAGGTGTGCTTACGTGTCGGTCGACAAGACTCGCAGTTTGGGCCGATTCTGGCCCGTTTCTTTGACTCTTACTCAGTTTTTGGGTCCCGAAGTGATTTACACGATTAAGGAACCCCGGGGTGCGTTTACATGTCGGTCATCAAGACTCATAGTTTTGGCCGATTCTGGCCCGTTTCATGGACTATTACTCACCGTCTTGGGGTCCTAAATTGATTTGCATGGTTGTCGAACCCCAAGGTGCGTTTACGTGTCGGTCCTCAACACTCATAGTTTGGGCCGATTCTAGCCCGTTTCTTGGACTATTACTCACTGTTTTGGGGTCCCGGAGTGATTTCCACGATTGACGAACCCCGGGGTGCGTTTACATGTTGGTCATCAACACTAACAGTTTTGCCTGATTCTGGCCCGTTTCTTTGAATATTACTCAGTGTTTTGGGGTCCGAGAGTGATCTCCCCGATTAAAGAACCCAGGGTGCATTTATGTGTCGGTCATCAACACTCACAGTTTTGGCCGATTCTGACCCGTTTCATGGACTATTACTCACTGTTTTGCTGTCCCAAATCGATTTCCATGGTTGTCGAACACCAAGGTGTGCTTACGTGTCGGTCATCAACACTCACAGTTTGGGCCGATTCTGGCCTGTTTTGGGGTCCCGGAGTGATTTCCATGATTGACGAACCCTGGGGTGCTTTGCGTGTCAGTCATCAACACTCACAGTTTTGGCCGATTCTGGCCTGTTTCTTGGACTATTAGTCACTATTTTGGGGTCAAATAGTTATTTCCACTATCAGCGAACCCCGGGGTGCGCTTATGTGACGGTCATCAACACTCACGGTTTTGGCCCAAGGTGTGCTTACGTGTCGGTCATCAACACTCATAGTTTGGGGCGATTCTGGCCTTTTTCCTGGACTATTACTCATCGTTTTGTGGTCCCAAAGCGATTTCTATGCTTGTCGAACCCCAAGGTGTGCTTACGTTTTGGTCGTCAGGACTCGCAGTTTGGGCCGATTCTGGCCCGTTTCTTTGATTATTACTCAGTTTTGGGGTCCCGAAGTGATTTTCATGATTGACGAACCACCGGGGTGCGTTTACTTGTCGGTCATCAGCACTCACAATTTTGGCCAATTCTGGTCTGTTTTGGTGTCCCAGAGCAACTTCCACGATTGATGGTCCCGGGGTGCGTTTACGTGTCCATCATCAACACTCACAGTTTTGGCTAATTTTCACCCGTTTTGTGTACTATTACATACCGTTTTTGGGTCCCGAAGTGATTTCCATTGTTGTTGAAACCCAAGATGCGCTTACGTGTCGGTCATCAACACTCATAGTTTTGGCCGATTCTGGCCCGTTTCGTGGACTATTACTCACCATCTTGGGGACCTAAATCGATTTCCATGGGTGTCGAACCCCAAGGTGCGCTTACTTGTCGGTCATCAACACTCACAGTTTGGGTCGATTCTGCTTCGTTTCTTGGACTATTACTCACTGTTTTGGGGTCCTGGAGTGATTTCCACAATTGACGAACCCCGGGGTGCGTTTACATGTCGGTCATCAACACTCACAGTTTTGGCTGATTCTGGCCTGTTTTATGGACTATTACTCACTGTTTTGGGGTCTGAGAGTGATTTCCACGATTAACGAACCCCGGGGTGCGTTTAAGTGTCGGTCATCAACAGTCATGGTTTTGGCTGATTCTGGCCCGTTTCGTGGACTATTACTCACCGTTTTTGTGTCCCAAATCGATTTCCATGGTTGTCGAACACCAAGGTGTGCTTACGTGTCGGTCATTAACACTCATATTTTGGGCTGATTCTGGCCTGTTTTTGTGTCCCGGAGTGATTTCCACGATTGACGAACCCTGGGGTGCTTTGCGTGTCAGTCATCAACACTCGCAGTTTTGGCCGATTCTGGCCTGTTTCCTGGACTATTAGTCACTGTTTTGGGGTTCAAGAGTGATTTTCACTATTAGCAAACCCCGGGGTGCAATTATGTGTTGGTCATCAACACTCACGGTTTTGGCTGATTCTGGCCCGTTTTGTGGACTATTACTCACCGTTTTGGTGTCCCAAAGCGATTTCTATGGTTGTCGAACCCCAAGGTGTGCTTACGTGTCGGTCGACAAGACTCGCAGTTTGGACCGATTATGGCCCGTTTCTTTGACTCTTACTCAGTTTTTGGGTCCCGAAGTGATTTACACGATTAAGGAACCCCGGGGTGCGTTTACATGTCGGTCATCAAGACTCATAGTTTTGGCCGATTCTGGCCCGTTTCGTGGACTATTACTCACCGTCTTGGGGTCCTAAATTGATTTGCATGGTTGTCGAACCCCAAGGTGCGTTTACGTGTCGGTCCTCAACACTCATAGTTTGGGCCGATTCTAGCCCGTTTCTTGGACTATTACTCACTGTTTTGGGGTCCCGGAGTGATTTCCACGATTGACGAACCCCGGGGTGCGTTTACATGTTGGTCATCAACACTAACAGTTTTGCCTGATTCTGGCCCGTTTCTTTGAATATTACTCAGTGTTTTGGGGTCCGAGAGTGATCTCCCCGATTAACGAACCCAGGGTGCATTTATGTGTCGGTCATCAACACTCACAGTTTTGGCCGATTCTGACCCGTTTCATGGACTATTACTCACTGTTTTGCTGTCCCAAATCGATTTCCATGGTTGTCGAACACCAAGGTGTGCTTACGTGTCGGTCATCAACACTCACAGTTTGGGCCGATTCTGGCCTGTTTTGGGGTCCCGGAGTGATTTCCATGATTGACGAACCCTGGGGTGCTTTGCGTGTCAGTCATCAACACTCACAGTTTTGGCCGATTCTGGCCTGTTTCTTGGACTATTAGTCACTATTTTGGGGTCAAATAGTTATTTCCACTATCAGCGAACCCCGGGGTGCGCTTATGTGACGGTCATCAACACTCACGGTTTTGGCCCAAGGTGTGCTTACGTGTCGGTCATCAACACTCATAGTTTGGGGCGATTCTGGCCTTTTTCCTGGACTATTACTCATCGTTTTGTGGTCCCAAAGCGATTTCTATGCTTGTCGAACCCCAAGGTGTGCTTACGTTTTGGTCGTCAGGACTCGCAGTTTGGGCCGATTCTGGCCCGTTTCTTTGATTATTACTCAGTTTTGGGGTCCCGAAGTGATTTTCATGATTGACGAACCACCGGGGTGCGTTTACTTGTCGGTCATCAGCACTCACAATTTTGGCCAATTCTGGTCTGTTTTGGTGTCCCAGAGCAACTTCCACGATTGATGGTCCCGGGGTGCGTTTACGTGTCCATCATCAACACTCACAATTTTGGCTAATTTTCACCCGTTTTGTGTACTATTACATACCGTTTTTGGGTCCCGAAGTGATTTCCATGGTTGTTGAAACCCAAGATGCGCTTACGTGTCGGTCATCAACACTCATAGTTTTGGCCGATTATGGCCCGTTTCGTGGACTATTACTCACCATCTTGGGGACCTAAATCGATTTCCATGGGTGTCGAACCCCAAGGTGCGCTTACTTGTCGGTCATCAACACTCACAGTTTGGGCCGATTCTGCTTCGTTTCTTGGACTATTACTCACTGTTTTGGGGTCCTGGAGTGATTTCCACAATTGACGAACCCCGGGGTGCGTTTACATGTCGGTCATCAACACTCACAGTTTTGGCTGATTCTGGCCTGTTTTATGGACTATTACTCACTGTTTTGGGGTCTGAGAGTGATTTCCACGATTAACAAACCCCGGGGTGCGTTTAAGTGTCGGTCATCAACAGTCATGGTTTTGGCTGATTCTGGCCCGTTTCGTGGACTATTACTCACCGTTTTTGTGTCCCAAATCGATTTCCATGGTTGTCGAACACCAAGGTGTGCTTACGTGTCGGTCATTAACACTCATATTTTGGGCTGATTCTGGCCTGTTTTTGTGTCCCGGAGTGATTTCCACGATTGACGAACCCTGGGGTGCTTTGCGTGTCAGTCATCAACACTCGCAGTTTTGGCCGATTCTGGCCTGTTTCCTGGACTATTAGTCACTGTTTTGGGGTTCAAGAGTGATTTTCACTATTAGCAAACCCCGGGGTGCAATTATGTGTTGGTCATCAACACTCACGGTTTTGGCTGATTCTGGCCCGTTTTGTGGACTATTACTCACCGTTTTGGTGTCCCAAAGCGATTTCTATGGTTGTCGAACCCCAAGGTGTGCTTACGTGTCGGTCGACAAGACTCGCAGTTTGGACCGATTCTGGCCCGTTTCTTTGACTCTTACTCAGTTTTTGGGTCCCGAAGTGATTTACACGATTAAGGAACCCCGGGGTGCGTTTACATGTCGGTCATCAAGACTCATAGTTTTTGCCGATTCTGGCCCGTTTCGTGGACTATTACTCACCGTCTTGGGGTCCTAAATTGATTTGCATGGTTGTCGAACCCCAAGGTGCGCTTACGTGTCGGTCCTCAACACTCATAGTTTGGGCCGATTCTAGCCCGTTTCTTGGACTATTACTCACTGTTTTGGGGTCCCGGAGTGATTTCCACGATTGACGAACCCCGGGGTGCGTTTACATGTTGGTCATCAACACTAACAGTTTTGCCTGATTCTGGCCCGTTTCTTTGAATATTACTCAGTGTTTTGGGGTCCGAGAGTGATCTCCCCGATTAACGAACCCAGGGTGCATTTATGTGTCGGTCATCAACACTCACAGTTTTGGCCGATTCTGACCCGTTTCATGGACTATTAGTCACTGTTTTGCTGTCCCAAATCGATTTCCATGGTTGTCGAACACCAAGGTGTGCTTACATGTCGGTCATCAACACTCACAATTTGGGCCGATTCTGGCCTGTTTTGGGGTCCCGGAGTGATTTCCATGATTGACGAACCCTGGGGTGCTTTGCGTGTCAGTCATCAACACTCACAGTTTTGGCCGATTCTGGCCTGTTTCTTGGACTATTAGTCACTATTTTGGGGTCAAAGAGTTATTTCCACTATCAGCGAACCCCGGGGTGCGCTTATGTGACGGTCATCAACACTCACGGTTTTGGCCCAAGGTGTGCTTACGTGTCGGTCATCAACACTCATAGTTTGGGGCGATTCTGGCCTTTTTCCTGGACTATTACTCATCGTTTTGTGGTCCCAAAGCGATTTCTATGCTTGTCGAACCCCAAGGTGTGCTTACGTTTTGGTCGTCAGGACTCGCAGTTTGGGCCGATTCTGGCCCGTTTCTTTGATTATTACTCAGTTTTGGGGTCCCGAAGTGATTTTCATGATTGACGAACCACCGGGGTGCGTTTACTTGTCGGTCATCAGCACTCACAATTTTGGCCAATTCTGGTCTGTTTTGGTGTCCCAGAGCAACTTCCACGATTGATGGTCCCGGGGTGCGTTTACGTGTCCATCATCAACACTCACAGTTTTGGCTAATTTTCACCCGTTTTGTGTACTATTACATACCGTTTTTGGGTCCCGAAGTGATTTCCATGGTTGTTGAAACCCAAGATGCGCTTACGTGTCGGTCATCAACACTCATAGTTTTGGCCGATTATGGCCCGTTTCGTGGACTATTACTCACCATCTTGGGGACCTAAATCGATTTCCATGGGTGTCGAACCCCAAGGTGCGCTTACTTGTCGGTCATCAACACTCACAGTTTGGGCCGATTTTGCTTCGTTTCTTGGACTATTACTCACTGTTTTGGGGTCCTGGAGTGATTTCCACAATTGATGAACCCCGGGGTGCGTTTACATGTCGGTCATCAACACTCACAGTTTTGGCTGATTCTGGCCCGTTTTATGGACTATTACTCACTGTTTTGGGGTCTGAAAGTGATTTCCACGATTAACGAACCCCGGGGTGCGTTTAAGTGTCGGTCATCAACAGTCACGGTTTTGGCTGATTCTGGCCCGTTTCGTGGACTATTACTCACCGTTTTTGTGTCCCAACTCGATTTCCATGGTTGTCGAACACCAAGGTGTGCTTACGTGTCGGTCATTAACACTCATATTTTGGGCTGATTCTGGCCTGTTTTTGTGTCCCGGAGTGATTTCCACGATTGACGAACCCTGGGGTGCTTTGCGTGTCAGTCATCAACACTCGTAGTTTTGGCCGATTCTGGCCTGTTTCCTGGACTATTAGTCACTGTTTTGGGGTTCAAGAGTGATTTTCACTATTAGCAAACCCCGGGGTGCGATTATGTGTTGGTCATCAACACTCACGGTTTTGGCTGATTCTGGCCCGTTTTGTGGACTATTACTCACCGTTTTGGTGTCCCAAAGCGATTTCTATGGTTGTCGAACCCCAAGGTGTGCTTACGTGTCGGTCGACAAGACTCGCAGTTTGGGCCGATTCTGGCCCGTTTCTTTGACTCTTACTCAGTTTTTGGATCCCGAAGTGATTTACACGATTAAGGAACCTCGGGGTGCGTTTACATGTCGGTCATCAAGACTCATAGTTTTGGCCGATTCTGGCCCGTTTCGTGGACTATTACTCACCGTCTTGGGGTTCTAAATTGATTTGCATGGTTGTCGAACCCCAAGGTGCGCTTACGTGTCGGTCCTCAACACTCATAGTTTGGGCCGATTCTAGCCCGTTTCTTGGACTATTACTCACTGTTTTGGGGTCCCGGAGTGATTTCCACGATTGACGAACCCCGGGGTGCGTTTACATGTTGGTCATCAACACTAACAGTTTTGCCTGATTCTGGCCCGTTTCTTTGAATATTACTCAGTGTTTTGGGGTCCGAGAGTGATCTCCCCGATTAACGAACCCAGGGTGCATTTATGTGTCGGTCATCAACACTCACAGTTTTGGCCGATTCTGACCCGTTTCATGGACTATTACTCACTGTTTTGCTGTCCCAAATCGATTTCCATGGTTGTCGAACACCAAGGTGTGCTTACGTGTCGGTCATCAACACTCACAGTTTGGGCCGATTCTGGCCTGTTTTGGGGTCCCGGAGTGATTTCCATGATTGACGAACCCTGGGGTGCTTTGCGTGTCAGTCATCCACACTCACAGTTTTGGCCAATTCTGGCCTTTTTCTTGGACTATTAGTCACTATTTTGGGGTCAAATAGTTATTTCCACTATCAGCGAACCCCGGGGTGCGCTTATGTGACGGTCATCAACACTCACGGTTTTGGCCCAAGGTGTGCTTACGTGTCGGTCATCAACACTCATAGTTTGGGGCGATTCTGGCCTTTTTCCTGGACTATTACTCATCGTTTTGTGGTCCCAAAGCGATTTCTATGCTTGTCGAACCCCAAGGTGTGCTTACGTTTTGGTCGTCAGGACTCGCAGTTTGGGCCGATTCTGGCCCGTTTCTTTGATTATTACTCAGTTTTGGGGTCCCGAAGTGATTTTCATGATTGACGAACCACCGGGGTGCGTTTACTTGTCGGTCATCAGCACTCACAATTTTGGCCATTCTGGTCTGTTTTGGTGTCCCAGAGCAACTTCCACGATTGATGGTCCCGGGGTGCGTTTACGTGTCCATCATCAACACTCACAGTTTTGGCTAATTTTCACCCGTTTTGTGTACTATTACATACCGTTTTTGGGTCCCGAAGTGATTTCCATGGTTGTTGACACCCAAGATGCGCTTACGTGTCGGTCATCAACACTCATAGTTTTGGCCGATTCTGGCCCGTTTCGTGGACTATTACTCACCATCTAGGGGACCTAAATCGATTTCCATGGGTGTCGAACCCCAAGGTGCGCTTACTTGTCGGTCATCAACACTCACAGTTTGGGCCGATTCTGCTTCGTTTCTTGGACTATTACTCACTGTTTTGGGGTCCTGGAGTGATTTCCACAATTGACGATCCCCGGGGTGCGTTTACATGTCGGTCATCAACACTCACAGTTTTGGGTGATTCTGGCCCGTTTTATGGACTATTACTCACTGTTTTGGGGTCTGAGAGTGATTTCCACGATTAACGAACCCCGGGGTGCGTTTAAGTGTTGGTCATCAACAGTCACGGTTTTGGCTGATTCTGGCCCGTTTCGTGGACTATTACTCACCGTTTTTGTGTCCCAAATCGATTTCCATGGTTGTCGAACACCAAGGTGTGCTTACGTGTCGGTCATTAACACTCATATTTTGGGCTGATTCTGGCCTGTTTTTGTGTCCCGGAGTGATTTCCACGATTGACGAACCCTGGGTGCTTTGCGTGTCAGTCATCAACTCTCGCAGTTTTGGCCGATTCTGGCCTGTTTCCTGGACTATTAGTCACTGTTTTGGGGTTCAAGAGTGATTTTCACTATTAGCAAACCCCTGGGTGCGATTATGTGTTGGTCATCAACACTCACGGTTTTGGCTGATTCTGGCCCGTTTTGTGGACTATTACTCACCGTTTTGGTGTCCCAAAGCGATTTCTATGGTTGTCGAACCCCAAGGTGTGCTTACGTGTCGGTCGACAAGACTCGCAGTTTGGGCCGATTCTGGCCCGTTTCTTTGACTCTTACTCAGTTTTTGGGTCCCGAAGTGATTTACACGATTAAGGAACCCCGGGGTGCGTTTACATGTCGGTCATCAAGACTCATAGTTTTGGCCGATTCTGGCCCGTTTCGTGGACTATTACTCACCGTCTTGGGGTCCTAAATTGATTTGCATGGTTGTCGAACCCCAAGGTGCGCTTACGTGTCGGTCCTCAACACTCATAGTTTGGGCCGATTCTAGCCCGTTTCTTGGACTATTACTCACTGTTTTGGGGTCCCGGAGTGATTTCCACGATTGACGAACCCCGGCGTGCGTTTACATGTTGGTCATCAACACTAACAGTTTTGCCTGATTCTGGCCCATTTCTTTGAATATTACTCAGAGTTTTGGGGTCCGAGAGTGATCTCCCCAATTAACGAACCCAGGGTGCATTTATGTGTCGGTCATCAACACTCACAGTTTTGGCCGATTCTGACCCGTTTCATGGACTATTAGTCACTGTTTTGCTGTCCCAAATCGATTTCCATGGTTGTCGAACACCAAGGTGTGCTTACGTGTCGGTCATCAACACTCACAATTTGGGCCGATTCTGGCCTGTTTTGGGGTCCCGGAGTGATTTCCATGATTGACGAACCCTGGGGTGCTTTGCGTGTCAGTCATCAACACTCACAGTTTTGGCCGATTCTGGCCTGTTTCTTGGACTATTAGTCACTATTTTGGGGTCAAAGAGTTATTTCCACTATCAGCGAACCCCGGGGTGCGCTTATGTGACGGTCATCAACACACACGGTTTTGGCCCAAGGTGTGCTTACGTGTCGGTCATCAACACTCATAGTTTGGGGCGATTCTGGCCTTTTTCCTGGACTATTACTCATCGTTTTGTGGTCCCAAAGCGATTTCTATGCTTGTCGAACCCCAAGGTGTGCTTACGTTTTGGTCGTCAGGACTCGCAGTTTGGGCCGATTCTGGCCCGTTTCTTTGATTATTACTCAGTTTTGGGGTCCCGAAGTGATTTTCATGATTGACGAACCACCGGGGTGCGTTTACTTGTCGGTCATCAGCACTCACAATTTTGGCCAATTCTGGTCTGTTTTGGTGTCCCAGAGCAACTTCCACGATTGATGGTCCCGGGGTGCGTTTACGTGTCCATCATCAACACTCACAGTTTTGGCTAATTTTCACCCGTTTTGTGTACTATTACATACCGTTTTTGGGTCCCGAAGTGATTTCCATGGTTGTTGAAACCCAAGATGCGCTTACGTGTCGGTCATCAACACTCATAGTTTTGGCCGATTCTGGCCCGTTTCGTGGACTATTACTCACCATCTAGGGGACCTAAATCGATTTCCATGGGTGTCGAACCCCAAGGTGCGCTTACTTGTCGGTCATCAACACTCACAGTTTGGGCCGATTCTGCTTCGTTTCTTGGACTATTACTCACTGTTTTGGGGTCCTGGAGTGATTTCCACAATTGACGAACCCCGGGGTGCGTTTACATGTCGGTCATCAACACTCACAGTTTTGGCTGATTCTGGCCCGTTTTATGGACTATTACTCACTGTTTTGGGGTCTGAGAGTGATTTCCACGATTAACGAACCCCGGGGTGCGTTTAAGTGTTGGTCATCAACAGTCACGGTTTTGGCTGATTCTGGCCCGTTTCGTGGACTATTACTCACCGTTTTTGTGTCCCAAATCGATTTCCATGGTTGTCGAACACCAAGGTGTGCTTACGTGTCGGTCATTAACACTCATATTTTGGGCTGATTCTGGCCTGTTTTTGTGTCCCGGAGTGATTTCCACGATTGACGAACCCTGGGGTGCTTTGCGTGTCAGTCATCAACACTCGCAGTTTTGGCCGATTCTGGCCTGTTTCCTGGACTATTAGTCACCGTTTTGGGGTTCAAGAGTGATTTTCACTATTAGCAAACCCCGGGGTGCGATTATGTGTTGGTCATCAACACTCACGGTTTTGGCTGATTCTGGCCCGTTTTGTGGACTATTACTCACCGTTTTGGTGTCCCAAAGCGATTTCTATGGTTGTCGAACCCCAAGGTGTGCTTACGTGTCGGTCGACAAGACTCGCAGTTTGGGCCGATTCTGGCCCGTTTCTTTGACTCTTACTCAGTTTTTGGGTCCCGAAGTGATTTACACGATTAAGGAACCCCGGGGTGCGTTTACATGTCGGTCATCAAGACTCATAGTTTTGGCCGATTCTGGCCCGTTTCGTGGACTATTACTCACCGTCTTGGGGTCCTAAATTGATTTGCATGGTTGTCGAACCCCAAGGTGCGCTTACGTGTCGGTCCTCAACACTCATAGTTTGGGCCGATTCTAGCCCGTTTCTTGGACTATTACTCACTGTTTTGGGGTCCCGGAGTGATTTCCACGATTGACGAACCCCGGGGTGCGTTTACATGTTGGTCATCAACACTAACAGTTTTGCCTGATTCTGGCCCGTTTCTTTTAATATTACTCAGAGTTTTGGGGTCCGAGAGTGATCTCCCCAATTAACGAACCCATGGTGCATTTATGTGTCGGTCATCAACACTCACAGTTTTGGCCGATTCTGACCCGTTTCATGGACTATTAGTCACTGTTTTGCTGTCCCAAATCGATTTCCATGGTTGTCGAACACCAAGGTGTGCTTACGTGTCGGTCATCAACACTCACAATTTGGGCCGATTCTGGCCTGTTTTGGGGTCCCGGAGTGATTTCCATGATTGACGAACCCTGGGGTGCTTTGCGTGTCAGTCATCAACACTCACAGTTTTGGCCGATTCTGGCCTGTTTCTTGGACTATTAGTCACTATTTTGGGGTCAAAGAGTTATTTCCACTATCAGCGAACCCCGGGGTGCGCTTATGTGACGGTCATCAACACTCACGGTTTTGGCCCAAGGTGTGCTTACGTGTCGGTCATCAACACTCATAGTTTGGGGCGATTCTGGCCTTTTTCCTGGACTATTACTCATCGTTTTGTGGTCCCAAAGCGATTTCTATGCTTGTCGAACCCCAAGGTGTGCTTACGTTTTGGTCGTCAGGACTCGCAGTTTGGGCCGATTCTGGCCCGTTTCTTTGATTATTACTCAGTTTTGGGGTCCCGAAGTGATTTTCATGATTGACGAACCACCGGGGTGCGTTTACTTGTCGGTCATCAGCACTCACAATTTTGGCCAATTCTGGTCTGTTTTGGTGTCCCAGAGCAACTTCCACGATTGATGGTCCCGGGGTGCGTTTACGTGTCCATCATCAACACTCACAGTTTTGGCTAATTTTCACCCGTTTTGTGTACTATTACATACCGTTTTTGGGTCCCGAAGTGATTTCCATGGTTGTTGAAACCCAAGATGCGCTTACGTGTCGGTCATCAACACTCATAGTTTTGGCCGATTCTGGCCCGTTTCGTGGACTATTACTCACCATCTAGGGGACCTAAATCGATTTCCATGGGTGTCGAACCCCAAGGTGCGCTTACTTGTCGGTTATCAACACTCACAGTTTGGGCCGATTCTGCTTCGTTTCTTGGACTATTACTCACTGTTTTGGGGTCCTGGAGTGATTTCCACAATTGACGAACCCCGGGGTGCGTTTACATGTCGGTCATCAACACTCACAGTTTTGGCTGATTCTGGCCCGTTTTATGGACTATTACTCACTGTTTTGGGGTCTGAGAGTGATTTCCACGATTAACGAACCCCGGGGTGCGTTTAAGTGTTGGTCATCAACAGTCACGGTTTTGGCTGATTCTGGCCCGTTTCGTGGACTATTACTCACCGTTTTTGTGTCCCAAATCGATTTCCATGGTTGTCGAACACCAAGGTGTGCTTACGTGTCGGTCATTAACACTCATATTTTGGGCTGATTCTGGCCTGTTTTTGTGTCCCGGAGTGATTTCCACGATTGACGAACCCTGGGTGCTTTGCGTGTCAGTCATCAACACTCGCAGTTTTGGCCGATTCTGGCCTGTTTCCTGGACTATTAGTCACTGTTTTGGGGTTCAAGAGTGATTTTCACTATTAGCAAACCCCGGGGTGCGATTATGTGTTGGTCATCAACACTCACGGTTTTGGCTGATTCTGGCCCGTTTTGTGGACTATTACTCACCGTTTTGGTGTCCCAAAGCGATTTCTATGGTTGTCGAACCCCAAGGTGTGCTTACGTGTCGGTCGACAAGACTCGCAGTTTGGGCCGATTCTGGCCCGTTTCTTTGACTCTTACTCAGTTTTTGGGTCCCGAAGTGATTTACACGATTAAGGAACCCCGGGGTGCGTTTACATGTCGGTCATCAAGACTCATAGTTTTGGCCGATTCTAGCCCGTTTCGTGGACTATTACTCACCGTCTTGGGGTCCTAAATTGATTTGCATGGTTGTCGAACCCCAAGGTGCGCTTACGTGTCGGTCCTCAACACTCATAGTTTGGGCCGATTCTAGCCCGTTTCTTGGACTATAACTCACTGTTTTGGGGTCCCGGAGTGATTTCCACGATTGACGAACCCCGGGGTGCGTTTACATGTTGGTCATCAACACTAACAGTTTTGCCTGATTCTGGCCCGTTTCTTTGAATATTACTCAGTGTTTTGGGGTCCGAGAGTGATCTCCCCGATTAACGAACCCAGGGTGCATTTATGTGTCGGTCATCAACACTCACAGTTTTGGCCGATTCTGACCCGTTTCATGGACTATTAGTCACTGTTTTGCTGTCCCAAATCGATTTCCATGGTTGTCGAACACCAAGGTGTGCTTACGTGTCGGTCATCAACACTCACAATTTGGGCCGATTCTGGCCTGTTTTGGGGTCCCGGAGTGATTTCCATGATTGACGAACCCTGGGGTGCTTTGCGTGTCAGTCATCAACACTCACAGTTTTGGCCGATTCTGGCCTGTTTCTTGGACTATTAGTCACTATTTTGGGGTCAAAGAGTTATTTCCACTATCAGCGAACCCCGGGGTGCGCTTATGTGACGGTCATCAACACTCACGGTTTTGGCCCAAGGTGTGCTTACGTGTCGGTCATCAACACTCATAGTTTGGGGCGATTCTGGCCTTTTTCCTGGACTATTACTCATCGTTTTGTGGTCCCAAAGCGATTTCTATGCTTGTCGAACCCCAAGGTGTGCTTACGTTTTGGTCGTCAGGACTCGCAGTTTGGGCCGATTCTGGCCCGTTTCTTTGATTATTACTCAGTTTTGGGGTCCCGAAGTGATTTTCATGATTGACGAACCACCGGGGTGCGTTTACTTGTCGGTCATCAGCACTCACAATTTTGGCCAATTCTGGTCTGTTTTGGTGTCCCAGAGCAACTTCCACGATTGATGGTCCCGGGGTGCGTTTACGTGTCCATCATCAACACTCACAGTTTTGGCTAATTTTCACCCGTTTTGTGTACTATTACATACCGTTTTTGGGTCCCGAAGTGATTTCCATGGTTGTTGAAACCCAAGATGCGCTTACGTGTCGGTCATCAACACTCATAGTTTTGGCCGATTATGGCCCGTTTCGTGGACTACTACTCACCATCTTGGGGACCTAAATCGATTTCCATGGGTGTCGAACCCCAAGGTGCGCTTACTTGTCGGTCATCAACACTCACAGTTTGGGCCGATTCTGCTTCGTTTCTTGGACTATTACTCACTGTTTTGGGGTCCTGGAGTGATTTCCACAATTGACGAACCCCGGGGTGTGTTTACATGTCGGTCATCAACACTCACAGTTTTGGCTGATTCTCGCCCGTTTTATGGACTATTACTCACTGTTTTGGGGTCTGAGAGTGATCTCCCCAATTAACGAACCCCGGGGTGCGTTTAAGTGTCGGTCATCAACACTCACGCTTTTGGCTGATTTTGGCCCGTTTCGTGGACTATTACTCACCGTTTTTGTGTCCCAAATCGATTTCCATGGTTGTCGAACACCAAGGTGTGCTTACGTGTCGGTCATTAACACTCACAATTTGGGCTGATTCTGGCCTGTTTTTGTGTCCCAGAGTGATTTCCACGATTGACGAACCCTGGGGTGCTTTGCGTGTCAGTCATCAACACTCACAGTTTTGGCCGATTCTGGCCTGTTTCTTGGACTATTAGTCACTATTTTGGGGTCAAAGAGTTATTTCCACTATCAGCGAACCCCGGGGTGCGCTTATGTGACGGTCATCAACACTCACGGTTTTGGCCCAAGGTGTGCTTACGTGTCGGTCATCAACACTCATAGTTTGGGGCGATTCTGGCCTTTTTCCTGGACTATTACTCATCGTTTTGTGGTCCCAAAGCGATTTCTATGCTTGTCGAACCCCAAGGTGTGCTTACGTTTTGGTCGTCAGGACTCGCAGTTTGGGCCGATTCTGGCCCGTTTCTTTGATTATTACTCAGTTTTGGGGTCCCGAAGTGATTTTCATGATTGACGAACCACCGGGGTGCGTTTACTTGTCGGTCATCAGCACTCACAATTTTGGCCAATTCTGGTCTGTTTTGGTGTCCCAGAGCAACTTCCACGATTGATGGTCCCGGGGTGCGTTTACGTGTCCATCATCAACACTCACAGTTTTGGCTAATTTTCACCCGTTTTGTGTACTATTACATACCGTTTTTGGGTCCCGAAGTGATTTCCATGGTTGTTGAAACCCAAGATGCGCTTACGTGTCGGTCATCAACACTCATAGTTTTGGCCGATTATGGCCCGTTTCGTGGACTACTACTCACCATCTTGGGGACCTAAATCGATTTCCATGGGTGTCGAACCCCAAGGTGCGCTTACTTGTCGGTCATCAACACTCACAGTTTGGGCCGATTCTGCTTCGTTTCTTGGACTATTACTCACTGTTTTGGGGTCCTGGAGTGATTTCCACAATTGACGAACCCCGGGGTGTGTTTACATGTCGGTCATCAACACTCACAGTTTTGGCTGATTCTCGCCCGTTTTATGGACTATTACTCACTGTTTTGGGGTCTGAGAGTGATCTCCCCAATTAACGAACCCCGGGGTGCGTTTAAGTGTCGGTCATCAACACTCACGCTTTTGGCTGATTTTGGCCCGTTTCGTGGACTATTACTCACCGTTTTTGTGTCCCAAATCGATTTCCATGGTTGTCGAACACCAAGGTGTGCTTACGTGTCGGTCATTAACACTCACAATTTGGGCTGATTCTGGCCTGTTTTTGTGTCCCAGAGTGATTTCCACGATTGACGAACCCTGGGGTGCTTTGCGTGTCAGTCATCAACACTCACAGTTTTGGCCGATTCTGGCCTGTTTCTTGGACTATTAGTCACTATTTTGGGGTCAAAGAGTTATTTCCACTATCAGCGAACCCCGGGGTGCGCTTATGTGACGGTCATCAACACTCACGGTTTTGGCCCAAGGTGTGCTTACGTGTCGGTCATCAACACTCATAGTTTGGGGCGATTCTGGCCTTTTTCCTGGACTATTACTCATCGTTTTGTGGTCCCAAAGCGATTTCTATGCTTGTCGAACCCCAAGGTGTGCTTACGTTTTGGTCGTCAGGACTCGCAGTTTGGGCCGATTCTGGCCCGTTTCTTTGATTATTACTCAGTTTTGGGGTCCCGAAGTGATTTTCATGATTGACGAACCACCGGGGTGCGTTTACTTGTCGGTCATCAGCACTCACAATTTTGGCCAATTCTGGTCTGTTTTGGTGTCCCAAAGCAACTTCCACGATTGATGGTCCCGGGGTGCGTTTACGTGTCCATCATCAACACTCACAGTTTTGGCTAATTTTCACCCGTTTTGTGTACTATTACATACCGTTTTTGGGTCCCGAAGTGATTTCCATGGTTGTTGAAACCCAAGATGCGCTTACGTGTCAGTCATCAACACTCATAGTTTTGGCCGATTATGGCCCGTTTCGTGGACTACTACTCACCATCTTGGGGACCTAAATCGATTTCCATGGGTGTCGAATCCCAAGGTGCGCTTACTTGTCGGTCATCAACACTCACAGTTTGGGCCGATTCTGCTTCGTTTCTTGGACTATTACTCACTGTTTTGGGGTCCTGGAGTGATTTCCACAATTGACGAACCCCGGGGTGCGTTTACATGTCGGTCATCAACACTCACAGTTTTGGCTGATTCTGGCCCGTTTTATGGACTATTACTCACTGTTTTGGGGTCTGAGAGTGATTTCCACGATTAACGAACCCCGGGGTGCGTTTAAGTGTCGGTCATCAACATTCACGGTTTTGGCTGATTTTGGCCCGTTTCGTGGACTATTACACACCGTTTTTGTGTCCCAAATCGATTTCCATGGTTGTCGAACACCAAGGTGTGCTTACGTGTCGGTCATTAACACTCATATTTTGGGCTGATTCTGGCCTGTTTTTGTGTCCCAGAGTGATTTCCACGATTGACGAACCCTGGGGTGCTTTGCGTGTCAGTCATCAACACTCGCAGTTTTGGCCGATTCTGGCCTGTTTCCTGGACTATTAGTCACCGTTTTGGGGTTCAAGAGTGATTTTCACTATTAGCAAACCCCGGGGTGCGATTATGTGTTGGTCATCAACACTCACGGTTTTGGCTGATTCTGGCCCGTTTTGTGGACTATTACTCACCGTTTTGGTGTCCCAAAGCGATTTCTATGGTTGTCGAACCCCAAGGTGTGCTTACGTGTCGGTCGACAAGACTCGCAGTTTGGGCCGATTCTGGCCCGTTTCTTTGACTCTTACTCAGTTTTTGGGTCCCGAAGTGATTTACACGATTAAGGAACCCCGGGGTGCGTTTACATGTCGGTCATCAAGACTCATAGTTTTGGCCGATTCTGGCCCGTTTCGTGGACTATTACTCACCGTCTTGGGGTCCTAAATTGATTTGCATGGTTGTCGAACCCCAAGGTGCGCTTACGTGTCGGTCCTCAACACTCATAGTTTGGGCCGATTCTAGCCCGTTTCTTGGACTATTACTCACTGTTTTGGGGTCCCGGAGTGATTTCCACGATTGACGAACCCCGGGGTGCGTTTACATGTTGGTCATCAACACTAACAGTTTTGCCTGATTCTGGCCCGTTTCTTTGAATATTACTCAGAGTTTTGGGGTCCGAGAGTGATCTCCCCAATTAACGAACCCAGGGTGCATTTATGTGTCGGTCATCAACACTCACAGTTTTGGCCGATTCTGACCCGTTTCATGGACTATTAGTCACTGTTTTGCTGTCCCAAATCGATTTCCATGGTTGTCGAACACCAAGGTGTGCTTACGTGTCGGTCATCAACACTCACAATTTGGGCCGATTCTGGCCTGTTTTGGGGTCCCGGAGTGATTTCCATGATTGACGAACCCTGGGGTGCTTTGCGTGTCAGTCATCAACACTCACAGTTTTGGCCGATTCTGGCCTGTTTCTTGGACTATTAGTCACTATTTTGGGGTCAAAGAGTTATTTCCACTATCAGCGAACCCCGGGGTGCGCTTATGTGACGGTCATCAACACTCACGGTTTTGGCCCAAGGTGTGCTTACGTGTCGGCCATCAACACTCATAGTTTGGGGCGATTCTGGCCTTTTTCCTGGACTATTACTCATCGTTTTGTGGTCCCAAAGCGATTTCTATGCTTGTCGAACCCCAAGGTGTGCTTACGTTTTGGTCGTCAGGACTCGCAGTTTGGGCCGATTCTGGCCCGTTTCTTTGATTATTACTCAGTTTTGGGGTCCCGAAGTGATTTTCATGATTGACGAACCACCGGGGTGCGTTTACTTGTCGGTCATCAGCACTCACAATTTTGGCCAATTCTGGTCTGTTTTGGTGTCCCAGAGCAACTTCCACGATTGATGGTCCCGGGGTGCGTTTACGTGTCCATCATCAACACTCACAGTTTTGGCTAATTTTCACCCGTTTTGTGTACTATTACATACCGTTTTTGGGTCCCGAAGTGATTTCCATGGTTGTTGAAACCCAAGATGCGCTTACGTGTCGGTCATCAACACTCATAGTTTTGGCCGATTCTGGCCCGTTTCGTGGACTATTACTCACCATCTAGGGGACCTAAATCGATTTCCATGGGTGTCGAACCCCAAGGTGCGCTTACTTGTCGGTCATCAACACTCACAGTTTGGGCCGATTCTGCTTCGTTTCTTGGACTATTACTCACTGTTTTGGGGTCCTGGAGTGATTTCCACAATTGACGAACCCCGGGGTGCGTTTACATGTCGGTCATCAACACTCACAGTTTTGGCTGATTCTGGCCCGTTTTATGGACTATTACTCACTGTTTTGGGGTCTGAGAGTGATTTCCACGATTAACGAACCCCGGGGTGCGTTTAAGTGTTGGTCATCAACAGTCACGGTTTTGGCTGATTCTGGCCCGTTTCGTGGACTATTACTCACCGTTTTTGTGTCCCAAATCGATTTCCATGGTTGTCGAACACCAAGGTGTGCTTACGTGTCGGTCATTAACACTCATATTTTGGGCTGATTCTGGCCTGTTTTTGTGTCCCGGAGTGATTTCCACGATTGACGAACCCTGGGTGCTTTGCGTGTCAGTCATCAACACTCGCAGTTTTGGCCGATTCTGGCCTGTTTCCTGGACTATTAGTCACTGTTTTGGGGTTCAAGAGTGATTTTCACTATTAGCAAACCCCGGGGTGCGATTATGTGTTGGTCATCAACACTCACGGTTTTGGCTGATTCTGGCCCGTTTTGTGGACTATTACTCACCGTTTTGGTGTCCCAAAGCGATTTCTATGGTTGTCGAACCCCAAGGTGTGCTTACGTGTCGGTCGACAAGACTCGCAGTTTGGGCCGATTCTGGCCCGTTTCTTTGACTCTTACTCAGTTTTTGGGTCCCAAAGTGATTTACACGATTAAGGAACCCCGGGGTGCGTTTACATGTCGGTCATCAAGACTCATAGTTTTGGCCGATTCTAGCCCGTTTCGTGGACTATTACTCACCGTCTTGGGGTCCTAAATTGATTTGCATGGTTGTCGAACCCCAAGGTGCGCTTACGTGTCGGTCCTCAACACTCATAGTTTGGGCCGATTCTAGCCCGTTTCTTGGACTATAACTCACTGTTTTGGGGTCCCGGAGTGATTTCCACGATTGACGAACCCCGGGGTGCGTTTACATGTTGGTCATCAACACTAACAGTTTTGCCTGATTCTGGCCCGTTTCTTTGAATATTACTCAGTGTTTTGGGGTCCGAGAGTGATCTCCCCGATTAACGAACCCAGGGTGCATTTATGTGTCGGTCATCAACACTCACAGTTTTGGCCGATTCTGACCCGTTTCATGGACTATTAGTCACTGTTTTGCTGTCCCAAATCGATTTCCATGGTTGTCGAACACCAAGGTGTGCTTACGTGTCGGTCATCAACACTCACAATTTGGGCCGATTCTGGCCTGTTTTGGGGTCCCGGAGTGATTTCCATGATTGACGAACCCTGGGGTGCTTTGCGTGTCAGTCATCAACACTCACAGTTTTGGCCGATTCTGGCCTGTTTCTTGGACTATTAGTCACTATTTTGGGGTCAAAGAGTTATTTCCACTATCAGCGAACCCCGGGGTGCGCTTATGTGACGGTCATCAACACTCACGGTTTTGGCCCAAGGTGTGCTTACGTGTCGGTCATCAACACTCATAGTTTGGGGCGATTCTGGCCTTTTTCCTGGACTATTACTCATCGTTTTGTGGTCCCAAAGCGATTTCTATGCTTGTCGAACCCCAAGGTGTGCTTACGTTTTGGTCGTCAGGACTCGCAGTTTGGGCCGATTCTGGCCCGTTTCTTTGATTATTACTCAGTTTTGGGGTCCCGAAGTGATTTTCATGATTGACGAACCACCGGGGTGCGTTTACTTGTCGGTCATCAGCACTCACAATTTTGGCCAATTCTGGTTTGTTTTGGTGTCCCAGAGCAACTTCCACGATTGATGGTCCCGGGGTGCGTTTACGTGTCCATCATCAACACTCACAGTTTTGGCTAATTTTCACCCGTTTTGTGTACTATTACATACCGTTTTTGGGTCCCGAAGTGATTTCCATGGTTGTTGAAACCCAAGATGCGCTTACGTGTCGGTCATCAACACTCATAGTTTTGGCCGATTATGGCCCGTTTCGTGGACTACTACTCACCATCTTGGGGACCTAAATCGATTTCCATGGGTGTCGAACCCCAAGGTGCGCTTACTTGTCGGTCATCAACACTCACAGTTTGGGCCGATTCTGCTTCGTTTCTTGGACTATTACTCACTGTTTTGGGGTCCTGGAGTGATTTCCACAATTGACGAACCCCGGGGTGCGTTTACATGTCGGTCATCAACACTCACAGTTTTGGCTGATTCTCGCCCGTTTTATGGACTATTACTCACTGTTTTGGGGTCTGAGAGTGATTTCCACGATTAACGAACCCCGGGGTGCGTTTAAGTGTCGGTCATCAACATTCACGGTTTTGGCTGATTTTGGCCCATTTCGTGGACTATTACTCACCGTTTTTGTGTCCCAAATCGATTTCCATGGTTGTCGAACACCAAGGTGTGCTTACGTGTCGGTCATTAACACTCATATTTTGGGCTGATTCTGGCCTGTTTTTGTGTCCCAGAGTGATTTCCACGATTGACGAACCCTGGGGTGCTTTGCGTGTCAGTCATCAACACTCGCAGTTTTGGCTGATTCTGGCCTGTTTCCTGGACTATTAGTCACCGTTTTGGGGTTCAAGAGTGATTTTCACTATTAGCAAACCCCGGGGTGCGATTATGTGTTGGTCATCAACACTCACGGTTTTGGCTGATTCTGGCCCGTTTTGTGGAATATTACTCACCGTTTTGGTGTCCCAAAGCGATTTCTATGGTTGTCGAACCCCAAGGTGTGCTTATGTGTCGGTCGAAAAGACTCGCAGCTTGGGCCGATTCTGGCCCGTTTCTTTGACTCTTACTCAGTTTTTGGGTCCCGAAGTGATTTACACGATTAAGGAACCCCGGGGTGCGTTTACATGTCGGTCATCAAGACTCATAGTTTTGGCCGATTCTGGCCCGTTTCGTGGACTATTACTCACCGTCTTGGGGTCCTAAATTGATTTGCATGGTTGTCGAACCCCAAGGTGCGCTTACGTGTCGGTCCTCAACACTCATAGTTTGGGCCGATTCTAGCCCGTTTCTTGGACTATTACTCACTGTTTTGGGGTCCCGGAGTGATTTCCACGATTGACGAACCCCGGGGTGCGTTTACATGTTGGTCATCAACACTAACAGTTTTGCCTGATTCTGGCCCGTTTCTTTGAATATTACTCAATGTTTTGGGGTCCGAGAGTGATCTCCCCGATTAACGAACCCAGGGTGCATTTATGTGTCGGTCATCAACACTCACAGTTTTGGCCGATTCTGACCCGTTTCATGGACTATTACTCACTGTTTTGCTGTCCCAAATCGATTTCCATGGTTGTCGAACACCAAGGTGTGCTTACGTGTCGGTCATCAACACTCACAGTTTGAGCCGATTCTGGCCTGTTTTGGGGTCCCGGAGTGATTTCCATGATTGACGAACCCTGGGGTGCTTTGCGTGTCAGTCATCAACACTCACAGTTTTGGCCGATTCTGGCCTGTTTCTTGGACTATTAGTCACTATTTTGGGGTCAAAGAGTTATTTCCACTATCAGCGAACCCCGGGGTGCGCTTATGTGACGGTCATCAACACTCACGGTTTTGGCCCAAGGTGTGCTTACATGTCGGTCATCAACACTCATAGTTTGGGGAGATTCTGGCCTTTTTCCTGGACTATTACTCATCGTTTTGTGGTCCCAAAGCGATTTCTATGCTTGTCGAACCCCAAGGTGTGCTTACGTTTTGGTCGTCAGGACTCGCAGTTTGGGCCGATTTTGGCCCGTTTCTTTGATTATTACTCAGTTTTGGGGTCCCGAAGTGATTTTCATGATTGACGAACCACCGGGGTGCGTTTACTTGTCGGTCATCAGCACTCACAATTTTGGCCAATTCTGGTCTGTTTTGGTGTCCCAGAGCAACTTCCACGATTGATGGTCCCGGGGTGCGTTTACGTGTCCATCATCAACACTCACAGTTTTGGCTAATTTTCACCCGTTTTGTGTACTATTACATACCGTTTTTAGGTCCCGAAGTGATTTCCATGGTTGTTGAAACCCAAGATGTGCTTACGTGTCGGTCATCAACACTCATAGTTTTGGCCGATTCTGGCCCGTTTCGTGGACTATTACTCACCATCTTGGGGACCTAAATCGATTTCCATGGGTGTCGAACCCCAAGGTGCGCTTACTTGTCGGTCATCAACACTCACAGTTTGGGCCGATTCTGCTTCGTTTCTTGGACTATTACTCACTGTTTTGGGGTCCTGGAGTGATTTCCACAATTGACGAACCCCGGGGTGCGTTTACATGTCGGTCATCAACACTCACAGTTTTGGCTGATTCTGGCCCGTTTTATGGACTATTACTCACTGTTTTGGGGTCTGAGAGTGATTTCCACGATTAACGAACCCCGGGGTGCGTTTAAGTGTCGGTCATCAACATTCACGGTTTTGGCTGATTCTGGCCCATTTCGTGGACTGTTACTCACCGTTTTTGTGTCCCAAATCGATTTCCATGGTTGTCGAACACCAAGGTGTGCTTGCGTGTCGGTCACTAACACTCATATTTTGGGCTGATTCTGGCCTGTTTTTGTGTCCCAGAGTGATTTCCACGATTGATGAACCCTGGGGTGCTTTGCGTGTCAGTCATCAACACTCGCAGTTTTGGCCGATTCTGGCCTGTTTCCTGGACTATTAGTCACCGTTTTGGGGTTCAAGAGTGATTTTCACTATTAGCAAACCCCGGGGTGCGATTATGTGTCGGTCATCAACACTCACGGTTTTGGCTGATTCTGGCCCGTTTTGTGGACTATTACTCACCGTTTTGGTGTCCCAAAGCGATTTCTATGGTTGTCGAACCCCAAGGTGTGCTTACGTGTCGGTCGACAAGACTCGCAGTTTGGGCCGATTCTGGCCCGTTTCTTTGACTCTTACTCAGTTTTTGGGTCCCGAAGTGATTTACACGATTAAGGAACCCCGGGGTGCGTTTACATGTCGGTCATCAAGACTCATAGTTTTGGCCCATTCTGGCCCGTTTCGTGGACTATTACTCACCGTCTTGGGGTCCTAAATTGATTTGCATGGTTGTCGAACCCCAAGGTGCGCTTACGTGTCGGTCCTCAACACTCATAGTTTGGGCCGATTCTAGCCCGTTTCTTGGACTATTACTCACTGTTTTGGGGTCCCGGAGTGATTTCCACGATTGACGAACCCCGGGGTGCGTTTACATGTTGGTCATCAACACTAACAGTTTTGCCTGATTCTGGCCCGTTTCTTTGAATATTACTCAGTGTTTTGGGGTCCGAGAGTGATCTCCCCGATTAACGAACCCAGGGTGCATTTATGTGTCGGTCATCAACACTCACAGTTTTGGCCGATTCTGACCCGTTTCATGGACTATTACTCACTGTTTTGCTGTCCCAAATCGATTTCCATGGTTGTCGAACACCAAGGTGTGCTTACGTGTCGGTCATCAACACTCACAGTTTGGGCCAATTCTGGCCTGTTTTGGGGTCCCGGAGTGATTTCCATGATTGACGAACCCTGGGGTGCTTTGCGTGTCAGTCATCAACACTCACAGTTTTGGCCGATTCTGGCCTGTTTCTTGGACTATTAGTCACTATTTTGGGGTCAAAGAGTTATTTCCACTATCAGCGAACCCCGGGGTGCGCTTATGTGACGGTCATCAACACTCACGGTTTTGGCCCAAGGTGTGCTTACGTGTCGGTCATCAACACTCATAGTTTGGGGCGATTCTGGCCTTTTTCCTGGACTATTACTCATCGTTTTGTGGTCCCAAAGCGATTTCTATGCTTGTCGAACCCCAAGGTGTGCTTACGTTTTGGTCGTCAGGACTCGCAGTTTGGGCCGATTCTGGCCCGTTTCTTTGATTATTACTCAGTTTTGGGGTCCCGAAGTGATTTTCATGATTGACGAACCACCGGGGTGCGTTTACTTGTCGGTCATCAGCACTCACAATTTTGGCCAATTCTGATCTGTTTTGGTGTCCCAGAGCAACTTCCACGATTGATGGTCCCGGAGTGCGTTTACGTGTCCATCATCAACACTCACAGTTTTGGCTAATTTTCTCCCGTTTTGTGTACTATTACATACCGTTTTTGGGTCCCGAAGTGATTTCCATGGTTGTTGAAACCCAAGATGTGCTTACGTGTCGGTCATCAACACTCATAGTTTTGGCCGATTCTGGCCCGTTTCGTGGACTATTACTCACCATCTTGGGGACCTAAATCGATTTCCATGGGTGTCGAACCCCAAGGTGCGCTTACTTGTCGGTCATCAACACTCACAGCTTGGGCCGATTCTGCTTCGTTTCTTGGACTATTACTCACTGTTTTGGGGTCCTGGAGTGATTTCCACAATTGACGAACCCCGGGGTGCGTTTACATGTCGGTCATCAACACTCACAGTTTTGGCTGATTCTGGCCCGTTTTATGGACTATTACTCACTGTTTTGGGGTCTGAGAGTGATTTCCATGATTAACGAACCCCGGGGTGCGTTTAAGTGTCGGTCATCAACATTCACGGTTTTGGCTGATTCTGGCCCGTTTCGTGGACTATTACTCACCGTTTTTGTGTCCCAAATCGATTTCCATGGTTGTCGAACACCAAGGTGTGCTTACGTGTCGGTCATTAACACTCATATTTTGGGCTGATTCTGGCCTGTTTTTGTGTCCCAGAGTGATTTCCACGATTGACGAACCCTGGGGTGCTTTGCGTGTCAGTCATCAACACTCGCAGTTTTGGCCGATTCTGGCCTGTTTCCTGGACTATTAGTCACCGTTTTGGGGTTCAAGAGTTATTTTCACTATTAGCAAACCCCGGGGTGCGATTATGTGTTGGTCATCAACACTCACGGTTTTGGCTGATTCTGGCCCGTTTTGTGGACTATTACTCACCGTTTTGGTGTCCCAAAGCGATTTCTATGGTTGTCGAACCCCAAGGTGTGCTTACGTGTCGGTCGACAAGACTCGCAGTTTGGGCCGATTCTGGCCCGTTTCTTTGACTCTTACTCAGTTTTTGGGTCCCGAAGTGATTTACACGATTAAGGAATCCCGGGGTGCGTTTACATGTCGGTCATCAAGACTCATAGTTTTGGCCGATTCTGGCCCGTTTCGTGGACTATTACTCACCGTCTTGGGGTCCTAAATTGATTTGCATGGTTGTCGAACCCCAAGGTGCGCTTACGTGTCGGTCCTCAACACTCATAGTTTGGGCCGATTCTAGCCCGTTTCTTGGACTATTACTCACTGTTTTGGGGTCCCGGAGTGATTTCCACGATTGACGAACCCCGGGGTGCGTTTACATATTGGTCATCAACACTAACAGTTTTGCCTGATTCTAGCCCGTTTCTTTGAATATTACTCAGTGTTTTGGGGTCCGAGAGTGATCTCCCCGATTAACGAACCCAGGGTGCATTTATGTGTCGGTCATCAACACTCACAGTTTTGGCCGATTCTGACCCGTTTCATGGACTATTACTCACTATTTTGCTGTCCCAAATCGATTTCCATGGTTGTCGAACACCAAGGTGTGCTTACGTGTCGGTCATCAACACTCACAGTTTGGGCCGATTCTGGCCTGTTTTGGGGTCCCGGAGTGATTTCCATGATTGACGAACCCTGGGGTGCTTTGCGTGTCAGTCATCAACACTCACAGTTTTGGCCGATTCTGGCCTGTTTCTTGGACTATTAGTCACTATTTTGGGGTCAAAGAGTTATTTCCACTATCAGCGAACCCCGGGGTGCGCTTATGTGACGGTCATCAACACTCACGGTTTTGGCCCAAGGTGTGCTTACGTGTCGGTCATAAACACTCATAGTTTGGGGCGATTCTGGCCTTTTTCCTGGACTATTACTCATCGTTTTGTGGTCCCAAAGCGATTTCTATGCTTGTCGAACCCCAAGGTGTGCTTACGTTTTGGTCGTCAGGACTCGCAGTTTGGGCCGATTCTGGCCCGTTTCTTTGATTATTACTCAGTTTTGGGGTCCCGAAGTGATTTTCATGATTGACGAACCACCGGGGTGCGTTTACTTGTCGGTCATCAGCACTCACAATTTTGGCCAATTCTGGTTTGTTTTGGTGTCCCAGAGCAACTTCCACGATTGATGGTCCCGGGGTGCGTTTACGTGTCCATCATCAACACTCACAGTTTTGGCTAATTTTCACCCGTTTTGTGTACTATTACATACCGTTTTTGGGTCCCGAAGTGATTTCCATGGTTGTTGAAACCCAAGATGCGCTTACGTGTCGGTCATCAACACTCATAGTTTTGGCCGATTATGGCCCGTTTCGTGGACTACTACTCACCATCTTGGGGACCTAAATCGATTTCCATGGGTGTCGAACCCCAAGGTGCGCTTACTTGTCGGTCATCAACACTCACAGTTTGGGCCGATTCTGCTTCGTTTCTTGGACTATTACTCACTGTTTTGGGGTCCTGGAGTGATTTCCACAATTGACGAACCCCGGGGTGCGTTTACATGTCGGTCATCAACACTCACAGTTTTGGCTGATTCTGGCCCGTTTTATGGACTATTACTCACTGTTTTGGGGTCTGAGAGTGATTTCCACGATTAACGAACCCCGGGGTGCGTTTAAGTGTCGGTCATCAACATTCACGGTTTTGGCTGATTCTGGCCCGTTTCGTGGACTATTACTCACCGTTTTTGTGTCCCAAATCGATTTCCATGGTTGTCGAACACCAAGGTGTGCTTACGTGTCGGTCATTAACACTCATATTTTGGGCTGATTCTGGCCTATTTTTGTGTCCCAGAGTGATTTCCACAATTGACGAACCCTGGGGTGCTTTGCGTGTCAGTCATCAACACTCGCAGTTTTGGCCGATTCTGGCCTGTTTCCTAGACTATTAGTCACCGTTTTGTGGTTCCAAAGCGATTTCTATGGTTGTCGAACCCCAAGGTGTGCTTACGTGTTGGTCGTGAAGACTCGCAGTTTGGGCCGATTCTGGCCCGTTTCTTTGACTCTTACTCAGTTTTTGGGCCCCGATGTGATTTCCACGATTGACGAACTGCATTGTGCGTTTATGTGCCGGTCATCAACACTCACAATTTTGGTCGATTCGGGTCCGTTTCGTGCACTATTACTCAGTATTTTGGGGTTCCAGAGCGATTTCCACGATTGCGATCCCCGGGGTGTCTTTACGTGTCCGTCGTCAACACTCACAGTTTTGGCCAATTCTTACCCATTTCGTGGCATATTACTCATCGTTTTGGGGTCCCGAAGCGATTTCCATAGTTGTTGAAACCCAAGGTGCGCTTACGTGTCGGTCATCAACGCTCACAGTTATGGCCGATTCTGGCCCGTTTCCTGGACTATTACCCACTGTTTTCGCATCCCAGAGTGAATTCCACGATTAACGAAACCCATGGTGCGTTTATGTGTCGGTCATCAACGCTCACAGTTTTGGCCGATTCTGGCCCGTTTCGTGAACTATTACTCACTGTTTTGGGGTCCGAGAGTGATTTCCAGGATTAGCGAACCCCGGGGTGCGTTTATGTGTCGGTCATCGGCACTCGCGGTTTTGGCCGATTCTGGCCCGTTTCGTGGACTATTACTCACCATTTTGGTGTCCCAAATCGATTTCGATGGTTGTCGAACCCCAAGGTTTGCTTACATGTCAGTCATCAACAATCACAGTTTGGGCCGATTCTAGCACGTTTCTTGGACTATTACTCACTGTTTTGGGGTCTCAGAGTGATTTCCATGATTGACAAACCCTGGGGTGCGTTTACGTGTCGGTCATCAACACTCACAGTTTTGGCCGATTCTGGCCTGTTTCCTGGACTATTACTCACTATTTTGTGGTCCCAAAGCGATTTCTATGGTTGTCGAACCCTAAGTTGTGCTTACGTGTTGGTCGTCAAGATTCGCAGTTTGGGCCGATTCTGGCCCGTTTCTTTGACTATAACTCAGTTTTTGGGTCCCGAGGTGATTTCCACGGTTGGCGAACCCCGGGGTGCGTTTACGTGTCGGTCATCAACACTCATAGTTTTGGCCGATTCTGGTCCATTTCGTGCACTATTACTCACTGTTTTGGGGTCCCAGAGCGATTTCCAGGATTGTCGATCCCCGGGGTGCGTTTATGTGTCTGTCGTCAACACTCACAATTTTGGCCAATTCGTACCCATTTCGTGGCATATTACTCACCGTTTTGGGGTCCGAAGCGATTTCCATAGTTGTAGAAACCAAAGGTGCGCTTACGTGTCGGTCATCAACACTCACAGTTTTGGCTGATTCCGGCCCGTTTTCTGGACTATTACTCACTCTTTTGGGCTCCCGGAGTGAATTCCACGATTAACGAACTCCGAGGTGCGTTTACGTGTCGGTCATCAACACTCACAGCTTAGCCGATTCTGGCCCATTTCGTGGACTATTACTCACTGTTTTGGGGTCCAAGAATTTATGTGTCGGTCATCAACACTCATGGTTTTGGACGATTCTGGCCCGTTTCGTGAACTATTACTCACTGTTTTGGTGTCCCAAATCGATTTCCATGGTTGTCATACCCCAAGGTGTGCTTACGTGTCGGTCGTCAACACTCATAGTTTGGGCCAATTCTCGCCTGTTTCCTGGACTATTACTCATCGTTTTGTGGTCTCAAAGCGATTTCTATGCTTGTCGAACCCCAAGGTGTGCTTACGTTTTGGTCGTCAGGACTCGCATTTTGGGCCGATTCTGGCCCGTTTCTTTGACTATTACTCAGTTTTCGGGTCCCGAAGTGATTTTCATGATTGACGAACCCCGACGTGCGTTTACGTGTCAGTCATCAACACTCGCGGTTTATGGACTATTACTCACCGTTTTGGGGTCCCAAAGTGATTTCCGTTGTTGTCAGACCCCAAGGTGCACTTACGTGTCCGTCATCAACAATCGTAGTTTGGGCCGATTCTGGCCCGTTTCTTGGACTATTACTCGGTTTTGGGGTCCCGGACTGATTTCCACGATTGACAACCCCGGGTGTGTTTACATGTCGGTCATCAACACTCACAATTTTGGCCGATTCTGGTCCGTTTCATGCAGTATTACTTACCTTTTTGGGGTCGCAAAGCGACTTCCACGATTGACGATCCCGCGGTGCGTTTACGTTTCCGTCATCAATACTCACAGTTTTGGCTAATTCTGACCAATTTCGTGTACTGTTACATACCGTTTTGGGGTCCCGAAGCGATTTCCATAGTTGTTGAAACCCAAAGTGCGCTTACGTGTCGGTCATCAACACTCATAGTTTTGGCCGATTCTGGCCCGTTTCGTGGACTATTACTCACCGTCTAGGGGTCCTAAATCGATTTCCATGGTTGTCGAACCCCAAGGTGCGCTTACGTGTCGGTCCTCAACACTCACAGTTTTGGCCGATTCTGGCCCGTCTCTTGGACTATTACTCACTGTTTTGGGGTTCCGGAGTGATTTCCACGATTGACGAACCCCGGGGTGCGTTTACATGTTGGTCATCAACAATCACAGTTTTGCCTAATTCTGGCCCGTTTCATGGACTATTACTCACTGTTTTGGGGTTTCGAGAGTGATTTTCACGATTAACGAACCCCGGGGAGCGTTTATATGTCGATCATCAACAATCACGGTTTTGGCCCATTCTGGCCCGTTTCGTGCACTACTACTCACCGTTTTGGTGTCCCAAATCGATTTCCATGGTTGTCCAACACCTAGGTTTGCTCATGTGTCGGTCATCAACACTCACAGTTTGGGCCGATTCTGGCCTGTTTTGGGGTGCCGGAGTGATTTCCACGATTGACGAACCCTGGGGTGCTTTGCATGTCAGTCATCATGGCTCGCAGTTTTGGTCGATTCTGGCCTGTTTCCTGGCCTATTAGTCACTTTATTGTGGTCCCAAAGCGATTTCTATGGTTGCTGAACCCCAAGGTGTGCTTACGTGTTGATCGTCAAGAATCGCAATTTGGGCCGATTCTGGCCCGTTTCTTTGACTCTTACTCAGTTTTTGGGTCCCGAAGTGATTTCCACGATTGACGAACCCCGGGGTGCGTTTACGTGTCGGTCATCAACACTCACTGTTTTGGCCGATTCTGGTCCGTTTCGTGCACTATTACTCACTATTTTTGGGTCCCAGAGCGATTTGCACGATTGGCGATCCCCAGGGTGCGTTTACGTGTCCGTCGTCAACACTCACAGTTTTGGCCAATTCTTACTCGTTTCGTGTCATATTACTCACCGTTTTGGGGTCCCAAAGCGATTTCCATAGTTGTTGAAACCCAAGGTGCGCTTACGTGTTGGTCATCAACACTCATAGTTTTGGCTGATTCTGGCCCGTTTCGTGGATTATTACTCACTATTTTGGGGTCCGAGAGTGATTTGCACGATTAACGAACCTCGGGGTGCGTTTATGTGTCGGTCTTCAACAGTCATGGTTTTGGCCGATTCTGGCCCATTTCATGGACTATTACTCACCATTTTTGTGTCCCAAATCGATTTCCATGGTTGTCGAACACCAAGGTGTGCTTACGTGTCGGTCATCAACAGTCACAGTTTGGGCCGATTCTGGCCTGTTTTTGGGTCCCGGAGTGATTTCCACGATTGACGAACCCTGGGGTGCTTTACGTGTCAGTCATTAACACTTGCAGTTTTGGCCGATTCTGGCCTGTTTCCTGGACTATTACTCACCGTATTTTGGTCCCAAAGCGATTTCTAGTGTTGTCGAACCCGAAGGCGTGCTTACATGTTGGCGGTAAAGACTCGTAGTTTGGGCCGATTCTGGCCCGTTTCTTTGACTCTTACTCAATTTTTGGGTCCCAAAGTGATTTCCACGATTGACGAACCCCGAGGTGCGTTGACGTGTCGGTCATCAACACTCACAGTTTTGGCCGATTCTGGTCCGTTTCGTGCACTATTACTCACTATTTTGGGGTCCCAGAGCGATTTCCACGATTGACGATCCCTGGGGTGCGTTTACGTGTCCGTCGTCAACACTCACCATTTTTTCATCCCGAAGTGATTTCCATAGTTGTTGAAACCCAAGGTGCGCTTACGTGTCGGTCATCGACACTCACAGTTTTGGCCGATTCTGGCCCGTTTCCTGGAATATTACTCAATATTTTGGGGTTTGAGAGTGATTTCCATGATTAGCGAACACCGGGGTGCGTTTATGTGTTGGTCATCAACACTCACGGTTTTGGCCGATTCTGGCCCGTCTCATGGACTATTACTCTCTGTTTTTGTGTCCCATATCTATTTCGATGGATGTCAAACCCCAAGGTGTGCTTACGTGTCGGTCATCAACACTCACAGTTTGGGCCAATTCTGGCACGTTTCTTCGAATATTACTCACTGTTTTGGGGTCCCGGAGTGATTTCCACGATTGACGAACCCTGGGGCGCGTTTACGTGTCGGTTATCAACACTCACAGATTTGGTCGATTCTGGCCTGTTTCCTGGACTATTACTCATCGTTTTGTGGTCCCAAAGCAATTTCTATGGTTGTCGAACCCCAAGATGTGCTTACGTTTTGGTTTTAAGACTCGCAGTTTGGGCCTATTCTGGCTCGTTTCTTTGACTACTACTCAGTTTTGTGGTCTTGGAGTGATTTCCACAATTGACAAACCCCGGGTGTGTTCACGTATCAGTCATCAACACTCACAATTTTGGCTGACTTTTGTCCATTTCCTACAGTATTACTCACCGTTTTGGGGTCCTAGAGCGACTTCCATGATTGATGATCCCGGGGTGCATTTACATGTCGGTCATCAACACTCATAGTTTTGGCTGATTCTGGACCAAATCGATTTCCATGGATGTCAAACCCCAAGGTGTGCTTACATTTCGGTCATCAACACTCACAGTTTGGGCCGATTCTGGCATGTTTCTTGTAATATTACTCACTGTTTTGGGGTCCCGGAGTGATTTCCACGATTGACAAACCCTGGGGTGCGTTTACGTGTCGGTTATCAACACTCACAGATTTGGTCGATTCTGGCCTGTTTCCTGGACTATTAGTCATCGTTTTGTGGTCCCAAAGCAATTTCTATGGTTGCCGAACCCCAAGGTGTGCTTATGTTTTGGTCATCAAGAGTCACAGTTTGGGCCGATTCTGGACCGTTTCTTTGACTACTACTCAATTTTTGGTCCCCGAGTGATTTCCACGATTGACAAACCCCGGGTGTATTTACGTGTCGGTCGTCAACACTTACAATTTTGGCCGATTCTGGGTCATTTCCTGCAGTATTACTCACCTTTTTGGGGTCCCAGAGCGACTTCGACGATTGACGATCCCCGGGTGCGTTTTAATGTCGGTCATCAACACTCACAGTTTTGGCCGATTCTGGCATGTTTCATGGACTATTACTCTCTGTTTTCGTGTCCCAAATCTATTTCCATGGTTGTCAAACCCCAAGGTGTTCTTACGTGTCGGTCATCGACACTCACAATTTGGGCCGATTCTGGCTTGTTTCCTGGATTATTACTCATCGTTTTGTGCACTATTACTCACTTTTTTGGGGTCCCAGAGCAATTTCCACGATTGACGATCCCCGAGGTGCGTTTACGTGTCCGTCGTCAACACTCACGGTTTTAGCCAATTCTTACCCGTTTCGTGGCATATTACTCACCGTTTTGGAGTCCCAAAGCGATTTCCATAGTTGTTGAAACTCAAGGTGCGCTTACGTGTCGGTCATCAACACTTACAGTTTTGGCCAATTCTGGCCCATTTCCTGGACTATTACTCACTGTTTTGGGGTCCCGGAGTGAATTCCATGATTAACGAACCCCATGGTGCGTTTACGTGTCGGTCATCAACGCTCATAGTTTTGGCCGATTCTGGCCCATTTCGTGGACTATTACTATCTGTTTCGTGTCCCAAATCGATTTCCATGGTTGTCAAACCCCAAGGTGTGCTTACGTGTCGGTCATCATCACTCACAGTTTGGGCCGATTCTGGCACGTTTCTTTGAATATTACTCACTGCTTTGGGGTCCTAGAGTGATTTCCACGATTGACGAACCATGGGGTGCGTTTATGTGTCGGTTATCAATACTCATAGATTTGGTCGATTCTGGCCTGTTTCCTGGATTATTACTCATCGTTTTGTGATCCCATAGCAATTTCTATGGTTGTCGAACCCAAGGTGTGCTTACGTTTTGGTCGTCAAGACTCACAGTTTGGGCCGATTCTGGCCCGTTTCTTTGACTACTACTCAGTTTTGTGGTCCCCGAGTGATTTCCATGATTGACAAACCCCGGGTGTGTTTACGTGTCGGTCATCAACACTCAAAATTTTGGCTGATTCTGGTCCATTTCCTTCAGTATTACTCACTTTTTTGGGGTCCCAGAGCGACTTCCGTCATCAACACTCACAGTTTTGGCTAATTCTGACCCGTTTCATGGACTATTACATACCGTTTTTTGTTCTCGAAGCGATTTCCATAGTTGTTGAAACACAAGGTGCGCTTGAGTGTCGGTCATGAACACTCATAGTTTTGGCCGATTCTGGCCCGTTTCCTGGACTATTACTCACAGTCTTGGGGTCCTAATTCAATTTCCATGGGTGTCGAACCCCAAGGTGCGCTTACGTGTCGGTCATCAACACTCATGGTTTTGGCCGATTCTAACCTGTTTTAGGGTCCAAGAGTGATTTCCACGATTAACGAACCCTGGGGTGCGTTTATGTGTCGGTCATCAACAGTCACGGTTTTGGCCGATTCTGGCCCGTTCGTGGACTATTACTCACCGTTTTTGTGTCCCAAATCGATTTCCATGGTTGTCGAACACCAAGGTGTGCTTACGTGCCGGTCATCAACACTCACATTTTGGGCCGATTATGGCCTGTTTTTGGGTCCCGGAGTGATTTCCATGATTGACGAACCCTGGGGTGGTTTACATGTGAGTCATCAACACTCGCAGCTTTGGCCGATTCTGGCCCGTTTCCTGGACTATTAGTCACCGTTTTGTGGTCCCAAAGCGATTTCTATGGTTGTCGAACCCCAAGGTGTGCTTACGTGTTGGCGGTCAAGACTCGCAGTTTGGGCCGATTCTGGCCCGTTTCTTTGACTCTTACTCAGTTTTTGGGTCCCGAAGTGATTTCCACGATTGACGAACCGCGTGGTGCATTTACGTGTCGGCCATCAACACTCGCGGTTTTTGTCGATTCTGGCCCGTTTCATGGACTATTACACACCGTTTTGCGGTCCCAAAGCGATTTCCATGGTTGTCAAACCCCAAGGTGCGCTTACGTGTCCGTCATCAACAATCGCAGTTTGGGCCGATTCTGGCCCGTTTCTTGGACTATTACTCGGTTTTGGGGTCACCGAGTGATTTCCACGATTGACGAACCCCGGGGTGCGTTTATCTGTCGGTCATCAACACTCAAGGTTTTGTCCTATTCTGGCCCGTTTCATGGACTATTACTCACCGTTTTGGTGTCCCAAGTCGATTTCGATGGTTGTCGAACCCCAAGGTGTGCTTACGTGTCGGTCATCAACACTCAAGTTTTAGGCCGATTCTGGCCTGTTTCTTGGACTATTACTCACCGTTTTGTGGTCCAAAAGTGATTTCTATGGTTGTCGAACCCCAAGTTGTGCTTACGTGTTGGTCGTCAAGACTCGCAGTTTGGGCCGATTCTGGCCCGTTTCTTTGACTATAACTCAGTTTTTGGGTCCCAAGTGATTTCCATGATTGACGGACCCCGGGGTGTGTTTACGTGTCGGTCATCAACACTCATAGTTTTGGCCGATTCTGGCCCGTTTTGTGGACTATTACTCACCGTCTTGGAGTCCTAAATGGATTTCCGATTCTGGTCCGTTTTGTGCACTATTACTCACTGTTTTGGGGTTCTTGAGCGATTTCCACGATTGACTGTCCCCGGGGTGCGTATACATGTCTGTCATAAATACTCACGGTTTTGGCCAATTCTTACCCGTTCCGTGGCATATTACTCACCGTTTTGGGGTCCCGAAGCGATTTCCATAGTTGTTGAAACCCAAGGTGCGCTTACATGTCGGTCGTAGACTATTACTCACTATTTTGGGGTCCGAGAGTAATTTCCATGATTAGCGAACCCCGGGGTGTGTTTATGTGTCGGTCATCAATACTCACTATTTTGGCTGATTCTGGCCCGTTTCGTGGACTATTACTCATTGTTTTGGTGTCCCAAATCGATTTCCATGTTTGTCAAACCCCAACGTGTGCTTACGTGTCGGTCATCAATACTCACAGTCTGGGCTGATTCTGGCACGTTTCTTGGACTATTACTCACTGTTTTTGGGGTCCCGGAGTGATTTCCACGATTGACGAACCCTGGGGTGCATTTACCTGTCGGTTATCAACACTCATAGACTTGGCCTATTCTGGCATGTTTCCTGGACTATTACTCACCCTTTTGCGGTCCCAAAGCGATTTCTATGGTTGTCAAACCACAAGGTGCGCTTACATGTCGGTCCAGGAGTGATTTCGACGATTGACGAACCCCGGGTGAGTTTACATGTCGGTCATCAACACTCACAATTTTGGCTGATTCTGGCCCGTTTCGTGGACTATTACTCACTATTTTGTGGTCCCGAAGCGATTTTCATAGTTGTTGAAACGCAAGGTGCGTTTACGTGTCGGTCAACAACACTCATAGTTTGGGCCGATTCTAGCCCTTTTCTTGGACTATTACTCAGTTTTGGGGTCCCGAAGTGATTTCCATGATTGACGAACCCTAGGGCGCGTTTACGTGTCGGTCATCAACACTCACAGTTTTGGCCGATTCTGGTCCGTTTCGTGCACTAGTACTCACTGTTTTGGGGTCCGAGAGCGATTTCCATGATTAACGATCCCCGGGGTACATTTACGTGTCCGTCATCAACACTCATCGTTTTATGGCCCCGAAGCGATTTCCATAGTTGTTGAAACCCAAGGTGCACTTGCATGTCGGTCACCAACACTCACAGTTTTGGCCGATTGTGGCCCATTTCCTGGACTACTACTCACTGTTTTGGGGTCGCGGGGTGAATTCCACAATTAACGAATCCCGAGGTGCGTTTACGTGTCAGTCATCAACACTCATAGTTTTGGCCAATTCTGGCCAGTTTCATGGACTATTACTCACTGTTTTGGAGTCCGAGAGTGATTTCCATGATTAGTGAACCCCAGGGTGCGTTTATGTGTCGGTCATCGAGACTCACAGTTTTGGCCGATTCTGGCCTGTTTCGTGGACTATTTCTCACTCTTTTGGTGTCCCAAATCGATTTCCATGGTTCTCGAACCCCAAGGTGTGCATACGTGTCGGTCATCAACACTCACAGTTTGGGCCGATTCCGACATGTTTCTTGGACTATTACTCACTGTTTTGGGGTCCCGGAGAGATTCCACGATTGACGAACCCTGGGTGCGTTTACGTGTCGGTCATCAACACTCACAGTTTTGGCCAATTCTAACCTGTTTCCTGGACTATTACTCACCATTTTGTGGTCCCAAAGTGATTTCTATGGTTGTCGAACCCCAAGGTGTGCTTACGTGTTGGTCGTCAAGACTCGCAGTTTGGACCGATTCTGGCCCGTTTCTTTGACTATTACTCAGTTTTTGGGTCCCACAGTGATTTCCACGCTTGACGAACCCCGGGTGCGTTTGGGTGTCGGTCATCAACACTCACAGTTTTGGCCAATTCTGGTCTGTTTCATGCACTATTACTCACTATTTTTGGGTCCCCGAGCTATTTCCACGATTGAGGATCCCCTGGGTGCGTTTACGTGTCCGTCGTCAACACTCACGGTTTTGGCCAATTCTTACCCTTTCGTGGCATATTACTCACCGTTTTGGGGTCCTGAAGCGATTTCCATGGTGGTTGAAACCCAAGGTGCGCCTACGTGTCGGCCATCAGCACTCACAGTCTTGGCCGATTCTGGCCCGTTTCCTAGACTATTACCCACTGTTTTGGGTCCCAGAGTGAATTCCACGATTGACGAATCCCGGGGTGCGTTTACGTGTCTGTCATCAACACTCACCGTTCTGGCTGATTCTGGCCCGTTTCGAGGACTATTACTCACCGTTTTCTGGTCCCAAAGTGATTTCCATGGTTGTCGAACACCAAGGTGTGCTTACGCGTTGGTCGTCAAGACTCGGAGTTTGGGCCGATTCTGGCCCGTTTCTTTGACTCTTACTCAGTTTTTGGGTCACGAAGTGATTTTCACGATTGATGAACCCCGTGGTGCGTTTACGTGCCGGTCATCAACACTCACAGTTTGGGCCGATTCTGGCACGTTTCTCGGAATATTACTCACTGTTTTGGGGTCCCAGAGTGATTTCCACGATTGACGAACCCTGGGGTGAGTTTACGTGTCGGTTATCAATACTGACAGATTTGGTCGATTCTGGCCTGTTTCCTGGACTATTACTCATCGTTTTGTGGTCCCAAAGCAATTTCTATGGTTGTCGAACCCAAGGTGTGCTTACGTTTTGGTCGTCAAGACTCACAGTTTGGGCCGATTCTGGCCCGTTTCTTTGACTACTACTCAGTTTTGTGGTCCCGGAGTGATTTCCATGATTGACAAACCCCGGGTGTGTTTACGTGTCAGTCATCAACACTCAAAATTTTGGCTGATTCTGGTCCATTTCCTGCAGTATTAATCACTTTTTTGGGGTCCCAGAGCGACTTCCGTGTCCGTCATCAACAAAGGCAGTTTGGGCCAATTCTGGCCCGTTTCTTGGACTATTACTCAGTTTTGGGGTCCCGAAGTGATTTCCATGATTGACGAACCCTGGGGTGCGTTTATGTGTTGGTCATCAACACTCACTGTTTTGACCGATTCTGGTCCGTTTCGTGCACTACTACTCAATGTTTTGGGGTCCTAGAGCGATTTCCACGATTGACGATCCCGGGCGTATGTTTATGTGTCTGTCGTCAACACTCACGGTTTTGGCCAATTCTTACCCGTTTCGTGGCATATTACTCACCGTTTTGGGGCCCTGAAGCGATTTCCATATTTGTTGAAACCCGAGGTGCACTTACATGTCGGTCATCAACACTCATAGTCTTGGCCGATTCTCACCCGTTTCCTAGACTATTACTCACTGTTTTGGGGTCCCGGAGTGAATTCGATGATTAACAAACCCCGAGGTGCATTTATGTGCCGGTCATCGACACTCACAGTTTTGGCCGATTCTGCCCTGTTCGCGGACTATTTCTCACTCTTTTGGTGCCCCAAATCGATTTCGATGGTTCTAGAACCCCAAGGTTGGCTTACGTGTTGGTCATCAACACTCACAGTTTGGGCCGATTCTGGCATGTTTCTTGGACTATTACTCACTGTTTTGGGGTCCCGGAGTGATTTCCACAATTGACGAACCCTGGGGTGCGTTTACGTGTCGGTCACCAACACTCACAGTTTTGGCCGATTCTAACCTGTTTCCTGGACTATTACTCACCGTTTTGTGGTCCCTAAGTGATTTCTATGGTTGTCGAACCTCAAGGTGTGCTTACGTGTTGGTCGTCAAGACTCGCAGTTTGGGCCGATTCTGGCCCGTTTCTTTGACTATTACCCAGTTTTTGGGTCCCAAAGTGATTTCCACGATTGATGAACCCCGGGGTGCGTTTATGTGTCGGTCATCAACACTCACAATTTTGGCCGCTTCTGGTCCGTTTCGTGCACTATTACTCATTGTTTTGGGGTCCCAGAGCGATTTCCATGATTGACGATCCCTGGGGTGCGTTTACGTATCCGTCGTCAACACTCACGTTTTTGGCAAATTCTTACCCTTTTGTGGCATATTACTCACCGTTTTGGGGTCCCGAAGCGATTTCCATAGTTGTTGAAGCCCAAGGTGCGCCTACGTATCGGTCATCAACACTCACAGTTTTGGCCGATTCTGGCCCGTTTCCTGGTCTATTACTCACTATTTTGGGGTCCCGAAGGGATTTCCACAATTGACGAACCCCGGGGTGCGTTTACGTGTCAGTCATCAACACTCATAGTTCTGGCTGATTCTAGCCCGTTTCATGGACTATTACTCTCCGTTTTCTGGTCCCAAAGTGATTTCCATGGTTGTCGAACACCAAGGTGTGCTTACGTGTTGGTCGTCAAGACACACAGTTTGGGCCGATTCTGGCCTGTTTCTTTGACTCTTACTCAGTTTTTGGGTCCCGAAGTGATTTCCACGATTGTCGAACCCCGTGGTGCGTTTACGTCTCGGTCATCAACACTCGCCGTTTTTGTCGATTCTGGCCTGTTTCGTGGACTATTACCCACCGTTTGGCGGTCCCAAAGCGATTTCCATGGTTGTCAAACACCATGGTGTGCTTACGTGTCTGTCATCAACAAAGGCAGTTCGGGCCGATTCTGGCCCGTTTCTCTGACTATTACTCGGTTTTGGGGTCCCGGAGTGTTTTTCATGATTGACGAACCCGGGGTCCGTTTACATGTCGGTCATCAACACTCAGAGTTTTGGCTGATTCTGGCCCATTTCGTGGACTATTACTCCCTGTTTTGTGGTCCCGAAGCGATTTCCATAGTTGTTGAAACGCAAGCTGCAAATGTGTTGGTCATCAACACTCACAGTTTGGGCCAATTCTGGCCCGTTTCTTGGCCTATTTCTCAGTTTTGGGGTCCCGAAGTGATTTCCATGATTGACGAACCCTGGGGTGCGTTTATGTGTTGGTCATCAACACTCATAGTTTTGACCGATTCTGTTCCGTTTCGTGCACTATTACTCACTGTTTTGGGGCGGCAGAGCGATTTCCATTATTGATGATCCCCGGGGTGCGTTTACGTGTCCGTTGTCAACACTCACAGGTTTGGCCAATTATTACCCGTTTCGTGGCATATTACTCACCGTTTTGGGGCCCCTAAGCGATTTCCATATTTGTTGAAACCCAAGGTGCACTTACCTATCGGCCATCAACACTCACAGTCTTGGCCGATTCTGGCCCGTTTCCTGGACTATTACCCACTGTTTTGGGGTCCCGGAGTGAATTCCACGATTAACGAACCCCGAGGTGCGTTTACGTGTCGGTCATCAACACTCACAGTTTTGGCCAATTCTGGCCAGTTTCATGTACTATTACTCACTGTTTTGGGGTCCGAGAGTGATTTCCATGAGTAACAAACCCCAGGGTGCGTTTATGTGTCGGTCAGCAACACTCACGGTTTTGGCCGATTCTGCCCTGTTTCGTGGACTATTTCTCACTCTTTTGGTGTCCCAAGTCGATCTCCATGGTTCTCGAACCCCAAGGTGTGCTTACGTGTTGGTCATCAACACTCACAGTTTGGGCCGATTCTGACACGTTTCTTGGACTATTACTCACTGTTTTGGGGTCCTGATATGTCCATTTTGCACCATGCTTTTATATCAATATTTATTGCATTATGGGTTTTTATTACACTTTCTATGTCAATACTTATGGCTATTCTCTTTTATTTTACAAGGTTTACCATGAAGAGGGGGAATGCCGGTAGCTGGAATTCTGGTTGGAAAAGGAGCAAACATTGGAAACCTATTCTGCACAGCTCCAAAAGTCCTGAAACTCCACGAAACATCTTTTTGGAATTAATAAGAATTTTCGAGCGAAAGAAATACACCAGGGGGGCCCACACCCTGTCCAGGAGAGTGGAGGGCGCGCCCCCTACAGGGCGCGCCCCCTATCTCCTGGGCCCCCTGGTGGGCCCCCGGTGTCCATCTTTTGCCATATCAGAGCTTTTACCTTGGAAAATATCGTGGGCAAGCTTATGGGATGAAACTCCGCTACCACGAGGCGGAACCTTGGCGGAACCAATCTAGGGCTCTGGCGGAGCTGTTCTGCCGGGGACACTTCCCTCCGGGAGGGGGAAATCATCACCAACATCATCACCAACGATCCTGCATTGGGAGGGGGTCAATCTCCATCAACATCTTCACCAGCACCATCTCATATCAAAACCCTAGTTCATCTCTTGTATCCAATCTTGTATCAAAACCACAAATTGGTACCTGTGGGTTGCTAGTAGAGTTGATTACTCCTTGTAGTTGATGCTAATTGGTTCACTTGGTGGAAGATCATATGTTCAGATCCTTTATGCATATTATTACTCCTCTGATTATGAACATTAATATCCTTTGTGAGTAGTTACGTTTGTTCCTGAGGACATGGGTGAAGTCTTGCTATAAGTAGTCATGTGAATTTGGTATTCGTTCAATATTTTGATGAGATGTATGTTGTCTTTTCCTCTAGTGGTGTTATGTGAACATCGACTACATGACACTTCACCATTATTTGGGCCTAGAGGAAGGCATGGGGAGGTAATAAGTAGATGATGGGTTGCTAGAGTGACAGAAGCTTAAACCCTAGTTTATGCGTTGCTTCGTTAGGGGCTGATTTGGATGCATATGTTTAAGGTTGTGGTTGGGTTTACCTTAATACTTATTTTGTAGTTGAGGATGATTGCAATAGGGGTTAATCATAAGTGGGATGCTTGTCCATGTAAGGGAAGTACCCAAGCACTGGTCCACCCACATATCAAATTATCAAAGTACCGAACGCGAATCATATGAACGTGATGAAAACTAGCTTGATGATAATTCCCATGTGTCCTCAGGAGCTCCTTTCTCATTATTAGAAATTGTCCAGGCTTATCCTTTGCTACATAAAGGATTTGGCCACCTTGATGCACTTTATTTACTTTATTTACTTGTTACTCGTTACTATTTATCTTATCACAAAACTATCTATCACCTACAATTTCAGTGCTTGCAGAGAAAACCTTACTGAAAACCGCTTATCATTTCCTTCAGCTCCTCAATGGGTTAGACACTCTTACTTATCGAAAGGACTACGATTGATCCCCTACACTTTTGGGTCATCAAGACTCTTTTCTGGCGCCGTTGCCGGGGAGTGTAGCGCTTATGGTGAGTGGAACTTGGTAAGGAAACATTTATATAGTGTGCTGAAATTTTCTGTTACTTTGAGGGGCTTATTTGGGGTATCTTCATCCCAACTAGAATAGAAAAGAGTTTCTCCTCAAACTACTGAACTTTATGAAAATATTTACTTTGAGATTCCTTCGGGTATGATAGAGAAACTGCTAGCTAATCCATTTGCAGGAGATGGAACATTACATCCCGATTTACACCTTATCTTTGTGGATGAAGTTTGTGGATTATTTAAGCTTGCAGGTATTCCCGATGATGTTGTCAAAAGGAAGGTATTCCCTTTATCTTTGGAGGGAGATGCATTGACATGGTATAGTCTACGAGATCTTGGAATTATAAGCGATTGAAGTTGGAATTTCACCAGAAGTTCTATCTTATGCATCTTGTTCATCGTGATCGTAATTACATATATAATTTCTGGCCTCGCGACGGAGAAAGCATAGCTCAAGCTTGGGGGAGGCTTAAGTCAATGTTATATTCATGCCCCAATCATGAGCTTTCTCGGGAAATGATTATTTAGAACTTTTATGCTCGGCTTTCTCTTGATAATTGCAACCTGCTCGATACTTCCTATGCTGGTTCTTATATGCTGAAGACTATTGATTTCAAATGGGACTTATTGGAAAGAATTAAATGCAACTCTGAAGATTGGGGTTCCGATGATGGTAAGGAGTCAGATATGACACCTAAGTTCAATTGTGTTAAATCTTTAATGGATACCGATGCTTTCCGTGGATTAAGCGCTAAGTATGGACTTGACTCTAACATAGTAGCTTCTTTCTGTGAATCTTTTGCTACTCACGTTGATCTCCCTAAAGAGTAGTAGTTTAAATATAATCCTCCTGTCGAAGTGAAAGTAGTTGCACCTATTACAATCAAAGAAAAGACTATCACCTATAGTGATCCTATTGCTCCTACTACTTATGTTGAGAAACCTCCTTTTCCTGTTAGGATAAAGGATCATGCTAAAGCTTCGACTGTTGTTTGTAAGAGTAATACTAGGACTTATACACCTCCTGAGCAAATTAATGTTGAACCTAGTATTGCTTTGGTTAAAGATCTCTTGGATGAGGATTTAGATGGGCATGTTATTTATTTCTGTGGTGAGACTGCTAATATTGGTAGAGCAGATACTAAGATACATAGACTTGTCATAGGCATGCCTGTCATTTCTGTTAAAATAGGAGATCATTGTTATCATAGACTATGTGATATGGGTGCTAGTGCTAGTGCAATACCTTATACCTTATAACAAGAAATTATGCATGACATTACACCCATTGAATTAGAAGACATTGATGTTACTATTAAGCTTGCTAATAGGGATAGCATTAAACCCTTTGGGATTGTTAGAGATGCTGAAGTCTTGTGTGGGAAGGTTAAATACCCTGCTGATTTTCTTGTTCTTGGTTCCCCACAAGATGATTTTTGTCCCATTATTTTTGGTAGACCCTTCTTGAATACAGCTAGTGCGAAGATTGATTGTGAAAAAGATACTGTCACAGTTGGTATAGATGGTATGTCTCATGAGTTTAACTTTGCTAAGTTTCGTAGACAACCTCGTGATAGGGAACAACCTAGTAAGGATGAAATTATTGGTCTTGCTTCCATTGATGTTCCTCCTACTGATCCGTTAGAACAATATTTGCTAGACCATGAAAACAAATATGTTTATGAAGGAAAGAAGGGAAATAGATGAAGTGTTCCTCAAACAGGAACATGTGCTGAAACATGACCTTCCCGTTGAAATTCTTGGGGATCACCCTCCACCCAAGGGTGATCCCGTGTTTGAACTCAAACCGTTACCAGATAATCTTAAGTATTCCATTAGTAGTAAGATCCCAACATAGCATATCAGGACAATCTTCAGGAATAATCTCAGTCTGGACAATAGTAGAAGCTAAAGGTTGCTGGAAAAGAGAGTGAATGAGATTGTTATTCCAGACTTTCTGACCTGGAAGCCAAAGATCTTTAACAAGAGAAGGATATCTATACCCGGGAGACTGAACATTGAGATGATCATGAATTGAAGCCCAATGAGAACACCAAGGAGTGCTCCAGAGAGAGATATTTCCTTGTGTGATCTGGTAAAATGAATGAGCTTTGATCTTAGGAAACATTTTTAAAATGGAAGACCAGAAGGCTGATTTAGGAGTGTTTGGAGTGGCTGTCCAAATGGAGGTGTCATGGAAATATTTGGATTTAAGGACAAGATGTAAATGGAAAGACGGGGCTTTAGCAAGTCTCCAAGCAACTACAAGAATCAGACCTTCATTGATAGCTTGCAAATTACTTATACCAAGGCCACCTTCTTGCTTAGAGTTACGAATGTCTTTCTAGGCCCTAAGACAAAGGCTTCTATTAGAATTATTCTCTTTAATTACTGTCCACCAAAAATTCCTGATAATAGCAGTGAGTTTGGCAATAATTTTCTTGGTGAATAAAATATTAGCCATATAGTACACAGGAATTGCAGAGAAAACCGACCTAATCAGCTCAAGCCTAGCAGCATGAGATAGCATATTAGCTTTGTATGCCGGAAGCTTATTCGTAAACTTATCCAAAACAAAATTATAAGCAGCAGCTCAAAATAAGAGGATGGCCTAAATGAGTGAAAGTACTATCCATGTTAGAAACAGGAAAAAATTGTTTAATGTCTTGAATAGTAGCCTGATTAACATCGACACTAAAGATAATACTCTCCGGCGTTTTGGCAGCTCCAGCCTGGTTGGACCAGATTTGCGCCTCTCCAAATCCTGGCTCGCTGGCGTTGCTGGTTGCTGTCGCATCCCGTGTGCAAACTATCTTTGCCCGACCGCCGCCTCTCCCACCTTTGCCACTGCTTCACCCCTCCTCTGCCAGATCCAATGGATCGTGCGTCCAGCGGTGCCCATTGCCACCCCTCGGTGGTGGATGTAGCTCCCTGGACGAGGGGTGGCTTCGGGATTGTTCGGACATAAGCCAGAGCAAAATACTTTGGCTTACTGATGCTTGCAGTGGCCACACCTACGGGTGTTGTCCCGTTCTTGGAGGCATTTCCATGGCCTTCTCTATGCCCTTCTTCGAGCATAAGGGGAAACCCTAGGTATGGTTCCTCTGGATCGGGTGGCGGCGGTGTTACATGTCATTCTCCTTGAAGGTGTCGTCTTGATTGCTTTTTGCCGTCCCCGGTGATGGTTTTTGAGATTTTGGACGTTGTATGGTTTGGAATGTTTCACTTGGCCATGGTAGTTTAACGTCGTGTTGTAGTTTCTATTTGGGAAGTTGTTGTGGTCCCAGCTTCCACCCACTAATTCGCGGAAACAGCTCCAGAGGAACTGCGCGAACACGTAGGAGAAGAAGATATGGTTCGAGTCCTCTTCAGGCCCGCAAAGCGGGCAACGCCCATCACCGGTTCCGTTGCGCTTCAAGACCTCCATGTTGGACGGAAGGCGGCCGCGAATCCATTGCCACAAGAAGATCCTAATCTTCAGGGGGAGTCGAATCTCCCAAATGGCGGTGAGCGCCTCATGGCCAATCGAGGGGGCGATGGCCTGGTAGAGAGACTTAGTGGAGAATTGCCCTAAGGGCTCTAGACACCACTTTGTGCGGTCATCACCAATCTCAAGATCAGGCTCGTGGAGAGCAATGCAGTCGATAAACTCATGCCAGTCAGCGACCTCAGCTGGACCAAAAGGACGACGGAACGCGAGTTTCCCTAAGTCAATAAGGGTCGTCGCCACCGAGATCCGCGAATCAACCGCGATGGAGAACAAGTCAGGGAAGCATGCCGCGAGGGGCATGGAACCCGCCCATCTATCGAACCAGAACATCGTGGTAGTGCCCGAGCCAACCGAGATCGAGGTCCCAATGCGGAGGACTGATAACCCACAAGTATAGGGGATCGCAACAGCTTTCGAGGGTAGAGTATTCAACCCAAATTTATTGATTCGACACAAGGGGAGCCAAAGAATATTCTTGAGTATTAGCAATTGAGTTGTCAATTCAACCACACCTGGATAACTTAGTATCTGCAGCAAAGTATTTAGTAGCAAAAGTGGTATGATAGTAATGGTAACGGTAGCAAAAGTAAAGATAAATGTTTTTGGGTTTTTGTAGTAGTTGTCACAGTAGCAACGGAAAAGTAAATAAGCGAAGAACAATATGCGAAAAGCTCATAGGCAATGGATCAGTGATGGATAATTATGCCGGAAGCGATTCCTCATGCAATAGTTATAACATAGGGTGATATAGAACTAGCTCCAGTTCATCAATGTAATGTAGGCATGTATTCCGCAAATAGTCATACGTGCTTATGGAAAAAGAACTTGTATGACATCTTTTGTCCTACCCTCCCGTGGAAGCGGGGTCCTAGCGGAAACTAAGGGATATTAAGGCCTCCTTTTAATAGAGAACCAGAACAAAGCATTAACACATAGTGAATACATGAACTCCTCAAACTACGGTCATCACCGAGAAGTGTCCCGATTATTATCACTTCGGGGTTGTCGGATCGTAACACATAATAGGTCACTATAGACTTGCAAGATAGGATCAAGAACACACATATATTCATGAAAACATAATAGGTTCAGATCTCAAATCATGGCACTCGGGCCCTAGTGACAAGCATTAAGCATAACAAAGTCATAGCAACATCAATCTCAGAACATAGTGGATACTAGGGATCAAACCCTAACAAAACTAACTTGATTACATGGTAAATCTCATCCAACCTATCACCGTCCAGCAAGCCTACGATGGAATTACTCACGCACGGCGGTGCGCATCATGAAATTGGTGATGGAGGATGGTTGATGATGATGACGGTGACGAATCCCCCTCTCCGGAGCCCCGAACGGACTCCAGATCAGCCCTCCCGAGAGAGATTAGGCCTTGGCGGCGGCTCCGTGTCGTAAAACGCGATGAAACTTTCTCCCCGATTTTTTTCTCCCCGAACGTGAATATATGGAGTTGGAGTTGAGGTCGGTGGAGGTCTAGGGGGCCCACGAGATAGGAGGCCGCGCCCTAGGGGGGGTGCGCCCCCTGTCTCGTGGACAGGCTGTGGGCCCCCTGGCATTAATTCTTTCGCCAAAAATTCTTATTAATTCCAAGAAGTGCCTCCGTGGATTTCCAGGACATTCCGAGAACTTTTCTTTTCTACACATAAAACAACATCATGGTAGTTCTGCTGAAAACAGCGTCGGTCCGGGTTAGTTTCATTCAAATCATGCAAGTTAGAGTCCAAAACAAGGGCAAAAGTGTTTGGAAAAGTAGATACGTTGGAGACGTATCAACTCCCCCAAGCTTAAACCTTTGCTTGTCCTCAAGCAATTCAGTTGATAAACTGAAAGTGATAAAGAAAAACTTTTACAAACTCTATTTGCTCTTGTTGTTGTAACATGAAAAGCCAGCATTCAAGTTTCAGCAAGTGTTATGAACTAACCATACTCACAATAACACATAGGTCTCACAATTACTCATATCAATAACATAATCAGCTAGCGAGCCATAATAATAAAACTCGGATGACAACACTTTCTCAAAATAATCATAACATGATATAACAAAATGGTATCTCGCTAGACCTTTCTGAGACCGCAAAACATAAATGCAGAGCACCTTTAAAGATCAAGGACTGACTAAATATTGTAATTCATGGTAAAAGAGATCCATTCAAGTCATACCCAATATAAACCAATAATAATGAATGCAAATGACAATGTGCTATCCAGCGGGTGCTTTTAATAAGAAGGGTGATGACTCAACATAAAAGTAAATAGATAGGCCCTTCGCAGAGGGAAGCAGGGATTTGTAGAGGTGCCGGAGCTCGATTTTAAAATAGAGATTGAATAACATTTTGAGCGGCATACTTTTGCTGTCAACGCAACAACTATGAGATGGTTGTATCTTCCATACTAAATGCATTATAGGCAGTTCCCAAACAGAATGGTAAAGGTTTATACTCCCCCAACCACCAACAAGCATCAATCCATGGCTTGCTCGAAACAACGAGTGCCTCCAACATACAACAGCCCTGGGGGAGTTTTGTTTAATTATTTTGATTTGCTTTGATCTTTTTGGATCATGGGACTAGGCATCCCGGTTACCGGCCCTTTCTCGTGAATGAGGAGCGGAGTCCACTCCTCTTGAGAATAACCCACCTAGCATGGAAGATATAGGCAGCCCTAGTTGTAACATGAGCTGCTCGAGCATACAAAAAAGAATTTCACTTGAAGGTTTGGAGTTTGGCACATACAAATTTACTTGGAACGGCAGGTAAATACCGCATATAGGTAGGTATGGTGGACTCATATGGGACAACTTTGGGATTTAAGGAGTTTGGATGCACAAGTAGTATCCACGCTTAGTACAGGTGAAGGCTAGCAAAAGACTGGGAAGTGACCAACTGAGAGAGCGACAACAGCCGTAAACATGCATTAAAATTAATTCACACCGAGTACAATCATGAGTAGGATATAATCCACCATGAACATAAATATCGTGAAGGCTATGTTGATTTGATTCAACTACATGCGTGAACATGTGCCAAGTCGAGTCACTCAATTCATTCAAAGGAGGATACCATCCCATCATATCACATCATAATCATTCGAATAGCATGTTGGCACGCAAGGTAAACCATTATAACTCATAGCGAATCAAGCATGGCACAAGCAACTATAATATCTAAATGTCATTGCAAATATGTTTACTTCACAATAGCTGACTCAGGAACGATGAACTCATCATATTTACAAAAACAAGAGAGGTCGGGTTCATACCAGTTTTTCTCATCCCAATAAGTCCATCATATATCGTCATTATTGCATTTCACTTGCACGACCGAACGATGTGTATAATAATAAGAGTGCACGTGCATTGGACTAAGCTGGAATCTGCAAGCATTCAACTCAGGAGAGAAGACAAGTAATATGGGCTCCAAATTAAATAAACAATCATGCATATAAGAGCCAATAAGCATTTTTAATATGGTCTTCTCGACCCCCAAAAGAAAGAAAAGAAAATAAAACTATTTACACGGGAAAGCTCCCAACAAGTAAAAGAAGAACAAGAAATCTTTTTGGGTTTTCATTTTAATTTCTACTACAAGCATGGAAATTAAACTAACTAATTTTTTTGTTTTTTCTTAAGGTTTATCAAACACACAAGAAGAAAACTAGAAAAAGAAATTTAAACTAGCATGGATAATACAATGAAAGAGTATGAGCACCCACGACTAGTGTGTGAACATGAATGTAAAGTCGGTGAGAAATACGTACTCCCCCAAGCTTAGGCTTTTGGCCTAAGTTGGTCTAATACCAAGGACCACCGCTACTCTCCCCGATGTAATGGGAGGTGTAATCAGGATACCATTGGCTGGTCATCTCCGGATCCCACTGGACAGATGATGCACGATAAGGGTCCAGCTCAGGTTCCGGCTCAGGTTCAAGTTCTGGAGTAAAAGCTTGAGCTCGATGATTGTTCACCGCTTCTGGCGTGACAAGACGATTTTCTGCAAGCAAATCAAACAACAGAGGCACAGGCAGAATAATAAACTCAAAGTGTTTCTTATTGAATCTAAGTCTATACAAGAGCATCTTCTCTTCATTGTCAACAATAAACTTGTGTGCTACCATGCTCTTGTAATCTAAAATGTGAGGAGGTAATTTTGTCTCATCCTCCTCATAGTGCCTAATGGGTACCTGAAAATGTTCAGCAAGACGTGCAGCATAGATACCTCCAAATATGGGGCCTTTTGTACGATTCAAGGCTAGCCGTTTAGCAACGACGGCACCCATATTAAAAGTGTTGTCTCCCAGCAAAGCATGTTGAAGAATAATAATATCAGGAACGCTCAAATTCCACTATTTCCACGACCAACCAAGCATCTACTAGCAAATATGGCAAAGTAGCGTAAAACAGGAAAGTGTATGCTAGAGAATTTTGCCTCAGAGCCCTTCTTTGGCTCCTCTACAGCAATAGTATTAACGAAGCCACCCACATCTTCACGATGGCGTTCCTCTAATTCTCCCTCATAAGGTATCCTACATACCGCGCAAAAATGACGTAAAGACATTTCTTTGAATTCATCATATAAATGAAATGATACTGCAGGCGGTGACTTCTTAGGATAATAATAAAAGTTTTGCACGAAAGTATTGGTAAGTAAGAGATACTGATCGATTCGGTCGTTGAAGAAACTGGTGAGGCCTGCAGTCTCGATTAGAGTATAAAAGTCTTCATGAATTCTGGCTTCTTTCAAGAAATCCTCACACGGCCATTCACACGACCGTACTTCCACTAAGCGAGGAAGATTATACTTTGGTTTTTCCTTCTCTTTGTCTTGTTTTTCCTTAGAGCTTTGGCTAGAAGAGCCTTTAAAGAGCCTCCTTAACATTTTCTGAAAATTTCTGAAATTTTAGTAACTTCAAAACAAAAGTGAATAAAACTAAACAAGATTGATAACAACTACTCCTACAAGTGCCTAGAGCCTATATCATGCATTGGAATTGCTTGGGACCTCAAAAATTTAACATGCAAGCTCAAGAACATGGTCACCTATGCAGCAAAAATTTGCAATGAATAAAGCACTAGAACAAAAACTATTTGGACCAATGGAGGAGTCACATACCAAGCAACAATCTCCCAAAGCAGTTTTGTGAATGGAGCTTTGATCTAAGAGATCGAAAATCGCAGCAAAACAAGCTAGAACTCGTGCTTGAGCTGGATGGGGATTTTTTGGGGGTAGAAGAGGAAGTGTGTCGGTGCTGGCATAAGTGGAGGGGAGCCACCAGGGGCCCACAAGACAGGGGGCGCGCCCTGCAGGGAGGGCGCGCCCTCCTCTCTCATGGCCTGGTGCTTGGCCCTCCTGCAGTGTTTTCAGTGCCTAAAATCCTCAAATATTCCAGAAAAAATCATACTAAATTTGTAGGGCATTTGGAGCACTTTTATTTTCGGACTATTTTTTATTGCACGGATAAATCAGAAAACAGACACATAATACTATTTTTGCTTTATTTATTCTAAATAACAGAAAGTGAAAAGTAGGTACAGAAGGTTGTGCCTTCTAGTTTCATCCATCTCGTGATCATCAAAATGAATCCACTAACAAGGTTGATCAAGTCTTGTTAACAAACTCACTCCGAATAACACGGAACCGGAGAAATTTCGAATAACACTAAGTTACCTCAACGGGGATATGAAAATCCCCAACAATAAGAATATCATACTTTTTCTTGACAGTGGGGAGAAGAAATTCAAAACCTCCAAAAATGATAGTTGGAACTTTTTCAATAGAATTGATGCTATGAACTTGAGATTGTTTCCTCGGAAAGTGTACCGTATGCTCATTACCATTAACATGAAAAGTGACATTGCCTTTGTTGCAATCAATAACAGCCCCTGCATTATTAAGAAAAGGTCTACCAAAGATAATAGACATACTATTGTCCTCGGGAATATCAAGAATAACAAAGTCCGTTAAGATAGTGACATTTGCAACCACAACAGGCACATCCTCACAAATACCGACATGTATAGAAGTTGAGTTATCAGCCATTTGCAAAGATATTTCAGTAGGTGTGAACTTATTGAACTCAAGTCTACAATATAAAGAGAGAGGCATAACACTAACACCGGCTCCAAGATCACATAAAGCAGTTCTAACATAGTTTCTTTTAATAGAGCATGGTATAGTTGGAACACCCGGATCTCCAAGTTTCTTTGGTATTCCACCCTTAAAAGTGTAATTAGCAAGCATGGTGGAAATTTCAGATTCCGGTATCTTTCTTTTATTTGTGATGATATCCTTCATATACTTAGCATAAGGATTTACTTTAAGCATATCAGTTAAGCGCATACATAAGGAAATAGGTCTAGTCATTTCAGCAAAGCGCTCAAAATCCTCATCATCCTTTGACTTGGATGGTTTAGGAGGAAAGGGCATGGGTTTCTGAACCCATGGTTCTCTTTCTTTGCCGTGCTTCCTAGCAACAAAATCTCTCTTATCATTACGTTGATTCTTTGATTGTGGGTTATCAAGATCAACAGCAGGTTCAATTTCTACATCATTGTTTTTGCTAGGTTGAGCATCAACATGAACATTATCATTAACATTATAACTAGGTTCATGTTCATCACCTGATTGAGTTTCAGCATCAGAAATAGAAATATCATTGGGGTTCTCAGGTGTGTCTATAGTAGGTTCACTAGAAGCATGCAAAGTCCTATCATCTTTCTTTTTCTTCTTTTTAGAAGAACTAGGTGCCTCTAAATTATTTCTCTGAGAATCTTGCTCGATTCTCTTAGGGTGGCCTTCAGGATACAAAGGTTCCTAAGTCATTCTACCAGTTCTAGTAGCCACTCTAACAGCAAAGTCATTTTTATTATTGAATTCATCAAGCAAATCATTTTGAGCTTTAAGTACTTGCTCAGCTTGAGTAGCAACCATAGAAGCATATTTGCTAACGCGGTGAAGTTCATCTTTAACTCTAGCCAGATTATCACCTACGCGTCCTATTTCGAAAGCATTATTCTTTAACTACTTCAACTTTATCATATCTATAGAGAGAATTTACCTTTACTACCTGTGTCGGGTTATCAAGACAATATGGTTCTTCAGGCGGTAAATTAAGCCATGTATTTCTTCAATATGAGGTAAATTCTTAACATCTTCAGCTTTAATACCTTTTTCTTTCATTGATTTCTTTGCCTCTTGCATATCTTCAGGACTGAGAAATAAAACACCTCTCTTCTTCGGAGTGGGTTTAGGAATAGGCTCAGGAGTTGGATCTTGATGGAAAGGAAATATATCCTGTTATTATTAGTGCTAACCTTTCAGAGAAAAAAGAAGAAAGATTATTGAAAACTCTGAAGAAGCACCGAGTAGCTATTGGATATACTCTGGATGATCTTAAGGGCATTAGTCCCACATTATGCCAACACAAAATTACAGTGGAGAAAGATGCCAAACAAGTTAGAGATCCTCAAAGACGATTAAATCCCAAGATGAAGGAAGTGGTAAGAAAGGAGATACTAAAGATCCTTGAGGCAGGTATTATTTATCCCGTTGCTGATAGTGAATGGGTAAGCCCTGCCCATTTTGTTCCTAAAAAGGGAGGCATTACCATTGTTCCTAATGACAAAGATGAATTGATCCCGCAAAGAATTATTACAGGTTATAGGATGGTAATTGATTTCCGTAAGTTAAATAAAGCTACTAAGAAAGATCATTACCCTTTAACTTTTATTGATCAAATGCTAGAAAGACTATCCAAACACACACATTTCTGCTTTCTAGATGGTTATTCTGGCTTCTCTCAAATACCTGTGTCAGCGAAGGATCAATCTAAAACTACTTTTACTTGCCCTTTTGGTACTTTTGCTTATAGATGTATGCCTTTTGGTTTATGTAATGCACCTGCTACCTTTCGAAGATGCATGATGGCTATATTCTTTGATTTTTGTGAAAAGATTTGTGAGGTATTCATGGATGAATTTTCCGTTTGTGGATCCTCTTTTGATGATTGTTTGAGCAACCTTGATCGAGTTTTGCAGAGATGCGAAGACACTAGTCTCGTCCTGAATTGGGAATAGTGTCACTTTATGGTTAATGAAGGCATTGTCTTGGGGCACAAGATTTTCGAGAGAGGAATTGAAGTCGACAAAGCCATAGCTGATGCTATTGAAAAGATGCCATTTCCCAAGGACATAAAAGGTATAAGAAGTTTCCTTGGTCACGCCGGTTTTTATAGGAGGTTCAATAAGGACTTTTCTAAAATCTCTAGGCCTATGACTAATTTATTGCAAAAAGATATTCCTTTTATCTTTGATGATGATTGTGTAGCAGCATTTGAAATACTTAAGAAAGCTTTGATCACTGCACCTATTGTTCAGCCACCTGATTGGAATTTACCTTTTGAAATTATGTCCGATGCTAGTGATTATGTTGTTGGTGCTGTTCTAGGGCAAAGAGTTGATAAGAAATTGAATGTTGTCCAGTATGCTAGTAAGACTCTTGATGTTGCCCAAAGAAATTATGCTACTACTGAAAAAGAATTCTTAGCGGTTGTGTTTGCATATGATAAGTTTAGACCTTATATCGTTGATTCTAAAGTTACTATTCACACTGATCATGCTGCTATTAAATATCTTATGGAAAAGAAAGATGCTAAGCCTAGGCTCATTAGATGGGTTCTCTTGCTCCAAGAATTTGATTTACATATTATTGATAGAAAGGGAGCTGAGAACCCCGTTGCAGATAACTTGTCTAGGTTAGAGAATGTTCTTGATGACCCACTGCCTACTGATGATAGTTTTCCTGATGAACAATTAGCGGTCGTTAATGCTTCTCGTACTGCTCCATGGTATGCTGATTATGCTAATTACATTTTTGCTAAATTTATACCGCCTAGTTTCACATACCAGCAAAAGAAAAAGTTCTTTTATGATTTAAGATATTACTTCTGTGATGACCCACACCTTTATAAAGAAGGAATATATGGTGTTATTAGACGTTGTGTGCCTGAGCATGAACAGGAACAGATTGTACGTAAGTGTCACTCTGAATCCTATGGAGGACAACATGCTGGAGACAGAACTGCACACAAGGTACTACAATCTGGTTTTTATTGGCTTACTCTCTTCAAATATGCTTGTAAGTTTGTCTTATCTTGTGATGAACGTCAAAGAGTAGGTAACATTAGTAGACGTCAAGAAATGCCTATGAATTATTCTCTTGTTATTGAACCATTTGATGTTTGGGGCTTTGACTATATGGGACCTTTTCCTGCCTCTAATGGTTATACACATATTTTAGTTGATGTTGATTACGTTACTAAGTGGGCAGAAGCTATTCCATCTAGTAGTGCTGATCATAACACTTCTACTAAAATGCTTAAAGAAGTTATTTTTCCGAGGTTTGGAGTCCCTAGATATCTTATGACTGATGGTGGTTCACATTTTATTCATGGTGCTTTCCGTAAGATGCTTGCTAAGTATGATGTCAATCATAGAATCGCATCTCCTTATCATCCGCAGTCTAGTGGTCAAGTAGAGTTGAGCAATAGAGAGCTCAAATTAATTTTGCAAAAGACTGTGAATAGGTCTAGAAAGAATTGGTCCAAAAAACTTGATCATGCATATGGGCCTATAGAACTGCATACAAAAATCCTATGGGTATGTATCCATATAAGATGGTTTATGGAAAAGCGTGGCATTTACCTCTTGAACTTGAACATAAGGCATATTGGGCTATTAAAGAGCTCAATTATGACCTCAAACTTTCCGATGAGAAGAGGTTGTTTGATATTAGCTCACTTGATGAATGGAGAACCCAAGCATATGAGAATGCCAAGCTATTAAAAGAAAAGGTCAAACACTGGCATGATAAGAGGCTATAAAAGCGTGAGTTTAACGTAGGAGACTATGTATTATTATTCAACTCTCCTTTAAGACTTTTTGCAAGAAAACTTCTCTCAAAATGGGAAGGTCCCTACGTTATCGAGGAGGTCTATCGTTCTGGTGCCATAAAGATCAACAACTTCGAAGGCACAAGTCCGAGGGTGGTAAACGGTTAAAGAATTAAACGTTACATTTCAGGTAATCCTATCAATGTTGAAACTAATATTATTGGAACCGTAACCCCTGAGGAATACATAAGGGACACTTTCCAGAATGTCCCAGACTCCGAAAAGGTATAGGTATGTGGTATGGTAAGTGAACCGACTCCAAAACAGCTCCAATGGCAATTTTTATCAGTTTTGGAATATTTAATAATTTAAGGAAAAAAGAAGTACTCCGAAAGGGACACGAGGCCCCCACGAGAGTGGAGGGCGCCCCTCCTACTGGGTGCGCCCCCTGTCTCGTGGGCACCTCGTGTGCCTCCCGGACTCCGTTTTCTTGCACGTTACGTATTTTGGTCAGTAAAAATTCATTATACATACTCCCGAAGGTTTTGACCACCGTATCACGCAAATATCCTCTGTTTTCGTTTCGAGCTATTTCTGTTCCAGATCTAGAGCATCATGTCGTCTCCAAGCGCTCCCAAGAACAAGTTTTTCGAGAGGGTTATCAACCCCTATCTCGTGGAGGTGCTGCAACACCCTCAAACCATTGAGATGCGTGAGGGGGTGCTGCACGTCCGCGATGTGGAGGGACCAAGGCGTACCGGGAGTGTGGAGACAAAGCTCGAAGCCATGGAGCAGCAAGTTTTCAAGTGTTAAGGGATGGTGGAGCGTGGACTCAACGCCAACCAGATGATGATCACGGAGTTCACCAACAACCACAAGCTGGATGCCAAAGTCATTGGGGAGACCATCTTCAAGCTTCAAGAGAAAATCGAGCACCTCGAAGCCCAGATCTATGACCTGCAAAACCAGAACTGTGAGTATGAATATAGATTCAAGAGGATGAGTTTGGCTGCAGATTTAAGGATCCAAGAGACTCGATCATCCTTCTATGATGGAGAGCCGATGCCTTGGAAGATGGACGACAAGCCTACATCATCAACAACTCATACTTCACCACCTTCGAGGACATAATCACAAGGGTATGGGCACTCCCCTTGGCAACTTCTAAGCTTGGGGGAGGTGCCCTGGTATCGTATCACCATCACACTCCTATCTTTACCGCCTTATTTAGTTCGATCCTTTCGGTAGTATCTTGATCTAGTAGATTGAAGTTTTGATATCAAGTAGTTTTGAGTTTTGCATTGTGATCTCTTTTTCGTAATCGAGTTCGTGCGCTATCTATAATAAAGTTTAGTGTTGAGTCAAGGGCTTTGATATGTTGCTATGATCTTGAGAAAGTAGAAAGAATAAAAGAGTTCATATTGATCTTATGGATAGTGGTAACTTCACACATAGAAAGTATGAGGCATAAAAATTGTTGAGAGTTGATGAATGTAGTTTTGGTCATCGTTGCAATTAATAGGAAGTGATAAGGAAAGAGGGGTTCACATACAAATATATTATCTTGGACACCTTTTTATAATTGGGAGCACTCATTAGGTATGACATGCTAAAAGAGTTGACGTTGGACAAGGAAGACAACATAATGGTTTATGTTTTCGTGCATCTCAGTTAAAGTATATTGTCATTGACCTTCCAAACATGTTGAGCTTGCCTTTCTCCCTCATGCTAGCCAAATTCCTTGCACCAAGTAGAGATACTACTTGTGCTTCCAAATACCCTTAAACCTAGTTTTGCCATGAGAGTCCACCATACCTACCTATGGATTGAGTAAGATCCTTCAAGTAAGTTGTCATGTTGCAAGCAATAAAAATTGCTATCTAAATATGTATGACTTATTAGTGCAGAGAAAATAAGCTTTTTACGATCTTGTTGTGGAAGTAATAAAAGCGACGGACTGCATAATAAAGGTCCACATACAAGGGGCAATATAAAGTGACGTTCTTTTGCATTAAGATTTTGTGCATCAACCCTAAACGCACATGACAACCTCTGCTTCCCTCTGCGAAGAGCCTATCTTTTACTTTATGTTTTTACTTTATGCTTGAGTCAAGGTGATCCTCACCTTTCCCTTTTTCATTTTATCCTTTGGCAAGCTCCTCCTGTTTGAAAGATCATGATATATATATATCCAATTGGATGTTAGTTAGCATGGGCTATTATTGTTGACATCACCTAAAGGTGAATACGTTGGGAGGCAACACAATAAGCCCCTATCTTCCTTAGTGTCCGGCTGAAACTCCATAACCACAAGTACTGCGTGAGTGTTAGCGATCGTAGAAGACTACAAGATAGTTGAGTATGTGAACTTGCTGAAAAGATCTATTGTTGACTCTTTCTGATGTTACGATAAATTGCAATTGCTTCAATGACTGAGATTATAGTTTGTTAGTTCCCAATGAAGTTTTTGAACCATACTTGACATTGTGATTTGATTGCTACGTGAGCATTGGAAATCATATGATAAAACCTATATATGTTGCTGTTATAAGAATAATCATGATGCCCTCATGTCCGTATTTTATTTTTATCAACACCTCTATATCTAAACATGTGTACATATTTTTCGATTTCGGCTTCCACTTGAGGACAAGCGAGGTCTAAGCTTGGGGGAGTTGATATGTCCATTTTGCATCATGGTTTTATATCAATATTTATTGCATTATGGGCTGTTATTACACTTTATATCTCAATACTTATGGCTATTCTCTCTTATTTTACAAGGTTTACCATGAAGAGGGGGAATGCCGGCAGCTAGAATTCTGGCTGGAAAAGGAGAAAACATTGGAAACCTATTCTGCACAGCTCCAAAAGTCCTGAAACTCCACGAAACATCTTTTTTGGAATTAATAAGATATTTTGAGGAAAAGAAATACACCAGGGGGCCCACACCCTGTCTAGGAGAGTGGAGGGCGCGCCCCCCTACAGGGGGCGCCCCCTATCTCCTGGGCCCCCTGGTGGGCCCCCGGTGTCCATCTTCTGCTATATCAGAGCTTTTACCCTGGAAAAAATCGTGGGCAAGCTTACGGGATGAAACTCCGCCGCCACGAGGAGGAACCTTGGCAGAACCAATCTAGGGCTCTGGCGGAGCTGTTCTGGCGGGGACACTTCCCTCCAGGAGGGGGAGATCATCACCAACATCATCACAACGATCCTCTCATCGGGAGGGGGTCAATCTCCATCAAAATCTTCACCAGCACCATCTCCTCTCAAATCCCTAGTTCATCTCTTGTATCCAATCTTGCATCAAAACCACAAATTGGTACCTATGGGTTGCTAGTAGTGTTGATTACTCCTTGTAGTTTATGCTTATTGGTTCACTTGGTGGAAGATCATATGTTCGGATCCTTTATGCATATTATTATTCCTCTGATTATGAACATGAATATGCTTTGTGAGTAGTTACGTTTGTTCCCGAGGACATGGGTGAAGTCTTGCTATTAGTAGTGATGTGAATTTGGTATTCGTTCGATATTGTGATGAGATGTATGTTGTCTTTTCCTCTAGTGGTGCTATGTGAATGTCGACTACATGACACTTCACCATTATTTGGGCCTAGAGGAAGGCATGAGGAGGTAATAAGTAGATGATGGGTTGCTAGAGTGACAGAAGCTTAAACCCTAGTTTATGCGTTGCTTAGTTAGGGGCTGATTTGGATCCATATGTTTAATGTTGTGGTTAGGTTTACCTTAATACTTCTTTTGTAGTTGGGGATGCTTGCAATAGGGGTTAATAATAAGTGGGATGCTTGTCCAAGTAAGGGCAGTACCCAAGTACCGGTCCACCCACATATCAAATTATCAAAGTACCGAACGCAAATCATATGAACGTGATGAAAACTAGCTTGACGATAAATTCCATGTGTCCTCGGGAGCACCTTTCTCATTATTAGAAATTGTCCAGGCTTATCCTTTGCTACATAAAGGATTGGTCCAACTTGCTGCACTTTATTTACTTGTTACTCGTTACTCTTTATCTTATCACAAAACTATCTATCACCTACAATTTCAGTGCTTGCAGAGAAAACCTTACTAAAAACCGCTTATCATTTCCTTCTGCTCCTTGTTGGGTTCGAAACTCTTACTTATCCAAAGGACTACGATTGATCCCCTACACTTGTGGGTCATCAGGTCCCGGAGTGATTTCCACGATTGACGAACCCTGGGGTGCGTTTACATGTCGGTCATCAACACTCACAGTTTTGGCCGATTCTAACCTGTCTCCTGGACTGTTACTCACCGTTTTTGTGGTCCCAAAGCATTTTCTATGGTTGTCGAACCCCAAGGTGCGCTTACGTGTTGGTCATCAACACTCACAGTTTGGACCGATTCGGGCCCGTTTCTTGGCCTATTACTCAGTTTCGGGGTCCCAAAGTGATTTCCATGATTGATGAACCCTGTGGTGCGTTTACGTGTCGGTCATCAACACTCACCATTTTGACCGATTGTGGTCCATTTTGTGCACTTTTACTCACTGTTTTGGGGTCCCAGAGCGATTTCCACGATTGACGATCCCCGGGGTGCATTTACGTGTCCGTCGTCAACACTCACGGTTTTGGCCAATTCTTACCCGTTTCGTGGCAAATTACTCACCGTTTTGGGTCCCCGAAGCGATTTCCATATTTGTTGAAACCCAAGGTGCATTTAAATGTCGGTCATCAACACTCACAGTCTTGGCCGATTCTGGCCCGTTTCCTGGACTACTACTCACTGTTTTGGGGTCCCGCAGTGAATTCCATGATTAACGAACCCCGAGGTGTGTTTACGTGTCGGTCATCAATACTTAGAGTTTTGGCCGATTCTGGCCAGTTTCATGGACTCTTACTCACTGTTTTGGGGTCCGAGAATGATTTCCATGAGTAACGAACCCCAGGGTGCGTTTATGTGTTGGTCATCAACACTCACGGTTTTGGCCGATTCTGCCTAGTTTCATGGACTATTTCTCACTCTTTTGGAGTCCCAAATCGATCTCCATGGTTCTCGAACCCCAAGGTGTGCTTACGTGTCGGTCGTCAACACTCACAGTTTGGGCCGATTCTGCCATGTTTCTTGGACTATTACTCACTGTTTTGGGGTCCCGGACTGATTTCCACGATTGACGAACCCTGGGGTGCGTTTACGTGTCGGTCATCAACACTCACAGTTTTGGCCAATTCAAACCTGTTTCCTGGACTATTACTCACTATCGGTGTCAAAACCGGCGGATCTCGGTCAGGGGGTCCCGAACTGTGCGTCTAGGCGGATGATAACAGGAGACAAGGGACACGATTTTTTTACCCAGGTTCGGGGCCTCTCGATGGAGGTAAAACCCTACTCCTGCTTGATTAATATTGATGATATGGGTAGTACAAGAGTGGATCTACCACGAGATCAGAGAGGCTAAGCCCTAGAAGCTAGCCTATGGTATGATTGTTGGCCGTCCTACGGACTAAAACCCTCCGGTTTATATAGGCACCGAAGAGGGTTAGGGTTACACAGAGTCGGTTACAATGGTAGGAGATCTACATATCCGTATCGCCAAGCTTGCCTTCCACGCCAAGGAAAGTCCCATCCGGACACAGGACGAAGTCTTCAATCTTGTATCTTCATAGTCCAGGAGTCCGGCCAAAGGCTATAGTCCGGCCATCCGGACACCCCCTAATCCAGGACTCCCTCAGTAGCCCCTGAACCAGGCTTCAATGACGACGAGTCCGGCATGCATATTGTCTTCGGCATTGCAAGGAGGGTTCCTCCACCGAATACTTCATAGAAGATTTTGAACACAAGGATAGTGTCCGTCTCTGCAAAATAAGTTCCACATACCACCATAGAGAGAATAATATTTACACAAATTCAATCTGCTGACGTATTCCGTGGCGTGACATCACACCACGGCCAAGCCTTTATTCGAATCGTTTTTACTGTCCCACCTCAGTGCGTTTAGCGAGGCGGTTTCCTTGGCACGTCTTGTCAAAGAAGAGATCGTGTCCCCTTATTTCGGGATTCTCATCAATACGGGCGTGGGTAACCCAACCGTGCCATTGATTACGGCGATTGGGAGATAAGCGAGTTTTACCAGGCTGGTGGGGATGCATAGCTTCGTCTGTTCATATAAGGGGATAAGGATCCACCTTTTTACCTACGCCTTCTTCCTCCTTTGCTCATCCATTTCCGCGCACTTGAGCTCCAGCGTCCAAGTCCGCATATCTCGCCTCAACCTTCCCCAGCATGCCCGGAGCAAGAGGCAAGTGGATGGTCTCCTCCATCACGGAGGGGCACATCAAAAAGCTGCGGAAGGACGGATACTTGTCCAGCGACATCGCGCATCGGCTCCCCGACAAGGGGCAGCTTATCCCCACCCCCAGGCCCAATGAGAGGGTGGTGTTCCTCACCCACTTCCTCCGCGGACTAGGTTTCCACTTCACCCATTTGTCCGGGGGCTCATGTTCTACTACGGCCTGGATTTCAACGATCTGGCCCCGAATTTCATCCTGAACATCTCGGCGTTCATCGTCGTGTGCGAGGCCTTCCTCTGCATCCAGCCCAACTTCGGCTTATGGATGAAGACCTTCAATGTCAAGCCGAAGGTAGTGGGCGGCCGCCAAGCGGAGTGCGGAGGTGCCATGGTGGGCAAGATGGCCAACGTCCTATGGCTCGAGGGCTGCTTCGTGGAGACCATAAAGGGGTGGCAATCGGGGTGGTTCTACATCATCGAGTCGCGTGACCCTAAATGGGTGGCGGCCCCCGAATTCCGATCTGGCTTCCCTACACGGCTCACCTCCTGGAAGGAGACAGGCCTGACGTGGGGTAATTTGGAAGAGCTGACCGGACTCCAAACCTGCATCCAAAACCAGCTGAACAAGAAGCTCAAGCTTGTCAACGTAGTCCAGGTCATGCTCATCCGCCGGATCCTCCCGTGCCAACAACGGGCCTTCAGCTTGTGGGAGTTTGATCCGGCACAACACCAAACCTTGAGCAGGCTCTTCGACACTACGTACGAAGATGCCTGGAAGGTGCTGTTCAAGGGCACCGAGGCTCCCGCATCCGCTACCGAAGATCGCGGATTCAGCTCGCAGCGTCAAGCCAGCGAGGTAAGCTAATTTACCCTTTACGGGACTCTTGTTTTCCATAGTTTGACTCTATGCGGGATATAACTCCCTTGCCTTTGACAGGATTGGCAGAAGACGTCTGGGCAGGTTGACTGTCCGGCTCCCTTGCCAGAAGACCCAGCGGACGCCCGATTGATGGGCTGCTGGTTCCGGCACCTCACGTGGTGCCGGAGAAGAAGGCCAAGAAGAAGGCCACGAGAACTCGAAGGAGTTCCCGGCGCCAGGTGTTGTCGGACTCATCGTCCGATGACTCCGAGGCGGACTCCTCCCGCGAAGACGAGGAGGAGGAAAAAGAGGCCTCTCCCCCAGCGGGGGGAGAGAAGAAAAGGAAGGCCGCCCCAACTGGGGAGGCCGGAGGGTCCAAGAAGGGAAGGACCCTTCCTCCGGATTACTCCGCCAACGCCGACGACGGCAAAGAGGAGTGGCCACCGAGGGCTAAGCCCCTGGCGACATTGTAAGTGTCCGGATACTAGAATAACTCATGGTGTTTCGTTTGTCGTACAGAATCTCCTAACGCCGAATATAACCCCGCAGCCCGCCCAAGGACGGGCTCGACGCTTCAACGAGCGGCTCCCTGGATTCGTCGGACGTGAATAGCACCTCACTTCCGGCTGCCTCCTCTCCTCGTGCTGCGGATGACGCCAAGGTGGGGTCCCAAAAGGGGCCCAGTCAGGATGAGGTGGTCCAGGAGGCGCCGCAAGGCAACCTCCCGGACTCCAGGCGCAAGGGGGATAAAACCCCAATGGGCTCTAAGTCCGGCCCTGGGCCGGACTCTGCACTAGAACCTTCAGTGGTTCCGGAGTCCGGCAGGCGGCCCCTTCGTAAGAAGGGCGAGACTACGACACCGGTGACCTCCGTCCAACCGGAGGCACCGGATAATTTGCTGGAGGCACTTACCGGCGCCTCCATCGACGAGGAGCGCCGCACTGTTATGAGTGTCGTGATCCAGAAAGTTCAGTCCACCAAGAGCGGGCTGACTGAAGCCTATGCCAGCCTTCTAACAGGCTTTGAGGTATGTATTTATTATATGTAAAAATATTACCGCATAGACAGTTGCCCCTGATGCTCAGTTTCGTGTTCGGAAAGAAAAGCCGAACTGAGGATCTAAAAAGATGTACGCAGGAGTCTAATATAAGTATGTCAATATGGGAATGCAGGCTGCGTTGCTGACCTCTGCCGCACTGACTGTGGAGGTCAATGCATTGAAGCAGAGCCTCGAGCGGTCCGAGAATGAGCTCGGCCTTGCCAGAAAGCAGCTCGAGGACCAGGAAGGTAAGTAATACCTTATGGAAGTATATATGTGGTTGCAAAAAATGACAGGAATAACGTGAGTATTGCAGGGGCCACGAACGAGGTGGCGAACCTAAAGGAAGCGGTGTCCAAGGTCGAAAGCAATGCGGCCGCGGAGCGCACCGAGCGAGAGAAGCAGGAGGCGCGGGTGGCGGAGGTGCGGCAAGAGTTCCAGGCTCTCGTGGTAAAACACGAGAGTTTGGAGCGTGACTTAAAGACTCGAGAGTCCGAGGTCGCCTTGGCCCTTGAGAGCACCAAAGCCACTAAGGCCGAAGCCCAAAAAGCCCTCCAGGAAATTGAAGCGATGAAGAAGATAGCTGCGGGTAGGGCATTCTTTATGCAAAGCAGGCACGTGAAAGTGAATTACTTGTTACTTACCCGAATCCGGAGCTCTCCAGGAGCATTCGCAGATCTGCCCCGCAGTGAGTCCGATGCTGCAGTTCTACCGAGCCGAGGAGGGGAGCTCGACGGAGAAGGTGTTCTGGTCTCAGTATGCTGAGGCCAGACACCCGGTGCCCTTGAGCGACCAGCTGAAGCAGCTGGTCGAGCTCCATAAGGTGGCCGAACAGGCCATGAAGGGCCTCATAGTTCGGCTGTGGCCTAAGGAAGCCATGCCTGGAGCTACTTTGGGCTGGTGAGGCGGCTGGTGGACACTTGTCCATGGATTGAAGCCGTCAAGCGCTCCGTCTGCATCGAAGGTGCCCGTAGGGCCCTTGCCTGTGCTAAAGTGCACTGGGGCAAGATGGACGCTGAGAAGCTTGTGACAGACAGACCACCGCCGGGCAGGGAGTATCGCAAGCCCGAGATGTGTTATGAGGGCGTCCTGAAGGGTGCCCGCCTTATAGCGGGTGAATGCTCCAAAGATGTAATTTTTGAGTAAACTCGCATTTGTTATCCTGTACGCTGAAAACTTGTTCATATGCGCTAAGCAACGCTTGTGAATTTAAAATATTACCTTCTGTGCGGCCGTTTATTAAATTTCAGAGATGGCGAGTCGTCGGCTTCTGCCCCCATGCCACAAGTGCTGGGGTGTTCGGGATAAACTTGAGCGCTCTTTTTCCCATTCTTGGGTCCTTCGAGGGAGGCGCTCAACGCAATGAACGAGGCAAACGGACTATAATGCTTGAACACTCTCACTTAGCCATAGAATTCTATAATTTTAAATTTCGGCAAAGCCCCTAGTATTCGGAAGACCGAGTTCGGGGCGCTATGCACGCCTGGGCTAGACAAAGCCGACTCCTCGCTCTAAGCGGCATAAGTCTTTAGGGACTCGAAAACCTCTCGAACAGCGACCGGCTCTCACCCTATCATGATGGTCAGTTTTAGCTTTCTCCACTGAGGTGCTTAACCAAGCTCAACCGGGGCACAATCGCAGTGGTTCTCCCAGCGCTACCTTAGCCGATATAATGGAACGTAAGGTACCAAAACATGGGATCCGGGCAAACCCAACTATTGACCCAAGACATGTTTCGGAGCCGATGCATATAATGTTATAAGTTCGGGGTGCCACACTTGTGAAAGTGTTCGGACTTATCACACCATATTTTTGGGTACTTAAGCCCCTGGTGTATTTGGCCGTACCAAAGTGTACGGATGCAACATGTCATAAGTGAACATATATAGATAAAAAAGGAATGCAATAATAGGCAAAAGCTATGCATTGTTTATTCAAAAAGGTTGCGGTAAAAACAGAATGATACAAATAGTGAGATAATCAAGGGACGGGACTATTTGACATGTCCCCCTCCAGGAGCGAGCTACGGGATGATATGTGAAACAAGTATACTGCTCATTATAGAGACCACCTGGACACTCGACGTAGCTTTCTGCTTCCCTGGCTGTTGCATCGTGTGTTCGGCGATTCTACTGCCGGACAGGGCTTCTTGAGAACGGAGTCCTGAAAAGAATAAAAAAAAAGAATGACACAATATGCAGCCCCTGGTGCGGTTGAGCTGCATTCTGGGCCTGCCGTGGTCGCTCCCCTCCCCCTATGCCCATGGTATTTCCAGAGCGTAATTATGTACGCGTAGTACTGGTTTTGCAATTTCGCGAGGGCTGGGGTTGGGGCCGCATTTCTACGCGTGCTCGGAATGTGCCAGGCGGTCTTGTTGTAGGTTACTCCGGGCGTGCTTGACGGTGTCCGGACGTTTAACAACCGGACTCGAGAATTGCCTTGAGAGGCTATTTTGTACTTCCGCCGCGAGGGCTGCCGTATGCTCCTCCGTTCGGAGAGAGCGTTCGGTGTTTCCGTTGACCGTAATGACTCCTCGAGGGCCTGGCATCTTGAGCTTGAGATATGCGTAGTGCGGCACCGCATTGAACTTTGCAAATGCGGTTCGTCCAAGCAGTGCGTGATAGCCGCTTCGGAACGGGACTATGTCGAAGATTAACTCCTCGCTTCAGAAGTTATCCGGGGATCCGAAGACCACTTAAAGTGTAATTGAGCCTGTACAGTTGGCCTCTACACCAGGTATGGCGCCTTTAAAGGTCGTCTTTGTGGGTTTAATCCTTGAGGGGTCTATGCCCATTTTTCGCACTGTATCCTGATAAAGCAGGTTCAGGCTGCTGCCGCCGTCCATCAGGTCTCTGGTGAGATGAAATCCGTCAATGATTGGGTATAGAACCAATGCGGCGAATCCACCATGGCGGTTGCTAGTGGGGTGGTCCCTTCGATCAAAAGTGATCGGGCAGGAGGACCACGGGTTGAACTTTGGGGCGACTGGCTCCATCGCATATACGTCCCTAAGTGCACGCTTCCGCTCCCTTTTGGGTATGTGGGTTGCGTATATCATGTTCACCGTCCGCACTTGTGGGGGGAAGCCCTTCTGTCCTCTATAGTTCGGTGGCCGGGGCTCTTCCTCGTCATCGCTATGCAGCCCCTTGTCATTGTTTTCGGCATTTAACTTGCCCGCCTGCTTGAACACCCAACAATCCCTGTTGGTGTGGTTGGCTAGTTTTTCGGGGGTGCCATGTATCTGGCACAAGCGATCGAGTATTCGGTCCAAATTGGACGGGCCCGGAGTATTTCTTTTGAATGGCCTTTTCCACTGACCGGGTTTAGAGCCTCTGAATCCGGCATTTACTGTTGTATCTTCAGCATTATCACCATTAATGCGGCGCTTGTGCTTGTTGCGATGCGACCTGCCATTGCTCTCCTTGGTATCCGAATTACCAGGGCCCTTGGTCATGTTGTTACTACGAGCTAGCCAGCTATCCTCTCCCGCGCAAAAGCGGGTCATGAGTGTTGTGAGGGCTGCCATGGATTTCGGCTTTTTCCTATCCTAGGTGCCGGGCAAGCCACTCGTCGCGGATGTTATGTTTGAAGGCTGCAAGGGCCTCTGCATCCGGACAGTCGATGATTTGATTTTTCTTGGTTAGGAGCCGTGTCCAGAATTGTCTGGCCGATTCCTCTGGCTGTTGAACACATAAGTGCCCTGGAAATTGTCGAGGAATGCGGCTTCCAGGTCTTCCCAACAACCAATTGACTCTGCTGGCAAGCTGTTAAGCCAATGCCGAGCTGGTCCTTTAAGCTTGAACGGGAGGTATTTGATGGCATGTTGGTCATCACCGCGGGCCATGTGGATGTGAAGGAGATAGTCCTCGATCCAGACCGCAGGATTTGTTGTGCCATCGTATGATTCAATGTTTATGGGTTTGAAACCCTCGGGGATGTGATGATCCATCACTTCATCTGTGAGGCATAGTGGGTGTGTGGCGCCTCTGTATTGGGCTATATCACGATGCAGCTCAAATGAGCTTTGTCTACTGTGTTCGGCCCGGCCGGAATTGCCATATCCGGTGTGACGGTTATCGTCACGTGTAGTGGGGCGCCCACGCGATCCATAGATCGATCTTGTTTGCCTTTCCCTATCCTCCAATATATCTCGCAGGTCTGGTGCACTTCCCCGTGCCTTGGTATTTTTTGAGCGACGCCGGGGTGTGGCTTGAGTGGACGGCCGAGAGGCCTCTCTGTCGCGGCCACGAGGTGGCCGGTCAGCCGTATCATGCGCTAGTGATGTAGGTTTAGGTGCTTCCTCCTCTAATCGGGGTAGCAGCCTGCGTTTTGGGTAGCTCTTGGAGGGGCGTTCGAGTTCGTACTCTTCGGCCGCCAGGACTTCAGTCCATCTGTCGGCTAGCAAATATGGTCAGCTCTAAGTTGTTGCTGCTTTTTCTTGAGGCTGCTTGTCGTGGCCATAAGCCTGTGTTTGAAACGCTCCTGTTCGACGGGATCCTCAGGCACGACAAATTCGTCTTCGTCGAGGCTTGCCTCGTCTTCGGAGGGAGGCATGTAATCAGCGTCCTCTACCTCTCTTTCTGCCGCTCTCTCATGAGAGCTGGCTTCTCCATCCTCCTGCGCTGAATCCTGCTGGAGGGGGTTGTCTTCGGCACTGTCCGGGGTGTTATTGTCTCCCCTGCTGGAATCACCATTTTTGTTGTGGCGGGATTTAGAGTGGCGCCACTGACGCCGGCGCTTAGGCTGTTTCTTGGAGGGGTCATCCTCCGTTGTTTCTTCGCCATTCCCATCTTTTGGGATGTCCACCATGTATACGTCATATGATGAGGTGGCCTTCCAGTGCCCTGTAGGCGCTAGTTCTTGGTCGTCTCCTGCATTGTCGTCCATACCGTCGATGTCTTCAGAGTTGAAGTCGAGGATGGCGGTTAAATCATCGACAGTGGCTACGAAGTGGGTGGTGGGTGGGCTTTGAATTTCTTCGTCGTCCGCATCCCAACCTTCCTGACCATAATCCGGCCAGGGCTCTCCTGATAAAGAGAGAGACTTTAGCGAGTTCAGGATGTCGCCAAAGGGCGAGTGCTGAAAGATGTCCGCGGCAGTGAACTCCATGATCGGCGCCCAATTGGATTCGATTGGCAGGGGCGTGGAAGGTTCGGAGTCCGGCACCTTGGAGTCACGAGCTTCACAAAGGACAGGGTTGGTGTTCGGCTCAATCACCATAGAGATAGCAGCCCCCGAGGCGGTGTCCAGCCACCCGTCCTCGATTGGCACAGTCGGCTCCGAGCTAAGGGTCAGAGTGGACACTTGTGCGGCCTCCAGGGCACTGTCCGGCGGCAGAGCTAGATCATGCCCATCGTGACAGTGCGACGCGCTTGGCTGTGGCTCGAACCCGTCGAAGATCAAGTCTCCGCGGACATCAGCCGTATAGTTCAAACTTCCAAATCTGACCTGATGGCCAGGGGCGTAGCTTTCAATCTGCTCCAGATAGCCAAGCGAATTGGCCCGCAGTGCAAAGCCGCCGAATATGAAGATCTGTCCAGGGAGAAAAGTCTCACCCTAGACCGCATCGTTGTTGATGATTGGAGGAGCCATCGTGCCTAAATATGACGACACAGAGGAACTCTCAATGAAAGCACCAATGTCGGTGTCAAAACCGGCGGATCTCGGGTAGGGGGTCCCGAATTGTGCATCTAGGCGGATGGTAACAGGAGACAAGGGACACGATGTTTTTACCCAGGTTCGGGCCCTCTCGATGGAGGTAAAACCCTACTCCTGCTTGATTAATATTGATGATATGGGTAGTACAAGAGTGGATTTACCACGAGATCATAGAGGCTAAACCCTAGAAGCTAGCCTATGGTATGATTGTTGTTCGTCCTACGGACTAAAACCCTTCGGTTTATATAGGCACCAAAGAAGGTTAGGGTTACACATAGTCGGTTACAATGGTAGGAATACATATCCGTATCACCAAGCTTGCCTTCCACGCCAAGGAAAGTACCATCCGGACATGGGACGAAGTCTTCAATCTTGTATCTTCATAGTCCAGGAGTCCGGCAAAAGGCTATAGTTCGGCCATCCGGACACCCCCTAATCCAGGACTCCCTCACTCACCGTTTTGTGGTCCCAAACCGATTTGTATGGTTGTTGAACCCCCAAGGTGTGCTTACATGTTGGTCGTCAAGACTCGCAGTTTGGGCCGATTCTGGCCCGTTTCTTTGACTATTACTCAGTTTTTGGGTCCCAAAGTGATTTCCACGATTGACGAACCCCAGGGTGCGTTTACGTGTCGGTCATCAACACTCACAGTTTTGGCTGATTCTGGTCCGTTTCATGCACTATTACTCACGGTTTGGGGGTCATAGAGCAATTTCCACAATTGACGATCCCCGGGGTGCGTTTACGTGTCAGTAGTCAACACTCGCGGTTTTGGCCAATTCTTACCCTTTCGTGGCATATTACTCACCGTTTTGGGGTCCCGAAGCGATTTCCATAGTTGTTGAAACCCAAGGTGCACCGACGTGTCGGTCATCAGCACTTACAGTCTTGGCCGATTCTGGCCCGTTTCCTTGACTATTACTCACCATTTTGGGGTCCCGAAGTGATTTCCACAATTGATGAACCCCGGGGTGCGTTTACGTGTCAGTCATCAGCACTCACAGTTCTAGCTGATTCTGGCCCGTTTCGTGAACTATTACTCACCGTTTTCTGGTCCCAAACTGATTTCCATGGTTATCGAACACCAAGGTGTGCTTATGTGTTGGTCGTCAAGACTCGCAGTTTGGGCCGATTCTGGCCCGTTTCTTTGACTCTTACTCAGTTTTTGGGTCCTGAAGTGATTTCCACGATTGACGAACCCCGTGGTGCCTTTACGTGTCGGTCATCAACACTCGCGGTTTTTGTCGATTCTGGCCCGTTTCCTGGACTATTACTCACCGTTTTGCGGTCCCAAAGCGATTTCCATGGTTGTCAAACCCCAAGGTGCGCTTACGTGTCCGTCGTCAACAAAGGCAGTTTGGGCCGATTCTAGCCCGTTTCTTGGACTATTACTCGGTTTTGGGGTCCCGGAGTGATTTCCACGATAGACGAACCCTGGGTGCGTTTACATGTCGGTCATCAACACTCAAAGTTTTGGCTGATTCTGGCCCGTTTCGTGGACTATTACTCCCTGTTTTGTGGTCCCGAAGCAATTTCCATAGTTGTTGAAATGCAAGGTGCGCTTACATGTCGGTCATCAACACTCACAGTTTGGGCCGATTCTGGCCCGTTTGTTGGCCTATTACTCAGTTTCGGGGTCCCAAAGTGATTTCCATGATTGACGAACCCTGGGGTGCGTTTACGTGTCGGTCATCAACACTCACAGTTTTGACCGATTCTGGTCCGTTTCGTGCACTTTTACTCACTGTTTTGGTGTCCCAGAGCGATTTCCACGATTGACGATCCCCAGGGTGCATTTACATGTCCGTCGTCAACACTCACAGTTTTGGCCAATTCTTACCCGTTTCGTGGCAAATTACTCACTGTTTTGGGTCCCCAAAGCGATTTCCATATTTGTTGAATCCGAAGGTGCATTTATGTGTCGGTCATCAACACTCACAGTCTTGGCCTATTTTGGCCCGTTTCCTGGACTATTACTCACTGTTTTGGGGTCCCTGAGTGAATTCCACGATTAACGAACCCCGAGGTGCGTTTACGTGTCGGTCATCAAAACTCACAGTTTTGGCCGATTCTGGCCAGTTTCATGGACTATACTCACTGTTTTGGGGTCCGAGAATGATTTCCATGAGTAATGAACCCCAGGGTGCGTTTATGTGTCGGTTATCAACACTCACGGGTTTGGCCCATTCTGCCTAGTTTCGTAGACTATTTCTCACTCTTTTGGTGTCCCAAATCGATTTCCATGGTTCTCGAACCCCAAGGTGAGCTTACGTGTCGGTCATCAACACTCAAAGTTTTGGCCGATTCTGGTCTGTTTCATGCACTATTACTCACTGTTTGGGGGTCATAGAACGATTTCCACGATTGACAATCCCCAGGGTGCGTTTACGTGTCCGTCGTCAACACTCCCGGTTTTGGCCAATTCTTACCCTTTCGTGGCATATTACTCACCGTTCTGGGGTCCCGAAGCGATTTCCATAGTTGTTGAAACTGAAGGCGCGCCGACGTATCAGTCATCAACACTCACAGTCTTGGCCGATTCTGGCCCGTTTCCTTGACTATTACTCACCATTTTGGGGTCCCGAAGTGATTTCCACAATTTACGAACCCCGAGGTGTGTTTACGTGTCAGTCATCAGCACTCACAGTTCTAGATGATTCTAGCCCGTTTCCTGGACTATTACTCACCGTTTTCTGGTCCCAAAGTGATTTCCATGGTTGTCGAACGCCAGGGTGTGCTTATGTGTTGGTCGTCACGACTCGGAGTTTGGGCCGATTCTGGCCCGTTCCTTTGACTCTTACTCAGTTTTTGGGTCCCGAAGTGATTTCCACGATTGATGAACCCCGTGGTGCCTTTACGTGTCGGTCATCAACACTTGCAGTTTTTGTCGATTGTGGCCTGTTTCGTGGACTATTTCTCACCGTTTTGCGGTTCCAAAGCGATTTCCATGGTTGTCAAACCCCAAGGTGCGCTTACGTGTCCGTCATCAACAAATGCAGTTTGGGCCGTTTCTGGCCCGTTTCATGGACTATTACTCGGTTTTGGGGTCCCAGAGTGATTTCCACGATTGACAAACCCCAGATGCGCTTACATGTCGGTCATCAACACTCACAGTTTTGGCTGGTCTGGCCCGTTTCGTGGACTATTACTCCCTGTTTTGTGGTCCCGAAGCGATTTCCATAGTTGTTGAAACGCAAGGTGCGCTTACGTGTCGGTCATCAACACTCACAGTTTGGGCCGATTCTGGCCCGTTTCTTGGCCTATTACTCAGTTTTGGGGTCCCGAAGTGATTTCCACGATTGACAAACCCTGGGGTGCGTTTACGTGTCGGTCATCAACACTCACATTTTTGACCGATTCTGGTCCGTTTCGTGCACTATTACTCACTGTTTTGGGGTCCCTGAGCGATTTCCACGATTGATGATCCCCAGGGTGCATTTACGTGTCCGGCGTGAACACTCACGGTTTTGGCCAATTCTTACCCGTTTCGTGGAAATATTACTCACCGTTTTGGGGCCCCGAAGCGATTTCCATATTTGTAGAAACCCAAGGTGCACTTACGTGTCGGTCATCAACACTCACAGTCTTGGCCAATTCTGCCAGTCTCCTGGACTATTGCTCACTGTTTTGGGGTCCCGGAGTGATTTCCACGATTGACGAACCCCGTGGTGCCTTTACGTGTCGGTCATCAACACTCGCGGTTTTTGTCGATTCTGGCCCGTTTCGTGGACTATTACTCACCGTTTTGCGGTCCCAAAGTGATTTCCATGGTTGTCAAACCCCAAGGTGCACTTACGTGTCCGTCATCAACAAAGGCAGTTTGGGCCAATTCTGGCCGGTTTCTTGCACTATTACTCAGTTTTTGGGTCCCGAAGTGATTTCCACGATTGATGAACCCCGTGGTGCCTTTACGTGTCGGTCATCAACACTCGCAGTTTTTGTCGATTGTGGCCTGTTTCGTGGACTATTACTCACCGTTTTGCGGTTCCAAAGCGATTTCCATGGTTGTCAAACCCCAAGGTGCGCTTACGTGTCCGTCATCAACAAATGCAGTTTGGGCCGTTTCTGGCCCGTTTCATGGACTATTACTCGGTTTTGGGGTCCCAGAGTGATTTCCACGATTGACAAACCCCAGATGCGTATACATGTCGGTCATCAACACTCACAGTTTTGGCTGGTCTGGCCCGTTTCGTGGACTATTACTCCCTGTTTTGTGGTCCCGAAGCGATTTCCATAGTTGTTGAAACGCAAGATGCGCTTACGTGTCGGTCATCAACACTCACAGTTTGGGCCGATTCTGGCCCGTTTCTTGGCCTATTACTCAGTTTTGGGGTCCCGAAGTGATTTCCACGATTGACAAACCCTGGGGTGCGTTTACGTGTCGGTCATCAACACTCACATTTTTGACCGATTCTGGTCCGTTTCATGCACTATTACTCACTGTTTTGGGGTCCCTGAGCGATTTCCACGATTGACGATCCCCAGGGTGCATTTACGTGTCCGGCGTCAACACTCACGGTTTTGGCCAATTCTTACCCGTTTCGTGGAAATATTACTCACCGTTTTGGGGCCCCGAAGCGATTTCCATATTTGTAGAAACCCAAGGTGCACTTACGTGTCGGTCATCAACACTCACAGTCTTGGCCGATTCTGCCAGTCTCCTGGACTATTGCTCACTGTTTTGGGGTCCCGGAGTGAATTCCACGATTAATGAACCCCGGGGTGCGTTTATGTGTCGGTCATCAACACTCACAGTTTTGGCCGATTCTGTCCAGTTTCATGGACTATTACTCACTGTTTTTGGGTCCAAGAGTGATTTCCATGAGTAACGAACCCCAGGATGCATTTCTGTGTCGGTCATCAACAGTCACGGTTTTGGCCGATTCTGCCCTGTTTCGTGAACTATTTCTCACTCTTTTGGTGTCCCAAATCGATTTCCATGGTTCTCAAACCCCAAGGAGTGTTTACATGTCGGTCATCAACACTCATAGTTTGGGCCGATTCTGGCACGTTTCTTGGACTATTACTCACTGTTTTGGGGTCCCGGAGTGATTTCCACGATTGACGAACCCTGGGGTGTGTTTACGTGTCGGTCATCAACACTCACAGTTTTGGTTGATTCTAACCTGTTTCCTGGACTATTACTCACTGTTTTGTGGTCCCAAAGAGATTTCTCTGGTTGTCGAACCCCAAGGTGTGCTTACGTCTTGGTCGTCAAGACTCGCAGTTTGTGCCGATTCTGGCCCGTTTCTTTGACTATTACTCAGTTTTTGGGTCCCATAGTGATTGGCACGATTGACGAACCCCGGGCTGCGTTTACATGTCGGTTATCAACACTCATAGTTTTGGCCAATTCTGGTCCGTTTCGTGCACTATTACTCACTATTTTGGGGTCATAGAGCGATTTCCACGATTGATGATCCCCGGGGTGCATTTACATGTCCGTCGTCAACACTCGCGGTTTTGGCCAATTCTTACCCTTTCGTGGCATATTACTCACCGTTTTGGGGTCCCGAAGACATTTCCATAGTTGTTGAAACCCATGGTGCGCCTACGTGTCGGTCATCAACACTCACAATTTTGGCCGATTCTGGCCTGTTCCCTGGACTATTACTCACTATTTTGGGGTCTCGAAGTGATTTCCACAATTGATGAACCCCGGGGTGCGTTTACGTGTCAGTCATCAACACTCACAGTTCTAGCTGATTCTGGCCCATTTCGTGGACTATTACTCACTGTTTTTTGGTCCCAATGTGATTTCCATTGTTGTCGAACACCGAGGTGTGCTTACGTGGTGGTCGTCAAGACTCGTCATTTGGGCCGATTCTGGCCCGTTTCTTTGATTCTTACTCAGTGTTTGGGTCCCGAAGTGATTTCCATGATTGACGAACCCCGTGGTGCCTTTACGTGTCGGTCATCAACACTCGCGGTTTTTGTCGATTCTGGCCCGTTTCGTGGACTATTACTCACCGTTTTGCGGTCCCAAAGTGATTTCCATGGTTGTCAAACCCCAAGGTGCACTTACGTGTCCGTCATCAACAAAGGCAGTTTGGGCCAATTCTGGCCGGTTTCTCGGACTATTACTCGGTTTTGGGGTCCCGGAGTGATTTCCACGATTGACGAACCCCAGGTGCGTTTACATGTCGGTCATCAACACTCACAATTTTGGCTGATCTGGCCCGTTTCGTGGACTATTACTCCCTGTTTTGTGGTCCCGAAGCGATTTCCATAGTTGTTGATACGCAAGATGCGCTTACGTGTCGGTCATCAACACTGATAGTTTGGGCCGATTCTGGCCCGTTTCTTGGCCTATTACTCAGTTTTGGTGTCCCGAAGTGATTTCCATGATTGACAAACCCTGGGGTGCGTTTACGTGTTGGTCATCAACACTCACAGTTTTGACAGATTCTAGCCCGTTTCTTTGACTATAACTCAGTTTTTGGGTCCCGAGGTGATTTCCATGATTGACGAACCCCGGAGTGTGTTTACGTGTGGGTCATCAACACTCATAGTATTGGCCGATTCTAGTCTGTTTCATGCACTATTACTCACTGTTTTGGGGTCCCAGAGCGATTTCCACGATTGCCGACCCCCGGGGTGCTTTATGTGTTTGTCATCAACACTCACGATTTTGTCCAATTCTTACCCATTTCGTGGCATATTACTCACCGTTTTGGGGCCCCGAAGCAATTTCCATATTTGTAGAAACCCAAGGTGCACTTACGTGTTGGTCATCCACACTCACAGTCTTGGCCGATTCTGCCCGTTTCCTGGACTATTACTCACTGTTTTGGGGTCCCGGAGTGAATTCCACCATTAACGAACCCTGAGGTGCATTTACGTGTCGGTCATCAACACTCACAGTTTTGGCCGATTCTGGCCAGTTTCGTGGACTATTACTCACTGTTTTTGGGTCCAAGAGTGACTTCCATGAGTAACGAACCCTGGGTGCATTTATGTGTCAGTCATCAACAGTCACGGTTTTGGCCGATTCTGCCCTGTTTCGTGGACTATTTCTCACTCTTTTGGTGTCCCAAACCGATTTCCATGGTTCTCGAACCCCAAGGTGTGCTTACGTCTCGGTCATCAACACTCATAGTTTGGTCCGATTCTTGCACGTTTCTTGGACTATTACTCACTGTTTTGGGGTCCCGGAGTGATTTCCACGATTGACGAACCCCGGGGTGCGTTTACGTGACGGTAATCAACACTCACAGTTTTGGCTGATTCTAACCTGTTTCCTGGACTATTACTCACCGTTTTGTGGTCCCAAAAAGATTTCTCTGGTTGTCGAACCCCAAGGTGTGCTTACGTCTTGGTCGTTAAGACTCGCAGTTTGGGCCGATTCTGGCCTGTTTCTTTGACTATTACTCAGTTTTTGGGTCCCAAAGTGATTGGCACGATTGACGAACCCCAGGGTGCGTTTACATGTCGGTCATCAACACTCACAGTTTTGGCCAATTCTGGTCCGTTTCGTGCACTATTACTCACTGTTTTGGGGTCATAGAGCGATTTCCACAAATGACGATCCCCGGGGTGCGTTTACATGTCCGTCGTCAACACTTGCGGTTTTGGCCAATTCTTACCCTTTCGTGGCATATTACTCACCGTTTTGGGGTCCGGAAGCGATTTCCATAGTTGTTGAAACCCAAGGTGCGCCTAAGTGTCGGTCATCAACACTCACAATTTTGGCCGATTCTGGCCTGTTCCCTGGACTATTACTCACTATTTTGGGGTCTCGAAGTGATTTCCACAATTGACGAACCTCGGGGTGCGTTTGCGTGTTAGTCATCAACACTCATAGTTCTAGCTGATTCTGGCCCATTTCATGGACTATTACTCACCGTTTTATTGTCCCAATGTGATTTCCATCGTTGTCGAACACCAAGGTGTGCTTACGTGCTGGTCGTCAAGACTCGTCATTTGGGCCGATTCTGGCCCGTTTCTTTGACTCTTACTTAGTGTTTGGGTCCCGAAGTGATTTCCACGATTGACGAACCCCGTGGTGCCTTTACGTGTCGGTCATCAACACTCGCGGTTTTTGTCGATTCTGGCCCGTTTCATGGACTATTACTCACCGTTTTGCGGTCCCAAAGCGATTTCCATGGTTGTCAAACCCCAAGGTGCACTTACATGTCCGTCATCAACAAAGGCAGTTTGGGCCGATTCTGGCCCGTTTCTCGGACTATTACTCGGTTTTGGGGTCCCGGAGTGATTTCCACGATTGACGAACCCCAGGTGCGTTTACATGTCGGTCATTAACACTCACGATTTGGGCTGATCTGGCCCGTTTCGTGGACTATTACTCCCTGTTTTGTGGTCCCGAAGCGATTTCCATAGTTGTTGATACGCAAGATGCGCTTACGTGTCGGTCATCAACACTCACAGTTTGGGCCGATTCTGGCCCGTTTCTTGGCCTATTACTCAGTTTTGGTGTCCTGAAGTGATTTCCATGATTGACAATCCCTGGGGTGCGTTTACGTGTCGGTCATCAACACTCACAGGTTTGACCGATTCTGGCTGGCTTCTTTGAGTATAACTCAGTTTTTGGGTCCCGAGGTGATTTCCACGATTGACGAACCCCGGAGTGTGTTTACGTGTCGGTCATCAACACTCATAGTATTGGCTAATTCTGGTCCGTTTCATGCACTATTACTCACTGTTTTGGGGTCCCAGAGCGATTTCCACGATTGCGGACCCACGGGGTGCTTTATGTGTTTGTCATCAACACTAACGATTTTGGCCAATTCTTACCCATTTCGTGGCATATTACTCACCGTTTTGGGGCCCCGAAGCGATTTCCATATTTGTAGAAACCCAAGGTGCACTTACGTGTCGGTCATCAACACTCACAGTCTTGGCCGATTCTTCACGTTTCCTGGACTATTACTCACTGTTTTGGGGTCCCGGAGTGAATTCCACGATTAACGAACCCCGAGGTGCGTTTACGTGTCGGTCATCAACACTCACAGTTTTGGCCGATTCTGGCTAGTTTCAGGGACTATTACAGTATTGGGGTCCGAGAGTGATTTCCATGAGTAACGAACCCCGGGGTGTGTTTATGTGTCGGTCATCAACACTCACGGTTTTGGCCGATTCTGCCCTGTTTCGAGGACTATTTCTCACTCTTTTGGTGTCCCAAATCGATTTCCATGGTTCTCGAACCCCAAGGTGTGCTTACGTGTCGGTCATCAAAACTCACAGTTCGGGCCGATTCTGGCACGTTTCTTGGACTATTACTCACTGTTTTGGGGTCCCGGAGTGATTTCCACGATTGACGAACCCTATGGTGCGTTTACGTGTCGGTCATCAAGACTCACAGTTTTGGCCGATTCTAACCTGTTTCCTGGACTATTGCACACCGTTTTGTGGTTCCAAAGTGATTTTTATGGTTGTCGAACCCTAAGGTGTGCTTACGTGTTGGTCGTCAAGATTCGCAGTTTGGGCCGATTCTGGCCCGTTTCTTTGACTATTACTCAGTTTTTGGGTCCCAAAGTGATTTCCACAATTGACAAGCGCCGGAGTGCGTTTACGTGTCGGTCATCAACACTCACAGTTTTGGCCGATTCTGGTCCGTTTCATGCACTATTACTCACTATTTTGGCGTCCCAGAGCGATTTCCACGATTGACGATCCCGGGGGTGCGTTTACGTGTCCGTCGTCAACACTCACTGTTTTGGCCAATTCTTACCCTTTCATGGCATATTACTCACGGTTTTGGGGTCCTGAAGCGATTTCCATAGTTGTTGAAACCCAAGGTGCGCCTACGTGTTGATCATCAACACTCACAGTTTTGGCCGATTCTGGCCCGTTCCCTGGACTATTACTCACTATTTTTGGGTCCCGAACTGATTTCCACAATTGACGAACCCCGGGGTGCGTTTACGTGTCAGTCATCAACACTCACAGTTCAAGCTGATTCAGGCCCGTTTCATGGACTATTACTCACTGTTTTCTGGTCCCAAAGTGATTTCCATGGTTGTCGAACACCAAGGTGTGCTTACATGTTGGTCGTCAAGACTCACAGTTTGGGCCGATTCTGGCCCGTTTCTTTCACTCTTACTCAGTTTTTGGGTCCCGAAGTGATTTCCACGAATGTTGAACCCCGTGGTGTGTTTACGTGTCGGTCATCATCACTCTCGGTTTTTTTATTCTGGCCCGTTTCATGGACTATTACTCACTGTTTTGCGGTCCCAAAGCGATTTCCATGGTTGTCAAACCCCAAGGTGCGCTTACGTGACCGTCATCAACAAAGGCAGTTTCGGCCGATTCTGGCCCGTTTCTTGGACTATTACTCGGTTTTGGGGTCTCGGAGTGATTTCCGTGATTGACAAACCCCGGGTGCGTTTACATGTCTGTCATCAACACTCACAGTTTTGCCTGATTCTGGCCCGTTTTGTGGACTATTACTCCCTGTTTTGTGGTCCCAAAGCGATTTTCATAGTTCTTGAAACGCAAGGTGCGCTTACGTGTCGGTCATCAACACTCACAGTTTGGGCCGATTCTCGCCCGTTTCTTGGCCTATTATTCAGTTTTGGGGTCCCAAAGTGATTTCCATGATTGCTGAACCCTTGGGTGCGTTTACGTGTCGGTCATCAACACTCACAGTTTTGACCGATTCTGGTCCATTTCGTGCACTATTACTCACTGTTTTGGGGTCCCAGAGCGATTTCCACGATTGACGATCCCTGGGGTGCATTTACGTGTCCGTCGTCAACACTCATGGTTTTGGCCAATTCTTACCCGTTTCGTGGCATATTACTCACCGTTTTGGGGCCCCGAAGCGATTTCCATATTTGTTGAAACCCAAGGTGCACTTACGTGTTGTTCATCAACACTCACAGTCTTGGCCGATTCTGGCCCGTTGCCTGGACTATTACTCACTGTTTTGGGGTCCCGGCGTGAACTCCATGATTAATGAACCCCGACGTGCGTTTACGTGTCGGTCATAAACACTCACAGTTTTGGCCGATTCTGCCCAGTTTCATGGACTATTACTCACTGTTTTGGGGTCCGAGAGTGATTTCCATGAGTAACGAACCCCAAGGTGTGCTTACGTGTCGGTCATCAATACTCACAGTTTGGGCCGATTCTGGCACGTTTTCTTGGACTATTACTCACTGTTTTTGGGTCCCAGAGTGATTTCCACGATTGACGAACCCCGGGGTGCGTTTACGTGTCGATCATCAACACTCATAGTTTTGGCCGATTCTAACCTGTTTCATGGACTATTACTCACCGTTTTGTGGTCCCAAAGCGATTTCTATGGTTGTCGAACCCCAAGGTGTGCTTACGTGTTGGTCGTCAAGACTCGTAGTTTGGGCCGATTCTGGCCCGTTTCTTTGAATATTGCTCAGTTTTTCGGTCCCAAAGTGATATCCACGATTGACCAACGCCGGGGTGCGTTTAAGTGTCGGTCATCAACACTCACAGTTTTGGCCGATTCTGGTCCGTTTCGTGCACTATTACTCACTGTTTTGGGGTCCCAGAGAGATTTCCACAATTGAAGATACCCGGGGTGCGTTTACGTGTCCGTCGTCAACGCTCACGGTTTTGGCCAATTCTTATCCTTTCATGGCATATTACTCACCGTTTTGGGGTCCTGAAGCGATTTCCATAGTTGTTGAAACCCAAGGTGCGCCTACGTGTCGGTCATCAACACTCATAGTTTTGGCCGATTCTGGCCCGTTTCCTGGACTATTACTCACTATTTTTGGGTCCCGAAGTGATTTCCACAATTGACGAACCCCGGGGTGCGTTTACGTGTTAGTCATCAACACTCACAGTTCAAGCTGATTCTGGCCCGTTTCATGGACTATTACTCACCGTTTTCTGGTCCCAAAGTGATTTCCATGGTTGTCGAACACCAAGATGTGCTTACGTGTTGGTCGTCAAGACTCGCAGTTTGGGCCGATTCTGGCCTGTTTCTTTGACTCTTACTCAGTTGTTGGGTCCCGAAGTGATTTCCACGAATGACGAACCTCGTGGTGCGTTTACGTGTCGGTCATCAACAATCGCGGTTTTTGTTGATTCTGGCCCGTTTCATGGACTATTACTCACCGTTTTGCGGTCCCAAAGCGATTTCCATGATTGTCAAACCCTAAGGTGCACTTACGTGTCCGTCATCAACAAAGGCAATTTGGGCCGATTCTGGCCCGTTTCTTGCACTATTACTCGGTTTTGGGGTCCCGGAGTGGTTTCCACGATTGACGAACCCCGGGTGCGTTTACATGTCGGTCATCAACACTCACAGTTTTGGCAGATTCTGGCCCGTTTCGTGGATTATTACTCCCTGTTTTGTGGTCCCGAAGCGATTTTCATAGTTCTTGAAACGCAAGGTGCGCTTACGTGTCGGTCATCAACACTCATAGTTTGGGTCGATTCTGGCCCGTTTCTTGGCCTATTACTCAGTTTTGCGGTCCCAAAGTGATTTCCATGATTGCCGAACCATGGGGTGCATTTACGTGTCGGTCATCAACACTCATAGTTTTGACCAATTCTGGTCCGTTTCGTGCACTATTACTCACTGTTTTGGGGTCCCAGAGCGATTTCCACGATTGACGATCCCCAGGGTGCGTTTACGTGTCCATCGTCAACACTCACGGTTTTGGCCAATTCTTACCCCTTTCGTGGCATATTACTCACCGTTTTGGGGCCCCGAAGTGATTTCCATATTTATTGAAACCCAAGGTGCACTTACGTGTCGATCATCAACACTCACAGTCTTGGCCGATTCTGGCCCGTTTCCTGGACTATTACTCACTGTTTTGGGGTCCAAGAGTGATTTCCATGAGTAACGAACCCAGGGTGCGTTTATGTGTCGGCCATCAACACTCACGGTTCTGGCCGATTATGCCCTGTTTCGTGGACTATTGCTCACTCTTTTGGTGTCCCAAATTGATTTCCATGGTTCTCGAACCCCAAGGTGTGCTTACGTGTCGGTCATCAACACTCACAGTTTGGGCCGATTCTGGCACGTTTCTTGGACTATTACTCACTGTTTTGGGGTCCCGAAGTGATTTCCACGATTGACGAACCCTGGGGCGCGTTTACGTGTTGGTCATCAACACTCATAGTTTTGGCTGATTCTAACCTGTTTCCTGGACTATTACTCACCGTTTTGTGGTCCCAGAGCGATTTCTATGGTTGTCGAACCCCAAGGTGTGCTTACGTGTTGGTCATCAAGACTCGTAGTTTGGACCGATTCTGGCCCGTTTCTTTGACTATTACTCAGTTTTTGGGTCCCAAAGTGATTTCCACGATTGACGAACGCCGGAGTGCGTTTACGTGTCGGTCATCAACACTCACAGTTTTGGCCGATTCTGGTCCGTTTCATGCACTATTACTCACCGTTTTGGGGTTCCAGAGCGATTTCCACGATTGACGATCCCCGGGGTGCGTTTATGTGTCCGTTGTCAACACTCACGGTTTTGGCCAATTCTTACCCTTTCGTGGCATATTACTCACCGTTTTGGAGTCCCGAAGCGACTTCCATAGTTGTTGAAACCCAAGGTGCGCCTACGTGTCGGTCATCAACATTCATAGTTTTGGCCGATTCTGGCCCGTTTCCTGGACTATTACTCTCTATTTTGGGGTCTCGAAGTGATTTCCACAATTGACGAACCCCGGGGTGCATTTACGTGTCAGTCATCAGCACTCACAGTTCTAGCTGATTCTGGCCCGTTTCATGGACTAACCATTTTCTGGTCCCAAAGTGACTTCCATGGTTGTCGAACACCAAGTTGTGCTTACGTGTTGGTCATCAGGACTCGCAGTTTGGGCCGATTCTGGCCCGTTCTTTGAATCTTACTCAGTTTTTGGGTCCCGAAGTGATTTCCACGATTGACGAACCCCGTGGTGCATTTACGTGTCGATCATCAACACTCACGGTTTTTGTCGATTCTGGCCCGTTTCGTGGACTATTACTCATCGTTTTACGGTCCCAAAGCAATTTCCATGGTTGTCAAACCCCAAGGTGCGCTTACGTGTCCGTCATAAACAAATGCAGTTTTGGCCGATTTTGTCCTGTTTCTTGGACTATTACTCGGTTTTGGGGTCCCGGAGTCATTTCCACGATTGACGAACCCCGGGTACCTTTACATGTCGGTCATCAACACTCATAGTTTTGGCTGATTCTGGCCTGTTTCGTGGACTATTACTCCCTGTTTTGTGGTCCCGAAGCGATTTCCATAGTTCTTGAAACGCAAGGTGCGCTTATGTGCCGGTCATCAATACTCACAGTTTGGCCGGTTCTGGCCCGTTTCCTGGACTATTACTCACTGTTTTGGGGTCCCGGAGTGAATTCCACGATTAACGAACCCCGAGGTGCGTTTACGTGTCGGTCATCAACACTCACAGTTTTGGCCGATTCTGGCCAGTTTCATGGACTATTACTCATTGTTTTGTGGTCCGAGAGTGATTTCCATGAGTAACGAACCCCAGGGTGCGTTTATGTGTCGGTCATCAACACTCACGACTTTGCCGATTCTGCCCTGTTTCGTGTACTATTTCTCACTCTTTTGGTGTCCCAAATCGATTTCCATGGTTTTCGAACCCCAAGGTGTGCTTCATGTCGGTCATCAACACTCATATTTTGGGCTGATTCTGGCACGTTTTTGGGCTATTACTCACTATTTTGGGGGCCCGGAGTGATTTCCATGATTGACGAACCATGGGGTGCGTTTACATGTCGGTCATCAACACTCACAGTTTTGGCTGATTGTGGCCCATTTCATGGACTATTACTCACCGTTTTCTCGTCCCAAAGCGATTTCCATGGTTGTCGAACACCAAGGTGTGCTTACGTGTTGGTCGTCAAGATTCGCAGTTTGGGCCGATTCTGGCCCGTTTCTTGGACTATTACTCAGTTTTGGGGTCCCGAAGTGATTTCCACGATTGACGAACCCCGGCTGCGTTTACGTGTTGGTTAACAACACTCACAACTTTGGCTGATTCTGGTCTGTTTCGTACACTATTACTCACCATTTTGGGGTCCCATAGCGATTTCCATGATTAACAATCCCTAGGGTGTGTTGATGTGTTCGTTTTGTGGTCCCGAAGTGATTTCCATAATTGTTGAACCCCAAGGTGCGCCTATGTGTCGGCCATCAACAGTCGCAGTTTTGGGAGATTTTGTCCCATTTCTTGGACTATTACTCACTTGTTTTGGTGTCCCGGAGTTATTACCATGATTGACAAACCCCGGGGTGCGTTTACGTGTCAGTCATCAACACTCATAGTTTTGGTTGATTCTGGCTTGTTTCGCGGACTATTAATCATTGTTTTGGGGTCCCAGAGTGATTTCCACGATTAACGAACCCAGGGTGCGTTTAAGTGCCGGTCATCAAGACTCACAGTTTTTGCTGATTCTGGCCCGTTTCGTGGACTATTATTACTCACCGTTTTAGGGTCCCAAATGGATTTCCTTGGTTGTCGAACCCAAGGTGCGCTTACGTGTTCGCCATCAACACTCACTGTTTGGGCCGATTCTGGCCCGTTTCTTGGACTACTACTCACTGTTTTGGGGTCCCGGGGTGATTTCCACGATTGACGAACCACGGGATGTGTTTACGTGTCGGTCATCAACACTCACAATTTTAGCCGACTCTTGCCCGTTTTGTGCACTATTACTCACCGTTTTGGGGTCCCAAAGGGATTTCCATATTTTTTGAAACCCATGGTGCGCTAACATGTCGGTCATCAACACTCACAGTTTTGGTTGATTCTCGCCTGTTTCGTGGACTATTGCTCACTGTTTTGGGGTCCCGGAGTGATTTCCACGATTAACGAACCCCGGGGTGCGTTTGTGTGTCGGTCATCAACACTCACAGTTTTGGCCGATTCAGACCCGTTTCGTGGACTATTGCTCATTATTTTGGGGTCCTAGAGTGATTTCCCCAATTACCGAACCCCGGGGTGCGGTTACGTGTTGGTCATCAAGACTCACAGTTTTTGCCGATTCTGGCCCGTTTCGTGGACTATTACTCACCGTTTTGGGGTCCCAAATCAAGTTCCATGGTTGTCGAACCCCAAGGTGTGCTTACGTGTGGGTCATCAACACTCATAGTTTGGGGCGATTCTGGCCCATTTCTTGGTCTACTACTCACTATTTTGGGGTCCCGGAGTGATTTCCGAGATTGACGTACACCGGGGTGCGTTTACGTGTCGGTCATCAACACTCACAGTTTTGGCTGATTCTGGCCCGTTTCGTGGACTATTACTCACCGTTTTCTGGTCCCAAAGCGATTTCCATGGTTGTCGAACCCCAAGGTGTGCTTACGTGTTGGTCGTCAAGACATGTAGTTTGGGCCGATTCTGGCCGGATTCTGTCCCGAAGTGATTTCCATGATTGACGAACCCCGGGGTGCGTTTACGTGTCGGTCACAACACACACAATTTTGGCCGATTCTGGTCTGTTTCGTGCACTATTACTCACTGTTTGGGGTCCCATAGCGATTTCCACGATTAACGATCCCCAGGGTACGTTTATGTGTCCGCCATCAACACTCACCGTTTTGGGGTGCCAAAGTAATTTCCATAGTTGTTGAACCCAAGGTGCGCCTACGTGTTGGCCATCAATAGCCACAGTTTTTGGCGATTCTGGCCCGTTTCTTGGACTATTACTCACTGTTTTGGGGTCCCGGACTGATTTCCATGATTGACCAACCTGGGGTGCGTTACCGTGTCGGTCATCATCACTCACAGTTTTGGCCGATTCTGGCCCGTTTCATGGACTATTACTCATTGTTTTTGGGTCCCAGAGTGATTTCCACGATTAATGAACCCCGGGGTGCGTTTACGTGTCGTTCATCAAGCTCACCGTTTTCGCCGATTCTGGCCCGTTTTTTGGACTATTACTCAGTGTTTATGGGTCCCAGTGTGATTTCCACGATTGACGACCCGGGGTGCGTTTACTTGTGGGTCATCAACACTCACAATTTTGGCCAATACTAGTCCATTTCGTGCACTATTACTCACCGTTTTGGGGTTCCGTAGTGATTTCCACGATAAACGATTCCCAGGGCGCATTTACGAGTTCGTCGGGTGGTCCCGATTCTTGCCCGTTTCGTGGACTACCACTCATTGTTTTAGGGTCCCAGAGTGATTTCCATGATTAACGAACCCCGTGGTGCATTTACGTGTCGGTCATCAACCCCGGGGTGCGTTTACGTGTCCGTCGTGTGGTCCCGTTTCATGGACTATTACTCACTGTTGGGTTCCCAAATCCATTTCCATGGTTGTCGAACCCCAAGGTGCATTTACGTGTCGGTTATCAACACTCAGAGTTTGGGCCGATTCTGGCCCGTTTCATGGAATATTACTCACTGTTTTGGGGTCCCACTGTGGTTTGCATGATTAAAGAACCCCGGGGTGCATTTACGTGTCGGTCATCAACACTCATGGTTTTGGCCGATTTTGGCCTGTTTCATGGACTATTACTCACCGTTTTGTGTCCCAGATCAATTTCCATGATTGTCGAACCTCAAGGTGCGCTTATGTGTCAGTCATCAACACTCATAGTTTGGGCCGATTCTGACCCGTTTCTTGGACTATTGCTCACTATTTTTGGGTCCTGGAGTAATTTCCACGATTGATGAACCCCGGGGTGCGTTTATGTGTCGGTCATCAACACTCACAGTTTTGGTTGATTCTGGCCCGTTTCATGGACTATTACTCACTGTTTTCTGGTCCCAAGTGATTTCCAAGGTTGTCGAAAACTAAGGTGTGCTTACGTGTTGGTCGTCAAGACTCACAGTTTGGGCCGATTCTGGCCCGTTTCTTGGACTATTAGTCAGTTTTGGGGTCCCGGAGTGATTTCCACGATTGACGAACCCTGGGGTGCATTTATGTGTCGGTCATCAACACTCAAAATTTTGGCCGATTCTGGTCCGTTTCATGCACTATTACTCACCGTTCTGGGGTTCCATATCGATATCCATGATTAACGATCCTAGGGTGCGTTCATGTGTCCGTTTTTGGTCCCGAAGCGATTTCCATAGTTGTTGTACCCCAAGGTACGCCTACGTGTCGGCCATCAACAGTCGCAGTTTTGGGCAATTTTGGTCCGTTTCTTGGACTATTACTCACTTGTTTTGGGGTCCCAGAGTGATTTCCATGATTGACGAACCCCGGGGTGCGTTTACGTGTCAGTCATCAACACTCACAGTTTGGGCCGATTCTGGCCCGTTCGTGGACTAGTACTCATTGTTTTGGGGTCCCAGAGTGACTTCCACGATTAGCGAACCGTGGGGTGCGTTTATGTGTCGGTCATCAAGACTCATGGTTTTTGCCGATTCTGGCCCGTTTTGTGGACTATTATTACTCACTGTTTTGGGGTCCCAAATCGATTTCAATGGTTCTCAAACCCCAAGGTCCACTTACGTGTCGGCCATCAACACTCACTGTTTGGGCCGATTATGGCCCGTTTCTTGGACTATTACTCACTCTTTTGGGGTTCCGGATTGATTTCCACGATTGACGAACCACGGGTTGCTTTTATGTGTCGGTCATCAACACTCACAATTTTGGTCGATTCTTGTCCGTTTCGTGCACTATTACTCACCGTTTTGGGGTCCCGAAGGTATTTCCATAGTTGTTGAAACCCAAGGTGTGCTTACGTGTCGGTCATCAACACTCACAGTTTTGGCCGATTCTCGCTGATACGTCTCGAGCGTATCTATAATTTATGAAGCATTCATGCTATTATATTATCTATTTTGGTTGTTTGCGGGCTTTATTATACACTTTTATATTATTTTTGGGACTAACCTTTTAACCGGAGGCCCAGCCCATATTGTTGTTTTCTTGCCTATTTCAGTGTTTCGAAGAAAAGGAATATCAAACGGAGTCCAAATGGAATGAAACCTTCGGAAAAGTTATTTTTCGGAAAAGAAGCAATCTCGGGAACTTGGAGTGCAAGCCAGGGAAGTGTCGAGGAAGCCACGAGACAAGGTGGCGCGCCCTACCCCCTGGGCGCGCCCTCCACCCTCGTGGGCCCCTCGAGGCTCCCCCGACCAACTTCTTTCGCCTATATAAGTCCACATACCCTAAAACCTTTGAGGAACAAGATAGATCGGGAGTTTCGTCGCTGCAAGCCTCTGTAGCCACCAAAAACCTCCCGGGAGCCCGTTCCGGCACCATGCCGGAGGGGGGATCCCTCACCGGTGGCCATCTTCATCATCCCGGCGCTATCCATGACGATGCGGGAGTAGTTCACCCTCGGGGCTGAAGGTATGTACCAGTATCTATGTGTTTGATCTCTCTCTCTCTCTCTCTCTCTCTCTCTCTCTCCCTCTCGTGTTCCCTCTATGGCACGATCTTGATGTATCACGAGCTTTACAATTATAGTTGGATCTTATGATGTTTCTCCCCCTCTACTCTCTTGTAATGGATTGAGTTTTCCCTTTGAAGTTATCTTATCGGATTGAGTCTTTAAGCATTTGAGAACACTTTATGTATGTCTTGCCGTGCTTATCTGTGGTGACAATGGGATATCACGTGATCCACTTGATCTATGTTTTGGTGATCAACTTGCGGGGTCCGCCCATGAACCTATGCATAGGGATTGGCACACGTTTTCGTCTTGACTCTCCGGTAGAAACTTTGGGGCACTCTTTAAAGTACTTTGTGTTGGTTGAATAGATGAATCTGAGATTGTGTGATGCATATCATATAATCATGCCCACGGATACTTGAGGTGACAATGGAGTATCTAGGTGACATTAGGGTTTTGGTTGATTTGTGTCTTAAGGTGTTATTCTAGTATGAACTCTATGATAGAATGAACGGAAAGAATAGCTTCATGTTATTTTACTACGGACTCTTGAATAGATAGAACAGAAAGGATAACTTTGAGGTGGTTTCATACCCTACCATAATCTCTTCGTTTGTTCTCCGCAATTAGTGGCTTTGGAGTGACTCTTTGTTGCATGTTGAGGGATAGTTATATGATTCAATCATGTTATTATTGTTGAGAGAACTTGCACTAGTGAAAGTATGAACCCTAGGACTTGTTTCGAAGCATTGCAATACCGATTGTGCTCACTTTTATCATTAGTTACCTTGCTGTTTTTATATTTTCAGATTACAAAAACCTATATCTACCATCCATATTGCACTTGTATCACCATCTCTTCTCCGAACTAGTGCACCTATACAATTTACCATTATATTGGGTATGTTGGGGACACAAGAGACTCTTTGTTATTTGGTTACAGGGTTGCTTGAGGGAGACCATCTTCATCCTACACCTCCCACAGATTGATAAACCTTAGGTCATCCACTTGAGGGAAATTTGCTACTATCCAACAAACCTCTGCACTTGGAGGCCCAACAACGTCTACAAGAAGAAGGTTGTGTAGTAGACATCAAGCTCTTTTCTGGCGCCATTGCCGGGGAGGCTAGGTAAGAGGCACTCACACCCCGTCAACTAAGCTCTTTTCTGGCGCCGTTGCCGGGGAGGTGAGTGCTTGAAGGTATATCTTTAGATCTTGCAATCGAATCTTTTTGTTTTCTTTTTTTATCACTAGCTTAGTTTATAAAAGAAAATTACAAAAAAATGGAATTGAGTTTGTCTCATACGCTTTATCTTTTTAATATCTTTCGTGAGTATGATGAAAAGGAAAATTGTGCTCAAGTGCTAGCAGAAGATTGCATTAAAATGCTTGGTACCAAATCTTTGAATGATGAGCATGATTGCAATGTTGTTATTATGAACTCTTTGAATATCCATAGTACTAATGATGATTGCACTAGTTATGATGAACATGTCTCCTATAAGCATGTCGATTTTTGTGGAGTAGATTGGGTTTGCAAGTACATACCAAATAGGGAAAATAGATATTGCAAGAGGCATAAGCATTTAGAAACTAAATGGTTGCAAGAAAGGCTAAATGTGAGTGCTAAAATTTTCAATTTCCTTTGCCGTACTTGTGAACTTTGCAATGAACGTGGTCATTTACATCTCCGATGCAAATAGTTTCATGATCGAATCGTGTCCAAAAATTGTGATGATATGATTTCCCTTGCACATCATAATGAACTTAGTTTGTTTTTGGGTTATGAAGAAATGAAACGTTTAATTAAGGATCTTCCAGAATTTGCCCATGAGAAATTCCTTGATATTAATCTAGAAAAGATTTATTTGTATTGTGCGGTGAATTGCATTGAAAATCCTTATATTGCCAATTACCCAAAGAAAAGAAAGCAAATAGAAGATGATGAGAATACTAATGAGAGGGAAGATACTTCCCAATATCCTCCTATTATTTCTTATGATGAATCAGGTAACGAGGAGGAGCTTTCTATTCAACCAATCTCATCAATAAGGAGCTCAAAGAAGAAGGTTGAACCCATACATAATGTGAAGAAGAAAAAGAAAAGAAGGAGCAACAAAGGTAAAAAGGTATCCCTCCCAAATGAAGTTGCTCCAACTACTCATTGTGATGATGATAATTGATATACTATTGGTGCTATCCATACTATTAATGATAAGAGTGATTATGCTAATGATATGAAAGGGCCGAAGCTTGGGGAAGCTATGTTTGATGAGGATGACACATTTGAGAATATATTTGCTAAAATTAATGTTTGTCCCAAGCTTGGGGATGCTATGTTTAATGAATATGATATTTTTAGCCTCCCAAATTTTGATATGCAAAGTTGTAATGATGATAGCATGCCTCTTACCTAAGATGATTATATTGATGAAAGTGGGTTTGGAAGAGTGTCAACTTTAGGAAGTAGTGATCCCACTATTTTGGAAGATGTTGAAGTTTATTGTGATGAATATGAAAGTGGATTTGGAAGAGTGTCAACTTTATTTAGTGATGATTCCACTCTCTTGGAAGAGGTTTCAATCGATTATGATGAGAACGAAGTTGCTACTTATGATTATTATTCTGATGAAACTTATGCTATAAAAAGTAGTGATGATTATATTTATAAAACTTCTCATGATTATGATTACCCTTTTTCTGAACATCACTCTTTTAATCTGGAAACAATTTATAGTATTCAAGTCTCTTATGATACTCCCACTATTCCGAATAAGAAGAATTTTGCTTATGTAGAGAGTAGTAAATTTTCTATGCTTGTTGATCATGAAAAGAATGCTTTAGGTGCTGGTTATATTGTTGAATTCATTCATGATGCTACTGAAAATTATTATGAGGGAGGAACATATGCTTGTAGGAATTGCAATAATGTCAAGTTTCCTCTCTATGTGCTTAAAGTTTCAAAGATATGCTTGTTTTGCCTTCCGATGCTAGTTGATTTTTGTTCCCATAAGTTTTTTGCTCACAAAATACCTATGCATAGGAAGTGGGTTAGACTTAAATGTGCTAGTCATATGCTTCATGATGCTCCCGCTATGTTTCAATTCTTATCTTTTATGTGAGCATCATTGCCATCATCATGCCTAGCTAAAAGGCATTAAAGAAAAGCGCTTGTTGGTAGACAACCCAATATTTACCCTTACTATTTTTGTGTGTACACATGATTATTCTACTGTATTAAGCATGTTTTATAGCTTTTGTTTCAATAAATTGCCAAGTATGACCTTTAGGGTAGCTTACGGTGATAGTTGTGTTGATCCTGCTGAGAATCAGAAACTTTTGCACCAAGTAAATTAGTTTTGTTAATTCAGAGGAACGTGATTTTTATCTTATTCTTTTTGCTCTGGATTTTTACGCAAATTTCTTAGGACTTCCTAATTTAGTAGGAGTTTTGGAGTTCCATAAGTATACGTTTGATACAGATTACTACAGACTGTTCTGTTTTTGACAGATTCTGTTTTCGTTGTGTTGTTTGCTTATTTTGATGACTCTATGATTAGTACCGGAGTGTATGAACCATAGAGAAGTTGGAATACAGTAGATATTACACCAATATGAATTTAGAATGAGTTCATTACAGTACCTAAGTGGTGTTTTATTTTCTTATACTAACGGAGCTTACGAGTTTTCTTTGAGTTTTGTGTTGTGGAGTTTTCAACTTTTGGGTAAAGATTCGATGGACTATGGAATAAGGAGTCGCAAGAGCCTAAGCTTGGGTATGCCCATGGCACCCCAAGATATTCAAGGACAACCAAAATCCTAAGCTTGGGGATGCCCCGGAAGGCATCCCCTCTTTCGTCTTCGTTCGTCAGTAACTTCACTTGGAGCTATATTTTTATTCACCACATGGTATGTGTTTTGCTTGGAGCGTCATTTTATTTTGTTAGTATTTGCTTTCTGTTAATTAGAATAATGTTTTGCATCTTTATTTTCAATAAAAATGTCAAGGATAGTCTCTACCATGCTTATTTTGCTAGTATACATGTTGCTGTTTGAAAACAGAAAGTTTATCGCTGTTGCAAAAATTCCCTAGAAAAGTCAGAGAATGATATAATTGTTGGAGTTAGGGAAGTATTGATACTCTTGCATTCTTTACAGACTATACTGTTTTGGCAGATTGCTGTTATGTTTGCATTGTTTGCATATGTTTGCTTGTTTAATGATTCTATTTGAGGATAGGAGTATTAAATATGCAGAGGCATTTAGTATGCAATGTTGAATAATAATGTTAGTGATTTGTAACAGTAGAAAATGATAAGGCTTTGCATTGGTTATACTAACCTATCTCACGAGTTCTTGTTGAGTTTGGTGTGGATGAAGCTTTTGATAGAAAGAGAAACCATGATATGAGAGGAATTAAGGAGACACAAAAGTTCAAGCTTGGGGATAACCAAGGCACCCCAAGATAATATTTCAAGAAGTCTTAAGCATCTAATCTTGGGGATGCCCCGGTAGGCATCCCACCATTCTTATTCAACAATTATCGGTTAGTATCGGTTGAGCCTAAGTTTTTGCTTCTTCACATGAGTTGTGCTATCCTTGCAATGTCATTTTATTTTGTTTTGCTTTCTGTTTGAATACAATACCAAGATATGAAATTCTTTAATGAGAGAGAGTCTTCACATAGTTACATAATTATTTAGCTACTCATTGATCTTCACTTATATCTTGTTGGAGTAGTTTGTCATTTACTCGTGTGCTTCACTTATATCCTATGAGTAAATGGTTGAATTAGTTGAATGTCATAAATCTGAAAATTATATATGCCTCATTTGCTTATCCCATGGGGAGTAATGACTTCACATCTAAGAAGTAGAGGTTGTAAATTTATTTAAGGTTAGCAAGCATTGTATTGGTCATTTGAACAATTCATGAAAGAATATTGAAGGAAGAGAGATTTCACATATAAATATACTATCTTAGACATCTTTTATAATTGTGAGCACTCATTAAGTCTGACATGCTAAAGATTTGATGTTGGACAAGGAAGACAATGTAATGGGTTATGTTTGCTCACATCTTAGTTAAAGTATATTGTCATGGATCATTCAAACATGTTGAGCTTGCCTTTCCCCCTCTTGCTCGCCAAAATTCCTTGCACCAAGTAGAGATACTACTTGTGCTTCCAAATACCCTTAAACCCAGTTTTTCCATGAGATTCCACCATACCTACCTATGGATTGAGTAAGATCTTTCAAGTAAGTTGTCATCGGTGCAAGCAATAAAAATTGGTCTCTAAATATGTACGATCTATTAGTGTGAAGAAAATAAGCTCTATACGATCTTGTTATGGAAGCAATAAAAGCGACGGACTGCATAATAAAGGTCCATATACAAGTGGCAATATAAAGTGGCGTTCTTTTGCATTAAGATTTTGTGCATCCAACCTAAAAGCGCATGACAACCTCTGCTTCCCTCTGTGAAGGGCCTATCTTTTACTTATGTCTTTTACTTTATGCAACAGTCAAGGTGATCTTCACCTTTCCCTTTTTTTCATTTTATCCTTTGGCAAGCACCTCGTGTTGGAAAGATCCTCATATATATATCCAATTGGATGTAAGTTAGCGTGAACTATTATTGTTGACATCACCCAAAGGTGAATACGTTGGGAGGCAACACTATACGCCCCTATTTGTCTCAGTGACCGATTAAAACTCCATAACCATAAGTATTGCGTGAGTGTTAGCAACTGTAGAAGACTATATGATAGTTGAGTATGTGGAGTTTTCTAAATCAAAGCTCTGACATAGACCCTTCCTGAAAATAAGATGAATTGTAATTGTTTGATGACTGAGAATGAAGTTTGCTAGTTTCCAAGATAGTTTATGGTCTATGATTCAACATGTGAATTGATTGTTACTAGTTCGTGATAAGTTTTATGAGATGAACTATTGTTATGACATATAATCATGCTAGAAAAGGTGATTGGAATTATCGTTGATCAAACGTGTGCACCTGCTAGCATTCACACTTCATAAATTATTATTTTTATCATTTACCTACTCGAGGACGAGCAGGAATTAAGCTTGGGGATGCTGATACGTCTCCAATGTATCTATAATTTATGAAGAATTCATGCTATTATATTATCTATTTTGGTTGTTTACGGGCTTTATTGTACACTTTTATATTATATTTGGGACTAACCTATTACCGGAGGCCCAACCCATATTGTTGTTTTCTTGCCTATTTCAGTGTTTCAAAGAAAAGGAATATCAAACGGAGTCCAACAGAATGAAACCATTGGAAAAGTTATTTTTGGAACAGAAGCAATCCCGGGAACTTGGAGTGGAAGCCAGGGAAGCATCGAGGAAGACACGAGATAGGGGGCGCGCCCACCCCCCTGGGCGTGCCCTCCACCCTCGTGGGCCCCTCGAGGCTCCCCCGACCGACTTCTTTCACCTATATAAGTCCACATACCCTAAAACCTTCGAAGAACAAGATAGATCGGGAGTTCCGCCGCCGCAAGCCTCTGTAGCCATCAAAAACCTCTCGGGAGCACGTTTCGGCACCCTGCCGGAGGGGGGATCCCTCACCGGTGGCCATCTTCATCATCACGACGCTATCCATGACAAGAAGGGAGTAGTTCACCCTCGGGGCTGAGGGTATGTACCAGTATCTATGTGTGTGATCTCTCTCTCTCTCTTGTGTTCTCTCTATGGCACGATCTTGATGTATCGCGAGCTTTGCTATTAGAGTTGGATCTTATGATGTTTCTCCCCCTCTACTCTCTTTTAATGGATTGAGTTTTCCCTTTGAAGTTATCTTATCGGATTGAGTCTTTAAGGATTTTAGAACACTTTATATATGTCCGTGCTTATCTGTGGTGACAATGGGATATCGCGTGATCCACTTGATGTATGTTTTGGTGATCAACTTGCGGGTTCCGCCCATGAACCTATGCATAGGGGTTGGCACACGTTTTCATCTTGACTCTCTGGTAGAAACTTTGGGGCACTCTTTTAAGTACTTTGTGTTTGTTGAATATATGAATCTGAGATTGTGTGATGCATATCGTATAATCATGCCCACGGATACTTGAGGTGACAATGGAGTATCTAGGTGACATTAGGGTTTTGGTTGATTTGTGTCTTAAGGTGTTATTCCTTTATGAACTCTATGATAGATTGAACGGAAAGAATAGCTTCATGTTATTTTACTACGGACTCTTGAATAGATAGAACAGAAAGGATAACTTTGAGGTGGTTTCGTACCCTACCATAATCTCTTCGTTTGTTCTTCGTTATTAGTGGCTTTGGAGTGACTCTTTGTTGCATGTTGAGGGATAGTTATATGATTCAGTTATGTTATTATTGTTGAGAGAACTTGCACTAGTGAAAGTATGAACCCTAGGCCTTGTTTCGAAGCATTGCAATACCATTTGTGCTCACTTTTATCATTAGTTACCATGTTGTTTTTATATTCTCAGATTACAAAAACATATATCTACCAACCATGTTTCACTTGTATCACCATCTCTTCGCCGAACTAGTGCACCTATACAATTTACCATTGTATTGGGTGTGTTGGGGACACAAGAGACTCTTTGTTATTTGGTTACGGGGTTGCTTGAGAGAGACCATCTTCATCCTATGCCTCCCACGGATTGATAAACGTTAGGTCATCCACTTGAGGGAAATTTGCTACTGTCCTACAAACCTCTGCACTTGGAGGCCCAACAACGACTACAAGAAGAAGATTGTGTAGTATACATCACTCGCCCGTTTCGTGGACTATTACTCACTGTTTTGGGGTCCCGGAGTGTTTTCCATAATGCACAAACCCTTTGGTGTCCCGATTCAGGCCCGTTTCATGGACTATTGCTCAGTTTTTTGGGGTCCTAGAGTGATTTCCACGATTACCAAACCTCGGGGTGCGTTTACGTGTCGGTCATCAAGACTCACGGTTTTTGCCAATTCTGGCCCGTTTCATGGACTATTACTCACCGTTTTACGGTCTCAAATCAATTTCCATGGTTGTTGAATCCCAAGGTGCGCTTACATGTCGGTCGTCAACACTCACTGTTTGGGCCGATTCTGCCCCGTTTCTTTGGCAATTACTCACCATTTTGGGGTCCTGGAGTGATTCCACTATTGACAAATCCTAGGGTGCGTTTACGTGTCGGTCATGAACACTCGTGGTTTTTGTCGATTTTGGCCCGCTTCATGGACTATTACTCACCGTTTTGGGGTCACAAAGCGATTTCCATGGTTGTCAGTTCCCAAGAAGCGCTGCCATGTCCGTCATCAACAATCGCAGTTTGGGCCGATTCTTGCCTGTTACTTGGACTATTACTCGGTTCTGGGGTCTCGGAGTGATTTCCACGGTTGACAAACCCCGGGGTGCGTTTACGTGTCGGTCATCAACACTCACAATTTTGGCCGATTCTGGTCTGTTTCGTGCACTATTACTCAGTGTTTTGGGGTCCAAGAGTGATTTCCACGATTGATGATCCCCGGGATGCGTTTACGTGTGCGTCGTCAACACTCACAGTTTCGGCCAATTCTGACTCGTTCCGTGGACTATTACTCACCGTTTTCGGTTCCCGGAGTGATTTCCGTAGTTTTTGAACCCTAAGGTGCGCCTACATATCGGCCATCAACAGTTGCAGTTTTGGCCCGTTTCTTGGACTATTACTCACTGTTTGGGGTCCAGGAGTGATTTCCATGATTGACGAACGCCGGGGTGCGTTTAAGTGTTGGTCATCAACACTCGCGGGTTTTGTCGATTCTGACCCGTTTCATGGACTATTACTCACCGCTTTGGTGTCCCAAAGTGATTTCCATGGTTGTCAAACCCCAATGTGCGCTTACATGTCCGTCATCAACAATCGCGGTTTGGGTCGATTCTGGCCCGTTTCTTGGACTCTTACTCAGTTTTGGGGTCCAGGAGTGATTTCCCACGATTGACGAACCCCGGGGTGCAGTTATGTGTCGGTCATCAACGCTCACAATTTTGGCCGATTCTTTTCCGTTTCATGCACTATTACTCACCGTTTTGGGGTCACAGAGCGATTTCCATGACTGACGATCCCCGGGGTGCGTTTACGTGTCTGTCTTCAACACTCACACTTTTGGCCAATTCTGACCCGTTTCGTGGACTATTATTCACCATTTTGTTGTACCGAAGCAATTTCCATAGTTGTTCAAACCCAAGGTGCACTTACCTGTCGGTCATCAACATTCACAGTTTTGGCCGATTATGGACTGTTTCGTGGACTATTACTCACTGTTTTGGGGTCCCGGAGTGATTTCCACAATTAACGAACCCCGGGGTGCGTTTACGTGTCGGTCATCAACACTCACAGTTTTTGCCGATTCTGGCCCGTTTCATGGACTATTACTCACTGCTTTGGGGTTCCACAGTGATTTCCATGATTAATGAACCCCGGGGTGCGTTTACGTGTCAGTCATCAACACTCACGGTTTTGGCCGATTCTGGCCGTTTCGTGGATTATCACTCACCGTTGGGGTCCCAAATTGATTTCCATGGTTGTCGAACTTCAAGGTGCGTACGTGTCGGTCATCAACACTCACTGTTTGGTTCATTTCTGGCCGGTTTCTTGGAATATTACTCACTGTTTTGGGGTCCCAGAGTGATTTCCACGATTGACGAACCCCGGGGTGTGTTTTCGTGTCGGTCAAGAACACTCACAGTTTTGGCCGATTCTGGCCCGTTTCATGGAGTATTACTCACCGTTTTGGGGTTCCAAAGCGATTTCCATGGTTGTCATACCCCAAGTTGTGCTTACGTGTTGGTCGTCAACACTCGCAGTTTGGGCAGATTCTGCCCCATTTCTTGGACTATTACTCATTTTGGGGGTCCCGAAGTGATTTCCACGATTGACAAACCCCGGGGTGCGTTTACGTGTTGGTCATCAACCCTCACAATTTTTGCTGATTCTAGTCCATTTCGTGCACTATTACTCACCGTTTTGGTGTCCCGAAGTGATTTCCGCGATTGACGAACCCCGGGGTGCATTTACGTGTCGGTCAACAACACTCACAATTTTGGCTGATTCTAGTCCATTTCGTGCACTATTACTCACCGTTTTGGTGTCCCATAGCGATTTCCACTATTGACGATCCCCGGGGTGCATTTACGTGTCTGTCGTCAACACTCATAGTTTTGGCCAATTCTGACCCGTTTCGTGGACTATTACTCACCATTTTGGTGTCCCGAAGCGATTTCCATAGTTGTTGAACCCCAAGGTGCACTTATGTGTCGGCCATCAATAGTCGCTATTTTGGCCGATTCTGGCCCATTTCGTGGACTATTACTCACCGGTTTGGGGTCCCGAAGCGATTTCCATGGTTGTCAAACCCCAAGGTGCACTTACGTGTCCGTCATCAACAATCGCAGTTAGGCCGATTCTTGCCCGTTTCTTGGACTATTACTCAGTTTTGGGGTCCCGGAGTGATTTTCACGATTGAGGAACCCCGGGGTGCATTTACATGTCGGTCATCAACACTCACAATTTTGGCTGATTCTTGTCCGTTTCATGCACTATTACTCATCGTTTTGGGGTCCCAGAGCGATTTCCATGATTGACGATCCCCGTGGTGCATTTACGTGTCCGTCGTCAACACTCATAGTTTTGGCCAATTCTGACCCGTTTCGTGGACTATTACTCACCGTTTTGGGGTCCCAAAGCAATTTCCATAGTTGTTCAAACCCAAGCTGCGCTTACGTGTCAGTCATAACCACTCACAGTTTTGGCTGATTCTGTCCCATTTCGTGGACTATTACTCATTGTTTTGGAGTCCCGGAGTGATTTTCACGATTAATAAACCCCGGGGTGCATTTACGTGTTGGTCATCAACACTCATAATTCTTGCAGATTCTGGCCCATTTCATGGACTATTACTCACTGATTTGGGGTCCCAGAGTTATTTCCACGATAACGAACCCCGGGGTGTCTTTACGTGTCGGTCATCAACACTCACGGTTTTGGCCGATTCTGGTCGTTTCGTGGAATATTACTCACCATTGGGGTCCCAAATCGATTTCCATGGTTGTCGAACCCCAAGGTGTGTTTACGTGTCAATCATCAACACTCAAAGTTTGGGCCGATTCTGGCCCGTTTCCTGGAATATTACTCACTATTTTGGGGTCCCAGAGTGATTTCCACGATTGACGAACCACGGGGTGCGTTTACATGTCGGTCATCAACACTCACTGTTCTGACCGATTCTGGCCCGTTTCGTGGACTATTACTCACTGTTTTGGGTCCCAGTGTGATTTCCAGGATTAACGGACCCCGGGGTGCCGTTATGTTCGGTCATCAACACTCGCGGTTTTGGCCGATTCTGGCCCGTTTCGTGGACTATTACTCACCGTTTTGGGGTCCCAAATCGATTTCCATGGTTGTCGAACCCCAAGGTGCGCTTAGTTGTCGGTCAGCAATACTCGCAGTTTGGGCCGACTCTAGCCCGTTTCATGGACTATTACTCACCGTTTTGGGGTCCCAAAGCGATTTCCATGGTTGTGAAACTCCAAGGTGCGCTTACGTGTTCGTCATCAACAATCGCAGTTTGGGCCGATTCTTCCCCGTTTCTTCGACTATTACTCGGTTTTGGGGTCCCGGAGTGATTTCCACGATTGACGAACCCCGGGATGCGTTTACGTGTCCGTCATCAACACTCACAATTTTGGCCGATTCTGGTCCGTTTTGTGCATTATTACTCACTGTTTTGTGGTCCTGAAGCGGTTTCCATAGTTGTCGAAACCCAAGGTGCCCTTACGTGTCGGTCATCAACACTCACGGTTTTGGCCGATTCTGGCTCGTTTCCTGGACTATTACTAACTATTTTGGGGTCCCGGAGTGATTTCCACGATTAACGAACCCCGGGGAGCGTTTACGTGTCGGTCATCAACACTCACAGTTTTGGCCGATTCTGGCCCATTTCGTGGGACTATTACTCACTGTTTAGGGGTCCTAGAGTGATTTCCACGATTAACGAACCTCGGGGTGCGTTTACATGTCAGTCATCAACACTCACGGTTATGGCTGATTCCGGCCCGTTTCATGGACTATTACTCATCTTTTTGTGGTCCCAAATCAATTTCCATGGTTGTCAACCCCCAAGGCGCGTTTATGTGTGGGTCATCAACACTCACAGTTTGGGCCGATTCTGACCCGTTTCTTGGACTATTACTCACTGTTTTGGGGTCCCGGAGTGATTTCCACGATTGACGAACCCCGGGGTGCGTTTATGTGTTGGTCATCAACACTCATAGTTTTGGCCGATTGTGGCCCGTTTCATGGACTATTACTCACCGTTTTGTGGTCCCAAAGCGATATCAATGGTTGTCGAACCCTGATACGTCTCCAACGTATCTATAATTTTTTATTGGTCCATGCTATTATATTATCTGTTTTGGATGTTTAATATGCTCTTTTATATTATTTTTGGGACTAACCTATTAACCGGAGGCCCAGTGCCAGTTTCTGTTTTTTTTGCCTATTTTAGAGTTTTGCAGAAAAGGAATACTAAACGGAGTCCAAACGGAATGAACCTTCACGATGATCTTTCTGGACGAAAGCAATCCATAAGACTTAGAGTTGAAGACTGGAATACCACGAGGAGGCCATGAGGCAGGAGGGCGCGCCTAGGGGGTAAGCGTGCCCCCCACCCTCGTGGGCCCCTCGTAGCTCCATCGACGTACTTCTTTTGCCTATATATACTCTTATACCCTAGAAACATCAGGGAGAGCCATGAAACCACTTTTACACCACCGCAACCTTCTGTACCCGTGAGATCCCATCTTGGGGCCTTTTCCGGCGATCTGCCGGAGGGGGAATCGATCACGAAGGGCTTCTACATCAACACCATTGCCTCTTCGATGAAGCCTGAGTAGTTTACCACAGACCTTTGGGTCCATAGTTATCAGCTAGATGGCTTCTTCTCTCTCTTTGATTCTCAATACAAAGTTCTACTCGATGTTCTTGGAGATCTATTTGATGTAATACTTTTTTGCGGTGTGTTTGCCGAGATCCGATGAATTGTGGATTTATGAACAAGATTATCTATGAATATTATTTGGTTCTTCCCTGAATTCTTATATGCATGATTTGATATCTTTTCAAGTCTCTTCGAATTATCGGTTTAGTTTGGCCTACTAGATTGATCTTTCTTGCAATGGGAGAAGTGCTTAGCTTTGGGTTCTATCTTGCGGTGTCCTTTCCTAGTGGCAGCAGGGGAAGCAAGGCACGTATTGTATTGTTGCCATCGAGGATAAAAAGATGGGGTTTATATCATATTGCTTGAGTTTATCCCTCTACATCATGTTATCTTGCTTAATGCGTTACTCCGTTCTTATGACTTAATACTCTAGATGTATGCTGGATAGTGCTCGATTTGTGGAGTAATAGTAGTAGATGCAGAATCATTTTGGCCTACTTGACACGGACGTGATGCCTATGTTCATGATCATTGCCTTAGATGTCTTCATAATTATGCGCTTTTCTATCAATTGCTCGGCAGTAATTTGTTCACCCACCGTAATACATGCTATCTCGAGAGAAGCCACTAGTGAAACCTATGGTCCCCGGTCTCTTTCCTATTATATTACATCTCTTTTACTTACATCGCATCTCGTTTCCTATTTTGCGATCTTTACTTTCCAATCTATACAACAAAAATACCAAAAATATTTACTTTATTATCTCTATCAAATCTCACTTTTGTGAGTGACCGTGAAGGGATTGACAGCCCATTTATCGCATTGGTAGCAAGGTTCTTGATTGTTTGTGCAGGTACTAGGTGACTTGTGTGTCGTCTCCTACTGGATTGATACCTTGGTTCTCAAAACTAAGGGAAATACTTACGCTACTTTGCTACATCACCCTTTCCTCTTCGAGAGAAAAACCAACGCATGCTCAAGACGTAGCAAACCCCAAGTTGTGCTTACGTGTTGGTCGTCAAGACTCGCAGTTTGGGCCGATTCTGGCCTGTTTCTTGGACTATTACTCAGTTTTGGGGTCCCGAAGTGATTTGCACGATTGACGAACCCCGGGGTGCGTTTACCTGTCAGTCATCAACACTCACAATTTTGGCCGATTCTGGTCCATTTCGTGCACTATTACTCACTGTTTTGGGGTCCCATAGCGATTTCCATGATTGATGATCCCCGGGGTGCGGTTACGTCTCCGTCGTCAACACTCACAGTTTTGGCCAATTCTGACCCGTTTCGTGGACTATTACTCACCGTTTTTGGGTCCCGAAGTGATTTCCATAGTTGTTGATGTTGGGTTCTACGGTAGGGTGCGTCGACTGCAAATTAAAATTTCCTACGCACAGAACAACCAAGAACACGCTACAGGAGATGGATCACAGATCGTTACCACTAGACGTGCAGTGCCGTGCAGCGGAAGTAGAATTGAGGCAGCGCGTTCCCGGAGTCGCCTCGCGTTCCTGGAGTCATCTCTTCCTTGCCGATCTCCCACGTAGCTGATTGGATCCCGCGAACAGGTTCACCGGAGTGGCACAAGTGGACCGCCTCTAACGGTATCCGCGCATGCATGAGGAACACCGTGTGGCAGACTGCTAGGTCCGATCAAACGGTCGGTGGCGAGTGGAGGTGGCTAGTTGCAACACATGCAAAGCCCTAATGATAGTGCCGAAGCGATCAACCAAATGAGTGTGCTGCACCTCCACTATTTATAGGCATCCGTCGCAGGCTCAACACTTGGGCCTTGCACAGATCCTAAAGCACAAAGTCTACTCGGTCGCGTTCCAAGTCCAGCTCGGATCACATCCGACCAATGTCCTCCGAACCGACCTCGTAGGTTCCTTCCCTTAAGCGCACGACCCCTTAGGTTCAAGTTGGCTTGGTCATAGTTCGGATCACCTCTGACCTGCACGGTTGGTAGCGGCCTCTAGCAAGGCATGCCGACCACCAAGCACAATATGAAGCTGGTTAGGCGAACCTGTACAACGTGTCACACTTCAGTTCCCTTTGGCTCATGATATATGTTGTCGGGCTCAAGGCGAGACTGTCATCCTTGTGCTAGCCCGACCTCTTTCTCGTTCCAGTGAAACCGACCACTATCCGGATTATCTCATAATCCTTGTCGCATGGCCATGCTTATCCTGGTCGGATCTCACAAGGGGCCCAGAGTATATCTCTCCTGATCGGAGGGGCAAATCCCATCTTGCTCGACCATGTCTCGCAGCATGGGACTAGATAAAGCCGAAACCTACCTTTGTAACTACCCAGTCATGGAGTAGCATTTGATCAGCCCAAAGCAAGTCTGTCACCATCCCAAGTACATGCGTCAACTCAGGTCTTAGGACATAGAACGTATGTTGTACTAGAGACTCACAGATGACATATCGCTGCGTCTCATAGTTGGGTCTGTCCGACTCGGACCTTATCTCGACTCGGATTCGACTACGTCAAATCCGACCAGATCCTTCCGAGTCCATATTATCCGGTTAGCATCCAATGCTCCATGGCTAGTGAGACTGAGCCATCCACCATGTCATATGCTAGTCTAGTCTGACGTGTGCCCACACGTCACTTGCGACTAGGGACAATTTAGGATGTATCATACAACGCAAGATCTCACAGACAAGTCACGTACTTGCCAACAAGTATCATTGATTACATCCAAGGACTATCTTTATTCATAAACACACAGGAAATATCATCATACATGATTGCCTCTAGAGCATATCTCCAACAGTTGAACCCCAAGGTGTGCTTACATGTCGGCCATCGACAATCGCTATTTTGGCTGATTCTTGCCCGTTTCTTGGACTATTACTCAACGTTTTGGGGTCCCAGAGCGATTTCCACGATTGTTGATCCCCGGGGTGCGTTTATGTGTCCATCATCAACACTCACGGTTTTGGCCAATTCTGACCAGTTTCGTGGACTATTACTCACCGTTTTGGGTATCGAAACAATTTTCATAGTTGTTGAAAACCCAAGGTGCGCTTATGTGTCGTTTATCAACACTCATAGTTTTGGCCGATTCTGGCCCGTTTCGTGGACTATTACTCACTGTTTTGGTGTCCCGGAGTGATTTCCACGATTAACGAACCCCGGGGTGCGTTTACATGTCGGTCATCAACACTCACAGTTTTGGCCGATTCTGGCCCGTTTCGTGGACTATTACTCACTGTTTTGGGGTCCTGGAGTGATTTCCTTGATTAGCGAACACCAGGGTGCGTTTGCATGTCGGTCATCAACACTCACAGTTTTAGCCGATTCTAGCCCGTTTCGTCGACTATTACTCACCGTTTTGTGGTTCCAAAGCGATATCTATGGTTGTCGAACCCCAAGGTGTGCTTACTTGTTGGTCGTCAAGACTCGCAGTTTGGGGCGATTCTGGCCCGTTTCTTGGACTATTACTCAGTTTTGGGGTCCCGAAGTGATTTCCACGATTGACAAACCCCGGGGTGCGTTTACGTGTCGGTCATCAACACTCATAATTTTGGCCTATTCTGGTCTGTTTCGTGCACTATTACTCACCGTTTTGTGGTCCTATAGCGACTTCCATGATTGATGATCCCGGGGTGCGTTGATGTGTCCGTCGTCAACACTCGCGGTTTTTGTCGATTCTGGCCCGTTTCGTGGACTATTACCCACCGTTTTGGGGTCCCGAAGTGATTTCCATGGTTGTCAAACCCCAAGGTGCGCTTACATGTCCATCATCAACAATAGCAGTTTGGGCCGATTCTGGCCTGTTTCTTGGAATATTACTCAGTTTTGGGGTCCAAGAGTGGCTTGCACGATTGACAAACCCCGGGGTGCGTTTACGTGTCGGTCATCAACACTCACAATTTTGGCCGATTATGGTCCGTTTAATGCACTATTACTTGCTGTTTGGGGGATCCAGAACGATTTCCACAATTGATGATCCCCGGGGTGCGTTTACGTGTCTGTCGTCTACACTCACAGTTTTGCCCAGTTCTGACCCGTTTCATGGACTATTACTCACTGTTTTGGGGTCCTGAAGCAATTTCCATAGTTTTTGAACCCCAAGGTGCGCCTACATGTCGGCCATCAACTGTCGCAGTTTTGTCCGATTCTTGCCCATTTCTTGGACTATTACTCGCTGTTTTGGGGTCCCGGAGTAATTTCCACGATTGACGAACCGCGGGGTGCGTTTACGTGTCGGTCATCAACACTCATAGTTTTGGCCGATTCTTGCCTGTTTTGTGGACTATTACTCACCGTTTTATGGTCAAAAAGCGATTTCCATGGTTCTCGAACGCCAAGATGTGCTTACATGTTGGTCGTCAAGACTCGCAGTTTGGACCGATTCTGCCCGTTTCTTGCTCTATTACTCAGTTTTGGGGTCCCGAAGTGATTTCCACGATTGACGAAACTCAAGGTGCGTTTACGTGTCGGTCATCAACACTCACAATTTTGACCAATTATGTTCCGTTTAGTGCACTATTACTCACCGTTTTGGGGTCCCATAGCGATTTCCACGATTGACGATCCCCGGGGTGCGTTTACGTGTTCGTCGTCAACACTCACAGTTTTGGCAAATTCTGGCCCATTTCGTGGACTATTACTCACCGTTTTGGGGTCCCAAATCGATTTCCATGGTTGAAGATCCTCAAGGTGTGCTTACGTGTCGGTCATCAACACTCACGGTTTGGTCGATTCTAGCCCATTTCTTGGATTATTACTCACTGTTTTGGGGTCCCGGAGTGATTTCCACAATTGGGGAACCCCGGGGTGTGTTTACGTGTCGGTCATCAACACTCACAATTTTGGCCGATTCTATCCCAGTTCGTGGACTATTACTTACCATTTGGTGGTCCCAAAGCGATTTCAATGGTTGTCGAACCCCAAGGTGTGCTTACATGTTGGTCGTCAAGACACGCGGTTTGGGCCGATTCTGGCCCGTTTCTTGGACTATTACTCAGTTTTGGAGTCCCGAAGTGATTTCCATGATTGACGAACCCTGCTACGTCTTGAGCTTATGTTGGTTTTCCTTGAAGAGGAAAGGGTGATGCAGCAATAGTAGCGTAAGTATTTCCCTCAGTTTTTGAGAACCAAGGTATCAATCCAGTAGGAGGCTCCTCAAAAGTCCCACGCACCAACACAAACAAACAAAGAACTCGCAACCAACGCAATAAAGGGGTTGTCAATCCCTTCACGGCCACTTGCGAAAGTGAGATCTGATAGAGATAATATGATAAGATAAATATATTTTTGGTATTTTATGATATAGATGCGAAAAAGTAAAGATGCAAATAAAAGTAGATTGAAAGGTTATATGATAAAAGATAGACCCAGGGGCCATAGGTTTCACTAGTGGCTTCTCTCAAGAGAGCATAAGTATTACTGCGGGTGAACAAATTACTGTCGAGCAATTGATAGAAAAGCGAATAATTATGATAGTATCTAGGCATGATCATGTATATAGGCATCACGTCCGTGACAAGTAGACCGACTCCTGCCTGCATCTACTACTATTACTCCACACATCGACCGCTATCCAACATGCATCTAGAGTATTAAGTTCGTAAGAACGGAGTAACGCATTAAGAAAGATGACATGATGTAGAGGGATAAACTCAAGCAATATGATATAAACCCCATCTTTTTATCCTCGATGGCAACAATACAATACGTGCCTTGCAACCCCTGCTGTCACTGGGTAAGGACACCACAAGATTGCACCCAAAGCTAAGCACTTCTCCCATCGCAAGAAAGATCAATCTAGTAGGCCAAACCAAACTGATAATTCGAAGAGACTTGCAAAGATAACTCAATCATACATAAAAGAATTCAGAGAAGATTCAAATATTTCTCATAGATAAACTTGATCATAAACCCACAATTTATCGGATCTCGACAAACACACCGCAAAAAGAGTTACATCGAATAGATCTCCACAAGAGAGGGGGAGAACATGGTATTGGGATCCAAAAAGAGAGAAGAAGTCATCTAGCTAATAACTATGGACCCGAAGGTCTGTGGTAAACTACTCAAAACTCATCGGAGGGGCTATGGTGTTGATGTAGAAGCCCTCCATGGCCGATTCCCCCTCCGGCGGAGCGCTGGCGAAGGCTCCAAGATGGGATCTCGCGGCTAAGGTTACGGCGGTTGAAATTGTTTTTCGTTGGCTCCCTAGATGTTTTTGGAGTACGTGGGTATATATAGGAGGAAGAAGTACGTCGGTGGCCGCCCGAGGGGCCCACGAGATAGGGGGCGCGCCCAGAGGGGGAGGGTGCGCCCTCCTATCTCCTGGTCGCCTCGGCTGCTGCTTGGCTTGCACTCCAAGTCCTCTGGATCACATTCGTTCCAAAAATCACGCTCCCGAAGGTTTCATTCTGTTTGAACTCCGTTTGATATTCCTTTTCTTCGAAATACTGAAATAGGCAAAAAAACAACAATACGGGTTGGGCCTCCGGTTAGTAGGTTAGTCCCAAAAATGATATAAACGTATAGAATAAATCCCATAAACATCCAAAAGGGGTAATATAATAGCATGGAACAATCAAAAATTATAGATACGTTGGAGACGTATCAAGCATCCCCAAGCTTAATTCCTGCTCGTCCTTGAGTAGGTAAATGATAGAAACAGAATTTTTGATGTGGAATGCTACCTAGCATAATTCTCAATGTAATTTTCTTTATTGTGGCATGAATGTTCAGATCCAAAAGATTCAAAAATAAAAGTTCATATTGATAAAAGAAATAGTAATACTTCAAGCATACTAATAAAAGCAATCATGTCTTCTCAAAATAACATGGCTAAAGAAAGTTCATCCCTACAAAATCATATAGTTAGGCTATGCTTCATTTTCGTCACACAAAAATGTTCCCAAATTCTATACCCCCGATGACAAGCCAAGCAATTGTTTCGTACTTAAACAATCTCGAACTTTTTCAACTTTCACGCAATACATGAGCGTGAGCCATGGATATAGCACTATGGGTGGAATAGAATATGATGATGGGGATTGTGTGGAGAAGACAAAAAAGGAGAAAGTCTCACATTGATGAGGATAATCAACGGGCTATGGAGATGTCCATCAATTGATGTCAACATGAGGAGTAGGGATTGCCATGCAACGGATGCACTAGAGCTATAAATGAATGAAAGCTCAACAAAAGAAAACTAGTGGGTGTGCATCCAACTCGCTTGCTCACGAAGACCTAGGGCATTTGAGGAAGCCCATCGTAGGAATATACAAGCCAAGTTCTATAATGAAAAATTCCCGCTAGTATATGAAAGTGACAACATATGAGACGCACTATATGAAGAACATGGTTCTACTTTGAAGCACAATATATGAGACTCGCTATATGAAGAACATGGTGCTACTTTGAAGCACAGGTGTGGAAAAAGAGATAATAACATTGCCCCTTTTTATTTTTTTTATTTTTTTATTTTTCTTTTTATTTCTTTTTTTTCTTTGCCCTTTCTTATTTTTTTCTTTTGGCCTTTCTTTTTTTCTTTTTTTCTTTGGGACAATGTTGTAATAATGATGATCATCACACTTTTATTGATTACAACATATGAATTACAACTCAAAACTACAACAAGATATGACTCTATATGAATGCCTCCGGCGGTGTACCGAGATCGTGCAATGAATCAAGAGTGACATGTATGAAAAATTATGCATGGTGGCTTTACCACAAATACGATGTCACCTACATGATCATGCAATGGCAATATGACAATAGTAATGTATGTCATGATGATAAACTAAACGGTGGAAAGTTGCATGGCCATATTTCTCGGAATGGCTATGGAAATGCCATAATAGGTAGGTATGGTGGCTCTTTTGAGGAAGATATAAGGAGGTTTATGTGTGATAGAGCGTATCGTATCACGGGGTTTGGATGCACCGGCGAAGTTTGCACCAACTCTCAAGGTGAGAAAGGGCGATGCACGGTACCGAAGAGGCTAGCAATGATGGAAAGGTAAAACTGTGTATAATCCATGGACTCAACATTAGTCAAAAGAACTCATATACTTATTGCAAAAATTTAGAAGTCATCAAAAACCAAGCACTATGCGCGTGCTCCTAGAGGGATAGATTGGTAAGAAAAGACCATCGCTCGTCCCCGACCGCAACTCATAAGGATGCACAATCTAGGTACACTACATGCTTCAAATTTGTTACACATCTTTAACCATACGTGCATGCTATGGGACTTGCTAACTTCAACACAAGCATTCTTTAAATTCATAATCACCCAACTAGCATGTCTTTAATATCACTACCTCCATATCTCAAAACAATTATCAAGTATCAAATTGATCATAGCATCCAATTCACTTCCTATGATAGTTTTTATTATACCCAACTTGGATGCCTACCATTCTAGGACCAATTTTATAACCATAGCAAATAGCATGCTGTTCTAAAAGACTCTCAAAATGACATAAGTGAAGCATGAGAGACTAGCAATTTCTACAAAATTAAGCCACCGCCGTGCTCTAAAAGATATGAGTGAAGCACTAGAGCAAAAACCATCTAGCTCAAAAGATATAAGTGAAGCACATAGCGTATTCTAACAAATTTCAATCAAGTAGGCTTCTCCCAAAAGGTGTGTACAGCAAGGATGATTGTGGAAAACTAAAAAGCAAAGACTAATATCATACACGATGCTCCAAGCAAAACACATATCATGTGGTGAATAAAAATATAGCTCCAAGTAAAGTTACCAATGAACAAAGACGAAAGAGGGGATGCCTTCCGGGGGCATCCCCAAGCTTAGGCTTTTGGCTATTCTTCAATATCTTGGGGTGCCATGGGCATCCCCAATCTTAGGCTCTTGCCACTCCTTATTCCATAGTCCATCAAATCTTTACCCAAAACTTGAAAACTTCACAACACAAAACTCAACAGGAAATCTCATAAGCTCCGTTAGTGAAAGAAAACAAAACCACCACATAAGGTACTGTAATGAACTCATTCTTTATTTATATTGGTGTTGAACCTACTGTATTTCAAGTTCTCTATGGTTCATACCACTTAATACTAGCCATAGGTGCATCAAAATAAGCAAACAACACACGAAAAACAGAATCTGTCAAAAACAGAACAGTCTGTAGCAATCTGTAACTAACGCAAACTTCTGGAACTCTAAAAATCCTACCGAAATAGGAAGTCCTGGGTAGTTTGTCTATTGATCAGAAGCAGAAATAATCAACACAAAATCACGTTTCTGTGATTTAACAAAACTAATTTCGTGCACGCAAAGTTTCTTCTTTTCAGCAGAACCAAATTAACTATCACCATACATTATCCTATAGGTTCTACTTGGCACAAACACTAATTAAAAAATAAAAACACATCTAAACAGAAGGTAAGTGCAAAATTTATTAAATAACAGCAAGGAAAAACATTGGGTTGTCTCCCAACAAGCGCTTTTCTTCAAAGCCTTTTAGCTAGGCATTGATAATTTCAATGATGCTCACATGAAAGACAAGAACTGAAGCACGAAGAGAGCATCATGAAACATGTGATAAACACATCTAAGTATAACACCCTTAATGGAAGAAATAGAAGCTCGAGAAGGAATACCACTAAAAACCTAGTTCGCTCTCAAATAAAAACCTAGTTCACTCGCTAAAGCATCCATGGCTGAATGGTGAAAGCGCCCACCAACCTAGAAAGGCAAAATGGTACTTCCTATGCATAGGCATTTTTTAAGCAAACAAATTATCATAGCAAGCAAAAACTAGCATATGCAAGGAAGAAGAAAGGAAGAATAGCAATCTCAACATAAGGAGAGGTAATTTTGTAACATGAAAATTTCTGCAACCATACTTTGCTTTCTCATAATAATTACATGTAGGATCATAATCAAATTCAACAATATAGCTATCACATAACATATTCTCAACACGATCCACATGCATGTAAAGTTGACACTCTTCCAAAATAGTGGGATTAACATTAACTAAAGTCATGACCTCTCCAAACCCACTTTTATCAAAAATACCATAAGATTGAACATTCTCCAAATATGTGGGATCTAAAGTTGACACTCTTCCAAACCCACTTTCAATATTATTGCAAACACTATTATCAATCTCACATTCATCATGGGGCTTAAATAAATTTGCAAGATCATAAGAATCACCCCAATCATGATCATTGCAACAAGTAGTAGACATAGCAAAACTAGAATCCCAAAGCTTAGGGTTTTGCATATTATTAGCACAATTGACATCAAGAGAATTTATAGTACAATCATTGCAATCATGCTTTTTATCCAAAGATTTATCGTGAATCACTTCATAAAGTACTTCATCACAATTTTCAGATTCACGAATTTCAAGCAAAACTTCATAAAGATAATCTAGTGCACAAAACTCACTAGAAATTGGTTCATCATAATTGGATCTCTTAAAAATATTAGCAAGCGGATGAGGATCCATAGATCTTAGCTTCTTTGTTTAGTAATAAATACACAATTATTCCAACCAAACGAGCAAATAAGCCAAGTAAGACATTAAGGTAAACGAAAAGACGAACGGAAGAAGGGCGAATAAAACTGCAAGGGTGAAGTGGGGGAAAGGAAAACGAGAGGCAAATGGCAAATAATGTAATGCGAGGGAGATGAGTTTGTGATGGGTACTTGGTATGTCTTGACTTGAGCGAAGACCTCCCCAGCAATGGTGCCAGAAATCCTTCTTGCTACGTCTTGAGCTTGCGTTGGTTTTCCTCGAAGAGGAAAGGGTGATGCAGCAATAGTAGCATAAGTATTTCCCTCAGTTTTTTCAGAACCAAGGTATCAATCCAGTAGGAGGCTCCTCAAAAGTCCCATGCACCTACACAAACAAACAAAGAACTCGCAACCAACGCAATAAAGGGGTTGTCAATCCCTTCACGGCCACTTGCGAAAGTGAGATCTGATAGAGATAATATGATAAGATAAATATATTTTTGGTATTTTATGATATAGATGCAAAAAGTACAGTTGCAAATAAAAGTAGACTTAAAGCTTATATCATAAAAGATAGACCCGGGGGCCATAGGTTTGACTAGTGGCTTCTCTCAAGATAGCATAAGTATTACGGTGGGTGAACAAATTATTGTCGAGCAATTGATAGAAAAGCGAATAATTATGAGATTATCTAGGCATGATCATGTATATAGGCATCACGTCCGTGACAAGTAGACCGACTCCTGCCTGCATCTACTACTATTACTCCACACATCGACCGCTATCCAACATGCATCTAGAGTATTAAGTTCATAAGAACAGAGTAACGCATTAAGAAAGATGACATGATGTAGAGGGATAAACTCAAGCAATATGATATAAACCCCATCTTTTTATCCTCGATGGCAACAATACAATACGTGCCTTGCAACCCCTGCTGTCACTGGGTATGGACACCGCAAGATTGAAACCAAAGCTAAGCACTTCTCCCATGGCAAGAAAGATCAATCTAGTAGGCCAAACCAAACTGATAATTCGAAGAGACTTGCAAAGATAACTCAATCATACATAAAAGAATTCAGAGAAGATTCAAATATTTCTCATAGATAAACTTGATCATAAACCCACAATTCATCGGATCTCGACAAACACACTGCGAAAAGAATTACATCGAATAGATCTCCACAAGAGAGGGGGAGAACATGGTATTGAGATCCAAAAAGAGAGAAGAAGCCATCTAGCTAATAACTATGGACCCGAAGGTCTGTGGTAAACTACTCACAGCTCATCGGAGGGGCTATGGTGTTGATGTAGAAGCCCTCCATGGTCGATTCCCCCTCCGACGGAGCGCCGGCGAAGGCTCCAAGATGGGATCTCGTGGATACAGAAGGTTACGGCGGTGGAAATTGTTTTTCATTGGCTCCCTGGATGTTTTCGGGGTATGTGGGTGTATATAGGAGGAAGAAGTACGTCGGTGACCGACCGAGGGGCCCACGAGATAGGGGGCGCGCCCTCCTATCTCCGGGACGCCTCGGCTGCTGCTTGGCTTGCACTCCAAGTCCTCTGGATCACGTTCGTTCCAAAAATCACGCTCCCGAAGGTTTCATTCCGTTTGGACTCCGTTTGATATTCCTTTTCTTCGAAATACTGAAATAGGCAGAAAAAACAGCAATACGGGTTGGGCCTCCGGTTAGTAGGTTAGTCCCAAAAATGATATAAATGTGTAAAATAAAGCCCATAAACATCCAAAAGGGGTAATATAATAGCATGGAACAATCAAAAATTATAGATACGTTGGAGATGTATCAAACCCCGGGGTGCGTTTATGTGTCAGTCATACGATTGACGATCCGCGGGGTGGGTTTACATGTCTGTCGTCAACACTCACAGTTTTGGCCAATTCTGACCCGTTTCGTGGACTATTATTCACCGTTTTGGGGTCCCGAAGCGATTTCCATGGTTCTCAAACCCAAGGTGCGCTTACGTGTCCGTCATCAACAATTGCAGTTTTGGCTGATTCTGGCCCGTTTCTTTAACTATTAATCACTATTTGGAGGTCCCGGAGTGATTTTCACGATTGACGAACCCCGTAGTGCGTTTACGTGTCGGTCATCAACACTCACAATTTAGGCCGATTCTGGTCGTTTCATGCACTATTACTCACCGTTTTACGGTCCGAGAGCGATTTCCACGATTGACGATCCCCGGGGTGCGTTTACGTGTCCGTCGGCAACAATCACAGTTTTGGCCAATTCTAACCCGTTTGTGGACTATTACTCACCGTTTTGGGGTGCCGAAGCGATTTTCATAGTTGTTGAAACCCAAGGTGCGCCTACGTGTCGGTCATCAATACTCATAGTTTTGGCCGATTCTAGCCCGTTTCGTGGACTATTACTCACTGTTTTGGGGTGCTAGAGTGATTTCCATGATTAACGAAGTTGTGGGTGCGTGTACGTGTCGGTCATCAACACTCACGGTTTTGCCGATTCTGGCCCGTTTCGTGGACTATTACTCACCGTTATGGGGTCCCAAATCAATTTCCACGGTTGTCAATCCCCAAGGTGCGCTTACGTGCCGGTCATCAACACTCACAGTTTGGCCGATTCTAGCCCGTTTCTTGGACTATTGCTCACTGTTTTGGGGTCCCAGAGTGATTTCCATGATTGGCAAACCCAGGGTGTGCTTACGTGTCGGTCATGAACACTCAAAATTTTGGCTGATTCTGTCCCGTTTCGTGGACTATTACTCGCCGTTTTATGGTCCCAAAGCGATTTCCTTGGTTGTCGAACCCTAAGGTGTGCTTACGTGTTGGTCGTCAAGACACGCAGTTTGGGCCGATTCTGGCCCGTTTCTTGGACTATTACTAAGTTTTGGAGTCTCAAAGTGAGTTCCACAATAGACGAACCCCGGGGTGCATTTACGTGTCGGTCATCAACACTTACTCACTGTTTTGGGGTCCCATAGCGATATCCACAATGGACGATCCCCGGGGTGCGTTTACGTGTCCGTCGTCTACACTCACAGTTTTGGCCAATTCTGACCCGTTTCATGGACTATTACTCACTGTTTTTGGGTCCGGAAGCGATTTCCATGGTTGTCAAACCCGAGGTGCGCTTACGTGTCCATCATCAACAATTGCAGTTTTGGCCGATTCTGGACCGTTTCATGAACTATTATTCTCTATTTGGTGGCCCCGGAGTGATTTTCACGATTGACGAACCCCGTAGTGCGTTTACGTGTCGGTAATCAACACTCATAATTTAGGCCGATTCTGGTCCGTTTCGTGCACTATTACTCACCGTTTTTGGGTCCCAGAGCGATTTCCATGATTGACGATCCTCGGGGTGCGTTTACGTGTCCGTCATCAAAACTCACAGTTTTGGCCAATTCTAACCCGTTTCGTGGACTATTACTCACCGTTTTGGGGTGCCGAAGCGATTTTCATAGTTGTTGAAACCCAAGATGCGCTTACATGTCGGTCAGCAACACTCATAGTTTGGCCGACTCTGGCCCGTTTCCTGGAATATTACTCACTGTTTTGGTGTCCCGGTGTGATTTCCACGATTAACGAACTCCGGGGTCCGTATACGTGTCGGTCATCAACACTCACAGTTTTAGCCGGTTCTAACCCGTTTCGTGGACTATTACTCACTGTTTTGGGGTCTCAGAGTGATTTCCATGATTAACGAACCCGGGGATGCATTTACGTGTCGGTCATCAACACTCACGGTTTTGTCAATTCTGGCCCGTTTTGTGGACTATTATTCTCTGTTTTGGGGTCCCAAATCGATTTCCATGGTTGTCGAACCCCAAGGTGCGCTTACGTGCCGGTCAACAACACTCACAGTTTGGCCGATTCTGGCCCATTTATTGGACTATTACTCACTGTTTAGGGGTCCCGAAGTTATTTCCACGATTGATGAACCCCGGGGTGCGTTTACGTGTCGGTCATCCACACTCGTGGTTTTTTCAATTCCGACTCGTTTCGTGGACTAATATACTATTGGGGTCTGGCTAGATCTCACCCGACCAGACTTAACCAAATCTCAGTCAGCACTAGAGACCCACAAACTTGTGTTGGATGTGATATTTTAGTCCACAAAGTTGCAAAAGGTGATCAACTCATCCACAAACTTGAAATGCATGGGATGATTTAGTCCACAACCAATCAGGAGCGAACAAATGGCGCCTCATTGGCAGCTTTGTGGCATAGCCGTTCTGTTTGGCAGTTTGCGAAACAATCCTCCAATTTTATGGAAATCATGCCCGAGGTACATGCCTGGGATGCCCGTTGGAAATTTAGTAATACGCAGACCAGCACCGCAGCGTCTTGCCCATAAAACCCGCTTCTTTCACATGCAGCTGGTGCATCCAGATTTCCTGCGGAAAAAGAAACATGCCGACAGGCAGCGCAGCATGCACGCATGCAATGCATGGTCAAAAAGCCTACAAGCACTTCTAGTTAGTCAACGCCCCTACTCACAGATCATGATATGCATCATTATTCAGGAAAAATTAGTTACAAGTATTTTTTTGGGAAAAAATAGCTAAAAGCACTACAATTTAGTCAGGAGTAGGCAGCCACTATTCACAAATCACAATATGGCTTAGAGCCTCTACAGTCGATGCCCCAAATCCGACCCCTCAAACGTCCGTGGACGCGACTGGGCACGTCCGCGGACAGTGACCGGTTACGCCTTAAATATTTGATTCTACAAGGCCACCTCAAATTAGAAATCTCAAATCCAAAATTATTACATGCAACATGAAACCTAATCCAAGGAGAGCTCGCCCGGTTCCGTCGTGGCAATACCCGGCGGCCGGCTGCGCTCCCAGAGTGTTGTTCCGGTCGCCAGCAAGGTAGAGTAGGGCATGAGACACGAGCCGGCTAACGTGACTCAAGACGTGGTCATCTCCCATGCCCTACTCTTCCTCGTCGGAGCCCGAAACCCGAACGGTGCCCGTGGACATAATTATTTAGCTACTCATTGATCTTCACTTATATCTTTTGTCGGAGTAGTTTTTCATTTACTCGTGTGCTTCACTTATATCCTATGAGTAAATGGTTGAATTAATTGAATGTCATAAATCTGAAAATTATATATGCCTCATTTGCTTATCCCATGGGGAGTAATGACTTCACATCTAAGAATAAGAGGTTGTAAATTTATTGAAGGTTAGCAAGCATTGTATTGGTCATTTGAACAATTCATGAAAGAATATTGAAGGAAGAGTGATTTCACATATAAATATACTATCTTAGACATCTTTTACAATTGTGAGAACTCATTAAGTATGACATGCTAAAGAGTTGATGTTGGACAAGGAAGACAACGTAATGGGTTATGTTTTCACACATCTCAATTAAAGTATATTGTCATGGATCATTCAAAGATCTTGAGCTTGCCTTTCCCCCTCTTTTGGACAAGGTCCATATACAAGTGGCAATATAAAGTGACGTTCTTTTGCATTAAGATTTTGTGCATCCAACCTAAAAGCGCATGACAACCTCTGCTTCCCTCTGCGAAGGGCCTATCTATTACTTTATGTCTTTTACTTTATGCAAGAGTCAAGGTGATCTTCACCTTTCCCTTTTTTTCATTTTATCCTTTGGCAAGCACCTCTTATTGGAAAGATCCTCATATATATATCCAATTGGATGTAAGTTAGCATGAACTATTATTGTTGACATCACCCAAAGGTGAATACGTTGGGAGGCAACACTAGAAGCCCCTATCTTTCTCAGTGTCCGATTAAAACTCCATAACCATAAGTATTGCGTGAGTGTTAGCAATTGTAGAAGACTATATGATAGTTGAGTATGTGGAGTTTGCTAAATCAAAGCTCTGACATAGACCCTTCCTGAAAATAAGATGAATTGTAATTGTTTGATGATTGAGAATGAAGTTTGCTAGTTTTCAACAAAGTTTGTGGTCTATGCTTCAACATGTGAATTGATTGTTATTGGTTCGTGAGAAGTTTTATGATATGAACTATTGTTATGACATATAATCATGCTAGAAAAGGTGATTGAAATTATCATTGATCAAACTTGTGCACCTGCTAGAATTCACACTTCATAAATTCTTTCTTTTATCATTTACCTACTCGAGGACGAGCAGGAATTAAGCTTGGGGATGCTGATACGTCTCCAACGTATCTATAATTTATGAAGCATTCATGCTATTATATTATCTATTTTGGTTTTTTACGGGCTATATTATACACTTTTATATTATTTTTGGGACTAACCTATTAACCGGAGGCCCAGCCCATATTGCTGTTTTCTTGCCTATTTTAGTGTTTCGAAGAAAAGGAATATCAAACGGAGTCCAAACGGAATGTAACCTTCGGAAAAGTTATTTCTGGAACAGAAGCAATCCCGGGAACTTGGAGTGCAAGCCGGGGAAGCGTCGAGGAAGCCACGAGATAGGAGGGCGCGCCCACCCCCCTGGGCGTGCCCTCCACCCTCGTGGGCCCCTCGAGGCTCCCCCGACCGACTTGTTTCGCCTATATAAGTCCACATACCCTAAAACCTTTGAAGAACAAGATAGATAGGGATTTCCGCCCCCGCAAGCCTCTGTAGCCACCAAAAACCTCTTAGGAGCCCGTTCCGGCACCCTGATGGAGGGGGGATCCCTCACCGGTAGCCATCTTCATCATCTCGGGGCTACCCATGACAAGGAGGGAGTACTTCACCCTTGGGGCGGAGGGTATGTACCAGTAGCTATGTGTTTGATCTCTCTCTCTCTCTCTCTCTCTCTCTCGTGTTCTCTCTATGGCACGATCTTGATGTATCGCGAGCTTTGCTATTATAGTTGGATCTTATGATGTTTCTCCCCCTCTACTCTCTTGTAATGGATTGAGTTTTCCCTTTGAAGTTATCTTATCGGATTGAGTCTTTAAGGATTTGAGAACACTTTATGTATGTCTTGCCGTGCTTATCTATGGTGACAATGGGATATCACGTGATCCACTTGATGTATGTTTTGGTGATCAACTTGTGGGTTCCGCCCATGAACCTATGCAGAGGGGTTGGCACACGTTTTCGTCTTGACTCTCCGGTAGAAACTTTGGGGCACTCTTTAAAGTACTTTGTGTTGGTTGAATAGATGAATCAGAGATTGTGTGATGCATATCGTATAATCATGCCCACGGATACTTGAGGTGACAATGGAGTATCTAGGTGACATTATGGTTTTGGTTGATTTGTGTCTTAAGGTGTTATTCTAGTATGAACTCTATGATAGATTGAAAGGAAAGATTAGCTTCATGTTATTTTATTACGGACTCTTGAATAGATAGAACAGAAAGGATAACTTTGAGGTGGTTTTGTACCCTACCATAATCTATTCGTTTGTTCTCCTCTATTAGTGGCTTTGGAGTAACTCTTTGTTGCATGTTGAGGGATAGTTATATGATTCAGTTATGTTATTATTGTTGAGAGCCTTGTTTCGAAGCATTGCAATACCGTTTGTGCACTAGTGAAAGGATGAACCCTAGGCCTTGTTTCGAAGCATTGCAATACCGTTTGTGCTCACTTTTATCATTAGTTACCTTGCTGTTTTTATATTTTCAGATTACAAAAACCTATATCTACCATCCATATTGCACTTGTATCACCATCTCTTCGCCGAACTAGTGCACCTATACAATTTACCATTGTATTGGGTGTCTTGGGGACACAAGAGACACTTTGTTATTTGGTTATAGGGTTCCTTGAGAGAGACCATCTTCATCCTATGCCTCCCACGGATTGATAAACCTTAGGTCATCCACTGGAGGGAAATTTGCTACTGTCCTACAAACCTCTGCACTTGGAGGCCCAACAACATCTACAAGAAGAAGGTTGTGTAGTAGACATCACTCACCCGTTTCATGGACTATTACTCACTGTTTTGGGGTCCCGGAGTGATTTCCACGATCTAGGAACCCCTGGGTGCATTTGCGTGTCGGTCATCAAAACTCATTGTTTTAGCCGATTCAATCCCGTTTCATGGACTATTGCTCAGTATTTTGGGGTCCTAGAGTGATTTCCATGATTACCGAACACCGGGGTGCGTTTACGTGTCGGTCATCAAGACTCACGGTTTTTGCCAATTTTGGCTCGTTTCGTGGACTATTACTCACCGTTTTGCGCTCTCAAATCAATTTCCATGGTTGTTGAATCCCAAGGTGCGCTTACATGTCAGTCATCAACACTCACTATTTAGTCCAATTCTGCCCCGTTTCATGGACTATTACTCACTGTTTTGGGGTCCCGAAGTGATTTCCACGATTGACGAACCCCGGGGTGCGTTTACGTGTCGGTCATCAACACTCACAATTTTGGCCGATTCTAGTCTGTTTCATGTACTATTACTCACTGTTTTGGGGTCGAAGAGCGGTTTCCACGATTGATGATCCCCGGGGTGCGTTTACGTGTCCGTCGTCAACACTCACAGTTTTGGCCAATTCTGACTCGTTTCGTGGACTATTACTCACCGTTTTGGGGCCCCGAAGCGATTTCTGTAGTTTTTGAACCCCAAGGTGCACCTACGTATCGGCCATCAACAGTCGCAGGTTTGGCTGATTTTGGCCCATTTCTTGGACTATTACTCACTGTTTTGGGGTCCCGGAGTGATTTCCATGATTGACGAACCCCGGGGTGCGTTTAAGTGTTGGTCATCAAAAGTCGCGGTTTTTGTCGATTCTGACCCGTTTCATGGACTATTACTCACTGCTTTGGTGTCCCCAAGCGATTTCCATGGTTGTCAAACCCCAAGGTGCACTTACGTGTCCGTCATCAACAATCACGGTTTGGGTCGATTCTGGCCCGTTTCTTGGACTATTACTCAGTTTTGGGGTCCCGGAGTGATTTCCACGATTGACGACCCCGGGGTGGGGTTATGTATCGGTCATCAACACTCACAATTTTGGCCGATTCTTTTCCGTTTCGTGCACTATTACTCACGGTTTTGGGGTCCCAGAGCGATTTCCTTGACTGGCGATCCCCGGGGTGCGTTTACGTGTCTGTCTTCAACACTAACAGTTTTGGCCAATTCTGACCCGTTTTGTGGACTATTGTTCACCGTTTTGTGGTACCGAAGCAATTTCCATAGTTGTTCAAACCCAAGGTGCGCTTACGTGTTGGTCATCAACATTCACAGTTTTGGCCGATTATGGACCGTTTCCTGGACTATTACTCATTGTTTTGGGGTCCGGAGTGATTTCCATGATTAATGAACCCTGGGGTGCGTTTACGTGTCGGTCATCAACACTCACAGTTTTTCCGATTCTGGCCCGTTTCGTGGACTATTACTCACTGTTTTGGGGTTCCAGAGTGATTTCCATGATTAACGAACCCCGGGGTGCGTTTACGTGTCTGTCATCAACACTCACGGTTTTGGCCGATTATGGCCGTTTCTTGGACTATTACTCACTGTTGGGGTCCCAAATTGATTTTCAAGGTTGTCGAACTCCTAGGTGCGTTTACATGTCGGTCATCAACACTCATAGTTTGGGCCAATTCTGCTCGGTTTCTTAGAATATTACTCACTGTTTTGGGGTCCCAGAGTGATTTCCACGATTGACAAACCCCGGGGTGCGTTTTTGTGTCGGTCATGAACACTCACAGTTTTGGCCGATTCTGGCCCATTTCATGGACTATTACTCACCGTTTTGGGGTTCCAAAGCGATTTCCATGGTTGAGTACCCCAAGTTATGCTTACGTGTTGGTCGTCAACACTCGCGGTTTGGGCCGATTCTGCCCCATTTCTTCGACTATTACTCATTTTTGGGGTCCCGAAGTGATTTCCACGATTGACGAACCCCGGGGCGCGTTTACCTGCCGGTCATCAACACTCACAATTTTAGCCGATTCTGGTCCATTTCATGCACTATTACTCACTGTTTTTGGGTCCCGATGTGATTTCCACGATTGACGAACCCCGGGGTGCGTTTATGTATCGGTCATCAACATTCACAATTTTGGCTGATTCTAGTCCATTTCGTGCACCATTACTCACCGTTTTGGGGTCCCATAGCGATTTCCACGATTGACGATCCCCGGGTTGCGTTTACGTGTCTGTCGTCAACACTCATAGTTTTGGCCAATTCTGACACGTTTCGTGGACTATTACTCACCGTTTTGGTGTCTCGAAGCGATTTCCATAGTTGTTGAACCCCAAGGTGCACTTACGTGTCGGCCATCAACAGTCGCTATTTTGGCCGAGTCTGGCCCATTTCATGGACTATTACTCACCGTTTTGGGGTCCCGAAGCGATTTCCATGGTTGTCAAACCCCAAGGTGCGCTTACGTGTCCGTCATTGACAATCGCAGTTAGGGCCGACTCTCGCCCGTTTCTTGGACTATTACTCAGTTTTGTGGTCCCGGAGTGATTTTCACGATTGACGAACCCCGGGGTGCATTTATGCGTCGGTCACCAACACTTACAATTTTGGCTGATTCTTGTCCGTTTCATGCACTTACGTGTCCCGTTTCACCGTTTTGGGGTCCCAGAGCGATTTCCATGATTGACGATCCCCGGGATGCGTTTACGTGTCCGTCGTCAACACTCATAGTTTTGGCCAATTCTGACCCGTTTCGTGGACTATTACTCACCGTTTTAGGGTCCCGAAGCAATTTCCATAGTTTTTCAAAACCAAGCTACGATTACGTGTCGATCATAACCACTCACAGTTTTGGCTGATTCTGTCCCGTTTTGTGGACTATTACTTACTGTTTTGGGGTCCCGGAGTGATTTCCACGATTAACAAACTCCGGGGTGCGTTTATGTGTCGGTCATCAACACTCACAATTTTGGCCGATTCTGGTCCGTTTCGTGCACTATTACTCACTGTTTTGGGGTCCCATAGCGATTTCCATGATTGATGATCCCCGGAGTGCGGTTACGTCTCCGTCATCAACACTCACAGTTTTGGCCAATTCTGACCCGTTTTGTGGACTATTACTCGCCGTTTTTGGGTCCCAAAGCGATTTTCATAGTTGTTGATGTTGGGTTCTACGGTAGGGTGCGTCGACTGCAAATTAAAATTTCCTACGCGCAAAACAACCAAGAACACGCTACAGGAGATGGATCACAGGTCGTTACCACTAGACGCGCAGTGCCGTCCACCAGAAGTAGAGTTGAGGCAGCGCGTTCCCGGAGTCACCTCGCATTCCTGGAGTCGTCTCCTCCTTGCCGATCTCCCACGTAGATGATTGGATCCCACGAACAGGTTCGCCGGATTGGCGCAAGTGCACCTCCTCTAACGCTATACGCGCGTGCAGGAGGAACACTGAGGGAGTCCCGGATTAGGGGGTGTCCGGATAGCCAAACTATCACCTTTGGCCGGACTCCTGGACTATGAAGATACAAGATTGAAGACTTCGTCCCGTGTCCGGATGGGACTTTCCTTGGCATGGAAGGCAAGCTTGGCGATACGGATATGTAGATCTCCTACCATTGTAACCGACCCTGTGTAGGCCTAACCCTCTTCTGTGCCTATATAAACCGGAGGATTTTAGTCCGTAGGACGAGCAACAATCATACCATAGGCTAGCTTCTAGGGTTTAGCCTCTCTGATCTCGTGGTAGATCTACTCTTGTACTACCCATATCATCAATATCAATCAAGCAGGAGTAGAGTTTTACCTCCATCTAGAGGGCCCGAACCTGGGTAAAAACATCGTGTCCCTTGTCTCCTGTTACCATCCGCCTAGACACACAGTTCGGGACCACCTACCTGAGATCCGCCGGTTTTGACACCGACATTGGTGCTTTCATTGAGAGTTCCTCTGTGCGGTCGCCATCAGGAAGGATGCCTCATCCCGTCTTTAAAGACGGCACTGTTGCCAAAGGAGCTTTGGCTATCGGACAAACTCTCCGGCTAGGTGGTTTCCTTATGACCGCCTGTCCAGCCGCCGCGCCGACGATGACTTCTCGGGTCATCGAAAGCAATCTTCACGTTAGCTCGGAACTCGCCGAGCAGTTAGATCCGATGGAGCTCTCTTCCTTAAACGAGCTCTTGGATCGCATCGCCGCCCTGGGAGTCACTACAGACTACGATCAGATTGGGCCTAAACCCGATCTGAGAGAGATTAACTCTCCCCAGGTTACCCACCACGTTGCTGTGGTTGAGGAACAATACGACGACCCTTCTTCTATCTTAAGGACTAGCTATGTCTGGATTCCCGATCCCTCCATGCCGGATTCCCGCGGAGGGGAGGATGTTACTCAAGCCCCGAACCTAAAGTCAAGCAGCGGGCTAGATTCATTGGACAACATCCAAGAACCCAAGCTTCCAAGTTCGGAAACTACTTGGCCCCTGAGTCTTAAAGTGGACAGGGTTCCGAATTTAATTCCACCCGCCCACCCAAACGTAAGCGATCTGTCCCAAATCCGGAAAGAGCCCGCAGAAACAGTACACCATTACTGGGCCAGATTCCTCCTGGTTATGAACAGGATAAAGGACTGCCGCGAGGAGGACGCAATTTCATTCTTCTGCAGTAATTGCACAGACAAGGGAATCCTCAACGCCGTAAGTCGTCGTGAAATTACACGCTTCGCTGACTTGGCGTCCATAGTACGAAAGTACTATGTGATGGAAAGCGCCTGGAAAACCGAAATCAAATTTTGGGACAATCCGGCCCTGAATACAACCCCAGTCTGAAATAAAAGGGTGCATTATCGCCAGGCACCTGGGTTAAACACCAAAAAGCAAAAACCCTCTATAGGGCATGGAACCGTACTGGAAGGATGGCTCAATGGACCCTGCAAAATTCATAGTACAGAGGGTGCCACTCCAACTCATAGCCTTAGAGCATGTTGGATACTATGGCAGGTGGCCAAAAGTGGCGAAGAGCTTCTAACTCCAAAGCACCAGCCCAAGGATACCAGTATGGTATTAACAGTCTTCGAGACTTTTGCATCAAATAATATGCGGAAATGAACACTCCGCAGCCTTGCCGAAGTCTACCAAGTAGCAACAATAAACCCATGGAGTGACACAGCTATTACCTTTAATGCCAGTGACGAACCTAAATTCCGAACAGCCCGAGCACCAGCCGCATTGGTCCTCAGTCCAATAGTGGACGGCTTTCGCCTTACCAAGGTACTCATGGACGGTGGCAGCGGATTGAACCTCATTTACGAGGAAACCCTCCGAAAAATGGAAATAGACTGGAGTCGCATTGAACGAAGCAGCACAATCTTTAGAGGAATAATCCCCAGTCGGGAAGCATGCTATACTGGAAAAATAACACTGGATGTGGTGTTCGGCACGCCGGATAATTACAGACCCGAGAAGGTCACGTTCCAAGTGGCCCCGTTCAGCAGCGGATATCACGCTCTATTAGGGCGAGAGGCATTCACAATTTTCCAAGCTATACCCCATTACGGGTACATGAAGCTCAAAATGCCCGGGCCCAACGGAATCATCACTCTTGCTAGTGACCCGAACATAGCACTCCGCACCGAAAATAAGACAGCTGCACTGGCCCTTGAGGCACTATCCAAAGCCCTAGCAGCCGAGGAACTCTCTGCGCTGCGCTCCACGGTGAATAGGGACGATGTGATACTCGATAAGAGATCCAAGTCCACCTCCTTTAAACCAGCGGACGAAATAGTCAAATTCCAAGTCCATCCAACGGACCCTACAAAAACGGCCTCCATCGGGGCACAATTAAACCTTGATGTAGATGCCGCACTACAAGAATTCCTACGCGAAAATTGGGACATTTTTGCCTGGCACCCTTCAGACATGCTAGGAATCCCACGCCGGCTGGCCGAGCACAGCCTAAACATCCTAAAAGGATTCAAGCCAGTCAAACGGGCTCTTCGGCGTTTCTCCGAATCCAAGAGGCAGGCCATGGGAGAGGAGCTAGCCAAATTACTGGAGGCCGGATTCATCAGAGATATAAAACATCCGGAGTGGCTAGCAAACCTGGTGATGGTACCAAAGAAGGACAAATCCTGGCGCCTATGCGTCGACTTTAAGGACCTCAACAAGGCTTGCCCAAAGGATCCCTTCCCCCTCCCCCGCATCGATCAAATTATTGACGCTACCGCAGGACACGATTCATTGTGTTTCCTTGATGCATACTCTGGCTACCACCAAATTAAGATGGCAGAGCCCGACCACTCCGCAACGGCATTCATCACCGCATACGGCCCATTCTGCTTCAACACAATGCCCTTTGGGCTCAAAAACGCCGGCGCAACATATCAGCGCATGATTCAGACATGTCTGGCAAACCAGATCGGCCAAACAGTGGAGGCATACATAGACGATGTGGTCGTCAAAACCAAGTACGTCGAAACTCTAGTAGACGATTTGAGGCTCACGTTCAATAATCTCCGAACATATGACATTAAGCTTAACCCAGAAAAATCTGTTTTCGGCGTACCAGCTGGAAAGCTCTTGGGCTTCATTGTATCCAGTAGAGTAATTGAAGCAAACCCAGCCAAGATCCGAGCTCTGTCACAATTGGATATCCCAAAGGACCTCAAACAAATACAAAAATTGACGGGATGCGTGGCGGCTTTAAGCCGCTTTATCTCCCGTTTAGGAGAAAAGGCATTACCCCTTTATCGCCTCCTCCAACGCACCGAACACTTCGAGTGGACAGATGCCACCACGGCCAGACTCGAAGAAATAAAAGCCATATTGGCAACAAACCCGGTCCTGGCCGCGCCCAACATGGGCGAACCAATGCTATTATATATCGCGGCAACTCATCAAGTGGTGAGCGCGGTGCTCGTTGTCGAACGAGAAATAGACGGACACAAGTTCCCCCTTCAAAAACCAGTTTACTATGTGTCCACTGTCCTGACTCCATGCAAGTCATGGTACCCGCATTATCAAAAGATAGCGTACGCGGTGTTCATGGCATCCCGGAAGCTACGACACTACTTTCAAGAGTGTTCGATAACAGTAGCCTCCGAAGTACCTCTTAATGACATTATAAACAACCGCAACGCGATGGGCCGGATTGCCAAATGGGCCATTGAGCTCCTCCCGTTCGACATAACCTATAAGCCACGGCGAGCTATTAAGTCGCAAGTTTTGGCCGATTTCATCGCTGAATGGACTGAAGCCGAACTCCCTAAAGAGTACGGCGCATATTCCAACTGGATCATGCACTTCAACGGCCCCAAAATGTTGTCTGGTCTGGGGGCTGGCATCATTCTGACGTCCCCAACCGGAGATACGGTTCAATACGTACTCCAGATAATGTATACAGACTCCAACAACGCAGCCGAATACGAGGCCCTTCTACATGGCCTCCGGATGGCAGTCTCCATGGGCATTCAATGCCTAGAGGTGCGCGGGGCTTCGAACCTTGCGATATCCCAAATAAATGGAGACTTCGATGCCAAGGATCAGAAAATGGCAGCTTATTGCAACACCGTCCTAAAAATGTCAGCTAGGTTTGAGGGGCTCGAATTTCACCATATAGCCCGGGATAACAACCAGGCAGCATACGTATTGGCACGCATTGGCACAAAGCGCGATGCCGTCCCTCCCAGATCTTCCTAGAGAGGCTGTTCAAGCCATCCGTACTATGGGAGGGGGGATCTGGAAATACCAACTCGGATCCAACCGCACTGCCTGACACCGAACATTCTGAAATAATTGGTGGTTCTGCCAACGAAGTAACATCCTCAGCCCACGTAACAATGGCAGTAATTACCCCGTGGACGGAACCATTCCTACCCTACCTAACCAGGCAGGAACTTTCCGAGGACCAAAACGAGGCCCGCTGCATAGTGCGGCGATCTAAAGCCTATAAGGTCCATGAGGGAGAGCTTTACAAGAAAAGCACAACCGGAGTCCTTCAAAGGTCTCCAAAGAGGAAGGGCGGAACCTTCTGGCTGAAATTCATGCCGGACCCAGCGGGCACCACGCTGCAGCCCGGGCCCTTGTAGGCAAGGCCTTCCGTACAGGATTTTATTGGCCGACGGCTCGGGCAGATGCTCAGGACTTAGTCCAACAATGCGTCGGTTGCCAGCTCTTTGCTAATCAAAGCCACATGCCACCCACCGCCCTCAAAACTATACCCATAACCTGGCCCTTCGCGGTCTGGGGCTTGACATGGTTGGACCCCTTAAAGGAGGAACCCACAAGCAAAAATACCTACTGGTCATGGTGGATAAATTCACCAAATGGATAGAGGCCAAACCTGTTAAGACGGCGGAATCCGGACCGGTGATAGACTTCATATCAGGGGTCGTACACCGTTACGGCGTCCCCCATAGCATCATCACTGACAATGGCACGAACTTTACGGCCAATGAGGTTAAACTCTAGTGCAAAAACATGGGCATCAAGCTCGACTATGCTTCAGTCTATCACCCTCAAACTAACGGTCAACCCGAGCGAGCAAATGGTCTAATCATGAGCGGCACCAAACCCAGATTAGTGCGGTCCCTCAAGGAATCTAACACGCACTAGGTAGAGGAGCTCGACTCTATACTCTGGGGGCTGCGGACCACTCCGAATCGCACCACTGGATTTACACCATTCTTTATGGTATACGGCGCAGAGGCAGTTCTGCCCTGTGACATAATTCATGACTCACCTCACGTGCATATGTACGAAGAAAGAGAAGCCGAGGTTGATCGGCAGGACAGTTTGGACGCATTGGAGGAGGAGCGTGACGTGGCAAAAGCCCGTTCCGCATTCTATCAACAGCAAGCTCAAAGATATCAAAGCAGAGAAGTACGGGCCAAAACTTACAACGTTGGCGAGTTAGTTCTACGCCTGCTGGACAAGAAAAAGGACAAACTCAAGCCCAAATGGGAAGGTCCTTTATCATCGACCAAGTCCTGACCAGTGGAGCGTACCGTCTGCGAGATGCATCGGATAACAGACTCGAGCCGAACCCATGGAACGCAGCCCGTCTCCGAAGATTCTACGCCTAGCGCCTGATTCTGAGTTCGTCTCCTTCCTCCGTCTATATTTTACATATTAGTTGTCTTCTGTTTCTCTCCTTCTCCCTCCTTTCTTACTACAGCCTTTGAAAGCTTGTTTGCACATTGTTCGCACACACTTGACGCGTTGTTCGCGCTCATTATACCTGGGGGCTTCTTTAACAAAAGCTCATTTATACGGGCTTCATGCCCAACACATGTGTCACACTTCCGCATGTACCTTTTATTCACCATTATATGCATCCATATGACTTAAGTTTTGCCCAAGCTGGGTTGCCTGGCTCCTGTGCTTACCCCTACGTTCCCGATTGTTCGACTAGGCGGTAAAGGGAGCACCTCTGCGATTGTTACTGCCGGGTCAGCCGGATGTGTACCTCAGACTGGGTGAAGCCGAAAGCTAGCGTTCTTAAGGGAATATTCGGTTGGTGAACTAAAAGACGGTTTCTTACCTATTTATTTATCTGCCCCCAGATGTTTTTCTGCTTTTTTCGCAGTCCGGACATGCACTTTAGGGCATGCCTCGCAGGGAAAGGAACCCCTAACGGAACTATTCTCCCTGGAAGATGTTTCTTACTAACCATGTAATATAACATAACTAGTTGGGCACTTGTCTGATAAAGCACTAATGACCCCTACGCCTGGTCTCCACGCATGCCCCGGTTCTTATATAACCGCGAGGGTATTCGGACACACTCCGGACTATTGGGTCCTGAGGTTGAAGCGAAAGGGTCCGCTATGACAAACGATCTACAATCCGGCTAGAAGGCATTTTACATGTCATCTTAAATTACATAGTCTACTTGACTGGGCATATTCCTCTTCAATGCCATCCAGAAGGTTGTCTAGTTTACAGTCCTGTTGGGAATACTTTGCAGCCAATTCTACTTGACCGTACACTAAGCTCACAGGGATCTCCTTCCCATCGGGCCCCGCAGGTCCGACCTCGGCCATGTGGTTTGGGTCAGCCTTCGTATACCGCATCTTCACCATGGGCCAGGCCTCCCTGGCGCCTTGACGGCAGGCCGATATCTTCCATAAGCGGAAGCGCTGTCGCGCTCCCTGAAGCCTCTCTGCAAGCTCTCCAAGGCCTTCGGGCAGGGAGACAGACGGATACAAGGCCTGGGCGACGCCTTTCATCACCTGCTGAACTTGTTCGTGCAGTTGCAAGAGCTCGGGAAGAAGGTCACCCGTAGAACCGGGCATTTCCTCTGCAGGACGGCCTGTGAGCATACCTACAGACATAACTCTGTTAGTCGACTTCCTCGCCGAACTCTTTTTTCAAAGTTCGTTCAAGCACTTACTAAAAATGCCGCGTCAAAGCCACCGATTCTCCTTAACGGAGTCAGACAGCTGGGCACAAACATCCTTTAGTTCCTCACCCAGCTGGGTGTTGGCATCTTGGAGATTATTTTTCTCTTGCCTCACCCTTGTAATCACATTCTCGCCGGCCTTTAACCGGCGCATGAGCTATTGCTTGTCCGGATCTATCCCGGTGCCATCTGCAATATTATTGTCAGACTTATACACATGCCGCACTTCACAAATTACTCATCTTTTGAAGCATATATTACCGGAGGGGGTCTCTTTGGCTTCCCCCGCTGCGGCTAGTGCGGCCTCAAGTTGGGCTTTGCACTCCTCCAGCTCCTGGGATAGTTGGGTATTCTTTTCCATAAGATCCTGCACAATAAATGATCCTTAAATCAGTTATTCTAACTATTTCAAGTCTCGGGGGCTACCGGCATATATAACTGTCAAATTTTCTCACCTGTATGTCTTTTACATACTGCTCCGTGGCTCTGGCTAGACCATTTTGAGCGGCACGGAGGTGCACATCTCCCGAATTGAAGGCATCCAATGCCTCTGGGGAGAAACATGCGTCACGAAGAACTGTCCGGCGACGCCTGTGATTCATGGCACTCTCCACCTCGGAATTGGTGGCAGATAACCTGTTGGCATCCTCTGTCGGAGGAGCATCCGACGCACACCTCGTGTTCGCCTCCGCTTATGGACCTGGCTTTGGAGCCTGGTGAGCGGAGGTTTAATTGGCAACCTCTCCGGATATAGTCCGGCGAGCGCTCTTCTTCCTGAGAAAGCACGAACGTTAGTATGCCTCCCGGGAATAAAACCTGGGAGCAAGATGACACGCCATACCGTTGCATCGGCGTTTCAATCTGGACTGCACATCTTTTCGGCCTGTTTGGCCTTGATGTCCCTTGTTGACTGGCGTCTCAGGCTCGGCCTTCCGCCTCAAGGACTTCCCCTGCGAAATACCATTGGTATACGGTGATAAAAAAGACGCACGGATGGGTCATTTTCAAAGTATTGGGACTTCGGTCTCAGTTACCTGCGAGGCGGGAAGTATTCTGGGGTAATCGGCCGTAATGGCGACCAAGGCATTATCGATGCTCAGTTGGTGGAATACCCCGTCGATCAACTCCACCGATATGTCCGGACCCTCTTGGGAGGTCGGATCGAGGAACCGTTCCGGATCCTCGGGTTGTGGAGGCGGGTTGTTTATATCCTTTACGGCCTGGCGCAGTTCCTGCGCCGAAATCACAAAATGAGATACTTGACTATGGGAGTATGGATCGGACAGGCAAAAATAAATGTCCGCTTACCCAGCTTGGAGAATTGTTCATAGAAAATCCGCCCTGCGGATTGACGCGGAGAAATTCCTCCTCTTCTCCCTTGTACAATGCGGACAAGATCTTCATCAGATCGGCGACCGATCCCGGCCCCTTACGGCCGCAGCGGGTGGCATCATCCTCCCCGTTGAAATCCCACATGGGGTGGCCTCTATACTGGAGCGGCTGCACCCCCCGCATAATGCATGTGGCCATGACCCCGATCATGGTCAGTCCGGAATGAGCTAGCAGCCTAATTCGGCTCATCAGGTAAAGGACGTTCCTGTCATTTTCCTTCTGAGGGCTCCGTGGACGCCAGCTTAGGCGTTTCTTCAAAGGAGCGTTATTGAACTTAGGGAGCCCGATCCGAATAGGGTCCGGCAGGGGGACATCTTCTATATAAAACCATTCCGAAGGCCAGTCTTCGGACGCCTTCTTCGGGGTTCCGGATAGATATCTGGTCCCGGCGATGCGCCATAGTTCGGCTCCGCCCACTTGATATATCGACCCCTCTTGAGAACGGGGCACAAGGCAGAACAGCTTCTTCCACAGTGCAAAATGAGCCTCAATGCCCAAAAACAGCTCGCACAGGGCCACGAAGCCCGCAATATGCAAAAATGGAGGCAGGCGTAAGGTTGTGCAACTGGAGGATGTAGAACTCCAGGATCCCCCAGAGAAACGGATGAATTGGAAATCCGAGCCCTCTTATCAAATAAGAGACAAGGCATACCCACTCTCCTTTGGAGGGGCCGGGGACGCTCTCCGCTTGCTTTCCGCCCTTGTAGGTGGCAAGTCCGACACGAACCAGAACCATGAAGGCTGGGGGAAGAAATCCCTTGGTTTGGAGCGTCACCAACTCGTTGTACGGGACGGAGCATCTCTCCCAATCTCGAGGCCGAGGGCTGGGAGGGCGAGAGGAGGAGCCGTGTCGACTGTCCATGATGGAGTGGATTTCTGTCAGATGCGCTCTGATGAATGCTCGCGAAGGGAGCATGGTGTGATTCGGATCTAGACCCTTGTCTCTTTTATAGGCAGCTCATTTGCGCAGCTAGGGGGGTAAATGTAAAAATACCCTGACTTTTCGCATTCGTTCAACACGTGGAAGACGGCCATTATTGGGCGTGGGAGCCGAGGAGCGCAATATTCACAGGAAGCCGGACGCTATTCAACTCGTACACAGGATTTGGAGAAGAACCCGCCTTGCAATGTCGAAGACAATCTACGCACCGGACTCATCGCCATTGAAGCCTGGTTCGGGGGCTACTGAGGGAGTCCCGGATTAGGGGGTGTCCGGATAGCCGAACTATCACCTTTGGCCGGACTCCTGGACTATGAAGATACAAGATTGAAGACTTCGTCCCGTGTCCGGATGGGACTTTCCTTGGCGTGGAAGGCAAGCTTGGCGATACGGATATGTAGATCTCCTACCATTGTAACCGACTCTGTGTAACCCTAACCCTCTTCAGTGCCTATATAAACCGGAGGGTTTTAGTCCGTAGGACGAAAAACAATCATACCATAGGCTAGCTTCTAGGGTTTAGCCTCACTGATCTTGTGGTAGATCTACTCTTGTACTACCCATATCATCAATATCAATCAAGCAGGAGTAGGATTTTACCTCCATCAAGAGGGCCCGAACCTGGGTAAAAGCATCGTGTCCCTTGTCTCCTGTTACCATCCGCCTAGACGCACAGTTCGGGACCCCATACCCGATATCCGCCGGTTTTGACATCGACAGTGCGTTTACGTATCGGTCATGAACACTCACAATTTTGGCCGATTCTGGTCCATTTCGTGCACTATTACTCTCCGTTTTGTGATCCCATAGCGACTTCCATGATTGATGATCCCGCGGTGCTTTTATGTGTCTGTCGTCAACACACGCGGTTTTTATCAATTCTGGCCCGTTTCATGGACTATTAATCACCGTTTTGGGCTCCCGAAGCGATTTCATGGTCGTCAAAGCCCAAGGTACATGTCCGTCGTGAACAACAGTAGTTTGGGCCGATTCTGGCCCGTTTCTTGGAATATTACTCAGTTTTGGGGTCCAAGAGTGGTTTCCATGATTGACGAACCCCGGGATGCGTTTACGTGTCGGTCATCAACACTCACAATTTTGGCCGATTCTGGTCCGTTTCGTGCACTATTACTTGCCGTTTTGGGGACCCAGAGCGATTTCTACGATTGATGATCCTCGAGATGCGTTTACGTGTCCGTCGTCTACGCTCACAGTTTTGGCCAATTCTGACCCGTTTTGTGGACTATTTCTCGCTGTTTTGGGGTCCCGAAGTGATTTCCATAGTTTTTGAACCCCAAGGTGCGCCTACATATCGGCTGTCAACTGTCGTAGTTTTGTCCGATTCTGGCCCATTTCTTGAACTATTACTCACTGTTTTGGGGTCCCGGAGTAATTTCCACGATTGACGAACCACGGGGTGCGTTTATGTGTCGGTCATCAACACTCATAGTTTTGGACGATTCTTGCCTGTTTTGTGGACTATTACTCACCGTTTTATGGTCCCAAAGTGACTTCCACGGTTCTCGAACGACAAGATGTGCTTACGTGTTGGTCGTCGAGACTTGCAGTTTGGACAGATTCTGCCCGTTTCTTGACCTATTACTCAGTTTTGGGGTGCCGAAGTGATTTCCACGATTGACGAAACCCAAGGTGCGTTTACGTGTCGGTCATCAACACTCACAATTTTGACCGATTCTATTCCGTTTCGTGCACTATTACTCACCGTTTTGGGGTCCCATAGCGATTTCCACGATTGACGATCCCCGGGGTGCGTTTACGTGTCCGTCGTCAACACTCACAGTTTTGGCAAATTCTGGCCCGTTTCATGGACTATTACTCACCGTTTTGGGTCCCAAATCGACTTCCATGGTTGTCGATCCCCAAGGTGCGCTTACGTGCCGGTCATCAACACTCATAGTTTGGCCGATTCTGGCCCGTTTCTTGGATTATTACTCACTGTTTTGGGGTCCCGGAGTGATTTCCGCAATTGGCGAAACCCGTTGTGTGTTTACGTGTCGGTCATAAACACTCACAATTTTGGCCGATTCTGTCCCGTTTCGTGGATTATTACTTACCATTTTGTGGTCCCAAAGCGATTCCATGGTTGTCGAACCCCAAGGTGTGCTTACGTGTTGGTCGTCAAGACACGTAGTTTGGGCCGATTCTAGCCCATTTCTTGGACTATTACTCAGTTTTGGAGTCCCGAAGTGATTTCCATGATTGACGAACCCCGGGGTGCGTTTACGTGTCGGTCATCAACACTTACAATTCTGGCCGATTCTTGTCTGTTTCATGCACTATTACTTACTGTTTTGGGGTCCCATAGGGATTTCCACGATTGACGATCCACGGGGTGCGTTTACGTGTCTATTATCAACACTCACAGTTTTGGCCAATTTTGGCCCGTTTCATGGACTATTACTCACTGTTTTGGTGTCCCGGAATGATTTCCACGATTAACGAACCCCGGGGTGCGTTTACGTGTCGGTTATCAACACTCATTGTTTTGGCCGATCCTGGCCCGTTTCGTGGACTATTACTGACTGTTTTGGGGTCCTGGAGTGATCTCCATGATTAACAAACACCACGGTGCGTTTGTGTGTCGGTCATCAACACTCACAGTTTTGGCCGATTCTGGCCCGTTTCGTCGACTATTACTCACCGTTTCGTGGTTCCAAAGCGATATCCATGGTTGTCGAACCCCAACATGTGCTTACTTGTTGATCATCAAGACTCGCGGTTTGGGCCGATTTTGGCCCGTTTCTTGGACTATTACTCAGTTTTGGGGTCCCAAAATGATTTCCACGATTGACAAACCCCGAGGTGCGTTTACGTGTCAGTCATCAACACTCACAATTTTGGCCGATTCTGGTCCGTTTCGTGCACTATTACTCTCCGTTTTGTGGTCCCATAGCGACTTCCATGATTGATGACCCCGCGGTGCGTTTATGTGTCCATCGTCAACACTCGCGGTTATTATCGATTCTGGCCCGTTTCATGGACTATTAGTCACCGTTTTGGGCTCCCGAAGCGATTTCCATGGTTGTCAAACCCCAAGGTGCACTTACATATCCGTCGTCAACAATAGTAGTTTGGGCCAATTCTGGCCCATTTCTTGGAATATTACTCAGTTTTGGGGTCCAAGAGTGGTTTCCATGATTGACAAACCCCGGGGTGCATTTATGTGTCGGTCATCAACACTCACAATTTTGGCCGATTCTGGTCCGTTTCATGCACTATTAATTGCCATTTTGGGGACCCAGAGCGATTTCCACGATTGATGATCCCCGAGGTGCGTTTACGTGTCCGTCGTCTACACTGACGGTTTTGGCCACCCGTTTCGTGGACTATTTCTCACCGTTTTGGGGTCCCGAAGCGATTTCCATAGTTTTTGAACCCCAAGGTGCGCCTACATGTCGGCCATCAACTGTCGTAGTTTTGTCCGATTCTGGCCCATTTCTTGGACTATTACTCACTGTTTTGGGGTCCCGGAGTAATTTCCACGATTGACGAACCCCGGGGTGTGTTTACGTGTCGGTCATCAACACTCACAGTTTTGGCCGATTCTGTCCCGTTTCGTGGACTATAACTTACCATTTTGTGGTCCCAAAGAGATTTCCATGGTTGTCGAACCCCAAGGTGTGCTTACGTGTTGGTCGTCAAGACACGCAGTTTGGGCCGATTCTGGCCCGTTTCTTGGACTATTACTCAGTTTTGGAGTCCCGAAGTGATTTCCATGATTGACGAACCCCGGGGTGCGTTTACGTGTCGGTCTTCAACACTTACAATTTTGGCCGATTCTAGTCCGTTTCATGCACTATTACTCACTGTTTTGGGGTCCCATAGAGATTTCCATGATTGACGATCCACGGGGTGCGTTTACGTGTCTGTCGTCAACACTCATAGTTTTTGCCAATTATGACCCGTTTCGTGGACTATTACTCACCGTTTTGGGGTCCCGAAGCGATTTTCATGGTTGTCAAACCCAAGGTGCGCTTACGTGTCCGTCATCAACAATTGCAGTTTTGGCCGATTCTGGCCCGTTTTTTGAACTATTAATCACTATTCGGAGGTCCCGGGGTGATTTTCATGATTGACGAACCCCGTAGTGCATTTACGTGTCGGTCATCAACACTCACAATTTAGGCCGATTCTGGTCGTTTCATGCACTATTACTCACCGTTTTAGGGTCCGAGAGCGATTTCCACGATTGACGATCCCCGGGGTGCGTTTACGTGTCCGTCCTCAACACTCACAGTTTTGGCCAATTCTAACCCGCTTGTGGACTGTTACTCACCGTTTTGGGGTGCCGAAGCGATTTTCATAGTTGTTGAAACCCAAGGTGCGCCAACCTGTCGGTCATCAACACTCATAGTTTGGCCGATGCTGGCCCATTTCATGGAATATTACTCACTGTTTTGGGGTCCTGGAGTGATTTCCACGATTAACGAACCCCGGGTGCGTTTACGTGTCGGTCATCAACACTCACAGTTTTGGCCGTTTCTAGCCCGTTTCGTGGACTATTACTCACTATTTTGGGGTCCCAGAGTGATTTCTATGATTAACGGACCCGGTGGTGCGTTTACGTGTCGGTCATCAACACTCACGGTTTTGCCGATTCTGGCCCGTTTCGTGGACTATTACTCACCATTTTGGGGTCCCAAATCGATTTCCACGGTTGTCGAACCCCAAGGTGCGCTTACGTGCCCGTCATCAACACTCACAGTTTGGCCAATTCTAGCCCGTTTCTTGGACTACTACTCACTGTTTTGGGGTCCCGGTGTGATTTCCACGATTGGCGAACCCAAGGGTGTGCTTACGTGTCGGTCATCAACACTTAAAATTTTGGCCAAATCTGTCCCGTTTCGTGGACTATTACTCACTGTTTTATGTTCCCAAAGCGATTTCCATGGTTGTCGAACCCCAAGGTGTGCTTACGTGTTGGTTGTCAAGACACGCAGTTTGGGCCGATTCTAGCCCGTTTTTTGGACTATTACTCAGTTTTGGAGTCCCGAAGTGAGTTCCACGATTGACGAACCCTGGGGTGCGTTTACGTGTCAGTCATCAACACTTACTCACTGTTTTGGGGTGCCATGGCGATTTCCACAATGGATGAACCCCGGGGTGCGTTTACGTGTCCGTCAACAGTCAAAGTTTTGGCCAATTCTGACCCGTTTCGTGGACTAATACTCACCGTTTTGGGGTCCCGAAGCGATTTGCATGGTTGTCAAACCCAAGGTGCGCTTACGTGCCCGTCATCAACAATTGCAGTTTTGGCCGATTCTGGCCCGTTTCTTGAATTATTATTCACTATTTGGAGGCCCCGGAGTGATTTTCACGATTGACGAACCCCGTAGTGCGTTTACGTGTCGGTAATCAACACTCACAATTTAGGCCGATTCTGGTCCGTTTCGTGCACTATTACTCACTGTTTTGGGGTCCCAGAGCGATTTCCACGATTGACGATCCTCGGGGTGCGTTTACGTGTCCGTCGTCAACACTCACAGTTTTGGCCAATTCTAACCCGTTTCATGGCCTATTACTCACCGTTTTGGGGTGCCGAAGCGATTTTCATAGTTGTTGAAACCCAAGATGCGCTTACGTGTCGGTCGTCAACACTCATAGTTTGGCCGATTCTGGCCCATTTCCTGGAATATTACTCACTGTTTTGGGGTCCCGGACTGATTTTTACGATTAACGAACTCCGGGGTGCGTTTATGTGTCAGTCATCAACACTCACAGTTTTAGCCGATTCTAGCCCGTTTCTTGGATTATTACTCACTGTTTTGGGGTCTCGGGGTGATTTCCACGATTAACGAACCCGGGGATGCATTTACGTGACGGTCATCAACACTCACGTTTTTGCCAATTCTGGCCCGTTTTGGGGTCCCAAATCAATTTCCATGGTTGTCGAACCCCAAGGTGCGCTTACGTGCCGGTCAACAACACTCACGGTTTGGCCGATTCTGGCCCGTTTATTGGACTATTACTTACTGCTTTGGAGTCCCGGAGTGATTTCCACGATTGGCGAACCCCGGGGTGTATTTACGTGTCGGTCTTCAACACTCATAATTTTGGTTGATTTTGTCCCGTTTCGTGGACTATTAATCACCGTTTTATGGTCCCAAAGTGATTTCCATGGTTGTCGAACCCCAAGGTGTGCTTACGTGTTGATCATCAAGACACGTAGTTTGGGCCGATTCTGGCCCGTTTCGAGTGCCGAAGTGATTTCCGCAATTGACAAACCCCGGGATGCGTTTACATGTCGGTCATCAACACTCACAATTTTGGCCGATTCTGGTCCTTTTCATGCATTATTACTCACCGTTTAGGGGTCTCATAGCGATTTCCAAGATTGACGATCCCCGGAGTGTGTTTACTTGTTCGTCGTCAACACAAATAGTTTTGGCCAATTCTGACCCGTTTTGTGGACTATTACTCACTGTTTTGGGGTCCCAAAGCGATTTCAATAGTTGTTGAACCCCAAGGTGTGCCTAATTGTCGGCCATCAACAATCGCGGTTTTGGCCGATTCTGACCCGTTTCTTGAACTATTACTCACTGTTTAGGGGCCCGAAGTTATTTCCACGATTGACGAACACCGAGGTTTGTTTACGTGTCGGTCATCCACACGCGTGGTTTTGTCAATTCCAACTCGTTTCGTGGACTAATGTACTATTGGGGTGTGGCTAGATCTCACCCGGCCAGACTTAACCAAATCTCAATCAACAACATATAAAAAATAAAGAGGCAAGAGCACTAGAGACCCACAAACTTGTGTTCGATATGTTGTTTTAGTCCACAAAGTTGCAAAAGGTGATCAACTCATCCACAAACTTGAAATGCATGGGATGATTTAGTCCACAACCAATCAGGAGCGGACAAATGGCGCCTCGTTGCCAGCTTCGTGGCACAGCCGTTCTGTTTGGCGTTTTGCGAAACAACCCTCCAAGTTTATGGAAATCACGCCCGAGGTACATGCCTGGGCTGCCCGTTGGTTATTTTGTAATACGCAGAGCAGCGCCGCAGCGTCTTGCCCATCAAACCCGCTTCTTTCGCATGCAGCTGGTGCATCCAGATTTCCTGCGAAAAAAGAAACATGCTGACAGGCAGCGCAGCATGCATGCATGCAATGCATGGTCAAAAAGCCTACAAGCACTTCTAGTTAGTCAGGGGCCCTACTCACAGATCACGATATGCTTCCTTATTCAGAAAAAAAATTAGTTACAAGTATTTTTTGGGGGAAAAAATAGGTAAAAGCACTGCAAGTTAGTCAGGAGTAGGCAGCCACTATTCACAAATCACAATATGGCTTAGAGCCTCTACAGTCGATGCCCCAAATCCGACCCCTCAAACATCCGTGGATGCGACTGGGCACGTCCGCGAACAGTGACCGGTTACTCCTTAAATATTTGACTCTACAAGGCCACCTCAAATTAGAAATCTCAAATTTAAAATTATTACATGCAACGTGAAACCTAATCTAAGGAGAGCTCCCCCGGTTCCGTCGTGACAATGCCCGGCGGCCGGCTGCGCTCCCTGAGTGTTGTTCCGGTCGCCAGCAAGGTAGAGTAGGGCATGACACACGAGCCGGCTAACGGGACTCAAGACGTCGTCGTCTCCCATGCCCTACTCTTCCTCGTCGGAGCCCGAAACCCGAACGGTGCCCGTGGACATCAGATTGATGATGGATCCGTCCTGGGACGAGCCGGCGACATCCACTATGATGCAGTTGCGGCGCCCGAACTGATGCACCATACCGGGCGCTAGAGAGTGCGACTCTACCTCGTCGACGTCCACCGCCGCACCATGCTTTTGTTCGACGACGCCCATGGTGCGTCGATGGTTTCGGCGCGCCAACGGAGGGGTTGCGTGTCCGCCACCGCGTTTGGACGCCAGACGGACCGCACCGCCTTCGATGAGGCAGTGGCGGCACACCTAGCCCCATTTGGGCAGACGCAATGTATTCCCGACGGAAGGAGTCCGACCGCTGCCTCGCACGGTCCTCCTCCCGAGAGCGGCGGAGCGCAAGCCGGACGGTCATCTCCTCCTCGGGGCCGCATGGGATGAGTTTCGGGTCGACATATCTGGAGGTGAAGGACTCGGATCCGCTGCCCTCCATGCCGAAGGCGGCCGAAGATCGCCGGAGGTGAGCTTGGGTGGCGGAGAGGAGTGGACTGAAGTGGCTATGGTTTGGTCAAAATTTTGTTAGTTAAATCTTTGGTCAAAATTTAACACAAATTACAAAAGGGCTAATAAAGACAGAGGTAGTAGGGTGCAGCATACCTAGGTCTCGGACTGCCAGTGAGATAGATTGCTCTTTTGCATCATGTCCATCCAAAAATGATCCAACGCCCACGCGAGTCGCCGCACAGGGTGATGAGGGTGCACAGCTACTTTCCGACCAAGAGCCATATCATTAAATAACCAAGTGGCAGCCCATGCATATACCATGGGCGTAATTTTCATAAACGTGGAGGTGTTTTCGCAAAAACTCTGGGCCAAACGGCTGTGCCATGAAGTTGCTAGCGTGGCGCCAACTGTAAGCTTTTGATTGGTTGTGGACTAAATCATCCCATGCATTTCAAGTCTGTGGATGAGTTGATCACCTTTTGCAATTTTGTGGACTAAACCATCACATCCAACACAAGTTTGTGGGTCTCTAGTGCTTTTGCCTCAAAAATAAAGAATAAAATAAAACAGTTGTAATTTGAAAAGAGATCGCTTTCTCGTCGAATTTTTTCCCCTAGGTCTCGTCCCTAGGGTTCTCCAGTCCTCCGACGGCTACGGCGTAGCCGCCGTGAGTTACCATTGTTTCCCCGACAAATCCCCCACACGCGACCTTCCCCTACCTCTTGTTGTGCGTGCGACAGTGGCTGGGTGAAGCAATCGCCTGTGATAAAAGGTTTGGAGGAATTGGCATGGCGACTGATGGAGATCGCAGCGGATCAGGTAGTCAGCGGATGGAGGATACCAGCAAAATCTTGGAGAGGTTGAATCTAGAGGATGATGAGGCGGATGACCTAGTTTGGGAAGATGAGATCGATACTTATGAGATTAAACCGAAGTGGTTGGCTCTTGGCCGGCTCTTGACAGGGAAGAGTTTCAGTCAGAGTGCATTGATAGGGGATATGAAAGCGGCGTGGAACCCTGCCCAGGCCGTTGTATGGAGAAGAATCAATGCGAACCTGTTCTCGGTTCAATTCAATTGTCTTGGCGACTGGAACAAGGCCATGCACCAGGGGCCCTGGGACTTCCGTGGATTTGCTCTAATCATGGCGGAGTACGATGGGTTTTCAAACCCTGAAAAAGTCAAGCTGGACAGATTGGAAACATGGTGTCAAATTCATAAGTTGCCGGATGGAGTGCTCAAAAGCAAGAGTGCTTTACAAAACCTTGCAAGCCGTATTGGTATGGTGGAGGAGGTACAGGTAACACTCCCAAATGGTTTCATTGGGGAGTTTATAAGGGTTAGAGTGAAACTTGATGTAAACAAAAAACTGACTAGAGCTGTTGGTATTACAAAGGGAGGAGAAACAGAAAAGTATCTTGTGAAATTTGAGAAACTGCCGACCTTCTGTCATGCTTGTGGTTTGATGGGACATTGGCATGAAGAATGCGGGACGGGAGAACACGATAAATCAAAGTTTGAATGGGGAAATTTCCTGCTAGCTCCCCGGAGAGGCAGAGGAGGCGGCCGTGGAGGGCGCGGGACAAGTGATCGACAGGGAAGCGGGGATGATTATAATACCCATGGGCAAGGTTTTGGCCGTGGTAATGGTCGAGGACGAGGAAACAATTCTTATTATCACCCTACTGAACCGAACAATGAAGGGTCTGGCCCGGTAATTTGGCGACACAATTATGTCCATGCTACAGATGTAGTCCCCGGAGGATCAAATGGAGGGGAGATCATCACAGATCCTGAAGATCGGTACTTGCGAATGGCCACAACATCAGATAACATCTTAGGGAAAAGGATTGCGGTTGACAGTAACTCAAGGGCTCCTCTGGTCGTGACTGGTAACACTGAAACTGATCAAACATCTCTTATCCCGTTTGTAGCTACCAAGGTTGCCAAGGAGCCAGAATCAGCAACAGTAGCGGAAAAAGTAAATCTTTTTGAAGGAGAAATAGATGGGGAGGAAAAAAGTCCCTCACTATCAGTATCAGGTACACCCCAAAAGAACGCGAACAGAAAGAAGCTTAGGGGAATAGATGGTCAGGCTGTGGACAGTAACCCAAATATTACAGTTAATTCAGGATCGGCGACGCCCCTCGAGGGTGATCGCCGGGATCAATGAAACTACTAGCGTGGAACTGTCGGGGGCTCGGGAATGCCCCAGCAGTTCGTGCTTTGTTGGAGGTCCAGCGAAGTTGCAATCCCGATGTGATGTTTTTGTCGGAGACACACCTTGACAGCTATCCGGCAGAGTGTTTAAGGAGAAAATTAAAAATGGATCAAAAGTTTGTATGTCCAAGTGACGGTAGGAAAGGTGGCTTGCTATTGCTTTGGAAGAAAGAGATTAAAGTAAATAGACTGGACTTAGATCCAATGTTCATTGATGTGACAATAGAGGAAAGTAATAACAGTATTTGGAGATTAACTGGTATGTATGGCGAATTTTGTTGGGAGAACAAATATAAAACTTGGGACCGTATGAGATCATTACATGAGAGTCAGAATCTCCCCTGGTTGTTGATTGGAGACCTGAATGAAATACAAAATCTAAGTGAAAAGGAAGGAGGGAACCCACGGCCTCCACAATATATGCAAGCATTTCAGCAGGCTATAGATGACTGTGATCTTAGAGATATGGGATATTTAGGTGATGGTTACACATGGCAGAGGGGCAGAATTAGAGAAAGACTAGATAGAGGGCTCATTAATGAGTCATGGTCACAGTTATACCCCCATGCAGCACTCGAGAATAAATTCTATAGTCACTCTGATCATCGACCTCTTCTAGTGGATACAGAGTTTTATGTGCAGAACACAAACGTAGCAGGGGGGGTGAAAAGATTCGAAGCAAGATGGCTGCATGAAAAAGAATTCAGTGATACGGTACTGGAAGCTTGGAACAAAGTGGGCGCTGACCCTAATGCACAGAATATCCATAGCAAGTTAAGTCAGATGCATAGCCTGTTTCATGATTGGGACCAACGAGTACTTAAGAAACCCAAGAAAAGATTAAAGAAGGCGCAAAGAGAGTTGGAAAAATTATGATGGGCCCTATAAATGATGAAATAGAGGTCAAGAGGAAAGAATTAGCCGAGTTGGTCGAATACCTACTGGAAATAGAAGAAATCCATCATCTTCAGCGATCAAGGGCTACTTGGTTGAAGAATGGGGACCGAAACACAGGGTTTTTTCAGGCCTTTGCTTCGGCGAGGAGGAAGAAAAATATGATTAAAAAACTTAAAGATGGAAATGGTGATTTAGTGGAAGGTACGGCTGATCTCAACTCACACATAAGAATTATTTTTCTAATCTATTTACCAATGAGGTGCAGCAGGTTAATCATGAGATCATTGATAAGGTGCAAACTAAAGTTTCAGTTCAAATGAATAACATGTTACTTGCTCCATTCACAGCAGATGATGTGAAAAAGGCAGTGTTCAGTATAGGGGACCTAAAGGCACCAGGGCCCGATGGTCTACATGCAATATTTTTTAAGAAGTTCTGGCATATTTTGGGTGATGATATTACACAAGAGGTTTTATTAGCCATAGGGATGGCAATTTTACCCATGGATCTGGATACCCGCGGATACCCGACCCGGTTGGGCAAGGGTATGGGGCGCATTTCTGCCCATGGATCCATGGATGTGGATACCCGCGAACAGCCGGGTTGTGCATGGTTATAATTTCTTCTCCATGGATATCCAATGGATACCCGGATGACAGGTGGACCCATATGGCAGTGACACTGCAGTACTGGATGTAGCAAACGTCCAACCCAAGTCGCTCGCGGTCACAGAAGGTCAAAAGCCCAGCCCATGTTCCCTAATCCCCTCGCAACCCCACTATCACTAACCTAATATATTAAACCTAATCTAATCGTGTCAACCCCAATCATCCCGAGTCCACTCCCTCCCTCGGTCCCTCCCCAGCGCGGCGGCGCTCTGCGCCTCGCAATCGTCGCCGACTCGCCCCCAACCCCCATCTCTGGCTCGCCCTGGCCGTCCACCCCACACTGGCGACCGGCGGCCAGCATCGGCGACCGGCCACGGCGACCAGGATCGGCGACAGACCTCTGTTCTCAGCATCAGCGACCAGCCTCGGCGACCAGTGGTCAGCATCGGCGACTGGCCTCAGCGCCCAGCTTCGGCAACCAGGAAATCGGCGAGCGGCAGACGGCACGATCCAAGGTTGGTGACCCCCGTTCCACTCCCTCTCTCCTTCCCCAATCCGCAGCCGGCGACCGATCTCTCCCTGACCAAGCAGTGTGCTATCTTCATCTGAACAGGAGCCAAACTGCAATGGATGGGAGCAAGGGCAACAATGGTGGCAACCATGGGAAGGGCAGGGGCGGGACTGTTACCATCCCGCGAAGGAGTTTGCGTGGTCGGCAACCAGCAGTGGAGACTGTGGAGTTGTCGTGCACCGGTGAGCAACAGGGTGTCGACGACAGCACCATCATAAGTGAAAAAGGTTATTGCTAGAGTTATTGCAACCCAATGCTCTCCTTGCTTGTGATATATGAGAGATTATATATATAAACTAGCATAGACTGTGTTCTGTTGCATTTTAGAATTTACTTTCTTATTAAATTTTGTCATGAACTAGATTTATTATTAGTATTTCTTCTAGAACTAGAAACAATTCACTGATTTCATTTTTGTACAATTTACTTTTCTTATTAATTTTTGTCATAGACTAGCTTTATTATCAGAATCTTTGATATAATTGGAAACAATGTGCTGACCATTACTATGTAGAATTTACATTTCTTATTAAAAGATTCATTAACTAGCATTATTGTCCTGAAGGAGCGTTATCTATAACGAATTTTTGCTGTAGATAACTTGTAATCATATAATTTGCTCTAATATCCAGTCCAAAACATTAGTGCTAGATCCGCAATTTTTGCATGAGAACTAGATTTATTATTGGTGAATTCAATCAAGTACGAGACCTTTGTGTAATATCATTTCTGCATGTCGAACATGAAACGATGCCCATTGCTACTTGGTCAAACTGAAATTTGATGGCATCTTGCATTCTTTTGTCAGCTCCCGAAAACAGCGTTGCCCCTGCAGCGGGTGTCTCAGGCATGGCTGGAGCTGCCGTGGTCGCAAGTTCAACTCCACAAGAGGGTACCAGTACAGCAGTGGAGCAGCCAAAACTGACCGGTTTTAGAAGGAAGCGTACATCAGATGTATGGGATGATTTTAAGATAGAACTAAGCAATGGGAAATGTCAGGCAATATGCAACTGGTGTCATAAGCCATATGCTGCAGAATCAACCTCTGGTACGTCACACTTAAGGACACATCGTAATAATTGTCCGGCTCGGCATGCACCAGTGGGTCCACAATAAAGAAAATTAAAGTTGTCAAAATGTGGGGATGGGACAGTAAATTTGGAGACCTATATTTTTGATCAAGAACTTGCTAGGAAGGAACTTGCATTGATGATATGTGTGCATGAGTACCCTCTGTCTATTGATGATCATGCTGGATTCCGAAAATTTTGTGGTACTTTGCAACCAATGTTCAAGGTGGTGTCTAGAAATACCATTAGGCAGGACATTATAAATATGTTTGGAGTCCAAAAGAATAGCATGGTGAAGTACTTTGCAAAGTTTGAGAACCGAGTAGCCATCACAACGGATTTGTGGACGGCTGGCCATCAAAAGAGGGGCTATATGGCTGTAACTGCACATTATATTGATGCTTCTTGGAACCTAAAGAGCTTCCTAATGAGGTAACCATGTCTCTCTCTAAATCATTGTTATTCTAAAATAAATGTATTGATTATTGTTACTCTGAACCTAAATATTTCCTTATTTTTGTATTGCATAGGTTTGTTTATGTTCCATGTCCACACAATGCTGAAGTTATATGTGAAGCACTACATGCATGTCTTGTTGAGTGGCACCTTGAGAAGAAGATATCCACGGTGACCTTGGACAATTGTACATCAAATGACAAGGCTATGGAAATTCTGCCAGATAAGTTGGACACATCTTCTCTTATGTTGAAAGGAACTTTGTTGCATATGCGTTGTGCTGCTCATATATTAAATCTGATTGTACAAGATGGGTTGGATGTCATAGAAAAAGGGATTGAGAGGGTACAAGATAGTGTTGCATTTTGGTCAGCCACACCTAAAAGACATGAGAAGTTTGAAAAGATGGCACGCCTTTTGAACAATGAATACACATGCAGATTGGCTCTTGATTGTAAAACTAGGTGGAATTCTACCTACATAATGTTAAAGGGTGCGTTGCAATACAAAGATGTTTTTGAAAGACTTTATATCCGTGAAAAGAATTTTACTTGTCCAACTGGACAAGATTGGGTCTTTGCTAAGGAGGTTTGTGATAGGCTGAAAGTGTTCTTTGATGTCACAGAGTTGTTGTCAGGCACTTCATATGTTACAGCTAGTCTTTTCTTTCCGCAAATATGTGGCATTCGGTTGGCAATTCGTAAATGGGAAACTAGTAAGCATAGTGTCATAAAAGCTATGTCTAATGAAATGAAAGACAAGTTCGAGAAGTATTGGATGGATGTCCATGGTCTTATGGCTATTGCCACCGTCCTCGATCCACATTATAAGATGCATATGTTGAAGGCTTCATTTGGGTCATTGTATGGAACTGAACATGCATCCATAGAAGTTGATAAAATAAAGAAGCTAATGTTAGATTTGCTGGCTGAATATCAAGATGTATCTCAGTGTGTTGAAACTTCTGATGTTGGAAGCACCCCAGCTGTTCATAAAGGTGGTGTGGATGAAATTTTGGGTGTATTTGAGCAATACTTGTCTTCACAACCTGTTGCTCCTTCTCAAGTTCGCACAGAATTGGACACGTACTTGGATGAGCCCCTTATCCGTAGAACAGCAGATTTTGACATTATTAATTGGTGGAAAGTTGGAGGTGCCAAGTACCCTACTTTGCAGAAGATTGCTCGTGATATATTACCCATCCCTGTTACATCTGTGGCATCGGAGTCAGTCTTTAGTACTAGTGGGAGGTTACTTAGTGCACATCGCAGTCGGCTTACACCAAGCATAGTTGAAGCTCTTATGTGTATGCAAGCTTGGTCATGAGCGGACATGTTAGGTAATCTTTTTAATTATCAATTTGTATTCTGTTTCGTCGTGTTATGCATAATTTTTTTTGCTTCATCTTTGCATTAGGTGATATGAACTTTGCTCTGCAAGCAGTTCAATCTGTTCTTGAGGATGAAGAAGAAGTGATGGTAACTCCTTGTTCTCATCTCAATTTATTATGTTGGGGATGTTTTATATGTTTAAATAACAAGTGATGTGTGCACAGTGCACTGCTTGTTTAAGATATATACTTGTGAATGTGTGGCTGATGGTTGGACTTGATTGGATGCCAGGTTTTTATCCTTCATGGATGTGCATTCAGAAGTAACTTGTTTATTTTAATGCTTTGCTTTTTATGTCAGGATGAAAATGAGTCCATCATTACTGAAGACTAATTTGGAGCCAAGTGTGCTCATGTGGACATGCGGCTGGGTCTCCAATTACTAGTGCATGTACTGTTGGAAGTGCATTGGAATTTTGAAATATGATACGACCTTTATTTATGCAACTTCGGTTGTGATGTAATAAGATTTTAGGACAAGAGTACTACTTTGAGACTATTTGAGTTCCCAATGTGTAGTCTACTTCAGATTATTTTTAATGCAATAAGATTAAAGACAAAAGTATTTTACTATCAGCCTATTTGAGTTGTCACTGTGTGTTTGGACAATGTTTGAATAATGTACTTGCCGCCTGCTTATGCTTGTAGCTTATGTTCTCATTTGTGAACAATGATGAGTTAATTTCATTTTTGGGAAGGCTTTGTGCTGATTTTTTTATGCCCATGGAGCTCCACGGGTAGCTGGATATTCAATGGGTTTGGGCATGGGCACAAGTTGCGCCCATGGATACTTTGGTGGATGGGCAGAAGGTAGGAAGATGGGTCATGGTTTGGATTTGGACCAGCTCCACCCGCACCAAACCCGACCCATTGCCATCCCTAATTAGCCATCAACTCAAAACAGATCCCAGCTGAATGGAATGACACCTCAGTCGTTCTTATACCCAAGGTTGACAATCCGGAGATGATAACTCAATATAGACCAATTAGCTTATGCAATGTATTATATAAAATCATATCTAAGATGCTTGCAGGGAGGTTAAAGAGTATTTTGCCAGAAATCATTTCTCCTACACAAAGTGCATTTGTGCCTGGCAGGTTTATTACTGATAATGTTCTTATCGCTTACGAATGTGTGCATAAGATTAAGAATAAGAGAGCTGGACAGACTAGGTTATGTGCTGTGAAGTTGGATATGCATAAGGCTTATGATCGGGTTGAGTGGATTTTTCTTCGAAGTATGATGGAAAAACTTGGGTTCCATGAGCAATGGATTGATATGGTTATGGCATGTGTAAGCTTTGTGAGATATAAGATTCCTTTTAACTCTCAAGAAACAGATATGTTTGTTCCATCTAGAGGCATTAGACAAGGGGATCCCCTATCCCCATATCTTTTCCTCATTTGTGCAGAAGGTCTCTCTAGTATGTTGCAGTTTGAAGAAGAAGTTGGTGGTCTTGATGGGGTTAGAGTGTGCAGAAATGCACCATCAGTCTCACACCTTTTATTTGCTGATGATTCTCTAATTCTCATGGGAGCGGATGTCCTAAATGCAACTTCCTTACAGCATGTACTAGACACTTATTGCCAAAGTTCAGGTCAGATGGTGAGCTTATCAAAATCAAGTATTTTCTTTAGCCCAAATACACCTGTGGTAACCAGAACTGAAGTTTGTGAAATTTTACATATTGTAACTGAAGCATTATCAGATAGATATCTTGGCCTACCTGCTATTGTGGGTGCAGACAGAAGTGATTGCTTCAAACACTTTTGAGAAACAATCAAAGCTAGATTGATCGGCTGGATGGAGAAACAGTTATCCACTGGAGGTAAAGATATTCTACTTAAGGCGGTGGCCCAAGTCATCCCTGTTTTTGCTATGTCGGTTTTCTGTTTACCTAAGGGTATTTGCAAGGATATCACAGATGTAATAGCTCAATTCTGGTGGGGAGATGATGAAGAGAATAGAAAGATGCACTGGTATTCATGGTGGAAACTCTGTTTTCCAAAGAGCGAAGGTGGTATGGGCTTTCGGGACCTTTATTCTTTTAACTTAGCCATGTTGGCTAAACAATGGTGGAGATTAATCACAGACCCAGACTCCCTTTGTGCTCGGGTTTTGAAAGCTAAATATTATCCAAATGGGAGTTTGCTACAAGCTACACCGAAACAGGGGGGGTCTTTCACTTGGCAAAGTATCTTGAAAGGTCTAGAAACTTTTAAGAAGGGTTACATCTGGAGAATTGGATCAGGTGAGGACGTAAACATCTGGTGTGATCCATGGATTCCGGCTAGCCCAGACAGGAAAATAATTACACCCCGTGGCCAAACAGTTTTATCACAGGTTAGTGATCTCATCGACCCAAATACTGGAATCTGGGACGAGGAACTGCTCACTAATTTCTTCAACCCCGTGGACGTGCGAAGGATCTTACAAATCCCGCTGAACCACCATGCAAATAAAACTGGAACTTTTTCTGTCCGAAGTGCGTATAAAATACAGTGGATGTATACCTTCAGAGAACATACAAATATTAATTCAGTCCCGAGTGGCTCTACCCATATGGCAATATGGAGTATACTCTGGAAACTAAATATTCCTCGTAAAGTTCAGATCTTTTGCTGGCGGGTATTGTATGGAATAATCCCTCTAAAGTCAATACTAATGAATAGGCATATAGGGACTAATGGAGCATGTCCGATATGCCACCAAGGTGCTGAGGATCTCTGCCACCTGCTTTTCACTTGTCTGCATGCTAAGGAGATGTGGCGATGCTTGAGGATGTCTGAGATAATTGACCATGCCAGTGTTGTTGATAGATCCGGTTCAGCGATCTTGGAGTATTTACTTCTAATGCCGGATAGTCCCCAAATCTTTGAACCATGTCTGAATTTTAAGCAGGTAATCGCGGTCGCCTGCTTGTACTTATGGTGGATAAGAAGGCGTATTATACATAATGAATCTGTCCCTCCGATAGTCCGATGGCCGGTCTCTATACGGCTATTGCAAGCAATTATGAGAAGGCATTTACCAAAACCTTCAGGCCTCAGGAATATAAATGGGTTAAACCCAACCCCAAATTTGTGAAAGTGAATGTAGATGCGGCGTACTATCAGGATGAAGGAATGGGAGCAACATCAGCGATAATACGAGATGAAAAAGGTAATTTTATTGCGGCTACATGCAAATTTATTCCGTTTGCCATGAGGGATGGTCTTGAACTAGGTAATTCTCTTGGGTTCAATCGATTGGAAGCTGAGTCTGATTCTATGCAAGTCACCAACTTTTATACCGGTCAGTCGAGATGGTGGGATGCAGCGGCAGCAATTTTCGCGGAGTGTGTGGACACAGCTATGTTAATTGGGAAGGTCATCTATAAACATTGTTATCGATCGTCAAATCAAGCAGCGCATGTGCTAGCAAATTATAGTTATTGTAATAAGATCTCGTTGGTTTGGATGAAGGAGGCCCCTGACGTGTTGGTCAGCAAGCTCGTAGACGATGTATCTATTATTTGATTTCAATAAATCTAGCCATGATGGCATTTCCTAAAGAAATTTTGCATAGATCTCCACGTAAGATCTCACGGATGCGGAATCGAGTGCGACCGAAATTTAGCAATCCCGAATTGTATTCCATAAAAATAGAATCTGGAGGGCGGCAACTGAATCTCAATCCTTCTTTGACTCTGCATATTCCGAGAGAGAAAACAACACGAGAGAGAGAGAGAGCGCGAGGCCGCCTCCGTCTCCACTTCCGTCGCTTTCTCGCCCCCCTCGCCGCCCAATCCCCGCGTAAACCGCCAGAAACCGATGCCCTTATCCCTCCCGATGGCATTGCAGATTGGCGGCGGCGGCGGGTTCCGGAGCCTGATGCGCCGGAAGCCGGTCGACTCCGACAGGGTCCGCGCCGAGGGGCAGCAGCTCGCCAAGGAGCTCAACATCCTCGAGCTGGTCGCGATCGGTACGGCGACGTCCTCCTCTCCCCTCCCCTCCCCTCCCGTCCGCTTTTTCTGTCCTTTTCTGTCCGCTGTTCTTTTCCGTGGTATATTTCTGCAACGGAAAAAAGTGAGGCCTTTTTTTGGGTTTGGGGACTGTGGCGAACACTGCAGGTTTCGTGGTGGAAACTGTTCTGTTTAGTAGAGTCACGGGCCTTGGATCAATCTCCATGGAGCCGCTAGACTTATTTGGAGGATTTGCTTTGTATTTTGATTAACGTGCTTATATGCATTTTAATAAATTGTTAGAGTAGTACTTAGGGCAGACCTTTTCTAAAATCTTGAGAGTTTGTAAGTGGCGAATTGTGACATGCTTTTCGCTCTGAAACAACAAAAATACGAGGGAACAATTTTACCATGGTACTCTGTTTTTCTCTCTGTAAACAAATAGAGTAAATAGAATAAATCAGTTTTTACATTATGCTTATAATAGGAGTAGTATTTTTTTTTAAAACTGGAGGCTTATATTAGTTGTGAAAGACATTCAGATGAGTGGACTTGCTCGTATGTGGCAGAAGCTCTATTTTTGGTATACTTGCTTTGTTTCAACCTGTTAACTGGTGCTGAAATCAATAAAGATTCAGAAACAAAGGGATGTCCTTGTTGGTTGGCCACTGAAGGTGGTCATCATCAGTACCGCAACCTTGCTATTGTCATGATCTTGTGCAGTATACTCATTAGCTTAAATCATAGCTCCACTCGTGTTGCTGCGCACTTGTATGCTGCCTCCTTTGCTTAAGCACAATTGTGGTTGCAGAACTTCTCTTACGTAGGAATGTTTTTGTTAACCAAAACGTAGGCAAATCTTCGATAGTCAAATGGCATTATCATAAATTCATATTCCAGCTCAGTGTCAAATGGAGCCCAATGTTTAAGATTCTAGATTTAATAGTCTTTTTCTCCAATTCATGGAGTGCTTGTATGGATTGTTTATGATATATTGAAGGTTGCTGATGAACCCTTGCATTATCTACCAGGGGTTGGTTCGACAATTGGAGCTGGAGTATATGTTCTTGTCGGAACAGTTGCCAGGGAGCATGCAGGTCCAGCATTGGCAGTTTCATTTCTGATAGCTGGAATAGCTGCTGCACTTTCAGCATTCTGTTATGCCGAGCTTGCTAGCCGTTGCCCCTCTGCTGGAAGCGCTTATCATTATTCATATATCTGCATTGGCGAAGGGTAAAAATTACTGGCCCCATGGCATAGACTGCATTCTATACCACGGCGAATTCTGTTCTGAATTAAGGCCAGAATGATCTAACACGGTTCACCTGTTGTATTTATCTAGTGTTGCCTGGCTGATTGGCTGGTCTTTAGTGCTGGAATATACTCTTGGCGGATCTGCTGTTGCCCGTGGCATATCCCCCAATTTAGTGAGTGTCATCTCTTTCTTAAGAGCTTTGTTCTGTGGAATTTTGGTCAATGCTTGAACTACCGCCTCTGCTATATTTCTTATTTTTATGAACTTTCATTTATCTTTTCAGGCCTTGTTTTTTGGAGGGCCAGATAGCTTGCCATGGATTTTAGCACGGCATCAACTTCCATGGTTTGACGTTATTGTTGATCCCTGTGCTGCTGCTCTTGTTCTTGCTGTCACTGCTTTATTATGCCTAGGGATAAAAGAGGTTGGTACTTTGCTCAGTTATAAGATTGCTCATTTTCCCAAATACAGGACCATCAATGATTATTCTATTTGAATTTCTTGCAGAGCTCATTTGTACAAGCAATTGTGACAATTATGAATGCTTGTGTGATGCTATTTGTGATCATAGCTGGTTGTTATATTGGCTTCCAGATTGGATGGGAGGGCTATAAGGTTACTGACGGGTATGTACCTGAAATCATTTGGTATTTAGCATAGTGCAGAGGGGTTGCTAGTGGAATTACACTGCTAAATGTTTCAGGTATTTTCCATACGGAGTAAATGGAGTGCTTGCTGGATCAGCAACTGTTTTCTTTGCATACATAGGCTTTGACACCGTAGCGAGTACTGCTGAGGAGGTAAGGAAGGTCCTACTTAATGACTTATTTGTCCACTTCCATTAAGGAGACATTATATTGACTTTTGTTGTTATTGTTGCTTTTACTTTGATCGACAGGTGAAGAACCCACAACGAGATCTACCTCTGGGAATAGGAGCAGCATTGTCTATTTGCTGTTTCTTGTACATGATGGTCGCTGTTGTTATTGTTGGGATTGTACCATATTTTGCTATGGACCCAGATACACCTATTTCATCCGCCTTTGCAAAACATGGAATGCAGTGGGCAATGTAAGGACTCAATTCTCCTTTTGTTTGTGCTGTTGGCTATAATGTCATCTAGTGTGCTTCTGACTGAATTATCCACTGTGTCTTTTATTTTATTTTAGGTATGTCGTGACAACTGGTGCTGTTCTTGCACTGTGTTCAACCTTGATGGGCTCACTTCTTCCACAGGTATACAAACACATCACTGACTCAAACTTGTGATAATTAGCAGTCTACCTCATAACATTTAGTCTGCACAGAATTTCCATACTAGGGGTAGATACTTTTCTGCAGTGCGTAGGTGAACCTAGTCTTGTAGCTTGCCGAAGCTGAGTGACTTCCAAAATAGTTGCTAAACTACTCGAGGTTTTCATCTTCACAGCCTAGAATACTGATGACCATGGCAAGAGATGGATTGCTGCCATCTTTCTTCTCCGATGTGAACAAGCACACACAAGTACCTGTCAAGGGCACAATTGTGGCTGGTATCTGTGCTGCTGCTCTGGCCTTTTTCATGGACGTTTCTCAGTTGGCAGGAATGGTAAGAAAACATCAAGCCTTTTTCATTTGCATACTTTGAGATTTGATGGCCTTCCACACACCAAAAGTAGTTAACAGCACTGCATAGATTTATTTAACATGGAAGAGAAATTTAAACGCTTGACCGTTTCAGGTCAGTGTAGGCACACTCCTCGCGTTCACCATAGTGGCAGTATCGATCTTGATACTCAGATATGTTCCTCCAGAGGAGGTCCCTCTATCATCATCTCGGCGAGAATCAATGGGTTTGAACCAAGAATATGATGAGGAAAAGGGTAGGGATCCACTTGGGGATGAGATCTGCGACACATCTCAAATAAATGATTTGATTGTGAAAGAACCAATGAAGGACCCTCTTCTCGAGAAGAAGCAACACAAAGGTAATGCGCACACAGTTGCTTTCAGATTCAAACTAGTCGTTCCATTTTTCCCACAAATAGTGTGCTTTTTATAACGGAAGCTAACCAAGATGAATGACCTTTCCTTATAATATATTATAGGCACGATGGATGAGATGAAGCGTCGAAAGATAGCTGCTTTCAGCATAGGGTCTGTTTGTTTAGGAGTTCTGGTCCTCACGGCTTCAGCTTCTGCCACATGGCTACCTTTGTAAGTATGCATATAGTTGGGAAAGAGATATACATTTGCCTCATTGTTTTTATTAAGAAAATGGAAGCTTTATTACCCCCGGCCTCTGTGCCATAGATGAATGCAACAGCATCTATAATTGTACCGTTTATTACAAGTCACCAGAAAGTCTAACAAATATATGTTTGTTTCTTATTGTCAGCCTACCGCTCTGCATTGGTTGCATTGTTGGTGGTGTGCTCCTTATACCTGGTCTTGTTGTACTCTGCTGGATTGACCAAGATGATGGCAGACACTCTTTTGGTAATACTGGAGGTACATTAAACTGCTTGTCCTTTTCTTATTCTTCTTTAAGTTAAAGAGGATGCATGTTTCTTTAGGCTGAACTCTGTCTTTGCTGCAGGATTCATGTGCCCCTTTGTTCCATTTCTACCTGTTGTATGCATCCTCATAAATACATATCTGTTGATAAACCTGGGGTGAGTGCACATCTAACTTCAGACACTTGTTTCACTTGCTTTTTTTCCGTGACTCATCCAAAAAGAACAATCATTTGCACCATGTTGTTTCAGAGGCGATGCGTGGATAAGAGTCGGCATATGGCTGCTGATAGGTGTTCTCGTTTACATTTTCTACGGGCGAACACGCAGCTCGCTAGTCGATGTTGTGTATGTCCCTGTGGCTAAGGCTGATGTACGCAGTAGTTCATCTGGTTTTATGTCCTAGAAAAGAAAGAACCATGTCATCTTGGATCTGACAAAACCTCGTCGGCCCTCACCTGCGCATAGATGTGTAGTCGGATATCAGCCAGCCCGGAAGGGCCTGTTGAATTGTTGGAGCTTAGTCGACCACAGGGTCTCATTGATGCAGTTTTTTGGGGGCGTGCATGAGAAAGATCAGCATACAGATTAGAGTTTGGATTGGGTGGTGTACTGTGTGATTGTTTGTAATTCATTCATATGTATAAGCAGTCCCCTTGTGCTGGAACGGGTGAATACTGAAAAGAGGTGATGAAATCTTACAAAAATTGCAATAGAAACCATTCTTTCAGAGCTTCAATACAGTTATTACCAAAAAAAGAAATACTCCCTCCGTAAAGAAATATAAGAGCGTTTAGATCACTAAAGTCTTATATTTCTGTACGGAGGGGGTATATATGTGCATTTGCTGTTTTGTCCCTGTTTAAACTTGAAATGAACACGATGAAGTCGGAAGGGACAAATCGGAAATGTCTGGAGGTCTGAATTTTGGATAGATCACTGCTAGCTACAGTACAACATAACTTGTCGTGGTTTTAGTTTGAATTTGAACTAAAACCATGGCAAGTATTTTGGAACGGAGGGGTACAACAGAAACAAAAACATAAACAAAAAAGTAGCTAGTACTTGTTGAATGGAGGGAGGATCCCTGTGAGAAAGGACTGGAGCAGTATCATCGCTCTCTCGGGTTGGAAGGCCGGGACCATGTGCCCGGCTCCTCTCACGGTGGCGAAGGTGAACCCTCTGGCGTACTGCTGGACATAGCCCCCTACCTCGTGGGCAGCCGTCCATGGACGCCACGGCTCTGTGACGGAGAGGTTGAGGTCGCGGATCGTGTACTTGGTTCCGGTGAAGGGGCAAACCGAGTCGAAATCCCCACTGCAAATCAATTCGTCAGTTTCAACATCAACAAGGACCAAACTGCCGTTCTAGTGCCGAGCTCATATGCATCATAATTTGTCCGATGATCTGCCGCGAAGAAGGTGGTGGACCACCTAACTGAAGAGCCATATGGGAACGCCATGGTCGATTAGCCGTTTCAAGGTTGGCACCATGGTGTCCGGTGAGTCCTTGAAGTCCTCAAAGGATCTGCATAGCACAAGGTTAATCAGGCCAGTTCAAGAATGAAAGAAAATGTAAATTCAAGTACTAGGTAGGCAGGTAGCTTATCAAAAAAGCTATCTTCAACACTAGCTAACCTGCAATCAAGCCATTTGGTTTCTCTGGCATGGAGAGCCTTCTGAACTTGAGGACTGTTGAGGTAGGCCTTGGTGGGCACATAGCTGCATGGATCATACCCGGGCAACTGAAAAGGATGTATGTGCGTGCGTTCATAAGGGTGGGTTTATATGAGCATCTGTGATTATACCATGTTCAAAAAATGGGAAAAACTCAATAAAACATGCGCAGACTATGTTTATTTTTTTGGTTACGTACGTAAGTGCTGGAGTAGTAGGAGCCGTTGGCGTCGATGATGCATGTGGGAGCGTATATGTTATCGTGGTCCAGGATACCGTCCTGCCATTCAGTAATGGCGTGGTAGCACCTCGCGCTGATGGAGGAGTCGTTGATGCTGCAGCCGCCAGCAATGTCGGCCCATACCTCGTCGGAGATGGCACCATGGCTCCACAGGTACTCGTAGTGCCCCATGAGGTTTTTCATCCTGTCGAGGTATGGGTTGCCGACCATGATACCCTTGAGGTTAATGGTGTTGTTGTTGTGTGCTAAGATGGTGGCGGCGAGTTGGGGGATGTAGTGACCGGCGAAGCTCTCCCCGGTGATGTACAAAGGGCGCGCCTTGTACTCGGGGAACCTGTTGAGCCAGTTGACGAGGAAGACATAGCCGTCCTGGGCAGCCATTGGATCCCCCATCCTGTCGTAGTCGGAAGACGTGTTTGAGTAGGAGAATCCCACGCCGGCGGGTGATTCCAGGAAGATGACATTGGCCACTGCAAGTTTTGATGGTGCAAGGTACATAAGGTTTTGATATGTACATTTACAAAGTTTGACCAATTTTATAGAAAACACCATGAACATTTAAAATAACAAATATAAAATATATTCAACGATGAGTCTAATATGTTGATCAGATCTAATGTATTGGAGGCAGCAGCGTGACATTTCAAAAGCGGAATGGATGGTTACCGTTGTTCCAAGCATGCTTGTTCCTCGTGAGGGTTTTGCCGTCCCTGTTTGCACGGAAAGGACCTAATTCTCGCATTGCTCCATGGCCGAGCGACGAGCATCCAGGCCCTGCTCCACATCAAACCCTTCTCATGTTGCAAGTGTACTTTCACGGTGCAATATAATTCACACTAGCTGTAGTGTCTTTCTTACCTCCGTTGAGCCAGAGGAGGAGTGGTTTCGCCGTCGCATCACCGTGCGCTTCAACGAAGTAGTAGAAGAGAGCGCGGCCGTTGTGGTTGTCGACGGTCACATACCCACCGGTCGAAGTCGACACCCTCTGGCTGCCCTGGCAGCGCTAGGATCTTGTCGGACGCCTTCTGAGCACCGTGGTCGGAGGCGGGGTACTCATCTGTTCGGAGGCTGCCGAGAACTGACTTGTCATATAAAGTAGGATCACTAGTGGTGGTTGTGGTGGTGCTTGTTCTTCTAGATAAAAGGAATTTGGTGAGATGGGCCTCCTGAGATGCACCGGCGTGCAATCCCAAAGTGGGAATAAAAAGCAAAAGGTGCAATGCAAAAGCAGCAGTAAACTCCCCCATATCTCGAATCTCCCCAATGATCGTGTGTGAGTGAGATCGATGATGGTGGAATCGTGGGGTTTTTTATAGGCTATATTTTTTGGGAGAGTACATATGTACTCCCTCCGTTCCTAAATATAAGTCTCTGGAGAGATTTCACTATGGATCACATACTGAGCAAAATGAGTGAATCTACACTCTAAAATGCATCTACATACATCCTCATGTGGTTCATAGTGAAATCTCTACAAAGACTTATATTTAGGAATGGAGGGAGTATTTATGACCAATACTCCATATCATCTGCACAATATCAAATCCAGATCTACCATGATACTATGTTTTATAACTATAGATTGGATGGATATTTTTTTCTCGTATATATTTAACAGAGATTTTATGCTTTAATTACATTTATTATATACCAAAAAACTATGAATACATGAAGCTAGTAGTATCAAACATCTATTATAATGATAAAAACTATTTGTGCGGCGCCACACTATTATAATCTTGCCACTGAAATAACAGACCTATTATACGAAAAAGAAATGACCAAAAAAATGAAGAAAATGCACCAGCCAGGAATCAAACCCGGGTCTGTACCGTGGCAGGGTACTATTCTACCACTAGACCACTGGTGCCACGATGACAATTTTATTTGAAGTTTTTATAAGATGACCGTTTAGCAACCGGAAAACAAGGCAGCATTTCAGTTCAGTTTCGATGCTGATCAACTAATACTACATGTGCTGATGTGCACATATGCCATTGTAGTCCTAGGCACGTGTAGGAGATGAAGGGACGCCAACAACGTGTCACAAAGAGAGTGTTGAACTACAAATTGAACGTCTATTCTTGACAGGGAAGGGCTGATGAAACAATGTAGTGTATGCGTGTCTCACCGGGAGTAGAAAGCAAAGCTAGTCTCTCCACGGTGAGGTGTGTGTGAACTAAACCACGACAAGTATTTTGAAACGGTGGGGGTACAAACAGAAATAAAAAAAATAGCTAGTACTCCTTGTTGAATGGAGGGAGGATCCCTGTGAGAAAGGACTGGAGCAGTATCATCGCTCTCTCGGGTTGGAATGCCGGGACCATGTGCCCGGCTCCTCTCACGGTGGCGAAGGTGAACCCTCCGGCGTATTGCTGGACATAGCACCCTACCTCGTGGCCGGCCGTCCATGAACGCCACGGCTCGGTGACGGAGAGGTTGAGGTCGCGGATCGTGTACTTGGTGCCGGTGAAGGGGCAAACGGAGTCGAAATCCCCACTGCAAATCAATTCGTCAGTTTCAACATCAACAAGGACCAAACTGCCGTTCTAGTGCCGAGCTCATATGCATCATAATTTGTCCAATGATCTGCCGCGACGAAGGTGGTGGACCACCTACCTGAAGAGCCATATGGGAACGCCGTGGTCGATTAGCCGTTTCAAGGTTGGCACCATGGTGTCCGGTGAGTCCTTGAAGTCCTCGAAGGATCTGCACAGCACAAGGTCAATCAGGCCAGTTCAGGAATGAAAGCATAAATTCAAGTACCAGGTAGGCAGGCAGCTCATCAGAAAAGCTATCTTCAGCACTAGCTAACCTGCAATCAAGCCATTTGGTTTCTCTGGCATGGAGAGCCTTCTGAACTTGAGGACTGTTGAGGTAGTCTTTGGTAGGCACATAACTGCATGGATCATACCCGGGCAACTGAAAAGGTTACTCACCGTTTTGGGGTCCTGGACTAATTTCCATGGTGGTCAAACCCCAAGGTGTCCTTACGTGTCGGTTATCAACAATTGCAGTTTGGGCCGATTCTGTCTCGTTTCCTGGACTATTACTCACTATTTTGGGGTCCCGGAGTGATTTCCACGATTGTCAAACCCCGAGATCCGTTTACGTGTCGGTCATCAACACTCACAATTTTGGCCGAATCTAGTCCGTTTCATGGACTATTACTCACTCTTTTCGGGTCCCAGAGTGATTTCCACGATTAACAAACCCCGAGGTGCAGATACATGTCGGTACTCACAGTTTTGGACGATTCTGGCCCTTTCATGGACTATTACTCACCGTTTTGGGGTCCCAAATCAATTTCCATGGTTGTCGAACCCCAAGGTGCGCTTACGTGTCGGTTATCAACACTCACAATTTTGGTCGATTCTGGCCCATTTCTTGGACTATTACTCACTACTTTGGGGTCCCGGAGTGATTTCCACGATTGACGAACCCCGGTGTGCGTTTACGTGTTGGTCATCAACACTCGCGGTTTTTGTAGATTCTGACCCTTTTCATGGACTATTACGCACCCTTTTGGGGTCTCGAAGCGATTTCTTTGGTTGTCAAACCCCAAGGTGTGCTTACGTGTTGGTCGTCAAGACTCGCAGTTTGGACCGATTCTGGCCTGTTTCTTGGACTATTACTCACTATTTTGGGGAGCTTGAGTGATTTCCACGATTAACAAACCCCGGGGTGCGTTTATGTGTCGGTCATGAGCACTCACGGTTTTTGTCGATTCTGGCCCGTTTTGTGAACTATTACTCACCGTTTTGTGGTCCCAAAACGATTTCCATGGTTGTCAAACCCTAAGGTGTGCTTACGTGTTGGTCGTCAAGACTCGAAGTTTCAGGTGATTCTGGCCCGTTTCCTGGAATATTACTCACCGTATTGGGGTCCCGAAGTGATTTCCATAGTTGTTGAATCCCAAGATGCTCTTACGTGTCGGTCATCAACACTCACAGTTTTGGCTGATTCTGGCCCGTTTCATGGACTATTACTCACTGTTTTGGGGTCCCGAAGTGATTTCCACCACTAACGAACCCCTGGGTGCGTTAACGTGTCGGTCATCAACACTCACGGTTTTTGTTGATTCTGACCCGTTTCGTGGACTATTACTCACTGTTTTGTGGTCCCAAAGCGAATTTCATGGTTGTCGAACCCCAAGGTGCGCTTACGTCTTGGTCGATAAGACTCAAAGTTTGGGCCGATTCTGGCCCGTTTCTTGGAATACTACTCACCGTGTTGGGGTCCCGAAGTGATTTCCATAGTTGTTATATCACAAGGTGCTCTTACGTGTCGGTCATCAACACTCACAGTTTTGGTCGATTCTGGCCCGTTTCGTGGACTATTACTCACTATTTTGGGGTCCCAGAGTGATTTCCACGACTAACAAACCCCGAGGTGCATTTGCATGTCGGTCATCAACATTCACCGTTTTGGGGTCCCAAATTGATTTTCATGGTTGTCGAACCCCAAGGTGCGCTTATGTGTCGGTCCTCAACACTCATAGTTTTGGCCGATTCTGGACCGTTTCTTGGGCTATTACTCACTGTTTTGGGGTCCCGGAGTGATTTGCACGATTAACGAACCCCGGGGTGCATTTACGTGTCGGTCATCAACACTCACGGTTTTTGTCTGTTCTGACCCGTTTCATGGACTATTTTTCACCGTTTTGTGGTCCCAAAACGATTTCCATGGTTGTTGAACCCCAAGGTGTGTTTACGTGTTGGTCGTCAAGACTTGAAGTTTGGGCCGATTCTGGCCCGTTACTTGGACTATTATTCACCCTGTTGGGGTCCCGAAGCGATTTCCATAGTTGTTGAACCCCAAGGTGCGCTTACGTGTCGGTCATCAACACTCACAGTTTTGGTCGATTCTGGCCCGTTTCGTGGACCATTACTCACTGTTTTGGGGTCCCGGAGTGATTTCAGCCACAAACGAACCACTGGATGCTTTTACGTGTCGGTCATCAACACTCATCGTTTTTATCGATTCCGACCCGTTTTGTGGACTATTGCTCACCGTTTTGCGGTCCCAAAGTGAATTTGGTTGTGGAACCCCAAGGTCTGCTTATGTGTTGGTCGTCAAGGCTCACAGTTTGGGCCGATTCTGGCCTGTTTGTTGGACTATTACTTTGTTTGGGTCCCGAAGTGATTTCCATGATTGCCGAACCCCAGGGTGCATTTACGTGTCGGTAATCAACACTCACAATTTTGGCCGATTCTGGTTCGTTTCGTGCACTATTACTCAGTGTTTTGGGGTCCAAGAGCGATTTCGACGATTGACGATCTCCGGGATGCGTTTATGTGTCCGTCGTCAACACTCACAGTTTTGGCCAATTCTGACCCGTTTCGTGGACTATTAATCATCGTATTGGGGTCCCCAAGCTATTTACATACTTGTTGAACCCCAAGGTGCGCTTACATGTCGGTCATCAACACTCATAGTTTTGGCCGATTCTGGTCTGTTTCGTGCACTATTACTCACCGTTTTGGGGTCCCTGTGTGATTTCCGAGATTGACTATCCCCGGTGTGTGTTTACGTGTCCATCGTCAACACTCACAATTTTGGCCAATTCCGACCCCTTTCGTGGACTATTACTCACCGTTTTGGGGTCCCGAAGCGATTTCCATTGTTGTTGAACCTCAAGGTGCGCTTACGTGTCGGTCATCAACACTAACAGTTTTGGCCGATTCTGGCCTGTTTCGTGGACTATTACTCACTGGTTTGGGGTCCCGGAGTGATTTCCACGATTAACGAACCCCGGGGTGCATTTACATGTTGGTAATCAACACTCACAGTTTTGGTCGATTCTGGCCCATTTCGTGGACTATTACTCATTGTTTTTGGGTCCCACAGTGATTTCCAGAATTAACGACCCCGACGTGCGTTTATGTGTTGGTCATCAACACTCACAATTTTGGTCGATTCTGGCCCGTTTCATGGACTATTACTCACCGTTTTGGGGTCCCAAATCGATTTCCATGGTTGACGAACCACAAGGTGCACTTACGTGTCGGTCATCAACACTCGCAGTTTTGGCCGATTCTGGCCCGTTTCTTGGACTATTACACACTATTTTGGGGACCCTGAGTGCTTTCCACGATTAACAAACCTCGGGGTGCGTTTACGTTTTGGTCATCAACACTCGTGGACTATTACTCACTGTTTTGGGGTCCTGGACCGATTTCCATGGTGGTCAAACCCCAAGGTGTGCTTACGGGTCGATTATCAACAATCGCAGTTTGCGCCGATTCTGTCCCGTTTCTTGGACTATTACTCACTGTTTTGGTGTCCCGGAGTGATTTCCATGATTGTCGAACCCCGAGGTGCGTTTACATGTCTGTCATCAACAATCACAGTTTTGGCCGAATCTAGCCCGTTTCATGGACTATTACTCACTCTTTTCGGGTCCCAGAGTGATTTCCACGATTAACAAACCCCGAGGTGCAGATACAAGTCGGTACTCACAGTTTTGGCCGATTCTGGCCCTTTCATGGACTATTATTACTCACCGTTTTGGGGTCCCAAATCAATTTCCATGGTTGTCGAACCCCAAGGTGCGATTACGTGTCGGTTATCAACACTCACAGTTTTGGTCGATTCTGGCCCGTTTCTTGGACTATTACTCACTGTTTTGGGGTCTCGAAGCGATTTCCATGGTTGTCAAACCCCAAGGTGTGCTTATGTGTCGGTCGTCAAGACTCGCAGTTTGGACCGATTCTAGCCTGTTTCTTGGACTATTACTACATATTTTGGGGACCCCGAGTGATTTCCACGATTAACGAACCCCGGGGTGCGTTTACGTGTCGGTCATGAGCACTCATGGTTTTTGTCGATTCTGGTCCCAAAACGATTTCCATGGTTGTCGAACCCTAAGGTGTGCTTACGTATTGGTCGTCAAGACTCGAAGTTTCAGCCGATTCTGGCCCGTTTCTTGGAATATTACTCACTGTATTGGGGTCCCGAAGCGATTTCCATAGTTGTTGAATCCCAAGGTGCTCTTACGTGTCGGTCATCAACACTCACAGTTTTGGCTGATTCTGGCCCGTTTCATGGACTATTACTCACTGTTTTTGGGTACCAGAGTGATTTCCACCACTAACGAACCCCTGGGTGCGTTAACGTGTCGGTCATCAACACTCACGGTTTTTATCGATTCTGACCCGTTTCGTGGACTATTACTCACTGTTTTGTGGTCCCAAAGCGAATTCCATGGTTGTCGAACCCCAAGGTGCGCTTACGTCTTGGTCGACAAGACTCAAAGTTTGGGCCGATTCTGGCCCGTTTCTTGGAATACTACTCACCGTGTTGGGTCCCGAAGCGATTTCCATAGTTGTTGAATCCCAAGGTGCTCTTACGTGTTGGTCATCAACACTCACAATTTTGGTTGATTCTGGCCCGTTTCGTGGACTATTACTCACTGGTTTGGGGTCCCGGAGTGATTTCCACGATTAACGAACCCCGGGGTGCGTTTACATGATGGTCATCGACACTTACAATTTTGGCTGATTCTGGCCCATTTCGTGGACTATTACTCATTGTTTTGGGGTCCCAGAGTGATTTCCATAATTAACGAACCCCGACGTGCGTTTACGTATCGGTCATCAACACTCACAGTTTTGACCGATTCTGACCAGTTTCCTGGACTATTACTCACCGTTTTGGGGTCCCAAATCGATTTGAATGGTTGATGAACCACAAGGTGCACTTACGTGTCGGCCATCAACACTCACAGTTTTGGCCGATTCTGGCCCGTTTCTTGAACTATTACTCACTATTTTGGGGACCCTAAATGATTTCCATGATTGACAAACCTGGGGTGCATTTACGTTTTGGTCATCAACACTCACGGTTTTTGTCGATTATGCCTGTTTCATGGACTATTACTCACCGTTTTGGGGTCCTGGAACGATTTCCATGGTTGTCGAACCCCAAGGTGTGCTTACGTGTCGGTCATCCATAATCGCAGTTTGGGCCGATTCTGTCCTATTCCTTTGACTATTACTCACTGTTTTGGGGTCCGAGTGATTTCCATGATTAACGAACCCCGAGGCGCATATACATGTCGGTACTCATAGTTTTGGCCGATTCTGGCCCTTTCATGGACTATTACTCACCGTTTTGGGATCCCAAATTGATTTCCATGGTTGTCGAACCGCAAGGTGCGCTTACGTGTTGGTCATCAACACTCACAGTTTTGGTCGATTCTGGCCCGTTTCTTTGTCTATTACTCACTGTTTTGGGGTCCCGGAGTGATTTCCACGATTGACGAACCCCGAGGTGCGTTTACGTGTTGGTTATCAACACTCACGGTTTTTGTCGATTCTGACCCATTTCTTGGACTATTACTCACAGTTTTGGGGTCTCGAAGCAAATTCCATGGTTGTTAAAACCCAAGGTGTGCTTACGTGTCGGTCGTCAAGACTCGCAGTTTGGACCGATTCTGGCCCGTTTCTTCGACTATTACTCTCTATTTTGGGGACCCTGAGTGATTTCCACGATTAACGAACCCCGGGGTGCGTTTATGTGTTGGTCATCAGCACTCACAGTTTTTGTCGATTCTAGCCCGTTTCATGGACTATTACTCACTGTTTTGTGGTCCAAAAGTAATTTCCATGGTTGTCAAACCCCAAGGTGTGCTTACGCGTTGATCGTCAAGACTCGAAGTTTGAGCCGATTCTGGCCCGTTTCTTGGAATATTACTCACTATATTTGGGTCCCGAAGCGATTTCCATAGTTTTTGAATACCAAGGTGCTCTTATGTGTCGGTCATCAGCACTCACAGTTTTGGCCGATTCTGGCCCGTTTCGTGGACTATTACTCACTGTTTTGGGGTCCCAGAGTGATTTCCACCACTAATGAACCCCTGGGTGCGTTTATGCGTCGGTCATCAACACTCATGATTTTTGTCGGTTCTGACCTATTTCGTGGACTACTACTCACCGTTTGTTGGTCCCAAAGCGAAATCCATGGTTGTCGAACCCCTAGGTGCGCTTACGTCTTGGTCGACAAGACTCGAAGTTTGGGCCGATTCTGGCCCGTTTCTTTGAATACTACTCACCGTGTTGGGGTCCCGAAGTGATTTCCATTGTTGTTGAATCCCAAGGTGCTCATACGTGTCGGTCATCAACACTCACAGTTTTTGCCGATTCTGGCCTGTTTCGTGGACTATTACTCACTGGTTTGGGGTCCCGGAGTAATTTCCATGATTATTGAACCCAAGGGTGCATTTACATGTCGGTCATCAACACTCACGGTTTTTGTCGATTCTGACCCGTTTCGTGGACTATTACTCACCATTTTTGGGCCCCGAAGCGATTTCCATAGTTGTTGAAGAACCCCAAGGTGCGCTTACGTGTCAGTCATCAAGACTCACAGTTCGGGCCGATTCGGGCCCGTTTCTTGGAGTATAACTCACTATTTTGTGGTCCCAGAGTGATTTCCACGATTGACGAACCCCTAGGTGCGTTTACGTGTCGGTCATCAACACTCACAGTTTTGGCCGATTCTGGCCCGTTTCGTGGACTATTACTCTCTGTTTTGGGGTCCCGGAGTGATTTCCACGATTAATGAAACCCGGGGTGCGTTTACGTGTCGGTCATCAACACTCACAGTTTTTGCCGATTCTGGCCCATTTCGTGGACTATTACTCACTGTTTTGGCGTCCCAGAGTGATTTCCACGACTAACAAACCCCGAGGTGCATTTGCATGTCGGTCATCAACACTCACCGTTTTGGGGTCCCAAATCGATTTCCATGGTTGTCGAACCCCAATGTGCGCTTATGTGTCGGTCCTCAACACTCACAGTTTTGGCCGATTCTGGACAGTTTCTTGGGCTATTACTCACTGTTTTGGGGTCCCGGAGTGATTTGCACGATTAACGAACCCGGGGGTGCGTTTACGTGTTGGTCATCAACATTCACGGTTTTTATCTATTCTGACCCGTTTCATGGACTATTTCCACCATTTTGTGGTCCCAAAACGATTTCCATGGTTGTCGAACCCCAAGGTGTGTTTACGTGTTGGTCGTCAAGACTTGAAGTTTGGGCCGATTCTGGCCCGTTTCTTGGACTATTATTCACCATGTTGGGATCCCGAAGCGAATTCCATAGTTGTTGAACCCCAAGGTGCGCTTACGTGTCAGTCATCAACACTCACAGTTTTGGTCAATTCTGGCCCGTTTCTTGGAATATTACTCACTGTTTTGGGTCCCGGAGTGATTTCCACGATTGACGAACCCCGGGGTGCGTTTACATGTTGGTCATCAACACTCGCGGTTTTTGTCGATTCTGACCCTTTTCGTGGACTATTACTCACTGTTTTGGGGTCTCGAAGCGATTTCCATGGTTGTCAAACCCCAAGGTGTGCTTATGTGTTGGTCGTCAAGACTCGCAGTTTGGACCGATTCTGGCTTGTTTCGACTATTACTCACTATTTTGGGGACCCTGAGTGATTTCCACGATTAACGAACCCCGGGGTGCGTTTACGTGTCGGTCATGAGCACTCACGGTTTTTGTCGATTCTGGCCCGTTTCATGAACTATTACTCACCGTTTGGTGGTCCCAAAACGATTTCCATGGTTGTCAAACCCTGAGGTGTGCTTACGTGTTGGTCGTCAAGACTCGTAGTTTCAGCCGATTCTGGCCCGTTTCTTGGAATATTACTCACCGTATTGGGGTCCCGAAGCGATTTCCATAGGGGTTGAATCCCAAGGTGCTCTTACGTGTCGGTCATCAACACTCACATTTTTGGCTGATTCTGGCCCGTTTCATGGTCTATTACTCACTGTTTTGGGGTCCCGGAGTGATTTCCACCACTAACGAACCCCTGGGTGCGTTAACGTGTCGGTCATCAACAATCACGGTTTTTGTCGATTCTGACCCGTTTCGTCGACTATTACTCACTGTTTTGTGGTCCCAAAGCGAATTCCGTGGTTGACGAACCCCAAGGTGCACTTACGTGTCGGTCATCAACACTCACAGTTTTGGCCGATTCTGACCCATTTCTTGGACTATTACACACTATTTTGGGGACCCTGAGTGATTTCCACGATTGACAAACCCCGAGGTGCGCTTACGTTTTGGTCATCAACACTCCCGGTTTTTGTCGATTATGGCCTGTTTCGTGGACTATTACTCACCGTTTTGGGGTCCTGGACTGATTTCCATGGTGGTCAAACCCCAAGGTGTGCTTACGTGTCGGTTATCAACAATCGCAGTTTGGGCTGATTATGTCCTGTTTCTTGGACTATTACTCACTATTGTGGGGTCCTGGAGTGATTTCCACGATTATCGAACCCCGAGGTGCATTTACGTGTCGGTCATCAACACTCACGGTTTTGGCCGAATCTAGCCCGTTTCATGGACTATTACTCACTCTTTTCGGGTCCCAGAGTGATTTCCATGATTAACAAACCCCATGGTGCAGATACATGTCGGTACTCACAGTTTTAGCCGATTCTGGCCCTTTCATGGACTATTACTCACCATTTTGGGGTCGCAAATCAATTTCCATGGTTGTCGAACCCCAAGGTGCGCTTACGTGTCGGTAATCAACACTCACAGTTTTGGTCGATTCTGGCCCGTTTCTTGGACTATTACTCATTGTTTTGGGGTCCCGGAGTGATTTCCACGATTGACGAACCCCGGGGTGGGTTTACGTGTTGGTCATCAACACTCGCGGTTTTTGTCGATTCTGACCCTTTTCGTGGACTATTACTCACTTTTGGGGTCTCGAAGCGATTTCCCTTGGTTGTCAAACCCCAAGGTGTGCTTACGTGCCGGTCATCAAGACCCGCAGTTTGGACCGATTCTGGCCTGTTTTTTGGACTATTACTCACTATTTTGGGGACCCTAAGTGATTTCCACGATTAACGAACCCCGGGGTGCGTTTACGTGTCGGTCATGAGCAGTCACGGTTTTTGTCGATTCTGGCCCGTTTCATGAACTATTACTCACCGTTTTGTGGTCCCAAAACGATTTCCATGGTTGTCAAACCCTAAGGTGTGCTTACGTGTTGGTCGTCAAGACTCGAAGTTTCAGCCGTTTCTGGCCCGTTTCTTGGAATATTACTCACCGTATTGGGGTCTCGAAGCGGTTTCCATAATTGTTGAATCCCAAGGTGCTCTTACGTGTCAGTCATCAACACTCGCAGTTTTGGCTGATTCTGGCCCGTTTCATGGACTATTACTCACTGTTTTGGGGTGCCGGAGTGATTTCCACCACTAACAAACCCCTAGGTGCGTTAATGTGTCGGTCATCAACACTTACGATTTTTGTCGATTCTGACCCGTTTCGTGGCCTATTACTCACTGTTTTGTGGCCCCAAAGCGAATTCCATGATTGTCGAACCCCAAGGTGCGCTTACGTCTTGGTCGACAAGACTCAAAGTTTGGGCCGATTCTAGCCCGTTTCTTGGAATACTACTCACCGTGTTGGGGTCCCAAAGTGATTTCCATAGTTGTTGAATCCCAAGGTGTTCTTACATGTTGGTCATCAACACTCACAGTTTTGGTGGATTCTGCCCCGCTTCATGGACTATTACACACTGTTTTTGGGGTCCTAGAGTGATTTCCACGATAAACGAACCCCGGGGTGCGTTTACATGTCGGTCATCAACACTCACGGTTTTTGTCGATACTGACCCGTTTCGTGGACTATTACTCACAATTTTGGGGCCCCGAAGCGATTTCGATAGTTGTTGAACCCCAAGGTGCGCTTACGTGTCGGTCATCAACACTCACAGTTTTGGCCGATTCTGGCCCGTTTCTTGGACTATAACTCACTGTTTTGTGGTCCAGGAGTGATTTTCACAATGGACGACCCCGGGGTGCGTTTACGTGTCGGTCATCAACACTCACAGTTTTGGCCGATTCTGGCCTGTTTCGTGGACTATTACTCTCTGTTTTGGGGTCCCGGAGTGATTTCCACGATTAACGAACTCCGGGGTGTCACGTCCCTAGTTCTGGTATGACCTAGACTAGCTAGTCATGTGTGCATCATGTTTAAATTCCATTTAAATTTGAAATGGGGATTTGAGAAACCCTCATAATCATTTCTGGAAATGACCCAGATAAAAATTGCTGCAATTTGGCCCAAGTAAATGTTCCTGTTTTTCTATAAAAATATTGGTCAGAGGTAAAATTCCAACCAATATTTTTGGGAGCTCAGAAGTATTTATTTTTGGCCATTTGAATTAATGCATAATTATTTGCACTGGATATATAAATGTTATATATATTATATATGTCCAAAAATTATGCCATTCATTAAGGAGCTCTGGAATAATATAACTAGCTTCTACAAAAAATGGCATAAGAAAATAAAATGGTTTAGTATTTTATTAAACCAAACAAATGTCAGAAAATAGAAAATAAAATTAAAAGGGAGAAGAGACTTACCTGGCGCTTACCTCCCTGCAGCCCCTGTGCAGCCTGGCCTGGCCCAGTGGCCCATTTCTGTTCTGGCGCAGCCCACCTCCTGCCGACGCCAGTCGTCGTCCTCCTGGCGCCAGGAGGACGAGAGGCACGCGCTCGTCGCCCGCGCGCATGGGCGCCATGCCACCAGCTCGCCTGCCTGCCTCCTCCTCGCCGCCTGGATGTTTCGCGCGACGCCACGCGCCGCCCCGACCCCCTCTCACTCTCCCCCGTGTTCCTCCACTCCTCTGTCTCTCTCTCGCGAGCGCCACCGAACGAGCCGTCGCCGAAGCTCACCGCCGACGCGCTCCCCGCCTCGCCCTCGCCTCTCTGACACGCACAGGAGCTCCGCCTCCTCCCTCTGAAGCTCTCCGCCGAGCCACGCAAGCCGGGACGCCCCGTGGAGCCGTCACCGCCGTCTTCTCCAACCCCGGCCGCCCGAGATCGCCGGCGCTCGTCCGTCGTCTCCGACTCGTCCCCGAGCCTGCTGACCACCCCGTCGCCTCCGCTGTGAGATTCTGCGCCTGTTCCCCCTTCTCCCCTGCCTTCCCGTGCACCGCAGCGCTGAGCCCGCACACCACCGAACTCCGGCCGCCGCCCAAGAGGTCGCCGCCGTTGATATAGGCCGTCTCCGGTGAAACGGAGGGCACCAGTGGATGCGCGCGAGCACCAGCTCCTCGGAGTTGGTCTCCGCGGCCCATTTGGTCGCCGGAGACGCGGTCCCGAGCCCCTCCGCCGTGTTCGGCCTCGCCGGCGGTTAAACGCCGGTGGGGTTTGACCCTTTGACCTCGCCGGCCTGACGGGTGAGCCCCGTCGGCCAGGTGATTAGCTTAGTGCTAATCACCGCCTAACTAACCAATGACACTGACCAGTGGGCCCCAGCGCCACTAATCTTTTAGTTAGGATTAAACCAACCCCTGTTTAACCCCCTGTCACTGACATGTGGACCCCACACGTCAGATTTGACCTGGTCAGCCGCGGTTGACTTGCTGACGTCATAGTGACGCAGTGCTAACGCAATTATTTATTTTCTGGATTTAATTTAAATCAGGAATTCCAGAAAATTAGCCAAACTTAAAAAAATCATAGAAATTCAACCGTAACTCAGATTGAAATTATTTATATATGAAAAATTATCAGAAAAATGCAATCTTTCCATCTGTACTAGTTTCATGCATGACAAACCAACTTATACCTACTGTATAAGTGAAAACATGTAAATGACATTTATAAAGACTTAGCTTAGGGTTGCATTTGAATTCTTGATTCAAATGGACTTCAAGCAAATGAATGCTAGCTGCATTAGCTCAAACAACATCACATATTCATGCCATGTTCATGCATCATATTGTTGCATATGATTGTTTATTGATTGCCGACACCGTTCCTTCTCGATAGGTCCTGCTCCGGAGAGTGTTCCAGAGTACCTGTCTGAGGAGCAGTGCCACCCTGTTGATCTGCCAGGCAAGCAAACCCCCTTGTTCATTCCGATACAATCCTGCTCTCTCGCTCCTGCTCTCAATTATTGCATTAGGACAACAACGATTCATCTGCTACTTTGTGCCGCGGTAGTTGAACCCATTCCTCTGCATGACCTGTCATTGCCACAGTAAATAGTTGAAACCCACTAGCATGTGTAGGAGTTGATTGAGCCATGTTGTGTTCCTACCATGCTATGCCTGCTATTGCTTAGAGTTGTGTCAGGTCTGATTCATTGGGAATGAATTGGAGTGTTACGATATGTTCTGATGCTGAGAGTTAAGTGTGTGAACACAATTTGGTAAAGGTAGCGGTGAGAGGCCATGTAGGAGTACATGGTGGGTTGTCTCACTGGAACCGTCCTTAAGCACTGAGTTCTATGTATGTTGTCCAATGACTCGATACTACCACACATTGGGCTCCGGGCGCTCCAAGCCCTCTCGACTTATTAACCAACTTGATATCTGTCCAGGAGTCGCAACTAGTTTCTGGTGTTTGTAGGTAGTGTTAGTAGTCTACCAAGTGGCACCCGGCCAGGTGGGCTTGGGACAGACTAGGCACAAGTGGCACGGTGTACCAAGCGTAGATCCATCCGGCGAGGTGGGCTTGGGAACCCTGTTCACATCGTTTGGGGCCGTGAGCGACACCCCGGCCGGATCTCCTTGCGAATGGAACCCGAATAGGCGATAAACCTGGGCTAGAGTCTTGTGTGGTTAGTCAGGTCATGGCCGACACCCTCGCCAGGCTTCCGCTTGAAGGTTGCCGAGATACATGACGTGTACATGGCGGTAAGTGGCGAGAGCGTGTGTGAAGAAGTACACCCCTGCAGGGTTAACATGATCTATTCAAATAGCCGGGTCCGCGGATATGGACTTCTTGGATGCTTACATGGTACATAGACAACTTGAAGTGGATACTATAAAATGCTCAAGACAAGTGTGAGTGCTATGGATGGCCTTCTCATAGGGAGACGGGGATGAATCCATAGTAGTGTTTTGTGTGGTGATTAGTGGACTCGTGTGTGCCATATCACCTCAAAGAAGTTCTGGTAGTCGTAGAACAGGATAGCCACAGAGTCAAAGCTGGCTTGCTGCAACTAAACCCCACATTACCCTCTTGATACAAATGCATGTATGATAGGATCTGATGTAAGTCTTGCTGAGTACCTTTGTACTCATGTTGCTTTACTTCTGTTTTTGCAGTGGAGACTTCGGTCTTACTAGTGTTCTCGTGGACTTCGACGAGTAGCTTGTACCTCAGCTATGATCTTGATCGGATGTTGTAGATAGTCAGGCTCTTAAGCCTTTTTCATTTGTAGATGTCTGTACCCAGACATGTAATGCTTCCGCTTGTTGCTTGTATGCTCTGTATGATGGGTCTTGTGACCCCTATTTGCAATAAATGCTATGATGGCTCTTCTGAGCCTTTATCTATATGAGTAGTTGAGTTATGCTGTGATGCCATGTTGTACAGCACATACTTGCATGTTATGCGGACGTGTAATGTGTATTGCTATGTGTGGGATCTGACTATCTAGTTGTTTATCCTTAGTAGCCTCTCTTACCGGGAAATGTCTCCTAGTGCTTCCACTGAGCCATGGTAGCGTGCTACTGCTCCGGAACACTTAGGCTGGCCGGCATGTGTCCTTCTTCGTTCCTGTGTCTGTCCCTTCGGGGAAATGTCACGCGATGAATACCGGAGTCCTGTTAGCCCGCTACAGCCCGGTTCACCAGAGTCCTGTTAGCCCAGTGCTACAGCCTGGATTCACTCGCTGATGACCGACACGTTCGATGCTGGGTCATGGATGCCTGTCCCTGTAAGTTTGTGCCACTTTGGGTTTACAACTAGCCATGTCAGCCCGGGCTCCTTATCATATGGATGCTAGCGACACAATCATATACGTGTGCCAAAAGGCGCAAACGGTCCCGGGCAAAGGTAAGGCGACACCCGTGGGGATACCGTGCATGAGGCCGCAAAGTGATATGAGGTGTTACATGCTAGATCGATGTGGCATTGAGTCGGGGTCCTGACAGGGGTGCGTTTATGTGTCGGCCATCAACACTCGTAGTTTTGTCCGATTCTGGCCCGTTTCGTGGACTATTACTCTCTGTTTTGGGGTCCCAGAGTGATTTCCACGACTAACGAACCCCGAGGTGCATTTACGTGTCGGTCATCAACTCTCACCGTTTTGGGGTCCCAAATCGATTTCCATGGTTGTCGAATCCTAAGGTGCGCTTACGTGTCGGTCCTCAACACTCACAGTTTGGCCGATTCTGGCCCGTTTCTTGGACTATTACTCACTGTTTTGGGGGCCCGGGGTGATTTGGACGATTAATGAACCCCGGGGTGCGTTTACGTGTCGGTCATCAACACTCACGATTTTTTTCTATTCTGACCCGTTTCGTGGACTATTTCTCACTATTTTGTGGTCCCAAAACGATTTCCATGGTTGTCGAACCCCTTTGTCAAGACGCAAAGTTTGGGCTGATTTTGGCCTGTTTCTTGGACTATTACTCACCGTGTTGGGGTCCCGAAGCGATTTTCATAGTTGTTGAATCCCAAGGTGCGCTTACGTGTCGGTCATCAAAACTCACAGTTTTGGTGATTCTGGCCCGTTTCTTGAACTATTACTCACTGTTTTGGGGTCCCGGAGTGATATCCACCACAAACGAACCCCTGGGTGCTTTTACATGTCGGTCATCAACTCTCACGGTTTTTGTTGATTCTGTCCCGTTTCATGGACTATTACTCGTCGTTTTGTGGTCCCAAAGCGAATACCATGGTTGTCGAACCCCAAGATGTGCTTATATGTTGATCGTCAAGACTCATAGTTTGGGCCGATTCTGGCCCGTTTCTTGCACTATTACTCAGTTTTGGGGTCCCGAAGTGATTTCCATGATTGACGAACCCCGAGGTGCATTTACGTGTCGGTAATCAAGACTCACAATTTTGGCCGATTCAGGTCCGTTTCGTGCACTCTTACTCAGTGTTTTGGGGTCCAAGAGCGATTTCAACGATTGACGATCCCCGGGATACGTTTACGTGTCCGTCGTCAACACTCACAGTTTTGGGCAATTCTGACCCATTTCATGGACTATGACTCACCGTTTTGGGGTCCCGAAGCGATTTCCATAGTTGTTGAACCCCAAGGTGTGCTTATGTGTCAGTCATCAACAATCACAGTTTTGGTCGATTCTGGCCCGTTTCATGGACTATTACTCACGTTTTGGGGTCCCAGAGTGATTTCCACGATTAACGAACCCCAGCGTGCGTTTACATGTCGGTCATCAACACTCGCAGTTTTGGCCGATTCTGGCCCGTTTCGTGGACTATTACTCACAGTTTTGGGGTCCCAAATCGATTTCCATGGTTGTCGAACCCCGAGGTGCGCTTACGTGTCGGTCATCAACACTCACAGTTTTGGTCGATTCTGGCCCGTTTCTTGGAGTATTACTGACTGTTTTGGGGCCCCGGAGTGATTTCCACAATAAACGAACCCCGGGGTGCATTTACGTGTTGGTCATCAACACTCACAGTTCTGGCCCGTTTTGTGGACTATTACTCACTGTTTGGACCCCAAGGTGCGCTTATGTCTTGGTCGACAAGACTCAAAGTTTGGACCGATTCTAGCCCGTTTCTTGGAATACTACTCACCGTGTTGGGGTCCCAAAGTGATTTCCATAGTTGTTGAATCCCAAGGTGTTCTTACGTGTTGGTCATCAACACTCACAGTTTTGGTCGATTCTGGCCCGCTTCGTGGACTATTACTCACTGTTTTGGGGTCCCGGAGTGATTTCCCCGATAAACGAACCCCGGGGTGCATTTACATGTCGGTCATCAACACTCACGGTTTTTGTCGATGCTGGCCCGTTTCCTAGACTATTACTCACAATTTTGGGGCCCCGAAGCAATTTCGATAGTTGTTGAACCCCAAGGTGCGCTTACGTGTCGGCCATCAACACTCACAGTTTTGGCCGATTCTGGCCCGTTTCTTGGACTATAACTCACTGTTTTGTGGTCCCGGAGTGATTTCCACAATTGACGAACCCCGGGGTGCATTTACGTGTCGGTCATCAACACTCACAGTTTTGGCCGATTCTGGCCTGTTTCGTGGACTATTACTCTCTGTTTTGGGGTCCCGGAGTGATTTCCACGATTAACGAACTCCGGGGTGCGTTTATGTGTCGGCCATCAACACTCGCAGTTTTGGCCGATTCTGGCCCGTTTCATGGACTATTACTCTCTGTTTTGGGGTCCCAGAGTGATTTCCACGACTAACGAACCGCGAGGTGCATTTACATGTCGATCATCAACGCTCAGCGTTTTGGGGTCCCAAATCGATTTCCATGGTTGTCGAATCCTAAGGTGCGCTTACGTGTCGGTCCTCAACACTCACAGTTTGGCCGATTCTGGCTCGTTTCTTGGACTATTACTCACTGTTTTGGGTGGCCGGGGTGATTTGGACGATTAACGAACCCCGGGGTGCGTTTACGTGTCGGTCATCAACACTCATGGTTTTTGTCTATTCTGACTCGTTTCGTGGACTATTTCTCACTGTTTTGTGGTCCCGAAATGATTTCCATGGTTGTCGAACCCCATGGTGTGTTTAAGTATTGGTTGTCAAGACTCGAAGTTTGGGCTGATTTTGGCCTGTTTCTTGGACTATTACTCACCGTGTTGGGGTCCCGAAGTGATTTCCATAGTTGTTGAATCCCAAGGTGCGCTTACGTGTCGGTCATCAACGCTCACAGTTTTGGTGATTCTGGCCCGTTTCTTGAACTATTACTCACTGTTTTGGGGTCCCAGAGTGATATCCACCACAAACGAACCCCTGGGTGCTTTTACATGTCGGTCATCAACTCTCACGGTTTTTGTCGATTCCGACCCGTTTCATGGACTATTGCTCGCCGTTTTGTGGTCCCAAAGCGAATACCATGGTTGTGGAACCCCAAGGTGTGCTTATGTGTTGATCGTCAGGACTCATAGTTTGGACCGATTCTGGCCCGTTTCTTGCACTATTACTCAGTTTTGGGGTCCCGAAGTGATTTACATGATTGACGAACCCCGGGGTGCGTTTACGTGTCGGTAATCAAGACTCACAATTTTGGCCGATTCAGGTCCGTTTTGTGCACTCTTACTCAGTGTTTTGGGGTCCAAGAGCAATTTCAATGATTGACGATCCCCGGGATGCGTTTACGTGTCCGTCGTCAACACTCACAGTTTTGGGCAATTCTGACCCGTTTCGTGGACTATTACTCACTGTTTTGGGGTCCCGAAGCGATTTCCATAGTTGTTGAACCCCAAGGTGCGCTTATGTGTCAGCCATCAACAATCACATTTTTGGTCGATTTTGGCCCGTTTCATGGACTATTACTCACGTTTTGGGGTCCCAGAGTGATTTCCACGATTAACGAACCCCAGCGTGCGTTTACATGTCGGTCATCAACACTCGCAGTTTTGGCCGATTCTGGCCCGTTTCGTGGACTATTAGTCACAGTTTTGGGGTCCCAAATCGATTTCCATGGTTGTCGAACACCGAGGTGCGCTTACGTGTCGGTCATCAACACTCACAGTTTTGGTTGTTTCTGGCCTGTTTCTTGGAGTATTACTGACTGTTTTGGGGCCTCGGAGTGATTTCCACAATAAACGAACCCCGGGGTGCATTTACGTGTTGGTCATCAACACTCACAGTTCTGGCCCGTTTTGTGGACTATTACTCACTGTTTCCGGGTCCAAGAGTGATTTCCACGAAAAACGAACCCCGATGTGCATACATGTCGGTACTCACATATTTGGCAGATTCTGGCCCTTTCATGGACTATTACTCACCATTTTGGGGTCCCAAATCGATTTTCATGGTTGACGAACCACAAGGTGCGCTTATGTGTCGGTCATCAACACTCACAGTTTTGGCCGATTCTGGCCCGTTTCTTCGACTATTACTCACTATTTTGGGGACCCCGAGTGATTTCAACGATTGACAAACCCAGGGTGCATTTACATTTTGGTCATCAACACTCGCAGTTTTTGTCGATTATGGCATGTTTCTTGGACTATTACTCTGTTTTGGGGTCCCGGAGTGATTTCTATGATTGACGAACCCCGGGGTGCGATCACGTGTCGGTCATCATCACTCACAGTTTTGGCCGATTCTAGTCCGTTTCTTGCACTATTACTCACCGTTTTGGTGTCCCAGTGTGATTTCCACGATGGACTATCCCCGGGGTGTGTTTACGTATCCGTCATCAACACTCACAGTTTTGGCCAATTCTGACCTGTTTCGTGGACTATTACCCACCGTTTTGGAGTCCCGGATCGATTTCCATAGTTGTTGAACCCCAAGGTGCGCTTACGTGTCGGTCATAAACACTCACTGTTTTGGCCGATCCTGGCCCGTTTCGTGGACTATTACTCACTGGTTTGGGGTCCCAGAGTGATTTCCACGATAAACGAACCTCGGGGTGCGTTTACGTGTCGGTCATCTACACTCACAGTTTTGGCCGATTCTGGACCGTTTCATGGACTATTACTCACTGTTTTTGGGTCCCGAAGTGATTTCCAAGATTAACGAACCCCGAGGTGCATTACGTGTTGGTCGTCGACACTAACAGTTTTGGCCGATTCTGGCCCGTTTCATGGACTATTACTCACCGTTTTGGGGTCCCAAATTGATTTTCATGGTTGTCGAACCACAAGGTGCGCTTACGTGTCGGTCATCAACACTCACAGTTATGGCCGATTCTGGCCCGTTTCTTGGACTATTACACACTATTTTGGGGACCCTGAGTGATTTCCGCGATTGACGAGCCCGGGGGTGTGTTTACGTTTTGGTGATCAACACTCGCGGTTTTTGTCGATTATGGCCTATTTTGTGGACTATTACTCATCGTTTCGGGGTCCCGAACCGATTTCCATGGTTATCAAACCCCAAGGTGTGATTACGTGTCGGTCATCAAAAATCGCAGTTTGGGCCGATTCTGTCCCGTTTCTTGGACAATTACTCACTGTTTTGGGGTCCCGGAGTGATTTCCACGATTAACGAACCCAGAGTGCGTTTACGTGTCGGTATCAACACTCACAGTTTTGGATGATTCTGGCCTGTTTCATGGACTATTACTTACTGTTTTGGGGTCCCAGAGTGATTTCCACGATTAACGAACCCCAAGGTGCATTTACATGTCAATACTCACAGTTTTGGCCAATTCTGGCCCTTTCATGTCGGTTATCAAACCCCAAGGTGCGCTTACGTGTCGGTCATCAACACTCACAGTTTTGGTCGATTTTGGCCCGTTTCTTGGACTATTACTCACTGTTTTGGGGTCCCGGAGTGATATCCACGATTGACGAACCCCGGGGTGCGTTTACGTGTTGGTCATGAACACTCGCGGTTTTTGTCGACTATGGCCCACTTCGTGGACTATCACTCACCGTTTTGGGATCTCGAAGCGATTTCCATGCTTGTCAAACCCCAATGTGTGCTTACATGTCGGTCATCAACAATCACAGTTTGAGCGGATTCTGTCCCGTTTCTTGGATTATTACTCACTGTTTTGGGGTCCGAGAGTGATTTCCACTATTAACGAACCCCGGGGTGCGTTTAGGTGTCGGTCATCAACACTCCCAAAACGATTTCCAAGGTTGTCGAACCCCAAGGTGTGCTTACGTCTTAGTCGTCAAGGCTCGAAGTTTGGGCCGATTCTGGCACGTTTCTTGGAATATTACTCACCGTGTTGGGGTCCCGAAGCAATTTCCATAGTTGTTGAATTCCAAGGTGCTCTTACGTGTCGGTCATCAACACTCACAGTTTTGGCCGATTCTGCGCCGTTTCGTGGACTATTACTCACTGTTTTGGGGTCCCGGAGTGATTTCCACCACTAACGAACCCCTGGGTGCGTTTACGTGTCGGTCATCAACACTCACGGTTTTTCTCGATTCTGACCCGTTTCATGGACTATTACTCACCGTTTTGTGGTCCCAAAGCGAATTACATGCTTGTCGAACCCCAAGGTGTGCTTACGTGTTGGTCGTCAAGACTCGAAGTTTGGGCCGATTCTGGCCAGTTTCTTGAAATGTTACTCACCCTGTTGGGGTCCCGAAGTGATTTCCGTAGTTGTTGAATCCCAAGGTGCTCTCACGTGTTAGTCATCAACACTCACAATTTTGGTCGATTCTTGCCCGTTTCATGGACTATTACTCACTATTTTGGGGTCCGAGAGTGATTTCCACGATTAACGAATCCCGGGGTGCATTTACGAGTCGGTCAGCAACACTCACGGTTATTGTCGATTCTGACCCGTTTCGTGGATTATTACTCACTGTTTTGCGGCCCCGTAGTGATTTCCACGATTCCGGGGTGCGTTTACGTGTCAGTCATCAACACTCACGATTTGGCCCATTCTGGCCCGTTTCGTGCACTATTACTCACCGTTTTGGGGTCCCAGAGCGATTTCCACGATTGTTGATCCCCGGGGAGCGTTTACGTGTCCGTCGTCAACACTCACAGTTTTGGCCAATTCTGACCCGTTTTGTAAACTATTACTCACCGTTTTGGGTTCCCGAAGCGACTTCCATAGTTCTTGAAACCCAAGGTGCGCTTACGTGTCGGTCATCAACACTCATAATTTTTGCCGATTCTGGCCCGTTACGTGGACTATTACTCACTATTTTTTGCTCCCGGAGTGATTTCCACGATTAACGAACCCCGGGGTGCGTTTACGTGTCGGTCATCAACACTCACAGTTTTGGCCGATTTTGGCCAGTTTCGCGGACTATTACTCATTTTTTTGTGGTACCATTGCGATTTTCACGATTAACGAACCCCGGGGTGCGTTTACGTGTCGGTCATCAACACTCACGGTATTGGCCGATTCTGGCCCGTTTCATGGACTATTACTCGCCATTTTGGGGTCCCAAATCGAATTCCGTGGTTGTCGAACCCCGAGGTGCGCTTACATGTCGGTCTTCAACACTCACTGTTTGGGACGATTCTGGCCCGTTTCTTGGACTATTACTCACCGTTTTGGGGTCCCGGAGTCATTTCCATGATTGAAAAACCTCGGGGTGCGTTTACGTGTCGGTCATCAACACTCACAGTTTGGCCGATTCTAGCCCGTTTCCTTGACTATCACTCACTGTTTTGGGGCCCGGAGCGATTTCCACGATTAACTAACCCCGGGGTGACTTTACGTGTCGGTCATCAACACTCACAGTTTTTGCCGATTATGGCCCTATTACTCATAGTTTTGGGGTCCCGAAGCGATGTCCATAGTTGCTGAACCACAAGGTGCGCTTAAGTGTCATCCATGAACACTCACAGTTTTGGTTGATTCTGGCCCGTTTCTTGGAATATTACTCACTGTTTTGGCTCGCGGAGTGATTTCCACGATTGACGAACCCCGGGGTGCGTTTACGTGTTGGTCATCAACACTCGCGGTTTTTGTCGATTCTGACCCTTTTCGTGGACTGTTACTCACTGTTTTGGAGTCTCGAAGCGATTTCCATGGTTGTCAAACCCCAAGGTGTGCTTACGTGTTGGTCGTCAAGACTCGCAGTTTGGACCGATTCTGGCTTGTTTCGACTATTACTCACTATTTTGGGGACCCTGAGTGATTTCCACGATTAACGAACCCCGGGGTGCGTTTACGTGTCGGTCATGAGCACTCACGGTTTTTGTCGATTCTGGCCCGTTTCATGAACTATTACTCACTGTTTGGTGGTCCCAAAACGATTTCCATGGTTGTCAAACCCTAAGGTGTGCTTACGTGTTGGTCGTCATACTCGTAGTTTCAGCCGATTCTGGCCCGTTTCTTGGAATATTACTCACCGTATTGGGGTCCCGAAGCGATTTCCATAGGGGTTGAATCCCAAGGTGCTCTTATGTGTCGTCATCAACACTCACAGTTTTGGCTGATTCTGGCCCGTTTCATGGTCTATTACTCACTGTTTTGGGGTCCCGGAGTGATTTCCACCACTAACGAACCCCTGGGTGCGTTAACGTGTCGGTCATCAACAATCACGGTTTTTGTTGATTCTGACCCGTTTCGTCGACTATTACTCACTGTTTTGTGGTCCCAAAGCGAATTCCATGGTTGACGAACCACAAGGTGCACTTATGTGTCGGTCATCAACACTCACAGTTTTGGCCGATTCTGACCCATTTCTTGGACTATTACACACTATTTTGTGGACCCTGAGTGATTTCCACGATTGACAAACCCCGGGGTGCGCTTACATTTTGGTCATCAACACTACCGGTTTTTGTCGATTATGGCCTGTTTCGTGGACTATTAGTCACCGTTTTGGGGTCCTGGACTGATTTCCATGGTGGTCAAACCCCAAGGTGTGCTTACGTGTCGGTTATCAACAATCGCAGTTTGGGCTGATTATGTCCTGTTTCTTGGACTATTACTCACTATTGTGGGGTCCTGGAGTGATTTCCACGATTGTTGAACCCCGAGGTGCATTTACGTGTCGGTCATCAACACTCACGGTTTTGGCCGAATCTAGCCCGTTTCATGGACTATTACTCACTCTTTTCGGGTCCCAGAGTGATTTCCACGATTAACAAACCCCAAGGTGCAGATACATGTCGGTACTCACAGTTTTAGCCGATTCTGGCCCTTTCATGGACTATTACTCACCATTTTGGGGTCGCAAATCAATTTCCATGGTTGTCGAACCCCAAGGTGCGCTTACGTGTCGGTTATCAACACTCACAGTTTTGGTCGATTCTGGCCCGTTTCTTGGACTGTTACTCACTGTTTTGGGGTCCCGAAGTGATTTCCAAGATTAACGAACCCTGAGGTGCGTTATGTGTTGGTCGTCGACACTAACAGTTTTGGCCGATCCTGGCCCGTTTCATGGACTATTACTCACCGTTTTGGGGTCCCAAATTGATTTTCATGGTTTTCGAACCACAAGGTGCGCTTACGTGTTGGTCATCAACACTCACAGTTATGGCCGATTCTGGCCCGTTTCTTGGACTATTACACACTATTTTGGGGACCCTGAGTGATTTCCGCGATTGACGAGCCCGGGGGTGTGTTTACGTTTTGGTGATCAACACTCGCGGTTTTTGTCGATTATGGCCTATTTTGTGGACTATTACTCATCGTTTCGGGGTCCCGAACCGATTTCCATGGTTATCAAACCCCAAGGTGTGATTACGTGTCGGTCATCAAAAATCGCAGTTTGGGCCGATTCTGTCCCGTTTCTTGGACAATTACTCACTGTTTTGGGGTCCCGGAGTGATTTCCACGATTAACGAACCCAGAGTGCGTTTACGTGTCGGTATCAACACTCACAGTTTTGGATGATTCTGGCCTGTTTCATGGACTATTACTTACTGTTTTGGGGTCCCAGAGTGATTTCCACGATTAACGAACCCCAAGGTGCATTTACATGTCAATACTCACAGTTTTGGCCAATTCTGGCCCTTTCATGTCGGTTATCAAACCCCAAGGTGCGCTTACGTGTCGGTCATCAACACTCACAGTTTTGGTCGATTTTGGCCCGTTTCTTGGACTATTACTCACTGTTTTGGGGTCCCGGAGTGATATCCACGATTGACGAACCCCGGGGTGCGTTTACGTGTTGGTCATGAACACTCGCGGTTTTTGTCGACTATGGCCCACTTCGTGGACTATCACTCACCGTTTTGGGATCTCGAAGCGATTTCCATGCTTGTCAAACCCCAATGTGTGCTTACATGTCCGTCATCAACAATCACAGTTTGAGCGGATTCTGTCCCGTTTCTTGGATTATTACTCACTGTTTTGGGGTCCGAGAGTGATTTCCACTATTAACGAACCCCGGGGTGCGTTTAGGTGTCGGTCATCAACACTCCCAAAACGATTTCCAAGGTTGTCGAACCCCAAGGTGTGCTTACGTCTTAGTCGTCAAGGCTCGAAGTTTGGGCCGATTCTGGCACGTTTCTTGGAATATTACTCACCGTGTTGGGGTCCCGAAGCAATTTCCATAGTTGTTGAATTCCAAGGTGCTCTTACGTGTCGGTCATCAACACTCACAGTTTTGGCCGATTCTGCGCCGTTTCGTGGACTATTACTCACTGTTTTGGGGTCCCGGAGTGATTTCCACCACTAACGAACCCCTGGGTGCGTTTACGTGTCGGTCATCAACACTCACGGTTTTTCTCGATTCTGACCCGTTTCATGGACTATTACTCACCGTTTTGTGGTCCCAAAGCGAATTACATGCTTGTCGAACCCCAAGGTGTGCTTACGTGTTGGTCGTCAAGACTCGAAGTTTGGGCCGATTCTGGCCAGTTTCTTGAAATGTTACTCACCCTGTTGGGGTCCCGAAGTGATTTCCGTAGTTGTTGAATCCCAAGGTGCTCTCACGTGTTAGTCATCAACACTCACAATTTTGGTCGATTCTTGCCCGTTTCATGGACTATTACTCACTATTTTGGGGTCCGAGAGTGATTTCCACGATTAACGAATCCCGGGGTGCATTTACGAGTCGGTCAGCAACACTCACGGTTATTGTCGATTCTGACCCGTTTCGTGGATTATTACTCACTGTTTTGCGGCCCCGTAGTGATTTCCACGATTCCGGGGTGCGTTTACGTGTCAGTCATCAACACTCACGATTTGGCCCATTCTGGCCCGTTTCGTGCACTATTACTCACCGTTTTGGGGTCCCAGAGCGATTTCCACGATTGTTGATCCCCGGGGAGCGTTTACGTGTCCGTCGTCAACACTCACAGTTTTGGCCAATTCTGACCCGTTTTGTAAACTATTACTCACCGTTTTGGGTTCCCGAAGCGACTTCCATAGTTCTTGAAACCCAAGGTGCGCTTACGTGTCGGTCATCAACACTCATAATTTTTGCCGATTCTGGCCCGTTACGTGGACTATTACTCACTATTTTTTGCTCCCGGAGTGATTTCCACGATTAACGAACCCCGGGGTGCGTTTACGTGTCGGTCATCAACACTCACAGTTTTGGCCGATTTTGGCCAGTTTCGCGGACTATTACTCATTTTTTTGTGGTACCATTGCGATTTTCACGATTAACGAACCCCGGGGTGCGTTTACGTGTCGGTCATCAACACTCACGGTATTGGCCGATTCTGGCCCGTTTCATGGACTATTACTCGCCATTTTGGGGTCCCAAATCGAATTCCGTGGTTGTCGAACCCCGAGGTGCGCTTACATGTCGGTCTTCAACACTCACTGTTTGGGACGATTCTGGCCCGTTTCTTGGACTATTACTCACCGTTTTGGGGTCCCGGAGTGATTTCCATGATTGAAAAACCTCGGGGTGCGTTTACGTGTCGGTCATCAACACTCACAGTTTGGCCGATTCTAGCCCGTTTCCTTGACTATCACTCACTGTTTTGGGGCCCGGAGCGATTTCCACGATTAACTAACCCCGGGGTGACTTTACGTGTCGGTCATCAACACTCACAGTTTTTGCCGATTATGGCCCTATTACTCACAGTTTTGGGGTCCCGAAGCGATGTCCATAGTTGCTGAACCACAAGGTGCGCTTAAGTGTCATCCATGAACACTCACAGTTTTGGTTGATTCTGGCCCGTTTCTTGGAATATTACTCACTGTTTTGGCTCGCGGAGTGATTTCCACGATTGACGAACCCCGGGGTGCGTTTACGTGTTGGTCATCAACACTCGCGGTTTTTGTCGATTCTGACCCTTTTCGTGGACTGTTACTCACTGTTTTGGAGTCTCGAAGCGATTTCCATGGTTGTCAAACCCCAAGGTGTGCTTACGTGTTGGTCGTCAAGACTCGCAGTTTGGACCGATTCTGGCTTGTTTCGACTATTACTCACTATTTTGGGGACCCTGAGTGATTTCCACGATTAACGAACCCCGGGGTGCGTTTACGTGTCGGTCATGAGCACTCACGGTTTTTGTCGATTCTGGCCCGTTTCATGAACTATTACTCACTGTTTGGTGGTCCCAAAACGATTTCCATGGTTGTCAAACCCTAAGGTGTGCTTACGTGTTGGTCGTCATACTCGTAGTTTCAGCCGATTCTGGCCCGTTTCTTGGAATATTACTCACCGTATTGGGGTCCCGAAGCGATTTCCATAGGGGTTGAATCCCAAGGTGCTCTTATGTGTCGTCATCAACACTCACAGTTTTGGCTGATTCTGGCCCGTTTCATGGTCTATTACTCACTGTTTTGGGGTCCCGGAGTGATTTCCACCACTAACGAACCCCTGGGTGCGTTAACGTGTCGGTCATCAACAATCACGGTTTTTGTTGATTCTGACCCGTTTCGTCGACTATTACTCACTGTTTTGTGGTCCCAAAGCGAATTCCATGGTTGACGAACCACAAGGTGCACTTATGTGTCGGTCATCAACACTCACAGTTTTGGCCGATTCTGACCCATTTCTTGGACTATTACACACTATTTTGTGGACCCTGAGTGATTTCCACGATTGACAAACCCCGGGGTGCGCTTACATTTTGGTCATCAACACTACCGGTTTTTGTCGATTATGGCCTTTTTCGTGGACTATTAGTCACCGTTTTGGGGTCCTGGACTGATTTCCATGGTGGTCAAACCCCAAGGTGTGCTTACGTGTCGGTTATCAACAATCGCAGTTTGGGCTGATTATGTCCTGTTTCTTGGACTATTACTCACTATTGTGGGGTCCTGGAGTGATTTCCACGATTGTTGAACCCCGAGGTGCATTTACGTGTCGGTCATCAACACTCACGGTTTTGGCCGAATCTAGCCCGTTTCATGGACTATTACTCACTCTTTTCGGGTCCCAGAGTGATTTCCACGATTAACAAACCCCAAGGTGCAGATACATGTCGGTACTCACAGTTTTAGCCGATTCTGGCCCTTTCATGGACTATTACTCACCATTTTGGGGTCGCAAATCAATTTCCATGGTTGTCGAACCCCAAGGTGCGCTTACGTGTCGGTTATCAACACTCACAGTTTTGGTCGATTCTGGCCCGTTTCTTGGACTGTTACTCACTGTTTTGGGGTCCCGGAGTGATTTCCATGATTGACGAACCCCGGGGTGGGTTTACGTGTTGGTCATCAACACTCGCGGTTTTTGTCGATTCTGACCCTTTTCGTTGACTATTACTCACTTTTGGGGTCTCGAAGTGATTTCCCTTGGTTGTCAAACCCCAAGGTGTGCTTACGTGCCGGTCATCAAGACCCGCAGTTTGGACCGATTGTGGCCTGTTTTTTGGACTATTACTCACTATTTTGGGGACCCTGAGTGATTTCCACGATTAACGAACCCCGGGGTGCGTTTACGTGTTGGTCATGAGCACTCATGGTTTTTGTCGATTCTGGCCCGTTTCATGAACTATTACTCACCGTTTTGTGGTCCCAAAACGATTTCCATGGTTGTCAAACCCAAAGGTGTGCTTACGTGTTGGTCATCAAGACTCGAAGTTTCAGCCATTTCTGGCCCGTTCTTGGAATATTACTCACCGTATTGGGGTCTCCAAGCGATTTGCATAATTGTTGAATCCCAAGGTGCTCTTACGTGTCGGTCATCAACACTCACAGTTTTGGCTGATTCTGGCCCGTTTCATGGACTATTACTCACTGTTTTGGGGTGCCGGAGTGATTTCCACCACTAACAAACCCCTGGGTGCGTTAATGTGTCGGTCATCAACACTTACGATTTTTGTCGATTCTGACCCGTTTCGTGGATTATTACTCACTGTTTTGTGGCCCCAAAGCAAATTCCATGGTTGTCGAACCCCAAGGTGCGCTTATGTCTTGGTCGACAAGACTCAAAGTTTGGACCGATTCTAGCCCGTTTCTTGGAATACTACTCACCGTGTTGGGGTCCCAAAGTGATTTCCATAGTTGTTGAATCCCAAGGTGTTCTTACGTGTTGGTCATCAACACTCACAGTTTTGGTCGATTCTGGCCCGCTTCGTGGACTATTACTCACTGTTTTGGGGTCCCGGAGTGATTTCCCCGATAAACGAACCCCGGGGTGCGTTTACATGTCGGTCATCAACACTCACGGTTTTTGTCGATGCTGGCCCGTTTCCTGGACTATTACTCACAATTTTGGGGCCCCGAAGCAATTTCGATAGTTGTTGAACCCCAAGGTGCGCTTACGTGTCGGCCATCAACACTCACAGTTTTGGCCGATTCTGGCCCGTTTCTTGGACTATAACTCACTGTTTTGTGGTCCCGGAGTGATTTCCACAATTGACGAACCCCGGGGTGCATTTACGTGTCGGTCATCAACACTCACAGTTTTGGCCGATTCTGGCCTGTTTCGTGGACTATTACTCTCTGTTTTGGGGTCCCGGAGTGATTTCCACGATTAACGAACTCCGGGGTGCGTTTATGTGTCGGCCATCAACACTCGCAGTTTTGGCCGATTCTGGCCCGTTTCATGGACTATTACTCTCTGTTTTGGGGTCCCAGAGTGATTTCCACGACTAACGAACCGCGAGGTGCATTTACATGTCGATCATCAACGCTCAGCGTTTTGGGGTCCCAAATCGATTTCCATGGTTGTCGAATCCTAAGGTGCGCTTACGTGTCGGTCCTCAACACTCACAGTTTGGCCGATTCTGGCTCGTTTCTTGGACTATTACTCACTGTTTTGGGTGGCCGGGGTGATTTGGACGATTAACGAACCCCGGGGTGCGTTTACGTGTCGGTCATCAACACTCATGGTTTTTGTCTATTCTGACTCGTTTCGTGGACTATTTCTCACTGTTTTGTGGTCCCGAAATGATTTCCATGGTTGTCGAACCCCATGGTGTGTTTAAGTATTGGTTGTCAAGACTCGAAGTTTGGGCTGATTTTGGCCTGTTTCTTGGACTATTACTCACCGTGTTGGGGTCCCGAAGTGATTTCCATAGTTGTTGAATCCCAAGGTGCGCTTACGTGTCGGTCATCAACGCTCACAGTTTTGGTGATTCTGGCCCGTTTCTTGAACTATTACTCACTGTTTTGGGGTCCCAGAGTGATATCCACCACAAACGAACCCCTGGGTGCTTTTACATGTCGGTCATCAACTCTCACGGTTTTTGTCGATTCCGACCCGTTTCATGGACTATTGCTCGCCGTTTTGTGGTCCCAAAGCGAATACCATGGTTGTGGAACCCCAAGGTGTGCTTATGTGTTGATCGTCAGGACTCATAGTTTGGACCGATTTTGGCCCGTTTCTTGCACTATTACTCAGTTTTGGGGTCCCGAAGTGATTTACATGATTGACGAACCCCGGGGTGCGTTTACGTGTCGGTAATCAAGACTCACAATTTTGGCCGATTCAGGTCCGTTTCGTGCACTCTTACTCAGTGTTTTGGGGTCCAAGAGCAATTTCAATGATTGACGATCCCCGGGATGCGTTTACGTGTCCGTCGTCAACACTCACAGTTTTGGGCAATTCTGACCCGTTTCGTGGACTATTACTCACTGTTTTGGGGTCCCGAAGCGATTTCCATAGTTGTTGAACCCCAAGGTGCGCTTATGTGTCAGCCATCAACAATCACAGTTTTGGTCGATTTTGGCCCGTTTCATGGACTATTACTCACGTTTTGGGGTCCCAGAGTGATTTCCACGATTAACGAACCCAACGTGCGTTTACATGTCGGTCATCAACACTCGCAGTTTTGGCCGATTCTGGCCCGTTTCGTGGACTATTAGTCACAGTTTTGGGGTCCCAAATCGATTTCCATGGTTGTCGAACACCGAGGTGCGCTTACGTGTCGGTCATCAACACTCACAGTTTTGGTTGTTTCTGGCCTGTTTCTTGGAGTATTACTGACTGTTTTGGGGCCCCGGAGTGATTTCCACAATAAACGAACCCCGGGGTGCATTTACGTGTTGGTCATCAACACTCACAGTTCTGGCCCGTTTTGTGGACTATTACTCACTGTTTCCGGGTCCAAGAGTGATTTCCACGAAAAACGAACCCCGATGTGCATACATGTCGGTACTCACATATTTGGCAGATTCTGGCCCTTTCATGGACTATTACTCACCATTTTGGGGTCCCAAATCGATTTTCATGGTTGACGAACCACAAGGTGCGCTTATGTGTCGGTCATCAACACTCACAGTTTTGGCCGATTCTGGCCCGTTTCTTCGACTATTACTCACTATTTTGGGGACCCCGAGTGATTTCAACGATTGACAAACCCCAGGGTGCATTTACATTTTGGTCATCAACACTCGCAGTTTTTGTCGATTATGGCATGTTTCTTGGACTATTACTCTGTTTTGGGGTCCCGGAGTGATTTCTATGATTGACGAACCCCGGGGTGCGATCACGTGTCGGTCCTCAACACTCACAGTTTTGGCCGATTCTAGTCCGTTTCTTGCACTATTACTCACCGTTTTGGTGTCCCAGTGTGATTTCCACGATGGACTATCCCCGGGGTGTGTTTACGTATCCGTCGTCAACACTCACAGTTTTGGCCAATTCTGACCTGTTTCGTGGACTATTACCCACCGTTTTGGAGTCCCGGATCAATTTCCATAGTTGTTGAACCCCAAGGTGCGCATACGTGTCGGTCATAAACACTCACTGTTTTGGCCGATCCTGGCCCGTTTCGTGGACTATTACTCACTGGTTTGGGGTCCCAGAGTGATTTCCACGATAAACGAACCCCGGGGTGCGTTTACGTGTCGTCATCAACACTCACAGTTTTGGCCGATTCTGGCCCGTTTCGTGGACTATTACTCACTGTTTTGGGGTCCCGAAGTGATTTCCAAGATTAACGAACCCTGAGGTGCGTTATGTGTTGGTCGTCGACACTAACAGTTTTGGCCGATCCTGGCCCGTTTCATGGACTATTACTCACCGTTTTGGGGTCCCAAATTGATTTTCATGGTTTTCGAACCACAAGGTGCGCTTACGTGTTGGTCATCAACACTCACAGTTATGGCCGATTCTGGCCCGTTTGTTGGACTTTTACACACTATTTTGGGGACCCTGAGTGATTTCCGTGATTGACGAGCCCGGGGGTGTGTTTACGTTTTGGTCATCAACACTCCCAGTTTTTTTCGATTATGGCCTGTTTTGTGGACTATTACTCACCGTTTCGGGGTCCCAAACCGATTTCCATGGTTGTCAAACCCCAAGGTGTGATTACGTGTCGGTCATCAAAAATCGCAGTTTGGGCCGATTCTGTCCCGTTTCTTCGACAATTACTCACTGTTTTGGGGTCCCGGAGTGATTTCCACGATTAACGAACCCAGAGTGCGTTTACGTGTCGGTCATCAACACTCATAGTTTTGGACGATTCTGGCCTGTTTCATGGACTATTACTTACTGTTTTGGGGTCCCAGAGTGATTTCCGCGATTAACGCACCCCGAGGTGCATTTACATGTCAATACTCACAGTTTTGGACAATTCTGGCCCTTTCATGGACTATTACTCACCGTTTTGGGGTCCCAAATCAATTTCCATGGTTGTGGAACCCAAGGTGCGCTTACGTGTCGGTCATCAACACTCACAGTTTTTGTCGATTCTGGCCCGTTTCTTGGACTATTACTCATTGTTTTGGGGTCCCGGAGTGATATCCACGATTGACGAACCCCGGGGTGCGTTTACGTGTTGGTCATGAACACTCGCGGTTTTTGTCGACTATGGCCCATTTCGTGGACTATCACTCACCGTTTTGGGATCTCGAAGCAATTTCCATGCTTGTCAAACCCCAAGGTGTGCTTACATGTCGGTCATTAACAATCACAGTTTGAGCGGATTCCGTCCCGTTTCTTGGATTATTACTCACTGTTTTGGGGTCCGAGAGTGATTTTCACTATTAGCGAACCCCGGGGTGCGTTTAGGTGTCGGTCATCAACACTCCCAAAACGATTTCCAAGGTTGTCGAACCCCAAGGTGTGCTTACGTCTTGGTCGTCAAGGCTCGAAGTTTGGGCCGATTCTGGCGCGTTTCTTGGAATATTACTCACCGTGTTGGGGTCCCGGAGCAATTTCCATAGTTGTTGAATTCCAAGGTGCTCTTACATGTCGGTCATCAACACTCACAGTTTTGGCCGATTCTGGCCCGTTTCGTGGACTATTACTCACTTTTTTGGGGTCCCGGAGTGATTTCCACCACTAACGAACCCCTGGGTGCGTTTACGTGTCGGTCATCAACACTCACAGTTTTTCTCGATTCTGACCCGTTTCATGGACTATTACTCACCGTTTTGTGGTCCCAAAGCGAATTACATGCTTGTCGAACCCCAAGGTGTGCTTACGTGTTGGTCGTCAAGACTCGAAGTTTGGGCCGATTCTGGCCGGTTTCTTGAAATGTTACTCACCCTGTTTGGGTCCCGAAGTGATTTCCGTAGTTGTTGAATCCCAAGGTGCTCTCACGTGTCAGTCATCAACACTCACAGTTTTGGTCAATTCTTGCCCGTTTCATGGACTATTACTCACTATTTTGGGGCCCGAGAGTGATTTCCACGATTAACGAACCCTGGGGTGCATTTACGAGTCGGTCAGCAACACTCATGGTTTTTGTCGATTCTGACCCGTTTCGTGGATTATTACTCACTGTTTTGCGGCCCCGTAGTGATTTCCACGATTCCGGGGTGCGTTTACGTGTCAGTCATCAACACTCACGATTTGGCCCATTCTGGCCCATTTCGTGCACTATTACTCACCGTTTTGGGGTCCCAGAGCGATTTCCACGATTGTTGATCCCCGGGGAGCGTTTACGTGTCCGTCGTCAACACTCACAGTTTTGGCCAATTCTGACCCGTTTCGTAAACTATTACTCATCGTTTTGGGGTCCCGAAGCGACTTCCATAGTTCTTGAAACCCAAGGTGCGCTTACATGTCGGTCATCAACACTCACAATTTTTGCCGATTCTGGCCCGTTTCGTGGACTATTACTCACTATTTTTTTCTCCCGGAGTGATTTCCACGATTAACGAACCCTGGGGTGCGTTTACGTGTCGGTAATCAACACTCACAATTTTGGCCGATTTTGGCCAGTTTCGCGGACTATTACTCACGTTTTTGTCGTACCAGTGCGATTTTCACGATTAATGAACCCCGGGGTGCGTTTACGTGTCGGTCATCAACACTCACGGTATTGGCTGATTCTGGCCCGTTTCGTGGACTATTACTTGCCATTTTGGGGTCCCAAATCGAATTCCGTGGTTGTCGAACCCCGAGGTGCGCTTACGTGTCGGTCATCAACACTCACTGTTTGGGACGATTCTGGCCCGTTTCTTGGACTATTACTCACTGTTTTGGGGTCCCGGAGTTATTTCCACGATTGAAAAACCTCGGGGTGCGTTTACGTGTCGGTCATCAACACTCACAGTTTGGCTGATTCTAGCCCGTTTCCTCACTGTTTTGGGGCCCGGAGCGATTTCCACGATTAACGAACCCCGGGGTGATTTTACGTGTCGGTCATCAACACTCACAGTTTTTGCCGATTATGGCCCTATTACTCACCGTTTTGGGGTCCCGAAGCGATGTCCATAGTTGTTGAACCCCAAGGTGCGCTTAAGTGTCGTCCATCAACACTCACAATTTTGGTCGATTCTGGCCCGTTTCTTGGAATATTACTCACTGTTTTGGGTCCTGGAGTGATTTCCATGATTGACGAACCCCGGGGTGCGTTTACGTGTTGGTCATCAACACTCGCGGTTTTGTCGATTCTGACCCTTTTCGTGGACTGTTACTCACTGTTTTGGGGTCTCGAAGCGATTTCCATGGTTGTCAAACCCCAAAGTGTGCTTACGTGTTGGTCGTCAAGACTCGCAGTTTGGACCGATTCTGGCTTGTTTCGACTATTACTCACTATTTTGGGGACCCTAAGTGATTTCCACGATTAACGAACCCCGGGGTGCGTTTACGTGTCGGTCATGAGCACTCACGGTTTTTGTCGATTCTGGTCCGTTTCATTGAACTATTACTCACCGTTTGGTGGTCCCAAAATGATTTCCATGGTTGTCAAACCCTAAGGTGTGCTTACGTGTTGGTCATCAAGACTCGTAGTTTCAGCCGATTCTGGCCCGTTTCTTGGAATATTACTCACCGTATTAGGGTCCCGAAGCGATTTCCATAGGGGTTGAATCCCAAGGTGCTCTTACATGTCGGTCATCAACACTCACAGTTTTGGCTGATTCTGGCCCGTTTTATGGTCTATTACTCACTGTTTTGGGGTCCCGGAGTGATTTCCACCACTAACGAACCCCTGGGTGCGTTAACGTGTCGGTCATCAACAATCACGGTTTTTGTCGATTCTGACCCGTTTCGTGGACTATTACTCACTGTTTTGTGGTCCAAAGCGAATTCCATGGTTGACGAACACAAGGTGCACTTACGTGTCGGTCATCAACACTCACAGTTTTGGCCGAGTCTGACCCATTTCTTGGACTATTACACACTATTTTGGGGACCCTGAGTGATTTCCACGATTGACAAACCCCGGGGTGCGCTTACGTTTTGGTCATCAACACTCCCGGTTTTTGTCGATTATGGCCTGTTTCATGGACTATTACTCACCGTTTTGGGGTCCTGGACTGATTTCCATGGTGGTCAAACCCCAAGGTGTGCTTACGTGTCGGTTATCAACAATCGCAGTTTGGGCTGATTATGTCCTGTTTCTTGGACTATTACTCACTATTGTGGGGTCCTGGAGTGATTTCCACGATTGTCGAACCCCGAGGTGCATTTACGTGTTGGTCATCAACACTCACAATTTGGGCTCTATTACTAACCGTTTTGGGGTCCCGAAGCGATGTCCATAGTCGTTGAACCCCAAGGTGCGCTTAAGTGTCGTCCATCAACAGTCATAGTTTTGGCCGATTCTGGCCCGTTTCTTGGACTGTTACTCACTATATTGGGGCCCCGGAGCGATTTCCACGATTGACGAACCCCGTGGTGCATTTACGTGTCGGTCATCAACACTCAGAATTTTGGCCGATTATGGTGCGTTTCATGCACTATTACTCACCGTTTTGGGGTCCCGAAGCGATTTCCATGGTTTTCAAACCCCAAGGTGCGCTTACGTATCCTGCATCAACAATCGCAGTTTGGGCCGATTCTGGCCCGTTTCTTGGAATATTACTCAGTTTGGGGGTCCCGGAGTGATTTCCACTATTGACGAACCCCGGGGTGCGTTTACGTCTCGGTCATCAACACTCACAATTTTGGCTGATTCTGGTCCGTTTCATGCACTATTACTCACTGTTTTGGGGTCCCAGAGCAATTTCCATGATTGACGATCCCCGGGGTGCGTTTACGAGTCCGTCATCAACACTCACCGTTTTGGCCAATTCTGACCCGTTTTGTGGACTATTACTCACCGTTTGGGGGTCCCGAAGCGATTTCCATAGTTGTTGAAACCCAAGGTACGCTTACGTATCGGTCATCAACACTCACAGTTTTGGCCGATTCTGGCCCATTTCATGGACTATTACTTACTGTTTTGGGGTCCCAAATCAAGTTCCATGGTTGTTGAACCGCAAGGTGCACTTACGTGTCGGTCATCAACACTCACAGTTTGGGCCGATTCTGGCCCTTTTCTTGTACTATTACTCATAGTTTTGGGTCCCGGAGCGATTTCCAAGATTAACGAACCCCAGGGTGCGTTTACGTGTCGGTCATCAACACTCACGGTTTTGGCTGATTCTAGCCTGTTTCATGGACTATTACTCACTGTTCTAGGGTCCCAAATCGATTTCCATTTTTGTCACACCCCAAGGTGCGATTATGTGTCGGCCATCAACACTCACAGTTTGGGCCGATTCTGGCCCGTTTCTTGGACTATTACACTTTGTCTGTGTCCCGGAGTGATTTCCATGATTGACAAACCCCGGAGTGCGTTTATGTGTCGGTCATCAACACTCACAGTTTTGGCCGATTCTGGCCCGTTTCGTGGACTATTATTAACCATTTTGTGGTCCCAAAGCGATTTCCATGGTTGTCAAACCCCAAGGTGTGCTTGCGTGTTGGTCATCAAAACTCGCAGTTTGGGCCGATTCTGGCCCGTTTCTTGGAATATTACTCACCGTATTGGGGTCCCGAAGCGATTTCCATGATTGACGAACCTCGGGGTGTGTTTACGTCTCGGTCATCAACAATCACAATTTTGACCGATTCTGGTTCGTTTCGTGCACTATTACTCACCATTTTGGGGTCCCATAGCGATTTCCACGATTGACGATCCCCGGGGTGCATTTACATGTCCGTCATCAACACTCATAGTTTTGACCAATTCTGACCCGTTTCGTGGACTAGTACTCACCATTTTGGGGTCCAGAAGCGATTTCCATAGTTGTTGAACCCCAAGGTGCGTTTACGTGTCGGCCATCAACAATCACGGTTTTGGCCGATTCTGTTCCGTTTCTTGGACTATTACTTACTGTTTTGGGGTCCCAGAGTGATTTCCACAATTGACGAACCCCGGGGTGGGTTTACGTGTCGGTCATCAACACTCACAATTTTGGCCAATTTTTGTCCATTTCGTGCACTATTACTCACCATTTTGGGTTCCAAGAGCGATTTCCACGATTGACGATCCCCGGGGTGCGTTTACGTGTCGGTCATCAACACTCATGGTTTTTGTCGATTCTGGCCCATTTCATGGACAATTACTCGCCATTTTGGGGCCTTGATGCGATTTCCATGGTTGTCAAACCCCAAGGTGCGCTTACGTGTCTGTCATCAACAATCGCAGTTTGGGCTGATTCTGACCCGTTTCTTGGACTATTACTCAGTTTTGGGTCCCAGAGTGATTTTCACGATTGACGAACCCCAGGGTGCGTATACATGTCGATCATCAACACTCACGACTTTGGCCGATTCTGGTCCGTTTCGTGCACTATTACTCACCCTTTTGGGGTTCCAGAGCGATTTTCACGATTGACGATCCCCGAGGTGCGTTTATGTGTCCATCGTCAACACTCACAGTTTTGGCCAATTCTGACCCGTTTCGTGGACTATTACTCACCCTTTTGGGGTCCCGAAGCAATTTCCATAGTTGTTGAAACCCAAGGTGCGCTTACGTGTCGGTCATCAACACTCACAGTTTTGACCGATTCTAGCCCATTTCCTGGACTATTACTCACTGTTTTGGGGTCCCGGAGTGATTTCCACGATTAACGAACCCTGGGTGCGTTTACGTGTCGGTCATCAACACTCACAGTTTTGGCCGATTCTAGCCCCTTTCATGGACTATTACTCACTATTTTGGGGTCCCAGAGTGATTTCCACGATTAACGAACCTCGGACTGCGTTTACGTGTCGGTCATCAACACTCACAGTTTTGTCGAACCCCAAGGTGTGTTTACGTGTTCGTCGTCAAGACTCGCAGTTTGTGCCGATTCTGGCCAGTTTCTTGGACTATTACTCAGTTTTGGGGTCCCCAAGTGATTTCCACAATTGACGAATCCTAGGGTGCGTTTACGGGTCGGTCATCAACACTCACAATTTTGGCCGATTCTGGTGTGTTTCATGCACTATTACTCATCGTTTTGGGGTCCCAGAGCGATTTCCACGATTGACGATCCCCGGGGTGCGTTTACATGTCCGTCGTCAACACTCACAGTTTTGGCCAATTCTGACCCGTTTCGTGGACTATTACTCACCTTTCTGGGGTCCTGAAGCGATTTCCATAGTTGTTGAAACCCAAGGTGCGCTTACATGTCGGTCATCAACACTCACAGTTTTGGCCGATTCTGGCCCGTTTCTTGGACTATTACTCACTGTTTTTATGGTCCCGGAGTGATTTCCACGATTGACGAACCCCGGGGTGCGTTTACGTGTTAGTCATCAACACTCACAGTCCAATTTTGGCCTCTTTCCTGGACTACTACTCACTATTTTGGGTCCCAGAGCGATTTCCATGATTAACGAACCCTAGTGGGCGTTTACGTGTCGGTCATCAACACTCAGGGTTTTGGCCGATTCTGGCCCGTTTCGTGCACTATTACACACCATATTGGGGTCCCAAATCGATTTCCATGGTTGTCGAAACCCAAGGTGCACTTACGTGTCGGTCATCAACACTCACAGTTTGGGCCGATTCTGGTTCGTTTCTTGGACTATTACTCGGTTTTGGGGTCCCGAAGTGATTTCCGCGATTGACAAACCCCGGGGTGCATTTACGTCTCGGTCATCAATACTCACAATTTTAGCCGATTTTGGTCCATTTCGTGCACTATTACTCACCGTTTTGGGGCCTCATAGCGATTACGATTGACAAACCCCGGGGTGCGTTTACGTGTTCTTCGTCAACACTCATAGTTTTGGCCAATTCTTACCCATTTCATGGACTATTACTCACCGTTTTCGGGTCCCAAAGCAATTTCCATAATTGTTGAACCCCAAGCTGCGCTTACGTGTTGGCCATCAACAGTCACTGTTTTGGCCGATCCTGGCCCGTTTCTTGGACTATTACTCACTATTTTGGGGTCCTAGAGTGATTTCCACGATTGACGAAGCCTGAGGTACGTTTACGTGTCTGTCATCAACACTCGCGGTTTTTGTCGATTCTGGCCCGTTTCGTGGACTATTACTCACCGTTTTGGGGTCCCAAAGCGATATCCATCGTTGTCGAACCCCAAGGTGTGCTTACGTGTCGGTCATCAACAATCGCAGTTTGGGCCGATTCTGTCCCGTTTCTTGGACAATTACTCACTGTTTTGGGGTCCCAGAGTGATTTCCACGATTAACGAACCCTGGAGTGCGTTTACGTGTCGGTCGTCAACACTCACAGTTTTGGGCGATTCTGGCCCATTTCGTGGACTATTACTTACAGTTTTGGGGTCCCAGAGTGATGTCCACGATTAATGAACCCCGAGGTGCATTTACATGTCAATACTCACAGTTTTGGCCAATTCTAGCCCTTTCATGGACTATTACTCACCGTTTTGGGGTCCCAAATCAATTTCCATGGTTGTCGAACCCAAGGTGCGCTTACGCGTCGGTCATCAACACTCACAGTTTTTGTCGATTCTGGCCCGTTTCTTGGACTATTACTCACTGTTTTGGGGTCCCGGAGTGATATCCACGATTGACGAACCCTGGGGTGCGTTTACGTGTTGGTCATGAACACTCGCGGTTTTTGTCGATTATGGCCCATTTCGTGGACTATCACTCACCGTTTTGGGATCTCGAAGCGATTTCCATGCTTGTCAAACCCCAAGGTGTGCTTACATGTCGGTCATCAACAATCACAGTTTGAGCGGATTCCGTCCCGTTTCTTGGATTATTACTCACTGTTTTGGGGTCCGAGAGTGATTTCCACTATTAACGAACCCCGGGGTGCGTTTAGGTGTCGGTCATCAACACTCATGGATTTTGTCGATTCTGGCTCGTTTTGTGGACTATTACTCACTGTTTTGTGGTCCCAAAACGATTTCCAAGGTTGTCGAACCCCAAGGTGTGCTTACGTCTTGGTCATCAAGGCTCGAAGTTTGGGCCGATTCTGGCGCGTTTCTTGGAATATTACTCACCGTGTTGGGGTCCCGAAGCAATTTCCATAGTTGTTGAATCCCAAGGTGCTCTTACGTGTCGGTCATCAACACTCATAGTTTTGGCCGATTCTAGCCCGTTTCATGGACTATTACTCACTGTTTTGGGGTCCCGGAGTGATTTCCACCACTAAGGAAACCCTGGGTGCGTTTACGTGTCGGTCATCAACACTCGCGGTTTTTCTCGAATCTGACCCGTTTCGTGGACTATTACTCACCGTTTTGTGGTTCCTAAGCGAATTACATGCTTGTCGAACCCCAAGGTGTGCTTACGTGTTGGTCGTCAAGACTCGAAGTTTGGGCCGATTCTGGCCGGTTTCTTGAAATATTACTCACCGTGTTGGGGTCCCGAAGTGATTTCCGTAGTTGTTGAATCCCAAGGTGCTCTCACGTGTCAGTCATCAACACTCACAGTTTTGGTCGCTTCTTGCCCGTTTCATGGACTATTACTCACTATTTTGGGGCTCGAGAGTGATTTCCATGATTAACGAACCCCGGGGTGCATTTACGAGTCGGTCATCAACACTCACGGTTTTTGTCGATTCTTACCCGTTTCGTGGACTATTACACACCGTTTTGGGGTCGCGAAGCGATTTCCATGGTTGTCAAACCCCAAGGTGCGCTTACGTGTCCGTCATCAACAATTGTAGTTTGGGCCGATTCTGGCCCGTTTCTTGGACTATTAATTAGTTTTGGGGTCCCGCGGTGATTTCCATGATTGACGAACCCCGGGGTGCGTTTACGTGTCGCCGACAGGGGCAAGACATTGGCTCAGACTTCTTTGAGGTTTAACTCCCAAGATGAAGGCAAAATTTCACTTGAGAACTATACTTTTGATCAGGAATTTGCTAGGAAGAAGCTTGCAAACATGATTGTGTTACATGAATATCCATTATCTATTGTTGATCATACTGGGTTTCATAGATTTGTTAGTGCATTGCAGCCTCTATTCAAAATGGTGACAAGAAACACTATTAGGTATGCATTTCAATACCCCTCCATCATGGCTATACTGTACATTACTTATTTTGATATTTGATTGTCGATTTCAATTTTATAGGAATGACATCAAGGATAATTACAATGAAGAAAGAAAAAGGGCAATTGAGTACATGGCTACCACTAAATCTAGAGTGGCCATGACAACTGATATGTGGACAGCCGATCATCAAAAGAAGGGCTACATGGTTATCACAGCCCACTTTATTTATGATAATTGGAACCTTAGGAGTGTTATTATGAGGTATTAAGCCTAGAAATGTTGTTGTCTTGAGATTATCAGTGCTGCTATGTTCGACATATGAATGTTGTTGTCTAATAACTTGTCAATGTTTATTCTTATTGTGTCCAGGTTCATTTACGTGCCAGCTCCACATACTGCAGAGGCTATAGCAGATGAACTGTATGAGTCTTTGGTTGCTTGGAGTCTTTATGAAAAGCTTCCCGCCGTGACTGTGCATAACTGCAGCTCAAATGATAGGGCAGTTGATCTGTCGCTGAATAAGATAGGGAAAGAGAAGCTAATGCTGAAAGGAATGATGCTTCACATGCGATGTTGTGCACACATTCTGAATTTGATAGTGAAGGTTGGTTTGGATGTGTTGAAAGCTGCTATAGAAAAAATTCATGAGAGTGTAGCATTTTGGACATCCACCCCTAAAAGAGTAGAGAAATTTGAGGAAATTGCTAAGTTTCAGAAAGTTAAAATGGGGAAAAAATTGGCGGTTGCCTGCAAGACTAGATGGAACAATACCTCACCATGCTCCATACTGCTTTACCTTATAAGGCTGTGTTCGAGCGTGCAAAGAAGGTTGAGAAATAATATGATTGCTATCCTAGTCATTATGAATGGGCTTTTGCTTCTGATGTAGTAAAGAGGCTAGAGTTATTCTTTGAAGTAGCTGAAGTGTTCTCTGGAACAGATTATGTCACCACCAATATTTATTTTGCCAAGATTTATGAAATCAAAGAGAAAATGAGACAATGGTCCACTTCTAATGATGAAATTATAGCAGATATGACAGTTAACATGAATGAGAAGTTTGATAAGTATTGGTCTGATATTAAAGGTCTCATGGGTATGGCTACTCTTCTTGACCCAAGATACAAAAATGAAATGTTGCTTGTTTGCTTCTCTAGCCTACATGGTGTTAGTCCTGAAGAGTATCACGGTCATGTTTCAGAAGTCATTGCTTCATTATGTAGCTTGTTGGAAGAATATCAGGAGGACAACAATGATGATAATGCAGAATCATCACATTCCTCATCGACAACACCAAAAGCTACAACTTTGATGTCAGTTTTCAATGCACGCATTGCTCAAAAAAGGCCAGCAACTTATTGGTCTGAGTTAGATCAGTACTTGATGGATGATCTGGTTCCATTGAGCAAAGAGCACTTTGATGTGTTGGGCTAGTGGAAATCAGCTGGTAGACGCTACCCTACTCTGAGAAAAGTAGCAAGAGACATTTTTGTTATTCCGGTAACAATTGTTGCATCAGAATCTGCTTTTAGCACAAGTGGCAGGGTTCTTAGTGACCATCATAGCTGTCTAACTCCTGATATATTGGAGGCACTAATGTGCTCACAAAATTGGCTTAGGAACAAGTACAAATGTAAGTTGACTTGTTTTATTTATTGTTCAACTTATTTCGTGTTGTGTAAATATAGCTCATTGCTGACATGTTTGTGTGTATAGATGCCCCAAAAGGAGATGCTATAACTTTTTGGTCTTGTCTTGAAGACATTCGCGAAGGGATGCAGGTAGTCTCGGAAATAAATTTAGGTAAATATAGCAGTATGTTTCATTTCGCCATTTAACTAAGTTCACACTGTCATGTAGGATTTTGCACTTTGACTGCTGCAAGAAGCTGAAGCTGCTGGTCTCTGCTCTATTGGTTATTGCTCCTAATTGTTGAAGGATGTCTTTGGTTGTCGAATAAGAATTCAACTAGGGTGCTACTATTTCTGTTAGTCAGATGAACTTCCTTTTAAGTTACATGTGGTGTGTCGTCAATATTACATACTCATGTAATATTTTAGTACTGTTTGCTTATCTTCGTAAAACATGTGTGAGAACTAGTATGTGTGAACCTTTATCATTGTGTCAGGGCAATTGGCATGCTCCTGTACTGCTTCTTGGCTATGATGTTTAAATTTGCATTTTGAGTTGCTCGCATGCTGTTGAATGTTGATGATCATATATTACTGCTTCGTAATAATCATAGCTGCTACATTATTATATATTTGCTGCTCCAATGTACCACACTGATGTGTATACTTGTCAATTTACTAAAATATACTAGTTCATTCTGTAGACGGGGATATGGGGAACTCGTGGGTCTCCTACACCCGACGGGGTATGGGGACGGGGGAAAGTTGTCCCTGAGGTCGGGTATGGGGATGGGGATGGGTTGGCTGTTCTCTCATGGGGACGGGGCAGAAAAGGCACTCCCCGGCCGGGTGCAGACCCGTTGACACCCCTACTTCAGCCTTTGTGAAATCAACCGACACCAGAAAATATTTCAGGCACCTAGGATTTACCAAACGTGTGGAAGTTTCAGAAAATCGTTAAACAGACTTGCCATAGAAATTCAATCCTAGTTCTGCTAAATCAAGGAATGCCAAGCATGCATTCGATCCGTCCGCTCGCTCTTCTTACGTTCAATCGAGGGATCCACCCAACATTCATGGCATGGCACGTGATCTCCAAATAACTAGGTCAAACCTACTCATTTCTTTATACAGTGTACTATTGTCTTTATTGCCTCATTAAGATTACAGGCACTAATGCAACCAGTACTCATTGCTTTATATAGTGTATTTTTTTAGGCTTCCTATTTCGAGTTCCCTTTTGGCCTTCTATTACAACTTTGAGCATTTTTGTGTCACATTAAATATTTAAAGATTGCAGGATAAGGAGCTTCTTACTGTTGTTGTTCTTGCTATAAAAAAATACTTTATGTTTATGTTATTGCCATTATGTATGAAATTTTGAGATTAGCTATACACTTAAAAAGAAGTATTTAAATACTACTCCCTCCGTCCCATAATGTAAGGCGTTTTTTAACACTACACTAGTGTCAAAAAACGCCCTATATTATGGGACGGAGGGAGTACCTACAAATCAAGAGTTCTTAACAATTTATAGATTTATGTGATTGCCATTGCTCTATATCTTTGTCTGTTGGCATGATCTAACACTTCATGTAAAACACACAACTTTCATGTTTTACTGTTAGTAGCAACACCCAACCATTGCAAGATAAGTAGTAGCTTCAGCAAGATTTAAGAAAGATAGTGTGTCTACTTAACGCTTGGAAAAAATGGTCCACCTTTTAAAAGTTTCTTAGTTTTGAATCACGAGAGCACACTATGTTGAGTTATATCTTTTGCAATGCAGGTTCAGAGACGTGAGGCCATTACAGTCAAACTGGCTCCAAGTTTGCTTACAAAAGGTAGCAGTGACCGTGCCATTGTATGCGATATGCATTGTTCACATGTGCATACTATTACCATCATGTGAAAAAAAAATCAGGTATTCATATTTCTTACTGTCCATGATGCTTAATTTCCACATGTGCATACTGTTACAATCAAATAAAAGGCATAAATCTTGCCATGTTTATCATCTTTGTCAGCAAACGAAGCAACTTACTTGGATTTTTTCTTCCAAAATCATTGATATGTTTATCTTCCTTCAAATTAAGCAAACTATTTCTTGCACTTAACTGCTTTTATTTTGTACAACCTATACAAGGCAGAGTTATATTTTTGTGCCACGCATAGGTAATTTTTCTAATATAGGATTTGCTGAACCTATTAGTACTGACCATGTTGTTGCTATTCCAGAGAGGCTTCCAGCAGAAGCAATTCAAGGTGAACTTGAAGAAAGGCCCATCGAACCTCTGTGATGTTGGTAACATTGATCATGAGGTAATCATTCTGGATTGCATTAGAGGTTCCAGTGGTGTCACCATGGATGTTTCCTTTGGCTATGTTCAGTTGACAAGGCTTCAATAACTTTATGTATAGGGTGTTCTACGTGACACATCTTGCTATCGTGTAAATTATGTTGTTGAAACAAAGCACATATGATAATTTTGGATGGCCTTTTTCTCCTCTATGTTATCTGGAGAAGAATATTGTGATGGTCGGTTTAATTGGATTTCTATGTAATGGACATGGTATGCATGTATCACGTTTCATTTCCCTTTTAGCCAAGACATGTTCAAGCTAAATAAAAAATATCATAAGTAGAAAAAGTTTCAGGGACATTGGACCAACTAACAAAGAGATAAAAGGTCTCTATCGATCCTGTTTGTCACCAGATCCATTGATGTACTCAAAATCCCACTTATCAAATGTGCCATTGCAACACTATATCCGCTCTATCATCTCAACAGCGAAGAACAATAGGTTAAGACACAAGAGAATTATCGATGGGCTTAAACACAATAGATTAAGACACAAGAGATTCATCGATAGGCTTAAATATAGGTGTCGGTGTCAAAACCGGCGGATCTCAGGTAGGGGGTCCCGAACTGTGCGTCTAGGCGGATGGTAATAGGAGACAAGGGACACGATGTTTTTACCCAGGTTCGGGCCCTCTCGATGGAGGTAAAACCCTACTCCTGCTTGATTGATATTGATGATATGGGTAGTACAAGAGTGGATCTACCACGAGATCAAGGAGGCTAAACCCTAGAAGCTAGCCTATGGTATGATTGTTGTAATGGTTGTGTGTCCTACGGACTAAAACCCTCCGGTTTATATAGACACCGGAGAGGGCTAGGGTTACACAGAGTCGGTTACAATGGTAGGAGATCTACATATCCGTATCGCTAAGCTTGCCTTCCACGCCAAGGAAAGTCCCATACGGACACGGGATGAAGTCTTCAATCTTGTATCTTCATAGTCTTGGAGTCCGGCCGATGATGATAGTCCGGCTATCCGGACACCCCCTAGTCCAGGACTCCCTCAGTAACCCTCGAACCAGGCTTCAATGACGACGAGTCCAGCGCATATATTGTCTTCGGCGTTGCAAGGCGGGTTCTCCTTCAAATTCCATGTACCTGCCGAATAGTGTCCGGTTGCCTTACCAATGTTGCGCTTCTTGGCTTCCACGCCCAATAATGGCCTTCTTCCACGTGTCGCACGAATGCAAAAAGCCAGGGTATCTTTTATGTTTTACCCCCTAGCTGCGCATAATCTGCCTATAAGAGAGGCAAGAATCTAGATCCAAATCACACCATCCTCCTTCCGCGAGTACTCATCGGAGCGCTTCTGACCAAAAATCCATTCCATCATGGACCGTCGACGCGGCTCCTCCTCTCGCGCTCCCAGCCCTCTGCCAGGAGATTGGAGGAGATGTTCTGTCCCGCACAACGAGCTGGTGACGCTCCAAGCGGAGGGATATCTTCCTCCGGCCTTTATGGTCCCGGTTCGAGCCGGGCTGGCCACCTATAAAGGTGGGAAGCAAGCGGAGGCCACCCCAAGTCCCAACAAAGGGGAGCGGGTATGCTTCGTCCCTTATCTGATAAGGGGGCTTGGCTTTCCTGTACACCCGTTCCTCCGCAGCCTTCTGGAGTTCTACGGACTCCAGCTCCATCACCTCACGCCCGCCTCTATTCTGCATATTGCGGGTTTCATAGCTCTTTGCAAGCTATTCCTGGGCATCAAGCCCCATTTTGCACTGTGGAAGAGGTTATTCTGCCTCGTACCCCGCTCTCACGAGGGGTCCATATATCAAGTGGGCGGTGCCGAAATATGGCGCATCGCCCGGACCGGATATCCATCCGGAACCCCTAAGAAGGCGTTCGAAGACTAGCCTTCAGAATGGTTTTATGTAGAAGACGCTCCGCTGCCAGACCCTGTTCGGATCAGCCTCCCAGAGTTCAGCAATGCTCCTCTGAAGAAACGCCTGAGTTGGCGCCCGCGGAGCCCTCAGCTGGAGGAAGACAAGAGCGTCCATTATTTGATGGGCCGGATAAGGTTACTGGCCCATTCCGGACTGACCATGATTGGAGTCATGGCCACGTGCATTATGCGGGGGGTGCAATCGCTGCAATACATGGGCCACCCCATGTGGGATTTCAACGGGGAGAATGATGCCACTCGTCATGGCCACCAAGGGCCGGGATCGGCCGAAGATCTGGTGAAGATTTTGTCCGGCCTGTACAAGGGGGAGAAGGAGGACTTCCTCCAGACGAGCCCATTGAATGGGTTCTCCATGAACAACCCTCAGAGCTAGGTAAGCGGATGTTCATTTATCCGACCAACGCTTTCAAAGTTAAGTACCTAACTTTATGGTTTTTGACGCAGGATCTGCGCCGGACTGTGGAGAGCCTACATAGCCCGGCCCCACAGCCCGAGGATCCAGAAAGATCCCTTGATCCGTCCTCCGAAGAGGATCCGGACATAAAGGTGGAGCTAATTGACGGGGTGTTTCACCAGCTCAGCATGGATAATTCTCTAGTCGCCATTACGGCTGACTACCCCGGCCTATCTCCGGCTCCCCAGGTAATTGTGACCGAAGTCCTGTCACCATTATTTCGTCCTTGCGCATTTCTAACCACCCTATACAATGGTGTCTCGCAGGAGGTACCTTCAAGGCGGGAAGCCGAACCCGTGGCGGCTGACCCACAGGGATCAGTCCGGCCCCGCAGGCGGAAGAGGGGTGTGGTGCAAATCGAAACGTCACCGCAACGGTATAGCTCGCGACTATTATTTAGGACAAAGTTCGTAGGAGGTGTTTGAATGCTCATAACTTTTGCAGGAGAAAGAGTGCTCGCCGGACTGCGGGAGGAGAGGTTGCCAACCAAGCCTCTGCCAGCCAGGCTCCAACACCTGGTCTGGAGGGGGAGGCGAGCGCAAGGCGCGAGCCGGATACTCCTCCAACGGAGGACGCCGACAGACTGTCCGCCACCAAGTCTGAGGTGGAGAGCGCCATGAACCATAGGCGTCACCGGACAGTTTTTCGTGACGCGTGCTTCTCCCCTGAGGCGTTGAATGCCTTTAACGTGGGGGACGCGCACCTCCGTGCTGCTCAAGATGGTTTGACCAGAGCCACGGAGCAGTATGTAAAAGACATACGGGTAAGAGATTTTAATAGTTGTTTATGCCAGTAGCCCCCGATACTTAAAGTAGTTAGGGTAACTGATTTAAGGATCATTTGATATGCAGGATCTTACAGAGAAGAATACCCAATTATCCCAGGAGCTACAAGAGTGCAAGGCTCAACTTGAGGCCGCACTCGCTGCCGCGGGAGGAGACATTGAGACCCCTCCTGGTAACACATTATTTCAAAAAGATAAGCGGTGTGCGGCGTGCATGTAAGTCTGACAATGATATTGCCGATGTTGCCGGACTGGATCCGGACAAGCAACAACTACTGCGCCAACTGAAGGCCGGCGAGAGGGTGTTGACGAAGGTGCAGCAGGAAAGGAACAAACTCCAGGATGCCCACGCCCAGCTTGGAGAGGAGCTGAAAGGTGTTCGGGCCGAGCTGTCTGGCTCCGTGAAGGAGAATCAGCGGCTTCGTCGCGGCATCTATAGTAAGTGCTTGAGCGAACTCCTTTGAAAAGAAGAGTTCGGCGAGGAAGTCAATTGACAGAAATATGTCTGTAGGTGTGCTCACAGGTCGCCCTGCGGAGGAGATGCCCGTATCAACGGGTGATCAACTTCCCGAGCTGGTGCAACTGCTCGAACGAGTTCGGCAGGCGATGAGCGGCGTCGTCCAGGCTTTATGGCCGTCCCTCTCCCTACCCAAGGGCCTTGGAGAGCTTGCGGAGAAGCTTCAGGGAGCGCGGCAGCGCTTCCGTTTATGGAAGATATCGGCCTGTCGCCAAGGTGCCAGGGAGGCCTCGGCCATGGTGAAGACGCGGTACAAGAAGGCGGATCCCAACCACATGGCCGAGGTCGGACCTATGGGGCCCGATGGGAAGGAGATCCCTGTGAGTTTAGTGTATGGCCAAGTAGAGTTGGCCGCTAAATATTCCCAACGGTACTGTAAATTAGACAGCCTGTTAGACGGGATTGAGGAGGAATACAGTCAGTCGATTTGACAATGTATTTTAAAATGACATGTAAAATGCCTTCTAGCCGGATTGTAGATCGTTTGTCTTTGCCGACCTTTTCGCTTCAACCTTGGGACCCTAGAGTCCGGAGTGTGTCCGAATACCTTCTCGGTTAAGAAACAACCGGGGCATGCATGGAGACCAGGCATAGGGGTCATTAGTGCTTTATCAGACAAGTGCCCAACTAATTATGTTATATTACATGGTTAGTAAGAAACATCTTCCAGAGAGAATAGTTCCGTTAAGGGTTCCTTTCCCTGGGAGGCATGCCCTAAAGTGCATGTCCGGACTGCGAAAAGAGCAGGAAAACATCTGAGGGCAGATAAATGAATAGGTAAAAAAATCATCTTTCAGGTCACCGACCGAATATTCCCTTAAGAACGCTAGCTTTCGGCTTCACCCAGTCTGAGGTACGCATCCGGCTGACCCGGCAGTAACAATCGCAGAGGTGCTCCCTTTACCTCCTAGCCGAACAATCGGGAACGTAAGGGTAAGCACAGGAGCCAGGCAACCTAGCTTGGCCAAAACTTAAGTCATATCGATGCATATAATGGTGAATAAAAGGTACATGTGGAAGTTTGACACATGTGCTGGGCATGAAGCCCTTATAAGTAAGCTTCTGGTAAAGAAGCCCCCAGGTATAATGAGTGCGGATAGCACATCAAGTGTGTGCGAACAATGCGCAAGTAGGCCTTTAAGGGCTTTTATGAAAAGGGTGAGAGAAAAAAGAGAAACGAAAGACAGCTGAAGTGTAAAAATTTGGACGGGGGAAGGAGACAAACTCTTAGTCCGGCGCTAGGCGTAGAATCTTCGGAGGCGGGCTGTGTTCCATGGGTTCGGCTCGAGTCGGTTGTCCGACGCATTTCGCAGACGGTACGCTCCGCCGGTCAGGACTTGATCGATAATGAAGGGGCCCTCCCATTTGGGCTTGAGCTTGTCCTTTTTCTTGTCCGGCAGGCGTAGAACTAGTTCACCAATATTGTAAGTCTTAGCCCGTACTTCTCTACTTTGATACCTTCGAGCCTGCTGCTGATAGAATGCGGAACGAGCCTTGGCGACGTCGCGTTCTTCCTCCAATGCGTCCAAGCTATCCTGCCGATCCAGCTCGGCTTATCTTTCTTCGTACATGCGCACGCGGGCTGAGTCATGAATGATGTCGCGGGGCAAAACTGCCTCTGCGCCGTATACCATAAAAAATGGTGTGAATCTGGTAGTACGGTTGGGCGTTGTCCGCAGCCCCCAGAGTACAGAGTCGAGCTCCTCTACCCAGTGCGTGTCAGATTTCTTAAGGGACCGCACTAGTCTGGGTTTGATGCCGCTCATTATTAGACCATTTGCTCGTTCCACTTGACCGTTGGTTTGAGGATGATAGACTGAAGCGTAATCGAGCTTAATGCCCATATTTTTGCACCATAATTTAACCTCGTCGGCCGTGAAGTTCGTGCCGTTATCGGTAATGATGCTATGGGGGACACCATAACGGTGTACTACCCCGGATATGAAGTCTATCACTGGTCCGGACTCTGCCGTTTTAACTGGCTTGGCCTCTATCCATTTGGTGAATTTGTCCACCATGACCAATAGGTACCTTTGCTTGTGGGTTCCCCCTTTAAGGGGTCCAACCATGTCAAGCCCCCAGACCGCGAACGGCCAGTTAATGGGTATGGTTTTGAGGGCGGTAGGTGGCATATGGCTCTGATTAGCAAAGAGCTGACAACCAACGCATCTTTGGACTAAGTCCTGAGCATCTGCCCAGGCCGTCGGCCAATAAAATCATGTACGAAAGGCCTTGCCTACGAGGGCCCGAGCTGCCGTGTGGTGTCCGCCTAGTCCGGCATGAATTTCGGCCAGAATGTTCCGCCCTTCCTCTTCGGAGATACACCTTTGAAGGACTCTGGTTGTGCTTTTCTTATAAAGTTCTCCCTCGTGGACCTTGTAGGCTTTAGATCGCCGAACTATGCAGCGGGCCTCATTTTGGTCTTCGGGAAGTTCCTGCCTAATTAAGTAGGCTAGGAATGACTCTGTCCACGGGGCAATTACTGCCATTATTTCGTGGGCTGAAGGTGTTATTTCGTTGGCTGAGCCGCCGATTATATCAAATTGTTCTGTGTTGGGTAGTGCGGCTGCTTCCGGGTTGTTATTTCCGGACTCCTCTTCCCATAGTACGGATGGCTTAAAGAGCCGTTCCAGGAAGATGTTTGGAGGGACAGCATCGCGTTTCGCGCTGATGCGTGCCAATACGTCGGCTGCTTGGTTATTATCCCTGGCTACATGGTGGAATTCGAGTCCTTCGAACCGAGCTGACATTTTTAGGACAGCGTTACGATAGGCTGCCATTTTCGGATCCTTGGCGTCAAAGTCTCCATTTACTTGGGATATTGCAAGGTTTGAATCCCCGCGCACCTCTAGGCGTTGAATGCCCATGGAGATTGCCATCCGGAGGCCATGTATGAGGGCCTCGTATTCGGCTGCGTTGTTGGAGTCTGTGTACATTATCTGGAGTACGTATTGGACTGTACCCCCGGTTGGGGATGTCAATACGACGCCAGCCCCCAAACCGGCCAACATTTTGGAGCCGTCAAAATGCATAATCCAATTGGAGTATGCGCCATACTCTTTAGGGAGTTCGGCTTCAGTCCATTCAGCAACAAAGTCAGCCAAGACTTGCGACTTTATAGCTCGCCGAGGTTTGTAAGTTATATCAAATGGTAAGAGCTCAATGGCCCATTTTGCAATCCTGCCCGTCCCGTCGCGGTTGTTTATAATGTCGTTGAGGGGCACTTCGGAGGCCACTGTTATCGAACACTCTTGAAAGTAGTGTCAGAGCTTCCGGGATGCCATGAACACTGCATACGCTATCTTTTGATAGTGCGGGTAACGGGACTTGCAGGGAGTTAAGACAGTGGATATGTAGTACACTGGTTTTTGAAGAGGGAATTTGTGCCCTTCTGTTTCTCGTTCGACGACGAGTACCGCGCTTACAACTTAATGTGTTGCCGCGATGTATAACAACATTGGTTCGCCCAGGTTAGGCGCAGCCAGGACCGGATTTGTTGCCAATATGGCTTTTATTTCTTCGAGTCCGGCAGTGGCAGCATCTGTCCACTCGAAGTGTTCGGTGCGCCTGAGGAGGCGATAGAGGGGCAATGCCTTTTCTCCCAAACGGGAGATAAAGCGGCTTAGAGCCGCCACGCATCCAGTCAATTTTTGTATTTGTTTGAGGTTTTTTGAAATATCCAGCTGTGACAGAGCTCGGATCTTGGTTGGGTTTGCTTCAATTCCTCTACCGGATACAATGAAGCCCAGGAGCTTTCCGGCTGGTACGCCGAAAACGCATTTTTCCGGATTCAGCTTAATGTCATATGCTCGGAGGTTGTCGAATGTGAGCCTCAAATCATCTACTAGAGTCTCGACGTGTTTGGTTTTGACGACTACGTCGTCTATGTATGCCTCTACTGTTTTGCCGATCTGGGTAGCCAGACATGTCTGAATCATGCGCTGATATGTTGCGCCGGCGTTTTTGAGTCCGAAGGGCATCGTGTTGAAGCAAAATGGTCCATATGGAGTAATGAATGCCATTGCGGCTTGGTCCGCTTCCGCCATCTTGATTTGATGGTAGCCGGAGTATGCGTCAAGGAAGCACAATGAATCGTGCCCTGCAGTAGCATCGATTATTTGGTCGATGCGGGGAGGGGGAAGGGATCTTTTGGGCAGGCCTTGTTGAGGTCTTTAAAATCGACGCATAGGCGCCAGGATTTGTCCTTCTTTGGTACCATTACCAGGTTTGCTAGCCAGTTCGGATGTTTGATGTCTCTGATGAATCCGGCTTCCAGTAGTTTGGCTAGCTCTTCTCCCATTGCCTGTCTTTTGGGTTCTGAAAATCGCCGAAGAGCCTGTTTGACTATCTTGAATCCTTTTAGGATGTTTAGGCTGTGTTCTGCCAATCTGTGTGGGATTCCTGGCATATCTGAAGGGTGCCAGGCAAAGATGTCCCAATTTTCCCGAAGGAATTCTCGCAGTGCGGCATCTACATCAGGGTTCAACTGTGCCCCGATGGAGGCCGTCTTTGCTGGGTCCATTGGATGGACCTGGAATTTGACTATTTCCTCCACTGGTTTAAAGGAGGTGGACTTGGATCTCTTATCGAGTATCACATCATCCTTATTAACCGTAGAACGCAGCGCAGTGAGTTCTTCTGCCGCTAGTGCTTCGGATAGTGCCTCCAGGGCTAATGCGGCTGTCTTGTTTTCGGCGCGGAGTGCTATGTCTGGATCACTAGCGAGAGTGATTATTCCGCCGGGCCCAGGCATCTTAAGCTTCATGTACCCGTAATGGGGTATGGCTTGAAAAATTGTGAATGCCTCTCGTCCTAATATAGCGTGATATCCGCTGCTGAACGGGGCCACTTGGAACGTGACCTCTTCGGACCTGTAATTATCCGGCGAGCCGAACACCACATCAAGTGTGATTTTCCCTGTGCAGCGCGCTTCCCGACTAGGGATTATTCCTCTAAAGGTTGTGTTGCTTCGCTCAATGCGGCTCCAGTCTATTTCTATTTTTTGAAGAGTTTCCTCGTAGATGAGGTTTAGTCCGCTGCCGCCATCCATGAGTACCTTGGTAAGACGAAAGTCGTCCACTATTGGACTGAGGACCAATGCGGCTGGTGCTCGGGCTGTTCGGAATTTAGGTTCGTCGTTGGCGTTGAAGGTAATGGCCGTGTCGCTCCATGGATTTGTTGTTGCTACTTGGTAGACTTCGGCGAGGCTGCGGATTGTTCGTTTTCGCACATTATTTGATGCGAAAGTCTCGAAGACTGTTGACACCATACTGGTACTGTTGGAGTGGTTTTCCGGGGCTATAAGCTCCTCGCCATTTTTGGCCACCTGCCGCAATATCCAACATGCTCGAAGGCTATGTGTTGGGGTGGCGCCTTCTGTACTGTGAATTTTACAGGGTCCGCTGAGCCATCCCTCCAGTACGGTTCCTTGCCCTTTATGGGATTTTTGCTTTTTGGCTTTTGTACCTGGTGCCTGAGTGTGCTACACCCTTTTGTTACGGACTAGTGTTGTATTCGGGGCCGGATTGTCCCAAAACTTAGTTTTGGTTTTCCAGAAACTCTCCATCGCACAGTACTTTCGTACTATGGACGCCAGGTCGGCGAAGCGTGTAATTTCACGGAGACTGACGGCGTTCAAGATTCCCTCGTCCGTGCAATTATTGCAGAAAATTGAAATTGCGTTTTCCTCTCGGCAGTCCTTTATCCTGTCCATAACCAGGAGGAATCTGGCCCATTAATGATGTACTGTTTCAGCGGGCTCTTGCCGGATTTGAGATAGGTCGCATATGTCTGGGTGGGTGGGTGAAATTAAGTCCGGAATCCTACCCATCTCGAGGCTCAAGGGCCGAGAAGTTTCCGAATTTGGAAGCTTGGATCGTTGGACGTTGTCCAACGAGTCCGGTCCGATGCCTGACTTTAAGTTCAGTGCTTGATCGAAGTCCGTCCCCCCGCGGGAATCCGGCATGGAGGGTTCGGAAGCCCGGACATGACTAGTTTTCAATATAGGAGAAGAGTCGCCGCGTTGTTCCCCTACCACCGCAACATGGTGGGTAACCTGGGGAGAGTTAATCTCTCTCAGATCGGTTTTAAGCCCAATCTGATTGTAGTCTGTAGCGACTCCCAGGGCGGCGATGCGATCCAAGAGTTCGTTTACGGACGAGAGCTCTGTTGGATCCAGCTGCTCGGCGAATTCCGAGTTGACGTAAAGATTGCTTTTGATGACCCGAGAGGTCATCGTCGAAGCGGTGGCCGAACAGGCGGTCATGAGAAAACCACCCAGCCGGATAATTTGGCCGGAGGCCAAGGCTCCTTTGGCGAAGATACCGTCTTTGAAGACGGGAAGAGGCATCCTTCCTATCGGTGACGGCACAGAGGAACTCTCAATGAAAGCACCAATGTCGGTGTCAAAACCGGCGGATCTCGGGTAGGGGGTCCCGAACTGTGCGTCTAGGCAGATGGTAACAGGAGACAAGGGACACGATGTTTTTACCCAGGTTCGGGCCCTCTTGATGGAGGTAAAACCCTACTCCTGCTTGATTGATATTGATGATATGGGTAGTACAAGAGTGGATCTACCACGAGATCAAGGAGGCTAAACCCTAGAAGCTAGCCTATGGTATGATTGTTGTAATGGTTGTGTGTCCTACTGACTAAAACCCTCCGGTTTATATAGATTCTGGAGAGGGCTAGGGTTACACAGAGTCGGTTACAATGGTAGGAGATCTACATATCCGTATCGCAAAGCTTGCCTTCCACGCCAAGGAAAGTCCCATCCGGACACGAGATGAAGTCTTCAATCTTGTATCTTCATAGTCTTGGAGTCCGGCCGATGATGATAGTCCGGCTATCCGGACACCCCCTAGTCCAGGACTCCCTCAATAGGCACGGCGTGGTGCCACACCTCCGCCTGCTAGTTCAATCCAGATCCACTAAACATGCTTGCCATGCATGACAATGGCAATGGCAATGTCATGATGCGCGATCTCCTATTCCTAACAACCAGGGGAAGCCTTGTCCTCCTCCTGGTGATCCTTTCCTCCACCGTCCTCCACGTCGTGCCGGACCCGGACCCATGCGCCGGTCGTCGCATCCACGTCCGCCCCCCCCCCCCCCCCCCCCGCGCTTCAACCCGGACCTCCTCAGCCACTGCGATACCTCCTTCCCGCTCGCAGACCACCCCTCCGCTATGCCCTCATGCGCCTTGCTCACCAACCACGGCATCGGCACGTGCACCAACAACCGCTCCCGGTCCTAGTACCACACCAGCATGCACCTCCTCGAGCCCTTCTTCCACTGCCGCCTCCTTGACCACGACTGCCTTGCCAACAACCCCGCCTGGGACGACGTAGTCTTTCTCACCTACTACGCCTCCCCCGACGCGCTCCCCTTCCTCCTCGAAACCTCTGTGCTCAAATTCTCCGGTGTCCACGGCGCCCCCCTCACCCTGAAAAGGAAAAAACCTGATTTCAAATTCACTTGGACCATGGAAGCCACAATTCACGACGTATGGTGCACACACAAAATTTGGATCCTTCGTGAATTGTGGCTTGCATGGTCCAAGTGAATTTCGTGCCCATGAACGAGTTTGGATGTGACGTTCTAGTCTTTCCTCGTGAATGAACTATTCAGGGTCCTCTCCTACTCTCTCCTCCATGAGATATAGACAAACAACTCAGATGAGCTGAAGACGGGATCGATCCGTGGGAGGGTTGTGACAGGCCAATCACAGCAATCTGTGCCCAGCGCGAACCAACCCTGTGGTTGGATGGTTAGGAGGACAATGGTATCTTCAGCCCACCAAAGTTCAAGTCCTAAACTTGATACTAGTGCTTGCATTTTTCTGTATTTATTTTAGGCCTTTCGGTGATGTGTGTTCAGTGGGAGGAGACGTTTTCGTCGACAGTGAGGATGTCTGTAGCGACTCCGTCAATCTCAAGATGACATACCGGCTCAGTCTCTCGGAGGTGCTCATCGAGATAGGGTGTGCGTGTGTGTGTTCATAGGGATGAGTGTATGCATGTATGTATGAGTGTATACGTCTGTACTGTGTTAAAAAAAGCATTCCGTGCCCAATAATTTTGTTAGAGACACCCAATAAATAAGGACATGCATGACAAGAAATAAAAGGACCCAATAAAGATGGGATGCCCGCTATAAGATAAATAAAAGAGAAAATGCAGAGGAGATCCGATAAAGATGAGATGTCGCGCTATTCTCCTATATATAAGAAGAAGAAAAAGAGGACATGCATGAAAAAAAGTAAATAGGAGGCATGCATGACAAAAAATAAAATAAAAGACAAGTTTGATAAGAAAAAAATAATGATGAAACAGGACCAATACCTATGATATGTATGGCAAGAAATAGTGATGAAATAGGCGCGCAAGTACCTGCGTCAACAGGAGACCATAAAAAAATGTTCTTTTCCAGATAAAAAACCTCTTTTATGATTAAAAAATCATGTATCTTTTTAACAACCTTTTTAACACTTCATGTATTTAAGAAATAGCTACAAATTCTCAGATTATAAAACATTTTTTGTAAATTAAAAGCGTGTGGTATTTTTTTCTCCCTTTGCAATGCACGGGCCTTTTTGCTAGTATACATCTAATATAGTCTGTATAGTGGAATCTCTAAAAAGACTTATATTATGAACGGGAAGGAGTAATTTATAAAAGGGACCTGCTTACGGCAAAAGAAAAAGAAAAAACACCCAAAACTTGGCATGCGTCCGATCCGCTAAACTTTGTCATGCATGCATCCGATCCGAGCGTTCTTCTTTTCCTCCTGAGGTTCGATCGAGGGATCCACATGACATGCCACCGCGCGCGATCTCCTAACAATTAGGGCAAACCTTGTTCTCCTCCTCCTGGAAGTCTTCTCCCCCACCGCCGTCGCCGTGCCGGAGCCAGGACCCGTGCGCCCGCGGCCGCATCCACTTAACACGCTTGCCATGAAAATTCAAGCCTAGATCCACTAAACAATCTTGCCATGCCCATGCATGCATCCGATCCGCGCGCTCTTCTTCTTACGCTCGATCGAGAATCCACCCGACGTGGTATGGCGCGCGATATCCTAACAACCAGGGCAAATCTTGTCCTCCTCCTCCTGGTGATCCTCTCCTCCACCGCCGTCCTCGCCGTGCCGGACCCATGCGCCGGCCGCCGCATCCACGTCCGGCGCCTCCCGGCGCGCTTCAACACGGACCTCCTCCGCCACTGCGACGGCGCCTTCCCGCTGGCCGACCACCCCTTAGCCACGCCCTCCTGCGCCTCGCTCGCCAACCACGGCCTCGGCCCGCGCACCCACAACCGCTCCCGCTCATGGTACCGCACCGACGTGCGCCTCCTCGAGCCCTTCTTCCACCGCCGCCTCCTCGACCGGGACTGCCTCGCCGACGACCCCGCCCGCGCCGACGCCGTCTTCCTCCCCTACTACGCCTCCCTCGACGCGCTCCCCTTCCTCCTCGACCCCGCCATGCTCAACTTCTCCGGCGCGCACGGCGCCGCCCTGGCCCAGTTCCTCGCGACCGACCGCCCGCGGGTCCTCGCCCGGCGCCACGGCCACGACCACTTCCTCGTGCTCGCCGGCCCGGCCTGGGACTACGCGCAGCCGGCCGACACTGATCCCAGGCTCTGGGGCACCACCTCACTGCTCCGCCGCCCCGAGTTCGACAACTTCACCTTCCTCACGCTCGAGTCCCGCGCGTGGCCGTGGCAGGAGCACGCCGTGCCGCACCCGACGTCCTTCCACCCATCGTCGCTCCCACGGCTCCGCGCATGGATCGCCCGCGCGCGCCGCTCGCGCCGCACGGCGCTGATGCTCTACGCCGGCACCGTGACCAGGCCGTCCCGCCCCAACATCCGGAGCTTCATCCTCACCGAGTGCGCGAACCGCACCGACACATGCACCGTCGTCGACTGCCATGGCGGGTCCTGCGCGCTCGACCCGGTGCGCTCCATGCGGCCCATGCTGAAGGCCAAGTTCTGCCTGGAGCCGCCCGGGGACACGCCGACGCGGCGGTCGACGTTCGACGCAGTGGTGGCCGGGTGTGTGCCGGTGTTCTTTGAGGACGCGTCAGCGAGGACACAGTACGGGTGGCACCTGCCGCCGGAGAGGTACGAGGAGTTCTCGGTGACCATACCCAAGGACGCGGTGATGCTGGGGGGCGTGCGATCATGGAGACCCTGGCGGCGGTACCGGAGGAGGAGGTGGCCAGGATGCGGGAGCGGCTTCTGGAGCTGGCGCCGAGGGTGGTCTACCGGCGGCACGGTAGCGCGGCAGAGAGGATGAGGGAGGCGAGCATGGACGCGGTGGACATTGCCGTGGAGGGCACGCTGCGGAGGATACGTGGGCGGGTGCGTGCTCTGGAGGATGGCCGGCCGGAGGCCATGTACGCCATGGAGGACGACGACCAAGAGATCTAGCTTGCTCATCGTATTCTTCATGTGGTTGTAATCCTGCAACCCAACAGATGTATCCAAATGATAAATGCCACATGTGTGACATCAAGTAACAGCGCCCTGCGGTTTTGGTGTTGCATATATAGATCAGTCACGACGTGCATTCTTTTATCTTGTTTTTTGGGTTGCATACTCGCCTCGGCAAAGATTTATGCTTGGTTAAAAAAGATAACAGGCGATGAAAATCGACGGAATGCTCGACAAACATGATGAATGAAAATAAACAATGAGGTGGCGTCGAGGGAAACATGACGGCAGGCGCGGTGAAGAAGGCGTAGTAGCACACGAGGCGGAGCTCGCTGGACACGGGGATCATCATGGAGGTCATGGAGATGCCCTATCTTCAAGTTAATAACCGTGAAAAGGGGTAAACCGAGTAGGCTTTGCCGAGTGTAACACTCGGCGAAGTCTTTACCGAGCGGATATCGACCTTCGTCGAGTACCGAGTACATGACAAAGAACCAGATTCCAATAGTGAAGGGAGTGTTTGGTCGTTCTTGGTGGCCTTGGATCAACAAGTACTCTCTAAACACTCTTACATTTCTCTATAGAAGGAGTAGTTTAGGAATAAGATATGAGAGAACTCGGACAGTAGTGAGTTAATCACAGAACGTAGTCTACCGTTTACTTTCGACTCTATTTGATAGGAATGTGATAGGAATGGCTCATGCGCCCTCAACGACGTATGTGGACTGGACTTCAGCACCGAAACTGAACTGACATGTTACATGGATTCCCGTTTGCTAGGCTAGCCAAGTGGTTTTTTAGTTTGAAAAAAGTCCAATTTAAACCTTTAACTTGTATTGGTCAGGAGGAATGAACCTCCAAGTCGAAATCCCGGTCGATTGCACCCTAAACTATGTAATCCCGGTCTAAATTGAACCCTGGCATCGTGTAAACTGGGATTCGTTTGGTGGGCTGGCCCATTTTAATTTTTTCGTTCAAAAAAAATTCTAAAGGGCGCACACCCCACTCCTCGCTGAACCGGCCCACTTAAGTTTTATTTAGTTAAAAACAAAAAAAATGTGCACGGTGTGGCTCCCTTTTTCTTCATTTTCTTCTTTCTTTTCTTTCCTTCTTCTTTTTATTTTTCATTTTCCTTTTTTATTAAATTCGTTAATCTTATTTGAAAATGATGAACTTTTTTTAAAATATTTCATGCAGTGCAGCAAATTATTCACGCAGTGCGGCACGCAAGGCACATCACAGCGGCCGGGCACACAGCTAGATGGAGCGAGCCGGAGCGACGACGCGCGTGCGGCCATCCGGATCTAGCTCACGCATGCAGCCAGCCAGTGCTAGCTCCGCTAGATCACATACATGGAATAACGCACGCACGCACTTACACATCACTCGGACGCTAGTGCGTCAACGGCATGAGCTACGGCGGGGACGTCGTCCAAGCACTGAACTACAGCTCCACATCAACGAACGCCGGCGAGCAGGCGTACACACGTGTTGAACAATTTGTAGTATATGTTGAACATTTGTGTAATATACAACTGAACAAATTTCAAAAACATTTCCTAAATATACAATAAACACTTTGGCAACACACAATGAACTTTGTATAATATAGGAGAAAATAAACAGTAACAAGAAAAGAAAAAAGAGAACAAAAAATATTCAAGCATTACAAAAAATAGTTTGTGGCATTTCAAAATATTTTAAATATTGTAAATATATATGTGTCTGTAATTCTAAAATATACGTTGCATTTGGAAAATGTTTAGGACATTTAAAAAAATGTATACAATGTATTTGAAAAAAATTAAATACATGTTTTCTGAAAAAGAATGTTAATCATATGTTAAAAACCAAAACTAGTGGATGTGTATGAGAAAATAGACATAAAAATATATTGAGGGAAGGTAATTTTCTGGTCATGTAATTTCGTCCCTATTTTTTCAGTCCGTACTGTATAAAGAATTATTTTTTCCTTTTCATTTGAGGTGCTTCCTATGTATAAAATAACCTGCGTACTTCACAATGTTTCTGGAAATCCGTGAATTTTAATTTAAAAAATCCATTTAATTGTTTTCAAAATCGTTGAAATTTTGTAAATCCGTTATTATTTTTTCAAAATTCGTAAAAAAGATTCTCACTTTTTTTATTTTCGCAAACTTTTCCGTGCGTGGAGAGCGAGATGGGCCGGACTGGGCTGGCCCAGTGTTTTCCCCGCGTGCACCTCTCAGCGCAGCCCAATCCCGGTCACATCCACAATCCCGGTTTGGCAAACGAGCCCAGGGTTCTTTTCAGACCGGGATTGCATAGTTCAGGGTGCAATCGACAAGGATTTCGATTTGAGGGTTCGTTTCGCCGAACCTCTACAAATTCAAGGTTTAAAATGGATTTTTTCCTTTTAGTTTCTTAAAATAAAATTAACATCGAGGCACCAGTGGTCTAGTGGCAGAATAGTACCCGGGTTCGATTCCCGGCTGCTTCAGTCTCTTCATTTTTTGATCCTTTATTTTCATCTGTTAATCTAATCTTGATGTTAAATCCTGCACGCCGTGATCTTGTCACTTGTGTAAGTATTTGTTTTTGCCCCTTCACCGTTTCCTGAGTAAAGTCCAGCAGTCGAAGTAAAAGTACATTTTTTTGGTATACCAAAATCTGTAAAATGACTTGAATTAAGATTGAGCGGTATGGGATCTCGAGCCTTTGTGATCGCATAGTGTTTGTCTCCCAGGAATCCTATGTTTTTTTTCTGGCTCACGCAACCACACACCATTAACTTGCTAAAATGCGTTCGACAGGTAGTTTGGATTGTTTATCACGGCGACAATGAAGTTGTCGGGGGGAAACTTCATGAGAAGCTTTGCAAGTCTTATGGAAACCAACCGTGTCTAGCACCATGAGAAACATAGACTTGCTGAAGAGAGTGTTGCGTAAGAGGAAGTTGTGGAGTATGTATTTTCGTGCATCACTAGAGGCATCAGGGTAAGATACATACTGGGAGCACCCCAGCCTCCTCAGTGATTTGGAGCTCCTGGCCGTTGGATCTCTTGCTTGATTGGATTTCGGCCGTCGGATCTCGCTTCGGGATGACAGCGGCCGTTGGATAAAAGCGCGACACTGTGGATCGAAACAGTGTCCAAACCGCGCTGCCACCGCCTGTAAAATCGGTGCCCCCACAAGGGCATTTTCGTCATTTCGCGTCCTGTGGTATAAAAGGGGGGCGCTCTTGTGGAGAGGAGACCTAGCCGTCGCTCCTCCCGCACAGGCGCACTCGCGCCGCCCCCTTCCTCTTCCTCCTGCCTCACCTCTCTGTCCTTTCAAACCCTAGGCCCGAGCCCGCTGTCGCTGCTTCCTCCTTCCCTGCTGGCGCCCGGCCTCCTCCCCTCACGTCCTCCTCCTTCTGCCCCCTCCGACCTGGTGCCGCCCAAACCCTAACCCCCCGCCCCGGCCCCGGCTCACGCGGGAGGGAAGCAGGAATGGCGAGGCGAGGCAAAGGCGGCGGCGTATGGGACGCAGCGCGGGCGGCGTGGCCCAGGGGTTGGTGCGGCCGCGGCTTCTCGTCGTCTCCGCCGTCGCCTGGGTGCTGGTCCTCCTCGCCTTCCACCTCTGGTCCTGCGACGCATGGTTGCTCGATGCCACCATGGCGGTGTTCTTCGGCAGTCGGGGTCAACAGAGTAGGTATAAAATCGCCCTCTCTTGCACTACCGAATTCCCCTCTCCATCATTCCTTGATTTTCTCTGTTGGACAATTAACCAGGGTTGTTTTCTTGGCTTTCTCGGCTGCACATTGTGGTGGCTAGGGTTTCATGCCAGGGTCGTTTCTTGGTACGTGGATGTTGTTCCTCGGATGTGGAAAAAGAATGGAGCAGGAGGAAAAGAGGAAGGAGAAGCTCTGCCACCTCCATGCCCGTGCACTGCTTCCTGTTCGCCTGCAGTAGGTATGAATCAAGTTCCTAATTAATTCTACAAGCCATGTTGTTGTTATTGGTAAAAAAAATCCCCTATTGTTTCACTGCTGGCCTATGTTGAAGTTTGTTATAGCTTGTTGTTGATTTGATCCATGTGCTAAAAGCAGTTGATCTTATTTTTCATATGTAGATGCAATATTTCCTTTCGTGTATGGGAAAAAGCAATAGCTAGAACTGACATATCTCTCTCATGAGGTGTGCTTGTGTTATGTCCAAGCAGCATCATCCCCTTTTGGATGTTCAGTTTACTGTACGAGTCAATATGGCTTTGATTTTTAAATCAGCTTCAAAGGTTGATTTCACAATCCTTTGATGTTCAGTTTACTGCACGAGTCACTAAGGGATTGTTGTTAATTTGCCCCACGGTTCTGTTGCTAGGTACAGTTCAATTTTCTTGAATTTTGCTGTCATGTATGTGTTACTTGGAAATTTAGCCCTAGAGCATGTGCTTGGGCATTGTTCAGCATTGCAGAATAATTGTTTGATGTATGTGATGTTCTCTATTTTGTGGACAGAAGGGAAGAGTAATATGCATATGGGCAGTTGTTGAATCGAGATCCAATCCAATGACAGGGAGAGTTGACACAGCAGCGAAGCCCAACCCCCGAGAAAATAAGAGGTGAGCAAGAACAGAAGAGAGATGTAGTGATTTTGTACTAATATTGGTTTGCATCTGTACTGACTAGAAAATGAGAGAGAGAGAGCTTTGGTACTGATATTGGGTGAGAGAGTATAGAATTCAGGTCTGGGTTATTAACTAGAGTGAATAGAATAACAACAGAAGTTTGGTATACAACTACAGTACATTATAACAAGACAAGTTTTTGAATCTATCAAGCATCAAGGTAAGCTTTCATGATCATAGAAATGTAGGTGTTTGTATTAGCGCAATGCTTTAATCAGTAGGGTCTTTCCCATCTATGATCAAGGTTGACTGTGTCAGCTCTGTTGTGGCGTTCATGTATATGACAATGGAATGATGTGAAATTATGGTATCGAGGCTTATTTTTGAAGCATGCCTAGGGTTTTGTTCCTGTTTGTGTTGATCTGAACATGTGCTCTGTTCATGTAGAAGAACTCATATGAATCTGTCTTAGGGCAATAATTGAGAACATGTGATCAGTATGTTAGCCAAAACTGAACATTTGATCTCTATTGAACTGAAAGAATTGTATATTTGATCTCTGTTTAACTGAAAAGATTGAACCTTTACTTTTGATCTCTGTTTAAGTTTAAAAATTCAGCTGTTTCACAAACTTTCTATAGTTCAGAAACTGAATCTTTAGATGTACTCTGTTTTAGTGCAGAAAATGAATTTTAGTGCACAAACTGAATTAGTACAGAAACTGAAAAGACTGAACCTTTACTTTTGATCTCAGTTTAAGTTTAAAAATTCAGCTGTTCCACATGTTGGATAATTCTATATTTTCTAGAAAGAATAAAAAGATTTTATGGATCTCTTTAGCTACTATAAATTAATCTTGTGTTTGATGAGGTACTGTCTTAATCTATTTATTTTCTTGCTGGTCTAGAGGAAGCTGCCAAGCCAGGCACAAGCAGAGAGCTCCGTGTCACTGATCCATATGAAGCTGGTGATGGAAAATCTAAGTGGTGTGCCATTTGAGGTATTATCGATCAACGAATACGTCTAACATTGTGCATATCCCCTTTTCCGTAATAAGAAATGGCCTTTCCTTCTGAGAGAGAGATGTGTGCCCACTTTATCTCTGGTTCTTGGTTTGGTAACCAGGAGGGCGGGTGATCACTCTTTTTGTTTCCTCTGCCATGTGATTCAGAGAAGCCAATTCTGTAGTAAGATTGTTTATGTGTATCTTATTACCATTGCCTAGAAACAGTAAAATTAGGGAAGAACTCACTTCAAATGTGGTTTATCTACCTATATTCCATCCTGTGATCTTGCTATATTCGTTTAGTCTCTTATGGTTCAGAGATGGTAGCTATGTCATTACATGTATATCTTTATTTTTGTTGAATAACTTTTACAAATGTTGAGCCAGTTAATGATGCAAGTTTTGATTTTATTTCCATGGTTTTGCACTGGAGTTTTTTTTCCTTATTTTCTCGATTAAGGTTATCTATATATTCTTTGGTGTAGTAGAAAGAACCCAATCTTATGCTCTTAACCATTTTTGCATACTAAGTAGTACGTATCTCTGAGGCCAAAACTGCGGTAACCAATTTGCTCGCTATAGTTTTGGGGTGGGTCAAGGAATAATCACATCATTGAATAATTTGAGATTTGCCCGCACGCTTGCTCAAACTCATGTAACATTAAGAAAAATAGTTTTTGCTTGTTGTTAGCTCTATTTTGTAACTTGGGGTGTTGCCACGTGGGTTGGCTTAACAGACTGATAGCGATTTTTGCTCGGGTATATGTATAAGGCGTCAAAATGTCTTGTAACAACACAGGGGAATATCAAAATGAAATAATCTTCAGGAAATTATACCTGGACAACAACCCATGAGCTATGCTTCTCCTCTGCATGTGTGAACAATGCCTATGATTCCAAGCCATTGTCTTTTCCAAACAATTTGGCACATGCTTTTTCGGTTGGCAGCCCCTACATTTGGCTGATTACTAGCTGACTGGATTACTCATGTTTGCGGATGTCCCTCGATTAAAAACGTACATGCCAAGAACTATGGTAACTTATGCCTACCAAGAACTGCATGAAGTTTTTGTCTTGCTGAAGTAAACATTACCAAACTATTTCTAAAGGTGTTATAATCATGTTTTCTTTTGCATTGTCAACTTTTTAACTGTTGTCGTTTGTTAACACGATTATTTAGCAAATTCAGTTATAAGGGTAGTAATAACAGGAGCTACTCATTTGCCGGATGACTAACACTATTCTTGCTGTGATGATGTCCCTATGGCACGCTCTATGGATTCTTCGTGTAACACATAACGTCCGTCAACAGGTGTTTACAACGCACGGAGCCGGGTGACAAGGCAGTCTGAATTTGTGTTCTTTGATTGTGTGGGGATAAGCCTCGTTCGACATGGACGTCCACCTGCTATGCCACTTCCAGAAGTGATTGGAAGTCTCATGTATTTAGTTGCCAGCTCCTAACTGCGTTCCCCTCTCTCTAGGCCGGTAAGCCCTGCCGGCCTCATGTGCGCCATTAATTAGCTTTGCTGATCGATCCATTACCCTCAATCAATCCTTCTTTAAAATCTGCAGCTTTCGCTGTTGCGCCTCTACACCAAGGACGGAGGGGAGGTCATCAGAGGGGTCTCCTCCAGTTTCCTGTGTGAGTAAGAAACATGAGCAATTTGCATTATTGGGTTCTCAACAGTTATTCAGAGTTAACAGTGTTTAATTCATTCAGTTAAGTTCAGGATTTTCTGCTGTTTAGAAATCAGGATCGGTCAATTTGATTTTTAAGTTACGCAGTCTGTGTTAATGCTATCCTTCAGTGAAATTTAATTTCCTGTGTGAGTCCCGATTTCCAAGCATGTGAAATTAGCATTATTTGTTGGTTTTGAACAATTTTCTAATTAGTCAGACTTAACGGTGTTATCTTCAATTCAGGTTAGCTCAGAAAATCAGGATCCAATTTGATTAGGCTCATTTAATTTGTGCTAACACTATTCTTTAGTGGAATCCAAAAGGGATATCTCTACATTGTAATGGATTTTATTGTGCTGCTATTCTTCAGTTGCATTGCACCCCCGCATCCAGAATTTGAAGTTGGTTCAATTTAGACTTTGCAGATCATCAAAAATAGGTTTCTTTTGCTGATAATTTTTCTTTACTGAGAACCAAAAACTACACCTGGACCATCATTTACTAAGACTGGATCTCATCATGGCTATATTACAACTCGGTAGTGTCTCATTCTAACTGGCATGTTATTACTTTACCATGCTAATGCAGGCGATCTGAAGCAAAGAAATGCTCATGGCTATAGACCCAAGTGGCACTATTATCATGGTGAGCCTGAAATCCCATCACTTAATCTGTTCTTTGTTTCTTTTGGGGCGGTCTTGTGATGCTGCTCTGTAGTAGGTGGAGGTGTTCCTCTGCTTGCCAACTGCAGGAGGCGAGCGAAGCTACAACGGAGTGGCAGATTAGGGACTTGGGTCGCTAACCAACAAATCAACTCAATGGCATTCTTCTCACTTACCGGTCAAATCCTGAACCTAGATTCTGCTATTCTACTTCATATTCTATTGATTTGGTAGGCTACATCTACGTGGATGCACCAGCTCTGCTCCATAGATATGGATACAAAGTGTTTCGTGGTAATGTTCTTTGATAATTTTGTGTTGCCATTGTTCCCGGTCAGAATATTTTAGAATCTATTAATGGTCAATACTTATCCATCAAACTACAAATTCTTTCTCAAGTGTTGCAGTTTATATGCTGAAACTAACTGACATCTACCTGGATTTGGATCTCTGTAATCTTAAATGATACAGATTCCAATAATAAATTATTTATCTACGGACTCCCCAACTGGAATTAGCATTTGTTGTTGCATAATTTTAACTCTACAGGAGCACATGAATTATACCAATGAAGAACTTAGGATAGAGGAAATTATAATTTACTAAAGTTTTAAGGGATTGCATGTTGATTTCTTCCTTCTTTTCCCTAGCGACCTCTCCTCCATGGTGCTCGGCAGAGGCAGAACGGTCAGCCGCCGCACTACGCGAAAGAGCGTCCTCCTAGGCCGCATCTGAGAGGAACCAGGACCTCGTGGTGAGGTGAGCCAGAGCGGCAGTGCCCATGCACCTGTGCCGGCGACCGCGGCTGCCCCGCCCACGAGCATCACCCCACCCCCTCCGCGAGGGAGAGGCGAGGTGGTGTTAAGGAGAGCTCTACCACCGTGGTGTCGCCCGTTCCTCCGGTGCCACCGCTGCCCTCCGGACCGTCGTCCTCGTGTTCGCGTATTCTCTCTCTATATATATAATCCTCATCATAATTTTCTCACTCCTGATTCGGTTTTATGTAGTCTGCCCGGCAAATTAGCCATCAAATATAATACATTACATAGATTTAAAACATATATTTAGAAATATGTGCAGGTTTGGATTTGATATGAACTAAAATAACTATATTTGTCATGGACTCCTGCCATTAGTACAAATGTGCTATAACTAGCTCTGCTTTCATTGCCATGTAGTTTTACTAGCGTAAATACTTGCTTTTGTTTATGTTCTCCCCCCTTTCGGAACAAGCCATCACCACTACATCATGATTATGGTGTATATATATATGGAAAATGTGTTCCTGTTTTTACACTGATAAAACATGCGTTTAGTTGGACCGGTCGAGAATAGTTCTCTGATTAATGCTATAGTTTACTGTCAACTACTTCTACTGATGGCTTACATTTTTATAGATTGTGAGCCATATGGGAGGTCACTCACTGGATAAATATAATGGACTGGAGTGGTAGATTGAGTACCTTCCGAAACGGGTCTTACTCTCTGGTTTCTCCTTCCACAACATGGTGTAGGATGCAGCATGTTGCTATGTAAGGTACTGATGGTCTCTGAGGTGAGCTCTTTATGTGATTCTAATGGCGCTCTGTCTCCCTTTGCATGTATAGTGACATTTTAGTGTATATGAATTTGTGTTGATTGACTGGAAGAAAAGGTTCTGTACGATGATTTACATATGTCTCTGAATTTCATTATATTTCCGGTGTGCTCATTTGTCCTGGAAGTTACCGTAGATGCACCTCCACTCATATGCTTCGCCTTTACTGCTTAATCTCTCACAAGTGACCTCCACTACTCATACTTTCGCCTACTTAATGCATGTATAAGACTACAATTCTTTGTGTATATAGTGAAATGGGTGTATGACAGGTTCTTTGTTTTCAATTTTGTAGTTTAGGCACTGGGATCTTCTTTGAAGTAATTGAAGCTATCCTAATTGACAGACTAAATTCAGTGGGTTATACTGAAAATCGATACTCTGCTCAGTTGTATTTTCACTGAAACATGGCATGTTGTTTTTGTTACTTGTACCAAGGTTCAGGACCTTGATGAGTTGGCTGATGATCCATGTAGTTTTGACTTACCATGATCTGAATATGTATGTTAGTATACATTATTAAGTAACGGCTAAATGACTAGGATGTGTATGTCATCTTTAACTGAATTTAGATGTTTATTCAATCTGAATTTAAATGTTTTATCAGTCGCCAGGTCTTTGCTTGTGATTTCTTGTGTTGTAAACTGTAATTAATCATCTTTATCTATTGTCTATTATTCTACAGTTGGGCTCACGCTCATGCACAATTGAGTGTTTCTTCTCCACTATATTGTTAACATGTATGAATACATATGCTAAACCTGGATTACTACTAACTTCACATTATTTGCTTGGTCAAAATGTTGGGACCGGCACCCTCGCGCCAAGGCGCGTTCCCGATCTAGTAGATGTCATTGGAGGGAGTAAATACATAGCCATCCCTTATCTTCTGCACACTACAAAAAGTTTCGATCGTTTCCACAATAAAATAAAATATTGACCATATTTATTTATTTTCAGATGTCTGCTTGCGTGTTTACATTGTTTTGGTACGTAAATGAGTACAATTAAAGCATTGATTCTGACATAAATAATAGCTACAGAAACAGCGGATTTCACCTGCATGTGCCAAAAGCATATTATGGCAGTACATTAATTCGGATTTGATCTTGCTCAGATGGCATCTTTGTTCTCCCTAGCTACCTATCTCCATGGCCTATAAAATCCATGTGAATTAGACCATCATCGATCATCTCAAGAGATGGGGACTATTACCGCTGGATTCCATCTTTTATTTCTCATTCCCACAATTGCATTGCACGCCCATGCCTCATCTCAGGAGGCGCATCTCACAAAATTCCTCTCGTCTAAAAGATCCAAAAGCAACATCAGCAACAAAATTGGTGATCCTACCAGTTTCCATGGCGGATCATTTCTCGGAATCGCCAGCAGCCCTCGAACACATGGGTACCCGGGCTCCAACCACAGCGCTCTGAAGGCGGCCGACAAGATCCCGGCGCTGCCAGGGCAGCCGAAGGGCGTCGACTTCGACCAGTACGGCGGGTACGTGACGGTCGACGTCCATAAAGGCCGCGCGCTCTTCTACTACTTCGTGGAATCTCCTGGCAACCCCGCGGCGAAGCCACTCCTCCTATGGCTCAACGGAGGCGAGGAAGATACACTCTACTACTAGTAGCTAGCTAGTACCATTGCGTATTGTTGAACACTATATTTGGTAAATTCCTCAAAAGAATCACAAATTCCTCAAAATGTTCTAAAAGATACATTTGAAAATCACAATGGATTGATATAATCTTTTAAAAAAACAGTGGATTGATTTATTTATTTTGGAGAAGAAACGATGGATTGATATGGAGCATGCATGCAGGGCCTGGATGCTCGTCGCTGGGCTTCGGAGCGATGCGAGAATTGGGCCCTTTCCGGGTGAACAGAGACAACCAAACCCTCACTAGGAACAACCATGCCTGGAACAATGGTAATGGTCCTATATATTTCCATTTTAACAATACTCGTATCAAAATAGGTGTAAGATAAAGAAAAAAAATCTTAATTTCTAGTACTCCTTTTGTTTTTATTTACTCGGCATGCTAGCTCTGTCTTAAATCAAACTGTATAAACTTTGACCAAATTTATAGAAAACTTATTGACATCTAAATATCAAATCAGTACTATTAATATAATGGTGTATATTTTGACATCATATATAAATTTTTTATTTTAAATGTTCGTGTTTTTTTATATAAATTTGGTCAAACTTTGTAAATGTATATCAAAACCTTATTGCAGTGGCAAACATCATCTTTCTGGAATCACCCGCCGGCGTGGGATTCTCCTACTCCAACACGTCTTCTGATTACAATAGGATGGGGGATCCACTGACAGCCCAGGACACCTACGCCTTCCTCATTAAGTGGCTTGACAGGTTCCCTGAGTACAAGGCACGCGCCCTCTATATCGCCGGGGAGAGCTACGGCGGCCACTATGTGCCCCAGCTTGCCGCCACCATCTTAGCCCACAACAAAAACAACAACAAGGGTGTCATACTAAATCTCAAGGGTATCTTCGTCGGAAACCCGCTTCTGGACGACGCGAAGGAGGAGAGAGGGCACCACGAGTACCTATGGAACCACGGGATGATCTCCGACGAGGTATGGGCCGAAATCGCCGGCCACTGCAACTTCAGCGACGACTCCGCCTATGGTGATAGGTGCTACAAAGCTATAGCTAGATCCCAGTATGCGAGTGAGGACCTCGACATTTACAACATATACTCTCCCACCTGCATCAGCGACAACAACGGCTCCTACTACTCCAGCAGCCAAGTATGGATGAGTATAACAAAGACTTGGTTCACTAAACATATACTCCCTCTGTAAACTAATATAAGAGCATTTAGATTACTAAAGTAGTGATCTAAACACTCTTATATTATTTAACGGAGGGAGTACATATTCTACAAGTTGCATTCTAGCAAGGGTCTGAAGTGTCTTCTTTCAGTTACCTGGGTATGACCCGTGCGGCGAAGTGCCTACCATGGCCTACCTGAATCTTCCTGCGGTGCAGAGGGCTTTCCATGCTAGAGAAACCAAATGGAGTGACTGCAAGTACGGACACCGAAGATCACCCTGGATGAGCCTTATATACATATATATTCTTGTTCGATTTCATGAACTGACATGTGTAACTGGCCTCGTGTGTTATGTTGGTGCAGAATCTTTGTGGATTTCAAGGACTCACCGGATAGCATGGTGCCAACCTTGAAATGGCTAATCGACCATGGCTTGCCCGTACGTGTGGCTCTTCAGGTAATCCATGTCCAATGCAGACCATTGCAAACATGTATGCTTCTTGTTGGTACTCAAACTAACAAAATGATTTTCAGTGGGGATTTGGACTCAAGGTGCTCGATCACCAGCACAAGGTACACCATCCGCGACCTCAATCTCTCCGTCATTGAGCCGTGGCGTCCATGGACGGCCGGCCACGAGGTAGGAGGCTATGTTCAGCAGTACAAGGGAGGGTTCACGTTCGCTACCGTGAGAGGAGCAGGGCACATGGTCCCAACATTCCAACCTGAGAGAGCACTCATACTGCTCCAGTCCTTTCTTAAAGGGGTCCTCCCGCCTTATGAGAAGGTGCAGTAGTTTTTGTTCTCGTTTTGCGATGGATGCTATAATCTAATGTCATCATGTCATGTAGCGAGCTTCATTACCGTGATAGCACATATTTCATCTATTTGCGCTTTCGGTCTCTGCACCAAGAAGATTCACGCAACTACAAGTTTGATTATGTGTTCTGGTAAGTGGTGCACCTTTACCCCATAACATCCTACTAATGTGTCCTTCCAACTATATATGTTTGTCCTTCACAGTTGCATCCCCAGAATTGTATTTCTTCTTCTCAACTGTGTACTTTGTGTGTGTTTTTTTTCCGTCTCAATTGTGTTTCTCCTTCTCAATTGTATCTCTCAACTTCGGGAACAAGCTCTGGTTGACTCTAAAGTTTATATTCTAGGGTGTTTGTATCTCCTTTGCCGATGTGGGACTAAATCATGCACTCTGTGTCGTGTTTATTAGGAAAAAGAAGCAAAGACTGGGTCTAATCCTTGGTATCAGAATTTAGAAAGCCCAAATAATTAGTGGAGTACTATCTCACACTCCTGGGCGCCACACTCTTGGATGTGTACTTAGCGGTTAAGAAACCAGTAAACATTTACTTTGTTCCACAATTTTTGAAACAAAAGAAGGCATCACTATGTATCAAAGAAAACAAGTAAGCACCCAAGAAAATTAGGAAGATCCAGCTTTGCCTAGCCGCCTATGATTGGACCAATGATTAACAGCAAACACAATCACCACAACCTCCAAAAGCTTAATCCCTTGGCTCATACTATAAGTATTGTGGTTTGCTCGCATTTCATTGGTCATTGTAACACATTGTCTCAGTATGTTTATTCTATTAAGGATGGGCTTATAATGAATGAGTATTACCAATTAACCATGAAAGGGGAGAATATTGGAATATTGATCTCGACACCTAACTAATCGAGAGATAAGGGGGAGTCAATCCCATGTACGCAACACGATAGGGGTCCAAACAAATGTATTGGTTCCGTTCGCTGTTCCTTAGAATCCCACATGTAAAAAGAAGGTACTTGCTCCCCTGTAAGTTAGCAATACTGCAGAAATGCTTACCATCGACGGACACACTTCACTGACGAACAAGACACTTGTCAACAGTAACTAGCAGTGACGAGCACGTCGCTAGTCAGTGCTAACTTTGCTCCACGACTACCGACTATATATGCAAGTCAGTGGTAAGGGTCACACCAGTGGCGGCGAGCGCTTTTTCCTGCTTGTCACCGTTGTGACTAATAACAATGTCGAGCTCTTTTTTCTGCTCGTTACCGTTAAGAATTTTAAAAACTAAACCAAACTATATTAATTTGTCCTTGTAATTTATTCTGCAGGTCACAGTAAGGCAATGGGCAACACATGTAGTCACACATAGGCAAAGATCTTTATCTTTTGCTGGACTTATTAATGTATGCACTACTACATATTAGAGCACATGTTAATTAGTCCAACAAAACATTAAGGCATACATGCGACTACAAGTGATGCTCATGCCTTCTATGACATGAAAAAAAAATTAGTATGACATATTAGTACATACTCCTATATATTAATTAGTCAAACAAAATATTTTGCAAATGCTATATCACACTTATACCAGTCTGTACTTGTTGAAAACTACTGTAAACACAACGGCAAACAACACAGAAATATGAAACCATCACATATTAGCACGGTATTCTAAGATTTTAGCTAATCCTTATGCATTATAGCTCTCATCTTCCTCTCCAGTTTGAACCTCTCATTCCTAGCCTTCTTCATTTCTATCTTCTCCAACATCAACTTCTCGCTAGCACGCTCCCTAATAACAATTCTTGCCCTCCCCTCCCGTTCTTTGTCAAACCACTTGAAATATGCACATGTCCTGTAATCGTGTAACACTAGGAGAAGCCTTTGTCGAGCGAATATCGGCCCTCGTCGAGTATTCCTGGTACTCGGTAAAGAATTGGATTCTAGCAGTGAACACTTGGCGAAGCCTGCGTCAAACAGATGTTGGCCTTTGTCGAGTATTCCTGGTACTCGGCAAAGAACCGGATTCTAGTAGTGAAGGGAGTTGTCAAGATTGATTATTCTTGGTGGACTTAGATCAACAAGTCCTACAGGAATAACATCGGGAAAGCTCTGGCACTGGCACTAGTGATAGGAATGGTTCATGTTCCCTCAAGAATAGACGTTCAATTTGTAGTTCACCACTTCCTTTGTGACACGTTGTTGGCGTCCCTTCGTCTCCTACACCGCTACACGTGCCTAGGACTACAATGGCGTATGTGCACATGTATTAGTTGTTGATCAGCATCGAAACTGAATTGACATGCCGCCTGGTTTTCCGGTTGCTAGACGGTCATCTTATAAAAACTTCAAATAAAATTGGTACCGAGGCACTAGTGGTCTAGTGGTAGAATAGTACCCTCCCACGGTACAGACCCAGGTTCGATATAATAGGTCTGTGATCTTGAATGTTAAAACCTTATACGCATGATCTTGTCAGTTATACAAGTCTATTTTGCTTTATAAACATCGAGAGCAGATAAAGAAGAGTAGTGAGAGCTTAATCATGGTGTGCCCACACTTCCCGGTAGCCTTTGTGTGTGTACATCACTTTGTTTTTAAGCTCCGTGTAATATCACGGTGGCCTTTGTGTGTGTATTGCGAAATTGTAGTGGCATATTACATAAGTGGTATTTTCCAGTGACATTTCTCATATACTTGGAATTTGGAGCGGTATGTATCTGAATAGAACTCGGTTGAGGGAAACTATTTTGGCTATACACCAGGAACTCAGTGTTGTACGTCAATCGATAGCCTTTCTGGCCCCCCTCCCCCCTCCCCGATCCAACGGTTTTGTTCTTGCCGCGGTGTACATCACTTTTTAGTCACGTTATTTTGATCCGAAAAATATCACAACAGCCTTTCTATGTGTATTGAGAAATTGTATTGACATATTTCATAAGTGATATTTTGTAGTGACATTTTTCATATACTCAGAGTTTGGAGCGATGTGTATCTGAATAGGACTCAGTTGAAGGAGGCGAGGCCATTTTTATTCTTTTGCGGGTGAAAGGAGGCGAGGCTGTTATCTAGCTAAACAGATAGAAGAAGTAATTACTAGGACAACACTGGCTGGGATATATCCTTTAAGTGTATTCTTGTAATAATAGCCACACTGTATATTCCTGGCTGGTGCACTATTTTTTCTAATTTTTAGTCCTTTCTTTTCCGTATAATAGGTCTGTGATCTTGAATGTTAAATCCTACGCATGATCTTGTCAGTTATACAGGTCTATTTTGCTTTATAAACATCAAGAGCAGATAAAGAAGAGTAGTGAGAGGGAAATCATGGTGTGCCCACACTTCCCGGTAGCCTTTGTGTGTGTACATCACTTTGTTTTTAAGCTCCGTGTAATATCACGGTGGCCTTTGTGTGTGTATTGCGAAATTGTAGTGGCATATTACATAAGTGGTATTTTCCAGTGACATTTCTCATATACTTGGAATTTGGAGCGGTATGTATCTGAGTAGAACTCGGTTGAGGGAAACTATTTTGGCTATACACCAGGAACTCAGTGTTGTACGTCAATCGATAGCCTTTCTGCCCCCCCCCCCCCCCGATCCAACCGTTTTGTTCTTGCCGCGGTGTACATCACTTTTTAGTCACGTTATTTTGATCCGAAAAATATTACAACAGCCTTTCTATGTGTATTGAGAAATTGTATTGACATATTTCATAAGTGATATTTTGTAATAGCCACACTGTATATTCCCGGCTGGTGCACTATTTTTGAAATTTTTAGTACTTTCTTTTCCGTATAATAGGTCTGTGATCTTGAATGTTAAACCCTACGCATGATCTTGTTAGTTATACAGGTCTATTTTGCTTTATAAACATCAAGAGCAGATAAAGAAGAGTAGTGAGAGCGAAATCATGGTGTGCCCACACTTCCCGGTAGCCTTTGTGTGTGTACATCACTTTGTTTTTAAGCTCCGCGTAATATCACGGTGGCCTTTGTGTGTGTATTGCGAAATTGTAGTGGCATATTACATAAGTGGTATTTTCCAGTGACATTTCTCATATACTTGGAATTTGGAGCAGTATGTATCTGAATAGAACTCGGTTGAGGGAAACTATTTTGGCTATACACCAGGAACTCAGTGTTGTTCGTCAATCGATAGCCTTTCTGCCCCCCCCCCCCCCCCCCCCCCGATCCAACGGTTTTATTCTTGCCGCGGTGTACATCACTTTTTAGTCACGTTATTTTGATCCGAAAAATATCACAACAGCCTTTCTATGTGTATTGAGAAATTGTATTGACATATTTCATTTGTGATATTTTGTAGTGACATTTTTCATATACTCAGAGTTTGGAGAGATGTGTATCTGAATAGGACTCAGTTGAAGGAGGCGAGGCCATTTTTATTCTTTTGCGGGTGAAAGGAGGCGAGGCTGTTATCTAGCTAAACAGATAGAAGAAGTAATTACTAGGACAACACTGGCTGGGATATATCCTTTAAGTGTATTCTTGTAATAATAGCCACACTGTATATTCCCGGCAGGTGCACTATTTTTTTAATTTTTAGTCCTTTCTTTTCCGTATAATAGGTCTCTGATCTTGAATGTTAAACCCTACGCATGATCTTGTCAGTTATACAGGTCTATTTTGCTTTATAAACATCAAGAGCGGATAAAGAAGAGTGGTGAGAGGGAAATCATGGTGTGCCCACACTACCCGGTAGCCTTTGTGTGTGTACATCACTTTGTTTTTAAGCTCCGTGTAATATCACGGTGGCCTTTGTGTGTGTATTGCGAAATTGTAGTGGCATATTACATAAGTGGTATTTTCCAGTGACATTTCTCATATACTTGGAATTTGGAGCGGTATGTATCAGAGTAGAACTCGGTTGAGGGAAACTATTTTGGCTATACACCAGGAACTCAGTGTTGTACGTCAATCGATAGCCTTTCTGCCCCCCCCCCCCCACCCACCCCACCGATCCAACCGTTTTGTTCTTGCCGCGGTGTACATCACTTTTTAGTCACGTTATTTTGATCCGAAAAATATTACAACAGCCTTTCTATGTGTATTGAGAAATTGTATTGACATATTTCATAAGTGATATTTTGTAATAGCCACACTGTATATTCCCGGCTGGTGCACTATTTTTTTAATTTTTAGTACTTTCTTTTCCGTATAATAGGTCTGTGATCTTGAATGTTAAACCCTACGCATGATCTTGTTAGTTATACAGGTCTATTTTGCTTTATAAACATCAAGAGCAGATAAAGAAGAGTAGTGAGAGCGAAATCATGGTGTGCCCACACTTCCCGGTAGCCTTTGTGTGTGTACATCACTTTGTTTTTAAGCTCAACGTAATATCACGGTGGCCATTGTGTGTATATTGCGAAATTGTAGTGGCATATTACATAAGTGATATTTTCCAGTGACATTTCTCATATACTTGGAATTTGGAGCAGTATGTATCTGAATAGAACTCGGTTGAGGGAAACTATTTTGGCTATACACCAGGAACTCAGTGTTGTACGTCAATCGATAGCCTTTCTGCCCCCCCCCCCCCCCCCCCCCGATCCAACGGTTTTGTTCTTGCCGCGGTGTACATCACTTTTTAGTCACGTTATTTTGATCCGAAAAATATCACAACAGCCTTTCTATGTGTATTGAGAAATTGTATTGACATATTTCATAAGTGATATTTTGTAGTGACATTTTTCATATACTCAGAGTTTGGAGCGATGTGTATCTGAATAGGACTCAGTTGAAGGAGGCGAGGCCATTTTTATTCTTTTGCGGGTGAAAGGAGGCGAGGCTGTTATCTAGCTAAACAGATAGAAGAAGTAATTACTAGGACAACGCTGGCTGGGATATATCCTTTAAGTGTATTCTTGTAATAATAGCCACACTGTATATTCCTGGCTGGTGCACTATTTTTTTTAATTTTAGTCCTTTCTTTTCCGTATAATAGGTCTGTGATCTTGAATGTTAAACCCTACGCATGATCTTGTCAGTTATACAGGTCTATTTTGCTTTATAAACATCAAGAGCAGATAAAGAAGAGTAGTGAGAGGGAAATCATGGTGTGCCCACACTTCCCGGTAGCCTTTGTGTGTGTACATCACTTTGTTTTTAAGCTCCGTGTAATATCACGGTGGCCTTTGTGTGTGTATTGCGAAATTGTAGTGGCATATTACATAAGTGGTATTTTCCAGTGACATTTCTCATATACTTGGAATTTGGAGCGGTATGTATCTGAGTAGAACTCGGTTGAGGGAAACTATTTTGGCTATACACCAGGAACTCAGTGTTGTACGTCAATCGATAGCCTTTCTGCCCCCCCCCCCCCCCCCCCCGATCCAACCGTTTTGTTCTTGCCGCGGTGTACATCACTTTTTAGTCACGTTATTTTGATCCGAAAAATATTACAACAGCCTTTCTATGTGTATTGAGAAATTGTATTGACATATTTCATAAGTGATATTTTGTAATAGCCACACTGTATATTCCCGGCTGCTGCACTATTTTTTAAATTTTTAGTACTTTCTTTTCCGTATAATAGGTCTGTGATCTTGAATGTTAAACCCTACGCATGATCGTGTTAGTTATACAGGTCTATTTTGCTTTATAAACATCAAGAGCAGATAAAGAAGAGTAGTGAGAGCGAAATCATGGTGTGCCCACACTTCCCGGTAGCCTTTGTGTGTGTACATCACTTTGTTTTTAAGCTCCGCGTAATATCACGGTGGCCTTTGTGTGTGTATTGCAAAATTGTAGTGGCATATTACATAAGTGGTATTTTCCAGTGACATTTCTCATATACTTGGAATTTGGAGCAGTATGTATCTGAATAGAACTCGGTTGAGGGAAACTATTTTGGCTATACACCAGGAACTCAGTGTTGTTCGTCAATCGATAGCCTTTCTGCCCCCCCCCCCCCCCCCCCCGATCCAACGGTTTTATTCTTGCCGCGGTGTACATCACTTTTTAGTCACGTTATTTTGATTCGAAAAATATCACAACAGCCTTTCTATGTGTATTGAGAAATTGTATTGACATATTTCATAAGTGATATTTTGTAGTGACATTTTTCATATACTCAGAGTTTGGAGAGATGTGTATCTGAATAGGACTCAGTTGAAGGAGGCGAGGCCATTTTTATTCTTTTGCGGGTGAAAGGAGGCGAGGCTGTTATCTAGCTAAACAGATAGAAGAAGTAATTACTAGGACAACACTGGCTGGGATATATCCTTTAAGTGTATTCTTGTAATAATAGCCACACTGTATATTCCCGGCAGGTGCACTATTTTTTTAATTTTCAGTCCTTTCTTTTCCGTATAATAGGTCTCTGATCTTGAATGTTAAACCCTACGCATGATCTTGTCAGTTATACAGGTCTATTTTGCTTTATAAACATCAAGAGCAGATAAAGAAGAGTGGTGAGAGGGAAATCATGGTGTGCCCACACTACCCGGTAGCCTTTGTGTGTGTACATCACTTTGTTTTTAAGCTCCGTGTAATATCACGGTGGCCTTTGTGTGTGTATTGCGAAATTGTAGTGGCATGTTACATAAGTGATATTTTCCAGTGACATTTCTCATATACTTGGAATTTGGAGCAGTATGTATCTGAATAGAACTCGGTTGAGGGAAACTATTTTGGCTATACACCAGGAACTCAGTGTTGTACGTCAATCGATAGCCTTTCTGCCCCCCCCCCCCCCCCCCCCCGATCCAACGGTTTTGTTCTTGCCGCGGTGTACATCACTTTTTAGTCACGTTATTTTGATCCGAAAAATATTACAACAGCCTTTCTATGTGTATTGAGAAATTGTATTGACATATTTCATAAGTGATATTTTGTAATAGCCACACTGTATATTCCCGGCTGCTGCGCTATTTTTTAAATTTTTAGTACTTTCTTTTCCGTATAATAGGTCTGTGATCTTGAATGTTAAACCCTACGCATGATCGTGTTAGTTATACAGGTCTATTTTGCTTTATAAACATCAAGAGCAGATAAAGAAGAGTAGTGAGAGCGAAATCATGGTGTGCCCACACTTCCCGGTAGCCTTTGTGTGTGTACATCACTTTGTTTTTAAGCTCCGCGTAATATCACGGTGGCCTTTGTGTGTGTATTGCAAAATTGTAGTGGCATATTACATAAGTGGTATTTTCCAGTGACATTTCTCATATACTTGGAATTTGGAGCAGTATGTATCTGAATAGAACTCGGTTGAGGGAAACTATTTTGGCTATACACCAGGAACTCAGTGTTGTTCGTCAATCGATAGCCTTTCTGCCCCCCCCCCCCCCCCCCCCCCCGATCCAACGGTTTTATTCTTGCCGCGGTGTACATCACTTTTTAGTCACGTTATTTTGATTCGAAAAATATCACAACAGCCTTTCTATGTGTATTTAGAAATTGTATTGACATATTTCATAAGTGATATTTTGTAGTGACATTTTTCATATACTCAGAGTTTGGAGCGATGTGTATCTGAATAGGACTCAGTTGAAGGAGGCGAGGCCATTTTTATTCTTTTGCGGGTGAAAGGAGGCGAGGCTGTTATCTAGCTAAACAGATAGAAGAAGTAATTACTAGGACAACACTGGCTGGGATATATCCTTTAAGTGTATTCTTGTAATAATAGCCACACTGTATATTCCTGGCTGGTGCACTATTTTTTTTTTATTTTTAGTCCTTTATTTTCCGTATAATAGGTCTGTGATCTTGAATGTTAAACCCTACGCATGATCTTGTCAGTTATACAGGTCTATTTTGCTTTATAAACATCAAGAGCAGATAAAGAAGAGTAGTGAGAGGGAAATCATGGTGTGCCCACACTTCCCGGTAGCCTTTGTGTGTGTACATCACTTTGTTTTTAAGCTCCGTGTAATATCACGGTGGCCTTTGTGTGTGTATTGCGAAATTGTAGTGGCATATTACATAAGTGGTATTTTCCAGTGACATTTCTCATATACTTGGAATTTGGAGCGGTATGTATCTGAGTAGAACTCGGTTGAGGGAAACTATGTTGGCTATACACCAGGAACTCAGTGTTGTACGTCAATCGATAGCCTTTCTCCCCCCCCCCCCCCCCACCCCCCCGATCCAACCGTTTTGTTCTTGCCGCGGTGTACATCACTTTTTAGTCACGTTATTTTGATCCGAAAAATATTACAACAGCCTTCCTATGTGTATTGAGAAATTGTATTGACATATTTCATAAGTGATATTTTGTAATAGCCACACTGTATATTCCCGGCTGGTGCACTATTTTTTAAATTTTTAGTACTTTCTTTTCCGTATAATAGGTCTGTGATCTTGAATGTTAAACCCTACGCATGATCGTGTTAGTTATACAGGTCTATTTTGCTTTATAAACATCAAGAGCAGATAAAGAAGAGTAGTGAGAGCGAAATCATGGTGTGCCCACACTTCCCGGTAGCCTTTGTGTGTGTACATCACTTTGTTTTTAAGCTCCGCGTAATATCACGGTGGCCTTTGTGTGTGTATTGCAAGATTGTAGTGGCATATTACATAAGTGGTATTTTCCAGTGACATTTCTCATATACTTGGAATTTGGAGCAGTATGTATCTGAATAGAACTCGGTTGAGGGAAACTATTTTGGCTATACACCAGGAACTCAGTGTTGTTCGTCAATCGATAGCCTTTCTGCCCCCCCCCCCCCCCCCCCCCCCCGATCCAACGGTTTTATTCTTGCCGCGGTGTACATCACTTTTTAGTCACGTTATTTTGATTCGAAAAATATCACAACAGCCTTTCTATGTGTATTGAGAAATTGTATTGACATATTTCATAAGTGATATTTTGTAGTGACATTTTTCATATACTCAGAGTTTGGAGCGATGTGTATCTGAATAGGACTCAGTTGAAGGAGGCGAGGCCATTTTTATTCTTTTGCGGGTGAAAGGAGGCGAGGCTGTTATCTAGCTAAACAGATAGAAGAAGTAATTACTAGGACAACACTGGCTGGGATATATCCTTTAAGTGTATTCTTGTAATAATAGCCACACTGTATATTCCTGGCTGGTGCACTATTTTTTTTAATTTTTAGTCCTTTCTTTTCCGTATAATAGGTCTGTGATCTTGAATGTTAAACCCTACGCATGATCTTGTCAGTTATACAGGTCTATTTTGCTTTATAAACATCAAGAGCAGATAAAGAAGAGTAGTGAGAGGGAAATCATGGTGTGCCCACACTTCCCGGTAGCCTTTGTGTGTGTACATCACTTTGTTTTTAAGCTCCGTGTAATATCACGGTGGCCTTTGTGTGTGTATTGCGAAATTGTAGTGGCATATTACATAAGTGGTATTTTCCAGTGACATTTCTCATATACTTGGAATTTGGAGCGGTATGTATCTGAGTAGAACTCGGTTGAGGGAAACTATTTTGGCTATACACCAGGAACTCAGTGTTGTACGTCAATCGATAGCCTTTCTCCCCCCCCCCCCCCCACCCCCCCGATCCAACCGTTTTGTTCTTGCCGCGGTGTACATCACTTTTTAGTCACGTTATTTTGATCCGAAAAATATTACAACAGCCTTTCTATGTGTATTGAGAAATTGTATTGACATATTTCATAAGTGATATTTTGTAATAGCCACACTGTATATTCCCGGCTGGTGCACTATTTTTGAAATTTTTAGTACTTTCTTTTCCGTATAATAGGTCTGTGATCTTGAATGTTAAACCCTACGCATGATCTTGTTAGTTATACAGGTCTATTTTGCTTTATAAACATCAAGAGCAGATAAAGAAGAGTAGTGAGAGCGAAATCATGGTGTGCCCACACTTCCCGGTAGCCTTTGTGTGTGTACATCACTTTGTTTTTAAGCTCCGCGTAATATCACGGTGGCCTTTGTGTGTGTATTGCAAAATTGTAGTGGCATATTACATAAGTGGTATTTTCCAGTGACATTTCTCATATACTTGGAATTTGGAGCAGTATGTATCTGAATAGAACTCGGTTGAGGGAAACTATTTTGGCTATACACCAGGAACTCAGTGTTGTTCGTCAATCGATAGCCTTTCTGCCCCCCCCCCCCCCCCCCCCGATCCAACGGTTTTATTCTTGCCGCGGTGTACATCACTTTTTAGTCACGTTATTTTGATCCGAAAAATATCACAACAGCCTTTCTATGTGTATTGAGAAATTGTATTGACATATTTCATAAGTGATATTTTGTAGTGACATTTTTCATATACTCAGAGTTTGGAGAGATGTGTATCTGAATAGGACTCAGTTGAAGGAGGCGAGGCCATTTTTATTCTTTTGCGGGTGAAAGGAGGCGAGGCTGTTATCTAGCTAAACAGATAGAAGAAGTAATTACTAGGACAACACTGGCTGGGATATATCCTTTAAGTGTATTCTTGTAATAATAGCCACACTGTATATTCCCGGCAGGTGCACTATTTTTTTAATTTTTAGTCCTTTCTTTTCCGTATAATAGGTCTCTGATCTTGAATGTTAAACCCTACGCATGATCTTGTCAGTTATACAGGTCTATTTTGCTTTATAAACATCAAGAGCAGATAAAGAAGAGTGGTGAGAGGGAAATCATGGTGTGCCCACACTACCCGGTAGCCTTTGTGTGTGTACATCACTTTGTTTTTAAGCTCCGTGTAATATCACGGTGGCCTTTGTGTGTGTATTGCGAAATTGTAGTGGCATATTACATAAGTGGTATTTTCCAGTGACATTTCTCATATACTTGGAATTTGGAGCGGTATGTATCTGAGTAGAACTCAGTTGAGGGAAACTATTTTGGCTATACACCAGGAACTCAGTGTTGTACGTCAATCGATAGCCTTTCTGCAACCCCCCCCCCCCCCCCCCCCCCCACCGATCCAACCGTTTTGTTCTTGCCGCGGTGTACATCACTTTTTAGTCACGTTATTTTGATCCGAAAAATATTACAACAGCCTTTCTATGTGTATTGAGAAATTGTATTGACATATTTCATAAGTGATATTTTGTAATAGCCACACTGTATATTCCCGGCTGGTGCACTATTTTTTTAATTTTTAGTACTTTCTTTTCCGTATAATAGGTCTGTGATCTTGAATGTTAAACCCTACGCATGATGTTGTTAGTTATACAGGTCTATTTTGCTTTATAAACATCAAGAGCAGATAAAGAAGAGTAGTGAGAGCGAAATCATGGTGTGCCCACACTTCCCGGTAGCCTTTGTGTGTGTACATCACTTTGTTTTTAAGCTCAACGTAATATCACGGTGGCCTTTGTGTGTGTATTGCGAAATTGTAGTGGCATGTTACATAAGTGATATTTTCCAGTGACATTTCTCATATACTTGGAATTTGGAGCAGTATGTATCTGAATAGAACTCGGTTGAGGGAAACTATTTTGGCTATACACCAGGAACTCAGTGTTGTACGTCAATCGATAGCCTTTCTGCCCCCCCCCCCCCCCCCCCCCGATCCAACGGTTTTGTTCTTGCCGCGGTGTACATCACTTTTTAGTCACGTTATTTTGATCCGAAAAATATCACAACAGCCTTTCTATGTGTATTGAGAAATTGTATTGACATATTTCATAAGTGATATTTTGTAGTGACATTTTTCATATACTCAGAGTTTGGAGCGATGTGTATCTGAATAGGACTCAGTTGAAGGAGGCGAGGCCATTTTTATTCTTTTGCGGGTGAAAGGAGGCGAGGCTGTTATCTAGCTAAACAGATAGAAGAAGTAATTACTAGGACAACACTGGCTGGGATATATCCTTTAAGTGTATTCTTGTAATAATAGCCACACTGTATATTCCTGGCTGGTGCACTATTTTTTTTAATTTTTAGTCCTTTCTTTTCCGTATAATAGGTCTGTGATCTTGAATGTTAAACCCTACGCATGATCTTGTCAGTTATACAGGTCTATTTTGCTTTATAAACATCAAGAGCAGATAAAGAAGAGTAGTGAGAGGGAAATCATGGTGTGCCCACACTTCCCGGTAGCCTTTGTGTGTGTACATCACTTTGTTTTTAAGCTCCGTGTAATATCACGGTGGCCTTTGTGTGTGTATTGCGAAATTGTAGTGGCATATTACGTAAGTGGTATTTTCCAGTGACATTTCTCATATACTTGGAATTTGGAGCGGTATGTATCTGAGTAGAACTCGGTTGAGGGAAACTATTTTGGCTATACACCAGGAACTCAGTGTTGTACGTCAATCGATAGCCTTTCTGCCCCCCCCCCTCCCCCCCCCCCGATCCAACCGTTTTGTTCTTGCCGCGGTGTACATCACTTTTTAGTCACGTTATTTTGATCCGAAAAATATTACAACAGCCTTTCTATGTGTATTGAGAAATTGTATTGACATATTTCATAAGTGATATTTTGTAATAGCCACACTGTATATTCCCGGCTGGTGCACTATTTTTTTAATTTTTAGTACTTTCTTTTCCGTATAATAGGTCTGTGATCTTGAATGTTAAACCCTACGCATGATCTTGTTAGTTATACAGGTCTATTTTGCTTTATAAACATCAAGAGCAGATAAAGAAGAGTAGTGAGAGCGAAATCATGGTGTGCCCACACTTCCCGGTAGCCTTTGTGTGTGTACATCACTTTGTTTTTAAGGTCAACGTAATATCACGGTGGCCTTTGGGTGTGTATTGCGAAATTGTAGTGGCATGTTACATAAGTGATATTTTCCAGTGACATTTCTCATATACTTGGAATTTGGAGCAGTATGTATCTGAATAGAACTCGGTTGAGGGAAACTATTTTGGCTATACACCAGGAACTCAGTGTTGTACGTCAATCGATAGCCTTTCTGCCCCCCCCCCCCCCCCCGATCCAACGGTTTTGTTCTTGCCGCGGTGTACATCACTTTTTAGTCACGTTATTTTGATCCGAAAAATATCGCAACAGCCTTTCTATGTGTATTGAGAAATTGTATTGACATATTTCATAAGTGATATTTTGTAGTGGCATTTTTCATATACTCAGAGTTTGGAGCTATGTGTATCTGAATAGGACTCAGTTGAAGGAGGCGAGGCCATTTTTATTCTTTTGCGGGTGAAAGGAGGCGAGGCTGTTATCTAGCTAAACAGATAGAAGAAGTAATTACTAGGACAACACTGGCTGGGATATATCCTTTAAGTGTGTTCTTGTAATAATAGCCACACTGTATATGCCCGGCTGGTGCACTATTTTTTTAATTTTTAGTCCTTTCTTTTCCGTATAATAGGTCTGTGATCTTGAATGTTAAACCCTACGCATGATCTTGTCAGTTATACAGGTCTATTTTGCTTTATAAACATCAAGAGCAGATAAAGAAGAGTAGTGAGAGCGAAATCATGGTGTGCCCACACTTCCCGGTAGCCTTTGTGTGTGTACATCACTTTGTTTTTAATCTCCGTGTAATATCACGGTGGCCTTTGTGTGTGTATTGCGAAATTGTAGTGGCATATTACATAAGTGGTATTTTCCAGTGACATTTCTCATATACTTGGAATTTGGAGCGGTATGTATCTGAATAGAACTCGGTTGAGGGAAACTATTTTGGGTATACACCAGGAACTCAGTGTTGTACGTCAATCGATAGCCTTTCTGCAACCCCCCCCCCCCCCCCCCCCCGATCCAACCGTTTTGTTCTTGCCGCGGTGTACATCACTTTTTAGTCACGTTATTTTGATCCGAAAAATATCACAACAACCTTTCTATGTGTATTGAGAAATTGTATTGACATATTTCATAAGTGATATTTTGTAGTGACATTTTTCATATACTCAGAGTTTGGAGCGATGTGTATCTGAATAGGACTCAGTTGAAGGAGGCGAGGCCATTTTTATTCTTTTGCGGGTGAAAGGAGGCGAGGCTGTTATCTAGCTAAACAGATAGAAGAAGTAATTACTAGGACAACACTGGCTGGGATATATCCTTTAAGTGTGTTCTTGTAATAATAGCCACACTGTATATTCCCGGCTGGTGCACTATTTTTTTAATTTTTAGTCCTTTCTTTTCCGTATAATAGGTCTGTGATCTTGAATGTTAAACCCTACGCATGATCTTGTCAGTTATACAGGTCTATTTTGCTTTATAAACATCAAGAGCAGATAAAGAAGAGTAGTGAGAGCGAAATCATGGTGTGCCCACACTTCCCGGTAGCCTTTGTGTGTGTACATCACTTTGTTTTTAATCTCTGTGTAACATCACGGTGGCCTTTGTGTGTGTATTGCGAAATTGTAGTGGCATATTACATAAGTGGTATTTTCCAGTGACATTTCTCATATACTTGGAATTTGGAGCGGTATGTATCTGAATAGAACTCGGTTGAGGGAAACTATTTTGGGTATACACCAGGAACTCAGTGTTGTACGTCAATCGATAGCCTTTCTGCCCCCCCCCCCCCCCCCCCCCCGATCCAACCGTTTTGTTCTTGCCGCGGTGTACATCACTTTTTAGTCACGTTATTTTGATCCGAAAAATATCACAACAGCCTTTCTATGTGTATTGAGAAATTGTATTGACATATTTCATAAGTGATATTTTGTAGTGACATTTTTCATATACTCAGAGTTTGGAGCTATGTGTATCTGAATAGGACTCAGTTGAAGGAGGCGAGGCCATTTTTATTCTTTTGCGGGTGAAAGGAGGCGAGGCTGTTATCTAGCTAAAGAGATAGAAGAAGTAATTACTAGGACAACACTGGCTGGGATATATCCTTTAAGTGTGTTCTTGTAATAATAGCCACACTGTATATTCCCGGCTGGTGCACTATTTTTTTAATTTTTAGTCCTTTCTTTTCCGTATAATAGGTCTGTGATCTTGAATGTTAAACCCTACGCATGATCTTGTCAGTTATACAGGTCTATTTTGCTTTATAAACATCAAGAGCAGATAAAAAAGAGTAGTGAGAGCGAAATCATGGTGTGCCCACACTTCCCGGTAGCCTTTGTGTGTGTACATCACTTTGTTTTTAATCTCCGTGTAATATCACGGTGGCCTTTGTGTGTGTATTGCGAAATTGTAGTGGCATATTACATAAGTGGTATTTTCCAGTGACATTTCTCATATACTTGGAATTTGGAGCGGTATGTATCTGAATAGAACTCGGTTGAGGGAAACTATTTTGGGTATACACCAGGAACTCAGTGTTGTACGTCAATCGATAGCCTTTCTGCAACCCCCCCCCCCCCCCCCCCCCGATCCAACCGTTTTGTTCTTGCCGCGGTGTACATCACTTTTTAGTCACGTTATTTTGATCCGAAAAATATCACAACAGCCTTTCTATGTGTATTGAGAAATTGTATTGACATATTTCATAAGTGATATTTTGTAGTGGCATTTTTCATATACTCAGAGTTTGGAGCTATGTGTATCTGAATAGGACTCAGTTGAAGGAGGCGAGGCCATTTTTATTCTTTTGCGGGTGAAAGGAGGCGAGGCTGTTATCTAGCTAAACAGATAGAAGAAGTAATTACTAGGACAACACTGGCTGGGATATATCCTTTAAGTGTGTTCTTGTAATAATAGCCACACTGTATATGCCCGGCTGGTGCACTATTTTTTTAATTTTTAGTCCTTTCTTTTCCGTATAATAGGTCTGTGATCTTGAATGTTAAACCCTACGCATGATCTTGTCAGTTATACAGGTCTATTTTGCTTTATAAACATCAAGAGCAGATAAAGAAGAGTAGTGAGAGCGAAATCATGGTGTGCCCACACTTCCCGGTAGCCTTTGTGTGTGTACATCACTTTGTTTTTAATCTCCGTGTAATATCACGGTGGCCTTTGTGTGTGTATTGCGAAATTGTAGTGGCATATTACATAAGTGGTATTTTCCAGTGACATTTCTCATATACTTGGAATTTGGAGCGGTATGTATCTGAATAGAACTCGGTTGAGGGAAACTATTTTGGGTATACACCAGGAACTCAGTGTTGTACGTCAATCGATAGCCTTTCTGCAACCCCCCCCCCCCCCCCCCCCCGATCCAACCGTTTTGTTCTTGCCGCGGTGTACATCACTTTTTAGTCACGTTATTTTGATCCGAAAAATATCACAACAGCCTTTCTATGTGTATTTAGAAATTGTATTGACATATTTCATAAGTGATATTTTGTAGTGGCATTTTTCATATACTCAGAGTTTGGAGCTATGTGTATCTGAATAGGACTCAGTTGAAGGAGGCGAGGCCATTTTTATTCTTTTGCGGGTGAAAGGAGGCGAGGCTGTTATCTAGCTAAACAGATAGAAGAAGTAATTACTAGGACAACACTGGCTGGGATATATCCTTTAAGTGTGTTCTTGTAATAATAGCCACACTGTATATGCCCGGCTGGTGCACTATTTTTTTAATTTTTAGTCCTTTCTTTTCCGTATAATAGGTCTGTGATCTTGAATGTTAAACCCTACGCATGATCTTGTCAGTTATACAGGTCTATTTTGCTTTATAAACATCAAGAGCAGATAAAGAAGAGTAGTGAGAGCGAAATCATGGTGTGCCCACACTTCCCGGTAGCCTTTGTGTGTGTACATCACTTTGTTTTTAATCTCCGTGTAATATCACGGTGGCCTTTGTGTGTGTATTGCGAAATTGTAGTGGCATATTACATAAGTGGTATTTTCCAGTGACATTTCTCATATACTTGGAATTTGGAGCGGTATGTATCTGAATAGAACTCGGTTGAGGGAAACTATTTTGGGTATACACCAGGAACTCAGTGTTGTACGTCAATCGATAGCCTTTCTGCAACCCCCCCCGATCCAACGGTTTTGTTCTTGCCGCGGTGTACATCACTTTTTAGTCACGTTATTTTGATCCGAAAAATATCACAACAGCCTTTCTATGTGTATTGAGAAATTGTATTGACATATTTCATAAGTGATATTTTGTAGTGACATTTTTCATATACTCAGAGTTTGGAGCGATGTGTATCTGAATAGGACTCAGTTGAAGGAGGCGAGGCCATTTTTATTCTTTTGCGGGTGAAAGGAGGCGAGGCTGTTATCTAGCTAAACAGATAGAAGAAGTAATTACTAGGACAACACTGGCTGGGATATATCCTTTAAGTGTGTTCTTGTAATAATAGCCACACTGTATATTCCCGGCTGGTGCACTATTTTTTTAATTTTTAGTCCTTTCTTTTCCGTATAATAGGTCTGTGATCTTGAATGTTAAACCCTACGCATGATCTTGTCAGTTATACAGGTCTATTTTGCTTTATAAACATCAAGAGCAGATAAAGAAGAGTAGTGAGAGCGAAATCATGGTGTGCCCACACTTCCCGGTAGCCTTTGTGTGTGTACATCACTTTGTTTTTAATCTCCGTGTAATATCACGGTGGCCTTTGTGTGTGTATTGCGAAATTGTAGTGGCATATTACGTAAGTGGTATTTTCCAGTGACATTTCTCATATACTTGGAATTTGGAGCGGTATGTATCTGCATAGAACTCGGTTGAGGGAAACTATTTTGGGTATACACCAGGAACTCAGTGTTGTACGTCAATCGATAGCCTTTCTGCAACCCCCCCCCCCCCCCCCCCCCCCCCGATCCAACCGTTTTGTTCTTGCCGCGGTGTACATCACTTTTTAGTCACGTTATTTTGATCCGAAAAATATCACAACAGCCTTTCTATGTGTATTGAGAAATTGTATTGACATATTTCATAAGTGATATTTTGTAGTGGCATTTTTCATATACTCAGAGTTTGGAGCTATGTGTATCTGAATAGGACTCAGTTGAAGGAGGCGAGGCCATTTTTATTCTTTTGCGGGTGAAAGGAGGCGAGGCTGTTATCTAGCTAAACAGATAGAAGAAGTAATTACTAGGACAACACTGGCTGGGATATATCCTTTAAGTGTGTTCTTGTAATAATAGCCACACTGTATATGCCCGGCTGGTGCACTATTTTTTTAATTTTTAGTCCTTTCTTTTCCGTATAATAGGTCTGTGATCTTGAATGTTAAACCCTACGCATGATCTTGTCAGTTATACAGGTCTATTTTGCTTTATAAACATCAAGAGCAGATAAAGAAGAGTAGTGAGAGCGAAATCATGGTGTGCCCACACTTCCCGGTAGCCTTTGTGTGTGTACATCACTTTGTTTTTAATCTCCGTGTAATATCACGGTGGCCTTTGTGTGTGTATTGCGAAATTGTAGTGGCATATTACATAAGTGGTATTTTCCAGTGACATTTCTCATATACTTGGAATTTGGAGCGGTATGTATCTGAATAGAACTCGGTTGAGGGAAACTATTTTGGGTATACACCAGGAACTCAGTGTTGTACGTCAATCGATAGCCTTTCTGCAACCCCCCCCCCCCCCCCCCCCCCCCGATCCAACGGTTTTGTTCTTGCCGCGGTGTACATCACTTTTTAGTCACGTTATTTTGATCCGAAAAATATCACAACAGCCTTTCTATGTGTATTGAGAAATTGTATTGACATATTTCATAAGTGATATTTTGTAGTGACATTTTTCATATACTCAGAGTTTGGAGCGATGTGTATCTGAATAGGACTCAGTTGAAGGAGGCGAGGCCATTTTTATTCTTTTGCGGGTGAAAGGAGGCGAGGCTGTTATCTAGCTAAACAGATAGAAGAAGTAATTACTAGGACAACACTGGCTGGGATATATCCTTTAAGTGTGTTCTTGTAATAATAGCCACACTGTATATTCCCGGCTGGTGCACTATTTTTTTAATTTTTAGTCCTTTCTTTTCCGTATAATAGGTCTGTGATCTTGAATGTTAAACCCTACGCATGATCTTGTCAGTTATACAGGTCTATTTTGCTTTATAAACATCAAGAGCAGATAAAGAAGAGTAGTGAGAGCGAAATCATGGTGTGCCCACACTTCCCGGTAGCCTTTGTGTGTGTACATCACTTTGTTTTTAATCTCCGTGTAATATCACGGTGGCCTTTGTGTGTGTATTGCAAAATTGTAGTGGCATATTACGTAAGTGGTATTTTCCAGTGACATTTCTCATATACTTGGAATTTGGAGCGGTATGTATCTGCATAGAACTCGGTTGAGGGAAACTATTTTGGGTATACACCAGGAACTCAGTGTTGTACGTCAATCGATAGCCTTTCTGCCCCCCCCCCCCCCCCCCCCGGATCCAACCGTTTTGTTCTTGCCGCGGTGTACATCACTTTTTAGTCACGTTATTTTGATCCGAAAAATATCACAACAGCCTTTCTATGTGTATTGAGAAATTGTATTGACATATTTCATTAAGTGATATTTTGTAGTGACATTTTTCATATACTCAGAGTTTGGAGCTATGTGTATCTGAATAGGACTCAGTTGAAGGAGGCGAGCCATTTTTATTCTTTTGCGGGTGAAAGGAGGCGAGCCATTTTTATTCTTTTGCGGGTGAAAGGAGGCGAGGCTGTTATCTAGCTAAACAGATAGAAGAAGTAATTACTAGGACAACACTGGCTGGGATGTATCCTTTAAGTGTGTTCTTGTAATAATAGCCACACTGTATATTCCCTTTTATCATCATCATGGACGCCTTCTATAAAAGTGTCCCAAAACGCAAGGAATTACATGGATATAATGTCGTGTTCCAATTTAGAATCGGGTTAGCTACCTTCTGAAAGCCTGCAGAAACGAACACCCCGTCCATGTCAATATTATAAATGACATCCACACCTACACATCTAAACAAGGTCCGAGACAAACCATGAGACGTCTATGTTGGCCAATAGTGCTCGGTCAGAACCTAGCCCATTGCCCACCGTCAGTGGCGGAGAGGTTTTGTCAGCTCCAAGATGTCATTCTTTCTTTTCTAGGACATGAAACCAGATGAACTCTTGTGTACATCGGCCTTAGCCACAGGGACATACACAACATCGACAGCGAGCTGCGGGTTCGCCCGTAGAAAATGTAAACGAGAACACCTATCACGGTACAGCCCGGGTTCAATTCCTGGCTGGTTCAAACCAATCCGACTGACGAAGTTAAGTTCAAATACATTTTCTTTACAATGCATGTCTTAGTTTCATAATGAAAATTATGATAAGTAGATTTCTATGTTTAGACTAATACCCAATTTATAATTTGATAAGTGTGTAGGCATCTCATTTGTACGAAATCAAACCATGTGAATCTGGACGAGCATGTTAGGTAATAGAATCCTACGTAAAAGAACAATCAACAACATTTTTGTTTTTTCGATGATTCTATTACTAAACCCAATTTGGAAGCCACATTTTTTATGCCCTTAGAAGTTTCTATGAATATGACTGCCTAATATACACTAGAAACCACTATTAAAATATTTGTTAGTGTGTATATAATTTAAAAATCTCTACCATAATATTCAATAATATCAGAAAATATATGAATACACGCATAAATATGCAAATGTATATACACTACATCGTTTATGCAATATTAGCAAAATAAATCTGAAAGACTTTTTTAACAATAAAGAAAAAATTCGTACATCATAAAATTTTCATTTTGTAGAATGAAAATTTTCAATGATAATACATTACAACTGCATACAAATGAATAATAAAACTATTATTTGAAAACATTTTATGTGGCTAAGAAATAAAAATATATATTAATTATAATTGTAATATGATACACTTAGTTTACAAAAAGTATTAAAGTTTAGTATGAAATAATTATTTTACATCGCCCCGGGCCCAAAAGTGCTTTGTACCAGCCCTGATAACATCATAGGTCCGCTCGATCTGTGGAAACTCTTTCTTTGTGATCAATCTTATAGTCTTTAGTCATGCCACCTGAAATAAGAAAAGAAAACCACAAAAAATCAGATTCCGCCTAATAGCTGCGAGGTGGAGAGAAAGACCCATAATTATAAAATAATCTGATCTGAACCTACATAACTTAGTTAACACTCTAGATGGAGTGCGGCGTTTCGGTGCCCGGGTGCATCTGCACCCGTTCAAAAAAAAATTCGTAAAAAATTCAGAAAAATTCAAAAAATTCCGAAAAAATTGAGGTGGTGGACAATTTGATGCGTGAGGTGCGCCACAATTTTGAAAACATTTGGACTTATGTGCAGCTCTCAGCAAAAAAGACAAATCAGACCAAAACAGTATATGAACAGTACACATTTTTACAGACCTCCGATTTGTCTTTTTTGCTGAGAGCTGCATATAAGTCCAAATGTTTTGAAAATTGGTGCGCACCTCACGCATCAAATTGTCCACCACCCCAATTTTTTTTGGAATTTTTTGAATTTTTTTAGTATTTATTTTGATTTTTTTGGTGAGCGCAGGTGCAGATGAGCTCGGGCTCAGATTTGGATTTTTGCTCTAGATGCCAAAATATACAACTAATCAAAAACCCTAACCCTAAAAAAATAATAAAAAACCATACTACAACTAACAGGGTGCGAAGATCACTTATGATCAAACTTCCTACGTCCAACCAAAACTGCTAGAGAAGATGGTACGACAGCGAAGGCGACGGCGAACCTGAGGCGGTGGCGGCGGAGGAAGCGAGGAAGAAGAGGAGACAGTGGCGGCGGGACGCTTCTGCGAACGGAGACAGAGGATGAGGCTATTGTGAAGGGAGAGGGCAACAGATGGGACAGCAAGCCGGGATCGAGCGATGGCAAGGATGCGAGACGCGACAGTTCGCTGCGCCGCCGCCGCAAGAGCTCCCTGCGATGACCGAAAGTGAAGCGAGGTTTAACTCCTCCCTTTTAGGGCTTTTATTCGGGGGCTGCCAAACAGGCCGTCGTGTGTATCTTCGGTTAACGGGCTGGGCTGGGCTGGCAAACAAGGCCTGAAGGACTCGGTTAATGGGGGGAGTTGGTTGGTACGTCGTTCGTCCCCCACTCGATCGATGGTCCTCCTAGACGCACGCCCCACCGATTTTTATTCTCTTTCCGGTTTTTCAGTAGCAAAACCCACCGAGTTTTCTTCGGTCCATGTTGGATGCAAGGATTGATGGATTTTTATATGGATGCAAGGATTGATGGATGCATGTACGTATGAATGTATATATGTATGTATTAATGCATGGATTGATGCATGAATATTTTTTGTAATAATTTTTTTCTAGTTTTTGTTGTGTATCAATATATAGATGGATGCAAAGAAGTATGGATGAATGTAGATAATTGTTAATTTTATTGTATAGATAATTAATTGTTGATGCATCTAATAGTTCTTGTTGTTCGTATGGATGCTATATGGAGGAAGAAAATCGACTTTCGACGATGGCGGTCAATCGGGGCGAGTTCTTGCTGTGATATACATTTGTCACGCACAACGGACTCGCCCAGCTTGACCATCACCGAAAGTCAAAATATCCGTGAGATAGTGTCCACCATATATACCATCATCTGAGAGAGTTCCACCATATATACGTGAGAGAGATGAGAGTTTTTCTTGGAGAAAGAAAATCGTCTTTTGCCGATGGCGGTCAATCTGGGCGAGTTCTTCTTGTGATATACAGTTGTCACGCACGATGGACTCGCCCAGCTTGACCATCACTGAAAGTCCAAATATCCGTGAGATAGTGACCACAATATATACCACCATCAGAGAGAGTTCCACCATATATACGTGAGAGAGATGAGAGTTGTTCTTAGAGAAAGAAAATCGTCTTTTGCCGATGGAGGTCGATCTGTGCCAGTTCGTCCTGTGATATATATTTTTCATGCATGATGGACTCGCCCAGCTCGACCATCACCGAAAGTCGAAATATCTGTGAAATGGTGTCCATCATGATAAATTTGCTTAGAAGTAATCTTTGATGTTTGATTCTTATGCTATTTTTCATTGTGTGATGAAAGGTGTTAGCACCGGTTGATTTCGTGGCTATGGCTTCCTCTGACAATGCATCTTCCATTAGGGTCGACTCCGCGGTCAACGAGAAGCTCGCCGAGGACCGTTTGAAGGCGCTCATTGAGAAGCACCCGCAGCTGATCCTAATAAAGTATTTGGAGGATCTGGCCAAGAAGAATCCCCCAGCCAAGGAAAAGATGACCCCACCATCTAAGGAGTGTGGCGACTCGATGCCATTGAGTCCACCGATGTACATTCCCGACGACGCTTGGTCCTCCACCTTGGGGGATGCCCCGACGTGCTCTGACTCCACGATCACCGGGACTACACCTCTGAGTAGTCCACCTAGATAGTTTGGCGTTGATTTAGTGATGTAGTCATGTAGGTGCTGATATGGACTTCTTAGATTGCCACTTGCGATGCTCTTGATTGTATGAGTGATGAACGCTTATGTGGATTATGTATGATGTGCTATTTTTAACCTTGCATTATTTCCCTGCCTTTTTTTCTCTATCTTTGTAGATGAAGTGGTATGCGGTGTAAAGAGGTAGATGTCCGGGAGTCTATGACTCATGGTCTGAATGCAATCAACAAGTGATTTACTATGAAGGCAGTTCCCACGACTCATTCAATAGCAGAGAGAAGGCAGAGTATCATTACAATCAGTATGTGCTTAAGTAGAAGAAAAAATTTAAATTATTGGGTTCAGTGGATTGGGTTGACTGGATGTGCTAGCCAGAAACGGCTTATCGGGTTTAATGGATGGAAGAACTTGATAATTCTTCTTCTACGTGCCCCAGCTCGCTGCCATCATCTTAGCCCACAACAACAACAACACGGGCGTCATGCTAAATCTCAAGGGCATCTTGGTCGGCAACCTGTTGCTGGACGTCGCGAAGAACAAGAGAGGGCGCTACGAGTACCCGTGGAACCACGAGGTGATCTCCGATGAGGTCTGGGCCGATATCTCCAGCCATTGCAGCTTCAACGGCTTCTCCTTGCTAGACTGTATAGCTTCTGTATTTACATGTGTATACTGAACGTTGTATACCACCACATTATATATATGTGATAGGCCATCCCTAGAGGGTTGTGCCGGTTCCCCCAAAACCTATTGTCTTACATGGTATCACGCTAGATTACGCCCGCTTCCGCCCAAAACCCTAAACCGCCACCACCGCCGCCGCGGCCGCCGCCACAGCCGCCGCCGCCCTGCCGCTGCATCGCCACCATGTCGTGCGCTGCTGCGTCCGGTTCCACCGCCGCCGGTTTTCTCCCGGCCTCCCTCGCGGCGCTCCTCTCGCGGCCGTTGGACGCCGCCTCCCTGCAGTCGCCGAACGGGACGCGGAGCGTGGGCTCCCTCTTCGCGATCCCAACGGCCGCATCGTCGCCCGGCCAGGCGCTTGCGGTGCACACCGCCGCCACCCCGTCCGCCTCTTCCACCGTGGCTGCCGCCTCGTCTATGCCGCTGGTGGCGGAGTCCGCCGTGATGGCGGGTCTCGCGGCGTCAACCGCGGTCGCCGCGCCCCCTGCACCCACGCCGGTTGCCCCTCCGACTGTCTCCACGGTGGTCGCACCTCAGCCAGTCTCCTCGATGGGATCGCAGCCGCCGCCGCCGTTTCACTTCGGCCATGTCATCACCATTAAGTTGTCATCGGACAACTACATCTTCTGGCGCACGCAGGTTCTTCCGCTCCTTGGGAGTCATTACCTGCTTGGCTATGTCGACGGCTCTCTCACTTTCCCTCCTGCGCTGGTGGACAGCGTGCACGGTCCGGTCTATAATCCGGCTCACCGTGTTTGGACAGGGCAGGACCAGGCGAACCTCTCCTCCATCCGGGGGTCACTCTCTCCGGCCGTTGCCGGTCTTGTTGTCTTCGCCAAGACGTCTCATGAGGCGTGGACCATTCTTGAGCACTCGTTTGCAGCACAGTCGCAGGCTCGTGTCTTTGCGCTCCGTCGTCTACTTGGGGAGTGTCAAAAGCTTGACTCCACTGCCACTGAGTTCTACAACAAGGTCAAGGGCCTCGCCGACACGTTGGCCTCCATTGGACAGCCCCTCACCGACTCCGAGTTTAACTCGTTTATTATCAATGGTCTTGATGAGGAGTATGATGCCTTAGTCGAGATCATCAACGAGCGGGGCAACTCGACACCCATGCTGGCACACGAGGTCTTTTCCCGCCTCCGTCTCACTGAGCAACGGGTCGAGACGCACCACTCCAGGGGCAACGGCTCCCTCTCGGCCAACGCTGCCACCAAGGGTGGCCGCTCTTCTTCATCATCCCGGGCTCCTTCGGGGCTGCCACCACCGCCCGCCTCGGCCCCCCTCCTACTGCGACATTACCGGGGGCTGGCGGTCAGCGTGTGTGTCAGCTTTGTGGCCGCGATGGGCACTGGGCCTCCAAGTGTCACAAGCGCTTCCAGCGGAGTTTTCTTGGTCTTGGCAATGACGGCAAGGATACATGCAACTTTGCCCGTCAGGTCGCCATGGCTGATCGGCCGGCGCCGCAGAAGCAACAGGGACACACTCAGTCCTACTCCATCGATCCACACTGGTACATGGACTCTGGGGCGACAGAGCACCTGACAAGCGAGATGGGGAAGCTTCACACTCGTGAACCCTATCATGGCTCCGACAAGATCCACACCGCCAATGGAGCAGGTATGCACATCTCTCATATTGGTCAAGCATCGCTTCTCTCTAGACATGCCAATAGGAGTCTTCAGCTTAGTAATGTTCTTTGAGTTCCATCTGTGACACGTAATCTTCTTTCAGTTCCTAAACTCACACGCGATAATAATGTGCTTTGTGAATTTCACCCTTTTGATCATTTTATTAAGGATCGGGGCACGAGGGACATTCTTCTTAGTGGGCGGCTCTGCCAGGGCCTCTATCGTCTGGAGCATCCTGGCGTCGCTCGCGTCTTCAGTGGAGTTTGGGTATCTCCATCACAGTGGCATGCTCGTCTTGGTCACACGGCCACACCTATTGTTTGGCATGTTTTGCGTCGTCATGAGCTTCCTAGTGTGTCTAGCAATAAAGATGTAGCAGTGTGTGATGCTTGTCAGCAGGGGAAGAGTCATCAACTTCCTTTTTCGGAGTCCAGTCGTGAGGTGAAACATCCTTTAGAACTTGTGTTTTCAGACGTATGGGGTCCTGCCCAGACTTCTGTCAGTGGTCAAAATTATTATATCAGTTTCGTTGATGCTTACAGTTGCTTTACCTGGCTTTATCTTATCAAACGTAAATCTGATGTGTTTGACATTTTTGTTCAGTTCCAAAAACATGTTGAACGCCTTCTCAAGCACAAAATTATTCATGTTCAGTCGGACTGGGGTGGCGAGTATCGCAACCTCAACTCCTTCTTCCAGTCGATTGGGATCGCTCACCGTTTAGCATGTCCACATACACATCAGGAGAATGGTTTAGTAGAACGTAAGCATCATCACATTGTTGAAGCTGGTCTTACTCTTTTGGCCCATGCATCTGTTCCGTTTCAGTTTTGGAGTGATGCTTTCACCACTGCATGTTTTCTCATCAATTGTACTCCTACTCGTGTTTTGAACATGAAGAGTCCCATTGAAGTTCTCCTTAATGAACAACCGGACTACACCTTTCTCAAGGTGTTTGGCTGTGCTTGCTGGCCCCATCTCCGTCCATATAACAAGCGCAAGCTCGAGTTTCGTTCCAAGAAGTGTGTTTTTCTTGGTTATAGCTCTCTTCATAAAGAATACAAATGTCTTCATGTGCCCACTAATCGTGTCTACATCTCTCGGGATGTTGTGTTTGATGAGCATGTATTTCCCTTTGCCAAACTCCCTGTGTCCACTGCCGAACCACCACCCATGCATTCATCCTCTGTTGCTTCTGACCAATTTGATGATGTTGCATATTCTCCTCTGTTGTTGCCTAACCATGGTGCAGGCACTGGTCATGGGGCTCGTTTGGAGATTTTAGAGGCGCCATCGCCTCCTTCGTCGCCATCGCTTTTCTCGTCGGCACCTTCAGCTGTGCATGGCGATCACATGGCGCCTCTACATGGCCTCGGTCCCCGTGCCCATGCACGGCCGATCGCTGCCCCGGTCCCGTCGCCCGCTTCGTCGCCTCCGGCTTCTGGGCCGGCGTCGCCACAGTCGCGCCCCGCGACCCCGGTCACGCTAACGGCGACTGGGCCGGTCTCACCTGCCCTCGTCTTGCCCAGGGCGTCTGGGCCGTCGTCACCGGGGCCGGCCTCGCCCGCCCTCGTCTCGCCCAGGGCGTCTGAGCCGTCGTCACCGGGGCCGGCCTCGCCCGCTCTCGGTTCGCCCATGGCCTCTGGGCCACTATCATCGGGGCCGGCCTCGCCCGCCCTCGGTTCGCCCATGGCCTCTGGGCCACTGTCACCAGGGCCGGCCTCGCCCAGGCCGGCTTTGGCCTCATGCAGCCCGGAGCCGTCCGGTACTGGCTCTCCTGAGGCGCCGTCTGGCTCTTTGCCGACCGCGACGTCTCCATCGCCCTCGACTTCGCCGGCTCCTGCTGCTGCTCTACGTCCACATACGCGCAGCCGGAGTGGTATCTTTCAGCCTAAGCAACGTCACGATGGAACAGCTGCCTGGTTAGCTGCATGCATGTATGCTGCTCTTGCAGATCCATCCTCCGAGCCACGCACGTATCAAGCTGCTATGCGCATTCCTCATTGGAGAGAGGCCATGGAGCAGGAGTATCAAGTGCTCATTCGCAATCCGACATGGACTCTTGTCCCTCCATCATCACGGGTTAATGTCATTGATTCTAAATGGGTGTTCAAAGTGAAGAGGCATTCTGATGGGTCCATTGAGCGCTACAAAGCTCGTCTGGTTGCTCGTGGTTTTCGACAGCGTTTTGGTCTTGACTATGAAGACACCTTCAGTCCAGTGGTCAAGCCTACTACCATCAGGCTTCTCTCTCTTGCCGTTACTCGAGGTTGGTTTCTTCGTCAGCTTAATGTTCAAAATGCATTCCTTCATGGTGTGTTGGAGGAGGAGGTCTATATGCGCCAGCCTCCGGATTTTTCTGATGCGGATCGCCCTGATCATCTCTGTCGTCTGTCCAAGGCACTTTATGGTCTGAAGCAGGCTCCTCGTGCTTGGCATGCTCGTCTGGCAATGGCTCTTCATGCTCATGGTTTTGCATCATCAACTGCTGACTCCTCACTGTTTCTTCTATAGAGGCCTGAGGTTACTATGTATTTGTTGGTCTATGTAGATGATATCATTTTGGTCAGCTCCTCTCAGTCGGCTGCTACTGCGCTTGTTCGCTCGCTTGGTGCTGATTTTGTGGTCAAGGACCTTGGGGAGCTTCACTACTTTCTTGGTGTGGAGGTTACTTCTCGGGCTGATGGTCTTGTTATGACGCAGAAGAAGTACTCTCTGGATTTGTTGCAGCGAGCTGGGATGCTTAAGTGCAAATCGACGACTACACCCATGTCTACCACTGACAAGCTCACTGCTGTTGATGGTGTGCTTCTGTCTTCTTCTGATGCCACGGAGTACAGGAGTATTGTTGGTGGTCTTCAGTACTTGACGATTACACGACCGGACATTTCCTTTGCTGTTAACCGAGTCTGCCAGTATCTGCAGTCACCCCGTGATACTCATTGGTCTGCTGTTAAGCGTATCTTGCGCTACATTCGATTCACGGTGGCTCATGGATTGCAGTCTTTCAGCATATTCTGATGCAGATTGGGCTGGCAATCCAGATGACAGGCGATCCACGGGGGGTTATGCTGTGTTCTTTGGCTCTAACCTGATTGCCTGGAGTGCTCGGAAACAGGCCACTGTCTCGCGTAGCAGTACTGAGGCTGAGTATAAAGCTGTGGCCAATGCCACTTCGGAGATTATCTGGGTACAGTCTTCGCTCCGGGAGTTGGGTATATCCCAATCACAGCCTCCTGTCCTTTGGTGTGATAACATCGGTGCTACATACCTTTCTGCAAATCCGGTATTTCATGCCCGAACGAAACACATTGAAGTTGACTATCACTTTGTGCGTGAACGTGTCTCTCAGAAGCAATTACAGATCAAGTTTATTTTTTCCAAGGATCAACTTGCAGACATCTTCACCAAGCCATTGCCTTTACCACAGTTTGAGGCTTGCAGGCGCAATCTTACCCTTCTAGATTCTTTAGGAAGTGGCTAAGATTGAGGGAGGGTGCTAGACTGTATAGCTTCTGTATTTACATGTGTATACTGTAACATTGTATACCACCTCATTATATATATGTGATAGGCCACCCCTAGAGGGTTGTGCCGGTTCCCCCAAAACCTATTGTCTTACACTCCTATGGTGGTATGTGCCATGAAGCTATTAGTAAATCTTACTATACGCATAGGGACCTCGACCTCTACAACAAATACGCTCCCACCTGCATCACCAGCGACAACGGCTCCTACTACTCTAGCAGCCAAGTACGTACAAATATATATATGTAAAAAAAGACATATTCTGATAGATCAAGCTGCATTGTAGCAAGTGTTCTAAAATTTCTTGGGAGTTTTCTTTTTCTTTCAGTTACCTGGGTACGATCCGTGCGGTGAAGTGACTACCTTTGCCTACCTAAATCGTCCCGCCGTGCAGAGGGCTCTGCACGCCAGAGAAACGAAATGGCGTGGCTTTTTTTTTAACACAGTATAGATGCAAGCGCTCATATACACGTGCATACACTCACCCCTATGAACGCACACACGCATACCCTATCCCTATGAGCACCTTCGAAAGACTGAGCCGGCATATCATCTTGAAATTTACGAAGTCACCATAGTCACCTCGTCATCGACGGGAACGTCTCCTCCCACTAAATGCGCATCGCCGAAAATCCTAAAATATATTCAGGAATAAATGCGAGGACCAGCACCTGAGATCAACGTTATAAAATGAGCTATATATACGTGTACACATATGTATAATATGATCTTGTTCGATTTCTTGTTGGTGCGGAATGGAGGGAGTAGGTTTCAAGGACTCACTAGATATACGTGTACACATATGTATAATATGATCTTGTTCAATTTCTTGTTGGTGCAGAATCTTTATAGGTTACAAGGACTCGCCGGATACCATGGTGCCAACCTTGAAATGGCTAATCAACCACGGCTTGTCCATATGGCTGTTCAGGTAATCCAATACATTCTTCAAAGAAAAAAAAATGACGAACATGCGCGCTCCTTGTCGATGCTGAAACTGACGAAATGATTTTCAGCGGGGATTTTGACTCTATTTGCCCCTTCACCGGCATGAGGTACACGGTCCGGGACCTCAACCTGTCCGTCACCGAGCCATGGCGTCCATGGACGACCGGCCACGAGGTAGGAGGCTATGTTCAACAGTACAAGGGAGGGTTCACGTTCGCTACCGTGAGAGGAGCAGGACACACGGTCCCGGCTTCCAACCCGAACACAAAGTTTCTTTGTAGTGCTCATACTGCTCCGGTCCTTTCTCAAAGGGATCCTACCGCCTTACAAGAAGGCGTAGTTTTTGTTCTCGGCTTGGGATGTTGTAATCTGATGTCTCATAGCCAAGTTTCATAATCCTGAGAGTATATATTTCATCTAATGAAGAATTTTATTCTGCTTTTGGTCTCTGCACCAAGAAGATGTACCCTGGCTACAAGTTCGATTATGTGATCTGCTAAGTGGTGCACACCTGTGAAACCCAATAAATTTATTGAAGAGCCCCAATAAACAATTACAGGGGGAGGTTTTTTTTTTTTGTAAGCTGCTGAAAATGCTCAAACTATAACATAGGAACAAATTAGTGGCTATGACATGGTGATAACCTAGTAAACAAGTGGCTATAGCATGTTGTACAAAACTTTAAAGCACGTCAACATGAGATCTAATTTCATAGATTAGTCATAACAAAGCGAATGTTGAAACTAATCGTCAATCAACACACGGTTGGAGAGAAAAAAGTTACTGAAAATTCAAAACAAAACAAAAATCTCAGTGATGACACACTTGCATAGATCGATATCTTTTGTTGTATGCATGTGAGAGAAAGAGAAGGGATGGTGCAGCATTGAAAAAAAAGGCAACCTGGTGCATGTAGCTCCCGCTTGCGCAGGGTCCAGGGAAGGGTCCGACCACTTTGGGTCTATAGTACGCAGCCTTTCCCTACATTTCTGTAAGAGGCTGTTTCCAGGACTTGAACCCATGACCTCATGGTCACAAGGCAGCAGCTTTACCACTGCGCCAAGGCTCCCCTTCCAGGGATGGTGCAGCATTGGCAAGACTATAATAGTGTGGCGCCGCATAAATAGTTTTATCAATTTTTATAGCTGTTTGATTCTAGTAGCTTGATGTATTTATAGTTTTTTGGTATATAATAAACGTAATTAAAGCATGAAATCTCTGTTAAATATATACGAGAAAAAATATTCATCCAATCTATAGTTATAAAACATAGTATCACGGTAGATCTGGATTTGATATTGTGCAGACGATATGGAGTATTGGTCATAAATACATATATACACTCCCAGAAAATATAGCACAATCTCCACACCTCCATGGCCTATAAAGAAAGCCACGATTCCACCACCATCGATATCACTCACACACGATCATTGGGGAGATTCGAGATATGGTGGAGTTTACTGCTGCTTTTGCATTGCACCTTTTGCTTTTTATTCCCAGTTTGGCATTGCACGCCCGTGCATCTCAGGAGGCCCATCTCACCAAATTACTTTTATGTAGAAGAACAAGCACCACCACCACCACTAGTGATCCTACTTTATATAACAAGTCAGTTCTCGGCAGCCTCCGAACAGATGAGTACCCCGCCTCCGACCACGGTGCTCAGAAGGCGGCCGACAAGATCCTGGCGCTGCCGGGGCAGCCAGAGGGTGTCGACTTCGACCAGTACAGTGGGTACGTGACCATCGACAGCCACAATGGCATGGCTGCGCTCTCTTCTACTACTTCGTTGAAGCGCCCGGCGAGGCGAGGGTGAAACCACTCCTTTGGCTCAACGGAGGTAAGAAAGACACTACAGCTAGCTAGTGTGAATTATGTTGCACCGTGAAAGTACACTTGCAACATCAGAATGATTTGTTGTGGAGCAGGGCCTGGATGCTCATCGCTCGGCCATGGAGCGATGCGAGAATTGGGCCCTTTCCGTGCAGACAGGGACGGTAAAACCCTCACGAGGAACAAGTATGCCTGGAACAACGGTAACCATCCATTCCGCTTTTGAAATGTCACTCTCCTGCCTCCAATACATTAGATCTGATCAATATAATTAGACTCATCATTGAATATATTTTATATTTGTTTTTTTATAAATTTGGTTGAACTTTGTAAATGTATATATCAAAACCTTATCTACCTCGCACCACCAAAACTTGCAGTGGCCAACGTCATCTTCCTGGAATCACCCGCCGGCGTGGGATTCTCCTACTCAAACACGTCTTCCGACTACGACGGGATGGGGGATCCAATGGCTGCCCAGGACGCCTACGTCTTCCTCGTCAGCTGGCTCAACAGGTTCCCCGAGTACAAGGCACGCCCCTTGTACATCACAAGGGAAAGCTACGCCGGTCACTACATCCCCCAACTCGCCGCCACCATCTTAGCACACAACAGCAGCAGTAGCAGCAACACCATTAAACTAAAGGGCATCATGGTTGGGAACCCTTAGCTCGACAGGATGAAAAACCTCATAGGGCACTACGAGTACCTATGGAGCCACGGTGCCATCTCCGACGAGGTATGTGCCGACATTGCTGGCGGCTGCAACATCAACGACTCCTCCATCAGCGCGAGGTGCTACCACGCCATTACCGAATGTCAGGACGGCATCCTGGATCACGATAACATATACGCTCCCACATGCATCATCGACGCCAACGGCTCCTACTACTCCAGCACATACGTACGTAACCAAAAAAAACGAACTTAGTCTGCGCAAGTTTTATTGAGTTCTTTTCCCTTTTTTTAACACAGTAAAATCACAGATGCTCATATAAACCCATCCTTATGAACGCAATAGTCCATGAAAAGGGTCAGAATCGACAAAAACCGCGAGTGTTGATGATCCACACATAAACGCACCCCGGAGTTCGTCAATCGTGAAAATCACTCCGGGACCCCAAAATAGTGAGTAATAGTCCAAGAAACGGGCCAGAATCGACCAAAACTGTGAGTGTTGATAACCGACACGTAACCGCACCTTCGGGTTCGACAACCATGAAAATTGATTTGGGACCCTAAAACGGTGAGTAATAGTCTATGAAAGGGTCAGAATCGGCCAAAACTGTGAGTACCGACATGTATCTGCACCTCGGGGTTTGTTAATCGTGGAAATCACTGTGGGACCCGAAAAGAGTGAGTAATAGCCCATGAAACGGGCTAGATTCGGCCAAAACTGTGAGTGCTGATGACCGACACGTAAATGCACCTCGGGGTTCGACAATCATGGAAATTACTCCGGGACCCCAAAACAGTGAGTAATAGTCCAAGAAACGGGACAGAATCGGCCCAAACTGCGATTGTTGATAACCACCACGTAAGCACACCTTGGGGTTTGACCACCATGGAAATCGGTCCAGGACCCCAAAACGGTGAGTAATAGTCCACGAAACAGGACATAGTCGACCAAAACCGCGAGTGTTGATGACCAAAACGTAAACGCACCCCGGGGTTTGTCAATCGTGAAAAGCACTCAGGGTCCCCAAAATAGTGTGTAATAGTCCAAGAAACGGGCCAGAATTGGCCAAAACTGTGAGTGTTGATGACCGACACGTAAGTGCACCTTGTGGTTCATCAACCATGGAAATCGAGTTGGGACCCCAAAACGGTAAGTAATAGTCCATGAAACGGGCCAGAATCGACCAAAACTGTGAGTGTTGATGACCGACACATAAACGCACGTCGGGCTCGTTAATTGCACTCTGGGATCCCAAAACAATGAGTAATAGTCCACGAAACGGGCCAGAATCGGCCAAAACTGTGAGTGTTGATTACCGACATGTAAACGCACCCCCGGGTTCGTTAATCGTGGAAATCACTCCGGGGCCCCAAACCAGTGAGTATTAGTCCACGAAACAGGCCAGAATCGGCCAAAACAGTGAGTGTTGATGACCGACACATAAGCGCACCTTGGGGTTCAACAACAATGGAAATCGCTTTGGGACCCCAAAACAGTGAGTAATAGTCCACGAAATGGGTCGGAATTGGCCAAAACTTTGATTGTTGACGACGGACATGTAAACACACCCCGGGGATCATCAATCTCGGAAATCACACAGGGACCCCAAAACGGTGAGTAATAGTGCACGAAACAGACCAGAATCGGCCAAAACTGTGAGTGTTGATGACCGACATGTAAGCGCACCTTGGGGTTCAACAAGTATGTAAATAGCTTCAGGACCCCAAAACGGTGAGTAATAGTCCACGAAACGGGTCAGAATTGGCCAAAACTGTGAGTGTTGACGACAGACACATAGACGCATCCCGGGGATCGTCAATCGTCGAAATCCCTCTTGGACCCCAAAACACTGAGTAATAGTGCACGAAACGAACCAGAATCGGCCAAATTTGTGAATGTTGATTACCGACACATAAATGCACCCCGGGGTTCGGCAATCATGGAAATCACTTCGGGACTCAAACAAAGTAATAGTCCAAGAAACGGGCCAGAATCGGCCCAAACTTTGAGTCTTGACGACCAACACATAAGCACACCGTGGGGTTCCACAACCAAATACGCTTTGGGACCGTAAAACGGTGAGCAATAGTCCAGAAAACGGGTCAGAATCGATAAAACTGATGAGTGTTGATGACCGACACGTAAAAGCACCCGGGGGTTCGTTTGTGGCGGAAATCACTCCGGCACCCCAAAACAGTGAGTACTGGTCCACGAAACGGGCGAGAATCGACCAAAATTGTGAGTGTTGATGACCGACACGTAAGCGCACCTTGGGGTTCAACAACTATGGAAATCGCTTCGGGACCCCAACACGATGAATAATAGTCTAAGAAACGGGCCAGAATCGGCCCAAACTTCAAGTCTTGACGACCAACACGTAAACACACCTTGGGGTTCGACAACCATGGAAATCGTTTTGGGACCACAAAACGGTGAGAAATAATCCATGAAACGGGTCAGAATAGACAAAAACCATGAGTGTTGATGACCGACACGTAAACGCACCCCGGGGTTTGTTAATCGTGCAAATCACTCCGGGACCCAGAACAGTGAGTGTCGAGGACCGACACATAAGCGCACCTTGGGGTTCGACAACCATGGAAATCAATTTGGGACCCCAAAACAGTGAGCGTTGATGACCGACATGCAAATGCACCTCGAGGTTTGTTAGTCGTGGAAATCACTCTGGGACCCCAAAACAGTGAGTAATAGTCCACAAAATGGACCAGAATTGGCAAAAACTGTGAGTGTTGATAACCGACACGTAAACGCACCCCGGGGTCCGTCAATCGTGGAAATCACTCGGGGACCACAAAATAGTGAGTTATAGTCCAAAAAACGGGCCAAAATCGGCCCAAACTGTGAGTGTTGATGACTGACACGTAAGCGCACCTTGGGGTTCAACAACTATGGAAATCGCTTCGGGGCCCCAAAACGGTGAGTAATAGTCCACGAAACGGGTCAGAATCGACAAAAATCGTGAGTGTTGATGACCGACATGTAAACACACCCCGGGGTTCGTTAATCGTGGAAATCACTCCGGGACCCCAAAACAATGAGCCACGGAAGGGGCCAGAATCGACCAAAACTGTGAGTGTTGATGTTGAAGTAATGGGCCACGGGTAGGCTCACCCGAGTCTCAAGATTTATCAAGACTTTGGGCCAGCTCCGCCTAGCTGGGCCCCAAGCCGAAACTCCGCCCTCTGGGGCTGGTTGCCAGAGGGCGGGTGACCCAAGACTACGGCACTCCGAGTGGTCGGCTCCTGGCGACCACCTTCCAGAGAGGGCGGCGACAGGCAGGCGGCCACCTCACAACTACAGTGTGGCCGAGCCCCCCTTCGAGAGTACAAGATAGAGCATGGCTATAGTAAGGCGCGTCGCCTCCAACGCACAGGACGGGCATGGCTACAGTGCTTCGTACAGACGGAGATCTCCGCACGGCGGGGCACTGTGCCATGTCTCCCCTGACGTCGCTCTAGGTAGGCGGAATCCTGTTCCCCACGACGGTCTGTCGGTACGGCCTGCGAGATGCGGGACCTATCGGGCAGTGACCCCAAGGAAGACAACGGAAGCTCGACCAAGCGGATTCAAGAGGAGCCGGCCTCCAGTAGGCGGCCGTCCCTTATCCCGAGGCATACACGCCATTAAGCTGATAAGACCAGGTGTGGCTACAGTGGCATCCCGCCAGGCGGCACGACTGTAGCCACGCAAAGATGACCAAGCTCTCGTCACCAACGACACGGCTACAGTAGGCAGCCACCAACTAGTCGGCGGGGCCCACCAGGCGGTGGGCCCCAGCGGTCGGCGGAGAAGCCGGAGGCTGGAGACACTGACAGCCGGGCCCAGCAGCCAGCCAGATTACTATTGTACCCCTGGGGGGTAGGTCTATATAAACCCCCCAGGCCACCCATGCAAAGGGTTTGACCCCATTAGAACTAGCCACCCCCTAGAGCAGGAAGAGGGCTAAGCCTCGCCTCCTTCTGCCTCTAGCATACAGCTCGAGGAGCACTATTGTATCACTTGTGCCTTAGTGATCATGCGGAGACCCTGCAGAGCAGGACTAGGGGTATTATCTCCTAGGAGATCCCCGAACCTGGGTAAAGTACGCCGGCGTTCGTGTCTACGCCTTATCCCGCTTCCAGGCACCGGCGACGTTCTACTCGCTCCCACCATGATAAGCCATCCATTGGCATATCTCGCACCCAACCCCCGACAGTTGAAGACCGACACGTAAGAGCACATTGGGATTTAACAACTATGGAAATCACTTCGGGACCCCAACACGATGAGTAGTATTCCAAGAAACGGGCCAGAATCGGCCCAAACTTTGAGTCTTGTCGACCAAGATGTAAGCGCACCTTGGGGTTCGACAACCATGGAATTCACTTTGGGACCACAAATAAGTGAGTAATAGTCCACGAAACGGGTCAGAATCGACAAAAACCGTGAGTGTTGATGACCGACACGCTAACGCACCCAGCGGTTCGTTAGTGGTGGAAATCACTCCGGGACCCCAAAATAGTGAGTAATAGTCCATGAAACGGGCCAGAATCAGCCAAACCTGTGAGTGTTGATGACCGACACGTAAGAGCAACTTGGGATTCAACAACTATGGAAATCGCTTCGGGACCCAATACGGTGAGTAATATTCCAAGAAACGGGCCAGAATCGGCTGAAACTTCAAGTCTTGACGACCAACACGTAAGCACACCATAGGGTTTGACAACCATGGAAATCGTTTTGGGACTACAAAACGGTGAGTAATAGTTCATGAAACGGGCCAGAATCGACCAAAACTGTGAGTGCTCATGACCGACACGTAAACGCACCCCGGGGTTTGTTAATCGTGGAAATCACTCGGGGTCCCCAAGATAGTGAGTAATGGTCCAAGAAACAGGCCAGAATCGGTCCAAACTGCGAGTCTTGACGACCGACACGTAAGCACACCTTGGGGTTTGACAACCATGGAAATCGCTTCGAGACCCCAAAACTGTGAGTAATAGTCCACGAAAAGGGTCAGAATCGACAAAAACTGCGAGTGTTGATGACCAACACGTAAACGCACCCCGGGGTTCGTCAATCGTGGAAATCACTCCGGGACCCCAAAACAGTGAGTAATAGTCCAAGAAACGGGCCATAATCGACCAAAACTGTGAGTGTTGATAACCAACACGTAAGCGCACCTTGGGGTTCGACAACTAACAAAATTGATTTGGGACCCCAAAACGGTGTGTAATAGTCCATGAAAGGGCCAGAATCGGCCAAAACTGTGAGTACCGACATGTATCTGCACCTCGGGGTTTGTTAATCATGGAAATTACTCTGGAATCCGAAAAGAGTGAGTAATAGTCCATGAAACAGGCTAGATTCGGCCAAAACTGTGAGTGTTGATGACCGACACGAAAACGGACCTCGGGGTTCAACAATCGTCGAAATCACTCCGGGACCCCAAAATAGTGAGTAATAGTCCAAGAAATGAGACAGAATCAGCCCAAACTGCGATTGTTGACAACCAACACGTAGGCACACCTTGGGGTTTGACCACCATGGAAATCAGTACAGGACCCCAAAACAGTGAGTAATAGTCCGCGAAACAGGCCATAATCAACGAAAACCGCGAGTGTTGATGACCAAAATGTAAACGTACCCGGGGGTTTGTCAATCGTGGAAATCACTCAGGGTCCCCAAAATAGTGTGTAATAGTCCAAGAAACGGGCCAGAATTCGCCAAAACTGTGAGTGTTGATGACCGACACGTAAGTGCACCTTGTGGTTCGTCAACCATGGAAATCGATTTGGGACCCCAAAACGGTGAGTAACAGTCCATGAAACAGGCCAGAATCGGCCAAAACTGTGAGTGTTGATGACCGACACGTAAACGCACGTCGGGGTCGTGAATTGTGGAAATCACTCTGGGACCCCAAAACAATGAGTAATAGTCCATGAAACGGGCCAGAATCGACCAAAACTGTGAGTGTTGATGACCGACACATAAGAGCACCTTGGGATTCAACAACTATGGAAATCGCTTCGGGACCCCAATACGGTGAGTAATATTCCAAGAAACGGGCCAGAATCGGCTGAAACTTCGAGTCTTGACGACCAACACGTAAGCACACCTTAGGGTTCGACAACCATGGAAATCGTTTTGGGACCACAAAACGGTGAGTAATAGTTCATGAAACGGGCCAGAATCGACAAAAACTGTGAGTGCTCATGACCGACACGTAAACGCACCCCGGAGTTTGTTAATTGTGGAAATCATTCGGGGTCCCCAAAATAGTGAGTAATAGTCCAAGAAACAAGCCAAAATCGGTCCAAACTGCGAGTCATAACGACCGACACGTAAGCACAGCTTTGGGTTTGACAACCATGGAAATCGCTTCGAGACCCCAAAATATTGAGTAATAGTCCACGAAAAGGGTCAGAATCGACAAAAACCGCGAGTGTTGATGACCAACACGTAAACGCACCCCGGGGTTCGTCAATCGTGGAAATCACTCCGGGACCCCAAAACAGTGAGTAATAGTCCAAGTAACGGGCCATAATCTACCAAAACTGTGAGTGTTGATAACCGACACATAAGCGCACCTTGGGGTTTGACAACCTTGGAAATTGATTTGGGACCCCAAAACGGTGAGTAATAGTCCATGAAAGGGCCAGAATCGGCCAAAACTGTGAGTACCGACATGTATTTGCACCTCGAGGTTTGTTAATCATGGAAATTACTCTGGGACCTGAAAAGAGTGAGTAATAGTCCATAAAACAGGCTAGATTCGGCCAAAACTGTGAGTGTTGATGACCGACACGTAAACGCACCTCGGGGTTCGACAATCGTGGAAATCACTCCGGGACCCCAAAACAGTGAGTTATAGTCCAAGAAACGGGACAGAATCGTCCCAAACTGCGATTGTTGATAACCGACACGTAAGCACACCATGGAAATCGGTCCAGGACCCCAAAACGGTGAGTAATAGTCCACGAAACATGCCATAATCGACAAAAACCGCGAGTGTTGATGATCAAAACGTTAACGCACCCCGGGGTTTGTCAATCGTGGAAAGCACTCAGGGTCCCCAAAATAGTGTGTAATAGTCCAAGAAACGGGCCAGAATCGGCCAAAACTGTGAGTGTTGATGACCGACATGTAAGTGCACCTTGTGGTTCGTCAACCATGGAAATCGATTTGGGACCCCAAAACGGTGAGTAATAGTCCATGAAACGGGCCAGAATCGACCCAAACTGTGATTGTTGATGACCGACACGTAAACGCACGTCGGGGTCGTTAATTGTGGAAATCACTCTGGGACCCCAAAACAATGAGTAATAGTCCACGAAACGGGCCAGAATCGGCCAAAACTGTGAGTGTTGATTACCGACATGTAAACGCATCCCGGGGTTCGTTAATCGTGGAAATCACTCCGGGACCCCAAACTAGTGAGTAATAGTCCACGAAACAGGCCAGAATCGGCCAAAACTGTGAGTGTTGATGACCGACACGTAAGCGCACCTTGGGGTTCAACAACAATGGAAATCGCTTCGGGACCCCAAAACGGTGGGTAATAGTCCATGAAACGGGTCGGAATTGGCCAAAACTATGAGTGTTGACGACGGACACATAAACACACCACGGGGATCGTCAGTCGTGGAAATCACACAGGGACACCAAAACGGTGAGTAATAGTGCACGAAACAGACCAGAATCGGCCAAAACTGTGAGTGTTCATGACCGACATGTAAGCGCACCTTGGTCTCAACAACTATGTAAATAGCTTCGGGACCCCAAAACGGTGAGTAATAGTCCACGAAACGGGTCAAAATTGGCCAAAACTGTGAGTGTTGACGACGGACACATAAACGCACCCCGGGGATCGTCAATCATTGAAATCGCTCTTGGACCCCAAAACACGGAGTAATAGTGCACGAAACGAACAAGAATTGGCCAAAATTGTGAGTGTTGATTACCGACACGTAAATGCACCCCGGGGTTCGGCAATCATGGAAATCACTTCAGGACCCAAACAAAGTAATAGTCCAAGAATCGGGCCAGAATCGGCCCAAACTGTGAGTCTTGACGACCAACACATAAGCACACCTTGGGGTTCCACAACCAAATTCGCTTGGGACCACAAAACGTTGAGCAATAGTCCACAAAACGGGTCAGAACCGATAAAAAACTATGTGTGTTGATGACTGACACATAAAAGCACCACGGGGTTCGTTTGTGGTGGAAATCCCTCCGGGGCCCCAAAATAGTGAGTAATGGTCCACAAAACGGGCCAGAATCGACCAAAACTGTGAGTGTTGATGACTAACACGTAAGTGCACCTTGGCGTTCAACAACTATGGAAATCGCTTCGGGACCTCAACACGGTGAATAATAGTCCAAGAAATAGTCCAGAATCGGCCTAAACTTCAAGTCTTGACGACCAACACGTAAACACACCTTGGGGTTCTACAACCATGGAAATCGTTTTGGGGCCACAAAACGGTGAGAACTAGTCCATGAAACGGGTCAGAATAGACAAAAACCATGAGTGTTGATGACCGACACGTAAACGCAACCCGGGGTTTGTTAATCGTGCAAATCACTCCGGGACCCAGAACAGTGAGTGTCGAGGACCGACACATAAGCGCACCTTGGGGTTCGACAACCATGGAAATCAATTTGGGACCCCAAAACAGTGAGTGTTGATGACCGACATGCAAATGCACCTCGAGGTTTGTTAGTCGTGGAAATCACTCTGGGACCCCAAAACAGTGAGTAATAGTCCATGAAAAGGGCCAGAATCGGCAAAAACTGTGAGCGTTGATGACCCACACGTAAACGCACCTCGGGTTTCGTTAATCGTGGAAATCACTCCGGGACCCCAAAACAGAGAGTAATAGTCCACGAAATGGGCCAGAATCGGCCAAAACTGTGAGTGTTGATGACCGACACGTAAACGCACCTAGGGGTTCGTCAATCATGGAAATCACTCCGGGACCACAAAACAGTGAGTTATACTCCAAGAAACGGGCCAGAATCAACCCGAACTGTGAGTCTTGATGAGCGACACGTAAGCGCACCTTGGGGTTCAACAACTATGGAAATCGCTTTGAGGCCCCAAAATGGTGAGTAATAGTCCACAAAATGGGTCAGAATCGACAAAAACCGTGAGTGTTGATGACCGACATGTAAACACACCTGGGGTTCGTTAATCATGGAAATCACTCCGGGACCCCAAAACAGTGAGTAATAGTCTATGAAACGGGCCAGAATCGACCAAAACTGTGAGTGTTGATGACCGACACGTATGAGCACCTTGGGATTCAACAACAATGGAAATCACTTCGGGACCCCAACACGGTGAGTAGTATTCCAAGAAACGGGCCAGAATCGGCCCAAACTTCGAGTGTTGTCGACCAAGACGTAAGCGCACCTAGGGGTTCGACTACCATGGATCTCGCTTTGGGACCAATAAATGGTGAGTAATAGTCCACGAAATGGGTCAAAACCGACAAAAATCGTGAGTGTTGATGACCGACACATAAACGCACCCAGGGGTTCGTTAGTGGTGGAAATCACTTCGGGACCCCAAAACAGTGAGTAATAGTCCACGAAACGGGCCAGAATCGGCCAAAACTGTGAGTGTTGATGACCGACACATAAGAACACCTTGGGATTCAAAAACTATGGAAATCACTTCGGGACCCCAATATAGTGAGTAATATTCCAAGAAACGGGCCAGAATCGGCTCAAACTTCGAGTCTTGACGACCAACATGTAAGCACAACTTGGGGTTTGACAAGCATGGAAATCATTTTTAGACCACAAAACAGTGAGTAATAGTCCACGAAACGGGCCAGAATCGACAAAAACTGTGAGTGCTAATGACCGACACGTAAACGCACCCTGGGGTTCGTTAATCATGGAAATCACTCAGGGTCCCCAAAATAGTGAGTAATAGTCCAAGAAACGGGCCAGAATCGGTCCAAACTGCGAGTCTCGACGACCGACACATAAGCACACCTTGGGTTTTAACAACCACGGAATTTGCTTTGAGACCCCAAAACGGTGAGTAATAGTCCAAGAAACGGGTCAGAATCGACAAAAGCCGCGAGTGTTGATGACCAACACGTAAACGCATCCCGGGGTTCGTCAATCGTGGAAATCACTCCAGGACCCCAAAACAGTTAGTAATAGTCCAAGAAACGGGCCAGAATCGACCAAAACTGTGAGTGTTGATGACCGACACGTAAGCGCACCTTGGGGTTCGACAACCATGGAAATCGATTCGGGACCCCAAAACAGTGAGTAATAGTCCATGAAAGGGCCAGAATCGGCCAAAACTGTGAGTACCGACATGTAAATGCGCCTCGGGGTTTGTTAATCGTGGAAATCACTCTGGTACACGAAAACAGTGAGTAATAGTCCACGAAATGGGCTAGAATCGGCCAAAACTATGAGTGTTGATGACCAACACGTAAACGCACCCCGGGGTTCGAAAATCATGGAAATCACTCCGCACCCCAAAACAGTGAGTAATAGTCCAAGAAATGGGACAGAATCGGCCCAAACTGCGATTGTTGATGACCGACACATAAGCACACCTTGGGGTTTGACCACCATGGAAATCGGTCCAGGACCCCAAAACGGTGAGTAATAATCCACGAAACAGGCCATAATCGACAACAACCGCTAGTGTTGATGACCCAAACGTAAATGCACCCCGGGGTTTGTCAATCCTGGAAATCACTTAGGGTCCCCAAAATAGTGAGTAATAGTCCAAGGAACGGGCCAGAATCGGCCAAAACTGTGAGTGTTGATGACCGACACGTAAGTGCACCTTATGGTTTGTCAACCATTGAAATTGATTTGGGACCCCAAAACGGTGGGTAATAGTCCATGAAACGGGCCAGAATCGGACAAAACTGTGAGTCTTGATGACCGATACGTCAACGCACGTCGGGGTTTGTTAATTATGGAAATCACTCTGGGACCCCAAAACAATGAGTAATAGTCCACGAAACGGGCCAGAATCGGACAAAATTGTAAGTGTCGATGACCGTCATGTAAACGCACCTCGGGGTTCGTTAATCGTGGAAATCACTCCGGGACCCCAAACTAGTGAGTAATAGTCCATGAAACGGGCCAGAATCGGCCAAAACTGTAAGTGTTGATGACCGACACGTAAGCGCACTTTGGGGTTCAACAACTATGGAAATCGCCCCAAAACGGTGAGTAATAGTCCACGAAACGGGTCAGAATTGGCCAAAACTGTGAGTGTTGACGACGGACACGTAAACACACCCCGGGTATCGTCAATCATGGAAATGACACAGGGACCCCAAAATGGTGAGTAATAGTCCACGAAACGGGTCGGAATTGCCCAAAAATGTGAGTGTTGACGACGGACACATAAACGCATCTCGGGGATCGTCAATCATCGAAATCGCTCTTGGACCCCAAAACACTGATATAATAGTACACGAAACGGACCAGAATCGGCCAAAATTGTGAGTGTTTATTACCGACACATAAACGCACCCCGGGGTTCGTCAATCATGGAAATCACTTCTGGACCCAAAACAGAGTAATAGTCCAAGAAACGGGCCAGAGTCGGCCCAACTAGGAGTCTTGACGACCAACACATAAGCACACCTTGGGATTCCACAACCATGGAATTCGCTTTGGGACCACAAAATGGTGAGCAATAGTCCATGAAACGGGTCAGAATCGACAAAAACCTTGAGTGTTGATGACCGACACATAAAAGCACCCAGGGTTTCGTTTGTGGTGGAAATCACTCCGGGACCCCAAAACAATGAGTAGTAGTCCACGAAACGGGCCGGAATCGACCAAAACAGTGAGTGTTGATGATGAAGGAAATATGCCCTAGAGGTAATAATAAAGTTATTATTTATTTCCTTATATCATGATAAATGTTTATTATTCATGCTAGAATTGTATTAACCGGAAACATAATACATGTGTGAATACATAGACAAACATAGTGTCACTAGTATGCCTCTACTTGACTAGCTTGTTGATCAAAGATGGTTATGTTTCCTAACCATAGACATGTGTTGTCATTTGATTAACGGGATCACATCATTAGGAGAATGATGTGATTGACATGACCCATTCCGTTAGCCTAGCACTTGATCGTTTAGTATGTTGCTATTGCTTTCTTCATGACTTATACAAAGTTCCTGCAACTATGAGATTGTGCAACTCCCATTTACCGGAAGAACACTTTGTGTGCTACCAAACGTCACAACGTAACTGGGTGATTATAAAGGTGCTCTACAGGTGTTTCCGAAGGTACATGTTGGGTTGGCATAATTCGAGATTAGGTTTTGTCACTCCGATTGTCGGAGAGGTATCTTTGGGCCCTCTCGGTAATACTCATCACCTAAGCCTTGCAAGCATTGTAACTAATGAGTTAGTTATAAGATGATGTATTACGGAACGAGTAAAGAGACTTGCCAGTAACGAGATTGAACTAGGTATTGGATACCGACGATCAAATCTTGGGCAAGTAACATACCGATGACAAAGGGAACAACGTATGTTGTTATGCGGTTTGACCGATAAAGATCTTCGTAGAATATGTAGGAACCAATATGGGCATCCAGGTCTCGCTATTGGTTATTGACCGAGAATGGTTCTAGGTCATGTCTACATAGTTCTCGAACCCATAGGGTCCGCACGCTTAAGGTTTCGATGACAGTTTTATTATGAGTTTATGAGTTTTGATGTACCGAAGGAGTTCGGAGTCCCGGATGAGATCGGGGACATGACGAGGAGTCTCGAAATGGTCGATACATAAAGATCGATATATTGGACGACTATATTCGGAGTTCGGAAAGGTTCCGAGTGATTCGGGTATTTTTCGGAGTACCGGAGAGTTACGGGAATTCGCCGGGGAGAAGTATTGGGCCTTATTGGGCCATACGGGAAAGAGAGAGGGGCTGCCTAGGGCAGGCCGCCCCCCCCCCCCATGGCCTAGTCCGAATTGGACTAGGGGGGGGGGCGCACCCCCTCCTTCCTTCCCTTCTCTCTTCCCCTTCCTTGTCTCCTACTCCTAATACATGGAAGGACTCCTAGTTGGACTAGGAAAGGGGGAATCCTACTCCCGCTGGGAGTAGGACTCCCCTAGGGCGCGCCATAGAGAGGGCCGGCCCTCCCCTCCTCCACTCCTTTATATACGGGGGCACACAAGTTGATCTACGGATCGTTCCTTAGCCGTGTGCGGTGCCCCCCTCCACTATATTCCACCTCGGTCATATCGTCGCGGAGTTTAGGCGAAGCCCTGCGCCGGTAGAACATCATCATCGTCACCACGCCATCGTGCTGACGGAACTCATCTCCGGAGCTTCGCTGGATCGGAGGCCGGAGATCGTCATCAAGCTGAACGTGTGCTGAACTCGGAGGTGCCATACGTTCGGTACTTGGATCGGTCGGATCGTAAAGACGTACGACTACATCAACCGCATTGTCATAACGCTTCCGCTTACGGTCTACGAGGGTACGTGGACGAACACTCTCCCCTCTCGTTGCTATGCCATCACCATGATCTTGCGTGTGCGTAGGAATTTTTTTTTGAAATTACTACGTTCCCCAACAGTGGCATCCGAGCCTAGGTTTTATGCGTTGATGTTATATGCACAAGTAGAACACAAGTGAGTTGTGTGCGATACAAGTCATACTGCTTACCAGCATGTCATACTTTGGTTCGGCGGTATTGTGAGATGAAGCGGCCCGGACCGACATTACGCGTACGCTTACGCGAGACTAGTTTCACCGTTACGAGCACTCGTGCTTAAAGGTGGCTGGCAGGTGTCTGTCTCTCTCACTTTAGCTGAATCGAGTGTGGCTACGCCCGGTCCTTGCGAAGGTTAAAACAGCACCAACTTGATGAACTATCGTTGTGGTTTTTGATGCGTAGGTAAGAACGGTTCTTGCTCGGCCCGTAGCAGCCACGTAAAACTTGCAACAACAAAGTAGAGGACGTCTAACTTGTTTTTGCAGGGCATGTTGTGATGTGATATGGCCAAGACGTGATGCTATATTTTATTGTATGAGGTGATCATGTTTTGTAACCGAAGTTATCGGCAACTGGCAGGAGCCATATGGTTGTCGCTTTATTGTATGAAATGCAAACGCCCTGTAATTGCTTTACTTTATCACTAAGCGGTAGCGATAGTCGTAGAAGCAATAGATGGCGTAAACGACAACGATTCTACGATGGAGATCAAGGTGTCGCGCCGGTGACGATGGTGATCACGACGGTGCTTCGGAGATGGAGATCACAAGCACAAGATGATGATGGCCATATCATATCACTTATATTGATTGCATGTGATGTTTATCCTTTATGCATCTTATCTTGCTTTGATTGACGGTAGCATTTTAAGATGATCTCTCACTAAAATTATCAAGAAGTGTTCTCCCTAAGTATGCACCGTTGCCAAAGTTCGTCGTGCCCAGACACCACGTGATGATCGGGTGTGATAAGCTCTACGTCCATCTACAACGGGTGCAAGCCAGTTTTGCACACGCGGAATACTCAGGTTAAACTTGATGAGCCTAGCATATACAAATATAGCCTCGGAACACGGAGACCGAAAGGTCGAGCGTGAATCATATAGTAGATATGATCAACATAGTGATGTTCACCATTGAAAACTACTCCATCTCACGTGATGATCGGTTATGGTTTAGTTGATTTGGATCACGTGATCACTTAGATGACTAGAGAGATGTCTGTCTAAGTGGGAGTTCTTAAGTAATATGATTAATTGAACTTTAATTTATCATGAACTTAGTCCTGGTAGTATTTTGCAAATTATGTTGTAAGATCAATAGCTTGCGTTGTTGCTTTCATATGTTTATTTTGATATGTTCCTAGAGAAAATTGTGTTGAAAAATGTTAGTAGCAATGATGCGGATTTGATCCGCGATCTGAGGTTTATCCTCATTGTTGCACAGAAGAATTATGTCCTTAATGCACCGCTAGGTGACAGACCTATTGCAGGAGCAGATGCAGACGTTATGAACGTTTGGCTAGCTCAATATGATGACTACTTGATAGTTTAGTGCACCATGCTTAACGGCTTAGAATCGGGACTTCAAAGACGTTTTGAACGTCATGGACCATATGAGATGTTCCAGGAATTGAAGCTAATATTTCAAGCAAATACCCGAGTTGAGAGATATGAAGTCTCCAACAAGTTCTATAGCTAAAAGATGGAGGAGAATTGCTCAACTAGTGAGCATGTGCTCAGATTGTCTGGGTACTTCAATCGCTTGAATCAAGTGGGAGTTAATCTTCCAGATAAGATAGTGATTGGCAGAGTTCTCTAGTCACCATCACCGAGTTAGTAGAACTTTGTGATGAACTATAATATGCAAGGGATGACGAAAACGATTCCCGAGCTCTTCGTGATGTTGAAATCGACGAAGGTAGAAATCAAGAAAGAGCATCAAGTGTTGATGGTTGACAAGATCACTAGTTTCAAGAAAAGGGCAAAGGGAAAGAAAGGGGAACTTCAAGTAGAATGACAAGCAAGTTGTCACTCCCACGAAGAAGCCCGAAGCTAAACCAAAGCCTGAAACCGAGTGCTTACACTGCAAAGGAAATGGTCACTGGAAGCGGAAATGCCCTGAATATTTGGTGAATAAGAAGGATGGCAAAGTGAACAAAGGTATATTTGATATACAGGTGTTTGATGTGTGCCCTACTAGTGTTTATAGTAGCCCCTGAGTATTTGATACTTGCTCGGTTGCTAAGATTAGTAACTCGAAACAGGAGTTACAGAATAAACAGAGACTAGTTGAAGGGGAAGTGACGATGAGTGTTGGAAGTAGTTCCAAGATTGATATGATCATCATCGCACACTCCCTATACTTTTGGGATTAGTGTTGAACCTAAGTAAATGTTTTTTGGCGTTTGCGTTGAGCATGAATATGATTTGATCATGTTTATTGCAATACGGTTATTCATTTAAAATCAGAGAATAATTGTTGTTCTGTTCACATGAATAAAACCTTCAATGGTCATAAACCCAATGAAAATAGTTTGTTGGATCTCGATCGTAGTGATACACATATTCATAATATTGAGGCCAAAAGATGCAAAGTTAATAATGATAGTGCAACTTATTTGTGGCACTGCCGTTTGGGTCATATCGGTGTAAAGCGCATGAAGAAACTCCATAAAGATGGATTTTCGGAATCACTTGGTTATGAATCATTTGATGCTTGCGAACCGTGCCTTTTGGGAAACATGACTAAAACTCCGTTCTTCGGAACAATGGAATGAGCTACTGACTTATTGGAAATAATACATACTGATGTATGCAGACCAATGAGTATGAAGGCTCGTGGCAAGTATCGTTATTTTCTGACCTTCACAAGTTGATTTGAGCAGATATGGGTATATCTACTTGATGAAACATAAGTCTGAAATAGTTGAAAGGTTCAAAGAATTTTCAGAGTGAAGTGGAAAAATCATCGTAACAAGAAAAATAAAGTTTCTGCGATCTGATCGCGGAGACGAATATTTGAGTTACGAGTTTGGTCTTCAATTAAAACAATGTGGAATAGTTTCACAGCTCACGCCACCTGGAACACCACAACGTTATGGTGTGTCCGAACATCGTAACCGCACTTTATTGGATATGGTGCGATCTATGATGTCTCTTACTGATTTACCAATATGGTTTTCGGGTTATGCATTAGAGACAGCTGCATTCACATTAAAAGGGCACCATCTAAATCCGTTGAGACGACAACATATGAACTGTGGTTTAGCAAAGAAACCCAAGTTGTCATTTCTTAAAGTTTGGGGCTGCGATGCTTGTGTGAAAAAGTTTCAACCTGATAAGCTCGAACCCAAATCGGAGAAGTGCGTCTTCATAGAATACCCAAAGGAAACTGTTGGGTACTCCTTTTATCACAGATCTGAAGGCAAAACATTCGTTGCTAAGAATGGATCCTTTCTAGAGAAGGAGCTTCTCTCGAAAGAAGTGAGTGGGAGGAAAGTAGAACTTGATGAGGTAACTGTACCTTCTCCCTAATTGGAAAATAGTTCATCACTGAAATCAGTTCCAGTGATTCCTACACCAATTAGTGAGGAAGCTAATGATGATGATCATGAAACTTCAGATCAAGTTACTACAGAACCTCGTAGGTCTTCCAGAGTACGGTCCGCACCAGAGTGGTACGGTAATCCTGTTCTGAAAGTCATGTTACTGGACCATGATAAACCTACGAACTATGAGGAAGCGATGATGAGCCCAGATTCCGCAAAATGGCTGGAGGCCATGAAATCTGAGATAGGATCCATGTATGAGAACAAAGTGTGGACTTTGGTGGACTTGCCCGATGATCGGCAAGCCATAGAAAATAAATGGACCTACAAGAGGAAGACGGACATTGATAGTAGTGTTACTATCTACAAAGCTCGACTTGTCGCAAAAAGGTTTTTGACAAGTTCAAGGTGTTGACTGCAATGAGATTTTCTCAACCGTAGTGATGCTTAAGTCTGTCCGAATCATGTTAGCAATTGCCACATTTTATGAAATCTGGCAATAGGATGTCAAAACTGCATTCCTTAATGGATTCATTAAAGAAGAGTTGTATATGATGCAACCAGAAGGTTTTGTCAATCCAAAAGGTGCTAATAAAATTGTGCAAGCTCCAGCGATCCATCTATGGACTGGTGCAAGCATCTTAGAGTTGGAATATACGCTTTGATAAGTCGATCAAAGCATATAGTTTTGTACAGACTTACGGTGAAGCCTATATTTACAAGAAAGTGAGTGGGAGCACTACAGCATTTTTGATAAGTATATGTGAATGACATATTGTTGATCGGAAATAATGTAGAATTATTCTGCAAAGCATGAAAGGATACTTGAATAAGAGTTTTTCAAAAGAAAGACTTCAGTAAAGCTACTTACATATTGAGCATCAGGATCTATTGAGATAGATCAAGACGCTTGATAAGATTTTCAATGAGTACATACCTTGACAAGATTTTGAAGTAGTTCAAAATGGAACAGTCAAAGAAATAGTTCTTGCCTGTGTTGTAAAGTTATGAAATTGAGTAAGACTCAAATCCCGACCACAGCAGAAAATAGAAAGAGAATGAAAGTCATTCCCTATGCATCAGTCGTAGGTTCCATAAATGTATGCTATGCTATGGACCAGGCCTATTGTATACTCTGCCCTGATTTGGCAAGGGAGTACAATAGTGATCTAGGAGTAGATCACTGGACATTGGTCAAAATTATCCTTAGTGGAATAAGGATATGTTTCTCGATAATGGAAGTGATAAAAGAGCTCGTCGTAGAAGTTACAACGATACAAGCTTTTACACCGATCCAGATGACTCTAAGTCTCAATCTGGATACATATTAAAAGTGGGAGCAATTAGCTAGAGTAGCTCCGTGCAGAGCATTGTAGACATAGAATATTTGCAAAATACATACGGCTCTGAATGTGACAGACCCGTTGACTAAACTTCTCTCACAATCAAAACATGATCATACCTTAGTACTCTTTGGGTGTTAATCACATAGCGATGTGAACTAGATTATTGACTCTAGTAAAACCCTTTGCGTGTTGATCACATGACGATGTGAACTATTGGTATTAATCACATATAGATGTGAATTTTGGTGTTAAATCACATGGTGATGTGAACTAGATTATTGACTCTAGTGCAAGTGGGAGACTGAAGGAAATATGCCCTAGAGGCAATAATAAAGTTATTATTTATTTCCTTATATCATGATAAATGTTTATTATTCATGCTAGAATTGTATTAACCGTAAACATAATACATGTGTGAATACATAGACAAACATAGTGTCACTAGTATGCCTCTACTTGACTAGCTTGTTGATCAAAGATGGTTATGTTTCCTAACCATAGACATGTGTTGTCATTTGATTAACGGGATCACATCATTAGGAGAATGATGTGATTGACATGACCCATTCCGTTAGCCTAGCACTTGATCGTTTAGTATGTTGCTATTGCTTTCTTCATGACTTATACAAAGTTCCTGCAACTATGAGATTGTGCAACTCCCGTTTACCGGAAGAACACTTTGTGTGCTACCAAATGTCACAATGTAACTGGATGATTATAAATGTGCTCTACAGGTGTTTCCGAAGGTACATGTTGGGTTGGCATAATTCGAGATTAGGTTTTGTCACTCCGATTGTCGGAGAGGTATCTCTGGGCCCTCTCGGTAATACTCATCACCTAAGCCTTGCAAGCATTGTAACTAATGAGTTAGTTATAAGATGATGTATTACGGAACGAGTAAAGAGACTTGCCGGTAACGAGATTGAACTAGGTATTGGATACCGACGATCAAATCTCGGGCAAGTAACATACCGATGACAAAGGGAACAACGTATGTTGTTATGCGGTTTGACCGATAAAGATCTTCGTAGAATATGTAGGAACCAATATGGGCATCCAGGTCCCGCTATTGGTTATTGACCGAGAATGGTTCTAGGTCATGTCTACATAGTTCTCGAACCCGTAGGGTCCGCACGCTTAAGGTTTCGATGACAGTTTTATTATGAGTTTATGAGTTTTGATGTACCGAAGGAGTTCGGAGTCCCGGATGAGATCGGGGACATGACGAGGAGTCTCGAAATGGTCGATACATAAAGATCGATATATTGGACGACTATATTCGGTGTTCGGAAAGGTTCCGAGTGATTCGGGTATTTTTCGGAGTACCAGAGAGTTACCGGAATTCGCCGGGGAGAAGTATTGGGCCTTATTGGGCCATACGGGAAAGAGAGAGGGGCTGCCTAGGGCAGGCCGCGCGCCCCCCCATGGCCTAGTCCGAATTGGACTAGGGGGAGGGGCCGCACCCCCTCCTTCCTTCCCTTCTCTCTTCCCCTTCCTTGTCTCCTACTCCTAATACATGGAAGGACTCCTAGTTGGACTAGGAAAGGGGGAATCCTACTCCCGGTGGGAGTAGGACTCCCTAGGGCGCGCCATAGAGAGGGCCGGCCCTCCCCTCCTCCACTCCTTTATATACGGGGGCAGGGGCACCCCATAGACACACAAGTTGATCTACGGATCGTTCCGTAGCCGTGTGCGATGCCCCCCTCCACCATATTCCACCTCGGTCATATCGTCACGGAGTTTAGGCGAAGCCCTACGCCGGTAGAACATCATCATCGTCACCACGTCGTCGTGCTGACGGAACTCATCTCCGGAGCTTCGCTGGATCGGAGGCCGGAGATCGTCATCGAGCTGAACGTGTGCTGAACTCGGAGGTGCCGTACGTTCGGTACTTGGATCGGTCGGATCGTAAAGACGTACGACTACATCAACCGCGTTGTCATAACGCTTCCGCTTACGGTCTACGAGGGTACGTGGACGAACACTCTCCCCTCTCGTTGCTCTTCCATCACCATGATCTTGTGTGCGTAGGAAATTTTTTTGAAATTACTACGTTCCCCAACAGATGACCAACACGTAAGCACACCTTGGGGTTCAACAACTTTGGAAATCACTTCCGGACCCCAAAACGATGAGTAATAGTCCAAGAAACGGGCCAGAATCGGCCCAAACTTCGAGTCTTGATGACCAACACATAAACACACCTTGGGGTTCGAAAACCATGGAAATCGTTTTGGGACCACAAAGCGGTGAGAAATAGTCCACGAAACGGGTCAGAATAGACAAAAAACGTGAGTGTTGATGACCGACACGTAAACACAACCCGGGATTTGTTAATCGTGCAAATCATTCCGGGACCCCAAAACAGTGAGTAATAGTCCAAGAAACGGGCCAGAATCTGCCAAAACTGTGAGTGTTGAGGACCGACACCTAAGTGCACCTTGGGGTTCGACAACCATGGAAATCTATTTGGGACCCCAAAACGGTGAGTGTTGATGACCGACATGTAATAGTCCATGAAACGGGCCAGAATCGGCCAAAATTCTGAGTGTTGATGACCGACACGTAAACGCACCACGGGGTTTGTTAATCGTGGAAATCACTCCGGGAACCAAAAACAGAGAGTGATAGTCCACGAAACGGGCCAGAATCGGCCAAAACTGTAAGTGTTGATGACCGACATGTAAATGCACCTCGGGTTCATCAATCGTGGAAATCACTCCGGGACCACAAAACAGTGAGTTATAGTCCAAGAAACGGGCTAAAATCGGCCCAAACGGTGAGTCTTGATGACCGACACGTAAGCGCACCTTGGGGTTCAACAACTATGGAAATCGCTTCGGGGCCCCAAAACGGTGAGTAATAGTCCACGAAATGGGTCAGAATCGACAAAATCCGTGAGTGTTGATGACCGACTTGTAAACGCACCCCAGGGTTCGTTAATCGTGGAAATCACTCCCGAACCCCAAAACAGTGAGTAATAGTCCACGAAACGGGCCAGAATCGACCAAAATTGTGAGTGTTGATGACCGACACGTAACAGCACCTTGGGATTCAACAACAATGAAAATCACTCCGGGGCCCCAACACGGTGAGTAGTATTCCAGGAAACGGCCCAGAATTGGCCCAAACTTCGAGTCTTGTCTCCAAGACATAAGCGCACCTTGGGGTTCGGCAACCATGGAATTCGCTTTGGGACCACAAAACGGTCAATAATAGTCCACGAAACGGGTCAGAACCGACAAAAATCATGAGTGTTGATGACCGACACGTAAACACACTAAGGGGTTTGTTAGTGGTGGAAATCACTCCGGGACCCCGAAATAGTGAGTAATAGTGCAGGAAACAGGCCAGAATCGGCCAAAACTATGGGTGTTGATGACCGACACGTAAGAGCACCTTGGGATTCAAAAACTATGGAAATCGCTTCGGGACCCCAATACGGTGTGTAATATTCCAAGAAACGGGCCAGAATCGGCTCAAACTTTGAGTCTTGACGACCAACACGTAAGCACACCTTGGGGTTTGACAACCATGGAAATCGTTTTGGGACAACAAAACGGTGAGTAATAATCCACGAAACGGGCAAGAACCGGCAAAAACCGTGAGTGCTGATGACTGACACGCAGACGCACCCCGGTGTTCGTTAATCGTGGAAATCACTCAGGGTCCCCAAAATAGTGAGTAATAGTCCAAGAAACGGGCCAGAATCGACCCAAACTGCGATTCTTGACGACCGACACGTAAGCACACCTTGGGTTTTGACAACCATGGAAATCGCTTTCGGACCACAAAACGGTGAGCAATAGTCCACGAAACGGGTCAGAATCTATAAAAATTGTGAGTTTTTTTGACCGACATGTAAAAGCACCCAGGGGTTCATTAGTGGTGGAAATCACTTCAGGACCACAAAACAGTGAGTAATAGTCCATGAAACGGGCTAGAATCGACCAAAACTATGAGTGTTGATGACCGACACGTAAGCGCACCTTGGGGTTCAACAAATGTGGAAATCTCTTCGGGACCCCAACACGATGAGTAATTGTCCAAGAAACGGGCCAGAATCAGCCCAAACTTCGAGCATTGACGACCAACACATAAGCACATCTTGGGCTTTGACAACCATGGAAATCGTTTTGGGACCACAAAACGGTGAGAAATATTCCATAAAACGGGTCAGAATCGACAAAAACCGTTAGTGTTGATGACCGACACGCAAACGCACCCTGGGTTCTATAATCGTGCAAATCACTCCGGGACCCCACAATAGTGAGCAATAGTCCAGGAAACGGGCCAGAATTAGCGAAAAGCATGATTGTTGAGGACCGACACATAAGCGCACCTTGGGGTTCAACAACCATGGAAATCGATTTGGGACTCCAAAACGGTGAGTAATAGTCCACGAAACGAGCCAGAATCGGCCAAAACTGTGAGTGTTGATGACCGACATGTAAACGCACCTCGGGGTTTGTTAATTGTGGAAATCACTCCAGGACCCCAAAACAATGAGTAATAGTCCACGAAACGGGCCAGAATCGGCCAAAACCGCGAGTGTTGATGACCGACTTGTAAATGCACCCCGGGGTTCGTTAATCGTGGAAATCACTCCGGGACCCCAAAACAATGAGTAGTAGTCCATGAAACGGGCCAGACTCGGGCAAACCTGTGAGTGTTGATGACCGACACGTAAACACACCCCGGGGTTCGTCAATCGTGGAATTCACTCCAGGACCAGAAAATAGTGAGTTATAGTCCATGAAACGGGCCAGAATCGGCCAAAACTATGAGTGTTGATGACTGACACGTAAGCGCACCTTGAGTTTCAACAACCATGGAAATCGATTTGGAACCCCAAAACAGTGAGTAATAGTCCACGAAACGGGCCAGAATCGGCCAGAACTGTGAGTGTTGATGACCGACACGTAAACGTACCCCGGGGTTAGTTAATCGTGGAAATCACTCTGGGACCCCAAAATAGTGAATAATAGTCCATGAAACGGGCCAGAATCAGCAAAAACTATGAGTGTTGATGACCGACACATAAACGCACCCCAGGGTTCGTTAATCATGGAAATCACTCGAGGGCCCTAAAACAGTGAGTAATAGTCCATGAAGCGGGCCAGAATCTACCAAAATTGTGTGTGTTGATGACCGACACATAAGCGCACCCTGGGTTCGACAACTATGGAAATCGCTTACGGTGAGTAATAATCCACGTAACGGGTCAGAATTGTCCAAAACTGTGAGTGTTGATGACGGACATGTAAACGCACCACGAGGATCATCAATCATGTAAATCGCTCTAGAACCCCAAAACCGTGAGTAATAGTACACGAAACGGACCAGAATCGGCCAAAATTGTGAGTGTTGATGACCGACACGTAAACGCACCCCAGGGTTTGTCAATGGTGGAAATCACTCCGGGACTCCAAAACTGAGTAATAGTCCAAGAAACGGGCCAGAAATGGGCCAAACTGCGAGTGTTGATGACCGACACGTAAGCACACCTTGGGGTTTGACAACCATGGAAATCGCTTCGGGACCCCAAAATGGTGATTAATAGTCCATGAAACGGGCCAGAATCGACAAAAACCGCGAGTGTTGATGACTGACATGTAATCGCACCCCGGAGTTCGTCAGTCGTGGAAATCACTCCGAGACCCCAAAACAATGAGTAATAGTCCAAGAAACGGGCCAGAATCGGCCAAAACTGCGACTGTTGATGGCCGACACGTAAGCTCACCTTGGGGTTTGACAACCATGGAAATCATTTTTGGACCACGAAAGAGTGAGTAATAGTCCACGACATGGGCCAGAATCGACAAAAACCATGAGTGCTGATGACCGACACATAAATGCACCCCGGGGTTCGTTAATCATGGAAATCACTCAGGGTCCCCAAAATAGTGAGTAATAGTCCAAGAAACAGGCCAGAATCGGTCCAAACTGCGAGTCTCGACGACCGACACGTAAGCACACCTTGGGTTTTAACAACCATGGAATTTGCTTCGAGACCCCAAGACGGTGAGTAATAGTCTAAGAAACGGGTCATAATCGACAAAAACCGCGAGTGTTTTTAACCAACACGTAAACACACCCCGGGGTTCGTCAATCGTGGAAATCACTTTGGGACCCCACAACAGTGAGTAATAGTCCAAGAAAAGGGCCAGAATCGACCAAAACTGTGAGTGTTGATAACTGACACGTAAGCGCACCTTGGGGTTTGACCACCATGGAAATCGGTCCAGGACCGCAAAACGGTGAGTAATAGTCCACGAAACAGGCCATAATCGACAAAAACCGTGAGTGTTGACGACCAAAACGGAAATGCACACCGGGTTTGTCAATTGTGGAAATCACTTAGGGTCCCCAAAATAGTGAGTAATAGTCCAAGAAACGGGCCAGAATCGGCCAAAACTGTGAGTGTTGATGACCGACACGTAAGTGCACCTTGTGGTTCGTCAACCATTGAAATCGATTTGGGACCCCAAAACGGTGAGTAATAGTCCATGAAACGGGCCAGAATTGGCCAAAACTGTGAGTGTTGATGACCGACACGTCAACGCACGTCGGGGTTCGTTAATTATGGAAATCACTCTGGGACCCCAAAGCAATGAGTAATAGTCCACGAAACAGGCCAGAATCGGCCAAAATTGTAAGTGTCGATGACCGTCATGTAAACGCACCCCGGGGTTCGTTAATCGTGGAAATCACTCCGGGACCCCAAACCAGTGAGTAATAGTCCACAAAACGGGACAGAATCGGCCCAAACTAGGAGTCTTGACGACCAACACATAAGCACACCTTGGGATTCCATGGAATTTGCTTTGGGACCACAAAATGGTGAGCAATAGTCCACGAAACGGGTCAGAATCGACAAAAACCTTGAGTGTTGATGACCGACACGTAAAAGCACCCAGGGGTTCGTTTGTGGTGGAAATCACTCCAGGACCCCAGAACAATTAGTAGTAGTCCACGAAACGGGCCAGAATCGACCAAAACAGTGAGTGTTGATGACCGACACGTAAGCGCACATTGGGGTTCAACAACTATGGAAATCACTTCGGGACCCCAAAACGGTGAGTAATAGTCCAAGAAACGGGCCAGAATCGTCCCAAACTTTGAGTCTTGACGACCAACACGTAAACACACCTTGGGGTTCGACAACCATGGAAATCATTTTGGGACCACAAAGCAGTGAGAAATAGTCCACGAAACGGTTCAGAATAGACAAAAAACGTGAGTGTTGATGACCGACACGTAAACGCACCCCGGGGTTCGTTAATCGTGCAAATCACTCCGGGACCCCGAAACAGTGACTAATAGTCCAAGAAACGGGCCAGAATCTACCAAAATTATGAGTGTTGAGGACCGACACATAAGCGCACCTTGGGGTTCGACAACCATGGAAATCGATTTGGGACCCCAAAACGGTGAGTGTTGATGACCGACGTGTAATAGTCCATGAAACGGGCCAGAATGGGCCAAAACTGTGAGTGTTGATGACCGACACGTAAACGCACCCCGGGGTTTGTTAATCGTGGAAATCACTCCGGGACCCAAAAACAGAGAGTGATAGTCCACGAAACGGGCCAGAATCGGCCAATAGTATGAGTGTTGATGACCGACATGTAAACGCACCCCGGGGTTCGTCAATCGTGGAAATCACTCCGGGACCACAAAACAATGAGTTATAGTCCAAGAAACGGGCCAAAATCGGCCCAAACCGTGAGTCTTGATGACCGACACATAAGCACACCTTGGGATTCCGCAACCAAATTCGCTTGGGACCACAAAACGTTGAGCAATAGTCCACAAAACGGGTCAGAACCGATAAAAAACGATGTGTGTTGATGACCGGCACGTAAAAGCACCACGGGGTTCATTTGTGGTGGAAATCCCTCCGGGACCCCAAAACAGTGAGTAATGGTCCACGAAACAGGCCAGAATCAACCAAAACTATGAGTGTTGATGACCGACACGTAAGCGCACCTTGGGGTTCAACAACTATGGAAATTGCTTCGGGACCCCAACACGATGAATAATAGTCCAAGAAATAGTCCAGAATCGGCCGGAACTTCAAGTCTTGACGACCAACACGTAAACACACCTTGGGGTTCTACAACCATGGAAATCGTTTTAGGGCCACAAAACGGTGAGAAATAGTCCATGAAACGGGTTAGAATAGACAAAAACCATGAGTGTCGATGACCGACATGTAAACGCACCCCGGGGTTCGTTAATCGTGCAATTCACTTCGGGACCCCAAAACAGTGAGTAATAGCCCAAGAAACGGTCCAGAATCAGCCAAAACTGTTAGTGTTGAGGACCGACACATAAGCGCACATTGGGCTTCGACAACCCTGGAAAGAGATTTGGGACCCCAAAACGGTGAGTGTTGATGACCGACATGCAAATGCACCTCGGGGTTTGTTAGTCGTGGAAATCACTCTGGGACCCCAAAACAGTGAGTAATAGTCCATGAAACGGGCCAGAATCGGCAAAAACTGTGAGTATTGATGATCCACACGTAAATGCACCCCGGGTTTCGTTAATCATGGAAATCACTCCGGGACCCCAAAACAGAGAGTAATAGTCCACGAAACGGGCCAGAATCGGCCAAAACTGTGAGTGTTGATGACCGACACGTAAACGCACCTAGGGGTTCGTCAATCATGGAAATCACTCCGGGACCACAAAACAGTGAGTTATACTCCAAGAAACGGGCCAGAATCGGCCCGAACTGTGAGTCTTGATGAGCGACACGTAAGCGCACCTTGGGGTTCAACAACTATGGAAATCGCTTTAACATGTAAACGCACCCGGGGTTCGTTAATCATGGAAATCGCTCCGGGACCCCAAAACAGTGAGTAATAGTCTATGAAACGGGCCAGAATCGACCAAAACTGTGAGTGTTGATGACCGACACGTATGAGCACCTTGGGATTCAACAACAATGGAAATCACTTCGGGACCCCAACACGGTGAGTAGTATTCCAAGAAACGGGCCAGGATCGGCCCAAACTTCGAGTCTTGTCGACCAAGACGTAAGCGCACCTAGGGGTTCGACAACCAAGGATCTCGCTTTAGGACCAATAAACGGTGAGTAATAGTCCACGAAATGGGTCAGAACTGACAAAAATCGTGAGTGTTGATGACCGACACGTAAACGCACCCAGGGGTTCGTTAGTGGTGGAAATCACTCCGGGACCCCAAAAGAGTGAGTAATAGTTCACGAAACGGGCCAGAATCGGCCAAAACTGTGAGTGTTGATGACCGACACATATAAGAGCACCTTGGGATTCAAAAACTATGGAAATCACTTCGGGACCCCAATATAGTGAGTAATATTCCAAGAAACGGGCCAGAATCGGTTCAAACTTCGAGTCTTGACGACCAACACGTAAGCACAACTTGGGGTTTGTCAACCATGGAAATCATTTTTGGACCACAAAACAGTGAGTAATAGTCCACGAAATGGGCCAGAATCGACAAAAACCGTGAGTGCTGATGACCGACACGTAAACGCACCCCGGGGTTCGTTAATCGTGGAAATCACTCAGGGTCCCCAAAATAGTGAGTAATAGTCCAAGAAACGGGCCAAAATCGGTCCAAACTGCGAGTCTCGACGACCAACACGTAAGCACACCTTGGGTTTTAACAACCATGGAATTTGCTTCGAGACCCCAAAACGGTGAGTAATAGTCCAAGAAACGGGTCAGAATCGACAAAAGCCGCGAGTGTTGATGACCAACACGTAAACGCACCCCGGGGTTCGTCAATCATGGAAATCACTCCGGGACCCCAAAACAGTTAGTAATAGTCCAAGAAACGGGCCAGAATCGACCAAAACTGTGAGTGTTGATGACCGACACGTAAGCGCACCTTGGGGCTCGACAACCATGGAAATCGATTCGGGACCCCAAAACAGTGAGTAATAGTCCATGAAAGGGCCAGAATCGGCCAAAACTGTGAGTACCGACATGTAAATGCGCCTCGGGGTTCGTTAATCGTGGAAATTACTCTGGTACACGAAAACAGTGAGTAATAGTCCACGAAACGGGCCAGAATCGGCCAAAACTGTGAGTGTTGATGACCGACACGTAAATGCACCCCGGGGTTCGATAATCGTGGAAATCACTCCGCACCCCAAAACAGTGAGTAATAGTCCAAGAATGGGACAGAATCGGCCCAAACTGCGATTGTTGATGACCGACACGTAAGCACACCTTGGGGTTTGACCACCATGGAAATCGGTCCAGGACCCCAAAACGGTGAGTAATGGTCCACGAAACAGGCCATAATCGACAACAACCGCGAGTAGGGATGGCAATGGGTCGGGTTTGGTGCGGGTGGAGCTGGTCCAAATCCAAACCATGACCCATCTTCCTAACTTCTCCCCATCCACCAAAGTATCCATGGGCGCAACTTGTGCCCATGCCCAAACCCATTGGATATCCAGCTACCCATGGAGCTCCATGGGCATAGAAAAATCAGCACAAAGCCTTCCCAAAAATGAAATTAACTCATCATTGTTCACAAATGAGAACATAAGCTACAAGCATAAGCAGGCGGCAAGTATATTATTCAAACATTGTCCAAACACACAGTGACAACTCAAATAGGCTGATAGTAAAATACTTTTGTCTTTAATCTTATTGCATTAAAAATAATCTGAAGTAGACTACACATTGGGAACTCAAATAGTCTCAAAGTAGTACTCTTGTCCTAAAATCTTATTACTTCACAACCGAAGTTGCATAAATAAAGGTCGTATCATATTTCAAAATTCCAATGCACTTCCAACAGTACATGCACTAGTAATTGGAGACCCAGCCGCATGTCCACATGAGCACACTTGGCTCCAAATTAGTCTTCAGTAATGATGGACTCATTTTCATCCTGACATAAAAAGCAAAGCATTAAAATAAACAAGTTACTTCTGAATGCACATCCATGAAGGATAAAAACCTGGCATCCAATCAAGTCCAACCATCAGCCACACATTCATAAGTATATATCTTAAACAAGCAGTGCACTGTGCACACATCACTTGTTATTTAAACATATAAAACATCCCCAACATAATAAATTGAGATGAGAACAAGGAGTTACCATCACTTCTTCTTCATCCTCAAGAACAGATTGAACTGCTTGCAGAGCAAAGTTCATATCACCTAATGCAAAGATGAAGCAAAAAAAATTATGCATAACATGACGAAACAGAATACAAATTGATAATTAAAAAGATTACCTAACATGTCCGCTCGTGACCAAGCTTGCATACACATAAGAGCTTTAGCTATGCTTGGTGTAAGCCGACTGCGATGTGCACTAAGTAACCTCCCACTAGTACTAAAGACTGACTCCGATGCCATAGATGTAACAGGGATGGGTAATATATCACGAGCAATCTTCTGCAAAGTAGGGTACTTGGCACCTCCAACTTTCCACCAATTAATAATGTCAAAATCTGCTGTTCTACGGATAAGGGGCTCATCCAAGTACGTGTCCAATTCTGTGCGAACTTGAGAAGGAGCAACAGGTTGTGAAGACAAGTATTGCTCAAATACACCCAAAATTTCATCCACACCACCTTTATGAACAGCTGGGGTGCTTCCAACATCAGAAGTTTCAACACACTGAGATACATCTTGATATTCAGCCAGCAAATCTAACATTAGCTTCTTTATTTTATCAACTTCTATGGATGCATGTTCAGTTCCATACAATGACCCAAATGAAGCCTTCAACATATGCATCTTATAATGTGGATCGAGGACGGTGGCAATAGCCATAAGACGATGGACATCTATCCAATACTTCTCGAACTTGTCTTTCATTTCATTAGACATAGCTTTTATGACACTATGCTTACTAGTTTCCCATTTACGAATTGCCAACCGAATGCCACATATTTGCGGAAAGAAAAGACTAGCTGTAACATATGAAGTGCCTGACAACAACTCTGTGACATCAAAGAACACTTTCAGCCTATCACAAACCACCTTAGCAAAGACCCAATCTTGTCCAGTTGGACAAGTAAAATTCTTTTCACGGATATAAAGTCTTTCAAAAACATCTTTGTATTGCAACGCACCCTTTAGCATTATGTAGGTAGAATTCCACCTAGTTTTACAATCAAGAGCCAATCTGCATGTGTATTCATTGTTCAAAAGGCGTGCCATCTTTTCAAACTTCTCATGTCTTTTAGGTGTGGCTGACCAAAATGCAACACTATCTCGTACCCTCTCAATCCCTTTTTTCTATGACATCCAACCCATCTTTTACAATCAGATTTAATATATGAGCAGCACAATGCATATGCAACAAAGTTCCTTTCAACATAAGAGAAGATGTGTCCAACTTATCTGGCAGAATTTCCATAGCCTTGTCATTTGATGTACAATTGTCCAAGGTCACCGTGGATATCTTCTTATCAAGGTGCCACTCAACAAGACATGCATGTAGTGCTTCACATATAACTTCAGCATTGTGTGGACATGGAACATAAACAAACCTATGCAATACAAAAATAAGGAAATATTTAGGTTCAGAGTAACAATAATCAATACATTTATTTTAGAATAACAATGATTTAGAGAGAGACATGGTTACCTCATTAGGAAGCTCTTTAGGTTCCAAGAAGCATCAATATAATGTGCAGTTACAGCCATATAGCCCCTCTTTTGATGGCCAGCCGTCCACAAATCCGTTGTGATGGCTACTCGGTTCTCAAACTTTGCAAAGTACTTCACCATGCTATTCTTTTGGACTCCAAACATATTTATAATTTCCTGCCTAATGGTATTTCTAGACACCACCTTGAACATTGGTTGCAAAGTACCACAAAATTTTCGGAATCCAACATGATCAACAATAGACAGAGTGTACTCATGCACACATATCATCAATGCAAGTTCCTTCCTAGCAAGTTCTTGATCAAAAATATAGTTCTCCAAATTTACTGTACCATCCCCACATTTTGACAACTTTAATTTGCTTTGTTGTGGACCCACTGGTGCATGCCGAGCCGGACAATTATTACGATGTGTCCTTAAGTGTGACGTACCAGAGGTTGATTCTGCAGCATATGGCTTATGACACCAGTTGCATATTGCCTGACATTTCCCATTGATTAGTTCTATCTTAAAATCATTCCATACATCTGATGTACGCTTCCTTCTAGAACCGGTCAGTTTTGGCTGCTCCACTGCTGTACTGGTACCCTCTTGTGGAGTTGAACTTGCAACCACGGCAGCTCCAGCCATGCCTGAGACACCCGCTGCAGGGGCAACGCTGTTTTCGGGAGCTGACAAAAGAATGCAAGATGCCATCAAATTTTAGTTTGACCAAGTAGCAATGGGAGTCGTTTCATGTTCGACATGCAGAAATGATATTACACAAAGGTCTCGTACTTGATTGAATTCACCAATAATAAATCTAGTTCTCATGCAAAAATTGCGGATCTAGCACTAATGTTTTGGACTGGATATTAGAGCAAATTATATGAGTACAAGTTATCTACAGCAAAAATTCGTTATAGATAACGCTCCTTCAGGACAATAATGCTAGTTAATGAATCTTTTAATAAGAAATGTAAATTCTACATAGTAATGGTCAGCACTTGTTTCCAATTATATCAAAGATTCTGATAATAAAGCTAGTCTATGACAAAAATTAATAAGAAAAGTAAATTGTACAAAAATGAAATCAGTGAATTGTTTCTAGTTCTAGAAGAAATACTAATAATAAATCTAGTTCATGACAAAATTTAATAAGAAAGTAAATTCTAAAATGCAACAGAACACAGTCTATGCTAGTTTATATATATAATCTCTCATATATCACAAGCAAGGAGAGCATTGGGTTGCAATAACTCTAGCAATAACCTTTTTCACTTATGATGGTGCTGTCGTCGACACCCTGTTGCTCACCGGTGCACGACAACTCCACAGTCTCCACTGCTGGTTGCCGACCACGCAAACTCCTTCGCGGGATGGTAACAGTCCCGCCCCTGCCCTTCCCATGGTTGCCACCATTGTTGCCCTTGCTCCCATCCATTGCAGTTTGGCTCCTGTTCAGATGAAGATAGCACACTGCTTGGTCAGGGAGAGATCGGTCACCGGCTGTGGATTGGGGAAGGAGAGAGGGAGTGGAACGGGGGTCACCAACCTTGGATTGTGCCGTCTGTCGCTCGCCGATTTCCTAGTTGCCGAAGCTGGGCGCTGAGGCCAGTCGCCGAGGCTGGTCGCTGATGCTGAGAACAGAGGTCTGTCGCCGATCCTGGTCGTCGTGGCCGGTCGTCGATGCTGGCCGCCGGTCGCCGGTGTGGGGTGGACGGCCAGGGCGAGCCAGAGATGGGGGGTGGGGGCGAGTCGGCGACGATTGCGAGGCGTAGAGCGCCGCCGCGCTGGGGAGGGACCGAGGGAGGGAGTGGACTCGGGATGATTGGGGTTGACACGATTAGATTAGGTTTAATATATTAGGTTAGTGATAGTGGGGTTGCGAGGGGATTAGGGAACATGGGCTGGGCTTTTGACCTTCTGTGACCGCGAGCGACTTGGGTTGGACGTTTGCTACGTCCAGTACTGCAGTGTCACTGCCATATGGGTCCACCTGTCATCCGGGTATCCATTGGATATCCATGGAGAAGAAATTATAACCATGCCCAACCCGGCTGTTCGCGGGTATCCACATCCATGGATCCATGGGCAGAAATGCGCCCCATACCCTTGCCCAACCGGGTCGGGTATCCGCGGGTATCCAAATCCATGGATAAAATTGCCATCCCTAACCGCGAGTGTTGATGACCCAAACGTAAATGCACCCCGGGGTTTGTCAATCGTGGAAATCACTTAGGGTCCCCAAAATAGTGAGTAATAGTCCAAGGAACGGGCCAGAATCGGCCAAAACTGTGAGTGTTGATGACTGACACGTAAGTGCACCTTATGGTTCATCAACCATTGAAATCGATTTGCGACCCCAAAACGGTGAGTAATAGTCCATGAAACGGGCCAGAATCGGACAAAACTGTGAGTGTTGATGACCGATACGTCAACGCACGTCGGGGTTTGTTAATTATGGAAATCACTCTGGGACCCCAAAACAATGAGTAATAGTCGACGAAACGGGCCAGAATCGGCCAAAATTGTAAGTGTCGATGACCGTCATGTAAACGCACCCCGGGGTTCGTTAATCGAGGAAATCACTCCGGGACCACAAACCAGTGAGTAATAGTCCATGAAACGGGCCAGAATCGGCTAAAACTGTAAGTGTTGATGACCGACACGTAACCGCACTTTGGGGTTCAACAACTATGGAAATCGCCCCAAAACGGTGAGTAATAGTCCACGAAACGGGTCAGAATTGGCCAAAACTGTGAGTGTTGACGACGGACACGTAAACACACCCCGGGGATCGTCAATCGTGGAAATGACACAGGGACCCCAAAACGGTGAGTAATAGTCCACGAAATGGGTCGGAATTGCCCAAAAATGTGAGTGTTGACGACGGACACATAAACGCATCTCGGGATCGTCAATCGTCAAAATCGCTCTTGGACCCCAAAACACTGACATAATAGTGCACAAAATGGACTAGAATCGGCCAAAATTGTGAGTGTTTATTACCGACACGTGAATGCACCCCGGGGTTCGTCAATCATGGAAATCACTCCTGGACCCAAAACAGAGTAATAGTCCAAGAAACGGGCCAGAATCGGCCCAACTAGGAGTCTTGACGACCAACACATAAGCACACCTTGGGATTCCACAACCATGGAATGCGCTTTGGGACCACAAAATGGTGAGCAATAGTCCATGAAACGGGTCAGAATCGACAAAAACCTTGAGTGTTGATGACCGACACGTAAAAGCACCCAGGGGTTCGTTTGTGGTGGAAATCACTCCGGGACCCCAAAACAATGAGTAGTAGTCCACGAAACGGGCCAGAATCGACCAAAACTGTGAGTGTTGATGACCGACACGTAAGCGCACCTTGGGGTTCAACAACTATGGAAATCACTTCCGGACACCAAAACGATGAGTAATAGTCCAGGAAACGGGCCAGAATCGGTCCAAACTTCGAGTCTTGACGACCAACACATAAACACACCTTGGGGTTCGACAACCATGGAAATCATTTTGGGACCACAAAGCGGTGAGAAATAGTCCACGAAATGGGTCAGAATAGACAAAAAACGTGAGTGTTGATGACCGACACGTAAACGCACCCCGGGGTTTGTTAATCATGCAAATCATTCCGGGACCCCAAAACAGTGAGTAATAGTCCAAGAAACGGGCCAGAATCTGCCAAAACTGTGAGTGTTGAGGACCGACACCTAAGGACACCTTGGGGTTCGACAACCATGGAAATCAATTTGGGGCCCCAAAACTGTGAGTGTTGATGACCGACGTGTAATAGTCCATGAAACGGGCCAGAATCGGCCAAAACTGTGAGTGTTGATGACCGACACGTAAACGCACCACGGGGTTTGTTAATCGTGCAAATCACTCCGGGACCCAAAAACTGAGAGTGATAGTCCACGAAACGGGCCAGAATCGGCCAAAACTGTGAGTGTTGATGACCGACTTGTAAACGCACCTCGGGGTTCGTCAATCGTGGAAATCACTCCGGGACCACAAAACAGTGAGTTATAGTCCAAGAAACGGGCTAAAATCGGCCCAAACTGTGAGTCTTGATGACCGACACGTAAGCGCACCTTGGGGTTCAACAACTATGGAAATCGCTTCGGGGCCGAAAAAACGGTGAGTAATAGTCCACGAAACGGGTCAGAATCGACAAAATCCGTGAGTGTTGATGACCGACATGTAAACGCACCCAGGGGTCCGTTAATCGTGGAAATCACTCCCCGAACCCCAAAACAGTGAGTAATAGTCCATGAAACGGGCCAAAATCGACCAAAATTGTGAGTGTTGATGACTGACACATAACAGCACCTTGGGATTCAACAACAATGAAAATCACTCCGGGGCCCCAACACGGTGAGTAGTATTCCAGGAAACGGCCCAGAATCGGCCCAAACTTCGAGTCTTGTCTCCAAGACGAAATCGCACCTTGGGGTTCGACAACCATGGAATTTGCTTTGGGAGCACAAAACGGTCAATAATAGTCCACGAAACGGGTCAGAACCGACAAAAATCGTGAGTGTTGATGACCGACACGTAAACACACCAAGGGGTTTGTTAGTGGTGGAAATCACTCCGGGACCCCAAAACAGTGAGTAATAGTCCAGGAAACTGGCCAGAATCGGCAAAAACTGTGGGTGTTGATGACCGACACGTAAGAGCACCTTGGGATTCAAAAACTATGGAAATTGCTTCGGGACCCCAATACGGTGAGTAATATTCGAAGAAACGGGCCAGAATCGGCTCAAACTTTAAGTCTTGGCGACCAACACGTAAGCACACCTTGGGGTTTGACAACCATGGAAATCGTTTTGGGGCCACAAAACGGTGAGTAATAATCCACGAAACGGGCCAGAGCCGGCAAAAACCGTGAGTGCTGATGACTGACACGCAAATGCACCCTGGGGTTCGTTAATCGTGGAAATCACTCAGGGTCCCCAAAATAGTGAGTAATAGTCCAAGAAACGGGCAGAATCGATCCAAACTGCGACTCTTGACGACCAACACGTAAGCACACCTTGGGTTTTAACAACCATGGAAATCGCTTTCGGACCACAAAACAGTGAGGAATAGTCCACGAAACGGATCAGAATCGATAAAAATTGTGAGTTTTGTTGACCGACATGTAAAAGCACCCAGGGGTTCATTAGTGGTGGAAATCACTTCATGACCACAAAACAGTTAGTAATAGTCCATGAAACGGGCTAGAATCGACCAAAACTATGAGTGTTGATGACCGACACGTAAGCGCACCTTGGAGTTCAACAAATGTGGAAATCTCTTCGGGACCCCAACACGATGAGTAATAGTCCAAGAAACGGGCCAGAATCAGCCCAAACATCGAGCATTGACGACCAACACGTAAGCACATCTTGGGCTTCGACAACCATGCATATCATTTTGGGACCACAAAACGGTGAGAAATATTCCACGAAACGGGTCAGAATCGACAAAAACCGTGAGTGTTGATGACCGACACGCAAACGCACCCTGGGTTCTATAATCGTACAAATCACTCCGGGACCCCACAATAGTGAGTAATAGTCCAAGAAACGGGCCAGAATTAGCAAAAAGCGTGATTGTTGAGGACCGACACATAAGCGCACCTTGGGGTTCAACAACCATGGAAATCGATTTGGGACTCCAAAACGGTGAGTAATAGTCCACGAAACGCGCCAGAATCGGCCAAAACTGTGAGTGTTGATGACCGACATGTAAACGCACCTCGGGGTTCGTTAACTGTGGAAATCACTCTAGGACCCCAAAACAATGAGTAATAGTCCATGAAACGGGCCAGAATCGGGCAAACCTGTGAGTGTTGATGACTGACACGTAAACACACCCCGGGGTTCGTCAATCGTGGAATTCACTCCAGGACCAGAAAATAGTGAGTTATAGTCCATGAAACGGGCCAGAATCGGCCAAAACTATGAGTGTTGATGACTGACACATAAGCGCACCTTGGGTTTCAACAACCATGGAAATCGATTTGGAACCCCAAAACGGTGAGTAATAGTCCACGAAACGGGCCAGAATCGGCCAGAACTGTGAGTGTTGATGACCGACACGTAAACGTACCCCGGGGTTAGTTAATCGTGGAAATCACTCTGGGACCCCAAAATAGTGAGTAATAGTCCATGAAACGGGCCAGAATCAGCAAAAACTTTTAGTGTTGATGACCGACACATAAACGCACCCTAGGGTTCGTTAATCATGGAAATCACTCGAGGACCCTAAACAGTGAGTAATAGTCCATGAAACGGGCCAGAATCTACCAAAATTGTGTGTGTTGATGACCGACACGTAAGCGCACCCTCGGGTTCAACAACTATGGAAATCGCTTACGGTGAGTAATAATCCACGAAACGGGTCAGAATTGTCCAAACTTGTGAGTGTTGATGACGGACATGTAAACGCACCACGAGGATCATCAATCATGTAAATCGCTCTAGAACCCCAAAACCGTGAGTAATAGTGCACGAAACGGACCAGAATCGGCCAAAATTGTGAGTGTTGATGACCGACACGTAAACGCACCCCAGGGTTTGTCAATGGTGGAAATCACTCCGGGACTCCAAAACTGAGTAATAGTCCAAGAAACGGGCCAGAAATGGGCCAAACTGCGACTGTTGATGACCAACACGTAAGCACACCTTGGGGTTTGACAACCATGGAAATCGCTTCGGGACCCCAAAATGGTGAGTAATAGTCCATGAAACGGGCCAGAATCGACAAAAACCGCGAGTGTTGATGACTGACATGTAAACGCACCCCGGGGTTCGTCAGTCGTGGAAATCACTCCGCGACCACAAAACAGTGAGTAATAGTCCAAGAAACGGGCCAGAATCGGCCAAAACTGCGACTGTTGATGGCCAACACGTAAGCTCACCTTGGGGTTTGACAACCATGGAAATCATTTTTGGACCACAAAACAATGAGTAATAGTCCACGAAACGGGCCAGAATCGACAAAAACCATGAGTGCTGATGACCGACACATAAACGCACTCCGGGGTTCGTTAGTCGTGGAAATCACTCAGGGTCCCAAAAATAGTGAGTAATAGTCCAAGAAACGGGCCAGAATCGGTCCAAACTGCGAGTCTCGATGACCGACACGTAAGCACACCTTGGGTTTTAACAACCATGGAATTTGCTTCGAGACCCCAAGACGGTGAGTAATAGTCCAAGAAACGGGTCATAATCGACAAAAACCGCGAGTGTTTTTGACCAACACGTAAACACACCCCGGGGTTCGTCAATCGTGGAAATCACTTTGGGACGCCAAAACAGTGAGTAATAGTCCAAGAAAAGGGCCAGAATTGACCAAAACTGTGAGTGTTGATAACTGACACGTAAGCGCACCTTGGGGTTTGACCACCATGGAAATCGGTCCAGGACCCCAAAACAGTGAGTAATAGTCCACGAAACAGGCCATAATCGACAAAAACCGCGAGTGTTGATGACCAAAACATAAATGCACCCCGGGTTTGTCAATCGTGGAAATCACTTAGGGTCCCCAAAATAGTGAGTAATAGTCCAAGAAACGGGCCAGAATCGGCCAAAACTGTGAGTGTTCATGACCGACACATACGTGCACCTTGTGGTTCGTCAACCATTGAAATCGATTTGGGACCCCCAAACGGTGAGTAATAGTCCATGAAACGGGCCAGAATCAACCAAAACTGTGAGTGTTGATGACTGACACGTAAACGCACGTCGGGGTTCGTTAATTATGGAAATCACTCTGGGACCCCAAAACAATAAGTAATAGTCCACGAAACGGGCCAGAATCGGCCAAAATTGTAAGTGTCGATGACCATCATGTAAACGCACCCCGGGGTTCGTTAATCGTGGAAATCACTCCGGGACCCCAGACCAGTGAGTAATAGTCCACGAAACGGGCCAAAATCGGCCAAAACTGTGAGTGTTGTTGACCGACACCTAAGCGCACCTTGGGGTTAAACAACTATGGAAATCGCTTCGGGACCCCAAAACTGTGAGTAATAGTCCACGAAACGGGTCAGAATTAGCCAAAACTGTGAGTGTTGATGACGGACACGTAAACACACCCAGGGGATCGTCAATCATGGAAATCACCCCAAAACGGTGAGTAATAGTCCACGAAACGGGTCAGAATTGCCCAAATATGTAAGTGTTGTCAGCGTACACATAAACGCATCTCGGGGATCGTAATTCGTCGAAATCGCTCTTGGACACCAAAACACTGATATAATAGTGCACGAAATGCACCAGAACTGGCCAAAATTGTGAGTGTTTATTACCGACATGTAAACGCACCCCGGGGTTCGTCAATCATGGAAATCACTTCGGGACCCAAAATAGAGTAATAGTCCAAGAAACGGGCCAGAATCGGCCCAAAGTAGGAGTCTTGACGACCAACACATAAGCACACCTTGGGATTCCACAACCATGGAATTCGCTTTGGGACCAAAAAATGGTGACCAATAGTCCACCAAACGGGTCAGAATCGACAAAAACCATGAGTGTTGATGACCGACACGTAAAAGCACCCAGGGGTTCGTTTATGGTGGAAATCACTCCGGGACCCCAAAACAATGAGTAGTAGTCCACGAAACGGGCCAGAATCGACCAAAACAGTGAGTGTTGACGACTGACACGTAAGCGCACCTTGGGGTTCAACAACTATGGAAATCACTTAGGGACCCCAACACGGTGAGTAATAGTCCACGAAATGGGCCAGAATCGGCCCAAACTTCGAGTCTTGACGACCAACACGTAAACACACCTTGGGGTTCGACAACCATGGAAATCGTTTTGGGACCACAAAGCGGTGAGAAATAGTCCACGAAACGGGTCAGAATAGACAAAAACCATGAGTGTTGATGACCGACACGTAAACGCACCCCAGGGTTCGTTAATCATGCTAATCACTCTGGGACCCCAAAACAGTGAGTAATAGTCCAAGAAACGGGCCAGAATCTGCCAAAACTGTGAGTGTTAAGGACCGACACGTAAGCGCACCTTGGGGTTCGACAACCATGGAAATCGATTTGGGACCCCAAAACGGTGAGTGTTGATGACCGACCTGTAATAGTCCATGAAACGGGCCAAAATCGGCCAAAACTGTGAGTGTTGTTGACCGACACGTAAACGCACCCCGGGGTTTGTTAATTGTGGAAATCACTCCGGACCCAAAAACAGAGAGTGATAGTCCATGAAACAGGCCAGAATCGGCCAACTGTGAGTATTGATGACCGACATGTAAACGCACCCCGGGGTTAGTCAATCGTGGAAATCACTCCGGGACCACAAAATAGTGAGTTATAGTGCAAGAAACAGGCCAAAATCGGCCCAAACTGTGAGTCTTGATGACCGACACGTAAGCGCACCTTGGGGTTCAACAACTATGGAAATCGCTTCGGGGCCCCAAAACGGTGAGTAATAGTCCACGAAACGGGTCAGAATCGACAAAAACCGTGAGCGTTGATGACCGACATGTAAACGCACCCCGGGGTTCGTTAATCGTGGAAATCACTCCGGGACCCCAAAACAGTGAGTAATAGTCCAAGAAACGGGCCAGAATCGACGAAAATTGTGAGTGTTGATGACCGACACGTAAGAGCACCTTGGGATTCAATAACAATGAAAATCACTCCGGGACCCCAACACGGTGAGTAGTATTCCAAGAAACGGCCCAGAATCGGCCCAAACTTCGAGTCTTGTCTCCAAGACGTAAGCGCACCTTGGGGTTTGACAACCATGGAATTCGCTTTGGGACCACAAAATGCTCAGTAATAGTCCACGAAACGGGTCAAACCGACAAAAATCGTGAGTGTTGATGACCGACATGTAAACACACCAAGGGGTTTGTTAGTGGTGGAAATCACTCCGGGACCCCAAAACAGTGAGTAATTGTCCAGGAAACGGGCCAGAATCGGCCAAAACTGTGAGTGTTGATGACCGACACGTAAGAGCACCTTGGAATTCAAAAACTATGGAAATTGCTTCAGGACCCCAATACAGTGAGTAATATTCCAGGAAACGGGCCAGAATCGGCTCAAACTTCGAGTCTTGACGACCAACACGTAAGCACATCTTGGGGTTTGACAACCATGGAAATCGTTTTGGGACCACAAAACGGTGAGTAATAATCCACGAAACGGGCCAGAACCGGCAAAAACCGTGAGTGCTGATGACTGACACGCAAACGCACCCCGGGGTTCGTTAATCATGGAAATCACTCAGGGTCCCCAAAATAGTGAGTAATATTCCAAGAATAGGGCCAGAATCGGTCAAAACTGTGAGTGTTGATGACCGACACGTAAGCGCACCTTGGGGTTTGACAACCATGGAAATCGATTCGGGACCCCAAAACGGTGAGTAATAGTCCATGAAAGGGCCAGAATCGGCCAAAACTGTGCGTATCGACATGTAAAAGCGCATTGGGGTTCGTTAATCGTGGAAATCACTCTGGTACACGAAAACAGAGAGTAATAGTCCGCTAAACGGGCCAGAATCGGCCAAAACTGTGAGTGTTGATGACCGACACGTAAACGCACCCCGGGGTTCGATAATCGTGGAAATCACTCCGGACCCCAAAAAAGTGAGTAATAGTCCAAGAAATGGGACAGAATCGGCCCAAACTGCGATTGTTGATGACGGACACGTAAGCACACCTTGGGGTTTGACCACCATGGAAATCGGTCCAGGACCCCAAAACGGTGAGTAATAGTCCACGAAACAGGCCATAATCGACAAAAACCGCGAGTGTTGATGACCAAAACATAAATGCACCCCGGGTTTGTCAATCGTGGAAATCACTTAGGGTCCCCAAAATAGTGAGTAATAGTCCAAGAAACGGGCCAGAATCGGCCAAAACTGTGAGTGTTGATGACCGACACGTATGTGCACCTTGTGGTTCGTCAACCATTGAAATCGATTTGGGACCCCAAAACGGTGAGTAATAGTCCATTAAACGGGCCAGAATCAACCAAAACTTTGAGTGTTGATGACTGACACGTAAACGCACGTCGGGGTTCGTTAATTATGGAAATCACTCTGGGACCCCAAAACAATAAGTAATAGTCCATGAAACGGGCCACAATCGGCCAAAATTGTAAGTGTCGATGACCATCATGTAAACGCACCCCGGGGTTCGTTAATCGTGGAAATCACTCCGGGAACCCAGACCAGTTTGTAATAGTCCACGAAATGGGCTAGAATCGGCCAAAACTGTGAGAGTTGATGACCGACACGTAAGCGCACCTTGGGGTTAAACAACTATGGAAATCGCTTCGGAACCCCAAAACGGTGAGTAATAGTCCACGAAACGGGTCAGAATTAGCCAAACCTGTGAGTGTTGACGACGAACACGTAAACACACCCTGGGGATCGTCAATCGTGGAAATCACCCCAAAATGGTGAGTAATAGTCCACGAAACGGGTCAGAATTGCCCAAATATGTAAGTGTTGTCGGCGGACACATAAACGCATCTCGGGGATCGTCAATCGTCGAAATCGCTCTTGGACCCCAAAACACTGATATAATTGTGCACGAAATGGACCAGAATTGGCCAAAATTGTGAGTGTTTATTACCGACACGTAAATGCACCCCGGGGTTCGTCAATCATGGAAATCACTTCGGGACCCAAAATAGAGTAATAGTCCAAGAAACGGGCCAGAATCAGCCCAAAGTAGGAGTCTTGACGACCAACACATAAGCACACATTGAGATTCCACAACCATGGAATTCGCTTTGGGACCAAAAAATGGTGAGCAATAGTCCACCAAACGGGTCAGAATCGACAAAAACCATGAGTGTTGATGACCGACACGTAAAAGCACCCAGGGGTTCGTTTGTGGTGGAAATCACTCCGGGACCCCAAAACAATGAGTAGTAGTCCACGAAACGGGCCAGAATCGACCAAAACAGTGAGTGTTGATGACTGACACGTAAGCGCACCTTGGGGTTCAACAACTATGGAAATCACTTCGGGACCCCAACACGGTGAGTAATTGTAACACCCCAAAAATTTAACCAAGTTTTTGATACTAAAATTTTGCCAGGAGTTTAAATCTTTTCATTCTGGAATTTTTCTGTTGATTTCAGAACCTTTCCTTTTATTATTAAGGAGTTTTTCCCAAGTGGATCCTTCCAAAACATATTGGACTTATTTTCCCTTTCATTTAAAAACATCTCTCAATTAGTAGATTATTTATTAAATTATTTCACCCTGAACTTTATTCATTAAAATGAGTTGTTTTAAAATTTGGAGCTCTTTTTGAACTACAACCAGTTGATAGATTTATCTAAAAATCCAGCCAAAATTTGGAGATGTCATATGATGTCTCTAAATCACTTTTGTGCAATAATATATTTAATTCATTGCATATTTTGAGTGCTACACATGTTTTTCTTCTCTGGTCCAGTGGACAGTTTTGCACTACAACCCTTTTAAATATTTTTTTCTAGCTTACACAAAAATTATGGGATGTCAGTAGGAGCATATCATTCCATTATATGCAAAAATCCAGTGATGTTCTTTGAAAATTTTGAGTGAAACAACCTCATCTTCATTCTGGTCCAACATGATGGTTTGTACAGCAACCATATTTTTTCTTGCTCTTTAGCCATTGATTCTTTCTCCTATTTGTAGTCCTCCATGTTAAACTCCTATGTCCAGGAGCATGCAACCATTGACATATTTTTGGTACATGAAATAATGCCATTCACATCCTGTCCAGATTTGAAGTTCTGCAAAACTTGCACTAGCAAGTTTGTGATTTTCTCCAACTAACCTCACCACCCTCTTGTGCATCCAAAGAGACATTGATCTGGAGAATTTGGCCACTCCAAGAAATGCCTAAGTGCCCTTAGCATTTTGTCAAACACCTTAGGGGCATGATCAGTTTTGACATGATTTTTGTTTTGCACTGCGACCTTGCACCTCTGATCAAACTAGCATGTCCACTAGCATCTCAACTATCCCTAGACTAGAACTACTAATCCTCAGCTCCAACCAAGCCATCTAGCAGGCCACGACATTTCGCCGAACAGATGGTGGGCGTGCTCTGGGCGCGCCCAGAGCGTGCATTTGGCACGCACGTGCGCCCAAGCCGCCGCTTCGCGCCACCTACCCCCGCTCGCCCGCAGAGCCGCGCCCGACCTCATCCACTCGCAGGAACCGTCCAAAGCCGCACAGCGCCGCCAACAGAGCTTTTGGCGGCACACCAGCGACCGCAGCACGCCTCTGCCGCGGTCGGCGCCGCCCAAGCCACCCCGGCTCGCCACCTGCCCCCTTGAGCTTCGCAAGCTCATCCACAAGGGTGTCGCCTAGCTCTCGTCGCCGCCACGTTCCCCTGCAGCTACAGAACGTCGGTTCGGCGGCGATCTTATCCCCACCGCCGCGGAACCGACCTCGTTGCGCTATAAATGGATGCCCCGGAACCATCCGAGCACGCATGCAACCTCAGTCCACTTCCCTAGTTTCCCCATGGCAGCCAATCGACCTGAGGAGGTCGTCTTCTCCATCTCCGGCAACTCCTGCCGCCGCCACTGTCCCGTCCATTCCGGCGCCACCAGGGCTTCCCCCTCTCCGTTCTCTTCACCAAGAACTACCTCTCCCTCCCGTGAACCTCTTCCCCTTCTCAATTTTGATCGGGAACCACCGCCACCCCAAAACCACTTCGCCACCGAAGGTTTCCTCCGCCGCGGAACTCGCCGCCGACGATTTACTCCACCTCCGATGACCCTACGACCACCGGGAGAACCGCCCCAGCCATTCGGATCCATCCCTACCCTCGGGGGCCCGCGAGGAGCAGCCAAACACCGGCGACGATCGCCGGACCCCCGCCCCGCTCGGGCAGAGGAGGGAGACGACGCGCGGCGACTGGTCAAACCTGACTAGTGGGCCAGGCGGGCCCACTGTCAGTGACACCCCGCGCCGTCCGCGTGTTTAAGTGAAGGCGTAAACTTCATAAGTACGTCTCCTTTGCCCCGGAAGCGTATTTCGATCTGAAACGTTTTCTTTTTCTATTTTAATTTAAAAACAGAATTTGACCAAAACTTTGACTGGTTATATCTTTTTAAATATAACTCCAAATGAATTAATTCTTTTTCCTACCTCTCTCAAATATTGTCTAGTTTATTTTAAGATTTATTTGAAAAAAAATCAGAACAACTTTTTGTGTTGTTTTTATTTTGGGTTTTAATTCATTTATATTGCTAAAATAGGATTTTTGAAGAGAGGAGAAATATTTCAAGAGTTTGAAATGAACCCTGCCTTCCTGTGACCTGAAGGCAAGCATTCTGAACCCCGGCATAATATTTTTGTGTGTTCGATGACACGTTCATAACATCACCTCACTTTGGAGAAACTTGTTATTTCATGTGATATGATCATATGCATGGCTGCATGTTATTGATTTCCATGATGTTGGAAATGAACACACTTGTGATGATAATCACCCTCATGTGCCTTGCATGCATACCGGCAGGAACCCGGGAAAACCTCTGCCTTGGGTAGGCATGAGTTTGTCGCCGGTCTCCGTCGGGACGGTTATGTCTGGTATGGCATGGTAAGGTAATATGAGTGGTGACTCTGTTGGTTGAAATATATTCGTTATGCTAATCATACAGGGAATACTTAAACCTCCTGAGTCGACCGTAGATCGAGTCTTGTTCCAGTAACCCCCATACTTGTTTCGTACTACCACTCGTCTCTACAGCAAGTAGAGTACGGTTCAGTAAGTTGTCAACCTCTTTCTAGCACACACCGTACAGAGAGGCCAGGGTGGAAGATACCGGTTGTAGCTGGTAGGCAGGCCACCTGGTCCGGGGGCATGGGTGTTTCCGGTTGGGACCGAGAGGGGAGGCCACCCCTTAGAGCGCGCGATATAAATTTGATCCCATGCTACGCGAGGTTGTAGCCTCCCCACTTAGAGTTTGCTTGACAAGTGTCGTGGGTGATTCCAGACATGTGTGAATTAAGCTGGTGTGTGCAAGTTAGGTGTGTTTTCAACAAAAAGACCGTAGACAGAATTAGTCCCGATGGACTAAAGAAATCCGTTACTCGTGGGTAAAGAGTACACCCTCTGCAGAGGTTAAACCTATTCGAATAGCCGTGTCCATGGTTAAGGATTACAGTCTGGGACGGGTCAAGTGTCGGTCTTAGTGTCGGTCTTCGGAGGTGAAACTGTTAACCAGAACCGGAACTACTACTTGTGACTTGTGGTAATTATGATTATTATTATTGTTGACTAACCGTGATATTATTGTTATTATCGAGTATCTCTGCGATGGTTGTACCTCCGGGATATTCACTATGATTGTTTATTTTAAAGCCCTTTATGTGGTGTCGCTCAGACGCCCGACTGTGGCATTTCTTTTAAAGCCCTTTATGTGGTGTCGCTCAGACGCCCGACTGTGGCATTCCTTTTAAAGCCCTTTATGTGGTGTCGCTCAGACGCCCGACTGTGGCATTTCTTTTAAAGCCCTTTATGTGGTGTCGCTCAGACGCCCGACTGTGGCATTTCTTTTAAAGCCCTTTATGTGGTGTCGCTCAGACGCCCGACTGTGGCATTTCTTTTAAAGCCCTTTATGTGGTGTCGCTCAGACGCCCGACTGTGGCATTTCTTTTAAAGCCCCTTATGTGGTGTCGCTCAGACGCCCGACTGTGGCATTTCTTTTAAAGCCCTTTGTGTGGTGTCGCTCAGACGCTCGACTGTGGCATTTCTTTTAAAGCCCTTTATGTGGTGTCGCTAAGACGCCCGACTGTGGCATTGCTTGTTATTTACTTCATAAATTTTAATACTACTATGTTATTGCATTTTTATAAATAACTTGCTTGCACGCATCAGAATTTTATTTATCTTTTGTGACTGACGTCATGAGCATAAAATATTTTCAGCACATCATTGTTATATTATACCTGTGTTCATAATGTTTGCGACTACATTCAAAGTACTCACTGGCTTGTCCCTGGCTATTGTCTTGGCCAGATTTTCTTCCACGGAGAGGAGCGACGCGATGACAGCCCCGGAACCTAAGCAACGGAGATAGCAGCCTCGCGGAGATAGGAGTTAACCTGGTCAGCTGTTCCTGTGGGAAATGGAGTCCCATAGACCCTGATGACCATCAAATCGCTTCCGCCCTCAACCACTAGAAACCATCTGTTGTACTCACAGGCCAGAATGGTCATGTACTACATATTTTGTATTTTGCTTGGAAATTCTGTATCAAGTTGGAGCCTCATCAGCTAATAGTAATCCTGGGGCTGATGAGCACGACGGTCTTTTCTGGAAATTTATTACCCGGAAAACCGGTCGTGACAGTAATAGTCCAAGAAACGGCCCAGAATCGGCCCAAACTTCGAGTCTTGACGACCAACACGTAAACACACCTTGGGGTTCGACAACCATGGAAATCATTTTGGGACCACAAAGCGGTGAGAAATAGTCCACAAAACGGGTCAAAATAGACAAAAACCGTGAGTGTTGATGACCGACACGTAAACGCACCCCAGGGTTCGTTAATCATGCTAATCACTCTGGGACCCCAAAACAGTGAGTAATAGTCCAAGAAACGGGCTAGAATCTGCCAAAACTGTGAGTGTTAAGAACCGACACGTAAGCGCACCTTGGGGTTTGACAACCATGGAAATCGATTTGGGACCCCAAAACGGTGAGTGTTGATGACCGACCTGTAATAGTCCATGAAACGGGCCAAAATCGGCCAAAACTGTGAGTGTTGTTGACCGACACATAAACGCACCCCGGGGTTTGTTAATTGTGGAAATCACTTCGGACCCAAAAACAGAGAGTGATAGTCCATGAAACGGGCCAGAATCGGCCAACTGTGAGTGTTGATGACCGACATGTAAACGCACCCTGGGGTTCGTCAATCGTGGAAATCACTCCGGGACCACAAAACAGTGAGTTATAGTGCAAGAAACAGGCCAAAACCGGCCCAAACTGTGAGTCTTGATGACCGACACGTAAGCGCACCTTGGGGTTCAACAACTATGGAAATCGCTTCGAGGCCCCAAAACGGTGAGTAATAGTCCACGAAACGGGTCAGAATCGACAAAAACCGTGATTGTTGACGACCGACATGTAAACGTACCCCGGGGTTCGTTAATCGTGGAAATCACTCCGGGACCCCAAAACAGTGAGTAATAGTCCAAGAAACGGGCCAGAATCGACGAAAATTGTGAGTGTTGATGACCGACACGTAAGAGCACCTTGGGATTCAACAACAATGAAAATCACTCTGGGACCCCAACACGTTGAGTAGTATTCCAAGAAACGGCCCAGCATCGGCCCAAACTTCGAGTCTTGTCTCCAAGACGTAAGCGCACCTTGGGGTTTGACAACCATGGAATTCGCTTTGGGACCACAAAATGGTCAGTAATAGTCCACGAAACGGGTCAAACCGACAAAAATCGTGAGTGTTGATGACCGACACGTAAACACATCAAGGGGTTTGTTAGTGATGGAAATCACTCCGGGACCCCAAAACAGTGAGTAATTGTCCAGGAAACGGGCCAGAATCGGCCAAAACTGTGAGTGTTGATGACCGACACGTAAGAGCACCTTGGAATTCAAAAACTATGGAAATTGCTTCAGGACCCCAATACAGTGAGTAATATTCCAGGAAACGGGCCAGAATCGGCTCAAACTTCGAGTCTTGACGACCAACACGTAAGCACATCTTGGGGTTTGACAACCATGGAAATCGTTTTGGGACCACAAAACGGTGAGTAATAATCCACGAAACGGGCCAGAACCGGCAAAAACCGTGAGTGCTGATGACTGACACGCAAACGCACCCCGGGGTTCGTTAATCATGGAAATCACTCAGGGTCCCCAAAATAGTGAGTAATATTCCAAGAATAGGGCCAGAATCGGTCAAAACTGTGAGTGTTGATGACCGACACGTAAGCGCACCTTGGGGTTTGACAACCATGGAAATCGATTCGGGACCCCAAAACGGTGAGTAATAGTCCATGAAAGGGCCAGAATCGGCCAAAACTGTGCGTATCGACATGTAAAAGCGCATTGGGGTTCGTTAATCGTGGAAATCACTCTGGTACACGAAAACAGAGAGTAATAGTCCGCTAAACGGGCCAGAATCGGCCAAAACTGTGAGTGTTGATGACCGACACGTAAACGCACCCCGGGGTTCGATAATCGTGGAAATCACTCCGGACCCCAAAAAAGTGAGTAATAGTCCAAGAAATGGGACAGAATCGGCCCAAACTGCGATTGTTGATGACGGACACGTAAGCACACCTTGGGGTTTGACCACCATGGAAATCGGTCCAGGACCCCAAAACGGTGAGTAATAGTCCACGAAACAGGCCATAATCGACAAAAACCGCGAGTGTTGATGACCAAAACATAAATGCACCCTGGGTTTGTCAATCGTGGAAATCACTTAGGGTCCCCAAAATAGTGAGTAATAGTCCAAGAAACGGGCCAGAATCGGCCAAAACTGTGAGTGTTGATGACCGACACGTATGTGCACCTTGTGGTTCGTCAACCATTGAAATCGATTTGGGACCCCAAAACGGTGAGTAATAGTCCATTAAACGGGCCAGAATCTACCAAAACTTTGAGTGTTGATGACTGACACGTAAACGCACGTCGGGGTTCGTTAATTATGGAAATCACTCTGGGACCCCAAAACAATAAGTAATAGTCCATGAAACGGGCCACAATCGGCCAAAATTGTAAGTGTCGATGACCATCATGTAAACGCACCCCGGGGTTCGTTAATCGTGGAAATCACTCCGGGAACCCAGACCAGTTTGTAATAGTCCACGAAATGGGCTAGAATCGGCCAAAACTGTGAGAGTTGATGACCGACACGTAAGCGCACCTTGGGGTTAAACAACTATGGAAATCGCTTCGGAACCCCAAAACGGTGAGTAATAGTCCACGAAACGTGTCAGAATTAGCCAAACCTGTGAGTGTTGACGACGAACACGTAAACACACCCTGGGGATCGTCAATCGTGGAAATCACCCCAAAACGGTGAGTAATAGTCCACGAAACGGGTCAGAATTGCCCAAATATGTAAGTGTTGTCGGCGGACACATAAACGCATCTCGGGGATCGTCAATCGTCGAAATCGCTCTTGGACCCCAAAACACTGATATAATTGTGCACGAAATGGACCAGAATTGGCCAAAATTGTGAGTGTTTATTACCGACACGTAAATGCACCCCGGGGTTCGTCAATCATGGAAATCACTTCGGGACCCAAAATAGAGTAATAGTCCAAGAAACGGGCCAGAATCGGCCCAAAGTAGGAGTCTTGACGACCAACACATAAGCACACATTGGGATTCCACAACCATGGAATTCGCTTTGGGACCAAAAAATGGTGAGCAATAGTCCACCAAACGGGTCAGAATCGACAAAAACCATGAGTGTTGATGACCGACACGTAAAAGCACCCAGGGGTTCGTTTGTGGTGGAAATCACTCCGGGACCCCAAAACAATGAGTAGTAGTCCACGAAACGGGCCAGAATCGACCAAAACAGTGAGTGTTGATGACTGACACGTAAGCGCACCTTGGGGTTCAACAACTATGGAAATCACTTCGGGACCCCAACACGGTGAGTAATTGTAACACCCCAAAAATTTAACCAAGTTTTTGATACTAAAATTTTGCCAGGAGTTTAAATCTTTTCATTCTGGAATTTTTCTGTTGATTTCAGAACCTTTCCTTTTATTATTAAGGAGTTTTTCCCAAGTGGATCCTTCCAAAACATATTGGACTTATTTTCCCTTTCATTTAAAAACATCTCTCAATTAGTAGATTATTTATTAAATTATTTCACCCTGAACTTTATTCATTAAAATGAGTTGTTTTAAAATTTGGAGCTCTTTTTGAACTACAACCAGTTGATAGATTTATCTAAAAATCCAGCCAAAATTTGGAGATGTCATATGATGTCTCTAAATCACTTTTGTGCAATAATATATTTAATTCATTGCATATTTTGAGTGCTACACATGTTTTTCTTCTCTGGTCCAGTGGACAGTTTTGCACTACAACCCTTTTAAATATTTGTTTCTAGCTTACACAAAAATTATGGGATGTCAGTAGGAGCATATCATTCCATTATATGCAAAAATCCAGTGATGTTCTTTGAAAATTTTGAGCGAAACAACCTCATCTTCATTCTGGTCCAACATGATGGTTTGTACAGCAACCATATTTTTTCTTGCTCTTTAGCCATTGATTCTTTCTCCTATTTGTAGTCCTCCATGTTAAACTCCTATGTCCAGGAGCATGCAACCATTGACATATTTTTGGTACATGAAATAATGCCATTCACATCCTGTCCAGATTTGAAGTTCTGCAAAACTTGCACTAGCAAGTTTGTGATTTTCTCCAACTAACCTCACCACCCTCTTGTGCATCCAAAGAGACATTGATCTGGAGAATTTGGCCACTCCAAGAAATGCCTAAGTGCCCTTAGCATTTTGTCAAACACCTTAGGGGCATGATCAGTTTTGACATGATTTTTGTTTTGCACTGCGACCTTGCACCTCTGATCAAACTAGCATGTCCACTAGCATCTCAACTATCCCTAGACTAGAACTACTAATCCTCAGCTCCAACCAAGCCATCTAGCAGGCCACGACATTTCGCCGAACAGATGGTGGGCGTGCTCTGGGCGCGCCCAGAGCGTGCATTTGGCACGCACGTGCGCCCAAGCCGCCGCTTCGCGCCACCTACCCCCGCTCGCCCGCAGAGCCGCGCCCGACCTCATCCACTCGCAGGAACCGTCCAAAGCCGCACAGCGCCGCCAACAGAGCTTTTGGCGGCACACCGGTGACCGCAGCACGCCTCTGCCGCGGTCGGCGCCGCCCAAGCCACCCCGGCTCGCCACCTGCCCCCTTGAGCTTCGCAAGCTCATCCACAAGGGTGTCGCCTAGCTCTCGTCGCCGCCACATTCCCCTGCAGCTACAGAACGTCGGTTCGGCGGCGATCTTATCCCCACCGCCGCGGAACCGACCTCGTTGCGCTATAAATGGATGCCCCGGAACCATCCGAGCACGCATGCAACCTCAGTCCACTTCCCTAGTTTCCCCATGGTAGCCAATCGACCTGAGGAGGTCGTCTTCTCCATCTCCGGCAACTCCTGCCGCCGCCACTGTCCCGTCCATTCCGGCGCCACCAGGGCTTCCCCCTCTCCGTTCTCTTCACCAAGAACTACCTCTCCCTCCCGTGAACCTCTTCCCCTTCTCAATTTTGATCGGGAACCACCGCCACCCCAAAACCACTTCGCCACCGAAGGTTTCCTCCGCCGCGGAACTCGCCGCCGACGATTTACTCCACCTCCGACGACCCTACGACCACCGGGAGAACCGCCCCAGCCATGCGGATCCATCCCTACCCTCGGGGGCCCGCGAGGAGCAGCCAAACGCCGGCGACGATCGCCGGACCCCCGCCCCGCTCGGGCAGAGGAGGGAGACGACGCGCGGCGACTGGTCAAACCTGACTAGTGGGCCAGGCGGGCCCACTGTCAGTGACACCCCGCGCCGTCCGCGTGTTTAAGTGAAGGCGTAAACTTCATAAGTACGTCTCCTTTGCCCCGGAAGCGTATTTCGATCTGAAACGTTTTCTTTTTCTATTTTAATTTAAAAACAGAATTTGACCAAAACTTTGACTGGTTATATCTTTTTAAATATAACTCCAAATGAATTAATTCTTTTTCCTACCTCTCTCAAATATTGTCTAGTTTATTTTAAGATTTATTTGAAAAAAAAATCAGAACAACTTTTTGTGTTGTTTTTATTTTGGGTTTTAATTCATTTATATTGCTAAAATAGGATTTTTGAAGAGAGGAGAAATATTTCAAGAGTTTGAAATGAACCCTGCCTTCCTGTGACCTGAAGGCAAGCATTCTGAACCCCGGCATAATATTTTTGTGTGTTCGATGACACGTTCATAACATCACCTCACTTTGGAGAAACTTGTTATTTCATGTGATATGATCATATGCATGGCTGCATGTTATTGATTTCCATGATGTTGGAAATGAACACACTTGTGATGATAATCACCCTCATGTGCCTTGCATGCATACCGGCAGGAACCCGGGAAAACCTCTGCCTTGGGTAGGCATGAGTTTGTCGCTGGTCTCCGTCGGGACGGTTATGTCTGGTATGGCATGGTAAGGTAATATGAGTGGTGACTCTGTTGGTTGAAATATATTCGTTATGCTAATCATACAGGGAATACTTAAACCTCCTGAGTCGACCGTAGATCGAGTCTTGTTCCAGTAACCCCCATACTTGTTTCGTACTACCACTCGTCTCTACAGCAAGTAGAGTACGGTTCAGTAAGTTGTCAACCTCTTTCTAGCACACACCGTACAGAGAGGCCAGGGTGGAAGATACCGGTTGTAGCTGGTAGGCAGGCCACCTGGTCCGGGGGCATGGGTGTTTCCGGTTGGGACCGAGAGGGGAGGCCACCCCTTAGAGCGCGCGATATAAATTTGATCCCATGCTACGCGAGGTTGTAGCCTCCCCACTTAGAGTTTGCTTGACAAGTGTCGTGGGTGATTCCAGACATGTGTGAATTAAGCTGGTGTGTGCAAGTTAGGTGTGTTTTCAACAAAAAGACCGTAGACAGAATTAGTCCCGATGGACTAAAGAAATCCGTTACTCGTGGGTAAAGAGTACACCCTCTGCAGAGGTTAAACCTATTCGAATAGCCGTGTCCATGGTTAAGGATTACAGTCTGGGACGGGTCAAGTGTCGGTCTTAGTGTCGGTCTTCGGAGGTGAAACTGTTAACCAGAACCGGAACTACTACTTGTGACTTGTGGTAATTATGATTATTATTATTGTTGACTAACCGTGATATTATTGTTATTATCGAGTATCTCTGCGATGGTTCTACCTCCGGGATATTCACTATGATTGTTTATTTTAAAGCCCTTTATGTGGTGTCGCTCAGACGCCCGACTGTGGCATTTCTTTTAAAGCCCTTTATGTGGTGTCGCTCAGACGCCCGACTGTGGCATTCCTTTTAAAGCCCTTTATGTGGTGTCGCTCAGACGCCCGACTGTGGCATTTCTTTTAAAGCCCTTTATGTGGTGTCGCTCAGACGCCCGACTGTGGCATTTCTTTTAAAGCCCTTTATGTGGTGTCGCTCAGACGCCCGACTGTGGCATTTCTTTTAAAGCCCTTTATGTGGTGTCGCTCAGACGCCCGACTGTGGCATTTCTTTTAAAGCCCCTTATGTGGTGTCGCTCAGACGCCCGACTGTGGCATTTCTTTTAAAGCCCTTTGTGTGGTGTCGCTCAGACGCCCGACTGTGGCATTTCTTTTAAAGCCCTTTATGTGGTGTCGCTAAGACGCCCGACTGTGGCATTGCTTGTTATTTACTTCATAAATTTTAATACTACTATGTTATTGCATTTTTATAAATAACTTGCTTGCACGCATCAGAATTTTATTTATCTTTTGTGACTGACGTCATGAGCATAAAATATTTTCAGCACATCATTGTTATATTATACCTGTGTTCATAATGTTTGCGACTACATTCAAAGTACTCACTGGCTTGTCCCTGGCTATTGTCTTGGCCAGATTTTCTTCCACGGAGAGGAGCGACGCGATGACAGCCCCGGAACCTAAGCAACGGAGATAGCAGCCTCGCAGAGATAGGAGTTAACCTGGTCAGCTGTTCCTGTGGGAAATGGAGTCCCATAGACCCTGATGACCATCAAATCGCTTCCGCCCTCAACCACTAGAAACCATCTGTTGTACTCACAGGCCAGAATGGTCATGTACTACATATTTTGTATTTTGCTTGGAAATTCTGTATCAAGTTGGAGCCTCATCAGCTAACAGTAATCCTGGGGCTGATGAGCACGACGGTCTTTTCTGGAAATTTATTACCCGGAAAACCGGTCGTGACAGTAATAGTCCAAGAAACGGCCCAGAATCGGCCCAAACTTCGAGTCTTGACGACCAACACGTAAACACACCTTGGGGTTCGACAACCATGGAAATCGTTTTGGGACCACAAAGCGGTGAGAAATAGTCCACAAAACGGGTCAAAATAGACAAAAACCGTGAGTGTTGATGACCGACACGTAAACGCACCCCAGGGTTCATTAATCATGCTAATCACTCTGGGACCCCAAAACAGTGAGTAATAGTCCAAGAAACGGGCTAGAATCTGCCAAAACTGTGAGTGTTAAGAACCGACACGTAAGCGCACCTTGGGGTTTGACAACCATGGAAATCGATTTGGGACCCCAAAACGGTGAGTGTTGATGACCGACCTGTAATAGTCCATGAAACGGGCCAAAATCGGCCAAAATTGTGAGTGTTGTTGACCGACACGTAAACGCACCCCGGGGTTTGTTAATTGTGGAAATCACTTCGGACCCAAAAACAGAGAGTGATAGTCCATGAAACGGGCCAGAATCGGCCAACTGTGAGTGTTGATGACCGACATGTAAACGCACCCTGGGGTTCGTCAATCGTGGAAATCACTCCGGGACCACAAAACAGTGAGTTATAGTGCAAGAAACAGGCCAAAACCGGCCCAAACTGTGAGTCTTGATGACCGACACGTAAGCGCACCTTGGGGTTCAACAACTATGGAAATCGCTTCGAGGCCCCAAAACGGTGAGTAATAGTCCACAAAACGGGTCAGAATCGACAAAAACCGTGATTGTTGATGACCGACATGTAAACGTACCCCGGGGTTCGTTAATCGTGGAAATCACTCCGGGACCCCAAAACAGTGAGTAATAGTCCAAGAAACGGGCCAGAATCGACGAAAATTGTGAGTGTTGATGATCGACACGTAAGAGCACCTTGGGATTCAACAACAATGAAAATCACTCTGGGACCCCAACACGTTGAGTAGTATTCCAAGAAACGGCCCAGAATCGGCCCAAACTTCGAGTCTTGTCTCCAAGACGTAAGCGCACCTTGGGGTTTGACAACCATGGAATTCGCTTTGGGACCACAAAATGGTCAGTAATAGTCCACGAAACGGGTCAAACCGACAAAAATCGTGAGTGTTGATGACCGACACGTAAACACATCAAGGGGTTTGTTAGTGATGGAAATCACTCCGGGACCCCAAAACAGTGAGTAATAGTCCAGGAAACGGGCCAGAATCGGCCAAAACTGTGAGTGTTGATGACCGACACGTAAGAGCACCTTGGAATTCAAAAACTATGGAAATTGCTTTAGGACCCCAATACAGTGAGTAATATTCCAGGAAACGGGCCAGAATCGGCTCAAACTTCGAGTCTTGACGACCAACAAGTAAGCACATCTTGGGGTATGACAACCATGGAAATCGTTTTGGGACCACAAAACGGTGAGTAATAATCCACGAAACGGGCCAGAACCGGCAAAAACCGTGAGTGCTGATGACTGACACGCAAACGCACCCCGGGGTTCATTGATCGTGGAAATCACTCAGGGCCCCAAAACAGTGAGTAATAGTCCATGAAAAGGGCCAGAATCGGTCAAAACTGTGAGTGTTGATGACCGACATGTAAGCGCACCTTGGGGTTCGACAACCATGGAAATTGATCCGGGACCCCAAAACGGTGAGTAATAGTCCATGAAAGGGCCAGAATCGGCCAAAACTGTGCGTATCGACTTGTAAAAGCGCATTGGGGTTCGTTAATCGTGGAAATCACTCTGGTACACGAAAACAGAGAGTAATAGTCCACTAAACGGGCCAGAATCGGCCAAAACTGTGAGTGTTGATGACCGACACGTAAACGCACCCCGGGGTTCGATAATGGTGGAAATCACTCCGGACCCCAAAACAGTGAGTAATAGTCCAAGAAATGGGACAGAATCGGCCCAAACTGCGATTGTTGATGACCGACACGTAAGCACACCTTGGGGTTTGACCACCATGGAAATCGGTCCAGGACCCCAAAACGGTGAGTAATAGTCCACGAAACAGGCCATAATCGACAAAAACCGTGAGTGTTGATGACCAAAACATAAATGCACCCCGGGTTTGTCAATCGTGGAAATCACTTAGGGTCCCCAAAATAGTGAGTAATAGTCCAAGAAACGGGCCAGAATCGGCCAAAATTGTGAGTGTTGATGACCGACATGTACGTGCACCTTGTGGTTCGTCAACCATTGAAATCTATTTGGGACCCCAAAACGGTGAGTAATAGTCCATGAAACGGGCCAGAATCAACCAAAACTGTGAGTGTTGATGACTGACACGTAAACGCACGTCGGGGTTCGTTAATTATGGAAATCACTTTGGGACCCCAAAACAATAAGTAATAGTCCACGAAAGGGGCCAGAATCGGCCAAAATTGTAAGTGTCGATGACCATCATTTAAACGCACCCCGGGGTTCGTTAATCGTGGAAATCACTCCGGGCCCAGACCAGTGAGTAATAGTCCACGAACTGGGCTAGAATCGGCCAAAACTGTGAGTGTTGATGACCGACACGTAAGCGCACCTTGGGGTTAAACAACTATGGAAAACACTTCGGGACCCCAAAACGGTGAGTAATAGTCCACGAAACGGGTCAGAATTAGCCAAAACTGTGAGTGTTGACGACGGACACGTAAACACACCCAGGGGATCGTCAGTCATGGAAATCACCCCAAAACGGTGAGTAATAGTCCACGAAACGGGTCAGAATTGCCCAAATATGTAAGTGTTGTCGGCGGACACATAAACGCATCTCGGGGATCGTCAATCGTCGAAATCGCTCTTGGACCCCAAAACACTGATATAATAGTGCACGAAATGGACCAGAATTGGCCAAAATTGTGAGTGTTTATTACCGACACGTAAACGCACCCCGGGGTTCGTCAATCATGGAAATCACTTCGGGACCCAAAATAGAGTAATAGTCCAAGAAACGGGCCAGAATCGGCCCAAAGTAGGAGTCTTGACGAACAACACATAAGCACAACTTGGGATTCCACAACCATGGAATTCGCTTTGGGACCAAAAAATGGTGTGCAATAGTCCACCAAACGGGTCAGAATCGACAAAAACCATGAGTGTTGATGACCGACACGTAAAAGCATCCAGGGGTTTGTTTGTGGTACAAATCACTCCGGGACCCCAAAACAATGAGTAGTAGTCCATGAAACGGGCCAGAATCGACCAAAACAGTGAGTGTTGACGATTGACACGTAAGCGCACCTTGAGGTTCAACAACTATGGAAATCACTTCGGGACCCCAACACGGTGAGTAATAGTCCATGAAACGGGCCAGAATCGGCCCAAACTTCGAGTCTTGATGACCAACACGTAAACACACCTTGGGGTTCGACAACCATGGAAATCATTTTGGGACCACAAAGCGGTGAGAAATAGTCCACGAAACGGGTCAGAATAGACAAAAACCGTGAGTGTTGATGACCGACACGTAAACGCACCCCAGGGTTCGTTAATCATGCTAATCACTCCGGGACCCCAAAACAGTGAGTAATAGTCCAAGAAACGGGCCAGAATCTGCGAAAACTATGAGTGTTAAGAACCGACACGTAAGCGCACCTTGGGGTTCGACAACCGTGGAAATCGATTTGGGACCCCAAAATGGTGAGTGTTGATGACCAACCTGTAATAGTCCATGAAACGGGCCAAAATCGGCCAAAACTGTGAGTGTTGTTGACCGACATGTAAACGCACCCCAGGGTTTGTTAATTGTGGAAATCACTCCGGACCCAAAAATAGAGAGTGATAGTCCATGAAACGGGCCAGAATCGGCCAACTGTGAGTGTTGATGACCGACATGTAAACACACCCCAGGGTTCGTCAATCGTGGAAATCACTCCGGGACCACAAAACAATGAGTTATAGTGCAAGAAACAGGCCAAAATCGGCCCAAACTGTGAGTCTTGATGACCGACACGTAAGCTCACCTTGGGGTTCAACAACTATGGAAATCGCTTCGGGGCCCCAAAACGGTGAGTAATAGTCCACGAAACGGGTCAGAATCGACAAAAACCGTGAGTGTTGATGACCGACATGTAAACGCACCCCGGGGTTCGTTAATCGTGGAAATCACTCCGGGACCCCAAAACAGTGAGTAATAGTCCAAGAAACGGGCCAGAATCGACGAAAATTGTGAGTGTTGATGACCGACACGTAAGAGCACCTTGGGATTCAACAACAATGAAAATCACTCCGGGACCCCAACACGGTGAGTAGTATTCCAAGAAACGGCCCAGAATCGGCCCAAACTTCGAGTCTTGTCTCCAAGACGTAAGCGCACCTTGGGGTTCGACAACCATGGAATTCGATTTGGGACCACAAAATGGTCAGTAATAGTCCACGAAACGGGTCAAACCGACAAAAATCGTGAGTGTTGATGACCGACACGTAAACACACCAAGGGGTTTGTTAGTGGTGGAAATCACTCCGGGACCCCAAAACAGTGAGTAATAGTCCAGGAAACGGGCCAGAATCGGCCAAAACTGTGAGTGTTAATGACCGACACGTAAGAGCACCTTGGGATTCAAAAACTATGGAAATCGCTTCAGGACCCCAATACAGTGAGTAATATTCCAGGAAACGGGCCAGAATTGGCTGAAACTTCGAGTCTTGACGACCAACACGTAAGCACATCTTGGGGTTTGACAACCATGGAAATCGTTTTGGGACCACAAAACGGTGAGTAATAATCCACGAAACGGGCCAGAACCGGCAAAAACCGTGAGTGCTGATGAATGACACGCAAGCGCACCCCGGGGTTCGTTAATCGTGGAAATCACTCAGGGTCCCCAAAATAGTGAGTAATAGTCCAAGAAAAGGGCCAGAATCGGTCAAAACTGTGATTGTTGATGACCGACACGTAAGCGCACCTTGGGGTTTGACAACCATGGAAATCGATTCGGGACCCCAAAACGGTGAGTAATAGTCCATGAAAGGGCCAGAATCGGCCAAAACTGTGCGTATCGACATGTAAAAGCGCATTGGGGTTCGTTAATCGTGGAAATCACTCTGGTACATGAAAACAGAGAGTAATAGTCCACTAAACGGGCCAGAATTGGCCAAAACTGTGAGTGTTGATGACGGACACGTAAACGCACCCCGGGGTTCGATAATCGTGGAAATCACTCCGGACCCCAAAACAGTGAGTAATAGTCCAAGAAATGGGACAGAATCGGCCCAAACTGCGATTGTTGATGACCGACACGTAAGCACACCTTGGGGTTTGCCACCATGGAAATCGGTCCAGGACCCCAAAACGGTGAGTAATAGTCCACGAAATAGGCCATAATCGACAAAAACCGCGAGTGTTGATGACCAAAACATAAATGCACCCCGGGTTTGTCAATCGTGGAAATCACTTAGGGTCCCCAAAATAGTGAGTAATAGTCCAAGAAACGGGCCAGAATCGGCCAAAACTGTGAGTGTTGATGACCGACACGTACGTGCACCTTGTGGTTCGTCAACCATTGAAATCTATTTGGGACCCCAAAACGGTGAGTAATAGTCCATGAAACAGGCCAGAATCAACCAAAACTGTGAGTGTTGATGACTGACACGTAAACGCACGTCGGGGTTCGTTAATTATGGAAATCACTCTGGGACCCCAAAACAATAAGTAATAGTCCACGAAACGGGCCAGAATCGGCCAAAATTGTAAGTGTCGATGACAATCATGTAAACGCACCCCGGGGTTCGTTAATCGTGGAAATCACTCCGGGACCCCAGACCATTGAGTAATAGTCCACGAAATGGGCTAGAATCGGCCAAAACTGTGAGTGTTGATGACCGACACGTAAGCGCACCTTGGGGTTAAACAACTATGGAAATCGCTTCGGGACCCCAAAACGGTGAGTAATAGTCCACGAAACGGGTCAGAATTAGCCAAAACTGTGAGTGTTGACGACGGACACGTAAACACACCCAGGGGATCGTCAATCGTGGAAATCACCCCAAAACGGTGAGTAATAGTCCACGAAACGGGTCAGAATTGCCCAAATATGTAAGTGTTGTCGGCGGACACATAAACGCATCTCGGGGATCGTCAATCGCCGAAATCGCTCTTGGACCCCAAAACACTGATATAATAGTGCACGAAATGGACCGGAATTGGCCAAAATTGTGAGTGTTTATTACCGACATGTAAACGCACCCCGGGGTTCGTCAATCATGGAAATCACTTCGAGACCGAAAATAGAGTAATAGTCCAAGAAACGGGCCAGAATCAGCCCAAAGTAGGAGTCTTGACGACCAACACATAAGCACACCTTGGGATTCCACAACCATGGAATTCGCTTTGGGACCAAAAAATGGTGTGCAATAGTCCACCAAACGGGTCAGAATCGACAAAAACCATGAGTGTTGATGACCGACACGTAAAAGCACCCAGGGGTTTGTTTGTGGTGGAAATCACTCCGGGACCCCAAAACAATGAGTAGTAGTCCACGAAACGGGCCAGAATCGACCAAAATAGTGAGTGTTGACGATTGACACGTAAGCGCACCTTGGGGTTCAACAACTATGGAAATCACTTCGGGACCCCAACACGGTGAGTAATAGTCCAAGAAACGGGCCAGAATCGGCCCAAACTTCGAGTCTTAACGACCAACACGTAAACACACCTTAGGGTTCGACAACCATGGAAATCGTTTTGGGACCACAAAGCGGTGAGAAATAGTCCACGAAACGGGTCAGAATAGACAAAAACCGTGAGTGTTGATGACCGACACGTAAACGCACCCCAGGGTTCGTTAATCATGCTAATCACTCCGGGACCCCAAAACAGTGAGTAATAGTCCAAGAAACGGGCCAGAATCTGCCAAAACTGTGAGTGTTAAGAACCGACACGTAAGCGCACCTTGGGGTTCGACAACCATGGAAATCAATTTGGGACCCCAAAACGGTGAGTGTTGATGACCGACCTGTAATAGTCCATGAAACGGGCCAAAATCGGCCAAAACTGTGAGTGTTGTTGACCAACATGTAAACGCACCCCGGGGTTTGTTAATTGCGGAAATCACTCCGGACCCAAAAGCAGAGAGTGATAGTCCATGAAACGGGCCAGAATCGGCCAACTGTGAGTGTTGATGACCGACATGTAAATGCACCCCGGGGTTCATCAATCGTGGAAATCACTCCGGGACCACAAAACAATGAGTTATAGTGCAAGAAACAGGCCAAAATCGGCCCAAACTGTGAGTCTTGATGACCGACACGTAAGCTCGCCTTGGGGTTCAACAACTATGGAAATCGCTTCGGGGCCCCAAAACGGTGAGTAATAGTCCACGAAACGGGTCAGAATCGACAAAAACCGTGAGTGTTGATGACCGACATGTAAACGCACCCCGGGGTTCGTTAATCGTGGAAATCGCTCCGGGACCCCAAAACAGTGAGTAATAGTCCAAGAAACGGGCCAGAATCGACGAAAATTGTGAGTGTTGATGACCGACACGTAAGAGCACCTTGGGATTCAACAACAATGAAAATCACTCCGGGACCCCAACACGGTGAGTAGTATTCCAAGAAACGGCCCAGAATCGGCCCAAACTTCGAGTCTTGTCTCCAAGACATAAGCGCACCTTGGGGTTCGACAACCATGGAATTCGCTTTGGGACCACAAAATGGTCAGTAATAGTCCACGAAATGGGTCAAACCGACAAAAATCGTGAGTGATGATGACCGACACGTAAACACACCAAGGGGTTTGTTAGTGGTGGAAATCACTCCGGGACCCCAAAACAGTGAGTAATAGTCCAGGAAACGGGCCAGAATCGGCCAAAACTGTGCGTATCGACATGTAAAAGTGCATTGGGGTTCGTTAATCGTGGAAATCACTCTGGTACACGAAAACATAGAGTAATAGTCCACTAAACGGGCCAGAATTGGCCAAAACTGTGAGTGTTGATGACCGACACGTAAACGCACCCCGGGGTTCGATAATCGTGGAAATCACTCCGGACCCCAAAACAGTGAGTAATAGTCCAAGAAATGGGACAGAATCGGCCCAAACTGCGATTGTTGATGACCGACACGTAAGCACACCTTGGGGTTTGCCACCATGGAAATCGGTCCAGGACCCCAAAACGGTGAGTAATAGTCCACGAAACAGGCCATAATCGACAAAAACCGCGAGTGTTGATGACCAAAACATAAATGCACCCCGGGTTTGTCAATCGTGGAAATCACTTAGGGTCCCCAAAATAGTGAGTAATAGTCCAAGAAACGGGCCAGAATCGGCCAAAACTGTGAGTGTTGATGACCGACACGTACGTGCACCTTGTGGTTCGTCAACCATTGAAATCTATTTGGGACCCCAAAACGGTGAGTAATAGTCCATGAAACAGGCCAGAATCAACCAAAACTGTGAGTGTTGATGACTGACACGTAAACGCACGTCGGGGTTCGTTAATTATGGAAATCACTCTGGGACCCCAAAACAATAAGTAATAGTCCACGAAACGGGCAGAATCGGCCAAAATTGTAAGTGTCGATGACAATCATGTAAACGCACCCCGGGGTTCGTTAATCGTGGAAATCACTCCGGGACCCCAGACCAGTGAGTAATAGTCCACGAAATGGGCTAGAATCGGCCAAAACTGTGAGTGTTGATGACCGACACGTAAGTGCACCTTGGGGTTAAACAACTATGGAAATCGCTTCGGGACCCCAAAACGGTGAGTAATAGTCCATGAAACGGGTCAGAATTAGCCAAAACTGTGAGTGTTGACGACGGACACGTAAACACACCCAGGGGATCGTCAATCGTGGAAATCACCCCAAAACGGTGAGTAATAGTCCACGAAACGGGTCAGAATTGCCCAAATATGTAAGTGTTGTCGGCGGACACATAAACGCATCTCGGGGATCGTCAATCGTCGAAATCGCTCTTGGACCCCAAAACACTGATATAATAGTGCACGAAATGGACCGGAATTGGCCAAAATTGTGAGTGTTTATTACTGACACGTAAACGCACCCCGGGGTTCGTCAATCATGGAAATCACTTCGAGACCCAAAATAGAGTAATAGTCCAAGAAACGGGCCAGAATCAGCCCAAAGTAGGAGTCTTGACGACCAACACATAAGCACACCTTGGGATTCCACAACCATGGAATTCGCTTTGGGACCAAAAAATGGTGTGCAATAGTCCACCAAACGGGTCAGAATCGACAAAAACCATGAGTGTTGATGACCGACACGTAAAAGCACCCAGGGGTTTGTTTGTGGTGGAAATCACTCCGGGACCCCAAAACAATGAGTAGTAGTCCACGAAATGGGCCAGAATCGACCAAAACAGTGAGTGTTGACGATTGACACGTAAGCGCACCTTGGGGTTCAACAACTATGGAAATCACTTCGGGACCCCAACACGGTGAGTAATAGTCCAAGAAACGGGCCAGAATCGGCCCAAACTTCGAGTCTTAACGACCAACACGTAAACACACCTTAGGTTCGACAACCATGGAAATCGTTTTGGGACCACAAAGCAGTGAGAAATTGTCCACGAAACGGGTCAGAATAGACAAAAACCGTGAGTGTTGATGACCGACACGTAAACGCACCCCAGGGTTCGTTAATCATGCTAATCACTCCGGGACCCCAAAACAGTGAGTAATAGTCCAAGAAACGGGCCAGAATCTGCCAAAACTGTGAGTGTTAAGAACCGACACGTAAGCGCACCTTGGGGTTCGACAACCATGGAAATCAATTTGGGACCCCAAAACAGTGAGTGTTGATGACCGACCTGTAATAGTCCATGAAACGGGCCAAAATCGGCCAAAACTGTGAGTGTTGTTGACCAACATGTAAACGCACCCCGGGGTTTGTTAATTGTGGAAATCACTCCGGACCCAAAAGCAGAGAGTGATAGTCCATGAAACGGGCCAGAATCGGCCAACTGTGAGTGTTGATGACCGACATGTAAATGCACCCCGGGGTTCATCGATCGTGGAAATCACTCCGGGACCACAAAACAATGAGTTATAGTGCAAGAAACAGGCCAAAATCGGCCCAAACTGTGAGTCTTGATGACCGACACGTAAGCTCACCTTGGGGTTCAACAACTATGGAAATCGCTTCGGGGCCCCAAAACGGTGAGTAATAGTCCACGAAACGGGTCAGAATCGACAAAAACCGTGAGTGTTGATGACCGACATGTAAACGCACCCCGGGGTTCGTTAATCGTGGAAATCACTCCGGGACCCCAAAACAGTGAGTAATAGTCCAAGAAACGGGCCAGAATCGACGAAAATTGTGAGTGTTGATGACCGACACGTAAGAGCACCTTGGGATTCAACAACAATGAAAATCACTCCGGGACCCCAACACGGTGAGTAGTATTCCAAGAAACGGCCCAGAATCGGCCCAAACTTCGAGTCTTGTCTCCAAGACGTAAGCGCACCTTGGGGTTCAACAACCATGGAATTCGCTTTGGGACCACAAAATGGTCAGTAATAGTCCACGAAATGGGTCAACCCGACAAAAATCGTGAGTGATGATGACCGACACGTCAACACACCAAGGGGTTTGTTAGTGGTGGAAATCACTCCGGGACCCCAAAACAGTGAGTAATAGTCCAGGAAACGGGCCAGAATCGGCCAAAACTGTGCGTATCGACATGTAAAAGCGCATTGGGGTTCGTTAATCGTGGAAATCACTCTGGTACACGAAAACAGAGAGTAATAGTCCACTAAACGGGCCAGAATTGGCCAAAACTGTGAGTGTTGATGACCGACACGTAAACGCACCCCGGGGTTCGATAATCGTGGAAATCACTCCGGACCCCAAAACAGTGAGTAATAGTCCAAGAAATGGGACAGAATCGGCCCAAACTGCGATTGTTGATGACCGACACGTAAGCACACCTTGGGGTTTGCCACCATGGAAATCGGTCCAGGACCCCAAAACGGTGAGTAATAGTCCACGAAACAGGCCATAATCGACAAAAACCGCGAGTGTTGATGACCAAAACATAAATGCACCCCGGGTTTGTCAATCGTGGAAATCACTTAGGGTCCCCAAAATAGTGAGTAATAGTCCAAGAAACGGGCCAGAATCGGCCAAAACTGTGAGTGTTGATGACCGACACGTACGTGCACCTTGTGGTTCGTCAACCATTGAAATCTATTTGGGACCCCAAAACGGTGAGTAATAGTCCATGAAACGGGCCAGAATCAACCAAAACTGTGAGTGTTGATGACTGACACGTAAACGCACGTCGGGGTTCGTTAATTATGGAAATCACTCTGGGACCCCAAAACAATAAGTAATAGTCCACGAAACGGGCCAGAATCGGCCAAAATTGTAAGTGTCGATGACAATCATGTAAACGCACCCCGGGGTTCGTTAATCGTGGAAATCACTCCGGGACCCCAGACTAGTGAGTAATAGTCCACGAAATGGGCTAGAATCGGCCAAAACTGTGAGTGTTGATGACCGACACGTAAGCGCACCTTGGGGTTAAACAACTATGGAAATCGCTTCGGGACCCCAAAACGGTGAGTAATAGTCCACGAAACGGGCCAGAATTAGCCAAAACTGTGAGTGTTGACGACGGACACGTAAACACAACCAGGGGATCGTCAATCGTGGAAATCACCCCAAAACGGTGAGTAATATTCCACGAAACGGGTCAGAATTGCCCAAATATGTAAGTGTTGTCAGCGGACACATAAACGCATCTCGGGGATCGTCAATCGTCGAAATCGCTCTTGGACCCCAAAACACTGATATAATAGTGCACGAAATGGACCGGAATTGGCCAAAATTGTGAGTGTTTATTACCGACACGTAAACGCACCCCGGGGTTCGTCAATCATGGAAATCACTTCGAGACCTAAAATAGAGTAATAGTCCAAGAAACGGGCCAGAATCGGCCCAAAGTAGGAGTCTTGACGACCAACACATAAGCACACCTTGGGATTCCACAACCATGGAATTCGCTTTGGGACCAAAAAATGGTGTGCAATAGTCCACCAAACGGGTCAGAATCAACAAAAACCATGAGTGTTGATGACCGACACGTAAAAGCACCCAGGGGTTTGTTTGTGGTGGAAATCACTCCGGGACCCCAAAACAATGAGTAGTAGTCCACGAAACGGGCCAGAATCGACCAAAACAATGAGTGTTGACGACTGACACGTAAGCGCACCTTGGGGTTCAACAACTATGGAAATCACTTCGGGACCCCAACACGGTGAGTAATAGTCCAAGAAACGGGCCAGAATCGGCCCAAACTTCGAGTCTTGACGACCAACACGTAAACACACCTTAGGGTTCGACAACCATGGAAATCGTTTTGGAACCACAAAGCGGTGAGAAATAGTCCACGAAACGGGTCAGAATAGACAAAAACCGTGAGTGTTGATGACCGACACGTAAACGCACCCCAGGGTTCGTTAATCATGCTAATCACTCCGGGACCCCAAAACAGTGAGTAATAGTCCAAGAAACGGGCCAGAATCTGCCAAAACTGTGAGTGTTAAGAACCGACACGTAAGCGCACCTTGGGGTTCGACAACCATGGAAATCGATTTGGGACCCCAAAACGGTGAGTGTTGATGACCGACCTGTAATAGTCCATGAAACGGGCCAAAATCGGCCAAAACTGTGAGTGTTGTTGACCGACATGTAAACGCACCCCGGGGTTTGTTAATTGTGGAAATCACTCCGGACCCAAAAGCAGAGAGTGATAGTCCATGAAACGGGCCAGAATCGGCCAACTGTGAGTGTTGATGACCGACATGTAAATGCACCTCGGGGTTCATCAATCGTGGAAATCACTCCGGGACCACAAAACAATGAGTTATAGTGCAAGAAACGGGCCAAAATCGGCCCAAACTGTGAGTCTTGATGACCGACATGTAAGCTCACCTTGGGGTTCAACAACTATGGAAATCGCTTCGAGGCCCCAAAACGGTGAGTAATAGTCCACGAAACGGGTCAGAATCGACAAAAACCGTGAGTGTTGATGACCGACATGTAAACGCACCCCGGGGTTCGTTAATCGTGGAAATCACTCTGGGACCCCAAAACAGTGAGTAATAGTCCAAGAAACGGGCCAGAATCGACGAAAATTGTGAGTGTTGATGACCGACACGTAAGAGCACCTTGGGATTCAACAACAATGAAAATCACTCCGGGACCCCAACACGGTGAGTAGTATTCCAAGAAACGGCCCAGAATCGGCCCAAACTTCGAGTCTTGTCTCCAAGACGTAAGTGCACCTTGGGGTTCGACAACCATGGAATTCGCTTTGGGACCACAAAATGGTCAGTAATAGTCCACGAAATGGGTCAAACCGACAAAAATCGTGAGTGTTGATGACCGACACGTAAACACACCAAGGGGTTTGTTAGTGGTGGAAATCACTCCGGGACCCCAAAACAGTGAGTAATAGTCCAGGAAACGGGCCAGAATCGGCCAAAACTATGAGTGTTGATGACCGACACGTATGAGCACCTTGGGATTCAAAAACTATGGAAATCGCTTCAGGACCCCAATACAGTGAGTAATATTCCAGGAAACGGGCCAGAATTGGCTGAAACTTCGAGTCTTGACGACCAACACGTAAGCACATCTTGGGGTTTGACAACCATGGAAATCATTTTGGGACCACAAAACGGTGAGTAATAATCCACGAAACGGGCCAGAACCGGCAAAAACCGTGAGTGCTGATGAATGACACGCAAACGCACCCCGGGGTTCGTTAATCGTGGAAATCACTCAGGGTCCCCAAAATAGTGAGTAATAGTCCAAGAAAAGGGCCAGAATCGGTCAAAACTGTGAGTGTTGATGACCGACACATAAGCGCACCTTGGGGTTCGACAACCATGGAAATCGATTTGGGACCCCAAAACGGTGAGTAATAGTCCATGAAAGGGCCAGAATCGGCCAAAACTGTGCGTATCGACATGTAAAAGTGCATTGGGGTTCGTTAATCGTGGAAATCACTCTGGTACACGAAAACAGAGAGTAATAGTCCACTAAACGGGCCAGAATTGGCCAAAACTATGAGTGTTGATGACCGACACGTAAACGCACCCCGGGGTTCGATAATCGTGGAAATCACTCCGGACCCCAAAACAGTGAATAATAGTCCAAGAAATGGGACAGAATCGGCCCAAACTGCGATTGTTGATGACCGACACGTAAGCACACCTTGGGGTTTGCCACCATGGAAATTGGTCCAGGACCCCAAAACGGTGAGTAATAGTCCACGAAACAGGCCATAATCGACAAAAACCGCGAGTGTTGATGACCAAAACATAAATGCACCCCGGGTTTGTCAATCGTGGAAATCACTTAGGGTCCCCAAAATAGTGAGTAATAGTCCAAGAAACGGGCCAGAATTGGCCAAAACTGTGAGTGTTGATGACCGACACGTACGTGCACCTTGTGGTTCGTCAACCATTGAAATCTATTTGGGACCCCAAAACGGTGAGTAATAGTCCATGAAACGGGCCAGAATCAACCAAAACTGTGAGTGTTGATGACTGACACGTAAACGCACGTCGGGGTTCGTTAATTATGGAAATCACTCTGGGACCCCAAAACAATAAGTAATAGTCCACGAAACGGGCCAGAATCGGCCAAAATTGTAAGTGTCGATGACCATCATGTAAACGCACCCCGGGGTTTGTTAATCGTGGAAATCACTCCGGGACCCCAGACCAGTGAGTAATAGTCCACGAAATGGGCTAGAATCGGCCAAAACTGTGAGTGTTGATGACCGACAGGTAAGCGTACCTTGGGGTTAAACAACTATGGAAATCGCTTCGGGACCCCAAAACGGTGAGTAATAGTCCACGAAACGGGTCAGAATTAGCCAAAACTGTGAGTGTTGACGACGGACACGTAAACACACCCAGGGGATCGTCAATCATGGAAATCACCCCAAAACGGTGAGTAATAGTCCACGAAACGGGTCAGAATTGCCCAAATATGTAAGTGTTGTCGGCGGACACATAAACGCATCTCGGGGATCGTCAATCGTCGAAATCGCTCTTGGACCCCAAAACACTGATATAATAGTGCACGAAATGGACCGGAATTGGCCAAAATTGTGAGTGTTTATTACCGACACGTAAACGCACCCCGGGGTTCGTCAATCATGGAAATAACTTCGAGACCCAAAATGGAGTAATAGTCCAAGAAACGGGCCAGAATCGGCCCAAAGTAGGAATCTTGACGACCAACACATAAGCACACCTTGGGATTCCACAACCATGGAATTCGCTTTGGGACCAAAAAATGGTGTGCAATAGTCCACCAAACGGGTCAGAATCGACAAAAACCATGAGTGTTGATGACCGACACGTAAAAGCACCCAGGGGTTTGTTTGTGGTGGAAATCACTCCGGGACCCCAAAACAATGAGTAGTAGTCCACGAAACGGGCCAGAATCGACCAAAACAATGAGTGTTGACGACTGACACGTAAGCGCACCTTGGGGTTCAACAACTATGGAAATCACTTCGGGACCCCAACACGGTGAGTAATAGTCCAAGAAACGGGCCAGAATCGGCCCAAACTTCGAGTCTTGACGACCAACACGTAAACACACCTTAGGGTTCGACAACCATGGAAATCGTTTTGGGACCACAAAGCTGTGAGAAATAGTCCACGAAACGGGTCAGAATAGACAAAAGCCGTGAGTGTTGATGACCGACACGTAAACGCACCCCAGGGTTCGTTAATCATGCTAATCACTCCGGGACCCCAAAACAGTGAGTAATAGTCCAAGAAACGGGCCAGAATCTGCCAAAACTGTGAGTGTTAAGAACCGACACGTAAGCGCACCTTAGGGTTCGACAACCATGGAAATCGATTTGGGACCCCAAAACGGTGAGTGTTGATGACCGACCTGTAATAGTCCATGAAACGGGCCAAAATCGGCCAAAACTGTGAGTGTTGTTGACCGACATGTAAACGCACCCCGGGGTTTGTTAATTGTGGCAATCACTCCAGACCCAAAAGCAGAGAGTGATAGTCCATGAAACGGGCCAGAATCGGCCAACTGTGAGTGTTGATGACCGACATGTAAATGCACCCCGGGGTTCATCAATCGTGGAAATCACTCCGGGACCACAAAACAATGAGTTATAGTGCAAGAAACAGGCCAAAATCGGCCCAAACTGTGAGTCTTGATGACCGACACGTAAGCTCACCTTGGGGTTCAACAACTATGGAAATCGCTTCGGGGCCCCAAAACGGTGAGTAATAGTCCACGAAACGGGTCAGAATCGACAAAAACCGTGAGTGTTGATGACCGACATGTAAACGCACCCCGGGGTTCGTTAATCGTGGAAATCACTCCGGGACCCCAAAACAGTGAGTAATAGTCCAAGAAACGGGCCAGAATCGACGAAAATTGTGAGTGTTGATGACCGACACGTAAGAGCACCTTGGGATTCAACAACAATGAAAATCACTCCGGGACCCCAACACGGTGAGTAGTATTCCAAGAAACGGCCCAGAATCGGCCCAAACTTCGAGTCTTGTCTCCAAGACGTAAGCGCACCTTGGGGTTCGACAACCATGGAATTCGCTTTGGGACCACAAAATGGTCAGTAATAGTCCACGAAATGGGTCAAACCGACAAAAATCGTGAGTGTTGATGACCGACACGTAAACACACCAAGGGGTTTGTTAGTGGTGGAAATCACTCCGGGACCCCAAAACAGTGAGTAATAGTCCAGGAAACGGGGCAGAATCGGCCAAAACTATGAGTGTTGATGACCGACACGTATGAGCACCTTGGGATTCAAAAACTATGGAAATCGCTTCAGGACCCCAATACAGTGAGTAATATTCCAGGAAACGGGCCGGAATTGGCTGAAACTTCGAGTCTTGACGACCAACACGTAAGCACATCTTGGGGTTTGACAACCATGGAAATCATTTTGGGACCACAAAACGGTGAGTAATAATCCACGAAACGGGCCAGAACCGGCAAAAACCGTGAGTGCTGATGAATGACACGCAAACGCACCCCGGGGTTCGTTAATCGTGGAAATCACTCAGGGTCCCCAAAATAGTGAGTAATAGTCCAAGAAAAGGGCCAGAATCGGTCAAAACTGTGAGTGTTGATGACCGACACATAAGCGCACCTTGGGGTTCGACAACCATGGAAATCGATTTGGGACCCCAAAACGGTGAGTAATAGTCCATGAAAGGGCCAGAATCGGCCAAAACTGTGCGTATCGACATGTAAAAGTGCATTGGGGTTCGTTAATCGTGGAAATCACTCTGGTACACGAAAACAGAGAGTAATAGTCCACTAAACGGGCCAGAATTGGCCAAAACTATGAGTGTTGATGACCGACACGTAAACGCACCCCGGGGTTCGATAATCGTGGAAATCACTCCGGACCCCAAAACAGTGAGTAATAGTCGAAGAAATGGGACAGAATCGGCCCAAACTGCGATTGTTGATGACCGACACGTAAGCACACCTTGGGGTTTGCCACCATGGAAATCGGTCCAGGACCCCAAAACGGTGAGTAATAGTCCACGAAACAGGCCATAATCGACAAAAACCGCGAGTGTTGATGACCAAAACATAAATGCACCCCGGGTTTGTCAATCGTGGAAATCACTTAGGGTCCCCAAAATAGTGAGTAATAGTCCAAGAAACGGGCCAGAATTGGCCAAAACTGTGAGTGTTGATGACCGACACGTACGTGCACCTTGTGGTTCGTCAACCATTGAAATCTATTTGGGACCCCAAAACAGTGAGTAATAGTCCATGAAACGGGCCAGAATCAACCAAAACTGTGAGTATTGATGACTGACATGTAAACGCACGTCGGGGTTCATCAATTATGGAAATCACTCTGGGACCCCAAAACAATAAGTAATAGTCCACGAAACGGGCCAGAATCGGCCAAAATTGTAAGTGTCGATGACCATCATGTAAACGCACCCCGGGGTTTGTTAATCGTGGAAATCACTCTAGGACCCCAGACCAGTGAGTAATAGTCCACGAAATGGGCAAGAATCGGCCAAAACTGTGAGTGTTGATGACCGACACGTAAGCGTACCTTGGGGTTAAACAACTATGGAAATCGCTTCGGGACCCCAAAACGGTGAGTAATAGTCCACGAAACGGGTCAGAATTAGCCAAAACTGTGAGTGTTGAGGACGGACACGTAAACACACCCAGGGGATCGTCAATCGTGGAAATCACCCCAAAACGGTGAGTAATAGTCCACGAAACGGGTCAGAATTGCCCAAATATGTAAGTGTTGTCGGCGGACACATAAACGCATCTCGGGGATCGTCAATCGTCGAAATCGCTCTTGGACCCCAAAACACTGATATAATAGTGCACGGAATGGACCGGAATTGGCCAAAATTGTGAGTGTTTATTACCGACACGTAATCGCACCCCGGGGTTCGTCAATCATGGAAATCACTTCGAGACCCAAAATAGAGTAATAGTCCAAGAAACGGGCCAGAATCGGCCTAAAGTAGGAGTCTTGACGACCAACATATAAGCACACCTTGGGATTCCACAACCATGGAATTCGCTTTGGGACCAAAAAATGGTGTGCAATAGTCCACCAAACGGGTCAGAATCGACAAAAACCATGAGTGTTGATGACCGACACGTAAAAGCACCCAGGGGTTTGTTTGTGGTGGAAATCACTCCGGGACCCCAAAACAATGAGTAGTAGTCCACGAAACGGGCCAAAATCGACCAAAACAGTGAGTGTTGACGACTGACAGTAAGCGCACCTTGGGGTTCAACAACTATGGAAATCACTTCGGGACCCCAACACGGTGAGTAATAGTCCAAGAAACGGGCCAGAATCGGCCCAAACTTCGAGTCTTGACGACCAACACGTAAACAGACCTTGGGGTTCGACAACCATGGAAATCGTTTTGGGACCACAAAGCGGTGAGAAATAGTCCACGAAACGGGTCAGAATAGACAAAAACCATGAGTGTTGATGACCGACACGTAAACGCACCCCAGGGTTCGTTAATCATGCTAATCACTCCGGGACCCCAAAATAGTGAGTAATAGTCCAAGAAACGGGCCAGAATCTGCCAAAACTGTGAGTGTTAAGAACCGACACGTAAGCTCACCTTGGGGTTCGACAACCATGGAAATCGATTTGGGACCCCAAAACGGTGAGTGTTGATGACCGACCTGTAATAGTCCATGAAACGGGCCAAAATCGGCCAAAACTGTGAGTGTTGTTGACCGACATGTAAACGCACCCCGGGATTTGTTAATTGTGGAAATCACTCCGGACCCAAAAACAGAGAGTGATGGTCCATGAAACGGGCCAGAATCGGCCAACTGTGAGTGTTGATGACCGACATGTAAACGCACCCCGGGGTTCGTCAATCATGGAAATCACTCCGGGACCACAAAACAATGAGTTGTAGTGCAAGAAACAGGCCAAAATCGGCCCAAACTGTGAGTCTTGATGACCGACACGTAAGCTCACCTTGGGGTTCAACAACTATGGAAATCGCTTCGGGGCCCCAAAACGGTGAGTAATAGTCCACGAAACGGGTCAGAATCGACAAAAACCATGAGTGTTGATGACCGACATGTAAATGCACCCCGGGGTTCATTAATCGTGGAAATCACTCCGGGACCCCAAAACAGTGAGTAATAGTCCAAGAAACGGGCCAGAATCGACGAAAATTGTGAGTGTTGATGACCGACACGTAAGAGCACCTTGGGATTCAACAACAATGAAAATCACTCCGGGACCCCAACACGGTGAGTAGTATTCCAAGAAACGGCCCAGAATCGGCCCAAACTTCGAGTCTTGTCTCCAAGACGTAAGCGCACCTTGGAGTTCGACAACCATGGAATTCGCTTTGGGACCACAAAATGGTCAGTAATAGTCCACGAAACGGGTCAAACCGACAAAAATCGTGAGTGTTGATGACCGACACGTAAACACACCAAGGGGTTTGTTAGTGGTGGAAATCACTCCGGGACCCCAAAACAGTGAGTAACAGTCTAGGAAACGGGCCAGAATCGGCCAAAACTGTGAGTGTTGATGACCGACACGTAAGAGCACCTTGGGATTCAAAAACTATGGAAATCGCTTCAGGACCCCAATACAGTGAGTAATATTCCAGGAAACGGGCCAGAATCGGCTCAAACTTCGAGTCTTGACGACCAACACGTAAGCACATCTTGGGGTTTGAAAACCATGGAAATCGTTTTGGGACCATAAAACGGTGAGTAATAATCCACGAAATGGGCCAGAACCGGCAAAAACCGTGAGTGCTGATGACTGACACGCAAATGCACCCCGGGGTTCGTTAATCGTGGAAATCACTCAGGGTCCCCAAAATAGTGAGTAATAGTCCAAGAAACGGGCCAGAATCGGTCCAGACTGCGAGTCTTGACGACCGACACGTAAGCACACCTTGGGTTTTAACAACCATGGAAATCGCTTCGAGACCCCAAAACAGTGAGTAATAGTCTGCGAAACGGGTCAGAATAGACAAAAACCACGAGCGTTGATGACCGACACGTAAACGCACCCTGGGGTTCGTTAATCGTGGAAATTACTCCGGGATCCCAAAACAGTGAGTAATAGTCCAAGAAACGGGCCAGAATCGACCAAAATTGTGAGTGTTGATGACCGACACGTAAGCGCACCTTGGGGTTCGACAACCATGGAAATCGATTTGGGACCCCAAAACGGTGAGTAATAGTCCACGAAACAGGCCATAATCGACAAAAACCGTGAGTGTCGATGACCAAAACGTAAACGCACCCCGGGGTTTGTCAATCGTGTAAATCACTCAGGGTCCCCAAAACAGTGAGTAATAGTCCAAGAAATGGGCCAGAATCGGCCAAAACTGTGAGTGTGGACGACCAACGCGTAAGCGCACCTTGTGGTTCGTCAACCATGGAAATCGATTTGGGACCCCAAAACGGTGAGTGATAGTCCATGAAACGAGCCAGAATCGGCCAAAATTGTGAGTGCTGATGACCGACACGTAAACGCACCCTGGGGTTCATTAATCGTGGAAATCTCTCCGGGACCCCAAACCAGTGTGTCATAGTCCACGAAACAGGCCAGAATCGGCCAAAACTATGAGTGTTAATGACCGACATGTAAGCCCACCTTGGGGTTCAACAACTATGGAAATTGCTTCGGGACCCCAAAACGGTGAGTAATATTCCATGAAGCGGGTCAGAATTGGCCAAAACTGTGAGTGTTGACGACGGACACGTAAACACACCTTGGGGATCGTCAATCATGGAAATCACACAGGGACCCCAAAAAGGTGAGTAATAGTGCACGAAACACACCAGAATTGGCCAAAACTATGAGAGTTGATGACCGACACGTGATCGCACCCTGGGTTCGTCAATCGTAGAAATCACTCCGGGACCCCAAAACTGAGTAATAGTCCAAGAAACGGGCCAGAATCGGCCAAAACTGCGAGTGTTGATGACTGACACGTAAGCGCACCTTGGGGTTCAACAACTATGGAAATAGCTTCGGGGCCCCAAAAAGGTGAGTAATAGTCCACGAAACGGGTCAGAATTGGCCAACACTGTGAGTGTTGACGACCGACACATAAGCACATCCCGGGGATTGTCAATCGTCGAAATCGCTCTTGGAACCAAAAAACGTTGAGTAATAGTGCATGAAACGGACCAGAATAGGCCAAAATTGTGAGTGTTGATTACTGACACGTAAACGCATCCCGGGGTTCGCCAATCACGGAAATCACTTCGGGACCCGAAAACGGAGTAATAGTCCAAGAAACGGGCCAGAATCCGCCCAAACTATGAGTCTTGACAACCAACACAAAAGCACACCTTGGGGTTCCACAACCATAGAATTCGCTTTCAGACCATAAACGGTGAGTAATAGTCCACGAAACGGGTCAGAATCGACAATAATTGTGAGTTTTGATGACCGACATGTAAAAGCACCCAGGGGTTCATTAGTGGTGGAAATTGTTGGAAATATGCCCTAGAGGCAATAATAAATTGATTATTATTATATTTCCTTGTTCATGATAATCGTTTATTATCCATGCTATAATTTTATTGATAGGAAACTCAGATACATGTGTGGGTACATAGACAACACCATGTCCCTAGTAAGCCTCTAGTTGACTAGCTCGTTGATCAATAGATGGTTACGGTTTCCTGACCATGGACATTGGATGTCATTGATAACGGGATCGCATCATTAGGAGAATGATGTGATGGACAAGACCCAATCCTAAGCCTAGCACAAAGATCGTGTAGTTCGTATGCTAAAGCTTTTCTAATGTCAAGTATCTTTTCCTTAGACCATGAGATTGTGCAACTCCCGGATACCGTAGGAATGCTTTGGGTGTACCAAACGTCACAACATAACTGGGTGGCTATAAAGGTGCACTACAGGTATCTCCGAAAGTGTCTGTTGGGTTGGCACGAATCGAGACTGGGATTTGTCACTCCGTGTAAACGGAAAGGTATCTCTGGGCCCACTCGGTAGGACATCATCAGAATGTGCACAATGTGACCAAGGGGTTGATCACGGGATGATGTGTTACGGAACAAGTAAAGAGACTTGCCGGTAACGAGATTGGACAAGGTATCGGTATACCGACGATCGAATCTTGGGCAAGTAAAATATCGCTAGACAAAGGGAATTGAATACGGGATCGATTGAGTCCTTGACATCGTGGTTCATCCGATGAGATCATCGTGGAACATGTGGGAGCCAACATGGGTATCCAGATCCAGCTATTGGTTATTGACCGGAGAACGTCTCGGTCATGTCTGCATGATTCCCGAACCCGTAGGGTCTACACACTTAAGGTTCGATGACGCTAGGGTTATAAAGGAAGTTTGTATGTGGTTACCGAATGTTGTTCGGAGTCCCGGATGAGATCCCGGACATCACGAGGAGTTCCGAAATGGTCCGGAGGTAAAGATTTATATATGGGAAGTCCTGTTTTGGTTGCCGGAAAAGTTTCGCACTTTATCGGTATTGTACCGGGAGTGCCGAAAGGGGTCCGGGGGTCCACCGGGGGGTCCACCTGCCCCGGGGGGGCACATGGGCTGTAGGGGGTGCGCCTTGGACTATATGGGCCAAGGGCACCAGCCCCAAGAGGCCCATGCGCCAAGGAAACTTGGGGAGGGAAGAGTCCTCAAGGGGGAAGGCACCTCCGAGGTGCCTTGGGGAGGATGGACTCCTCCCCCCCTCTTGGCCGCACCCCTTCCTTGGAGGAAGGGGCAAGGCTGCGCCTCCCCCCTCTCCCTTGCCCCTATATATAGTGGAGGGGAGGGAGGCCATCCATACCTGAGTCCCTGGCGCCTCCTTCCCTCCCGTGACACCTCCTCCTCTCCCGTAGGTGCTTCGCGAAGCCCTGCAGGATTGCCACGCTCCTCCATCACCACCACGCCATTGTGCTGCTGCTGGATGGAGTCTTCCTAAACCTCTCCCTCTCTCCTTGCTGGATCAAGGCGTGGGAGACGTCTCCGGGCTGTACGTGTGTTGAACGCGGAGGTGCCGTCCGTTCGGCGCTAGGATCATCGGTGATTTGGATCACGACGAGTACGACTCCATCAACCCTGTTCTCTTGAACGCTTCCGCTTAGCGATCTACAAGTCTATGTAGATGCACTCTCCTTCCCCTCATTGCTGGTTTCTCCATAGATAGATCTTGGTGATACGTAGGAAAATTTTGAATTTCTGCTACGTTCCCCAACAGTGGCATCATGAGCTAGGTCTATTGCGTAGATTATATGCACGAGTAGAACACAAAGTAGTTGTGGGCGTTGATTTTGTTCAATATGCTTGCCGTTACTAGTCTTATCTTGATTCGGCGGCATCGTGGGATGAAGCGGCCCGGACCAACCTTACACGTACTCTTACGTGAGACCGGTTCTACCGACAAACATGCACTAGTTGCATAAGGTGGCTGGCGGGTGTCTGTCTCTCCCACTTTAGTCGGATCGGATTCGATGAAAAGGGTCCTTATGAAGGGTAAATAGCAATTGGCATATCATGTTGTGGCTTTTGCGTAGGTAAGAAACGTTCTTGCTAGAAACCCATAGCAGCCACGTAAAACATGCAAACAACAATTAGAGGACGTCTAACTTGTTTTTGCAGGGTATGCTATGTGATGTGATATGGCCAAAAAGGATGTGATGAATGATATATGTGATGTATGAGATTGATCATGTTCTTGTAATAGGAATCACGACTTGCATGTCGATGAGTATGACAACCGGCAGGAGCCATAGGAGTTGTCTTAATTTATTTATGACCTGCGTGTCAACATAAACGTCATGTAATTACTTTACTTTATTGCTAACCGTTAGCTGTAGTAGTAGAAGTAATAGATGACGTGACAACTTCATGGAGACACGACGATGGAGATCATGATGATGGAGATCATGGTGTCATGCTGGTGACGATGATGATCATGGAGCCCCGAAGATGGAGATCAAAAGGAGCAAAATGATATTGGCCATATCATGTCACTATTTGATTGCATGTGATGTTTATCATGTTTATGCATCTTATTTGCTTAGAATGACGGTAGTAAATAACATGATCCCTCATTAAAATTTCAAGAAGTGTTCTCCCCTAACTGTGCACCGTTGCTACAGTTCGTCGCTTCTAAGCACCACGTGATGATCGGGTGTGATGGATTCTTACGTTCACATACAACGGGTGTTGACGAGCCTAGCATGTACAGACATGGCCTCGGAACACATGCAATACACTTAGGGTTAACTTGACGAGCCTAGTATGTACAGACATGGCCTCGGAACACGGAGACCGAAAGGTCGAGCATGAGTCGTATAGAAGATACGATCAACATGAAGATGTTCACCGACGTTGGCTAGTCCGTCTCACGTGATGATCGGACACGGCCTAGTTGACTCGGATCATGTAATCGCTTAGATGACTAGAGGGATGTCTATCTGAGTGGGAGTTCATAAGATGAACTTAATTATCCTGAACATAGTCAAAAGGTCTTCACAAATTATGTCGTAGCTCGCGTTTCAGTTCTACTGTTTAGATATGTTCCTAGAGAAAAATTTAGTTGAAAGTTGATAGTAGCAATTATGCGGACTAGGTCCGTAAACTGAGGATTGTCCTCATTGCTTCATAGAAGGCTTATGTCCTTAATGCATCGCTCAGTGTGCTGAACCCCAAACGTCGTCTGTGGATGTTGCGAACATCGGACATACACGTTTTGATAACTACGTGATAGTTTAGTTAAATGGCTTAAGTAGAGGCACCAAAGATGTTTTTCGAAACATCGCAGAACATATGAGATGTTTCGAGGGCTGAAATTAGGATTTCAGGCTTGTGCCCACGTCAAGAGATATAAGACCTCCGACGATTTTCTTAGCCTGCAAACTCGGGGAGAAAATCTCAATCGTTGAGCTTGTGCTCAGATTGTCTGAGTGCAACAATCACTTGAATCGAGTGGGAGTTGATCTTCCAGATGAGATAGTGATGTTTCCCCAAAGTCATTGCCACCAAGCTGCTAGAGCTTCGTGATGAACTATAACATATCAAGGATAGAGATGATGATCCTTGAGATGTTCACGATGTTTGACACCGCGAAAGTAGAAATCAAGAAAGAGCATCAATTGTTGATGGTTGGTGAAACCACTAGTTTCAAGAAGGGCAAGGGAACAAAGGGATACTTCATGAAACGGCAATTCAGCTGCTGCTCTAGTGAAGAAACCCAAGGTTGAACCCAAACCCGAGACTAAGTGCTTCTGTAATAAGGGGAACAGCCACTAGAGCAGAATTACCCTAGATACTTGGTAGATGATAAGGCTGGCAAGGTCGATAGAAGTATATTGGATATACATTATGTTAATGTGTACTTTACTAGTACTCCTAGTAGCACCAGGGTATTAGATACCGGTTCGGTTGCTAAGTATTAGTAACTCGAAATAAAAGAGCTACGGAATAAACGGAGACTAGCTAAAGGTGAGCTGACGATATGTGTTGGAAGTTTTTCAAGCTTGATATGATCAAGCATCGCACGCTCCCTCTACCAAAGAGATTGGTGTTAAACCTAAATAATGGTTATTTGGTGTTTGCATTGAGCATAGACAAGATTGCATTATGTCTATTGCGATACGGTTATTCATTTAAGGAGAATAATGGTTACTCTGTTTATTTGAATAATACCTTCAATGGTCATGCACCTAAAATGAATGGTTCATTGAATCTCGATCGTAGTGATACACATGTTCATGCCAAAAGATAGTAATGATAGTACCACCTACTTGTGGCACTACCACGTAAGTCATATTGGTATAAAACGCATGAAGAAGCTCCATGTTGATGGATCTTTGGGCTCACTCGTTTTTGAAAAGTTTGAGACATGCGAACCATGTCTATTGGTGTATATGCATGAAGAAACTCCATGCAAATGGACCATTTGGACTTACTTGATTTTGAATCACTTGAGACATGCAAATCATACCACATGGGCAAGATGACTGAAAAGCCTCGGTTTCAGTAAGATGGAACAAGATAGCAACTTGTTGGAAGTAACACATTTTGATGTGTGCAGTCCAATGAGTGCTGAGGCATGCAGTGAATATCATTATGTTCTTACTTCACAAATGATTCGAGTAGATGTTGAGAATATTTACTTGATGAAACACAAGTCTGAATTGAATGGTTCAAGTAATTTCAGAGTGAAGTAGAAGATCATTGTGACAAGAGGATAAAATGTCTATGATATGATCATAGATATGAATATCTGAGTTACGAGTTTTGGCACACAATTAAGACATTGTGGAAATTGTTTCACAATTAATACCGCCTGGAACACCATAGTGTGATGGTGTGTCCGAACATCATAGTTGCACCCTATTGGATATGGTGCGTACCATGATGTCTCTTATCGAATTACCACTATTGTTCATGGGTTAGGCATTAGAGACAACCACATTCACTTTAAATAGGGCACCACGTGATTCCGATGATATGACACCGTATGAACTATGGTTTAGAGAAACCTAAGCTGTCATTTCTTAAAAGTTTGGGGCTGCAACGCTTATGTGAAAAAAGTTTCAGGCTAATAAGCTCAAACCCAAAGCGGATAAATGCATCTTCATAGGACACCCAAAACAGTTGGGTATACCTCCTGTCTCAGATCCGAAAGCAATAAGGGATTGTTTCTAGAATCGGGTCCTTTCTCGAGGAAAAGTTTCTCTCGAAAGAATTGAGTGGGAGGATCGTGGAGGCTTGATGAGGTTATTGAACCGTCTCTTCAACTAGTGTATGGCAAGGCACAGGGAGTTGTTCCTGTGGCACCTACACCAATTGAAGTGGAAGCTTATGATATTGATCATGAGACTTAGGATCAAGTCACTACCAAACCTCGTGGGATGACAAGGATGCGTACTACTTCAAAGTGGTACGTGATCCTGTCTTGGAAGTCATGTTGCTAGACAACAATGAACCTACGAGCTATGGAGAAGCGATGGTGGGCCCGAATTCCGACGAATGGCTCAAAGCCATATAATCCGAGAAAGGATCCATATATGAAAACAAAGTGTAGACTTTGGCAGAATGACTCGATGGTCGTAAGGCTGTTGAGTACAGATGGATTTTAAAAGGAAGACGGACAATGATGGTAAATGTCACCATTAAGAAAGCTCGACTTGTCGTTAAGATGTTTTCCGACAAGTTCAAGGAGTTGACTATGGTGAGACTTTCTCACTCGTAGCGATGCTAAGAGTCTGTTGGAATTATATTAGCGATTACTGCATTATTTATGAAATCTTGCAGATAGGATGTCAAAACATTGTTTCCTCGACGATTTTCTTGAGGAAAGGTTGTATGTGATACAACCGGAAGGTTTTGTCAATCCTGAAAGATGCTAATAAGTATGTAAAGCTCCAGCAATCCTTCTAAGGACTGGAGTAAGCATCTCGGACTTGGAATGTATGCTTTGATGATGATCAAAGATTTTGGGTTTATACAAAGTTTATGAGAAACTTGTATTTCCAAAGAAGTGAGTGGGAGCACTATAGAATTTCTGATAAGTATATGTTGACATATTGTTGATCGGAAATGATGTAGAATTTCTGGAAAGCATATAGGGTTATTTGGAAAGTGTTTTTCAATGGAAAGCCTGGATAAAGCTACTTGAACGTTGAGCATCAAGATCTATAAGGATAGATCAAAACGCTTAATGGTACTTTCAAATGAGCACATACCTTGACATGATCTTGAAGGTGTTCAAGATGGACCAGTCAAAGAAGGAGTTCTTGCCTGAGTGGTAAGGTATGAAGTTAAGACTTAAAGCTCGACCACGGCAGAATAGAGAGAAAGGACGAAGGTCGTCCCCTATGCTTGAGACATAGGCTCTACAGTATGCTGTGCTGTGTACCGCACCTGAAGTGTGCCTTGCCATGAGTCAGTCAAGGGGTACAAGAGTGATCCAAGAATGGATCACAGGACAGCGGTCAAAGTTATCCTTAGTAACTAGTGGACTAAGTAATTTTCTTGATTATGGAGGTGGTAAAAGAGTTCGTCGTAAAGGGTTACGTCGATGCAAGCTTGACACCTATCCGGATAGCTCTGAGTAGAGATACCGGATACGTATAATGGAGCAACAATTTAGAATAGCTCCAAGTAGAACAGTTATTTGGAATAGCTCCAAATAGAATGTGGTAGCTACATCTAGGAGATGACATAGAGATTTGTAAAGCACACATGGATCTGAAAGGTTCAGACCCGTTGACTATAACATCTCTCACAAGCATCAAACCCAGAACTCATCGAGTGTTAATCACATGGTAATGTGAACTAGATTATTGACTCTAGTAAACTCTTTGGGTGTTAGTCACATAGGGATGTGACCTTGAGTGCTAATCACATATCGATGTGAACTAGATTATTGACTCTAGTGCAAGTGGGAGACTGTTAGAAATATGCCCTAGAGGCAATAATAAATTGATTATTATTATATTTCCTTGTTCATGATAATCGTTTATTATCCATGCTATAATTGTATTGATAGGAAACTCAGATACATGTGTGGATACATAGACAACACCATGTCCCTAGTAAGCCTCTAGTTGACTAGCTCGTTGATCAATAGATGGTTACGGTTTCCTGACCATGGACATTGGATGTCATTGATAACGGGATCACATCATTAGGAGAATGATGTGATGGACAAGACCCAATCCTAAGCCTAGCACAAAGATCCTGTAGTTCGTATGCTAAAGCTTTTCTAATGTCAAGTATCTTTTCCTTAGACCATGAGATTGTGCAACTCCCGGATACCGTAGGAATGCTTTGGGTGTACCAAACGTCACAACGTAACTGGGTGGCTATAAAGGTGCACTACAGGTATCTCCGAAAGTGTCTGTTGGGTTGGCACGAATCGAGACTGGGATTTGTCACTCCGTGTAAACGGAGAGGTATCTCTGGGCCCACTCGGTAGGACATCATCAGAATGTGCACAATGTGACCAAGGGGTTGATCATGGGATGATGTGTTACGGAACAAGTAAAGAGACTTGCCGGTAACGAGATTGAACAAGGTATCGGTATACCGACGATCGAATCTTGGGCAAGTAAAATACCGCTAGACAAAGGGAATTGAATACGGGATCGATTGAGTCCTTGACATCGTGGTTCATCCGATGAGATCATCGTGGAACATGTGGGAGCCAACATGGGTATCCAGATCCCGTTGTTGGTTATTGACCGGAGAACGTCTTGGTCATGTCTGCATGATTCCCGAACCCGTAGGGTCTACACACTTAAGGTTCGATGACGCTAGGGTTATAAAGGAAGTTTGTATGTGGTTACCGAATGTTTTTCGGAGTCCCGGATGAGATCCCGGACGTCACGAGGAGTTCCGGAATGGTCCGGAGGTAAAGATTTATATATGGGAAGTCCTGTTTTGGTCGCCGGAAAAGTTTCGCACTTTATCGGTATTGTACCGGGAGTGCCGAAAGGGGTCCGGGGGTCCACCTGCCCCGGGGGGCCACATGGGCTGTAGGGGGTGCACCTTGGCCTATATGGGCCAAGGGCACCAGCCCCAAGAGGCCCATGCGCCAAGGAAACTTGGGGAGGGAAGAGTCCTCAAGGGGGAAGGCACCTCCGAGGTGCCTTGGGGAGGATGGACTCCTCCCCCCTCTTGGTCGCACCCCTTCCTTGGAGGAAGGGGCAAGGCTGCGCCTCCCCCCTCTCCCTTGCCCCTATATATAGTGGAGGGGAGGGAGGGCATCCATACCTGAGTCCCTGGCGCCTCCCTCCCTCCCGTGACACCTCCTCCTCTCCCGTAGGTGCTTGGCGAAGCCCTGCAGGATTGCCACGCTCCTCCATCACCACCACGCCGTTGTGCTGCTGCTAGATGGAGTCTTCCTCAACCTCTCCCTCTCTCCTTGCTGGATCAAGGCGTGGGAGACGTCTCCGGGCTGTACGTGTGTTGAACGCGGAGGTGTCGTCCGTTCGGCGCTAGGATCATCGCTGATTTGGATCACGACGAGTACGACTCCATCAACCCCGTTCTCTTGAACGCTTCCGCTTAGCGATCTACAAGGGTATGTAGATGCACTCTCCTTCCCCTCGTTGCTGGTTTCTCCATAGATAGATCTTGGTGATACGTAGGAAAATTTTGAATTTCTGCTACGTTCCCCAACAGAAATCACTTCGGGACCACAAAACAGTGAGTAATAGTCCATTAAACGGGCCAGAATCGACCAAAACTATGAGTGTTGATGACCTACATGTAAGCGCACCTTGGGGTTCAACAAATGTGGAAATCTCTTCGGGACCCCAACACGATGAGTAATAGTCCAAGAAACGGGCCAGAATCAGCACTTCGAGCCTTGACGACCAACACGTAAGCACATCTTGTGCTTCGACAACCATGGAAATCATTTTGGGACCACAAAACGGTGAGAAATATTCCATGAAACTGGTCAGTATTGACAAAAACCGTGAGTGTTGATGACCGGCACGCAAACGCACCCTGGGTTCTATAATCGTGCAAATCGCTCCGGGACCCCAAATAGTGAGTAATAGTCCAAGAAACGGGCCAGAATCAGCCAAAAGCGTGATTGTTGAGGACCGACACATAAGCGCACCTTGGGGTTCAACAACCATGGAAATCGATTTCGAACCCCAAAACGGTGAGTAATAGTCCATGAAGCGGGCCAGAATCGGCCAAAACTGTGAGCGTTGATAACCGACATGTAAACGCACCTCGGGGTTCGTTAATTGTGGAAATCACTCTAGGACCCCAAAACAATGAGTAATAGTCCACGAAACAGGCCAGAATCAGCCAAAACCGCGAGTGTTGATGACCGACACGTAAACGCACCCCGGGGTTCGTTAATCGTGGAAATCACTCTGGGACCCCAAAACAGTGAGTAATAATAGTCCATGAAACGGGCCAGAATTGGCCAGAACTGTGAGTGTTGATGACCGACACGTAAACGCACCCGGGGGTTAGTTAATCGTGGAAATCACTCTGGGACCCCCAAAATAGTGAGTAATAGTCCACGAAACGGGCCAGAATCAGCAAAAACTATGAGTGTTGATGACCGACACGTAAACGCACCCCAGGGTTCGTTAATCATGGAAATCACTCGAGGACCCCAAAACAGTGAGTAATAGTCCACGAAACGGGCTAGAATCTACCAAAATTGTGAGTGTTGATGACTGACACGTAAGTGCACCCTGGGGTTCAACAACTATGGAAATCGCTTACGGTGAGTAATAATCCACGAAACGGGTCAGAATTGTCCAAAACTGTGAGTGTTGATGACAGACATGTAAACGCACCTCGAGGATCATCAATCATGTAAATCGCTCTTGGACCCCAAAACCGTGAGTAATAGTGCACAAAATGGACCAGAATCGGCCAGAATTGTGAGTGTTGATGACCGACACGTAAACGCACCCCAGGGTTCATCAATGGTGGAAATCACTCCGGGACTCCAAAACTGAGTAATAGTCCAAGAAACGGGCCAGAAATGGGCCAAACTATGATTGTTGATGACCAACATGTAAGCACACCTTGGGGTTTAACAATCATGGAAATCGCTTTGGGACCCCAAAATGGTGAGTCATAGTCCATGAAACGGGCCAGAATCGACAAAAACCGCGAGTGTTGATGACTGACATGTAAACGCACCCTGGGGTTTGTCAGTCATGGAAATCACTCCGAAACCCCAAAACAGTGAGTAATAGTCCAAGAAACGGGCAAGAATTAGCCAAAACTGCGAGTGTTGATGGCCGACACGTAAGCTCACCTTGGTATTCAACAACTATGGAAATCGCTTCGGGACCCCAAAACGGTGAGTAATAGTCCACGAAACGGGTCAGAATTGGCCAAAACTGTGAGTGTTGACAATGGACACATAAACGCACCCCAGGGATCGTCAATCATGGAAATCGCTCTAGGACCCCAAGACAGTGAGTAATCGTGCACGAAACGGACCAGAATCGGCCAAAATTTTGAGTGTTGATGACCGACACGTAAACGCACCCCAGGGTTCGTCAATCGTGGAAATCACTTCGGGACCCCAAAACTGAGTTAGCGATAGTTGTAGAAGCAATTGTTGGCGAGACGACCACGATGCAATGGTGGAGATGAAGGTGTCGAGTCGGTGACGATGGAGATTAAAAGCACAAGATGATGACGGCCATATCATGTCAAATATTTTCGTTGCATGTGATGTTTATCTTTTATGCATCTTATTTTGCTTAGTACGGCGGTAGCATTATAAGATGATCCCTTAACTAAAATTTCAAGGTATAAGTGTTCTCCCCGAGTATGCACCGTTGCGACAGTTCTTCGTGCTGAGACACCACGTGATGATCGGGTGTGATAGGCTCTACGTTCACATACAATGGGTGCAAGACAGTTTTGCGCATGCGGAATACTCGGGTTAAACTTGATGAGCCTAACATGTACAGACATGGCCTCAGAACACTGGAGACCGAAAGGTCGAATGTGAATCATATAGTAGATATGATCAACATAGAGATGTTCACCATTGATGACAACTCCATCTCACGTGATGATTGGACATGGTTTAGTTGATATGGATCACGTATCATTTAGATGACTTGAGGGGTGTCCATCTAAGTGGGAGTTCTTGACTAATTTGATTAATTGAACTTAATTTATCATGAACTTAGTCCAGATAGTATTTGCAAATTATGTTGTAGATCAATGGCTCGCGTTGTTGCTCCCCTTTTTTGATGTGTTCCTAGAGAAAACTAAGTTGAAAGATGATAGTAGCAATGATGCGGACTGGATCCGTGATTTGAGGATTATCCTTATTGTTGCACAGAAGAATTGTGTCCTTAATGCACCGCTAGGTGACAGACCTATTGTAGGAGCAGATACAGACGTTATGAACGTTTGGCAAGCTCGATATGATGACTACTTGATAGCTTAGTGCACCATGCTTTACGGCTTAGACTGCACCATGCTTTACGGCTTAGAACCGGGACTTCAAAAATGTTTTGAACGCCACGGAGCATATGAGATGTTCCAAGAGCTGAAATTGGTATTTTAGACTCATGCCGATATTGAGAGGTATGAGACCTCTGACAAGCACTTTGCCTACAAGATGGAGGAGAATAGCTCAGCTAGTGAGCACGTGCTCAGAATGTCTGGGTACTACAATCGCTTGAATCAAGTGGGAGTCAATCTTCCAGATAAGATAGTGATTGATAGAGTTCTCTAGTCACTATCACCAAGCTACTAGAACTTCGTGATGAACTATAATATGCAAGCGATGACGAAAATGATTCCCGAGCTTTTCATGATGCTGAAATCGGCAAAGGAAGAAATCAAGAAAGAGCATAAAGTGTTGACGGTTAACAAGACCACTAATTTCAAGAAAAAGGGCAAGGGAAAGAAAGGGAACTTCAAGAAGAATGGCAAGCGAGTTGTCACTCCCGTGAAGAAGCCCAAAGCTGGACCTAAGCCTAAAACTGAGTGCTTCTGCTGCAAAGGAAATGGTCACTGGAAGCGGAACTACCCCAAATATTTGGCGGATGGCAAAGTGAACAAAGGTATATTTGATATACATGTTATTGATGTGTACCTTACTAGTGCTCGTATTAGCCCTTGGGTATTTGATACATGTTCGGTTGCTAAGATTAGTAACTGGAGACTAGTTGAGGGTGAAGTGACGATGTGTGTTGGAAGTGATTCCAAGATTAATATGATCATCAGCGCACACTCCCTATACTTTCAAGATTAGTGTTGAACCTAAATAAATGTTATTTGGTGTTTGCATGAGCATGAACAAGATAGGATCGTGCTTATTTCAATACGGTTATTCACTTAATACACAGAATAATTGTTATTCTATTTAGATGAATAAAACCTTCTGTGGTCATACACCCAATGTACATGGTTTATTGAATCTTGATCGTAGCGATACACATATTCATAATATTGAAGCCAAAAGATGCAAAGTTGCTAATGATAGTGCAACATACTTGTGGCACTGCCATTTAGGTCATATTGGTGTAAAGCGCATGAAGAAACTCCATGCTGATGGGCTTTTGGAATCACTTGATTATGAATCATTTGATACTTGCGAACCATGCCTCATGGGCAAGATGGCTAAAACTCCGTTCTCCAGAACAATGGAGCGAGCCAGTGACTTATTGGAAATAATACATATCGATGTATGTTGTCCGATGAGTGTTGAGGCACGTGATGTCTACTATGCAACTTTATTCTTGTAGACTCATGTTCGGCCTCCAAGCATAGAGTTTTGTAGGACAGTAGCAATTTTCCCTCAAGTGGATGACCTAAGGTTTATCAATCCATGGGAGGAGTATGATGAAGATGGTCTCTCTCAAACAACCCTGCAACCAAATAGAAGAAATTTCTTCTGTCCCCAACACACCCAATACAATGGCAAACTATATAGGTGCGCTAGTTCGGCGAAGAGGTGGTGATAAAAGTGTAATATGGATGGTAGAAATATATTTTCATAATCTAAATAAGTAAAAACAGCAAGGTAGCAATTGATAAAATGGAGCACAAACAGTATTGCAATGCTTGAAAACAAAGCCTAGGGTCCGTACTTTCGCTAGTGCAATCTCTCAACAATGCTAATATAATTGGATCACATAACCATCCCTCAACGTGCGATGAAGAATCACTCCAAAGTTCCTATCTAGCGGAGAGCATAAGAAAAAAATTGTTTGTAGGGTACGAAACCACCTCGAAGCTATTCTTTCTGATTGATCTATCCAAGAGTTCGTACTAAAATAACACCAAATAATTTCAGATTCATAATACTCAATCCAACACAAAGAACCTCAAAGAGTGCCCCAAGATTTCTACATGAGAAACAAGACAAGAACATGCATCAACCCCTATGTGTAGATTACCCCAATGTCACCTCGGAAATCCATGAGTTGAGTGCCGAAACATATATCAAGTGAATCAAAATAATACCCCATTGTCACAACGGATATTCATATGGAAGACATATATCAAGTGTCCTCAAATCCATAAAAGTATTCAATCCAATAAAACGAAATCTCAAAGGGAAAACTCAATTCATCACAACAAGATAGAGAGGGGAAAACACCATATGATCCGACTATATTAACAAAGCCCGCAATACACCAAGATCATGACATATCAAGAACACGAGAGAGAGAGAGAGAGAGAGAGATTAAACACATAGCTACTGGTACAAACCCTTAGCCCCGAGGGTGGACTACTCCCTCCTCATCATGGTGGCTGCCGGGATGATGAAGATGGCCACCGGTGATGATCTCCCCCTCCGGCAGGGTGCCGGAATGGGGTCTAGATTGGTTTTCGTGGATACAGAGGCTTGCGGCGGCGGAACTTTCGATCTAGGGTCTCTGCTAGGGTTTTTGGAATATTTGACTATTTATAGGGCGAAGAGGCGGTGCGGGAGGCCACCAAGGTGGGCACAACCCAGTGGGGCACGCCTGGGGGCCCAGGCGCGCTCTGTTGGGTTGTGGCCCCCTCGGGGCACCCCCAGGTGATGCTTTGGCCCATTGGATGTCTTCTGGTCCATAAAAAATCCACAAAAAGTTTCACGGTGTTTGGACTCCGTTTGATATTGATTTCCTGCGATGTAAAAAACAAGCAAAAAACAGCAACTAGCACTAGGCACTGGGTCAATAGGTTAGTCCCAAAAAATGATATAAAGTTGCTATAAAATGATTGTAAAACATCCAAGAATGATAATATAACAGCATGAATACTTCATCAATTATATATACGTTGGAGACGTATCAGCACGCGACGGGTATCGTTATTTTCTAACCATCACACATGATTTGAGCAGATATGGGTATATCTACTTAATGAAACACAAGTCTGAAACATTTGAAAAGTTCAAAGAATTTCAGAGAGAAGTGGAGAATCATCGTAACAAGAAAATATAGTTTCTACGATCTGATCGCGGAGGCCAATATTTGTGTTATGAGTTTGGCCTTCATTTAAAACAATATGGAATAGTTTCACAACTCATGCCACCTGGAACACCACAACGTAATGGTGTGTCCGAATGGTGTAACCGTACTTTATTAAATATAATGCGATATATGACGTCTCTTACCGATTTACCACTATCGTTTTGGGGTTATGCATTAGAGACAGCTGCATTCACGTTAAATAGGGCACTGTCTAAATCCGTTGATACGACACCATATGAACTGTGGTTTGGCAATAAACCTACGCTGTTGTTTCTTAAAATTTGGGGTTGCGACACTTATGTCATAAGGCTTCAGCCTGATAAGATCGAACCCGAATCGTAGAAGTGTGTCTTCATAGGATACCCTAAGGAAATAATTGGATACACCTTCCATCACAGATCTAAAAGCAAGATCTTTTTTGCTGAGAATGGGTCTTTCTAGAGAAGGAGTTTCTCTCGAAAGAAGTGAGTGGGAGGAAAGTAGAACTTGATGAGGTAAATGTACCTTCTCTCAATTTGGAAAGTAGATCATCAGAGAAATCCGTTCCTATGATGCATACACCAACTAGATAGGAAGCTAATGATGATGATCATGAAACTTCAGATCAATTACTACTTAATTTCGTAGGTCAACCACTAGTAGAAAACGCCCCAGTTGTCCCGGTTCTTGAGGCCCTTTAGTCCTGGTTCACTTACGAACCGGGACAGAAGGGGCTCCACGTGGCCGCTGCGGGGCACCCAGGCAGGAGGACCTTTAGTCCCGGTTTGTAATACCAACCGGGACCAAAAGGCCTCCACGCGTCAGCAGCTGGCAGGAGTTGGTGTTTCGGTTTGTTTGTTTTTTTGAAAGGGGGGGTTTAGGGGTTTTGGAGGGTTAACTTAGGGTTTCATATTGTGTTAGCTAGCTAATAGAGAAAAGTGTCATCTCTTATCTCCGTGCTTGGTCGACGTTAGCTACTATACGTATAGAGAGAAGTGTCCTCTTTTATGCTACTATAATTTTGTGGAATGCAACAGAGAGGAAAACATTTCTACTTAATTAAACATCTCATTGCATAACAACTTCACTTCCAGTACATAACAACTTGACATTGCTTAAACAGCTGCAGTACATAACAGGTTCAGCATACTGAACATAAACACTAACATTTATCTAACTGACACTCACCGCATTTCTTCATTTGTGCATATCCTTCATCTTCTTGATGCGGTCAGAGTGGCGAATGCCAACGCGGATGTAGGTCTCCGCCTCGATTGGCATCCTCATGTTGCCGAGCTGCGGGATCCCCGGCGCCACCATGTATAGGTCGTCATCGTCAAACAGCTGCAGCTGCTGCGCCACCACCCCCTCGCTGTCGTCCTCCACCTCCACCACCAGCTGCTCCTGCTCGCTGTCGTCCTCCACCTCCACCACCACGTCCGCACCTGGCTCCTCATCCCCCTTGCTGGACTCTTCCTTCTCCTCCTCATCCTCCTACTCCTCCTCCTCCTCCTCATCTTCACTGCTCTCTTCCTTGCTGTCAGAGTGGACAATCACCTGCTTCACTGCAGCTGGTACAGTGACCACGACGTCGACAAGACCTTCCACTGGAGCTGGAGGGGCACGGTGGCGGGAGCGGTACTCGTACCACCTAGCACGCTGAAGCAGATTTGGTGAGTTTTCTGCTTCATTCATAGCCCAAAGGAAAACAGCGACAGGAGGAATTCCACGACCGTCGGGGAACATCATCTTCTTCTCATCATCTGTAGCCACGGCGATGAGGCCCCTAGCATGGTCGACGCACATCTGCAAGCTGGGAAACCTATTGCAGATCTCCTCTATGTCTGCATTTTCTCTGAATCTCCCTTGTAGAATTTGCTGACAGTCTCCTCCCATCGATCTTGAGCACGGCGAAAAGCTCTTGCAAACGGCCTCTTCTTAGGCGCCATGGCCGGCGTCGAGAAGCGATGGGAGTGGCCGGATGAGTTGCTTATCCCCTGAATCAAGCCCAAGTGACCAAAATGTTATTTAATCTTATCTAGAACAATAAAAGTGCAAAGAATTATTGGGTAACAAATGAATTGTGACAAATGATTATAAACAACGTTAGTCAAAAATATAACACGAGCCACGTGACAAACTTGCCACTTAAGTGCAGTGTGACATATGATTATAAATGGCGTTGGTCAAATATATAATCAACACGTCACATGCCAACTTACTTAGTAGCCATGGTTGTTGGTATTTTTGACTTTGTAGAGCATGTAACATCACAAGGTATCAACTCCATTTTTCTTGTTACATTCACAGCAACCATTTAAATGTCATTATCACTTTCAATTATTCTATTTTTAGGCACTAGAGTTCGTGTGTACACTGAAGTTGGTAAGAGTGAACAAGGAAAATTTGCATTGGATGTTGGAGTGAAGTCATTGGATTCTATAATGAGTAAGATTAGAAATACCTTTGTCATCAATTAAAATGGTTTCAAAACAAGAACATGAGTGATTATAATGAAGTATCTCTAGCTATGGATGTTATCAGGTAGAATAACTAATCAAGTGTTTATTTCGTTAGTTTTGCAGTTACTTTGGCACTCCTTATGCACTCTCTAAGTTGGATATGATTGGTATTAACAACTTTAGTTGGATGGGCATGGAGAACTATGGATCGGTTACTTTCGATATGTGATACTTGCTATTTGATGAGACATCTTCAACATTCACCAAGCAATAGGAAGTATAGACCATAAGTCATAAAGTTATTTTGTTACATTACTTTACATCATTTACTATTCACAGGTTAAACAATTTATGCATTTTTACCTAACTGATTTAGAACCGAATTAGATTATCATTCACTAATATTGAAAAAATACATCTCATCTCATCTGAAAAAAAACATACATACATGGAAAAACATTGCTATGAACAAAAAATCTATGAACAAAAAGAAACTATACAAGTTCCATTTTCTCAAGCATATGTTAAGATCGAAGATCACATGAAGCAATTATTCCTCAAAAGTGGTTAGCAGTTAAAGTGAAGTTATACATGGAATTCCAAACGAAGCAACCCAAAGGAACACTATGTGTCAATACCTAACCAGATGTTAATGGAATCATGAACATGAATGAACTGCAGCAGAACATTGACTCGAAAGTTGACTATAATGCAATCGTTCAATTTAACTAATGTTGCAAGCTCTTCTGAAATCAGGTGCAACTAGCTGGTCAACAAGGAGGATAATCTGTCTTATTTCACCATCTGCTAAAACAAAACATAGGAACAGAAATGAACTGTTCATTTTCTAAATATTTAGTATTAAAAGGAAAACTAGGTAAACTCTAAAAATGAAGACATCAATAAAAAGGCAGGTCAATTATTCGATTCGATAAAAGAGAATAAGAGGCAGCTAGTTTGCTAACAATGAAGTGCTAAGCAGCGTAGCAGACCACTATATACAGGGGGAAAAGGAAAAGTCCATTCTTCAGTTCAAGATAAAATAGACATGAGTCGGAGCGATCGGCAAACATTTCAAATGCTGATCCAACTAACTTGTAATTTTAGCATCAACACTCAATGCAAACACTTCAGCCCAAAATGATATTCAAAGAAATATAGCACAACAATATAACAGCCAGAGCTTCTTGGTCATAACTGTTATACATCAACAAGAAAGCTAGAATTATAACAGTATGTTTCAATACCTAACCAGATGCAATGGAATTATGAACAATGAATTGCAACAAAAAAATCCATTGAGAAGTTAGCTATAATGCAATCTTTCAATTAAACTAGCGCTCATTTCATCTCATTGGGCAGGGGCTCACTAAGACAGGAGCGTGCGGGGGAGGCGTCGGGGCGGCTCGGGGAGGTGACGGCGACCTCGAGGCGGCTTGGGGAGGCAACGGCGACCTCGGGATGGCTCAGGGAGGCGATGGTGCGTGCAATGCCAGGGCAGGGGCACGGCAACGACGCGCGATATCGGGGCAGGGGCACGGCAACAGCGTTGATCGGGGCAGGGGCGAGGCAACGGCAACGGCGACATCAGGGACGGTGTCGGGGAAGCTCGGCAACGAGGCGAGGCGACGGCGTAGCAGCAGCAGCCTGGCGGTATCGTCGAGAGAGGAATGGCGGGTGGGGTGAAATTTGTTAAGTGGTTGGTTATATATCAAGAATTGTATTATTCATGATAAATGTTATGGCGGGTGAGGCAATAATAAAGTTGTTATTTTATATTTCCTTATTTCATGATAAATGTTTATTATTCATGCTAGAATTATATTAACCGAAAACTTGATACATGTGTGGATACATAGACAAAACACCGTGTCCCTAGTAAGCATCTACTAGACTAACTCGTTAATCAAGGATGGTTAAGTTTCCTAACCATAGACATGTGTCGTCATTTGATAAACGGGATCACATCATTAGGAGAATGATGTGATGGACAAGACCCATTCGTTAGCTCAGCATTATGATAGTTCAGTTTTTTTGCTATTGCTTTCTCCATGTCAAATACATCTTCCTTCGACTATGAGATTATGCAACTCTCGGATACCGGAGGAATGCCTTATGTGCTATCAAACGTCGCAACGTAACTGGTTGATTATAAAGATGCTCTACAGGTATCTCCAAAGGTGTTTGTTGGGTTGGCATAGATCAAGATTAGGATTTGTCACTCCGAGTATCGGAGAGGTATCTCTGGGCCCTCTCGGTAATACACATCATAAGAAGCCTTGCAAGAAAAGTCACTAATGAGTTAGTTGCAGAATGATATATTACAAAACAAGTAAAGAGACTTGCCGGTAACGAGATTGAATTAGGTATGAAGATACCGATGATCGAATCTCGGTCAAGTAACATACCGATGACAAAGGGAATAACGTATGTTGTCATTACGGTTCGATCGATAAAGATATTCGTATAATAAGTAGGAGCCAATATGAGCATCCACGTTCCTCTATTGGTTATTGACCGGAGAGGTGTCTCGGTCATGTCTACATAGTTCTTGAACCCGTAGGGTCCGCACGCTTAACGTTCGATGACGATTTTGTATTATATGAGTTATGTGATTTGGTGACCGAAGGTTGTTCAGAGTCTCGGATGAGATCATGGACATGACGAGGAGTCTCGAAATGGTCGAGAGGTAAAGATTGATATATAGGACGATAGTATTCGGACACCGGAAGTGTTCCGGAGGGTACCGGATACATATCGGGTCACCGTAAGGGGTTCCGGGCACACCCCTCCCCCCCCCCCCCCCCCGGCAAAGATATGGGCCTAATGGGCCAAGAGGGGAAACGCAACAGCCCGCAGGGGCTGCTGTGCCCCCAATATGGGCCGCACCAGAGAAGAAAGGAAAGAGGGGAAGAGAGAAAGAAGGGAAGGGATTCGGCCTCTCCCTTCCTTCCCTCCTCCCTCCTCTTTCTTTCCCCCTCCGGTGAAAAAGGAAAGGGGTGGCCGAATTGGGGAGGAATCCCAAGTAGGATTTGGCCTACTTGGGGCGCCCCCCCTTGGCTGCTCCCTCTCCCTCCCACCTATATATATGAGGGGGGAGGCGTATAGAACACACAACAACAGTTGATAGTTGTGTGAGACGCCTCCCTCCACAGATTACACCCTCAGTCATATTCTCGTAGTGGTTAGGCGATGCCCTGCGCGGATTACTTCATCATCACCGTTACCATGCCGTCGTGCTGACCGAACTCATCTACTTCCTCGACACTTTGCTGGATCAAGAGTTCGAGGGACGTCATCGAGCTGAACGTGTGCAGAACTCGGAGGTGCCGTACGTTCGGTGCTTGATCGGTCGGAACGAGAAGAAGTTTGACTACATCAACCGCGTTGTTAAATGCTTCCGCTTATGGTCTACGAGGGTACGTGGACACACTCTCCCCCTCTCGTTGCTATGCATCTCCTAGATAGGTCTTGCGTAAGCGTAGGAATTTTTTTTTGAAATTGCATGCTGCGTTATCCAACAATATGCTCATACATACACGCATACACTCATCCCTATGAACGCACACACGAACATCCTAACCGCAGGAGTTTGCTAGACTGATGGCCTAAGCGCAGGAGCGAGGCCCCAAATATTTCCAGAAGAAATTTGGACGGGATCAGAAAATATTTTGGGCAAGGAAATCTAGTTGAGCTGCACAACGGAGAGAACGCCAGTTTTTTAGAGAGAGAGAGAGAGAGAGAGAGAGAGAGAGAGAGAAATTTTCAATCTATTCATCAGTCATGGCAATATAGAGAATACAAAAGGTAATAAAAATTACAATTAGGTAACACCTAGTGACGACTAACAGCACTGGAGAGAATGCCAGTTACATTGGACCGGTCGCTGGTGAGGTAAGGGCGCATGCCATCTCGAGCGTCGGTTCCAGGCTTCCAGCTATCTGAGGAGGGGGTGCGGTGGAGCGGGAAGGTGGTGCCCCCAGAGCCTTGGGTCCGTGTCGGGCGGCTGCGCATAGTCCCAGGCCGGGCCGGCGAGCACGAGGAAGTGGTTGTGGCTGTGACGGCGCGCGAGGAGGGGCGGGCAGTCCTGCACGAGGATCTAGGCGAGGGGGCGCCGTGGGCACTGGAGAAGTTGAGCATGGAGGGTTCAAGGAGGAAGGGAAGCGCATGAGGGAGGCGTGGTAGATGAGGAAGACCGCGTCGGCCCGGGCGGGGTCGTTGGCAAGGCAGTCCAGGAGGCGGCGGTGGAAGAAGGGCTTGAAGAAGATGACATGACGGCAGAGTGCAAGGATATTCCAACCCGCTACTGCTTCTACCCGAAACGAAGATTGATGTTTGGGGTGGTGGTAATTCCTGCGAGTTCTACCACCCTTTTGCATGCAAGCAGCTCCATTTTCTGTGGATCACCCCCCTGCGGGTAGTAATTGCATGCAGCTCCAAGAAATGCTCCTTCGTCATTCCTGAAGACCACGCCCACTGCTCCTTTCTCCCCCCTCTTCGTGCACGCCCCATCAACATTCGCCTTGACCCAACCTAAGTCCGGAATGCTCCATCGCTACTGTTGGACCTCGGCCTGGACTTTGCTTTCCTTGGCATGTATAGACTGCCACTCCTCCATGAGCCGTCGCACTCTTGCTGCTATATCAGCTGCGTCTTCTATCTTCTTTCCCTCTCGTGTGTTATTCCGTGCCAACCATAAGGCATAGAGGCTCTGCACCATGACCGCTCTTTCATCTTCCGTTGCATCTTCAAACCAGCTAAGGAGCCATTGAGCTAATGCACTCTGGGAGTAGATCATCTCCGGCGGGATCGCCACCGGCACTCCCAGTTCCGAGTGCATAATTTTCCAAAATTGCAGAATGAGGGCATCTCCAAAACCGGTGCAAGTTCGTTTCTTCTCTTCCACAAGCCGCACAAAACACCCCCAGCTTAATCCTTCTTCGATGTAGTTCCGACCCTACAGCAAGCCCATTCCGTAGAAGCCTCCATGTATGAACCTTTACTCTGCCCGGAGCCACCGTGTCCCACAAGTTCATCCAGGCTTTATGGTTCGCCACCGACGAAGACGAGCCCGGCGAGCCCCTTCGAGCCCTCTTCTTCTCCATGCATAGGTGGTAAGCTGACCGTTGTATAGTTCCACGCCAAATAGTCTTGCACCATCGGCCCTCCCACTGGAATTTGTAATATCTCGGCTGCTTCATTTGGCGGAAACATATTTTGCACCTTCTCTTGATTCCAACCAGTGCTGGAGTCATTTAGTAAGTGCAAAACCTTCGTTATACCAGGAACAAAAACCTGCCCCAACGGCTTCAGGCTTCCTTTGCAAGGAATCCAATTGTCATGGTGAATACCAACGTGGGAACCATCCCCTATGCGCCAGACCAGCCCCTCCAACAGAAGATCTCGGCCGTGAAGAATGCTTCTAAACGTGAATGAACCCCCACTGGGGCAAGTTGCATTACGAATGGATCCTTCAGAGTAATACCTCGCCTTAAGTACCTTTGCACATAACGAGTTAGGCTCCTGCAATAATCTCCACGCTTGCTTAGCCAACAAGGCTTGATTAAATGCTTCCGGATCCCTAAACCCCAATCCTCCTTCACTTTTTTCTGTGCACATTTTGTCCCAGGCTATCCAATGTACTCTTTTTTCACCATTTGCTTCTCCCCACCAGAAGTTTGAAGATATCGAAGACAGGTTCCCGCACATTTTCTTTGTGAGTTGAAAACAGCTCATAGTGAAAGTAGGAGTAGCTTGTAGCCCAGATTTAATCAGCACTTCCCTTGCCATCTTAGATAGCCCTTGGCCCTTCCATCATGTGACTTTCCCCTTTGCACTCTCCTTAACATACTTAAAAGTCCCCTCCTTTGATCTTCCCACCACTGTTGGAAAACCCAGATACCTCTCACTTAGCGCCTCTGAAGATATCCCAATCACTTGTTTGAGCACTTCTTTATCCCCATCTTCAGAGCCTCTCCCAAAAAATATAGCAGATTTATCCAAGTTAACTCTTTGTCCCGAGGCCTCCTCATATTCCTGCAAAATAGCCCGCAAGCTTAAGAAATCCTCCTGAGACCCTTCCAGGAAGACAATACTGTCATCAGCAAAAAGAAGGTGAGTAACCGTGGGGCCAGTGCTCCCAAAAGATAACCCTTAATTTTCCTCTCCTCCTGCGAATGCTTTAGCAGAGCAGAAAAACCTTCAACACAGAATAAAAACAGATATGGTGACAGTGGATCACCCTGTCTGAGGCCTCTTGAAGGAACAAAACTACTAGAAAAACCCCCATTGAGCTTCACAGTAAACCTCGCAGTCCTCACACATCTCATGATCATCTCCCTCCAGTGAGAGGAGAAACCATATGTTTCCATTACTTGATCCAAGAAGATCCATTCCACCCTGTCATACGCCTTCATCATGTCCAATTTTATTGCACATAACGGTTTCCTTCTTTTCCTTTTTCTGATAGCGTGAACACACTCATACGCCACTAACACGTTGTCCGTAATTAATCTCCCTGGCACAAACGCACTCTGTTCCTCCGCTATCAACATTGGCAGCACCACTTTTAGTCTGTTTGCCAAAACTTTGGACGCAATCTTGTATAGGACGTTGCAAAGACTGATTGGTCTAAACTGAGTAAGCTTATCTGGTGAACAGACTTTGGGTATCATAACAATGACAGTATCGTTAAAACCCTCTGGCATCATCTTCCCCTCAAGAAATTCTCTTACTGCCACACACACGTCATTCTTTAACAACGACCAGTGTCGTTGGTAAAACATCGCCGGGAAGCCATCCGGCCCCGGGGCCTTGGTCGGCCCCATTTGAAACAACGCTCTCTCAATATCCTCGTCGGCAATCGGCTCTGACAATCTCATATTCATCTCGTCAGTGACCATCAACTGAATATACTGCAAAATCTTCTCACTATGCCTTGAACCATCCGCCGTGAACAGCTGGGCGTAGAAAGCTGCAGCCATCTCCCTCATACCATCATCATCCACACATTTAGACCCATCATCTCTACATAGCCCCTTTACCGTATTCTTCCGCTTTCTGTGCGATGCTCGGCTCTGGAAGTACTGCGTGTTTTGGTCACCATATTGTAACCAATCCACCCGTGACCGTTGTTTATAATAAATCTCTTCCCTTTCGTAAAGATCGTGTAACTGATCCTCTGAGTCCTTAATCTCTTGCCCATAGCCCGTTCTGACCACCCTTTCTTTTGCCTCTTTCAGCTGCCATTTGAGGTGACTAATCTGTCTTTTAATAGACCCGAACACCTCCCTACTCCACGTCTGCATTGCTTTCGCCATGAGGGCTAGTTGATTACATGTCGCATCCATCCCCGGCTGCCCCTGGTTGGCTGCATGTGCTCTATCCCATGCACTGGCCACCATCGCCTCGTAATCAGCATGTCTTGTCCAAGCCTCCTCATACATGAAAGGACGCGGCGGGCGAGACGTGTGATCGGCCAGTGCCGATGCAACACGCACGGCAAAGCTTGGTGATCAGATTCCTCGGTCAGAATGTGTTGTACCTCTGTCTCCGGGAACATTTGCATGAATGAGGTTGAACACGTTGCTCTATCAAGGCGGACCTGAATATTTTCCACTCCTTCCCTCTTATTATCCCATGTAAAAGGGTACCCTGAGAAACCTATATCCGCAAGTCCACAATCAGCTAAACAGTCTCTAAACTCATCCATCTGTCGGATACTTCTAGCCTTGCCTCCAGTTTGTTCTTTCTGCACCATTGCCTCATTGTAATCTCCCACACAGATCCACGGAAGATCATCTTGTTTCCTCAAGTACCGCAATGCTTCCCAAGTTTTATTCCTCCTTTCCACACATGGCTCCCCATAGATTCCAGTGAACCTATAGATCCGCCCATCCGTCTCCATTTGACAGTCTATATAGTATTGGCACCACGGTCTGACCGTCACATTCACATGATCTCTCCACCACAGCGCCAAACCTCCACTCTTTCCTGCACAATTCACCGCCACACCTTGCGAGAACCCCAGGCTCCATTTAAGCCTCTCCGTCGCTTTTGCACTCTTCTTTTGAACACAGCACAAATGCAGATGCTCACATATATACACTCATCCATCTTTAATTTTTTATGAACGCATGCAAGTACATCCCATTTTCGAAATATTGAGTCGGTACAATATTTTAAGATTAATGAATTTATCATAGGCGTCTTCGTTCGTAATAGACAAGAACAGTCCTCCCACTGAACAACGAAACTTGTATTATGTGATGATGAAGAAACATGTTCCATTCATATGTCAGGCTGCAAAGTTTTTTGGGTGATTTAGGCTCGTTTCTTAGAACGTTCTTTGGGCGGTGGTTTTTTGAAGAAACGCTCTCTAATAACGTTGTTCGCTTGAATGAGGCTGCTTCCTGTTGGAACGGTTCGTGCAAGGGTTCCTATCAGAAGTGTCAGCCCCTCATTTGGTTTTTTTAGGTGGAGTGGATTTCATTATCTCTACTATTAAAAAGTCCTCGTGTCATTCCTCTAGTCCACAAAACATTCACAGGGCGCGGCGAATGTGCGCGGGGGGATATTTCGCATGCAAGTGCGCGCGGACAGGACGAAATATTTGCTGGTGGCACACGGATTGAGCTGGGACAATTTGGCGCAATGAGATTGTTGGAGGCGAGAGATATTTCGGAAGCATCATCCAGGATTTACAAGGTGCCGTGGAGATATTTCGGACTATGTGTGTGCGCGGGCGGGCCGAAATATTTGCAAGGTGCACGCGGGACAATTTTTCGGCACAAGCGGATTGAGTGGGGGCGGGAGATATTCCAGGTGCGGCGTTGGAAATTTCGCTTTTGCTGGGCACGGAGTGCTTTTTTTCTAACACAGTACAAACGTATACGCTCATGCGTACATGCATACACTCATCCCTATGAACGCACACACACGCGCCATATCCCTGTGAGCACCTCCGAGAGACTGAGCCGGCATGTCATCTTGAGATTGACGAAGTCGCTACAGACATCCTCATTGTCGACGGAAACGTATCCTCCCGTTGAAGGCACATCGCCGAAAGGCCTGAAATAAATCCAGAAAAATGCGAGCACCAGTATCAAGTTTAGGACTTGAACTTTGGTGGGTTGGGGATACCATTGTCCTCCTAATCATCCAACCACAGAGTTGGTTCGTGCTGGGCATGGATTGCTGCGATTGGCCCGTCACAACCCTCCCACTGATCGATCCCGTCTTCAGCTCATCTGAGTCGTTTGTCTATATCCGATGGAAGAAAGAGTAGGAGAGGACCCTGAATATTTCATTCACGAGGAAAGACCAGAACGTCAAATCCAAACTCTTTCATGGGTACGAAATTCACTTGGACCATGGAAGCCATAATTCACGACGGACCCAAATTTTGTGTGTGCAACATACGTGCCATCCTGTACGTACGATTGAAATCAGTTTTTTTTTTCCTTTTCAACGCTTAGCAAAAAGGGGGTTCACTAGACAGATGCCCTAAGCGCAGGAGCGAGGCCCGGAATATTTCTAGAAGAAATTCGTACGGGATCAGAAAATATTTTGGGCGAGGAAATCCAGTTGAGTTGCACAACAGAGAGAACGCCAATTTTTTTTTTGCGAGATAAATTTCCAATCTATTCATCAATCATGGTAATACAGATAATACAAGAGGTAATAAAAATTAAAACTAGGTCTATGGACCACCTAGCGACCACTACAAGCACTGGAGAGAACGCCAATTACATTGGACCCGCCGCTAGTGAGGTAAGGCTGCATGCGATCCCGAGCGTCGGGTCCAGCTATCTGAGGAGGGGGTGCGGTGGAGCAGGAAGGTGGTGCCCTAGAGCCTTGGGTCTGTGTCGAGCAGTTGCACATAGTCCCAGGCTGGGCCGGCGAGTACGAGGAAGTGGTCCTGGCCTTGGCGGCGCGCGAGGAGGTGCGGGCGGTTCAGCGCGAGGTTTTTGGTGAGGAGGGCGCCATGGGCACTGAAGAAGTTGAGCATGGAGGGTTCAAGGAGGAAGGGAAGCGCGTGAGGGAGGCGTGGTAGATGAGGAAGACCGCGTCGGCCCGGGCGGGGTCGTTGGCAAGGCAGTCGCGGTCGAGGAGGCGGCGGTGGAAGAAGAGCTTGAAGAAGGTGACATGACGGCGGAGTGCAAGGATATTCCAACCCGCTATTGCTTCTGCCCGAAACGAAGATTGATGTTTGGGGTGATGGTGCAGCCGGTGCTGAAACGGTGTTGTCCGGTGTAGGAGGGGAGAGGGGGAAAGGAAGAGGAGGGAGCGGCGTTGGTCAACAACGGGGTGGTCTTTTTATACGTGCATACGGCAGCAAAGCAGTTGTCTCCGGATTCCACAGGATTGTTCGAGAGAGAGGAAGAGACAAATGTGGCAAGGTAAAAAGACATGGCACAAAATGAGGCATCGACACATAACCCACTAACGGAGTGAGGCACAAAAGGTGGATCGGCCAGACATAGGAAAGAAAAAACACCACAAAACCAAGAGTGAACCAAAGGAATACTAATTCCACGTGTCAATTAACAAAGATCTTGCACCCAACACTTCAGATGCGCAAGAGAAGCTCTAGCTTAGCCACTTTAATTCTTTTATTTTATGTATATTTCCATCACATGCGTCTTTCAGTTTATATTTATATAATATTGTATATATACATATATATAACATCAATGTACCGTAATTTTACGTTCCGTAAATTTTGTTTTATTTTAGACATAAAAAGAGAATGTGAGAAAATATATAATCGTCGTAAAAAATATTTTATGTTACGTAAAATTATAGATGTAAAAGACAGTGTAAAATTTACATAAAATGTATTTTTTTTGAACTTATGACCTTTTTTTTTATGTCAAATTTTACGCAGCGAATTAATATGGATGTAACTATTTGTATTTCAAATATAATTTATTTATGAAACGATTGTAAGATTACCTCGGATGAAGAATAACTTATTCTGCATCCTGGGTGATATATATTAACACTAGCAAAGTGTCTGAAACTTCCACGCGTTCGGTAAATCTTAGGTCCTGAATTTTATTCTGACATCAATAAGGCTGAAGGCAGAGACTAGGTCCTGAATTTATTCTGACGTCAGCCAGGCTAAAGGCAGAGACGACATGAGGAGCGACGGCGACCATCATCGGCCATGACGAGGCTGAGCCTGGACCTCGCCAGAAACGAGGACTAGAAGCGGCAACAAGCTGGGGGTGCTCCCCAGATCCATGGATTCTGAGGAGCCAGTGGATTGCCGAACAGGACCTTAGAGCATCTCCAATAGCTTGTCTATATGGATGTCTATACTCGTTTTCCACGACATGAGCTCAAAACAGTCGTTCAACAGCTTGTCTATATGGTTGTCCAAATATACACATCCTCTAAATCGACCTCGACAATGTCCACGCCTGAACAATGTGAAGGCGTTGTCTAAACTCAGCTGTAGTCATGATTTCTTCCTCTCCCCACCAACGGCCCACCTATCATGGTCCCTGTATATAGACGTTCTGAGGATGTGTATATGAGGAAATCTTTTTAGATCATTGTCTATATGAATATATAGACATCCAAATATACACATGCTATTGGAGATGCTCTTAGGCTCGATTCTGAATTGAAACATAGTTTCAATCATTCATTTTGTGCGAACAAATGATGATGATCCACCTCCATTTTGGCCGCATGGATGCAGGATCACCTACCAATGCTGCATCAAGTCCTTTATTTCAATGTACCACCAAATTCATTGGACAAAGCCCAGTTCCCAGTTTCCAGGAAATCTGGATCTAATTCAGTATAAGGTTCAGACTGTGAGGGCTAGGACCAGGATGCACACAACAGCTCTAAATTTAAATTCGCCCACAAGGTTACAACTTACAACTGGGGAATTTGAATTTGCTCCAGGTTCCAACAGTTCCATTCTGAAAATTACATGAGTCGCATTGATCAAACGCTTTGATCAGCCCTAGTGCCCTAGTTTGGTTGTACCGACAGTTCATCCTCAAGGAAGTTGTATTCAAATGTGAAGTCGTTCTTGATCCTTTGGCACCTGCGAGTGAGCGAGCAAATAATAAATAACAGGGTTAACAAGTCACGATCTTTAGCGGTAACAGTACTGGTGGCGTCAATCTATGTAATAGAAACACTAAAAGAAGAGGGGTCAGCTTACCACCCGTTGCCGTCATCTGCGAGATGAAAATCAAAGTACACGTATGATCCCCGCTCATACTCATCCGTCGTCACCTGTGGCTCCACATGCCGTTGGAACCAAGTATTGTACTTCCTGTGAAATCTCCATGACTGCTTTTTTAGTTCCTTGGCGGCCAGATATTGTTGGTACGAGTTCTAGCAAAGTGGAAAACAAAGAAAGAATGTCAAGAGCTTGATTAAAGTTGGATGGGTGATGCTGCAAGGAAATAAGTAAACAGTTGGAATTTGGAAACAAGTATATGAAACCTGACCAACCTGCTGATAGTAGAATGCAAAGAATAACATATCTGTAGACAATGTATCACTACCGAGCCTTTCCCAAAAGGCAGGGTTTGTCACAATTGGTGCCTGAATCTGTGGGTAACTAGCAGGGGTCACTGAAGGGTGCCTCTGAAAAAGGAATGAGATAGGGAGGTTAGGTTACAACTCTACATTACAACATCTGGTGCATATATATATATGGCTGAGCATCATCCATACCGGAATATAAGTTTTCGCACGCTCAGAGTCCTTGGGCTGTGGAAGCCTGTGGTATGCAGCTTCGAGCATTTGCAAATTATAAAGGTGATCATGACCCGAAACTACCGAAGCTCCACTGAGATTGTCTCCAATTGCTCCAAAATCAGATACACTCCTCCGGCCAATAACACCAACACCAGATGATGGCATGCCAGCTTGCATAGGCTGCCCGGGTGATAGATCAGAGTCTCTAGATACCTGGGTGCCTTCTGCTATGGATGCTGGAGGATTCTGTAAAAACCATACAAGAAAAATCAATGTTCAGATAATAAGAAAACACGCACACCAAAATCCAATACACATCTACACAGAATTAAGGGTACGTCTGGTTCATGTTCAGAAGGTTGCCAAATTTTTGGCCATGCCCAGGTCTATTTGCCACTCATGCATTTTTTGTAGCCAGCATGCGCAAGCAAAATCTTCGCCAAAGTTTTGGCTAACCGAAATTTTAATGGGGGTAGGCTCAGGCTCAGACCAAACACACCCTAAAATACTACTACCCAAAATAATTACTGCGAAAATTGCACTGTACGTTGTTCTAATTTTTTTCTGTTAAGCCACACAAGGTGACGTCCCAGGTATTACATTATGTGCATGAATAGAAGTACAGGGAAACTATACAGTCAAAAACAATTAAGAATTAAACTATCTGGCACATTGTAGGAGCACCGAAAAGATCTGCAGATTGGAACTGATGTGACCAGTTCAAGCCTATTTGAAAGACAGATGGGCCATACACATGACCAGTTTTCTAAAATATGAGCAAAATATGCCAAAATCCTTTTAAAAAATCTAGCTACCAAATGTCGTAGATTATTGTGAGTTACTCCATTCTATTGATTATTCACACTGATAATTGCAGTGTCCTTAATTGTATGCACCTTGTTTCACTGAATTCATGAGCAGGCATGTATGGAAAAGTTGGACCGTACCGAATAAGGAGCCTTCGTGTCATCTTCATTGGTGTTCTTATTCGGTCCAGTTGTTGCAGCAGACTCCACACTAGCATCATCGGCCAAGCCTTGTTGTTCATCACTTTTTGTTTGCCCAGCGTCTGCACGTATTGATAAATTCTTAATGCACAGGACAAACTAGTGGTCAAACACTATGAGCCTCCAACTTTATATATACTAGAAATAAATGCATGGCCATTACATTGCTCGAGAATTTGGGATTCATGAGGTTGTAGCTGAGACGAGAAGGCAGAAGGGATACCTGGTCCCTGAGCCCCGAGCCCAAGGCCCCCTTGAGAAGAGATAGAACTCTGAGAATTAAACTGCAAAAATGAACAAACTGAAAATGTGAAAACAATCACTATACAGAATTGACTTTAGATTTCAGACATTTTAAGATGGTTACAAAAGATTGAGGAATGCCAACACAAAATATTCCTACAAACTTTACGAGTTGATTTGATGCCTTAACGGAATAAGGTTAGAATGGAAGCATCTAAAGAAGGACTTGCACTTTTAAAGACAGAAAGAGAACAGCACCTAAGTAATACGCGGACAATCAAAAATCGGTATATTCAACTAATTTGTACTTCCTGATTCTTGACTAAAGGAGACATTGATATATCACAACATTTTTATTAGTAAAAGCAGGAACAACCTGTTGTAGGAGGGAATTGGGCTGCTGGGTTGAAAATTGCTTCTGATTGATGCCCGTTATATGAGAAGCGTTAAGAAGGTTGCCCTGCTGCTGCTGTACTTGTTGCAATCTTTGCAAGTACTTCTCCCTTTGGTCAGTGACCTCAGGTCTTCCACGAAATTGACCCTGAAAATGTGAATAAGTAAATGTCATATATTCCTATAATCCTATGAATATTTTATGACCTCGGTGATAGATCAACATTCTAAATGAATGAAATCTACAATAGGGAAAAGCAGTTATTTAGATGTTTCAGACTGACACTGGATCAAGATGAAACAACAAGAATTCAAGATTGGGATGATGAAAATTTTCAAATAAATGCCCGTGTTGTTTTATTCAGTTGTTACTTAGAAGACTCAAAAGAACAGCATAAATGCTGAAGCACTCTTACATCTGAAATGCCCATAAAATTCTTATGATCAATAAAATCATTTGTAAAAGCACAGTGGAATTCAGAAATAAAACTGGAGCAAAGGTACGTACAGTTTCACTTTGATTTTGGAAACCAGCAGGAGCTTGAGGCCTCCACTGAGCCCCAGGAACAACCGGAGGAGAAAATACCCTTCCTCCAATAACCGCACTTTCACTGGTGTTACTGGAATCAGAGCTAACTGCATCGTTAGTCTTCAGAACCGGCTGTGGTTGAACTTTACTACCAAGAGGTGAAACCAACTGCTGAGAAAGACCACCACTGTTAACCCTCTCATCGGTATTCATTATGCTTCGTTTGGACAGGTCATTTATTGGAGGAATTGCAGTAATGGACCCATTTCCTGGAACTGGACCTACACTTATGGGAGCAGCTAATGCCTGACTAGTTAAGCCACGGGAAATACCCCTGCCAAGACCAATTTCAGTAACTGCAGGAGACGGTCTACGTGGAGGAAAGCTCATGCTTTCATCATCCTTCACGGCAGTAGATAAGTTTGCAGGAGTTGAAGCAACAGCAGGCATGCTCTCTGGAGCATTTTGAACAGCAGCAGGAGCAGCAAATATTGTGGGTGCTGTGGCAGGAATAATTGGCCGTACTGGGCCTGGGGAACTAATGGCATCCGCTGAAACGGAAACAGCTGCAGCACTGGTACTAATGGCAGTGGGCACAACTGGCACTGATGGTCCCAGATTTCCACCCTTCGGAGGTGGTGTTTGTGGCACCGATTCAGCATTGCTTTCTAGTGTAGTTGTTTCCTCTGCTTGATCTTGTGATGTCCCTTGTGAGATTGTTGATACAGTAGCCTGAAGCAAAGGGAGACAGAGTCGGTAAATCAGCATATCGACAAGTAGTAATCAGGATTGTACATTAGAAATAACCAATTCCTCAATCTTGTTAGCATGTGTTTTTATTAAATGCCCAAATTAGCAACAACCACGTGTATTCATATTCAAGGATTAGCTTGTAAGAAGATGATCAAATAAATCAATACTAGCATGTAAAGGTTGACAAGAAAGTAGCAGCCAGGATGCCAACTAAGTTGACACTGGGCACATAACAACCATTGTGTTCTGAGTATTCGATATACTAATACTATGTCTCCGTTTATCACAAACCAACAGATATTCAATAAATAACTAGGAATGAGTAACATGTACCTGAGTAGGTGAAGTTGCTGTCGGACTCTTCGTACTCAAAACTGCAGTAGTGGAAACAGCAGCAACACCCTGGCAACCAAACAAGAAGCGATGTTGAAAAATATATAATTACCCATATAACTAAAAGATGAAGAGCTGCACGACATAAAAACATGGTAGAGAAATGGTCTGCACCAGCATAGCAGACTAGCAGTATTTGTGGGGAAAAACAAAGAAAGTTTGCCAGTTGATTCTATTAGCAAAATCACGAAGTAAACAAAAATTAACAGCTCACAGCTCACCTTGATAAGAATGGAAGGAGCAAGTGAAACCATGTCTTCAAGTGCTTCAACCTTCTCCATAGGCAATGTGCTATAGAGATCCTCAACATCACTAAATTCATCAAAATCTTCCTGAATTCGGATTAAGAAATCGATAGTCAGAACAAGCAGCAGATCCACAATGCTTTTAGGTCATCACAATTCCGACTTGACTATATCAAAAATTCAAAATTGGATATTATGACAGCTAAGCAGGAAGACAATCCCACCTGATTACGTTCAACATAGTCTTCTAGGAAATCTTTCACATCATTGACTTGCTCAGGACTCAACTCATCATTATCCAAGAGTCTCAGAATTGACTCCAATTTTTTTATATGAGCCTTATGCCGCGTAATAGATTTCTCTAAATGTACCTGATAATGCATAATTACTTCCTCCGCAATAGAGATTGTTGGAAACAGGTTCCATAGACAGTAAAATATGCTATATAGTTGACCATACCAATCGAGGAGGTCTTTGCTTTCCTTTCTTAAACGAAAGTCCTTCAAGCTCCGCTTCAAAATTATCAATCTGATTTTCCAAATCACTAACCTGTAAACCGAACCCAAAAGTATATTAGAAATGTTGCACCCACATGCAAAATAAATAGCAACACCAGAAAATCACAAAGTAATGACATTTTTTGCAAGGTACAGAGTAATGACTGATATAATCAAAATATCAATAAACATCAGCAGAGTCAAGTATGCATGTAAATGTCATTAGCAAGGTGCGGAGTAATGACTTTATATAATCAAAATATCAATAAACATTAGCAGAGTCAAGTATGCATGCAAATGATACTTTCAGAGTGATCAGATCAAAGAAAATAGCCACAGAATGATAGTCTATACGATTTTGTTTCATTCTTAGAGGGACAAGTAACCACCAGTATAGTCAAAATATTAGCAAACGTCAGCAGTCGGGTGTGCATGCAAGTTATACTTTCAGAACAATCAGATCAGAAAAATTAGTCATCAAATTCTAATAGTCTATTATCAGTTGTCACAAAGCAGAATCTGCGAGTGTCTTTCAGAACATACTCTAGGCCAAAGAGAAACAACAATACAAGACATATATGTTGCAGGTAACTTCTTTGTTTGCTCATGTTTACAGAAAGCCAACAACATGTAGACATGAGCGCACAAGACTAAGCATACATGTAATGCATCTAACATACCACACTGTTAAGCCAATCTCTTGTTTCAGCTTTAGCCTTCTCTCTAGGATCCTGCGTGAAATAAGAATTGATGCTGAGATTCATAACAAATGAAGAAAAAAGGGTTAATCAAACACAGAAAAGAGACCGAGTGCATACAGTTTTCGGCTGTTGACCTAACCCTTCTTTCGAGAAGGCCTTGGTTTTAGTTTCCTTCTCACAGACCTTAAACCGTTCCATCTCCCGTTCAATCTGCTTGCGGGCATCCATGAGAGCCTGCTCATAAGAGGCACTAACCTATGTCAACATATATCACAAATGTATTAAAAACAGAACAATAAGCTATGCCCAACTTTAAAGGTTAACATGTTAAGAAAAAAAGTTGGCCCAACCACCACAAAATTGAAATGAAGGAATAACTGCTTATCTAAACGAACAACTACAATGAGGAACCCTACCATATTTCTTCAGTAAAACACTCTTCAATTTACAAAGAAAAAAAATGCAGCATGTAGTAGCACAAGCATGGAGCACGAAATGTTCCAATTGACAAGGGATGATTAAAATGACAAGACATATTGGATAATAAAATACCGAGGGTGTGTTTGGTTTGGGAATATAGTGGAATGGAGTGGGTCGGTTCTGTGCACGGGACATATTGCTATGTTTGGTTACAGAGGGAACGAGAATGTTCCTCAAAAGGGAATATTCCCCTCAGATGCGGAACGCACCGATTCCTCCAAATGCTGGTGCTTTATGTGAGGAGAAGTTTCATGGAACTGGTGCACATAGGGTGTTCTAGGAAATGCCAAGTGAACTGGTGCACATTGGTTACTTGGTTTCTCCTCTTGCCTACGGTTTTGCGCTACCTGTTGGTACATGCTGCTGTCCAAAATTGCATTGTAATTTTTAACCTCTAGCGCTTAGAAAATTGTGATAGCTACACAATTTGTCTTGTTTATATGTGTATTCCAGTTTTATGTTCAATAACCAATTAGCCATAGCCAACAGTGATAGCAATACAATTGTTAACGCTGAAAATGCAAAGAAAATGCTGCTGGAAATTAGAATAATATATTGTCTAACAAAAATACGATTGTGCACATGGCCATGGGAGATAATATCACCAAGAGAAGAGGTGAACTGAATCAGATTCTTGTCATTCCATCCCTCCAACCAAACACAGAAAAGGAACTGAACCATTCTATTTTCCTCTGGAATGGAACTGTTATATTCCACTTCATTTGGTTCTCAAACCAAACAGACGCTAAGAACAACATCAGGAATTGCAACGTCTCCAGAACCATCAGTATACTGTTGATTTAGCAAGTCTTTCTAAAGGCAGATTTGGTTTAAGGTCAGTAAGAACTTTAGGGGCCTAGAAACTCCTAAACTCTGTTGGACATCCATACAGATTGCCTTATTGCACTGAACAACTTTCTAAGTGAAGTCAATGCCTTGATCAGAACACCTTCTCAGTTCTCACAACTGTGGGCTCCACAGCTTAATCTAACAATTCGAACACAAGAGAAAGCAGTTCTATAAATAACATTTACTCACATTCAGGTCAGAAGATCAAACGAGGACCTCTAGTGTCCCATTCCAGACATCATTAGACCACGAGATCTCCCAAGTAATAAACCCATTTAAAACCCATCAACTAAATTCTTTGCCTCTTACTACCTACCGCTCAAGTTGACAATTGTTTTTAAATCAGCTTCGTTTATTTTGGTTCTTTTAGTTTTAGAGAGAGAGAAAAAAAGTGTCGGCTGTTATTCTTATTACCCCACTAAAATAAAATACCATCATGTGCAGAGTCACTTCGAGCAGTCGAGTATATGACTTCGTGTTCCAGACAATCATGATATCAAATTTCAATTCAGAAGAGAAGTGCACCTAGACGGATACTAGTAGGACGTCGTGCAACCAAAATCGAGCAAGAATATCAATGTCTAAGACAGACACAGAAGCACGGAAAACTGGATTAACAGTCGTCCAAGCAGCTAGCAGCGACAGTTAGACACTTAACCTCCCCCAACGCCTGTAAGAAGGCATTTCCTCCAGATAACTTAGCACCGAAGCCGCATCTGAACTAAACAGTTGACTGAACAGACGAGCGTGGCAGCAGATAATTCTCATGGAGGAAAGAAGGGAGGAAGCAGCGGCAGGGGCACTTCCATCCATCCAGGCAACAAACATACTACATACTGACTAGGGAGGCGAAACGAAGGGGGGTCACCTTCTTGTCCTTGATCTCGCTGGACTGGATCCAGGTCTTGATCTGGTCGCGGTAGCGCTGCAGCTTCTTGATCTCCTTCTTGAGGTCCGCCTCGAACTTCTCCTTCTGGTTCGCATTCTCGGTGTCGTACACCTGCCCCAAAATCGCGCAAAATCATGAGAATCCGGCGTGGGGGTTGGGAGAGGAGGAGGGGGAGAGTAGGGGGGACCTTGTTCCAGATGCTGTCGAAGACGTCGACGCCCTCCTGGACCTTCTTGAGCACGCGGTCGATCTCGCCCTGCAGCTTCCGACTGGCGCCCATGGCATCCGGCACTCCGGCGGTCCGGCGGGCGGGGCTAGGGTTTACGATTGGGGGGGGGGGGGGGGGGGGGGGGGGGGTTTCTTCTTCTCTGGGGGATGGGGAGGAGTGATCCAGGAGTGGAGGATGACGGGTCAGTTTGGTTGCTATCCTGGGTCCGTGCCTGGATAAAAAATGGTGCCTGGTATGTGCCTGAGTCATTGATATTTTCTGCCTGACCAGGCAAATCTGACACGTACATGTTTGGTTGACAACCTGGCCTGGGTAGTTACTTAGAAGCTAGTAAAAGCTAGATGCTTTGAAAAGTCTCCTGTACGTCCCTTTCTCACCTATGATTAGTAGCCCAGGCAGCGGCCAGGCAGCGGCCAGGCGCTCGATGGTGCACGCCTGGGCCAGGCTAATTGTGCCGCACGTGATTCGAGGCAGGCTAATGATGGCAGCCTACGTTCCAGGCCAGGCACTCATTTTGTTTCCCAGGCACAAACCAAACAACACTCAGGCAAGTCTCAGGCAGCCTCCAGGCCAGGCAAAAAGAACCCAGGGCAGCAACCAAACTGACCCGACGTCCGTTTATTCGTCGGCGGCCGAGAGCCGAGAGATGGACGGATGGATGATGGGGGCGCTGCCCCTATGTCTCGCACATAGCGAGGCGCCTCAACGCGAGCCAGATCGACAGGCCCAGCGACGGCCTCGTTTCTTTATTTTTTTTTCACGTTTTTCTTCGCTTTTTTTTGTTTCTTTCTTTACTTGTTTATTATATATACTTCCAATTATTATACCCCGCAAAAAAATACTTCCAGTTATTATAAATAAATATTTCACAAAAAATTACATTAAATAACAAAATTGAAAGAATTGTTAACCAAACATTCAAAAAAACCTTTAATGCATACAGAGAAAATATTTCTCGTGCCCACGGAAAACGTATACAGAAAATATACAATGTGTGTGAAATAGCTGGCCGTTTATTTAAAAAATGTTATTCGAGCATTCGAAACGGTGTTAAACAAGTTTTGTACAAAACTTAAGCAAAGGTTTGAAGCGTATAGACAAAAGGGCTGACCATGTAGTAAAAAAATGACTCACATGTATTTGAAAAATGTTAAGCGAGCATTTGAAAAAAAACATCAAGCATTTTTTAAATGCTAAATGTGTATAGAAGAAAGGTTGACCATGTATTCAAATAAACCTAATATTGTATTGTATTAAAAACATGTTAAACTTGCATTTGAAAATTTTAATGAAGCATTAGAAAAATGTTAAGTGTGCATAGAAAAAAGGTTGGTCGTGCATTAAAAATATCTTGCATTGGAAAAAAAATGTTAATCAAGCATTTAAAAAATGCTAAATATGTATAGAAAAAAATGTTGACCATGTATTAAGAAAATCTTGCATTTGAAAAAAAATGTTAATCAAACATTTAAAAAATTCTAAATGTGTATAGAAAAAATGTTGACCATGCAATAAAAAATGTTAATCTTATATTTGAAAAATGTTAATCAATCATTTAGAAATGTTAAAAATGTGAAGAAAATATTGACCATGTATCCAAAAATTGTTAATCAGGTATTTCAAAAATGTTAAAAATGTGTCTGGAAATATTGAACATGTATCCAGAAAATGATAAGCTTGAATTAAAAATTGTTGAACGTGTATTAGCAATTGTAGAATGAGAACCAAAAGAAACAAAGAAGGACGAAACAACAAAGAAAGAAGAAAAAACAAGGAAAACCGAGAAAGAAACCAAAGAAAAAAGGAAACAAAAAGGAAAACCAAAGAAACAAGTTCGAAAAAAAAGGGAAAAGAGTGAAACCCCAATAAAGAAAAAAAATAAAAAACATTGAAAAAACAAGAAATAAACAAAAAAACAAAGACGGAAGTCCATATCAAATGAAGTCCAAACGCGATAAAAAATTTTGGAGATTTATTTTGGAATATATGTGATCTTTGGGAAGAAGAAACAACGCAAGATGGCAATCGAGGTGGCCACAAGGCAACAAGGTGGCCAGGGGGTGGTCGCGTCGTGTTGCCTTGTGACTCCCTCGTAAGTCGGTTGACGCCCTTCTTTTGCGCAAGAAAGATAATTTCCTGAGAAAAATCCCCTCAAAATTTCAACCCAATCGAAGTTACGGATCTTCGAAAATTTAAAAATTTGTGAAGGCGTCAGAAAACAAGCGTGAAACATAAGAGAACAGAGAGAGGAGAGGGAGAAAGGGGAGAGGAAAGAAGGTGGCACACGCGTGCCTTGTTCCAGATGCTGTCGAAGGCGTCGACGCCCTCCTGCACCTTCTTGAGGACGCGGTCGATCTCGCCCTGCAACTTCCGACTGGCGCCCATGGCATCCAGCGCTCCGGCGGGCAGGGCTAGGGTTTATGATTGGAGGGAGGGGGGTTTCTTTCTTCTTCTATTGGGGGATGGGGAGGAGCGAGGAGTGACTCAGGAGTGGAGGATGACGTTTGTTTATTTGTCGGCAGCCGAGAAACCAGATGGATGGGATGGATGGATGGATGGATGGATGATGGGGGCACGGTGCCCCTGTGTCTCGCCCATAGCGAGACGTAGGGAAGGGGAGCAACATGGGCCAGCCCACCCGCGCCGGAGCCACGGCCTCGTTTCTTTGTTTTTTTTCTCTTTTTTTGTTTCTTTTTTTCAGTTGTTTATTATAATTCCAAATGTTATAAACAAATATTTTACAAAAAATACTTTAAATAAAAGATTTGAAAAAAAAGTTAACCAAACATATGAAAAACGTTAAATGTGTGTAAAGAATATGTTTCCCATGTATACGAAAAATGTATTACAAAAAGTATACATTGTGTGTGAAAATGTTGACCATGTATTTAAAAAATGTTAATCAAGCATTCCAAAAAATGTTAAACAAGTTTTTGAAAAAATTTAATCAAGCATTTGAAAAAAGTTAAACGCGTATAGAAAAAAAGTTTGACCATGTATTAAAAAAATGATTAACATGTATCTGAAAAATGTAAAGAAAGCATTTGAAAAAATGTTAATCAAGCATTATAAAAATATTAAATGTGTATATAAGAAGGGTTGACCATGTATTCAAATTTTTTAATATTATATTGTATTAAGAATGTGCTAAACTTGTATTTAAAAAATGTTAAATGCATATAGAAAAAATTTTAAATGTATTCAGAAAATGTTAATCAAGCATTTTAAAAATATTAAATGCGTATAGAAAAAAATTTAACCATGCATTAAAAAATCTCAATCTTGTATTTGAAAAATGTTAATCAAGCATTTGAAAAAGTTAAAAATGTGTATAGAAAAAATATTGACCATGTATTAAAAAATTCTTAATCAAGGATTTGAAAAATGTTTAAAATGTGTATGGAAAAAATATTGACAATGTTTTAAAAAAGTCAAACTTGTAATTGAAAAATGTTAAACGTGTATTAAGGAAATGTAGAATGCAAATCAAAACAAAAAAAGAAAGGCGGAAAACAAGGAAAATCGGGAAGGAAATAAAAGACACCAAAAAATAAAAGAAAAAAGAAACTGCAGCAACAAGTGCAAAAATAATGGGAAAAGAGTGAAACCCAGTAAAGAAACAAAGAAAACAAAAAAACCTTTGAAAACCAAGAAAGAGATGAAACCAAATACGAAGAAGAAAAATGAGAAAATGAAGGAAAAAGAAGTTACATCAAAAGAAAACGAAGGGAAAAAGAAAACAAAGAAAAATATATCAAAGAATAAAAAGAAACCAAAGAAAAAAAGATGGAAAAGAAAAAAAAACAGTGCAAGCCGAGGAAAACAAAGAAAGCATAAGTTATATCAAAGACTAAAGGAAACCAATGGAAAAACAAAAATATCAAAGAAAAATGAAAAACTGAAAAAAAAAACAGAGAAAATCGTAGCAGAGCAAACATACAACAATCGAACCACAGCGAGTAAGTAGATGTGCTAATGGGCCGGGTCAATGGCTATGCACCTCACACGAGAGCTTGTTCCATCTTGCTAAAAGCGAGATATAGCTCTCACGAGATGATGGGGCTCTTCTTTTATAGAGAGGGAGACAATGCTGGGGCCCTTCTTTTCTTAGGTGTGGAACTGTGGATGTGGGCCGGTAGCCTGTGGTTCGCTTTCGGATAAGCAATCAAGCGGGTTTGCCTGTTTATGCAAGCAGTAATTGATAATAAAAATGCCTTAGCATTATAGATATGCCATTCTGCACGGCCGCTTATTTTGGATCACCGTGATATGGAGTGAGCTAATGATTGTCAAAACGGCTGAAGAGTTTGGCTTCATCAAATCTAACTATGATTATGGTTTTGCTTGCAGTTATTATAGTTTTATCGACGATTATTCTAGTTTAGGATGTTTGGTTAAAACTAGAATAAAAACGAGACATTGAAGGCATCCTACTTGATGAGGCCACCGGTATGTTACTCCTAACGTAGACCAGATGTAGCCAAAGACCGCTAATATTAGAATGCAAATTACCCATTATTATTGTTCTCTGTTTCAAAATGTTGGTTTAATTTGTCTAAAAATGCTGAGATCGATGGTTCTACCTTGGAGCTTTTGACACAATCTCCACAATTGTGAAGCTAATGTCTTTTCTGTTATGAGTCATAGAAATTACTCCCTCCGTTTCATAATATAAGAGCATTTTGACACTAGTGTAGGGTTAAAAACGCTTTTATACTATGGGACAGATGGAGTATTTGAGAATAACTTTGTGACTGAACGCTACAGGTCTGTTTGACTGATGATGATATTGCTTGCTCCGCAGGGATCTACAGTTACATTCTGGTGGCTGGGATGCAGAGTTACATGGGTTGTCGAGTCTAGTTTCTTCCATTCTAAGGCTGGTTATAGTGGGGAGTAACTTAGATTAGTGTCATGCATATGACACTAGTGTAAGTTACTACCTCCATAGTGCAAAGTAATATAGTAGTAGTATCATAGATTGCTTCATTTATTATCTCATAGACTCATTTTGCCTTGGAAAGCGCTATGTTACAGTAACATATTAGAGCACTGCTAGGCGGACGACGTTATATGGACGATTTGCGGACGATGTTTAAATCCCGCGGATGAATCTTGTCCACGGCCAAGCAGCGGCCGCTAGATTTCCTAGTCGTGCACAGATCGGCCAGAGTTTGTCGTGTGTGGAGCACTTTCGAACATATTATGTTACCACAAGCACCTCTTTCCTCATTAAATACTTGCCACATAAGCAAAATTGTCTTGGGATGTGTTAAGTTACTACCTAAGTTACTCCCACTATGGCTAGCCTAATGCTGATTGACCCTCCATGTTGCATGCACTGGTCAGCTGGCTGTGAAGTATGGGTTGTAGGAACTAATCGCTTCATTTGCTAATTCCCGTGATCTGTTATCTAATTAATTCCCGTGGACGTTCGTCGACCGGCATGAAGTCACATGCATTGATTTGCTTCCAGTTTGAATCAAGTGTCTTTTTTTGGTTCAATTTTTATCTCACTAGCACACCAGGTAAGGCATCAGTTTCAGTTTTGAGAGAGAGAGAGAGAGAGAGAGAGAGAGTTTTCAAAATCACAGCCGGTGGATCAAATTTTGCTTGCAAAGACAGAATATGTATGGTTGATGATTACCACTCCAACTGCAAAATGTGATCTCCATAAACGTGACCGGTAGGTCACTGTGCTAGTACTACACAGTTCACACGTTCCGTCCAGGGCCGTGGACTTCTCGTCAGGCGCTGTGAAAATTGACAAATCCGGTCCTTTTTCTGAAACTTTGGCACAAATGAGCAAAATTTAAAAGGTTTTCGCAAAATGGCCCACTTCTGCATAATGCCCAGGCTGAGGAGTCATGTTAGCATAATTTAGCATGGCACGCTGGGCCAGAACGTCGTGCTAGTAGCATGATGCTGGCCCGGGCGTCGTGCTAGTGGACCATCTTGTGAATTATTTTTGGACCGAGTTCATTTCTCGCTAAAGTATTAAAAAAGGATTAGATTTGTTCATTTTCACCCTCTAGCCTCTTAGTTATAGCCATACTGAGTGTTGTACTGCGGTATGGTTGAATTCGAGTCCTCCAAGTTGTGAGGAGCAGTTGGCTTAGAATTGTAACCCTATAATTTTGGAATAAAGCTCCCTTTCACCCAAAAAAAGAAAAAAGAAGGACACCATTTGGCTTCAACCTGTGGATTAGTTAACGGTGACGATAAAGCTAAGCACGGCAGACGAGGTATGGAAAACAAGTGAACCCATGGCGTATTTTTTTTTCTGGTTTCTGGCCAGTATATTTGTGCCGTTGAGGTGGATGGAGAGATTTTTGCAAAAAGGAAAAAAAGATGAGAGGTCCGGCACGTAGTGCATGTGTGATCACTGTGCAACTTGTACGGCTTTGGACTACTACACTAGCTAGAAAACATAAAACCATGACGAAGAGAGGGCAGGCACAACAGCATGGGCTTAATTATTGTCAGAAAGTCGCTAGTAGTAGTAATTATATGATCAATTATCTCTAGTCTCTAGTATTAAAAGGCAATCTGCCATCGTCGTGATGGTTCGACCTCATCGATCCAACCTCCCCGCACCCTTCGACCCACAATTCCCTTCCTCGCTCGAGAAAACAACCGAAAGAAAAAAAACACGACCCACGAACACACGTCCCTTCTTGATTGAAGGACAAGTTCCTCGATTTTTTCCAACCGAACCCACCTCCTTTTCTGCCTATCCCACCCACGCCGTAGCCCTCTCTCTGCAGCGCGCCGCTCGTCCTAGACGGTCGCCACCGCCTCCATCGATTCTCGACCTCCCGAAGGATGCTTCCATCATGTCGGTCAAGGCCCTGCCGCAGGCCACGGTTGGATGCCACCATCCACTCATCTCCTCCTGCATGGCCCCTTCTCTCTCAGATCCAGGCTGGGCGCCGGTGTCGAGCCCCAACCGGAGCAGCCCCGCCCCCACCTTCCTTTCCTCGTGCACCGCGGTGCCGTTTCCAAGTGCCCTTCGCAAGGTACATGTCGTAGCCCAGGCCGCATGGGCTGACAACGTTCGCCGTCGAGCCAGGTCCAAGGATGGCACTCCGTCACACCATGTGCCGCTGCATCGAGCCGGTAGCCACCATCGATGCCCAGTCCATCCACACGCGAGCCGCGAGATCCATCCACCCAGTTCTGCATCCATCAGGTCCCCAACCACCAGGTATAGGTCAAGGCTTTTATTATATTTCTCCTCTGATTTGGTCGGTGATGTTGTTGCTGTGTTTACAGCGTGAGAGAGCAGAAAGGACAGAGAGTACATGGGTGCTATGACCAGGCCCAATGTCATGGCAGTAGAGGCGGCGACAGATGTCGAGGAGGAGGAGAGGTATGTGATCGGCGGCAACCAGATCAGCGAGGTTCCGAGCAAAACCGGATCCATAACAGTCTCGCGCTCTTTCTGGTGTGATAGACGTAACCTGCAGATAGGATATGTATTTTTCCGAAGATTCGTTTTTTCTGACACTAATTGGAATTAGCAAAAATAAATACCGATCATGACTGATTAGTATGAATAATTAATTTGCTTTAGCTTATCTATAAGCAGCGTTACTGGGAATGTTCGTGTACTAAATAGTTCACTCTTGGTAAATGCATGCAAACTGAATTATGAATTAGTTTCCCTGCCAGCAGCGCCACTAAAACGGCGGATCTTCTCTATACAAGTTCAACGGATTGCTAGGGACAAGATTTTGTTAGCCCAATATCAGTGGTTGCTATCAACCAGTAGAGTTAGACATAGGCTTAGTGCGATCGAGAAGAGAATGCATTTTTTCTGCTACCAGTACCATGATTTCAACGACTTTTTAGTAGGCAGAGGTGAGATTCTTACAGACCAGAGTTGTAATCCGGGAGTGGAGATGATTGGTTCAGCTTGTTATGCCATAAATTTGGCTACATGTAACTTTAAGATCTGCAGCCCCCATATCATTGTACTAATGCTGTGTGTTGTGTTCTTCTGCCATCAGGTGATTGAAGATGGCTGTGACCAATTTCAGAGGTGCAAAGCCATTGAACATGATTGGTAGGAATTGGGCTTGGAAGATACTTGATTGAGCAACTCCTTTGTTCTTTGATTATAGGTATACTCCTATCTTTGTGGAAAGTACAAGAAGAATAACAATTATTAATGATAATTGTTCTCTAGGTGTTTTGGTGAGATAATAGAAACAAGCTTTCAGAAGCAGGAGATAGGCAATACCACTAATTCTCATGTCACTATATGCCATGACATTCTAGATTACAAGGAGCCGTACAACCTACAGAAAGTGACGGATTATGTTATGGAGCAAATTAAAAGAAAAAATGTGTTGCCTTTACCAAATGTGTGCAGCGCGCCACTGTGTGGATGTCCTTGGCATTGATTCAACAGCATGGACCTAGCAGCAGTGTGGTGGTGGGCAATAATAACCTTTGGCATTTGCGGTGAGTCACAACAGCAGACTGTTTCACGGCAAAATTACCGGTATTGCATTTCTATTTCTCTACGGCTGTTCATGGGTCTATTGTTCTCCCTCTTAACTGTGAATAACATGTCAAATTCGCCTTTAGTAATAGAGATGTAGGTACCTTGTTGTGCAAAGGACCAAAAATATAGTGCTGGGTTTTTATTGTCGATGTGTAATAGAAGTGAGCTGTTTTGGTGCTACTGTGTATCTCCGTGCTTTGTTAAATTTTGCCTGACAATGATGAGATGTGTGTTCAATTTATGATTTAATCTTTAAACAAGAGGTGAAAATTGATCTTAGATTCAGGATTATGCACCTGACTATTTATACCTGTCCCATCATTCATCCTCGTGTATACACACATTTCTTTCTATATCAGATTATCCCATGGGTTTGAGTAATATATTTATCTCATTGGAGAACTATTTTATTTCTTAGAATTGTAGATCCGGTTTTGTTATTGACTTGTCGGTTGTGTACATGAGCAAGCTCAAGTTGCAGTGACTTAACGCATGTAAGAAACTATCAAACATTTTTCTCTTCCATTCACATTTATTATAAGGGGTGCTTATGGAAGTGAATACAATAATTATATCTTCAGCGTAGAAACACTCCCACTAATTATATGCTGTCCTATGGAAGTGTATACAATCGTTATATCTCCAGTCTAGGAATACGACATACAAAGTATTCGTAGGCATTAATACATGACATCTCCAGTCTAGGAACATGGCGTACAAAGTATTCTAGGCATTAACATGACATTTGATAGATGAGTCCTTTTTGTTTTAGCGTATTTATCATTGTTGCATGTGTCACTTTTATCCGAGGACGATTTAGGTGTAAAGAAAAGAAAGTGAGTTACTAGCTCGTTCCTTATTTTAGGTATCAAATTTTCCTTCAATGCTGGTGCTGCCATGTGGTAATTTGGCTAAAGGTTCCAAAATTGGCATGTAGGAATCAGGCTGCCTCTCTAACATGTTTAAAACCTTTTTTTAATAAGCCTGCTTATAACTTTGTCTTGAAATCTCGTAGCAGAGTCGATATACTTATGTTTACATTCTATTTTTTTTTCCTAAACCTTCACCCTCGCTGAGGCATTGGTTGATGTGAAGCATGAGGCAAATTTGATTGCACATTTGTTCAAATTACTTAGTGTGGGTTGCAGGGTTATAGCGATTGTCACAAGCCCTTGATTACCTATATTGATGTTTGCCCTTCATGTGTCATTTCTCATGTGCGTATGGTATTTTGTACTCCGTATTTCGATCTACGCGTCTTTTGGCATGGTATACAGCCATGCAGTACGTACGTACGTAACCCGCCCGCATGCGCATATTCCATCGGAATCCATTCCGTTCAGTTCAGATAGGTACTGCACACACACAGTGCAGCACACGTACAGTAGTAGCATGTCAGTCACTATCACAGTGCGGCCCAGTGCGGCTCCAGTGCGTCCGTACGCTCTGCGCCAGCGGATAACTGGGTCCTCTGCGCTCGTGCGCCCCCGGCCGGCCCCCCTCCCCTGGCCTCAAGCAGATAGACGTTGCAAGCCTGCGCACGAGTATCTGGTGCTACCGTTTTCAAATCGGACGGCATCCGTGGCTGTTGGATCTAGTGGATCCATGCACAACTTTTTAGACTTTTAGGACGTTTTTTTTTGGTAAATATTGCAGGGTTACTTGGGGCCGTCCAACCAGAGAACCCGACCACTCAGAAGCCCGTATCACGGCAGCATCCGAGCCACGGCGAAACCCACTGTGCGGTCGGCGGCCGCTAGCTAATAGAGAAAGAGAGCCAACAAATTTAAGCTAGAGTGTGGGAGCCAAAATGGTCTTTGCTTATAGTGGTGAATTAATTATAGTAAATAATGCGCAAGAAATCGAAATTGGTTGAAAAATTTATGTATCCTTGCTTCATAGATGAAGTTAATTAATAAAATATATAAAACGATTAAAAGATGCCGCCCACACATTTGAGTAGACTCTAAAAATACTCTTTCACATCAGAATTTGCTAGTACTTGTTAAGCTGGCAAATTCAAATTAAGTTCATGCCGTCCAATTTAAGAGTGTTCTTAATTACATAGTAGTTATACACTCGACCTTAGGGCTCTCCGATGCATTATATCTTCACGACGCATCCTAGATAGAGGAAAAAAAGAGACAATCACCCCAATGCATTGTATCTTAGGGGTCATATCTAAGTGAAATTGCATTTAATTAGTTTATAATGATCCTTTTGGCATCTCAACCTTGTCACCTGGTTGTGGAGAGAAGTAAGGAAGAGAAAAATAAGGAGATATGCCACAAAAGATCAAAGCACTAATTACACTGCACAAAAAAAATGAGTTAAGATATAACTCCACTCTCTTTCTTCTTTAATTGTAATGCTACATCAACATTTCGTGTATGATCACGTGATAAGAGTCAAGCACTGAGAGCGCCCTTAACGAACCAGCCATTCAGTGACATGCGCTCGACATGATTATGAACAACTTTTTGCTAGTTCACCATCGAAAAAAAAACAATCTATAAAAACGAGACACTCAAGCCCTCATAAAAGTGAAAAATAGATGGAGAACTAATAGAGGCAAAAGCAAGTTCGAGGTTAGTGCTAGCGGGGTAGACGATGACACACGGCCAATAGGTTGTCGAGTAGGCTGGCTTTTGTGGACGGGGAGTCCTCCATTGCCATCTTGTTGCCATGTCCACGCGAGCACTTTTTATTTGGTGTCTATGTGAGGGTGATGTGAATATGTGATCAACAAACGTTACACACACACAATGTTTTCTCTTGTTTGGGCAACAAAAGAAATTGAGGTTTTTGACAGAAGTATCATTCAAAGAAATGGGAATCTTTGTATGAACCAATGGAGCTCTACTAATTGATTTTTTTTAAATGACAACAAAATAAATGTTATTCCGGGGAATAGATCATTGGTTGATGGTAGATACAAAATTGAGCTCTTTACTAGCGGCTCGTACGAATCCTCCCCACACATGGACATGCATATATATAACTCAAGTAGCAAAACACAAATTGATTCATTAGTATTATTTTAGATAAGCAATGATGGTGTCACGCCCAATATGCGACCCTATCCAAAACGAACTCGAAGGTCCCACCAAGGATAGACCCGCATATTGGAACGCTTTTGCAAGGTGGATATCATTACATCAACATTACATAATAGAGGGGATACATCCAATACATACAATGTCACATGAATACAACAATACAACATACAAGAACAACATCCGACTACGGATGAATCATAAACAGAAACTCAAACAATATCCACCCTACTAGCCCAGGCTGCCGACCTGGAACCTATCCCCTGATCGAAGAAGCAGAAGAAGAAACTCAACGCAAGCAAGCATCGCTCTCGCGTCATGATCATCGCATAACCTGTACCTGCAACTGTTGTTGTAGTAATCTGTGAGCCACGAGGACTCAGCAATCCCATTACCATGGGTATCAAGACTAGCAAAGCTTAATGGGAAGGAAGGGGTAAAGTGGTGAGGTTGCAGCAGCGACTAAGCATATATGGTGGCTAACATACGCAAAAGAGAGCGAGAAGAGAAACAAAGGAACGGTCGTGAACTAGCAATGATCAAGAGGTGATCCTGAACACCTACTTACGTCAAGCATAACACAGAAACCGTGTTCACTTCCTGGACTCCGCCGAGAAGAGACCATCACGGCTACACACACGGTTGATGCGTTTTAATTCGGATCTGATGTCAAGTTATCTACAACCGGACATTAACAAATTCCCATCTGCCACATAACCGCGGACACGGCTCTCGAAAGTTTAAACCCTGCAGGGGTGTCCCAACTTAACCCATGACAAGCTCTCGCGATCAACGAAGGAATAGACCTTCTCCCAGGAAGACCCGATCAGTCTCGGAATCCCGGTTTACAAGACATTTCGACAATGGTAAAACAAGACCAGCAAAGCCGCCCGATGCGCCGACAATCCCGATAGGAGCTGCACATATCTCGTTCTCACGGCAACACCGGATAGGTCAGCCTACGAGTAAAACCAGACCTCGAGTTGCCCCGAGGGGGCCCCGCAGTCTGCCCGATTCAGACCAGCACTTAGACAAGCACTGGCCCGGGGGGGGGGGGCTAAAATAAAGATGACCCTTGAGAGAGCGACTCCCAAGGGAAAAAGTAGGTGGTGGTGAGGCAAATGGTAAAACCAAGGTTGGGCCTTGCTGGACAAGTTTTATTCAAAGCGAACTGTCAGGGGGGTCCCATAAATCACCCGACCGCGTTAGGAACGCAAAATCCGGGAACATAACACCGGTATGACGGAAACTAGGGCGGCAAGAGTGGAACAGAACACCAGGCATAAGGCCGAGCCTTCCACCCTTTACCAAATATATAGATGCATTAATAAGATATTGTGATATCCCAACCAAAATCCTGTCCACCATGGAGAAATCTTCAACTTCACCTGCAACTAGCAACGCTATAAGAGGGGCTGAGCAAAGCGGTAACATAGCCAAACAACGGTTTGCATAGGAAAGGTGTCAAAGGTTAGAGGTTCATGGCAATATGGGATGGCTTGATAAACAGGTAATAGGTAGCGCAGCATAGCGATAGAACGAAGCAACTAGCATAGCAATGATAGTAGTGAGATCCAGGGTAGCGGTCATCTTGCCTGAAATCCCGCAAGGAAGAAAGAACGAGTCCATGAAGAAGACGAACGGATGAAGCCGAACCAACCGTAGACGAACGAATCCTCACGGTCGCAACGAAACAGGAACTAACAAGAAGAAGCACACAACATGGTAAACACACCACACATGAACAAGGCATGATGCATGGCAAAGCTACATGAAGCTACTCATGGCAAGAGATGATGCAAACAAGAACAACACATCAAGGCAAGTTTAAATGAGGCCGGGAACAACATATAACAATTCCGGTAAGTCCTCATATGCAAATTTCGAAATTGGTCCAGAACTGAATAAACCTTATGTTCAAGTTGTTAAACAGCAAGTTAAGATGCACCAAGATGATCTACACGAAATTCTAGTCAAGTTACATATAAAGTTCATTAGATTCGGAGCTACGGCCTGGAAGATATGAGCAAAACAAGTTAAACATGGCATTGATGCAAAATGCACCCAAACATCAAGCAAACACACCAAGACAAAGATGCAACATGATAATATGAAGCTACATGCAAAATCAAGCAAGTTTCATATAGAGCACACTCAAAACGGAGCAACGGTGCAACACACACACACTCTATACAAGTCATAACAACAATCTGTCCATAACAGCAACTAGGCATCTTACAAGCATCACAATAATATGCTACAGCACCCCAACATAATAAAAAAAGGCATGGGCATGAAGTACAGGTAAAGCACAACAAAACATGAACACTGAGCTATCTCCAGAAAAGAATAGAACATGCTCAAAATGACATGGGAAGATTGCAAATAATAACAGTTTCAGACTTTAGCAGAAATAACATCAGGTTGCAATGTTTAGAGCAAGCAAACAACATGTTACAGGAACATATCATGACAAACAAAGGCATGGCATGAATCTACTAAGTGCATAGATCAAAAGACCCTTAATAACCATGAGCCAAAAATGATCAGAAGATAAGATGGCACCCATGTAAACATGGCAAGTTATATTACAGATTTATACATGGCAGGAACAACAATAAGTAGGCATGTTGGTGAGCTTGAACCACTCACCACAGAGCAATACATGGCATGGCAAGGCAACCAACAGTAAGAAGACATGTTTATGAAGCTAAGCATGGAAAGAGCAAGGTCATAGGATGCATGGAACACTAGCAAAACACATGGGAACTAGTGAATTTAATGTTAACAGGCTGACAGCAACATTTTCAAGCAACTTTGGAGCAAGATAACAACATGTTCCAGCAGGCTATAATTGCAACCAAGGGCATGAATGGATAGAGCATGACATGTAGATCAAAACATGTTTATAGGACATCTCCAGATTATGCATAGAATGATTAGTAGCAACATGTTTACATAGCAACAAAATATAACAGAATCTGCCAGGAAAACAGCAACAGCAAGTACCCTACTTAACAAGCTCGAATCACTCACCACAAGTCATTGCATGACAAGATAAGCATATCATCATCAAGAAGACATGTTTATGTAACCAACCAAGGCAAGAACAAGTCCATAGCATGCAAGGAACAACTATAGCAACCTTGGCTAAATTGATTAACAAGTAAACAATCTGCCAGGAAACATTTTGAAGCAAAAGTAGAGCACCAAAATGACATGCTAGACTACTCCATAATTGCAAACAAGGGCAGGGATGGATAGACAACAACCATGTGTTCAAAACACCCTTACTGAAGTATCTCTAAATATGCATGGATCTCTCTGTAGCATCAAGTTTACATGACATCAAAATAACAGCAGAACAGGGTCTAAAATCAGCAATATCACGAAGCCTAGTTTGCATGCTTGTGCTAGTCACCACATTGATCACAAAAATATATGGCATGCACCCCTGGAAAGATGGCATGGCATAGATCAAAACACATGAAGACATCAACCCCATAGGATGCACACATCAATTATGGCAAAAATGACAAATGAGCAAGTTATAAAAGTTTCAGCAGATTAACCTTAACATGCACTCTTCCAACAACATTTCGGGCATCAATATGAGCTCAAATGAAAATGATGCAATGGAATGAAATGAAGTGCTCGTCGAGGCGAACAATTTGACATATTACACGCACAAAACGGAGCTACGGATGCAGAGATACGATGCAACGAACATGGCATGATTATATGAAAAACTGGGGACTTAGACGAATTTTGGAGGGGGAAAGTCAACCTCTCGGCACGGGTTTCGAAGATCGCCGGAGACTCGCCGGAGACGGGGCCGGAGGTGGCCGGGGAGGCGCGGGGAGGTGGCCCCGGACCGGATCCGGCCGGATCCGGCCGGCGGCGGGCGGCGCGGAGGCGCTAGGGCGAGGGGCGGCGTCGGGCGGCGGCGCACGCCGGCGAGGAGGCGAGGCGGCGGCGGCGCTCCGCGGCGGAGGCGGGCGCCTGCAGGCGGAGGGCGGCGGCGGCCCCGGCCAGCGCGGCGTCAGGCAGGCAGCGCGGGGAGGCGCTGGCGGCGGGAGGCGGGGAGGCGCGCCGGCGGCGGCGGGGCGGAGGTCGGAGCCGGGTGGCGGAGGTTGCGCGGCGGCATTGCTCGCCGGCGGCGAGGGCGCGGGGCTGCGCCGGCGGAGCGGGAGGCGCTCGGGCGCTCAGGCCGGCGGTGGCGGCGCGCGGGCCCGCGACGAGCTCGGGCGGGCCGCGGCAGTGGCGGGCGGCGGCGTGTCACGTGGCAACACCGGATTGGGCGGAGCGGAGAAGCAGACATGTCCGGCGGGGGAGCGGACATGTCCGGCGGCGCGAGGGGAGCGGGGCTAGGGTTTGGACTGCGCGAAAAATCTGGGAGGGACACATATTTATAGGTAGAGGGAGCTAGAAGAGTCCAAATGAGGTGCGGTTTTCGGCCACGCGATCGTGATCGAACGACCGAGAGCATGGAGGGGAGTTTGATGGGTTTTGGGCCACTTTGGAGGGGGTGTTGGGCTGCACACAAAAGAGGCTTTGCGGTTACCCGGTTAACCGTTGGAGTATCAAACGACCTTCAAATGGCACGAAACTTGACAGACGGTCTACCGGTGCTATACCAAGGCCGCTTGGCAAACCTCGGGCCATTCTGAGAAAGTTTAATACCCGCACAAGCGAAGAGGTCAAAAGGGACCGCCGGATGACATAGGAGTGTCGGATTGCAAAACGGACAACGGGGAAAAAGCTCGGATGCATGAAACGAACATGTATGCAAAATGAAATGCACATGATGACATGATAAAATGCAACACGCAAGCAAATGACATGGCAACGACGGCGAATAACTGGAAGACACCTGGCGCATCAAATCCGGGGTGTTACAACACTCCTCCACTAACAAGAGATCTCGTCCCGAGATCTTAGGACCGAGACGGAAGGGAAAAAGGATGAGGTGAAACAAGAATTCAAGAGAAGAAGCAAAGAATCGAGAGCACTCGAGAATAAGAGAGGAACAACGAGAATGACGAGAATGACGAGGATCGAGAGCTCACGAAATCAGATAGACTATGGAACCTCTCGTTCTAACCGGAGTGGTTTGAATGAGAAAAGAAACGAATAAGACTGAAAGGATTTAGGCAGAACTCTGACTGAACATGGAATGATTAGAACATGAACTTAGAAGGAAGGGTTGAACGGAGTTGTTGAGGAAATCAACGACGGAAGAATAAGCTTGTTGTGGACTTATGAAAAACATCTCAAAATTACGAGGTGATCTCCGGCCGCAAGCGGAAAAGATTGAATGGCTGAGAAGAACGAAGAAATGCAAAACTCCACTTCAAAAGGATATGGAGAATTAATTGCACTTTGATATGCAAGAAGAAAGATACTAGAATTTGTCCAACAAAAAGTTGATGAACTCTTGAAGAATGAATTAAATCATGAAGAACCACCATGAAGAACTCCGGTGACAAAAGGATGGTGAGATAGAATGAAGGATGAAAGAATAAGATGAGCGTTGCGATGATTTAGATGGAGGTTCCGACGAGATGGCCGAGGAAATTTGAACTCCGGAAAAGAAAAGATGAAACACCTGGAACTAGAATTTATTCATGAAGAACAAACTCCGAAGAAAAAGGATTAATCACTTGGATGAAATAAGAATAAGATTTATTGTATGTTTATCCTTCATCAAATTAAATTGATGACTAGCAATGGATTTTTGCATACTACTTATTCTTGTTGAAAAAGGATTGAGAAGGGAAATATCGCAAACTTGAGAAGGTCTTCATGAACCACCGGTAGGATTGACAGAACGAATGGATTAATATGATAAACAAGGAAAAAGAATCTTGGACGAACCACCGTAAGAATTCAAAAATGACTGATGAAAGAGTATGAATCACCGGGAAGAATTAGAAGAACCAATATGCTTGAGGGGATTTAGATGCAAAAGAACGAAGAGATAATGAGTTGATTGAAGAATACTTGAACGAAGCACCGGGACAACTGGATAACGGTAGCTAAAATGTGAGGACGAAGAATTCTTCTGGAACGATGGCCTCCGGTGAAAAGAAATAGAAAAGAACTCCTAAAATACTCCGGATGGGTGAGAAAAAGAATATCTGACAAATGGAATAATTTGAGAGGATAACATGAAGCTAGAACCATGAAACTTCGAGAGGACGGGCAAGATTTAAGAGGAACTCTTCTTCGGTCTTCAAATGATGACGAGAAACACCACCAAAATTACTGAGGTACTCCGGGAGAAAGAAAAGCAGAGGGGTTGAGCCAACAATGAAAGAAGTTGAAAACGATCTTGGAGAAGGCATGTGACTGATGGGATCCATTCTTACATCACACTTGAAAAAAATTTGAGAATAGCTCCGGGAAAGTTAGAAGAGTCAGGTAAGATCCTGGTAAAAGACCTGTGGGTTAGGGCCCACTGAAGAGATAACACCGTTGGAAAGGATTGTTGAACAGATAGATGATGCACCGGAATAATTGAAATATTTGAATGAGGTGATAACCTCGAATTAATTCAAACACAGACAAATCTCCTGAGATGTCTTGAACACTCCGGAAGGATAAACTGGCGAGAGGCGAACAGGCAAAGGAAAACACTTGAACCGAGGAAAAGAATATGATCAACACCGAATACTTGAATTGAATCTACCGGAGAAGAGATGAAGAATGTCAAACGAGACGAGAATTCACCGGTTGAAATAATTGAGGGAAGATTGAAGAGGCTCCACACGAATGAAATTGATGGTCGAAAGAGACTCAGACTCTGGGAATAAGAGGGTGGGAGGGCGGGAAAACAAAGGCAACTTGGAAGGGGAAAAACCGGCGAATATGTTGAAGAGAAAACACCGGTTGAAATCATTGAGGAAAGAAAGCAAAGACTTCACACGAGTAGGATGGATACTCGATTACGGACTCTGGTTCCGAGAAAAAAAAAAGGGAGGGCGGGTGGGAAAAATAAGGACAACTTCGGACAGGGAAACAACATCGATCGAAAAGAGCCGAGGATTGATCTCCCAAAGACAAAGAGGTTCGAGTCGACTTGACGAGAGGTGCACTGGATGAAAAGAGCTGAGAGCCAACAATCGAAAAACCAACTGCGTGAACCTAAAGAAAATTTTGAAGGGGAAGAGGAGTAATTCAAAACACCTACGTCAAGATTCCTCACCAGAGCGATGAAGGGGCAGAGGAGTAAAAAGAATTCCTACTCTCCGATATAACTAGACTCCGAAAAAAGTTTTCTTCTAGACTCAACAACGGCCAAACTACACGATCAATCAAGGGGGGCTACTAAGGTCGGTCGAGGCTCTGATACCAACTTGTCACGCCCAATATGCGACCCTATCCAAAAGGAACTCGAAGGTCCCACCAAGGATAGACCCGCATATTGGAACGCTTTTGCAAGGTGGATATCATTACATCAACATTACATAATAGAGGGGATACATCCAGTACATACAATGTCACATGAATACAACAATACAACATACAAGAACAACATCCGACTACGGATGAATCATAAACAGAAACTCAAAAAATATCCACCCTGCTAGCCCAGGCTGCCGACCTGGAACCTATCCCCTGATCGAAGAAGCAGAAGAAGAAACTCAACGCAAGCAAGCATTGCTCTCGCGTCATGATCATCGCATAACCTGTACCTGCAACTGTTGTTGTAGTAATCTGTGAGCCACGAGGACTCAGCAATCCCATTACCATGGGTATCAAGACTAGCAAAGCTTAATGGGAAGGAAGGGGTAAAGTGGTGAGGTTGCAGCAGCGACTAAGCATATATGGTGGCTAACATACGCAAAAGAGAGCGAGAAGAGAAACAAAGGAACAGTCGTGAACTAGCAATGATCAAGAGGTGATCCTGAACACCTACTTATGTCAAGCATAACACAGAAACCGTGTTCACTTCCCGGACTCCGCCGAGAAGAGACCATCACGGCTACACACACAGTTGATGCGTTTTAATTCGGATCTGATGTCAAGTTATCTACAACCGGACATTAACAAATTCCCATCTGCCACATAACCGCGGGCACGACTCTCGAAAGTTTAAACCCTGCAGGGGTGTCCCAACTTAACTCATGACAAGCTCTCGCGATCAACGAAGGAATAGACCTTCTCCCAGGAAGACCCGATCAGTCTCGGAATCCCGGTTTACAAGACATTTCGACAATGGTAAAACAAGACCAGCAAAGCCGCCCGATGCGCCGACAATCCCGATAGGAGCTGCACATATCTCGTTCTCAGGGCAACACCGGATAGGTCAGCCTACGAGTAAAACCAGACCTCGAGTTGCCCCGAGGGGGCCCCGCAGTCTGCCCGATTCAGACCAGCACTTAGACAAGCACTGGCCCGGGGGGGGGGCTAAAATAAAGATGACCCTTGAGAGAGCGACTCCCAAGGGAAAAAGTAGGTGGTGGTGAGGCAAATGGTAAAACCAAGGTTGGGCCTTGCTGGACAAGTTTTATTCAAAGCGAACTGTCAGGGGGGTCCCATAAATCACCCGACCGCGTTAGGAACGCAAAATCCGGGAACATAACACCGGTATGACGGAAACTAGGGCGGCAAGAGTGGAACAGAACACCAGGCATAAGGCCGAGCCTTCCACCCTTTACCAAATATATAGATGCATTAATAATATAAGAGATATTGTGATATCCCAACCAAAATCCTGTCCACCATGGAGAAATCTTCAACTTCACCTGCAACTAGCAACGCTATAAGAGGGGCTGAGCAAAGCGGTAACATAGCCAAACAACGGTTTGCATAGGAAAGGTGTCAAAGGTTAGAGGTTCATGGCAATATGGGATGGCTTGATAAACAGGTAATAGGTAGCGCAGCATAGCGATAGAACGAAGCAACTAGCATAACAATGATAGTAGTGAGATCCAGGGTAGCGGTCATCTTGCCTGAAATCCCGCAAGGAAGAAAGAACGAGTCCATGAAGAAGACGAACGGATGAAGCCGAACCAACCGTAGACGAACGAATCCTCACGGTCGCAACGAAACAGGAACTAACAAGAAGAAGCACACAACATGGTAAACACACCACACATGAACAAGGCATGATGCAAAACAAGCATGATGCATGGCAAAGCTACATGAAGCTACTCATGGCAAGAGATGATGCAAACAAGAACAACACATCAAGGCAAGTTTAAATGAGGCCGGGAACAACATATAACAATTCCGGTAAGTCCTCATATGCAAATTTTGAAATTGGTCCAGAACTGAATAAACCTTATGTTCAAGTTGTTAAACAGCAAGTTAAGATGCACCAAGATGATCTACACGAAATTCTAGTCAAGTTACATATAAAGTTCATTAGATTCGGAGCTACGGCCTGGAAGATATGAGCAAAACAAGTTAAACATGGCATTGATGCAAAATGCACCCAAACATCAAGCAAACACACCAAGACAAAGATGCAACATGATAATATGAAGCTACATGCAAAATCAAGCAAGTTTCATATAGAGCACACTCAAAACGGAGCAACGGTGCAACACACACACACTCTATACAAGTCATAACAACAATATGTCCATAACAGCAACTAGGCATCTTACAAGCATCAAAACAATATGCTACAGCACCCCAACATAATAAAAAAGGCATGGGCATGAAGTACAGGTAAAGCACAACAAAACATGAACACTGAGATATCTCCAGAAAAGACTAGAACATGCTCAAAATGACATGGGAAGATTGCAAATAATAACAGTTTCAGACTTTAGCAGAAATAACATCAGGTTGCAATGTTTAGAGCAAGCAAACAACATGTTACAGGAACATATCATGACAAACAAAGGCATGACATGAATCTACTAACTGCATAGATCAAAAGACCCTTAATAACCATGAGCCAAAAAGGATCAGAAGATAAGATGGCACCCATGTAAACATGGCAAGTTATATTACAGATTTATACATGGCAGGAACAACAATAAGTAGGAATGTTGGTGAGCTTGAACCACTCACCACAGAGCAATACATGGTATGGCAAGGCAACCAACAGTAAGAAGACATGTTTATGAAGCTAAGCATGGAAAGAGCAAGGTCATAGGATGCATGGAATACTAGCAAAACACATGGGAACTAGTGAACTTAATGTTAACAGGATGACAACAACATTTTCAATCAAATTTGGTGCAAGATAACAACATGTTCCAGCAGGCTATAGTTGCAACCAAGGGCATCAATGGATATAGCATGACATGTAGATCAAAACATGTTTATAGGACATCTCCAGATTATGCATAGAATGATTAGTAGCAACATGTTTACATAGCAACAAAATATAACAGAATCTGCCAGGAAAACAGCAACAGCAAGTACCCTACTTAACAAGCTCGAATCACTCACCACAAGTCATTGCATGACAAGATAAGCATATCATCATCAATAAGACATGTTTATGTAACCAACCAAGGCAAGAACAAGTCCATAGCATGCAAGGAACAACTATAGCAACCTTGGCTAAATTGATTAACAAGTAAACAATCTGCCAGGAAACATTTTGAAGCAAAAGTAGAGCACCAAAATGACATGCTAGACCACTCCATAATTGCAAACAAGGGCAGGGATGGATAGACAACAACCATGTGTTCAAAACACCCTTACTGAAGTATCTCTAAATATGCATGGATCTCTCTGTAGCATCAAGTTTACATGACATCAAAATAACAGCAGATCAGGGTCTAAAATCAGCAATATCACGAAGCCTAGTTTGCATGCTTGTGCTAGTCACCACATTGATCACAAAAATACATGTCATACACCCCTGAAAAAATGGCATGGCATAGATCAAAACACATGAAGACATCAACCCCATAGGATGCACACATCAATTATGGCAAAAATGACAAATGAGCAAGTTATAACAGTTTCAGCAGATTAACCTCAACATGCACTATTCCAACAGCATTTCGAGCATCAATATGAGCTCAAATGAAAATTATGCAATGGAATGGAATGAAGCACTCGTCGAGGCGAACAATTTGACATATTATATGCACGAAACGGAGCTACGGATGCAGAGATACGATGCAACGAACATGGCATAATTATATGAAAAACTGGGGACTTAGACGAATTTTGGAGGCGGAAATTCAACCTCTCGGCACGGGTTTCGAAGATCGCCGGAGACTCGCCGGAGACGAGGCCGGAGGTGGCCGGGGATGCGCGGGGAGGTGGCCCCGGATCGGATCCGGCCGGATCCGGCCGGCGGCGGGCGGCGTGGCGGCGCTAGGGCGAGGGGCGGCGTCGGGCGGCGGCGCACGCCGGGGAGGAGGCGAGGCGGCGGCGGCGCTCCGCGGCGGAGGCGGGCGCCTGCGGGGCGGAGGGCGGCGGCGGCCCCGGCCTGCGCGGCGTTGGGCAGGCGGCGCGGGGAGGCGCTGGCGGCGGGAGGCGGGGAGGCGCGCCGGCGGCGGCGGGGCGGAGGTCGGAGCCGGGCGGCGGAGGTCGCGCGGCGGCGTTGCTCGCCGGCGGCGAGGGCGCGGGGCTGCGCCGGCGGAGCGGGAGGCGCTCGGGCGCTCGGGCCGGCGGCGGCGGCGCGCGGGCCCGCGACGGGTTCGGGCGGACGGCGGCGGTGGCGGGCGGCGGCATGCCACGTGGCAACACCGGATTGGGCGGAGCGGAGAAGCGGACATGTCCGGCGGGGGAGCGTACATGTCCGGCGGCGCGAGGGGAGCGGGGCTAGGGTTTGGACTGCGCGAAAAATCCGGGAGGGACACATATTTATAGGTAGAGGGAGCTAGGAGAGTCCAAATGAGGTGCAGTTTTCGGCCACGCGATCGTGATCGAACGACCGAGAGCATGGAGGGGAGTTTGATGGGTTTTGGGCCACTTTGGAGGGGGTGTTGGGATGCACACAAAAGAGGCTTTGCGGTTACCCGGTTAACCGTTGGAGTATCAAACGACCTCCAAATGGCACGAAACTTGACAGGCGGTCTACCGGTGCTATACCAAGGCCGCTTGGAAAACCTCGGGCCATTCCGAGAAAGTTTAATACCCGCACAAGCGAAGAGGTCAAAAGGGACCGCCGGATGACATAGGAGTGTCGGATTGCAAAACGGACAACGGGGAAAAAGCTCGGATGCATGAAACGAACATGTATGCAAAATGAAATGCACATGATGACATGATAAAATGCAACACGCAAGCAAATGACATGGCAACGACGGCGAATAACTGGAAGACACCTGGCGCATCGAATCCGGGGCGTTACAGACGGCCAGTCGAAACTAGCTACTCCCAATACATTTACTTGGGAGAAAGTCACATCATGTTTTAACCTTGTGCGAGTGATTAAAAGGAAACATAACATTGGCATCCGTCGGGAACACAACTAGCAACATGACTGACACTGTGCCCGTTCCATTCGTTGCAACGCGATTTGCACGCATCCAAGTTACAGTCACCCTTGTTGATGATTGGTCTGCAATTACCCGCCGTCACCTTCACAGCCACATTTGTGGAGGTAATTAACGAATAGAAAAATTAGTAGGCTGCGATGGATCAACTACATACATGGTTATACTAATATTGAACTCGATAAGAGTATATGCATAAACATACAACAATTATATGGAAAATATCTTCTATGAAAGAATTAATGTACTTGGGGATAGAACCACGAGAGTGACGGCAAGGACTAGGAGGAACATGCAGCGAGTCCTCATGATCGGTGGAGAACTTTGCAAGTTACCGTGCTGATATGATGAGCTTTGAACCCGATCGAAGATGCTTTGGTGTGTGCCTAACTCGGGTGGATGGCAAGGGTTTATATAGGATGCTTATGCTTATCTTCTCTCAAAATATTAATTGTGTTATAACTGCCAAAGCAAAGATAAGGTTGGACAAATTAATGAACAAGACCTTTTTGATATAGCCTACGCTTGGTTAATTAGTGCGTGGAGTCTTTTTGAGATGGCTTACCATGTTTACCGCTCAATAAATTAATGTACCATGTCTTTGTGAGATAGTTTATTAGGTTTGTCGGGTGGTAAATTGTTGAAAATGTGCCCTAGAGAAAATAATAATGTATTATTTTATTTGCATGTTCATAATTATTGTTTATATTTTTGTGCTATAATTGAAATGGTTCTTGAATGTGAGATTAAGAGAAAAACTCAGTTACATGTGTTGAAACATACATACAAAGTAGTTCATGTTGCATGATGGTCTTGTTTTTCTTATCATACGAAAAATCGGATTTTTCTGATCATACGAAAAATTGGAATACGAAAAATGAGTACTTCAAGCTTGCAGTTGGTCTCACACACACACTATAACTTGGAAAAGAATATTCCTGTCTTTCTTCATCACATATATGAGTTTTGCTTCGGTACACCCTCCTTAAAAATCTGCACGAATCTTAAAGTTACTTGAAAAAAAAAAGGCTATCACCATATCAGCTTGCAGCTCAAGGATATTGAATAGATTGATTTGGATAGAAAAGAATATAATATCCTTTGATCGGAGGGGTACTTCTAATCTCCATTTTTAGTCCGCATCGAAATGCGCAAACTTTTCAACGGGTGTATGGAAGCAAAGTTCCATCATATATAAAAGAAAAGAAGGGAATCTAGCGTTAAGGACGGCAGCATTTGGCTTCAACCTGCAGACTAATTAACGGTAACAAAAAAGCATCAGCCTGACGGGCCGACAGAACATTACATCCCTAAGTAACACAGTAAATTGTTTATCTTTTTGCGGGTAAATACAGTAATGAGTTATTAAACACGATAGACAAGGCACACGGTAAGGGAACAAGTGAATCCATGGCGTTTCTTGGTTTCTGGCCAGTACATTAGTGCCGTTGAGGAGGATGGATAGTTTTTTTTTTTTTTTGCAAAAAGGAAAAGAAAGATGAAGACGGAGAGATGTGCGCGGCCTGGCATGTAGCACATTTGTGTGTCCACCGTGCAACTTGTACGGCCTATATACAACAATAACAAAAGGCCAGGATGAGATGAGATCGACCATGGAGGGTGAAGTGACCCAGTCCAGTCCAGACACAACAACATGGGCTTAATTAGCCTGAAGCAGTCGCCATAATAATACTAGTAGTTAATTAACAAGAAACCGATTTGTTTAAGCGAGCTGGTGGCCATGACCGATGAGCTTCTGCACAAGGCCACAAGCCATGCATGCGCACGCACGCACCAGACATGTGTTGGGTGGTCTCGGGCCGGGCAGAAAACATAAAAACCATGACGATGAGATGAGACGGATCATCGAGGAAGAGAGGGCAGACACAACAACATGGGCTTAATTATGGTCAGAGAGTCGCTGGTAATTATGTAATCAATTATATAGTAAAAGCATCTACAACCGGGCACCCAAACCCGTCTCAAACGCCCGGACGAGCCGCCCGGTCACTGACTGGTAACGAAATTTCGACCCAGTCGGGCGCCTCAAACGGGACTCAAACGTTCGGACTGACCAACACCATTCATATCCAGCCAAATATGGGGCGGATATGGGGTGCTAAGGCGCGTCCGCCGACCCCGCTCTAGGTCGTGCGGTCCCACCTGCAGCGACTGAAGCTCTGCACTCTCTCATCAGTGCACCCAAATATTAGTCCCATATCGTCGGGCAAGGCGGACGCCGACCGGTTTAAATAACCGCGCCGGCGCATGGTGGCAAGCTTTGTTGTTGTATAGGTCTATCTATTCTCGTTGCGTGCATGAGATAACTTGACACTAGACAACATTTCATTAACTGATGATTGTTCGCCGAGTGTCAAGTTTGTTTCATTCATATACGTTGATACCCCAACTACAGTGACAGTAGATTTTTAATTTTGTTCATCTGTCTTTTTCCAACAAATTTGATTTATAAAAAGCAGCCGGACATGACTGTTTCCCTAGTAAAGTAAATAGACCCTGACTATAAATATTCTATATGATAAACATAGAAGATTCATATTAACAAGTTGTCTTCTTTATAAAGGATTCAATGATGTCAGAAGCTTATCGCTTCGGCACGACCCGGCTATTTAATCCGGCCGGCTAGCTCGTCACGCGACGAGATGGGACTAATACTACGTGTGTGAGTATGAGCAACTTTCGGTGTGTTTTGACAGCCCAGCCGACCCAAAACGGACGGGATAATCGTCATGCATGGCGCGCTGCATGTAATAGGTGTTTTGAAAATAGGGCATGGGGTTTCAAATGGTAAATTATGAGGCCCGCCGATCATTGTCGCTTCGTATGAGAGCCCAGAATTGCGACCCACGGCTGTAGATGCTCTAAATTAACAAGAAAACGACTCAAGGCGCCTCCACCCGGCTTCATGAAAATCCACGTCGATGCAAGCATTGCAAGGAATCAGACGAGGGGAGCGGCCTCGGCTGTGTGTAGAGATGCGGATGATAATTATGTTGGAAGTTCCTCTTTTGTTATTGAGGGAGTGAGCAATGCTGGAACTATGGAAGCAATTGCATGCTGGGAGGCTCTCTCCTTAGCAGATGATCTGATGATACAGAACTTCGTGGTAGCGTCGGACTCGAAGCAGATTGTGTGTGAGATCTATAGCGGCTGCAATGATGTGTACGGGGCCATCTTACCATAGATAAATAACGCGGCTCTCTTGTTTTAATTGTAAATTTACTTGAAGGCCGAGCGGTCAATCACGACACCGATAGATTAGCCAAGTTTTCAAATTCCCTAGATTGAGAGACATGTTTGGTTGTCCATGTGGAGTTTGATCAATAAAACTTGGTGATACCAAAAAAGAAAAAACAAGAAAACGACTTAACACTACCAGAATAACTGGCGATGCCGACGGCCGAAACCATGCCGACGGCCACCGTCGGCATACATTGGCCTATCCCGACGGCCCGGCCCAAGCCGTCGGCATAGAAAAGCCGTCGGCTTATATCCATCTATGCCGACGGCCCCCGCCGGCAAATCTCAGCCGTCGACGTCGCGAGAAATATGCCTACGGTGGTCGTCGGCATACAGGAGCCCGTCGGCATAGCACGTGGGCCCGGCTACCCGGTCGGAAACGGCCTTTTGACGGCGTTAGTCTACGCCGACGGGCTAACGGCGGCCGTCGGCATAGGCCCCACGTCATCGATCCGCGTCATCCGCCACGTCATCAATCCGCGTCGCTCGCCGGTCCGTGGGGTGGCAAATCTATGCCGTCGGCATACGCCTGGCCCATGGATGTTGCCACATCATCGATCCCCGCCCTTTGCCACGTCATCGATCCGTGGCCGTGTGCGCAGGTATGCCGACGGCCTTGCCGTCGGCATACCTATATATTTATTTATTTATTTATGTTATTTATTTTTTCCTATTTTTTTCATACCATAAATGTGCCTTATCTAACAAAAAAAAACATACCCTGATGGTATATCAATTGCCCCCCTCACGGACGTTGCTGTCGCCGTGCCCCACAGCGATGCCGGTGGGGGGGGGGGGATCACCACGCTTCCACAATCGTAGGAGGGCCCAAAGCAACACCTAGCGGCACAGCTACCCCCCAGGTACATCGTCCCGTCTAACTGGGCCCTCATAAATGCGGGGCGGTGTGGTGCCATGTCTGAAGAGGCGGGACGGGGCCCTGGGGGGATAGCAATACAACCGGAGCGTCGCACCGGGCCCTCAAACATGCGGGGTGGTGTGGTGCCATGTCCAAAGAGGCGGCGCGCATCTCCGGGGTGTGCCCCCCTCACGGACGGCGGCGCCGCCGGCACCTGGAGGAAGGAAACGGATGCGGCGGGTCTACACGGAGGGGATCTTGCTGTGGGTATGGCCCGGATGTTGCTCCAAAGTGTTCCTATGGGCTGACCTAACACAACCGGGGGAGCGTTCCACTGGTCAAAGCCCATCCGTCTAAAGTCAAAGGGCTAGATCTCGTGGTCTAACGCTACAGGGTTAGGCGGGGTGAGGGGGGCAGGAACGAGAGGGGGGCACACCCCGGAGACGCGTGCCGCCTCTTCGGACATGCCACCACACTACCCTGCATGTATGAGGGCCCGGTGCGACGCTCGGGTGGCATTGCTACCCCCTCCAGGGCCCCCGTCCCGCCTAACCATGTAGCCTTTGACCACGGGATCTAGTCCTTTGACTTTGCACGGACGGGCTTTGAGCAGTGGACCTATCCACCCGGTTGTGTTAGGTCAGCCCATAGGAACACTTTGGAGCAACATCCGGGCCAGACCCACGGCAAGATCCCCTCCGTGTAGACCCGACGCGTCCGTTTCCCCCCTCCAGGTGCCAGCGGCGGCACCGTCCGTGAGGGGGGGCACACCCCGAAGACGCGTGACGCCTCTTTGGACATGCCACCACACCACCCCACATGTATGAGGGCCCGGTGCGACGCTCGGGTGGCATTGCTACCCCCAGGGCCCCCGTCCCGCCTAACACTGTAGCGTTTGACCACGGGATCTAGCCCTTTGACTTTGCACGAACGGGCTTTGAGTAGTGGACCTATCCACCCGGTTGTGTTAGGTCAGCCCATAGGAACACTTTGGAGCAACATCCAGGCCAGACCCACGGCAAGATCCCCTCCGTGTAGACCCGACGTGTCCGTTTCCCCTCTCCAGGTGCAGGCGGCGGCGCCGTCCGTGAGGGGGGCACACCCCGGAGACGCGTGACGCCTCTTTGGACATGCCACCACACCACCCCACATGTATGAGGGCCCGGTGCGACGCTCGGGTGGCATTGCTACCCCCAAGGCCCCCGTCCCGCCTAACACTGTAGCGTTTGACCACGGGATCTAGCCCTTTGACTTTGCACGAACGGGCTTTGAGTAGTGGACCTATCCACCCGGTTGTGTTAGGTCAGCCCATAGGAACACTTTGGAGCAACATTCGGGCCAGACCCACGGCAAGATCCCCTCCGTGTAGACCCGACGCATCCGTTTCCCCCCTCCAGGTGCCCACGGCGGCGCCGTCCGTGAGGGGGGCACACCCCGGAGACGCATGCCACCTCTTCGGACATGCCACCACACCACCGCGCATGTATGAGGGCCCGGTGCGACGCTCGAGTGGCATTGCTACCCCCAGGGCCCCCGTCCCACCTAACCCTGTAGCGTTTGACCACGGGATCTAGCCTTTGAATTTGCACGGACGGGCTTTGAGCAGTGGACCTATCCACCCGGTTGTGTTAGGTCAGCCCATAGGAACACTTTGGAGCAACATTCGGGCCAGACCCATGGCAAGATCCCCTCCGTGTAGACCCGACACGTCCGTTTCCCCCCTCCAGGTGCCGGCGGCGCCGTCCGTGAGGGGGGCACACCCCGGAGACGCGTGTCACCTCTTCGGACATGCCACCACACCACCCCGCATGTATGAGGGCCCGGTGCGACGCTCGGGAGGCATTGCTACCCCCGGGCCCCCGTCCCGCCTAACCCTGTAGCGTTTGACCACGGGATCTAGCCCTTTGACTTTGCACGGACGGGCTTTGAGAAGTGAACCTATCCACCCGGTTGTGTTAGGTCAGTCCATAGGAACACTTTGGAGCAACATCCGGGCAAGAACAATGGCAAGATCCCCTCCGTGTAGACCCGACGCGTCCGTTTCCCCCCTCTAGGTGCCGGCGGCGCCGCCGTCCATGAGGGGGGGGGCACACCCCGGAGACGTGTGCCGCCTCTTCGGACATGCCACCACACCACCCCGCATGTATGAGGGCCCGGTGCGATGCTCAGGTGGCATTGCTACCCCAGGGGCACCGTCCCCCCTAACCCTGTAGCGTTTGACCACAGGATCTAGCCCTTTGACTTTGCACAGACGGGCTTTGACAAGTGGACCTATCCACCCGGTTGTGTTATGTTAGCCCATAGGAACACTTTGGAGGAACATCCGGGCCAGACCCACGGCAAGATCCCCTCCGTGTAGACCCGACACGTCCGTTTCCCCCCTCCAGGTGCCCACGGCGGCGCCGTCCGTGAGGGGGGCACACCCCGGAGACGCGTGCCGCCTCTTCGGACATGCCACCACACCACCCCGCATGTAGGAGGGCCCGGTGCGACGCTTGGGTGGGCATTGCAACCCCCACCCAGGGCCCCCGTCCCGCCTAACCCTGTAGCGTTTGACCATGCGATCTAGCCCTTTGACTTTGCACGGACGGGCTTTGAGCAGTGGACCTATCCACCCGGTTGTGTTAGGTCAGTCCATAGGAACACTTTGGAGCAACATCCAGGCCAGACTAATGGCAAGATCCCCTCCGTGTAGACCCGACGCGTCCGTTTCCCCCCTCTAGGTGCCGGCGGCGCCGCCGTCCATGAGGGGGGGCAGACCCCGGAGACGCGTGCTGGGCGTTTGCACTCGCCACAACACTTCCAGACTTGTGAGAGGCTGCCTACGCAAGATTTGGCGGCATGCTAGCCCCCGGAGGCCGCCAGCCACAGTCGTAGACACGCGAAGAGCAATCCGCGTAAGAGGGAGTTGTTCAGATACTACTCCATCATGAACAATTATAAAAAATTACCATCAGTCCTAAGGCGCATGTGCCCACGTTGTGTAAAAAACTCATGATTTTATCGCGCTCCGAGTATTTAATAATATTCACGCCGCATCGTTACCGCAGAACGTCTACTACCGTGTCATCGCCATCCGTGAGGGGGGCCACACCCCGGAGATGTGTGCTGCCTCTTCGGATATGCCACCACACCACCCCGCATGTATGAGGGCCCGGTGCGACGCTCGGGTGGCATTGCTACCCCCCGAGGGCCCCCGTCCCGCCTAACCCTGTAGCGTTTGACCACGGGATCTAGCCCTTTGACTTTGCACGAACGGGCTTTGAGCAGTGGACCTATTGATGGGGAACGTAGTAATTTCAAAAAAATTCCTACGCACATGCAAGATCATGGTGATGCATAGCAACGAGAGGGGAGAGTGTTGTCCACGTACCCTCGTAGACCGTAAGCAGAAGCGTTATGACAACGCGGTTGATGTAGTCGTACGTCTTCACGATCCGACCGATCCAAGTACCGAACGTACGGAACCTCCAGTTCAGCACACGTTCAGCTCGATGACGATCCCCGGACTCCGATCCAGCAGGGTGTTGGGGATGAGTTCCGTCAGCACGACGGCGTGGTGACGATGATGATGTTCTACTGACGCAGGGCTTCGCCTAAGCACCGCAACGATATGAACGAGGTGGAATATGGTGGAGGGGGCACCGCACACGGCTAAGGAATGATCATGAAGATCAACTTGTGTGTCTTGGGGTGCCCCCCTGCCCCCGTATATAAAGGAGGGAGGGGAAGGTGCGGCCGGCCCCCTAAGGGTGCGCCTGGAGGAGTCCTACTCCCACCGGGAGTAGGACTCCCTCCTCTTGCCTTGTTGGAGAAGGAAAGGGGGTAGGGGAAAGAGGAAAGGGGGGCACCGCCCCCCCTTCCTTGTCCTATTCGGACTAGGGGGGGAGGGGGCGCGCGGCCTGCCCTGGCTGGCCCTCCTCTTCTCCCTCATGGCCCATGTTGGCCCATTAACCTCCGGGGGGTTCCGGTAACCCCCCCCCCCCCCGGTACTCCAATAAAATCCCAATTTCACCCGGAACTATTCTGATATCCAAACATAGGCTTCCAATATATCAATCTTTATGTCTCGACCATTCCGAGACTCCTCTTCATGTCCGTGATCACATCCGGGACTCCGAACAACCTTCGGTACATCAAAACTTATAAACTCATAATAAAAACTCTCATTGTAACGTTAAGCGTGCGGACCCTACGGGTTCGAGAACTATGTAGACATGACCTAGAACTATTTCTGGTCAATAACCAATAGCGGAACCTGGATGCTCATATTGGCTCCAACATATTCTACGAAGATCTTTATCGGTCAAACCGCAAAACAACATACGTTGTTCCCTTTGTCATTGGTATGTTACTTGTCCGAGATTCGATCGTCGGTATCCAATACCTAGTTCAATCTCGTTACCGGCAAGTCTCTTTACTCGTTAGGTAATGCATCATTCCGTAACTAACTCATTAGCTACATTGCTTGCAAGGCTTATAGTGATGTGCATTACCGAGAGGGCCCAGAGATACCTCTCCGACAATCGGAGTGACAAATCCTAATCTTGAAATACGCCAACTCAACATGTACCTTCGGAGACACCTGTAGAGCTCCTTTATAATCACCCAGTTACGTTGTGACGTTTGGTAGCACACAAAGTGTTCCTCCGGTAAACGGGAGTTGCATAATCTCATAGTTGTAGGAACTTTGTATAAGTGTTGAAGAAAGCAATATCATCATACTAAACGATCAAGTGCTAGGCTAACGGAATGGGTCAAGTCAATCACATCATTCTCCTAATGATGTGATCCCATTAATCAAATGACAACACATGTCTATGGTTAGGAAACATAAGCATCTTTGATTAATGAGCTAGTCAAGTAGAGGCACACTAGTGACATTATGTTTGTCTATGTATTCATACATGTATCATGTTTCCGGGTAATACAATTCTAGCATGAATAATAAACATTTATCATGATATGAGGAAATAAATAATAACTTTATTATTGCCTCTAGGGCATATTTCCTTCAGTCTCCCACTTGCATTAGAGTCAATAATCTAGATTACACAGTAATGATTCTAACACCCATGGAGTCTTGGTGCTAATCATGTTTTGCTCGTGGAAGAGGCTTAGTCAAGGGCCTGCAACATTCAGATCCGTATGTATCTTGCAAATCTCTATGTCTCCCACCTGGACTTGATCCCGGATGTAATTGAAGCGTCTCTTGATATGCTTGGTCCTCTTGTGAAATCTGGATTCCTTTGCCAAGGCAATTGCACCAGTATTGTCACAGGAGATCTTCATTGGTCCCGATGCACTAGGTATGACACCTAGATCAGAAATGAACTCCTTCATCCAGACTCCTTCATTTGCTGCTTCCAAAGCAGCTATGTACTTCGCTTCGCATGTAGATCCCACCATGATGCTTTGTTTAGAACTGCACCAACTTACAGTTCCACCATTTAATAAAAACACGTATCCGGTTTGTGATTTAGAATCGTCCGGATCAGTGTCAAATCTTGCATCGACGTAACCATTTACGACTAGCTCTTTGTCACCTCCATAAATGAGAAACATATCCTTAGTCCTTTTCAGGTATTTCAGGATGTTATTGACTGCTGTCCAATGATCCACTCCTGGATTATTTTGGTACCTATCTGCCAAGCTTATTGCTAAGCATACGTCAGGTCTGGTACACAGCATTGCATACATGATAGAGCCTATGGCTGAAGCATAGGGAACATCTTTCATTTTCTCTCTATCTTCTGCTGTGGTCGGGCATTGAGTCTGACTCAACTTCACACCTTGTAATACAGGCAAGAACCCTTTCTTTGCCTGATCCATTTTGAACTTTTTCAAAACTTTATCAAGGTATGTGCTTTGTGAAAGTCCAATTAAGCATCTTGATATATCTCTATAGATCTTGATGCCCAATATGTAAGCAGCTTCACCGAGGTCTTTCATTGAAAAACTTTTATTCAAGTATCCCTTTATGCTATCTAGAAATTCTATATCATTTCCAATTAATAATATGTCATCTACATATAATATCAGAAATGCTACGGAGCTCCCACTCACTTTCTTGTAAATACAGGCTTCTCCAAAAGTCTGTATAAAACCATATGCTTTGATCACACTATCAAAGCTTTTATTCCAACTCCGAGATGCTTGCACCAGTCTATAAATGGATCGCTGGAGCTTGCACACTTTGTTAGCACCTTTTGGATCGACAAAACCTTCCGGTTGCATCATATACAACTCTTCTTCCAGAAATCCATTCAGGAATGCAGTTTTGACATCCATTTGCCAAATTTCATAATCATAAAATGCGGCAATTGCTAACATGATTCGGACAGACTTAAGCATCGCTACGGGTGAGAAGGTCTCATCGTAGTCAACCCCTTGAACTTGTCGAAAACCTTTCGCAACAAGTCGAGCTTTGTAGACAGTTACATTACCATTAGCGTCAGTCTTCTTCTTGAAGATCCATTTATTCTTAATGGCTTGCCGATCATCGGGCAAGTCAACCAAAGTCCATACTTTGTTCTCATACATGGATCCCATCTCAGATTTCATGGCTTCCTCATAGTTCGTAGGTTCGTCATGGTCAAGTAACATGACTTCCAGAATAGGATTACCGTACCACTCTGGTGCGGATCTTACTCTGGTAGACCTACGAGGTTCAGTAGAAACTTGATCTGAAGTTTCATGATCAATATCATTAGCTTCCTCACTAATTGGTGTAGTTGTCACAGGAACCGGTTCTAGTGATGAACTACTTTCCAATAAGGGAGCAGGTACAGTTACCTCATCAAGTTCTACTTTCCTCCCACTCACTTCTTTCGAGAGAAACTCCTTCTCTAGAAAGGATCCGAATTTAGCAACAAAAATCTTGCCCTCAGATCTGTGATAGAAGGTGTACCCAATAGTCTCTTTTGGGTATCCTATGAAGACACATTTCTCCGATTTGGGTTCGAGCTTATCTGGTTGAAGTTTCTTCACATAAGCATCGCAGCCCCAAACTTTAAGAAACGACAACTTTGGTTTCTTGCCAAACCACAGTTCATAAGGCGTCGTCTCAACGGATTTTGATGGTGCCCTATTTAACGTGAATGAAGCCATCTCTAAAGCATAACCCCAAAACCATAGCGGTAAATCAGTAAGAGACATCATAGATCGCACCATATCTAGTAAAGTACGATTACGACGTTCGAACACACCATTTCGTTGTGGTGTTCCGGTTGGCGTGAGTTGCGAAACTATTCCGCATTGTTTCAAATGTAAACCAAACTCGTAACTCAAATATTCTCCTCCATGATCAGATCGTAGAAATTTTATTTTCTTGTTACGATGATTTTCCACTTCACTCTGAAATTCTTTGAACTTTTTAAATGTTTCAGACTTGTGTTTTATCAAGTAGATATACCCATATCTGCTCAAATCATCTGTGAAGGTGAGAAAATAACGATACCCGCCGCAAGCCTCAATATTCATTGGACCACATACATCAGTATGTATGATTTCCAATAAATCAGTTGCTCGCTCCATAGCTCCGGAGAACGGTGTTTTAGTCATCTTGCCCATGAGGCACGGTTCGCAACTACCAAGTGATTCATAATCAAGTGATTCTAAAAGTCCATCAGTATGGAGTTTCTTCATGCGCTTTACACCGATATGACCTAAATGGCAGTGCCACAAATAAGTTGCACTATCATTATCAACTCTGCACCTTTTGGATTCAACATTATGAATATGTGTATCACTACTATCGAGATTCAATAAAAATAGACCACTCTTCAAGGGTGCATGACCATAAAAGATATTACTCATATAAATAGAACAACCATTATTCTCTGATTTAAATGAATAACCGTCTCGCATGAAACAAGATCCAGATATAATGTTCATGCTCAACGCTGGCACCAAATAACAATTATTTAGGTATAAAACTAATCCCGATGGTAGATGTAGAGGTAGCGTGCCGACCGCGATCACATCGACTTTGAACCATTTCCCACGCGCATCGTCACCTCGTCCTTAGCCAATCTTCGCTTAATCCGTAGTCCCTGTTTTGAGTTGCAAATATTAGCAACAGAACTAGTATCAAATACCCAGGTACTACTGCGAGCATTAGTAAGGTACACATCAATAACATGTATATCACATATACCTTTGTTCACTTTGCCATCCTTCTTATCCGCCAAATACTTGGGGCAGTTCCGCTTCCAGTGTCCAGTCTGCTTGCAGTAGAAGCACTCAGTCTCAGGCTTAGGTCCGAACTTGGGTTTCTTCTCTTGAGCAGCAACTTGTTTATTGTTCTTCTTGAAGTTCCCCTTCTTCTTCCCTTTGCCCTTTTTCTTGAAACTGGTGGTCTTATTGACCATCAACACTTGATGCTCCTTCTTGATTTCTACCTCCGCGGCTTTTAGCATTGCGAAGAGCTCGGGAATAGTCTTGTCCATCCCTTGCATATTATAGTTCATCACGAAGCTCTTGTAGCTTGGTGGCAGTGATTGAAGAATTCTGTCAATGACACTATCATCAGGAAGATTAACTCCCAGTTGAATCAAGTGATTATTATACCCAGACATTTTGAGTATGTGTTCACTGACAGAACTATTCTCCTCCATCTTACAGCTATAGAACTTATTGGAGACTTCATATCTCTCAATACGGGCATTTGCTTGAAATATTAACTTCAACTCCTGGAACATCTCATATGCTCCATGACGTTCAAAATGTCGTTGAAGACCCAGTTCCAAGCCGTAAAGCATGGCACACTGAACTATCGAGTAGTCATCAGCTTTGCTCTGTCAGACGTTCTTAACGTCGTCAGTTGCATCAGCAGCAGGCCTGGCACCCAGCGGTGCTTCCAGGACGTAATTCTTCTGTGCAGCAATGAGGATAATCCTCAGGTTACGGACCCAGTCCGTGTAATTGCTACCATCATCTTTCAACTTAGCTTTCTTAATGAACGCATTAAAATTCAACGGAACAACAGCACGAGCCATCTATCTACAACAAACATAGACAAGCAAAATACTATCAGGTACTAAGTTCATGATAAATTTAAGTTCAATTAATCATATTACTTAAGAACTCCCACTTAGATAGACATCTCTCTAGTCATCTAAGTGATCACGTGATCCAAATCAACTAAACCATGTCCGATGATCACGTGAGATGGAGTAGTTTCAATGGTGAAAATCACTATGTTGATCATATCTACTATATGATTCACGTTCGACCTTTCGGTCTCCGTGTTCTGAGGCCATATCTGTATATGCTAGGCTCGTCAAGTTTAACCTGAGTATTCCGCGTGTGCAACTGTTTTGCACCCGTTGTATTTGAACGTAGAGCCTATCACACCCGATCATCACGTGGTGTCTCAGCACGAAGAACTTTCACAACGGTGCATACTCAGGGAGAACACTTCTTGATAATTTTAGTGAGAGATCATCTTAAAATGCTACCCTCAATCAAAGCAAGATAAGATGCATAAAGGATAAACATCACATGCAATCAATATAAGTGATATGATATGGCCATCATCATCTTGTGCTTGTGATCTCCATCTCCGAAGCACCGTCGTGATTACCATCGTCACCGGCGTGACACCTTGATCTCCATCGTAGCATCGTTGTCGTTACGCCATCTATTGCTTCTACGACTATCGCTACCGCTTAGTGATAAAGTAAAACAATTACAGGGCGTTTGCATTTCATACAATAAAGCGACAACCATATGGCTCCTGCCAGTTGCCGATAACTTCGGTTACAAAACATGATCATCTCATACAATAAAATATAGCATCACGTCTTGACCATATCACATCACAACATGCCCTGCAAAAACAAGTTAGACGTCCTCTACTTTGTTGTTGCAAATTTTACGTGGCTGCTACGGGCTGAGCAAGAACCGTTCTTACCTACACATCAAAACCACAACGATAGTTTGTCAAGTTAGTGCTGTTTTAACCTTCGCAAGGACCGGGCGTAGCCACACTCGGTTCAACTAAAGTGAGAGAGACAGACACCCGCCAGTCACCTTTAAGCACGAGTGCTCGTAACGGTGAAACCAGTCTCGCGTAAGCGTACGCGTAATATCGGTCCGGGCCGCTTCATCTCAAATTACCGCTGAATCAAAGTATGACATGCTGGTAAGCAGTATGACTTGTATCGCCCACAACTCACTTGTGTTCTACTCGTGCATATGACATCTACGCATAAAACCTGGCTCTGATACCACTGATGGGGAACGTAGTAATTTCAAAAAAATTCCTACGCACACGCAAGATCATGGTGATGCATAGCAACGAGAGGGGAGAGTGTTATCCACGTACCCTCGTAGACCGTAAACAGAAGCGTTATGACAACGCGATTGATGTAGTCGTACGTCTTCACGATCCGACCGATCCAAGTACCGAACGTACGGCACCTCTGAGTTCAGCACACGTTCAACTCGATGACGATCCCCGGACTCCGATCCAGCAGGGTGTCAGGGATGAGTTCCGTCAGCACGACGGTGTGGTGACGATGATGATGTTCTACCGACGCAGGGCTTCGCCTAAGCACCACAACGATATGACCGAGGTGGAATATGGTGGAGGGGGGCACCGCACACGGCTAAGGAACGATCACGAAGATCAACTTGTGTGTCTTGGGGTGCCCCCCTGCCCCCGTATATAAAGGAGGGTGGGGAAGGTGCGGCCGGCCCCCTAGGGGTGCGCCTGGAGGAGTCCTACTCCCACCGGGAGTAGGACTCCCTCCTCTTTCCTTGTTGGAGAAGGAAAGGGGGGGGGGGGGAAAGAGGAAAGGGGGGCGCCGCCCCCCCTCCCTCCTTGTCCTATTCGGACTAGGGGGGAGGGGGCACGCGGCCTGCCCTGGCCGACCCTCCTCTTCTTCCTCATGGCCCATGTAGGCCCATTAACCCCCGGGGGGGTTCCGGTAACCCCCCGGTACTCCGGTAAAATTCCGATTTCACCCAGAACTATTCCGATATCCAAATATGGGCTTCCAATATATCAATCTTTATGTCTCGACCATTCCGAGACTCCTCGTCATGTCCGTGATCACATCCGGGACTCCGAACAACCTTCGGTACATCAAAACTTATAAACTCATAATAAAAACTGTCATCGTAACATTAAGCGTGCGGACCCAACGGGTTCGAGAACTATGTAGACATGACCTAGAACTGTTTCCGGTGAATAACCAATAATGGAACCTGGATGCTCATATTGGCTCCTACATATTCTACGAAGATCTTTATCGGTCAAACCGCATAACAACATACGTTGTTCCCTTTGTCATCGGTATGTTACTTGTCCGAGATTCGATCGTCGGTATCCAATACCTAGTTCAATCTCGTTACCGGCAAGTCTCTTTACGTTACGTAAAGCATCATTCTGTAACTAACTCATTAGCTACATTGCTTGCAAGGCTTATAGTGATGTGCATTACCGAGAGGGCCCAGAGATACCTCTCTGACAATCGGAGTGACAAATCCTAATCTCGAAATACGCCAACTCAACATGTACCTTCGGAGACACCTGTAGAGCTCCTTTATAATCACCCAGTTACATTGTGATGTTTGGTAGCACACAAAGTGTTCCTCCAGTAAACGGGAGTTGCATAATCTCATAGTTGTAGGAACTTTGTATAAGTCATGAAGAAAGCAATAGCATCATACTAAACGATCAAGTGTTAGGCTAACAGAATGGGTCAAGTCAATCACATCATTCTCCTAATGATGTGATCCCGTTAATCAAATGACAACACATGTCTATGGTTAGGAAACATAACCATCTTTGATTAATGAGCTAGTCAAGTAGAGGCACAGTAGTGACATTATGTTTGTCTATGTATTCACACATGTGTCATGTTTCCGGGTAATTCAATTCTAGCATGAATAATAAACATTTATCATGATATGAGGAAATAAATAATAACTTTATTATTGTCTCTAGGGCATATTTCCTTCACCTATCCACCCGGTTGTGTTAGGTCAGCCCATAGGAACACTTTGGAGCAACATCCGGGCCAGACCCACGGCAAGATCCCCTCCGTGTAGACCCGACGCGTCCGTTTCCCCCCTCTAGGTGTCCGCGGCGGCGCCGTCCGTGAGGGGGGGCACACCCTGGAGACGCGTGCCGCCTCTTCGTACATGCCACCACACCACCCCGCATGTATGAGGGCCCAGTGCGACGCTCCGGTGGCATTGCTACCCCCCAGGGCCCCCGTCCCGCCTAACCCTGTAGCGTTTGACGACGGGATCTAGCCCTTTGACTTTGCACGGACGGTCGTTGAGCAGTGGACCTATCCACCCAGTTGTGTTAGGTCAGTCCATAGGAACACTTTGGAGGAACATCCGGGCCAGACCATAGGCAAGATCCCCTCGTGTAGACCCGACACGTCCGTTTCCCCCTCCAGGTGCCGGCGGCACCGTCGTCCGTGAGGGGGTGCACACCCCGGAGACGCGTGTCGCCTCTTCGGACATGCCACCACACTACCCCGCATGTATGAGGGCCTGGTGCGATGCTCAGGTGGCATTGCTACCCCCTAGGGCCCCCGTCCCGCCTAACCCTATAGCGTTTGACCACGGGATCTAGCCCTTTGACTTTGCACGGACGGGCTTTGAGCAGTGGACCTATCCACCCGGTTGTGTTAGGTCAGCCTATAGGAACAATTTGGAGAGACATCCGGGCCAGACCCACGGCAAGATCCCCTCCGTGTAGACCCGACGCGTCCGTTTCCCACCTCCAGGTGCCGGCGGCGGCACCGTCCGTGAGGGGGGCACACCCCGGAGACGCGTGTCGCCTCTTCGAACATGCCACCACACAACCCCGCATGTATGAGGGCCCGGTGTGACGCTCGGGTGGCATTGCTACCCCCCAGGGCCCCCGTCCCGCCTAACCCTGTAGCGTTTGACCACGGGATCTAGCCCTTTGACTTTGCACGGACAGGCTTTGAGCAGTGGACCTATCCACCCGGTTGTGTTAGGTCAGTCCATAGGAACACTTTGGAGGAACATCCGGGCCAGACCAAAGGCAAGATCCCCTCCGTGTAGACCCGACGCGTCCGTTTCCCCCCTCCAGGTGCCGGCGGCACCGTCGTCCGTGAGGGGGGGGCACCCCCCGGAGATGCGTGCCGCCTCTTCGGACATGCCACCACACCACCCCGCATGTATGAGGGCCCGGTGCGACGCTCAGGTGGCATTGCTACCCCCTAGGGCCCCCGTCCCGCCTAACACTGTAGCGTTTGACCACGGGATCTAGCCCTTTGACTTTGCACGAACGGGCTTTGAGCAGTGGACCTATCCACCCGGTTGTGTTAGGTCAGCCCATAGGAACACTTTGGAGAAACATCCGGGCCAGACCCACGGCAAGATCCCCTCCGTGTAGACCCGACGCGTCCGTTTCCCCCCTCTAGGTGCCGGCGGCGGCGCCGTCCGTGAGGGGGCACACCCCGGAGACGCGTGTCGCCTCTTCGGACATGCCACCACACCACCCCGCATGTATGAGGGCCCGGTGCGACTCTCGGGTGGCATTGCTACCCCCCCAGGGCCCCCGTCCCGCCTAACCCTGTAGCGTTTGACCACGGGATCTAGCCCTTTGACTTTACACGGACGGGCTTTGAGCAGTGGACCTGTCCACCCAGTTGTGTCAGGTCAGTCGATATGAACACTTCGGAGCAACATCCGGGCCAGACCAATGGCAAGATCCCCTCCGTGTAGACCCGACGCGTCCGTTTGCCCCCTCCAGGTGCCGTCGGTGCCGCCGTCCGTGAGGGGGGGCACACCCCAGAGATGCGTGCCAGGCGTTTGCACCCGCCACAACACTTCCAGACTTCTAAGAGGCCGCCTACGCAAGGTTTGGCGGCATGCTAGCCCCCGGAGGCCGCCGGCCACAGTCGTAGACACGCGAAGAGCAATCCGCGTAAGAGGGAATTGTTTAGATACTACTCCATCACGAACAATTATGAAAAATTACCATCAGTCCTACGGCGCATGTGCCCACGTCGTGTAAAAAACTCATGATTTTATCGCACTCCGAGTATTTATTAATATTCACGCCGCATCGTTACCGCAGAACGTCGACTACCGTGTCATCGCCGTCCGTGAGGGGGGCCACTCCCCGGAGACGCGTGTCGCCTCTTCGGACGTGCCACTGTCGTGGTTCTAAGTCTGACAGTAGAGTGGGGGGTAGGTATGGAGAGGCAAGGTCCTAGCTATGGAGCAGTTGTAAACACAAGAGATGTACGAGTTCAGGCCCTTCTCGGAGGAAGTAATAGCCCTACGTCTCGGAGCCCGGAGGCGGTCGAGTGGATTATGTGTATATGAATTACAGGGGTGCGAACCCTTTACACTGAGGTGGGGGGTGGCTTATATAGTGCCTGCTAGACCCCTCCGGCCCCCAGTAATGTGGGGTTTAAAGTACATTAAGTCTGGGGCGTTACTGGTAACGGCCCACATAAAGTGTCTTAACTACCATAAAGTCTACTTAATTACACACCGTTGCAGTACAGAGTGCTTCTTGACCTTCTGGTGGTCGAGTGAGTCTTCATGGTCGAGTCCTTCAAGTCCGTCCAGTGGATTCCTCGTAGGTCGACTAGAAGGTGATCTCTTCTAAGGGTATCCTTGGGTAGGGTATTTAGATCAGGTCTATGACCCTACCCTAGGTACATGACTCCATCATTAGCCCCCGAATGGATTGAGGCTTGAGTGAGGAAGGAGTTGATGTTGTTTCCGACTGGCTTTTGCATGCTGGTCATGCATTGTCTTGGACCAATAATCTCTTTGTTGATAACTAGCAACTTTTCTTCAGTCGACTCGATCCATTATTTTCTTTCGTCGAGTGACCTTTTGAACTTAACAATTTCCGAGCGACGGATCGCAGGAAATCCCACGTCTGACAGACCGATCTGCCATTTGCGGATTCTGCGGGATACGAAATTTGGGGAAGCGCGCGAAGCGGGGAGGACCGCGGCGTTCGGATGGGATAGGGCATAAACGCCTCGATTCTCGTGCCACCTTTTTCGCCATGTATCTCGTCCGCGCGACCGTTTCGGGATGTGATTGGATCGGCCGGGCCCACCTGTCATCCACTCGGAAGGGATCTTATAAAGGCGCCCGGCGAGGGTTTTTGAACAGTATCTCTGCATTCTCTCTCTGCTCTCCTCGCCTCCGCCCACCGCGCCCGCTCTCGCCTCCGCACAACCGCTCCTCGCGCGTCTCGCCGGCAGCCATGGTGAAGGAGAAGACGACGGCGCTGGAACGCGTGAAGAAGGCGTCGGCGACGGGGAAGGCGAAGGGGAGAACCACCAGTCGCGGCGGGTCTTCGTCTAGATCTCGTCTGCCGAACGGCTGGGTCCAGGGAGATTGGATCCGGTCGACCATCACGGAGAAGGATCTCCTCGACATGGTCAACGACGGTCTGATCCCCCACGGAGCAGCAAGGCTCCCGGGGAACGAGTGGCAGCCCCAGCCGGAAGAGGGTGAGTGCGTGCTTCTGGCTACCCACGTCGACCGCGGATTTTCTTTGCCACCGAGTGTTTTCTTCCGTGGTTTCTTGAACTTCTTTGGAGCGCAACTCCACCACTTCACCCCGAATTCTATCGCCTATCTTGCCGCATTTGTGTCCATGTGTGAGAATTTTCTGGGTTGCCGACCGCATTGGGGCCTGTTCAAGCACATATTCACGTGTCGCTCTCAGACCGTGAAGAAGGCGAGTCCAGACAACGACAAAACCAAGGTTGTCCAGATGTGTGGAGGTCTGGGGATCCAGATGAGGAACAAGAGCACCTTCCCAGCCATGACGTTCCCCGAGTCAGTCATAGGCTGGCAGTCGACCTGGTTCTACTGCCAGAATGAGTCGACGCCGGGGCAGTCGAGTGGACTCCCTCAGTTTACCATGGACCGAGTCAACAAACCCTCCTCTCTGAAGGTGATTCCGGAGGAGAAAGCTGACGTGAAGATGCTGATGGAGCGCGTAGTCCAGTTGGTTCGGGAGGGAGTGACGGGTATGGATCTCCTGGAGGTTTTTCTTAGGCGACGTATCCAGCCTCTTCAGTTCCGGAGCCATTGCATGTGGTTGTACCGCGGGACTGAAGATGAGACTCGGATCAATCCAGAAGCAGTCGACGATGCCACGCTGGAAAGGTGGATGGCCGCGGTGACTGGGAACAAGGATAACCCTCGTGGAGCCAGAAGGATTCCTCCACTCGACCATCGCAGCGTTCCAGACAAGGTATGTCCGCTCTACCTCCCATTGTATTCTTGCCATATTTATTTCTGTTTTCTCCGCAAATTGGTCGATTGATCTTTGTCTTGATGTCTAACAGGCCCTCATCGAACTGTACTCGATGCCCAATGGAGCACAGACTCCGACTGAAGAGGGAGAAGCTAGCGGGGGCGAGAGCCAGGAGGAGTGGGACTCGGATGCTGATGATGACGATGATGACGATGAGGATGAAGAAGAAGAGGAGGAGGAGGAGGTCGTACCACCGCGCTTGGAAAGGCGGTCGAAGCTTGCCCATGACCCTGTGACTGAACGTGGTAAGGGGGTTGCGACTGTCGTGCAGTCGACCAAGCGCCCTCGGACCACTTCTCCGGTGCCGACTGAAAAGGCACCGAAGCAGTCCAGGGTGGCACCGTCAAAGCCGACCAAGGTCCTGCCGAAGATGAAGGTGTCCATCCCCACCATATCAGGGTAACCATGCTGCTTAAGTCTTCTTGTTTTGTGCGAGCTTTATCTCTGATTGACACTTGAGTTAGCCGACTGATCTTTTGGAATTGCAGTGCTGCTACTTCCGATACCTCAGCCAGAGCTGACGATCATGAGATGGAGGATGCCGCAACTTCAAAACCTGGTACCACTCTCTTAATTCTGTTTTTAGTCGATTGACTCTTCGTCTCTAATTCTGATTCTTTTCTGAAGCTTCATCCAATGTCGTTATCACCCTTCCTGACGACGACGAGGACGAGGAACCGCTGAAGCACAGGAGGAGCAGGAAAGCGTCTGCCGGCAGGGTGGCCCAGGATGTGACGGCACCCGAGACTCTGGTCGCGGGGGAGGAGGACACCACTCGGCACACCGTGTCCTTCGCGGTGCCGCTGACGAGTGCTCTCCCCGGTTTGTCGAGTGCTGCGTAGCCTTCCCTCTTCACGATGCACCACGTCCCAGAGGACCAAGCCAGTGCTGCAAAGGAAGCGATACGCCAGGCGGGGATCATGATGGAGCAGGTGAAGGCCATCCGGGAGGCAAGCCAGGCAGCTTACGACGCCAGTTCTGCTCTTTACAGCAATGTTCAGGTAAGTCGACTCGCTTGTTCTGTTAGGATATGCTATCAAAAAGCTTTTCTTTCCGGAATCTATAGCAATCACGCACTGGGTGTGTCGATTGAAACTCCGTGTTAGCGGGGGCACGCTGAGTGCACCCGCTGGGTGTAGTCCCCAAGGCTAAGGTCGACTGCTGGCAGTCGGCCTTAGGCTTTATAAGTTAAGTCTTTCCGTCATTCGACTGAGTCAAATGGATTTCTCAAACCGGTGGGGGCACGCTGAGTGCATCCACTGGGTGTAGTTCCCGAGACTGTGGTCGACTGCTTGCAGTCGATTACAGTCTAAAGAATACGTCTTGTTCTTTTTTTTGGAGGTCGACTGGTCGACTCTGTCTTTAATAGAACTAGTGGGGGCACGCAGAGTGCACCCACTGGGTGTAGTCCCCGAGACTACGGTCGAATGTTTGTATTCGGCTGTAGTCTTAGAAACGCATGATTTTCTCTTATCCACTCGGAAGTGGATTATCCTTGACATTTTGTCGATTGGTTCTTCGCAGAAATCCTGTGACCTTGCGGCTCGTTATACCGAGCTGGAGAACAAGCACATCCAGCTCGAGCTGGATCTGAAGCTGGTCCAAGAGAATCTGACGAAGGCGAAGGAGGAGACCAAAGGTATGTTTGGTGAGACCTCGACGACTATTTTTGTCCTTCATCTGTTTTTAAAAATCTGACCTTCATCTGCTTTACAGGCAAGGTGAAGGAGGCCCAGAAGAAGAAAGATCTTGAACTGGCTGAGAAGACCAAACTTGCTGACGAGAAGTTAGCTTCAGTCACCAGGCTCGAAGAGGAAAATACTAATCAGAAAGCTGCTGTTGCGATTGCCAACAAGGAGGTCAGTCGACTGAAAACTGACAAAGCTGCCCCGAACGACAAGGCCAGTCAGTTGACTGGGAAGAAGAATGATCTGGAGGCCTTTCTGAGTGGACTCGCCAAGAAGTTGTTCCTCATGCTCGAAGGTAATCCTTTACACACGACAATCATTTTCAATAATGATCTTTCCATTCGACCATTGCCTTGATTCAGTGATTGTATTCGCAGAATTTTGTCAAAACTTTGAAGAGGAAACTAGTCGGCTGGAACCGAACCTGGACCTCGTCAACTCTCCGGTGAACGATGAAGTTGCCATGAATGTGTTCTTACTCGAGTCTCGTGTTGCTGCTGTTGTTGACTATCTTGCAAGGCTGAAGGTCACCACTTCTCGCATCGACACCACGCTCTGGCCCGGGAAGACACTCCAGAATGACCTCGAGTTGCTGATGGCTTGACTAAACACAGTTCCTGGTCGAGTGCAGGAGTGGAAAAAATCCTCCGCTAGGTGCGGTGCAGATGTTGCTCTGTGTCTGGCCCGAGTCCACTGCAAGGATGCGCGAGAAGACAAGCTGGCGGCTCTTCGGGTGGCCAAGACCAAGAAACATGACTTCAGGTCCTTCATGGAAACCTTCATTGCTGCTGCCACTCGGATCGCAGACGAAATTGATCTTGATGAGTTTGTTGCACCTTCCAGCCCTCCACAGGAGGGGTAAAAAACTTCTTTGAGCTCAACACTTTAAATTTGCCTCGGTATGCCGAGTGATTTTGTAACCGATAAACCTTAACAGGCTTAGCGCCTGAGCACTTTCGGTTCCTTTAGTTATCGATCTGAAGTTGGATTTGATGTTTGAATATTCTTGCTTTTGGCTCGAAATGTCTTTTGCAGGTTTAAAGCAAGACGCTCACTGCAGTCGACTTATTCCTTAATTCACTTAGGCGAGCACTGGGCTGCAGCTAAGCTTCCGAGTGAGAGGTCTGCTCCACACTCGGTAAGATTTTTATATCTTAGGCGAGCATGGTGCCGCAGCTAAGCCTCCGAGTGGGAGGTCTGCTCCACACTCGGTAGGATTTTTATACCTTAGGTGAGCACGGGGCTGCAGCTAAGCCCCCGAGTGAGAGGTCTGCTCCGCACTCGGTAGGATTTTTATACCTTAGGCGAGCACCGGGCTGCAGCTAAGCCCCCGAGTGAGAGGTTTGCTCTTCACTCGGTAGGATTTTTATACCTTAGGCGAGCACTGGGCTGCAGCTAAGCCCCTGAGTGAGAGGTTTGCTCTTCACTCGGTAGGATTTTTATACCTTAGGCGAGCACTGGGCTGCAGCTAAGCCCCCGAGTGAGAGGTTTGCTTTTCACTCGGTAGGATTTTCACGTTGTACTCTTGGGTAGCTCAGAGGAGAGGGTCGCAGTCGACCTGCACCTCGTCCTCCTTGCGAGCGCATGTTGTATTTGTGGCGTAGCTCAGAGGAGAGGGTCGCAGTCGACCTACGCTTCGTCCTCCTTACGATCGCACATTGTACTTATGACGTAGCTCAGTGGAGAGGGTCGCAGTCGACCTGCACTTCGTCCTCCTTGCGAGCGCATGTTGTACTTGTACTTAGGAGAGTACTTGGACTACAGCTAAGCCTCCAAGTGGGAGTCTGGCTCACCACTCGGTAGGATTTTACTTAAACTTAGGCGAGTACTTGGACTGCAGCTAAGCCCCCGAGTAGGAGTCTGGCTCACCACTCGGTAGGATTTTATTTAAACTTAGGCGAGTACTTGGACTGCAGCTAAGCCCCCGAGTGGGAGTATGGCTCACCACTCGGTAGGATTTTATGTAAACTTAGGCGAAACGGATTCGCAGCTAAGCCTTCCGAGTGGGAGTCTGGCTCACCACTTGACAAGGATTTTTACAAACTTAGGCGAAACGGATTCGCAGCTAAGTCACCCACTGAGGGGAAAATTTTATTGGACAAAAATAAAAAAGTGACAAAAATTATGGAGAAATTATGACACTATTATTTTGTAATCCATGAACTACAGAAGTATTTTATTACAACTCCTCCGAGTGAAAACTTTAAGTGTAGAATGGACGGAGTAGTTCCGCGTTCCAAGCTCGGGGTTCGTCGATATTGTGTTCGACGTTGTAAAGACGGTACGCCCCGTTGTGGAGAACCTTGGTGACGATGAAGGGCCCTTCCCAAGAAGGAGCAAGCTTGTGTTGTTTCTGCTGATCCACTCGGAGAACTAAATCCCCTTCCTGGAAGGCTCGACCCCTCACATTTCTGGCGTGGAAACGACGCAAGTCTTGTTGGTAGATGGTCGAGCGAATCAGAGCCATCTCCCTTTCTTCCTCTAAGAGGTCGACTGCGTCTTGCCGCGCTTGTTCAGCTTCTGCTTCATTGTAAAGTTCAACTCGAGGAGCATTGTGGAGAAGATCGCTCGGCAGAACTGCTTCAGCTCCATAGACCAAGAAGAATGGCGTTCTCCCGGTCGACCGGTTAGGCGTGGTCCGCAGTCCCCAAAGCACCGAGGGGAGTTCGTCGACCCATGCTCCAGCCGCATGTTTGAGATCACGCATCAGTCGGGGCTTCAACCCTTTGAGGATCAGGCCATTGGCTCGCTCTGCTTGTCCATTCGACTGCGGATGAGCGACTGAAGCGTAGTCGACTCGTGTGCCTTGAGAGTTGCAGAAATCCCTGAATTCCTCTGAGTCAAAGTTCGACCCATTATCTGTAATGATGCTGTGAGGGACTCCATATCTGAATATCAGTTCCCTGATGAAGCTAACAGCAGTACCGGCGTCAAGGTTCTTGATGGGTTTAGCCTCAATCCACTTGGTGAACTTGTCGACTGCCACCAGTACATGCGTGAAACCACTTCGACCTGTTCTCAAGGGGCCAACCATATCCAACCCCCATACTGCGAAGGGCCAGACGAGTGGAGTGGTCTTCAGAGCTGATGCAGGCTTGTGTGACATATTCGAGTAGAACTGACATCCTTCGCACTTGTCCACTATTTCCTTTGCCATCTCGTTCGCCTTTGGCCAGTAAAATCCGTCTCGGTATGCTTTGGCCACGATGGTCCGAGAGGACGCATGATGACCACAGGTCCCCGAGTGGATATCATCTAGGATGATTCGACCTTCTTCTTTTGGGTTATGCACTTCTGACCAACTCCAGTCGCGCTCTCTCTATACAACTGTCCTTTGATTACGGTAAAGGCTTTGGATCGACGGACGATCTGTCGGGCCTCTTCCTCATCATCCGGGAGCTCTTTTCTTAGGATATACGCGACATATGGAACTGTCCAATCGGGAATGACCACTAAGACCTCCATGACCAAGTCGACCACTGCTGGGACCTCAACCTCAGTCGGGTCTGTGGCACTCTTGGGCTATGGAGCTTCTTCGGTGAAAGGATCTTCTTTGACTGATGGAGTATGGATATGCTCCAAGAACACACCACTCGGAATGGCTTCTCTCTTGGAACCTATTTTTGCTAGATCATCAGCTGCTTGATTTTTCAGTCGGGGTATGTGATGGAGCTCTAACCCCTCAAACTTCTTTTCCAGCTTCCTCACTGCATTGCAGTATCCAGTCATGGCTGGGCTTCTCACGTCCCACTCCTTCATCACTTGGTTGACCACTAAACCCGAGTCGCCATAAACCATAAGGCGACGGACGCCGAGTGAAATGGCCATGCGCAACCCATACAGAAGGGCCTCGTACTCTGCCTCATTGTTGGAGGAATCAAAGTGAATCTGGAGCACATATCTGAGCTTATCTCCTTTGGGGGAAACCAAGACCACCCCAGCACCGGAACCATTCAGCATCTTAGAGCCATCAAAGAACATGGTCCAATGCTCCGAGTGAACTTCAGTCGGCTGCTGTTGTTCAATCCACTCGGCGAGGAAATCTGCTATTGCCTGGGACTTAATGGCTTTCTTTGCCTCAAACTTGATATCAAGGGGAAGAAGTTCAATTGCCCATTTCGCCACTCGACCAGTTGCATCTCTGTTGTGCAGAATCTCTGAAAGTGGAGCATCGCTGACGACTGTGATGGAATGATCAGAGAAATAGTGTGCAACCTTCTTCGTGGTCATGTATATCCCATACACAAGCTTCTGACAATGAGGGTATCTCTGCTTGGATGGAGTTAAAACTTCAGACAGATAGTACACTGGGCGCTAAACTTTGAAGGCTTTCCCTTCTTCTTCCCGCTCGACCGTAAGTACTGTACTGACGACTTGTCCTGTGGCTGCGATATAAAGCAACAGAGGCTCTTTACTGATTGGAGCAGCAAGCACCGACTGGGTGGAGAGCAGAGCTTTTAGCTCGGCAAACACTGCATCAGCTTCTGGAGTCCACTCGAACTTGTCTGCCTTCTTCATCAGTCGGTAAAGAGGTAATGCCTTTTCACCGAGTCGTGAGATGAATCGACTTAATGCGGCCAAGCATCCAATAAGCTTCTGGACATCGTGCACTCGCACAGGGCATTTCATTCGGAGAATAGTGCCGATCTTCTCTGGATTAGCGTCGATCCCTCGTTTGGAAACGAGAAAACCGAGTAACTTGCCACCAGGAACTCCGAATGTGCACTTTGATGGATTGAGCTTGATATCATACCTTCTGAGGTTGGCAAATGTTTCGGCGAGGTTAGTGAGCAGGTCGGAACCTTTTCGCGACTTGACCACGATATCATCCATATACGCTTCCACATTCTGACTGATTTGAGTGAGCAAACACTTCTGAATCATTCGCATAAATGTGGCTCTGACATTCTTGAGGCCGAATGGCATGGTGATATAGCAGAAGCACCCGAATGGAGTGATGAAAGCTGTTTTTATCTCGTCGGGTCCATACAGACAGATCTGATGGTACCCGGAATAAGCGTCTAGAAAAGACAATCTCTCACATCCCGCGGTCGAGTCAACAATTTGATCAATGCGGGGGAGAGGAAAATGATCTTTCGGGCAGGCCCGATTGATGTGCTTGAAATCAATGCACATTCGGAGTGAGTTGTCCTTCTTAGGAAACATGACAACATTAGCGAGCCACTCGGAGTGGTATACTCTCGGATAAATCCTGCCGCCAACAGTCGAGCCACTTCTTCACCAATAGCCTTTCTCTTCTAGACGGCGGACCGCCGAAGATGCTCTTTAACTGGTTTTGCTGATGAGTCGACTCTAAGACGATGCTCAGCCAGTCCCCTGGGAACACCCGGCATGTCAGCTGGCTTCCATGCAAAAATGTCCCAGTTCTCACGGAGGAACTGGATGAGCGCTTCTTCCTATTTCGGGTCGAGTGTTGTGGAGATGTGGGTCGGGGTTGCATTGGGGTCGGTCGGGTGAATGTGGACAGGCTTCGTCTCACCGGACGACTGAAATGCGGATTCTGTGGCGGGCTTCTTGGATCGCAGCAAATCACTCGGATCTGCGTTTTGCTTATATTCTTCAAACTCGACCGCTGTCACCTGGGAATCGGCAATATTTGAGCCCTTCTGAAAACACTCTTCTACCTTTTTCCGATCACCGGTGACAGTGATCACTCCTTTGGGGTCGGGCATCTTCAGTTTGAGGTACACGTAACATGGTCGAGCCTTGAACCGTGCGTAAGCTGGTCTCCCCACAATGGCGTGGTACGTGCTCTGAAAATCCACGACCTCAAACGTCAACTTCTCCTTGCGAAATTTTTTTGAATCACCAAACACCACGTCCAGAGCTATTTGGCCGAGTGACTCAGCTTTCTTTCCTGGTATAACTCCATGAAAGCTCATGTTACTGGTGCTCAGTCGGGACATCGGAATGCCCATTCCCTTCAGTGTGTCTGCATACAACAAGTTCAGCCCGCTACCACCGTCGATCAGCACTTTCGTCAGTCGAGTGCCTTCGACAACTGGGTCGACCACCAAAGCTTGCCTCCCAGGGGTGGCAATATGAGTCGGGTGATTAGACTGGTCGAATGTGATGGGTGTTTGGGACCATCTCAGATAACTTGGTTTCGCTGGGGCGACCATGTTCACCTCACGGTTAATGACCTTCAGTCGGCTCTTGCTTTCCACATCTGCGAAGATCATCAGAGTGGAGTTGACATGCGGATATCCTCCCTCACTGTCCTCCTTGTCTTTGGCCTTGTCCGACTCCTTTTCCTTGTCCTTGGACTGTTTTCCTTGAAACTGCTGGATCAGGAGTCGACATTGGCGAGTGGTATGCTTTGGGTAAATGATATTGCCCTCTTCATCTTTCTTCGTGTGGATGTGGCACGGCATATCCATCACGTCGTTCCCTTCTTTATCCTTCACCTTTTTAGGGTTCCAGGATCCTTTAGGTTTCCCTTTGAACTTTCCCTAAGTCATGGCCAGAGCCTCTCCAGGAGCTGCTAGTTCGGCTTTCCATTTCTGCTTCCGACTGGTGTTTCCCTTCTTTGACTGACTCGGCTTGTACTTGCCACTTCGGAGTCGGTCTTCCTCTTCGCCGTTGGCGTACTTGGTAGCAATCTCCATCATCCGACTCAGGTTCATGTCTCTGGTTCGACCAAACTTCAAACTCAATTCTCTGTTCTTGACACCATCCTTGAAGGCGCAGACTGCCTGATGATCAGACACGTTCTCCATGGTATGATGCAAAGTTATCCATCTCTGAATATACTCTCTGAGAGTCTCATTCGTCTTCTGAACACAGACTAGCAACTCTGTCAACCCAGCTGGTCGCTTGCAAGTTCCTTCAAATGTTCTGACGAACACTCGGGACAAATCTTACCAAGTGTAAATGCTGCTAGGAGGTAACTGATTCAACCATGCTCTGGCAGAACCTTCCAACATGAGGGGCAAATGCTTCATGGCCACCTCGTCATTCCCACCACCAATCTGAACCGCCACTCGGTAGTCCTCAAGCCAGGTTTCAGGCTTAGACTCACCAGTGAACTTTCTTACTCCGGTTGCCAACCTGAAGTTCGGGGGAATCACCGCGGCTCTGATAGCCCTGCTAAAACATTCTGGACCAGAAACATGCACTCGACTGCTTGTGGGCGCATCTCTGTCGGGGCTGCCCCGATGGGCTCTGTTTCAGTCGACCAAGCCTTGCACGATGATGGATCGCGCGTCGAAGCCTGGTTCCCGGGGGTCGACTGGAGCTCTTCGCCCCACACTGAGTTGATGCCTGTCGTCCTGCTGCCGAGGAGCGTAAGACCCACCTCTCGAAGGAGGAGTGGGCACTTGAGGCCTGTCATCACGATCGTGTCGGTCACCATACTGGTCTCGCCGATTCTCGCGTCCTTCACGCCGCAGAGGCGATCTAGGACTGTGAGCCGACTGAACTGTATTCGCAGCGATGGATCGACTGTGAATTCTATTGCGCGACTGCGACACGGCTGAATTCTGATCTCCTGCTGCCCGGAGCAAATCTCTGATCTGCATTAAGCCTCTGCCAGCTTCTGACTGAGAGGGCTGGATGGACTCTGCTATACGGGTTGCAGCTGCCAAATTCTGAATCGGGGTTCGATATACCTGAGTCGGCGGGAAGAGTTGACGTCGATTGGCGTCGGGTGCTCGTCGCCGCGCGCGCTCGTCGAGTGCTCGCTGAAGATTTTCCAGGCGAGCGCGTTCAGCCAAGTTGGCCAAACGTGCCTCCTCCAAGGCACGAAACTCGGGGGTTTCTCCCGCGATGGGAGTATGCAGGGCATCCATGTTCCTGCAGCGAAGCTCTTCTCTTTGCAGAGAATTGAGTGGCTCGGGTTGGTACTCCTCGTGGCCTTGCGCGGGGTCGCCTCCACCGTCTACTCCGCCTTCGTGGGCGAAGCCAGGAGGACTGCGAGGTCCGTTGACCATCAAGATTTCCGCCGCTGGATCACTGCTATCGCACTCGGATGCAGTCTCTACGGAGCCAGTCGACAGATCGAACAGGCCATAGAGGGATTCGTCGGGCTCGATTGCCGCAACTTGGGCGGTGGCCGTCTGGCGAGCCACCGCGTGCCTTACCCACCACTGGAGCCTCGACCGACCAGAGCGCTTGCGCTGCTGGGAGACCGGGAGGGTGACCGATAGGGGATTCGACCGATACGGGGTCGACGGTTGTCGCAGCAGAACGCCGCGGACACATGCACTAAAATGCGTCACACCGCGGGCGGGGAGCGCATCAACGTCGAGTGGAGCCTCTTGGAGCCAAGCGGAGTCGTCGGCGATGAAGGTGAGGGCGCCGAGACGGATCTCACGACCCTCGACCAAAACTCCACCAGCAACCATGATGAAAGTACTCGGAAGAACTGCAACTCGTCCAAAAAATCGCTAAGACACCGGCCCCAAGGTGGGAGCCAACTGTCGTGGTTCTAAGTCTGACAGTAGAGTGGGGGTAGGTATGGAGAGGCAAGGTCCTAGCTATGGAGCAGTTGTAAACACAAGAGATGTACGAGTTCAGGCCCTTCTCGGAGGAAGTAATAGCCCTACGTCTCCGAGCCCGGAGGCGGTCGAGTGGATTATGTGTATATGAATTACAGGGGTGCGAACCCTTTACACTGAGGTGGGGGGTGGCTTATATAGTGCCTGCCAGACCCCTCCGCCCCCCAGTAATGTGGGGTTTAAAGTACATTAAGTCTGGGGCGTTACTGGTAACGCCCGACATAAAGTGTCTTAACTACCATAAAGTCTACTTAATTACAGACCGTTGCAGTACAGAGTGCTTCTTGACCTTCCGGTGGTCGAGTGAGTCTTCATGGTCGAGTCCTTCAAGTCCGTCGAGTGGATTCCTCGTAGGTTGACTGGAAGGTGATCTCTTCTAAGGGTATCCTTGGGTAGGGTATTTAGATCAGGTCTATGACCCTACCCTAGGTACATGACTCCATCAGCCACCACACCACCCCGCATGTATGAGGGCCCGGTGCGACGCTCGGGTGGCATTGCTACCCCCGAGCCCCCGTCCCGCCTAACCCTGTAGCATTTGACCACGGGATCTAGCCCTTTGACTTTGCACGGACGGGATTTGAGCAGTGGACCTATCCACCCGGTTGTGTTAGCTCAGCCCATAGTAACACTTTGGAGCAACATCCGGGCCAGACCCACGGCAAGATCCCCTCCGTGTAGACCTGACGCGTTCGTTTCCCCCTCTAGGTGTCGGCGACGGCGCCGTCCGTGTGGGGGGCACACCCCGGAGACGCGTGCCACCTCTTCGGACATGCCACCACACCACCCCGCATGTATGAGGGCCCGGTGCGACGCTCCAGTGGCATTGCTACCCCCCTCCCCCCGGCTCCCGGCCCGCCTAACCCTATAACGTTTGACCACGGGATCTAGCCCTTTGACTTTGCACGGACAGGCTTTGACCAGTGGACCTCTCCACCCGGTTGTGTTAGGTCAGCCCATAGGAACACTTTGGAGCAACATCCGGGCCAGACCCATAGCAAGATCACCTCCGTGTAGACCCGACGCGTCCGTTTCCCCCCTCACGGACGGCGGCGGCGCCGTCCGTGAGGGGGGCACACCCCAGAGAAGCGTGCTTGGCTTTTGCAACCGCCACAACACTTCCAGACTTGTGAGAGGCCGCCTACACAAGATTTGGCGGCATGCGAGCGCCCGGAGGCCGCGTCCACAGTCGTAGACACGCAGAGAGCAATCCTCATAGTGGGAAGTGTTCAGATACTTCTCCATCACCAAAAATTATGAAAAATTACCATCAGTCCTATAGCACATGTACCCACGTCATGTAAAAACTCATGATTTTATCGCACTCTGAGTATTTAATAATATTCACACCGCATCATTACCACAGAACGTGTACTACCGTGTCATCGCCGTCCGTGTGGGGGGCACACCCTGGAGACGCGTGCCGCCTCTTTGGACATGCCACCACACCACCCCGCATGTATGAGGTCCCGGTGCGACAATCCAGTGGCATTGCTACCACCCCAGGGCCCCCGTCCCGCCTAACCCTGTAGCGTTTGACCACGGGATCTAGCCCTTTGACTTTGCATGGACGGGCTTTGACCAGTGGACCTATCCACCCGCTTCTTTTAGGTCAGCCCATAGGAACACTTTGGAGCAACATCCGGGCCAGACCCACAACAAGATCCCCTCCGTGTAGACCCGACGCGTCCGTTTCCCCCCTACAGGTGCCGGCGTGGCTGCCACCATGTCCCGGAGGGGGGAAACGGCCACGTCGTGCCGACATGGAGGGTATCTTTGGGTGGGTTTGGCTGGTATGGTGTTGGGGGTGCAGCTATTGGCTGGGCTACGACAACCAGGTGAAAAGGTCCACCGGTCAGACTCAGTCCCGCGGAAGTCAAAGAGCTAGTTCCGGCGGTCGTCTGTGTCAGGGTTAGACGGGACGGGGTACCGGAGGGGGGGGGGGGGGGTAGCAATGCCGCCTGGTGTTGCGGTGGGCCCTCCTACGCTTGTGGAAGCGTGGTGGCACGCTCAGGCACCCGACACGCGGCTCCGGGGTATGCCCCCCTGACGGGCGTCGCTGCCGCCATGTCTTAGAGGGGGAAACGGCCACCACAAGTTATACACGACATAGTTGCTTGTCTTTGGGCGTGGTGGGACTATTTTTTCAGTGTGCTGAGAGTCACACGTATGCCATAATTTAAAAAAAATGCAAAGTATCTATGCCGACGGCCTAGCCGTTGGCATAGCAGCGCACACGGCCACGGATTGATGACGTGGCAAAGGGCCAAGCCTATGCCGACGGCCAGGCCGTCGGCATAGGTTCGACCTTATCCGTTGCAGTTCGCCCCCCACCACCCATTCCCCATCTCCCCCTCCCCCCAACCCACACCCGCGCCGCAGCGCACCACCTCCGCCGCCCACCCTTAGCACGCCGCCCCGCCCCGAGCCCGCCGCCGCCCGCGCCGCACCAACCCAGCGCCGCCCCGCCCCAAGCCCGCCGCTGCCAGTGCCTCCCCGCCACGACCCAGTGCCGCCCCGCCCCGAGCCCACCGCCGCCCGCGCCTCCCCCGTCTCCCCCACCCACCCGCGGTGCACCACCATCCTCCCTGCCCCACGCCGCACCGCCGTCCTCCCCGCCCCGCGCCTCACCGCCGTCCTCCCTGCCCTGCGCCGCCCTATCCGCGCCCGCCCCCTTCTGTCTCGCAAGGGCTGACTCGACGCCGGCCATGGGTCCGGCGGCCCCTTCCCGGCCGGCTGGAGCAGCCGGCCATTCTTCTTCTGCTGCTCATCACCTGCCCCCAACCGTCGGCGCCCCCCTCCTCCGACCCAACCAGCCGGCCCTCTATGTGAGCTATTTTCTCTTTTTTTAGTGGTTTGCTACTGTTTTTTGGTGGATGAATGCATAGATAAATGGATGTAGTTAGCTTGCAAAATGGATGAATGTATGTCATATTTGTTAGATGTAGTTAGTTTGCAAAATATTGATCAATGGATGTTATTAGAAATATGAGTTTTTTTTTAGTTTGAAGTGTCAATGTTGTTATGTGATGTGATTATATACTTTTTGCACGACGGTATTTTGATCATGATGGTGTTGCTACAAAACAATGATGAAATATTTTTTGACACTTATATAATGGTCTTGCTAAAAATTAGTTATTTGAGAAAAATATGATGTTCATAACTTGTTCATACAGATTTTTTTAGATGACGATGATTGTTAGATGAGGAGAGATAATGATGATTTTTTATGCTTCGATGATTTTGAGATGATGATGATGATGATAGATGATATATGATAGATGATTGTTAGATGATGATGTTGATGATAGATGTTTATGTTTTTTATGCTTCAATAATTTTTAGATGATGATGATGATAGATGATGATTTTTTTATGATTCGATGATTGTTAGATGATGATGATATTGTGATGTTCTATGAGTTGTGATGTTCTAATTTTTTGTCGCGATGGAATTTGCAGGCTTTGTGGTGTCGCATTTCATCGGAGTGACCGTTGTCCGACGCGTTGGTCCCCCTGAGCACCCCTCTGCTGTTCGACTACTTCCTCTACTTCCGAGGGTGAGCCTCAAGTCCATCTCCTACATTTTTCATTTCACTAGATTTCATTCTCAAGTCAATTGGCGTAACCTAGGCATCTCCCGTCTGAAAGGGTTGCATCGATAAATATGCATTCAATTGCATATTTATCACCGCAGCTCTTTCGGATTGTCCAGCGTTTTCCATGGACAACCCGAGGATGTGTAGATTGGGTATGTTCTCCATGTTCTACCCCGTTCCAAGACAGGATTTTGGTGGTGCCTCCCCATTGTTCTCCGGAGCACATTCTCTCGGCTATTTGCCGAGACGTGTATCTGGAGAACAGTGGGGAGGTGCTGCCGAAATTTTGTCTCGGAACGGGGTAGAATGGAGAACGTACTCAATCTACACATCCTCGGGTGGGATTAGGACCCATCTTTACCTATTAGAGATGTAGGTGGATTCAACGCGGTAGAAACTGAAAATTTGATGTGATTAATTTAAGTGAATCCTTAATTATGTTGTGTGGCTTGCAAAAAAGCAGAGGATGGCAGATAATCAGTGGATGTACAGTGGTTTTATCCATCGGAATCGAGTAACATCAGAGTGGATCATGAAAACCGATGTGTATTTGAAGGAGATATTTCGTCGTCCAATGAGAATTATCCCACCATGCCCCTGTGCGAGATGTGCCAGACATCACCGTAGAAATCAGACAGACATGAGTGAGAACCTTCGCACGCACGGATATATGCCAAACTTTGACATGCCACCGATAAACATAGCCGAGCAGGATCGTGGTAGAGAGGAGGTGATGAGACAACGCATCAATGGATATGAGGACGACGGGGTCAGGGACATGCTAGATGATGTCATTGTTGCAGAAACGGCAAATGCGACACCTCCAGAGAATGAACCGGAGGAGCCGGAGGCAACCGCAAAGGCCTTCTTGGAGGTCTTGGCCTCGTCGAAGTAACCTCTTTATGTGGGTGCGAAAATATCTCAGCTGGATGCCATCTCGCAACTGATTGCAGTCAAAGCTGAGTATGGCTGTAGCCAGAAATGCTTCGAAGCATTCTTGGGTGTATGGGCTAACAGCCTCCCTGAGGGTCATCAACTGCCGAAAAGCATGTACGATGCAAAGAAAATCATGAAGGCACTCTCTATGGATTATGAGAAAATAGATGTTTGCCCGAAGAATTGCCTTTTGTTTAGGCACGAGTATGCGGATGACAAGTACTGCAGGCAGTGCGGTTCGTCTCGGTACATTGAGGTGGTCGGTGAGGATGGTGAGAAAAAGCAGCTAACCATCCCCGTTAAGGTTCTTCGATATCTTGATTTTATAAAAAGACTGCAGCGCCTTTTCATCACGAAGGAGACTGCCAAAATGATGAAGTGGCACAAGGAAGGTATAAGGTACAATCCAAAAAAAATCGTACATCCATCAGAAGGGGAAGCATGGAAGTCGTTCGATGAAGAATACCCCAAGGAAGCAGCCGAGGCTGGGAATGTCAGAATAGCCATATTAGGTGATGGGTTGAATCCATATGGTATGTCGTCCAATCCATACAGCTGCTGGCCCGTGTTTGTAATTCTGCTCAATCTTCCTCTCGGTGCCCTAATGCAACGCAAGACCATGTTCTTGTCGCTCATCATTCCGGGGCCTGATTATCCGGGGAAGCAATTGGTGAAGGAAATATGCCCTAGAGGCAATAATAAAGTTATTATTTATTTCCTCATATCATGATAAATGTTTATTATTCATGCTAGAATTGTATTAACCGGAAACATGATGCATGTGTGAATACATAGACAAACATAGTGTCACTAGTATGCCTCTACTTGAACTAGCTCATTGATCAAAGATGGTTATGTTTCCTAACTATAGGCATGTGTTGTCATTTGATTAATGGGATCACATCATTAGGAGAATGATGTGATTGACTTGACCCATTCCGTTAGCTTAGCACTTGATCGTTTAGTATGTTGCTATTGCTTTCTTCATGACTTATACAAAGTTCCTGCAACTATGAGATTGTGCAACTCCCGTTTACCAGAGGAACACTTTGTGTGCTACCAAACGTCACAACGTTGCTGGGTGATTATAAAGGTACTCTACAGGTGTCTCCAAAGGTACATGTTGAGTTGGCATAATTCAAGATTAGGTTTTGTCACTCCGATTGTCGGAGAGGTATCTCTGGGCCTTCTCGGTAATACTCATCACCTAAGCCTTGCAAGCATTGTAACTAATGAGTCAGTTATGAAATGATGTATTACGGAACGAGTAAAGAGACTTGCCGGTAACGAGATTGAACTAGGTATTGGATACCGACGATTGAATCTCGGGCAAGTAACATACCGATGACAAAGGGAACAACGTATGTTGTTATGCGGTTTGACCGATAAAGATCTTCGTAGAATATGTAGGAACCAATATGAACATCCAGGTTCCAGTATTGGTTATTGACCGAGAATAGTTCTAGGTCATGTCTACATAGTTCTCGAACCCGTAGGGTCCGCACGCTTAACGTTACGATGACAGTTTTATTATGAGTTTATAAGTTTTGATGTACCGAAGGTTGTTCGGAGTCCCGGATGTGATCACGGACATGACGAGGAGTCTCGAAATGGTCGAGACATAAAGATTGATATATTGGACGGATATATTTGGACACCGGAAAGGTTCCGGATGAGATTGGGACTATACCGGAGATCCGAGAGGTTACCGGAACCCCCCGGTAAGTATATGGGCCTTATTGGGCCTTAGTGGAAAGGAGGGAGAAGGAGCAAAGGAGGGGGCGCCCCCCCCCAAGCCCAATCCGAATTGGGAGGGGGTCGGGCCCCCCTTTCCTTCTTCCCTCCCCTCTCTTCCTTCCTTCTCCTACTCCTAATAGGAAAGGGAGGGGGCAAACCTACTTGGAGTAGGTTTCCCCCTCCTAGGGCGCGCCTCCCCCTTGGCCGGCCCCCTCCTCCCCTCCCCCTTTATATACGGGGAGGGGGGCACCCCATAGACACACAAGTTGATCTACGGATCGTTCCTTAGCCGTGTGCGGTGCCCCCCTCCACCATATTCCACCTCGGTCATATCGTCGCGGAGTTTAGGCGAAGCCCTGCGCCGGTAGAACATAATCATCGTCACCACGCCGTCGTGCTGACGGAACTCGTCCCCGACGCTTCGCTGGATTGGAGTCCGGGGGACGTCATCGAGCTGGACGTGTGCTGAACACGGAGGTGCCGTACGTTCGGTGCTTGGATCGGTCGAATCTTGATGACGTACGACTACATCAACCGCATTGTCATAACGCTTCCGCTTAACGGTCTACGAGGGTACGTAGACAACACTCTCCCCTCTCGTTGCTATGCCATCACCATGATCTTGCGTGTGCGTAGGAAAATTTTGAAATTACTACGTTCCCCAACAGTGGCATCTGAGCCTAGGTTTTATGCGTTGATGTTATATGCACGAGTAGAACACAAGTGAGTTGTGGGCGATACAAGTCATACTGCTTACCAGCATGTCATACTTTGGTTCGGCGGTATTGTTGGATGAAGCGGACCGGACCGACATTACGCGTACGCTTACGCGGGACTGGTTTTACCACCGAGCTTTGCACACAGGTGACTAGCGGGTGTCAGTTTATCCAACTTTAGTTGAACCGAGTGTGGCTACGCCCGGTCCTTGCGAAGGTTAAAACAGCACCAACTTGACAAACTATCGTTGTGGTTTTTGATGCGTAGGTAAGAACGGTTCTTGCTCAGCCCGTAGCAGCCACGTAAAACTTGCAACAACAAAGTAGAGGACGTCTAACTTGTTTTTGCAGGGCATGTTGTGATGTGATATGGCCAAGACGTGATGCTATATTTTATTGTATGAGATGATCATGTTTTGTAACCGAAGTTATCGGCAACTGGCAGGAGCCATATGCTTGTCGCTTTATTGTATGAAATGCAAACGCCCTGTAATTGCTTTACTTTATCACTAAGCGGTAGCGATAGTCGTAGAAGCAATAGATGGCATAAACGACAACGATGCTACGATGGAGATCAAGGTGTCGCGCCGGTGACGATGGTGATCACGATGGTGCTTCGGAGATGGAGATCACAAGCACAAGATGATGATGGCCATATCATATCACTTATATTGATTGCATGTGATGTTTATCCTTTATGCATCTTATCTTGCTTTGATTGACGGTAGCATTTTAAGATGATCTCTCACTAAAAATTATCAAGAAGTGTTCTCCCTGAGTATGCACCGTTGCCAAAGTTCGTCGTGCACAGACACCACGTGATGATCAGGTGTGATAAGCTCTACGTCCATATACAACGGGTGCAAGCCAGTTTTGCACACGCAGAATACTCAGGTTAAACTTGACGAGCCTAGCATATGCAGATATGGCCTCGGAACACGGAGACCGAAAGGTCGAGCGTGAATCATATAGTAGATATGATCAACATAGAGATGTTCACCATTGAAAACTACTCCATCTCACGTGATGATCGGTTATGGTTTAGTTGATTTGGATCACGTGATCACTTAGATGACTAGAGAGATGTCTGTCTAAGTGGGAGTTCTTAAGTAATATGATTAATTGAACTTAAATTTATCATGAACTTGGTACCTGATAGTATTTTGCTTGTCTATGTTTGTTGTAGATAGATAGCTCGTGCTGTTGTTCCGTTGAATTTTAATGCGTTCCTTGAGAAAGCAAAATTGAAAGATGATGGTAGCAATTACACAGACTGGGTCCGTAACTTGAGGATTATCCTCATTGCTGCACAGAAGAATTACGTCCTGGAAGCACCGCTGGGTGCCAGGCCTGCTGCAGGAGCAACACCAGATGTTGTGAACGTCTGGCAGAGCAAAGCTGATGACTACTCTATAGTTCAGTGTGCCATGCTTTATGGCTTAGAACCGGGTCTTCAACGACGTTTTGAACGTCATGGAGCATATGAGATGTTCCAAGAGTTGAAGTTAATATTTCAAGCAAATGCCCGGATTGAGAGATATGAAGTCTCCAATAAGTTCTATAGCTGCAAGATGGAGGAGAACAGTTCTGTCAGTGAGCATATACTCAAAATGTCTGGGTATAATAATCACTTGATTCAACTGGGAGTTAATCTTCCGGATGATAGCATCATTGTCAGAATTCTCTAATCACTACCACCAAGCTACAAGAGCTTTGTGATGAACTATAATATGCAAGGGATGAACAAGACAATTCCCGAGCTCTTCGCAATGCTAAAGGCTGCGGAGGTAGAAATCAAGAAGGAGCATCAAGTGTTGATGGTCAACAAGACCACTAGTTTCAAGAAAAAGGGCAAAGGGAAGAAGAAGGGGAACTTCAAGAAGAACAGCAAGCAAGTTGCTGCTCAAGAGAAGAAACCCAAGTCTGGACCTAAGCCTAAAACTGAGTGCTTCTACTGCAAGCAGACTGGTCACTGGAAGTGGAACTGCCCCAAGTATTTGGCGGATAAGAAGGATGGCAAAGTGAACAAAGGTATATGTGATATACATGTTATTGATGTGTACCTAACTAGAGCTCGTAGTAGCACCTGAGTATTTGATACTGGTTCTGTTGCTAATATTTGCAACTCGAAATAGGGAGTATGGAATAAGCGAGCACTGGCCAAGGCCGAGGTGACGATGCGCGTGGGAAACGGTTCCAAAGTCGATGTGATCGCGGTCGGCACACTACCTCTACATCTACCTTCGGGATTAGTTTTAGACCTAAATAATTGTTATTTGGTGCCAGCGTTGAGCATGAACATTATATCTGGATCTTGTTTGATGCGAGACGGTTATTCATTTAAATCAGAGAATAATGGTTGTTCTATTTATATGAGTAATATCTTTTGTGGTCATGCACCCTTGAAGAGTGGTCTATTTTTATTGAATCTCGATAGTAGTGATACACATATTCATAATGTTGAAGCCAAAAGATGCAGAGTTGATAATGATAGTGCAACTTATTTGTGGCACTGCCGTTTAGGTCATATCGGTGTAAAGCGCATGAAGAAACTCCATACTGATGGACTTTTGGAATCACTTGATTATGAATCACTTGGTACTTGCGAACCGTGCCTCATGGGCAAGATGACTAAAACACCGTTCTCCAGTACTATGGAGAGAGCAACAGATTTGTTGGAAATCATACATAAGATGTATGTGGTCCGATGAATGTTGAAGCTCGTGGCAGATATCGTTATTTTCTCACCGTCACAGATGATTTGAGCAGATATGGGTATATCTACTGAATAAAACACAAGTCTGAAACATTTGAAAAGTTCAAAGAATTTCAGAGTGAAGTGGAAAATCATCGTAACAAGAAAATAAAGTTTCTACGATCTGATCGTGGAGGAGAATATTTGAGTTACGAGTTTGGTTTACATTTGAAACAATGCGGAATAGTTTCGCAACTCACGCCACCTGGAACACCACAAAGAAATGGTGTGTCCGAACGTCGTAATCGTACTTTACTAGATATGGTGCGATCTATGATGTCTCTTACTGATTTACCGCTATCGTTTTGGGTTATGCTTTAGAGACGGCTGCATTCACATTAAATAGGGCACCATCTAAATCCGTTGAGACAACGCCTTATGAACTGTGGTTTGGCAAGAAACCAAAGGTGTCATTTCTTAAAGTTTGGGGCTGCGATGCTTATGTGAAGAAACTTCAACCAGATAAGCTCGAACCCAAATCGGAGAAATGTGTCTTCATAGGATACCCAAAAGAGACTGTTGGGTACACCTTCTATCACAGATCCGAAGGCAAGACATTCGTTGCTAAGAATGGATCCTTTCTAGAGAATGAGTTTCTCTCGAAAGAAGTGAGTGGGAGGAAAGTAGAACTTGATGAGGTAACGGTACCTGCTCCCTTATTGGAAAGTAGTTCATCACAGAAATCAGTTCCTGTGACAAATACACCAATTTGTGAGGAAGCTAATGATATTGATCATGAAACTTTAGATCAAGTATCTACTGAACCTCGTAGGTCTACCAAAGTAAGATCCGCACCAGAGTGGTACGGTAATCCTATTCTGGAAGTCATGTTACTTGACCATGATGAACCTACGAACTATGAGGAAGCGACGATGAGCCCAGATTCCGCAAAATGGCTAGAGGCCATGAAATCTGAGATGGGATCCATGTATGAGAACAAAGTATGGACTTTGGTTGACTTGCCCGATGATCGGCAAGCCATTGAGAATAAATGGATCTTTAAGAAGAAGATTGACGCTGACGGTAATGTAACTGTCTATAAGGCTCGACTTGTTGCGAAAGGTTTTCGACAAGTTCAAGGGGTTGACTACGATGAGACTTTCTCACCCGTAGTGATGCTTAAGTCTGTCCGAATCATGTTAGCGATTTCCACATTTTATGATTATGAAATTTGGCAGATGGATGTCAAAACTGCATTCCTGAATGGATTTTTGGAAGAAGAGTTGTATATGATGCGACCGGAAGGTTTTGTCGATCCTAAGGGAGCTAACAAAGTGTGCAAGCTCCAGCGATCAATCTATGGTCTGGTGCAAGCCTCTCGGAGTTGGAATAAACGCTTTGATAGTGTGATCAAAGCATATGGTTTTATATAGACTTTTGGAGAAGCCTGTATTTACAAGAAAGTGAGTGGGAGTTCTGTAGCATTTCTAATATTATATGTGGATGACATATTGTTGATTGGAAATGATATAGAATTTCTGGATAGCATAAAAGGATACTTGAATAAAAGTTTTTCAATGAAAGACCTCGGTGAAGCTGCTTACATATTGGGCATTAAGATCTATAGAGATAGATCAAGACGCTTGATTGGACTTTCACAAAGCACGTACCTTGATAAAGTATTGAAAAGGTTCAATATGGAACAGGCGAAGAAAGGGTTCTTGCCTGTATTACAAGGTATAAAGTTGAGTCAGACTCAATGCCCGACCACTGCAGAAGATAGAGAGAAAATGAAAGGAGTTCCCTATGCTTCAGCCATAGGCTCTATCATGTATGCAATGCTGTGTACCAGACCTGATGTGTGCCTTGCTATTAGTTTGGCAGGGAGGTACCAAAGTAATCCAGGAGTGGGTCACTGGACGGGGTCAAGAACATCCTGAAATACCTGAAAAGGACAAAGGATATGTTTCTCGTATATGGAGGTGACAAAGAGCTAGTCGTAAATGGTTACGTCGATGCAAGCTTTGACACTGATCCGGACGATTCTAAATCGCAAACCGGATACGTATTTTTATTAAACGGTGGAGTGCAAGTTGGTGCAGTTCTAAACAAAGCGTCGTGGCGGGATCTACATGTGAAGTGGAGTACATAGCTGCTTCGGAAGCAGCAAATAAAGGAGTCTGGATGAAGGAGTTCATTTCCGATCTAGGTGTTGTACCTAGTGCATCGGGACCAATGAAGATCTTCTGTGACAATACTAGTGCAATTGCCTTGGCAAAGGAATCCAGATTTCACAAGAGGACCAAGTACATCAAGAGACGCTTCAACTCCATTCGGGACCAAGTCCAAATGGGAGACATAGAGATTTACAAGATACATACGGATCTGAATGTTGCAGACCCGTTGACTAAGCCTCTCTCACGAGCAAAACATGATCAGCACCAAGACTTCATGGGTGTTAGAATCATTACTATGTAATCTAGATTATTGACTCTAGTGCAAGTGGGAGACTGAAGGAAATATGCCCTAGAGGCAATAATAAAGTTATTATTTATTTCCTCATATCATGATAAATGTTTATTATTCATGCTAGAATTGTATTAACCGGAAACATGATGCATGTGTGAATACATAGACAAACATAGTGTCACTAGTATGCCTCTACTTGAACTAGCTCATTGATCAAAGATGGTTATGTTTCCTAACTATAGGCATGTGTTGTCATTTGATTAATGGGATCACATCATTAGGAGAATGGTGTGATTGACTTGACCCATTCCGTTAGCTTAGCACTTGATCGTTTAGTATGTTGCTATTGCTTTCTTCATGACTTATACAAAGTTCCTGCAACTATGAGATTGTGCAACTCCCGTTTACCAGAGGAACACTTTGTGTGCTACCAAACGTCACAACGTTGCTGGGTGATTATAAAGGTACTCTACAGGTGTCTCCAAAGGTACATGTTGAGTTGGCATAATTCAATATTAGGTTTTGTCACTCCGATTGTCGGAGAGGTATCTCTGGGCCTTCTCGGTAATACTCATGACCTAAGCCTTGCAAGCATTGTAACTAATGAATTAGTTATGAAATGATGTATTACGGAACGAGTAAAGAGACTTGCCGGTAACGAGATTGAACTAGGTATTGGATACCGACGATCGAATCTCGGGCAAGTAACATACCGATGACAAAGGGAACAACGTATGTTGTTATGCGGTTTGACCGATAAAGATCTTCGTAGAATATGTAGGAACCAATATGAACATCCAGGTTCCAGTATTGGTTATTGACCGAGAATAGTTCTAGGTCATGTCTACATAGTTCTCGAACCCATAGGGTCCGCACGCTTAATGTTATGATGACAGTTTTATTATGAGTTTATAAGTTTTGATGTACCGAAGGTTGTTCGGAGTCCCGGATGTGATCATGGACATGACGAGGAGTCTCGAAATGGTCGAGACATAAAGATTGATATATTGGACAGATATATTTGGACACCGGAAAGGTTCCGGATGAGATTGGGACTATACCGGAGATCCGGGAGGTTACCGGAACCCCCTGGTAAGTATATGGGCCTTATTGGGCCTTAGTGGAAAGGAGGGAGAAGGAGCAAAGGAGGGGACACGCCCCCCCCCCAAGCCCAATCTGAATTGGGAGGGGGGCCGCCCCCCCCTTTCCTTCTTCCCTCCCCTCTCTTCCTTCCTTCTCCTACTCCTAATAGGAAAGGGAGGGGGTAAACCTACTTGGAGTAGGTTTCCCCCTCCTAGGGCGCGCCTCCCCCATGGCCGGCTCCCTCCTCCTCCCCCCCTTTATATACGGGTAGGGGGCACCCCATAGACACACAAGTTGATCTACGGATCGTTCCTTAGCCGTGTGCGGTGCCCCCCTCCACCATATTCCACCTCGGTCATATCGTCGCGGAGTTTAGGCGAAGCCCTGCGCCGGTAGAACATCATCATCGTCACCACGCCGTCGTGCTGACGGAACTCATCCCCGACGCTTCGCTGGATTGGAGTCCGGGGGACGTCATCGAGCTGGACGTGTGCTGAACACAGAGGTGCCGTACGTTCGGTGCTTGGATCGGTCGAATCGTGAAGACGTACGACTACATCAACCGTGTTTTCATAATGCTTCCGCTTAACGGTCTACAAGGGTACGTAGACAACACTCTCCCCTCTCGGTTCTATGCCATCACCATGATCTTGCGTATGCGTAGGAAAATTTTGAAATTACTACGTTCCCCAACAATTGGGTGTGTTTATGCAGTCGTTGGTGGATGCTTTGCACCATTCTTGGTACTTTCCGACGTTGACATACGACCGAGATCTGCAGAGAAATTTCTTGATGAAAGTTTGGTTGCACTATTGCATGCATGACTTTCCCGGCTATGCTCTATTTTGTGGATGGTGTACAAGTGGGAAGATGCCATGCCCAGTGTGCATGCAGGCTCTGTGAATGATTTGGCTGAGTAAGGGTGGCAAGTATGTAGCCTTTGACCTGCATCGACAGTTCTTCCCTCCAGACCATCCAGACAGAGAAGACAAGAAGAACTTCACGAAAGGCCGGGTTGTTCATGAAGTAACCGAGATTCCAACATTTTCGGGGGCAGATGTTCTTGCTCAGCTAAAAGCTCTACAGCCTAAAGTCAAAGGCAAAGGCAAAGCCAAAGCCAAAGGCTTTGAGGGATATGGTGAGACACACAACTGGACTCACATAACCCCCTTCTCGCAGCTTCCCTATTTCAAGGACCTCAAACTTCCTTACAATATCGATGTGATGCACACCGAAAAGAATGTGGCAGAGTTCCTTTTCCACACGATCCTCAACATTCCTGATAAGATGAAGGATAACGTTAAAGCTAGAGCCGATCAACAGAGAATTTGTGATAGACCACGTCTAAACATGAAGCCTCCCACAGGCGGTCAAAAAAACTGATTCAAGCCAGATGCTGACTTTGTCCTTAAACCGCCAGAAAAAAGGAAGTTCTTATCTGGCTGAAACACATTTTGAAGTTCACCGATGGTTATGCATCGAATATAAGTAAGGGGGTCAATCTTTCAACGGGCAAAGTGACCGGCTGAAGAGTCATGACTACCATGTATGGATTGAGCGGATAATGCCAGTGATGGTTCGAGGCTATGTCCCCGAGCATGTCTGGCGAGTGCTTGCCGAGCTAAGCCATTTCTTCCGCACGCTCTGTGCTAAAGAAGTAAGTAAAGACGTGATTGAAAAATTGCATAAGAAGGCACCGGAGTTGATAGTCAAGCTAGAGAAGATCTTTCCGCCAGGCTTCTTTACACCAATGACACATCTCATTCTGCACCTCGCGAACGAAGTATTGTTGGGCGGGCCTGTGCAGAATCGCTGGCAGTACGGCCCTGAGAGACAGAACAAGCATCTCCGACAGAAATGTGGAAACAAAGCTAAGATTGAAGCTTCCATGGCCGAGGCAGTTATCCTAGAGGAGGTGTCAGACCTCAGGACATCATACTATCCAGACCACGTTCCCCATCTGCATAACAAGGTGCCTCGATACAATATAAAAGAGCCGAAGTATCAACCCAGGCTCCATCTATTCAATGCGCAAGGTGGGAGGGCTGGGGCCTCAAAACCTTATAACATGCCACGATAAGAGTGGGAGGACCTCATGTTCTATATCTTGCACAACATCAAGGAAGTTGAGGAAGTGTGGATGAGGTAATACCACTACACCACTCCTTTATGTCTTCCACATCATCATGTTCTATGTTCACTTAGTCCCGGTCTAACACTGCATTTCTTTTTTCTAGTGATTTCGTTCAAGAGGAATGGACGGGAATGAATCCTCCTACTGAGGCAGAGGCACTTACTCTTCTCCGTCATGGAAACCCTGGACGTAAAAACTTTGTTGCTTGGTTCATGGAGAAAGTAATTTTCCACACTCCCCTATTAAATAACTAGTTCAACATTTATTAGTTAACTAATGCACGCAACAATTTCAATTATACTTGTAGGGAAAAGATCTGAACATATCTATGGACGATGAATTGAGATGGGTTTCCATGAGTTTTGACCCTGCCGTCATGACATGTAAAAAGTATGATGTGAATGGGTATCGCTTCCATACAGAGGAGCACCAGAACAGCCGGCCTGATCCCAAAACTATAAATACCGGAGTGTACACCCCCGGTCAAAATTCAGTAGACTACTACGGAAGGGTACAAAATATATACGAGATTCAATTCCACCAGGGGCGCGAGACCCTAAGTCTGCCTGTGTTCAACCGCGGGAGGGGGTAAAACATACGCCTTCCATTGGTTTGGTCGAAGTTAAACCATCAACCATCTATGCCGGAGCCGATCTCTTCATTGCGGCTACCCAAGCTACACAAGTATATTATCTGCCTTACCCATGCGAGAAAGAGTACCTAAAGGGTTGGGAAGTTGTGTTCAAGGTGTCGCCACATGGTAAGCTACCGAACCCGAATGAAGATGATTACTACAACATTAACCCCATGACATACGAGGGAGTGTTCTATCAAGAGTAACCTAATGATGATGATGTGGTTAGAAACGATGATGCTAGACCATTGGGTGATGATGATGTGGATCCAAACGACGACGATGCACGGAATGATGGTGAGACCATTGTCAATGAAAATGACATACTTATGCTAGAAAAGTTAAACGAAGACGCTGACGACGAGGAAGAGCCTCCACCTCCGTCAGACAACGAAGATGATATGATTGATAGTGATGATGAGACGGACCGAGAAAGAGGTTACAACAGTGATGATTCATATGGTTTCTAGCAGATGTACGTTTCAAGTCTTTTTTTCTATAGTTTAGGAATATGCCTTTTTATGCATTTTTATTAATGTGTTTATTATCATGCCTTTTTCTTCATTTTATTAATTTACTAATTGCTTATTCTCTTTTCAATGCAGGTTCATGGAACATGGGCAAGGGGAAGGCCAACGGCGTGGGTTTCCTACGCAAGGTCGCCGGCCTGCCTAGTCGGAGTGGTCGAGCACGTAATCCTCGCTCCCCCAGCTACTTGACGATGACTCCTCACAGGGAGGTCGAGGGAGAGGTGCCCCTAGAGGAGGAGGGGGCGGGGGGAGAGCCTCTAGAGGGCGAGGTGGTGGGGAGAGAGCCACTATAGGGGGTCGCGGCCAGAAAGAGCGCACCCTCACCGACTTAGGGGTGTTGCCTTCGAGGCCCTCCTCTAGTGAGGTACCCTCCTCTGGCGAGGAGGAGGAGGACGACAAGGCAGGAGAGGAGGAGGAGGAGGTTTGGGATGGGGCCGAGGAGGAGTTGGAGGAGGAGGAGGAGGAGGAGGAGGAGGATGAGGAGGAGGTTGGGGAGGGGGAGGCAGGCGAGGAGGAGGGTGGTGGCGGGGATGATGGTGGCGGCGGGGAGGGGTTGACAACAAGGGGTGGCTGCGTGGTAACACAAAGCTACCAAAGCAGGTTCCTGCTACTGAGGAGCAGAAGTGGCTCATTGAGCCCACAAGGAAAGAGTAAGTGCCACTTTATAATAATTTCATTATTTTGCTTGTCACATGCTCATTCCGGTTGTTATTTATTTTGCTTGTCACATGCTAATAGTTCATTCTTTTGCAGCAACTGGATATATTCTAAAGGGGTCCGTATTCCCAACGGCCTCATCACCGTCTTGCTGAAGTTACACTGGCCGGGGTTGTACTGTTCGGATCCAGTCAGGCACCCGGACCATCGGGTCTTGGGCCACGAGCTGGGAGCACTGGGAAAGCGGCCCTCCACGCGGACCATGGGACCCATGCCAAGGCCGTGATCACCACTTTCTGGGTGAGTTCTCTTCAGAAGCACAAGTCCATTCTAGTTTCATGAATGATTTAACTCATGGCTTCTTCCATTCTTGTTTCATGCATGATTGTAGAAATTCTATCGAGTTCTTCTGTAGCACAGGGCCAGAGCGGACCAGATCGTGCTGCGCCAATGCAAGAAGAAGGCCCGCCAGATGCAGTACAAGGTGCGTTATGTGGCCATCTCGACATACCATCACGACTACCTTGGTGTGAAGATGACCAAGGACGACGCGCAGAGGATGGGCATTACCTTGGATAGGGACGAGTTCTTGAAGGTAACTATAAAAGATTTTTCATTATGCTTTCATTACCTTGTGGTACAATTCACCGTTTCGTGTTGACATGCCATTATGCTTTCATTATGCAGGTGTTACGGAATTGGTGTTATGGAAAAAACGAGTCATGGGCGGCATTGGTGGATCTTTGGTATGATGAGGCTGGAGCCTGGGCGGCTATGAGAGTCAAAAACAAGGCTAACCGAGTGAAGGAGGGAGTACATGCTCAGGGAAACCGAAACCACTATCTCCACAAGGCAGTTAACGTATGACTAATCCCATTAAACATTCTTATTCTTCTATTTACCATCACTTTCTTATGTATGACTAACCTCTGTTTGGTGGTGCAGGAGGAGAAACTGAAGCGGGCGCTCTCAGACATGCAGGCGTGGGAGATCTCCCATATGCGGAAGGACTCCAAGCCTGGCGAGCCCAAGTACTACGGCAAGAAGACCGCGGGGAGGAAGAAGGCCTACTCCGAAGCGTATCTGAAGTTACATCCTGACACACCTGACCCCATTGCGGCGGATCTGGACGACAGGGCGGTGGTGAGCATGGGGCCCAAGGAGCACGATCGGGAGGCGGTTCTTGATGCTGTGATCACTCCTACTATCTCCTACACACAGCTTCGTCGGATCGACCCGAGCCTGAGCCAGCGCACGAGCCACCCAGTGACCAGTGCACAGTCTCTCTTTCAGGAGCAACAATCTGTAAGTATTTTCCCTCTTATCTTCATTGCTCATTTCATTTTCCGCATTTAGTAGTTTTATGAGTTCCATCATGTCATACCGTAGGCCTACCTGGAGTACACACGCCAGGAGACCATGGCGTGGCATGAGAGGCTTTATGAACACCAAGTGGAGAGGGATCGCCAGATGCATCAGGCTTTTCAGGATATGGCGGCCGGCAGGAGTCCTCAGTTGCAGCCAGCACAATGTCCTCCAGCAAAACCAGTGTTGCTGACCTTTGAGGAGTTTGTGGCACAGAACGCTGGCCCCTCGACGGTTAGTTCATCCCAATATATTCACCCAAAGCATGTCATGCCTTTCAACACAGTCGTATATCCCGTTAATATGTCATTTTAACATCCAGGGAACAGGTGGATCTACCGTTGGCGGTGGTCTTCGTAGCACTCCCGAGACATGGACCCCGACCACTCCGATCCACAGAGGCGGAGGTGGAGGCGGTCTTGGCGGTAGCGCTATCACTAGAAGTGACGACCTGGGCTTCGGCGGTCTTGGCGGTGACGACCTCCACGGTGCTCGACGTCCTGGCGCTTAAGCCTTTCGGGGACTTGTGTGCTTATGTTTATGTTTCTTTAGATGACTTGTGTGTGGTGATGATCCTTTAGATGACTTGTGTGCTTCTCTATATGCTTATGCCTTATGATTGTGCTTATGCTTATGATTGTGATGATGCTTATGCATATGTTGTTCGGATGGTGCTGGATGATATCCTGATGTGTTCTACATGTTTATTTCCATCATATATATCTGCTGATATGTGCTGTGTATTTGAATTGAATCGATCTGAAAACAAACAGGAAAAAGAAAAAAAAAACAAATGCAAGCTACGCCGACGGCTATGCCGTCGGCATAGGGCTGGCGTGAGCTATCAGTTCGTGACACGTGGCATCTATGCCAACGGCCTAGCCGTCGGCATAGTTTTTGAACTAAGCCGACGGCTAGGCCGTCGGCATAGATGCCACGTGTCACCAACTGGTAGCTCCTGAGGAAGGGGTATGCCGACGGCCTAGCCGTCGGCCTAGTTTGAAACTAAGCCGACGGCTAGGCCGTCGGCATATCCCTGGCCCACGTAACGGCTGGACCCCACGGGGCATACCTATGCCGACGACCAGGCCGTCGGCATAGGTGTGCCATGTGGCGGCCAGGCACTGGTCATACTTGACGACGGCCGCCGTTAGACGTGGACGTTGCCGATGGCCAGGGCCGTCGGCATAGATGTACGGCCCTCGTCGGGAAATCGTATATGCCGACGGCCTTTCTATGCCGACGGCCTCCCGGGCTACGCCGACGTATATGTTGCCGACAGCCCTATGCCGACGGGGGCCGTCGGCATAGGCCTGTCCCGACGGCCAGTTAGGGCTGTGCCGACGGCCCTAGCCGTCGGCATAGGGGGCGTCTGGTAGTGTAAGCAAACGACCGGATCGAGAGACGACCAGACCAAGCACCTCGCATCATGCATGTGTGTTTGGTGGTATCGGGGGCGCAGATATATCCAAATCGGAGGCGGTTGCGGCACGCACATGACATGCACGAGCCGGTGACACAGCACCATGATTCACCGTATATGGTATTCTTTTTTTGAAATTCACCGTATATGGTATTTTGTACTACACATCTTTTGGCATGGTATATAGCCATACATACATACAGTACGTACGTAACCCGCCCGCATGCACATATTCCATATTTCCATTGGAATCCATTCCGTTCAGATAGGTACTGCTGCACTACACTGCACACATAGTACATCACACGTACAGTGGCAGCATTTCAGTCACTCACAGTGCTAGCAGTCCACTCCGGCCCATTGCACGACCAGTGCGCTGCGTCCTTACGCTTTGCGTCAGCGGATAACTGGGTCGTCTGCGCCCGTGCGCCTCCTGGGCCCTGCCCCGAAGTAGACGTAAGGTCTAAGGGCATCTCCAGCCGCGCCCCCAAAAAGGCCTCCCCAGGCGATTTTTTCGCGCCGGCGCCGAAAAAACTGCTCAGTCGCGCCTCCAGGACGCCGAAAATCGCCGGCTTGGGCCGAAAACAGCGCCGGCGGACCCAGCCCGAACCCGGCGCGCTGGGGGGCGACCGGGGGCGTCGGGGCGAGTTGTTTTGGCGCGAAGAAGCCGCAGGCCAGCCGCGTCAGCGACTCGGCGCCTCGTCTCCCCCAACGGCCTCGGTTTCCGCGGGGAATCAATGGCAAGGCTGCCGCCGGTCAGCCTTGCCATTGATTCCTTCACGGGCGGCGCTTCACGGGGCGGCGCCGACGCCTCCCCTCCCTCGCATGCGTACACACGAGCGCGGCCCGGCTATAAAAGTCGGCGGCCTCCACTCCACTCTCCTGTGCCCACACCAGCCCCGCCCGCCCCTCGCCGCCGTCCAGCCCCTCCCTCTACCTGCCTCTCCCGCGCGCCGTCGCCGTCGCCATGGCAGAACGCTTCCCCGGGGACGAGGCGGCGGCCAACGGCTTCGGCCACCGTTCGCTCCGCCTTCTGGAGTCCTGGCTCCTGTTCCAGGCGAACATCCCGGCGCCGTCGGACATGCGCGCCGGGCCATCGGGGTGGAGGCTCAGCGCCGGGGGAGTGCCCATTCCCCCGTTGCCCAACGCCGCGGCGAAGCCGGAGTACTTCGCCGAGGAGGTCGAGATCGTCCGCGCGTCCCTCACCGACGCCCAACGTTCCCTCCCCCAGTACGCCGCCTGGGCGGCGTACTTCGAGCGCCGCCAGCAGCAGCGGTTGGCGTCCACCAACGGCGCACCGGTGGTCGGCGGGCGGCAGAACAGCGAGGGGCGCCACCTCTGGTGGGGCGTCCCCGGCCGCACACTCGAGGGCGTGCTCACGCACCTCGAGGGCGGCAACGACCCGCCGTTGGCATACCCCCCGGCGACGCACCGGCGCGTCGGGACATGGGCGCCAAGGCGGTTCGGGTCTTCCTCCTCCTCTTCCTCCTCCCGATCCTCCTCGCACTCCTCCGACACTCCGGCCCTGCTCGCCGTCAAGGCCGAGCCTGCGGCGGAGTCGCCGCTCGGTCGGCGCACTCGCAGCGCCGGCATCGTCATCAACGAGGGCGGCCGGCGCGCTTCCTCCTCGGCTCCTTCGCGCTTTGTCAAGCCGAAGACGGAGCCGGGACTGGCGCCGGTGAAGACGGAGCCGGGGCTGGCGCCGGTGAAGACGGAGCCGGGCCTGGCGCTGGCGAAGGCGGAGCTAGTCGACGACGACGCAGCCCTGGAATGGGCGCGCCAGGACTCCATTGCGATGGAGAAGGCGCGCCGGGAGAAGGCGAAGGAGCGCCAGCGCGACGCCTTCCGCCGCTTCGAGGAGCGCCGACGCGGCCGCGACGAAGACGGAGTCGTCGTCCTGTGCGACAGCAACGACGACGACGCGCCGCCGCTAGTCCACCATGGCGACGTCGGGTCCAGCCGGGGCGTCCGCGTCAAGGAGGAGAAGGCCGACGACGACGATGGCAACGACGGCGGCGACGACTTCAGCCCCTTCCTTTTTTAGATTAGCTTAATAATGTAATGAAAAGGGCGAATTTGGCCGAAATTCGCCATGTTCAGACGAAATTTAACTACTCTTTGTCATAACTTCGCCGAACGCCCCCCCCCCCTTTTTTACGCTCGCCTGTGGGCGGCCCTAGGGGCCGACGGCTGGGCGACGACTCGCCCCAGGGCCTTTTTTTCCGCAGGCTCACCCCCAGGCGGCGCTTTTAGACGCCCCCTGGGGGGCCAACAGCTGGAGATGGCCTAAGGGCATCTCCAACCGTAGAGCCCCAGGAGGCATTTTTATCGCCCCTTGGTGGCTGCCGGCGAATTTTTTTGCCTGCGATCGAGAAAACATCCACTCGTTCCGCCCCCCACACACCGTCTCCAGCACCATCGAGAACGCCCGCCACCGTCCGCCACGCACCGCCAGCCCTCCGTCCAGCTCCCTCCTCCACGCGAGCCACTCCGCCATGGCCATGCGCGCTCTCCGCTCCGCGCCAGCCACGCGTGCTCCGCTCCAACTTTGAGCGAGCACGAGCTCTGCCACGGCCGCGCGAGCTCGAGCTCCGCGTTGGGCACGCGCGCTCTCCGCGCAGGGCCATGCGTAGCGAGCGCGAGCTCCGCGCCGGGCACGCGAAGCACCGGCCTTGTTGCGGTCCGCTTCGGCCTTGACGGAGACGTCGTTCGCGACCCGGAGTAGGGCAGCTCCCAGGCGGATGGGTGCGGCCGAGCTCCGCCACGCACAGGCGGGCACGGGTGCAGGCCGCCCCGGCCACGCACAGGTGGGCGCGGGCGAGCTCCGCCCCGGCCACGCACAGGCGTGCGCGGGCGAGCTCCGCCCCGGCCACGCGCGACGACTGCGAGCTCCGCCACGGCTCCTCCCCGTGCAGCTCGGCGTGCAGAGGAGGCTGGTTCCGAGGCGGTGGACCGCGCCGGAGGCGAAGAGGGTGAGCCAGGCGACGAGCGGCGGGCCGAGGAGGACGAGCCCGACGGGAACCATCCAGAGCTGATCCCACGCCGGGTGGAATGCCACCGCCCACCACACCAGCACGCCGGCGCCCGCCAGCCCCGCCGCTGCCACGGTGCAACACGCCCACGACCAGGCCCACGCGACCTCCGCCCCCGTCGACTGCCACCCTCCTGGTCCTCGGCCCGCCGTCTCCATGGCCTCCGCCCCCGTCGATGCGCGAGGAGAGAGAAGGGGGTGGGCAGAAGAAAAAAGAAAAGAGAGGAGAGAGGGGAGGAGAGGAGAGATAAAGGGGGTGGGTGGCTGACGTGGGGGGAAGGGATTGGTTAAGCAAAAGCGCCTGTGCTCCCAGACGCCCCCCGATAGCCTGGGTGTGGGCTGCGCTCGCCGGCGGTGTTTTTCGTTAAATCCGGCGAAAAGTGAGGTCCTGGGGGGCCGAGTGGGGCGTTTTTTGCCCGCCGGCGCCCAAAAAGTGGCCTGGGGGGCATCCTGGGGGCGCTAGTGGAGATGCCCTAATCGACTCTGATTGCGCGGAAGTAATCACAAACATCAGCAGAGGTACAGCTGCAGTTTATGCGCCCATTCTGAATGAAATATCAATTCGCAGGAGTGAATTTGAGCATGTTATCTTCCGTCATGAACCAAGGGAATGTAATAGTAAGGCTCATAGTTTAGCTAAGGCTGCGTCAACTCTTGACGTTGGTCAACATGTGTGGCTAGGGACTGTCCCGGACATCATTCGTATTCCAAACATTTTGAATTTTGAGTAAAGTCCTAGTTACACCTCAAAAAAAAAACCGGACGCCTCAAACCCAAACCAGTCTCAAAAGATCGGGCGACTCGTCTGTCCACTGACTGGTCACGAAAACACGACCTAGCCGGACGCCTCAAACGTTCGGACTGAGCGAGAACCCTCATATCCAGTTTAAATATAGGGCGGATATGGGGCGTCCGGCTGTGCCCGCCACGTCGGCCTGGCCGGCTATGGCCCGCAATGACCCCGCTCTAGCCCTCACAAATATTTGACGACCGACCAACAAACCCTAGTCAAAATCAATCCGTACTCACTCAACTTCCCCACTTCTCCCCAAATCCACTTCGCCTTCCCCTGCTCGCGCTCCGCATTGCCCTCCACCGGCCGCTGCTAGACTGGGGCGTTAGCGACGGGCCGGGTGGGCAGCTGCAGCTCTGCGGTGCCCCGTGCTCGAAAATGATGTTCTCCATGGTGAAACGTTTAGTCGTGTCATCATCCGTGGTCGCCGATGTTGTGTGCGTTGTGTCGAATAGGTTGCGGGCGTTGGGACACATGTCGGCGGGGATCTCACGCGCTTGTTTCCTTTGGCCCCAGGTGAACGACCTTCCGACCACCTGTGTGGTGTTGAGGTCGACGGCCATGGGCGCGGGCGTGGCCGGCGCGACCATGCTCACCTCCGGCGAGCAGTCCACAGGAAAGGTAGAGAAACGGGAGGCATGCAGTTGTGGATGTAAGCCATGCATCTGCGGCGTGGTGGACGTGCACGGTGACTCAGACCGTGGCGGATGAACGACCGACGAGCCCATGTTGGCCGCGGCGCCCACGGCGACAGCGACGAGCCTGTGATAAGACATGTCATCTAGTTGCATTTTGCTGCATCGCCCAGTTGATCTTCCGAGCGAGGGTGATGCTGGGATCCTCCTGCACCTCCACCACCTTCAACTCCGGCATGCTATCGTCCGGTTTCATGTGTCGGTGGCGGTAGGGAGGAAGAGAGTGGAAGAAAAGGGTGGGAATTGGATGGAGAGTGGCGGGATGGAGGAAGAGAGTGGGAATTTTGCAGCGGAAACAGAGCATGCAACTACAGAAGTGCGGGCCCCGCCTTCCTTTTGGGTGGGCCATGGGTGTATGGGTATCTCCAAAAGAAACCTGCAAAACTCCGGTATATGTTTGATCGGACACTTTTGCAATCCAATGCGGTTCTGCATCGGTCCGCGAAGTGGTCTGGACGTCCATTTCCGACAAAGTAATATCAGACGCTCACTCACTCTCTCACACACAATACAACTTGGAAAAAAGAATATTTCTGCCTTTCTTGCATGGAAGCAAAGTTCTATATACTACTTCCTTTATTGCTAAATTAAGTCTTTTTAAAGATTTCAATAGACATATTTTAAAGCATAGATTCACTCATTTACTTTGCATATGGTCTATATTAATAAAATCTCTAAAGGACTTATATTTAGAAGCGAGGGAGTAGTATATATAAAAGAAAAGAAGGGAATCTAGCGTTAAGGACGGCAGCATTTGGCTTCCACGTCCTGCAGGTTAATTAACGGTAACAAAAAAGCATCAGCCTGACTGACCGACAGAACATACATGCATCCCTAAGTAATACAGTAAGTTATTATTTTATTTTACTTTGCGGGTAAATACAGTAAGTAAGTTAGTAAACACGATAGACAAGGTACAAGGTATGGGAACAAGTGAATCCATGGCATTTCTTGGTTTGTGGCTAGCTAGTATTCCCTCTGTTCCATAATATAAGACGTTTTTTGACGGTATACTAGTGTTAAAAAACGTCTTACATTTTTTTTGAACCGGGTTAATCCCCTTTCCATTAACTGAATAACGGAAATACAGATCGAGTTCCAGATCAAACCAAAAGGGAAAGGGAAAAAACAGGTTCAAGCATCCCAGGGAAACCCACTGTAGGTGCTCGCAATCGAAACACCTACTGTGGGGCGAAAACCCTGAGACACCATACAGTAAGAAGCTACATTTCAGATGGCCGACATCATAAAACGCGAACAAGCTCGCCTACGCAAAAAGAGCCACAGACAAGTTACGCAACGTTTGCCACCAACGAAGCCTCCACACTCCAGCTTCAGAATCCCCGCGGCAGCAGACTTCGATCTATCACTCTGGGTCCCTCTTAGCGTGAACAGATGCGCACAGCCTCATCATCTTCACAGCATTGTCCCTTAGCAGCAACGCACCATGCTCCAGTTCTTCCCGCTCCTGGCCCTTCAGCAATCCTGCCCAGTATTACAAATGCACACAGGTTGTAAAGACAATCTCAAAAGGAGATGACAGTTTCTTGTGTTCAAAAGTAGCTTGATTTCTGCGATTCCAGATGGCCCAGCATACAGCCGCTAAGCCCACAGTGAAATGTCGTTCCCCCTGGGGAAGAAAGGCATAGCACCAGGAGTAGAACTGGCACAAGTTATTAGGAAAAAGATCAGTGCCAAGCATCGCCCCTACCGTCCGCCATATTGTTCTAGCGACAGGGCACAAAAAGAATAAATGGAGGTAAGTCTCTCTACAATCACAGAACGAGCAGCGAGGGTCGCCCGCCCAGTTCCTGCGTTTCATCACATCCCTGGTTAAGACTGCATCTTGAAATAGTTGCCACAAAAAAATTTGGATTTTGACTGGCAGCTTAGCCCGCCAAATCCATCTATAATCACATCCAGAGATATTTCTCTCGAGGTAGGAGTACATTGCTTTCGTCGTGTACTTCTCATTGGGACCAAGAGCCCATTTAACTTTATCAGGTTCCTCGGAGGGAGCAATGTTCTCAATTATGTGTTTAAAGCCAGCAAACTGATTGGCTAAATCCGGGCTCAATCTTCTTCTGAAGATGTCCCCCTCTTCTCTGCCACGAAATTGCGCAATCGTATCCTCAGGGTGGTTAGCAATGCTAAACAGGACCGGATACATCATACAGAGCGGTGGATGCTCACCGATAGGGTCCTGCCAGATCCTGGCTACATCACCAGAATGAATGATTACTCTCCTCCCAGCCATATAGTTTTCTTTTACTTTGAGTAAAGCCTTCCAAACAGGGGATTCATTGAACTTTGATTTAACCGTGGCCACAGAACAGTTTTTAAGATACTTAGCTCTAACCACATCTTGCGATAGGCCTTTGCCCGTATCAAGTTTCCACCACCACTTGGCTAGAAGAGCTAAGTTTTGTTTGTGGAGATCTTTAACTCCTAGCCCACCTTTTTTTTAGAACGACACACCCGTGACCACTTAACAAGATGATAGCGTCTCTTTTCTTTACCACCACACCAAAAAAACTTACGGTGATATTTGTCCAGTCTCTCAATGAAGGTTTTGGAGAGAAGGAACATGGACATGTAATAATAGGCTATACTGGACAGGGAAGAATTGAGCAAAGTCAATCTTCCTCCAGATGAGGCTGAACTACCAATCCAGGCATCACAGCTCAAAAGATATCTAATGGCAACAAACTCCCAGTCAATGTTACGTAAAGAGGAGTAGCTCACCGGCACCCCCAGGTATTTCATAGGAAAGTGGCCAATTTTGCAACCAAAGAGGTCCGCATACTTCTGGAGAGTAGAGTCATCCCCTCCCACACACAATACTTCACTTTTCATAAAATTGATTTTAAGCCCAGACATACGTTCGAAGAGGTATAGAAGCAGCTTAAGGTTAACAGCTTGCTCAATGTTATCCTCGATACACAGGACCGTATCGTTGGCATATTGCAGGATAGCTACACCTCCTGGGACCAGGTCAGCCGTGAGTCCTTTGAAAAGATTATTCTTCTGCGAATTAAACACCATTTTGGATAAACACTCAGCGGCTAGGTTAAACAAAAAGGGGGACATAGGGTCTCCCTGTCGAACCCCCTTGAAGCTTTGAAAATAAGGCCCCACCGTGTTGTTAATCTTAACACTCACGGTCCCATTCCGCAAGATTTGATCCACCCATGTACACCACTTATCTCCGAAGCCTCTCAATCTATGGCACTCAAGAAGAAAGTCCCAATTGACCTTGTCGTAAGCTTTCTCGAAGTCGAGTTTAAGCACGACCCCGGTTCTTTTTTTAACATGAGTGTGGTGGAGGACCTCATGCAAGGTCAAGATCCCATCCATAATGTTTCTTTTTTTAATAAAAGCATTTTGGTGGCGGCTGATGAGCTTATCAGCAAACACTGCCACCCTGTTATCCAAGACTTTGGTAATCAGTTTGTAAGGGCAACGGAGGAGGCAGATGGGGCGGAACTCTTGAATTTTCTTGGCTCCACTGACTTTTGGAATAATGGTGATTATACCGTAGTTGAGCCTCTCCACATCCAAGGTACCCTCATGGAATGCCACGAACAGATTCATAATATCATGTTTTACTATCTCCCAACAGAATCTATAGAATTCTGCTGGTATGATATCCGGGCCTGGAGCACGATTACTGTCCATCGAGAAGAGGGCCGCTTTAACTTCTTCTTCACTAAAAGGACGAGTAAGGAAATCGTTGTCAGACTGAGATAGCTTCTCATCCTCCCCCCAAGTCTCAGGATCAAGATGGAAAAGATTACCAGGGGCTGTCCCAAAGAGTTCTTTATAATAATCAGTGGCATGTTTCAGAAGATTTTCAGTACCCTCGATCACCTCCTCTCCACTGGAGAAAGAGTGAATAGTATTTTTTTCTTTTCCTACCATTGGCAATCCTGTGGAAGAAAGAAGTATTTTGGTCCCCTTTCAACAGCCATGTCTCATGGGATTGCTGTAACCAAAAGATTTCCTCATCAGCAAGCAATTGCTGTAACTTTCCGCAAAGTTCAGCTCGCCTATCGAGCATGTCAGGCTCAAGATGCCCATGCTCCTCCATAGATTCTATATCCGCAAGTTCTTTTTTGATCTCCTCTTTCTTTATCCTATCATGCCCAAACTTATCAGAGCCCCACCCTTTAAAAAATTTCTTGAAACATTTTAATTTGATGTTAAGAACATCAATGGGGTCCGATGCTTTGACAGGTCTCTGCCAGATTTTCTCAACTAAAGGGAGAAACTCCTCCTTGGTCATCCAACTCATTTCAAACCTGAATTCATGAGGTTTGGGGGATTGAGGGCGATTACTGTTCGTAGAGAGCAAAAGAGAGTTGTGGTCAGAGAGGTCTCTAACCAACTTCCTGACAGTGACTAAAGGAAACAGATCCTCCCAGTCAGTGCTCATGAGGATTCTATCAAGCTTTTCCAAGTTGGGGTGACTTTGTTGTTGGACCAAGTGTATAAGCCCCCTTCAATAAAGATTTCTCTCAAGCACATAGTATTAATAATGGTATTGAACCTGTCAACATATTGTGACGCAGCCATCTTTTTATTTTTCTCACCACAGTGTCTGAGGATGTTGAAATCCCCTCCTACAATATAGGGAATGGAAAGGTGGCTACAGAAACTGGCAAGTTCGCAAAGGAATTCATCTTTCTGCTCTTCACGAGCAGCCCCATATACATTTAAAAGAGCCCAACTGCACTTATTATCAACATCAAATAGGAAGTTTGCATAACAAATTTGCCTAGGGACCAGGAGATCACTTCCAGCCTACTTTTCTTAACCCCACACAGCATACCTCCAGATTTGCCCATAGAAGGAACCCAGTTCCACTCAAAAGTGTTATGGGTATCTATTTTCCTCAAGAAACTAGTAGTGACCTTACTCTTTTTGGTCTCCTGCAGACAAAGAAAATCAAGGGAATGATCTTTGATAAGATCAGAGAGGCAAGTAGTCATTCCTTTCTTGCCTGCCCCTCTGCAATTCCAAAAGAGACCATTCATTTCAAAGTGGTTTTTCTCCCCCTCCCCCTGGTCACTCTGCCAGGAGACTTGGCAGCATTACCAGGATTAACAGTGGGCTCCACTGTTTTTTGGCTTCTAGTTCTAGGCCGAGAGACGCTAGTTTTGATTTTTCTAGCACTCTTCTTCTTTCTTGGGCCAACCACAGTAAAATCAGAGGTGTCACTATTATAATCATCCCCCCATTTAAGATTGATGGGTACATCCTCCCCCTTCCTAGTAGTGATGAACATATTATTGACAGGGGGGATATCTTTCTCTACAGCATTATTTCTAAAATTCTCAAGCTCACGCAGAATATTAATTTTAGAAAAATCAGTGTCAGTGATCATGACCCCCATCATGTTAGCTCTAAGCATAAGTTCAGGGTCAGAAAGAACAGCAAAGGAATTGGTATACGAGGAAGTACCTTCCAGATCTCTTTTCTTGTTGGCAGCTTTGGCTCTGTCCTCCACTTTCTCCAGATTGGTCCGAGCTGTCCTCAAACTGAACCTGAGCATATTTTCAGAAACGAGCGGAGGTGTGGGAATCACCTCACCGCAGCAATCAAGAGCTGAGTCAGGAGATTGGACACTGTACTCAACCTTGTAGTCATCATTGGCTCCAAAAGGCCCTTCCAATTCTGTTACTTGAATGTTTTCCTTGACTTTCTCAGCATATGTCATGATCCTCATGTCGCTGCCGACAGGGCTAGCAGCAGATCGAGTAGAGTTCTCCTGGGTACACCCCTGATACTTCTTCTCTGCCTCGGCAAGAGCCTCCTGCTCCATGGAGTGGATCAGAAGGGTGTCATGGTTCGAGCTATCTAAATTGACAGATAGAGGGGATTCAGATGGGCCAGCATCTTTCTCCTTCATAAATTTTCCTCTCAGAGCTGTTCCTCCATCCGAAGAGCTCCACATTGGATCTTCACCACCGCCAGTTTTCCTTTGCTTTTTTGGTGATGGTTCTTCCTGTTCAGCAGGAGCTTTAGTTTTGTGGCTTTCCTTTTCAGGGTTTCTCACCAGCACTTGGTCAACTGAGAACGTGAAATCATAGAAGCTCCCCCTCAGGACTGACTCAGCCACTGGAGTGATCTCATCAAAATCACGGCATCCCAGCTTCACCCTCACAGAGTCAGGCCGATGCATCGTGGCCATATCGATCTCCAGAGGTACTCCCATAAGAGAAGCAATGAAAGCAACATTTCTCTCGCATCTTTTATCAATAGGGATGTTTCCCACCTTGACCCAAGCCTTTTCCAAAACCCCCTTAGCACCATCATCATGATTCCAACGAGTGACTCTAACCACAGTGCCACATGGTTTCATGGTCATGCGGTCACTGTAGCAGGCTTTCTCCACCTCTCTGGTGTTGGGGAATCTCATCAGAAAGATACCAGGTTCCAGCAGCTTAGCTGAACATCTCCAAGTTTTACCCAGATATAAGAAGAACGCGTCATTCATCTGCTTAACCGTGGGATTCCCCCTCAAGACAGTGATAATAACATTGCACGAACGCTCTCTCGCTTGCTCAGCAGAACAATAATCATGAATATAGAAAAAACCTTGCCCCCTAGCCTGGAAAGCACACATAGGAGCAATGCATTCCCACGACAGAAACTCAGTGCATACGGAAGCAAGATGACCCAGTTTGCTACATCTCTCACAAAAAGCTTGCGGGCAACGAACAGGGAAATGACCAGCAGATTTGCAAATGGGACAAGGGTCGCCAAATTTGAAAGGTAGCACCTGATTCTTTGTCGAAGCTTTCGAGGTTGGAGGAGCGAGAGGGGTGGGGGTCAGATCGGCTTGGTGGCTGCTCCCCCCGCCGGATCCAGTAGATCGCTTCTCCACCCACACGCCCTCCGAGTTGTTGTCGACGCGCTCCTTGGAGGCAGCTGCAGCGTCCCAGCGCGAGGTGCCCGAAGTGTCCGAGTGGACGGCCTTGTCGTTGTAGTTGTTGACGTCGTCGCGCCGCCACGAGAACCGCCCGCTGCCGCGGTCAAATCTGCCCGCGCCCCGATCGAAGCGCCCGCCGCCGCGCTCGAAGCGGCCGACACCACGGCCCGCCCGACCAGCACCGAATCCCTCGCGGCGATCGCCACGGAATCCTTGCCCGCCCTTGTCTGCCATTGGATCAGGTGGTCGCGGAGGGGAGGCCGCGATCTCAGCGAAGGATCTGAGATCACCACCGATTTTCCCCCTCCACCAGGAGAAAGAGGCGGGTGGGGTGGATCTAGGGTTTCTCGGCGCCGCCCAGAAGTGGGAGAAAGCGGCGTCTAGGTCAAGCGGAGAGTGGGTTTTGGCTTTTATCCTCACGCCCGGATCGCCGCGATGTGCTGGAGGCGCTGGATCTCCGTCCACGTGTATGGCTGCCGCCATTGTCGGTGCCTCCCCCACCACGGGACCCACCCATGGCGGATCTGGTGGGGCGCGTGGTCGACCCCCCGCACCGTGTACCGCCCGTGTCGCCCCGAGCCCTGTCACGTTCCGTCGATCCTGCTCATCGTCGATGCGGTGCGGGGCCGCCACCGGGTCCGGGATCCTGTCACGCACCCTAGCAAAGAAGCAGGGAAACGCGACAATATACCCGATGTCGACGAATTCGTGCTCGCGAAGCGTCCGAGCGTCCACCACCGTGCCCTTGTCGTCGTAGAGAACAAGGCGGAGAGCATCCCTGCGGAGGAGGAGCTCGCCGTCGCGGAAGGTGACGGTGCGGACGGTCTCCAGATCCGCCGCGTAGCGGACGCGCCACCGGGGGTCCATCCCTCCCTATTCTTAGTTAATCAGCACACGTATCTGTTCTTACATTATGAAACAGAGGGAGTACATATGTGCGTGCCGTTGAGGAGGACGGGTGGATTTTCGCAAAAAGGAAAAGAAAAATGAAGACGGAGAGATGTGCACGGCCTGGCACGTAGCAGCACATGTGCGTGTCCACTATGCAGCTTGTACGGCATTGCACTACTATACTTATGCATACGAGAAACAAAACGACGGGGAATCAACCTGTGGTTGAGTTGGTTAGGTGGACAGTGGTATCTTCAACCCATCAGGGTTCAAATCCTGGTGCTCGCATTATTCCTGGATTTATTTCAGGATTTCCGGCGATGCGCTTTTAGTGGGAGGAGACGTTTCCGTCGACGACGAGGCGCCTACGGTGACTTTGTAAATCTTAAGATGATATGCCGGCTCAGTCTTTCGGAGGTGCTCAAAGGGGTAGGGTGTGCGTGTGTGCGTGACTTCGTAAATCTCAAGATGATATGCCGGCTCAGTCTCTTGGAGATGCTCATAGGAGTAGGGTGTGCGTGTGTGCGTTCATAGAGATGAGTGTATGCGCGTATATATGAGCGCTTATGTCTGTACTGATGCTGAAAAAACGACGATGAGATGAGATCGATCATGGATGGAGGGTGAGCAAACTGATCCTGCCCAAACACAACAACATGGGCTTAATTAGCCAGTACTAGTAATAGTAATAATTAATTAACAAGAAGACGATTTGTTTAAGCGAGCTGGTGGACGTGATCGAATGAGCCTCTGCACAAGGCCACAAGCCATGCATGCACACGCACCATGTGTTGGGTGACTCGTCTCGGGCTCGGCGGGGCAGATCCAAATCGGAGGCGGTTGCGCGCCATGCACATGCACATGCACGAGCCGGTGAGTCAGCAGCATGCGGCCTGGTTGCATGCAGCAGGTGCCAGCCCCGTCCGCATGTACACGTTCCATTCGAATCCATACCGTTCAGGTAGGTGCTGTACGCATAGTACAGTACATCACACGTATCATTTCAGTCACTCACAGACTCACAGGCACAGTGCCAGTGCTCCAGTACTGTACCCAGCGCTGGTGCTGCACCACTGGTGCACACGTTGCGACCGGTGCGTCCGTACGCTGTGCGTCAGCGGATAACTGGGTCGCCTGCGCTCGTGCGCCCCCGAAGTAGACGTTGCGAGCCTGCGGATTCAGGCTAGCCGCCACCGACCGCATAGTGGGTTTTGCTTTTGCCGGTGAGTGAAGGTGACAACGAGTTTATTATTCCTCTGCGGTACATTACATGCACGCAACTTTTGGCAGTGGCGAGCATAGGGCCGTTTAATTGGCGATATTCGGCAAAGGTGGCAACCACCTTTTCGACCGGACCGGGGCTACCACCTGGATGGACCTGGACGGATAGGATAGCTATCCTGGGCGCTGGAGATCGAGTGCCATTGACACGTACGCACGTTGGGCACTTGGGCTCCATGTGACAATGCCAGTTTTTTTTTATCGGGGCTACCACGTGGAAAGATAACAACCATTCTCCCCGTTCTATAACGTAGTGCACTATGTACATATTTTGAAAAGTCAAATCTCACAAGTTTTGATCAAATTTATTGGAGAAATATAACGTAGTGGAACGAAGCAAGTATCCTGGACACTGAAGAGTACCATTCACAAGTACGTGCGTTGGGCACTTGGGCTCCATGGATTGGTACAACTTTTGGATGAGCTGATTGGTGCGCAAAACATAACATTGAGCACATGTGCCATGCGACCGACTACATATCTTAGCCATGGTAGACATGCCATGATAATCCGCGAACAAACGCCCCCCCCCCCCCCCCCCCCCCTCTCTCTCATTAGGATGGGCATTTGACCGATCAAGTTACTCTATCAGTCGCTCCGTTCCAATGCTATTGTATTAATTTTCTCAAACGGATTTACTGAAACTCGTCTAAATGAGAATTAACAAAGTCTCATCTAACTCCTTTTCTCAAAAGTCAACTTTTATATGGTTGACCCAGTAAACCACTCGGCGCTTTAAAAATCCCTCGAGGGTTAATTCACTTGGAAGGACACTAGCATTCCCTTGTTACTAACGGAACAATCCTCAACTAGCTACTTCTTTTTTTGAACAATAAAAGAGCGCCAGAGGCGCCTTATATTCAACTCATAAGCAGTTTGCAGCATGGAGTACATATCCCTGGAGATTAACTTGATGAAGGGAAGAAATCACAGGGCACTCCCTGTTTCTGTGAGCCGAGTTTATACACGCAAAAGAAGGTTCTAAAGAGTGATTTATAACCTGATGAGCTACACTATGGGCAATACCATTTAGATCTCTAGAGATGTGATACTCCTGTGCTTGGAGACCTGCTGTAACATGGATATAATCCGCTAAGCTTTTCTTGAGCTCCCAAATGATTTTGTCTGAAGCAATTTCCCTTTTTGCAGTAGCTATAGCAAGTGTCAAGTTGTCTGTTAAAAATGTAGCTTGTTGGACCTAAAGATGCCTCGCTGCATTTGCAACCAGTACGATTGCCGCTGCTTCGGCTTGCAAAGGTGTAGATGTTGTGGGTGATGAAGCTTGAATCTGGACCTTGATACTTTGTTCTCCTGGTAGATGCATGAATTGTTCCTTCGGCAAGGCCTGGAACTTTGACATTTTTTCCATGATGCATCACAGAAGATCTTTACACTTGGGATCAAGAGATCCGTCTTGATGGTGCTTCCCTGTTCTGGAAAAACATTTGCTTGTCCTGCGTGTCCAGAATGAGTTTCGTGAAGGTCCTTATCCATGAATTTTCCTAGTTCATGGTTTTCAGCAATTGCTATGATGAACCTGTCGAGGGTTACCTGCTTTCCTATAAAATATGTTTTCATTTCTAGATTTCCATAAACACCACATGAAAGTTAGTAATTTTTCCGAAGAAGCATGGGGATTGCATGAAAGTTAGTATTTACATAAACACGACACTATTGTTCCTTTCCTTTCAACCTCTCTCTATCTCTCACAAATGTTCGGCCCCGCACAATCACCGATGATCTGAGGAAAAGACGGTTCATAAAAGATCCACAACGTAGAAGGCGGAATGCAACAAGGCTCTTGTTGCAGTGATCTGAGGAAAAAGAACGATTCAAAAAATATTTGCAACAAGCCTTTTATTGTAGAAGGCTGAGCGCAACAAGACTCTTGTTGCCGAGATCGAAGGGGGAAACGGTTCCAAGAAGGTGCAAATTTTCTACAACATTTCCTTCCACAACAACATTCATGTTTGCAAAAAAAGTGAAGACGGAAAAATATATTCTGCACCGTCACCCGTGTTGCAAAAGGCTTCTACAACATGAGGTTTGGTGCAAAGGGTTATCCAACACCATGTTTGTTGCAATGGCGATGGCACTAGATCTAACGGCTGCCGAGGCGACGGTTCTTTTAAAAAGATCCGCCGACCAACGCTTAGCACCCTCGGGCTTAATCCATATCTCGACAACCATCTTCCTCGGTGACGACAAGCATACCGAGTCATGTCATAATCGCTGGATGGAGGTGCCCATTTAAATACACATGCTCTGTTTAGAGAAATCATGTAAATGTACATTTGACTCTCTTCTTCTAATTGAAACTCTGTTTTCACCATCTCAGTTTTGAACAATTTATATAGTTTTCAAATTGAGTGGTTGTTTTGTCCGAACATATTGTTAGTCTCGTGATCGATTTGTTTGGTTGAGCAATACTATTTCTACCAGACGGTTATACAAAAAAGTTGTATGTACTAGTTCATTCTGATGGCAGTTAGATACAATCAGGGGAGTGCTGTTGTCGATCAGATAAACCGAGCCACGCTTGTCCTTAATCAATCGTGTGTCGTATGGTTTTCGGCCTAGTTTTCCGTGTTAACGAAGCCACTCTGTTTTTTATATTTCCATCTTGATGAAATAGGCAGTGGACCTTTCTTGTAAATAAATAAATAAATAAAAGTAATCGATCGAGATACACGATGACATTTTTTGTACTTCCTCCGTCCCAAAATGTTACAAGAATAAGATGTTTCGTACTCCCTTTGTTCCATAATATAGTGTGTGTAATTTTTTTAAAAAGTCAAACCAAGCAAATTTTGACTGAGTTTACAAAGAAAATTATATGCACATATAATTCCAAACATATACAACTTGAAAAAATAATTCATGATGCAGCCAATGATATGCTTTTAGTCTTTTGAATGCCCATTTTTTTTAAACGTGGTTAAATATTGTAATGTTTGACTTTTGAAAAAACCTATACGGACCACATTTCGGAACTGAGGGGATATTTCTTTGGGGTCATTGTCTAAATCTGTTTTTTTTGTCTTCTCCGAAAAATAATAATAAACTGTCTTTTGTCTTTTGATTGTTCCATGAAGTCACGAAGACCATAGGCTCACCACACACACACAATTCGTCAAACAAAAACGTCCGAACCGAGCGTGATTACATTATAAAAAGCAAAAGAAAACGGAAACACTAACGCCCACACGTGTGGCACGAAACCAATCGGTCCAAACGCCCTAATCATCATTGGATCAATTAGCACGATTTTTATAGCAAAAAAGTCGCCACATCATCTCAAGTGCCCGTGCGGCCAGGAAACCAGCCGCCCGAACGCCTCCCACTCCTTTTGTCTCACCTTTGGATATCTTTTCTTCCCCACTCTCCTTCCACCCGGCCCGAATCAGGCTCGCCTTATCCATTGAGCAGCTCACCGCACACACTCGCACGGGATGGAGGGACGAAGAGGGTAGATGCGGTAGCTCGTCGACGGCGGCCGCGGCGGCTCCGTGCAGGGAGGCAGAAGTCCGGCGACGCCATGGACGCGCCTGCGACGGGGGGCGACGCCGTGGGAGCCCTCCCCGAGGGCGTTCTCCCGTCGGAGAGTGGGGGTCTCGCCCTCCACGGGATCTCGCCGCGGTTGGAGGTGTGGACGGTGTAGATGCTGCTCACGGAGGCGAGCTCGTGCCGGTGGCTGCCGCGGCGGCATGCCCGGAGACCGCGACGGAGGATCTCCTCCGGGCGGCTGACCCGGCAGGCCGGCAGGGGCTGCCGTGCGAGGGGATCGATCCCCTCATACTGAACGTGTGTGGCAGTTCTGATATTGGCCCACACAGGGTCGTGTGGGCTGCTGCTGGATATGCCACACAGGATCGTGTGGACCGGTGTTCATTGTGCCACACGTGTGGCAGTTATCGTTGTCCAAAGAAAAACCATAAAGCAGAGGAGAAACAAGCGCCGGCGAGGGCGCCACACGACTCCCCCGGCCGGGGGTTTGGTCGCCGGCATTTCCGGCAGTGTCGCGTCAATGCCGTTGCCGGCTTGCCTGCTCCTTTTTCATGCTCCCATCCGTGCTCCCACTTCATCCTACGGCTATCCTTTTTCCTTTTTCTTTTCTAATCTAATCATTTCTCCCCCTGATTTTCAGGGGGTGAGGCCGGGTCTTATTTTCTTCCAATCAAATAAAGCCACCTAGGCGGGAGCACGGATGGGAGCAGGCAAGTCTGGTCCCTGAAACACCACCGGTCTCCCGTCCACGTGGCGTCCACCCCCCTCCTACGTGGCCCCGGCCCCACCTCTCCCGGCCGTTGCCCCCTCCCTTTTAAACCCCGGCGCCACCCCGCCTCTCTCCAGTCAGTCACCGTCCGCTCCCCGCCGTCAACCTCCCTCCCTCCAACGGTCATATCCCCATCCCCATCCCCATCCCCTCCCTCCATCACTCTCACCACACTCATCCCACAGCACCCGCAGATTTCTCCCAGATTCGATCGACCCCCGTCGCCGCCTTTAATCAATCACCTTTCACGCCCAAGAAGCTTCCAGGATCAGATCCCAGGCGAACTCCGTCAAGCGAGCTTTGCTCCGGCCTGCCAGCCATGGTGGAGATGGAGGAGGGGGCGCGGCGGCGGGTGGTGGTGGAGGTGTGCAACGCGCGGAACCTGATGCCCAAGGACGGCCAGGGCACGGCGTGCGCCTACGCCGTCGTCGACTTCGACGGCCAGCGCCGCCGCACCGCCACGCGCCCGCGGGACCTCAACCCGCACTGGGGCGAGCGCCTCGAGTTCCCCGTCCACCACCCGGGCGCCATGGCCGACACGCTCGAGCTCAACGTCTACAACGACAAGAAGGCCGTCGCCGGCGCGGGCTCCGGCCGCCGCGGGGGCACCTTCCTCGGCAAGGTCAAGGTGGCCGCCGCCTCCTTCGCCCGCGCCGGTGACGAGGCGCTCGTCTACTACCCGCTCGAGAAGCGCAGCGTGTTTTCGCAGATCAAGGGCGAGATCGGCCTCAAGATTTGGGTCGTCGACGACCCTCCGCCGCCCGCCCCTGCTGCCCCTGCCCCCGCGACGGAGGGCGAGAAGAAGGTTGATGATGCCGCCGCCGCGGACAAGAAGGAGCCGGCCGAGGCTGCTCCTGCCGCTGCCGACGAGAAGAAGCCGGAGGCCGCGCCGCCCGCGGAAGAGAAGAAAGCAGAGGACGCCAAACCAGAGGAGAAGAAGGCTGAGGAGACCGGCAAGAAGAAGTCGCCGGACAAGGGGAAGAAGAAGGACGGCGACAAGCCCAAAGACGGCGAGAAGCCCAAGGAGGAGGGCAAGAGGGAGGCGGCGGTGCCTCCTTCTCCGTCCAAGGCCCCGCCGCCCTCGCCGTCCAAGATGCAGCTGGCCACGGCCGGGGTCGCCGGTGATCTCGAGATCCTCCCCCAGACCGCCGCCGAGCGGAGCATGGCCTCCTCGGGCGGCGGCAGCGCGTCGTACGACCTGGTGGACCGCGTGCCATACCTGTTCGTCCGGCTACTCAAGGCGAAGAAAAACCAAGACGGCGGCGACAAGCAGCCGCTGTACGCGCAGCTCTGCATCGGCGCGCACGCCGTGCGGACGCGAGCCGCGACGGCCGCCGGCGAGTGGGACCAGGTCTTCGCGTTCCACAAGGCCAGCCTCACCGCCTCCTCGCTGGAGGTCACCGTGCACGAGGAGGCCAAGAAGCCGGAGAAGGAGGGCGAGGCCGCCCCGCCGGACGCGCACCTCGGCTTCGTCTCCTTCGACCTGCAGGAAGTGCCCAAGCGCTCGCCGCCGGACAGCGCGCTCGCGCCGCAGTGGTACACCCTGGAGGGCCACGCCGAGGACGGCGCCGCCCCGGCCTGCGACGTCATGCTCGCCGTCTGGGTCGGCACGCAGGTCGACGAGGCGTTCCAGGAGGCGTGGCAGTCCGACTCCGGCGGCAACCTCGTGCACACCCGCTCCAAGGCCTACCTCTCCCCCAAGCTGTGGTACCTCCGCCTCAGCGTCATCCAGGCGCAGGACCTCCGCCTGCCGTCGCCGCCGGACGCCGCCAAGGCCAAGCAGCAGCACTTCGGCCCCACCTTCCCGGAGCTGTACGTCAAGGCGCAGCTCGGCGCCCAGGTGTTCAAGACCGGCCGCATCGCGCTCGGCAGCGCGGCAGCCGGGGCGTCCAACCCGAGCTGGAACGAGGACCTGCTCTTCGTCGCCGCCGAGCCGTTCGACCCATTCCTGACGGTCGCCGTGGAGGACGTCTTCTCCGGGCAGCTCGTCGGGCAGGCGCGCGTGCCGCTCTCCACGGTGCACCGCCGCTCCGACGACCGCGTCGAGCCGCCCTCGCGCTGGCTCAACCTGTGCGGCGACGAGGCCCGGCCGTACGCCGGCCGGGTGCACGTCCGTGTCTGCCTCGAGGGCGGCTACCACGTGCTCGATGAGGCGGCCAACGTGGCCAGCGACGTGCGCGCCGCGTCCAAGCAGCTGTCCAAGCCGCCGGTGGGCATGCTGGAGGTGGGCGTCCGCGGCGCCTCCAACCTGGTGCCCATGAAGATCGCCAAGGACGGCGCCAGCGGCTCCACGGACGCCTACGTCGTGCTCAAGTACGGGCCCAAGTGGGCGCGCACGCGCACAATCCTCGACCACTTCAACCCGCGCTGGAACGAGCAGTACGCCTGGGACGTGTTCGACCCATGCACCGTGCTCTCCATCGCCGTCTTCGACAACGCCAGGTACAAGATGGTGGACGCCGGGAAGCCGCCGTCAAAGGACGCCCGCATCGGCAAGCTCCGCATCCGGCTGTCGACGTTGGACACCAACCGGGTGTACTCCATTAACTACGCGCTCACGGCGGTGCACCCGATCGGCGTGCGCAAGATGGGCGAGCTGGAGCTGGCCATCCGCTTCACCTGCCCGTCCTGGCTGACGCTGATGCAGGCGTACGGCAGCCCGCTGCTCCCCCGCATGCACTACGTCAAGCCGCTGGGCCCGGCGCAGCAGGACGTGCTGCGCCACACCGCCATGCGCATCGTGTCGACTCGCCTCGCGCGCTCCGAGCCGCCGCTGGGGCCGGAGGTGGTGCAGTACATGCTCGACACCGACACGCACGCCTGGAGCATGCGCCGGAGCAAGGCCAACTGGTTCCGCGTCGTCGGCTGCCTCTCCCACCTCGCCACCGCCGTGCGCTGGGGCCACCGGGTGCGCGTCTGGGAGCACTCGCCCACCACCGTGCTCGTCCACATGCTGCTCGTCGCCGTCGTGCTCTGGCCGGAGATGATCCTGCCCACCGTCTGCCTCTACCTCTTCCTCGTCCTGCTCTGGCGCTACCGCTGGCGCCCCCGCGAGCCGGCCGGCATGGACCCGCGCCTCTCCCACGTCGACAGTGTCAGCCCCGATGAGCTGGACGAGGAGTTCGACGGCCTCCCCTCGGCCTGCCCCGCCGACGTGGTGCGGGCGCGCTACGACCGGCTGCGCGCCGTGGCCGGGCGCGCGCAGACGCTGCTGGGCGATGTTGCGGCGCAGGGGGAGCGCGTGGAGGCGCTGCTGTCGTGGCGCGACCCGCGCGCCACGGGGGTCTTCGCCGTGGCATGCCTGCTGGCCGCGCTGGTGCTCTACGCCGTGCCCTTCAAGGCGCTGCTGCTGGGCATGGGCTTCTTCTACCTCCGCCACCCCAGGTTCCGCGGCGACATGCCCTCCGCCGGCTTCAACTTCTTCCGCCGCCTCCCCTCGCTGTCCGACCGAGTGCTCTAGCTAGCAGGATACATCGATCGATTGATCAACAGGGCGTTGTTTTTCTTTGAGCTTGCTTACAGTTGTTGTTGTTGTACTTGGTGTGATCCACTGCTGCTGCTTAGTGGGATGGGATCATCGTTTGATCATTTGTTGCACACAGAAAGAAAGCCACTTCCCAGCTGATGATGGGGCTGGCTTACTTAGTGATGCTAATCTCAATAATAAAGATGGCTGCTGCCTAGTGCATTCTTTGGTTTAGAATCCCGAAAATAAGTTTTATGCTGTAAAACAGTGTAGTGTCAAATAAGGTTCTGGAAGCCACTGTACCAACTGAAACAACATTGTTTCCATCTGTACCAACTGAAACAGCTTGCTAAAGAAAGGGTGCATACATCTTCTTGGCTCTGCAATGGTTGCATACATTCTACTGATAATGATTGTACAGTGTACATGTCTGCATACATTGTACAAACATGAGCCTTTCTGCTGGTAAACTCAAAAAGCTTTGCATCCTGAAAGAAGCAGCAGCCAGGATAAGCAACTGATTGGCTCACAACCTCTTGCCATCTGTTGCAACCTAAGCAGCCAGGATAAGTAGTAGTTTCATTCCATTATCCTCCAAAAAAACCACTACAACATTTCATTCATTGTGTAACTTTGGCTTTCCAATAGTTGTTGGCATTTGATTACTGTACCAGTGAAAAAATGTGGTAAAACAGTGAAGAACTAAGCTTCCGGAATACATCAATTTTGTAGATCCTCTCCTTTTACTTTCTAAGTTGTGCTATTTTTTACCAGTAAAAACATTGTGTGCTGACACTCGGATTGCTACTCGGCAGACATGCACCAAAGAGGCCAAATTAGGCAGCAGAATCTCAATCAGCAGAGGGGATTGATTTCTCCTCATCCTAATCGATCACATGCTGCTGCCTGCCATGGAGTTTGCATTGCATCCCCTGATCTGATCATCTTGAGGCAGAAAACTACAATTACTCCTTTGTTCAGCTCACCCTTTGCACTTGCACTTGCACTTGCCGACTGATGTGTCACGTGCGCCTCATGCCGGCAGGTTTCAACAGCACTTTGTTCTGGGTTTAATCTGTTGACGACAGCCTCTGTAAATCAGTAGTGAAATGTAAGTACACTGAGTTGATGGACCTTGAAGTTCAATAGCCTTTTGTTGTGTGCTTTACTGCTTTTGATCAGATGAGATCTACCATTGTTGACACTGAGCTGAGCCGAGCATTACATTGCACGCATGCTGATGGATTAGCAGAGTCATACACGTGAACTCCACGTGCATGCCTTTTCCCGCCATGTGGGAGACAGGTTTCAGACTTCAGAACTTGAGGCAGAAAACTACAAGCACGTATAAACTTATTTAGCCATGATTTTTGGAATGGAATCCATCAGCAATGGTTGTTATTAACCACAGTACAGTAGTTCAGGGGAGGAATTTGATGCAAGATTTTGTTCAAATTTTATGCGATCAGGCATCAACAACTTCGAATAGTTCCCAAAATGTTTTTTTTTTGGATTCAAGGCTGAACAATACCATAAGGACCTCCTCATTTCCCTATTAAATCAAACAAATACAGAAAAAAAAATGGGGATGCAGTTTCCAGAGAACAAATACACCAAAGTACTTAATGTGTAGTAACGAAGTGGAAGCTAAGTTTGTGAAAAAAGGATATGGCAATACATTGGCTAAATAAGTTTCTAAGATCAAGCTTACGACCCATAGTTGTGGCATGTATCTTCTTCCTTGTATGACTTTACAATCCTAAACTAAAGTTATGATCTAAACGCTTTTATGTTTCTTTACAGAGGGAGTATATAAAGAAATGACCAGCAACGTTCGCAGAAATAGTTACGATCCAGTCTGATGGAAAAAGAATTAACTTTACTGTCAAGTTTCTTCTGTTGACAACTAACATACTCTAGGTTGTTTTTATTTCAAAAATAATAAAATACTGGCAGAATATATTGGATGGCCAACGGTTCGGAAATAGATGCCCTACTTATCTCCCTAGGAATCAATTTTTTTCTTGTCCACTGTCAGATCTGAGACAAAAGAGTTGTTCCATTTGCAAATGGTCATCATATTCATAAAATTATGTATGTGATAGAAAAGAAATATTCTTCTGAATTTCTTGGGAAACATTTGGATTGAATCCCGAGGAAAACACAATAGATTGTTTTGGCAAATGAGTGAGCTCTTTGAGAGAGGTAGCTGAGATGACAGAAGAAGCATATAGGTCATGTTTGGTTCCAGTTTGCAACAGTAGCTGCATTGCATGTCCATCTCCAGCCAGCCTGGTTCTTGAAATACAGCCTCATATGCAGCAGATGCAATCTATTTGGTTGCCTGCATCGCATGGAGGGGCACTTACCCCCCCTGCTGTTTGCTTGTTGTTTTTGTGCTTAGGGTGTGAGCAGAGCAAACTTCAGCTGTTTGGTTGCAAACAACGTTTGTGTTCTGCTCACCCCATTCAAATGTGGTGGCCATATCACCACATGATCAGCACAACAACACAAACAAAGCAAGATTAAACAAAGAAAGCAAGCAAGCAAAGAAATGACAGCAAACTACTTACATTAACAGCAGGGGCATCCTCCTTCCCTACTCCACGCTAGGGTGCTGCTCCTGACCAAAATATTAACAAGTTCCCAGCACAAGTACCATAAGTCTAGCCACACACCATAAAATTTCAACACTAACACCTTACTTAACTACATAGCATGCTCAATGTCATCAACGCAGTTGTGCCTGCTGCAACGAAACCTGCACATGACCGAGGAGTCGTGGTTGTAGATCTGAACCTTCAGTCCGAGTCCCGAGATGCGCTGGGGAAGATCCGGTGGCGGCAACAGAAGTAGTTCCAGCCCCGGCCAAGAATCATGTGCCCCTCGAAGTTTTAGACCTGCACCAAGAACACGCACCGCTTGTTCGCCGATAGCCTGACCACGCGCGGGAGCCGCTTGATGACCAGCCAGGTGTCCACGAACTTGCGAGGGACGACGAGCATGGCGAGGTCCTCGTTGTCCTTGATCTGCTAGTAGAAGCGCAACGCCTCCCGGGCCCCCTCCTCGTGGCCCTGCCTCGGAGATTGTCCCCTTGAACGAGGCAGGCTCATGAAGGCGATCCTGCCAGGCAGGTCCACCGTCCTGAGCCACTTGTTCGTGGGGATAAAATCATCGACGCGCTCAGCTCTGGCCACCACCTGAGCTCCTCCACCCGCCACATCCCAATCACTCTTCAATATCTTATTAGGTAAGATGACAAGTATTAGTGCACAAACTCTTTGCAAAATGGGCACTTGCTGTTGGGAAAATGCCACTGATCCGTGGCACTGATCAATGGACTTGACCAACAACAAGTGCCACTGATATGAGCAAATGCCACTGATTAGTGGCACTTGCTGTTGGGCAAGTCCACTGATTAGTGGACTTGCCCAACAACAAGTGCCACTGATCAGTGGTACTTGCTCATAGTAGCACTGATCAGTGGCACTTTCTGTTGGGCAAGTCCACTGATCAGTGGCATTTTCCCAACAACAAGTGCCACTGATCAGTGGTACTTGCCCATGAGAAAATGCCACTGATCAGTGGCATTTGTTGTTGGGCAAATGCCACTAATCAGTGGCATCTGCTTTTCTGCAAGTGCCACTCATCACTGCACTATCCTAAGCATGGAAACATCTAAAAATAGCAACAGCAAGTGCCAATAGCACCCATGTGCACCCATGCACATTTGGCATCATCCTAAAATGGTCCTACTACATGCACGTATAACAATCAACACAAACCCTAGCATGAACACAACTACTAGCATGAACACAGATCCTAGGACACACTAGCAGTAGCAGAAAAAATTTATCCTAGGACACACACTGTAGGAAACAAAAACAGATCGGTCCGATTGGATTTGATTGGGATCGCATCCAATTGGATCTACTCGAATCCTATCTAATCCGATCAAATCCACTAACTACTAGCACATGCCTAAGAAAATAAACCCCTAATCTACATCTACGAGCAAGCATTGGGGGGTTTGACTCACCGGAGCTTGCATAGCCGCAACGAGCCGAGGCCGGGGTGAAAACCCCGGCGGGAAGGAGAGCGGTGGTGGAGCAGAGGAGGAGCCGGCCCTAGCGATGGGCTGCGACATCGGCCCCGTGCTCATGGCCACGCCGGAGGTCGAGGTGGATGGCGCACCGACGGGAGAAAACCCTTGGACGGGGGTCAAGAAACCCCCCTGCCCAATGGGGTCCCAAGAAGCGGCGGCTCCGTGGACGGCGCCGAGCCCAGGAGCACGAGATCCGGAATCGGCGGCGGAGCAGGAACGACTGGCACCGCATTGGCCGGCCCTCGTGGTGGACGGCAACAGATGGGGGATGACGCTCGCAGCGCCGACGCCAGGTCCCTGCCCGAGTTCTGGAGCCCGGCCAGCCAACGCTCCTGGATGCTGGCGATGCGCTGGTCGACGGGGGTCAGAGGGCAGTGCGGCGGTGGGCGAGGCGGAGCCATCAAAGGAGAGGAGAGGGAGAGGCGGTGAGGCAGAGAGGGAGCAGTTGGAACAGTGTGGGCTGGGCGGTGATAGGAAAGTTGGGGGCGGAAGGGAATTATGAGCCATCGCGTTCGTCTCCCGCGCTGCCCGAGACATGCAACCTCCCGCACGCGTGGCCGCGCCGAGCCAGGCTCGCGAGAAACTGCCGATTCAGCAGTTTCCGCCGGGCCAAGCTCCAACCTGCTTTAATTTTCATGCGGGCCACAACCCGCATGCAACCCAGGCAACCAAATAGGCCGCGCACATCCCGTGCGGGCCTAGTTGGGCTGCATGCGGGCAACCAAACGCACCCATAGTGCGTGCGTACGTCGTTGGTGCGCTTGAGAACCCGTAGGCGAGCGTGGGCAGGCAGGCTGGAGGTGGGGAGCTGGGCAGGCGGAGTGGACGGGACGCTTTGGCGGAGATCCGCTCAAGGCTGGAGGATAGCATGGAGCAGGCCGTGGCCTGGAGTGCCTCCTCCTCCAACTCCGCGGTCAGTCCGAGCAGCCGCTGAAGCTGGGCCGCTGCTGACGCACCGGCGTGGTGGAGTTGGGGCTATGATGCAGGCGGGGGTGGGCGTTTGGAGGAGGAAGAGGAGTTTGGGGGGAGGGGTACTCATTGACATCTGAGAGGGCGGCGGCTTCCTCCGTCGGCCATGGCGGGGGTGGACAGAGATCCAGGGACAGGTAACGGGGTAACATGGCCGTTGCATGAAAAATGGACTGCCCATATCACTTGCTGCAGCATAAAACACTGTAGAAAAGATGATAAAAAAATGGACGCCGCCGTCCTTTAGTTTGATCTGACTGTTGATTCTCAATCGGACGGTCGAAAGAGGGTCATGCCACCTTACTGTTCATCAGTGACCCATGGCAAGTCACTCGAACGGGTGTTGGCATGGTCAGTGCTTTGTTCATAATTTTTTTTGAAGAAAAAGGAGCAATGTAGGCTCCAAACTCCTCGTCGACACAGTAGGAATTCTAGATCTTTCTATTATAGCTATAACTGAGTAAACACTCGTAAATGAAAAATCTTTGCTTGGATATTTGCTAACTCATACATAGATTTGTAGTATTTATATTTAGTAAAACAAACACAAACATATATAAACACACTGTGGTACATCTAAGTGACACATAATAGTTTGGATTAGTGTACTTTGTTCATCATTCTTTTGTTTTTCTTACACTAGGCAAACTTGAGACCATCCAAGTGTTCCTAGCTGAAACGTAAAAAAAAGATGTTCACTACTCCCTCCAATGCTAAATATAAGCCCTTTTAGAGATTTCAATATAGGCTACATACAGGGCAAAACAGGTGAATTTGTACTTAAACAATGTCTATATACATCCATATATAGTCCATATTAAAATCTCTAAAAAAACTTATATTTGGAAACGGAGGGATATAATGACAAACACTTGAATTATATAACACAAAACTTGGGTCTTAGTTATGTTTGGTCAATAATATTCAATAAATGTAGGACAAACATTGTATTATAGAAAAACTACTTGGTGACACAATAATTAATAAATAGGTAAAATAGTTTAGCACAAAAAATGCGACCGAGCCGTGTCAAGTATGTGGTCAATGCGATTTGTTTTTGAGAAGAGAAAAGTTTGTTCTTTTGTACTAAAAAAATAACAAAAAAAGATTTTTCATTCGTTATAACAAACAAACAACCAAAAAATCATTCACACGCAGGAAAAAGAAGAAAATATATTTTGTTCTGGCGCGCGTGTGGGACTTGGAGTTCGGAGGAGGTGCATGAGGAGACGCCTCAAAAACGATCGACCGGGATTCAATAATCAAATCAAAATCAAACAAAAAAACACACAAGGCAGGGTTACACATGGTAGAATTAATCGAATAAATAATCAAAGTGAGAGCACGAGAAGACACGAGCTAGGGCGCGTTTGAGCGATTCGTCCCTAGGCGAGGTGAGAAACGAAGAAAGGCGTGCGTGCGTGCGATTCGTCCATACACGCCAGGCGAGAAACGAAGAAAAACGGGTTGACGAGGCGTTCCAGGAAACGTGGCATGTAGTTCGACTCGGATGGCAACCAACTTGGTCCACACCGGTGCCAACCTGGTGCCGATGAAGATCGCCAAGGACGGCGCGAGCGGCTCGACGGACGCGTACGTGGTGCTCAAGTAAAGGCCCAAGTGGGCGCCCACGTGCACCATCCTCGACCACTTCAACTCGTGTTGGAACGAGCAATGCGCCTAGGATGTGTTCAACCCCTGCACTGTGCTCTCCATCGCCGTCGTCCACAACGCTAGGTACAAGCAGCAGACCGCTGGCGACGCCGCCTTGGCCAGGAAGGATGTCTGCATCGGCAAGCTTCACATCCGGCTCTCCACGTTGGACAACAACCGAATGTACGCCATCAGCTACGCGCTCACGGCGGTGCACCCAGTCGGCGTGCGCAAGATGGGCGAGCTAGAGTTGGGCATCCGCTTCACCTTCCCATCCTAGCTCACGCTGATGCAAGTGTACGGGAGCCCGCTACTGCGCGCATGCACTACGTCAAGCCGCTGGGCCCGGCGCGACATGACGTGTTGTGCCACACCACCATGCGCATCGTGTCAGGCCGGCTCGTGTGCTCCGAGCCACCGCTGGGGCCGGAGGTGGTGCAGTACCTGCTGGACACGGATACACACGCCTGAAGCACGCGCCGGAGCAAGGCCAACTAGTTCCGCGTCATCTGTTGCCTCTCGCACCTCGCTACCGCGGTGCGCTGGGGCCTTCGGGTGCGCACCTAGGAGCACTCGCCCACCCCCGTCCTCGTCCACATGCTGCAAGTCGCCGTCGTGCTCTGCCTAGAGATGATACTGCCCACCGTCTGCCTCTACCTCCTCCTCGTGTTGATCTGGCGCTATCGCTGGCGGCCGCGCGAGCCGGCATGCATGGACCCGTGGCTCTCGGACGTGGACATCATGAGCCCCGACAATCTGGACGAGGAGTTCAACGGGCTCCCCTCGTTCCACCACACGGACGTGGTGCGGGTGCGCTACGACCAGCTGCGCGCTGTGGCCGGGCGCACACAGATGCTGCTTGGCGACGTGGCGACGCAGGGGGTGGTGGTGGTGCGTGGAGTCGCTGCTGTCCTAGCGCGACCCACGCGCAACTGGGGTGTTCATCGTGGCCTGCCTGCTGACCGCGCTGGTGCTCTATGTCGTGCCGTTAAAGGCGCTGCCGCTCGGCATGGGCTTCTTCTACCTCTAGAACCCCAGGTTCCGCGATGACATGCCCTCCGCTGGCTTCAACTTCTTCTGCCTCCTGCTGTCGCTGTCCAACCAGGTTCTCTAGGATCAATCGATCGTTGTTTTTCTTTGAGCTTGCTGTTGCTGTACTTGGTGTGATCCACTGCTGCTGTTTAGAGGGATCATCGTTTCATCATTTGTTGCACACAGAAAGAAAGCCACTTCCCATCTGATGATGCGGCTGGCTTACTTAGTGATGCTAATCTCAAGAATAAAGATAGCTGTTACCTAGTGTATTCTTTGATTCAGAATCAGAGTCTTGATGATCATGATCGTGAAAATATGTTTTATGTTGTAAGTCAACTAAAACTAAGCTTCTGGAAGCATACATTCTACATAGAAATGTATGCAGCTTCTGAAGGTTGCCGTTCCACCATGCTATCACCAAAGTCATTGTTCGCCAAGCCACCATAGTGATGTGATGCATTCCAAACCACGGAAGAATATTGTTCCAAATGCAGGTGGTGTAGCGGCATTGGAAGAGGAGATGGGCGGCCGACTCTTGGCATTGCTTACATAGAGGGCAGAGACCACAATTTGGCCAGCCACAACATATCAGTCGATCCGATGTCCAAAGACTATTTTGAAGGACAAGCCAGTCATAGAACTTGCATCTTGGGGTGTTAGACTTCGTATTGTAGCCTTACTGTGTAATCCATACCATATTGGTATAGGACTTGTATGACACCATTATATATATATATAACTGTGTCTATCATAGCTTGCCACAGAACTAGTTAAAGCTTGCTAAACATTTAACGGTTTAAAAGTAAGTAAAAAATATAAAATAAATAGGGGAGCCTTACTCTAATATAATAAGATGATCCAACGGTGTGATTGTGAAAATATGCATTTATGTGTCCTCAGCGAAAAAAACAAGCATTTCAGCTCACTGCAGGATCAATATATATTGAAATTTTGTTCTTTTTGTCCAGGACACGTGCAGTCTTATTTTTTCAATCCCTCCGTTGGATCATGTTATATTATAGGTGTGTTAGTTCAGTATTTTTTTCAGGATTTTTGAGAACTTTTACACCGTCGAAAACCTTAACTAGTTCTGTGGCAAGCTATTGTACAAAATCCATATATATATATATATATATATATATGTGTGTGTGTGTGTGTGTGTGTGTGTGTGTGTGTGTGTATGTGTGTGTGTGTGTGTGTGTGTGTGTGTGTGTGTGTGTGATAGACCACCCCATAGAGGGTTGAGCCAGTTCCCCTCAAAACCTATGTTTTACATGGTATCGAGTCTAACCTAGGTCCTAGGTCCTCTACCCCACCCGCCGCCGCCGCACCACCAAAAACCTAAACCCTACGGCTGCCGCCGTCGGCGCCATGACCGCTTCCGCTTCGGGCGCCGCCAGCTCCGGGTCAATCTCCGCGTCGCTTGCCGCCCTCCTCAACCTCCCACCTCGCCCCTGGCTCCATCAATGCCTCAGTTCTTTGGCACCGCCGCCGTGGGCTCCCTAGTTTCAGCGCCGATCCCGCCGCCACCGCCCGCGACGGCCTCAACACCGATCCCGCCGCCACCTCCTGTGATGGTCCCTTCCGGCTCCTCCTCGACACTTGCCGTCATCCCGGCGACCTCGGGGGGAGGCGCTACCCGTGGAGCCACCCGCGACCTCGCTCACTGCCCCACCCGCGTCCGTGATCCCAATCGTTCCTGCGTCGCCACCCGCGGCATCGGTCGCGGCAGTGGTTCCTGCCGCGGCTTCGCCGACCGCCGCCCCTGCTACTGGCGTCATCACGCCCGCCGGACAACTACCTGTTCTGGTGCGCCAAGGTCCTATAGTTGCTTCGCAGCCAGTCTCTCCTGGGGTTTGTGGATGGTTCGCTACCGTGTCCTCCACAGGTCATCCCTACGTACACGACCCGACCATTAACCCGAAACACCGTATGTGGGTGCAGCAGGACCAAGCAATCCTCTCTACCATCTAGGGCTCCCTCGGCGACAGGGTTGCCGGTCTCTGTCTCTTCGCGGCCACCTCCATGGACGCCTGGACGACCCTGGAGCACGCCTTTGCCCAGGTCTCTACCTCCCGCTCGATGGCCCTTCGCAGCGAGCTCACCGATACTAAGAAGCTGGACTCCTCCGCTGTCGTGGAATTAGCACGTCAGATGTCCTCATGAAAGGACTTAGTCGTAGAGCCATCGCGACGGGTTAGCTTGAAGGGGTTAAACCGGACAAGGGACACGGGAGTTTATACTAGTTCGTCCCCTTCGATGAAGGTAAAAGCCTACGTCTAATTGTGATGGGATTGATTGGGTTTCGATGACCAGGGAGCAAATACGCTTTGCCTGGGTCTCGAGTTGTTGTTTCTTGTCCCTGAACCGCCGCCGGGTCATCCCTTTATATACATAGGTTGACGCCCGGCCGGTCTACAGAGTCCCGAGGCCGACTCATACAAGTGTCCGGCTTGGTCTCTTCTTTCCTAACTTACAATACAAGTTTATATAACCATGGCGGTTTACCACTATGGGCCCTAATCCGCCCTTGGGCTCTGGGCCTCTAAGTTTCATTAGTAAAACGCCATCTTCTGGGTCTTCGTGGGCTTCAATATAGTTGAGGGTGGACCGGGCCCTCCTGGCCGGTTTACGCTCAATAGTTATATCCCCAACATTAGGCCCCAGATTGATTTGAACATGTTCATGTCAATCTTCAATACTTAAAGAAATTCTGTGAACATCTCCTTATATTCTCGTAAACCGCCATGATGTCTTCTCCTATAAACTTTGTTAAACCGCCGTGATGTCATCCTCTGGACACATCAATGGATCATCATGACATCATCTCTGTATAAAAAGATTAAAAATATTCCCTTCATTAATGGTATCCCAAAGATCGAGGCGACAACCGCACCCACTTTTGCCTCTTCAGGCTCCTCAATTCTCACGCCTGCCACTTATCCATTTGCCTTATAAATAGGCTCGGGGGTCCTTTCTTTTTCCCCTTCCGTGCCTCTTCTTCCTCCTCGCGATGCTCAAGCTTTGAAGCTCCGCCGCCGCCCTCAACCTTCGAGCACTGCATCGTCAAAGGCCGCTGCATCAACCTGATCGTACCAGAAACCTGTGGCTCTTCTCCACTATCCCTACACATCTGGTAAGTTTCCTCCTCTCAACCCTAGATCTGTATTTTAGGGTCTTTGCATTCATCCATGTTCATAAGTGTTCATCTCAGTTCTTCGTATTTGCTTCTGCCATAGTTTCTTTGATCTAACTGTAGCATAGATCCCGTGCGGTAGTTGCTCCGCATCCAGTTTTAGCACTAGTAGATCTTCCTTCTTTGTACAAAATCCTTAATAGAACACACGAACTTCTCTGTCCTGCTTAACGCCTTTATAGGTCGCAGAAATTTTTCTTACTGAAGCACGGTAGATCCAAATTAATTTCATCATTGTGTGAAACCTGTTTCTGTCAACACTAAGTAGATTTTCATCTCCGGCTCCTCCACCTAAGGGTGGTTTAAACCTTTAGTAGTTGGTAATCCGCCATATATCATTAGCCCTCACTTAAACCGCCGTCTTGTCTTGAATAATAAACTCCGGTTTAACTCACTTATATGCCTTCATCAAATTCCCCGGTTTAACACCGATTGGTACACACCAACCATCTGTCGTAAACCGGCCTTCATTTTTCCTTTTACAGTTTGTTTCCAAGATGGCCAAGCAATTCGCCGATTGCAACTGGGTTCCGTCCCGGATCACGGAAACGCAAATCAATGTATATGTTGTAACGGGCGCTTTAGCTTCAAAAAATGTCCTTCACTGGTGAGTTCCTGGCCCTGAGTGCCCTCCCGAGCCTCAAGATGGAGAAGTTATTGTTTTTATGCAGCACCTAGACCGGGGCTTCAGCCCTCCCGGATCAAAAAATTTTCGGGATGTCCTTGCTAGCTTTCAACTCCATCCATAAGATATTGGACCAAATTCCGTATCAAATATATGCAACTTTCAAGTATTTTGTGAAGTTTACCTCCAAGAAGAACCATCTGTTGAGCTCTTCCAGGACTTTTTCCATCTAAACCGCTGAACTGAGTTTTCTGATGGTCCTAACACGGAACTTGGCGGGGTATCAATCCAAAAGAGGAAGGAAGTTGATTTCCCTCATGCAAAACACCACAGTCATCCCAAAGACTAGAACCAAACTTGGTTTTATTATCAGAACACTGCCCCTAATGGAGAAAATCCTTGCCGGTTCACCGCCCTCACTGGCTTAGCAACGGCCACCCGTTACCTCAACGATTAACCGCCAAAGAACGGCAAACTTATGCACCTCAACTCGCCAAGCTCCGGGCTCTCTTAGCCAATGGTTTGACTGGTGTTGATCTCGTTCGCTGTTGGGTTAAATGGCACATCCTGCCCTTAAGTCGCCGCTCCAGATTAATGCAGGAGTATACTGGCGACACCAAGGACCCTTAACGGTTTAATGAAATAGAAATGACTGATGATGAAGTCACAGAATCCGTGAAGAAGATGCTAGACGAACCGATCGTTGCATGCAGCCAAACCAGGCTGGCCCCCTTTTACACCGCCAACAAACCGCCAGCGGTAAAGATTGTAACCTTGTGCTTTCTTGATCCGCCTCCGTTTTAACATTGTTCTAATAAACCTTTGTTTAATTTTTACAGGCCAATAGCTCTTTTTGGAAAAGGAAGGCTTCAGATAAACCGGCAAGGGCTCCTCGTGCCAAGAGCAAAGTTATAAAGAGAGCAGCCAAAAAGAAGACCGGCGAAACTGCTGACCGTCCCGAAGATGTTGAAGATTTGGATCAAGAGGTAGAACTTGACTCCCTTGGCTCCCTTTTCATACATCTTATTAACCATGACTATTATCAGGATGATGCGGAGGTCAGCCGTGCGGACCATGTTGAGGTAATCTCTCTTTCCTCCGATTCAGATCTTGTGTCGGTTCAAAGATTTCGCCGTGCAGTTCAGAAAGTGAAATACTCTCACCCTCTTGCTTATTTGGATCCAAAATTTTCTTTGAAGACACAACAACCTGAAGGGTGTCACACAACCCGACACAGTGGCCATCAAGTCACCTCTTTCAGTTTACCGGACACACCAACCCGGAAGCATCGTCCGGAGGTTACTTGTTCTCCCGAAAAACTTTATCCTTTGAAGGGTTTCTTCCGATACCCACTCAACCCGTCTGATCCGAATTATCAGATGTCTTCCAATTCGTCTGGCGGTTCATCAACCACTCAGCTGCCTCCCCTTAAAACCGTCGCTGGGTAAGCGTACTGCTTTTTGGTTTGTTTCTTCATGCGTCGGTTTATCATACTAATCTTTATTTCTTCATGCGTCGGTTTATCATACTAATCATACTAATCTTTTTGGTTTGAGTTCAGCTGCTAATCCGCCAAGCCCTGCTACCAATCCGCCAAGCCCTGCTGCCAATCTGCCAAACTCAGCCAAAGATAATGTCACGAGCCCAGCCAAAGATGATGATGATGTTATTGTCACTGGCACTGCTTATACCGCCCCAGACAATCCAGTTGCTTTATCTAAACATACTGCCAAGGACGAATTTGCTGCTATGGGCAAGGGGAAAGGGAAGACGATTTGTCAAGCTATGTTAACCTTTCTACTCAGGATCTTCATTCCGGATTCTTGAACCGGCTTTACACCAGCCGAGATTATGAGGCTGGTTTGGTGAATCTGATGAAGGAACGCTATGAGGTAATCTTCCACACACCTTCATCTTTATTCTGTACATTCATTGTATTGTAGCCCCCAAGGGCCGGTTTATCTCTTGAAGATAAACCGGGACTTTAAAGATAAAGAACACTTCGACTTCATAGCCCCCAAGGGCCGGTTTGTCTTGTGAAGACAAACCGGGACTTTTATATTCCATACTGTACTTTGTTGACTTTCCTTAATTGTGTAACTTCTTGATCAAACACACATTAGCCACCAAGTGCCAAGATTAAAACTTGTATTGATCCTTGGGACTTCAAACAATCAGTAGTAAAGAAGCAATCCGCATTAGCCCCCAAGTGCCAAGTGTATAACTGGTTATATGCTTGGGACTTTTGATAAAATATTTACATGCTCCTCTGATTGTGGCAGGCTGATATAAATCACCAAGGCTCTCAAATTGCTGATCTTCAAGAAAATATCAAGTCCCAACAAGCAGAGACATCCAAGGCCAAAGAGGAGCTAAAAACTGCTTTGGCAGCCATGGAACAGCTTAAAGAAGGGTACAAGACTGATCGTGCCAACTGGGAGACTGAAAAGAATGCATTGATGAAGCGGGCTGAAGACGCCGAGTCGGCTCTTAAACCGGTGGCGGAAGAGCTAACTGGGTTGAAGCGCCAAGTGAATGCCATGACCTCTGCAATATTTGGTAAGTACTCTTGCCAAGGCTTCTTGAATGACTGATACGTCTCCAACGTATCTATAATTTTTGATTGCTCCATGCTACTTTATCTACTATTTTGGACTATATTGGGCTTTATTTTCCACTTTTATATTACTTTTGGGACTAACCTATTAACCGGAGGGCCAGCCCAGAATTGCTGTTTTTTGCCTTTTTCAGTATTTCAAAGAAACAGAATATCAAACGGAGTCCAAACGGAATGAAACCTTTGGGATCATGATTTTCCAACCGAACGTGACCCAGGAGACTTGGACCCTACTCCAAGCAGTGCCCGAGGAGGTCACGAGGGTGGAGAGCGCGCCCCCTGGGCGCGCCGCCCTACCTCGTGGGCCCCTCGGAGCTCCACCGACGTACTCCTTCCTCCTATATATACCTACGTATCCCCGAACGATCAGACGAGGAGCCAAAAAACCTAATTCCACCGCCGCAACCTTCTGTATCCACGAGATCCCATCTTGGGGCCTGTTCCAGAGCTCCGCCGGAGGGGGCATCCACCACGGAGGGCTTCTACATCATCACCATAGCCCCTCCGGTGAAGTGTAAGTAGTTTACTTCAGACCTTCGGGTCCATAGCTAGTAGCTAGATGGCTTCTTCTCTCTTTTTGGATCTCAATACAATGTTTTCCCCCTCTCTCGTGGAGATCTATTCGATGTAATCTTCTTTTTGCGGTGTGTTTGTTGAGACCGATGAATTGTGGGTTTATGATCCAGTATTATCTATGGAAAATATTTGATTCTTCTCTGAATTGTTTTATGTATGATTGAGTTATCTTTGTAAGTCTCTCCGAATTATCTTTTTGGTTTGGCCAACTAGATTGGTAGTTCTTGCTATGGGAGAAGTGCTTAGCTTTGGGTTCAATCTTGCGGTGTCCTTACTCAGTGACAGAAAGAGTTGCAAGGCACGTATTGTATTGTTGCCATCGAGGATAACAAGATGGGTTTTTTATCATATTGCATGAATTTATCCCTCTACATCATGTCATCTTGCTTACGGCGTTACTCTGTTTTTACTTAATGCTCTAGATGCATGCTGGATAGCGGTTGATGAGTGGAGTAATAGTAGTAGATGCAGAATCGTTTCGATCTACTTGTTTTGGACGTGATGCCTATATACATGATCATTGCCTAGATATACTCATAACTATGCTCAATTCTGTCAATTGCTCAACAGTAATTTGTTCACCCACCGTAGAATGCTTATGCTCTTGAGAGAAACCACTAGTGAAACCTATGGTCCCCGGGTCTATTCTCATCATACCAATCTATATCACTTTATTTACTTGCTTTGTTTTTACTTTGCCTTTACTTTTTACTTTGCATCTATCTATCAAAAATACCAAAAATATTATCTCTATCAGATCTCACTCTCGTAAGTGACCGTGAAGGGATTGACAACCCCTAAGCGTTAGTTGCGAGTTGCTATCGTTTTGTGTAGGTACGAGGGACTTGTGCGTGGTCTCCTACTGGATTGATACCTTGGTTCTCAAAAACTGAGGGAAATACTTACGCTACTTTACTGCATCATCCTCTCCTCTTCGGGGAAATCCAACGCAGTGCTCAAGAGGTATCAAGAAGAATTTCTGGCGCCGTTGCCGGGGAGGCTTACGCAAGCAAGTCAACCATACCAAGTACCCATCGTAATCCCTATCTCTCGCATTACATTATTTGCCATTTGCCTCTCGTTTTCCTCTCCCCCACTTCACCCTTGCCGTTTTATTTGCCCTCTCTTTCCCGATCTCCTCCTCTCTTTCCCGTTTGCCTTTTTCTCGTCGCCTTTCTGTTTGCTTGTGTGTTGGATTACTTGTTGCCATGGCGCAAGATAATACCAAATTTTGTGATTTCTCAAATACCAATAATAATGATTTCCTTAGTACTCTGATTGCTCCTCTTAATAATGATGAGTCTTGTGAAATCAATACCGCTTTGCTGAATCTTGTTATATAAAAGATCAATTCGCCGGCCTTCCTAGTGAAGATGCCGCTACTCATCTAAACAATTTTGTTAATTTGTGTGATATGCAAAAGAAGAAAGATACGGATAATAATATTGTCAAATTGAAGTTATTTCTGTTTTCACTTAGAGATCGTGCTAAAGGTTGGTTTTCATCTTTGCCTAAAAATAGTATTGCTTCTTGGAATAAGTGCAAAGATGCTTTTATCTCTAAGTATTTTCCTCCCGCTAAGATTATCACTCTTAGGAACGATATCATGAATTTTAAACAACTTGATCATGAGCATGTTGCCCAATCTTGGGAAATAATGAAATTAATTCTTCACAATTGCCCTACTCATGGTTTGAATTTATGGATGATCATACAAAAATTTTATGCCGGATTGAATTTTGCTTCTAGAAATCTTTTAGATTCGGCCGCGGGAGGCACTTTTATGGAAATTACGTTAGGGGATTCTACCAAATTGCTTGATAATATTATGGCTAATTATTGTCAATGCCACACCGAAAGATCTTCTAGTAAAAAAGTGCATGCTATAGAAGAAATCAATGTTTTGAGTGAAAAGATGGATGAACTTATGAAGATGTTTGCTCCTAAAAATACTCCTCTTGATCCCAATGATATGCCTTTATCTACTTTGCTTGAGAATAATAATGAATCTATGGATGTGAATTTTGTTGGTAGGAATAGTTTTGGAAACAACGCTTATAGAGGGAATTTTAATCATAGGCCTTATCCTAGTAATCCTTCTAATAATTATGGAAATTCCTACAACAACTCTTATGGAAATTTTAATAAAATGCCCTCTGAATTTGAGAGTAGAGTTAAAGAGTTTATGAATTCACAAAAGAATTTTAATGCTTTGCTTGAAGAGAAATTGCTTAAAGTTGATGATTTGGCTAGGAACGTTGATAGCATTTCTCTTGAAATTGATTCTTTAAAGCTTAGATCTATTCCTCCTAAGCATGATATCAATGAGTCTCTCAAAGCCATGAGAATTTCCATTGATGAGTGTAAGGAAAGAACCGCTAGGATGCGTGCTTCCAAAGATGCCTTTATTAAAGCGTGTTCTTCCAATTCCTATGAAAATCAAGATGAAGATCTAAAAGTTATTGATGTGTCCCCCATTAAATCTTTGTTTTGCAATATGAATCTTGATGAATCTGAAGATTATCTTCCTTTACCTAGAAGGCGTTCTAAGAATTCGGAGTTTCTAGATCTTGATGATGAAATTGATGAAAGTGGGATTGAAATAAATAAAAACCGTGATGTTGCTAAACCCACTATTTTGGATCTCAAGGAATTTAATTATGAAAATTGCTCTTTGATTGGTTGTATTTCCTTGTTGCAATCCGTGCTAGATTATCCTCATGCTTATAGTCAAAATAAGGCCTTTACCGAACACATTGTTGATGCCTTGATGCAATCTTATGAATAAAAAACTTGAGTTGAAAGTTTCTATCCCTAGAAAACTCTATGATGTGTGGGAACCTACTATTAAAATTAAAATTAAAGATTTTGAGTTTCATGCTTTGTGTGATTTGGGTGCTAGTGTCTCTACTATCCCCAAAACTTTATGTGATTTGCTAGATTTCTGTGATTTTGATGATTGCTCTCTAAACCTGCATCTTGCGGATTCCACTGTTAAAAATCCTATGGGAAGAATTAATGATGTTCTTATTGTTGCAAATAGGAATTATGTTCCCGTAGATTTTATCGTTCTTGATATAGATTGCAATCCTTCATGTCCTATTATTCTTGGTAGACCTTTCCTTAGAACGATTGGTGCAATTATTGATATGAAGGAAGGGAATATTAGATTCCAATTTCCCTTAAAGAAGGGTATGGAACACTTCCCTAGAAAGAAAATAAAATTACCATTGGAATCTATTATGAGAGCCACTTATGGATTGCCTACCAAAGATGGCAATACCTAGATCTATCCTTGCTTTTATGCCTAGCTAAGGGCGTTAAACGATAGCGCTTGTTGGGAGGCAACCCAATTTTATTTTGTTTATTTTGTTTTTGCTTCTGTTTAGGAATAAATAATCGATATACCTTCTGTTTGGATGTGGTTTTATGTTTTAATTAGTGTTTGTGCCAAGTAGGACCTATAGGATTACCTATGATGATAGTTGATTTGATTCTGCTGAAAAACAGAAACTTTGCGTGGAAGAATTTAGTTATGATAAATCACAGGAACGTGCTTTTGCGTTGATTCTTTTTTCTGATGATCAATACACAAATTTTCCAGGACTTCCTATTTTGGTAGAATTTTTAGAGTTCCGTAAGTTTGCGTTAGTTACAGATTTCTACAGACTGTTCTGTTTTTGACAGATTCTGTTTTTCGTGTGTTGTTTGCTTATTTTGATGAATCTATGGCTAGTAAATTATTTTATAAACCATAGAGAAGTTGGAATACAGTAGGTTTAACACCAATATAAATAAAGTATGAGTTCATTACAGTACGTTGAAGTAGTCTTTTGTTTTCTTTCTCTAACGGAGCTCACGAGATTTCTGTTGAGTTTTGTGTTGTGAAGTTTTCAAGTTTTGGGTGAATTCTTTTGATGGATTATGGAACAAGAAGTGGCAAAAGCCTAAGCTTGGGGATGCCCATGGCACCCCCAAGATAATACAAGGACACCAAAAAGTCAAAGCTTGGGGATGCCCCGGAAGGCATCCCCTCTTTCGTCCACTTTCATCGGTAATTTACTTGGAGCTATATTTTTATTCACCAACATGATATGTGTTTTACTTGGAGCGTCTTGTATTATTTGTTTCTTTGCTTGTTAGTCTACCACAATCATCCTTGATGTACCCATCTTTAGAGAGAGCCATACATGAATTGGAATTTGTTAGAATATTCTATGTGCTTCACTTATATCTTTTGAGCTTGATAGTTTTGCCCATAATGCTTCACTTATATCTTTTGAGCGTGATAATTTTTGCTCTAGTACTTCACTTAGATCTTTTAGAGCATGGTGGTGGATTTGTTTCAAAGAAACTATTTGATCTCTCATGCTTCACTTAGATTATTTTTAGAGTCTTTAATAGCATGGTAATTTGCTTAATGATAATACACTTAGTGTTCAAGATATGTGAAACTTTCTTTTGAGTGAATTGGATACTAAGATAAGTTTGATGCTTGATAATTGTTTTGAGATATGGAGGTGATAATATCAAAGTCGTGCTAGTTGAGGTGATTATGAATTTGATAAATACTTGTGTTGAAGTTCGCAAGTCCCGTAGCATGCACGTATGCTTAAAGTTGTGTAACAAATTTGAAACATGAAGTGTACCTGGCTTGTGCATCCTTATGAGTGGCGGTCGGGGACGAGCGATGGTCTTTTCCTACCAATCTATCCCCCTAGGAGCATGCGCGTAGTACTTGAATTTTTGATGACTTCTAAATTTTTTGCAATAATTATATGAGTTCTTTTGACTAATGTTGAGTCCATGGATTATACGCACTTTCACCTTTCCACCTTTGCTAGCCTCTTCGGTACTGTGCATTGCCCTTTCTCACCTTGAGAGTTGGCGCAAACTTCGCAGGTGCATCCAAACCCCGTGATACGATACACTCTATCACACATAAACCTCCTTATATCTTCCTCAAAACAGCCACCATACCTACCTATCATGGCATTTCCATAGCCATTCCGAGATATATTGCCATGCAACTTCCACCATCATCATCATGACATACATTACTTTTGTCATATTGCCATTGCATGATCTTGTAGTTGACATCGTATTTGTGGCAAAGACACCATGCATTATTTTCCATACATGTCACTCTTGATTCATTGCACCATGCCGGTACACCGCTGGAGACATTCATATAGAGTCATATCTTGTTCTAAGTTTCGAGTTGTAATCCTTGTTTTGTAATCAATAGAAGTGTGATGATCATCATTATTAGAGCATTGCCCAAATAAAAAAAGAAAAAGAAAGAGAAAGGCCAAAAAGAAAAAAAAGAAAGGCCCCCAAAAAAAGAAAATAAAAAGGGCAATGCTACTATCTCTTTTTCCACACGTGTGCTTCAAAGTAGCACCTTGTTCTTCATGTAGTGAGTCTCATATATTGTGCTTCAAAGTAGCACCATGTTCCTCATGTAGTGAGTCTCATAAGTTGTCTTTTTATACTAGTGGGAATTTTTCATTATAGAACTTGGCTTGTATATTCCTACGATGGGCTTCCTCAAATGCCCTAGGTCTTCGTGAGCAAGCAAGTTGGATGCACACCCACTAGTTTTCTTTTGTTGAGCATTCATAGCTCTAGTGCATCCGTTGCATGGCAATCCCTACTCCTCATGTTGACATCAATTGATGGGCATCTCCATAGCCCATTCATTAGCCTCGTCAACGTGAGACTTTCTCCTTTTTGTCTTCTCCACACAATCCCCATCATCATATTCTATTCCACCCATAGTGCTATATCCATGGCTCACGCTCATGTATTGCGTGAAGGTTGAAAAAGTTTGAGATTATTTAAGTATGAAACAATTGCTTGGCTTGTCATCGGGGGTATAGAAGTTGGGAACATCTTTGTGTGACGAAAATGAAGCATAGCCTAACTATATGATTTTGTAGGGATGAAATTTCTTTTGCCATGTTATTTTGAGAAGACATGATTGCTTTGATTAGTATGCTTGAAGTATTATTATTTTTGTGTCAATATGAACTTTTGTCTTGAATCTTTCGGATCTGAATATTCATATCACAATTAAGAAGATTTACATTGAAATTATGCCAAAGTATCACTCCGCATCAAAAATTCATTTTTATCATTTACCTACTCGAGGACGAGCAGGAATTAAGCTTGGGGATGCCTGATACGTCTCCAACGTATCTATAATGTTTGATTGCTCCATGCTACTTTATCTACTGTTTTGGACTATATTGGGCTTTATTTTCCACTTTTATATTACTTTTGGGACTAACCTATTAACCGGAGGGCCAGCCCAGAATTGCTGTTTTTTGCCTTTTTCAGTATTTCGAAGAAACAGAATATCAAACGGAGTCCAAACGGAATGAAACCTTCGGGATCGTGATTTTCCAACCGAACGTGACCCAGGAGACTTGGACCCTACTCCAAGCAGTGCCCGAGGAGGTCACGAGGGTGGAGAGCGCGCCCCCCTGGGCGCGCCCCCCTACCTCGTGGGCCCCTCGGAGATCTACCGACGTACTCCTTCCTCCTATATATACCTACGTATCCCCGAACGATCAGACGAGGAGCCAAAAAACCTAATTCCACCGCCTCAACCTTCTGTATCCACGAGATCCCATCTTGGGGCCTGTTCCAGAGCTCCGCCGGAGGGGGCATCCACCACGGAGGGCTTCTACATCATCACCATAGCCCCTCTGATGAAGTGTGAGTAGTTTACTTCAGACCTTCGGGTCCATAGCTAGTAGCTAGATGGCTTCTTCTCTCTTTTTGGATCTCAATACAATGTTCTCCCCCTCTCTCATGGAGATCTATTCGATGTAATCTTCTTTTTGCGGTGTGTTTGTTGAGACCGATGAATTGTGGGTTTATGATCCAGTATTATCTATGGAAAATATTTGATTCTTCTCTGAATTGTTTTATGTATGATTGAGTTATCTTTGTAAGTCTCTTCGAATTATCTTTTTGGTTTGGCCAACTAGATTGGTAGTTCTTGCAATGGGAGAAGTGCTTAGCTTTGGGTTCAATCTTGCGGTGTCCTTACTCAGTGACAGAAAGAGTTGCAAGGCACGTATTGTATTGTTGCCATCGAGGATAACAAGATGGGGTTTTTATCATATTGCATGAATTTATCCCTCTACATCATGTCATCTTGCTTACGGCGTTACTCTATTTTTACTTAATACTCTAGATGCATGCTGGATAGCGGATGATGAGTGGAGTAATAGTAGTAGATGCAGAATCGTTTCGATCTACTTGTTTTGGACGTGATGCCTATATACATGATCATTGCCTAGATATACTCATAACTATGCTCAATTCTGTCAATTGCTCAACAGTAAATTGTTCACCCACCGTAGAATACTTATGCTCTTGAGAGAAGCCACTAGTGAAACCTATGGCCCCCGGGTCTATTCTCATCATATCAATCTATATCACTTTATTTACTTGCTTTGTTTTTACTTTGCCTTTACTTTTTACTTTGCATCTATCTATCAAAAATACCAAAAATATTATCTCTATCAGATCTCACTCTCGTAAGTGACCGTGAAGGGATTGACAACCCCTAAGCGTTGGTTGCGAGTTGCTATCATTTTGTGTAGGTATGAGGGACTTGTGCGTGGTCTCCTACTGGATTGATACCTTGGTTCTCAAAAACTGAGGGAAATACTTACGCTACTTTACTGCATCATCCTCTCCTCTTCGGGGAAATCCAACATAGTGCTCAAGAGGTAGCAATGACCATCTTTGTAATTTGTCGGTTTAACATGAAATTCTTAAACCGTTGTAGGTGGCCGCATTGCTCATCCGGGCTCTGACATGCGGATGAAGCTGAAGGCAGCATATACTCTGATTGAACACTGTACACCGGTGCCCAACGGGTTATCTGTGCAGCCTCATACAACAATCCGGCCCCAACATTGATCAAGGACACTCTAGCAAGGTTATCCATGACGCTAGCGCAGATAGAAGAGATGAAGCGATCCGCTGTCAGGGCTTGCGCTTTGTTGGCATTTACCCGAGCCAAAGCATGGATAGCGGACTTGGATCCGGTTGATATTGATAAGGGCTTTCCTAGTGAACAAGAAAACGGGATAGAGTTTGATAACGAAGCCCTCAAAGTTGTGACAAGGGAGATGCGTCCTCTGGCAAGTCAATTGGCGACAGAGGCTAACTTGACTGTTCATCAGTCCTTCTACGATGCCAACAACCAATGGATTAACACTGCGGTGGAAGAAGTGCAAGATGTTATCCCGCCAATCCGTAAGCACACTTACGCCCCTGACGTTGATCCGTCCGAACTTATAAGTGAGGAGGCTGTCTTGCAAGCTTTAACCCGGATTGACTGGACCACCGTTGACTTCCAGCCACTGGATGGGGAGGAGGAGGCTGAACCGACGCCAGATGATCCATCAACTTCACGTCAACATGGTGATGAGTCTTGATCCGACAATTGGGTTGAGGTTTCATAAACTTTGTTCTGTGGGAAGAACAATCCCTTATTTTGGGCTTTAAAGTGCCTTGTAATAGGCTAGTTGAAATACTTCGCTCCGTGGCACTGATGCATAACATTGTTGATCCGTCATGATATTTGCTGTGCTTGATTACACTTTGATAATTTTCATGCGATTCTGATATCTGCATAAAAAGAATTGTCCTAGCGGTTGATCGCCGGACGGGTCATAATGCCCAAGATAAAGCCTGGCTAATAACCAAAGCGGAATAAATATGAAATAACTCATACCTGGGATATGAAATCATTTAGTAAGGGTGAAAACCCAAATCTTGAGCTGTTATAACCCTTACCCTATAATGATGTTATGAATAAGTCATGCCGGGTTACAATGAACACCAGATGATCAAACTGGCGACATATAGTTAAAGCCAGGCCGGGTTTGTAAACACCGATTTGATAAGATGGTCTGACAACTTATAGTTGAAAGCCAAGCCGGGTTAACAACACCGGGTTAATATGATGACTGAAAAGCCACACCGGGTCAATGGACACCGGTTCAAGATAAATTCATCAAAAGGTGAAAACTTGGCAAAAAAGCAAACAAGAAACCATGTAGTCAAGGCTTTTCAAGGGCTGCCAGGCCCAAATTCGAGGCTTTTCATGGGCTGCCAGGCCACTGAGTTAAACCATTTTGCCAAGCCTTTTAAGATGGGCCTCCAACTAACCAATCGTCGTTTTAACTTTGACAAGTTCAAGGTCTGTATAAGATTGACTTGTCAAACGTTCGGCGGGTCGTGCCAGGATTACCTGGATAGGAGTGACTTACTTGATGAAGGCATGTTAACCCGGGGTTTTAGGTGAATACACCAGGCTTCCAAGCCGTGGGTCGGTACCCAATTACAAGGGTCCTTTCAAACTCTTTGTTGATTTGCACAAAGAGCCCCCAAGTAACTTTGTGAGCTGTGCTCAATGGGTGCCTATGTTTGAGCTGTGCATAACATCCAGACTCTCTTTGGCCCCCTTGGGTCTGAAGCTCCCAAGCTGTCTTGTGGCATGATAGCCGGTTTAACAGGTAGTACTTCGCTTTGTCAGTTGAAGCCCCCATGTAAACAAAGAGATTTGAAGAAAAAATGGCAGAGGCCCTGCTTATAGCAAGGATGCCGGTTTATTATATTGATCATTAATATATACATTGTTGAAATATGTACATAAGAAAAGCCTATGGCTCAAGTGTAGTAAGGCCGAAGGAGAGCTATGTTCCACGGCCGCCGGGTCTCCTCCTCAGAACTGCGTGAGTCTTATCGAACGTCAATGAGGTAGTATGATCCATTGTGCAGATTTTTGCTGACTACAAAGGGTCCTTCCCAAGGTGGGGATAACTTGTGCATATCGGTCTGATCCTGGATGAGCCGGAGCACTAAGTCGCCTTCTTGAAAGCTTCTTGTCTTAACCCGGCGGCTGTGATAACGCTGCAGGTTTTGTTGATAAACCGCCAATCGAGCCAAAGCCATGTCCCGTTTCTCATCTAACAGGTCCAGTGCCTCTTGGCGTGCTTTCTCATTATCCGCTTCAACATAATTGGCAACCCGGGGCGAGTCATGACGAATATCACTTGGGAGGACGGCTTCAGCCCCGTAAACCATGAAGAAAGGTGTATAACCCGTAGATCGGTTTGGGGTGGTGTTTATACTCCATAACACAGATGGTAATTCTTCCACCCAACAACCCGATGTCCACTTCAAAGGAACCATAAGCCGGGGCTTGATACCCTTCAGGATCTCTTGATTCGCCCTCTCAGCTTGACCATTGGACTGGGGATGAGCCACAGACGCTACATCAAGCCGGATGTGCTCTCATTGACAAAACTCCTCCATCTCACCTTTAGAAAGGTTTGTGCCATTATTTGTGATGATGCTGTGTGGAAAACCAAAACAGAAGATGATCTTTTTGAGAAATTGAACCGCCGTGGCTACATCACACTTGCTGATGGGCTCCGCTTCAACCCATTTAATGAACTTGTCAACCGCCACCAACAGGTGGGTCTTCTTATCCTGGGAGCGCTTAAAAGGTCTCACCATATCAAGCCCCCAAGTGGCAAACGGCCAAGTGATAGGAATCATCTATAGCTCCTGAGCCGGAACATGAGCTCGACGTGAAAATTTTTGACAAGCGTCACACCGCTTTACCAGATCCTCCGCATCAGCATGAGCTGTCAACCAATAGAACCCATGACGAAAAGCTTTAGCCACCAGGGACTTTGAACTGGCATGGTGACCACAATCCCCTTCATGGATTTCACGTAGAATCTCTTGTCCCTCTTTAGGAGAAATACAACGTTGGAAAACACCTGAAATACTACAACGGTGTAACTCGCCATTGTGAATAACCATGGACTTGGACCGTCGGATTATCTGTTTGGCGAAGACCTCATCATCTGGTAACTCGCCCTGGTTCATATACACCAAATATGGAACCGTCCAATTCGCAGTGGTACGTAAAGCGGCCACCAATTGGGCCTCTGGATCAGGAACAGCTAAATCCTCCTCTGTAGGCAACTTAACAGACGGGTTATGCAAGATATCTAAAAAAGTATTGGGTGGTACCGGTTTACGCTGAGATCCCAGCCGGCTTAAAGCATCTGCTGATTTGTTTTTGCGCCAGTCAATGTGCTCAACCTGATAACCCTTAAAGTGACCTGCCACAATATCCACCTCGCATCTATAAGACGCCATGAGTGGATCCTTAGAATCCCAAGTACCAGAAACTTGCTGAGCCACTAATCAGAATCTCCAAAACAGCGAACCCGGCTTAAGTTCATTTCCTTAGCCACAGGGAGACCGTGGAGTAAGGCCTCGTACTCAGCTGCATTGTTAGTACAAGGAAACATTAAGCGGAGAACATAACAAATTTTATCACCTCGAGGGGAAGTAAGAACAACTCCAGCCCCCGAGCCTTCCAATTGCCTGGATCCATCAAAGTGAATGGTCCAGTATGTATTATCTGGTTTGTCCTCTGGTTCCTGTAACTCGGTCCAATCATTGATGAAGTCAACAAGCGCCTGTGACTTGATTGATGTCCGAGGCATGTACTTTAATCCGTGCGGGCCAAGCTCAATTGCCCATTTTGCAACCCGACCAGTTGCCTCCCTGTTCTGAATTATATCGCCCAAAGGAGCTGAACTGACCACTGTAATGGGATGGCCTTGAAAGTATTGTTTGAGCTTCCGACTTGCCATAAACCCCCCATAAACCAGCTTCTGCCAATGCGGATACCCCCCATAAACCAGCTTCTGCCAATGCGGATATCGTTGCTTTGACTTGATAAGTACTTCGCTGATATAGTAAACCGGCCGTTGAACCGGATATTCCTTACCAGCCTCCTTGTGCTCCACCACAATTGCCACGCTGACAGCACAGGCATTAGCAGCCACGTACAATAACAAGGGCTCTTTGTCAACCGGAGCAGCAAGAACCGGCGGTTCAACCAACTGCCGCTTTAAGTCCTCAAATGCCGCATTAGCTGCATCACTCCAGATGAAATCGTCTGTCTTTTTCAACATCTGATACAAAGGAATCGCCTTCTCTCCCAAACGGCTGATAAACCGGCTAAGGGCTGCAATTCGACCCGCCAAACGCTGAACATCATTGATACACTTCGGTTTCGCCAAAGATGTAATCGCTTTGATTTTTTCCGGATTAGCCTCAATGCCTCTGTTGGACACCAGAAAGCCTAAGAGCTTGCCTGCCGGAACACCAAAAACACACTTGTCCGGATTAAGCATCATTTTGTAAACCCAAAGATTGTCAAACGTTTCCTTGAGGTCATCTATCAAGGTTTCCTTCTTCCTGGATTTTACCACTATGTCATCCACATAGGCATGAACATTACGCCCAATCTGCGTGTGAAGACAATTTTGTACACAACGCTGATAAGTTGCCTGGGCACTTTTGAGCCCAAAGGGCATAGAAACATAGCAGAAGGCTCCAAAGGGAGTGATGAAGGCTGTCTTCTCCTGGTCCTTAACTGCCATTTTAATCTGATGATAACTTGAATAAGCATCCAAGAAACTCAGGCGCTCACAACCCGCCGTCGCATCAATAATCTGATCAATATGCGGGAGAGCAAAAGGATCTGCCGGACAAGCCTTGTTCAAATCTGTGTAGTCCACACACATACGCCAAGTGCAGTTTTTCTTAAGAACAAGCACCGGATTAGCCAACCACTCGGGGTGAAATACTTCGATGATAAATCCAGCAGCCAACAGCCGGGCTACCGCTTCACCAATGGCCTTGCGTCTTTCCTCGTTAAAGCGGCGAAGAAATTGCTTAACCGGTTTAAACTTGGGATCAATATTGAGAGTGTGCTCAGCGAGTTCCCTCGGTACACCTGGCATGTCAGAAGGCTTCCATGCAAAAATGTCCCGGTTCTCACAGATGAACTCGATGAGCGCGCTTCCCTATTTTGGATCCAGATTGGTGCTGATGCTAAACTGTTTGGATGAATCGCCAGGAACAAAGTCAACAAGTTTAGTCTCGTCAGCCGGTTTGAACTTCAGGGTCGGATCATGCTCAGTGGTGGGCTTTTTCAGAAGGGTCATGTCTGCCGGATCAACATTGTCTTTATAAAACTTCAGCTCCTCTGTAGCACAAACCGACTCAGCATAAGCCGCATCACCTTCCTCACAGTCTAAAGCGATCTTTCGAATTCCATGTACTGTTATAGTCCCCTTATGACCCGGCATTTTGAGCTGTAAATAGATATAGCAGGGTCTCACCATGAATTTTGCGTAAGCCGGCCGTCCAAACAGTGCGTGATATGGGCTCTGGATCTTCACCACCTCAAAGGTCAATTTTTCAGACATGGAATCATGCTCATCTCTAAACACAACCTCCAAAATGATCTTGCCAACAGGATATGCCAATTTACCTGGTACTACACCATGAAAAACAGTGTTGGACGGTTTAAGACTCTTGTCTGTCAACCCCATGCGACGAAAAGTCTCATAGTACAGGATGTTGATACTGCTCCCTCCATCCATCAGAACTTTGGTAAACTTGTAACCTCCCACCTGAGGTGCTACCACCAAAGTCAGATGAACCGGATTGTCAACCCGGGATGGATGATCCTCTCTGCTCCACACAATGGGCTGCTCGGACCACCGCAAATAACGTGGCACTGCCGGTTCAACAACATTAACTGCCCTTTTGTGAAGCTTCTGATCGCGCTTGCACATGCTAGTAGTGAACACATGATACTGCCCACCATTCAACTGCTTGGGGTGACTTTGATAACCTGACTGCTGCTGATTTCCTTGATTATTCTGTTAGCCATTACCACCTTGGTTATTCTGATTGCCCTGATTATTCTGAAATCCAGAGTTTGAACTACCGCCACCATGAAATCCTGGACCTGAACCGCCCGACGGACCCTGATCTTTCCAAAGATGTGTGGCAGGGGCCTCCTTGGTCCCATGCTTTGGGCAAGGATGGTTTAACAAACGCTCCAGATTCATCCCTCCACCGCGCTGGGGCGGTTTACCTCTATGATGCTGCATATTGGTGTTAGCCACAAGATCTGAACTATCTGCCTTGCGCTTACCATTACTCCCATGGCCTCCTTGGTTGTGATGCTGTCCCTTTGCACCGCCGTTCTTCTTTCCCTTCTCCGGTTTCTCCTCATCAGAATCGGGATCCTTGGTATTATCAGAATCGACATATTTGACCAAGGCTGCCATAAGGGTTCCCATGTCATTGCAGTGGCGCTTCAGCCGTCCCAACTTCATATTTAGTGACTTAAACCGGCAATTACGCTCCAGCATTATGATTGCTTGACCAGCATTAATCCGGTCTGACGAATGCAAAACTTTCGAAACCCGACGCACCCAATGAGTTGTTGACTCGTTCTCTCCCTGAACACAGGCATCCAGATCCACAATCGACATAGGCTGTTTGCATGTGTCTTTGAAATTGGCTATAAACCGGGCCTTCAACTGATCCCATGACTCGATGGAGTTGGCTGGTAGGTTTTTCAACCAAGTACGGGCAGTCCCTTCGAACATCATCGTGAAATACTTTGCACAGGTCGCTTCATCCACATCCAGCATCTCCATTGCCATCTCATAACTCTCGACCCATGCCTCAGGTGGCTGATCGGCGGTATAATTAGGCACTTTGCGTGGACCCTTGAAATCCTTGGGCAGTCGCACATTACGGAGAGCCGGCATGAGACAGGGCACTCCCCAGGAACTGAAGGCAAGCCCAATGCCTCGATCTACTGACGCTGCTGGCTGAACCGGGCTGGGTTGATAACGACCCGCATATTGTGCTGCCAAAGCGGCCTCCCTTCATGCTCTGCCATTGTCCACCACGTCTTGAGCATTTACTTCACCGCGCGTTGGATTGGGTCCTTGAGGGACATTATGGCGCCGCGCACTACTAAACACTTCCGGTTCATCCATGTGCCTGCTATAGCTTTTGCTCAGACGGGGGGTTGAATGAATTCTATCTCGGCTATAGGAATAAGCCTGCTGCTGCACCACAGCGGTTTGAAGAAGATCCCTGGCCCGCCGCGTCTCAATCACCGCCAGTGAATCGCCCTCCATTGGAATGGCTGCCAGGCGAGATGCTGCGGCAATCATATTATCCAAAGGGCTCAAGAAGTGACCCGGTGGTGTGGACACGTATTGCAGCGGGTTATCCGTTCGCCGAGGTGGTTCCATCATCCGTGGTTGATCCGGCGCTGCCCTAGGCACGTCGGTCCGATTTGCAGCTACCGGATTGCTCGGCCCAACCCCCGGTGTATTAAAGAGATTCAATCCTTCGAAGACCGGCTGCACACGCGATCGGTACTTCCTTCGCATTACGTCGTTTGATGCATTCTGATCCAACATGAGCCGGTAATTCTGCACCTGTATCAGCTGTGACTGGGCATCCAAAGCGGCCCGTTCTTCAGCCATCCTAGCATCCTCAGTTGCCAGGTCCTCCTTAGCCTGCGTTATCTGGTCCTTCAGCTTCGCAATGTCTGCATTGTGCTGATCCTGCGTCTCCGGGATAACTGCCAAGGTTAACAAGGTCGCCCAGGCATCCATCAAACCGGATAGGACTTGAGCCGGCCGGCGCGCCGGGGCCCCTGCCGCGGCCGCTGATCCGGTATTCATTGCCGCCGTAGATGAAGACTGCAAATTGGGCTGTGTTCCGGCCATGTAAACAGCAACCCGACTTGGCGGTTCAAGGAGGTCCGGAATACTGTTGCCATCGGAATATCCTTCGAACACACCCTCATGAATTTTGTATAGGGACTCGGTTTTGCCAGTGGATGACTCGCTGTCGGAATAAATAGTCGTCTCGCCTTCAGACACTGGTTCAGATCCGATCCCATGGACATATCCTACGCTTCATGGCGGGCTTAACCTGGGCAGGACTCGCACGCTGAGCCGTCTCGACGAGGTCGGTGCAGATGTCCGGCTCAGGGCCCGGTTCGCCGATCTTGCCGATGAAGACATGAATTCCGCCAAAGGGGACCCGGTATCCGTACTCGATTGAGCCGGCCTCGGGGCCCCATCCTTCGTCGTCGATGTAGAGCTTGCCGCGACGACTCTTGGTCATCCGGCCAACCACGTACCCCTTAAGTCCTTCAGAGCTACCCTTCAAGAACTCGAAACCATCGTGCGATAGCCCCACGGTGGGCGCCAACTGTCGTGGAATTAACACGTCAGATGTCCTCATGAAAGGACTTAGTGCTGCTAGCTTGTTTCGTGGACTGTTTCTCAAACAGAATCCATCTGCAGCCGTTGTTGTTAACTACTCCCTCTGTTCCATATTAATTGTTGCTCAAACGGATGTATCTAGCTGGAACGGAGGGAGTAGTAAAGTAGAGTAGTTCACGGGAGGAATTTCATGAAGATCTGTTCAAATTTTGTGTGATCAGGCATCAGCAGTTTCAAACAGTAGTTAGTTCCCAAATTGTATCTCAAGTCTTTTTTTGGCAGGTCAAATAGTGAGATTTTATCCCCTAGTGACAGAGTGCTAAGAGTATCTCCAGCAGCCGCGCCAAAAGACGCGCATGCGGTAAACTGGCATCTTAGCGCGCGCGGGACATTTTTGCACGCTCCAGCGGGGGCGGAAAACTAGCGCGAGCGGGAAAAAGCGGCAACTCTCGCGCTATATTTGACGCACCGCGTTCGGCGCGTCTATAAAATTGCAGCGCCCTCTGCCGCTGTCTTCGCTCCCTCTACAACTTTCTCTCCTCTCCGCCGGCACGCTACCACCGCGCCACCATGCCGCCGCGCCGCCCGGGAGCTTCGGGCATCCGCGTGCGTCCGTCCGGCACCTACTCCGCCGAGATTCGATCGGGCTACGTGCGCCTCGGCCTCGGAACCTTCGACTCCGCCCAGGAGGGCGCCCGCACGTACGATGCTGCGGCGTGGCGCCTCCGGCGGTCCCGTTGGGACATGAACTTCCAGGACGTGGCGACGCAGGAGCGGGCGCAAGAGTTGGCGCCTCCCCTGCGGCTTCTCACCGACGAGGATCGTCACGAGAATCGATGGGAGTGCCGTCTCAGCCTGGCCAAGATGGACGAGGAAGCCATGGCGCTGTGGCGCCAACGCTTCCCGCAAGACGTCATCAACGAGCAACAGTTCTTTGCGGAGAGGAGGCAGGAACGAGCCATCTATCGCAAGGACAAGCGAACGCGGAAGGTGGTCGCCAAATCGCTAGGAGATGCGTCGTCTTGGGACTCCAACGAGGCAACGACGAACGGTTCCTTAACGCCTACGCTCAGACATCGGAGGAGGATATCATCGAGGCAGAGTCCGAGTCAAGAATGACGAGTAGTAGTAGTTTTTCTATCTATTGTATGAGAAGACTATGTGCACTATTTTGTATCGTAGAAGCAGTCTATGTGACGAACTATGTCACATTTGTACTATCAGAGCCAAATGTGTATCGGATCATAGTTTTAAAAAAAGATGAAATATAGCGCGTTTGCTGGAGCGACTCAGGCGCGCTTTATTTTGCGGCTGCCGCTGAAGCCAGCGCACCGCGGCACGCAAAAGCTGGCGATTCCGATGCTGCAAACTGATTTTTAGCGCGCCGCACGTTGGGCGCCTGTTGGAGATGCTCTAATACAAGATTATGACTGAAAGGAGGACCTTTGTTGCAACCAACAAGCGGTGCTACGGGCCATGCCTGCCGGGACACTCAGAAATATGCTTGTCTAGACAGGAACGCATATGCACCCGTGTTGTTAAAACATTATCTTTTTTTTGAAACAAATTGTTAAAACATTATCAACATGCGTGACACTTGTGAGGATCGCGAAATGAACTAAACTACATTGGTTGTGCTATACCTTTTGTACCTCACATTTCTTTCTTTTTCCTGTGTCATGCAAGATTTTTCTTTGTATATAAAGCTGTACACAGAAAATCATAAGTGTGTGATTTCTTAAGAACTTTCTTAACCTTAGAATTGTGAATTTTACTACTACTTATTAGAAGATTTGTCGGGGTCGGCGATCTGATGCAAGTTCAAGACAGCCGACGACAGCTGCACAACTTCCAGGCGTGTACCATCATCACATATGTACAATTACTTGTTTCTGTAAGTGAGTTGCGGGTGAATATTGTAAGTGTCCATTTTTTCAGATTCAGAATCTTCAGACTTGGGAGCTTACCAAGGTTGGGTCCTAACAGTAACACCGAGAGTTTCACAATGCCATGATAATGGACTGCAATGCAGTTCCCACTATTTGCACGCCCAGTCAGTTCTCTAGACTATATACAAGTTAAAAGTCATGAAGAATTAACTCACCAAACTTGCTCTAAGCCTCACTGTTGCACCTTGGACGGCGGCTGTTGGCAGTGACACACCTCCAGAATCCAAGCCTAACTGCTCCTAGCAAAAACTAAATGGCATCAACAAAGGGAAGCAATTACACAGTGTAGCACCAACATCATCGCTAAAGGCCAAAATTTAAGGCAGTGTACAAAGAACATGTTCAGGCAACAACACCATCGCTCAGGCCTAACTACTCCGAACAAGGACTTCCGATACGTTAGAATTAGATGGTGCCACCTACTCCCTCCGTTCCGATTTACTTGTCGTGGTTTTAGTTCAAATTTGAACTAAAACCACGACGAGTAAATCAGAACGGAGGGAGTACATGACTAGTGCATCGATTACATGTTGGCTGCTTCCTCCTTGAAAATCTGCAGGCAGTTCTTTGAAGAATGGGAACAGAGTTGATTTCGTGGTACTATCATCCCAGACTAGTTGATCCCACCAGCACCGTTGTCCGAGTATCAATGGCGCATGATCTACTTTCAATATCCTGGATGGCAATTTTACCAGCATGGGACACTTGCACACAAGCAAGCGCTGCAAGCTCGGGAGTGTGAGCTTGCCATCACATATGTTCTTCAGATTTATGAGGTGGCTTAATCCAAGTAAATTGAGACGAGGGATCAAAGCAACAAGAAATGGCAGGGTTTCTTCTTCATCATCTGTCGCTAACTCCAATATTGAATCACAATTAATCAAAAAGACTTCTTCTAGGGAGGGTAAATGTTTGATCCACGTGATTGACTTGATGCTGTGACATCCATAGATCACCAGCTGTCTAAGTCTGGGAAGGCAAGCATGCATGAGGTGTCACCCCTTTCCAGACGGCACCTACCAGCCTTTTGAGATTGACCAATTGAAGCCCCCGAAGACTTTGGAAGATCCAATCTGAATCCGCAATCGGTGTTAAAAAATGCTTTTCACAAAACATCCTTTTTGTCTTTTTTACACAAACCAAAAAAAATATCGGTTTTCTCGAAACTTGACATGCATTCATATAACATCGAGATGTATGCGTCAAATTTTTGTGATGTAAAAGATCACCAAAATAGTGATGTAAAAGATCATATATTAGTTCTAACTAGATATGCCAGTGAAGCACTAGCCTTGCTCATTATATGACACCCGGATTAATCGCCCAGCACCATATATCAATCACACTGCACCTGCCCAAGTTGCGCCTTCTTATCCGGGCAATCATATGGCATCCCTGGCTAGCTAGCTTGTTTGGAGATATCTGGAGATCCTACTTGCATCGTATTAATGGCATCTTTGGTCATTTTGGCATTAATTTGCTTTTGTACCTGGCTCACCAAATTAAGCAAAAGTCTTCAGTAATAGTTGGGAAGAAACAAAAAGCTGATCGATAAATGACTACATAGCACAGCCCTAATATATAACCACCACTTTGGGCTTCCTTGTGAAACAGACAGCCGAAAAAGGCCAAACTTGTTAGAAGATGGAGAGCTCTACAAGTTTTTATTTTGACGGAGCTACGGTGGGCTTACACCGGCCTGAACCATTTTCATGAGATACAAACACAAGGCTACACAAGTGTAGCACCCAACACACACAAGAAGGAATAAGGGACAACAGAGAAGAACCACGAAACAAGCTACGACAAGCAGCCGACACCAAGAACTTAGCACCCATCCCACTAGGCTAACCGAGAAGAGCAGAAGCTAGCTTTGATGGATCAGTCGAAAGGAGATACGTTGCGGAGAAGACGTAGAGAAGAAGTCACCCGCTGCCCTGCGATCACTCACACCTTGAAGAGCTAGGAAGTCGCAGTCACCATCGAAGGGCATCCCATTGCCTAGCCACGTCGCGACAGAGAGAGCCACTGACCGTGGCGAAGGGCAATGCTCCGCGGAGACAATCCCTGCACCTCCTCTAGGCCACACCATGGCCACCTTCACAAATAGAGGGAGCCAGAGCACTATGCAAAGCAATAGAACCTCACGCGCCGTCGAAGGGCACCGAACACCGAGACCTCACCGTCGCCACGAGCCCCCATGAGAGGTCAACCAACAGCACCAGGATGACCAAGGCACCAGTCGCCACCACAGACCACTTCCACCGCCACCACCGAGCATTCCAACCACCCAACAACCTCTACTACCCAGACATCGAGCAACCAACAATGGATTTCGTGGCTCCAAAAAACAACGCCCCCAAGGGAAAGAACGACATCGAGATGCCATCGTTGTCCGAACCAATAAAGGATCTAAGGCTTTCGCCCGGAGCACACCAATGAGCAGGTGGCAGCAGCCCCCCAATGACCCTTCAAGAAGGGAAACGGCGCCCAAAGGCGTCGCTGTCATCGTTGCCGACAAGGTCGGCACAAGGCTTTCGTCTAAAGCATCCCCAACCCGGTCGTCTCCACAGATGCCAGCGCTTGATTCCAGCAACACAAGACCACCCCATCCCCATGCCAGTCACGGCGAGCGTCCCTGCCAGGCCTAGCAAGAGGCTCCGAAGACACAGCCGCTCACCTCGAGCATCCACACAAAAAGGAGTTAGAGAAACCTTGGCTGCCACCAGCACCCAACCTCCCACCACCAGCCGCACGTCTACACCACCGCCACATCATTCCCCGCCGGCAGCATCCACCGCCGACCCCCCTCCCCCCCCCCCCCCCCCCCCCCCCCGGGGCCGAGGCCACGAAAAACCGCCGCCCGGGCAAGTTGCTGCCACAGGAAAGACCAGATATGGACGCCATGAAGCCTCACAGACCAAGCAGGGCAGCTCACCCTCTCCACCTCGCAGTCCGTGCCACCACGCTGTACTGCCCAGCATCTCCGCCCCGCTATCATCCTCTGGACACGACCACCGGGAGCACCGGCAGAGCGAGTGAGCCGTTGCTCAAGGGGAGCCAGATCTTGGGATGGAGCTCCCCAGATCTATGCGGCTGACCCGGACCACCTCTGCCCATGCCACCGTGCCGCTCGCGCCGCCTCCAAGCGCCACCGCCGCCGGCGCGCGCCCCCAGCCACACGCAAGACCCCGCCGCCAGTGGAGCGTCCCCGCGCCGCGCCATCCGAGCGAGAGGAGGAGAGCCGTCCCCGCCACCGCCGGCGCGCGCGGGATTTTCCCGGCGACGCCATCCGCCGGCGGAGGGAGGAGGAGGAGGAAGGGAGGGGGACTGCTGCGGTGGTGGCTAGGGTTCCTCCCGGGTCGCCCACGGGAGCGACACAGGAGGGGAGAAGAACTGCAGGTGCCTCCGATCCAAAATCAGAGCTCTACAAGTAAATAGTTTATAGTAGTAGAATCCAGCAACACCCAAGTGAAATGAGTCACAGGAAAAGGTAATTGCTCTGGTGAGAATTTCAGTGTTGATACAACAACAGCAGAGAACTGTGGTTCCCAAAATGCCAGCATTTTACTTGAGTATTGGCCGTATATCTGCTTCCACCACATGTTAGATTTGTATATGTTGTCGGCGTGTATCTATACTATAATGTCTTTAACACCTCACCAATTCACCATGGTATTCCCAAATCAGCAGCGCCAGACGTCACCGACCCTAAACGTGTCTTCAGATGAATGGTACCATGACCTAGCTAGCATATCTTATTTCGGTTGAACTCAGAGTATCCACCCTAAACCCTAAACCGTCTATGTGTCTGATATGATGATACAGCCCCCCTCCCTCTCTCCACCATGAAGAACTTGTTTTAATTAATCTGGTAATATAATTTAGCATGCACAGGAAGTGGCAGATGGTAAGGCAGCGATGGAAACATTTACCTGAAGCAACTTTGAGATGTTTGGAGATTGTACTTGAATCGTAGCCCCTGCATAAACCAATAGCCCTCTTGGGGCTAAACTCGGCCACTCTCTGGACAATCTTGTTCTTCATGTCAACAGCAAGCACCCACGCTGTGTGCTGCCTGTCGCGGTAGTCAATCTTGGCTAGTAAGTAAAGAATTCCATCATCTGGCAGGCTCAGCTTCGGCAGGCCAATATGGAGAGTCGACAAGGTAGGCTGAGCTGTGACACCTTCAGGTAGCTTCAGCTTAGGCAACGACGGTTCGGGTATATCAGACGAATCGAACTGGTAATCGACGCGCCAAGCCTTTTTGGAGAAGACACCAGTCTTGATGCTCCATATTGTGGCCTTCCAACCATCGGCACGGTGCTGCAGCTCGACCATCTTGATGAAGCCATCAAGGACCGAGACGTCCCGAACAGCCGGCAATCCACCTGCATTCGTCGGCTGGATCGGTAGTCTTAGGAAACGAAGCTTGGGGCGTTTGTCCAGCACGTTGCAGAAGATGATCATATGTGAGAGATCTACCCAGGCCACTGTGCCTTTATCTCCTCCGACGGTGAATGCGTTGTATGTGATGAACTCGTCGTAGGGGACTGAATCTATATTCACCGGCAGTTTGCTCCAGGAGTTGGTACCGGAGTGATACAGGCAGAGGTGAGCAGAAGGGTTGCGGTGTCTGAACACACCGGCTTGTGCGGTGAGGACGTAGCTGCGGTCAGGTTTGCGGACAATGGCAAACGACTGCTCGTTGACTGGGTGGTCGTCGCCGGGCTGCTTGATGTGCTTGAGCTCGGGGACGCTGGCGTCGTAGACGAAGTAGTGCCGTTTGTGGCGAAACATGGCATCGGATGGGCGGTCGCCGACTACGACGCATAGGAGGACGAGGCCGCGGTTAGTCTGTGTGGTGACTATGGAAGGCCGGATGGCGAACACGGTGTGGTCGTAGGCGGTGGCGTGGACGCAGAAGTAAGAGACCTGCGGTTGGACGGTGCAGAAGGTGACCTCGTTGTTCCCCCGGAGACGGAGACCGTCCATGCTGCAGCCGGCGGTGGTGGCGTTGTGGCGGTCGGCAAAGTAGGCACACGGCTCGACGAAGATGAAGCGTGGCTGGTCGCCGCCGCCGTCGGGGTAGCCATAAGCAGGGGGATTCAGGGACGGAGAATCCTGTGATGGACTCTTGTCAGGCTTCGCGTGGGCGTCGTCCTCGTCGAGGCGGCCGTAAGCAGCAGCCGCAGCAGCTAGGTCTAGGAACATGGATCCCAGATCGAGTGCCATCAAGCTCTTCCGATCCGCTCCTCCAGTGTAGGTGTGGATCGATCCCAGATCCGCCTTGGGTCGGTGTGTGCACGAGGATGATTTATCTTAACCTGGGCTGGGGAAAAGAAGGGATGATTGGGCCATTGGGGCGATAGATGGGAAGGGGATTGCAGGTCTTTTTGTGCAGATTTTTCTTGTATCAAAATAAAAATCTACAAAATCAAAAATCAAAAAAAAAAAATCTACGGCCACCAAAATTTTAAGACCCGCTATGATATAGGGCACTCATAGGCGCCGGCGCGCCGGCCCAAAATTGGGCCGGTCACACCCTGCCCGTTCGATGATTTCGTTCCAACCGTTCAGATCTTATCCCTTTTCTTCGTTCCCAACTCTCACCCCTCGCAGGGAATCCAGAAAAGGACATAGCGCAATCGCTGCCCGCCCCGCATCTTCTCCGCTGGGCCGCTCCTTCGCGAGAGGCGACGGTGTTCGTCAGTGTCGTCGGCCCCGGCAGTACCAGCGCACTGTCGCTTGCTGCCCCCCTCGTCTCATGTCCGTCGGGATCGCTGTAACTTCTACTGCGGCTGCAGCTCTAACACTGGCTGGTTCCAGCGCATGGTCCATGTGGTTGTAGCAAAAATCTCTCGCGTCACTGGCTCCAGCTCACCACCATCGTCGACTAGCACCGCCATGATCCAGTAAAACAATCTCAGTAACAAAACCTCCCAAATGATCAGTTGAAGCAAAACAAAAAGGCGGTTCCAGCCAACAATAACACCGGTTGTAGCAAAAATCACAAGAAGCAAATCCAAAAAAGAGAAGTTGATGTAGCAAAAAAAAAGCATGTTCCAGCAAAACAAAACGCTGGTTCCAGCAAAAACCATGTCTGCGGTGAGAGGCGTCCGGTTCCAACAAAAATCAGAAAGCAAAAAACCATAAGAACAAGTCGATGTAGGAAAAATACTAGCACGTTCCAGCAAAACATTAAGCTGGTTCCAGCAAAGAAACCTATATCGGCTGAGAGAGGAGCGTCCAGTTGTAGCAAGAATCACAGGAAGCAAAATTCCACAAAAAAAAAAATCGATGTAGCAAAAACGCTAGCAAGTTCCAGCAAAGGATAAAGCTGGTTCCAGCATAACCCAAGTCGGCATTGAGAGACGCGTCCGATTCCAGCACCAGTGGATGCCGGTTCCAGCTCTACAAGACATAGGATGCAACTCTGCCAGTGAGGATTGCAGCAAAAATCATCCCGTCAGCTGCGGCGGGACATGGCACCAGTACCCGCGGATCTAGCACGCCGTCCCACCGCGTGTTCCCCGGTCGGCTCGCGCACCATGAGGTGCATCCCTCGTGCGCAAAAGGGGGGGGGGGGGGGGGGGTGAGCAGGGGGCTGGTTCGAGCTTGCAGGGATGGCCAGGGATGGCCATCGTCGGCAAGGAGAGGGACTAGGATTGGGAGGCTGGAAGCGATGTTGTAGAGGAGAGCGATGCGGTGGAGATGTGGTGGAGAGTAGCGATGCGGCGGAGAAGCGATAGAAGCTCTGGAGTATTCTCTGTGAGTAGATAAGGCAGAGGGGAGGAAGATGTTGCTGTGGGTGTGTGGGCCTCAATAGGGCACGTGGCCGCGTAGTTGCAACGAGCAAGCGAGCCGGGGCGACCTGCGCAAGTTTCAGCTGGCGCTCCGGCTCCAAACATTTTCCTATGATATATACTCCATCCGTCCCAAAATTCTTGTCTTACACTCAGGTATAGTATAGGACAGCGCATCGGCCGCCTTCGCATCCATTGGATGGCACATGCAGCAGCCATCCAGACAGTTTGCAACATGCATGAGCTGTATTACACTCAGGTGAAAGCTCGCTTCGGCTGTCAGGTGACCCTGCCATCTCAATATCCCCCTCGTGGCTTAGAGCATCTCCAACAGACGCCCAAAAATTGCGTTAAAAGTGTTACAGTGGAGTGCTAAAACTATTTTAGCGCGCGAAACATTTGTGCACCTGTCGGAGATGCTCTTAGCAACGTCACCTTTATTGTGCTCACACATTGTCCACGGTGCTCCTCTGTCGAGTTCCACCAGCGCCTCCGGCGACACCTCGGATGTTGTGGCGGAGGCGGTGGTCGACGCCGCCCATCTCGGATGCAGCACTTAGTAACCACTGAGGAATCTCTTTCGTAGTTGCAGAAGCATGGAACAAATGTCATCGTCCTTGTTGCCGACACCACCGCACCACCTATGTTGCAGCGACGCATAGGCCCTGGCCATCAACGCCTCCAGAAGCATGGAATAATTTCACTTAGGTGCACACGAGTTGGTTTAGTTTGCCTTCCAAAACTTGATCATTTGATGGCTGATGCCGCCGTCAGAAAACTCAGCAACAGTGTGAATCTACTAAACCGTTTTCTGAACTTGCTGAAGTGCGTTAAGTCCAAACCAAGTTGCATGCAGACTCTGAATTCAGATTATATAAGAGCATCTCCAAGAAATGCGCTAGATAAGCCTGGATAAAAGGTTAATTTGGTGCATGAGAGGCCCCGCGGCTCGTTCCAACAGGCACGTGAAAGTTTGGCGCGGGAAATAAATGGGCACGCGCGCGGGAAATGTGGCAGCACGCTCGGCAGTTTTGGCGCGCGTCGCCTAGCGCGCTGGTCAAAAGCCGCGTTCGGGCATCCGCCAACCGCACCTTTTCCCCTCCCGCCGGGCCTTCTTCCTCGCCTCTTCCAGCACCCCGCCGCCGTCACGCCTTCTCCTCGCCTCTTTCAGGCCCCGCCACCGCCGCGCCTTCTCCCTCGCCTCTTCCGGTGCCCCACCACCACCACGCCTTCTCCAAGTCTCTTCCAGCGCCCCACCGCCGCTCCCTCGCCTCTTCCGGTGCCCCGCGATGCCGCCGCGCCCCCGGAGCAGCTCGGCCTACCGCGGCGTCCGCCTCCGCCCCTCCGGTGTGTATTACTCGGAGATCCGCTCTAGCGATACACGCCTCGGAATTGCCGCCTCCAGCGGAGGTGGGAGCGCCCACTAGTAGAAAATGGGACTCATACCCAGAACCTTCAGTCCCGGTTGGCTTACGAACCGGGACTAAAGGGGCTCCACGTGGCCGCTGTTTGATTTATTTATTTATTTATTATTATTTTTTTTATTTTTAAATTTCTGAATTATTTGACAATTTAATCTCTAATCATCCCTCATTACTACTCAAGTGTGGAGCACTCATTCCAAATCGTCTAACTTCTCGGCCGGTCACCAATCCTCTCACTACTCCAGCCTAAGCACGCTTAACTAACAGAGTTAAAATATTGTTACCCTTCTGCTATCATCGCATGGAGACACACACGCAAAGTCCAGCTGTGCTTATTAACACCCTGTAGGTACGCACATTGGTTCCTTCATTTGTAATTAACCAATATAACTTCATTGCCATGTTACACAATACTTGTCACTCCAGCTGGCTAGCTGCAATGTTAATTGATGCAGCCTCCAGATCTGCTTTGTTCCGCCCACCCTATAAAACCACACAATATGTATCTTCAGTTCTCCACACAACACACACAAAGCACATCAGGTGCAACACTAGCTGCAAGCACAAGAAATAGGCAGCAATGGCGAGTCATGGCCTCCTCGCCGTGCTCCTCATCGGAGTACTGGCAGCCTCCACTTTCCACCAAGCATCCGCTGCTGGCCGAGGCCTTGCTGCCGTCGAGAAGTTTGCGGAGCCAAAGCCAAAGCCAGAACCCAAACCAGAGCCAATGCCAAAACCTATGCCACACTCAGAGCCGGAGCCCTGCAAACCTGAACCGATGCCCAAACCCAAACCAAAGCCTGGACCCAAGATGCATCATTGAATTAACTTTCATATTGTATATCTCTAGTATTATAGAAGTTTATAATTTGGAATATAAATTATGTCAAACTTTATGAAGTTTGACTTAAGACAAATCTTATATCTGAAGTAAAAAGAAACGGAGGGAGTACCATCTTTCACTTATAGTTGGTGCTGTGTTTGCAGTTGAAACAAAAATATTATCACAATTGTCGTCGCTTGGTTAGCTAGCCAAAGCCTAACTAAATACATCTATCTATCTATTAGTACTTATACTACTGTAATTATTTACTCCCTTGAAGTTTACATGTTGATAGGAGAATAAAAAACCTCACATTTGGGGGGACCAATTCATTCTGGTCAAACCCTAAAGAAAAAATGTGCACCAGTAGATGAATTAAAGGTGTGGGGAGGGACGAATCCGTGTGACAGTTATGTTCGGAAAAGTTTGGTCAAGTGGGTGAAGAACATTCCCCACCCGCATGGCAAGGGCGACGGGGGCGACTGGGGCTGCGCGCGCGCCGCCGGCGGCGATCGCTGCGGCCCGGCCGCCGGCACCATTTGCTAGGCAGGTCGGAGGGAGGTTCTGGGCCCTTGCCGGATCTGATGAAGGGGAGGAAGACGAGGGAGACGACTCCGGCGACTCGACCGACGGATACTCGCCTACGGCTTCCGACGTGATTTGCGAAGTCTTCAACCCGGGGTATTCGGAGGAGGAGGTCGCAGCTATCGTTCTTGGAATCGTGCCGATTGACGATCCGGCGCGGCAGGGTCTTCAGCCGGAAGAGAACATCGAGGTGGTTCGCCGGATAGTTCATCGGAGGACGGCGAACTCTGCGATCCGGCCGTGGAAAGGTCCCCTACCAAAGGTCAGTCTTCCTAACTTAACCGTTTTTTATCTTATTAGGCCGGAGTCTTGGACTACGGTTCATCGTCGAAAATTGCCTCGCCGGACTCGGGATCGAAGGGCGCCGGAGGTGACTGCCGCGGCGCGTCCGCCAGTCACGGCGACCCAGATCCGCGTGATCCGCCAGGAGCGTTTGAATTCGCTCCTGGGCCACGACACGAGCTCTCTGGTGGATGGGCCACGGGGTGCTCTTGGGCTCGCATCAACTGGGTATGAGGCCCAGTCAGATCAGCCATCGGGAAGGCTAGGGTTCTTCTCGTTAAGCCTTCACGTCGTACGTTGCTGCATGGGAGCGGCCGCGCTCGTCGAATCGCGCCGCTCGAGATCATGGAAGGGCGCGGAGCCCCGCCGGTTCTCCCGAAGGCGCAAAACCCTCCTGCTGCAGGCGGGGGGTCTGGCCGTGATGCCGGGGCACGTAACCCTACTGCTGCAGGCGAACGTGCCGCTGCCGCAGGGGGGCCTGGCCGTGGAGGAACAGCGCCGCCGCCTCCTGTGACCGGTGGACGTGGGATGCCACCTGCTGCCGTCGGAGGCCGTGCTGCTTTGGGCCGGGGGGCGGGCCGTGGCGGTGCGCCGCTGCCTGCTCCGGCAGGCGTCCGGGCTGTGCCCCCACGACCGGTGCTTGGCATTGGCTCTCAGCCTGTGCACGCGGGGCGGGGCGATGGAGCACCTGCCGGAGCTGCTAAGGCCATGGGGCCCGGTGAGACACAGCCCGGGACCTATCTTGCGACGACCACCGCGGGCCGGGGTGCGCCTCCGCCGAGGGCTCCGGGGCGAGGGGTGGCTGCGCCAAGCCCTCCGGTGCACAATGGCCCTAGACCGGCTGGGCAGGTTGGTGGCGGGCGGCCGCCGCCTCATTACATTGCGAGACCGACACAGCAACGGTCTAATACTACGCTGACGAGATTTAACGGGAGTGCCGACTCCTCCGTACCACCCCGAGGACAATGGGGGGATGATGGCTATGATGCATATGGAGAGGGTCAGCACCGTGGATCGTCATCGACGGGAGGTGGTCGAGGTTATGCCTGGCAGAGTGATGGCTCTGCTGAGAGGCCCTTTCTGGGCCCGTCAGGAGGTTTTGTGGAGGGCGCTTCTGGACCAGACGTACGGCAGAGGGGTGGCTTCCGTGGTCGTCGTCGTGGTCGAGGGGGTGGCCGCGGTTTCCGCAGACAGCATCAGACGCAGGATACTGTTGATCAGCAGGCTTCCGGGGTCGAGGCTGATCCCGCTCAGGCCACGGCCTTGACTGGTGAGGCTATGGAGGTGGTCACGGCTCTGGCTACCGCGGAGGTTGAGATGACTTCTGCTTCGGCTGACACGGAGAACAGGTCTGAGTCTGACAGGGCCTCTAAATGGGCACGTCGAAAAGAGAAAATGCTTTGTTATCGCTGTGGTGAGAAAGGTCACTTCATTGTTGAGTGTGTGGCTGAGTTATGTGATACTTGTGGTAAACCGGCTCACACCTCGGGGGATTGCCCGCTTCTTTGTGAGCAGGTTCCGGCACTTATAACATATGGAGTATATTGTGCCGATCTGATGTTCTTTGAGTCACCAGCCGCGAGAGAGATTCTGGTTGAGCCGCAGAGCTTGACTACTGCGATTTTGAAGGTGACACAGGGTGAGGTTTCTGAAGCTCAGATTGTGCACAGACTTCAGGAATTGGCACCGGGAGATTTTCAGTGGGAGCTTGTTCTCATCGAGGAGCGTGTGTTCAGAGTCGACCTCCCGTCAGTTGAGGACTTACGGCGTTTGCTGAGCTTTGGGATGTGTAAGGTACCAGGAACTAATTGTATTCTGAAATTTCAAGAGTGGAAGAAAGTGGAGCCGAAGGGGAAGCCCCTAACTCAGGTGTGGTTGCGTTTTACCGGGGCACCTTCTGAGGCTCTTTCTGATGTTCGTGTGGTGGCCAGCTTGGGTACCTTGGTTGGTAAGACAGAGAAGGTGGACATGATTTTCACCCGCGCCCATGGGGTTGCCAGACTGCGAGTGAGTATACTGGACATTGAGTTCATCCCGGACGTGGTAAACTGGATGTACAGGGGTGAGGTGTTCCCCCTGGAGATTGAGTTTGAGGACGCTGAGTTGTTTGCTGACGTGGATGGTAATAATGATATGGAGATTAATGAGGGAGATGATAATGCGGGGGCTCGGAAGGATCCGACGGATGAGGATAATCAAGAGAGAACATCCGGGTCAGGATCAGGTGCTTAGCTGCCCCAGACTGGTTCAGGGGTAGAGCCGGCCACATCTCCGTCGATACCTAACAACACGCTGAGGTTCGGATCTTTTCAGCCTGCGTCGGCTCCGCCCAGACTTTGGAGCGAGAGGGTGGAGTCTGAGGATGCTTTTGAGCGCTCGCTTCCGGCACTGGATTTTTTGCCTGGGAGCTCGGACGGACGCGAGGTCGTTGATGTTGGGGAACGTTGCAGAAAATTAAAATTTTTCCTACGGCTTCACCAAGATCCATCTATGAGTTCATCTAAGCAACGAGTCATGGAGAGAGTTTGCATCTACATACCACTTGTAGATCGCGTGCGGAAGCTTGCAAGGTGATGATGTAGTCGTACTCGAACGTGATTCAGATCACCGATGCCAAGTGCTGAACGGACAGCACCTCCGTGTTCAACACACGTACGGGACGAGCGACGTCTCCTCCTTCTTGATCCAGCAAGGGAGAAGGAGAGGTTGAGGAAGACAGCTCCACCGGCAGCACGACGGCGTGGTGATGGTGGAGAAGCAGTACTCCGACAGGGCTTCGCTGAGCACACAACGGAGGAGGAGAGGTGTTGGGGAGGGAGAAGGAGGCAACCAAAGGCCAAGGACTCAAGGTGTGAAGTCCCTCCTCTCCCCCACTATATATAGGAGGGCCAAGGGGGGGGGTGGCCGGCCCTAGGAGATCCAATCTCCTAGGGGGGCGGCGGCCAAGGGGGGTTTCCCTCCCCCCCAAGGCACCTAGGAGGTGCCTTCCCCTCCTAGGACTCTTCCCCCTTGAACCCTAGGCGCATGGGCCTATGTGGGGCTGGTGCCCTTGGCCCATGCAGGCCAAGGCGCACCCCCTACAGCCCATGTGGCCCCCTGGGGCAGGTGGCCCCACCCGGTGGGCCCCCGGGACCCCTCCGGTGGTCCCGGTACAATACCGATAACCCCGAAACTTGTCCCGATGCCCGAAACAGGACTTCCCATATATAAATCTTTACCTCCGGACCATTCCGGAACTCCTCGTGATGTCCGGGATCTCATCCGGGACTCCGAACAACATTCGGTAGTCACATACTTGACTTCCTACTAACCCTAGCGTCACCGAACCTTAAGTGTGTAGACCCTACGGGTTCGGGAGACACGCAGACATGCCCGAGACGACTCTCGGGCAATAACCAACAGCGGGGTCTGGATATCCATGTTGGCTCCCACATGCTCCTCGATGATTTCATCGGTTGAACCACGATGTCGAGGATTCGATCAAACCCTGTATACAATTCCCTTTGTCAATCGGTACGTTACTTGCCCGAGACTCGATCGTCGGTATCCCAATACCTTGTTCAGTCTCGTTACCCGGCAAGTCACTTTACTCGTACCGTAATGCATGATCCCGTGGCCAACACCTTGGTCACATTGAGCTCATTATGATGATGCATTACCGAGTGGGCCCAGAGATACCTCTCCGTTATACGGAGTGACAAATCCCAGTCTCGATCCGTGTCAACCCAACAGATACTTTCGGAGATACCTGTAATGCACCTTTATAGTCACCCAGTTACGTTGTGACGTTTGATACACCCAAGGCACTCCTACGGTAACCGGGAGTTACACGATCTCATGGTCGAAGGAATAGATACTTGACATTGGCAAAGCTTCTAGCAAACGAACTATACGATCTTTTATGCTATGCTTATGATTGGGTCTTGTCCATCACATCATTCTCCTAATGATGTGATCCCGTTATCAACGACATCCTATGTCCATAGTCAGGAAACCATGACTATCTATTGATCATAACGAGCTAGTCAACTAGAGGCTCACTAGGGACTCATTGGGTCTAAGTGTTCACACGTGTATTACGATTTCCGGATAATACAGTTATAGCATGAACAAAAGACAATTATCATGAACATTGAAATATAATAATCCTTTTATTATTGCCTCTAGGGCATATTTCCAACAGTCTCCCACTTGCACTAGAGTCACCAATCTAGTTACATTGTGATGAATCGAACACCCATAGAGTTCTGGTGTTGATCATGTTTTGCACGCGAGAGAGGTTTAGTCAACGGATCTGCGACATTCAGATCCGTGTGCACTTTGCAAATCTCTATGTCTCCATCTTGAACATTTTCACGGATGGAGTTGAAACGACGCTTGATGTGCCTGGTCTTCTTGTGAAACCTGGGCTCCTTGGCAAGGGCAATAGCTCCAGTGTTGTCACAGAAGAGTTTGATCGGCCCCGACGCATTGGGTATGACTCCTAGGTCGGTGATGAACTCCTTCATCCAAATCGCTTCATGCGCTGCCTCCGAGGCTGCCATGTACTCCGCTTCACACGTAGATCCCGCCACGACACTCTGCTTGCAGCTGCACCAGCTTACTGCTCCACCATTCAACATATACACGTATCCGGTTTGTGACTTAGAGTCATCGAAATCTGAGTCGAAGCTAGCGTCGACGTAACCCTTTACGACGAGCTCTTCATCTCCTCCATAAACGAGAAACATGTCCTTTGTCCTTTTCAGGTACTTCAGGATATTCTTGACCGCTGTCCAGTGTTCCTTGCCGGGGTTACTTTGGTATCTTGCAACCAAACTTACGGCAAGGTTTACATCGGGTCTGGTACACAGCATGGCATACATAATAGATCCTATGGCTGAAGCATAGGGGATGACACTCATCTCTTCTTTATCTTTTGCCGTGGTCGGTGACTGAGCCGAGCTCAATCTCACACCTTGTAACATAGGCAAGAACCCCTTCTTGGACTGATCCATTTTGAACCTCTTCAAAATCTTATCAAGGTATGTGCTTTGTGAAAGACCTATGAGGCGTCTCGATCTATCTCTATAGATCTTGATGCCTAATATATAAGCAGCTTCTCCAAGGTCCTTCATTAAAAAACACTTGTTCAAGTAGGCCTTAATGCTGTCCAGGAGTTTCGTATCATTTCCCATCAAGAGTATGTCATCTACATATAATAGGAGAAATGCTACAGAGCTCCCACTCACTTTCTTGTAGACGCAGGCTTCTCCATAAGTCTGCGTAAACCCAAACGCTTTGATCATCTCATCAAAGCGAATGTTCCAACTCCGAGATGCTTGCACCAGTCCATAAATGGATCGCTGGAGCTTGCATACTTTGTTAGCGTTCTGAGGAACGACAAAACCTTCCGGCTGCATCATATACAGCTCTTCCTTAAGATGTCCATTAAGGAATGCCGTTTTGACGTCCATCTGCCATATCTCATAATCATAGTATGCGGCAATTGCTAACATGATTCGGACGGACTTAAGCTTCGCCACGGGAGAGAATGTCTCGTCGTAGTCAATCCCTTGAACTTGTCGATAACCCTTAGCGACAAGTCGAGCTTTATAGATGGTAACATTACCATCCGCGTCCGTCTTCTTCTTAAAAATCCATTTATTTTCTATCGCTCGCCGATCATCGGGCAAGTCTGTCAAAGTCCATACTTTGTTTTCATACATGGATTCTATCTCGGATTTCATGGCCTCAAGCCATTTGTTGGAATCCGGGCCCGCCATTGCTTCTTCATAGTTCGAAGGTTCATTGTTGTCTAGCAACATGATTTCCATGACAGGGTTGTCGTACCACTCTGGTGCGGAACGTGTCCTTGTGGACCTTCGAAGTTCAGTAGCAACTAGATCTGAAGTACCTTGATCATCATCAACATTTTCCTCTTCAGTTGGTGTGGGCATTACAGGAATGGTTTCCTGTGCTGCACCACTTTCCCGTTCGAGAGGTAGTACTTCATCGAGTTCTACTTTCCTCCCACTTACTTCTTTCGGGAGAAACTCTTTCTCCAGAAAGCATCCGTTCTTGGCAACAAAGATCTTGCCTTCGGATCTTAAGTAGAAGGTATACCCGACAGTTTCCTTAGGGTATCCTACGAATATGCATTTTTCCGACTTGGGTTCGAGCTTTTCAGGTTGAAGTTTCTTGACATAAGCATCGCATCCCCAAACTTTTAGAAACGACAGCTTAGGTTTCTTCCCAAACCACAATTCATACGGTGTCGTCTCAACGGATTTAGACGGTGCCCTATTTAAAGTGAATGTAGCTGTCTCTAGAGCGTATCCCCAAAATGATAGCGGTAAATCGGTAAGAGACATCATAGACCGCACCATATCCAATAGAGTGCGATTACGACGTTCGGACACACCGTTTCGCTGAGGTGTTCCAGGCGGCGTGAGTTGTGAAACGATTCCACATTTTCTTAAGTGTGTACCAAATTCGTGACTTAAGTATTCGCCCCCACGATCTGATCGTAGGAACTTTATCTTACGGTCACGTTGATTCTCTACCTCACTCTGAAATTCCTTGAACTTTTCAAAGGTCTCAGACTTGTGTTTCATTAAGTAGACATACCCATATCTACTCAAGTCGTCAGTGAGAGTGAGAACATAACGATATCCTTCGCGAGCCTCAACGCTCATTGGACCGCACACATCGGTATGTATGATTTCCAACAAGTTGGTTGCTCGCTCCATTGTTCCGGAGAACGGAGTCTTGGTCATTTTGCCTAAGAGGCAAGGTTCGCATGTGTCAAATGATTCATAATCAAGAGACTCTAAAAGTCCATCAGCATGGAGCTTCTTCATGCGCTTGACACCAATGTGACCAAGGCGGCAGTGCCACAAGTATGTGGGACTATCGTTATCAACTTTACATCTTTTGGCATCCACACTATGAACATGTGTAACATTACGCTCGAGATTCATCAAGAATAAACCATTGACCATCGGAGCATGACCATAAAACATATCTCTCATATAAATCGAACAACCATTATTCTCAGACTTAAATGAGTAGCCATCTCGTATTAAACGAGATCCAGATACAATGTTCATGCTCAAACTTGGCACTAAATAACAATTATTGAGGTTTAAAACTAATCCCGTAGGTAAATGTAGAGGCAGCGTGCCGACGGCGATCACATCGACCCTGGAACCATTCCCGACGCGCATCGTCACCTCGTCCTTCGCCAGTCTCCGTTTATTCCGCAGCTCCTGCTGTGAGTTACATATGTGAGCAACGGCACCGGTATCAAATACCCAGGAGTTACTTCGAGTACTGGTAAGGTACACATCAATTACATGTATATCAAATATACCTTTGGTGTTGCCGGCCTTCTTATCCGCTAAGTATTTGGGGCAGTTCCGCTTCCAGTGCCCCTTCCCCTTGCAATAAAAGCACTCAGTCTCAGGCTTGGGTCCATTCTTTGACTTCTTCCCGGCAACAGGCTTACCGGGCGCGGCAACATCTTTGCCGTCCTTCTTGAAGTTCTTCTTACCCTTGCCCTTCTTGAACTTAGTGGTCTTATTGACCATCAACACTTGATGTTCTTTCTTGATTTCAGCCTCTGCTGACTTCAGCATCGAGAACACTTCAGGAATGGTCTTTACCATCCCCTGCATGTTGTAGTTCATCACAAAGCTCTTGTAGCTTGGTGGGAGCGACTGGAGGATTCTGTCAATGACCGCCTCATCTGGGAGGTTAATGTTCAACTGGGTCATACGTGCGTGCAACCCAGACATCTTCAGGATGTGTTCACTGACAGAACTGTTCTCCTCCATCTTACAACTGTAGAACTTGTCGGAGACATCATATCTCTCGACCCGGGCATGAGCTTGGAAAACTAGTTTCAGCTCTTCGAACATCTCATATGCTCCGTGATGCTCAAAACGCTTTTGGAGCCCCGGTTCTAAGCTGTAAAGCATGCCGCACTGAACGAGGGAGTAATCATCAGCACGAGTTTGCCAAGCGTTCATAACGTCTTGGTTCTCTGGGACGGGAGCGGCACCTAGCGGTCCTTCTAGGACATATTGCTTCCTGGCAGCTATGAGGATGATCCTCAGGTTCCGGACCCAGTCCGTATAGTTGCTGCCATCATCTTTCAGCTTGGTTTTCTCTAGGAACGCGTTGAAGTTCATGTTGACATTAGCGTTGGCCATTGATCTACAAGACGTATTTGCAAAGGTTTTTAGACTAAGTTCATGATAATAAAGTTCTTAATCAAAATTATGAACTCCCACTTAGATTAGACATCCCTCTAGTCATCTAAGTGTTACACGATCCGAGTCGACTAGCCCGTGTCCGATCATCACGTGAGACGGACTAGTCATCGTCGGTGAACATCTTCATGTTGATCGTATCTTCCATACGACTCGTGTTCGACCTTTCGGTCTCCGTGTTCCGAGGCCATGTCTGCACATGCTAGGCTCGTCAAGTTAACCCTAAGTGTTTTCGCTGTGTAAAACTGTCTTACACCCGTTGTATGTGAACGTAAGGATCCATCACACCCGATCATCACGTGGTGCTTAGAAACGACGAACTGTAGCAACGGTGCACAGTTAGGGGAGAACACTTCTTGAAATTTTGTAAGGGATCATCTTATTTACTACCGTCGTCCTAAGTAAACAAGATGCATAAACATAATAAACATCACATGCAATTATATGGTTGTGACATGATATGGCCAATATCATCAAGCTCCATTGATCTCCATCTTCGGGGCTCCATGATCATCTTGTCACCGGCTTGACACCATGATCTCCATCATCATGATCTCCATCATCGTGTCTTCATGAAGTTGTCACGCCAACGACTACTTCTACTTCTATGACTAACGCGTTTAGTAATGAAGTAAAGTAGTTTACATGGCGTTCTTCAATGACACGCAGGTCATACAAAAAAAATAAAGACAACTCCTATGGCTCCTGCCGGTTGTCATACTCATCGACATGCAAGTCGTGAATCCTATTACAAGAACATGATCTCATACATCACAATTCAACATTCATCACAACTTCTGGCCATATCACATCACATGATCAATCGCTGCAAAAACAAGTTAGACGTCCTCTAGTTGTTGTTGCATCTTTTACGTGGCTGCGATTGGGTTCTAGCAAGAACGTTTTCTTACCTACGAATCACCACAACGTGATTTTGTCAACTTCTATTTACCCTTCATAAGGGCCCTGTTCATCGATTCCGCTCCAACTAAAGTGGGAGAGACAGACACCCGCCAGCCACCTTATGCAACTAGTGCATGTCAGTCGGTGGAACCGGTCTCACGTAAGCGTACGTGTAAGGTTGGTCCGGGCCGCTTCATCCCACAATACCGTTGAGCAAGAAAAGACTAGTAGAGGCAAGTAAGATGACAAGATCAACGCCCACAACAAATTGTGTTCTACTCGTGCATTAGAGAACTACGCATAGACCTAGCTCATGATGCCACTGTTGGGGAACGTTGCAGAAAATTAAAATTTTTCCTACGGCTTCACCAAGATCCATCTATGAGTTCATCTAAGCAACGAGTCATGGGAGAGAGTTTGCATCTACATACCACTTGTAGATCGCGTGCGGAAGCTTGCAAGGTGATGATGTAGTCGTACTCGAACGTGATTCAGATCACCGATGCCAAGTGCTGAACGGACAGCACCTCCGTGTTCAACACACGTACGGGACGAGCGACGTCTCCTCCTTCTTGATCCAGCAAGGGAGAAGGAGAGGTTGAGGAAGACAGCTCCACCGGCAGCACGACGGCGTGGTGATGGTGGAGAAGCAGTACTCCGACAGGGCTTCGCTGAGCACACAACGGAGGAGGAGAGGTGTTGGGGAGGGAGAAGGAGGCAACCAAAGGCCAAGGACTCAAGGTGTGAAGTCCCTCCTCTCCCCCACTATATATAGGAGGGCCAAGGGGGGGGGGGGGTGGCCGGCCCTAGGAGATCCAATCTCCTAGGGGGGCGGCGGCCAAGGGGGGTTTCCCTCCCCCCCAAGGCACCTAGGAGGTGCCTTCCCCTCCTAGGACTCTTCCCCCTTGAACCCTAGGCGCATGGGCCTATGTGGGGCTGGTGCCCTTGGCCCATGCAGGCCAAGGCGCACCCCCTACAGCCCATGTGGCCCCCCGGGGCAGGTGGCCCCACCCGGTGGGCCCCCGGGACCCCTCCGGTGGTCCCGGTACAATACCGATAACCCCGAAACTTGTCCCGATGCCCGAAACAGGACTTCCCATATATAAATCTTTACCTCCGGACCATTCCGGAACTCCTCGTGACGTCCGGGATCTCATCTGGGACTCCGAACAACATTCGGTAGTCACATACTTGACTTCCTACTAACCCTAGCGTCACCGAACCTTAAGTGTGTAGACCCTACGGGTTCGGGAGACACGCAGACATGCCCGAGACGACTCTCGGGCAATAACCAACAGCGGGGTCTGGATATCCATGTTGGCTCCCACATGCTCCTCGATGATTTCATCGGTTGAACCACGATGTCGAGGATTCGATCAAACCCTGTATACAATTCCCTTTGTCAATCGGTACGTTACTTGCCCGAGACTCGATCGTCGGTATCCCAATACCTTGTTCAGTCTCGTTACCCGGCAAGTCACTTTACTCGTACCGTAATGCATGATCCCGTGGCCAACACCTTGGTCACATTGAGCTCATTATGATGATGCATTACCGAGTGGGCCCAGAGATACCTCTCCGTTATACGGAGTGACAAATCCCAGTCTCGATCCGTGTCAACCCAACAGATACTTTCGGAGATACCTGTAATGCACCTTTATAGTCACCCAGTTACGTTGTGACGTTTGATACACCCAAGGCACTCCTACGGTAACCGGGAGTTACACGATCTCATGGTCGAAGGAATAGATACTTGACATTGGCAAAGCTTCTAGCAAACGAACTATACGATCTTTTATGCTATGCTTATGATTGGGTCTTGTCCATCACATCATTCTCCTAATGATGTGATCCCGTTATCAACGACATCCTATGTCCATAGTCAGGAAACCATGACTATCTATTGATCATAACGAGCTAGTCAACTAGAGGCTCACTAGGGACTCATTGGGTCTAAGTGTTCACACGTGTATTACGATTTCCGGATAATACAGTTATAGCATGAACAAAAGACAATTATCATGAACATTGAAATATAATAATCCTTTTATTATTGCCTCTAGGGCATATTTCCAACAGTTGAGTCGCCTTCGTTACCGCCTCAGGCCGGCCGTGGGGGACACCGTCTGGGGCAGGAGGCCTTGGACCTTTCCTCCTCGGCGCAGGCTGCTGCAGCCACTCCTTTTCTGATCGGGGTTGATCAGGGACATGTGGCACGGGCGGAGCCTGCTACGCCGCAGCCTGTCGGCCGAGAGGGAGGCTGTGTGGGGCAGGCGGCCTCACACCTCCTTTCTTCGGCGCCGATCGCTGCTTCTTCTCCCGTGACGCCGCGCGGGAGCCTGGGGCAGGTGGCCCCGGGCCATACCGCGCCTTCGGTTATTGGGATGGTCTCTCCCTTACGCGTGACAGTTGGAGCGGAGGGGGTGCTCGGGCAGGAGGCCCAGGCACATCCTTCTCCCGATATCCGGCCTGGGAGCCGTGGGAGCCCCCCGGCGTGGCCTCCTACGAGTGGAGCTACTCGTGAGGAGGTTATTGCTTTCGGTGGGATTCCTGACCCGGTCTCTGAGGGGAGACGGATGAGCTCTCGTCTCCAGGACCTCCCGGAGGTTGATGACATGCAGCAGAGGTGCGCTATGAGGGCGGCCAAGCTCCGTGACATTGAGGTCACTACGGGTATGTCAGTCAACTTATCCAATTCTATTATGCATTTTTCTTCGGATGAGATTATTCATAATGCAAACCAAATAGGGGTTTTGTTAGGGAATACTAATTCTGAAATTTCCAATTCAGTTAATGATCTTCTTGATCTAGAGGCGGAACGCGCCTTAGAAACCATTCGTAATATAGCGGCAGTGAAACCTATGAACGATGCTGAGATAAATGCATTGGGGGTGAGAGTGCTTGATAATTGGTGTGCGGACCTTGAACCTTCCACTAATGAGTCGGACGAGGAAGAGGTTAATGTTGAAGTTCTTGCGAATCAACCACCGGAGACCGGTTCTGAGGACCGGATGGTGGGCAATGATAAACCCAAACGTAAGTGGAAGCGGAAGGTGTATCCCGTTTCCGCGGTACGTAGGAGTGCTAGGATCCGTACGGCAAAAAAATTTCATGATGACCCATGAAAGGAATCTTTTGGAATAGCGGAGGTCTGAAGGACTTGGCTAAAAGAAGATTTCTCGCTGAGGCATCTTTGGAGCACCGATTAGATTTTATCGCTCTTTCTGAAACTGGTAGAGATAATTTTGCTCCTCAGTTTCTTTCCTCTCTTGCGGGTGGTGTTGATTTTGACTGGCATTGCCTACCTCCGCGAGGACGATCGGGTGGTATCTTGCTAGGAGTGAGATGCGATTCCTTGAGGTCCGGAGTGTAGTGATGGGCGACTTTGCGGTTAAGTTTCGAGTTACGTCTAAGGTGGATGGTTTCAATTGGGCCTTGGTGTCGGTGTATGGTGCCGCACAGCCGGAGCTTAAACCGGATTTTTTGGCGGATCTTGTTCGAATTTGCGGGTCCGAGCAGCTTCCGATGTTAGTTGGGGGGATTTCAACATCATTCGGAGGAGAGAGGAGAAGAACAATGATAACTTTGACGGCAGATGGTCGTTTATGTTCAATACCATTATCGAAAGCCTAGATCTGAGGGAGATAGAGCTTTCCGGTAGAAAGTTTACCTGGGCCAATGCACTGCCTATCCCGACCTATGAAAAGCTTGATCGAGTCCTCGCGAGTGTGGAGTGGGAACAGAAGTTCCCTCTTGTTACGGTCCAGGCTCTCTCACGGGGAATATCTGATCACACACTACTGTTCGTGGACTCCGGGGAGCCGAACCATGTGGGAAACAAAAACACTTTCTCATTTGAGATGGCCTGGTTTGAACGTGAGGGGTTTTTGGACCTCATTGCCAGGGAATGGGCTAAGGGAGTAGGGGGTAAGACAGCGGTCGAGCGTTGGCAGAATAAAATTAGGCATTTGAGAAGTTTCCTACGGGTATGGGCTAAGCACCTCAGTGGGGTGTACAAGATTGAGAAGGATAGGCTCCTTGCTCTAATACAAGCCTTGGACATAAAAGCTGAATCCGTGATTCTTATGCCGGCTGAGTGCCAAGTTAAAACTGAGGCAGAGAAGAGGTTGAGAGAACTTCTACGTGAAGAAGAGTTGAAGTGGGCGTTGCGAGCTAAGGTTCGCAAAGTGGTCCAAGGGGACGCCAACACTCAATTCTTTCACCTGATTGCTAATGGAAAGCACAGAAAGAAGCGGATTTTTCAGCTAGAGCAGGATGAGGGTACGATCGTTGGGCAGGATAATCTCAAAACATATATTACCGAATATTATAGGCAGCTTTTTGGACCTCCGGAGGTTAACTGTGTAACACTCGATGAGTCCAGGACTGAGCATGTACCTCAGTTGTCTACTGCCGATAATGATATCTTACTTGCCCCGTTCTCGGAGAAGGAGGTTTTTGATGCTATTGCACAAATGAAAAACAATAAGGCTCCCGGTCCGGATGGGGTCCCGGCCGAGTTCTATAAAAAGTGCTGGCATATTATTAAGGGGGATCTGTTACCTATGTTTCACGATATTTTCTCTGGACAGCTTCAATTATTTCAATTGAATTTTGGAACTATCACATTGCTCCCTAAGAAAACGGAGGCTGTGAGAATTGAGTAGTTCAGGCCGATTTCCCTTCTCAATGTGAGTTTCAAAATCTTTACCAAGGTCGGGACTAGTAGGCTCTCACAGATTGCGTATTCTGTGGTGCAACAATCCCAAACTGCTTTCATGTCGGACAGAAACATCCTTGAAGGGGTGGTTGTCCTTCATGAAACGCTCCATGAAATTCACTCCAAAAAATTAGATGGGGTAATTTTTAAGGTGGATTTCGAAAAAGCGTATGATAAGGTCAAGTGGCCGTTTCTCCAGCAGGCTCTGCGTATGAAAGGTTTCGATGAGGCATGGCGCCGGCAAGTCGAATCATTTACGCAAAAAGGAAGTGTGGGAATTAGAGTGAATGACGATATAGGTCATTATTTCCAGACTCATAAAGGCCTCAGGCAAGGCGATCCAATGTCCCCTATCTTGTTTAACATTGTGGTGGATATGTTAGCAATTTTGATAGGAAGGGCTAAGGAGAATGGTCAAGTGGGTGATTTGGTACCTCATCTTGTTGACGGAGGTGTATCCATCCTTCAATACGCAGATGATACAATCATCTTTATGGAGCACGATTTGGCCAAGGCGAGAAATATGAAGCTGTTGTTATGCCTCTTCGAACAATTGTCTGGGTTAAAGATTAACTTTCATAAGAGCGAGCTGCTCTGCTTTGGTAGAGCTAAGGACGAACAGGAGTCCTATAGACAATTGTTTGGATGCGAGTTGGGGAGCTTGCCATTCTCATATCTTGGTATTCCCATTCACCATCGTAGGCTGACAAACAGAGAGTGGAAGTGTATTGAGGACCGATTTGAGAAGAAACTGAGTTGCTGGAAGGGTAAGCTCATGTCATACGGAGGCCGATTAATCTTGATTAATTCGGTGCTCACGAGTATGCCTATGTTCCTCTTATCGTTCTTTGAGGTCCCAGTTGGTGTTAGGAAAAGACTGGACTTCTATAGATCACGCTTCTTTTGGCAGGGTGATGAGCTTAAATGGAAATACAGGCTTGCTAAATGGGATATTATCTGTCGACCAAAAGACCAAGGAGGGCTTGGTATTGAGAATCTTGAGGTTAAGAACAGATGCCTTTTTAGTAAGTGGCTGTGGAAGCTTGCCTCTGGGACTGACGCCATGTGGGCACAGATCCTTCGTAGCAAGTACCTCCATTCTAGAACCTTGTCTTAGGTAACGGTTAGGCCGACTGACTCGCCTTTCTGGAAAGGACTCATGAAAGTCAAACAATTACTGTTTAATAGGACTAGAGTTGTCCTTGGAGACGGGGTTACTACACGTTTCTGGGAGGATACTTGGCTTGGCGATTCACCCTTGGCCGTTCAATATCCGTCTTTATATCGTATTGCTCAACGACGTGAGGTGTCCGTGGCAACGGTATTTCAATCTATCCCCCTTAATATTCAGTTTAGACGGGCGCTTGCGGGCAATCGTTGGGAGGTTTGGCTCCATTTAGTTAGGAGACTGATGGAGGTTCAACTCTCTGACCAACCTGATGAATTACGCTGGAAGTTGACTAGGTCTGGAATATTTACAGTTAAGTCAATGTATATTGATGTCATTAATTCGAGTTTCATTCCAACTTCCAAGAACGTCTGGGATGTAAAAGTTCCTTTGAAAATAAAAGTGTTTATGTGGTTTGTTCATAAACAAGTTATTCTAACAAAGGACAACTTATTAAAGCGTAATTGGACAGGACCTACTAGGTGTAGTTTCTGTGACCAGGACGAGACAATTAAGCATCTTTTTTTTGATTGCCCGCTGGCCAAGGTCCTTTGGCGGACGGTCCACATTGCTTTCAATATCACTCCACCCAATACTGTTAATGCGCTATTTGGGAATTGGCTTAATGGGTTTGAGACTAATTTAGCAAGACATATTCGGGTTGGAGTTTGCGCTTTGTTGTGGACCATCTGGCTATGCAGAAATGATTTGGTGTTTAACAGATCATCACGGGTTCATTTTTTGCAGGTTATTTTTCGAGCTACGGCACTGATCCGTTCGTGGTCGCCACTCACTACGATGGAGGCCAGGGAGCATTTGGTTACTGGGTGTATCCGATGGGAGACGGTCGCTCGGGATATCTTAAGCCGGTTTGGATGGCGGTCATGTAATAGGATAGGCAATTAGTTTACCTGTCTTAATTTAGCCAGCCGGTTGTGGCGCCTTGTTCATGGCTAGTCTGTGTTTCTAGCCTTTTGCGCTCTGTGTGATCTGCCTTTTCTTTCCAGATTTGAGACTTTGGAACCTTGTTGACACCTGTTTAGTTAATAAAGAGGGCCGTATGCATCACCCTAGATGCAGAGGCCGGGGAGTCCCCCTTTTTGAAAAAAAAAAATGTTCGGAAAAGTTTAATCTCCTTGGTTCTACTTCTCAAAAGTTTAATCCGTGTGAATGGACCAGTTATTTTCTAGTATATATAATTACTAATACCTCTGTTTTTGGCGTAACAAAAATAGAGGGTATAGTAAATAATTTTTTTCTTTCTTAAATTGCAGGCAAGGGCACTCGGCTCCTGTTTAAATCATTCTGACATAGTGAAGCAAGTGAAACTTGTGTTAAACAAGTGTGGCGGACTTCCTAAAGTAATAATTGCTATGTATCGTTTCGTGGACTTCTTCGGGATTATGGGCCTTAAGGAAGCGTTGCAGCATCTGAATGCCAATTTTATGCTCGAATTGAAGAAGAGGGCAGATTCTGATGGAATGCAGGGTTTATTGGTCTGGGTGCATAAGTACTTCCGTTCCTGTCCGGATTTCCTTAAGCCCTGTGTTTTTTACCTGCCCATTTTCCCTCCAAACTACAACATTCGCCGAAGACGTTTGTTGAGGCGGTGGATTGCCGAGGGCTATTGTAGAAACTCCATTAACGCTACCGCAGAAAAGAATGGTGAAACATCCTTTGAGAAGCTTGTCAGTTTGAGCATGATTCAGGCGCCACCGCAGGCAATCAATGTGGAAAATATGAGCATGACTTGGTGCCAAGTAAATGGTTTTTTTCGTGAGTACATTATCTCACAGCCAATGGAAGATAACATGGTTTTTTCATTGGAGGAGCGTTGCAGCCAAAGCTCGCACTACACAGGACGGCACCTTGTCATCCAGAGCAGCTGGGACAGGGACGATAGAGATGGTTTTTTTTAGATGAGGAGAAAAGAGAGATGGGTGTTGTGCGCTGTACTAATCAGGCCGTCGGCCATGCGCCAGGCCTCTGCATCGTAAACAGCAGGAGGCTTTACCGTGGTCTTGTCGTGGGCTACATGCGTACCTTGTGGGAGGAGGGCCCTGGATTTTGGGGGGCCGGGGCGGCCGCCCCCCCTGCCCCTCCCCAGGGTCGGCCCTGGCAGCATGTCATTTGTTCTTCTTTTGCAACGCTGCACTTGAGGCGGAGATTCACGCAATACGGGAAGGGATGACTTTGGCCATTCAACGCTCTAGTCTTCCAATTTTGGTGCAATCGACTCGGTGGAGCTCTTTCTTCACTATCAATTTCTTTCCTTGCCAAATCATTTGGTCACTTGATGGACAGGTCTAGCCAGCGGCCGGCAACGGTCTGGCCAGTTCAATGTCTCTAGTTCGACCCCTTTATCAAGCAGGTCGTTCTCAGCCTTGGTCCACAACGGTTGGGCTTTGAGGTAGCCACCTGACCCCGTGCGATGGTGATGCTCCTTCTTCGTAGCATTTATCTTGTTTATGGCTGACATCTTCTTACTCCTCTCCGATGTCTTGTTGGCCACAAATGCGTCCCATTGATCTCTGAGCTTCTCGTACCGGCCGATGAATTCTGGTGTCATTTTTTGGTCGACAAACTTTGCTTTCAGGTCATTCTTCCACTTCCTGAATAGATCTGCCATCTTCTTGAGAGCAAAGAACTTGATCAATGGCTCTTTAACTGGATTCTCCGGATTGTCCTCTTTCGGTAGGGTGAAATTTACCTTCGGCGCTTTCCAAAGATCAGCTTTCTGTCTATCTACGACAAAAGAAACTTGAAGCTCTTCATCCTTAGGCTGATTCCATAGCTCTATGCTGATCGGGATCATGTCCCTAACAAGAACCCCGCACTGAGCAGTAAATGCCTCCTTGGTCCGGAGGGGTTCAATCGGTTGGCCATAGCGCGCGATTGCTGTGATCGTGAACCTTTCATCTGATCGCAACTTTTTCTTCGGGCCTCGTCTCTTTACCGAAGTTGTGCTTGATCCGGAGGGCTAGAAATAAGAAGAAAGATGAGAGTTAATATGTGTAGATATCAATTAGCTATAGACAGCACATGCTTAATTAATATATATACCTTGCCGGACTCTGTTCGGTCACCGGAGCCGTCATCACGGCCTCCTTCTTGCACCGACATTCGGTCACCGGTCACAGTCTCCTCCGTTGTTCGAGGACCATAGCCTGCTTCTTCACCCTCTCCTTCCAAACCATCTCTTTCATTGAGATACGACATGACATCAGCTCCGGCTGCGATTACGTCCCCTACACCCGTTATGCTTCCTCATCTCGGCCGTGCTCCATAGTTTCTGCAAATATTACAACATGGAAATTATTATACGAACATGACAGATGGATATATTAGTGGCAAACTGATGTCTACTACACAACCTTCTTCTTGTAGACGTTGTTGGGCCTGCAAGTGCACAGGTTTGTAGGACAGTAGCAAATTTCCCTCAAGTGGATGACCTAAGGTTTATCAATCCGTGGGAAGCGTGGGATGAAGATGGTCTCTCTCAAACAACCCTGCAACCAAATAACAAAGAGTCTCTCGTGTCCCCAATACACCCAATACAATGGTAAATTGTATAGGTGCACTAGTTCGGCGAAGAGATGATGATACAAGTGCAATATGGATGGTAGATATAGGTATTTGTAATCTGAAAATATAAAAACAGCAAGGTAACTAATGATAAAAGTGAGCGTAAACGGTATTGCAATGATAGGAAACAAGGCCTAGGGTTCATACTTTCACTAGTGCAAATTCTCTCAACAATAATAACAAAGATAGATCATATAACAATCCGTCAACATGCAACAAAGAGTCACTCCAAAGCCACTAATAGCGGAGAACAAATGAAGAAATTATGGTAGGGTACGAAACCACCTCAAAGTTATTCTTTCGGATCGATCTATTCAAGAATTCGTACTAGAATAACACCTTACAACACAAATCAACCAAAATCCTAATGTCACCTAGATACTCCATTGTCACCTCAAGTATTCGTGGGCATGATTATACGATATGCATCACACAATCTCAGATTCATCCAACCAACACAAAGTACTTCAAAGAGTGCCCCAAAATTTCTATCGGAGAGTCAAGACGAAAACGTGTGCCAACCCCTATGCATAGGTTCCTGGGCGGAACCCGCAAGTTGGTCACCAAAACATACATCAAGTGGCACATGATATCCCATTGTCACCACAGATAAGCACGGCAAGACATATATCAAGTGTTGTCAAATCCTTAAAGACTCAATCCGATAAGTTAACTTCAAGGGCAAAACTCAATTCATCACAAGAGAGTAGAGGGGGAGAAACATCATAAGATCTAACTATAATAACAAAGCTCGCGATACATCAAGATCGTGCCATAGAGAGAACACGAGAGAGAAGATCAAACACATAGCTACTAGTACATACCCTTAGCCCCGAGGGTGAACTACTCCCTCCTCGTCATGGGCGCCGGGATGATGAAGATGGCCACCGATAATGGTTTCCCCCTCCGGCAGGGTGCCAGAATGGGCTCCCGAGAGGTTTTTGGTGGCTACAGAGGCTTGCGGCGGCGGAACTCCCGATCTATCTTGATGTTTGATGGTTTTAGGATACGTGGACTTATATAGGCGAAAGAAGTCGGTCGGGGGAGCCTCGAGGGTCCCACGAGAGGGGAGGGCGCGCCCAAGGGGGTGGGCGCGCCCCCCTATCTCGTGGCTTCCTCGATGCTCCCCTGGCTTGCACTCCAAGTTTCCCGAGTCACGTTCGTTCCAAAAATCACGCTGCCGAAGGTTTCATTCCGTTTGGATTCCGTTTGATATTTCTTTTCTTCGAAACATTGAAATAGACAGTAAAACAACAATATGGGCTGGGCCTCCGGTTAATATGTTAGTCCCAAAAGTAATATAAAAGTGTATAATAAAGCCTGTAAACATTCAAAACAGATAATAAAATAGCATGAATGCTTCATAAATTATAGATACGTTGGAGACGTATCAGCATCCCCAAGCTTAATTCCTGCTCGTCCTTGAGTAGGTAAATGATAAAAGAAAGAATTTATGAAGTGTGAATGCTAGAAGGTGCACAAGTTTGATCAATTATAATTTCAATCACCTTTTCTAGCATGATTATATGTCATAACAGTAGTTCATCTCATAAAACTTCTCACGAACAAGTAACAAGCAATTCTCATGTTAAAGCGTAGACCATAAACTTTCTTGAAAACTAGCAAACTTCATTCTTAGTCATCAAACAATTGCAATTCATCTTATTTTCAGGAAGGGTCTATGTCAGAGCTTTGATTTAGCAAACTTCACATACTCAACTATCATATAGTCTTCCACAATTGCTAACACTCAAGCAATACTAATGGTTATGGAGTTTTAAATCGGACACTGAGAAAGATAGGGGCTTATAGTGTTGCCTCCCAACGTATTCACCTTTGGGTGATGTCAACAATAGTAGTTCACGCTAACTTACATCCAATTGGATATATATATATCAGGATATTTTCAACACGAGGTGCTTGCCAAAGGATAAAATGAAAAAGGGAAAGGTGAAAATCACCTTGACTCTTGCATAAAGTAAAACACATAAAGTAAAATATAGGCCCTTCGCAAAGGGAAGCAGAGGTTGTCATGCGCTTTTAGGGTTGGATGCACAAAATCTTAATGCGAATGAACGTCACTTTATATTGCCACTTGTATATGGACCTTTATTATGCAGTCCATCGCTTTTATTGCTCCCATAACAAGATCGTGTAAAGCTATTTTCTTCACACCAAAAGATCATACATATTTAGAGAGCAATTTTTATTGCTTGCACCGATGACAACTTACTTGAAGGATCTTACTCAATCCATAGGTAGGTATGGTGGACTCTCATGGCAAAACTGGGTTTAAGGATATTTGTAAGCACAAGTAGTATTTCTACTTGGTGCAAGGAATTTTGGCTAGCATGAGAGGAAAGGCAAGCTCAACATGTTTGAATGATCCATAACAATATAATTTAACTGAGATGTGCGAAAACATAACCCATTACGTTGTCTTCCTTGTCCAACATCAACTCTTTAGCATGTCATACTAAATGAGTGCTCACAATTATAAAAGATGTCTAGGATAGTATATTTATATGTGGAATCTCCCTTCCTTCAATATTTGTTCATGAATTGTTCAAATGAACAATACAATGCTTGCTAACCTTCAATAAATTTACAACCTTTACTTCTTAGATGTGAAGTCATTACTCCCCATGGGATAAGCAAATGAAACATATAAAAATTCAGATTTATGGCAATCAACTCATTCAACAATTTACTCATAGGATATAAGTGAAGCACATGAGTAAATGACAAACTACTCCAACAAGATATAAGTGAAGATCAATGAGTAGCTAAATAATTATGTAACTATGCTAAGACTCTCTCTCTCATTTAAGAATTTCAGATCTTGGTATATTATTCAAACAGCAAGCAAAACAAAATAAAATGGCATTGCAAGGATAACACGACTCATGTGAAGAAGCAAAAACTTAGGCTCAACCGATACTAACTGGTAATTGTTGAAGAAAAAAGGTGGGATGCCTACCGGGGCATCCCCAAGCTTAGATGCTTGAGACTTCTTGAATATTACCTTGGGGTGCCTTGGGCATCCCCAATCTTGAACTTTTGTGTCTACTTAATTCCTCTCATATCATGGTTTCTCTTTTTATCAAAAGCTTCATCCACACCAAACTCAGCACGAACTCGTGAGATGGGTTAGTATAAACCAATGCAAAACCTTATCATTTTCTACTGTAAAAAATCACTAAAGTTATTATTCAACATTGCATACTATATTTCTCTGCATATTTTAATACTCCTTTCCTCGAATAGAATCATTAAACAAGCAAACATACGCAAACAATGCAAACATAACAGCAATCTGCCAAAACAGTATAGTCTCTAAAGAATGCAAGATTCATCATACTTCCCTAACTCCAAAAATTATGAGAGAAATATCCCACTGTAGAAGATTTATCAGAGCTCAATATGCAAAAAGTTTCAACATTATACCATTCTCTGACTTTTCTAGGGAATTTTTGCAACAGCGGTAAACTTTCTGTTTTCAAACAGCAACATGTATACTTGCAAAATAAGCATGGTAAAGGCTATCCTTAACATTATTATTGAAACTAAAGATGAAAAACATTATTCTAAATAACAGCAAGCAAATACTAACAAAATAAAATGACGCTCCAAGCAAAACACATATCATGTGGTGAATAAAAATATAGCTCCAAGTAAAGTTTACCGATGAACAAAGACGAAAGAGGGGATGCCATCCGGGGCATCCCCAAGCTTAGGCTCTTGGTTGTCCTTGAATATTACCTTGGGGTGCCTTGGACATCCCCAAGATTAGGCTCTTGCTACTCCTTATTCCATAGTCCATCGAATCTTTACCCAAAACTTGAAAACTCCACAACACAAAACTCAACAGAAAACTCGTAAGCTCCGTTAGTATAAGAAAATAAAACCACCACTTAGGTACTGTAATGAACTCATTCCTAAATTCATATTGGTGTAATATCTACTGTATTTTAACTTCTCTATGGTTCATACCCTCCGATACTACTCATAGATTCATCAAAATAAGCAAACAACACATAGAAAACAGAATCTATCAAAAACAGAACAGTCTGTAGTAATCTGTATCAAACTTATACTTCTGGAACTCCAAAACTCCTACCAAATTAGAAAGTCCTAATAAATTTGTGTACCAATCCATAAAAAAAATAATCAGATCATAATACCGTTTCTGTGAATTAACAAAACTAATTTACTGGGTGCAAAAGTTTCTGATTTTTAGCAGGATCAACACAACTATCACCGTAAGCTATCCTAAAGGTCTTACTTGGCACTTTATTGAAACAAAAGCTATAAAACATGATTACTACAGTAGCATAATCATGTGAACACAAAAAAACAGTAAGGATAAATATTGGGTTGTCTCCCAACAAGCGCTTTTCTTTAATGCCTTTCTAGCTAGGCATGATGATGACAATGATGCTCACCTAAGAGATAAGAATTGAAACATAATGGGAGCATCATGAAGCATATGACTAGCACATTTAAGTCTAACCCACTTCCTATGCATAGGGATTTTGTGAGCAAACAACTTATGGAAACAATAATCAACTAGCATAGGAAGGTAAAACAAGCATAGCTTTAAGATTTTCAACACATAGAGAGGAATGTTGGGGAACGTTGCAGAAAATTAAAATTTTTCCTACGGCTTCACCAAGATCCATCTATGAGTTCGTCTAAGCAACGAGTCATGGGAGAGAGTTTGCATCTACATACCACTTGTAGATCGCGTGCGGAAGCTTGCAAGGTGATGATGTAGTCGTACTCGAACGTGATTCAGATCACCGATGCCAAGTGCTGAACGGACAGCACCTCCGCGTTCAACACACGTACGGCACGGGTGACGTCCCCTCCGTCTTGATCCAGCAAGGAGGAAGGGGAGGTTGAGGAAGACAGCTCCACCGGCAGCACGACAGCGTGGTGATGGTGGAGAAGCAGTACTCCGACAGGGCTTCGCTGAGCACACAACGGAGGAGGAGAGGTGTTGGGGAGGGAGAAGGAGGCAACCAAAGGCCAAGGACTCAAGGTATGAAGTCCCTCCTCTCCCCCACTATATATAGGAGGGCCAAGGGGGGGGGTGGCCGGCCCTAGGAGATCCAATCTCCTAGGGGGGCGGCGGCCAAGGGGGGTTTCCCTCCCCCCCAAGGCACCTAGGAGGTGCCTTCCCCTCCTAGGACTCTTCCCCCTTGAACCCTAGGCGCATGGGCCTATGTGGGGCTGGTGCCCTTGGCCCATGCAGGCCAAGGCGCACCCCCTACAGCCCATGTGGCCCCCCGGGGCAGGTGGCCCCACCCGGTGGGCCCCCGGGACCCCTCCGGTGGTCCCGGTACAATACCGATAACCCCGAAACTTGTCCCGATGCCCGAAACAGGACTTCCCATATATAAATCTTTACCTCCGGACCATTCCGGAACTCCTCGTGACGTCCGGGATCTCATCCGGGACTCCGAACAACATTCGGTAGTCACATACTTGACTTCCTACTAACCCTAGCGTCACCGAACCTTAAGTGTGTAGACCCTACGGGTTCGGGAGACACGCAGACATGCCCGAGACGACTCTCGGGCAATAACCAACAGCGGGGTCTGGATATCCATGTTGGCTCCCACATGCTCCTCGATGATTTCATCGGTTGAACCACGATGTCGAGGATTCGATCAAACCCTGTATACAATTCCCTTTGTCAATCGGTACGTTACTTGCCCGAGACTCGATCGTCGGTATCCCAATACCTTGTTCAGTCTCGTTACCCGGCAAGTCACTTTACTCGTACCGTAATGCATGATCCCGTGGCCAACACCTTGGTCACATTGAGCTCATTATGATGATGCATTACCGAGTGGGCCCAGAGATACCTCTCCGTTATACGGAGTGACAAATCCCAGTCTCGATCCGTGTCAACCCAACAGATACTTTCGGAGATACCTGTAATGCACCTTTATAGTCACCCAGTTACGTTGTGACGTTTGATACACCCAAGGCACTCCTACGGTAACCGGGAGTTACACGATCTCATGGTCGAAGGAATAGATACTTGACATTGGCAAAGCTTCTAGCAAACGAACTATACGATCTTTTATGCTATGCTTATGATTGGGTCTTGTCCATCACATCATTCTCCTAATGATGTGATCCCGTTATCAACGACATCCTATGTCCATAGTCAGGAAACCATGACTATCTATTGATCATAACGAGCTAGTCAACTAGAGGCTCACTAGGGACTCATTGGGTCTAAGTGTTCACACGTGTATTACGATTTCCGGATAATACAGTTATAGCATGAACAAAAGACAATTATCATGAACATTGAAATATAATAATCCTTTTATTATTGCCTCTAGGGCATATTTCCAACAGTCTCCCACTTGCACTAGAGTCACCAATCTAGTTACATTGTGATGAATCGAACACCCATAGAGTTCTGGTGTTGATCATGTTTTGCACGCGAGAGAGGTTTAGTCAACGGATCTGCGACATTCAGATCCGTGTGCACTTTGCAAATCTCTATGTCTCCATCTTGAACATTTTCACGGATGGAGTTGAAACGACGCTTGATGTGCCTGGTCTTCTTGTGAAACCTGGGCTCCTTGGCAAGGGCAATAGCTCCAGTGTTGTCACAGAAGAGTTTGATCGGCCCCGACGCATTGGGTATGACTCCTAGGTCGGTGACGAACTCCTTCATCCAAATCGCTTCATGCGCTGCCTCCGAGGCTGCCATGTACTCCGCTTCACACGTAGATCCCGCCACGACGCTCTGCTTGCAGCTACACCAGCTTACTGCTCCACCATTCAACATATACACGTATCCGGTTTGTGACTTAGAGTCATCCAGATCTGAGTCGAAGCTAGCGTCGACGTAACCCTTTACGACGAGCTCTTCGTCTCCTCCATAAACGAGAAACATGTCCTTTGTCCTTTTCAGGTACTTCAGGATATTCTTGACCGCTGTGACGCCCGGGTAATCAAGCTACAGTAACTCTCGGGTAATTATGCCACGTCACCTCGATTATTGTCGATAATCTCGCGTTAGTTCAGAACTGATTCAAATTCTAATTCAAAATCAAATCAAACGGTAAAAGTTTCCAAACTTTAAAACTAAAATGTTTGAGTTATGAAAAATAAAGCAAAGGTAATTTTGGTGAAGAGACCACACTTTAAAAAAAAATTTAAATACTATAAAATGTATAAAACGCAGCGAGGACAATTATTTAAATGCTTTTAAATAATAAACAATTACAAACTAATTTATTTTAGGTGCCAAGTTGATTGTGGTGGTGGCATATTGGTTAACACTAAATTTAGGTGCAACTAATGTATTTTACAAAACTAGTGTATTTAAAATGTAAAATTAAAACAGAAAAGAAAAAGAAATAAAAACAAAATCCAAAAATAAATAAAAGAAAGAGATTACAAAAAAAACAAAAGGGGGGAGCCCCCTGGACCAGGCAGCCCAACCCACCCGCACGGCCACCGCCCAACCCCCCTGGCCCGCAGCCAGCCTGGCCGGCCCAGCCGGCCCAGCTCCCGCACCGCGTCCCCTTCCCCTGTTCCCCCGACCCGGGTCAGAACAGGGCACGTCCCAGCCGAACCCCCCTCGCCGGCGACGAGACGAGGGGATAAGGACGCCGACGCCGCGCCCCCTCGGTCTCTCCTCCCACTCGCCCCACTCTCCCCTTGGTCCTTGCGCCTTCCCCCCTCAGATCCACCGCGCTCCCCTTCGTTCCCCTCCGTAACCGAGCGCCGCCGTCGCCATGGCTGCACCATAGCCGCGGCCACCGGCCACCCCGCGCCTCGCTAGCACGTCCACGAGACGCGCCGACGACCTCTACCTCGGCTACGCCTCGCCATCGAGCTCGAGGAGCACCGCAGGCCACAGATCGAGTCATCTGCTTCCTCGACGGCCGCCGGCGATCCCCTTCCTCCCCGGCGAGCTCTGCTGCTCCTAAGCCACCACGGGTCTTTCTTGACCGCTCGGTGAGCTCCACTCCGTCCTCTCCCCTCTCCTTCTTCGCCTCACTGCGCCCTAGCTAGCTGCCGCCGAAGCACCCGAGCGCCCCGTCGCGGATCTCGTCGCCGGCGCCCTTCCGGTGACCAAATGGTCAAGGGGCCGAGCCCCTTGTGCTCAGCGCGTCGCGCAGCTCCCCCCTGGCCTTCCCGTTAGCCCCGAAGCGCGCTGAGTCGCCGTGGTCGTCTCACGCCCGAACCACCTCACCGCCGGTGAGCTCGCCACGCTCGTTTCCGGCCACCACTGCCCGCGCAACCACCACCAACCGACGCGTCGTCGTCTCGCCGTTCTAACGCGCCCGGCCGCGCTCGCTTTGGTGCTCCGTAGCACGATTCCGGCCAACTCCGGCGAGGCACCGCCACTGTTTTGGTCGCCGGAGTCACTCCGGCGCCGGCCGCTGACGTGGCTGGCCTGGGACCACCCCAGAGCCACTGCCAGTGGGCCCTGCTGGTCCTAGTTGACTGGGTTGACCCAGTCAACTGCTGACATGGCAGCTACTGCCACTGACATGCGGGCCCCATGTCTTAAACGAATAAAAATAAATAGATAAATTGCTAATTAATTAAATTAGTTAATTAAACACTAATCTCTCACTGACTACCGGGCCCCACCCACTAATTAACCCAATTTAGTTAGTTTTAGAATTCTGTTAATGTCCCTGACAATGACATGTGGGTCCCACTGGACCCACCTGTCTGGTTTGACTGGTCAACTGACCAGTTGACCTGCTGACATCACTCTGATGTCATGCTGACGTCACCATTCACTGTTTTGGATAATGTTGGAATTAAATAACTAATTAAAATCAGAAAATGATTTAAATCTTTAGAAAATCATATCTTTTAATCCGTAACTCGGATGAAAATACTTTCTACATGAAAGTTGCTCAGAACGACGGGACGATTCCGGATACGCAGTCCGTTCGTCCGCCACACACCCCTAACATATCGAACTCGCAACTTTCCCCCTCCGGCTCCTCTGCCTGAAAACACGAAACACCGGGGATATTTTCCCGGATGTTTCCCCCCTTAACCGGTACCACCTCATACCACGTTAGGGCACGCCTAGCATCGTTACTTGTCTTGTCATGCATCGATATGCATCTGTTTACATGGTATTCATTGTTTCTTCCCCCTCTTCTCTCCGGTAGACTACGAGACCGACCCTGCTGCTGCCAAGTTCGACTACGGAGTTGACGACCCCTCTCTCTTGCCAGAGCAACCAGGCAAGCCCCCCCCCCTTGATCACCAGATATCGCCTATTCTCCTCTATACTGCTTGCATTAGAGTAGTGTAGCATGTTACTGCTTTCCGTTGATCCTATTCTGATGCATAGCCTGACATTGTTGCTACATCTGTTGATACCTTACCTGCAATCCTAAATGCTTAGTATAGGATGCTAGTTTATCATCATTGGCCCTACATTCTTGTCAGTCTGCCTTGCTATACTATTGGGCCGTGATCACTCGGGAGGTGATCACGGGTATATACTATACATACATACATACTACAGATGGTGACTAAAGTCGGGTCCGCTCGAAGAGTACCCGCGAGTGATTCACGGATTGGGGGCTGAAAGGACCTTTGTCCCGACGGCCCTCTGTGTGGATCTTTGTGGCGGAGCGACAGGGCAGGTTGAGACCGCCTAGGAGAGAGGTGGGCCTGGCCCTGTTCGGCGTTCGCGGATATTTAACACGCTTAACGAGATCTTGGTATTTGATCTGAGTTGGCTACGAGCCTATACGCACTAACCATCTACGTGGGAGTAGTTATGGGTATCCCGGCGTCGTGGTATCAGCCGAAGCACTTCAGACGTCAGCAACTGAGCGGCGCGCGCCGGATTGGAACGTAAGCCTGCACTTGTATTAGGGGGCTAGTTCTGCTTCCGGCCGCGTACGCAACGTGCAGGTGTGCTCGGGGCGATGGGCCCAGACCCCTGCGCGCTTAGGTTTAGACCGGCGTGCTGGCCTCTCTGTTTTGCCTAGGTGGGGCTGCGACGTGTTGATCTGCCGAGGCCGGGCATGACCCAGGAAAGTGTGTCCGGCCAAATGGGATCGAGCGTGTTGGGTAAGTTGGTGCACCCCTGCAGGGAAGTTAATCTATTCGAATAGCCGTGATCTTCGGTAACAGGACGACTTGGAGTTGTACCTTGACCTTATGACAACTAGAACCAGATACTTAATAAAACACACCCTTCCAAGTGCCAGATATAACCCGGTGATCGCTCTCTAACAGGGCGACGAGGAGAGGATCGCCGGGTAGAATTATGCTATGCGATGCTACTGGAGATGCTACCTGGAGTTGCTACTTGGAGTTGCTACTTGGAGATGCTAGTTGGAGGACTTCAGACTACCCTCTTCTACCTGTTGCAAGACGACGGTGACCAGAAGCGTAGTCTTCGATAAGACTAGCTATCCCCCTCTTATTCTGGCATTCTGCAGTTCAGCCCACTGATATGGCCCTTTACACATATATCCATGCATATGTAGTGTAGCTCCTTGCTTGCGAGTACTTTGGATGAGTACTCACGGTTGCTTTCTCCCCCCTTTCCCCCCTTTCCTTTCTTTCTGGTTGTCGCAACCAGATGCTGGAGCCCAGGAGCCAGACGCCACCGTCGACGACGATCCCTACTACACCGGAGGTGCCTACTACTACGTGATGCCCGCTGACGACGACCAGGAGTAGTTAGGAGGATCCCAGGCAGGAGGCCTGCGCCTCTTTCGATCTGTATCCCAGTTTGTGCTAGCCTTCTTAAGGCAACTTGTTTAACTTATGTCTGTACTCAGATATTGTTGCTTCCGCTGACTCGTCTATGATCGAGCTCTTGTATTCAAGCCCTCGAGGCCCCTGGCTTGTAATATGATGCTTGTATGACTTATTTTATTTGTAGAGTTGTGTTGTGATATCTTCCCGTGAGTCCCTGATCTTGATCGTACACGTTTGCGTGTATGATTAGTGTACGATTGAATCGGGGGCGTCACAAGTTGGTATCAGAGCCGACTGCCTGTACGAATCCCCCTTCCACACTCCTTGGCCGAAGTCGAGTCTAGACATTGCAAAAACTTTTACTAACTTGGCTGTGTGCCTTACGGGCCCACGTCGCCATTGGGTGGTATTAGGATCTTTTATTCCTCGTCTATACTCTGGGACTCTAATCTCTCTACTATTCGGGTTAAATGAATTTGCTAACTCTAAGATTAGGATCTCGTGATCGCATCCACCCGAAGAGCCCCTTATTGCAGAGGATCGCCTGCTACATCAGAAGATTCCGAAGATACTCTCTGATGTTCTCTCGAGACTTGTGCCCATCACTTTGGCTATTCCTGACCACCGATAAATCCGTATGGATAACTACTTACACTTGCCATTCTTACGATCATCCCCCATTGATCTTGTTATTACAAGATACCCCGAAGTTTTCTCTATTGTTCCGAGAATACTTTGTACCTACTGCCTAGCAGTTCTTTGCCACATGAATACCCCTTCGAATAAATCCTCGCACTTGTCGAGTATCTGCTCATCCCCAATTGTTCATGTGTTTCACAAAAGTCTTCGAAATAATATTCGATCTTCCGAAAATCCTTTGGGGCCTTTGGCTCTTGAAATTCTTGCTTGCTTGCATTGTGGATAATCCCATAAGTCTCGTGGTCATATTGACATTCCTTGTCATTACCATTTTTGAGTGTTGACTCAATATGTTTACGAATACACGCAATCATCATTGATCCTTATAAATTACTTTTCCGGCTGAGCTGCCATTCTTTTTACTGGAATTGGTTCTCGACCAATCCAATTGTCTTTGATTGTACCCTACGTCTATTCAACTTATCCACCCCTAATCAGAGCATTGCTTCTGATCCCTTGATTTGGAAATCATAATTCCTTTGCATTTGACAATTGAGTTAGTCAATTGTTTCTATAATCTGCTTCCTCTAGTTGAGTACCGATGCTCACGTCAGATCCCTTGTGGACCACCAGATCCTTTGTTGGATTTTATCTGACAATGCCCTTCATATTCAATAAACTTGTGAGCCTTTTCTCGAATACATAATGCCTTTGGTAAATTGTATCGTCTGCTTTCTCAATCATGCTCTGCCTTCGAGCTTGAGTTAATTACTTCTAAAGGATTCTGGTATAGGATTCTAAGATGCCCCGATGGGTTGAACCTATGCCTTCCTTAATATGTGTGAACTCGAAAGTTTTCACGAGTCGTACTCTTCTGGTATTTTGCCAGAGAAAATTTCAACGCTATAACTTCATCGAAAGCGAGAAGTGAATGAAAGGGTATGCATTGGAGAAGTGGGAGTCGACCTTGAACTTTGTGTTCATGCCCATGGACGCGATGTATATCCTATCATGGAAGCTTCTTGTAACAATAACTATTTCCTTGATAACTAACATATGGTAACTGTGAATTGATCCCTTGCAACCTTGGTTCCGACCATGATTGTTCTTCTTTGATCTCATTTCTCGGACAAGTTAAAACAATTGTCTCCTATGGATCAATACACCAGTCCAACCTTTACTTTGATCTTGTGTCGAGTATTACCCCCCTGGTATCTTGAGATTATCATGGAACTGCATAACTCCTTATGAGTTCTTCATCAAGTGCTACCTTCCCACTGATTCCAATTTTTCACGGGCTCTGGGTTAATAAACACTCAAAGACACCTATAACGGAACCGAGTCCGCACTACGGTTCAACAACTCTTCAGTAAGCTTCTATAAGTACGAGTTTGTACCCGATCACGCCATTCCTAGCCTGTTTGGCTATATCTTTGTCGTGACGATTCCAACTGTGCTACCGGGTCCTTATTCTCGGAGCACCAATTTGCGACGATAGCTAAGCATACGTCGATTTTCCTCGTCATACCCTTTCACCTTAAACAACAAGCTTGAGTTCGAGTTTGTGTCGTAACTGTGGTTCCAATAACCCTTCGCTTCATCATTTCTTTGACTTGATGTCATCGCCAATCGATTACCTCTTCACGAAATCTCTCAACAAATGTGTCGTGATCATCATCATCATTCCGAGCTCTTCCAGGATATGAATTGAGTTCATGATGAGAAATAACATCCTTTGCCCTCGATGAATTGGGTTATCATCCACAACATTATTGCATTCCCTCCAACACAAAACTTGTTCTTGTTTTGTGTTGTACCTTGAGTTCCATGCTATCCAACTTATGTTATGATCTACCGCGGAGAATTACCACCTTTTATGTTGAGAATGTCGTGGTAATTTTACCACCTCTTGAGAATTCTTGATATAGTAATATCTCTCGCCTTTTGCGTTCGTTTCCTGGTCTCCGTGTTGTTTCTAACCGGAATACCAACAAATGGTCTGTGATGTGTAAATTCTAAACTTCTAGCAACCCTATTGCTTTGAAGTTATTGGTCTAGAGTTTCATCCTAAGTCTATTGCTTATTGAATCATCATTCGAACATTGATCGTGCTACCTAGTCCAGATTCCTGGGTGCACCCTTCTACCATTTTTTCAGTTGTGTATGTTTCCCTCGAGCATACATCTTTATATCATTTGATCTGACAAATGATATTCCTTTGTTCACATAATTGTGGAAATAAATCCTTTGGAAATCTCGATGATTTGTTGCTGAGCCTATCAGCCACCTCCTCATCCACTCCTTGGTTTAATGATGAACTATTGCTTCAGAAACCCGCTCCCATAGTTCATTTCTCGAGAATCTTGCAATGTCATTTCGTCAATTTGTGTTGCACCTTTTCCTCTTAGACCCCCTGAGTCTGAGGTATCATGACACCAGTTGGATATGAATCTCGGTCAGTTATGATGGTTGGGACAACTTTCCAAGGGTCATGATGTTGATCCTTTGATGACCCGGTAACATGATGTCATGCCTAGCACCCCCCCCCCCCGGCTGGAGGACCTATCATTATAAATTCTTTTGCAAGATAACCATTCTTCCTGGAGGAAATTGTAAGACTTATCCTACAAGTTGTTCCTAATGGATCTTTCCTATATCCAAGGTCTGGCCCTTGATTGAAACACCATGCATTGCTATCTCGAAGCATGTTCGTGGTACTCCGCTTTTCAACAAGGACATTTGAAGCCCAATGCTAAATGTTTCCTGCTCAATTATCCAAACATCGCTGTATGGATAATGTCATGAAAATTTCTCTCCCCTCACCTAGAGGCTTTTCTACCTTATATCCTGTCAAGGATATCATTCTCTACTTGTCCTTGGTAAGGATATACCCTTGAAATATGTGTTTAGACACATTTTCCTTTCCATTGTTCTGTTTAAAGCTGATAATCACTTTTCCTTTCCATTGGTTTGTTTGACCTCTCTTGTGATCTATATAATCTAAGCAGTAATGATTCACTGCTTATGTAAACACCTCGGTGCGCAATTCCGTCAGCAAAACCCTGTTACTATTGTTGATGACATTTTCGAAATACACCGATGAACGGGAACCTTGCCTATTGGTCCGCCTCGTTCAACGAGTGGGAAAATGGTTCTCTTCGTCCCTCGCCCTTGGTACCAACGTTGTTGCTGACATAGCTGACATGGTACTCCCTGACATGCCCTGCTATCATGACCGTGCAAGATGTCACTACTCCAAAAAAAAAACCACATGGTGGGCCCATAACCCACAGTTCCACAGGATCGAAACCTGACTCTCATGTACACCCCCAATTTCCAAAGTTATTCCTCGCGCTTGACTTCTTATGTAACTTACGGGCCCCTTGCCAAGTGATCTATTCGGGTATCAGACGCAATACTTATTCTCGTTGCTCTGAACCCCTTCACCTTCTGATAGGCATTGAACGCTTGCCTATCGGTTTGAAACTTCTCATGGTACCTTCTTACTTTGCTCTCGACATCTTCTTAAGTTTCAATTCGAGAGGTACTTATGCTCCTTTCCCTGGGTTAACCGTCTGATGCTCGATCTTGTTAGAATCCGTCCTTATAGGGTTCTCCCTTCTCACCCTTTCGTAAGTACGGTGAAGATCCTGAAGGAAGGACGTCAAACTTCATCATGATGACCTGAAGCAGAGAAATTAAGACATCAATGTATTGGATCAACCTCTTCGAGAAGAGTAACGAAGACCGAGAACCCTCGCTAGAATTTCTTAACCACAACTTTCCCCCTTACTCCCCTCTTAAATCTCGGGACGAGATTTCTTGTAGTGGAGGAGAATTGTGACGCCCGGGTAATCAAGCTACAGTAACTCTCGGGTAATTATGCCACGTCACCTCGATTATTGTCGATAATCTCGCGTTAGTTCAGAACTGATTCAAATTCAAATTCAAAATCAAATCAAACGGTAAAAGTTTCCAAACTTTAAAACTAAAATGTTTGAGTTATGAAAAATAAAGCAAAGGTAATTTTGGTGAAGAGACCACACTTTAAAAAAATTGTTTAAATACTATAAAATGTATAAAACGCAGCGAGGACAATTATTTAAATGCTTTTAAATAATAAACAATTACAAACTAATTTATTTTAGGTGCCAAGTTGATTGTGGTGGTGGCATATTGGTTAACACTAAATTTAGGTGCAACTAATGTATTTTACAAAACTAGTGTATTTAAAATGTAAAATTAAAACAGAAAAGAAAAAGAAATAAAAACAAAATCCAAAAATAAATAAAAGAAAGAGATTACAAAAAAAACAAAAGGGGGGAGCCCCCTGGACCAGGCAGCCCAACCCACCCGCACGGCCACCGCCCAACCCCCCTGGCCCGCAGCCAGCCTGGCCGGCCCAGCCGGCCCAGCTCCCGCACCGCGTCCCCTTCCCCTGTTCCCCCGACCCGGGTCAGAACAGGGCACGTCCCAGCCGAACCCCCCTCGCCGGCGACGAGACGAGGGGATAAGGACGCCGACGCCGCGCCCCCTCGGTCTCTCCTCCCACTCGCCCCACTCTCCCCTTGGTCCTTGCGCCTTCCCCCCTCAGATCCACCGCGCTCCCCTTCGTTCCCCTCCGTAACCGAGCGCCGCCGTCGCCATGGCTGCACCATAGCCGCGGCCACCGGCCACCCCGCGCCTCGCTAGCACGTCCACGAGACGCGCCGACGACCTCTACCTCGGCTACGCCTCGCCATCGAGCTCGAGGAGCACCGCAGGCCACGGATCGAGTCATCTGCTTCCTCGACGGCCGCCGGCGATCCCCTTCCTCCCCGGCGAGCTCTGCTGCTCCTAAGCCACCACGGGTCTTTCTTGACCGCTCGGTGAGCTCCACTCCGTCCTCTCCCCTCTCCTTCTTCGCCTCACTGCGCCCTAGCTAGCTGCCGCCGAAGCACCCGAGCGCCCCGTCGCGGATCTCGTCGCCGGCGCCCTTCCGGTGACCAAATGGTCAAGGGGCCGAGCCCCTTGTGCTCAGCGCGTCGCGCAGCTCCCCCCTGGCCTTCCCGTTAGCCCCGAAGCGCGCTGAGTCGCCGTGGTCGTCTCACGCCCGAACCACCTCACCGCCGGTGAGCTCGCCACGCTCGTTTCCGGCCACCACTGCCCGCGCAACCACCACCAACCGACGCGTCGTCGTCTCGCCGTTCTAACGCGCCCGGCCGCGCTCGCTTTGGTGCTCCGTAGCACGATTCCGGCCAACTCCGGCGAGGCACCGCCACTGTTTTGGTCGCCGGAGTCACTCCGGCACCGGCCGCTGACGTGGCTGGCCTGGGACCACCCCAGAGCCACTGCCAGTGGGCCCTGCTGGTCCTAGTTGACTGGGTTGACCCAGTCAACTGCTGACATGGCAGCTACTGCCACTGACATGCGGGCCCCATGTCTTAAACGAATAAAAATAAATAGATAAATTGCTAATTAATTAAATTAGTTAATTAAACACTAATCTCTCACTGACTACCGGGCCCCACCCACTAATTAACCCAATTTAGTTAGTTTTAGAATTCTGTTAATGTCCCTGACAATGACATGTGGGTCCCACTGGACCCACCTGTCTGGTTTGACTGGTCAACTGACCAGTTGACCTGCTGACATCACTCTGATGTCATGCTGACGTCACCATTCACTGTTTTGGATAATGTTGGAATTAAATAACTAATTAAAATCAGAAAATGATTTAAATCTTTAGAAAATCATATCTTTTAATCCGTAACTCGGATGAAAATACTTTCTACATGAAAGTTGCTCAGAACGACGGGACGATTCCGGATACGCAGTCCGTTCGTCCGCCACACACCCCTAACATATCGAACTCGCAACTTTCCCCCTCCGGCTCCTCTGCCTGAAAACACGAAACACCGGGGATATTTTCCCGGATGTTTCCCCCCTTAACCGGTACCACCTCATACCACGTTAGGGCACGCCTAGCATCGTTACTTGTCTTGTCATGCATCGATATGCATCTGTTTACATGGTATTCATTGTTTCTTCCCCCTCTTCTCTCCGGTAGACTACGAGACCGACCCTGCTGCTGCCAAGTTCGACTACGGAGTTGACGACCCCTCTCTCTTGCCAGAGCAACCAGGCAAGCCCCCCCCCCCTTGATCACCAGATATCGCCTATTCTCCTCTATACTGCTTGCATTAGAGTAGTGTAGCATGTTACTGCTTTCCGTTGATCCTATTCTGATGCATAGCCTGACATTGTTGCTACATCTGTTGATACCTTACCTGCAATCCTAAATGCTTAGTATAGGATGCTAGTTTATCATCATTGGCCCTACATTCTTGTCAGTCTGCCTTGCTATACTATTGGGCCGTGATCACTCGGGAGGTGATCACGGGTATATACTATACATACATACATACTACAGATGGTGACTAAAGTCGGGTCCGCTCGAAGAGTACCCGCGAGTGATTCACGGATTGGGGGCTGAAAGGACCTTTGTCCCGACGGCCCTCTGTGTGGATCTTTGTGGCGGAGCGACAGGGCAGGTTGAGACCGCCTAGGAGAGAGGTGGGCCTGGCCCTGTTCGGCGTTCGCGGATATTTAACACGCTTAACGAGATCTTGGTATTTGATCTGAGTTGGCTACGAGCCTATACGCACTAACCATCTACGTGGGAGTAGTTATGGGTATCCCGGCGTCGTGGTATCAGCCGAAGCACTTCAGACGTCAGCAACTGAGCGGCGCGCGCCGGATTGGAACGTAAGCCTGCACTTGTATTAGGGGGCTAGTTCTGCTTCCGGCCGCGTACGCAACGTGCAGGTGTGCTCGGGGCGATGGGCCCAGACCCCTGCGCGCTTAGGTTTAGACCGGCGTGCTGGCCTCTCTGTTTTGCCTAGGTGGGGCTGCGACGTGTTGATCTTCCGAGGCCGGGCATGACCCAGGAAAGTGTGTCCGGCCAAATGGGATCGAGCGTGTTGGGTAAGTTGGTGCACCCCTGCAGGGAAGTTAATCTATTCGAATAGCCGTGATCTTCGGTAACAGGACGACTTGGAGTTGTACCTTGACCTTATGACAACTAGAACCAGATACTTAATAAAACACACCCTTCCAAGTGCCAGATATAACCCGGTGATCGCTCTCTAACAGGGCGACGAGGAGAGGATCGCCGGGTAGAATTATGCTATGCGATGCTACTGGAGATGCTACCTGGAGTTGCTACTTGGAGTTGCTACTTGGAGATGCTAGTTGGAGGACTTCAGACTACCCTCTTCTACCTGTTGCAAGACGACGGTGACCAGAAGCGTAGTCTTCGATAAGACTAGCTATCCCCCTCTTATTCTGGCATTCTGCAGTTCAGCCCACTGATATGGCCCTTTACACATATATCCATGCATATGTAGTGTAGCTCCTTGCTTGCGAGTACTTTGGATGAGTACTCACGGTTGCTTTCTCCCCCCTTTCCCCCCTTTCCTTTCTTTCTGGTTGTCGCAACCAGATGCTGGAGCCCAGGAGCCAGACGCCACCGTCGACGACGATCCCTACTACACCGGAGGTGCCTACTACTACGTGATGCCCGCTGACGACGACCAGGAGTAGTTAGGAGGATCCCAGGCAGGAGGCCTGCGCCTCTTTCGATCTGTATCCCAGTTTGTGCTAGCCTTCTTAAGGCAACTTGTTTAACTTATGTCTGTACTCAGATATTGTTGCTTCCGCTGACTCGTCTATGATCGAGCTCTTGTATTCAAGCCCTCGAGGCCCCTGGCTTGTAATATGATGCTTGTATGACTTATTTTATTTGTAGAGTTGTGTTGTGATATCTTCCCGTGAGTCCCTGATCTTGATCGTACACATTTGCGTGTATGATTAGTGTACGATTGAATCGGGGGCGTCACAACCGCTGTCCAGTGTTCCTTGCCGGGGTTACTTTGGTATCTTGCAACCAAACTTACGGCAAGGTTTACATCGGGTCTGGTACACAGCATGGCATACATAATAGATCCTATGGCTGAAGCATAGGGGATGACACTCATCTCTTCTTTATCTTTTGCCGTGGTCGGTGACTGAGCCGAGCTCAATCTCACACCTTGTAACATAGGCAAGAACCCCTTCTTGGACTGATCCATTTTGAACCTCTTCAAAATCTTATCAAGGTATGTGCTTTGTGAAAGACCTATGAGGCGTCTCGATCTATCTCTATAGATCTTGATGCCTAATATATAAGCAGCTTCTCCAAGGTCCTTCATTGAAAAACACTTGTTCAAGTAGGCCTTAATGCTGTCCAGGAGTTTCGTATCATTTCCCATCAAGAGTATGTCATCTACATATAATAGGAGAAATGCTACAGAGCTCCCACTCACTTTCTTGTAAACGCAGGCTTCTCCATAAGTCTGCGTAAACCCAAACGCTTTGATCATTTCATCAAAGCGAATGTTCCAACTCCGAGATGCTTGCACCAGTCCATAAATGGATCGCTGGAGCTTGCATACTTTGTCAGCGTTCTGAGGAACGACAAAACCTTCCGGCTGCATCATATACAGCTCTTCCTTAAGATGTCCATTAAGGAATGCCGTTTTGACGTCCATCTGCCATATCTCATAATCATAGTATGCGGCAATTGCTAACATGATTCGGACGGACTTAAGCTTCGCTACGGGAGAGAATGTCTCGTCGTAGTCAATCCCTTGAACTTGTCGATAACCCTTAGCGACAAGTCGAGCTTTATAGATGGTAACATTACCATCCGCGTCCGTCTTCTTCTTAAAAATCCATTTATTTTCTATCGCTCGCCGATCATCGGGCAAGTCTGTCAAAGTCCATACTTTGTTTTCATACATGGATTCTATCTCGGATTTCATGGCCTCAAGCCATTTGTTGGAATCCGGGCCCGCCATTGCTTCTTCATAGTTCGAAGGTTCATTGTTGTCTAGCAACATGATTTCCATGACAGGGTTGCCGTACCACTCTGGTGCGGAACGTGTCCTTGTGGACCTTCGAAGTTCAGTAGCAACTAGATCTGAAGTACCTTGATCATCATCAACGTTTTCCTCTTCAGTTGGTGTGGGCATCACAGGAACGGTTTCCTGCGCTGCACCACTTTCCCGTTCGAGAGGTAGTACTTCATCGAGTTCTACTTTCCTCCCACTTACTTCTTTCGAGAGAAACTCTTTCTCCAGAAAGCATCCGTTCTTGGCAACAAAGATCTTGCCTTCGGATCTTAAGTAGAAGGTATACCCGACAGTTTCCTTAGGGTATCCTACGAATACGCATTTTTCCGACTTGGGTTCGAGCTTTTCAGGTTGAAGTTTCTTGACATAAGCATCGCATCCCCAAACTTTTAGAAACGACAGCTTAGGTTTCTTCCCAAACCATAATTCATACGGTGTCGTCTCAACGGATTTAGACGGTGCCCTATTTAAAGTGAATGTAGCTGTCTCTAGAGCGTATCCCCAAAATGATAGCGGTAAATCGGTAAGAGACATCATAGACCGCACCATATCCAATAGAGTGCGATTACGACGTTCGGACACACCGTTTCGCTGAGGTGTTCCAGGCGGCGTGAGTTGTGAAACGATTCCACATTTTCTTAAGTGTGTACCAAATTCGTGACTTAAGTATTCGCCCCCACGATCTGATCGTAGGAACTTTATCTTACGGTCACGTTGATTCTCTACCTCACTCTGAAATTCCTTGAACTTTTCAAAGGTCTCAGACTTGTGTTTCATTAAGTAGACATACCCATATCTACTCAAGTCGTCAGTGAGAGTGAGAACATAACGATATCCTTCGCGAGCCTCAACGCTCATTGGACCGCACACATCGGTATGAATGATTTCCAACAAGTTGGTTGCTCGCTCCATTGTTCCGGAGAACGGAGTCTTGGTCATTTTGCCTAAGAGGCAAGGTTCGCATGTGTCAAATGATTCATAATCAAGAGACTCTAAAAGTCCATCAGCATGGAGCTTCTTCATGCGCTTGACACCAATGTGACCAAGGCGGCAGTGCCACAAGTATGTGGGACTATCGTTATCAACTTTACATCTTTTGGCATCCACACTATGAACATGTGTAACATTACGCTCGAGATTCATCAAGAATAAACCATTGACCATCGGAGCATGACCATAAAACATATCTCTCATATAAATCGAACAACCATTATTCTCAGACTTAAATGAGTAGCCATCTCGTATTAAACGAGATCCAGATACAATGTTCATGCTCAAACTTGGCACTAAATAACAATTATTGAGGTTTAAAACTAATCCCGTAGGTAAATGTAGAGGCAGCGTGCCGACGGCGATCACATCGACCCTGGAACCATTCCCGACGCGCATCGTCACCTCGTCCTTCGCCAGTCTCCGTTTATTCCGCAGCTCCTGCTGTGAGTTACATATGTGAGCAACGGCACCGGTATCAAATACCCAGGAGTTACTTCGAGTACTGGTAAGGTACACATCAATTACATGTATATCAAATATACCTTTGGTGTTGCCGGCCTTCTTATCCGCTAAGTATTTGGGGCAGTTCCGCTTCCAGTGCCCCTTCCCCTTGCAATAAAAGCACTCAGTCTCAGGCTTGGGTCCATTCTTTGACTTCTTCCCGGCAACAGGCTTACCGGGCGCGGCAACATCTTTGCCGTCCTTCTTGAAGTTCTTCTTACCCTTGCCCTTCTTGAACTTAGTGGTCTTATTGACCATCAACACTTGATGTTCTTTCTTGATTTCAGCCTCTGCTGACTTCAGCATCGAGAACACTTCAGGAATGGTCTTTACCATCCCCTGCATGTTGTAGTTCATCACAAAGCTCTTGTAGCTTGGTGGGAGCGACTGGAGGATTCTGTCAATGACCGCCTCATCTGGGAGGTTAATGTTCAACTGGGTCATACGTGCGTGCAACCCAGACATCTTCAGGATGTGTTCACTGACAGAACTGTTCTCCTTCATCTTACAACTGTAGAACTTGTCGGAGACATCATATCTCTCGACCCGGGCATGAGCTTGGAAAACTAGTTTCAGCTCTTCGAACATCTCATATGCTCCGTGATGCTCAAAACGCTTTTGGAGCCCCGGTTCTAAGCTGTAAAGCATGCCGCACTGAACGAGGGAGTAATCATCAGCACGAGTTTGCCAAGCGTTCATAACGTCTTGGTTCTCTGGGACGGGAGCGGCACCTAGCGGTCCTTCTAGGACATATTGCTTCCTGGCAGCTATGAGGATGATCCTCAGGTTCCGGACCCAGTCCGTATAGTTGCTGCCATCATCTTTCAGCTTGGTTTTCTCTAGGAACGCGTTGAAGTTCATGTTGACATTAGCGTTGGCCATTGATCTACAAGACGTATTTGCAAAGGTTTTTAGACTAAGTTCATGATAATAAAGTTCTTAATCAAAATTATGAACTCCCACTTAGATTAGACATCCCTCTAGTCATCTAAGTGTTACACGATCCGAGTCGACTAGCCCGTGTCCGATCATCACGTGAGACGGACTAGTCATCGTCGGTGAACATCTTCATGTTGATCGTATCTTCCATACGACTCGTGTTCGACCTTTCGGTCTCCGTGTTCCGAGGCCATGTCTGCACATGCTAGGCTCGTCAAGTTAACCCTAAGTGTTTTCGCTGTGTAAAACTGTCTTACACCCGTTGTATGTGAACGTAAGGATCCATCACACCCGATCATCACGTGGTGCTTAGAAACGACGAACTGTAGCAACGGTGCACAGTTAGGGGAGAACACTTCTTGAAATTTTGTAAGGGATCATCTTATTTACTACCGTCGTCCTAAGTAAACAAGATGCATAAACATAATAAACATCACATGCAATTATATGGTTGTGACATGATATGGCCAATATCATCAAGCTCCATTGATCTCCATCTTCGGGGCTCCATGATCATCTTGTCACCGGCTTGACACCATGATCTCCATCATCATGATCTCCATCATCGTGTCTTCATGAAGTTGTCACGCCAACGACTACTTCTACTTCTATGACTAACGCGTTTAGTAATGAAGTAAAGTAGTTTACATGGCGTTCTTCAATGACACGCAGGTCATACAAAAAAAATAAAGACAACTCCTATGGCTCCTGCCGGTTGTCATACTCATCGACATGCAAGTCGTGAATCCTATTACAAGAACATGATCTCATACATCACAATTCAACATTCATCACAACTTCTGGCCATATCACATCACATGATCAATCGCTGCAAAAACAAGTTAGACGTCCTCTAGTTGTTGTTGCATCTTTTACGTGGCTGCGATTGGGTTCTAGCAAGAACGTTTTCTTACCTACGAATCACCACAACGTGATTTTGCCAACTTATATTTACCCTTCATAAGGGCCCTGTTCATCGATTCCGCTCCAACTAAAGTGGGAGAGACAGACACCCGCCAGCCACCTTATGCAACTAGTGCATGTCAGTCGGTGGAACCGGTCTCACGTAAGCGTACGTGTAAGGTTGGTCCGGGCCGCTTCATCCCACAATACCGTTGAGCAAGAAAAGACTAGTAGAGGCAAGTAAGATGACAAGATCAACGCCCACAACAAATTGTGTTCTACTCGTGCATTAGAGAACTACGCAAAGACCTAGCTCATGATGCCACTGTTGGGGAACGTTGCAGAAAATTAAAATTTTTCCTACGGCTTCACCAAGATCCATCTATGAGTTCGTCTAAGCAACGAGTCATGGGAGAGAGTTTGCATCTACATACCACTTGTAGATCGCGTGCGGAAGCTTGCAAGGTGATGATGTAGTCGTACTTGAACGTGATTCAGATCACCGATGCCAAGTGCTGAACGGACAGCACCTCCGCGTTCAACACACGTACGGCACGGGTGACGTCCCCTCCGTCTTGATCCAGCAAGGAGGAAGGGGAGGTTGAGGAAGACAGCTCCACCGGCAGCACGACGGCGTGGTGATGGTGGAGAAGCAGTACTCCGACAGGGCTTCGCTGAGCACACAACGGAGGAGGAGAGGTGTTGGGGAGGGAGAAGGAGGCAACCAAAGGCCAAGGACTCAAGGTATGAAGTCCCTCCTCTCCCCCACTATATATAGGAGGGCCAAGGGGGGGGTGGCCGGCCCTAGGAGATCCAATCTCCTAGGGGGGCGGCGGCCAAGGGGGGTTTCCCTCCCCCCCAAGGCACCTAGGAGGTGCCTTCCCCTCCTAGGACTCTTCCCCCTTGAACCCTAGGCGCATGGGCCTATGTGGGGCTGGTGCCCTTGGCCCATGCAGGCCAAGGCGCACCCCCTACAGCCCATGTGGCCCCCCGGGGCAGGTGGCCCCACCCGGTGGGCCCCCGGGACCCCTCCGGTGGTCCCGGTACAATACCGATAACCCCGAAACTTGTCCCGATGCCCGAAACAGGACTTCCCATATATAAATCTTTACCGCCGGACCATTCCGGAACTCCTCGTGACGTCCGGGATCTCATCCGGGACTCCGAACAACATTCGGTAGTCACATACTTGACTTCCTACTAACCCTAGCGTCACCGAACCTTAAGTGTGTAGACCCTACGGGTTCGGGAGACACGCAGACATGCCCGAGACGACTCTCGGGCAATAACCAACAGTGGGGTCTGGATATCCATGTTGGCTCCCACATGCTCCTCGATGATTTCATCGGTTGAACCACGATGTCGAGGATTCGATCAAACCCTGTATACAATTCCCTTTGTCAATCGGTACGTTACTTGCCCGAGACTCGATCGTCGGTATCCCAATACCTTGTTCAGTCTCGTTACCCGGCAAGTCACTTTACTCGTACCGTAATGCATGATCCCGTGGCCAACACCTTGGTCACATTGAGCTCATTATGATGATGCATTACCGAGTGGGCCCAGAGATACCTCTCCGTTATACGGAGTGACAAATCCCAGTCTCGATCCGTGTCAACCCAACAGTTACTTTCGGAGATACCTGTAATGCACCTTTATAGTCACCCAGTTACGTTGTGACGTTTGATACACCCAAGGCACTCCTACGGTAACCGGGAGTTACACGATCTCATGGTCGAAGGAATAGATACTTGACATTGGCAAAGCTTCTAGCAAACGAACTATACGATCTTTTATGCTATGCTTATGATTGGGTCTTGTCCATCACATCATTCTCCTAATGATGTGATCCCGTTATCAACGACATCCTATGTCCATAGTCAGGAAACCATGACTATCTATTGATCATAACGAGCTAGTCAACTAGAGGCTCACTAGGGACTCATTGGGTCTAAGTGTTCACACGTGTATTACGATTTCCGGATAATACAGTTATAGCATGAACAAAAGACAATTATCATGAACATTGAAATATAATAATCCTTTTATTATTGCCTCTAGGGCATATTTCCAACAAGGAAACTTGACATTATTTCAATTCCTACAAGCATATATTCCTCCCTCATAATAATTTTCAGTAGCATCATGAATGAATTCAAAAATATAACCAGAACCTAAAGCATTCTTTTCATGATCTACAAGCATAGAAAATTTACTACTTTCCTCATAAGCAAAATTCTTCTCATCAATAGCAGTGGGAGCAAACTCAACAAAATAATTATCATGTGAGGCATAATCCAATTGAAAACTAAAATCATGATGACAAGTTTCATGGTTATCATTATTCTTAATAGCATACAAGTCATCACAATAGTCATCATATATAGGAACTTTGTTCTCATAATCAATTGGAACCTCTTCCGAAATAGTGGAATCATCACTAAATAAAGTTGACACTCTTCCAAATCCACTTTCATGTTCATCACAATAATATTCAACATCCTCCAAAATAGTGGGATCACTACTTCCTAAAGTTGACACTCTTCCAAACCCACTTTCATCAATGTAATCATAATAGGTAGGAGGCATGATATCATCATAACAACTTTGCATATCAAAACTTGGGATGCTAAAATATCATCTTCATTAAACGTAGCATCCCCAAGCTTGGGACAAACATTAATTTCAGCAAATATATTCTCAAATATTTCATCCTTATCAAACATAGCTTCCCCAAGCTTGTGGCTTTGCATATCATTAGCATCACGGATATTCAAGGAATTCATACTAACAACATTGCAATCATGCTCATCATTCAAAGATTTAGTACCAAGCATTTTAATGCATTCTTCTTCTAGCAATTGAGCACAATTTTCCTTTCCATCATACTCACTAAATATATTAAAAAGATGAAGCGTATGAGACACACTCAACTCAATTTTTTTTTGTAGTTTTCTTTTATGAACTAAAGTAGTGATAAAACAAGAAACAAAAAGATTCGATTGCAAAATCTAAAGATATACCTTCAAGCACTCACCTCCCCGGCAACGGGGCCAGAAAAGAGCTTGATGTCTACTACACAACCTTCTTCTTGTAGACGTTGTTGGGCGTGCAAGTGCACAGGTTTGTAGGACAGTAGAAAATTTCCCTCAAGTGGATGACCCAAGGTTTATCAATCCGTGGGAGGCGTAGGATGAAGATGGTCTCTCTCAAACAACCCTGCAACCAAATAACAAAGAGTCTCTTGTGTCCCCAACACACCTAATACAATGGTAAATTGTATAGGAACACTAGTTCGGCGAAGTGATGGTGATATAAGTGCAATATGGATGGTAGATATAGGTATTTGTAATCTGAAAATATAAAAACAGCAAGGTAACAAATGATAAAAGTGAGCGTAAACGGTATTGCAATGAAAGGAAACAAGGCCTAGGGTTCATACTTTCACTAGTGCAAATTCTCTCAACAATAATAACATAGATAGATCATATAACAATCCCTCAACATGCAACAAAGATTCACTCCAAAGCCACTAATAGCGGAGAACAAATAAAGAGATTATGGTAGGGTACGAAACCACCTCAAAGTTATTCTTTCGGATCGATCTATTCAAGAGTTCGTATTAGAATAACACCTTAAGACACAAATCAACCAAAACCCTAATGTCACCTAGATACTCCATTGTCACCTCAAGTATCCGTGGGCATGATTATACGATATGCATCACACAATCTCAGATTCATCCAACCAACACAAAGTACTTCAAAGAGTGCCCCAAAGTTTCTACCTGAGAGTCAAGACGAAAACGTGTGCCAACCCCTATGCATAGGTTCCTGGGCGGAACCCGCAAGTTGGTCACCAAAACATACATCAAGTGGCACATGATATCCCATTGTCACCACAGATAAGCACGGCAAGACATACATCAAGTGTTCTCAAATCCTTAAAGACTCAATCCGATAAGATAACTTCAAGGGGAAAACTCAATTCATCAGAAGAGAGTAGAGGGGGAGAAACATCATAAGATCCAACTATAATAGCAAAGCTCGCGATACATCAAGATCGTGCCATAGAGAGAACACGAGAGAGAGAGAGAGAGAGAGATCAAACACATAGCTACTAGTACATACCCTCAGCCCTGAGGGTGAACTACTCCCTCCTCGTCATGGATAGCGCCGGGATGATGAAGATGGCCACCAATGATGGGTTCCCCCTCCGGCAGGGTGCCAGAACAGGCTCCCGAGAGGTTTTTGGTGGCTACAGAGGCTTGCGGCGGCGGAACTCCCGATCTATCTTGATATTTGATGGTTTTAGGGTATGTGGATTTATATAGGCGAAAGAAGTCGGTTGGGGGAGCCTCGAGGGGCCCATGAGAGGGGAGGGCGCGCCCAGGGGGGTGGGCGCGCCCCCTATCTCGTTGCTTCTAGCTTGCACTCTAAGTTTCCTGGGTCACGTTCGTTCCAAAAATGACGCTGCCGAAGGTTGTTTGGACTCCGTCTGATATTCCTTTTCTTCAAAACACTGAAATAGACAATAAAACAACAATATGGGTTGGGCCTCCGGTTAATAGGTTAGTCCCAAAAGTAATATAAAATTGTATAATACAGCCCGTAAACATTCGAAACAGATAATAAAATAGCATGAATGCTTCATAAATTATAGATACGTTGGAGACGTATCACCAACGTAGACCTAGCTATAGCTATTCACAACAAGGAATTATATTAATTAATGGCCTCGACACTTCTCTAGGGTTTGGGGTGGCCTCGGCAACGCTTAAAGGGTTCGCGGTGGCCTCGACGACAACGCTCTTTTAACTTGGTAAAGGAGGGGTATATCGACAACGACGACATACATACATGGAAAAAATGTTATCGGGGAGGGGGTATATCGACCCCCCCTCATGTCGAAGTTATCGGGGAGGGGGTATCGACCCCTCCTCCCCCCTCATGTTGAATATATGTTGAATTCCCGAGAGAGTTAGGAACAGGAGGGGGACTCCTCCCCCCTCATGTCTGATGAGTTTTTACTCCCTCTCTCCCATGAAACATTCATCGAACAAACTTAATACGAGTTTTAACAGAAAACATTCATCGAACAAAATTACAACAGAAAAATTGACCAAGTTTTCATATATCATCATCATCATCTACTACAATTTTTTTTGACATATTCTTTGCATATGACATACAAACATTTGCATATTCGACAATAATATCACCAAAAAAATTCTATGAAGTTAACATTAAAAATTCTAACTTTTGCATATTCCTAGAACCCTTGAACCCTCGACCCTCGACCCTCGACCCTCGAACCCTCGAACCCTCGACCCTAGAACCCTCGAACCCTCGACCCCTTGACCCACAAACCCTCGAACCCTCGACCCCTCGACGACCCTTGCCCCTTGAACCGTCGACGACCCTTGACCCCTCGGTGACCTCGACCCTCTACCCTAGTTCCCGACCCTCGACCGCTCGGCGATCCTTGACTTCTTGTGTGTTTAAAATGCAACATTCGAGATATCAGGATTTCATACGGAAACTCGTCTGTTACAACAGACATTTCAGATGAACTACGAAAAGGTTGAAAGTTGGCATGATATCATCATAATAGTTGTTGAGAGAAAGTCTTCACTTTTTCTTCGCTTGCGTCCTTTGCTTATTGCGCCGTAACCATGGATAATCTCCTTTACTTTTTTATTAAAATTTATTTTGTTTCTACTTATATTTTCTTTTCTGTTTTGCTTCTTTTATTTATTTTATGAATGTTCTTTCTTTTTTGCTTTATTTATTTTATTTTGTTTCTACTTACCGTTGCTATTTCTATTTATTTTATTATAGTTTATTTACTTTACATTATTAAAGTTTATTTTGTTTCTACTTATTTATTAAAAAAAATTCTGTTTCTAATTATTTATTTTATTTTGTTCTACTTATTTATTTTCTTTTCTTTTTTTGCTTTTTTATTTATTTTATGAAAATTCTTTTTGCTTTTAATGTTTTACACACAAAAGTCCTCTCCCCTGGCCGGATTGGTACCGGTTTGTGGCCTGACCCGGCCCGAAAGACAACGCTTTGGTACCGGTTCAGGGCACAAAGCGGTAGCAGTGGTGTTGGACCAGGAGCGGGGCCCATTGGTCTCGGTTCATGCCGCCAATTGGGACCAAAGGGGCCAGACGAACCGGGACCAATGGCTCCACGAGGCCCGGCAGGCCCCTGGCCTCACGAACAGGGACCAATGGGCCCATGGGTATCGGTTCATGAGCGAACCGGGACTAATGGGCTTATCTGGCCCGGACGTATGCCCTGTTTTCTACTAGTGACGTGACATGATAATCATGTTAATTTGGAGAGTATGGAGTCTTAGGAATGATCTTGTTCATGGTAAGGAGATCCCTCCACCTGAAGTTACAAAGACGTTTTTGTGCAGCTATCTAAATTCAGTACACGATGTCCATCACCTCTATGAGGACCAGATCATTAAAGGCAAACCCCTGATCGTCGACTTTGGCATGGGATAACCGGCCAGGAGTCTAGCGCCGGCGCCTCCATGGTCCTTGCCACCGACGGGTTGGCTGGCCCTCGCGGTAGATGGTTCATTTTTTTTTTCAGATGGATCAGCAGGTGCAGGCATGATATTGAGAAATGAAATTTTTGCATCTTGCCAGGTTCTATTTTACTGCAACGATGCACTGGAGGCTGAAATACAAGCAATTAAGACAGGAATGTCACTAGTCATTCAGTGGTCTAGTTCCCCTGTCATAGTACAATCAGACTCCTTGGGTGCCCTCTCGTCGATGGCGGATGATTCTCACTCATGAAATCTGCTGTTGGTAACTTAGTCAAGGAAATCAATCATTCTATGGAAGAACGGGAGTTCAAACAGAGTAAGATTGCTAGGTCGCAAAATAGGGTAGCTCATTGTCTTGTGAATTATGCACGGACAGCTCGAAGCACCGCTTATTGGTTGAATAGAGTTCCAGATTTTGTTCAAGATCTTGTTATAGCTGATTGTAACCCTGTTGAACTGAAATAAAAATCCTTATCCCTCGCAAAATAATATTGACAATTGATAAATAGATCGAAAGTTTTCTTGAAAAAAAAACCCGCACGTTTATTTTTCCTGTTTAACTTTTCCCATTAAAAAATAAATGCTAGAAAAACTACAATAATTATTACTACATAAATTACGTATATTAGTAAAAAAAATCAAGTAAAAAATAAAAATAAAAATGAATTGTTTTTTATGGGAAACATGAAATTGGTGAATAAGTAAAAAGGAAACCGGTAAAATATGCAAGAGAGGTACGTCACGCTACTGGTCGGCCTAACTAGATCTGGGTTTATGGATGTATATTACTTCCTCCATTCCAAAATATAGTGCGCCCGCGCTTTCCGAGGTCCAACTTTGACCGTAAATTTAACCAACAAGACCAACTGCGGCGGGAGAAAAAATTATATAATTGAAAACTTCTTTCGAATACAAATTCACTGATATAATTTTTGCTCCCGCCGCAATCGGTCTTGGTAGTTAAATTTACGGTCAAAGTTGAAGCACGTGGATAGAGGAAGCACTACATTGTGGAATGGAGGGAGTACTTGGCTGTATAGTTTAATAGTGAAATACATTATTATGCGAGGTACATAAAACTAACAAAATCACGTATTTTCAGCACATGTACTATATTCACTATAAAGTACATTAGTTTGTAAGATCACATCAAAACATATTCCATAATAAATTTTACAGACGTGTAGTATACATCACTTGTATACATATTTTTAGATTTTCTGTGAAATTTTAAGAAATGAATTTTGAATATTTGAAAAATTCCGGCCTCCATGGAGCCTGAGAGCTAAAAAGACTCACTCCTTTAGAAGGCACTTTCTTCTTCCTTCTTTTAAGTAAGGCCCGATTATTGTAAAATCAGACTCCTCGGAGGCATTGCCAGCTTTGATGGGGAATGACTTGTCAAAATCGGCATATGGGCATTTAGTAGCGGAGATCAAGTTTCTTATGGAAGGTAGAGAGTTTTTTCCCTTGAAAATTAACGTGAGCAAAATAGGGTGACAGATCAGTTGGCGTCGTATAGTAGTACGGAGAGTACCACTGATGTGTGGCTATATAGAGGACCGCCATGTATTGAGGAACTTCTGCCTCTCGATTGAAACCCTATTATAATGGAAAAAAACTCCTTTTCACTCACAAAAAAAGTAAATTTTGGTCTGTTTTTTAGGCTTTTTTTATTTAGAATATGGTTTTTTTTTCCTTGAGAAGATGGTCTATGGTGTAGTGAGCCGATCGCGCTGTAAGTTCTTCGTTGTAGGAAGGCACATTAAACCATCTGCAACAACTGTTGTTTTCGATCGGTTAGAAAGCGGTTCCCCCTTCCCTGCCCCCGCGTCGCTCCTCTCGGGGCGACTCGGGAGGCGATGAACCCTAGCCGCCGCGTTCCCCTACCCCGATCCTCCCCCCTCGCCGCTGCCAGAGGAGGTCTCCAGCGAAGCCCGCGCGCCCACCAATGACGGTGGCGGCGAGGATCTGGCCGCTCCGGCTCTGCTAGGAGGGCTTCAGGTGCCGAGGCGGCGGCCTCGGATGGTGCGGCGGTGTTGGCTTGGCGGCCACACTGCTCGTTTGGTGGTGCTCTCCCTCCTCCTCGGCCGTGTGGACGGCGTGGCGGCGGGCGTTGGGCGCAGGTCGCTCTCCTCTTCCTCCCATCCTCTCCCCCAGTCAGACCTCAGATCTGGCCCTTGTCCGCCGCTGGTCGCCGGATCCGCTGTTGACGGGGCTGCTGGAGGGGTGGTAACGGACCGGGAGAAATCCTGGGCTGGATTCCCGGCCACGACGACGGCGACACCTCCTGGTGCCGTCTTCCTCCTTGGAGGCACCGTCGAGGTGCGTTTACCCCCTTCCCTCCCACTTGCATGCCCGGGTGAAAACTCTAGTCTCTTCAGACGGGGCGGCAGCGACGTTTCATGCGTCGTCATCTTCCTGAAGGTGTCGCCTTGGGTGAGTTGGGGGTGTGCAGGGGCGATGGGTGTGGTTGTCAAGTGTGTGGCGGCTTTGCAGGTGGAGGTGGCGCCATGGTCTTCTTGTTGGGGGCAGTGCCTTCCTGCTATTCGTTGCGGATTTCAGCGGGTGTTGTCCTGCTTTCTACATTGGCTGCCTTGAATCCTCTGCTTGCAAGTTCTACTTCAACCTCGCTCAACAGCAGCTTCTCTTCCTTGGGTGTGGATTATTGTGTCTCGACGAGGCTCTTCATTTGGTGTTCTTAGTGCAGCAGGTGGGTCGTGCTGAGAATCTCCCATGGTGACCTGGAAGTTGTACCAATCCTTGCTCAGGGGAGCATTGCCACTTGCCGACGGAACGGTGCCCTTCGATCCAGGGCGAGGGGCAGGGGTCCCCTTCGGAAGTGGAGAGGGTCAGTACGAGGACGGCGTTCACCTATCGGGTAGATGAGGGCATGTCCATCTTCGCTGGGCTGTAACCCCCCCTGAAGTTTGCTCTTTGTCTGGGTTATGGTGCTCCACTCGCTCATTGAAGGGCTTCAGCAACATCAAGCTAGTCTGTACTGCTTATGCTCTATTTGCTTGTATGTGTTGGGGCTAGTAAGTTGTTCGGGCATCACCTTGTATCTGTTGTTTTTTTCCTTTTCTTTTGCTTGTTTGTTTTGCTTCGTTGTAATCGCGGGTGGTTGTATCTCCTGGCCGGTTGATGGCTTTGTTAATTCAAAGCCGGGCTCTTCTTGAGCCTTCGTTCTAAAAAAAGGAAGGCCCATTTGGTTTTACTAGTCGAATGCCCGTGCGTTGCCACGGAATAATAGACTTTGACATAGAGACATTAACTAAGACATCATATAACTAAACATCGCTATAATTCTAAAAGCATACACACATGGATCAAAACTTAGACATGTCAATTAGACAAATTATATTTGTGTAGTCCTATGCAAAGACCATATGGTCACCAGAGTGATTGCATCCCGGTGGTGGCTTAGTTATGCTTTCATATATATCAGCCAACGAAAGACCTCGCAGTCGCCTATGTTTGGGCTCGGTCTAGTCGTTGTCATACGCCTTACATTCCACCAAAGAAAAAATGTAAGAATCACCAGAGATAGCTCTAGAAAAAGTGCCAACCTTGATTCTGGATTGGACTGGGATTCAATGTCACTGACTTTGAGTGCATCATTACATCCAAAGTTAGTTGCAGTTAACTCACTGAATCTGCATCCTTCTGGATCATGATCTTGCCTCATATACGAGTCGATTCTTTGAAATCCTGGAAAGGTTTTCGTTGATCTTGTCTCACATTGGAGTAAAAATAGTTTACAAAATCTGCAAGATAGGTTAATTGTAGCCTTTTATTAATCTTAATAGCGAAGGTCAAGTTTTTGACATAAATAACTAAATAGAGAATTAAGTCAGCCAATTCCATATGTTCTTTAGTGCTTGCTCTCTGGAAGTCTGACCACCTTATCTGCTGCAGCAAAGGCTACCGCGATTCCCTTGTTGAGAAAGATCTCACTATATTGCAATTCATGCCCTACCCCACTGGAAGTCTGGATACATGTATATAGCAACCAGATCACTGCAGGTGCTGGGAAAGTGATGGTCTATAAACCAATGTAATTACAAAGCCATTCCACAAAAGTATATTCCATCTTTAGAGGAGTACTTCCTTACAGGTCCAATGTTATTAGAGATCAAGTAATTGAACATGGATAACATAGTCCATCACACGAAGATTATTGTTAGAAGGATAAACGATGGTAAATAGCCCTCATTCAATCTGCCATAAAAATTCACAACAGAGAAAACGCTCCAGCATCCTCCATGTTCGATTAACACAGCCCAGCAAACACTACCATCCTTGATTCCTTGGTATGAAGCTAATTTACTTGCTAATAGAAGAAAACCTTACGTTAAAAAAGAACACCTTTCTTCACCATGTTCCGTAGTTGTGCTAAGGAGAACACATCGTATGCCTCACCTCTTTTCGTTGGACCCAAACACATGCACTTTTCTGATCTATACATCCAGTGAGCACATCAGAAGAACATATCAACAGAGTTCAGAATATATGGTAGCAATTGGAATTGGATGCAGGCAAGCATCTATGATGACAAGGATGGAGCTAAGTGTACATGTACAAAGGATACCTGGTGAGCCCCTGGTTTGCTCAGCGGGAGCAAGGCTGTTGGAATTTCAGATTTGTTGTCCTCGTCTCCTAAAGGAAGAAGCCGTTTGTGTCGCATCCGACAGCCGTGACTAACAAGAAAGCACATGTCCAGCAACCGACGAGGGAGGAATCAGTAAGGCATGCAGAACACAAGAAGATGAAGCGGTATTATTTTCTCCATTTCAGAGATCAGCTAGAGCCTAGAGATCAATAACAAATAATTCTGCGATAAAAAATAACAATAACTGTAGTCAGCTTATTTTCACCATTTCACTGCGCAAACGAAAAACGAATCAAGCAGTACAAATAGAGGGATCACGTGACCTTGTGAACAAGACACAGAAGGAGAAATGCGAATGATAAACTTTACTTGCACATAACAAGAGGCTCGCCAGGCCATTATTCGCCGGACCAACCTGCGTCATCTTCCTTCCACGTGAGCGCCAAGATGTCTGCCTCGTCCTGGCCGGCAAACTTTGTCCCTCTCCCCTCACCCGCCAATGTTTGCCACCACCATAAGACTCCAAACAAAGTATGCTAACTGTGGATAAATATATCTGTGTTGTCTGTCCACCAAATTTAACCTAAGAACAGTAACATGATTGAATGGAATGCTCTAGTCAGATATAAGATGCAAGAAAGCAATCAACTAAATACCTTTTGTAGGAAACCAGAGCCACTGCATGGTGCATGCACAAGCTAATCTTTACAGCTTAGATTCAGATATCCCATGGTATGAATTTACCACTTAGTATATGTCAAACAACATTTTTTGCTTGAGAATATAAATATAAAAAATCGTCAAACAAGTGGAGGCAATGTGAAAGTTATTCTCAGTGGAACATGGTCGTAGGAAGTTCGAAGAATAGTCTTATATTAGTTTAAAAGAGAAAGTACATTCAAATTCGAAATTAGTGTTATAGGAAAAATGTTACACATGTGTTGTGTTCACAGGAGAAAGGCAGCACTCACCTTGCCTTCCTGATTGTGAGGGAGATAGCAGGGGCTGTAGCATCTCACTATTAGCCTCGATTATCCCCATTTCAATTAGCTAGCTTCTCGGACTGCACCTTCTATGTCTACATTGTTACCAAGATAGGAGCAGCAGTGCATTGTTGATGTGCTCGGGGTCATGCTGAAGAGGAGTTGCCGGGGGGGGGGGGGGGGGGGGGGAGTTAAGATATAGCAGACACCGGGGTCCATGATGTTGATGATGGGCACCGAACTACTGTAGTCGATGGGCTCTGGCATCCGGCATCTCAGTCTTCCAATACACCACATGGCAACTTTATCGTGTTGCCAAGCGGAGGCGCCTGAAAAGACAAGGGTGACCACATCAGGGTGTGGCAGTATCTAGAGATCCCTGCTACCATCAAGCACAAGAAAATAAACCTTGAAGTTGCACAGACACTACTATGGTTGAGCACAAGAAACAAAGCTTGAAGCTGCATAAATATCAACTACCTTACAGAGGCAATCTGATTAATGCAAAACCATTGTCTGAAACAATAGTGAGGAGACAGAATTATCCATTCAATTCATCAAGCAAGAACATATGCAAAAAATACTCACATGTCACAACCAAACTTGGGCGCCTCAAGAACATCAAGCTATCCACCATAAAGAGCCTAAGATCAACCTTCACTGTCATAGTGCCATTAGAGTTAAGAATGGATCAGAAAATTGCATCCCGTGAAGGTAAATCCATCACCCAAGATTCATTCGCCATGCTAGAGTTCATAATTTTTTTTGCAGGCGTGTGAATCAAATCAGATGATATGCCATCAGAACAATGAACGGGTATCAATGGAGAGAGGGAAACTCACCTACGAGAACCCGTAGATGATCTGGCGGCTATGTTGTCGATGGGCGTAAATAGGAGCACGCTGGGGAGAAAGAGGGCAGGGGCACGGTCGCAGGTAGCTGCTTCTCGCAGCGAAGGCGTGACATGGCTCCACAAATTGGCACGGGGCCAGCGCCGAGATGACCATGGCGGCGACCGCCGCCGCTCGAGGTCGCGCAGTAAGGAGAGCCTTTGGAACCCATCTTGATCAAGAAGAGGCGGGAGAGCATGTAGGTGAGGACTGAATGCGAGCTGGAGGATAGATTCACCTCTGCAACAACACCGGTTCTAGTTGGAGGAGGGGACGGGGACCTGCAACCGGCCTTGCGGCCGGGGAACGGGGCAGCTCGAGGCACACCGTGTTTCTCGGCGGAGCGACGCAGGATATGGTATCCTCTGGCTGATCGTGCGGGCAGTTAGACTCCCGATTTTTTCTCCATCGTATGTTGCGTGCATTGAGTTGGCTCCTTCCATATTTTCTGGCGATTGGTTTTCCCTTCGATCGATATTTTTCCGTGCGAGGCGGGGAGCTGGAGGTCGAACCATCACGACGTTCGATCCACCTTTAATAGTAGAGATACGAAGCCGGACTACTTGGTGGACTTCAGCCTGGCGCCCTGGCCCAGTTGTTGCGTAAAATGTGGCCGCACAATGAACAACCTTCGGTTTGTTGTCTCGTGGACTTCAGTCGTGCGCCGTATGCATCAACCAGCGGTCACGACGGCGGTCGATGGCCGCCGGAGTTGGAGCCCTAGGCGAGCGCGGCGAGGGAGGATCCCCGAGCGCCGCCGCAGGGACGAAGTACGGCTGCCCCTTCGCGCCATGGGAGTGGTAGTGCGTCGATCTACTCGAGGTACGTGCTACGCAAACGGATAGCCAACTCTGTTGATTCTAGGGTTGGGTGCTACTTCGGTCTCCCCCCACATCACATCCATCCGCAGTTGGATGACAGCAAATTAATTCATACTCCTACTATTGAACAGGCTCACCAAGCGCGTGGTATGTACTTCTCTTTTGTTTAATCCGGTAGATTGCTTAGTTTAGTTAGTCAGTGCGTTGTGCAGATCAATCTGTTACGACCGATCTATGATGGGATCGGCTTAGAATAGAGAGATGAATTCGGCGCCATGGTTTTCACTTGTAGTGTAATTTCTTCAAAAATCAGAAATTTTATTAATTTAGGTACATACTGAAATATTTGCCATTTTGTTAAAATATTTCAGCAATTTCGATAGTAGACACAAATTCAAATACTCGACGACTGGGGCTGCCATGGAAGTGGAAGTTGGACGATCTACTCGTGGTACGTACGCAAACTCATAGTCAACTTTGTTGATGCTAGGGTTGGCTGCTACTTCGACCGCACCCATATCATATTCATCCACGGTTGGATGACAGAAAATTAATTCATACTAAACATGCTCGTCAAATGCGTGGTATGTCCTTCACTTTTGTTTAAGCCGGTAGGTTGCTTAGTTGGCTACTGCTTGTTTAGACCAATCAGTTATGACCAGTGGCGGATCCAAGAATGGATCAAGCCCCGAGCCCAATTTTTTTTTTTCGCGAGAGAAAAACTTAACCTCCATCAAACTATAGCTACCTCAAATATGGCTCAATGGTATCAATAATTTCGAATTTAAACTCAATGCTTAAAGATACAACAAAATAGATAAAAATAGGGACTGTCTATTTAGCATTTGACTGATTTACAATTGGAAAACATTCAAATTTCCTGACAAATCAAATGTTGACAGCTGTATCTCCAAAAACCTACAACAATTGTATGTTTGTATGCCCAAAAAAGCGGGTCGGGCTAAAAATCTGACCCGCCAAAACAAAAAACCCACTGGATCGATCGCCCACGCTCTTTTCCCTTTCCTTGACCACAAATCACCTGATGAAGAAAAAGAACTAAAATCAGGGAACAACTAGCAACTCCCAGGGTGTTCCTTCAACTTGCATTCCATCCAAAGTCCCAAACTCTACTATCCTAACCAATTCACATATCTCACCTAACACACATAACCCATCTGGGAGGCGCCACGGGAGAGGGGGAGAGAGAAGAAGAAAGAACAGAAACAAATCAGAGAGGCATGGCAGAGGGGGGGCAAGTACCTGGAGAGAAGCAAGGGGGAAGAACATATGCAGAAACTTGGTGGAGGATAGAGGAAGATCATCGAAGAGACAATCCACACATTCAGAAAAATCTCTCAAAAATACTTGCTGACATGATGGAGGAAGAAGAATACTTGTTGACTGCTCTTCTCTATTTGGTTGCACAAACACCTGAGAAAATCTTTCTAGAATGTTGAACAAATGGGGAAATCAGAAGATCGTTTCTACCTCTGCAAAAACAAAAGTAGAATTACATTAAAATTACAAATAAATGAAGATGCACTGGGGCAAACCCCACCCAAATTCCATCAGATGTGCAGCTAAATAGAGAAGAACATAAATAAATTCAAGACAAAAAAGGGACTAACTACATTCCTTCGGGGAAAAACATACAAGCATCAATCCAAATAAAACAGACAAGTCATTAGGAAGACTAGAACTAGAATAGAAAAACTCACATAATTCACATAGAACTCGAAAAGAGCTTTGTAAAACCCTCCATCATCACCAGAAAGTTCCTGAAAAAAGGTACCGTCAACAGACACCAAAATTAATAAACTGAAAGAGAGGATAAAGAAGAAAATAACACTAGAGAATAAGACAGAAATAACTACCAAAGACTTAGCATTAGAACCATCTTCCGCAAAGTTGTTAGGCACAAAAGGATCATTCAAAGAATCACTAGTCTTAATAGAGGAGACTAGCAGAGCATCCTTGTGAAAGACTTTTCGTAGCCTCCCCATTAAACTAAACCTAAAAAACAGATTACATGACACATGAAAAGAAAGAAATGAAAAAGAAAAGAAGCTAAAAATTACATAGTAATGTGGCTGAATTACAATGTAATCTCAATACAAATACACTGTAAGGGAGCTGAAAATTGCAGAGCATATCAGTCATATTACAGTGCAAACAAATCAGTGAAATTACAAGGTAAATCCGAGGCATATTACAGCGAAAAACTATGGAATTACAGTGTAAGTATTAATCATACATCTGGCATGACAAAGTGTAATTTACAGTGCGAGTATCACCCAAAACCAGAGTAACTACAGAGGCAAATTACATAGTAAACTAGGCAAATTACATAGAAAAAGCATAGGAATTACACTGCCAAAAACTGAAGATAATACAATGTAAATATGGGGTATATTGCAGTGAAAATAGTACAAGAATTACAGTGGGCAATTCAGAGGTAAATTACAAAAGTAAATCGGGTGGTATTATAATGTAAATCTGGGCATATTACAATGTAACTTACAGAGTCAGTGCGAGTATCACTCAAAATCAGGGTAAATACAGTGCAACTCTGAGGCAAATTACACTATAAACTGGGCATATTATAGTGCAATTTAGGGGTATATTACAGCGTGAATCTAGGGTATATTACACTGCAAATCTGGGGTATATTAGAGTGTAAATCTATGGTATTATAGTGTAATTCAAACAATTGAATACCACTGTAAAAAGCAAAAACTGATACACAACCACCAGATACCTCCTTGTAACTACAACAGAAACACAAATACTGCACACCAAAAACAGTAGTGGACGACTCAAATACAGATACATAGATCACAAGAACAGCACCGTAACGACACAAAGAATATACAACAAAAATGAACCTCAAGTTTTGAAAAACAGAAATGATGGGAAGCATGACGGTTACACTGTAATTATGGGAAATTTACACTGTAATTAGGCAAAGATTTGCACTGTAATTACATATAAGAAGCATCAGGGTTACACAGAAAATTATGGGAAAATTTACAGTGTAATCATGGGAAGATTACACTGTAATTACATATAAGAAGCATGGGGCTTACACTATAATTATGGGAAAAATTACACTATAATTAAGTGTAAATTACACTGTAATACACAGTAAATACAAAAAATGAATCATTACACTGAAAATATGGTTACACTATAATTCTAGGGTATATTACACTGTAATTACAATAAATAAGCATGGGGTATATTACACCGACAAATACATACAAAATATGGGATAAATTGCACTGTAGTTCTGGGGTATATTACACTGAAAAATACATCAAAAATTTATGGGCTTACACTAAAATACATCAGCACTATGGGCTAGTACACACAAATTCAATGAGGTGATCTAACACTGAGAAAATAAGGGAAACACCTACTGAACTAATATGGGGATTACAGTCAAATACACCCAATGAAATGCTCATAAGAAAAACCATCCAGACACAGGAATAAAGTAGAGCTAACTCATTAAATTTGATACACTGAGAAAACCCTAAACCAGGGAAACTAAACACCTACATCTAACCTAGCAGCAGGTAAATGAACAAATTCAGGAACTACAACAGCAACATGAAACAATACAGAGACCACATACTACTGAGCAGGAAACTGAACACATCAGGGACCAACACATTAGAAACCATATTTGAGCAGGTAATTGAATCAAAAAGCAACTACATTTACATCACAAGGGTCGACCAAAAATCAAACTAGAAGGGCAAACAAATTCACCATTAGCATCTACATCTACATTGCACGAGCCAACAGAATGAAACTACATCTAACAAAAAAAGCAGGCGGAACAGACACCCAGCCTAGCAGAAATGAAGTCAACATAATCGAATCCACCGCTACATCCATGCACCTACAACTACCATCAGCAACAAAAACACGACGCCTACTCTATGTTTTTAAGGCGATGCCTTACCGCCTTAGGGAGGGGGGGCGCTTTGGCGCCTAGGCGACGCCTAGGCGGGCGCTTTGGACGCCTAGGCGCCCAAAGCGGTCGATTTTCCAAAGCGGAGGGGGAGCGCTTCGACGCCTAGGCGTCGCCTTAGGGACGCTTTGAAAACATAGCGCCTACTTCTACATCTACACCAGAGGAAACAAATCAAGCACTAGAGATTAGGGAGAACTTCAGTGGCGGAAGGGTGAAGGCGACCACAACCATCAGATGACCTTGAGTACCGACGTACCAGCGCCTACACCAGAAGACTGGCGAAGTACAAAGAGCAACAAAACCTAAAACAACACGGCAGCTACTCACCTAGATTTGGAAGCTACACAGGCACAACACAAGCCAAATCACACGGGGGAGGGAGAAAGACAAGAACAACGAACTGCAGCAGCCGGGGATTAAAGAGAAAGGGAGGGGGAACAAAGATCGAGTGGTGGGATGTATTGGAATCGCCTCCTCGAGTTCTCTCTGCCGCTGGAGCTCTCCTCTCAGCCTTATCGAAACAGAGCCGCCCAAATGAAAATGGGAAAAGGCAACCAAAATTTTAAAAGGACAAAAATCAAGCAATGCCGGGCCAGGGGGAGGTAACGGGCTTAGATAGAAACAAAACCGCGCCCGACAAGGAAAACCAACCCGAAAACCACCGGACACAGCGCGAATCTCCGCGCGAGAACCGATGGAGATAGATTTGAATGACCAGGAATTGGAAAACACTCAACTATAAAATAGCAAATCCATAAAAATATGACAAACACTACGAACAGTACATGCAGTAAAAAGAGTACTAAATCAATGGCTCGCATCATCAGTGTCTTCCATAACATGGTCAACGGTGGAAGAAGAGTCAACACCTTGGAGAAATGAAAAGTAAAATTTCATAAGAGAAGACATAAACATCAAGTGAAACAATCAACATTGTACAGAGCTGAAAACTTACTAGTACGAGGAGGTAAAGTTCCTTTGCGAGATCTATAGGATTGAAAGCGATATATAATAGCATCATCATCAACCTTTGCAAATATTTCTCGCTCAATATTGCACACCATGGAAAAATTCAACCAATCATCACCCATCTTATTCCTCAACTCAGTCTTGATAATACTCATAGCTGAGAAAGCTCTTTCCACTGATGCGGTTGCAACAGGCAAAATCAATGCCAACTCAATAAGACAATATACCAAAGGAAAGACCATGTGTCTATCAGTCCGAACCATCTTCATAGCAAGACTACCAAGGTCATTACAACTAACAAAACTTGAATCAGCTCTCACATCAGCAATGAAGTTTTCAAGTTGGTTTCTAAGGACAAAAGAAATCTCGTATATGGAGAAGTCACCAGCATACATCTCAGCAAGTTGAACAAGTTTGTCTTCATCAAAATTAGCAAATGAGTTCCTTGGATCAAGACAAGCAATGCATCTCAACAATTGAGTAGATCTTTCAGCAAAGCGATTATTTAACTCAGTAATTATTTGGTCAAGCAGAACATTGAATATTTCATATCTGAAGCGTTGATAGAAAGTTACCATTTGACCACCACGCCCCCTTGAAAGACCCCGAGCAGGTATTGTATCATCCATGTTAGGCAATATAATGTTATGCTTAACACAAAAGTCAGTTGTGTCCTTCAAGAGCTGATCCCAACCATTTTTTCTTATATTTTGAAGTTGTCGCAATGTGATCCCAATCAAACTCACTGCTAGAACAATGTTTTGATCTTTCCTTTGCAAACATTGTGACAACCCATTAGTCTTTCCCAATAGTTTGATCATAACATGCAATATGAACACAAATTCAAAAGTTTCCATCTGAGATATCAAGCCACCTGCTGTGGTTCTTTGTGTTAAATTCTCTGCATCATCATGAATGTTCTCTAATACATGCAAAACAGATGTCCACATCTCAATAAACCGACACAAAGTTTTATGACGTGAGCCCCATCGTGTATCCCCAGGTCTTACAAGATTGGTTGCTTGGTTTTTCCCTCTTCCTGAAAAAATTTCCCCGGACTCCAATTGACTCACAATATTATCATGTTGTTCTTGAGCTAGTTCATCATGTCTCTTACAAGAAGCATTGACAGTGTTGACAATCAAAGTTACGTGGTTAAAGAAATCCAATACAGAGGAACAACACTTAGCAACAGCAACTGATGGGAAAAGCAATGAATATAAAATGCATAAGGATTTTCATCTAGTATCAACCTTTGCAACCCACGGAATTGTCCTCTCATGTTGGAAGCTCCATCGTACCCTTGCCCTCTCAATTTAGACATAGACAAGCCATGTTTAAGAAACATACCATCCAAAGCTGCTTTTAGAGAAGCCGCTCTTGTGTCACCAACATGCTTAATCCCAATGAACCTCTCAATCGCATACGCATGTTTATCAACATACCTACATAACACAAAGAAGCATGAGTAACCAACAATTAGGTACTACACTACTACTATTAGTAAAGAACAAAACAACAACTAACATAGAAGCTGCAAAGTTACAAACCTTAACACCATAGCCATTTGCTCCTTTATTGATGCATCTCTGGACTCATCAACAAGTAAAGAAAAATTTCTATCTCCAATATCATCAATAATTGCTTAAGTGGTCTCTTCAGCACAAGCTTGACATAGCTGCAATTGTATCCCATGTGAAGTCATCAAATGGTTCCCGCCCGCACTATCAAGCAAAGTCTTAGCATTCGAATCCTTCTCCTTGTACCAATTCATTATCTCCAAAACAATTCCCCTATTCTTTGAGCTGGAGCTCTCATCATGACCACGAAAAGCAAGAGCTTGTAATAGAAGAAATCTTATAACACCCAAAATAATGATAAGACGAGCTCTATATTCTTCTTGGGTCTTTATGGTTTGCACGATCCATCACATTTACAACAGATTGTCCTTGATTTTTGAAAGCCACATATTGTTGTCTAGCTTTATTGTGAGCACTATCATGTTTACCAACATGTGTATCAATAATACTAAGTCCATCCTTCCAATTTTTAAACCCTACTGTTGTGAATGCCTCAACACCATAGTTTTCTGCTCTAGGTTGCTTAAAAAGAAAGCAATAGAAACAAAAGGCTGCCTCCTTAGCAACACTATATTCCAACCAATCGGAATGCTTCCCGAACCATTTAGCTTGAAAGGATCTCTTTTTCAAAGAATTTCCTCTAGTTTCTTTTTTAAATTTATGACCACTTGGTTGGCATGGACCCATTATTTACATACATCCTTCTAGCAACATCTCTAATATCCGGATCTAAGCTTTCAATAGGTTTCCTACGACCAAGATCAGGTTCAATATCACCTTCCCTTAGTTGACCACGAGCAGAATCAGGAATAACAAATATGTTGCTTTCTCGAGTTGAGATTGAAGGCGGCGGTCCCATTTCTGCAGTTGTTTCATTTTCTGGAGTTGCTTCAGTCCTCTCGGCCCGTTGATTCCCTGCTAAAACTCCGGGTGTAGACACTTCTGTTCCGGCCACGGATGAAAAATATCTCTTCATCTTTTATTTCTACAAAATGAAATGAAATTGACATTAACAGTAGAAACAACAACATTCAAATTCAGATACAGTTCAAGTGAAACTCAATGTTTGATAGCAGCAACAACTACATAAGCAGATTGCAGATAAAAAATGTTTAATCTTTGAAATTTGTATCAACAGACAACAGCACCATTACCAATTCTGGGCAGCAGTAGGCAGAGCAGAGCAGTGCCTGGAGTAGAGGGAAGAAGGCAGAGCAGAGGGGAGAAGGCCGGGGTGGCGAGCCGGCGAGCACCGGAGGCCGGAGCAGCAGGGGACCAGCCGGCGAGCGGCGGATGGCGGAGCAGGCGGAGGTGCGGACCGCGGAGCAGGTGAGCATGTCTGCAGGTGGGGAACGGCGGAGCAGGCGAGCAGGGGAGCGCCGGAGCGGAGGGGAGTCACCAGCGGGCGGCGGCGGCGGCGGCTGCCTGCGTCGATCTAGGTCTGGGGTGAGGCGGCGAGCGGTGTGCAGGGCGATGCGGTGGCTCGTTGGCTCGGTGCTGATGCGACCGATGGAGACATGGAGCGAGCACATCTGCCTGGCCTGGGCCTGGATGGCTGGATGTTATTGGGCTAAGCCCCGGGCCCATTCAAAAAGATACATAGGTTATAACTAAAAAAAATTTGCCACGCCCCGGGCCTGGGCCCTGGGGGCCTGGGGCCCAGACTCGCCCCTGGTTATGACTCGCCCCAGAGTCTAGGGTTCCACCTCTCCTCCGGCGGCGACGCCCGGAGTCTACGTCAAATCCGCCCCGGTGACCGGATTCCTTCGGCTAGCGGCGGCGCAACTTCACCCAGCTGTCAGATCACGATCTGCATGGCTGATCTACCATCGGAGACGGTGTCGAGCGGGGTTTTAGGGAAGGAAGGAGTAGCGATGGAGCAGGGGAGAGGAGTAGATGGAGTACGGATCGGAGAATCAAGCGGGACGACGGAGTCCGGGGGAGATGATGCGAGGGAGCAAGCAGGCAATACGGGGGCAGGAGGCGAGGATGTTGATCTGGATGAGGAGGACCATTGGGAACCCTATGGCCCGGAGGCGGATCTAGAGGATCAATTTGCAGGTATGCAACTTCATGGGGAGGAGGAAGACGACCTGGATCTCTCCGGGGAGGTGGATGATCTGATCAAGGGAGTCCGTTGGTTAGGGCTCTTCCGGGTGCATACTACAAAGCCGTTCAGCCATGCAGCCCTCCTGCGTCAGATGAGGAACGCCTGGGCATCTGCGCAGGGGGTGACCTTCAACGTAAAGGGCCCTAATCTCTTCCTAGTGCAATGTCACTGCCTGGGTGACTGGAAGAGAGTCATGGAGGGGGGTCCGTGGATCTTTCGCAACTCAGCACCTGTTATCATACAAGAGTACGATGGGTTCACTGATGTGTCTGAGTATAAGTTGAATAAGATACCAGTGTGGGCGCGGATTAAGGGTCTGCCGGATGGTTTAACAGCAAAGAAAGAATTAGCAGAGAAGGTGGCCACGAAGGTGGGGGAGCCACCATTCACCGTCATTGTCAATGAAGGAAAAATTAATCCAGGCAGCACTTTGAGGGTTAGGGTGTATGTTGATGTGGATAAACCTTTGGTTCGATTTGTACCAATAACACTTAAGGGGAGCGAAAAGTATCCAGTGTTCTATGAAAAGCTGCCTGTCTTTTGTAACTTCTGTGGCTTGTTGGGGCATTCGGTGGAAGAGTGTGGGGATGGGATTCACGACCCTGCAACGTGCGAATGGGGGGAGTGGCTGCTATGGAACAATGATGCAACGAGGTATGTGGAGGTTGGGAGAGGTGGTATGGATGAAGGAGGAAGAGGAGGTAGGACTGGCAGAAGAGGTATGAGGGGAGGTAGGCAAGGCAGAAGGGGAACGGGAGATGGTAGATATGGAGATGAAGGGCGCATGTTCGGAGCTAATGCAGTTAACCCCAATGCTTATCAGCACATGCAGGACAATGACAGGACTGCTAGAAAGCGTCTTGTCTCGCAGGATGGCACAGTCAATGTGCGTGGTCAGGAAATACCACACTTATCTAGGAAAGTGGCAGATGCTGTATTACTTCTGGAAGGTGGGGCGGCGAGTGGCAGTGGGGGGGGGGGGCGTCGGTCTCCACACCAGAAAAAGTCCAGGTGGTGAAGAGGAGAAGGCAGGAGGGGGAGAATGTAGGCGAGGAGATGGACATAATGATTCAGGCGGCCTCCCACGAGGAGGACCGCCGAGGCCAATGAGGACCCTTTGTTGGAACTGCCGCGGGATTGGCGATCCCGCGACGGTTCGAGAGCTCCGCGATCTCGTGGAGGCGTGTGCGCCGACGGTGCTCTGTATTGTGGAGACACAAATTGCAAAGTATCGGGTGGAAGGCTTGGCGGGTAGTTTAGGATTTTCTAGTAGTTTTGGGGTTGGAAGTAGTGGGCGTAGTGGAGGTTTATGCTTGTATTGGAAGGATTGTGTTGAAGTTGAAATAAAAAGTTTTTCGCAGTATCATATAGACTCGATTGTGAAGGAATCAGGGAAAGACCCATGGCGGTTTACATGTTTTTATGGTGCAGCAAACAGAAGTTTACGGTACAAGACCTGGGACACAATGAAGTTTTTACGTGGAGAAAACACCTTGCCATGGGCATGTATTGGTGACTTTAACGAGATACTAAGGCCAAAAGAGCAGTTGGGGCCAAACGAACGCGATAGTACTCAAATTGCAGGCTTCAGGGAGGCGGTAGATGTGTGTGAACTAGCAGACATTGGCTATAAGGGTCTGGATTGGACGTTCGAGAAGAGGATAGCAGGAGGCGAGTCCTGTAGGGTTCGGTTGGATCGGGCCCTTGCAACCCCAAGTTGGTCAGCAATGTTTCCGTTTGCTTCTTTGGAACACCTGACAGAGGCCAAGTCTGATCACAGCCCTATCCTTCTTCTTAATGAATTGGAGGCAAGTAACTTGAGAGTAGCTCTGAAAAAACCTTTTCGCTATGAGTGCATGTGGGAACAGGAAGAAACGTTCAGCGAGACTGTTGAACAAGCATGGCAGAAGGACCAACCAGCTACAACGATGAGTCAACTAGCATCAAAACTGACGAACGTTGCATGTTCGCTGAAGCATTGGGGCCGGACAACTTTTGGGTCTGTTCGCCTCCAACTGAGGGAGCTGCGCAAACAGTTGGCTGAATTACGATCTGATCCCCTTCGTGTAGGACCAAGTGCAGAAGAAAGGAAGGTGCAGGATCGTCTCGTTGAGCTATTATACAGAGAGGAGATCATGATGAGGCAAAGATCGCGCATTCGCTGGCTGGCAGAGGGGGATAGTAACACACAATATTTTCAGAAGAAGGCAAGTGCACACAGGGCGAAGAACACCATAACTCAGTTGCAAAAGCTAGATGGTTCAGTTTGCAATGACCCGGAAGAGTTAGCCACTATGGCTACTAATTTTTATGAGAATCTGTACTCATCGGAAGGAACCATTGGGATGGAGGAGGTTTTATCACACATACCACCTAGAGTTGATGCTCATATGAACGCACTTCTCAATGCACCTTACACGAATGAGGAGGTGAAAATTGCTCTGTTTCAAATGTTCCCAACTAAAGCTCCGGGTCCGGATGGATTTCTGGCACACTTCTTTCAGAGGCATTGGGAGTTGTGTGGAGAGGAAGTGACAGGTATGATTATCAGGGTGCTCAATGGAGATGACTCATTGGAGGATATAAATCAAACGTTCATCGTTCTAATTCCCAAGATAGCAAGTCCAAAAATCCTAGGACAGTTTCGGCCTATAAGCCTATGTAATGTGATTTACAAAATCGCATCTAAGGTCTTAGCAAACAGGTTGAAAAGTATTCTCCCCGAGGTTATTTCTGAGGAGCAGTCAGCTTTTGTTCCTGGTCGCTTAATCACAGATAATTTCATAACTGCCCATGAATGTTTGCATTACATGAAAACAAGGAGAGTTAGGGGCAACAGGTTCTGTGCACTCAAGTTGGATATGATGAAGGCGTATGACAAATTAGAGTGGGCTTATCTGAAGGAAGTTATGCTTAAATTGGGGATCAGTCCAAGGTTCACCGAGACAGTAATGAGGTGCGTATCGTCAGTGTCATTTTCAGTTCTTTTCAATGGTGGCAGTTTGCAAACTTTTAGTCCATCAAGAGGATTACGTCAGGGAGATCCGATATCCCCCTACTTGTTTTTATTGGCAGCTGAAGGTCTATCTTGTTTGCTTAAAGCACATGACAGTGGGGTTCAGGGTATCTCGGTTGCACCCAATGCACCTGCTGTTAATCATTTACTGTTCGCCGATGATAGCCTTCTATTTTTTGAAGCAACAAGTGTTGATGCTGCTTCAGGTCAACGCATAAATACAGACAAATCATCTATATACTTCAGCAAGAAGGTCTCGGATCCACAACGTTTGGAGATTAAAAATATCTTGGATGTGCATAACGAGGCATTGTCTGAAAAATACCTTGGCTTGCCCACTGATGTGGGGAGGGAGAAGGAGGGATGCTTCAGATATCTAAAGGATAGAATATGGAAGCATATTCAGGGATGGATGGAGAAGTGTTTGTCGGCTGGAGGGAAAGAGGTGTTGATCAAGTCGGTTGCTCAGTCGATACCTACTTACTCCATGGCCTGTTTTAAATTACCTAGAGGTTTATGTGAGCACATAAACGGGCTACTCCGTAAATTTTGGTGGGGCAGCAAGGGAGGCCAGAGACGACCGGCATGGGTATCATGGAGAACAATGTGCAAACCCAAGTTCATGGGAGGCATGGGGTTTCGGGATATTGAACTTTTTAATCTGGCATTACTCGCCAGGTAAGTTTGGAGATTGCTTCAGGAGCCAGATACTCTTAGTGCTAGAGTATTGAAAGCGAAATACTACCCCCAGGTGGATATCATGAATGCAACTCTGGGTGCTCACCCGTCACAGGTTTGGCGATCGTTGATTGAAGGAAGAGATGTTCTTGCTCTGGGTCTCATCAGGAGGATCGGTATAGGAGAAGAAACGAGTATTTGGCATGATAATTGGCTGCCGCGTGACTACAGTCTCGGAGTTAATTGACCCTGTTTTGCGTACGTGGAACAAACAGGTGATAAATGAGCACTTCATTGCTCCGGACGGTGATGTTATACTGAACATACCATTGAGCTCGAGAGTGCAGCCTGATTTCTGGGCATGGCATTATGATCGAAGGGGTATATTCTCGGTACGGTCGGCCTACAGAATGATAAACGGGATAAAATTTCAGAGAGAGGACTGGCTGGTGCATAGGCCGGGGCACTCAAATCAGGAGCAGGAAAGGAAATCATGGTCGCGCCTCTGGAAAGTGTCTATTCCGTCTAAAGTCAAGGTTTTTGTATGGAGATTATCGCATATGTCTCTTCCTACTGGGTCAACCCGACATGAAAGGAATATGGCGACCACACCGGCATGCTCCATATGCAACGCCGATACAGACTCATGGCGGCACTCTCTCTTCGAGTGCCGCATGGCAAGATGCGTCTGGGCTTTGGGGGACGAAGAGGTTGTCGAGCATATGTTGTCTAACCGAGATGATAACGCAAGGCTGTGGCTCTTTTGGTTATTTGATACTATGAATCAGCATGATCTAGCGAGAGTGCTAGTTACAATGTGGGCTATCTGGTGGGCAAGAAGAAGGGCAATACATGATGATGAATACCAGAGTCCTCTATCTACTATGTGTTTCATCAATCGTTACTTGGAAGACCTAGATATTGCTACTGCTAGGAGGGTGACACCCAATGGAAAACCTCCTCAGCAGCGTGTTCGTCGATGGATTCCTCCGGGTGAAGATGCAGTGAAGATTAATGTTGATGGTGCAATCTCCAGATCGGGAACGGCGGGGGCAGCGGCTGCCATATGCAGAGACAAGCACGGCAACTATTTGGGGGCATCAGCAGTCACTTTTGATGGTCTAGTGGATGCGGCAAGTCTTGAAGCCCAAGCGTGCAGCGAGGCACTGGCACTGGCAAGGGATCTTCATATCTCACATGCGGTGATAGCATCCGATTGCATGCAGGTGGTGGCTGACATCAATGGAAGATCGTTTTCATCGTATGCACTAGTCATAGATGAAGTTAAAGAATCAATGAATGACTTTGTTAAAGTTAGTTTTCGTTATGAGTGTAGGGAAGCAAACTTGGAAGCTCATGCCATTGCTAGGGCGGCTTCAGCTTTTCCTCCCGGTCGCCGTTTGTGGCTAGGGATTCTGCCAGACATCGCTTGTATTGCTTCGGCTTTGAACGTTGAATAAAATCCCTAGTTCACCTCAAAAAAAAAATCTATGATGCGATCGGGTCAGAATTCAGAACAGAGAGGCACAATAGTTTTCACTTTTATTGTAATTTCCTAAAATTCATTTTTGTTATTAATTTTGGTGCATAAACATTTGCCATTCGGCCAAAATATTTCAGTAATTTCGGTAGTACACACAAATTCAAGTATCATTCAAATTATTTTTTGAATATTTAAAATATTTTGTTGACTCTCAATCAAATTCACGTAGAAATTTTGTTCTTTTGGCCGAAATGAAACCCAAATCGTGGAACGATGCAAGTATTGCTGAAATATTTCTGGAACTCAAATTGTTCAGCTCACGAGGTTGGAGGTGGAATAGAGAATTTGGAACGGGTTCAGAGAAGGACTAAGTGAGATTAACAATCCACGAATAGCTACATGTCTCTCTCAGGTTAAAGGGAAACGTTTTCGTACAGTGCGCCGGCCGAACTTTCGGCCGGACGCACCACTCGCTCCCTACAGGCCAACCTTATCCTTCTTCTTCCCTTGCCTTTCTTTTTCCCCTTTCTTCTTCGCACATAATTCATGGCTAACCATCGCACCTCCACGGCCTGCTCGGCACCCAACGTCGCCTCCCCTTCATGGCCGACGAGCCCATCTCCCATCCCTCCTCCTCAGTTCGCATCCCCGCTCGCTCCCCGTGGCCATGGCCGCCTGCAACCCTCGTGGATCGCAGCGATGACCTCCACCCAACTACGACTACGAGTCCCCATCGACGAAGCTATGGAACCGTCCATCAGGTGTTGCAATGGCGCGGTGGTGGTGTAGCACACGACCTTGCTATAACCGCCGTCGATGGTTGCTACAACGAGCAACGGCGGTAGCGCATGGCCATGGCACGACATGTTTTTTGCTAGAACCGGCATCCGCATGTGCTTCAACATGCCGCGGAATTGCTGCATCCTGCCACGGCATCACCCTACGGTGTGGGCGGCATGTGAGGATGGGGAAGCAGCAAGCCATGACGACGATGAAGATGCGGGCGAGATTTGCTGGAACCAACCTTTGACAGAGCTACATGCTACAACCACGTCGCAAAGTGCTACAACCGGCTTACCACACTGCTACAACCGGCATTGCATTTTCCTTCATTGCCCAAACGACATCGCATTGTTTTGCTCCCAACTTGCTACATCCAGCGGCATGTTTTGCTACGACTAGCCCCCCGCACTGCTACAACCAACATCATGTTTTGCTTCATCGTGCAAAACAGAATCGCGGATTTTGCTACAATCAGCGTCACGTCCTGCTACAACCATTGTCGTGTTTTGCTACACCCGGCAACACCGCAAGCTACAAGCGACGAAGGAGAAATTTGCTGGAACCAGCGAGCCGAGTTGCTGCGACGGTGAGCGGCAGCGAATGACGATGACCTTTTTTTGCTGCAACCATTTCTGGCGTTTGCTATGACCGACAGGCTTTTTTGCTGCGACCGGCAACTGAGGGAGGTATATTGCGAGCTCGTCCATGGGGCACCCCGCCGGCGCCCGCTGCAACCGGACCTACGCCCTGTCGTGAATCGGAGCTGCAACCATGGCATTTTTTGACTGCAACCTGCAAGCGCTCGGTGTTGCATGCGTGAAGCCGACAAGAAACGCATGGGAGGCACCGACTACCGGCGAAGGCGGCGACCGGCGGCGAAGCGGCGGTGCTTCGAGGTTGGTCGTTTGCTCATCCATGGCGAGTGCCAGCGGCACTGCTGCTCCTGTTCTCCGCTGGCATCGTCAGATTTGTTTTTGGGAGAGGAAAAACGGCAGGAGGAGCTCAGATCTAACGGCCTTACAGGCACGCATCCAACGCCTGAGCTGCGACCGGCCCAAATTTGGGCCGGCGCACCGGCGCCCATCGCTCCCCCAGGTTAAATAACATGCACACGCACACACCAACCACACCCGCCAGCTACTGCGAGGTCTCACTCCGCGTCTTTGCCTGTCGAGGTCCAAGGTCTAACCCCAGATTCCGCTTCCTCCTCTTCTTCCGTCTGGCATGGTACAGTACCCCATGTAGCGAACATGGCATCAATCATAAGTTGATTTGTATTTGATTACAAAATTTCCATAGGTGCAGATTGATTGATTCAAAGCGCCACCTCTTCCATGATTGATTAATTTGAGAGCAGTCTTCCACTATTGATGAATTTGATCTCTACTGATATACACAAACAAGACAAACGCAACAACAGAAAGAGCCCCCGTTGGAATTTTAGCTCCTAATAAAATGCTGGTTCCTTTGAGTGCCTCTTCCCCGGTCCAAAGGACCAAGTGACCAAGTCTATTATAATTGACAAGCTTACTTAGGCTGCCACGCGCGGCGCATGTAGATTGGCCAAGATGGAGTCCTGGAATAGGTTACCGTTCTGACAATTATAAAATGGCGACTTACGATTTAATCAGTAGTCTTCAGCCTTGACGCGGTTTGTGTTCGTTCACATTGGCTATATCCACATGGACAAGCCGAGCTTCTGCTGACTTCCAGACTCCACGTGGACAAGAAGAGCAAAATGATATGCTGGATCAAGGGACCACTGCAGGCCGATGAATGCGATGTCGAATGCGACCGCTGGCTGCGGAAAAGTCTATCTGTTCATCCGTTTGGGTGCCTCTTCGCCAGTCTAAAGCGCAAAGGCCACTATTAGAATATATGTTTCGGTGATTATTAGTAAATGGTGCTGATGGTTTTGGCTTGTATTCGTACGCATCCACAGCTTGCATTTGTTCTAGTATATGCACATGGATGGGGATGGACATCAGGCCAGCTCAGTTTGACTTGGAGATTGATTTAACTGCCAAAAGCAGATAAACAAAATACTACTGCCAAGGCCATTACTGCTACTACAAACGCTAAAAGTTTCACAGGGTATTACATCTGTGAGTGCCACCTGTTCCTTTTCGAAGAAGCTCACTCTCCAGGCTCCATTGTTCCTCAATCCTTCTCATCCAACAATTAAACGCTCTTCCTCAGCTTCACCGCATGCTCAGTTCCCAGCCTTGCGATCTAACAATAAATGTCTAATCCGATCCAGAATCCCGATTCTGACTACCTTGGCTGTGACGTGCTGATCCGGATCCCAAACAGAGAGAGCCTGAAAATGGCTACCAAACATAGCCTCACTGTCGGTCCACTTGACCCAGCCATCCATGCATTATCACATGCTTGCCCGTGCTGCCCTGCCTAAACCACGCCTCAGTTTTGTTTAATTATGCTCGAGCTGCATCGTGGGATGCTATTACCGAGTAGTGGAGTAATTTTGTACTCCCGGAGCGCAAAGTCTGACTTTCTCGGTGTAAGAATGGCCCATTCACAGTTGCATCTGGCAGCTGGCTGATAGCAAATTAATTCCTAGACTTGGGAGTTCGTGGGTACACGCGTCTTTACAATATTTTTTGGACGGTGGATCAGTAGTATTATAATCGCGATCAACCCCTTATATGATGAGACCATGTTACTTGATTAAGATACAAGTGTCGGTACAGATTTGTTGAACCAAACAAGCACGTTAGCTGTTCATTAATTCAATACAAGTGTAAGGTCCCAATTGGCGTATATGGGTAAATTAGTTCGCTAGGACCTAACTCAATTCATTGATCTGACCAGTCCTAATTAACAATTCACAAACTTTCTGTCTTACAACTGATCTCCCCTCTATAATCCCATCTCCAGATGCCCGCTCAGCGCGCAGCTCCAGCGATTGGCAGCACCACTTGCTAGAGCAACACCTGCAATATCGCACAACAAAAACCAAGAGTGTTTGGGAGAGCCATGGGGGACCTTGTTCTTGGGCTGGCCAAGACGGCGGTTGAGGGAACCCTGGTCAGGGCCAAGTCGGCGATCGATGAGGAGACGAAGCTGAAGCAGAGCGTGCAGCGTGACCTGGTTTTCATCACAGGTGAATTTCAAATGATGCAGTGCTTCCTGAACACCACCGATGCGGAGGACGGCAAAAATGCTGTTTTCAAGGCCTGGGTGCGGCAGCTTCAGGACCTGGCCTTCGATGTGGAGGATTGCATCGAGTTTGTTGTCCACCTGGAAGACAAGCCGGCCTGGTGGTGGCGTATGGTTTCACTGCCATCCTGCATAGCGCCGCCGCTTCCCCTGGATATGGCCGTCGGCGACATAAAGGAGCTCAAGGCGAGGGTGGAAGAAGTGAGCCAAAGGAGCACTTGCTACAACCTAGTTAGCGACTCTGGGTCCAGGCCGGTCGTGCCGCAGCAACACCCGGCAACCGCTGATGCAACAAAGTTTGACATACTTGTTGAGGCCAGGGATGCTGCTAAGAAGCATCATGGTTTATGGAACCTCACCGAACTGATCAGCCGTGAGGGCAGTGACCGTCGGGTGATCTCCTTGTGGGGAACAGGCAGTGATTTTGGGATGAAGTCCATCATCATGGAAGCATACACTGACCCGCACATCCGTGAAACTTTCACATGCCGTGCTTGGGTCAAGCTTGTGCATCCTTTCAATCCCCACGAGTTCATACACAGCTTACTGGCTCAATTCTATGCATACTCTTGCCAAGAACAAGGAGCCGTCATTGGTGTAGATGTTCTGAGGAGGATGGTGACAGACGATCTTATGGGCGAGTTCGTGCAGCAAATGAGTAAGCAGAGGTATCTCGTCATCCTGGAGGACCTCTCCACCATGGTTGAGTGGAATGCTGCCAGAACATACCTGCCAGATATGAATAATGGGAGCCGGATCGTCGTGTCCACGCAGCATTTTGAAATTGCAAGCTTATGCACAGGACACCCAAACCGCATATCGGAGATCAGGCAGTTCTCAGTTGATCATTCCGTTTGCATCTTGTTCAAAGAGGTAAGCTTCTTCAAATAATTAATTACTTAATTTGGATTTTTTACTGAACAAGTCATACTACATGGTTTGTTCCACTTATACATTTTAGTTCATCCATTATTCTTTTGATTTTGTCTTGTAAATACTACGTATTAGTGATTGAGCAAAAAATAGTTTTATTGAAACGGATCAACACATGTAACTTCATTTTTAGGAAACAAATCTAACTCTTTTAACTAAACATCAAGTTTTCATCTCCGCCTTGCCTCTAGTACGCTGCATCGCTTGCAACCTTGGATGGATTTTGCTCTATGAATGGTGGATGGATTTTGATCAATGTCTATTCATCAATCAATTAGTAAACTATGTATACCTCAGCGTGGATGGGTTAGAACTTAGAAGTAAGCTCTTACTTGGATTAATCCTATATCCACGAGTTGATTATGCAACTATTTGTTTAGCTAGAAGAACGGAAAGTAGTGGCTACTCCTAGAAGAATTTACTTAGAAACAGTTGCAGCTCAGTATTTTATTTCTCAAATGGTATGGTGCTGGTAATGAAGCTTGTGTGAACTTTAAATACAACACTGACATACAATGCATTAGTAAAGTCATGTATAAACATCTCGTAATGGGGAGTATACTAGTACCATGTGATACTTTCTTTGTAGTGCATAATATTATCTTATAGATGGCCTCATTAATTGTTTCACATGACACGTAGCAGCACAACATTTATTATGATATGCTCATGATATGATACTAGCATCTTCTCTTTCCACAGTTAATATTATGCCATGTCATAAATATGCTCACCCTAAAATTATACCCCCACTATGGAAGGTCTAATATTCCTACTGTTTCTGTGCTTGCAGGGTTCTCCACATGATGGAGTTAAATGCGAGGATGACGTGGGCCACCGGGCTGCCCCTCAACCCCAAGGCAATTTTCATCCTTTCGAGTCAGAAGCAGCCCACATCCTTCATATCTTGAAACAGGTAGACTCTGAAATCAGGGATGGCCAAAACTCTTTAGCATTTAAAGTGATGTCAGTGTGGGGGATTCCTGGTGTTGGGAAATCAGCTCTTGTCAGAAGTATCTACCATTGCCAAATGCAGTCCAAATATTGTCACAGATGGGGCAAGTACGCCTGGGTCCATGTACCTCGTCCTTGGAATTTGAGCCAGTTCTGCCGGAGGTTATTTTGGGATTTGTGTTCAATAACTACTGAAGATGAAGAGAAGATTTATTTTCGTAACATGCTTCTCTTAGATGTTGAGAAGTGTGGCCGTGGCATTCTTCGTGAACATCGGTGTCTCTTCGTCATCGATGGTTTGGAGTCTGTGAAACAATGGAAGGAGATAGATGAGATGTTAGAACTTCGGAATGCTAAAGGCTGTACTATTGTGATTACAAGTAAAGAAAGTCTTGCCAAGCATTGCGCAGATAACAATAACAACAAAAGCTTAGTGTGTAACGTCAAATCTTCACAACATGGTGTAACCCATCGGCTTTTCGGAGACCAGGTATGTTTAGTTGTTTACTCCCAAAGCAAACATGATTCCTGTTTTCTTGCATATTCGAAGCAACTAGAATTTCCCTTTGCCCATGGATAATGAAGCTAACAAAGTAGGTTCCTGCCGAAAAAGAATAGGATGGACGCTACATTTTATTCTTGCATTATTTAACACAGGTTAACTCCTCTCTATCGTCTTGGATTTTGGTTTGTTTTCCTTGTATTTTATTTTTGAACTATTATTTTCCTAGTTTTGCCTTTGGGGTAGTTTGGTGGTCGAACATTCTTTGAATTTTTATTTTTACTTTTTTATTTACAAAAAGGACCTGGATCTATTATAAAGGTTTATGAGAACTACAAATGATCCCAAACATAATTAAAAATTACACTGAGGACGTGGAGCTATGGCAGCCATAATGCCTATGGTGGCTCGATTAATTAAGGCGACGTGTAGCTGTAGCATGGGAAACGCTCTAGTTTGGTGGATGGCAATGGCAACGGGGCTCCAGTGGAGAGACCTCCTCACCATACTCTGGTAGGACTTCTAGCATGTTGTGGTAGGCTGGTAGCCCTGGGCTCAGTGAAGAAGGGGAACGAGTTCATGATTACTGTAGAATAGGGGCGGGAGGGGGGGGGGGGGTGGATTTGGCCCTCATTGGATGGAGTTTGGTATAGACCGCTAGCATGGGCGTATGTTTGGATCAACGCCATATTTTTTTCTATGCACACCAATTTTTCGGGCGCTCAGTTCCCTTTTTACACCCACACATTGGCGATACTCAGGTGGCGAAATCCTATGTTAAATTATTGGCCCGCCCGATTTTGGCAGGGCTGGCGTGGGCCTGATCCAAACAGACCCGGAGTAACCGCGACGATCGAAGGAATGTGTTGAAAGATGGGGTGAGCGACTGTCAGAGTGCCAGTTGGATATGAAGTGGCGGTCTTTTTATCGTCGAAGCATAATTTTGATGACAACGGAATAATAAATGAGATATGTTTGGGTTTGGAATGTGTTTTTTGTGCACCCCTGGTGCAGCAACGATCTAAAATTTAGGAAGCCTTATCAAAAGAATCTGAAACTTTATGGATGTGATTATGACAAAATGTTTTAGGTGCTTGCAAAATTTGGTAGTCAAATGACATCCAAGGAGCTCTATAAAAAACAAAGTTTTTGCTGAAACATGCGAACAACAAACTTGGATGCAGAGCATCATCTGTATTTCGTTTTGTATTGGAGATCATACAATATTTTTTGTGACCAAACATTGCAAGCTCCTAAAACATTTGCTCATAATCAAATCCACGAAGTTTCAAATTTTTTTGAATTTGTTTTTTTATTTTTGTTTGAATTTACTGTTCACTGTGGGTGCAGCCATTCCCTTTGGGATCCAAAATGCATTATGGGGTATTGGTGAATTTTAAAAAAAACATAATCTGCTAACAGCATACTGATTGCCGCTTGCATAACCATTTAAGATAACGTTTGCATGCTATCTCAATATCAATACCTAACATTCAATATCCTTGTGCTCAAAATGGGTCTAATGCATTGTTTCTTGCTTGGTTGCAGGGTTCCCAGTGTGACAGAAGTAAAAACGACGATAAAGTTAGCCACACGGTTTCTGCTCAGTCCCAAGACAGCCTCAATCTTGTCTGTCCACGATCTGAAGAGATATATATCCTTAATACCCTGGGCATGGTTGACAATGTAATTATGTTTAGCAGACATACCGATTTTGATGTAATATCTGTGTGGGGAATTGCTGGTGTTGGAAAATCAGCTCTCGTTAAAAGTATCTACTGCAACCAAATGAAGTTCAAGTATAGTCACAGATGGAGCAAATATGGCTGGGTTGATGTTCCCCAACCGTTCAATTTGAGGGAATTCTCTCGGAGTTTACTTTTGGATATTCTATCTTCAAAATCTACGAATGACAAAGCAAATGAACATTATTGCATGTCATCAACCGAAGATCCAATAAAGGAATGTCGTAATATTTTGCGTGAACATCATTCCCTCATTGTTATTGATGATCTGCAGTCAATTGAAGACTGGGCCTCGATAAGTACTGCCTTGGGACTTCCATCAGCTAAAACTCGTGCCATTGTTATTACAACTTAAGAAAGTGTTGCCATGCATTGTGCAAAATACCCTTACATGGTAGTCAATGTTAGAAGTTTAGAACCCAATGCGGCCCTTCATCTCTTCAAATGCCAGGTATGTCGACTATTAGGGCATATTTTTTTTTCTTATTTTTTGGTGCCACAAGCAAGAGATTATTCATTTGTTTTTATTATAACTATCTTTAGTCCATAATGTTACTCTTACTAACACGAGAGAAATAAAAACCTACGTGTTGCGGTGCCGACATGCTCTTGTAGGATTTCAAAATAAACTACTCCATGCATCTTCATACACCGCTATTTGCATCAATTGACGGGTTGAAATGATAAATATCAGTATATATGGGACACACTATAATATGGATAAAAAATGCAACCCACATTTGTTTCCATACTTTCTAGGCAGATACGAATCCATCTGTATGCCGATACCTCAAATCCAAATTTGTGCCCGGATCTGATTCAACATCCAAATGATTTTTTCAATCAATTTTTGAGAAGTTGTAGGTTTTAGTATGAACATGTCTAAGATGTATTGTAAATAACTTTACCCGAATGATAACGTCCACACATGTGGTATGTTTGCGCTTCGCCCATACGCGTTGATCCACGTTGATTCTGTATTGCACGAATCCTAAAGAAATATATTGGAATTTCAGTGCCACGTAGGCATAGCATGTTGTGTGGGCATTAGAGCGCTCGCCCACACGACATGCAGCACGCGGTTGCCGGCTGCGCCGTGTGGGTGAACCAGTTCCCGCCCACACAGTCACCACCTAGTCTGCCCGCGTGTGGGTGAACTGCTCTTCGCCCACGCGACACTCGTACGTTGCTAGATGAAACTACAGTTGCGCGTACGTGGCAACCAGGTAAACACACATGACAACTATTGTTTCACCACATGTGGCAAGTAGTTAATCACACACACGACAACTATGGTTTGATTACACGCGGCAACTACCATAAATTATACATGGCAACTACAGTTAACCAAAACAGAGAGAGTTGCCATGCTTTTACAACTACATTTGCCATCCCGGATAACTAAAGTTGCCATCCCCCTGGGGTAACTAAACCGTCATCCCGTGGGTAACTAACGTAGCTGCGCCAGGACGTGTGGGCATATTTGCTTCGTGCCGCACGCACGGGATGGGGATGAGTAGTACTTGTTGGACGTGTGACACGAAGTAGCTGCGCCCACACGTGTGGGCAGTTCTAATGTTCGCCCACACATGGTCCGTGTGGGCTGCCTCCTGGTCACGCCACACATGATGTGTGGGCGGATGTCTAATATGCCACACGTGTGGTGAATATCGGGACCCTAACTTTATCATTAGATTTTGATTTACTTGCTCTATCTATATGGTCGGAATTGGACCAATTATATAATCGACAAAAGTTGAAAAACAATGTAAAAGGGAGTACTATCTCGTAGATACTCCTCCATTTGTTGTGCAGGCCCGCACGGGGCACCTGTGCAGTGTGCGCCAGGACAAGGCCCCAATTAACTCTCTCTCTCTCTCTCTCTCTCTCTCTCTTCGCCCCCTCTCCTCCCTTTCTTTCTCCCTCCCTTTCTCTCCTTCCCCCCGGAACGCGCACAAGAATTGCGCACCACTTCATTAAGAAAGGAAGAAATATGAGTACAAATCAGTTACCACACACCGCCAACTAACCACCAAAAAACTTCGACAACTACTCAAGCTCACCCACACCTCTATGCTGGGCCTTCTTGATGCGCCAATAAAGGAGACACAACTGCCATTCGCTATCAAAAGCATCCTTCACCTTGGTCGTAGGTGCTGAGCTATTCTCAAACACACGCCGATTTCTCTCCTTCCACAATGAGTGCATAGTGAGAATGAATAGGGGGTTCTGCTCCTTCTTACGATCCGGGGACGCCGCCTCGCTACATGTGGTCCACCAGTCCACCATGTCGATCTGTGGAGATGGGGTGAAGCCATCCCACCCCGTGGACTGCAACACCGAGAAAAAGACAATCCGACCAAAGGATCACTAGACCATGATGTGGGCGGTCCAGTGTACTAAGTCTTTCTTGTCATTAACAACCAAAGTAGGAGTTAAACAACTTAGGGCCTGTTCTGAAGTCCTGCAGCTCCACGCTTCACAAACTTCTTAGATGAAAAGTCCCGAACGGTTCGGCTCTGAGAAGCTAGATTCTTGAAGTTATGCCCGATGGCAGTGCAAAATCCTGGAGGAGCGTCGTCCCAGCTCCACCGATATGAAAAGCTGGAGTTAGCCAATATTACAACCGAGTTGCCACCACCAAGTTTGAAGCTAATCGAACCGGTACGCTCGATCGAATCGGTACAGGGGCTCGTTCCCTCCATGTCTAGCCTAAACCGGGCTGCCTCCTAGCAGCCCAAACTCACGCCCAACCAGGCCAACAACAGCCCAGCTGGGCTTTAGCGCTGGGAGAAGCTACGCAGGACGCCGAACGCTTGGGAACCGCCAGGTGAAGCAAGCTGCCTAGGGAAGCTGGAGTTGTGAAGTTCTGTGAAGTTGGAGGAGTTAGAACACGCCCTTAGTCTAGCAAAACTTCCCCTGCCTGATGCTTGTATAGTCATATATTTACACTTGCAATACTTGCATTAGAAAAACAATCAAAATGTTTCAAAAAATTAAAATTCCAGTAGATTCCATATTTTCGTTTGCAATCTCTCTCTCTCTCTCTCTCTCTCTCTCTCTCGGTCTTCTTGCACTTGCATTGTGGTGAAAACAACCCAATGAGTTATATGTCGATTTATAGTTACTCGAGACTTCATTGCAAAGGAAAATATGGAATCTATTGGTTTTTTAATTTTTTTGAAACATTTAAATTATTTTCTAATGCAAATATTGCATGTGTAATTTATGACTATACAAGCATCAGGCGAGGGAAGTTTTGCTGGACTAGCTCCTACTTGGGATGTTATTGAACAAAAGACTTAGTAGATTGCGTATGATAGCGATTGATAGTGGCATACTGGAGAATGTAGAACATCAAAAACGAATATTCAATTCTGAGACCGGGCTCATCTGCACCTGCTGGACAATATATTTTTTAAAGAATAAAAATCTACTTTTTCATGGAAGATGTTCGAGTGCGTGATGTCTGTGCCAAATTTCACAGTGTTCGGACATCTGAAATGTAGAACATCAAAAACGAATATTCAATTCTGAAACCGGGCTCATCTGCACCCGCTGAAAAATATATTTTTTAATGAATAAAAATCTACTTTTTCATGGAAGATGTTTGAGTGCGTGATGTCTGTGCCAAATTTCACAGTGTTCGGACATCTGAGGAGCTCGTGGCAAAAAATACAAAATCGGTCCCAACAATGTGCGAACAGTCAACTTTCTCACATACCCCAATATTGTATTTTTTTGCTGAGAGCAACCCAGATGTGCAAACATGGTGAAATTTGGCACGGACGTCGCACACTCGAGCATCTTCCATACAGAAAAAATTGCAGATTGTTTGCCATTTTTTTAAATTTTACTGTTCACCCACGGGTGCAGATGCACCTGAGAGCCGAAACGCTAATTGAAGAATTTACATAAAGGAATGCTATAAGGATGGCACAGTTCTGCTAAAAGTGTAATATTTCAAGTTTTGGTAATAATTTTTTGATAAAAATGTTATTTGAAAAGTTGTACCATAATTGCATTTTTATTCTAATTGCAATTGTTATGTCAAAGGCCTAATTTGTAATTTCACACCGGACCTCCACTTTCTATGGTACGCCTTAGTTGTCTTGTCAGTATTGCTCTATACGGTTATACCTTGACTTAATATATCCTCTTTCACTTTACTTGGTTTGTGTATTCTATTTTGAAGCTGAAACATAAATCCTATCACAATTTGTGTCGCAAGACTAGCTAGAAAAAACCTAATTCAATACACTATGTATCTATCAGTCAATCTATCTAGCTATTGACTCTCTTGAAATTCTGTGCTGACAGAGAAAAGAAAGAAAGTAAGCCCTCAGATTTGGAGGGACCAAGTTATTCTGATCAAAATTTAAAGAAAATTGTGCACCAACTATCTTTGGCAAAGTTTAATCTCCTTAGGTCTAATTTTCAAACGTACATGAGGAAAAACAGAAAAAGGGACTTTTCTCGAGGGTACATAGCAAAGTCTATGTTATTAAAATGTCTCACATGGTCTATTTCTGGGAAGTTTTGCATTTCAGGAAGTTGCATGCAAACATGCCTAATTTTACCAAAAATAATAATCAGTAAGACTAACTAACGCTATACATTATTTATTGGATTTACCAAATAACCTATTAGTAATTATTTGGATTAGTTATGATTGTTCAATAAAACAGAATAAAAAATGGTAGAGTTGATTTTTTAAGAATATTTACCAGAAAACAAATGTATATGATCTTAAAAGTTCTCACAACATGCAATTTATTTTAGTCCGTGTTTTTTTCTTGGGAAATATCCAGTACGCGTTTTTTCTTTCCGGAAAATATCCAGTACTTGTTAACTAGATGAAAAGAAAAAAGACCAACAACATTAACAATCTTAAAGCAGAGAGAAGCCTACACGTAGAAATTGCTCATGTTAGTTGCATAGACATGTTTGTGCCGTACATCCTAGAAAACATTATATACGGTTTTATTTATATATATTAATTTCTATTTCTAGAGAATTACAATTGCATTTGCTTCTTTAATTAACATATCCTGTGTGAATGCATCGGTTATTGTCTACTATATATAATTATTACCACCTCCATTTCAAATGGTAGTAATTAATATTTATTCTCAAATTGCAGGCGAGTGTATCTGATGACGATCTGAGATTTTTTCGTATAATGAAGCAAGTGAAGCTTGCGTTAAACAAGTGTGGCGGAATTCCTAAAGTAATAATTGCTCTGTATCGCTTAGTGGTCTTCTTTGACTTTATGAGGATTCCAGAGAATTGGCAGAAGCTGAATGCCAATTTTATGCCCGAACTGGAGAAGAGGGCAGATTCTGATGGAATACAGGGTTTACTGGTCTGGGTGCATAAGTACTTGCGTTCCTGTCCGGATTTCCTTAAGCCGTGTGTTTTCTACCTGCCCATTTTCCCTCCAAACCACAACATTCGCCGAAGACGTTTGTTGAGGCGGTGGATTGCTGAGGGCTATTGTAGGGACTCCGTTAGTGCTACCGCAGAAAAGAATGGGGATGCATCATTTGACAAGCTTGTCAGTTTGAGCATGATCCACAGGCCACCGCATGCACTCGAAATGAAAGAGATGAGCATGACTTCATGCCAAGTAAATGGTTTTTTTCGTGAGTGCATTATCTCACAGCCAATGGAAGATAACATGGTTTTTGCACTGGAGGAGCGTTGCAGCCAAAACTCGCAATACACAGGAAGACACCTTGTGATCCAGAGCAGCTGGGACAGAGATAGGTATGTTTTTGAAAGTATAGAATTCTCCCGGTTGCGATCCTTGACAGTGTTTGGAGGGTGGAGTCCATTCTTCATCTCTGACAAGATGAAGGTGCTTCGGGTGCTGGATCTGGAGGATACCTTAGATGTAACGGATGACCATGTTGAGCAGATTGTGAAACTACTGCCACGCCTCAAGTTCCTCTCCCTACGTGGATGCACAGGAGTATTCCGTTTGCCCACTTCAATTGGCAATCTGAAGCAGCTCGAGACTCTTGATGTCAGACACACCTCTATAACTATGCTGCCACCACCCGTCATCAATATGCAAAAGTTACAGTACATTCGTGCCGGCACCACTGTACAAACACAACCAAGGAGTAAAGGATCCTGGTTACCCAAGTTTTGCCGCAAGGTTATCAGTGCTCATCTTGGTGTTGAGGTGCCCAAAGGGATAGGGAAGCTGAAGGCTTTGGACACTCTTGGTGTTCTCAATGTTGGTGCTCCTGGGGGGAAGGCTATTCTCAAGGAGCTCAAAAATCTTACCCAAGTGCGCAAGCTCGGAGTGTCCGGCATCAACAGGGAGAACATCAAGGATTTATCTTCTGTCATGTATGCTCTGGGCCATTTGGAGTCTTTGTCGGTGCATCTGGACAAGGATGAGCAGGATTTCTTCTGTGGCGTAGTAGATGACATCTCCGAGCCTGTGAAGGAGAATCTAAGAAGTCTTAAGCTATACGGTCTATGTGACATGTTGCCAGCCTGGATTACAAAGCTTGTCAATATCCGTAAGTTGGATCTTGAGATGACCATATTAACACAGGAGATGATAGATTCTCTCTTAAGGAAGAAAGGTCTAGCGAGCATGCGTCTTTGTGTCAAGCCGGCTCAAGATGTTGAGCACAATTTTTCGTTTGGGCGGCGAGTTTATTTTGGTGACTTTTTCGACCTGCCCCAGGTCCTCGAGATTGATTGCAGCTCCAGGTTTGTGTTAACCTTTGAAGATGATCTATACTCTCTTGAGCTCCTGAAAGTTCGTTGTGATAGTCGGTCGCAGATTTCTGGGCTAGCGCATCTAGAGAATCTCAAGACAGTCTGGCTTATGGGTTCCTATGACGACGCACTCAAGCTAGACTTGGAGCGCCAGCTTGCGGCGCATCCAAACGAAGACAAGCCTGTTTTGCAGCTGGAGGAAGTATCTTCTGATGTCGAGAGAGACAATGAGGAAGTATCCTCTGATGTCAACAGTGGCAATGAGTGACTCCCTGCCTGTACTGTCGGTGCTATTTCATTTCCGTACTCCAAGTCCCTGGCTGATCTTCCTAACCAAAAGGCCTGCGTCCCTTTGAAATTTGCGCTTCCCGCTGTTTGTATAAAAAATGTTATGTACCTTTGTTTGCTGATTGGTTTCTCCTTTTTCTTTCTTTCAGCACTGCATTGTGTGTTACTGCTCTTTATTATATTGAAAAGGGATGTATGTTAATGCTTACCAAGAGCTATTGTTGATGTGCTGTAACAATTATGTATGAGTTTTAACATCAGCAGGGAATTGATCCTGGACAAATATTTTTTGAGTGATGATTCAGAATTAAATTAGTTACTGCTAGCTTGAGCCTATGGTTCAAACAGCTTGTTTTATTTTAACCACGCGTGCCAAATATTTAATTTGAATTAACCATGCAAGGGATGAGAAAGCTTCAGGATAGAAGCTGCTCGTATCGCTTATGGTTAAATAGTCGCCGCGGCGAGAAGGGGGTGCGCAACAACACTATATGGGCCGGCCTACCCCCGCAAGAGGATTATGATTAGAAGCTCACAATTTTTTGGCTGTAGCTAATAATGGCCCCGTAAAACCTGACGCATGCTTGTATCATAAAAGTGCCTCACATAATATTCAGAGGCAGTTTTATGGACTGTGCCTAAAATATATATGACGACAAATATGGATATGTGGATGCACTTAGAGCGAGGTTAATACTCCCTCCTTCTAGGTGTATAAGTCATCTTAGGTTGTGCACCGCGACCAGGCGGAGGAAAAAACGAGAGAACTTAATATGTATTTGCTAATGAATAGCATAGCATGCAATGGACCGACCACTGCATGTCGTGTTTGGTAGTCTCAAGTCATTGAAAGCATAAAGGCCCCACATATCTTACTGGTTGATTCCTTTATTTATGTTAAGAAACAAGAAACAAGGTTAAAGTTAACGCATCGCTTCTACGTGTTTTGAGATTATTTGGTTTTCATAAGCCAACAATCGGTTATACGTAGTTGCCACATCAGCTATAGTAATATAATAGTTAGTCATATTTGCATTACGTGTCATTAATATGTGCCCCACTCCTATTTTTAAAAAATATGGCCCATATTAGTTCTCACAAAGGGGTGTTGGAGCCTGAATTATGGTTGGCAATAAATCTACATCCCTCTTCTCTTCTCCCCTCTCCTTTCCAACTAAACAAAAATCTGACATGATATTTCTTATACCTCGTCTACGTCACCTTTTTTCTTTACGCTAGCCCGCCTACGTCAGCCTATTATACCTGATCTTGTGAAAAGTGCCTAAAAGGGGGTTTCCCTACCAAATTAAACACACCATTTTTGTAGTGCCTTTAAAAGTGGAAACTAATAATGGAGCTCAAGCACCATGGATCTCCATTTTTTTCAAAAGATCAATAATCAACTTTTTAGGTTTCATATGATTTTGAAAAAACAGTACACACATACCTATGGATATACAACTTTTCTGTAAAGTTTTATGGTGAAATACATTATCATGCGCGCTACACAAAAACAAATAAATCATGTATTTTTAGCACATGTACTATAGTATATTTATTATTAAAGTACATGTTCTTTTTTGTACAGCTCACATCGAAACGTAGTTCATAATGAAATTTTCCACACATATAATACATCTATAAGTATTTGTGTGTTTATTTTCAGAATTTTTACGTAATCTAAAAGGTTGAATTTTGAATTTTTTAAATTTTCAGGCGCCAAAAAATCTCAGCCTTGTAAAATGCACTTTCCTCTGTCGTTTGTTATGGGAAACGTTTAAAACCGGCACGCCGGCCGAACCATAGCGCCGGACGCTCACTCACGCAGCACAACGCGCCGCTTTGTTGGACCGACACACCGCTTGGCTGCCTTATCTTTTCAAGTCACGCGTGCAATGCGCTCTCCTCCACTCCTTTTTCATCTGCCTCCAAAACACATCTGTGCTAGTTCTTATCTCTATCTGCATCGCCGCCGCCGCGGCACACAAGTCCCATTCCCCACTGCAAACCACTGTTTCTCACCGATGCGAGAGTCGCCCCGGATTATTGCGGTGAGGCAGCTACATCGGCACCCGATGTTGACTACTGCGAGCCACCAGCGCGGCCGCACAACTCCGCTTCCTCGCGCTTGAGTTAGTGCTGCCACCTTCGGCGATGAGGCGTACCATCTTTTGGTGCTGCAATCAGCTAGGCCCTTCGACGGCGGAGTTGCATCCGTGCACACCGGAGCTGCAACCGGCGTTTTTGGAAGCTGCAAGGTCGGTTCTTTTTCTTGTGATGCTATTTTTGCTGGAACCCGGGTAATTTTTTGCTTCAAACGTTCACCGGAGTTTCTAGTTGCTCGTGTCATTTTTGCTGGAACTGTAGTTTTCTTTTGCTGGAACTAGTTTTTGGTTTTCTTTCATCTGACCACCAGCGTTTTGGGGAGCTTCAAGGTTGAGTTGTTGATGACACAATTTTTGCTGGAATCTGCGTTATTTTTTGCTGGATCCAGGGTAATTTTTTTGCTTCAAACATTTTACTAGATTTTCTAGTTGCTCAAATTGTTTTGTTGGAACCTGAGTTATTTTTGTTGGATCCAAGTAAATTTTTGCTTTAAACTTTTTACTGGAGTTCCTAGTTTCTCAAATCGTTTTGTTGGAACAAGAGTTTTCTTTTAGTTGGAACCAGATTTCTGTTTTGCTTCAAGTGACCGCCGAAGTTTATTTTGGAGGGCTAGATGTGTTCTTCGCTGGAATATATCAGTGCAGGTAGACGACGGCGACGTGATGGGTGGCCACGTCGCGCGCACGTCTTGGTGGACCACGGCGGACCATGGTGGCCATCGTTTTTTGCTGGGAGGACGCATCACCAGCGAGGACGTGACCCGTGGCGGGGATAAAACGAGCGTAGACCAGATATGACGGTTGGGAAATATTAAACTGACGGCTCGCGTGCGACCGGCCGAACTATTGGGCCGGCGCGCCGGCGCGCCAGCACCTTTCAGTCCCCTTTTGTTAAAAGGCATTTTCTGAGGTGATTTTATTAGGCATTTTTTTGAGAAACTTTTATTAGGCATTTTGGTCTATGGTGTAGTGAGCCGATCGTGCTGTAGGAAGGGCCATTTGTATTGTTACAAAGCCGGACTAGTTTGTGGACTTCAACCTGGCCCACTTATGTGGAAAAAGTGGCCGCAGGATGCTTGCTGCCTCGTGGACTTCAGTCCTGCCCAGTATGCATCGAGCACCACGGAAGACGGCGGTCGATGGCCGCCGGAGTTCGAGCCCTAGGCGAGCGCGGCGAGGGAGGACCTCCGAGCGCGACCGCGGCCATGGGAGTGGAAGTACATCGATCTATTCGAGGTACGTGCTACGCAAACGGATAGCCAACTCTGTTGATGCGGGTTGGGTGCTACTTCGATCAACCCCATATCACATCCAGCCATGGGAGTGGATGCACTTGGTTTTCTGTGTGTGTTTCTTGCATGGGGAAGTTGTATTGCTCCTCATCAGGCAATTAAGTTATCTGATTGGGTTTCTCTTTTTTCAAAATGAGCTACGTATACACAAAAGAATAGTGAACTTTTTTATGCTAGCAATGGGTGCTAGTTCGATCGCCCCCATGTCACATTCATGCACATGTGGATGATAGCAAATTAATCCGTACTAAACAGATTCGTCAAGTGTGTGGTTTGTGCTTCACTTTTGTTTAAGCCGGTAGGTGGCTACTGCGTTTTCAGACCAATCCACCCTAGGTACCCCCTATGTAAACAAATGTAAGACGTTGTTTACAGAGGGAGTAGCTTATAAGCATCAATCAATTGGTTTGCACTAGTATTTGATTACCATATCCCCGTAGGTGCAGATTGATTGATTCAAAGCACCAGCTCTTCCACGATTGATTAATCTTAGGGCAGGCGGCTGGCCGGCAAGGGATACGACAAACTGCAACAACCCAGTGACGACTCCCCGCTGCAATTTTTAGCACCTATAATATCGGTTACATTAGGTGGAGTCTGGTATATATAGACACATACATGTACTGCCAATGTGGACGACGAACACAAGACGGTAACGCAAGTCACCATTTTCTAATCATCAGAATGGTAACGTGCTCCAGGACTCCATCTCCGCCATCTGTATGCCAGCATTGGGTGCTACTGACTAAGTAAGCTTGCCAATTATAATAGCCACCCAATAGCAATTGTATGCTGGATCAATAGTCCTGCTGCAGGCCGATGAGAGAGATGTAGAATGCGACACTATTAGAATATGTTCTGATGCTTAGAAAGAAAATGGTGACGGACGGCTCAATCAGTGGGTTGTTAGTATCAACGTGCCTTCGGTTTAGCGGCTGAGGCCGTAGGTATATCTCTAGAGAGCTTATCAGCATTTGTTCTTTTGGGTTAACAAGCTTGAATAGTTTAGGCCCTGGGCGGAACCGAGGAATCCATCCCAGCCGTCAGCTGTTAAATCAATGGATGGATATTTTGAATGGCCAGACGTGAGTGATCAAATACAAAAGTGGATGAAAAACGAGTGTAGGACGTGTGCAAAACAAGCAACTCCGCGAGTACAACTTTCAGGCATATATGACTTGGAGAATTACTTAACCTCTTATATACAGATCGATACACATATTTTTTCGAATGTAAATTCAATAGTATACTTTTTCGCGAAATATAACTTACATTTCACTATTCAAATTCATGGTCGAAGCTTAACTAAAAATACAAGGAAACGCTACAAACCAGAAGGAGGGAATATATATATATATATATATACTACTCTTGAGATGTTCTGCCCACACAAAGAAGGCCTGAAAATGACTACCAAACATAGTCTTAGGGTGTGTTTGGTTTGTGCCCCTATTAGCCCAACCAAAATTTTGGCATGAACAAATTTTTGGCAAGCTATAGTTGTTTGGATCATAGCCATTGTGCCTGCCAAATATTTTGGCAAATTTGTTGCGCCTCCATTTGGTTTGCTGCCAACTGAGTTGCCAAACAAATTCTGTAACAGCAACTTGAATTGATTAGTGATTCGCTTGATTCCAGTTTAGTTGTAATGCTGAGCTAATAAAAAAGCTGAGACACAAAACAACTTAATAAAATATAATATGCCAACATTTCAAAAAGAAAAACTATAATATTCCAATATAAATAGGAGCATGCAAAAGTACAGATGTACAACATATATGTCATTGTGAAGAAAATACCTCACCATGCGAAGAATATTGATATCCAAACAATCCTTAATTAGCTTTTTTTAACATAATAATCCCCTTTTTTAGCTGAATAGTGACATGGCCGTCATTGTAAATTTTGAAGTCCAGGATTTTGCTGGAAGGGAAAGGCTCACCATGTGACAGAACAGATTAAAATCGAGACAATTAGTGCAAAAGGTATGTTGCCCTCGCAAAAAAAAAAGGTATGTTGGGATGCTATTAGGCTGCTAAACAAGATTAAATATCGCGGCCGCATACATTAACTCGTTCCAGGTAATCCATTTGGTCTGGGTAACCGTGTACGTGTACGGGTTCCTAAAGAAAAGGTAACCGCGTACGTATGCTTTCGCTTCCTGTTAGAGTTCCTCGCCGGTTAATCAGCACCACAGATCGTTTTTAGCGTCAGTGAATAGACCGAGCGGCGCCGCCAATTCTTTGGTGAGCGATTTCGGCGCGCCCAGCGCGTGCCCATGAGTTGGCGAAAAAACAACAGGAGCGTTCGGGCGGAGCGGGGCAAGCCAATGTTTTGGCGTTAGTCCAAACAACGGCCAAATATGTGGGGCACGCCAATTTTTTGGTTTGGTAAGTATTGGTTGAGAACCAAACGCACCCTTATTGTCCACTTACCCAGCCAGCCATGCATCATCACATGCTTACCTGTGCTACCCTGCGTTAGTTGATTAAGATACAACAAGTGTCGGTACAGATCCATTGAACCTAACAACCAGGTTAGATGTTCACCATTAATTGATTATGTAAGGTCCCAGCTGGCGTATATGGGTCGGCCGTGGTTTTTCTTCGGTTGTTGCTTTATGTATAAAGCGGGGCGAAAGCCTGTTTCGAGAGGACCTGACTCATTTCGTTGACCTGACCGGTCCTGATTAATAATTCAGAATTTTGCTGTCTTACAGCTAATCCCCCCTCTATAATCCCATCCCCAGATGCTCGCTCGGCGCACAGCTCCAGCGATTGGCAGCACCACTTGCTAGAGCAACGCCTGCAATACCACACAGCAAAAACCAAGAGTGTTTGGGAGAACAATGGGGGACCTCGTTCTTGGGCTGGCCAAGACGGCGGTGGAAGGAACCCTGGCCAAGGCCAAGTCGGCGATCGATGAGGAGACGAAGCTGAAGCAGAGCGTGCAGCGTGACCTGGTTTTCATCACGGGTGAATTTCAAATGATGCAGTGCTTCCTGAACACCACTGATGCGGAGGACGGCAAGAATGCCGTGTTCAAGGCCTGGGTGCGGCAGCTTCGGGACCTGGCCTTCGATGTGGAGGACTGCATCGAGTTTGTTGTCCACCTGGACGACAAGTCGGCCTGGTGGTGGCGTATGGTTTCACTGCCATCCTGCATGGCGCCGCCGCTGCCCCTGGACGTGGCCGTCGGTGACATAAAGGAGCTCAAGGCAAGGGTGGAAGAAGTGAGCCTACGGAGCACACGCTACAACCTCATAAGCGACTCCGGGTCCAAGCCGGCCGTCGAGCAGCAGCATCCGTCAATCTCTCGTGGGTGAGTTCGTGCAGCAAATGAGTAAGCAGAGGTATCTCGTCGTCCTGGAGGACCTCTCCACCATGGTTGACTGGGATGCCGCCAGGACGTACCTGCCAGATATGAATAATGGGAGCCGGATCGTCGTGTCCACGCAACAGTTCGAAATCGCAAGCTTGTGCATAGGGCACCCAGACCGCATATCGGAGATCAGGCAGTTCTCAGCTGATCACTCCGTTTGTATCTTGTTCGAGGAGGTAAGCTTCTTTAAATCTAATTACCTCGGAGCATTTTTGTACTCAACAAGTCATAGCACATGCTTTGTTTCACTTGTACATTTTAGTCTATCTATTATTCTTTTTGTTTCGTCTCTTAAATATGTACCAGTGGTTGGAAAAAATGTTTTTGTTATTCAAAAAAGGAGCAACAAATATAATTCACTTCACTAAACATCAAGTTTTCACTCAGCCTTGCCCTCTAGTACGCTGGATCCGTTGCAACCGGTAGCCAAGTCACCATGACAGCCTTTTCTCAGTTATCCTCTGTTTTTCAGCCCTTTGTCACACCAAGCTGACTTGCCTTGGCTTGCCACTCTGTCCTAACGTTCTGATTTAGTGCTTGTGCTTTCGTTTAGCCTAGGTGCATATCCTATTCTTTTGATAGTATCTTATTTGAGTTTACGGTATGAACAAAATTTATTCCACCAGCAACAATGAGCTTTGCAATCTGGAGGTTGGATGGATTTTTCTGTACGAATGATGGATGTATTTTGGCCAGTCTTTCATAGATCAATTAGCAATACTATGTACTCCCTCCAATCCATATTACTTATCGCTTAAACGGATGTATCTAGACATATTTTAGTGCTAGATACATTCGTTTGAGCGACAATTAATATGGATCAGAGGGAGCACCTTAGCATGGATGGATTTGTTATGATGGACCAGACCTACGGACCATGTTAGAAACTTAAGGGGGATAAGTATCCCTAGCAGTGACGGAGCTAGCCAAAACTGGATGGGCAAGCCAAGGCAGGCCTAGCTGAAGGGGGACACATTTTCTCTCTCACAAAAGGCCCAACTTTACCTATACTCTTCAGTGTTTTGATCATGGGCTGGGCGGGCCATTGCCCTTCTAGTATTGCTGTAACTCTGCCGGTGTGCCCTAGCCGTTGTTTGGTAGAGGGGGATTTCTAGCCCCAAAGGGAGTTGGGATTTTACGGGATTTGGTGAATCCTTCTCATCCACCAATTCCCTGTTAGATTAATCCAAACAAATTTGAATTTGGCTAGAAGTGTGTTAGCTGTGTCCGGCCAGGATTAGTACTGTGATCAGTGTGGCCGTGCAATTAGATTAGGAGACCGAGTCAAGTCGTAGGAGTCCTAGCCGTGTAGTACTAGGTTAGTCTTATTCGTATTCTACTAGGTTAGCTAGCTTGGCCGTAGGAGCTGTCCGGCTAGGTTTAGGTTCGCCTTGATCGGCTTGATAGGTTTAGGTTATATATATGGAGCAAGTCATGTATCAGATTGCCGAAAAAGGCTTTCGCCCCGCTTTATAAATAAAGCAAATCGCCACAAGACATACTACCACAACAGGTCCACACACACACACCACCCAAGTACCACAACAAAGTATTAAGGTTCTGCTGAGGGCACAGCTCAACAAACCCAGAAGAAAGAGAAAAAACAAAGCCTGCCTAGTGCAGACGATCTAGTCAGGCTCCGGCGGAGGCGGCGGCGGCGTGGGCGACAGGCGGACGGCCATCGAGCGGAGATCGGCGATGAAGGCAGAGATGGCGTCCCGATCCAGGGGGCGGCTAAGCGGCCGCCAAAGCTGCAAGAAACCCGAGAATTTGTAGAGAGCATCAGTAGCGCGACGAAGAGGAGTACGCTGGATCACAAGCTTATTGCGAACGGTCCAAAGCGTCCAGGCAAGGACCCCAACTTCCAGCCACCTAATGTGGCGAGAGGACGAAGGGGACAATTGGAGTTCAGCAAATAAGTCCGGGAAATTGGAGTGGCACCAACTCCCACCGACAATCTCACGAAAGCAGCTCCAGAGGAACCGGGCGGAGACGCAGGCGAAGAAGATGTGGTTGGAGTCCTCGGGAACAGCACAGAGGGGGCAGATACCAGTGCCCTGGCCATTACGCTTGCGGACCTCCACACCGGACGGGATCCGTCCACGGATCCACTGCCACATGAAGATGCGAATCTTCAGGGTGACGCGGACGGACCACACCATCGATAGGGGGAGGGGAGCGGAGGAGGGGGCAATGGCCAAGTATAGCGATTTGGTAGAGAACTGGCCCGACGGCTCCAGGTGCCAGCGCACAAGATCCTGATCCCCATCCACCAACGACTCGTGGAGAGCAACACAGTCAAGCAACTCACGCCAGGTGGCGGATTCTGCCGGCCCAAATGGCCGACGGAAAGCGAGGCGCCCTAAGTCAAGAAGGGCCCTATCAACAGAGATCATGGGGTCGACAGAGATAGAGAAGAGGGTGGGGAAGCGGGCCGCAAAGGGAGAGTCGCCGGCCCAGCGATCAAACCAGAAGAGCGTCGAAAGGCCGGACCCCACTGAGATAGAGGTACCAATGCGGAGCACTGGAAGAAGCTGGACGAGGGACTGCCAGAACTGAGAACCTCCCGATTTCTAGCAGAAGGCAAGGGGTTGACCACGCAGGTACTTATTCTGGATAATGTCCAGCCAGAGGCCACCATGACCCTGCGTGATACGCCACAGCCACCGGGATAGAAGGGCAATATTCATCCGTTTAGAGCACATGATGCCCAATCCACCCTGCTCCCTGGGCTTGCAGATGTCAGGCCAACTGACCATGTGATACTTCTGCTTGCCATGCTCGCCAGCCCAGTAGAATCGGGACTGGATTTTGGTGATCTCCTTATGGAGAGATTCATGGAGGCTGTAGAAACTCATAAGAAACAAGAGGAGGCTGGGGAGGGAAGAGTTGATAAGGATAGTCCGGGCCGCCTTGGAAAGCCACCTCCCCTGCCAGGGCTCGCATCTGGTCTGGAGCTTGGTCACGGAGGGGCGTAGGTCTGCGACAGAGAGGCGCGAGTCACTAATGGGCGTCCCAAGGTAGGTGGTGGGGAAAGAGCCCAGGCGGCAATTAAGTCTGTTGGCAATGACCATAGACTTAGAAGGGGAATATCACATCACCATAACATCGCTTTTATCGAAGTTGATCTTGAGGCCCGACATCTGTTGGAAGCAAAGAAGGAGGAACTTGAGGTTAGTGATGTCCATCTTCGAGCCTTCGACCATGATGATCGTGTCGTCAGCATACTGGAGGATGGAGATTCCCGAGCCCCCAGAGAGGTGGGGGGTAATACCTCGGATGTGGCCCGCGGCTTTAGCCTTATCGAGAATGGAGGCCAAAGCGTCCACGACCATATTGAAGAGAAACGGGGAGAAGGGGTCGCCTTGGCGCACCCCACATAGGGTAGGGAAGAAGGGACCGATCTCGCCGTTGATATTGACCGCCGTGCGACCGCAAGAGACCATTTGCATGACTCTCGTGATCCACCAGTCGTCAAAGCCCTTCCGAAGAAGGACTTCCCTAAGGAAGGACCAGCTAACCATATCATAGGCCTTGTGAAAGTCGATCTTCAGAAAGACCGCCTTCAGGCGCTTGACCCGGACCTCATGAAGAACCTCATGAAGCACCAGGACACCATCTAGGATGTACCGACCCTTAATGAAGGCTGATTGGTTAGGGTGGGTAATCCGATCCGCAAGCAGGGTCACCCTATTGGCGTACCCCTTGGCCAGGATCCGGAAGATCACGTTAATGACCGTAATCGGGCGGAACTGGCGGATGTCAGTCGCCCCAGGGACCTTGGGGATGAGGGAGATGGTCCCGAAGTTGAGGCGGCCTAGGTCAATAGATCCCATGAAGAATTCATCAAAGATGGCCATGACCTCTGGTTTAATCACGTTCCAGAAGGTCTGGAAGAAGATGACCGAAATACCTCCGGGCCCGGAGCAGAGGAGCAGTTCATACCCTTGATGGCCTCCCAGACCTCCTGCTCAGAGAAGGGGGCCGTCAGGGACGCGTTCTCTGTGTCAGAGACCAGTTGGGCGCCGGCCCAACAGTCAGGGGCGAGAGAGATGCCGCTCCGAGGAGCGGGAGAGAAGAGGGAACGATAGAAGCCGTCGACATGGGAGCGGATGTCCCGGGGGTCCTGGAGGAGGGTTACCCCATCCCAAAGGCAGGGAATAGTGTTGCGTCTACGGCGCCCGTTGGCAATCGCCTGGAAGTAAGCCGTATTCGCGTCACCCTTCAGGACCCAACGCTGAGCGCCCCGAAGGCGCCAATAGGCTTCCTCATCGGTGTAAATCACGGAGAGCTGGTCTTCAAGGTCATAGCGGGAAAGCCACTCGTCCGGGAAGAGACCCACCGCGTCAGCCCGAAAGTCGAGGGCCTGGATCGCGGTGAGTAGCGCCTTCTTACGCTCCCTGGCGTCACGGCCCAGGTTGGCCCCCCAGCCCTTCATAAATTGCCGGCCACGCTTCGCACAGAAGTGCCATGCGTCAATAGCAGAAGGGGGGCGAGGGCGGGGGTGGGCCCGAGCCTCGATCCATCGAGCACAGACGGCGTTAGTAAACCCAGCCTGGGAAAGCCAGAAGGTCTCAAAATGGAACCGAGGGGGGATCGGCGGACGCTCGTCCGCGGAGGAGAGGAGCAAGGGGACGTGGTCCGAACCAATCCGGGTGATGGCGCGAAGAGAGGCTAAGGGGCAACGGAGGTCCCATTCCGGGGAAACTAGGACCCTGTCCAAGACGGACAGGGTCGGGGAGGCTTGTCGGTTGGTCCAAGTAAATCGGGCCCCAACCCGATCAATCTCCCGGAGGGCGAGGTCGGCAATGAAGTCGTTAAACATATCCATCCGGGCAAAGCAAACATTGCATTGTTCTTGTCCTCCGCGACGCGCAGCAGGTTGAAGTCGCCCCCGACCACCACGAGGAGGGAGGCGGCCGAGATTTTCCGGTGGAGCTCCTCCAAGAAGGAGGCCGACCTACTATGATCGGCCGGTCCATAGACAATGATGATCTCCCACTTGAAGTTGAGCGACCTCTCGAAAAGCTCCATGCTGACGAAGAATTCGCCCTTATCCATGCTGCCCACCTCAAAGGTGGCATACTTCACACCTAAAAGGATGCCACCCGAGTGGCCCGCGCTCCCACTAGAAGGGAGCCAGTGCCACGCAAAGAGGTGAGAGCTCAGCCGGTCAAGCTCAGGGAGCGCAAAATCGCGACGCATGGTCTCTTGCACAGCCACGATGTCGATGTGCTCATCTCGCATGTATTCCACTAACTGGCGGCGGCGACCATCATGGCCGAAGCCGCGGATGTTCCAGAAGAGGGCCCGCATTAAGGAGCCATTGGGGGGCTGCTTGACCCCAGAACACAGGAACGCTAAGAGCACGAAGGGCCGCCGTGCGGGATCGGGTGCGTCCCCGAATCTCCGGCATGGCCACCGAGGAGGGAGGCGCCTTCGGCTGCGACAGAGGCGAAGAGGAAGATCCCCCAGACGTAGAGGCGGCTGGGGGAACGAGGAGGGCCGCCCGGGCCTCCGTAAGTCTCCCATCGAGAACCTCACGGGCTCTGATGGCCGCTATCTGGGCGAGAGGGGGGCCAACTTCCCCTCGAAAAATGATCGCGGAGTCGGAGGACACTTTGGCGAGATGACCCAGCGGAACAGACTCAAGCGCAGAGAAAGAACAAGACGAAGCAGAGGGGGGAATGGAGGGCGTACCTGGCTCCAGGTTGCGGGCGGCAGCGCGGAGCTCCGCCCGCTCGGGGATGGGCAGCGCCGGGCTGCCCTCAGGGTGGGCAGCGTCCAGCCGAGCACTCCGGCGGGAGGCCACCACTGGGGAGGAGGCCGACCGACCGCGACGGGAGTAGGCGGCAGACCGGGGAGGGGGGGCTGGGCCGCCAGAGGCGTGATGATCCGGGCCGCCCCCGCCCCAGGAGACGATGGAGGGGAGGGCAGCAGTCCCGCCCAGCACAGCCGAGGAAGATCTGGGCCGGGGGGGATGGTGCGGCCAGAGGGGGAGGAGGCGCACTGGGGGCCGGGGAGCAGGCCTCCGAGGGAGCCCGTGGAGACGACGGGGCCGGAGGAGCGTCAGGCTGCGGAGAGGTGACGACGACGTGGAGAGGCGAAGCCGGAGTGGGGGGGACAACCACAGGAGGCGTCCCCCACCCGCGGGCGCCGCCGAAGAGTCGGAGAGCAGGACGCCGAGCAGGCCGACCGGGGCCAGCACAGGTGGTGGGGACGAGGTGGGGGAGCGCGGGGAGGAGGCAGGGCAGACCACCAGGCCCACACTGGAGATGTCGCTCCCCTCGGATGGCGACACGTCAGAGATCGGCGGGCCATCCACCGGGGGGCGAGAGGCGGCCTGGCGGCCCTTGCCCCCCGCAGTCGGAGGGGGGGGGGGGCGAGGGGGAGGGGGGAGCAGGAGTCCTCGGACGCCCCCTCCTCATCCGAGCGGTGAGAACGAGAGCGGTGGCGGCCGTGGTAGTCTCCGTCGGCCCCCGGGTTGTCACCAGGGGGCCGATGTCAAGGGAGCGAGGACGCCCAACGTGGTTGGGAGGCTCGGGGGCGATCCTGAGGTCGAAGCCCTGGTCGTTGAAGAAGACCCGGACCGAAGTGCGTAGCTTGGTGGAGTCGAGGCACTTGACCTTGACCCGCACCTCCTCCTCCTTGCGCAATGAGAGCTCGTCGACCACCACCACCTTGCCCAAGAGGCGAGACATTTGGCGGATGACAAGCTCGGACCGCGCAATATCGGGTAGACCGGAGATGAGGATCCAGGCGGTGTCGAGGACAGCCACGGCCTGAGCGTCGAGTACTGGCTCAGATATCTCGACAACCAGCTGGTTGAGCGCGAGAGTGATCCGCCCACTACGCGTCGCGTAGCCGAAGCTGACGGAGTCGGGGAAGACGACGGAGAAGATGTGACCGGCGGTGGGGGTGACCACCCAGTCCCACTGGTGGCGGTAGAGGTGGTTGAGCTCAGCCTCGATCATCTCTGGGGACGCCACCCCATCAACGACCGTGACAATCGCCTGAAGGGAGGGCGACGGTGGAGGGGCATCCGGGACCTCGAGGTGGAAGAAGCCCAACCCCTTGATCCCATGGCCATACATCATGAGCTCCGAAACCACCGGTCTATCCGGGCACAGAATGGCGGGGTGGCCGGGATCCTTGCAGAGGTAGCAGCACTGGGGGTTGACGCAGACAACCTGAGAATGCCCCCTCACCCCACAGTTGAAGCATGGGGGGCGAGGGAGACCAGAGACGGGGCCCGGAGCGGAAGGGGCTCCCGGACCCGCGGGGGGTGGCACGGCCGGAGTGAGGCGGACACCCCGGCGCTTCTTCTTCTTGGCAGGCCCAGGACGGCCGCGGGAGGTGCCACCACCATGAGCCGGAGCCGGGGCTGCAGCCCCAGTGGAGGCCGCGTGCGGAGGGACATAGCGGCGAGTGTCCGGGGTGGGGAGGATACCGTCCCGCGGGCGAGGCGAGCCGACCCGGGCCGGACGGGAGGGGGACGGGGAGCGTTCCTGACGACGGGGAGCGCCGGCGGGCGCGCCAGTCCCCCGACGACGCACACGACGACCGGGACTGCGCCCGGTCATCACGACGGGAGGGGGAGCGGCGGCCGTCCCGAAGCTCCCGGAGCTCATGCCGGAGCTCCTCCTCCCGCCGGAGGGAGTCGGGGAAGGGGCGGGACGAGTCGCGGGGAGGTGGGAGGGGTCTCCGCCTTCCACTTCGCCCGGGGAGCCGGGTCATTCCATTCCCGCGGCATGGCCGACCGCGGCGCGGCGGGGGCCGGGAGGGACGGGGCGAGGGGAGCGGGCGGGGAAGGGGGAGCCGGCCGGCTGGACGAGGGAGGGGGAGCGGCAGGGGGCGCCGGAGGAGCGAGGCGAGGGGAGGAGGTGGGCAGGGGAGCGGGACGGGGAAGGGGAGAGGAGGCGGCGGCGCACAGGAACGGGGGCAGAGGGAGACCACGGGGGGGCCAAATTGAGCCGATGCCCCCTCCGCTAGGCCTAGGGCACGGGGTTGGCCCACCCAGATTGGGCCGGCCTACGAGGAAAGGGGGGGGGGGGGGACGACCCGCGGTGGGCCGCGCAGGGGCCACCGGGCGTGATGGGCCAGGGACCAGCAGCCCAGCAAGCCCCGCCGGGAGGCCTGTGTCGCGGGGGAGAGCGGGGGTGGAGGGGAAAACCCTACCGGAAGCGGCCAGCGGCGCCGCCGCCGGCGCCGGACCGGCGAGGGCAGCGGGAGGGGGTCGGGCGACCCGGGCCGTCTGCACATGGAGCCCGAAGGAGTCGAAGTGCGCTATGAACGGCCGGTACGGCGCCGGGCGTGGCGACGGAACCGAGAGGAGGGGAGGGAGGGAGAGGGACAGCGGGGGGGGGGGGGAGGAGGGGCCGGCGGTCGGGCCCCTACCGCCGGCCGGCGCCAGGAGGAGCGGGCGGGGCCCCGATCGGCGCGCCCGGCCACGCCCCAGGCCAGCACGTGGCGGCGGCGGAGAGCCCTACCGGCCAAGGCCACACCTCGGGGGGGGGGGGCGGCACCCGAGCCGGGCTCCGGGGCACCGAGGGGGGCTGAGCTAGCCAGCCGGCGGGGCAGGACGGGCCGGCGGGAGGAGCGGGGGGTGGAGGGAGCCGGGGGAGAGGGGGGAGGGGGGAACGGCGCGTCCTCCGCGCAGTCCGCCCACCGGAAGGGAGCCGCCGGGGCGACCGACGCGGAGGGCGGCGGCGGGGCTGCGGCCGGAGAGGCCGGCGGGGAGGGGGCGGGGAGGGGCGCCGGCGGCGCGGAGGTAGAGGCGGCGGAGGAGCCCGCGAGGCTATCGGTTTTTGTGCGCGTGTGTTCGTGCAATTTTATGTGATCGGTCCTGAGGACGAATTCAATCCCCTCAAATTCCCTTGAGGTAGAGGGGAATTTCAAGTGCCAAAGGGGGCGGGGATTACATGGGATTTGGTGAATCCCTCCTCTTCCACCCAATCCCCTTAAATCCCGTTGAATCAACAATCCCCCTTCAACCACAATCCCCTTTGTATAAAACTGATGTTTGATAGGCAGGGTTTGCATATTGAGATAAGATGGTGCAAAACATCTAAAAATCTAATCTTTACAAGAAAAACAACATCATGGCAAGAAAAACTATTATCTTTTCTTCTAGCACCGATCGTACTAACAAAGTGCTACAATATGGATCTGATAACTACTGAACTCTTGATTGCTAAGTTATCCACTATACCCACACTACTCCAGCTAAAATTCTGCCATTTTTGACAAGCTATCAGGGGATCTCACAGAGAAATCAGACACTTCTAATCATGTAACCTAACACTGCATAAACTAACTCCCTGCCAGTTTCTTACAAAAAAAGAAAAGAAAAACAAAACAAGAGCAGTTGGCAGATGGATAAACAGTGAGATCGCAATAGAAGACAAAAAAAATCAACGCGACATCAGTACAATGACATTTTCGTAATGTACTTCTTACTTTCAAGGAAATGCCAATACCCTATTCAGTATGCAAGGCATACAAAGAAAAAAATGATTAACCTACCATTGCAATGTCTGTGCTAGTAGCATTGCCCGAGTTGCTGAATTCTTGTTGCACAACGTGGGAGTGGTTGAAACACTATTCCCTACATGCCACCTGTGTCATGATTGTGACACACGCGTGCGGTATGGGCCGTCCCATGTGTAGTCAACAACTGAGGCCACCCCACATGTGGCGCACGTGGGGCCTAACACGGGCTTCCTTCCCGGAGCTGCCCTTGCTGGGAGACTGGGTTGAACCCAACATTCTTAGTACTCCAGTTCGCTTAGAGAATTAGCACATACTAATATACACAGATGCACCTACGTCTTCATCGTTCACAGAGATATCATGTCAACACCCCCGAAACCTAACCAGGTTTCAATTAGCCAACAAACAAGTAGTGCAAAAGGAAACTAGCACTATAAGACAACATGCACATCGCAGTGCACGATTTTTCGGTTCCTGATTAGTATGACGATCCAGCCATGCACAGTACAATCAAATAATCATCCGCTCGTGCCAACAAGTGCACATCAAACATTGAAATGAGTCAGTCCAGAGCAGATGATGTAATCGAACTTATTAGTTCAAAAATGAATTCAAGATACAATATATTTAAAGTTCCAGAACCACAAATATTATCAAGGCAAAACATCATCCTGTACATCCATCCATGGAGGAGGAGCACTCCATGGCCGAGCTCCTAGACTGGACGCACGGATGGGTACGTGAGGGGGCGACCCGAAGATGAACGGGAGAGGGCGATGCAGACATACATACCAGTGGTGGCGGCACGTCGAGGAGGCTGCCGGTGGTGGCACGTCGATGTAGGCAGCAGCGCAAGGAGGAGGCTGCGACCGGAGGTGGCACTAGGAGAAGGATGTAGGCAGCAGCGCAAGGAGGAGGCTGCGGCCGGCGGTGGCACTAGGAAAAGGCTGCGGCCGGCGGCGACACTAGGAGAAGGCTGCGGTCTTTGGCGTTGCTCTAGTTCCACGGGGGCCTCCTCATGCTTTCTGACCTGCGTGGGTCGGGCGAATCGAGGAGGGATCATGTGGATTGGGCCAGTGAAACCTCGTGTACCAAATGGACCAAAGAGGATTGTAGGGGGTTCTGGGCCACGCATGGAAAAACCACTCAAAACCCCTCCAAACCTCTTGTGCCAAACGAGGCCTTAGAGATATTTCTTGATTCTCAAGTTAGTTATTTCCTAAAATCAGTTAGTTTGGCTTACCCTTCAAGTTTTTAAGCTAGCTATATAATGCCTAGCAAAATCAATTAATAATAAGCAGAAAAATTATCCCAATTATTATCTCTCTATTTCTTCCCAGCTCTTGTTGTGTGGCAGACCCCTCTTGGCTGGGCGTCCCATGCACCTCTCCTGTCAAGGGCCATCTATCCTACCGCCTAGTATGTTCGTAACAGATTAGTTGTGTTGATTATATCCACGAGTTGCTTATGCAACTATTTGTTCAACTAGAATTTGCTTAGAAACAGTTGCATCTTCGTATTTTATTTTTCAATGGTATGGTGCCAGTTGCATCTTAGTATTTTTATTTTTCAATTGTACGGTGTTGGTAATCAAGCTTGTGTGAAATGAAATGGTGATATTTGTTGCCATAGATAGGCCTAAGAGTATGCATGGTACTAGTAGTATTGATTCCACAAAATATTAAATGAAGATCACTTTAGATTCAATGCATCAGTAGATTTTGGAATTTCCCGAATATCAATCACATCAAAATATCACGAAGGCAAGTGGCCCTTCCTCTCTTTATTTCCTTGTCTCATGGTTACATCTTACAAGCTTGGGACCCATTTGTCATAATTGTGCTTAAAAGGAGCGCAGCGGATGACTAGTGGTTTTTGCAAAAAAAATTAGGCTCAAAATTAGTGGTTTTGGCACAAATCCATAGAACTGTGGTTTCTGCAACCCTAGCCTTCAATGTCGATGGTTTGTGCAATTCACTCGTACAACTACAACCTAAGACATACTCGGGTGCTAACTCCTGGTGCGACAGGTATTGCTACCTGCTGCCAAATTCAACTTCTAACTGGACTCAACCAACGCTCCATGTGAAGGCAAACTTCAAACTGGCTAACTAGGAGTACGTACTATACAGGAAACTAATTCATCTACTATTTACACCATACTGATAACCTAAACAGAATAGGACACGTAACCAAGTAAACTAACCTGACATTGACTTTCATACGGAGGCAAGATTATTTCGAGGAGTAGATTCATCTCTAAACATCTACTCCCTGCGATTCATGTCTAAAACGAACTAAAAGCAAGACACTTATTATGGATATAAGAGGGAGTAGTATTTAATACTACTTAAGATACAATTCATCTAAATGAAGATCACTTTAGATACATCACTGGGATTGGCAGATGGCCCTAATACTCCTACTGTTCTTTGCTTGTAGGGTTCTCAACGTGATGGAGTCAAATGCGAGGATGAAGTGGGCCACGGGGTTGCCCCTCAACCCCAAGGCAGTTTTCACCTTTTCAAGTCTGAAGCAGCCCACATCCTTGGTATCTTGAAACAGGTAGACTCTGAAATCAGGGGTGGCAAAAACTCTCTAGCATTTAAAGTGATGTCAGTGTGGAGGATTCCTGGTGTTGGGAAATCAGCTCTTGTCAGAAGCATCTACCGTGGCCAAATGCAGTCCAAATATAGTCACAGATGGGGCAAGTTCGCCTGGGTCCACGTACCACGTCCGTTCAGTTTGGAGCAGTTCCATCGTAGATTACTTTGGGATTTGTCCTCAATAACTACTGAAGATGAATATGATGAATATTGCAATAATCACTTTGGCCTCTGCCACTACGACATAACTGGAGAACGTTGCCGTGACATTCTTCGTGAACATCGGTGCTTCTTCGTCATTGATGATTTGGAGTCTGTGGAACAATGGGAAGAGATATATGAGAGCTTGAACCTTCGGAATGCTAAATGCCGCACTATTGTGATTACAAATGATGAAAGCCTTGCCATACACTGTGCAGATAACAGAAGCTTAGTGTGTAACGTCAAGTCTTCGCAACATGCTGCAACCCATCGGCTTTTCAGAGACCAGGTATGTTTAGCTTTTTTACCCCCAAAGCAAACATGATTTCTGCTTTCTTAATTACATATTCAAAGCAACTAGGATGTTCAATAACTATCGGCCCATGGATAATAAAGCTAACAAAGTTGGTTCCTCACGAAACAAGGATTAGGAGATGGTTGCTACATTTTTTTTGCAAGAAAACTTCTGATATATTTATCTTCAATCATGGCAGTACGAACACCAGAAATAACAAATATTACATCCAGATCTGTAGACCACCTAGCGACGACTATAAGCACTGAAGCGAGCCAAAGGCGCGCCGCCGTTGTTGCCCCTCCCTCGCTGGAGCCGGGCAAAACTTGTTGTAGTACACAGTCGGGAAGTCATCGTGCTAAAGCCCCATAGGACTAGCGCAACAGAACAACTATCGCCATCCATGAAGAATAGTGTAGATCGAAAGGATTCAACCTAAAAAGACATGAGCGTAGACGAACCACGACCAAATCCGAGCAAATCCACCAAGGACGGGTCCGCCGGAGACACGCCTCCAAACGCCCATCGATGATACTACATTAACTTCATATTCCATCTTAATTGTTGCTGATTCAGTATAGTTTGTACTAAATCACTGACAATTAATATGAATCGGAGTGAGTAGCATTATTTGACATAGGTTAACTCTCTCATCTTGAATTTTGGTTTGTTGCCTTCAGGCTGGCCATAGTGGGGGTAACATAAATAATATCATGCACTTGGGACTCACAAACATGCTTATGTGACAGGCAATTAAAGAAGAGAGATGATTATAGTAACATAGGTAGATATCGTAACATAATAAATGTTATGATACTATGTGTCATGCATGACAATAAATGAGACCATCTATGATACTCATATATGATACTATGCACTATGGATGTAGTATCATACAGTAGTATTATATGCATGATACTAGTATATGATACACTCCACCATGACCAGCCTCAGAAGTAAATATTTCTTTGTTGGGCTGGATTTTTCTTTTACCAAAATCTGCATGGAAACCACTAAAGAATGTGCCAGCCGTGAATTGTCCTGTCATATTGCTACAAAACCTCTAGCCCCGGAAAGATTAATACCAAAACTGGCTCTATATTAATAAAGCCACATGGCCACATGATAAGGTATTGAGGAAACCCTCATAAGCTGACCAAAACAAGAAAACACGACGAAACACACATTGCAAACTCTAAAAACACAGAGGAGTGCGCTACTTAACGCCTCCCGCATGCCGCCGAGAAGACTTATTTTTTTGGCTTTATTCTTTATTTAATTCATTTTGATTTCCCCTCTTCTTCATCCCTATCCTCTAGGTGCAACATATGCATTAATAGAGAACCTTTTCCTTTGTATGAATCTATATTGTTCCATTCCAATTTCTTAGGGAACTTATCAGGAAAACCCCAAATTGGATCTAAAATTGACGAAGCACATGAGACACGCTCGTCATGACAGAAATACACCCACACTCATTGACAACACCCCCAAGAAAGTCACAATGCAATGCGGCGCCATGTATGCCGAAGCGGACAAAGGTTTTCACCCTGAGAGTCGGGGGGGGGGGGGGGGGGGGGTAAAGAGAGGGCCACAACGACGCCCAAGAGAAAAATTTGAAAACCCCACAATGCACTAATCAACACATATCAATTAACGCCCGCATAACCGTTTGACCACTCGTAGAAACATTTGCATGTCATCTCAACATCAGTACTTACCACTCAATGTCCTTGTGTTCACAACGGCCTAAGGGCAACTCCAACGCAGTGATCCAACACTAATGCAAAAAATCCTAGTAGTGGTGTTCCGAAAACGATGTAAGGTACTACGAGATTTGCTCGACGTCGCTACTTAATAAAGAGTGTACGCCATATCTTCTCCTAGCGACACCACTGATAAGTGTTTGTGAAATAATTTTTTTATTTTGTATTTATTTCATCTATATATAACCAAATACATATGTATAATATAGATCAGACTGTCAAACATGTACATATATAGTTGTTGTCTTGTTCTTACAGGAGAGCACTTGAATTTTTGTTCTCTCCGCTATAAATCTTACATGTAAAATTTATACATACGGACAATTCATCCACCATTACTACAAATATAGATTGTATGTTGATACATATGTAGTTGGTGCGTATAACTGTTCACCGCTACTCTACGCTTTTTTGGCTCATAGTGAATATCCTTGTTGCCCTCTTGTGCCATTTCATAGCAAAAACTTGAATATTTGTTCTCTTCACTGAGAAAAGTGATGGTTTAGATTGAAATTATGCTGTGACAAGTTAGCCATTTCATTTGTTTACAAGTGACACTCTTAAATTTAACTCTGTAGAACTAGTTTGCACAAAACTCCACTTCAAACACTAATCGAAACCACTCAATTCGAACACTTCTTGAAGCAAAAGTACTACATCATGTGTTGCATAACATAAGTTTGAACTACTTGATTCAAAGTACTCGATTTGAAGAATATATAACTACTTCTACCATACTAAGATTAACTAACTAATCTTCTTCGGCCTTGAGCGCATCCTTCCACACCTTCGTCGCCGCAGCCATCATCGCCCGAGCCGGAGTTGGTAGATGGCCCGGCCCCATAGGCACATTTCTTGGAGAGCTCCTACACCTGGAGCTCCTTGGTGACAAGGTCTGGGTGGTTTGCTCGGAGCTCGGCTATGTAACTCTAGTTGGCGCACTTGGTCTTGATCTGCTCGAAGGTCAGTCAATTCTCCCCCACCTCGCGGCGGGAGATGACTCGGGGGTCGACGGCGGCTGGTTGCAGGACGTCGCGGCTGCCGGGCAAAATTGATTTCGCCTGGCTGGCGTAGAGGCCGACCACCTTTAGGTCATACGCGTGAGCTGCCATCTCTGACAACTAGAACAATCCGAGCTAGTACCATTTACTAGTGTCATGATCTCTAATCTCCGAGGCCCACATCCCCGACTTGCGCTGCCGCACGCCATGGAACTTCCACTTTGGTGACGGTTGCAGGTCGGACATGGATCTGGAGCATGGCATGCTGGTGGGTGCTCGTGGCGGTTGTGCGGCCCCCTTCCGAATCGAGCTTGGCTCCCCGTATCAATGTGGCGGCAGCGGCGAACCTCTACGGCTAGATCCAACCATTCGGGCTGATCTATATGAGATAGGATTCACACATACCTGGACCGACGACGTCGTCACATGGGAGGAAGCCACCTCGAAGACTAGATCTCAAGCCACTGCCGTTGATCCAGATCCAGCCTTCTGGGCATCTTGCTCTCCAAATCCAAGTGCGTGCTTATTAGAGCGATGCGAACAAATAGGGGGGGACGGAGCGAGTGGTGCGAGGCAGTGCGAAGTGAGCGTCTGGGCTCGCAGGAGTTCACAGAAAGAACATGAGGATTCGAGGCCGGAGAGAGATAATGGAGGAGGGAGGAGGGAAGAGGCAAGTGAGTGGTACAGAAGGGAAACCATGGATCAAAGGTACTTTGGGACGCCAGTTTAGCAAAGAGTGTACGTATTCCCGTTCTTGACAACCGGAAATTTTCCATAGCCCCTTAGATATTTCCAGAGCTTAGCAATCTCAACCGTGGTATTGGCTGAATCTCAGTGCAGAAGTTCAGAACATGCATCCTCCCTATTTCTGCTTCTCAGGTTCAGAACCATTTAAAGTAAACAACTGAGCATTCTTGCTATGGATAGAAATTAAATTGGGTTAAATTAGTAATGAAGTGTACAACAGACCATACAAAATTTGAGCTTATACATACACCAATCATTGTGATCTATATGCTCGAGTTACCTAAACAAATATTTATAAGAGGAGTAGGCCTGATCAACATATATAGAAACAAACAAACAAACAAAATAATATATGTCTATATCACCACACGTCTTTGCATATTGTTTGTTTGTTTAGAGCATCTCCAGTCGTTGGCCCCCCTAGGAGGTCTCGGATCTCCTGACGCATATTGAGGAAGGCAGTCCAGGTTGCCGGTAGCTGGTGATCAATTTGCGCAAGAGGACCCTGCCTGTAATATGGTTCAGTGTCAAGCACTAACTCTTCCTTCTCACTCTCAATGATCATGTTGTGCAATATGGCACAGCAAGTCATGATCTCCCACATTTGATCTTTCGACCAGGTCTGAGCAGGGTACCGGACAACAGCAGATCGAGATTGGAGCATACCAAATTCCCGCTCGACATCCTTCCTGCAAGCCTTTTGAACCTTCGCAAAGTGGGAGTTCTTGCCTCCTGGCACAGGGTTTGAGATAGTCTTCACAAATGTAGACCATCGATCTCGGATAGATGCCATTAGCTAGGTAGTACCCCTTGTTGTAGTGCGTCCATTGACCTCGAAGTTCACCGGAGGAGAACGACCTTCAACAAGCTTGGCAAAGACAGTGGAGCACTGCATCACATTGATGTCATTGTGAGTTCCTGGCATACCAAAGGAGTGCCAAATCCAGAGGTCCTATGTGGCCACAGCCTCAAGTACTACACTGCAACCGCCTTTGGTGCCTTTGTACATCTCCTGCCAAGCAAATGGACAGTTCTTCCATTTCCAATTCATACAGTTGATGCTTCCAAGCATCCCAGGAAATCCTCTTGCTGCATTCTATGCTAGGATTCGAGCAGTGTCTTCAACATTGGGTGATCACAAGTATTGCGGTCCAAACACTGCCACCACTGCCCTGCAGATCTTGTAGAAACACTCAATGGTCATGGACTCGACCATGCGCCCATAGTCGTCGAATGAATCACCGGGATCTCCGTATGCAAGTATCCTCATAGTTGTCATGCACTTATGGATTGAGGTGAATCCAAGTGTGCCGGTGCAATCCTTCTTGCACTTGAAGTAGCTGTCGAACTCCTGGATGGAATTCACAATCCTGAGGAAAAGCTTTCGGCTCATCCGAGAACGATGCCGAAATACTTTATCGCCGTGCAATGGAGCGGCGGCAAAGTAGTCGGAGTAGAGCATGCAATAGCCTTCCAGACGATGCCGGTTCTTTGCTTTCAGCAGGCCGACAAGGGCGGCGAGGACCATGAGATGCCCTCATCATGGACGTCGGCATCGGCTTCCTCCTGCAGCAACGCCGCGAGCGCCTCCTCGTCGTCTGAGTCCATCGCCGAGCAGACATATCGTCGAACACCTGACGGGCATGGTGGGCGCACAACCGCCGATATACCGCCCTGCGCGGCCGGAGCACCAGAAAACTCGCCCAGGTGGTGGTGGAGAGGTTGCCGCGGGAAACCTTCTCTCTTTTCTGGCGGGGAATGGCCTATCTAGCGGTGCTGGGCAGTCGGCGGCGCTGGGATTGGCAGGGTGGTGGCCGAGCGCGCGGGGGTGGGGCCGAATCTAGATGATTGCCTTGACTTTTCGCCTGACAGTGTGGCCTAGGCGTTGTTTCCCCTTCCACCGGAGCCCCCAAGCGCCCCCAATGCGCTGGGTTTGGCCTAGGATCACCGGGCCAAAAACGGGCCGAGCCGGCGGATTTCAGCGTCTTTGAGGCGCGACTAGGGTTTTTTTGGCACCGGCGCGAAAAAAGTCACCCAGGGGGACTTGTTGGGGGCGCGGCTGGAGATGGTCTTATGCCGGTTTTACCACTTTTTCCCTCTTTTCCTTGAGCAAAGAGAAAAAAGCTCATCAATCTAATATTTTACGTTTGCACCTCCTTCCCAGCAGGCCAAAGGCCCGTTTGGACGACAAAGCCCACCCGGCTACTATACGTAGGATGAGGCGACGAACATAGGTAGCGGATAGTTACCGTTCCCTTCTTCTCACGCTTGGTAGCTCCTGCCTGAGATCAAACTGTCGATGCGCTGTTACCCTTCCCCCCTTCTCGCGCTCGATAGCTCCTGGATGAGATCAAACCATTGATGCTCTTTGACCACCACGGCTTATCTTCGTCCTTTTACCTCTTTCTCTCTCTTTCTAGACCTCTCTCCCCTCTGATGATCATGCATGCAGGGGTTCCAGAAGTCTTCACCCACTTTAACTGGGTTTCTATCCAGTTAATTCCATAATTTTCCATCATGAAGACACTCCTTATTGAGTCTCTAGATGGCATAATAAAGCGAGGTGGGACTATCTAATACTACCAACCAATCCTCTTTTAATGCATGAACATAAGCTTGGTAAGTTGGATACATCCTTCTATATTGAGTAGGAGGTCGGGAGTTCGACTCCCAACAGCTGCAGCATTATTTTTGCCCCCTCTGCCGGGCTACATGGTTTTGCCTAGGCTGAGTTTGGTGGGCTGAGGCCGTCTTGGGGTGGATCAGGAAGAAGTCCAACTCACGTAAAACAACCAACCGGAAAATTTTGACGGATGAACGAACCTGCGGACGAAAATTAGGTGGGAAGAAGCGTTAATCCTATTATTAGTAAGTATAGATATCCAGTTAATTCCATAATTTTTCATCATGAAGACACTCCTTATTGAATCTCTAGACGGCTTATTGGTATCAACTCATAGATGTATTTAAATTGGTGAGTTTTTGTATAAAAAAGCGAGGTGGGACTATCTAATACTACCATCCAATCTTCCTTTAATGCACGAACCTAAGCTTGGTAAGTTGGATACATTCTTCTACATTGAGCAGGATGTCGAGAGTTCGACTTCCAACAGCTGCAACATTATTTTTGCCCCCTCTGCCGGGCTACATGGTTTTGCCTAGGCTGAGTTTGGTAGGCTGAGGCCGTTTTGGGGTGGATCAGGAAGAAGTCCAACTAACGGAAAACGACCAACCGGAAAATTTTGACGGACGGACGAACCTACGGACGAAAATTAGGTGGGAAGAAGCATTAATCCTATTATTAGTAGGTATAGATATCCAGTTAATTCCATAATTTTTCATCATGAAGACACTCCTTATTGATTCTCTAGACGGCTTATTGGTATCAACTCATAGATGTATTTAAATTGGTGAGTTTTTGTATAAGAAAGCAAGGTGGGACTATCTAATACTACCATCCAATCTTCCTTTAATGCACGAACATAAGCTTGGTAAGTTGGATACATCCTTCGACATTGAGCAGGAGGTCGGGAGTTCAACTGCCAACAGTTGCATCATTATTTTTGCCCCCTCTGCCGGACTGCATGGTTTTGCCTAGGTTGAGTTTGGTAGGCTGAGGCCGTCTTGGGGTAGATCAGGGAGAAGTCCAACTCACGTAAAACGACCAACCGGAAAATTTTGACGGACGGACGAACCTACGGACGAAAATTAGGTGGGAAGAAGCGTTAACCCTATTATTAGTAGGAATAGATATCCAGTTAATTCCATAATTTTTCATCGTGAAGACACTCCTTATTGAGTCTCTAGACGGCTTATTGGTATCAACTCATAGACGTATTTAAATTGGTGAGTTTTTGCATAAGAAAGTGAGGTGGGACTATCTAATACTACCATCCAATCTTCCTTTAATGCACGAACATAAGCTTGGTAAGTTGGATACATCCTTCTACATTGAGCAAGAGGTCGGGAGTTTGACTCCCAACAACTGCATCATTATTTTTGCCCCCTCTGCCGGACTGTATGGTTTTGCCTAGGCTGAGTTTGGTAGGCTGAGGCCGTCTTGTGGTGGATCAGGGAGAAGTCCAACTCACGTAAAATGACCAACCGGAAAATTTTGACGGACGGACGAACCTATGGACGAAAATTAGGTGGGAAGAAGCGTTAATCCTATTATTAGTAGGTATAGATATCCAGTTAATTCCATAATTTTTCATCATGAAGACACTCCTTATAGAGTCTCTAGACGGCTTATTGGTATCAACTCATAGATGTATTTAAATTGGTGAGTTTTGCATAAGAAAGCGAGGTGGGACTACCTATACTACCATCCAATCTTCCTTTAATGCATGAGCATAAGCTTGGTAAGTTGGATACATCCTTCTACATTGAGCAGGAGGTCGGGAGTTCGACTCCCAACAGCAGCATCATTATTTTTGCCCCCTCTGCCGGGCTACATGGTTTTGCTTGGGGTGGATCAGGAAGAAGTCCAACTAACGTAAAGCGACCAACCGGAAAATTTTGACGGACGGACGAACCTACGGGCGAAAATTAGGTGGGAAGAAGCATTAATCCTATTATTACTAGGTATAGATATCCAGTTAATTCCATAATTTTTCATCATGAAGACACTCCTTATTGAGTCTCTAGACGGCTTATTGGTATCAACTCATAGATGTATTTAAATTGGTGAGATTTTGCATAAGAAAGCGAGGTGGGACTATCTAATACTACCATCCAATCTTCCTTTAATGCATGAGCATAAGCTTGGTAAGTTGGATACATCCTTCTACATTGAGCAGGAGGTTGGGAGTTCGACTCCCAACATCTGCATCATTATTTTTGCCCCCTCTGCTGGACTGCATGGTTTTGCCTAGGCTGAGTTTGGTAGGTTGAGGCCGTCTTGGGGTGGATCAGGGAGAAGTCCAACTCACGTAAAACGACCAACCGGAAAATTTTGACGGACGGACGAACCTACGGACGAAAATTAGGTGGGAAGAAGCGTTAATCCTATTATCAGTAGGTATAGATATCGAGTTAATTCTATAATTTTTCATCATGAAGACACTCCTTATTGAGTCTCTAGACGACTTATTGGTATCAACTCATAGATGTATTTAAATTGGTGAGATTTTGCATAAGAAAGCGAGGTGGGACTATCTAATACTACCATCCAATCTTCCTTTAATGCATGAGCATAAGCTTGGTAAGTTGGATACATCCTTCTACATTGAGCAGGAGGTCGGGAGTTCGACTCCCAACATCTGCATCATTATTTTTGCCCCCTCTGCTGGACTGCATGGTTTTGCCTAGGCTGAGTTTGGTAGGTTGAGGCCGTCTTGGGGTGGATCAGGGAGAAGTCCAACTCACGTAAAACGACCAACCGGAAAATTTTGACGGACGGACGAACCTACGGACGAAAATTAGGTGGGAAGAAGCGTTAATCCTATTATCAGTAGGTATAGATATCGAGTTAATTCTATAATTTTTCATCATGAAGACACTCCTTATTGAGTCTCTAGACGACTTATTGGTATCAACTCATAGATGTATTTAAATTGGTGAGTTTTTGCATAAGAAAACGAGGTGGGACTATCTAATACTACCATCGAATCTTCCTTTAATGCACGAACATAAGCTTGGTAAGTTGGATACATTCTTTTACATTGAGCAGGAGGTCGGGAGTTCGACTCCCAACAGCTGCATCATTATTTTTGCCCCCTTTGCCGGACTGCATGGTTTTGCCTAGGCTGAGTTTGGTACGCTGAGGCCGTCTTGGGGTGGATCAGGGAGAAGTCCAAGTCAACGGAAAATTTTGACGGACGGATGAACCTACGGACGAAAATTAGGTGGGAAGAAGCGTTAATCCTATTATTAGTAGGTAATAGACATATAAAATATAAAATTATATAAAGAGCACACATAATTGTTCTCCATACACAATAAGATTATGCTTAAAACATAGAAAATAACATAGTACATATAAATAGATTGGCGAACTGATAACTTTGTATTCAGGCTAGCTGGACCCATCTATTTGATACCAGAGGCATTTTATCCTTGGCGTTGTAGGGAACGGAGTAAAATGTCACGGTCTGGGGGCTGCCGCCACACACGTGACTGTGGACTCTCTGCGCAAATCTTGTGTGCAAGAACTGTACGAAGATGGCGCCGGACATCACACAAACCGCCTGCTCATGGTTCGGTGGCTGGACGTTCTTATCTCGGCCCGAACCCACAAGGAGTTGTGGACGAAGTCAGGCACCACAAGAACGGCATTGTTCTTGTTCTTGGTTGCCATTGCTCTCTTCTCTGGCTTTCTCCTCGAGCTTTTGTAGGTGCGAGATGAAGTTTAGCTAGGGAGAGAGTGTGACCTTGTCGAACAACCAAACATGATTTTTACGGTGCAAAGGAGGGAGCATTCAGGAATTGAACGTCTTTAATTTGATTGCAAACCCAATGTGAAGATGGAATGGCGCCGACTCTTAAATGCACACTATAAAAGTAAACATTCCAACGCCACTAACAAAAGAGGTGCAGAATATTACGGATGGATTTTTGGACCTTAATTAACTACCAGCGCTGAAAATACAGCCAACGCCAGTAAGACTATCCATAGTGAAGAGTTACTTAGACTAGTAACATACATATATTGCTAGTTTATGTTACTACCTTTATAGTGGGGAGTAACATTTGTATAGTGTCATGCAACACTTTACTTATTAGGTTGTAGACTTGTCTTGATACATGTGATGTTACTTATATGTTACTCAATTTATCTCTTTTTTTATTAATTAGCGGTCACATCATCTTTTTTATTTAGGTATCATCTATGTTATTCTATTTGTTACTAGTGGATAGTCTAAAGTCAGTTGACTAAGGTCAAACACGTAGCGCCACTAGTAATATCGGTGGGACCGGACCATAAAGCTTGTGGCGCTCGGTGGTATGCCCAACGCCGCTAGTACATGAAATACCTCGGGTGCATTGACTGACGCTAACCCGTCTGTATGAACCCACACGCTACCAACGTACGACATACCTCCAACGCCGCTAGTGTTACCTTGACAGTAACGTTGCCGATTCTTTCGACGCTGCTCGTACTTTGCGAAAATAACAGCGGTGCGTTTTACGACTGAGTATAGCCAGGTTATATAAAGTTGCCATGTCATTTGTAGCCAACTTAATAGTCTACTCATAACGTTGGCGATTCTTTCGATGCTGCTCGTACTTTGCGAAAATAACTGCGATGTGTTTTACGACTGAGTATAGCCAACAACCGGCTATATAAAGTTGCCATGTCACTTGTAGCCAACTTAATAGCCTACTCATACAATAGTTACACATACTAGTATATTATGCAATTAATACATGGCTCACTCTTTTCTCTCACAAAGGGTGTTGGAGCACGTGCTAAAGCCGGCTGTAAGCTTGTATCCCGCTTCTCTTCTCTCTCCTTCACCTAGACATAAATCTGACGTGACATCTTTTATAGCTCGCCTACATCACCCTATTGTACTTGCTCTAACTGACTATTTCTATAAGGGTTTTTCTACTAGTACACGCAACGGTGCTACCCCATTTGGAACTAACATGTCTTGGCCCCGCCGCTGTTGTCGGTGGAGGAGAAAGTTAAAGAGCTTCCCTCGCCTCCATCGAAGACTGAATGATGCTTCCTTGGTCGACGCACACTAGCGCCTTGTAGACCTTGCACTTAGTGTCGTACCCGAACCCGACGAAGCCCGTGGAGGGAACGCCACTGCACGTACTGGTCGCATTGGAGGGTGCGCCACCGTGCCGCCGTGTACTGGCCGCATCCCGCATGGCTGGTGACCACTTCTTCTTGGATACTGGCCGCATGCCCATCGCGCCGCCGCTCCACTTCTCGCTCACTGACCCGGCCGCCGGCAAGAATCCGTGGATGGATCTCGCGGAGCTGGTCCCGTGCGGGAGCCACATCGTCTGCATCAAGCTGCTGCCGTGGGACGCTGTCGTCAGTGTCGACCACTGGTGCCACCATGAGGCCAGTCGGTGCCCCGGCAGCCCTGGCTGCCTCGTCTTCCGCACAACACGCAGGGTGCAGCGCCGTGGTGGGTGGGCGCCGCGTGGTGGGTGGGGAGAGAGAGGATCAAAAAATATGAGATGTGTGGGTGGATGGTGGGCCAGTCCAGACAAGATAGACAAACGGACCTTCGGTCTGTGTCCGCCTTGACCCAAATCCATCTCAAATTTGGGACGGAAATGGGTCAAAAAGGACACAAAATTGACATGCAGATGAAATAAGTCTATGCGTTCGGTCGCTTTTTTTTTATCTATGCAGACCCAAACAGATACAAACCGACAAAATGGCCGGCCGATTGGAGTTGCTCTAATGCATCGTTTCTTGCTTGGTCGCAGGGTTCCCAGTATGATGGAATCATGGAAGTAAAACCGATGATGAAGTGGGCCACACGATTTCTTCTCAGTTCCAAGACAGCTTCAGTCTTGTCTGTCCGCGATCGGAAGAGGCACGTTTCTTTCACAAATTGAAGACTCACATAGAGATGGGTTCTAATCATATATTATCTGTGTGGGGAATTGCTGGTGCTGGAAAATCAGCTCTCGTCAGAAGTATCTATTGCAATCAAATGAAGTTTCAGTATGGTCACATGTGGAGTAAGTATGGCTGGGTCGACGTTCCCCATCCGTTCAATTTGAGAGAGTTCTCGCGGAGTTTGCTTTTGGATATTCTATATTCAAAATATACTAGTGACACAGCAAATGAACATTACCGTATGTCATCAACTGAAGACCCAATAAAGGAATGCCGTGATATTTTGCGTGAACATCATTCCCTCATTGTTATCGACGGCCTACAATCAATTGAAGACTGGGCCTCCATAAATACTGTCTTGGGACTACGATCAGCTAAAAGCCGTACCATTGTTATTACAAATGAAGAAAGCATTGCCATGCACTGTGCAAAATTCCCTGGCTTAGTGCTCAACGTCAAAAGTTTAGAACTTGATGCGGCCCTTCATCTCTTCAAATACCAGGTATGTCTACTAACATAAGCACTACAAGGGCTTGCCTTTTCTTTTTTTGGTGCCACAAGCAAGAGATTATTCGCTTTGCTTTTACTACAATTGTCTTTAGCCCATAATGCTACTCCTAACTAAGGCAATAACTATCTGTTGCGGTGCCCACATGTTCTTGTAGAATTGTTCAAAATAATTCCATGCATCTTCATACACTGCTATTTGCATCAGTTAAGGGTATGAAATGACAAATTACGTACAATACTAGTATTACGAGATGCACTATAATATAAGTAGGAGCAGGAATGGATCGGATACAGACCAAAAATGAACTATCCATATTTGTTTTCATACTTTAGGCAGATATTAACCCATACATGAATATCCCAATTCAGATTTGAATCTGAATCCACATTTGTTTCATACTATCCATATTTGTTTTCATGCTTTTCAGGCAGATATTAATCTGTACATGAATATCTCAATCCAGATTTGAATCTGAATCCAGTTCAATATCCATATGAAATTCTCAAATCTAAAACTTGAAGTTTTCAGTCTGAACACGTCTAAAATATGTTGTAGTCATATATAGCATATGTTTTGATACAAATAGCTTTATTCTTGAATTTTATATGTACTTGTTTTATCTATACGGTTGGAACTGGATCAATAATGTAAATAGCGAAAGTTGGAACACAATGTAAAATGGAGTACTGTCTAGTGTCTACTAGATATTCCATTTGTTGTATCATATAATGGTCTTTTCACCTATATTTGGTCAGTCTATCCTATTTTGCAGTTGAAAATAAATCCTATCAGAATTAGTGTCGCAAGGCTAGCTAGCTAGCTAAAGATTGATTATTAATTAAATATGTCTATCTATCTATTCCTAAACTAATTATTGTCTTTCTCGAAATTCACACATTAATGAGGGAGAGAAAATAAGCCTAAAGAATATTTTATACAGTTTCATTTTTGAATGGAAATTTCTATATCTAGAGACAATATAACTGTTTTCATTTTTTAGATTTGATACCTCAAGTTGTTGCATAGTTTACATTTTATTTAACCTTTTCGCATACATCTGGCCATGGACGGAGCTAGAAGTGTACTTGGGTGTACAAATGTGCACCCATTATTCTTGCAAAAGTATTGACTATCCATGTATTATACACATGTATGCATCAAATAAATAATCAAACTATAGTAAAACTGTGGTAAATGTGGAAATCTGTACCCCCATCATCTAGATGTTCGCTCCGCTGCTGATCTGGCCCCTCATGTTTGTAAACTAGGCACGATTGGTCCAAAACCAAAACAAAGCTATATCAGGGTTGACATGTTTGCAAACAAGGCATGATTGGTCCAAAATCAACACAAAGCTATATCGGGGTCGATGTGTTTGCAAACAAGGCATGATTGGTCCAAAATCAAAACAAAGCTATATTGGGGTTGACGTGTCTGGTTTGAACACGATTGGCGTTTGGGGGGGGGGGGGGGGTATCATAACACGGGGAGGTGGCTCGGTCTTTATCGCCTATGATGAATGGTGGCAAGAGGGAGGGCATGATCATGAAATCATGACGGACCTGACGGTGGCAGTTGGGAGGTGTGGGAACCATCCAAACATGCCGACGCCGAGCGGAAGTGTGCCACCGGTGACAACGCTCATCGACATGGATGCTATGGTCGTAGATGGTTCTAATCGACCGCGCCAAAATACACGTATGGTTGATGGGATGGTGTTTGCACAAGGAATTGGCATGGGATCCTCCTCCACAACAACAACCAACAACAACAACAACAACAACAACAACAACAAAGCCTTTCAGTCCCAAACAAGTTCGGTAGGCTAGAGTTGAAACCCATAAGATATTAAAATCAAGTCATGATTCTGGCACGTGGATCGCTACACGCACCATGTCCATGGATAAATCTTTGGTATATTCCCGTCCTTCATATCTCTCTTCATGGACTCCTCCCATGGAAAATTTGGTCTACCTTGATCTTTCTTGACATTATCAGCATGCCTTAACAACCCTATGCATTGGGCGCTTCTGGAGCCCTGCTTTGAATATGTTCAAACCATATCAGAAGATGTTGGACAAGCTTCTCTTCAACCAGCGCCACCCCAACTCTATCATGTATATCATCATTCTGAACTCGATCCTTTCTTATGTGGCCCCATATCCATCACAGCATACCCAGCTTTGTTGCACTAGCTGTTGGATATGTCGCCTTTTAGTTGGCCAACATTCAGTGTCATACAAAATCGTATGTCGAGTCGTCATGCTATAGAACCTGCCTTTTAGATTTGTGGCACTCTCTTATCATAGAGAATGCTAGAAGCTTGTCGCCACTTCACCCATCCAACTTTTATTTGATGGCTCACATCTTCATCGATATGAGCATCCTTCTACAACATTGACCCCAAATATCTCATGCCTAGTAGTATTGAAACTGGAGCTCATGTACCCAGTTTTAGTTCTACCGAGTCTAAAACCTTTTGATTATTAAGTCTTTCTCCACAACTCAACTTTCTATTAACCCTCGTACGACTATCACCCACTTGCACTACATAATCTGTAACGTTCATCACCAAAGCAAAAAGATAAGGGCTTGAGGATCCTTTGTGTAGTCCTATTTTAACTGGGAACTCATCAGTGTCGCCATCACTTGTTCGCACAATTGTCATAACATTGTTGTACATGTCCTTGACGAGGGTAATGTACTTTGCTGGGACTTTGTGTTTCTCCAAGACCCACCACATGACATTCCATGATATCTTATCCTAGGCCTTCTCCAAGTCAATGAAAACAATATGCAGGTCCTTATTTTGCTCCATATATCTCCTCATAAGTTGTCGTACCAAGAAAAAAGTTCCATGACCAACCTTCCAGGCATGAACCAAACTGACTTCTGGTTACGCTTGTCATTCTTCTTAAGCGGTGCTCAATAATTGTCTCCCCATAGCTTCATTGTATGTCTTGTCAACTTAATTTCATGGTAATTAGTACAACTTTGAACATCCGGCAAGGGATCCACCGATGGTGACAAATACATCCGATGATGCTTGACCGGCCAGTGATGAGGATCGCACCCGCGCGCGTGCGTGCGCGCGCGCACACACACACACACAAAGACGAACCTCCTATGCCCTTTCAGGGTATGGTATACACATTGTATAAGACATGATGTTTAAAACTCTCCATCAATCACAACTATCTAAGTTGAGACCGCACCGAAATGCCTCCAACTATCACAAATGGAAGAGGCTTGCTGACTCCATCTGCAACTTGATCCCCTGTGTGTATAAATCTGTTGTTTAACAATTTATTGGCTACTCTTTCCCGAACAAAGTGGTAGTAAATCTCAATATTCTTAGTCCTATCATGAAAAATAGTGTTAGATGCATGCCATATATGTTGCACCGAGATCATCACACCAAAGGAAGGCTGATTTTGGTTAACACCCAATTCTGTCAAGGCTTTATACTCAACTTCTGTGCTTGATTAGTCGACATAAAGTTACTTCTTTATGAGCACTCCAAGGGTACAAATTACTCCCAAAAGGAACTGCAAAGCCTCTTGTTGACCTCCTGTCAGGACAATCTGCCCAGCCTGCTTCTGAAAAATAGTCACCAACATTGAGTCTGGCCCCAAGTTGCATCCCATTAGCCTATGCTAGTAGGAGCATGTAAAAATTGACAAACTTTATTGAAACAAAAGAAATATCCGGTCTACTCAAAGTCAAATATTGAAAAGCCCCTAGAATACTTCTATTCCTGGGGGAGTCTTCTGCTCCATGGACTTCTCCATCATGAAGATACAATTTTTCAGAAGTAGATTGGGGCGTGGGTGTTGGATTGCCTTTTTCCATTCCCAAACACTTCATTACATCATTCACATATTTTTCTTGAGACAAAATAATTTCACCTATTACACGTTTGACATTAATTCCAAGGAAGACGTGTAGACTGCCTAGGTTCTTGGGTGCAAAGTCCATGCGCAGATACCCGGGGAGAGCTTCAACTGCCTTAGATGATCAGCTTGTAACAATTATGTCATCAACATAGATCAGCATAAAAGTGGTCATTTTGTGCTAACGATAAAAGAACAATGAAATATCTGCTTTTGAGGGAACAAATCCAAGAGATTGCAACTTTGAGGACAACCAAGAGTACCAAGCTCTGGATGCCTGTTTGCCTTATCAAGCTTACAAATATAATGTGGTGAATTTGTATTTTCATACCTTGGGGGTTGCCTTGTGAATACTTCCTCTTTTGGAGCACCATGCAAGAACGTGTTCTTCACATCTAACTATCTAACTGTCACATACACCAATTTCTTGAAACTCCAACTAAAAGGGTTAAGCAGATAGTGACAACTTTGACTACTGGACTCACCATGTTCTCATAGTCAATCCCATACCTCTGGTTGAAACCCCTGGCACTAGATTTGCCTTGTACTTATCAACAATGACATTAGAGTTTCATATTATCTTAGACCTATTTGCAGTCAATTATGTTGATCCCATGGACCGGTTTGCATAGCAATAATCTTTCGATCAAATAAGCATTGTTGTTAAAAAAGATGAAACTTATGAAATGCATCCGATTTGTTTTTAAGAAAATAGATCTAGCTGAACTTGCTAAAATCATCGATAAAACTGACATACTATTTTGTCTCCCAATGGAAACGGTTGCAAGGCCACAAACATTAGAACAGATACGCTCTAAAGGAGCTTTGGACTCAGTAGCCGGTCGAGGATATGGTAATTGATGGTTCTTGGACATTTAACAAGCATCACACAAACTAAATGATGATCATGTTTATTAGACACTGAAAAACTATTATCTTGAAGAATTTGCTAGAGTGCCGGATGTGAAGTGTGTCCTAGACACTTGGAGGTAGATGGTTTGATCACGCCCAAGCACTTGTCATCCAGGGGCAGCCTACTAGCGAGCAATGGGGTACAAGCCCTGCCTACTCTTGCCACGAAGAAGGGTTCTCAGTGCGGGCTGATCCTTAACAAAACAAAATTTAGAGTAAAGTTCGAGATATTCATGATAAACGGAGAGATGGCTTTTAGTAGCATGCATGAGGAACATGCATGATACTGTTTAATTCGAGGGAACCATGTGGGGTTGAAAGAATTGTACGGTTGACATGTGCAATGTCTATCCCTTGCAGCGTGGATTTGCTCGTTGTCAACCTTGATGGTTTGAGATGTTGTTGAAGGAGCGATAAAACCTCTTGGAGCAACGCCAAGCACCACCGGAGTTGCCTGCCATTGCCGGAGTATTTGTTGGAACGAGAGCTACTAATAGAATTGTGGCCTCGATTGCCGTTGTTGTTGTTGTTGCCACGAGAACCTCCACTCCCTCCGTTACTGCCGCTAGATGGGTGGCCATAGGTACTGTAGTTGCTGCCCTTGGAGGCAAGGTTTGCGGTGTAGATGCTGCTGTTTTTCTATGCTTCAATGCAAGCCTCCGCCATAAGGAGAAGGGAGAAAAGCTCGCTGAGATCGATTAGCTGATTAGTGCGGGTGGAGATGGCGGAGACGAGCACATTGTAGTTAGAGTCCAGCCAGCAGAGGATGTAAGAGATGACATTGTCGTCATTGAGACGCTTTCCCAGCCACCGCCATCTCGTATGCGAGACCCGGCAGCAACAGAGAAGTCTCCCTTGCGGATGCTGAGTTGGGCGTGAAGCTGAATTGTCCTTGCCCGGAACTAGGACGAGACACCATCCATTGAAGGAGCACATCCTGTGAAAGCCAAAAGCAGAAAATGAGGACCTACTGGCCCTAGATAGCCCAGACAACATGTGGCGGAGTTGGAGTCTCCTCGAGCTTCTTATTCCCGACATCATCATTCTCTGAGATAAGAACGGCGGGGGCTCCTTGATGTTGCCGTCAAGGTAGCCCATCATACCTGCTACCCACACCAGAATTTTTTCCCTGGTAAGCTTCTCGCTGATGGTGGGGCCGAGCAAAGCGAGGGACAAGGGACAGAGAAACCATGACAATAGAGGAGGAAGAACTTGACATAGATGCGAAGGAAGAGTTAGGCTATCATACCATGTGAAAAAAGAGGTTGGAAGAGTATACACCAGGCAGGGACACGCTGCTTGTCACTACTGGAATAGCTTATTCTATGACGATGGCTTTTTGTCGAGGCCGTCAATACGGAGATATGCCGATGGCATGTGAAAAGCCATAGGCATAGAAATGCGGTCGGCATATCTCTGACTATGCCGACGGTAGTCGTAGGCATAGAATGGTCGTCGACATATATCGGACTACGTCGACAACAACTGTCGGTATAGATAGGCCGTTGGCATATAGGTGGCACTAGCGACCCGGGCTTAGACAGCTGGCTGATGTTGTCAAATCTATGCCGACGGCCCTGACGGAGGCCGTCAGCATATTATATCTTTAACTTTTTATTTAAACTTAGACATACACAAATTATATATCGTTTTGGGGTAAAATTTTACGTAGATTAAGAATAACCAGTTTGTTTTTTGTTTTTGTGTATGTTAGAAATATGACCTCAAGAACTTCTGCGTATAGGCCCTTACACTTTGCTAAAATCACACGTAATTGATAATTGCATCGATTTTGGAAAATTTTATATGGTTTTTTTACCAGAATCTTGAAAGCCTTCTGTTGCTATACTATGTTTTCTAATTTGAACAAAATAAAATCATGTTTGCTTCATATTTATAGCAAACACCATATTGTTTTAACTTTTTCTATATTTTCATTCCTTGGCCAAACGAAGGGGAATCTTGTGGTTGGTAGGGCCCACACCTTGTTCCGAAGTGTTCTCGTGGGCTAACCTATCACAACGAGGTGGAGAAGTCCATTGGTCAAAACCCGTCCAGCGAAAGTCAAAGACATAGATCTTCGGCTCAACTGGTCAAGGTTAGGTCGGCCGCGGCCTTAGGGGGTAGCAATGCCACCGAACCATCGCACTAGGTTCTCATATGTCTTAAGGTGTGGTGGCATGTTTGAAGAGGAAATACGCGCCTGTGTGGTCCTCCCTCAAGACGATGATGACACCGAAGTAACGTTCTGCGGTTTAGGTGTTGCGTGCATATTCCTGAACACTCGGAGCGTGATCAACTCTTGAAATTTTTACATAGTGCAGACACATGTGACTTAAGATGCGTGGCAATTTCTTATATTTCTTAAAGATGCAGGAGTATGTGCAAACATCCCCCGCTACGGTTTGTTCTTAGCGTGTCTACGAGTGTGGTCGGGGGCCTTCGGGAGCTAGCTGTGCCACCAAATCTTGCGTTGGGCCCTCTTACATGTCTGGAAGTGTCGTGGCAGGTGCAAGCACCCAAAACGCGGCTCCGGAGTGTGTGCCCCTTCACGGACGCCGCTATCGCCGGCACTTGGAGGGGGGAAACGGCCGTGTCGGGTCGACACGGAGGGAATCTTGTGGTGGGTAGGGCCCAGCAGAACTTGTTTCGAAGTGTTCCAATGATCTGACCTACCACAACTAGGTGGAAAAGTTCATTGCTCAAAGCTCGTCCGGTGAAAGTCAAAGGCATAGATCTCCAGGTCAACTGGTCCAGGGTTAGGCCGGCCGGGGGCCTTAGGGACCATCGCACCGGGTCCTCATACATGTCTTAAGGTGTGGTTGCATGTCTGAAGAGGCAATACGCGGCTTCCGGGAGCTCCCCCCTTCACGAACGGTGATGACACCGAAGTAACGTTCTGCGATTTTGGTGTTGCGTGAATATTCCTGAACACTCGGAGCGTGATCAACTGTTGAAATATTTACACAATGCAGACACATGTGACTTAAGATGTGTGACAATTTCTTATATTGTTTAAAAACTCGAAACATGAACCACAAAGGACCAGAGCCCGCCACGTGTCAACCCTATGCCGACGGCCTGGTTGTCGTCATAGGTTCCCTGTTTATGCCGACGGCCTAGCCGTCGGCATAGGGTTGACACGGGGTGGCTCTGGTTGGGTGGACTTGTCGACAATGCCACCAGCTGCCGTTTGGACTTCTTTTTTTTCGATGGTAGTGCAATAGCGATGGCCGTATGGAAGCCGTCGGCGTATATGGCTATGCGGACGGCCCATCTGGAGTATGCCGACGTATTATAAGCCAACGGGGCTATGCTGGCGGTTGCCGTCGGCATCGGCCTATGCCGACAGTTTCTTGCCTATCCCCAGATTCCCGTAGTGTGTTAAATATACAGAAAGATTACAAGGTTGTTAATGTTGATGGATTGATACTCATGCTAACTATACATGATTGATTTCAATCACAACAACCTAGACGGTTACAACAAATGCCAAACACGCACGCTTCCTAAGCCCTTCTAGAGTACGATATACACACCACAGGTCCACAATACATGATGTTTAATACTGATGTCACTGCGGTCTCGTTCTCGTAGAAGCAAAGGAGTACCACAATAGAGCTACCGCGCTTTGGCTCATGGGAGGAGGGGGTGTGAGGAGTTCGGACATCTAGATGGGTGCTTAGATAGGGTGGCAAAGGAGCTCACTGTGCGGATAGGCAGCCGAACAACAACAATGTTGTGGCCATACCGCCATAGCGGGCAGCTGTCTCTTCAGTGATAAAAATATATTTTTATTTTTATTTTTAACACATACTAGCCCATGTGAATGCACTGGTTACTTTGTTGTATGTATAATTACTACCACCTCTGTTTCAATATATAAGGCATTTTTGGCAGGCGAGGGCATTCAACTATGATCTGGGTCGTCCTGGCGTAATGAAGCAAGTGAAACTTGCGTTAAGCAAGTGTGGCGGGATTCCTAAAGTGATAATTGCTTTGTATCGCTGTGTTGTCATCTTCGGCTTCATGGGCATCCCATATTCGTGGGAGGTGCTGAATGCCAATTTTATGCCTACCCTGAAGAAGATGGCAGATTCAGATGGAATACAGGGTTTATTGGTCTGGGTGCATAAGTATTTGCGGTCCTGCCCGGATTTCCTTAAGCCGTGTGTTTTTTACCTGCCCATTTTCCCTCCAAACTACAACATTCGCCGAAGACGTTTGTTGAGGAGGTGGATTGCTGAGGGCTATTGTAGGGATTCAATTAATGCTACTGCAGAAATGAATGCGGATGAATCCTTTACCAAGCTTGTTCGTTTGAGCATGATCCAGAGGCCTAGCATAACCTGGTGCCAAGTAAATGGGTTTTTTCGTGAGTACATTATCTCACAGCCAATGGAAGATAACATGGTTTTTTCACTGGAGGGACGTTGCAGCCAAAACTCGCAATATACAGGACGGCACCTTGTCATCCAGAGCAGCTGGGACAGAGATAGATATGTTTTCGAAAGTATAGACTTCTCCCGGCTGCGCTCTTTGACAGTGTTTGGAGGCTGGAGTCCATTCTTCGTCTCTGACAAGATGAAGGTGCTTCGGGTGCTGGATCTGGAGGACACCTCGGATGTAACGGATGACCATCTTGAGCAGATTGTGAAACTACTGCCTTGCCTCAAGTTCCTCTCCCTACGAGGATGCACAAGTGTATCCCGTTTGCCCACTTCATTGGGCAATCTGAAGCAGCTCGAGACTCTTGATGTCAGACACACCTCTATTACCATAATGCCACCGACTGTCATTAACCTGAAAAAGCTACAGTATATTCGTGCCGGCACCACTGTACAAACACAACCAAGGAGTAAACGATCCTGGTTACCCATGTTTTGCCGCAAGGTTTTCAGTGCTCATCTTGGTGTTGAGGTGCCCAAAGGGATAGGGAAACTGGAGGATTTGGACACGCTCGGTGTCGTCAATGTTGGTGTTTCTGGGGGGAATGCTATTCTCAAGGAGCTCAAGAGTCTTACACAAGTGCGCAAGCTCGGGGTGTCGGGCATCAACCGGGGGAATGTCAAGGATTTATACTCTGTCATCCAGGCTCTTGGCCATTTGGAGTCTTTGTCAGTGCATCTGGACAAGGATGAGCAGGATTTCTTTTGTGGTGTAGTAGATGGCATCTCCGGGCCTCCGAAGAAAAATTTAAAAAGCTTAAAGCTATACGGTCTTCTCGATATGTTACCAGCCTGGATTATGAAGCTTGTCAATGTCTGTAAGTTGGATCTTGAGATGACCATGTTATCACAGGAGATGATAGGTTATCTGTCAAAGATGAGACGTGCAACTCACATATGTCTCTGTGTCAAGCCGGTTCAAGATGTTGAGCACAATTTTGCGTTCAGGCCGCATGGTCCTGGGGGTTTTCTCGGCCTCAAGGTCCTCGAGTTTGATTGCAGCTCCAGGTTTGTATTAACCTTTGAGAGTTGTATAGCGTCTATTGAGCTGCTGAAAGTTCACTGCAATAGTGGGGCACAGATTTCTGGGCTAGCGTATCTAAAGAGCCTCGAGAGAGTCTGGCTTGTGGGCTCTTATGAGGACCCACTCAAGCTAGACATGGAGCGCCAGATTGCCGAGCATCCAAACAAAAGCAACCTTGTTTTGCAGCTGCAGGAAGTATCGTCTGACGTCGAGAGAGACAATGAGGAAGCATCTTCTGATGTCGAGAGACACGATGGAATTATTGACCCTGAGGGTTATTTTAGTAATTCTGATGTCAGGAGACAGGAAGGAATTCCTGATCTCGAGGATTCTGATGTCGAGAAAGGCAATGTGGAAGTATCTTCTGATGTCAGGAGACACGAAGGAATTCCTGATCTCGAGGATTCTGATGACGAGAAAGGCAATGAGGAAGTATCTTCTGATGTCAGGAGACACGAAGGAATTCCTGATCTCGAGGATTCTGATGTCGAGAAAGGCAATGAGGAAGTATCTTCTGATGTCGAGAGAGACAATGAGGAATGAGGAAGTACCTTCTGATGTCAAGAGATACAATGGGGGTACTTGATCTCGAGGGTTATTACAGTGATTGTGACACCCTGTCTGTACCGCCGGTACTATTTCATTTCTATCCTCTACGTCCCTGCCTGATCTTCCTAATCAAAAGGTCTGCGTGCCTTTGAAATTTGTGCTTTCTATTTGTATAAAAAATGTTCCTATGGCGACACACTCAAGGAAGACTTGCAGCGCCAGCTCGCTGTGCATCCAAGCGAAGTCAAGCCTGTTTTGCAGCTGGAGGAAGTATCTTCTGGTGCCGAGAGAGACAATGAGGGTGACTCCCTGCCTATACTTCCGGTACTATTCCATTTCCGTCCTCTACGTCCCTGCCCGATCTTCCTAATCAAAAGGCCTGCATGCCTTTGAAATTTACGCTTCTCGCTGTTTGTATCAATAATATTCTATACTCTTGATTGCTGATTGGTTTCCCCATTCTTCCTTTTTTTATCTTTCATCACTTTGTTGTGTGTTAATGCTCTCTATCTTGAAAAGGCTGTATGTCGTTAATGCTCATCGAGAGCTGTTGTTCATGTGCTGTACCAATTATGTATGAATTTTAACATCTCCAGGGAATATTGATCCTGGACAAATAGTTTTTTGACTGACGATTCATAATCAAATTAGTTACTGTTAGCTTGAGCCTACGGTTCAAACGGTTTGTTTTATTATAACCACGCGTACCGAATTATTATTTTGAAGATCCCGAACCAGTATTCTTTACGATGTAAGTCAAGACTATGATGCTGATGTTGGTATCGAGAATCTGGAATCGTCGGAATGATCTCACATATGGCAAATATTAATTCCACCCACCAAAGTGCCAAAAAGATTTTCTGAACAGCTACTACAATTCCATAAGTCATGTGAAGGTTCTTAGTGTGGAGCAGATGTTAAAGGGAAAAACCCCAGTGTATGCCTCCTCCATTCATATGCTCGTTGACAAACCAAAGCCGTCAGAGCCACCTTGGTCGCCGCCCCCCAGAACTGGCTTGCCCTCTTGGTGGACGGTTCCTAATCCTCTCCATAGGATGGCTCCGCCGGACCGGGGATGGTCCTTTGCTACAGCACGGGGAAGGTTATTTTTGCAGCATGTCCAGGGCCGGTCCTGAGATTTCGGGGGCCCGGGGCAAAAAGAGAACCTAGGGGCCCTTATATGTTACCTTAAAATTTTCTTTTAATTTCCTAGATGCAAAGTCACTAATAATGATATGAATATCAATCTTATTCTACAATTTTTCTCAATGTGTAAATTTGTCAAACCTAACCTCTTTTTTTGCGAGGGACATTTGCAGACCTCGTACCGTTTTCGTCAATATATACTGTAGCTATGTTGTTGCATGCTTCTTACAGTAGGACAAAAGCAATCACACAAGAAGCATACCTCAGCCAGTATCAATACATCCGGCGCCTCCTTGTACATGTCCTTCTTGATAAGATTATTTGCTCTTTGATGAAGCATTAGAACCATGTTTTAAGCCCTAGAAATAGCATGGATAATGGATTAAATGTCATAAGCAAAAGAAACCTGTTTACCGGAAGATTCAAGTATTTCTTGATATAATATGCAGATACAAAGGCATCATTTTCTGTTCACTTTGATCCTAATCTAAGTTGGTATTTTCTACATGGAAGAGAGTATTTTTTTTTTCTCACATGGAGCAAGAAAGGGAATAAATCTCAAAATCCATACAAAGTTACAAATTCATCAATAAAAAAGCAGCCGCCGCAATTCCTACCAGAGATTGAAGACGATCCTGCTGGCTTCTCTTCCACGGCCGCCACGGCAATTGTATCAGCGGGATGGCCTTCCCGCGCCGCGATTGGGAACTAGAGTTTGACGTGGTCATCGACGACGGAAAAAGCGCAGCGGCGGCGGCCTTGCCGGGATTGGGGACTGAAGTTTGACCTGGGCATCGATGATGGAAGAAAAGAGATGGTTTTTTTTAGGTGAGGAGAAAGGAGAGATGGGTGTTGTGCGCTGTACTAGTCAGGCCGTCGGCCATGCGCTGGGCTAGGCCCCGTGTCACCCCGAGACTCCTCTATATCGTAAACATTAGGTACCCGTGCGCTACTTACTACACGTAATTTGGCCAGGCGTCTAAGGGCAGGCGTCTGCCATCGTAAATATTAGGAGAAAAAGGCTTTCGCCCCGCTTTATAAATAAAGCAAACCGTCAAGAGCAACACATACAAGGACTAGTTCAGCACACACACGCACCCAAGAGCAACATCATCAGGAGGCTTTACCGTGGTCTTGTCGTGGGCTACATGCGTACCTGGTGGGAGGGGGCCCGGGGCGCCCCCCCCCCCCCCCCCCCCCCCCAATACGGGAAGGGATGACTTTTGCCATTCAACGCTCTACTCTCCCAATTTTGGCGCAATCTGACTAGGTGGAGCTCTTTCTTCACTATCAATTTCTTCCCTTACCAAATCATCTTATGGTCACTTGATTGAGGATATTAATCTGCTCATGTTGGAGCTGGAGTTTGTTCCGGTTAGGATAGCCCGGTTACAAAATAAGGTTTCTCATTGTCTTCCTAATTATGCTTGCACGGTACCCGCACTTTTTTTATGCTTGTACGGCTCGTAGTACCCGCTTGTTGGTTGCTGTTGGTTTTAGCAAGGTGCCTCTTTCGTTCTCGTGCCCCACAAAATCCCACTTCTCACTCATGGTTTTCATCTCAAACGACACACACGCACATCGCTCAAAATGTTCTAAGAAAAAAAAACACACCGCTCAACCTCGATCTGGCTAGGTAGGTTAGCATCGGCTCCAACCCCATCCCCCATAGCTCCTTAGCCGCCGCTCGTCCTCTCCGCCAATCGCCCCCCTCGCCACTGCCCGCCATCCTCGGCCCAACCTCACCGCCGCACTTGCTGCCTGCGGCTGCTGGTCCGCCAAGCACGAAGATGAACAGAGCCGCCAAAGCACTTGCAACGACCGAGGCCGACGTTGTCACTGCCGGCGGAGTCCATGCCATTTTCTAGCTTGGGCTCTCGAAACATCGGGCAAATGCTCTGTGAGTCAGCCTATCACGCTCTTGTGACCCGGAACGAGCATCAAGCTCTAGGGGGAAAGGTAACGGGAACTTCATCAGCAGGAAAACAGGTATGGACTGCTCTATGGAAGCTCAAAGTTATCCCGAAAGTTCGATTGTTTTGGTGGTCGGTGCTGCAAGGGATTCTTCTTGACTACGCCCACATTAGAAATAAGAACATCATCCTTGTGTGACCTATGCAAGGCCGCCGAGGAAGATTTGATGCACGCTCTAGTTCATTGCTCCCATGCCAAAAGTTTCTAGTTCATTGCGCTGGATCAGGCTTCCCTAGGCCCTGCTTGACAATGAACCCTGGCTCAATGACAGGTGGCAATCGGTGGGACAGCTCACTCCAAAGCCCATGCGCAAGGGCCTCGCCTCCATGGCCCTCCTTGTCTCCTAGATGATATGGAAGCACCGTAAGGACTGCGCCTTCAACCGAGGACGCCATGGGTGAACGACCAGCTCACGAAGATCAGGATGAGGCCTCCCTTTGGGCCAGCACCGATGCATTAGGGCTTAGAGCCATCACCCACCAAACATGGGACGTCCACTAATTTTGCTCACGATCATTGTAACTGCCTCCTAGGAGGATTGTAACCCAAACTCTCTGTTTTCAATGCAATGAAACACAAGCTCTCTTGCATTTTCTCCAGGAAAAAATAGAAGCAAGCGAGACAAATATCAAACGTGAGATTCCCCAAACTATACGACACGTTAAATCTTGTATTCAAGAAACATGATCATAACTAAGCCAAGGAGTACATCAACCTTTGGGCCGAATCTATACCTTTTTGTACCAAATATGTTATTGATATCTTGGAAGCCTTCAATTTGTAAGGACACCAGATTAATTAAAACAAGTTGTTCTTGGTGGAGCTGTGGACAAATTTAGACAGCTAGGTCAATGGTACCATTCATCTTAGGACACATTTAGGATCGGCGACGTTTGGCGCCGATGATTTGGGAAAACCATGGTGATTTGTTTAACACATTGTGGTATAGATACACAACACCGACAACATACACAAATCTAACATGTGGTGGAAGCAGATATATGGTCAATACGTAAGTAAAATGCTGGCAATTTGGGAATCACAGTTTTCTACTGTTGTTGTGAAATTCTGACCAGAACAATTAACTTTTTCCTGTGCATGAGGTGTTGCTGGATTCTACCACTATCAACTATTTACCGTATAGAGCTCTACATCTTCTAACAAGTTTGGCCTTTTTGAGTAGTCTTTTTCACAAGGAAGCCCAAAGTAGTGCTTATGTATTACGGCTGTGCTAAGTACTACTCCCTCCATCCCATAATGTAAGATATTTTTTGGCACTACCCTAGAATCAAAAAAGGTCTTACATAATAAGACGGAGGGAGTAGTTTTTTATGGATCAGCTAGCTTTTTGTTTCTTCCAAACTACTCCATCCGTTTCAAAATAGATGACCCAACTTTATACTAAAGTTAGTACAAAGTTGAGTCATCTATCTTGGAACGGAGGGAGTATTACTGAAGACATGCGTGTGCTAAATTTGATGCGCCAGGTACAAAAGCAAATACTGAAATGACCAGGGATGACAGTACTATGATGCAAGTAGGACCTCCAGAAATCTCCCAAGAAGCTAGCTAGCCAGGGATGCCATATGTACGATTACCTGGACGAGAAGGTGCAGCTTGTGCGTGATATATATATGGTGCTGACGGGGCCGATATGATTAATCCGGATGTGAAATGATGAGCGAGGCTAGTGCCTCACTGGCATATCTAGTTACGTTTTAGAAATGCAGGGGCGAAAGCCTTTCTTGGAATACATTGCCAGTTGATTGCTGTGGGGTGTATGTTGTCATGTCTTCTGCACAGATATGAGACAACAAGCTGTACGTATGTTCTATGTTTACTAGGATTTTCATATTGGCCCATGTTGCGTGCGTGGCTTCTCTCCCCGTGTCAGCTGTGTGCCCTAGTCTGTTCGCAATAAGCCGTGTTGCACTCCGTTGAACAAGTTTCTACGCTTCATATAAAAAAGATGTTTCTGTTACAACGTGTTCTATGTTTCGACCTCCTCTACTGCTGCTGCCCTGTCCTTTGCAACATGGCCCATGTTGCAATCCCAGGCCGAGCTCCCACACACATGTCATGCGCCTCGCACTGCCCCATCCTTTGCAAGATTGGCGATGTTGCAATCTCCGGCTGAGCCCCTACATTGACACGCCTCACATGCTGCCCCCGTCCTTGGCAACATGTTGTAAATTCCGACTAAGCTTCCACAGGGACATGCGTCACGCGCGCGAGGTGGTGGATGGCGTGATTTTTTTTTTTTTGGAAATGGAGGAAGACCCCCGGGCTCTGCATCTGAACGATGCATACGGCCATTTTATTAATTATTGACACAAGACCTTACAAAGTTATACATCAGTAAGACTAAAGCCACCGTCTAAGCAACATATGTCGCTACTCCTATCCAGTTGATGAAGGGGCGCAAAGAGTCTGGGTCTACTACCCAACATACCTCGCAGTCAAACCTAACATCTAAGACCTGAGGTCCCAACCAGGACGCCTGCCGGGTATGGGCACCCACCAGTCCGGCGTGCTCCTCAACCAGGACGCCTCCCGGGTATGAGGCCGCCGCAGCCACCTGCCACCAATCCATCTTCAGAGCTATACTGCTGCATAAACCTTGCCCGGTCTCGCTGCCGTCGACGCCACCATGGCACCAGACAGCTCCACCGCCCTGCGCTCGTCCATCCAGCGGCATCCATCAACGATATGTAGCCGCACCATGCCGCCAAAATCATCGTCATCGACGCGGAAGATACAACGCCGCACCACCAGGCAACCTCCGCACCGTCGCCACTGCTAGAGGTACTCGGAGCCCACCATCCACATCATCTCTCCCCCGAACAGCTGGTCCTCCCAAGACGGCGCCTCCATGGAGGATACGACGCGTAGGACGCCGCCGCCGCCCAATCTAGAATGAATTTTGGACTTTCGTCCGGGATGGGTTCGGAGGTGGATAGGAGAGACCTCGGCTTCGCCTCCACGGAGGATAGCGGCGTTGAGCGACGTCGCCGATGCCGGGCTAGCCTAGCCAACCAAAGTTTCCTCCGGTCCCCATCCTATGCCACCAATCCTCCGCCTGCTCCGGATCCGGAGACAAGCCACGATCCAAAACCTTGCGAAGATGGAAGATCCATGGTGCTCGACCCACCGGAAAGGAGGATCGAGAAGAACCCATTGTAGATCTCCAGACGCCGAAACCAGCAGTCCGACGTTGCCAGTGACGACCAACATCACCCCGCGGCGGCCGACGGAGTTCAAAGCCAGGATCCAGATGGATCCGATCTGGATCCGGCGACACCCGCGACCACCGGGCAATACCAACGCAGCCACCACCTCGCGACTCGCAGACCGCCACCACGGCGCCACACGACGTCGCCGGGAGACCCGCCGCCGCACCGCCGAACCCCACGTTAGCCCGGCGCTCCCCTCGTCCCCACTGTCCCGCGCCAGCCAGATCGAGATGGATGGGAAGGAGCCCCGCCGCCGCCCAGCCGGCCAGGCTTCGCCCGGCGGCGTTGCGGACGGCGGCGAGGAGGGAGAGGGGCGGAGGAAAGTGCGAGGAGCGGTGGATTGTTGGAAATATGCCCTAGAGGCAATAATAAATTAGTTATTATTATATTTCCTTGTTCATGATAATCGTTTATTATCCATGCTATAATTGTATTGATAGGAAACTCAGATACATGTGTGGACACATAGACAACACCATGTCCCTAGTAAGCCTCTAGTTGACTAGCTCGTTGATCAATAGATGGTTACGGTTTCCTGACCATGGACATTGGATGTCATTGATAACGGGATCACATCATTAGGAGAATGATGTGATGGACAAGACCCAATCCTAAGCCTAGCACAAAGATCGTGTAGTTCGTATGCTAAAGCTTTTCTAATGTCAAGTATCTTTTCCTTAGACCATGAGATTGTGCAACTCCCGGATACCGTAGGAATGCTTTGGGTGTACCAAACGTCACAACGTAACTGGGTGGCTATAAAGGTGCATTACAGGTATCTCCGAAAGTGTCTGTTGGGTTGGCACGAATCGAGACTGGGATTTGTCACTCCGTGTAAACGGAGAGGTATCTCTGGGCCCACTCGGTAGGACATCATCATAATGTGCACAATGTGACCAAGGGGTTGATCACGGGATGATGTGTTACGGAACGAGTAAAGAGACTTGCCTGTAACGAGATTGAACAAGGTATCGGTATACCGACAATCGAATCTCGGGCAAGTAAAATACCGCTAGACAAAGGGAATTGTATACGGGATCGATTGAGTCCTTGACATCGTGGTTCATCCGATGAGATCATCGTGGAACATGTGGGAGCCAAAATGGGTATCCAGATCCCGCTGTTGGTTATTGACCGGAGAGTCATCTCGGTCATGTCTGCATGTCTCCCGAACCCGTAGGGTCTACACACTTAAGGTTCGATGACGCTAGGGTTATAAAGGAAGCTTGTATGTGGTTACCGAATGTTGTTCGGAGTCCTGGATGAGATCCCGGACGTCACGAGGAGTTCCGGAATGGTCCGGAGGTAAAGATTTATATATAGGAAGTCCTGTTTCGGCCATCGGGACAAGTTTCGGGGTCATCGGTATTGTACCGGGACCACCGGAAGGGTCCCGGGGGCCCACTGGGTGGGGCCACCTGCCCCGGGGGGGCACATGGGCTGTAGGGGGTGCGCCTTGGCCTACATGGGCCAAGGGCACCAGCCCCAAGAGGCCCATGCGCCTAGGGAACCCTAGAGGGAAGAGTCCTCAAAGGGGAAGGCACCTCCGAGGTGCCTTGGGGAGGATGGACTCCTCTCCCCCTCTTGGCCGCACCCCTTCCTTGGAGGAAGGGGCAAGGCTGCGCCTCCCCCCTCTCCCTTGCCCCTATATATAGTGGAGGGGAGGGAGGGCATCCTTACCTGAGCCCCTGGCGCCTCCCTCCCTCCCATGACACCTCCTCCTCTCCCGTAGGTGCTTGGCGAAGCCCTGCAGGATTGCCACGCTCCTCCATCACCACCACGCCGTTGTGCTGCTGCTGGATGGAGTCTTCCTCAACCTCTCCCTCTCTCCTTGCTGGATCAAGGCGTGGGAGACGTCACCGGGCTGTACGTGTGTTGAACGCGGAGGTGCCGTCCGTTCGGCACTAGGATCATCGGTGATCTGAATCACGAAGAGTACGACTCCATCAACCCCGTTCACTTGAACGCTTCCGCTTAGCGATCTACAAGGGTATGTAGATGCACTCTCCTTCCCCTCGTTGCTGGTCTCTCCATAGATAGATCTTGGTGATACGTAGGAAATTTTTTGAATTTCTGCTACGTTCCCCAACAGTGGTATCATGAGCTAGGTCTATTGCGTAGATTCTATGCACGAGTAGAACACAAAGTAGTTGTGGGCGTTGATTTTGTTCAATATGCTTGCCGTTACTAGTCTTATCTTGATTCGGCGGCATCGTGGGATGAAGCGGCCCGGACCAACCTTACACGTACTCTTACGTGAGACCGGTTCCACCGACAAACATGCACTAGTTGCATAAGGTGGCTGGCGGGTGTCTTCTCTCCCACTTTAGTCGGATCGGATTCGATGAAAAGGGTCCTTATGAAGGGTAAATAGCAATTGGCATATCACGTTGTGGTTCTTGCATAGGTAAGAAACGTTCTTGCTAGAAACCCATAGCAGCCACGTAAAACATGCAAACAACAATTAGAGGACGTCTAACTTGTTTTTGCAGGGTATGCTATGTGATGTGATATGGCCAAGAAGAATGTGATGAATGATATGTGATGTATGAGATTGATCATGTTCTTGTAATAGGAATCACGACTTGCATGTCGATGAGTATGACAACCGGCATGAGCCATAGGAGTTGTCTTAATTTATTTATGACCTGCGTGTCAACATAAACGTCATGTAATTACTTTACTTTATTGCTAACCGTTAGCTGTAGTAGTAGAAGTAATAGTTGGCGAGACAACTTCATGAAGACACGATGATGGAGATCATGGTGTCATGCCGGTGACGATGATGATCATGGAGCCCCGAAGATGGAGATCAAAAGGAGCAAAATGATATTGGCCATATCATGTCACTATTTGATTGCATGTGATGTTTATCATGTTTATGCATCTTGTTTACTTAGAACGACGGTAGTAAATAAGATGATCCCTTACAACAATTTCAAGAAGTGTTCTCCCCTAACTGTGCACCGTTGCTACAGTTCGTCGTTTTGAAGCACCACGTGATGATCGGGTGTGATAGATCCTTACGTTCACATACAACGGGTGTAAGACAGATTTACACATGCAATACACTTAGGGTTAACTTGACGAGCCTAGCATGTACAGACATGGCCTCGGAACACGGAGACCAAAAGGTCGAGCATGAGTCGTATAGTAGATACGATCAACATGAAGATGTTCACTGATGGTGACTAGTCCGTCTCACGTGATGATCGGACACGGCCTAGTTTGACTCGGATCATGTGATCACTTAGATGACCAGAGGGATGTCTATCTGAGTGGGAGTTCATAAGATGAACTTAATTATCCTGAACATAGTCAAAAAGGATTTTGCAAATTATGTCGTAGCTCACGCTTTAGTTCTACTATTTAGTTATGTTCCGAGAGAAAATTTAGTTGAAAGTTGATAGTAGAATTATGCGGACTAGGTCCGTAAACTGAGGATTGTCCTCATTGCTTCATAGAAGGCTTATGTCCTTAATGCACCGCTCAGTGTGCTGAACCTCGAACGTCGTCTGTGGATGTTGCGAACATCTGACATACACATTTTGATAACTACGTGATAGTTCAGTTAAACGGTTTAGAATTGAGGCACCGAAGACGTTTTGAAACGTCGCGAAACATATGAGATGTTTCGAGGGCTGAAATTGGGATTTCAGGCTCGTGCCCACGTCAAGAGGTATAAGACCTCCGACGATTTTCTTAACCTACAAACTAAGGGAGAAAAGCTCAATTGTTGAGCCTGTGCTCAGATTGTCTGAGTGCAACAATCATTTGAATCGAGTGGGAGTTGATCTTCCAGATGAAATAGTGATGGCTCTCCGAAGTCATTACCACCAAGCTGCTAGAGCTTCATGATGAACTATAATATATCAGGGACATATATGATGATCCTTGAGATATTCGCGATGTTTGACACCACGAAAGTAGAAATCAAGAAGGAGCATCAATTGTTGATGGTTGGTGAAACCACTAGTTTCAAGAAGGGCAAGGGCAAAAAGGGATACTTCATGAAACGGCAAATCAGCTGCTGCACCAGTGAAGAAACCCGAGGTTGAACCCAAACCCGAGACTAAGTGCTTCTGTGATAAGGGGAACAACCACTGGAGCAGAATTACCCTAGATACTTGGTAGATGAGAAGGCTGGCAAAGTCGATAGAAGTATATTGCATATACATTATGTTAATGTGTACTTTACTAGTACTCCTAGTAGCACCAGGGTATTAGATACCGGTTCGGTTGCTAAGTGTTAGTAACTCGAAATAAAAGCTACGAGATAAAAGGAGACTAGCTAAAGGTGAGCTGACGATACGTGTTGGAAGTGTTTCCAAGTTTGATGTGATCAAACATCACACGCTCCCTCTACCATCAAGATTAGTATTAAACCTGAATAATTGTCATTTGGTGTTTTGCGTTGAGCATAGACATGATTGGATTATGTCTATCGCAATACGGTTATTCATTTAAGGAGAATAATGGTTACTCTATTTATTTGAATAATACCTTCAGTGGTCTTGCACCTAAAGGAATGGTTTATTGAATCTCGATCGTAGTGATACACATTTTCATGCCAAAAGATATAAGACAGTAATGATAGTACCACCTACTTGTGGCACTGCCATGTAAGTTATATTGGTATAAAAACGCATGAAGAAGCTCCATGTTGATGGATCTTTGGACTCACTCATTTTGAAAAGTGTGAGACATGCGAACCATGTCTATTGGTGTATACGCATGAAGAAACTCCATGCAGATGGATCGTTTGGACTCACTTGATTTTGAATCACTTGAGACATGCAAATCACACCACATGGGCAAGATGACTGAAAGGCCACGGTTTCAGTAAGATGGAACAAGATAGCAACTTGTTGGAAGTAACACATTTTGATGTGTGCAGTCCAATGAGTGCTGAGGCATGCAGTGAATATCGTTATGTTCTTACTTCACAGATGATTTGAGTAGATGTTGAGTATATTTACTTGATGAAACACAAGTCTGAATTATTGAATTGTTCAAGTAATTTCAGAGTGAAGTTGAAGATCACTGTGACAAGAGGATAAAATATCTATGATATGATCATAGAGATGAGTATCTGAGTTACGAGCTTTGGCACGCAATTAAGACATTGTGGAAATTGTTTCACAACAAATACCGCCTGGAACACCATAGTGTGAGGGTGTGTCTGAACATCATAGTTGCACCCTATTGGATATGGTGCGTACCATGATGTCTCTTATCGAATTACCACTATCGTTCATGGGTTAGGCACTAGAGACAACCGCACTCACTTTAATAGGGCACCACGTAATTCTGATGGGATGACACCGCTTGAACTATGGTTTAGAAAAACCTAAGCTGTCATTTCTTAAAAGTTTGGGGCTGCGACGCTTATGTGAAAAAGTTTCAGGTTAATAAGCTCAAACCCAAAGCGGATAAATGCATCTTCATAGGACACCCAAAACAGTTGGGTATACCTCCTGTCTCAGATCCGAAAGTAATAAGGGATTGTTTCTAGAATCGGGTCCTTTCTCGAGGAAAAGTTTCTCTCAAAAGAATTGAGTGGGAGGATAGTGGAGGCTTGATGAGGTTATTGAACCGTCTCTTCAACTAGTGTATGGCAGGGCACAGGGAGTTGTTCCTGTGGCACCTACACCAATTGAAGTGGAAGCTTATGATATTGATCATGAGACTTCGGATCAAGTCACTACCAAACCTCGTGGGATGACAAGGATGCATACTACTTCAAAGTGGTACGTGATCCTATCTTGGAAGTCATGTTGCTAGACAACAATGAACCTACGAGCTATGGAGAAGCGATGGTGGGCCCGGATTCCGACGAATGGCTCAAAGCCATATAATCCGAGAAAGGATCCATATTTGAAAACAAAGTGTAGACTTTGGCAGAACAGCTCGATGGTCGTAAGGCTGTTGAGTGCAGATGGATTTTAAAAGGAAGACGGACAATGATGGTAAGTATCACCATTAAGAAAGCTCGACTTGTCGTTAAGATGTTTTTCGCAGTTGACTACGATGAGACTTTCTCACTCGTAGCGATGCTAAGAGTCTGTTGGAATTATATTAGCAATTACTGCATCATTTATGAAATCTTGCAGATAGGATGTCAAAACATTGTTTCCTCGACGATTTTTTCTTGAGGAAAGGTTGTATGTGATACAACCGGAAGGTTTTGTCAATCCTGAAAGATGCTAATAAGTATGCAAAGCTCTAGCAATCCTTCTAAGGACTGGAGTAAGCATCTCGGAGTTGGAACGTATGCTTTGATGATGTTCAAAGATTTTGGGTTTATACAAAGTTTATGAGAAACTTGTATTTCCAAAGAAGTGAGTGGGAGCACTATAGAATTTCTGATGAGTATATGTTGTTGACATATTAATGATCAAAAATGATGTAGAATTTCTAGAAAGCATATAGGGTTATTTGAAAGGTGTTTTTCAATAGAAAGCCTGGATTAAGCTACTTGAGCATTGAGCATCAAGATCTATAAAGATAGACCAAAACGCTTAATAGTACTTTCAAATGAGCACATACCTTGGCATGATCTTGAAGGTGTTCAAGATGGATCAGTCAAAGAAGGAGTTCTTGCCTGAGTTGTAAGGTATGAAGTTAAGACTTAAAGCTCGACCACGGCAGAATAGAGAGAAAGGACGAAGGTCGTCCCCTATGCTTAAGACATAGGCTCTACAGTATGCTATGCTGTGTACCGCACCTGAAGTGTGCCTTGCCATGAGTCAGTCAAGGGGTACAAGAGTGATCCAAGAATGGATCACGGGACAGCGGTCAAAGTTATCCTTAGTAACTAGTGGACTAAGGAATTTTCTCGATTATGGAGGTGGTAAAGGGGTTCGCCGTAAAGGGTTACGTCGATGCAAGCTTAACACCCATCCGGATAGCTCTGAGTAGAGATACCGGATACGTATAATGGAGCAACAATTTAGAATAGCTCCAAGTAGAACAGTTATTTGGAATAGCTCCAGATAGAACGTGGTAACTACATCTAGGAGATGACATAGAGATTTGTAAAGCACACACGGATCTGAAAGGTTCAGACTCGTTGACTATAACATCTCTCACAAGCATAACATGATTAAACCCAGAACTCATCGAGTGTTAATCACATGGTAAATGTGAACTAGATTATTGACTCTAGTAAACTCTTTGGGTGTTAGTCACATGGGGATGTGACCTTGAGTGTTAATCACATATCATGTGAACTGGATTATTGACTCTAGTGCAAGTGGGAGACTGTTGGAAATATGCCCTAGAGGCAATAATAAATTAGTTATTATTATATTTCCTTGTTCATGATAATCGTTTATTATCCATGCTATAATTGTATTGATAGGAAACTCAGATACATGTGTGGATACATAGACAACACCATGTCCCTAGTAAGCCTCTAGTTGACTAGCTCGTTGATCAATAGATGGTTACGGTTTCCTGACCATGGACATTGGATGTCATTGATAACGGGATCACATCATTAGGAGAATGATGTGATGGACAAGACCCAATCCTAAGCCTAGCACAAAGATCGTGTAGTTCGTATGCTAAAGCTTTTCTAACGTCAAGTATCTTTTCCTTAGACCATGAGATTGTGCAACTCCCGGATACCGTAGGAATGCTTTGGGTGTACCAAACGTCACAACATAACTGGGTGGCTATAAAGGTGCATTACAGGTATCTCCGAAAGTGTCTGTTGGGTTGGCACGAATCGAGACTGGGATTTTTCACTCCGTGTAAACGGACAGGTATCTCTGGGCCCACTCAGTAGGACATCATCATAATGTGCACAATGTGACCAAGGGGTTGATCACGGGATGATGTGTTACGGAACGAGTAAAGAGACTTGCCTGTAACGAGATTGAACAAGGTATCGGTATACCGACGATCGAATCTCGGGCAAGTAAAATACCGCTAGACAAAGGGAATTGTATACGGGATCGATTGAGTCCTTGACATCGTGGTTCATCCGATGAGATCATCGTGGAACATGTGGGAGCCAACATGGGTATCTAGATCCCGCTGTTGGTTATTGACCGGAGAGTCATCTCGGTCATGTCTGCATGTCTCCCGAACCCGTAGGATCTACACACTTAAGGTTCGATGACGCTAGGGTTATAAAGGAAGCTTGTATGTGGTTACCGAATGTTGTTCGGAGTTCCGGATGAGATCCCGGACGTCACGAGGAGTTCCGAAATGGTACGGAGGTAAAGATTTATATATAGGAAGTCCTGTTTCGGCCATCGGGACAAGTTTCGGGGTCATCGGTATTGTACCGGGACCACCGGAAGGGTCCCGGGGGCCCACCGGGTGGGGCCACCTGCCCCGAGGGGCCACATGGGCTGTAGGGGGTGCGCCTTGGCCTACATGGGCCAAGGGCACCATCCCTAAGAGGCCCATGCGCCTAGGGAACCCTAGAGGGAAGAGTCCTCAAAGGGGAAGGCACCTCCGAGGTGCCTTGGGGAGGATGGACTCCTCCCCCCCTCTTGGCCGCACCCCTTCCTTGGAGGGAGGGGCAAGGCTGTGCCTCCCCCCTCTCCCTTGCCCCTATATATAGTGGAGGGGAGGGAGGGCATCCTTACCTGAGCCCCTGGCGCCTCCCTCCCTCCCGTGACACCTCCTCCTCTCCCGTAGGTGCTTGGCGAAGCCCTGCAGGATTGCCACGCTCCTCCATCACCACCACGCCGTTGTGCTGCTGCTGGATGGAGTCTTCCTCAACCTCTCCCTCTCTCCTTGCTAGATCAAGGCGTGGGAGACGTCACCGGGCTGTACGTGTGTTGAACGCGGAGGTGCCGTCCGTTTAGCACTAGGATCATCGGTGATCTGAATCACGACGAGTACGACTCCATCAACCCCGTTCACTTGAACGCTTCCGCTTAGCGATCTACAAGGGTATGTAGATGCACTCTCCTTCCCCTCGTTGCTGGTCTCTCCATAGATAGATCTTGGTGATACGTAGGAAATTTTTTGAATTTCTGCTATGTTCCCCAACATGGATGGCGTGATAAAAATCAATTGGTTGATCGCTAGCCTTTTCCATGAACTAAGCATAGTTTAGCTGGTTAAGTTCCTTGTGGTAGAACCAGCCCACCCAGATTCAAGCAAATTTACACGTGAGCTCGCATATTTCCTGGATCTATTTCAGGTTCTTTGGTGTTATTCTTTCAGTAATATGGTGTGCCCTTTAACTATGAAGCGTTTGTGGAAACTTCTTCAATGTCAAATTGGCCAGCTCAGTCTCTCGAAGGTGTCCATAGGGGTAGATAGTGCGTGTGTGCATTCATAGAGGTGAGTGTGCTTGTATGCGAGTGTCTATGTCTGTATAGTGTTTATCACGAAAAAAAATGCATGAAGCACCTATGCTTGCAATTATAACCCCAAACGATAGAAATGGAATATTTACCATGAAAAACAAATGTGCAATACAATTTATCAAGAGCGGGAGCAAAACTCAAAACAATCCACTAGTAGGCACCTTGTACACTCTAAAATTATCTATTACTTACAACTAAACTAGACATATGTACTCTAAAAATATCTATTAAGTTCGGATGTGAGCTATGTCCTATATTGATTTGAGGATACTCTTTTGTCTTACTGTCTGCGCTTGGCAATGTAAAATCTAAGTCAGCCGTACAAACAACATCTAAATCTAGGAAAAATAAAAATATGTCACCGTACATATTAGTTTCAATTTTCGCTAACAATCCCACCATGCTAAAGAAAAGCTCATAACTATATATTCAATTATTCATTGGCAACCTTCTTCTTAAAAAAACAATCGTTTTCGTTATCATAGTCGATTCACACAAGTTTATGAGACTATCAATCTTGTCGATGTTTTCTTTATTATTAAAATCTAATGCATTGCACAAGCCAGTTCGTTTCCACCCACTCGAAAATAGCAATCAACCATGCAACAAATAGCAGCATAACAAATTTATCATTTATATGTATATTACTATATTCTAGTTAGTGAAATTTACTTTGAATCATTAGTTTGTACAAAATTATTGTTGGTACTATGCAGTCAAAATAAGCAAGTTGAATGACATGGTGAGAATTTAAAATTTTGCAATTTTGACTCTCCCATCTAAAAGAGAATTATTGTGAGAGATAAGATGTAATAATTTAGAGGAAGAGAAGTAATGCCTAGTGGGGGAGTGTATTTTTCAGACGCTGTAACTTCATCTACTCACACACAAACACGTGGTTTGATCAAGAGGAACGTTAAGTAAACCCAAATTTTCAATGAGCCACCTGGAGGACAGTACTCGACCATACAATCAATTTTCAACATGGCATTTTATTTAACAACACTTCTGCGTAGACATCAAACACAAACATATGGATATCCTCAATTAGCTTTTGTATGTGTTGCGAATTAAAGCTTTGTACAACCGTTGCTTTATATAGGCCGGCAAGCAATATGAAAGAAAATCGAAAGGTGGCTCTTGATCCGATCAAGTCATCTCTTGGTGCTCAAGGTTTAATCGTATGATATGATGTGATGTCATTTTGAATATTACTTTTGGACAACCAGTTATTAGATGACAATTTGAAATTAATATCCCGAAGACCTTGTTGATCTTTAGGACGACATGTCGACATCTGCAATTTATGCCTCTGGTGAGTAAAGTTGCAGAGTAGTTATGTAGGATAACTATGTTACGAAAAAGTAAAAAAGTAGGATAACTATGGGCTGAGCACCTCCAATCCATCCCTGCAACTTAACTTTTCATTATACGCATAGCACAGGTAGATATATGGAGTACAGCCTTGAAAGTCGTGGCCGCAGTCACAAGGTACCAATCAGAAATAATGCATACACATAGCCATTGCTCATAGGTTGCACTTTACGCTAATGGAGTAGTATTAGGTACTCCTGATTAATAGCCAATCGACACACGCCTACCGTTGATTGGCTAGCTATGGCTATAAACACCGAGCTGCGAAGTGGCCGTTGAAGCAATCAGCTGGCCATCCATCTCCCACTGCATACCATCACGATAGTTGTGAGCCATGGCGATGAGTTGTCACTCTTCCTCTAGTCTCATATGCATCGCCTTTCTCCTCGTTGTTGTTGCCGTGGCAGCGGAAGGTGCTGGATCGGTGCAGGCGCGACAACGGAAATTACAGCAGGTGCCGGTGCCACCGCCAGTGCCGCTGCCAAATCCGAACCCACAACCTTTGCCTAAGCCAGACCCAAACCCGCAGCCACAACCATTACCTCAGCCTCTGCCGGACCCAAGCCCGCAGCCACAACCATTACCACAGCCTCTGCCACAACCGCTGCCGGACCCAAACCCACAGGCACCGCCATTGCCACAACCTCTGCCACAACCATTGCCGGGCCCAAACCCGCAGCCACTGTCGCAACCAGACGTCCAAGGCTCGTATCCGCAGGTACAACCATTGCCAGATTCAAACACGTCCGGGCGACAAAATAACGCACTACAGGGACCGCAACCACTTGGTGCAGCTTCAACATTATATTCATGTGGTGCTACATACAAGCACATATTTTTCATGGGTTTATTGTTGTACTATTTTCTGTAGATAAAGCGATGCTTTTTCATGTAAATAAACCTACCATTTTGTAGATTTTGTATCTAAAGTGATGTATCGGTCTGGCATGATCTCTCTGTATTTACATTCATACTACTGATATACTATATGCAATAAATTTTTATATGATTCTACAAGTAGTTTGTGTACTTAGGAAAAATAGAACCATTGTGTACATATTTGGTACGCATGTTGCTGTGATGTCTTTTGTTATACTTATCGGACTGACTTGCGTATGGTAAGCATACCTTATCAAATATTGTTTGTTTAGAGTGAGAGAGAAGCCCATGGCCACCCCCGCGTCGCCCGAGTCGGGCGACTCGGGGGAAACCCTATCCGCCGCCGGCCCGGTCCCCACCTCCCGTTCACCCCAGCATCGCCATCCCTGGAGGGTCGGCCGGCGAAGCCGCGCCAGGCCCAGAGATGGCGGCGGCGGGGCCGACTCTTCTCCAAGTCCACCCCAACCCTCTCCCTCCGCCCCTCCCCCCGGATCCGGCTCTGGTGGCGCCGGCGGCTTCCACCGGCGGCAGGTGCGGCCCTGCTCGGCTCCCCAGCGTGCAGGCGTCACTGCCACCCCCCCCCCCCCCTGCGGCGGCTCAGGCCCGTCCCGGTCGCGATCTGTGATCTTCTCCGGCAGGATTTGGTGCTCTCCGGACGGCCTCCCGTGATAGCCGGGTGCGCCCTTCTAGCTGCTGCCACCCTCTCCCCGGACCCTCCGTCCCTCCCTTCGAGCTCCGGGCCGGCCTCTTAAAGAGGCGGCCTTGCAGGCGGCTGGTTGTGCCCGGCGGTGGCTGTTTTGGTAGCGCGCCGGCCGGGATTTTTGTCTGAGCGCGAGTCCCCTTCACCACCCCCCGGCAGGGGCGGCTTTGCCCGGCGGCCATGGGACTGCACCCCCTCCTGTGTTCATGGCCGGCCGGCGTCGCTCCGGACTCAGCATGCCCCGGGAGCTGCGCTCTTTCCAGCTCCTTTGGCGTGTTGGTCCTTGGCGTCTCCGCACCACCACCACCCTGTCGGTATCTTGGTTGGACGTCCATCACGGTGCATCTCTGTCTCTGGCACGCTTCGGGAGCTGCGTCCCCTTCAGGCTCCTTGGGCACGCCGTTGTCCCTGCTGCTCCGGTCCCGGTGGCCTGGATCTGTGCTCCCTTCCAGATCCTGGCTCGTCCGGGGCTCCGCCCACCGTCGCATCACCGCCGCATCATTCCGCTCAGCCGCGCAACCTCGTCCTCCTTCGGAGCTCGCGCGTCCGGCCGCGCCCGGTGCCTCCTTTGGCATCGGGTGGGGCTCCCCTTCCCGCGGTCGCTGCTCCGACCTATGACCGACTGCCTCGTCTTCGTTCTGGGCTCCGATGGCTTGTGATTGCTCAGAATTTGGCCAAGGCGAAATGCCTGCATCTTTTTGCTGGCAGCTGCGACGCCCGCGGGTGCCGTCACCTTCCTGGAGGCGTTGCCATGGCCGTTATCCGTGCCCCTCTTCGAGCATCTGGGGAAACCCTAGGCCTGTTCTTTCGGACCGGATGACGACGGCGTCCCGGTGTCGTTCTCATGAAGGCTTTGTCTTGATTTGCTCGAGGCGTCCTCGGTGCTGGTTTTGGAGATGTTTGGTCGTTTGGTTGTCGGTTAGATAGCTCCTCTGGTCGTCGAATTTAGCCGTGTTCTTTGTTTCCCGGTCGAGCATCTCTTGTCTCCGCTTCGGGCACCATGTTCACGCCCCTAGCGTTCATGTCATGTGCCATATCATTTTTGCACGGATGAGAAAGAAGAGAAGTGGGGGAACCTCTAGTGGCTCTTGAAGAGAAGGAAGGAGAGAAATAATGCACCGGTAGCATAGCTTGCGTGCGTGTGTAGGCAACCAAACTATACGATGTGCATATCTGTTGTATTCTTTGTCAAAAGAAAATCTACTGTATTCTTTGTACTGGCACTAACAATTGTATAGTTGGATCAATGTCGTAAGAGGAAATTCATTGTTTCTATAAACCGGTGATCTTGAAAATTGATTCTTGATATAAAGATCTGTCGAGCAATTGCATATCTTAATTATATTTGTAAATTTTGGTTTATTGATACATAATTTGTCAGCTGCACATTTGTTGAATGAGAAATAATAGTTTCTTATGTTGGCGAGGAATAGCAAGTCTTTCTTTAATTGTAGACCCTGTTTGAAAGGAAGGAAAAATGTGAGAATTTTGCAAGATAAAATTCATATAATTTTCTTCTTCTTTTTTGTACTGTTTGGAACAAAAGACTGGTCACCCTCGATTTATCTAGGCTTCCTACAGACTAAATAAATTATAGAAGAAAATCAGATACAATGTGCCACCTCATGTTTTTATTTATTTTTGCATCGTTCTAGATTACTTTTGTCTAGAATTCCTATTTTTTCATACATGACTTCCAAGCGATAGTTTTCAAGTTTTCATATTTTCACATGATCTTTCCTCCTATGGTGGATCTCTTCGACTGTGAGCTCTCAGTTTTCACCTTCTTGGAGATGTTGTCTATGGGGAAAAGGCAAGGTTGACCTGGTGCGGAGTATACCACATCTCGATGACATCTATGCAATAGAGAGTTGTTGTAACTTGTAAGAACATGTTGTGCATCTCCACATATCTTGACCAATCTCTCTTGGCACCAATGCAAACGTGCCAGGCATTGCTCCCTCGACAATGGGATGCTTACTATGGAAGTCTCTTAGCAAATCTCATCGCCTGACTCTCAAGTCACAACGAAATAGGAGAAACATAACATTTTGAGCCGACGTGCTAAGTGAGCCATAGGGTACAAATGTTCGCATCATGACATTTAGATCTTTGATCTTGACAATTGCACAAGTAGGTCCTTAAGCTTGCATAAAAGCATAGCGTCAATCCGTGTTACACTTAAGTAGATAAGACAGAATTGAGCCAACCCTAATAGATCAGTATTTTTCCCCCGATACTACTACTAAGGAGTCCCACTCAGGGTCCGAATCCTGCTCCAATGAAACATTTGCTTTGTAATCATTTTGGTAAATTTTCCCCAAAGTAGAAGCTAGGCAAGGCAAAAATATCGGTACAACATAATTCTTAGTCTATCTAAATATATCGTGGTGTTAAACTCTGTAACCATGTTTAGTATTTAGCCGCAAAAAAAAAAAACTCTGTAACCATGTTTGTTCTGGAGTTTGGGCTCCATGGAGCCCTTTTATGAAAAACTCAAAAATCATGTTTCAAGTTTCAGCAAATTAAAAATAAAAGCCACATGTACCTTTGAATGTGTATAGACTTTCATAATGATTTTTTTTTACATCTGAGCTGCAAAAAAGAACAAAAAAGTAGTTTTTTTAGCACATATACTGTTCACCATTAGAATCCATAATTTGTTTTGTAACATTTTTTCGAAACTTCAAACATTATTTTTTTACTTTTTTTTGTTCAAAAAAGGATCCACGGAGTCTGATCTCCAAAACGACTCTCTTCTACCCCCTTGTCTGGGTTTACAAGGCGCAGTTAAAAATATCTTCTGGACAAAATAATACGGAGTATACACTAATATAAGGCTTGTCTCATATTCCAATATCTTGACAGAATGGTGAGCCAGCGCATGTAGCCTTTGCTGCAATAAAAATAGTAAATGGCGATCAACCGGGCTTTCTTTTCCATTGTGAATTGAACGGAAGTATTGCACTAACGTGTACACAGTTGCTCGTGATTTCTAGATGATGGCTGATCACATAGACGTGTGAGCTGGGGACAGTGCAACTAACATACTTTCTGCTTGCGGGAGACAACTAACAGAGTTAAAATATTGTTACCCTCCTGCTATCATCGCATGGAGACACACACGCAAAGTCCAGCTGTGCTTATTAACACCCTGTAGGTACGCACATATTGGTTCCTTCATTTGTAATTAACCAATATAACTTCATTGCCATGTTACACAATACTTGTCACTCCAGCTAGCTACCTGCAATGTTAATTGATGCAGCCTCCAGATCTGCTCTGTTTCGCCCACCCTATAAAACCACACAATATGTATCTCCAGTTCTCCACACAACACACACAAAGCACATCAGGTGCAACACTAGCTGCAAGCACAAGAAATAGGCAGCAATGGCGAGGCATGGCCTCCTCGCCGTGCTCCTCATCGGGGTAGTGGCAGCCTGCACTTTCCACCAAGCATCCGCTGCTGGCCGAGGCATTGCTGCCGTTGAGAAGTTTGCGGAGCCAAAGCCAAAGCCAGAACACAAACCAGAGCCAATGCCAAAACCTATGCCACACTCAGAGCCGGAGCCTTGCAAACCTGAACCGATGCCCAAACACAAACCAAAGCCTGGACCCAAGCATGAACTTGGACCCAAGCCCGAGCCGATGCCAAAACTGAAGCCAAAGCCCAAGCCCAAGCCCTGCTCCAAACGAAAGCCAAAGCCTAAGCCCGAGCCCATGCCGAAACCTGAACCAAAGTCGGAGCCCAAGCCTAAACCTGAATCGAAACCGAAGCCGCCTCCAAAGTGCAAACCACCGACCAATCACAGTTGATGGGATACTGATATATGCCAGTTGCTGGAAGAGACTCCGTATGAAGCCACATTGTGTTACTTCTAGAATAAGTGGTGTTGTATTCCCTGTATTCATTTATAGTTCCATGCACGTGTGATGAGTATTAGTACTCTGTAATTATTATTTGCATGTTGGTATATGTTAATCTACTTTGTATGCGACTCGGCTCATTCTTTTGAGTATCTAGGCATGATTGCATCCATTTATATGAATGAGCTATTTTGTCCAGTCTATGTTGTTTTCTCTATAGGGTGCAGTCTCATTTTTTTTTCTTTGAGAACCTATAGGGTGCAGTCTCATGAACATGTATGCTTTTTTTTCCATAATTTTTTGAAACTTCAAAATATGATTTTTTGACTTTTCTAAATAACCACCTCCATGGAGGTCGCCCACCATTTTGTGGGCTCACTTCCCCTATTGCATACTGTCTTATTCTTTTTTTTCTTATCCTTTATAATCACACATGGCCATTAATTTCTGGCGATGGGGTTTGGTTTCCTAGTGATTCTAGCTGGCACCGGAGCCCATGATCGCGTGCGTGGAATGGTAATTCAAGACCGAGAGGGCACATATGACAGTGTTCTTCAAGGCGTTATAGGCGTTCATGTTCCAGGAGATCAGCCTACCAAGATCGAGAGCCGGCCACACTAGCACCTTGTGTCCTTCCGTAACCCTCATCTGTCACAGTCATAGTCGCTCACAAACGAGGAGGCCTGATGAGGATGATGTTATTGTGTTACCTTGTCTTGCAGGAGTAACGTGGGTTGCCACCTCGATGCTTCTGCTGCTCTGTCGTGCTCACGCAGTCCTGCTCTTCTACTTGGTTTGTATAGTTCGACCAGTAGCCTTCAGAGGGAGTCTAAACCCACTCGATTTAAAACGAATGTTTACCAGCTTAATTGTTCCTTCCAAAAAGCAGGATTGCATGGTCTATGTAGTTTGTTCTTTCTAGTGGTTCGGTTGGAGATTTGGTAATGAGAAAAATACCCGTTCGTTACCTTTTTGAGATGCATACAATTTATGTCTATCCCGCAAACAAAAACAGCACATATTTGACATGGTTATTTAATTCTGTAAACTTGACATGATTATAAAGTAGCAATGCTCATACATCCACACTGAAATTCAATATAACCTTAACAACCACAATGGATGGTATCACACATAACACAAGCAATCCTAGTGCAATAATATTACACGTGTAGATAAAACAACAAACTCTCAAACCAAGTGCCTGGCAACTTAAGTAGCATGCAGCCGGTTGCCATTATTATTCTTGTCCCCTTTCCAATTCGCTAGCTGATATATATATATATATATAGCAGAAGATAAGACGATATTATTCGGCACACGTGCTTGTGCGTGTGCTGTCATGCATGCATTAGTTCATGGACGATGGTGGCTGCCATTCGGTGCTTGAAGGAGGGGCCTTTTCGACATCCCTGTCCACATGCCCAGCCGCGGCCGCGCCGGCAACGTTGCCGTCCTCGCCGGAGATCTCTTCGAGCGATCGGCCCATCGTCTCAGGGACGAGGAAAGTGAAGAAGAAGCCGAACATGTTGGTGACAGAGAGAAGGATGAGCGCCTGCTTCATGTGCTTGGGGTCGCCCTTGAGGGTGAGGGTCTGCACCCCGAAGGCGGCGATGATGGCGCCTGCCTTGCCCGACGCTGCGCTGATGGCGTGGCATGTAGAGCGGACACGCGTGGGGAATAGCTCGGCCGGCAGCACGAAGGTGGTGCTGTTGGGCCCGAAGTTTGCGAAGAAGAATGTGAGCGCGTACAGGATGGCGAATAGGGCGTGGCCCTTGTCCTTGAGGTATTCGTATTCGATGCCCATAACTAGCATGAACAAGGACATCATGAAGAAACCAAGGAGCTGGATCAAGTACCTGCAGTCAATTCATGGATGCTCAAATTAATGTGTAGGTGTAACAAAACTAACCAAGTCGGTCGCGCATGAGCCATGCATGCATATAGGTACGTACTCCCTCTTTTTTTTTGCGAGGGTAAAGGGAGTTTTTATTGCAAAATCACAGAGTTACAGTCGAGAGGCCATACATCCTGCCCTTTTTATTCCGCATACTAGATTTTTGTCCAGTCAAACTTTGTACCAAATTTATATTTAAAAAAATATCAACATCTATAATATCAAATATATACACTATAAAACTTCATTTCAAAATGAACATAAAAATATTGATTTGGCTTTGTGAATGTTGATAAATTTTTTTCTGTTAGTTCGATGAAAGTAGAGATACTTTGATATCAGACAAAACTTATATGCTGACTAAAAAGGACGGGAGGAAGTACATACCTTCCCATCTTGTCGATGAGGGCCACGGTGACCCAGTAGCCTGGGAAAGTACCGAAGAGGGCGATGAGGAACATGGCTCGTGATATCACGAACACCTCTTTGAGGGCACTCATGGTGCCCGGGGGACCGGTGAGGTTGATGGCTGGGAAGATGTCCTTTTGTGTGAGGTTCTGGCTGTAGAAGGCGATGTCGAGGAGGAACCACGTGGTGGTGGTGCCAATGAGGTGCAAACCGTGACGCCGCGCGAACTCCATGGACAGCAGAGAGTATTCGTTGGCTGCCCTGAACTTTGAGAGCTTCTCCTGCTCCTCGTCGATGCGGATCTCCAGCACTTTTTGCATGTCGTTGGTAGCCTGCTTGGCGTTACCCTCGATGAGAGCGGTGTACCTGGCGGTCTCGGGCATCTTCATCCGCCAGTAGAAGGTGGCCAACGCGGGGAATGCCCCGAGCATGAGCACGACGCGCCACATGTAGTCCGCCCCGGGCCACTGCTCAATCTGATGATCAACTGTCCAGCCATGGTGCACATTCCACGCCGGTGCAGGGTTGTAGTGGAGGAAAATGGCGGAGACGATCATGGACACGAGGCCGGCGAAGATGATTCCGACGCCCTGCATGGCGAAGACGGCGGCGATGAAGGCGCCGCGGGTCTTTTTGTTGGCGTACTCGGACATGATTGTGGCGGAGAGCGGGTAGTCCCCGCCGATGCCGAAGCCGAGCCAGAAGCGGAAGAAGCAGAGCGTGCCAATGACGGCGCTGGCGGAGCTCCCGAAGGAGAGGCCAGAGCCGATGGCGCAGACGGCCATGAGGACGAGCGTGATCCCGTAGACGCGCTTGCGGCCGAGCTTGTCCCCGAAGTAGCCGAAGACGAGCTGGCCCATGAGTGTGCCCACGAGCGCGACCCCCGTGACCATGTTGTTGATGCGCACGGGCATGGTGCCGGGTTTGCCGATGTCGGCGTTGCTGTCCGGGTAGTAGAGGCGGCCGAGCAGCTTGGAGACGGTGGTGATGCAGAAGAGGTCGTAGGCGTCGGTGAAGAAGCCCATGCCGGCGATGACGATGGCCTTCATGTGGTACATCTGGGTGCGCGCCGAGTCGAGCGCGTCCAGCACCGCGAGGTTCTGTCCCCCTCCACCGCCCGCCCCATTCTCCGCCATCTCGGTCCAAACTTTTTTCGATAAAGGGCGCTTTTATGAGACTATGAGATTGTGTCTCAACTCTCAACTCAACTTCCGTGTTTGGTGCTTTGCTGCTTGCTCGCCATGGTTCTTATAACTGTGCTCCGGCCGGAGATAATGACGATGAAGCAGAGGACGGCGGTAACGAGGGAAAACTGTCCTCATCGCTCGTAGCCTCCGTCTGCCTCGTGCTGGTTGGCTGGCAGCATATTCCGCATATGACTCGGATCATACATTCCTCACCGATTGAACACACACGGACATACTTTTACAAATTTTATACACTGGGACAGACATACACGACATAATATTACCCTTGACAAAGACGAAAAATAAAATAAACATGCAGCTCCCGAGGCAGAAGCAGCCGTTCCCATCTAGAAAATGGTGGGAAGCGAGGCGTGTGCTTATTTTGTCTCGCTCGTGAAATTTACTTGGAGGCTAGTGCTGGGGAACGCACCTCGACATGGCAGGAGCGAAGGTAACTAAGGCACAAATGTGTCTTTTTTGCAGGATATTCCGCAGCCAGTCGACCCCCCTTGCTGGTCGGCGATAGGTAAGAACAAAGGGAGGTCCAGCTGTCAAACTTAGTTTTCCAACGGTTGCAGGCCAACTGTCTGAATCATCGGTCGTGTGTGGTAATAAAAAAGACTGTTTTGCTTAACGTCAGTCGGTTAGCTGAGATTTAGCAGGGTCCCCGTCAAGTTCATGGCCATTCGATCACTAGCATTGAGATTATGTGCGGCTTGATGCCGTAATGGCTGATGTATTTCTGTATCGCTGTCCATCATCATGGGATGTGCTTCGTATAAAGAATATTTTTGCTCTTGACGGGCGGGCCACGGCCCACTCGGCCTTGCCGAAGCTCTGCCACCGTCAACGAGTACTAGATTGTTGATGGCGCGCATTGCGGCGCTCATCCATTGCGGCGCTCCACTGTTTTATTAATAAAGAATACAAAGATCATTGTAAAGCACATTACCATAGCAAACTCAACGTGAAATAATAAAGAAATGACAACAATATAGGCATGCTTGGTAGGCATAAATCATGAACTGTTTCATGTGTTTGTATTGTCTTCCAATTATGTTTTGTCTTCTAATCTTCTTTACTGTTTGTGTTTGATGTGTTTTGCGAGACGGATGCAGCTTGCAATGACAACATGACATGGGGGGATGAGCATCAATCAAGCACTTCATAAAAGAGACACCAAATGGGGCAGTACGTATTCTCTATTATGATCTTTTTCTCATTGATTTTCTGTCTTAACTGTATATTACATGGCATATTTTTATTTAATTTATATTTTATATACACTCGCAGTATCCCTGAATTGCTGTTTCTGGAAAACGTTGTACCCCCATATCCCCGTCTTTCCGTCCCCGTGTCCATGTTTTATAGTTGAGCATCTCCCAGGCCACACAGACTGTTTCTTGAATTGTTGCTTGAAAGCTCCTCGTATTGTCCCTGTGTGATGATCTAATAATCACCAAAATAATTGCCACGGGGATTATCACTACTCTAGTGTAGCAAAACTACTGACGTGGAAAGCAAATAAAACTCGGCATTGGAATCAAATTAATTCTCAATATAGGGACTTGCAGCTACCATTAGGTACTACTATTCCTCAACCCAGATTGTAGGAATTCTCAATATAGGGACTTGCAAGGAACAAAAAAGTAATTCTCAGTGTATGGACTTGCAGCTACCATTAGGTACTATGTTCTTCAATCTATACCCAAAAGGAAGTTAAAATAATTATCACTATTGTAGCTGCAAGGAATAAAACTTGGCACTAGAATCAAACTACAATCTGGGTTATCAACTGGGCTACTATAGCTGCCAGTCAACTTATGTTATTGGCATATGTACCATAAGTGTTCGTCACTGGTAATAGAGGAAGCCAGGAGTCAAGGAACAAGCAAGTAGGTTATATAGAATTTTAAAACTCAAACTATCATGATTAAAGGAGTGATCGGTGATGTGAAATAAACAACACTAATTTCTTATAAAAAAGTTTAAATAAATAATATAATTAGAAGTGCGGTCATAATAAGTCACGGGCACAAAATATGACCCTACAAAAACCAACCATACTTTCAGAAGTTTGCATAAAAATCCCATGTAAAATAGGGTAATGCACATATACAAATAAACCAAAATCATAATTGATAGCCACGATACTTACAGCCTAGTGTGTATTCTTGAAAAGCTGGGAAGAATGCTGATGTAGATAGATACTTTTGTCGTGTCTGGAGGTTATCTGCACCATGTAAAGAAAGGTTATGTGCAATTGCACTTGTGCATGAATTACGATGGTCCGCATTGGTTTTAAATGTTATTTAAATCAAAAAAAAATTCATGAATTTAAACATTGTTCCACCAATTTCCAAAAAATGTCCGTCGATTCTGGAAATGTTCGCCGATTCTAGAAAATTGTTTAGAAAAATGTTCACCAGTTTTAGAAATGTCTGGAAATAGTATAAAATGTTCGTGAATTGAAAAATGTTTGAATATTTGTAAAAGTGTTCATGAATTTGAAAAATGTTCACAATTTCAAATATGTGCATGAGTTTAAAAAATGTTCATGATTTCACAAAACTAGGAGTGAAAGTTTATCTCGGTGATGCAGCAAAATATGGTCATGACCATTGAAGATTATGAATTTTTTTCTCCTGTTGCAACGCATGTGTCCTTTTGCTAGGAAGACAAAAGGCAAGATTCTGCCAATACATGACAAAATACACTTATGATATGATAGTCAGTAAATAATCCCACCAGCTTACTTTGGAAACAAAATAAGAACAGTTGAAGGGTTCCAGGCTTCCAGCAGTATAGGCATGATGATGTCGATGAAGGGGGGGGGGGGGGGGGGGGGGTTGAGGGAGACCTTGTGGAGAGGAGCAGTCCGTGGCGAGCTTGGGGAGGGGATCAGGATCCCATGGTGTAGATGAATGGGGATTATCCACGGGGGCTGGGGGCGGTGGAGGCCACCAACATCAGCGACCATCCGCGTCAGTTTGTCCCCCCTCCCCCCCTCTCCCTCTCTCTCTCAGCCACGGGTCCGCTCCACTCTCGCCTAAAGCTTGTGGACCGTAGTCGGTTAGCCCTCTGGGCCAGGAGAAAAGGCCCAATGAACGAGAGCGCTAGCTCAGATTTTCCTCCAGAGCAGCAGCCCTTTAGGACATTTGGCCCAACAAACATAACGTGTGGTAGAAGCCGGAACAGACACCAGATTTGATGGCTGAGATCTCCCAAATCATGCAAATGGACAGCTAGAAATGCCTAAGTCATGAGAGGGTTGGGATTTGGCTCAGTTATATTGTCCTAAATAAATAGACCCGATGCTCCATATATCATATGGATTGCTCCACCCATTCCATAACAAGACCAGGGAAAGTCAGCTCTAGTACTTGACAAAACAAACAAAAGAATGTGCACTAATATCCAGTCATGTCAGTATTCATGCCCAAAATAAGCTCATGAGCGTGGTCGTTCCTGGTAGAGACAATGTATGTATGATAATTAGGCAATAGAAAGGTAGAAGAGGAAAAAGCACGCAGGACAAAAAAAAAGAGAATCATATAATAGGAAAGAAAAGCAAGTACAAAAAACAAACGAGGTTTGCAAAGATATTGTAACCAAATACATGCGACAGATTCCAAAAGTTGCACTCCAAGCTTGAGGGCTAGGTCGATTGGAAATGGGTGGTAGGCAGTTTTCTGCAGAAACTCATACAAGCTTGGGACAAGCTTCTCACAAACCTATCGAGTCATAGAACTTTATTGAATAACAGGACCATATGTCTAACAGACAAGTGGGGGAATTCTATGAATCAGACATATACTTAAAATACAAATATGGTTACGACAATCAAACCAATTCCATATTTGCACATAGCTGCAAAAACACTAAGGAGTATGTGACTTATTTCTTTGGCACCATGATTTAAAAAAAAAGTGTTTTGACTTTGGAATGTTTCCTGAAACCAGCAACATAAAACATTGATGTGATAATAGCATGAAAATTTCAAATAATTATAAATACATTTAGGATATATCAACCCACCATTTGCAAAGATATTTTTGGCTATTAGTTTGTCCAATTCCAGCATTTTTATAAAAAAACATGGTGGATATTTTTCTTAGTAGGTATCTTTATTTTATTGGTAATAATGTTTTTCATATACTTAGAATAAGGTGGATATTTAGTAGCAGAAGTCGAAGGAATTTGCAACTCAACCGTTTTAAGCATTTAAAGAAATTTTGCAAATCATTTTTCATGGCCTTGACAACTGAGAATAGACCAGAAGTTCGTCCCAACCCCCTTTTCGTTTCTATTTTTTCTTTTTTGATGAAGGAATTCTTGTATATTGCTCAAAAGTCCCAAGATTTATAGTCATCAAAAACTTCTAATGCGCTGGGGCCGGGGGGTGGGGGGGGGGGGGGGGGTGGGGGGGGGGGATGCTGATCAAGGCGAAACAATAGTGCGCCATTGAGATCTATGAAAATTTGCCATAAAGTGACTAGAGTTAGTTTGGCATCGGCAAATATAAGTAATACAAGAATTACTTTCTTTCAAACCTTTCTTGACTTAATCGTCCAAAAAAGCATACTTGGATTTGTTGCCAAGGCAATCAACATCAATAGACTAGGTACCCCCATTGAAGCGCCAAACCCAAACCTTCATGGAGAGCTAGAAGCATTTAGTTTAACGCGGCCGGCACACAGGACATGACCACGGCATAAGGACTTGTTGACCTCCGTTATTGCATGCTGGATTCACATGTGGAGTAGTAGTGACAGTTTCCCTTTTATTGTAATTATGTAATTCCCTCTGTTTAGATTGTATATTGAGATTTTTCCTCTCTTAATGAACGAAAGCACCATCGCTGATGGCTGGGTGCATTAGTCGATGCAGCAGCCATGGTTTTCACCTCGTTCAGAATTAAAAAAAAAAAGAGCAGAGATGCTCAATTTTGGTCAAATTTAGCTGAACTATAGGCATATGCAGGGGTCCAATCGCCAACAACACCGTCTGAAAAACAGGGGTGCTTCACTTTCCCCATTTCCCGCCATGGCTGCTGGCTTATGTGGTGGAGCTCGAGGTTTCGCTGGGTTTCGTGGGCCGGGCTGGGATGGGGGAGGGGATAGGCCCAGGAGCAAAAAGGAAAAGGCCCAGAAGGAAGGGGAAAAAATGGGGTGTTCCGAGAATCGAACTCGGGACCTCTCGCACCCGAAGCGAGAATCATACCACTAGACCAAACACCCGATTTGGTTAGACTGCAATTACTAAATCTTTAATTAACAACCGGCGTATTATTTGTCCATCTTTCCACGTTGATGTGCTACGAAGAAGATAGTGAAGCGCTTGTTGTTGGGCAGATAGAAATCCAAGTAAAACGGGCATGCCGGGTTCACACGAGCTCAGCAAAAAGAAAAGCGTGCCCCAGATGTACTCACGGCCCTCCAACCATGCTAATCACTCTATAATCATGTCAAGTTTACAGAATTAAATAACCATATCAAATATGTACTGTGTTTTTTGTGTGCGGGACAGAGATAAGTTGTATTGCATCTCTATAAGTTAACGAAATCCCCAACCGAACATCTAGAAAGAACAAACTACATAGACCATATAATCCTTTTTTTTTCTTTTTCGAAAAGGGGTGTTACCCCAGACTCTGCATCAGATAGATGCATACGGCTCATATTATTAAAAAGGTAATCCAACAACAAGTCTTCAAGTCTCGAAGTGCGAAAATAAACAAAGGCTCATAAGAGCTAAAACCCAAAGCCACAACCGGCTGGCAAATAAAATAGGATCACTACATGCCTATCTTGTTACGTGACCGCCATCCGAACCGGTTGAAAATATCCCGAGCTACCATCTCCCATTGGGTAGACGCAATAACCAAATGCTCCCTGGCCTCCGTCGGAGTGAGTAGCGACCACATACGGATGAACGCCGTGGCCCTGAAGATAACCTGCAAAAAGTGAATGTTCGTTGATCTATTAAAAACTAAATCATTTCTGCAGTTCCAGACTGCCCAAAATAAAGCACAAACGCCAACACGAATGTGCCTCGCAGTATCGGAGTGAACCCCATCAAGCCATGTTCCAAATAACATGTTGATAGAGGTGGGCTGATTAATATTAAACGCAATATGAATCAACCGCCATAGAATCTTAGCCAACGGACAATCAAGAAAGAGGTGTTTGATATTTTTGTTATGGTCGCAAAAACTACACCTAGAAGAACCCACCCAGTTGCGTTTTGCCAGGTTATCCTTAGTCAAAATGACTTGTTTATGCACAAACCACATAAACACTTTGATTCGTAAGGGTACCTTTACTTTCCAAACGTACATCGAGGAGGGGATGACGCTAGAGTTAATGACATCCAGATACATGGATTTGACCGAGAACACACCATTCTTAGTAAGTTTCCAATACAGCTGATCTGGTTGCTGGGACAGCTGTACATCCATTAAACGTCTTACAAGATGAAGCCAGGCCTTCCAACGATTTCCAACTAGCGTCCTCCGAAAACTAATATTGAGGGGAGTGGATTGTAAAACAGTTGCAACGTGAGCTTCTCTACGTTGAACAATGTTATACAAAGTAGGATATTGAAGTGCTAGGGGGGTCTCCCCAAGCCACGTATCCTCCCAGAACCTCGTAGTAGCTCCATTCCCGACTATGGATCTTGTCTTGTTGAAAAAGAGTTGTTTAACTCTCATCAAACCTTTCCAAAAAGGTGAGTCGAAAGGCCTCACATTCACCTGGGCCAGGGTTTTAGCATAAAGATACTTATTACGTAGAATTTGTGCCCAAGTAGCCTCCGTCTCGGACGAAAGTTTAAATAGCCACTTGCTAAGGAGACATATGTTTTTGACTTCCAGATTTTCTATACCTAGACCCCCTTGGTCCTTCGGCCTACAAATTATATCCCACTTAGCAAGCCTATTCTTTCGTTTAAGCTCATCACTCTACCAAAAGAATCGAGATTGATAGAAGTCTAACCTTTTCCTGACACCCACCGGAACCTGGAAAAAGGATAGGAGAAACATAGGCATACTGGTAAGGACCGAATTAATCAAAATTAATCGTCCGCCGTATGACATGAGCTTTCCTTTCCAACAGCTCAGTTTCTTTTCAAAACGATCCTCGATGCATTTCCACTCTTTGTTAGTCAGCTTACGATGATGAATGGGTATACCTAAGTACGTAAACGGTAATGAGCCCAATTCACAACCGAACAATTGTTTATACGCCTCCTGGTCATCATTAGCTCTTGCAAAGCAAAACAATTCTCTCTTGTGGAAGTTAATTTTGAGCCCGGACAATTGTTCAAATAATCATAACAGAAGCTTCATGTTTCTTGCTTTCGCCAAGTCGTGCTCCATAAAGATGATAGTATCATCAGCGTACTGAAGAATGGAAATCCCTCCGTCAACTAGATGTGGAACAAGGCCACCTACCTGCCCTGCATCTTTTGTCCGTCCTATTAAAATAGTCAGCATATCAGCCACTATATTGAATAAGATCGGTGACATAGGGTCTCATTGCCTTAACCCTTTGTGTGTTTGGAAATAGTGTCCTATGTCTTCATTCACTTTAATCCCTATACTCCCTTTTTATGTAAAGGAATCAATCTGGTTTCTCCAGGCCGGATCAAATCCTTTCATACGCAAAGCTTGTTGAAGGAAAGGCCATTTAACTTTATCGTATGCTTTTCCAAAATCCACTTTAAAAACAATGCCATCTAGTTTTTTTGAGTGAATCTCATGGAGCGTTTCATGCAAGACAACAACCCCTTCAAGGATATTTCTATCAGGCATGAAAGCAGTCTCGGGCCGATGAACTACAGAGTGCGCAATCTGCGTAAGTCTGTTCGTCCCGACCTTGGTGAATATTTTGAAACTAACATTAAGCAGACATATAGGCCTGAACTTCTCAATGCGAACAACCTCTGTCTTCTTAGGAAGAAGGGTTATCGGTCCAAAATTCAGCTTAAACAACTGAAGTTGTCCCTCAAAAAACTCCTGAAACATCGGCATCAAGTCTCCCTTAATGAAATGCCAGCACTTTTTATAGAACTCCACCGGAAACCCATCCAGTCCTGGAGCCTTATTATTTTCCATTTGTGCAATGGCCTCAAACACCTCTTTCTCCGTAAAAGGAGCAGTCAAGATCTCATTCTCGTCAGTCTCAAGTTGAGGAACATCCTCAACCCTAGACTCATCTAACGACACAAAATTCTCTTCCGGAGGACCAAACAACTGCTTATAATAATTGGTAATGTAGACTTTCAGATTTTCTTGACCAACTATCGTCCCTTCGTCTTGTTCTAGTTGGAAAATTCTCTTTTTACGATGCTTCCCATTAGCAATCATATGAAAGAGTTGAGTATTATCCTCGCCTTGGACGATTTTGCGAACCTTAGCTCGCAACACCCACTTCAATTCCTGCTCGCGGAGAAGCTTTTTTAGCCGCAACTCCGCCTCTATCTTAGTTTCCAACTCTCTGGAATTCAAGATAGAATTTTCCACTTTAACTTCAAGGTTTTGAATAAATAAAAGAAGTCTTTCCTTCTCCGCCTTATAAATCCCATACGTATGCTTAGTCCATCCACGAAGGAACCTTCGGAGATGACGGATCTTGCATTGCCATCGCTCAACAGGCGACCTTCCTCCTGAGTCATTAGCCCACTCCCGAGCTAACAACTCGAGGAACCCTTCCCTTTCAAACCATGCAAGTTCAAAGGAGAAAATGTTCTTGTTACCCACATGTGTTTGAACACCCGAGTCGACTAGTAACGGTGTGTGATCAGAGACACCTCGTGTCAACGCCTGCACAGTTACCAAGGGAAACTTTTGTTCCCATTCGACACTAGCAAGAACACGGTCAAGTTTCTCAAAAGTCGGAACCAGTAACGAATTAGCCCAAGTGAATTTCCTACCCGAGAGCTCTATCTCTCTGAGATCCAAGCTTTCGATGATGGTATTGAACATAAACGACCATCTGCCGTCAAAATTGTCATTATTCTTTTCCTCTTTTCTTCGAATAATGTTGAAATCCCCCCCCCCCCCACTAATATAGGGAGTTGCTCGTTACCGCAGATGCGAACCAGATCAGCCAAAAAATCTGGCTTGAGCTCTGGTTGCGCGGCTCCGTAAACCGCCACCAAAGCCCAATCAAACCCATCTGCCTTAGTTCTAACCCGAAACTTTACTGCAAACTCTCCCAAAACTACACTCCAAACTTCCAAAGTTTCACACTTAACCCCAAGTAAAACCCCACCGGATCTTCCTCGAGGTGGGAGGCAATGCCAGTCAAAATCTACCCCCCCGGATAAAGTGCTAAGAAATTGTGAAGTGAAGTTGCCTCTTCCAGTCTCAGACAACGCAATAAAATCCAAATGGTGTTCAATAGAAGCATCCGCTAGAAACCTTCTTTTAGCCAAGTCTCTAAGACCTCTGCTATTCAAGAAAATGCCTCTCATAGTTCATCATAAATTTTTTTGGCGGTACGGATCCTAGCGCTTCTACGCGCTGCCGAGACTGGATAAACCTTCTGTTTCCAAGTCCGTTTAGGCTTAAAGTGACCTTCAGCTTGGTCACCACACTCATTCTCTGCTTCAACCACCAAGGACTCATCATCATGAAGAGATGTCTCAGGATTGGTAAACCCCTCCTCCTCCTCCGTCTCAGGTAACGCAGGGTCAAGATCGGCACACAAGCCATCAAGAACCCTAACCCCAAGCGCATTGATCTCCGAATCGTTCATAGGTTTCACGGCAGTTATGTGATGAATCATTTCTACCGTTCGTTCAGCTTCCAAATCAAGAATGTCGTTAACCGACCTAAATATCTCCATATCGTTATTACCAAGTGATACTCCTATTTGATTTGCATTGTGAATAATTTCATCATTGGTAAAATGCAAATGGAATTCGACTTATTAACAGACATACCAGTGGAGATCTCGACGTCACACAACTTTGCCGCCCTCTTGGCACACCTCAGCTGCATGTCATCAACGTCAGGCTGCTCCTGCAGCCTCTCGCTGATCCGCCTCCCCTGAGAGGCAGGGTCCGGGATACCACCAAACGTGATGACCTCCTCGTGTTAAGCTCTGCTAGGGGAAAGGCCTCCTGCCCGTCCCCCAACAGCGGCACCCCGGGCCGAAGCCACCGGGGCAGCAGTACAAACAAGCGACAACTCCCGCAGCCTGTCCATGGAAGTTCCGCCGAAAGCAGGGACCAGCGAGACCAGCGCGCAGTGCGCCGGAGAGGAAGGCGGTGAGACGGCCACACCACCCGACCCACCCTCCGAAACAGGGCGCGGTCGGACAGCGGTCTCGTGCATACCCACTCCTCCGCACGCATCCGGCGTCGATGAGAGGAACGCCGAGCCCGCCGCGGGCGCCGACGGTGACAGCACCTCGGACGACCGGGCCTCCTGCCCGTCACCTCCAACCAAAGCAACAATCACAGCTCCATCCACGGTGGTCGTCGGGAAGGTAGGAGATGTGGGAAGGGCCACCTGCCCCTCGGCACCTCCCAACTCAACGACCTGCAACGCACAGGTGGGAACCACAGGATCCACAGAAACCGGACGGACGCCCCGAAGCCGAGGCGGAGCAGAGAACGGTCCCAAGGAACCAAGCTGCAAGGTGGACGTCGGAGCCGCACCAGAAGACCGAACAGGAGCAACGCCACTAGAATCCGACGGACCCGGCGGCTCCTTGGCCTTATCATCATCACCCTTAGCCGAATCATCCTGGTTCCCCGGAGCACCTCCTCCCTCAAACGTGTCCATGGGATTATCATCCTCAAAGTCATCGAACAAGTTAGGATCCTCATACTGAACGTCCAACTGATATAGAACACCTTCATAAGTCCAAGGCACCACGTTCGACAGAAACTCAATGTTAGCAACACTGACCAGTAAACGCGCCACCCCGTTAGCCCGAGTGAAGGGCATATCCACATGCTCAGTCTTGCCAATCAAAGACCCCAGGCTCTGTTGGGGCACGTAGTAATTTCAAAAAATTTCCTACGCACACGCAAGATCATGGTGATGCATAGCAACGAGAGGGGAGAGTATTGTCCATGTACCCTCGTAGACCGTAAGCGGAAGCGTTATGACAATGCGGTTGATGTAGTCATACGTCTTCACGATCCGACCGATCCAAGTACCGAACGTACGGCACCTCCGAGTTTAGCACACGTTCAGCTCGATGACGATCCCCGGACTCCGATCCAGCAAAGTGTCGGGGATGAGTTCCGTCAGCACGACGGCATGGTGACGATGATGATGTTCTACCGGCACAGGGCTTCGCCTAAACTCCGCGACGATATGACCGAGGTGGAATATGGTGGAGGGGGGCACCGCACACGGCTAAGGAACGATCACGAAGATCAACTTGTGTGTTCTAGGGTGCCCCCTGCCCCCGTATATAAAGGAGCAAGGGGGGGGGTGCGGCCGGTCCTAGGAGGAGGCGCGCCGGAGGAATCCTACTCCCACCGGGAGTAGGACTCCCCCCTTTCCCTAGTTGGATTTGGACTTGGGGGGGGGGGAGGAAGAGAGGGGGAAAAGGAAAAGGGGGGGCGCCGCCCCCCTCCTTGTCCAATTCGGACTTGGGAGGGGGGAGGGGCGCGCGGCTGCCCCGAGGCCTCCTCTCCTCTTCCTCCACTAGGCCCAATAAGGCCCATTAGGTTGCCGGGGGGTTCCGGTAACCTCCCGGTACTCCGGTAAAAATGCCGATTTCACCCGAAACACTTCCGATGTCCAAACATAGGCTTCCAATATATCAATCTTTATGTCTCGACCATTTTGAGACTCCTCGTCATGTCCGTGATCACATCCGGGACTCCAAACAAACTTTGGTACATCAAAACTTATAAACTCGTAATAAAACTGTCATCGTAATGTTAAGCGTGCGGACCCTACGGGTTCGAGAACTATGTAGACATGACCTAGAACTATTCTCGGTCAATAACCAATAGCAGAACCTGGATGCTCATATTGGCTCCTAAATATTCTACGAAGATCTTTATCGGTCAAACCGCATAACAACATATGTTGTTCCCTTTGTCATCGGTATGTTACTTGCCCGAGATTCGATCGTCGGTATCTCAATACCTAGTTCTATCTCGTTACCGGCAAGTCTCTTTACTCGTTACGTAATGCATCATCCCGCAACTAACTCATTAGTCACATTGCTTGCAAGGCTTATAGTGATGTGCATTACCGAGAGGGCCCAGAGATACCTCTCCGACAATCGGAGTGACAAAACCTAATCTCGAAATACGCCAACCCAACATGTACCTTTGGAGACACCTGTAGTACTCCTTTAAAATCACTCAGTTACGTTGTGACGTTTGGTAGCACCCAAAGTGTTCCTCCAGTAAACGGGAGTTGCATAATCTCATAGTTACAGGAACATGTATAAGTCATGAAGAAAGCAATAGCAACATACTAAACGATCAAGTGCTAGGCTAACGGAATGGGTCATGTCAATCACATCATTCTCCTAATGATGTGATCCCATTAATCAAATGACAACACATGCCTATGGTTAGGAAACATAACCATCTTTGATTAGTGAGATAGTCAAGTAGAGGCATACTAGTGACTATATGTTTGTCTATGTATTCACACATGTATCATGTTTCCGGTTAATACAATTCTAGCATGAATAATAAACATTTATCATGATATGAGGAAATAAATAATAACTTTATTATTGCCTCTAGGACATATTTCCTTCAGGCTCCACGTCACCAAAAAGCTGTCCAGGGGATCAGATGGCGTCCCGGAAAAACGAACCCAAATCTGACGTAACGGCGTGCCCTGTGGCTCCTTTTTCCACTCATCAAACTGCAACACAAAACTAGTACCTGTGACCCTGCTCATACCGAACTTGAGGATTCTCATATGATCCTCCTTAGATGGGAAATCTACTTTGTAGGATGTATCATTGAGCTTGAGCAACGACCACTGAAAGTTACCCGGAGCGAGCTCCCTTAGCTGCTGAATAATCTGCGCCTCGGTCAACGGTCCATGAACCACCTTCACCACACCGGGGAAAGAGGTCTCTACCGCGGGTGCCAAGGGTGCCACACTAGGAGACTCGAAGAACATCAACTCCGAGCAGCAGACCCCGTAAATCTGAACAGTAGGCTTAGGCCCAAGCATAAGAGGACACTCGGCAGCTATATGTTTAGGTTTCTGGCACAAGTCACATAACTCCACAGTGCATTCAGCCATAAAGTGTCCCGTGTCACCACACCGAAAACAAGTGAGCTTCTTTTTCTTGGCCGCCCACTTAGACACCTTGTCAGCCTCGGATTTCTCCGTACCTTGTTCAGAAGCAGAATCACCAGTCTACATGGGCTCCGGCAATGTGACCTCGGCCAGGGCTTGAACCGTCTCCACCGCCACCTGCGGTAGAACCGATCCCCCGTCGGCCACCTCCTTCTCAACCGTAGTCTTCGGATGCCTAGGCTGATAGTGAAACCTGTTGCCGCCCCGCCCTCCGCGGAAACGGCCCCGGAAAGAGCGGTTATTAGGGGCAACCGCACCCTCCACAAAGTTGCCGGGCAGTCCTTGGAAACCCCGGTTGGCATTGTCGTTGTCCTCCCAAGCATATCCACGGCCACCGCCGGTAGACGAAGAGCCCCGATGCAGCCCAGAACCGTAAGCATCATACCCATCATCGCCCCACTGACCACACGGAGGATTACGATCATCCCCCGCCGACGCACCCGCCCCACGGCCGTTCGAGCCTTGGCCAGTGCCACCGCGGCCACCCGCCATCTGCCTCGGCCATGGCCATTGGGGCTGCGGCTCGGCCCTAGGCAGCGGCGGCAGATCAGCCCTAGGCTGGGGAGGCGGAGGAGGCGCGGCCCTAGGAGGCATGGCCGCCCTAGCCGGTGGCGGAGGAGGCGCCCCCCGAGGCGGCGGCGGAACCGCCCGAGGCGGAGGTGCCGCACGCTTAGGGACCGGCGCGGCAACGCCCGTAATTGGAGTAGCCGATCCGCCCGCGACCCCGGTCTGGTCCCTCACCACGGGTGCCACCCGCGGCGGAGGCGGCTTGGGTGGCATGGCCACCGGACGCGATTCAGGTGGCGGGCGCCGGCCGACTCCGGCAAAACGTAGGGAGGAACGGCACAGGGAGGCGGACGGGAAACCAACCCTCCCGCGACGTCGAACCCTAGCAGAAACGGGCTGAGGGGGGAAGGAGATCGTGCATGCAGAGGCGACCGAACCGAGGCCTCCTCATGCATGTCGCCCGCACCCGCTACTTCGCTTGCCTGGCCAGCCCCCCCGGGCCTCTAGCCCAGTACTGACCAAGCCCACGTCGCAGGCAAACATAGGCAGCCAAACTGACCCCAAAAGAGCATTCAAACGCTCAGATCTGGCCGCCCGAATGTCACACGCAACGGCCACCGCCGGCGATCGCTGTGACACCATATGACCACCTTTCTTCTTTCTTTGAGTCACTCTCGTCCAGCACTCGGGACGAAAAAAATCAGACAAAGTGATAGCCGGCGGCCCCTCCTTTGGCAACGGTCCACTCCAAGGTTTCACCTTCGACTTCTGCGAAGGAACCGGAGTACCCAACGAACACGATTTCTTACTACTCACAATTGGTTTAGGCCCCGAAGTAGATGTAGCCACGCCAAGCATAAATGGTGGCCGAACCGTCGCTTCCGGCAGATCATCATCGTCTTCATCTTCGTCAGCAAGAATCCAAAAACGTCCCCCAACCCGCTGCGCAGGCTTGGGACCCTCAGCGTCCTTCGTAAGATCCACGATATCAATTTGCTCGTCGCAATATAAGGGTACCTGCACACACTCAAGAACCTCGATATGGAAAAGATCGATTGTTAAACGCTTACCGATCGCAAGCTCTTCGTCAACATTGAGATGTCGTCCGGCCAAAATGACTCCGTCTTCGTCCCGGATCGTCATCCAATAGGAGGGATGCGAGAAGATCAGGCCATTGATCCATCGCCCCGCCTCCCTATCATCTTGAAAACGTACGTACCATTTCGAATGATTCAAGAACTCCCGATCCCGATCTGCCGTCGAGGGATCTCGATGGGAAGGCGGGGAAGGGAGTTGATCAGGCGCCGCCCCAGAATCCACCGCGAGCGCCGGTCGCAACTCATCCGGGAGGAGCAGATACTGGGACGATCGCATAGGCGACGGCGGCGGAAGATCCTCTTCGCATGGCGAGACTGCCGGACGGCACGGCGGTGAGGAACTCCCCCTCCCGTTGGCCCCCAATCCTTCCCCATCGGTCGTCGACAGCGTCGGCGGTGGCTCCGGCAGGTATGGTGGCGTCGGGGACGCGCGACCGTCGCTCGTGGAGTCGCCCGTCACGTTAAACATTTGTCTAAGCCACACAATTAAGCTTTTTGGCACAAACAATTAAGCTGGTAAACATTCGATTTAAATCTCGAGTGGGCTTGGACTCCCTCCGAAGACAACTGGCCGAACTACAAACTAAATAGAAGAGCAGGAGCACGGCAGAGCAGCAGAAGCATCAAGCCCCTGCAACCGCCTTCTGCCTTCGAGCGATCATAATAGACAAAGTAACACAATAGCATCATCCTCATCAGGCCTCCTCTCGATCTTGGTAGGCTGATGTCCGAGAACGTGAACGCCCGTAACACCTTGAATAACACGGTCGAACATGCCCTCCCGGTCTTGAATGACCGTTCCACACACGGGATGATGGGCTCCAGCGCCAGCTAGCATCACTAGGAAACCAAACCCCATTTCTAGAAATTAATGTCCACGTGTGATTATAAAGGATAAAAAAGAATAATACACTATGCAATAGGGAAAGGTGAGCCATACTTTGAAATCTCAAAAAGCCACCCCTACAGTAATCATTCACCAAAAGTAACAAGTCATCACAATGCAGCTCTTTGTGTTTTTCTCCTACTTGATTCGTCGCCGCGTTGCGATTCGACTTTAAGCCTTTCCCACCCGCATATTATTAGGAGGGATGAGCCAGTGATGAAAAATCGACACGTCCTTTTATGAAATCTTGTGAACCGAAAAACCTTTAGCTTCCTAATGCATTTCGTTTTTTATAATCCTATATGTGTGGCACTTCATCTAGTCAGACTTGTTTGGGAAAGCACATGCCATTTCAGTTAAACTAACCGACTATCTTTGTAGTATGAACGAATTCATGTCAAGCTTTACAACCATAAAATTTTAATATTTCACAACACTGCAACATTATGGAAGAGATATGTTTCTCGTCGCGATTTTACCTCTCTTTTCCCCCCAAAATCAAGCAACATCTTTGTGAAATGCCAGACCTATTATCTCCTAAGACTTACAGATCTACTTGAATAACTTTGGTAGTATATTATTCTCTTTTAATAAGTAGTGTTGGGAGGATGCTGCTTTCTGATCCAGTTTGGCTTTATTTAATCTAGTTTATTTCAGTGCATGTCACCATGCGACACGTGCGGTATGCAATTGAAACATATCAAAAGAAAAGTTCAGTACATGTCCGGAAGGGGAGCCTTGTCACAGTGATAAAGTTATTGCCTTGTGACCATGAGGTCGCAGACTCGTTTTCTCTGGAAATAGTCTCTTAAGGAAATGCAGGGAAAGGATGCACACACCCAAATTGGTCGGGCCCTTCGTCAAATCCTGTGCAAGCGGGAGCTATGTGCACTGCGCTGCCTTTTTTAGTTCAGTACATGTCCAACCACACCGAGTATTTAACCAAAAACTACCACAATTTAGGCAGCCTTCCCCAACTACCACTTTACAAGTCTTGACAAAAACAGGCCTATTTCACTCTTTTTTTTTTTGATAACACTACCACTTCTCGTTGACGGCCGATTGAGCTTAAACTAAGGATGATCTTTTTTATGCTGGATTATGAAAGTTAACTTGCAAAAGAAATGCAAACGGCGAAAAGAAAAAGAAAATAACAAACCAAATAAAAAGCAATGTGTTGGAACAAACCAACACGAGTGTTTGAAGCTCAGCAAGCTGAAATGCAATCTCATTACAACTTATTTGAATGAATGTCACCACATCTTGATGCAGACGTGGAACTCTTTATTTAAGTGTTGTATTTATATACTTGTTTTAGTTACGTTTATCTTTGAAATATGCATTTTTCAGAACTGCGCCAATATTCTCTTGGCACAGATGAACATTTTGCATGCAAGGTGTAACAAATTGCAGTAACATATATGTAACATTTTTTGCAACAGGTCGGACTATTTTAAGGTGCATGCACATTTCTTAAGATGCAACGACATTTTACGTACAAAAGGAATAAAATGCCGGAACAATTATGTTGAGTTAGATTAACATTTATTTTACTTATATGAGCATTGTTCATACTTGAATGAAGAATTTTCAATGAAGTTTGGTTCATTTCAACAAGCTAGGCAACTTTTTTTTTGTCATAACCGAACAATTTGTGGATAGTTGGAATTGTTGTGGTGTATATAAACATTTATCTTGAGTCACACATTAGCACTAAATCATTCTTTAGTGTATTTTCTTTTGCGGGAAAATCCGATCAATTAATCAACTGCTATGGTAGTACAAAGAACACCAAAAGTAACAGAAATTACATTCAGGTCCATACACCGTATAGAGACAACTACAAGTACTCAAGCGGTTTTTAAGTTTATTTGATACAAAAACATGTGGTAGCTCTTGTAATTTTATTGTACACGTACAAGAGTGACATATGTTCGAAAGGTCGAGCTAGTCGAAGTGGATTCTGACGCCAAAACCTAATACTGCCTTTGACGTTGCACTTGGAAGTTATGATTTTCTAAAAATCAAGCTTTGAGAAATGAACACATAGCTGCACGCTGTAGCTTTGTTTTAGAGAAAGAGAGGGCATATATAGCTGCAGTTCTTAAGTATACGTATATCTGTAGCTGAGATCATGTCTCATATGCCGCATCTCAGCACAGGGGGTGCTGTCGTGGTACCATGACTGCTGAGTACTTTTTCGGTTGAGATCAGAATATCCACCCTAAACCTTACACTATTTATGGGTGTGATATGGTGACGTACCAAGAAAAATGTGATTAATCTGATAATTTAGCATGTACTAGAAGTAACAGACTGCTAGGCATCAGTACAAATAACCTACAATCTCCACATAAAAATTATGCTTTGAGATATGCCTAGATGCTACTTGCATTGTAGCCCCGGGCTAAACCAAGAGTCCTCTCGGCGCGAAACTCGACCGCTTGTGTGACAGTCTTGGTCTCCATGTCACCAGCAAGCACCCAAGCTGCGTGTTCGCTTTGGCAGTAGTCAATCTTGGCTAGGAAATGAACAATGGCATCACTCTGCAGGCTGAGGGTGGGCAGGCCAACGTGGAGAGTCAACAAGGTTGGAAGGGTACCCACGGTACCAGAACCAACCTTTATATGGGTGGAATCGAGCTTGCATTCTATATGCCAATCCTTGGGCCAGGAGTGACGGGTCTTCTTGATGCCCCTGCTGCGACCTCCCAACGATGGGAGGGGGGGGGGGGGGGGGGGCTGAGAGGAGCTTCTATCGGGGTGAGGCAGCATCTCGACATACTTGATGGTGTTGCAAAGGACCGCAATGTTGTGAAGAGACATTGGATCACCAACCCTCACGTCGGGGCCGGGCCTGATGGGTTTGGTTTAGTCCCACATCGGTTGTTGGAGGAGTGACGGGTCTTCTTGATGCCCCTGCTGCGACCTCCCAACGATGGGAGGGGGGGGGGGGGGCTTAGAGGAGCTTCTGTCGGGGTGAGGCAGCATCTCGACATACTTGATGGTGTTGCAAAGGACCGCAATGTTGTGAAGAGACATTGGATCACCAACCCTCACGTCGGGGCCGGGCCTGATGGGTTTGGTTTAGTCCCACATCGGTTGTGGGAGGAGACATAACACGACTTATAAGGGCGGGGTTGTCACGCTGGCCTTTTGGGGAGAGAGGGCCCAAGGCCTATAAGTCGGTGTTACTCTCTGGTTGGGCCTGGTGATGCAGATGGGTCGGAAACGCTGATGTTAGCGGACCCGAGATTGCGTAACAATTGGGATCAGAGCCACGATGTGTAAGGCGGCGGAGTGACGTGTATGAGAGGCCATGGCGTGTGCCACTGGAGCAAAACCTGGTGAGGCCAGTGTCTTGCTGCTAGGGGTACACGGACAAGTGCTAGCAATGCATAAGGAAAATAATTTTGCAAGGAATCAGGTTTGCAGAGAAGGTTTTTCTATCAAGATTGCTAAGGGGGTTCATAAAGTATGTGATGAGGATGGCGGCATGCAGGCTAGGAGGAGTCTTGGCGTGTCATGGAAGGATCATGCATATACAGGGCGTTAAGCAATGCACGGAGCTGTGCGGAGCAGACACGACGCAGGGTGGAGCATCGTTACAGTCAGATAATTTCGGCTGGGTCGGACTAGACTGTCTGATGGATCGACGGGGATGTTGGTCAAAGCAGAAGACGGTGGTGATTTCAGCAACGACGACATGAGCGTGATGATGATGGTGGACGGCTTCTGGGGCATGAAAACATGTGGTACAGGCCTGATGGCTTGTGCGGCTTCAACAAGACTATGACGCATGGTTGATTCAAGACAGTGCACACATGAGAGGTTGAAGTCAACGGGGCGCGAGGGTAGCCTGGCCAGCTACATGGAGTTATGTTGAAGGTGGAGTTGGAGTATGATGGACAACTTCAAAATGAGCTGATGGAGGGGCTATGGCGTAAGTTAATGGAGAGTTGAAGCCAATTTCAGCAAGGATAGCGAGAGACACGTGGTTCGGACTGGGTAGCAGTTGTCTGATAGAGACGTGATACTCGTAATCGGTCGGTGATGATCGATGGTTCTCTACTGTGGGGTTGAGGTAGTGTGGGCTAGCTACGCGAGAGACTCGATCAGGACAATAGAGGCTCAATGTGGTGATAACGGCGAGGCGTGTGGTAAGCACGGGACACAACGATAGGCCAAGGCACTGGTGGTCAGACATGTGGTCAGATAAAGTGTGTGGAGGGTGCTGAAGCAGTGTTGACGAGTACCAGGTTCAAGTTGGTGACTAGACCTATCGAGTTTTACATGTCAGATGGATGAGAGTGGACCATAGGGAATCTGAGAAAGTGACGGGAAGTCTGAAATTGTTAAAGGCTTAGAGAGTACTAGTTGTATATTCTGTGGTGTTCAGTGCACATGACAAAGTGCAGTTGATAAGACAGAAGGAGGCAAAGTGCTATAGCGGTGGGACATATCAGTGACTATCTGGAAAAATGATGAGACAACTGCGAATTTAACTCAGGGTAGACAACGGTGAAATTCCTTCAAGTCTCAAACAAGATGTCAAGGAGAGCGATGACGTTGAGTTCAGGTAACTCTTATATGTGGCGTCCAATATGTATGTTGTTCACTTTCATGCAGACAGTGGTCGGTGTGTGATGGCGTTGAACGGATACTCCGGAAGTTGGAAGCACAAAGTAGAGTAATGAGGAATTTAATTTTTCTCGAGTGTTGACTGTGAAGAAGACGAGAAGGGACTATAGTTGCAGGTGGAGTCACATGAAGTCTGGGAGTAGCAGTAGTGCTCATGGCATATCTCAAGTCCAATGTACATGGAGATTCAACGCATGGATGAATCCAAGGTGGTGAAGAATATTCGTCAAGATGAAGTTTGTTAGAGTTGTATCGAATATTATTGTACAAGGTAGGTTACAGTTGGACTTGTAGTTGTATTGTGTTACCTGAAGTCGTGTCCTAGTAGGACACTTGTATCATAGGCCTTTTATATATAGTGGGGGTAGACACACGATATAATCCATGGCAACATAATAGCACAGGCACGCGGGGGGAGCCGGTGGCATGTCGGCACCCAGGCGGCCGGAGGTGCGGTATTGTAGCGGTGTCATGGAAAGGAGCGCCTGTAGTTAGGCCGGGACGTAGTCATATCGGTGTACCTCATTAACAAATCTTGGTGTCGTGCTTTTGTGATTGCTTAGTCCTCGGTAGATCGACTGTGCGCCTCATATTTATTCTGACATGATGGGCGGTGGCAGATTCAGGTAGCTGAGCTTGGGGTGTTTGGCGAGCACGTCGCAGAAGATGATGTTGCGCCGGAGATCCACCTAGGCCACGGTACCCGTGGGTCCTCCAATGGTGAATGTGTTGGCTGTGAAGTGTTTTTTTGGAGATGAATATACCACCACGGGCTTCTTGCTCCAGGTCTTGGTAGCGGAGTGATAGATGGAGAGCTAAGGAGATTTTTTTACCCCAGAACATGTGAGCTTGTGCGGCAACGACGAAGTGACCGACCTTCGCATGTCCATGAGGGCGTAGGGTGAAGTTGTCATTGCTGATGCCGGTGCCTTTGGGGTGTTTGTTGGGCTCGCACATGATGGCGAGCGACAACATGTTGATTTCGTGTTGGGGGTCGGGGTGCAGAGGTGGTAAAGTTGGTGGTCACATGCGTCGTAGATGAAGTATTGGCGATTTACGGGAAGCTGGACATTGGTTGGACGCTTACCCGTGACGACGCATAGGAGGACGAGGCCACCGTCGGTCTCGGTGGCCACGATGAAGGGTGCGACGGTGAACTCGGTGTGGTCCATGTGGGTGGCGTGGTCGCAAATGTAAGAGGCGAGCGGCGGGGCGACGATGAAGAAGGTGAGCTGGAGTTGTCCCTTGAGCTTGGGGCCCTCCATATCGCAGACGGCGGTGGTGTCGTTCTTGCAGTCGGCGAAGTAGGCGTCGTGGATCAATTGTAGAGCAGTAGTGCGAAAGAATGATGCACCCTGGGTGCTTCTCCTGTATTCCCGTATACATATAGGGGGAGTTACAACAGAGCGCAATGGCACTAGTGGGAGCTACACATGATCGTGGGAGAGATCGTGTACAAGCAACATGGGAAGTGCATGGCCCTGCATGTGCAGGTACGTAACTGCTAAGACCCCGCCGCAGCTGTAGCATCCGGTGGCCGAATGCATAAGCTGGACCGGAAATCCTGAAACGCTGGCGACGGTAGTCCTTTGGTCAGGACATCGGCGAACTGCTGCTTGGTGGGAACATGGAGTACGCGGAACTCGCCGAGTGCCACCTTCTCTCGTGGATGTCGAGCTCTATATGCTTCGTCCTCCGGTGATGCACGGGGTTAGCTGCCATGTAGACGGAAGAGATGCTGTCGCAGAAGACAACCGTGGCGTTGGGCAGCGGCACATGGAGCTCACCGAGAAGCTGCCGGAGCCAGCAGCACTCAGCGACGGTGTTGGCGACGGCACGGTACTCCGCTTCGGCACTGGAGCGAGAGATCGTGGCCTGACGCTTGCTGGACCAGGACACCAGAGAGTCGCCAAGGTAGACAACATAGCCTGACGTGGAGTGGCGCATGTCGGGGCAGCCGGCCTCGGCCACGCCCTCAACAACATGAGTATGCAGTAAGGGCAGGCCTCCGGCGGGGAGTGGTACCTCGACTCAGGAGCCACATCGCACATGGCCTCCTCGCCTGGTATGATCTCCTCCACTCGCGGGCCATTTCTTCTCCTAACATTGTAGTCGGCAATGGCTCAGCGATGCCAATCACGCACACCGGCCGCCACGCTCTTCCCACCAACTTCCAACCCCTCTCTCTCTCTGCAATGTTCTAGTATCACCACATGTCATCAAGAATTTAATCTCTGTCAAAAGCCTACCCCATGATAACCTCGCTAATGTTGAATTTGGTGACTGTGGTTTCTCTGTTAAGGATCGAAGAACGAAGGTGGTGATCCTCCTCAGTGACTTGCTAGATGATCTCTACCCATTGCAACCCGATGATCTCTACCCATTGCAACCCCAACCCACGACCGCCCATGCTCCTCACGCCCTCACTGTCGTCTCCCGTGACGTCTGGCATCGCCGTCTTGGCCACCTCGGCGACGACACGCTGGATTCTACCCTACACCGCTCCTCCATCACCGCCCACGACGACGCCCACGCAACATGCACCGCTTGTCAGCTCGGCAAAAGTCATAGACTGCCTTTTAGTTCCTCTAGTCATGTTTCGTATTTCCCTTTTTAATTTGTGCATTGTGATGTATGGACGTTTCCTATGCTTAGCATGTCTGGATGTCAGTACTATCTAGTTGTGGTTGATGATCGCAGTCACTTCATTTGGACCCCCGCTTAAGCACAAATCTGAAGTTCTTCCCACGTTACGCCACTGGATTAACCTAGTCTGTAATCACTTCCACCTCCGCGTTCTCACCATCTAGTCCGACAATGGTCGCGAGTTTGACAACCATGCCGCCCGCCAGCTCTACTCCTCCCTTGGCATCGTGCTTCACATGTCTTGCCCCTACACCTCACCGCAAAACGGACGCGCCGAGCATGCTCTACGCACCCTCAAAGACATCACTCGCTCGCTTTTCATCCACGCTGCCATACACATACTGGGCAGAGGCGCTCCACACAGCCACGTTTCTTCTCAACCGCCGCCCGTGTCGACCCCGTCACGATCATACACCGTTCTTCTACCTATAAAGCATTCACCATGGCTATAGTGTGTTGTGCGTGTTCGGGTGTCTTTGCTTTCCCAACCTCACAGTCGTCACACCCCACAAGCTAGCCCAGTGATATGCACCTTGTGTCTTCCTTGGGTACTCCCAAGACCACAAGGGCTATCGTTGTTTAAATTGTAACACTGTGCGCGTAATCATCTCTTGTCGTGGTCTTCGACGAGTCGTGCTTTCCCTTCACCGCACTACCTTACCAGCATCCGATACACCGTCGGACATGCTCGCCTATGTGCCACCCACCTCCGTCCCACGGCATATCCGCACCAGCACCACTAGCCATGCCAACCCAACAGCCAGCCTCGCCACGCAAACCCCTGCCATGGCATCCACGTCTGACCCCAACACTGCTGCCATGTAGCCGAACCCGAGTCCTGACACCATGCTATACCAGCTAACTCTCCGGATCACCGTGGCCCCCCGAGCCCGTCCAGCGTCGTGACCACATCCACTTCCTCCCCACTGCCAGCGCCTTCCCCCACCCCTCCGGCACCTCACCGTCGTGCACCACCACCCATTCCCGCCCACAACATGGTCCCGAGCCCAGGCTGGACAATTCTTTCCCAACAAGAAATACCACCAATCCCTCCATGTCGCCGGACCGACCACCATCTCCCCCGTTCCCAAAACCGTGCGGGCTGTGCTTCATGACCCCCATTGGCTAGCTGCAATGCAGGTGGAGTACAAGGCACTCATGGAGAACCAGACCTGGCGCCTTGTTCCTCGACCTCCTGGCGCGAACATCATCATCGGCAAGTGGCTCTATCGCCACAAGTTCAAGGCAGACGACAGCCTCGAGATATACAAGGCCCGCTGGGTGGTACGCGGCTTCTCTCAGCGTCCCGGTGTGGACTTTGACGAGACGTTCTCTCCCGTCGTCAAGGCGGCCACGATTCGCGCCGTCCTCACTGTCGCCGCGGCTCGTTAATGGCCGGTGCATTGAATGGCTCTTAACAACGTATTTTTGCATGGACATCTCACTGAGCAGGTTTATTGTTAGCAGCCGGCGGGATTTGTCGATGAGGCGCGTCCTCACCATGTGGGCCTCCCCAACAAGTCACTCTACAGGCTCAAACAAGCACCGCGCACCTGGTTTGCTAGCTTCGTTGCGTTCGTCCGCACAATCGGCTTCCACGTCTCGCGCTCGGACCCCTCGCTCTTCGTCATGCACACTGCCGCAGGGACCGCCTACCTCCTGCTCTACGTCGATGACATCATTCCAGCCGCATCGTCTTCTCCACTGACCACAACAGCAGCTGTCCACGGATTTCTCCATGAAGGATCTTGGCCCGCTCCACTACTTCCTGGGCATCGCCGTCACCCGGAGCGCCAACGGTTTCTTCTTGTCCCAGCGCGGCTACACCGACGATCTCCGAGTGCGCCAACATGGTGGACTGCAAGCCTGTGGACACCCACTCCAAGCTCTCTGCGACCGCTGGTCCACCGGTTGCCGAAGCCTCCGAGTACGGCAGCTTGGTTGGAGCCCTCCAGTACCTGAGTATGATACGTCCGGACATTACGTATACGGTGCAACAGTGCTGCCTCATCATGCATGATCCCCGTGTCTCTCACATGGCTCAGGCGGCGGTGGCGGCGGAGGGATCGCCATGGCCGAGCTCGCGAGGGCGGTGAAGCCAGGCTAGGTTTAGAGAAGAGGGCTGGTATCTGATACCATGTAGAGCAGTAGTGCGAGAGAATGATGCACCTTGGGTGCTTCTCCTGTATTCGCGTATACATATAGGGGGAGTTACAACAGAGCGCAATGGCGCTGGTGGGAGCTACACATGATCGTGGGAGAGTTCGTGCACATGCGACATGGGAAGTGCATGCCCTGCATGTGCAGGTACGTAACTGCTAACATCAATGAGGACGAAGGGCCACCATCATCGTCAGGGTAGTCTTAAGCGGGAGGAGCCGGGGGCCACCACCGTCGTCAGGGTAGTCCTCACTTGCGCCCATCAGTCCTAAATCGATCTCAGAAGGGACCGATTGCTCTTTGTCTTCGTGGCGTATAGTACCAAATCAGCACCACTAGATTCATCATCAAACATACCCCGCAAAAAAAAAAAAAGATTCATCATGAAACAATTTTCGTATTCCGTTTAGCTGGTTATCATAGTTATTGGTATCTTTTTTCTACAAATCATACAAAAGTTTGACGATACACCTTGCAAAAAATAGATTCCATAAAATATACATTTTATGCCGAGTAGTTGGGTGCTAGTGATTTCGAAAGGGAGATACTATGGGCCGGCTAACAAAACCAAATTATTTGGTTTTCGTAAAATGCCCTACACACTCATGATGGAGGGAGTATATAATTTCTACACATATGTTTAGTGGGTTCCTTTTTTCAAAAAAGACCTAGATCTATTATCAAAGTTTAGTAGAAGTACAAAGCATCCCGAACATAATAAAAATTACATTGAGATTCCAAGACCCCCAAACAACCACTACTACCACCAGAACAAGCCGCCGACGCGCTGTTGTCGCCGGTCCGCTACCTAAGCCGGCTTGACCTTGTCGATGACAGTCGGGAAGTCTTCGTGCATGTACCCCTAAGGACCATCGCCTGGAGCCGCAGTCGTCGCCGTTGAACCCTTGCATAGATCTGAAGCACCTGACACCAAATTCGCCACAAGATGAGAAACCGTAACCTCATTGCCCCAAAGAGACGGCATGAATCTACGCCGAGCTCCGTCAACTACGTCCAAACAGACGTACTCGAGGAGGATCGGAGCCCGGAAGAGAAACTCGAAGAAGTAGTGCCGCCATCCACCCGAGCACTGCACCTGCGAGGACTAAAAAAATCCTAACCTAAACTACTAACCGGAGCGGAGGCACGGGGATTCACCTCCCCGCCACCGGCCGCTGAAGCGGCATGCAGAGGGGAGTAGACTCCATGGGTTCGCTCAAGAAGTTTGGAGAGAAGAGTTCACCCTAGCCGCCTAGGGTTAGACAAGGAAAACGAGAAGAAGTCTCGTGATGATGTGTATTGAGCAAAGGGAATGGTAGAGTATTTAATGGGTTCCTTCAGGCCTGGTTTGATAATGATGGCGAGATGCCCTGCAATATGCACGGTAACACCTTGCACAAGTATGACATGAGAGCAGGCTCAGTGCCCAATCCTGACCATGGTCGATGGCATTAGGACAAACAACTCCGGCTCCCAGTAATTCCATCAATTTGGATATCTTCGAATTTTCGTTGGAGCATCCATGGGGGCTACTGTCCCACCTTGCTTTCTCCTCTTATCTTTGCATTGCCACCTTCCCAAAACGTGTATTATACGGTGCCATCAAAAAATTAAGGCGAAGGAAGCCAAGCAATATAAAAGAAGGGATCGGCCAACTACCGTTCAATTGAACGAAAAATCAAATTTCGGTCAGTCGAATGATCCTAAATTCGTTTCAGCCGATCTAATTCCTACAGATATTACTGTGCATGCATACATTTTCTTTTTGAGACAACTGTGCATGAATACATGAGTAGTACTTAGAGCCAGCCGTGCAAACAAGTAGCCCACCAGCTCGGCCCATGTGACGAGTCGGCCAGGGCGCAGCCCATCTTTCATCAAAAAATCCATTTTGTAATGAAACTAGCACAAAACTACTCTGACTCACATAGAGCTCATATTCCACACTAGTACATGTGACCCAGTGTGTAGATTGTAGCTCGGTGAAAAGTTATGAATGTGTGTTCCTGAAAAAGGTGAAAAATATCATGAATGAATGCAGAGGATAAAAAAACATACAATAAGCTCAAACCATAAATAATTATTTTTTGGTACATATGTCAACTATCAAATCAATATATCCAAAAATCGTCTAAGAATTCTCCTACGTAATCTAACGATTCGATAACGTCCGCACCTTTTTGTAGCCCAACTACCAAACGGACATTTATATACGAGTTAGGCCCACCAGATGATGTGATTTTTAATAGAGTATAATCAAATGCCAAGATAGTTAATCAGAACATCTCAGAATACCATGACCCAACACCAAGATAAAACGAATAAGGAAAGAACATTTCAGAAAGGAAACAGAAAAATTTATGGAAAAATTGCACACATAGAAATCGTGGTTTAATATAACATGCAAGAATAAGAATATAACAAGGAAATATTCCCAACAATAAAAATGTTTCATATGGCATTGGCATTATCGTTAGAGAAGAAATAAAATAAAAATTCAAAATAATAATGTTTTCTAAGGAAGAAATAATTAGTGGCATTGGTATTATCCTTCAAGAAGAAAGAAAATAATAATCAATAATCTAAAACAAACATTGACAAGTTTTTCTTACAATTTACATAGAAATTGCGCTTTTTACAATGTGCAAGAAAATCATATTTTTTTAGGGAAGCAAGAAATAACATATAATAATGGATTTTTCACACACAAAATTAAGTTTCCCGAGAAGAATAAATTAGTGGCATTGGTGTTACCATTAAAGAAAAAAATAAGAAGAACAAACCTAAAACAAAATCAAAATAATGCAGTTTTTCTAAGAAAGAATGAATTAGTGGCTTTCGCATTACCCTTTCATAAGAAAGAGAAGGTAATATAAAAAAACCAAAATCATAATAATGAAGTTTTTAAGAAATAATGAATAGGTGCCATTGGTATTACTGAAGAAATTAAATGAATAAAAATTCTAAAACAAACTTTAGCAAAATTGCACATAATTTGGACAGAAATTGTGTTTTTTTACAATATGCAAGAAAAATCATATAATAATGAAATTTTCACCCCAAAAATTAGGTTTCCTGAGAAGAATGAATTAGTGGCATTTGTTTTACAATTAAAGAGAAAATAAAAGGTATGAAAACTAAAACAAAATCAAAATAATGAAATGTTTCTTAGAAAGAATGAATTAGTGCCTTTGGTATTACCCTTTCATATGAAATAAAATGAAAGATAAAGTAAAAGAATATCATAACAATGGATTTTCCTAAGAAAGAATGAATTAGTGGCATTGGTATTAGCAAAGATAGTAAATGATTAAAATAATCTAAAATAAACATTGAAAAAAATTGCACTTAACTTACGTAGAAATTGCACTTTTTTACAATATGCAAGAACAGGCATACAATACTATAACTTTCACCCAAAAATTTAAGTTCCCTGAGAAGAATGAATAGTCGTTGGTATTAACATTAAATAAAAAATAAACAATAACTAAAACAAAATCAAAATAATTAAGAGTTTCTAAGAAAGATTGAATTAGTGGTTTTGGTGTTACCCTTTCAGAATAGTGAAATGAAACATAAACTAAAACAAAATCATAATAATGAAGTTTTCGAAGAGAATAATGAATTAGGGGCATTGGTATTACCCCTATAATAAGAATAATAAAATCAAATAATGACCAAATTATACACAATTTAAAGAAATTGCAATTTTTTTGTAAAATACAAGAATAAGCATATAATGGTGGAATTTTGTAAAAATAAGTTTTCTAAGAAAGAATTAATTTTGTGGCATTGGTATTGATACACTTTAAGAACAGAGAATATGGCCCAAAATAAAGCAAAGGATATAAAATTTCACAAAATTTACACATAAACTGTGGTTTTTTATTATATGCGAGAATAAGCATATAAGATTGGTAATTTAAAAAGAGTTTCCTAATAATAATGAATTAGTGGAATTGGTATCAACCTTAAAGAAGAAAGAAATGTAATAAAAACTAAAACATAACCAAAACAGTGAACTTTTTTAAGGCTGAATAAATTAGTGATATTGGTATTATGCTTTAGGAAAAACAAAAAACAAAACAAAAAAATTGTACCTTTTAATATGTAAGAAATAAACGTGTAAAAGTGTAATTTCTACACTCTAATATTATTTATTTACATGTTTTATGGTACTTGCGTGTATAATTTTTACACTCAACGAAAATCCCAAGAAATACCCAGAAAAAACAACTAAGAGAAAAGAGAGCAAAAAATAATATGAATAGAAGAGGAATAAGAAGCATGTTTGCCTATAAAATGGAAACAGGAAATGGGCTTCAGCCCAATAAGAAATCGACTGGCCGAAAATAGTGGTTAGTCAAAAAAATTGGCCCAAAAGAATACAACAAATACAACATGAAAAAGAGCACTAATGTTAAAGTATAAATCAATGGCTCAAAAATCGACTGACCCAAATTCATTTTTCAGGCAACTTACATATAGCTAAATTGGTAAAAGAAAATTAGCTCACAAAAGCTTTACTCTTGATTTGGCAACATTGTCCATTAAAAAGTTACTCACAAATTTCCACATTGTACTTGACAAGTGATTATTTGCTTATCGTGATAAACTATTGGACTTCTGCTCCAAAAATGGATAACCCAATATTCTAGACTAGGTGTGCGAATGGAAACTACTAAATTTATTAAGTGGATAACCTTTAAGCCAACAAACCGTTGTGTATACCCGCAAAATAAACGAATGTTGCGTAAGTAGCACCCAGTGCTAGAGGAGCATCACTTATATCAAAACTAGGTGATTTCCCCTGCGTTGCGGCGAGAATTTACTGATTAATTTTAGATGAATTATGTATGAAGAAAATAATGTTAGCAAAAGCTACCACCTCTTTAATGTATAAATGTTTCATACTTGCACTGTGCGTGAACAAAGAGTACACATGTGGTTTGCATAGGGTTGAAAATAGTGTTAGTGGATGCTGACATGGCACACTTAGTGAGGTGGAAGGCCATGTGTTGGGAGAATTAGAGTAAATGGGGATCAAGTATTTAGGACTAGTAGATTTGCCCCCCTTAACAATACTAAAATTTGGTGATGTATATACAACAACAATTGCTAAAATATTATCATGTGGGTCCCACAATTTCATGTCATTGAACGGAAAGCAAAGCAGAGCCCAACTTACGTGAGAATGTTTGAGTTGCATTGCAATGCATAGTCTATCTTCCTTGAATTTATCTAAAACTTCAAAAGCAACCTCATGGAATCATAACAGGTACCTATCCTAGTTTCCATAATTTTCAGACCACATCCAGATTTTGTAAAATGAACGATAAGATGCATGTAATGTTTCTATTTTCTCAAAAATATACCATATATTTTTCATGTATACGAGCTAAAATTTTACAAGAGTAATTTAATATGACTTTTGCTAGCATTTAGTGCCTTGTTAGATATTTTCAGGTTCAAATTGGAATTGTATGGACTAAATAGCGAGAAAATCCTATATTGCCTAAAAGTAGAAAAGGAATGAAAAAATGTCTAAATTTGACATGAATAATGTAATGTAGTATGTCCCATGTAGAATTTTCTGGAGCACTTCAGATGTTTCGTTGAAAGATTTAACACAAGGAAATTTACATGGTATTTTAAAAAATAAATACAAATACCTAATAGACCATAAAATAGGAATATATTCATCTGTTGTTTTAAAAAGAAATGTTTACATATGAAAAAAATGGACTATTTGTTGCCCTGGGTGAGAAATAGTTATTCTTCACTACCCTCTATTTTAACATCAATGCACCATAATTTTACGTTCCATAAATTTTGTGTTATTTCATACGTAAAAACAGAACGTAAGAAAATATATAATCATCGTAAAAAAATATTTTATATTACGTAAAATTACAAATGTAAAAACATAGTGTAAGATATGCATAAAATGCAATTTTTCTGGTTTTATGACCTATATTTTTATTTTTCTTATGCAAATTTTAAGTATTGAATCAATATGAATGTAACTATTTGTATTCCAAATGTAATCTATTTATGAAACTATCATAAGATTACCTCGGTTGAAAAATAAAGTGTTCTCTACCCTGGATGATGAATAGTATTACTATATATATAACATGATCAAATGGAGCAATTGAAAAAATACAACTTTATGTGTCGTGGACAAAAAAACAAGTAGTTCGGTATATATTTATGTCGCCGTGAGCTGAAATGCTTTTTTGCTGAGAGGACACATAAATGCATATTTTCAATAAAAATGGTTTAAGTAGATGTCAGACGTATGCTAATTTGATATAAATATGGACAAAACAAACAAAAATTACAGATACGTTCGAGATATATCAGACACCACACGGGAAATCTCCGCGATCTGCATCACCATCACCAACAACTCTCTCTCTCTCTCTCTCTCTCTCTCTGTCTCTCTCTCTCTCTCTCTCTCTCTCTCTCTCTCTCTCTCTCTCTCTCTCTCTCCGTTCACATATTGATGCGGGGGTAGTTCATCCTTGAGGCTACTAGCTATGTGTTCTTCCTCTCTTTCTCATGTTCATGTGATTTCTGATATTGATTGTATCATGCATGTGCTTTGTTAGTAAAGTTGTATCTTATGATGTTTCTCCCTCTTCTATCTATGTGGTGAATTGAGTCTTGTTTTTTGAGGTTTCTTTATGTAGGATTGAATATTTTGGATTTGACATTACATTTTGCATGGCTAGTATGACTTGCATATACCCATGGTGACATTGGGGGTACTCTAACCATGTTATTAGGTTAGAACGATAGATATCATATGGTGTTGTCGTACTATAATTTCTGGGTCTACCCGTCACACATTAGGGTGTTTAATAGATTAAGATTTGAAAGGCGACTTTGAGCTGGTTTTATGTTAAGCTCACCTACGAAATTTCATCCTACTTTTTCCTATAAAAATAGAAACTTTGTAGTGATTCTTTGTTGCACTTTTTGAGGGCTTATCATGATGTTTAACTATGTTAATGATGCTGTGGGTTGGCGCTAGTGAAAGTACAAACCCTAGGGCTTGTTTCCAAGCATTGAAACACTATTTTTTATTTACCTTTATTACTTGTTACGTTGCAGCCCATATGCATTCAGATTATAAAAAGGCTACTTCTACTATTCATATTACATATATTTCATTATCTGTTCGTCAAACTAGTGCACATACAATTGATGACTGTATTGGGTGTGTTGGGAACACAAGAAACCACATATATTTGATTGTAACATTGTTTGAGATAGACCACTTTCTGTCTACACCTCCGCGCATTGATAAGCTTTAGGTCATCTACATGAAGGAAATTTATTGTTGTTTTATAAAACTCTACGCTTGGAGGCCCAACAAAGCCTACAAAATAAAGTTGTGTTATAGATATCAGGTTCCTCTAAACCCGTACCAACAAAACCAGGAGGAGGAGACACCACTTTTGGCTTGTGTTTGCGACGCTGACTTGGATTACATGGACGATGCGTAAGAAGATGATTATTGAGCAGGTTTTCCTGAGAGAGGTCTCTGATGTTGTCTTCAAATCCCTTGCATTCTTGCAGCACCTGCACCCACTTTCTAACCAGCGGGATCACGATCGGCTTGGCATTATGATGGATGCGTTGACTACTACGGCACATCAGCTAGCTTCCATTCCGTTGTCTTGAGCTCCTAGCCACTTGGTGGTCTTTTTTTTTACTTCCTTTTATGCTTTCTTTTGGGCGTGTTTGTGTTGATGCCTCAGTAGACTGCTCTTATTTTTGGATGAGACTCTTGTATGCTTGTACGGACGTGGTGGTTTCTTTTTCTACAAAGTGGGGCGAAAGCCTGATTCAGACAAAAGGGCATGCGGGCTCAACTGGCTATTTAGTGAGGCGGGAGAGTGAGATCCTTGGTTTGTTTTCCCACGGCGCATGATATTCAGTTCTCCATATTTCTTTGTTTCGCGCACTAATGGGAGGCATCCACATAGGTAGGTAGAGAGAGTGGTCCACATATGCATGCTTGACCACTCAATTGGTGCTTACGATGACCCGTTAGTTCATAGTGTTCTGCGTAGCAGCTTCCTTATTCAAAATGTACCCCCGCGTCGCCTCTCTCTGGCGACACGGGGGGATCCCCTCCGGCGCCACCACCATCCCACCCCCTCCACCCCCTCACCTTGCCGCCGCCTGAGGAGGCCGCCGGTGAAGCCTGGTCTGGCTCTAGGGAGGATGGCAGCGGGGCATCTTTCTGCGACGCGCAGGGGCGCATCTAGCGTGGCGGGCTAGGGCGGGCACGCGGGCACGGCTCCGGCGGTGGTCTCGCGCACCGGGACTGCAAGAGGAGGCCGGGGCGGCGGCCCCGGCACGATCTTGCCAGCGGTCCTCCTTGCGGGGCGGGCTGCGGCTTGGGTGATGGTAGGGCGGTGCACGTCGGCGCTCGCGCTCGGCTGCTGGGGGCAGATGGCTTCGGTCACGAGGGTGGCGGGGCGGTCTGCCGTGGCGCTGGGTGTCGATCCCACTGGCCAGGGCGGTGGTGGTTGGCGGCCTGGCGCAAGGAGGCTGCTCAGGCTCTGGCCTAGGTGAAGGAGAGGCGACCGACGAGGCATCCCATCCTGCTGCGACAATGGGGATGCAAGATTTGGTTGCACGACGAGGTGGAGTTGGTGGATGTCAACCATGGGGATTGATGTGCAGTGCTTCGGATTTGCTCGGATTCGGAGGTGTAGAGGAGCTCCGGGCGAAAGTCCAACACTGACCTTGGGTCGGTGCCGGCAACAACGGCGCCATGGCCATGGTGTCGTTCCCCTTCTTGAAGGTTTTGCCGTGGAGCTCCATTACAGGACTCTTCGGGAGAAATCCCTTGCTTCGGATGGTCGAAGCGGGCGATGACGGTAACTACGTCGTTTCCTTCTTTGAGGCATCGCCTTGGAGAGTCAGCATGCTGTAGTTTGCACGGATCTCTTCGTCGTCGGGGACAGTGGACGTCGGGGCGGTGGCTCCGAGTGGTTTTTGATTGTACGTCGAGATGGCGGTCTCGGGAACAATGTGAGTGGCAGCTCTATGAGGTGGGGGCTCTATCTCTACATTGGTTGGGTGGCATCCTTGTCCCGCTTGGGCGGTAGGGGTGTCGGCTCGGTCGATGCGCCCCAGAGGGGGCGGTCTAACTATACATCGGGGCGGCGGCCCCGGATGTGGTGCGACGTTCGTGGTCTGCGAGCGGTTGCCCTGAGCAGTGTGGGCTGCGGGCAGCTAGGTTGTGCAGTGTTGCTCCTCGAGGGGAGCGGTGGTATGTCGGGGCGGAGGCCCCGGAAGGCGGTGCCGGTTGATTGCGCTGGGCGCGACGGAGCAGTGGATGTCAGGGCGGCGGCCCCAAGAGAATCACTGTGGCGACCAGAGTTCACGACAAGAAACTTATTAATCCATGACAGATTCCTGCTGACGTTCCTGAAATCTGTCACAGATTATGACGGTTTACCTCGACCAGTCACGAATACCGTCACTGATTTGTAAGCCGTGGTTGGGCCGGAAAACAGCAGGCCCTTGATGACGGACCTCATGCTACCATCACAGAAACTGTCATGAATCAACCAAGTGGGCTTAGACAGGCCTAGCATTTTTTAATATACACCATCCACACCGTCATGGATTGTGCTCCTGCTGACGTGGCATACATGCCCATTCGTTGGCCCACATGTCGGTCAGACCATACGTTTTGCTTAAAACAATAAAACTGTGAGGATACGTGGGTGCCATTGTATGCCCCACATGACAGTGTATTTTGCATTATGTTGCTTCCCATAAAAAAATAGTGGGGACTTCTTTTCCCCGATTCTCACATTCTCCAGATCCCATCGACCGCCGCCGCCGCCAGTGCCACCGACAACTGCCCGGGCGAAGGTGGTTTGATCGGGTGGGGTGGTCCATCTCGGCGCCATCTTCAAGATCCCTTCAGCCTCTCGTCTCACTGCTGAGCGCCCTTGCTGCGTCGACGAGCCAGCCTCCGCCCGCCATTGGCGTGCCAAAGATCCAGCCGCCGCCCTGCCATTGCCGCACGGACGAGCCAGTCGCTGCCACACTTGCTGCACCGAACACTCCCCGGTTCTTTCCCCACATCAACGCCAGCCAGGAGCGAGTGGTATGTCTCCGGCAGAAATCATCTCTCTCCTTCAGATTTGTTGACTAAATATTGTGATTTGCAATTCCCCCCTTCAGAATTTGGGATGCACTTTTGTTCAATACACTTCAGTGGCAAGTTTATATACTAATTATGCTCATTTCTTCAATACACTTCAGTGGCAAGTTTATATGCTGAAGTTTATATCCTGAACTATAATACATACTAAATTGAGGCTAGCTGAATTTCAGAACTATACCGGTAAGCTAACTAAATCTTCTCACCGATGGAGTGACACATACAGTTAACAACTAAGCCCATTTAGTTCACTGGCTCAGTACACTAGGGTACAAGTTTATATGCTGAAGTTAGACGCTTACTTAATTTCACACTAAACTGAATGATCTCGATGGGGCTGTAGAGATGTTGCTACATCCTACTACAGGATGCTAAGAATAGATATTACCAATAGGTTAAGCGAGAATTGATCGAACATGTTTTTGCACTATTACACATCCTCTGTTTATGATAGAACAGGATGCCTAGAAAAGGATGCTAAATAAATTTGTCTTGGTTTTATTCAGGTCTTGAGAAGAATAGAGAAGCTGCCCAGAAAAGTTGCGTAAGAACAAAAGGTACCTATATATAACCCACCGTCCCATTCTTTTCCGGTGATGTGCAGTTAGAGTTCATTACAAAATCATGTTCTTCTTTTAGCCGATTCACCTCTTTCACTCGAGTTCGAAGCAGCGAACCTGCAATTCTTTAGTGCTTAATTCAAGTGTTTAATTCCTCAGTGCTGATAGTAACCCGAGTGGAAAATCATTAGTTGTATGTGTGCATTAGAAACAAAAACTTAATCACCTTCCTCTGTTTTTTTTCAGACTAGCTATAGTCCAAGTCAGATTAGAAAGGATGGTGCTAGGCACACAATTCACAAAACTATAGTGGTACCTGAAAGTTGGACGCATTCTCACCTGTGTTGAATTGATATGACATGTGCGCTAATTTAGTGATGTCGTTGTCTATTGAGAAGGACAAATAATATTTATGTGAAGCGTGTAAAAAATTGCTTGCTTTTAATCCTGTTGCATGTTGATATTGTGGCCTGACTTTGGGCTATTTAATTATAGTTGACGCCTTGATGGGGCAAAAGGTACTCGTAGCAAAAAATGGTCATACATGGTTCTGGAACTGACATATATGATAGTAGTGCCTAGTGATGATTCCATTTCTAGACTAGTAATAGACTTGATCATCCGAGTAGCTAACCAAAGGACCATGGCAGAGGATCTTGAGAACTTCTACTAGTAATAGACATAACAAATTCTCTTTTTTTTCTCAGATAATATTTTTTAATATTGTCTTGATTGTGTAGAAGTTGGTACATGGTCTGTACTGAAATTGGTTTTTTAAAAATTCAAAACTGGCAGGCAAAGATATCTAGTACTCCCTCTGTTCCGAAATAACTACCGTGGTTCTGTATCCATGTACATTAATGTCGAATAATCAGTGAAATATTGTCAAGTGGTGTATGTTCCTTCGTCACAGCAAAAGAAAAAAAAACTTTTGATGAACTGTGTTCAGTATAGTGCGAAGCAGTATAATTTTAAATCTGAACATATTCTAGTTTGCTATACTGTACATGTTAATTTGATTGCCGGGGTAAACCTTTGATTGAGTTGGTTGTTTTTCTGCAATTTAGGTGGATAGACGTTGGATTCATGGTACATTGTTTTCCCGTGAGTACATCGAAGGTGTCAAAGAATTTATGAACTTCATTCAAGAGAAATTCAGCGAGGATGATAAAATACTCTGCCCATGTAGAAAATGCCTTAATCATAACTACCAGCATCAGGCCGTTGCGAACATGCACATACTGACGTATGACATGGAAAGTACATATACTCACTGGATATATCATGGAGAAGACTTTGATGTAGATGTTATTGAACATCATGTTGATGTGCATGACACCGAGGATGGTGACAATGGCGCTGGCTGTTTTGAAGAGATGTTTGAAGATCTACGCACAGCAGTAGAACAAGCTCAGAGTGAAACTGAAAATCAAGATGCTAACAATGCTGGAAACCCTTCTGAGAATGAGTCTTTTTTGAAGAATGTGATGAAGGAGGCAAAACGACAGCTTTATCATGGTTGTACCAAGTTTTCAAGGTTCTCCTTTGTGGTAAAGCTTCTTCACTTGAAGTCATACCATAGGATCCCGAATAGTGCATTTACTGAAATTTTGAAGCTATTAGCTGAAGCATTCCCTGAACCCAATACGCTCCCAAAATCGTATAAGGAAGCAAAGAATCTTCTAAAGGAATTAGGCCTTGGGTATGAGTCTATACATGTGTGCTTCAATAATTGCATTCTGTTCAGAAAGCAATATGCCAATCATGACAACTGCCCAGTTTGTGGACTGTCAAGGTGGAAAGACCCTGCTAGAAAGAAGATTCCACAGAAAGTGTTAAGGCATTTTCCATTGGTGCCTAGGCTAAAGAGGATGTTTCTTTCCAAAAAAAGGTGCAGAAGAAGCACAATGGCATGAACTAAAGAGGCAACCCAATGAGAAGGAACTGAGTCATCCAAAAGACGGTGATGCATGGAAAGATTTTGATGAAAAATTTCCTGAATTTGCAAAAGATGCCAGAAACTTTAGGCTTGGCATTGCCACTGATGGGTTCAATCCTTTTGGAAATTTTAACACAAACCTATAGTATGTGGCCTGTATTTGTTATACCATACAACCTTCCACCTTGGGCATGCATGGATCAGTCAAATTTTATGATGGCTCTATTGATTCCAGGTCCCAAATCACCTGGCAAGCACTTCGATGTCTTTCTACAACCACTTGTAGAAGAATTACTTGAGCTCTGGGAGGGTGTGCGTACATATGATGCCCTTAGTGGAAAAATGTTTGATCTTCATGCTGCAGTTCTATGGTGCATTCACGATTACCCAGCTCTGAGCACTCTTTCAGGGCGTACCACAAGAGGCTATTTTGCATGTATTCATTGTGACAAACACCCTCTTTCTTACAGCCCAAGGAGTAAAATTGGGTATATTGGTCACTATCGTTTCCTTCCAAGGGGTCATCGTTTGCGTAGAAACAATGAATCTGTTGGTCTTCATGAAAGCAATGATGAGCCAAGTAAATTCTCTGAGAAAGAGTTGCAAGAAGAATTGGAGAAGGTTAGACCTGGGAAACAACAAGAAAGTAGGAAAAGGAAGCGTTCTGACTTGGGCAACAAGAAGGATCATGTGCCAATTTGGGGCCAGAGGGTTTTTTTGTGGGATTTGAAGTATTGGGCAAAGTTGAAGCTGAGACACAATCTTGATGTCATGCATATTGAGAAAAACATTTGTGAAAACCTCATTGGGACAATTCTGAATCTGGAGGGTAAGACAAAGGACACACTTAATGCTAGGATTGATCTCAAAGATTTGAATATTAAAGAGGAGTTGCAATTGAGGAAGGAGGGAGACTCATATGTGATACCTCGGGCCCGATATACCTTGTCCAAAGAACAAGTGGTTGCATTTTGTCAATTTTTACGAGAGTTAAAGTTTCCAGATGGGTTTGCTTCCAACATCTCAAGATGCACAAGTGCTGATGGAACCAAGGTACAAGTCCTGAAAACACACGATTGTCACATACTTCTACAGAGAATCTTACTTACCGGCATGAGAGGATTTTTGGACAGTGATATCTATCAAGCAATAGCCGAGTTAGGAAAGTTTTTCAGAGAACTGTGCAGCAAAACTCTTAATAGGGATGTCTTGGCCGAAATGAAGAAGGAAATCTCTGTAATTTTGTGCAAGCTTGAGAAAATTTTCCCGCCTGCATTCTTTGATGTGATGGTGCACCTTGTTGTACATTTACCTGAAGAGGCATTGCTTCGAGGTCCCGTACAATATGGGTGGATGTACCCAATTGAAAGAAGGCTATATACTTTAAAGCACTATGTGAGGAATAGGGCGCGACCAGAAGGTTCGATTGCTGAGGCATATATTGCAGATGAATGCCTGACATTTTGCTCGAGGTACATGGATGATGTTGAAACAATATTTAATCAGAAACCAAGAAATATAGGTTTTTCAGATGAAGAAGCCTATGGTGTTGACGTTTTTGGGCATGGAGTTAATTTTACTTCAGGATATGAATATGAATATGTGCATGAGCAAAAAGAATTTGACCAGATGGTGTGGTATGTGTTGAACAATTGTGATCAAGCTAAGAAATATATCGAGTACGTTGTCACTTCTGAAACTTGCGCTTGTTGCATTGTGTTGTACATATGTGATCTCTAGACTAATTTTTTTTATTTTACAGTATGTTCAAAGATGAGTTAAAGAGAAAACGGTTGCCGGACAGTGATAAAGAGCTTCAACAAAAATTTCAGACATGGTTCAGGAACTATGTTAGTTTTCATTCACATCTAGTTATAATTTTTGGTTGTCAAATTTCACTTCAGATTCTAATGTATGTGTTTGTGTGCTGTTGCAGATGATGAGGCTGCAAGATGAGGTTGGCGAAGAGGTAGATGAAGATCTCTTTGCCTTGGCATGTGGTCCTGATCGGAGTGTCCGGAAATTCTCATCGTGCATAGTGAATGGGATTAGATTTAGCATTATTGCTCGTGATAGCAACAAGAGGACACAGAACAGTGGAGTCATGACCGAAGGTGAACATGACCGTAAGGTCATAGATTTTTATGGAACCTTGAAGCAGATCATTCAGTTAGATTATAACTTGGAAGATAGGTCAGTTGTTTTGTTTAAATGTGACTGGTTTAAACTTGATGGAAAGAAGACTGAACTTAAAAATGATGGTATTTTCAAAAGCATACATGTTGGAAGTTTGTGGTACAAGGATGATTCTTTGATTCTGGCTACTCAGGCTAGTAAGGTCTTTTATTTGCCAGACACAAAGTATGGGAAAAATTGGCAAGTTGTGCAAACATTCGACCATAGGCATCTGTTCAATATTAGTGAAACTGAGGGTATACCTTTTAGTGGTCCTGCATATCAAGAGGAGGAGTGTTGTGAAGAGGAGGGTAGGAGAACATCAGTTTCTGACCTTACATCTGAGAAGCCTTTGCATGGAGATGATGAGCAAGGCATTACTTTTAAAGCTGATGTCGTTGCTCGTTTGATGAAAGAAAAAACCACATAAGTGTATGAAGGTGGCGACAAAGATGAAGAAGATGACACAGGTTTGGAGTATTGCAGCGAAGATGAAGGAGATGCCACAATGGATGTCGACAGCGATGGCGAGTAGATGTTTTAATGTAAAAGGTACTATCTTCATTCTTGTTGCATAATTTTTTTCCTTTGCTACTGCAATATCCTGTTGCTGTTTATACAGTACATGCTTGTTCAGTATAGTACATGGGAGACTGAGGTGTTTATGCACTACAAGTTTGTTCAGTTCAGTACATCGTCTCTTTTTGCATATGTACAGTTTGAATGCACTTCTAAATTTGAAATATTCGACAGGCGTTGCTGACAAGGCTGAGAAGGAGATGCTGAAAAAAGGTTGTGCTGCAAGCTGCTTTTGGCTCCTGTCATCAACAATGGGAGTATTTGGAGTTATATTTTGTTTCCCTTGATATGACAATGACCGATGATTCTTCTTGTGATCCGTAACATAGTTGTATTTGGAGTTATATTTTGTTTGCCTTGATAGGCCAATGACTGCTGATCCTTGTTGTGATCCGTATCAGAGTTGTATTTGGAGTTATATTTTTATTTGCCTTGATAGGCCAATGACCGCTGATCCTTGTTGTGATCCATATCAGAGTTATAGTCTGTCAGTGTGTTAACAAAGTCGCTGTGGTTGTAATCCTTCTTGTATGCCTGACAATATATTATCTCTGTACCGGCTGTTGTCAGGATGGCATTTGTGTGCTATAATTGGCTATTCAGGTACACAAATTATTCCTGAAATTCATATGGCTCATGTATGTTCATAATATGGCCTAAAATCAAGTTTCTTGTATCTAGTTTAGATGCCATCTTCCAAAACGTAATTCTGGTCATTTTAGACCTTTGTGAAGCGACCCCATGCTAGCCAACAGTCATGGCCGTGTAACTTGGCAGAATGACACTTCTTACTGCCCTGACCATCTACCCAAAACCTATGGACAAAATACCCTATGTAAGGCCAGTGCATCAGGCATAAAAGTTTGCCGCACAAACTGATTTTCATCCAAATAGTGCAGGTATCCTTAGCCATTAACGGCTAGCTTGTTTGTATACCCTAATTGAGCATAGAAGCACACGGTGACACGGTCGGTTTCTTGAACCAATGCACAAGGAGGGAGAGCGCATGGTGACCAGTGACATGGCATGCAATAATGGCGCTCTATGTGTTTCTAGCAGCGCCACGAGCAGTTCAGGGCCCTACTCGCTCACCCCTCTCGCCTGTAGCTCTCTCCCGCCCCTGCGATTACTTCCCTCCAGCCGGAGTCGATGGGAGCTGCTCTGTCCTGCCAGCCGGTGCGACGCCGACGGCCCCAGGGTCCGGCACTGTCCAAACCCCCCTGGCGCCAAGGTCTCATCCCACCTGCCCCTACAACACGTGAGAAGGATAGAAGGAAAGGGGCACCAGATCGTGGGAAAAGAGGGATCGTGAGGACCTGAGAGAGAAAAGAAAGAAAGAAAAGTAAGGAAAGAAGAGACGGAAGGAGATATCGCGCTGATCCATCGCGCTAGCCACCAGACGCGCTGACTGGTCCATCGCGCGAGTCACCAGACGCGGTGGCTGAACCATCGCGCGAGCCACCAGACGCGGTGGCTGATCCATCGTGCAATCCCTTCCCCCTTGGACGCGCTCTACCACACGGGTAGAAACAGGTATAATGGATAGCGTATTTCTGAAATATGTGATCGACGTGGTCACTGTATTTTTCTGTTTGAATGAAATTTTGTTGACTAACTGCAACTTTTAAACCGCAAAATCCAAATGACCTGATTACTTTAATTTTTTTTATTACAACCGATATTTCTTTTAAACTGCAAAATCCAAATGACCTGATTACTCTTTTTTTATTTCAACTAATATTTTATTTTAAACTGACCCACAAAATCCAAAGGACCCGCAAAAAAAACTGATATTTCTTTTAAACTGCAAAATCCAAATGACTTAATTATTTAAAAAAAATTGAATTGATATTTCTATATGAATTTGGTTGCATTTTTAAGCTACTTAAGAAATGATATTTCTTTTAAACTGCAAAATCCAAATGACAACGATACAGGCTCAAGAAAAGAGTATTTTGACCCGCACCCACTCCATTTGGTGACGAGAACGTCTCCTGTCCCCTCGATGACTGATGAGCAGTGGAATGAGCTAGTGGAAAGCTGGAAGGATCGCAAAAAGATGGTACTTTTCTTCCTCGAGACCAATCTCTCGCTTTCTACATGCTAATCAAGAAATTGTGCCTTACATGTATTTGGTCTGTTGATGTAGGAGATATGTGAAACTAACAAAAAGAATCGAGCTCAAGTTAAGTTTCGCCAAACCACTAGCTCACGCAGCTACCCTGTGCACTGTGATAATCTGGTAAGTCAAACATGTGGCTCTGGATGTGCATTGTCATGAGAAATATTCTTGATCATAGGTTCATGTAAACTGTTACGTCCATGTAGTAACTGTGTATGATGCTCCCTTGCCTTCATATTTGTTGTTTCTAGGGAGACAAATACTAAAGAACCCACTGCATTGGATTTGTTCAAGGAGTGCCACTACAGCAAGAAAAAGAAAAACTACATCGGTGTTGTCCAAGATGCAATTGTAAGTCAGCTTCAAAAGACTACCAACCATCAATTTTACCTTTTTGCGTACTAGAACTAATATTGTTTGAGTTACTCCACCAAATTGAAAACTGATAATCAAATGTCAGTGTATCTTAATTGAAAATGTTAACATGTTCACTTAACTATCTTGTAATAGCCTGTCCTATATGATTGTACCCTTTTTTATTTTCATACAACTGATAAGTTTTGAAGCGATTGAAAAACATCAGTTTTGATTTAGTATATGGCTAGATGAAATGAGTTTAATAAAAGTGCATAATCACTTTGACATGTGACCAATCAGCCACCTACAATTACAGAATTTGTTTATTAATCTATTATTTGGCTTTATATATTGTAGTTTTGGCCATCCTCAGTGTCTTATATTTTTAGTGTGCATATATAGATATATATATATATATATATATATATATATATATATTATAGATTGACCTCCAGAAATAATTTGATTTAAACATCACTCACTTCTAGTTAATTCAGGAAATAGTCCACTTTGTTGTAGATGATAGTATATATGAATAATTTGAATCACCTCCGCACGGAAAAAAGATTAATCTGACTGTTATCACAATTGTCTAGTTGTAAAGGATGCATGATAGCTTTCCTTACAAAGACGATGCATGTAAGCTTGCTGATGTTATCTTCTCTGCTTGTGCTTAAGCCATCTTATAACCATGTTTGTTGCTTGCATTGCTAGACCGAGATGGAAAACAAGGTCTCTCAGCCTACAGAAGATGGACAGGAATCGAACTCTGCGACGGAGGCTGTAGCTGAAGTGCTTGCTAAGCACACTAAGAAGCCAAGGTTTCTTCAGCATGTGGGGATCCAGCATGTCCATGCGAGATCTAGCGATAGCAACTATGAAGCAGAATTGGCAAAGAGGGGCAATGTCGAGCTTCGGGCACTTGTTGACACCTTGACCAAGCAGTTGAAGGAGTCCGAAGAAGCAAGGACCAGGCAAGACGAGGAGCACAGGAAGATAGATGAGGAGAACAGGAAGAAGCAAGCTGAGATGGATGCAAAACTGGACTTTTTGCTAAGTCAATTGCAAGCAAGATCATCTCAAGGGTAAGTTGTTTGTCCAAGATCAGCCGTCGTCTCTACTTGATGCATGGAAGCTATGTGAATGTGATATACTGCTAGAACCTACATTCTTATTCTGTAATGATTTTGCTGTGCAAACTGCACACTACTAGGAAAAGGCCTACTAATGGCGCACCGGTTTTTCCTACTAATGGCGCACTACTCGTGCGCCATTAGTATCATGCCACTAGTATTTTTTTACTAATGGCGCACCATGCAGTGCGCCATTAGTTTTGCCCACAGTGCGCCACTAGTGTCTGCTATACTAATGGCGCACCACATGGTAGTGCGCCATTAGTAACAGTTTTTTTTAATTTTTTTTGTTTTTTCCTAATCTCAGGTCACTATTTCACATATGAGATATCCAACACATATATATACAACAAGCATCCATATAACAATCATAGCCAACACACAAGTTCCATCATATATACATACATAGCCAACACATAGTTCCATCGTTACATATTACAAAAGTTTCACATTGTTTATCCAACACCGTTATCCATCAATTCACGAAAGTTTTGCATTGATACAAAATAAAAACACAAATGGAAAAGGAGCACTCCATCCATGCAAGTTTCCGTTAATTAAATCAAATCTGCAAAATGATAAACAAGAAGTTAGAAGAAGAAGAAGAAGAAGACTAGAAGAATACTAGAAGAAGAAGAACACTAGAAGAAGAATAAGAAGAATTTTGGAAAAGAAGAAGAATAAGAAGAAGACTATAAGCTTATTATGTAAACTTGATCATTTTGTGCTAACATAAGTAATTTTGGAGATAACCTATAGGAAACTAAGCATATAAGCTCTAAGTTAGCATATTAGAGCCAACTTAGGTAAAATGAAGCTAACCTATGTCATTTTGGAAAAGAAGAAGAATAAGAAGAAGACTATAAGCTTATTATGTAAACTTGATCATTTTGTGCTAACATAAGTTATTTTGGAGCTAACCTATAGGAAACTAAGCATATAAGCTCTAAGTTAGCATATTAGAGCCAACTTAGGTAAAATGAAGCTAACCTATGTCACTTTGGGAAAGAAGAAGAATAAGAAAAAGACTATAAGCTTATTATGTAAACTTGATCATTTTGTGCTAACATAAGTTATTTTGGAGCTAACCTATAGGAAACTAAGCATATAAGCTCTAAGTTAGCATATTAGAGCCAACTTAGGTAAAATGAAGCTAACCTATAGGAAACTAAGCATATTAGAGATAACATAGGTAACTAAGTATATATATATATATATATATATATATATATATATATATATATATATATATATATATATATATCATTTTGGAGATCTGACATACCTGACATAGTTCAGTTCTCATTGTTCTTCTCCTTCTCCTTCCTCAGTCTGATGCGCCAAGAGCAGCGAGGCGGTGGAGGCAGTGGGATGTAGTCTTCTACCACAATTGGCGTGGTCATGTCGCCCAGCTGTGGGACCGCTGGCGCCACCACCGGTGCATGGTCATTGCAGGCACCACCACCATCGCGAGGCCACCTTCAGGCAGGACGGGCACGACCATCGCTAGGTCATCCTCAGCCACCTCCATCTCTTGCCCATGGTCAGCCACCACCATCTCTTGCCCATGGTCAGCCACCACCATCTCTTGCCCTTGGTCAGCCACCACCAGTGCTAGGTCATCCTCAGCCTGATGCCCATTGTCATCCTGCAGCTCCTCATCCCCACTCTGCTCCTCTTCTCCCACACTCCAGTTCGGATCATCCTTCTTGTTGTCTATGCTGCTGCCAGAATCGCTGCTGCTTTCGCTAAAGCCAGAATCGGTGTTGCTTTTGCTACAGCCATAGTCGTTGCTGCTTTGGCTGTAGCCAGTGTCACTACTGTTGCTCCCATTACCTGTCCAAATGCAACAATGACCGTTAACAACCGATGTGAGACAAAGCCAAATGTAGAGGAATAAGAAGAGATAGAACGTACCGGCATCATCATCGTCAGCGTAGCGCATGCGACACATAGTCGCGTTGAACACTTTCATGATGAGCATGGCGGCGTTGTCGTCGTACCTGAAGAGAAGGAAGTACCCTAGCCGCAGGTCATAGGCACGGTAGAACTTCTCCCACCCACGAGACAAGTACATGTGGCCCTCCTTGATCACCAACTCCACATCCCACTGCCTGCGAAACCCGCTGCCGGCCTGTCGCAGCTTCACATTATTTGGCGAATCTTCACCCAGCATGTTCATAAAACTGTCAGGCAGCCTCTGCAGTTTGGGACAATGAGTGATGTAGCAAACAACAGATATCATAATGAGATGGGTGAAGGGGAGATCTCTCGTTTTATATACCTGCGTCATGGATGATACTGAAGTCCCAAGTATGATACTGAAGAAATCGGAAGCATCCAACTCGTACTGCGGTGTCGCAAAGCGGCGATGGCTGCTTCCCCCCCATCTCTGATAAGAAGCAGAAGAGACCAATTAGTACCCTTACAACATATCATAAAACACGCATGATAACAGGCTATACTGAAAGGCCAATTGTACTGGACTATAAATTATGGTAATAATGACACAGAAGATGGGAGCACCTAGTACACATTAGCAAAACAAAAAGGTACCACGCTTAAAAGGAAAGACCACTTGGCTCTATTGCCACCTATGGTTTAATGCAGCAAGAATAAAGGGGCAGTTGATCCTACTTAACTAAGTACTAAGATACCCCGGCCCATGCATTAGTCTCAAGTACCCCATATGTCCTATTTTTAGCAAAGTCATGCTAAAATTCAGGGAAAATTTCAGCATGACCTTTGCTGAAAATAGGACATATGGAGTACCCGAATTTGCCGGAACGGAAGTTAATCAACATTCCGGCAAACTCAAGGGCCTCTCGGAGTACCTGCAAAATCATTATCCCACCCCCGCCCTGCTGCAACCCCACTACACCCCACAATATCATCACGACACGATGGTCGGAGACAAAACCCCCCAATATCATCACGACACGATGGTCGGAGACAAAACCCAGCAATATATCTTCTAGCCATGAAACCCTACCCTGATTCTCCTTTCTTCCTCTTTTTTCACTTAAACCTGCAAACATGTAGGGAAAGCAATTAATACAAGGCACAAAAATGGCATGATATGTAGCCTTAATGCTACAGAACATATGAAATACATGCCAACAATATCTATGATATAAACTCCAATAATTTTTGAATAAAAACAGTAGCAAGCAAGCAATTCATTTGACTAACTATTTAAAACAGTAGCAAGCAAGCTATTTTCATGGCTGTGCATGGCTCACTTGATACCATGCATTGTTTATTAATTCATGGGAAACTAGAAGAGACCTGGTCTCTGTCTCTACCATTTGGTGGCATGAATTAGTTAACACCATAAACAAAGCTACTGTTTTTGCTAGCAAGCAAGCAAGTATATAAACAGCTCAAGCAAGCTTCCTGAAGAATATTAACAAATTTATCTGTAGCAATGAACTAAATCTATCTGTTACCACCTCTCGGCCTCTTGCCAAAGAAGATCAGAGGAAGCATATCAATGAACTAAATCTATCAATTTTTCTGAAATAATAAAGCTCTAACAAAAGTGATTTTAGCACCCAGATACAAGCATATGAAGCAAATTTTATGACAGTATATACAACAACTTATCCTCTAAGCCAAAACAACTTTGTAAAAGCCAGATGCAACTTCTTGAGCTAATTTTGAGCAGAACTCCTTGATGAACTAGCAGCAAGGAGTGGCTAGAACTGCAAACAGTGGCTAGAACTGCAGATTTACACATTAAAGGACACAAACTCAAGCAAGCTTCCTGAACAATACCCTGACAGAAAACATAGGACAAGCAATGAATTTCTATAACTAGCAGAGATCATGTGCAACTGCGTGACTATCATTTGTATTCTTGTTGCTAAAACTTGCCAAGTTTATGTCTAGGTAAGGAGCAGAAAGAAGAGGAGCCAAGCAATTTCTAGCACTGGTTTTACTGATCTCATAAATAGATAAGTAGATGGTACAGTTTTTATCTTTGAAAAAGTGCAGTTGGAAGATCACCCATTGTGTTGCCTAAAAAAGTCTAAAACCACAGGTATTTGCTCCTACATGACACCAATTCAACGTACAGATTGTATTTAGCAACTTTGGATTTAACATGATTAGGAGGCCCATCTGACCAATGTTTGGTTCCTAAATTAAGCCCCATTATAAACAAAATCATCGCCATGCCTACACAGGAAGATGGACACTTGCTACAGAGCAAGAAGATGGAGATGGCCGGGAGGGATTTGACCTAAACCTAGCAAAAGAGAGAAGAAGAGGGCATGGCCGGGAGGGAGGAGAGGAGGAAGAGAGGAGAAGAGAGGCAGAGGGAGGAGGGCAATGAAGATTACCTGAACACGATGAGGTGGTGGCCGGAGCGGAGACGACGGAGGATGGAGACGGCGAGCTTGGGGGAGGCGGGGAGGTCACAGGCCTCCTCTCCTGGTGGAAGTGGGGCCTCCTCTCCTGGTGGACGTGGGGCGGCGCCGAGGCTCCAAGTCTCCGGTGGCTCCGAGGGTTAGGGAGGGAGGCGAGGGAGGCGGCGCTCGCGGGGGAGGCGGGGCTCGGGGGGAGGCGGCGCTCGCGGGGGAGGCGGGGCTCGAGGGGGGCGGCGCTCGAGGGGGAGGAAGGGGAGAGGGAGGCGGCGGGGGCGCGTGGGCGGCTGCGGCGGACGGAGGGGGCGGCGGCGTATGGTTGGGGAATTTGGCGAGCAGGGAGGGAGGGAGGCCACAGTGAGGTGAGTAGGTGGTGTTGGGGGAGGGTTCTAATGGCGCACCTAAACCTAGTGCGCCATAAGTACGACTGGTCAGGTTATATACAACCTAACCCATATCTAAATTAGAACAAGCCCACTAGCTCGACTGGTCAGCATGCAGCACACACACACACCAGGAGGTCCTGGGTTCGATTCCCATGCTCCCCATTTTATGTATTTATGCATTTAAAATGTTGTTTGATATTTATTTGTGTTTGAATATGTTCAAACTTGTTTAAATCATAACAGTAATATTTTTTTATAAAAATAGTAATAATTTTTTAAAATATCATCAAAAAATTTATTTGAAAATATTTATGAATATGAAAAAATATCATCAAATTTATTATTTGAAAATATCATCAAATTTGTTATTTGAAAATATAATCAAATTTGGTTTTTTTTGCAATTCTAGTTGCATTCATTTGTGACGGTGGAGCGGGCCGGGGAGGGTGCGGGGGAGAGGGTGCGGTTGGTCGTCGGCGGCGGTGGAGTGGGGGACGGTGCGGGCCGGGGGTCGGTGGCGGCGGCCGGTGGAGCGGGAGAGGGTGCGGTGGGACGTCGGCGGCGGTGGAGTGGGGGAGGGTGCGGGGGGTCGGCGGCGGCGGCCCGTGGAGCGGGGGAGGGTGCGGTGGGACGGGGGGTCGGTGGAGGGTGCGGTCGGCGGCGGCGGCCGGTGGAGCGGGGGGTCGACCCTGGTTACTAATGGCGCACCAGCTTCTGGTGTGCCATTAGAAGTTTTGCAAAAAAAGAGTATATATTCTAATGGCGCACGGTGTGGCCAGTGCGCCATTACTAGTTTGCACTAGTAATGGAGCACTGTGCCACGGTGCGCCATTAGAATGTTTGGAAAAATTAAAAAAATTGTTTCTAGTGGTGCACCATGTTCCTGGTGCGCCATGTTCCTGGTGCACCATGTTTCTAGTGGTATATACTAATGGCGCACCACCTGACAGGTGCGCCATTAGTGTCCATCCCATCTATAGCCCTGTTCCTAGTAGTGAGCTGGTTGCATTTTGTTGCTCCATTGTGGGTGGATTTGGAGATGTAAGCTCAATGTTAGTGTGCTTTGTGATGTTGTTCTTATTTTCTGTATTTGTGATGGATCTGGAGATGTAAGCTCTTAGGCTTGGAAACCCATTTTGTGTAGAAACAGAGAAGGGTTGCGTCGGTTATAGTAAACACTAATGGGTCGAATAAAGTGGGCCTCAAAACACACTTTCTAGCCAAAAAAACACAAGTGCCGCATAATTTTAATGGGCTGATGTGCATATTGAACGCGTGGAAATGGGCCAACGAGAGTGTAAATGATTACGGACCAAAACGAACGGGCCAACCAGTTGCGGTAAAATGGGCCCATAGGTCTGGCTATACTAAAATAAGTGGGCTAGACTACACTGGGCCGAACGCATCGCTCCACACTGGTGCCACGTCAGCTCCACGCTGGTGCCACATCAGCACCACCTTAGCTTCACGCTAGCGCCATATCAGCTCCACGTTGGCGCCATGTCAGATTGCGGGAGATGCCACATGGGACTTGTCGGTCTACACGTCATGTAAATCTGTGACAGAATAGTCCGTCATAGAGGACCGGGCCTTGGGCGGGCCGGGGGCCAGATCGGTGACGGAGACAGACCGTCATAATTCATGACGGAAATGAAAATCCGTCAAGGATGGGCGGGTGGGCAAATTATGATGCGATATACATGACGGATTTTAGGACCGTCATGCCCGGCAATCCTTGACAGTTTTTGGCATGTCTATGACGGACACTTACTGTCACAGATTAACGACTTTCTTGTAGTGCTTCTATAGCAACAATGATGGTGGGAGCGATGTCCGACGCGGCAATGGTTGTGGTAGTCGGCTCTTCTTCGGCGTGTCCACGGTTTTGCCTCAGTTTGCTTGTAGCTGTGGAGTCGAAGCTGCGGCGGCGGGGCCCTGTGGTGTACGATGACTGGCGGCAGGTGGCCTGTTCGGCGATCTTTCGTGGCGCCAGCCGTGCCTGGTTTTTTTCTTCTGAGTTCTCCGTCAGAGTTGGAGCTGTGTTGTCTGGCCGCAGGTCGACTTGTCGTCGATTAGGTTGGGATTTGCCCCGTGTGTTTCACTCTTTGGGAGTGGGCTTGGCCCTTGTTATTCCGATTTTTGCCCGGTATTTCTTAATTAACTGGGTAATTCTCTTCTGCTTAATTAATAGATGAGGCAATCTTTGCCTCCATTTCAAAAAAAAATATTGGTGCCTACGTGGAAGGGTTGACCAGTTAACCGAGGGAAATATAGAGCTTGTTGGGGAACATAGTAATTTCAAAAAATTTCCTACGCACACGCAAGATCATGGTGATGGCATAGCAACGAGAGGGGAGAGTATTGTCCACGTACCCTTGTAGACCGTAAGCGGAAGCGTTATGACAACGCGGTTGATGTAGTCGTACGTCTTCACGATTCGATCGATCCAAGTACCGAACGTACGGCACCTCCGAGTTCAGCACAAGTTCAGCTCGATGACCCCCGGACTCTGATCCAGCAAAGTGTCGGGGATGAGTTCCGTCAGCACGACGGCGTGGTGACGATGATGATGCTCTACCGGCGCAGGGCTTCGCCTAAACTCCGCGATGATATCACCGAGGTGGAATATGGTGGAGGGGGGCACCGCACACGGCTAAGGAACGATCCGTAGATCAACTTGTGTGTCATGGGGTGCCCCCTGCCCCCGTATATAAAGGAGCAAGGCGGAGGGGGCGGCCGGCCTAGTAGGAGGCGCGCCAAGGGAAGTCCTACTCCCACCGGGAGTAGGACTCCCTCCTTCCTTGTTGGAGTAGGAGAAGGGGGAAAGAGGGGGAGAGGAGGAAGGAAAAGGGGGCCGCACCCCTTGTCCAATTCGGACCAGAGGGGGGCTGCGCGCCTCCTTCCTTTCGGCCTCTTTCCTCTATTCCCGTATGGCCCAATAAGGCCCATATACTCCTCGGCAAATTCCCGTAACTCTCCGGTACTCCGAAAAATACCCGAATCACTCGGAACCTTTCCGAACTCCGAATATAGTCGTCCAATATATCGATCTTTACGTCTCGACCATTTCAAGACTCCTCGTCATGTCCCCGATCTTATCCGGGACTCCGAACTCCTTCGGTACATCAAAACTCATAAACTCATAATAAAACTGTCATCGAAACCTTAAGCGTGCGGACCCTACGGGTTCGAGAACTATGTAGACATGACCTAGAACTATTCTCGGTCAATAACCAATAGCGGAACCTGGATGCCCATATTGGCTCCTACATATTCTACGAAGATCTTTATCGGTCAAACCGCATAACAACATACGTTGTTCCCTTTGTCATCGGTATGTTACTTGCCCGAGATTCGATCGTCGGTATCCAATACCTAGTTCAATCTCGTTACCGGCAAGTCTCTTTACTCGTTACGTAATACTTCATCCCGCAACTAACTCATTAGTCACATTGCTTGCAAGGCTTATAGTGATGTGCATTACCGAGAGGGCCCAGAGATACCTCTCCGACAATCGGAGTGACAAAACCTAATCTCGAAATACGCCAACCCAACATGTACCTTTGGAGACACCTGTAGTACTCCTTTATAATCACCCAGTTACGTTGTGACATTTGGTAGCACCCAAAGTGTTCCTCAGGTAAACGGGAGTTGCATAATCTCATAGTTACAAGAACATGTATAAGTCATGAAGAAAGCAATAGCAACATACTAAACGATCAAGTGCTAGGCTAACGGAATGGGTCATGTCAATCACATCATTCTCCTAATGATGTGATCCCGTTAATCAAATGACAACTCTTTTGTCCATGGCTAGGAAACATAACCATCTTTGATAAACGAGCTAGTCAAGTAGAGGCATACTAGTGACACTATGTTTGTCTATGTATTCACACATGTATTATGTTTCCGGTTAATACAATTCTAGCATGAATAATAAACATTTATCATGAAATAAGGAAATAAATAATAACTTTATTATTGCCTCTAGGGCATATTTCCTTCAGTCTCCCACTTGCACTAGAGTCAATAATCTAGTTCACATCACCATGTGATTTAACACCAATATTCATATCTGTATATGATTAGCACCCATAGTTCACATCGTCATGTGACAAACACCCAAAGGGTTTACTAGAGTCAATAATCTGGTTCACATCGCTTATGTGATTGACACCCAAAGAGTACTAAGGTGTGATTATGTTTTGCTCGTGAGAGAAGCTTAGTCAACGGGTCTGTCATATTCAGAGCCGTATGTATTTTGCAAATATTCTATGTCTATAATGCTCTGCACGGAGCTACTCTAGCTAATTGCTCCCACTTTCAATATGTATCCAGATTGAGACTTAGAGTCATCTGGATCAGTGTAAAAGATTGCACCAATGTAACTCTTTACGACGGGCTCTTTTATCACTTCCATAATCGAGAAATTTTTCCTTAGTTCCCACCAAGGATAATTTTGACCAATGTCCAGTGATCTACTCCTAGATCACTATTGTACTCCCTTGCCAAATTCAGAGCAAGGTATACAATAGGTCTGGTACATAACATAGCATACTTTATAGAACCTATGACTGAGGCATAGGAAATGACTTTCATTCTCTTTTCTATTTTCTGCCTTGGTCGGGATTCGAGTCTAACTCAATTTCACACCTTTGCAACACAGGAAAGAACTCTTTCTTTGACTGTTCCATTTTGAACTATTTCAAAATCTTGTCAAGGTATGTACTTACTGAAAAACTTATCAAGCGTCATGATCTATCTCAAAAGATCTTGATGCTCAATATGTAAGTAGCTTTACTGAAGTCTTTCTTTTAAAGAACTCCATTCAAACACTCCTTTATGCTTTTGCAGAATAATTCTACATTATTTTCGATCAACAATATGTCATTCACATTTACTTATCAGAAATGTTGTAGTGCTCCCACTCACTTTCTTGTAAATACAGGCTTCACCGTAAGTCTGTACAGAACTATATGCCTTGATCAACTTATCAAAGCGTATGTTCCAACTCCGAGATGCTTGCACCAGTCCATAGATGGATCGCTGGAGCTTGCACATTTTGTTAGCACCTTTAGGATTGACAAAACCTTCTGGTTGTATCATATACAACTATTCTTTAATAAATCCATTAAGGAATGTAGTTTTGACATCCATTTGCCAAATTTCATAAAATGTGGCAATTGCTAACATGATTCGGACAGACTTAAGGATCGCTACAGTTGAGAAATTCTCATTGTAGTCAACACCTTGAACTTGTCGAAAACCTTTTTGCGACAAGTTGAGCTTTGTAGATAGTAACACTACTATCAACGTCCGTCTTCCTCTTGAAGATCCATTTATTTTCTATGGCTTGCCGATCATCGGGCAAGTCCACCAAAGTCCACACTTCATTCTCATACATGGATCCTATCTCAGATTTCATGGCCTCCAGCCATTTCGTGGAATCTGGGCTCATCATCGCTTCCTCATAGTTCGTAGGTTTATCATGGTCTAGTAACATGACTTTCAGAACAGGATTACCGTACCACTCTGGTGTAGAACGTACTCTGGAAGACCTACGAAGTTCTGTAGTAACTTGATCTGAAGTTTCATGATCATCATCATTAGCTTCCTCACTAATTGGTGTAGGAATCACTGGAACTGATTTCAGTGATGAACTATTTTCCAATTCAGGAGAAGGTACAAATTACCTCATCAAGTTCTACTTTCCTCCCACTCACTTCTTTCGAGAGAAACTCCTTCTCTAGAAAGGATCCATTTTTAGCAACGAATATCTTGCCTTCGGATCTGTGATAGAAGGTGTACCCAACAGTTTCCTTTGGGTATTCTATGAAGATGCACTTCTCCAATTTAGGTTTGAGCTTATCAGGATGAAACTTTTTCACACAAGCATCACAGCCCCAAACTTTAAGAAACAACAACTTGGGTTTCTTGCTAAACCACAGTTCATATGCTGTTGTCTCAACGGATTTATATGGTGCCCTTTTAATGTGAATGCAGCTGTCTCTAATGCACAACCCCAAAACGATAGTGGTAAACTGATAAGAGATATCATAGATCGCACCATATCTAGTAAAGTACGATTACGACGTTCGGACACACCATTACATTGTGGTGTTCCAGGTGGCGTGAGTTTGTGAAACTATTCCACATTGTTTTAATTGAAGACCAAACTCGTAACTCAAATATTCGTCTCCGCGATTAGATCGCAGAAACTTTATTTTCTTGTTACGATGATTTTTCCACTTCACTCTGAAATTCTTTGAACCTTTCAACTATTTCAGACTTATGTTTCATCAAGTAGATATACCCATATCTGCTCAAATCATCTTGTGAAGGTCAGAAAATAACGATACTTGCCACGAGCATCAACACTCATTGGATCGCATACATCGATATGTATTATTTCCAATAAGTCAGTAGCTTGTTCCATTGTTCCGGAGAACGGAGTTTTAGTCATCTTGCCCAAAAGGCACGGTTCGCAAGCATCAAATGATTCATAACCAAGTGATTCCGAAAATCCATCTTTATGGAGTTTCTTCATGCGCTTTACACCGATATGACCCAAACGGCAGTGCCACAAATAAGTTGCACTATCATTATCAACTTTGCATCTTTTGGCATCAATATTATAAATATGTGTATCACTACGATCGAGATCCAACAAACTATTTTCATTGGGTGTATGACCATCAAAGGTTTTATTCATTTAAACAGAACAACAATTATTCTCTGATTTTAAATGAATAACTGTATTGCAATAAACATGATCAAATCATATTCATGCTGAACGCAAACGCCAAATAACATTTATTTAGGTTCAACACTAATCCCGAAAGTATAGGGAGTGTGCGATGATGATCATATCAATCTTGGAACCACTTCCAACACACATCGTCACTTCACCCTCAACTAGTTTTTTGTTTATTCTGTAACTCCTGTTTCGAGTTACTAATCTTAGCAACCGAACAAGTATCAAATACTCAGGAGCTACTATAAACACTAGTAAGGCACATATCAATAACATGTATATCAAATATACCCTTGTTCAATTTGCCATCCTTCTTATCCACCAAATATTCAGGGCATTTCCGCTTCCAGTGACCATTTCCTTTGCAGTGTAAGCACTCAGTTTCAGGCTTTGGTCCAGCTTTGGTCTTCTTCACGGGAGTGACAACTTGTTTGCCATTCTACTTGAAGTTTCCCTTTCTTTCCCTTTGCTCTTTTCTTGAAACTAGTGGTCTTGTCAATCATCAACACTTGATGCTCTTTCTTGATTTCTACCTTTGTCGATTTCAACATCAGGAAGAGCTTGAGAATCACTTTCGTCATCCCTTGCATTTATAGTTCATCACGAAGTTCTACTAACTTGGTGATGGTGACTAGAGAATTCTGTCAATCACTTTCTTATCTGGAAGATTAACTCCCACTTGATTCAAGCGATTGAAGTATCCAGACAATCTGAGCACATGCTCACTAGTTGAGTGATTCTCCTCCATCTTTTAGCTATAGAACTTGTTGGAGACTTCATATCTCACAACTCGGGTATTTGCTTGAAATATTAACTTCAATTCCTGGAACATCTCATATGGTCCATGACGTTCAAAACGTCCTTGAAGTCCCGATTCTAAGCCGTTAAGCATGGTGCACTAAACTATCTAGTAGTCATCATATTGAGCTAGCCAAACATTCATAATGTCTGCATCTGCTCCTGCAATAGGTCTGTCACCTAGCGGTGCATTAAGGACATAATTCTTCTGTGCCGCAATGAGGATAAACCTCAGATCACGGATCGAATCCGCATCATTGCTACTAACATTTTTCAACACAATTCTCTCTAGGAACATATCAAAATAAACATATGAAAGCAACAACGCGAGCTATTGATCTACAACATAATTTGCAAAATACTACCAGGACTAAGTTCATGATAAATTTAAGTTCAATTAATCATATTACTAAAGAACTCCCACTTAGACAGACATCTCTCTGGTCATCTAAGTGATCACGTGATCCATAACAACTAAACCATGTCCGATCATCATGTGAGATGGAGTAGTTTTCAATGGTGAACATCACTATGTTGATCATATCTACTATATGATTCACGCTCGACCTTTCGGTCTCCGTGTTCCGAGGCCATATCTGTATATGCTAGGCTTGTCAAGTTTAACCTGAGTATTCCGCGTGTGCAACTGTTTTGCACCCGTTGTATTTGAACGTAGAGCCTATCACACCCGATCATCACGTGGTGTCTCAGCACGAAGAACTTTCGCCACGGTGCATACTCAGGGAGAACACTTCTTGATAATTAGTGAGAGATCATCTTAAAATGCTACCGTCAAACAAAACAGAATAAGATGTATAACAGATAAACATCATATGCAATCAAAATATGTGACATGATATGGCCATGATCATCTTGCGCCTTTGATCTCCATCTCCAAAGTACTGTCATGATCTCTATCGTCACTGGCACGACACCATGATCTTCATCATCTTGATCTATATCAATGTGTCATCACATGGTCGTCTCGCCAACTATTGCTCTTGCAACTATTGCTATCGCATAGCGATAAAGTAAAGCAATTATTTGGCACTTGCATCTTATGCAACAAAGAGACAACCATAGGGCTTCAGCCAGTTGCCAATAACTTCAACAAAACATGATCATCTCATACAACAACTTATATCTCATCACGTCTTGACCATATCACATCACAACATGCCCTGCAAAAACAAGTTAGACGTCCTCTACTTTGTTGTTGCAAGTTTTACGTGGCTGCTACGGGCTGTGCAAGAACCGTTCTTACCTACGCATCAAAACCACAACGATAGTTCGTCAAGTTAATGCTGTTTTAACCTTCGCAAGGACCGGGCGTAGCCACACTCGGTTCAACTAAAGTTGGAGAAACTGACACCCGCTAGTCACCTGTGTGCAAAGCACGGCGGTAAAACCAGTCTTGCGTAAGCGTACGCGTAATGTCGGTCCGGGCCGTTTCATCCAACAATACCGCTGAACCAAAGTATGACATGCTGGTAAGCAGTATGACTTGTATCGCCCACAACTTACTTGTGTTCTACTCGTGCATATAACATCAACGCATAAAACCTAGGCTCGGATGCCACTGTTGGGGAACGTAGTAATTTCAAAAAAATTCCTACGCACACGCAAGATCATGGTGATGGCATAGCAACGAGAGGGGAGAGTATTGTCCACGTACCCTTGTAGACCGTAAGCGGAAGCGTTATGACAACGCGGTTGATGTAGTCATACATCTTCATGATCCGACCGATCCAAGTACCGAACGTATGGCACCTCCGAGTTCAGCACACGTTCAGCTCGATGACGATCCCCGGACTCCGATCTAGCAAAGTGTTGGGGATGAGTTCCGTCAGCACGACGGCGTGGTGACGATGATGATGCTCTACCGGCGCAGGGCTTCGCCTAAACTCCGCAACGATATGACCGAGGTGGAATATGGTAGAGGGCCCCCCGCACACGGCTAAGGAACGATCCGTAGATCAACTTGTGTGTCATGGGGTGCCCCCCTGCCCCCGTATATAAAGGAGCAAGGGGGAGGGGGCGGCCGGCCTAGGAGGAGGCGTGCCAAGGGGAGTCCTACTCCCACCGGGAGTAGGACTCCCTCCTTCCTTGTTGGAGTAGGAGAAGAGGGAAAGAGGGGGAGAGGAGGAAGGAAAAGGGGGCCGCACCCCTTGTCCAATTCGGACCAGAGGGGGGCTGTGCGCCTCCTTCCTTTCGGCCTCTTTCCTCTATTCCCTTATGGCCCAATAAGGCCCATATACTCCCCGGCGAATTCCCGTAACTCTCCGGTACTCCGAAAAATACCCGAATCACTCGGAACCTTTCCGAACTCCGAATATAGTCGTCCAATATATCGACCTTTACGTCTCAACCATTTCGAGACTCCTCGTCATGTCTCCGATCTTATCCGGGACTCCGAACTCCTTCGGTACATCAAAACTCATAAACTCATAATAAAACTGTCATCGAAACCTTAAGCGTGCGGACCCTACGGGTTCGAGAACTATGTAGACATGACCTAGAACTATTCTCGGTCAATAACCAATAGCGGAACCTGGATGCCCATATTGGCTCCTACATATTCTACAAAGATCTTTATCGGTCAAACCGCATAACAACATACGTTGTTCCCTTTGTCATCGGTATGTTACTTGCCCGAGATTCGATCGTCGGTATCACATACCTAGTTCAATATCGTTACCGGCAAGTCTCTTTACTTGTTACGTAATACTTCATCCCGCAACTAACTCATTAGTCACATTGCTTGCAAGGCTTATAGTGATGTGCATTACCGAGAGGGCCCAGAGATACCTCTCCGACAATCGGAGTGACAAAACCTAATCTCGAAATACGCCAACCCAACATGTACCTTTGGAGACACCTGTAGTACTCCTTTATAATCACCCAGTTACGTTGTGACGTTTGGTAGCACACAAAGTGTTCCTCCGGTAAACGGGAGTTGCATAATCTCATAGTTACAGGAACATGTATAAGTCATGAAGAAAGCAATAGCAACATACTAAATGATCAAGTGCTAGGCTAACGGAATGGGTCATGTCAATCACATCATTCTCCTAATGATGTGATCCCGTTAATCAAATGACAACTCTTTTGTCCATGGCTAGGAAACATAACCATCTTTGATAAACGAGCTAGTCAAGTAGAGGCATACTAGTGACACTATATTTGTCTATGTATTCACACATGTATTATGTTTCCGGTTAATACAATTCTAGCATGAATAATAAACATTTATCATGAAATAAGGAAATAAATAATAACTTTATTATTGCCTCTAGGGCATATTTCCTTCGGAGCTTTACAGTGAGCCAATGACCATATAATCAGGTCAAATCATATATAGTGACCGTAAAAGCGTAGGTTCCGTGGCCGTAGATTTGCTTGCACTCAACTTCAGTGACCACCGGTGTATTTATATCCCCTAGAAATAGCTGCATCGGCCTATAGCACTAACTGGGCCACCGCTACAGTCGTTGCTGCAAAGAAGCAAGTCCCAAGAGGCAGGGAGCGGCCTAAATTGCCTATTTACGTACTAGATTGAGTTTTTCTGCTGATGTCGGTGTTGCTAGCTTTTACAACAATTGTTACCGTCTCGAGAGCTCACCTTGTTCAGATAATGTATATCGTTGAGCTTGGGCGCGCGCTCGGGGTGCAGGGATGGTAAAATCACTCATGGTGGGAACTAAAGGAATGTAATGTTTTGGGTTGGTCCAAGTGCGTGCGTGCAGACTCTCCTTCGCGTCGTCTCCCTCGCGAGGCAACCCGAGGGCTCCCAGATCCAGCGCCGCCAGGCCCCCCCCCCCCTCCGTTGCTCCTCTACTGCCGCTGCTGCCGGCCCCTGCCGCGGTGGCGGCGGGCCCCGTTCCTCTAAGAGGAGGGGGATCTTCGGCCGTAGCGAATGGTGAGGCGGAGTTTGGGCTCCGAGGCGGCGGCCTCGGTTTGTGTGGCGATGGCGGCTGCTGCAGCCGCTTGGGCCGCTTGGGGGTCAGGCCTGGGCGTGGTGCTGCTGCCGCGCCGGGTGCTCGCGGTGGTGGTTGGGGTAGGCTCTTCTTGGGTCTGCTCGGCGGCCGACGGCGGCGTCCCGATGGCCAGGGGAGCAGGTCCGGTGGGTGGCTCCTCCGACGGCGTCTCCAAGCCTGGCGTGGAGCGGATTTGGCGGTCGGGGTCGGCTCGTGTGGCGGCGCATGGGGCCCCTGCCCCGGTTCTCAGATCTGGCCGGCTTGGCGGGGCGGGGCCGGCCTTGTTTAAAATTCATGATATCGTTCCTAAGAGTGATGATCTTGGCGGGAGGAAAATACTTAGAGATAAAAGCATCTTTGCACTTGTTCCAAGAATCAATACTATTTTTGGGCAAAGAGGAAAACCAAACTTTAGCACGATCTCTAAGTGGAAATGGAAGTAACTTCAATTTGACAATATTGTTATCCATATCTTTCTTCTTTTGCATATCACAGAAATCAACAAAATTGTTTAGATGAGTAGCGACATCTTCACTAGGAAGGCCGACGAATTGATCTTTCATAACAAGATTCAACAAAGCGGTATTGATTTCACAAGACTCATCATTATTAAGAGGAGCAATCGGAGTACTAAGGAAATCAGTATTATTGGTATTCGAAAAATCACACAATTAGGTATTATCTTGCGCCATGGCAACAAGTAATCCAACACACAAGCAAACAGAAAGGCAACGAGAAAAGGCAAATGGGAAAGAGAGGAGGAGATTGGGAAAGAGAGGGCGAATAAAACGACAAGGGTGAAGTGGGGGAGAGGAAAACGAGAGACAAATGGCAAATAATGTAATGCGAGAGATAGGGATTGCGATGGGTACTTGGTATGGTTGACTTGCTTGCGTGAGCTTCCCCGACAACGGCGCCAGAAATTCTTCTTGCTACCTCTTGAGCACTGCGTTGGATTTCCCCAAAGAGGAGAGGATGATGCAGCAAAGTAGCGTAAGTATTTCCCTCAGTTTTTGAGAACCAAGGTATCAATCCAGTAGGAGACCATGCACAAGTCCCTCGTACCTACACAAAACGACAGCTACTCGCAACCAACGCGATTAGGGGTTGTCCATCCCTTCGCGGTCACTTACGAGGGTGAGATCTGATAGAGATGATAAATAATATTTTTGGTATTTTTGATAGATAGATGCAAAGTAAAAGTAAAAGGCAAAGTAAAAACAAAGCAAGTAAATAAAGTGATAGAGATTGATATGATGAGAATAGACCCGGGGGCCATAGGTTTCACTGGTGGCTTCTCTCAAGAGCATAGATATTCTACGGTGGGTGAACAAATTACTGTTGAGCAATTGACAGAATTGAGCATAGTTATGTGTATATCTAGGCAATGATCATGTATATAGGCATCACGTCCAAAACAAGTAGATCGAAACGATTCTGCATCTACTACTATTACTCCACTCATCGACCGCTATCCAGCATGCATCTAGAGTATTAAGTTAAAAACAGAGTAAGCAAGATGACATGATGTAGAGGGGTAGATTCATGCAATATGATAAAAAAACCATCTTGTTATCCTTGATGGCAACAATACAATACGTGCCTTGCAACACTTTCTGTCACTGGGTAAGGACACCGCAAGATTGAACCCAAAGCTAAGCACTTCTCCCATTGCAAGAACTACCAATCTAGTTGGCCAAACCAAAAAGGATAATTCGAAGAGACTTGCAAAGATAACTCAATTATACATAAAAGAATTCAGAGAAGAATCAAATATTTTCCATAGATAATACTGGATCATAAACCCACAATTCATCGGTCTCAACAAACACACCGCAAAAAGAAGATTACATCAAATAGATCTCCACAAGAGAGGGGGAGAACATTGTATTGAGATCCAAAAAGAGAGAAGAAGCCATCTAGCTAATAGCTATGGACCCGAAGGTCTGAAGTAAACTACTCACACTTCATCGGAGGGGCTATGGTGATGATGTAGAAGCCCTCCGTGGTGGATGCCCCCTCCGGTGGAGCTCCGGAACAGGCCCCAAGATGGGATCTCGTGGATACAGAAGGTTGCGGCAGTGAAATTTGGTTTTTGGCTCTTGTTCTGATCGTTTGGGGATACGTAGGTATATATAGGAGGAAGGAGTACGTCAGTGGAGCATCAGGGGGCCCACGAGGTAGGGGGCGTGCCCAGGAGGGCGCGCCCTCCACCCTCGTGACCGCCTCTGGCACATCTTGGAGTAGGGTCCAAGTCTCCTGGATCACGTTCGGTTGGAAAATCACGTTCCCGAAGGTTTCATTCCATTTGGACTCCGTTTTATATTCCGTTTCTTCGAAACACTGAAATAGACAAAAAAACAACAATTCTGGGCTGGGCTTCCGGTTAATAGGTTAGTCCCAAAAATAATATAAAAGTGGAAAATAAAGCCCAATATAGTCCAAAACAGTAGATAAAGTAGCATGGAGCAATCAAAAATTATAGATACGTTGGAGACGTATCATGCTGCTCAATGGCGGCTGAGCAACGACGATGTGTGCTATGGTCTGTGGTGGCTCTTCGAGGTTGCTGGCGCGACGTCTTCGTGGAGGTGGGTGGGCCAGGGGAGGTGCTGTGCATGGGGGTGCCGGTGGCGTCGGGTGCTCCGAGCGAGAGTTTGCCTGGTTCTTGCTGGCCGGCAGCGGTGGCCTCTGTGGGCGTCGTTTAACCTCCTTGGAGGCTCCGTCGTGTAGCCCCGTGTCCGCCACCCTCGGATCTTGCTCTTCAGGTGAAAGCCTAAGGCCCGGTTGGGTCGGGCGACGGCGTCGACATCGTCGCTTCCCTCTTTGGGGCGTCGCCTTGAAGAGCTTCGGATCCCGTTTGCGCGCTCCATGGGTTGGACGCTCGCGGTATTGTGGTCGGCAGGTGCCCGTCCGGCAATGCGGATGTTTGCACTGCTTCATGTATGTGGCCACAATGGCAGCTTCAGGCAGAGTCAGGTTTGCTGATTGGTAGTCGGTCTCTTCCGGCGTGTTCGAGGAGTCGGTCTGGCACTGGCTCGGTGCAAACCCAACGCTTTTCTCTTGCTATGCCCGTCGACAGAGTCGGAGCTGCCTCGTCGCCGACGCGTGTGGCTGACTGTTTGGCATCGGCCGGCGCAAGCCTCGATGCTTGTTTGCGGTGCGGGCTTCTTCGGTGGTCATTGATGGTGGAGTCGGAGTCGCCCTCGTGGAGGCGTGATGACGATGACACCGGGCTGCAACCTCGACGACACTTTTCTCCTCGGCGGCGTGTGTGTGTTCTTGTGTGGGTTGCCAGGTCCCCCTGTGTGCCTTGCTTTCGCGGGCCAGTTGTGACGGTTTTCGCCCGGTTTTCCGTTTATTAACCGGGCACCTCTCTTTGATCTTTTTTAATGAATCAGGCCCTAAGTGACCACGTTTCAAAAAATATAATGTTTTGGGTTTACATTGTAAAAACAGTATTGATATTGCCTCAAGTCGCCGCACATGTTGCTCAAGCTTGATATTGCTCGGGCCTTTGACAGTGTATCTTGGTCATTCTTGCTGGAGACACTACGGCACCTCGGCTTCGGGAGCCGCTGGAGGAATTGGATGCCGATCCTTCATTCTACTGCATCCACTAGGGTCTTGATCAACGGGTAACCTGGGCCATCCATTGACCACGCCTGCGGCCTGCATCAAGGAGATCCGGTCTCGCCTATGCTATTCACCATCATCATCGACGTCCTCAACTCTTTGCTCATCCGTGTGGTCGACCTTGGCCTGCTCCAGCGGCTAACTCCCAGACACGCCAGTTCTAGCATCTCGCTATATGCGGACGACGTCGTCATCTTCTGCCACCCCGATCGCCACGACATGTCGGCCATCCAAGAGATTCTCCGTGTTTTTGGGGTGGCGACCGGCTTGCAGACGAACTTCGCCAAGTGCTCCGTCACTCCCATCCGGTGCACCGATGAGCACGCGGCCCTCATCGCGATAGAGATGCACAGCCCCATCGCGGAGTTCCCTGTGCACTACCTTGGCCTGCCCCTTTCCATCCGGAAGCCGACCACGACCAGCTTGTTGCCCATCGTGCACAAGCTCGAACGGAAGCTCTCCACTTGGTGCGCCTCCATGCTCTCTCGCGGCAACCGGCTAGCCCTCGTCCGCCACGTCCTCTGTGTTATCCCTACTCACTTCCTCGTAGCTATCGCCTTCAACCAGACCATCCTCAAGAAGGTGAATCACATCATTAGTGGATTTCTTTGGTCCAGATGCAAGGAGGCCAATGGCGGCCAATGCATGGTCAACTGGCAGCGGGTCTGCCGCCTGCTCCATCTTGGCGGGCTGGGTATTCGCGATCTGCAGCGTGCGGGCATCACTCTTTGTACACGCTGGCTCTGGCTCCAGCGCACCAATCATTCGTGCCCCTGGAGCCACTTGCACATCTCGCATGATGCAAACGTCAGCGCCATCTTCCACGTCTCAACTACCTGGAGTATTGGAAATGGTGACAAGTGCAAGTTCTGGACCGACCACTGGATCGACGGATGATCCGGGGCTGAGATCGCCCCTCAACCTTTTCAAATGGTCCCGAAGAGATGACGGAAGATTTGCACGGTCAGAGACGGCCTATCCCTGCGCTCTTGGGTGCAGGACATCCACGGCGCTCTTGGCCCTGCCGCCATGGTGCAGTATGTGCAGCTCTGGCGGGCGGTGCGCCACATTCAGCTCGCCAACTCTCCAGACATTCTCCGATGGCGATGGACTGCTTCGGGCACCTACTCCGCCAGTTCTTGCTACAAAGCCCTCTTCCTTGGAGCTTGCGAAGAACCACACTGGAAACTCACATGGAAATCTTGGGCTCCGCTTCGCGTCAAGTTCTTCATCTGGCTCGCTCTACAAAACCGGTGCTGGGCGGCAGAGCGACTTGCTAGACAAGGCATGTCTCATGAAACAGCTTGCGCCCTCTGCGATCAAGAAGACGAGACGATGCAACACCTGCTGGCTGGATGCTCCTTCTTTCACTAGGCGTAGCACGACATTCTTGCCTGGGCTCGATCTCCTACGACTTGCCGACCGGAGACACCGACTTCCTTATGTGGTGGGCATCTTCTTGCGCCCTGGCGCCCGCTGCCGCGCGAAAAGGACTATCTTCCCTCATCATCCTCACTGCTTGGTGGATTTGGAAGCACCGGAACAGTTGCACCTTCGACGGTGACCGACCCTCCGTCTCTCATCTATGCTCCAAGATCAAAGAAGAAGCGCGCCTATGGGCTAGGGCCGGCGCCGCCGCGATTTGTAACATCATCCCTGAGACCTAGGTTAGGATTTTCAAGGGGATGAGCAACCCCTTCTCTTTGCTCGACGACCACTTCCATGCCTTCCTCGCGTACATGGCATAGTGTGTCGCCTTAATCTCATTTTGTAAACAATCTCCTTCTATCAATGAAAAGATAAGCATCCTTAGCGTATTCGTGAAAAAAAGTAAAAACAATAAAATCTACAAATTATGTGGCAAAATGATGTACCAAAAGAGAAAAAACATTTAAACTGAACTTAATGTAACACCATGTTTAATAAAAATGTGATGCGTAAAGTATATATTTTTGCTTCAAGCATCCAAGATATATCGTTCATATTATACAAAATATAATTTTTAAAAAATTAACTTGTGATTTACATGCATGACTTTATTGCTCTGAAAAAAAAAGACAGGGCGGGACTTTGATGTGTTGGCATCGTTTGGTATGGATATATTAGAGCAACTCTAGCAGACCCTGCAAAACTCGCAGACCTGCAAAATTCCGGCGAGTATGCGGGCTCAGCCCAATTTTTCGGACAGAACAGAACCCGCATACTCGCCCAGCCTGCAAAATTTTTTTGCCGCGGCCCGCAAATTGCACGCCCCGACCACTATATCTACGGTTCGGCTCGTTTGCGGGTCGAAACCCTATGCCCCGCCGCGGCCGAGCCACGCGATTCCCCACCCCCTTCTCCACATTTCTCGCCGCCGGCGACCACCTCCCCCGCCTCCAGCCGCCATGTGGGGCCGCATGTGGAGCTCCGGACGCGGCTCCGGCAGCAGATCCGGCAGCGGAAGCGATCCGGAGCTCGAGCAGCGCGTCCGGTCGGACGGCGCGAGGAAGCACGGGGCCCGGAGGTGAACCAACCGCGGCCTATCGCCGCCGGCGAGTTTCCGGCGGAGCGAGATGAAGGAGTACGACCGCCGGCGCCAAGGGGAAGTACAAAGAGTGGCGCCGCATCCGCGAGGAGCAGAGCGCGAAGTACATCGACCTCTGCAGCTCTGGCGAGGAGGATTGAGCGTTCTTCTACTCCACGGTGTCGTCCATTTGCCGCGACCTCGCCGCCGTCAGATCCGACCCCCTATAGTACTAGTATTAACGTAGTATGTAATATGAACTATGTTCGTAGTGTGTTGATCATGTAAAATCTATGTAGTATGTGATGAACTACTCGTGTCAACAAGGTGCAATTTATCCCGCGGAAGTGTTTTTTTAAATTATGCAGTTTTAGATACGGTTTCTGTTCAGCCGCGCTAGTTTTCGACCCGCATACGCGATCTTCGTCAAACTGCAAACGCGTTTTATGGGTTAAGTTTTTGCGAGGTCTGCTAGAGTTGCTCTTAACACATGATTGCAACTTGTGTGTACATGCATGACTCGAGGAAGTCACATAATTTTCATCGGACGGCTATCAATAATTAATGTGACGTACATGAAAACAAATGTGTAGAAAAATCTAATGACGGAGGAGCGCCAAAGGGTATTTCCCGTTAGCATATAGCAAATCAGACTGTAGGAGAGACGAACCGAGGTGTACGTGGTGTGGGAGGTTGAGTGCTGGGGATTAATTGACGGGTATCTGTCACGTACACTATGTAGCGATGGAAATTCGGTGCCAAGTCTACATCCATAGGCGGCTCCCCTCCATGTGGTTACATCCAATTAATGACAAAATTATGGGTATAGCTCGAATGGCGGTTGGGCGCTAGAGGATTGATGGCACAGTGGAACGGCAGTTAATTAGGTGCCAATTTAGCGTGACACTCGAGGTCGCATTGTGTACCATACTTTCTCCTTTGCTACTCCCTCCGTCCTTGAAAGAATGTACTTTCAATTTTGTTAGAGGGTCAAATTATCTGAAAGTTTAACCGAGTTTGTGTAAAAATATATCAATGTTTGTGAAACTAAATATGTATATGATGAAAATATATTTCATCATGAATTTAATGCTACTAATTTGTGGCAATAACATATGGCCAATTCAATAACATAGCACCTCCTTTTGAAGACAGCTCCCCTGAGACTGCCTATAGTTGGAGTAACTTCATCAATAACATACTCCCTCCGTCCGGTGAAGAGTGTACGTTTGGGTTTAAATTTTTTCCATAAAAGAGTGTACTTATATCTTCCCAATGTATAAAGTATTTTCTCTCATCACTCGGTAATCAAGACCAATAGCATTCTATACATAGTCTTCTTAATTTCTACATGCACTTAGCTCATTGGGGGTTGGATAATTAAAGAAGAGAGAGATGATGGTCTGCATCTTCCCAATGTATTTTTACTCTACTCCATAATTTGTCCTAAAATGTTTAGATGTGCACTTTTCACCGGACGGAGGGAGTAGGGCCCAACTCAATATATTACTATCTCAACAATGGAAAGTAACATATGTGTGGTGTCATGCAACACTTTATTTATTAAGTTATAGACTCATCTTGCCTTGGTATGTGTGATGTTACTCATAGTACTAGTAACTAGCTATGTTACTACGTGTCTCTCTTTCTTCATTAATTGCTTGCCACATTATCTATTTTATCTAATATGTGTGATGTTACCACCTACTACCTCTCTCTCAGTTTACAGGGCGTGCGTGTACCCCTAGGTCGTCAATTTAACCAACCTAATACAAGTCATATATTACAAAAGATATACCAACATAAACTTCGGAGTTTCTACTTTCAAAAGGTATAATTTTTGTGTTATATAGTTTAAATTAGGGTGATAAAATTGGCAACCTAGATATATGCATAGGACTTGTAAACTGAAACGGAGGTAATACGTTACTCCCACTGTGGGTAGTCTAAGTCATCTTAGGTTGTGCATCAGGACCAACGCAGAAGGGAAAACGAGAGAACTTAATGTTTTTTGTTAGTTACTACTTCCGTCCTGGTTTATAGGTCCCCTTTGTAGTTTGTGCCAAATTTTGACTAAAGGTTTAACTAACAAAATGTTAATGCATGTCAAGAAAAATTATCTCATTGGATTCGTATTTGAACATAGTTTTCAAAAATATAATGTTTGATGACATGCGTGAATATTTTGTTAGTTTAATCTATGGTCAAAATTTGGCACGAAATACAATGAGGACCAATAAACCCGGACGGAGGTAGTAGTAGCATTGCATGAATTAACCATTGCATGTCATGTTTGAAAGTCTCAAGTCATTGAAAGCATGCATGGCCCACATATCTTATTGGTTGATATGTCACGAAACAAGAAACAAGGAAGGAGTTAATGTATCATGCCTAAGTGTTTCGGGATTATTTGGTTTTCGTAAGATGACTTACGCACCTAGAGGAAGGCAGTAGTTACTCGTACTATGAGTAACATCACGCATATCAGGACAAGATGACTCTAGAACCTAATAAAAAATTATGTATAACACCACACATATGTTACTCCTCACTATAGAGGTACTACCTCTGTCCCGATTTAAAGGTCCCTTGAGCCATCTAACCCGTGTCAAGATTTACAAGGCCTCCTGTTCATTCCTTTAGGAAAGTTAGGGGGTGTTTGTTTCCAGGGACTTTTTGGTGTAGGGACTAAAAAAAGTCCCTCTTAGAGACTTTTTAACAAAACAGGAGGGATTACTAAGGACTAAAAGTTGCTTTTTGGGACTAAGTGAAGAAGACTCTCAAAGAGAGTCTTTTTTGGGACTTTTTGAGACTTTTCCGGCAATGCTCCTCCCTGCACCTATTGCCCCGCCGCCCCATGGTGTTGTTTAGTTGTTATTTTTCTGTATACTAGAGGTAACATGGTCATTTAATAACCTCTAGGGAGGGACTAGAGACTTTTTAGTCCCTGGATACAAACAGAGAGGGACTTTTTAGGGACTAGAGACTTTTTAGTTGGGACTAGAAAAAGTCCTAAGACTTATGAACCAAACAAGGCCTTATTAGTACAACATGCATGCAAGTAGTAATGATGAAATAAGGAATCAATGGAAGGTGGAGTGCAGGGCTACATGCATGTTTATCAAGGAAGTTGTCCCGATTTAACTGAATGACGGCTCCACAGGCGCAATAACTCTTGCCGTCTAATTGGTTGTAGCATTTATCTCTTCTTGGTCTTGGTATTTTGATGAATGGGACCTTTAAAACAGGACAAAGGAAGTAGTAACATAGACTAGTCTCAAGTTACTCTCCACTATGGGCAGTCTGACATGTGGGCCTAGTTCCTGGTCGGCCCACCTGTCAGTGGACAGACAGTACCCTGTCGTATGGCAGAGGATTCTCGTCCCCTCTTTTTTCAGTTTAAAACACACAATCAAGGTTTAACTAACATAACACAAGTTTATTCATAAAGTTTGCATTATTAAAAACCGGTTCTTTGGAAGCCAGGGCAAAAGATTTGCCGCACTATTGATTAAGAGAGGAATAGAGCGTGTGTTAAAAGCCCCAACACAACAATATTACTCTTTACAGTGGTCCCAATTTTTTTGCACCTGCGGCAATCCAAAGGCGAGCATCTCCTTTGATGGAATTAAGAACTCCAAGTGTTTTATTTTCTAATGGTAAAACTTTTTTGACATGCAATTTTTATTATATTGATTGATCGAATTAGCGATCCAGGGATACACGTGGATCTTTTAAACCCGAAAGGGCAGAGTAAATTTGAGTATTAATATAGTTTTGTTTTAAGAGTAAAGGTTGACCAAGTCTATAGAAAATAAACATCTGCATCCATAATACCAACTAACACAACTAATGGAAATAGATTTCATTAATGATCTAACAATTTTTATTTGGTGTCGTAGATATTAATTAATAACTTTTTAATAGATTTGATCGAAGTTTATTATACCACGCCTGCGTGGGGGGCAGCCGTCTGACACACACGGATCACGAGGACTATTGAGACGGCCACATTTCCGTGATCTGAGTCGCCCATCCACTGAAAATTCGCACCCGCTCTAAGAGCAACTCTAATGGGGCGACTCAAATGGACGCGTGATTTGTCCATTTTTTGTTTGTTTGGGTCGGTCAAGCGGACGTGCGCATCAATTTTTCATAGGGAAAAGTCTGACAAAATCCTTGACTTCGTACTGCAAATCTGAAAAGAACCATGTCCTCCTAATCCCTGAAATTAGCACCCCATCTTCTCTGATCCCAGCTTATCCCGGCTGATTAGTGCTGAAAGCTTGTTTGTGCGTTGCGATTGCTGATGTGGCATAGATTAGGGAGTAATCAGATGCCATACGAGACTGATTATGGGCTCATCTCGATTTTCAGTTATGTTGCAGCGATAGGCAACCAAATTGGAAGGGGAATGAAGTTAGGGTTCCTCCGTCAACGGGAGACGGGCGGTGGTGGCGGTGACTGTACGAAGGAGAGGCGGAGGCGCGTGGGGACAACAGTCAACAATGGCGTCCTCCTCATGTGCGTCGTACTCAGGCCGAGGCTGCGGGCGGAGGGCACCATCAAGGTCACCGATGACGGCGTCGTCGTGCTCAGGACGAGGCTGAGGGCAGAGGGCACCATCAAGCTCGCCAACGATGGCGTCGTCCTCCTGCGTGTGGTACTCAGGTCGAGGCCGCGGGCGGTGGGCACCATCAAGGTCGCCCTTCCCTTATCGACAGACCCACATGGCGTACGAGCCGGCGAATGAATGCCACTGCAAGAAGCCTCTGTGCTGGATTTTATAACCCTGGAAGAAGATACTACTGCTTCGTGAATTGTAAACTTGCAATCGTTTCCTTGTACAAATTTTTCGTCCCCTTCTTTTCTGACTTGATGCTATGAACTGTTGAATCACATGAATGGGTGTGGATTTTGTGAGTAGCATGATGATCCCTGCTCCCCATATTTTTGGCAAGTATTGATTGATCTTCGAGATGCAGTGAGGAGGCAGGAATCTGTAGGTTCTGATGATCGTCAACCATGGGTGGAACAGGGGCAGTGCAATGGAGCAGAGGAGGCACCGAGACAAGAACTGCAGGTGAAGAATGCAAAAATTTAAGCATTGAGGGCAATATGCAATAGTTTGGAGAGGAATGCAGTATGTAATAGTGTGTTCTATGTCATGACCATGTTAGTGGTAGGTTTATTTGCAGGATTTATGCTACATTAGTAGCTAGACTAGAGGATCAATGTAATGGAAAATGATGTAATGGTTGGATAAGTGAGTTTTATGGTACTGGTTTAACAACCTATGTGATATTTTTTATTTTTATTCATGTGCAAGTTGACAAGATACAGAAGATATAAATTTTCATTTGAGGTAATTTGTAGTTGCATTTGACAGCAAATTGTGATAGTAATGTCACAGAAACAACAGGTAATTGGTAGTTGCATTTGACAGGACATTTAACCACACTGTAAAAGCACAGTCTGCAATGGCATTCGACCAATTTGGCACATAAAGCAGCTGGACTATTGGAACAAAAATCACAACCATCAGTTGGACATAACAGCCAATGCTTGACCAATGTGACATAACAATTTAAACTAGTAGTACACATAACCAGCAGTTCAATAATAGTTCCAACATTTGCAACATGAGATTTCTTTTAACATACTATATGATCATAAAAGTAGTAGACAAGCACATGATCAGTTCTTTGAAAAAAAATCTTGGCTTGCACATGATCAGTTCTTTGATTTTTTTTTCTTGGCTTGCACATTCTGTTTTGGGTAGCCTTCCTCTTCCCTCTACTTGTTCCTGCTTGGGCTTGTTATTTTCTTTTGCTTTGAGCTAGTTGGCTTGCTCTGGTCTGAGCATCAGTTTTAGCTTGTTGGTCAAAGAAATGAAAGTACATAAGCATGTGAAGCAATGCAGGAGTAACTTCTAAAATGAAAGTACATAAGTATGTGAAGCAATATAGGAGTATTTACTTCAGAGGCTTTCATTTTCCTCCAAGATTTCTTCAGGAATGCATTCTTTTTCTTCCCCTTTTCAAGATTTTTATTGCAATCTATCTTATTATGTCCTTTGTGACCACACAAACTACAGTTAATCTAAATGCCATGCTTTGACAATTTTCTGCCTTTTGGTGCTTCTCCCTCTTCCCTCCTCCTGTCATTTTTCCTGGGCCTACCTGGCATGCTCATATAACCTGGAGCTTGTGGTCTTGGCTTTTCATAAATAGGCCACCTTTCCTGACCTTCAACTGGCTCCAAGCAGTGCTCATATGTATTTTAAACTGCTGAACTGAATAACACTTATCAATGAATTCTTGTATAGTTCCACCACACTTGCATATGGCACTGATAGCATGGCAACAAGGTAGCCCTGCCAGCTGCAAGTAACCATAAGATCATGTCCTCTTATCCAAATTGATAGTGTAGCTCCTTCCTCTACCACTGACATGTTTTACCTCAAAGCCTTCTTTTCCATTCCAAAGCACATCAAAAAATTGTGTCAATTTGATATTCACCTTCAGCTTTTTAAGGATGTTTGGGAAAATTGGATGAGAATTCCACTTCTCAGATTTTGTCCTATTTTCTTGAACTCTTTGTGTAACTTTGTGCCTGACCTTTTCCAACATAGAGATAATAGGATAGAATCTGCCCTCAATGATCGCATTGTTAAAAGACTCACATAAGTTGTTGTCTACTGAGTCACAAAAAGATTCAACAGGAAAAAAAGCTCTGGCCAATGCTAAGGCTCTGCTCTCATTATATCCCTTGCTCCTTCAGGTGTGTCTGGAGCTAACTTAGCTTTTCTGTACATGTAGTCTTCTCTGTTTGCAGCCTTTGCAATACCCTAAAACTTCTTTTGTAGAGCACGCCCTCTGTATTTCTTTCTCCAATTAGCATAGATGTGTCTAGCACACATTTTGTGTTTTACCTTTGGTAGATAGTCTTGCATGCTACTGACTAGACCCTATCAAATAATAAAACATAATTATCATCACTAAAGGACAAGGTCATGCATCCGTCGTCGTGGTGATGAAACCTATCGAATAAAATATGGTAGTACAAGAGTTGGTCATGCATCCTTCGCCATGGTAGTACAGGACTAGGTCATGCATCCATCGTCGAGGCAACTCAACAAATTTGAGGCGCAATAACTCCTGCCATCTAATTGGTTGTAGCATTTATCTCTCCTTGGTCTTGGTGTTTTGCCTAAGGGCATCTTCAACAGTCGTAGGATAGGTGTTGGTTAGTTTGCCACCTAGGACATAGTGATGATATGGCATGTAATAAATATGAAGAGAGAGTAAAGTTGTATGTAGATTAACCAACAACCTTTGCACAAGCTCCAAGGTGAAATAGAGAGCAATCACATTTATTTCCTCACCATCTATTGGATAGCTTACATACAACCTATTGGAGTAGTTGTATGATAGCTTGTTGGTTGATGACATGGACATTTTACCAACAAGACTAACATACATCCTGTTGGAGATGCCCTAATGTGTCCTTTAAACCAAGACGAATGTATTAGTAACATAGACTACTAACATATGCGTGGGAAGCGAACTAGAAGCACTCAGTCGTAGGATAGGTGTTGGTTAGTTTGCCACCTAGGACATAGTGATGATATGGCATGTAATAAATATGAAGAGAGAGTAAAGTTGTATGTAGATTAACCAACAACCTTTGCACAAGCTCCAAGGTGAAATAGAGAGCAATCACATTTATTTCCTCACCATCTATTGGATAGCTTACATACAACCTATTGGAGTAGTTGTATGATAGCTTGTTGGTTGATGACATGGACATTTTACCAACAAGACTAACATACATCCTGTTGGAGATGCCCTAATGTGTCTTTTAAACCAAGACGAATGTATTAGTAACATAGACTACTAACATATGCGTGGGAAGCGAACTAGAAGCACTCAGCCACGCAGCCCACCAAAATCACGTCCACACCCGTGCTCTCTAGGGATCGGTGCCACTTTAGAGGAAATGAATTGTTAAATGAGAATACAAGACCCACACGTAAAATGTAACGGTGCATACCTGTGCTGCGATTTTTATTATAGCTAAACATCGGACATTAAATGTTCTAACACATCAATGAATCTAGTCAGATGATGAGAGTTTTCCAAGCAACATTGAATTGGATTTGTACGGGAGGAACGGGTCAAGCATCGAGGATGTATAGAATTAAAAATAATGCGTCAGCTGGCAAATAAAAGAGTGGCGTGGCTACACTGTGTGTGTTGCGGATAAGTGTGTCACTGGTTGTCCAGAGAGAATGTAGTGCAACGTTAAAAATTAGACTCCTTGGTACCTTGTTCGATTAGCAGGGATACATTAGCAATAAGCATCACAACAGCAGCGGATGGTACTTCAACATTCCACGGTACTGTGAGTAAAAACATTTGTAAACAGAACTACCGGGTAGGGTGGCATTGAAAAACAACATTATTCCTTGAAGGCTTCTGGAAACCGGCGACCTAGAGGCATCATGTCAATGTCAGGCGACCTTGATGCAGACAAAAAGCATAGCGATGAGATTCAGAACTAGAAAGGCAATGAATTGGATTTGGGATGGTTGGCCGTTGGTTGGTGAATTTAGACATAGCACAGAACATGACCTACCACCATGTGGCTACATATCACCGTGAACTTAATGACTGACATACATCCGAAACAAAGAAGAGCACGAGAGGATAAAGCTCGCAATACAATGCGGCTAATACTGTGGTTGAGAATCCCGATATGCATGGGGGTTGAGATTTCAATGGGCAGCATCGCCGAGTGCTCCTATGCAATTTTGCATATGCATGTTACTAATCTAAGTTACTCTCCACTATGCGTATTCTGACGTACAATTCTGACGTACAACGCCTGCCGTTGGGGCACTAACATGTGGGCTTGGTTCCTGGTGAGCCCATCTGTCATTGGTCGAACGGCATCCTGCCGTACGACAAAGGATGATCATCCCCTCTTTTTTTAGTTTAAAAGACACAATCAAGGTTTAACTAACGTAACACGAGTTTATATCACAAAGTTTACATTATTAAAAACCTTTTTTGGGAAGCCGAGCCAAAAGATTTGCCGCAGAATTGATTAAGAGAAGATCAGAGTGTGTGTTGCAAGCCCCAACACAACAAGATTACTCTTCCGGTACAATGGTCCCCCAACTTCTTTGCACCTGCCGCGATCCAAAGGCGAGCATGTCCTTTGATGGTATTAAGAACTTGAAGTCTTCTATTTTCTAGTGGTAAAACTTTTTTGACATGCAATTTGTATTATATTGATTGATCGAATTAGCGATCTAGGGATACACATTTTTTTCTTTTTTTCTCGAAAAGGAGGATGACCCCCGGCCTCTGCATCTGGGAGATGCATACGGCCACTTTATTAATTATTCTCGAGGACCTTACAAAGTATTACAAACAATATTCCTGAATCCACCATCTCGGCAACATATGCCGCTACTCTTATCCATATGATGAAGGGATGCTAGTTGGGCCACTACCCAAACCACTCACCTAAACCTAACATCAAAAGCCGAAAGCCCCAGCCGAGCCACATACCGGGTCTGGGGCACAATCCGGTCAGACACACTCTTGTGTCGTCGCAGCCATCTTCCACAGGTCCGTCTTCAGAATATATTGAGTCTTCTACCTTGTGTAGGCCACTCCGCCATCGACGTCACCATGACGCCACACAGCTACCTCCTCCTGCGCGAGTCCATCTCCGTGCATCGCGCGGCGCGCCTCCACAGCGCCATGTCGCCGATCTTCGCCGCCATCAATGAGTGAGATGAAGTACCGCTCCACCACGGCATGAACTGATACAGAGCGCTAGACAGAACAGCTCAAAGGCAACAGCAGCTGCGAAGCAGCGCTAATGCCATCACCCTACACACGGCGCAGGACGAAAGCCGTTGGAGCAGCCGCAAGTGAACAAGGCCGGCACAAGCTGCCAGCCGCCACCACCAGAACCTCCACTGCACACCCGCCACCACTGCTATCCCCGGACGACGCCTCCAAGAAGGAATACGACGTCGCCACGCCGTCGCCGCCCAACCAGGGGACCAAGGTCTTCACCACTAAGCAGGGAGCAGGAAGAGGAGGAGGGGAACCTCACCGAAGCCTCCAAGGAGGGGATCGGCGCCAATGGCGTCGACTTCGCTGTGGCCGCCGCGCTGGCCAAGGGGTTACCCCGGTTCCAACTCACAGCCTCGAACTCCCAACCACCCGAGCCGAAGGACAGCATCAAGAGGGACGCCGGCCACCGGAATCAGAAGGGGATCGAGCAGATCGGGCAAGATGAGGCGGACCTTCTTCACAAGACGCCGACGGTCCGCGAGGAGACCACCGCGTCGCGACCCACGCCCACTGCCCCCTTGCTACCCACGCAGCCAAGAGGACAACCATCCAGCGCCCACCGGCGCCACCTGCCGAGGGATCCACGCCGGGCACACCATCCGGGGCCGCCGCCCCGGTGCCCTAGGCCCTCCACGAGATGCAAAGAAGCCAGATCCCCGCCGCCACCATCATAGATGACGCGCGCGCGAGCTGGGGGCGCACCTCAGGCGGCAGCGGAGTGGAAGGAGGAGTGGGGAAGGGGGGTGGCGGCGCTAGGGTTGGGAACCCTCGAGTCGCCTCAAGAGAGACGACGCGAGGGTCGGGCCTCAAGAGAGACGACGCGAGAGACGACGCGAGTGACTGGTCTTTGATCTTTTAAACCGGAAAGGACGGAGTATATTAGAGTATTAATATAGTTTTGTTTTAAGAGTAAAGGTTGACCGAGTCTATAGAAAATAAACATCAGCATCCATAATACCAAGTAACGCAACTTATGGAAATATATTTCATTAATGATCTAACGATTTTTATTTGGTGTCATAGATATTAATTAATAACTTTTTAATACTAGATTTGATTGAAGTTTATTATATTAACTGCACCATCACTATTTGTGGTACATAGTACACGCCCGATAGAGTTAGCTAACCATGCAGGTCTTGCATACCAGTTGATGACTTCTGTAACCATGCTCGATGCATAGCATGTCACTAGAAATGTCCTCTCGTCACTCCCACACACGTCCATCCATCATCAGCCGCACCCTCCGAACAGAACAGAGCAAAGGCCGGCGATGGCGCGGTTCATCCAGCACGAGGAGACCCTGTGATTAGGCAATAATATGAATCCGTATGCGTAATCAGTTCAATCTCCACTAATCTGCAGAGCCAAGTTGATGGTACTAGCCCCCTGCTATGCTACAGAGAGAGCTGGTCATTAGCCCGGTAGAACTTCTACTAGAACGAGTACAATGATTTTATTTAGAAATGCCAAATTGGAAAACGGGTGATGTGAGGGCTGTAGAATGGGCTAGCTATCTTTGGAGCGACACGTAAAAAAAATACTTAGACTAGCCACAGTGGGAGTAACTTCAGCAGTAACATCGAGTCCAACTCATCAAATTTGCTTATGTGGCAATGAGTTAATGAGGAGAGAGGTAGTTATAGTAACTTAGCTAGTTACTGTAACATTACATGTCCCAATGCAATATGAGTCTATAACCTAATAAATGAAGCTTTGCATGTTACCACACTTATGTTACTACCCACTATGAAGATAGTAATATAGTCTAGGCATGTGTGTATGTTACTAGTGTATGTTACTCACCATTGTGGCTAGTTTTATGGAATAGAGGGAAACCTAAAACAGTTACCTTTCTTAATTAAAAGACAATCTCTTAGTAACAATATCTCTCATCGTATATATAGAGATATTTATTTAGTAGAGACAAGATTAAGAGATACTCATCGTATTTTTTTCATCTTTAGATTACGAGGCAGAGTTAAGATAAAGACAATTTTATCAACCACAATACATGTCAAGGAAGCGAGTGAATTTCCGAGACAACTACCGTCTCTTGGTTAAGATATGGTCTCTTATGAAGAAAAATAAGACATTTCCATCCATTAAACGAGATGTCTTCTCTTATTCACATGTTTTCTAGCTTAATGTTTAACCGCTCCATGATTGTAAGATCTCTTAACATAAATGCTAGAGATAACACTAAGAGATAATCTATTGTGTAACTAGTTTTGCTTCGTTGTACCCCTTAAAAGTTTGCACATCTTAACCAAAAGAGTCTCACGCCCTGCTTTATATACTCTCTCAGTCCCAAAATAAATGTCTTAACCTTAGTACGATTTTATATTAAAGTTAATACAAAATTGAGACACTTATTCTATGACGGAGGGAGTATAAAGCAACGACCAATAGGTTTGAATGCTTTTAATACCAGCTCTAGTCGTAGAGGCGGGTCTCAGTTTGCACATCTTAACCAAACTAGTCAATGTGTACGTGTAATGCACGTTAATTTAGAAATATATCAAGTGAATGTGAATATTAAGTAGGATATTATTTGCGTGTTATTAAGTGATTAGCATTATTTTTGGCATGAAATTAACTGCATGCTAAACATGTTGAGCGCTCGACATTGAAGCAGTCCGGGTCGTTGGATCGACATGATTTGATGGCCGAGATTAATTGGATATACCCTTTTGAATCATTTTATATCTGTATATATATAAATATAGATAAGTTTGAATGCTTTTGGCATCCGTGCCCTGCCTGTATTACCGGCTCTGGTCTGCACGTAGAGGCGGGTCGCTCCGTGTATTCCGGTTACCATAGGGCACTATGCACGGAATCTAGGTAACAGGTGGTATGACCTGACCATGTGCAACTATAAATGAGAGAGGACGGTGACCCGTGTGCAATCAAAAATTTCATCTGTCCTGGCCATGTACTTTTATGAGCCACCGACAAAATATTTCCTCCTCATGTGCAATTTAAAATACTTTGTGCGTCGTTGGTATGTTGTGTAAAATTATTATCAATCAAATTTAGGTGATTCTGTTGCTACAATATACAGAAAAGATACTTCGTGGATTTTATGAGTTAAATTATTAGCAATAAAATTTAAGTGATCCTGTTAATACAGTAAATTGAAAAGAGATAATTTGAAAATAGTCCATCCGTGTACTACTTAAGATTGACCAACAGTTGAAAAGGGAAGATTTAAAAATAGTCAACCAGTGCCACTTGCTCCGTTTGCAAGTCCTCCATAGATTTAATTAACAACATATATTTATACATTAACATTTCTATATCATTGGACTCATATTGGAAAGAAGTTTTGAATGATATTGTGTTTAATTTAATAAATAAAAATGAAATTGTATTAACTAAATTTATATTCAAAATTTGACACAAATACGAAGATGGTTTGACACAAACACAAAATTTGACATAAACCTGGACAGAGGGAGTGTTGGAAATATGACCTAGAGGCAATAATAAATTAGTTATTATTTTATTTCTTTGTTCATGATAATCGTTTATTATCCATGCTATAATTGTATTGATAGGAAACTCAGATACATGTGTGGGTACATAGACAACACCATGTCCCTAGTAAGCCTCTAGTTGACTAGCTCGTTGATCAATAGATGGTTACGGTTTCCTGAACATGGACATTGGATGTCGTTGATAACGGGATCACATCATTAGGAGAATGATGTGATGGACAAGACCCAATCCTAAGCCTAGCACAAAGATCGTAGTTCGTATGCTAAAGCTTTTCTAATGTCAAGTATCATTTCCTTAGACCATGAGATTGTGCAACTTCCGGATACCGTAGGAATGCTTTGGGTGTACCAAACGTCACAACGTAACCGGGTGGCTATAAAGGTGCACTACAGGTATCTCCGAAAGTATCTATTGGGTTGGCATGAATCGAGACTGAGATTTGTCACTCCGTGTAAACGGAGAGGTATCTGTGGGCCCACTCGGTAGGACATCATCATAATGTGCACAATGTGACCAAGGGGTTGATCACAGGATGATGTGTTACGGAACGAGTAAAGAGACTTGCTGGTAACGAGATTGACCAAGCACTAGTAGAAAAGGGGCCAATGGTCCAGGCCGCTCCAGCCCATTAGTCCCGGTTCAATCCAGAACCGGGACCAATGGGGGCATCGGACCCGGTTCGTGAGCCCCGGGAGCCGGCCGGGCCACGTGGCCCATTGGTCCCGGTTCGTCTGAACCTATTGGTCCCGGTTGGTGGGACGAACCGGGACCAATGGGCCTCGCTCCTGGCCCAACACCATTGGTCCCGGTTGGTGGCTTGAACCGGGACCAATGGGCTGCCCATTAGTCCCGGTTCGAGCCGTCAACCGAGACTAAATGGTTGGTACCCGTTGCGACCAGAGTTTAGTCCCACCTCGCCAACCGAAGGGGAATCGGACCGGTTTATAAGCCCCTTCCTCTCTACCTTATTGAGCTCCTCTGAAAATGAAAATAGATGCGCTTATATAGGTAATTTAGCATAAATTCATACGGATTTCTCTTGAAATTCGTTATGAATTTAAGTTGAATTTCCTCTATAAGCGCATCTCTGCTCATTTCAGAGTAGTTTTTTTTTCTTTTTCTGCTATATTTATTTTTTTCTTTTTATTTCTGAGTTGTAATAAACCATTAAAAATAAGCATATATGCTCCTTTTTTAGTACAGTTAATCACAACTACTTTTTGCTTCTATTCATTTCTGAGTAGTTTTCTATAATTTTTTTTCTTTTCTGTTATATTTATTCTTTTGTTTTTATTTCTGAGTTGTAATAAGTCATTAAAAATAAGCATCTATGCTATTTTCTAGTAAAGTTAATCAAAATTATTTTTTCTTCTATTTATTTCTGAGTGGTTTTTTATATTTTCTTTTTCTGCTATATTTATTTTTTTCTTTTTATTTCTGAGTTGTAATAAGCCATTAAAAATAAGCATATATGCTCCTTTTTTAGTACAATTAATCACAACTATTTTTTGCTTCTATTCATTTCTGAGTTGTTTTCTATATTTTTTTTCTTTTCTGTTATATTTATTCTTTTGTTTTTATTTCTGAGTTGTAATAAGTCATTAAAAATAAGCATATATTCTCCTTTTTTTCTTTTTTTTCTGAGTTGTAATAAGCCATTAAAAATAAAAAAGAGGCGCAATGCTCGTTAATTTGCTTCAAGCCTTTCGGAATAGTGTCAACTGCACTGCACATAACTCTGTGCAGTCTACCGTATTCCTCAAGGCTTGAAGCTAACCAACGTGCAGGAGCATTGAGCCTCTTCGTCATCGTCTCTGCACTCAGGGCTTATAAACAGCTGCGAGTGCCTCTCGCTTGGCGAGGTGGGACTAAAAAACAGCTGCAGGAAGAATCAACAAAAAAATAGCTACAGAAAATAAAAAAAATAGTTACACGGGTCCATTGGTACCGGTTCAAGGCATCAACCGGTACCAATGCCGCTCTTTGGTCCCGGTTGGTCGCTTCAACCGGGACCAATGCCCCCCCTTTAGTCCCGGTTGTAGCCACCAACCGGGACCAAAGGTCTTCGTTTCCCGCCCTTTGGGCTGCTGAAAAGAGGCCTTTGGTCTCGGTTTGTGGCTCCAACCGGGACTAAAGGTGGCATTAGTCCCGGTTGGTGCCACCAACCGGGACCAATGCTATTGCTATATATACTGGACTTAGCAGTTTTCGCCAAATTCCATCTGTTTCTTGCCCCTGCCCCGAGCCTCTGCTCCTCGTCGCCTTCGCCGCCGAGCCCGCCCCGAGCCCGCCGTCCCCGTCGCCGCTCCGAGCCCGCCGTCGTCGCCGCCCCCATCGCCGCCCGCGTCCCGCGCCGCCCCGTCATCCCCGCCCGCGCCCCGCGCCGCCGCGCCCCGACGTCGTCGCCAGCACCGTCGCCCTGCCCCGAGTCCGCCGTCCCCGTCGCCGCCCCCGAGCCCGCTGTCCTCGTCGCCGCCGTCCCCATCGTCGCCCCTGCACCGCGCCGCCTCGACGCCGACGTGAGCGTTTTTTTATTTTTGTTAGATTTTTTTAGATTCTTTTTATAGTTCATAGATTTTTTTTGTTAGGTTAGATGTGTAGTTATTTGATATATAGTTCATAGTTTTTTTTGTTAGATTAGATTTTTTTTGTTAGATTAATTAGATTTTTTTGTTAGATTACATGTGTAGTAATTAATTTGTTCATATTATGTTAGATTTTTTTTTCTGTTAATAGATTTTTTTGTTAGATTAGATTTTTTTTTGTTAGATTACATGTGTAGTAATTAATTTGTTCATATTATGTTAGATTTTTTTTTGTTAATAGATTTTTTTGGTGATATTATAATTGAATATGCATGTTTGGTGATATTATTGTTAATAGATTTTTTTGGTGATATTTACATTGTGTAATTAATTTTGTTCATAGAATTTTAATGATTTTTTTGTTCATAGTATTTAGAAAAAGGAAAAAAATAAGAAGTAGTTTATATATAGTTGAACTAGCTAGTTGATTTAATAAACTAATTTATTTTACTATATAATGAAGTAGTTTGTTTTTAGTAAGTACTACTTATTTGTTTATAGTAAGTGCTTAGTAGTTGAACTAGATAGTTGATTTAATTAGATTTTTTTTGTTAGATTAGATTTTTTTGTTAGATTACATGTGTAGTAATTAATTTCTTCATATTATGTTAGATTTAACTATATATAGAAGTAGTTCCCGCATCGACGTCGGCGATGCCTATCCCGCATCCTCGTCGTCGTCGACTCGGCGGTGGAGGCCTGCTTGATCAGGGCTATGTTCGGGACTGGGCTCCGCCGGGTTGGTATTGGGAGGTGCTACTTTCCGGGGGACGCAGGTTGGTGAGGAGGCAGCCCGTTGTTGACCCGATCCTTGTTTGGTGGCGGTCGCGTGGGCCAGTGACGGTGGTGAGGCATCCGGACATCGCGGAGGTGGTACGTCACCGTGTCAGCGAGGAGGACGAGCACGTCCGTCGCTACATGGTTGCATTGGAGGGGAGGTTCGACAATACCTGGCAGGTTCTTCAGGGATCTCACTGGAGCTATGATCCTGTGATGGTTCCTTATCTTTGGGTGTCCACCGCCCGCGTCGATACCCGTCGGGCGCTACGGTTCTAGTTGTATTAGTGATAATATTCGATGATGTACGGACACCAAGAGATGATGTACTTTTGCTTATAATTATTGAATGCATGCTAATTTGAATACTATACTTTATTTTATGATTTAGTTTTGCTTATTTTATGATTTGGTTTTGCTTATTGAATGTTCATATTGGATAAGTTCTCCTTCATTCCCGTGTTCTAGACAATTTGGTATAATAATGCATTCGGGAATGAAAGAGGAGCTACGTACGTACATCGATCATCGATAGTCAACCCGTGATTAATAATAATGATCAAGTTTAATATTTGAATTATGAACGTAGGCCGGAAATGTCGTACTCATCGAACAACGAAAACCGCCCGAGGGAGTGCGACTGGTGCCACGACGACCGAGGTATGTGTGACAGGTTCATTGAGCTGGACGAAGATCGGCGCTTCAGCAATAAGCTCGAGGAGACTTGCGATGTTCATACGGTACGCAACGACGATAATAGTTTTTTCGTAATTAAGCACGACTTAAACTATTTAAACGTGTATTTTTCATCTTTTCCAGTTCCACTAGCTTATCCCATGCTTTGCAAGATGCTATGTCTTGGAGAGGATTGATTTTGAAGACCATGAAAATTTCGAAACCAAAAAAATTATCCTAAGTACCCATCATGGTGTGGATTTTCAAGTAAAGCTGTACAATGCTTAGAGTGTAACCCATTTTGGTTGCAAAAATTGGGATGCATTTTGCAAGATGTATGGTCTTGATGAGGGTATGCTTGTCACCATGGATCTTGGTGATCCTACAATCGAGCAAGAGACACCTTCGATTTGGGTCTTTGTGGATACACCTCCAGTTCTTCCCTCATGTGAGCTAAACATAGTTATTAAGTAATTTATATTGTTTATTTCAAAATATATAGTTGACAACTTATCTCCATTGACAGCTTATTTTCATTTTTCAAAGAATGTGCGGAAGATGGTAGACAGAACGTACTAAACCGAAGGCTCCGAATTAACTTATCAGGAGAAAAATCATCTGGTCGGATTTTGTACTGATCTTGAGAATTACAATATCTACAATCAAACTCCTCAACATTATGGTCAATACGTGCCACTAGTGCACGTGTTGAACTACGGTAACTACCATGGAGATACCCTGGTAAGATTATTTTTTACTATTACAACATCCGTGCATCTTTTTGCATACTTTTAAAACTAGTACATCATTGCTAACTATGAAGTTATTACTATGTTTTTCAACAGATAATCCCGAATGATTGTGTGCCTCATCTGATGTATACGCATGGTAGCCTTCATGTTTTGAACATACGACCAGGTCATCCTACGAATCTCAACTGTCCATACCGGGTTTCTAAAAGAAATGGAGACATAACAATCAAAGAATGGAAAAAAATGCATGGACAGTCGTAAGGAGCTTCTTGGAAGCAATAAGCAGCGAAGGGCAAGAATTGGAGACAGGATGATCGCCATTCTTCATAATGGAGAGTCAGGGTCTATATTGTTTTATGATATTTTACCTTAAGGGTGTAGGTCCTACCTGATACTGATGATCATGTGCTAAGAACAATTATGTAGGGTTGGGTTCGATGACTATGAGGATGATGATCGTATGACTTATTATTAATAACGAGTAGAAGTTGTATGATGATGCATGATTAGTAGGACTTGTTATTATATACATATATGATGATGTATGATGCAAAGCATGCATGAGCATGTTATATCTGCGGGTGCAATGAACATAGCAGCAGCGTTGATAAACCAAGGACGAAGATAAGAGAGGACACTTCTCTCTATTAGCTAGCTATAATAACAACCTAAAAATAACCCCCAAAACCCCTAAAGCAGCCACTTTTGTAAAAAAAAATTGACTTTTGGTCCCGGTTGGAGCCACCAACCGGGACCAAAGGCCCTCTGACTGGGCTCGGTGCACAGGGCCACGTGGAGCCACATTGGTCCCGGTTCGTGTTTGAACCGGGACTAATGGGTGGTGGCATTATTAACAACCCATTAGTCCCAGTTCATGAACCGGGACTAAAGACCCTTACGAACCGGGACTAATGGGTGGCTTTCTACTAGTGAAGGTATCGGTATACCAACGATCGAATCTCGGGCAAGTACAATACCCTTAGACAAAGGGAATTGTATACGGGATCGATTGAGTCCTTGACATCGTGGTTCATCTGATGAGATCATCGTGGAACATGTGGGAGCCAACATGGGTATCCAGATCCCGCTGTTGGTTATTGATCGGAGAACGTCTCGGTCATGTCTACATGTCTCCCGAACCCGTAGGGTCTACACACTTAAGGTTCGATGACGCTAGGGTTATAAAGGAAGTTTGTATGTGGTTACCGAATGTTGTTAGGAGTCCCGGATGAGATCCCGGACGTCACGAGGAGTTTTGGAATGGTCCGGAGGTAAAGATTTATATATGGAAAGTTGTTGTTCGGGTTCCGGGAAAAGTTCGGGTTTTTCCGGTATTGTACCGGGAAGCTTCCAGAAGGTTCCGGAGGATTCCGGAAGGGTCCGGAGGTCCGGAAATTGTTCCACCACGTCATATACGGTAGCATGGGCTGTAGGGGGGGCGCCCTAGCCTTAATGGGCCAGGGGCACCAGCCCCCCCAAGGCCCATGCGCATGGGAAAGGGGAAACCCTAAGGGGGGAGGGCCTCCACTTGACTTGGGAGGCACTCCTCCCCCCCTTGGCCGCCGCCCCAACCCCAGATGGGATCTAGGGGGGCCGGCCCCCTCTTCCCCCACCTATAAATAGTGGAGGGGTGGGAGGGCAGCCGCACCCCAAGTTCTAGCGCAGCCCTCCCCCTCTCCCAAGTACTCCTCCTCTCTCGCGGTGCTTGGCGAAGCCCTGCAGGATTGCCACGCTCCTCCACCACCACCACGCCGTTGTGCTGCTGCTGGATGGATTCTTCCTCAACCTCTCCCTCTCTCCTTGCTGGATCAAGGCATGGGAGACGTCACCGGACTGTACGTGTGTTGAACGCGGAGGTGCCGTCCGTTCGGCACTAGGATCTCCAGTGATTTGGATCACGATGAGTACGACTCCTTCAACCCCATTCTCTTGAACGCTTCCGCTTAGCGATCTACAAGGGTATGTAGATGCACTCTCCTTCCCCTCGTTGCTGGTTTCTCCGTAGATAGATCTTGGTGACACGTAGGAAAATTTTGAATTTCTGCTACGTTCCCCAACAGTGGCATCATGAGCTAGGTCTATTGCTTAGATTCTTTGCACGAGTAGAACACAAAGTAGTTGTGGGCGTTGATTTTGTTCAATATGCTTACCGTTACTAGTCCAATCTTATTTCGACGGTATTGTGGGATGAAGCGGCCCGGACCGACCTTACACGTACACTTACGTGAGGTTCCACCGATTGACATGCACTTGGTGCATAAGGTGGCTAGCGGGTGCCAGTCTCTCCCAGTTTAGTCGGAACGGATTCGATGAAAAGGGTCCTTATGAAGGGTAAATAGCAATTGACATATCACGTTGTGGTTTTTGCGTAGGTAAGAAACGTTCTTGCTAAAAACCCATAGCAGCCAGTAAAACATGCAAACAACAATTAGAGGACGTCTAACTTGTTTTTGCAGGGTATGCTATGTGATGTGATATGGCCAAGAAGAATGTGATGAATGATATGTGATGTATGAGATTGATCATGTTCTTGTAATAGGAATCACGACTTGCATGTCGATGAGTATGACAACCGGCAGGAGCCATAGGAGTTGTCTTAATTTATTGTATGACCTGCGTGTCATTGAACAACGCCATGTAATTACTTTACTTTATTGCTAACTGGTAGCCATAGTAGTAGAAGTAATAAGTTGGCGAGACAACTTCATGGAGACACGATGATGGAGATCATGATGATGGAGATCATGGTGTCATGTCAGTGACGATGATGATCATGGAGCCCCGAAGATGGAGATCAAAAGGAGCAATATGATATTGGCCATATCATGTCACTATTTGATTGCATGTGATGTTTATCATGTTTATACATCTTATTTGCTTAGAACAACGGTAGTAAATAAGATGATCCCTCATTAAAATTTCAAGAAAGTGTTCCCCCTAACTATGCACCGTTGCAAAAGTTCGTCGTTTCGAAGCACCACGTGATGAACGGGTGTGATAGATTCTTACGTTCACATACAACGGGTGTAAGCCAGATTTACACACGCGAAACACTTAGGTTAACTTGACGAGCCTAGCATGTACAGACATGGCCTCGGAACACAAGAGACCGAAAGGTCGAGCATGAGTCGTATAGTAGATACGATCAACATGAAGATGTTCATCGATGATGACTAGTCCGTCTCACGTGATGATCGGACACGGCCTAGTTGACTCGGATCATGTAATCACTTAGATGACTAGAGGGATGTCTATCTGAGTGGGAGTTCATAAGATGAACTTAATTATCCTGAACATAGTCAAAAGATCTTTGCAAATTATGTCATAAGCTCGCGCTTTAGTTCCACTGTTTAGATATGTTCCTAGAGAAAATATAGTTGAAAGTTGACAGTAGCGATTATGCGGACAATAGAAAGCTTATGTCCTTAATGCACCGCTCAGTGTGCTGAACCCCAAACGTCGTCTATGGATGTTGCGAACATCGGACATACACGTTTTTGATAACTACGTGATAGTTCAGTTAAACGGTTTAGAGTTGAGGCACCAAAGACGTTTTCGAAACGTCGCGGAACATATGAGATGTTTCGAGGGCTGGAATTGGGATTTCAGGCTTGTGCCCACGTCAAGAGGTATGAGACCTCCGACGATTTTCTTGGCCTGCAAACTAAGGGAGAAAAGCTCAATCATTGAGCTTGTGCTCAGATTGTCTGAGTGCGACAATCACTTGAATCGAGTGGGAGTTGATCTTCCAGAGATAGTGATGTTTCTCCAAAGTCATTGCCACCAAGCTGCTAGAGCTTCATGATGAACTGTAACATATCAGGGATAGATATGATGATCCTTGAGACATTCACGATGTTTGACACCGCGAAAGTAGAAGTCAAGAAGGAGCATCAATTGTTGATGGTTGGTGAAACCACTAGTTTCAAGAAGGGCAAGGGCAAGACGGGATACTCCATGAAACGGCAAATCAGCTGCTACTCTAGTGAAGAAACCCAAGGTTGAACCCAAACCCGAGACTAAGTGCTTCTGTAATAAGGGGAACAATCACTGGAGCAGAATTACCCTAGATACTTGGTAGATGAGAAGGCTCGCAAGGTCGATAGAAGTATATTGGATATACATTATGTTAATGTGTACTTTACTAGTACTCCTAGTAGCACCAGGGTATTAGATACCGGTTCGGTTGCTAAGTGTTAGTAACGCGAAATAAAAGGCTACGGAATAAACGGAGACTAGCTAAAGGTGAGCTGACGATATGTGTTGGAAGTGTTTCCAAGTTTGATGTGATCAAACATCGCACGCTCCCTCTACCATCAAGATTAGTATTAAACCTGAATAATTGTCATTTGGTGTTTGCGTTGAGCATAGACATGATTGGATTATGTCTATCGCAATACGGTTATTCATTTAAGGAGAATAATGGTTACTCTGGTTTTTGAATAATACCTTCAATGGTCTTGCACCTAAAATGAATGGTTTATTGAATCTCGATCGTAGTGATACACATTTTCATGCCAAAAGATATAAGATAGTAATGATAGTACCACTCACTTGTGGCACTGGCATGTAAGTCATATTGGTATAAACGCATGAAGAAGCTCCATGTTGATGGATCTTTGGACTCACTCGTTTTTGAAAAGATTGAGACATGTGAACCATGTCTATTGGTATATGCGCATAAAGAAACTCCATGCAGATGGATCATTTGGACTCACTTGATTTTGAATCACTTGAGATATGCAAATCATACCACATGGGCAAGATGACTGAAAAGCCTTGTTTTCAGTAAGATGGAACAAAATAGCAACTTGTTGGAAGTAACACATTTTGATGTGTGCAGTCCAATGAGTGCCGAGGCACGCAGTGGATATCGTTATGTTCTTACTTCACGGATGATTTGAGTAGATACTGAGTATATTTACTTGATGAAACACAAGTCTGAATTATTGAATGGTTCAAGTAATTTCAGAGTGAGGTTGAAGATCGTCGTGACAAGAGGATAAAATGTCTATGATATGATCATAGAGATGAGTATCTGAGTTATGAGTTTGGTATGCAATTGAGACATTGTGGAAATCATTTCACAACTAATACTGCCTGGAACACCATGGTGTGATGGTGTGTCCGAACATCATAGTTGCACCCTATTGGATATGGTGCGTACCATGATGTCTCTTATTGAATTACCATTATCGTTCATGGGTTAGGCATTAGAGACAACCGCACTCACTTTAATAGGGTACCACGTAATTCCGTTGAGACGACACCGTTTGAACTATGGTTTGGAGAAACCTAAGTTGTCATTTCTTAAAAGTTTGGGGCTGCGACGCTTATGTGAAAAAGTTTCAGGTTGATAAGCTCGAACCCAAAGCGGATAAAATGCATCTTCATAGGACACCCAAAACAGTTGGGTATACCTCCTAATTCAGATCCGAAAGCAATAGGGATTGTTTCTTGAATCGGGTCCTTTCTCGAGGAAAAGTTTGTCTCGAAAAGTTGAGTGGGAGGATGGTGGAGACTTGATATGGTTATTGAACCGTGTGTAGCAGGGCACAAGAAGTTGTTCCTGTGGCACCTACACCAATTGAAGTAGAAGCTTATGATAGTGATCATGAAACTTCGGATCAAGTCACTACTGTACCTCGTAGGGTGGCAAGGATGCGTACTACTTCAGAGTGGTACAGTAATCTTGTCTTGAAGGTCATGTTGCTAGACAACAATGAACCTATGAACTATGGAGAAGCAATGGTGGGCCCATATTCCAACAAATGGTTAGAAGCCATGAAATCCGAGATAGGATCCATGTATCAGAACAAAGCTTGAACTTTGGTGGACTTGCCCGATGATCGGTAAGCCATTGAGATAAATGGATCTTTAAGAAGAAGACGGATATGGACGGTGATGTCACCGTCCATGAAGGTCGACTTGTGGCGAAGAGTTCTTCACAAGTTCAAGGAGTTGACTACGATGAGATTTTCTCATCTGTAGCGATGCTTAAGTCCGTCGGAATCATGTTAGCATTAGCGGCATTTATGAAATCGGGCAGATGGATGTCAAAACGAGTTTCCTTACTAGTTTTCGTAAAGGAAAGGTTGTATGTGATACAATCAGAAAGGTTTTGTCGATCCTAAGGATGCTAAAAGGTATGCTAGCTCCAGTGATCCTTCCATGGACTGGAATAAGCATCTCGGAGTTGGAGTATGCACTTTGATAAGATGATCAAAGATTTTGGGTTTATGCAAAGTTTATGAGAAACTTGTATCTCCAAAGAAGTGAGTCGGAGCACTATAAAATTTCTGATGAGTATATGTTGTTGACATATTGTTGACCAGAAATGATGTAGAATTTCTGGAAAGCACATAGGGTTATTTGAAAGGTATTTTTCAATAGAAAACCTGGATTAAGCTATTGAACATTGAGCATCAAGATCTATGAGGATAGATCAAAAACGCTAAATGGTACTTTCAAATGAGCACGTACCTTGACATGATCTTGAAGGTGTTCAAGATGGATCAGTCAAAGAAGGAGTTCTTGCCTGAGTTGTAAGGTATGAAGTTAAGACTTAAAGCTCGACCACGGCAGAAGAAAGAGGAAGGACAAAGATCGTCCCCTATGCTTTTGTCATAGGCTCTATACGGTATGCCATGCTGAGTACTGCACCTGATGTGTGCCTTGCCATATGTCTGGCAAGAGGGTACAAAGGTGATCAAGGAGTGGATCACCAGATAGCGGTCAAAATTATCCTTAGAGGAATAAGGATATGTTTCTCGATTATGGAGGTGATAAAGAGTTCGACGTAAAGATTTGCGTCGATGCAAACTTAACACCTATCCGGATAGCTCTGAGTAGAGAAGCCGGATGCGTATAGTAGAACAACCATTTGGAATAGCTCCAAGTAGAGTGTGGAAGCAACATTTACAATATGACCTAGAGATTTGCGAAGTACATACGGATCTGAATGTTGCAGACCCGTTGACTAAAACCTCTCTCAAGCAAAACATGATCAAACCCCAGAACTTATTGAGTCTTAATCACATGATGATGTGAACTAGTAAACTCTTTGGATGTTGGTCACATGGCGATGTGACCTGTGAGTGTTAATCACATGGCGATGTGAACTAGATTATTGACTCTAGTGCAAGTGGGAGACTTGGAAATATGCCCTAGAGGCAATAATAAATTAGTTATTATTATATTTCCTTGTTCATGATAATCGTTTATTATCCATGCTATAATTGTATTGATAGGAAACTCAGATACATGTGTGGGTACATAGACAACACCATGTCCCTAGTAAGCCTCTAGTTGACTAGCTCGTTGATCAATAGATGGTTACGGTTTCCTGACCATGGACATTGGATGTCGTTGATAACGGGATCACATCATTAGTAGAATGATGTGATGGACAAGACCCAATCCTAAGCCTAGCACAAAGATCGTAGTTCGTATGCTAAAGCTTTTCTAATGTCAAGTATCATTTCCTTAGACCATGAGATTGTGCAACTCTCGGATACCGTAGGAATGCTTTGGGTGTACCAAACGTCACAACGTAACTGGGTGGCTATAAAGGTGCACTACAGGTATCTCCGAATGTATCTATTGGGTTGGCACGAATCGAGACTGGGATTTGTCACCCCGTGTAAACGGAGAGGTATCTCTGGGCCCACTCGGTAGGACATCATCATAATGTGCACAATGTGACCAAGGGGTTGATCACGGGATGATGTGTTACGGAACGAGTAAAGAGACTTGCCAGTAACGAGATTAAACAAGGTATCGGTATACCGACGATCGAATCTCGGGCAAGTATAATACCGTTAGACAAAGGGAATTGTATACGGGATCGATTGAGTCCTTGACATCGTGGTTCATCCGATGAGATCATCGTGGAACATGTGGGAGCCAACATGGGTATCCAGATCCCGCTGTTGGTTATTGACCGGAGAACGTCTCGGTCATGTCTACATGTCTCCCAAACCCGTAGGGTCTACACACTTAAGGTTCGATGACGCTAGAGTTACAAAGGAAGTTTGTATGTGGTTACCGAATGTTGTTCGGAGTCCCGGATGAAATCCCGGACGTCACGAGGAGTTCCGGAATGGTCCGAAGGTAAAGATTTATATATGGAAAGTTGTTGTTCGGGTTCCGGGAAAAGTTCGGGTTTTTCCGGTATTGTACCGGGAAGCTTCCAGAAGGTTCCGGAGGATTCCGGAGGTCCGGAAATTGTTCCACCACGTCCAATATAATAGCATGGGCTGTAGGGGGCGCCCTAGCCTTAATGGGCCAGGGGCACCAGCCCCCCCAAGGCCCATGCGCATGGGAAAGGGGAAACCCTAAGGGGGAGGGCCTCCACTTGACTTGGGAGGCACTCCTCCCCCCTTGGCCGCCGCCCCAACCCTAGATGGGATCTAGGGGGGCCGGCCCCCTCTTCCCCCCACCTATAAATAGTGGAGGGGTGGGAGGGCAGCTGCACCCCAAGTTCTGGCGCAGCCCTCCCCCTCTCCCAAGTACTCCTCCTCTCTCGCGGTGCTTGGCGAAGCCTGCAGGATTGCCACGCTCCTCCACCACCACCACGCCGTTGTGCTGCTGCTGGATGGAGTCTTCCTCAACCTCTCCCTCTCTCCTTGCTGGATCAAGGCATGGGAGACGTCACCGGACTGTACATGTGTTGAACGCGGAGGTGCCGTCCGTTCGGCACTAGGATCTCCGGTGATTTCGATCACGATGAGTACGACTCCTTCAAACCCGTTCTCTTGAACGCTTCCGCTTAGCGATCTACAAGGGTATGTAGATGCACTCTCCTTCCCCTCGTTGTTGTTTCTCCATAGATAGATCTTGGTGACACATAGGAAAATTTTGAATTTCTGCTACATTCCACAACAGGGAGTACTTAAGATTGACCAATAATTAAAGAGAGAAGGTTTTTTCCTCATAATACTTTCGCTTGATTACTACCCTGGTAGTAACATTTTTCACTTATCATTAATCACATGCCATAATCACAATCTGCAAGTGAACAATTACTCACTGGATAACCTCCCAATTCATCATCGGATTAATTACAGATAGCTTAATGACACAATGCTGACTAATTACAAAGTGGATTAATCATTAACATGGATCCCGGTGAATCTACTCTGCTTGCTCTGAATTACTCTCTCCGTCAGTGACTCAACTTTGTACTAATTTAATATAAGATTGAGTCATTTATTTTGGGATGGAAGGAGTATTTTTAAAGCTAGATAGTGAGATCAAGTCGAACTTTTCACCGCTCACCTGCCATCTACCACCACACTCATTGACCTTTCTCCACCAAACATATGACCAAGACATGCACGGTGTACCTCAGTAGGTTCAATTATTTTAGTTGCATGCCTGTGCTACGAAGAACAGAAGCCAGACACTGGTCCTGGAGATACACAGCTGTGCCAGTATGTTTGCATACGCAACCTAGTGGCTATTCCTACCAGGCCTGCCTTAAAGCATGGTTAATAGTATAGCCAGGATAAAGTTATGTATAGCCAACGCTATAGTTACATATATAATAGTGTTGGCTATAAGGTTCCCTAATTATATTAGTATTTTTTTCTATCTTCTTTTTTCTCTTTTTATTATTTATTGTATTTGCCCAGAAATGTACATATAGGTAGGCCCTCATATGAGAGTCTACTTCTCTTACTTTTTCACATCTCTCTCCTTCATATAGACAAAGGTGCTATGTAAGCCGAAATTGCATAGGAGCACTCGGCGATGCTGCTCATTAAAATCTCAACCCCCATGCATCTCGGGATTCTCAACCACTATATTAGCCGCAACGTATTGCGAACTTTAAACTACCCATAGTGGGAGTAACATCGGTGGTAACATCACACATCTCTAGGTAAAACAGATGATGTGTCGAGTAATTAATGAGGAAAGAGGGGCATGTGGTAACGTAGCTAGTTATGCCTCTCCCAATGCTCCACCTTGTATACGTGCTAAGCTTACCAACTAAGCAAAAAAAATCTGATGTGGCATGTCAATTAAGAAGAGAGAGAGAGAGAGTAGTATGGTGACTCCAGGAAGACATTATGCTAAGCGCATGTACCTAGGTGGAAATAAATATGAGTCTATACCTAATTAAATGAAGGGAGCTTAGCAACCAAAAACTAAGCACCTATGCATTGTAAAGTTTAGTTGCTAAGTCTTTTAATGGCCTTAGCACCTCATCTAGCACCCATGCATTGGAAGATGTCTTACTGTAATATCACACATATCAAGACAAGATGAGTCTACAAATCTAATAAATGAAGTGTTGCATGACGTCACATATATGTTACTCCCTCCTTCCATCTATATAGGGCCTAATGCGTTTTTCAAGGCTAACTTTGACCAAATGTTAGAGCAATAATATATGACATGCAACTTACACAAAGCATACCGTCAAACTCGTATGCGAAAGGAGCTTTCAGTGATATAATTTTCACATTATGCATGTCATGTACTAATAATTTTGTCAATAGTCAAAGGCGGTCTTAAAAACCGAATTAGGCCCTATATAGATGGAAGGAGGGAGTACTCCTCACCATAGAGGTAGTAACATAGACTAGTAACATATGCATGTTACTAGTCTAAGTTACTATCACTATGACTAGTCTTATCCTCTTGTACTCTCCTTTCTTTCGGATCTATGTCAGTCATTAAGTTCACGGCGTTCTATAGCGACATGGTGGTAGGTCATGTTCTGTGCTAGTATATCTAAGTTCACCAACCAGCAGCCAACCACCCCAAATCCAATTCATTGCATTTCTTGTTTTGAATCTCGTCGCTATGCTTTTTGTCTGCATCAAGGTCGCCCAACATTGACATGATGCCTCTAGATCGCCGGTTTTCAGAAGCCTTCAAGGAATAATGTTGTTTTTTAATGCCACCCTACCTGGTAGTTCTGTTTACAAATATTTTTACTCGTTGTTTCGTGGAATGTTTAAGTAGCATCCGTTGCTGTTATGTTGCTTATTGCTAATGTATCCCTGCTAATCAAACAAGGTACCAAGGAGTCTAATTTTTTTAACGTTGCACTACATTCTCTCGGGACAAACAGTGACTTACACTTACCCACAACACATACAGTGTAGCCACGCCACTCTTTTATTTGCCAGCAGACACATTATTTTTAATTCTATACATCCTCGATGCTTGGCCCGTTCCTCCCGTATAAATCCAGTTCAATGTTGCGTAGAAAACTCTCATCAACCGACCGGATTCATTGACGCGTTAGAACATTCAATGTACGATGTGCACCTATAGTAAATATCGCAGCACAGGTACGCACTGTTACATTGTACACATGGGTCTTGTTTTCACATTTTACAATTCATTTCCTCTAAAGTGGCACGGATCCCTAGAGAGCACGGGTGTGGACGTGATTTCGATGGGCTGCATCGCCGAGTGCTCCTAGTTCGCTTCCCATGTAAGCGGGCTATAAATCCACTATTGTACTTACTGAGGACGGCCATGATTCCGTGATCCGAGTCGCCTGTCTGCTAAACATTCGCACTACTATTCCAAGCAAACTACAGGAGCTTTCAGGGCCCTTTCCAAGATGGTGCCTTCAGAAAGGATACGAAACCAAAGTGTCGCCACCACTCGATCCCGGGACCAAGGTTTCCCCCGGAGCATCAAGGAGAATAAAGAGGAACCGCGACATGGCCTTCAAGAAGGGTATTCGCGTAGATTTTTTTTGTGAAAGGACCTTAGAATTATATTATCATGAAACAATTGTACATGACACCCCCACAAAACAAGAAATAGAAACTAGGTCCCTGGGGAACCGGCCTACCCCTGCATCCAAAGCGGGCTGCTGGCGCGCCGCCGCTTCCGCTGCCGTCGCTCCCGCACAACGACGTAATCTTGGATTCCGCAGCCGGATTGTACGCGGACGGGAAGTCAACAGCCTCGGCCAGAGAAGACCAGCACGTTGGAAGGAGTGGAAGGCCAACCTTCGTTGCATAACGCTGGAGACGACACGCCTCCGAGATCCACTTGAACAGCCGACGAGATCGACCAGAGCCAGGCGCCAGCACCTCACTGCACCACCCCCAGAACTCCCACAACAAGAACAGGAACATCCTTGTCATGACGTAGATGGAGGCGGGGCATAAATTATACTGTAGCTGGCCCCAGAACCGCAACAACGACGACACCTGGAGAACGGGTGCCCACCGAATCGACGGATCCAGGAGCATATAACACTGGAAGCTCGTCGGCACCGCCGCACGCGACGTCGCCGAGATGGGGAAGAAGCTCCAGCCAATTTATTCCACTACGCCGCGCCACCACCACCACCTTGCCGACGCTGCAAAAGAAACCTATCCTACTATGCACACGCCTAGGCCTCAGATCCAGGGTCCCATCGCTCTCCCGCCGCTGAACCAGCGGCCACGCCTGCTTTTTCGCCTCTCGTCAGCGGTTAGGATAAGCGATAACTCCTCCCCTCTTGGCAACGGAAAAAATGATCGCGTACATTCCAGATCAACTAATTCTCAACCCTACCTTTTCTAATTCTTGTAACATGTTCTATTGCCTTCTCTAGACGATGTGGAATAAATACTCTAAATAAAATCAACTTCCCAACCAATGTACATGATTGCAGTCACTAATAATTGGAACTAGTGGTTGGGGCCCGCCATTGCGGGCCGCTTGAGAGAAAACTATGCGCACTTCATCATCATGTTAAAAATTTTAAAAATATATTCTCGCGTCACGCAGACATCACAACCATCTTAAAAGGAAAAAAACCTAGAAAAACTTCTCTAAAAAAGTCTCCCTGCCATTTTAAAAAACTCAAAAAAAAATGCTTTCTCACCGTGACCAACCAGCATGCGCCACATGGCGTAGCTAGTCAGCCATCATTCTAGCGACTCTTAATGGGTTTAATAATGGCGGGTAGCAGCCCCAGGAGTGCTTTCCGCCATCTGGTTACGTGTTTCTCTCCCATTATTAAGGCAGAATTAAGGAACGATGGAGACCCAGGATGTGACAGCTGAGGAGTGTAAATGTGTAATATCCAGCTTCTGTGCGTAGAGCGGACGAAGAAGGGAGTGCTGACTTCTGGTGACCGAGCTCCTTGGAGCCCGGTATTTTAAAAAGTTCAAAAGACATATTTAAAAGTACCAGATATTTGAAAAAAATCATGGAAACCTACATGTGTTCGGCACGGACATGTGAAGAATTGTTTGAAAATATTATGATTCGTAGGCTGTACAAAAAAAAATCAGCCTAACAACAAAGAAAGGGCCCATTTTGAAAATACGTATTTGTCTTTTTTATATGCCACATGTGAAAGTATACTTTTATGATAGTTTGCACATACGTAATATACATGTGTATGTGTGTGCACAAAAAAAAAATCAAATGTTTCTGGGTTGTAGAAAATTGTATTTTGAAAACGAGCTCCAAGATGCTCGAGCACCATTAGCATTTTTTTGCGAAGAAGGGGACTACTGGAACCAGAGAAGGAGATGGGTCCTTCAGAGCTTCTCGACTTCATTACTTGAATGAGACAACCAAGACGACTGGGTCAGATGATGTGCTCACATGTTTCAAATCATTATAAAAATATTGTGAATGTTCACCACACATTTGTCGACTATCCCTAAAAAGTTCATATTAGAATTCAAATACACATTGAGAAATAAAAAAACAAATTCAGCATGAGTTAATGGTGTCACAAAAACAGGAAAGCAAAAAATACACTATCCATATATGTGGATTTTCCTTTTTTGTTTCTCCATGTATATTTCTATTTTGGATTTGAGCTTTTTATAAATTTAGACACGTGTTTTCCCAGCATTCACAATTTTTTGGAATTTTTTTAAACATTAAATTTGAGTTTTGAAACATGGTATCATCGCATCATGTGATATATCCCCCTCACAACATACACACACACACACCTCCTCATGTACGTGTTGTATTTTGAACACAATTATGTGATGTGTTGTATTTTGAGCTGGGTGATATGATAACCGTCTCAAAGCCAACATACAACTCGGGCGGAAAACACAAGCCGATGTGCGTCCACTCACAACTAAGAGCATCTCTAGCAGACCCCGCATCCCGCCGACCCGTATTTCACGTTTGCAGTTCGCGGAAAAACTGTTTTGCAGTCCGCAACGAAAAGTCACAAAGGCAGACCCCGCAAAGCCGACCCGCATCCTGTTTTACGGGTCGGCTTTGCGGGATCTGCCGCTGCAGCCGTCCCCCCCCCCCCCCCCCCCCCCCTCCCCCCGGCCCGCAAAATGTGAATTTGCACCTCAATTTGCATTTCTTTGCATTTTCAACCACATAGGATACATAGGACATCACCAAATCTTTGGTAGAAAAGTAAGATCAAAGAAAACAAGAACCACAAGTATGCATTTTATAAGATTTTAAATTTCCATAACTGCTCCCATTAGTTGAAGCAATATCTTCTCCATGCGCTCATTGTTGATCTGCGGATTATTGATCTTGCATTCTTCATTATTCTTCTTTGGTTCTAAATAAGTAGACGTTGCTTCCCCTCTAGTTGCACATGCATGCGCTTCATTGCCATCAATTATACTAAGGAGTGCACGGACGTGTATCTTTTTTTCTATCAATAAATCAATGTATTCGCCTTCCCAAAACCAAAATGAGCATCCATCTTCCTACACGCATGATGATGTTCGAAATGAGCAAACATAATGAGCTATCGAAATGAGCCGAATGCAAAACAACACGTACACAGTCGTTTTCACATTTAAAGAACACCCATCCGGGGTGCTTCGGCGTGCCCGAAGTCAGCCGCAACACTGTCCGCTGGCAGTCGTCGCACTGTATGAGCGGCATCGGCAAGCCCGGTGGACGGCCAGCCAAATCCATGCCGGCAAACCGCCGGCGGCGGCGAGCGGACGAACCCGCACCTGCATGCGGCGATGAGCCTTCGCCGGGGCTGCGCGAGGTGCTTCCCGACCATTCCATAGCTTGGCGCAGCCGCCAGCCGCCCGCGATGAAGCGCCGCAGATCCGCAAGGTCCCGGCCCGCCGACGCGGGAGGAGGGGGAGGGGGTGGAGGGCAACCTTGTGCGTGTGGAGGCCTTTCGGCGTGCTCCCATTGGCCACTTTTGCCGAAATTATCAACCTGTATACAATACTAAATACATAACATGTGGGTAAAAATATCCTTTATCAAAGATAATAGTGGACGTAGTATAAATTTTCCTTCCATAAATTTATCCACGAGTTAACTTAGGGCGAAATTATTGTTTTGAAAACGGAGGAACCGTATCTGGTCCCATCGAGACTAAATGCGCCATTATTGTACTAGGCAGGCTTAGTCAAAGCAAGGCTTAGAGCATGGAGCAACGATTATTGTAGCTATAGGATTACTACTATGTCGTACTAGCAGTATAAATAGATGCCCTCCCATTCCCTAAACATCCATCATCCGCTTGCTTGCTGTCCGGCCAGAGCAACGATTGTCCATGGGTTCCACCAAGCCACTCCGGCTGATCCAGCACAAGAAGGAGGCCCTCTGGTTCTACAGCTTCATCTCCTTCGGCTACGACCATGTGTTCAACCCAGGCCAGTACACCCAGGACATGCGCGACATCTCCGTGGAGCATGCTCGCCTCCATAGCCGGGCCCTCAAGGTGGTCGACGTCGGTGGTGGCACTGGCTTCACCACGCTCGGCGTCGTCCGGTATGTCGATCCCGAGAACGTGACGCTGCTTGACCAGTCGCCGCACCAACTCGACAAGGCCAGAAAGAAGAAGGCCCTCAGGGGCATCAAGATCATGGAGGGTGACGCCGAGGACCTCCCCTTCCCCACCGACACCTTCGACCGATACGTCTCCGCTGGCAGGTCGGTTATGGTCAATCCCCTGTCCTTAGACTTTACGTTGACACATCCAATGATCGAGTCCTCTGAGTTCTTTATTTTGGACTCCATGCATGGCAGCATTGAGTATTGGCCTGATCCGCAGCGGGGGATCAAGGAGGCCTATAGGGTCCTGAGCGCCGACGGCGTGGCTTGTATGATAGGCCCCGTTCGCCCGACGTTTTGGCTATCTCGCTTCTTCGCTGACATGTGGATGCTCTTCCCCACAGAGGAAGAGTACATCGAGTGGTTCGAGCGGGCCGGCTTCAAGGATGTCGAGCTCACCAGAATCGGGCCAAAGTGGTACCGCGGTGCCCGTAGGCATGGCCTGGTCATAGGGTGCTGTGTCACAGGCATCAAGACACAAAGCGGGGACTCCCCTTTGCAGGTACTTCCTTTAATTCAAACAGGCACATATACCTGTGTGTTGCAACCAAAGAGAAAATTATCGGTTATGTGCAAACACAATGTCCTGTGACGAATTTCGTACGACATCAACGCTAGTTGTCACATCCACCAAAGTGACCAACAGTGCAATATCCGGATGGTGCCACCCGGTGCCAGGTAGGTGCCCGCCAAGAGTCTAATTTTATTTTTTTTTTGATATCAGTCAGGCATTTATGTTTGTGTGTTGCAACGAAAATGAAATAATCAATAATGTGCAAGCACAAGACCTTGTAGGGAATTCTCTAGAAAAAAAATGCTAGTTATCCCGTCCGCCAAAATGACCCGCGGTGCAATATCCGCAGGGCACACCAAAGCCTAGAAATGAATGCATATCAGCCATGCTTTTAGAAAGAAATGAGGACCGACACAGGAGGAGAAAGAGAATCGACACAGGAGCAAATAATACTATAAGCCAACTAACACAGCTACTCTCTATAATTAGACCCATTATTCCCCGCGCGCGTTGATGCGAAAACACTAATAGACGTGTAGCTATAAAATACTATTACTGCATCCTAACTTTTTTGGGGGTGAACTTAGGAACTTAATGGTTCAAAGAATTTTTTAATGAATTTAAATATTTTTTCTAACGAAAAAACAACTCAAGTCAGAGTGTCGTATTAATATTCTTTTTTCTGGGGTGTGGGGGGTTGTCATATTAATATTCAACATTTTTCTTTCCATTTCCATAAACATATCTACAAAAAGTCTTGTAGCACTGAAGAGTTTTTCAAGAAAAATGTTGCAGTATTTACAAATAGATGAAACACCAACCAATACTTATGTGCCTATATTGTCTTCTCCAATTCATATTTTCCACTCTTTAATTCATCCTAATGATCAGTGTCTACCACCAATTCCAGTCAATTTACTGTACGACATGAATAAGATGACATGCTAATGACAAGAGTTTATCTAAGATGCATAACGATGGATAATTACGTAACTAATTATGATGTGACAAACATATGCATGACTTGGTGAGGTTGGAGAGTGCATGTTGTAAGAATTAAAGATAGTGGATGTGGTGCATGGATGAAAAATAATGCTAGTGGATGCTGACATGGCACACTTGGTGAGGTGGAAGGCTAACTGTTGAGAGAATTGTTTGTAGTGGGATGAACTTTTTCAGATTAGAAGAGGATTAGACCGGCTCAATCTCCCCTTTACTCCCACAATCCTCCTATAATTTACTCCCTACCTTTAATTTAGGGCCACACGATCCTTTCTTTAATTTATTCTCTTTCTTGAATTATGCACCATGCAGCCCACAAATCTCATAAACACCAATGTGAGCCTCTCCCACCTTACATATGAGGGGTCTGCTTAATTAGCTCATGACAGACAATGATATTGAACGTATATAAATGGATGAGAATCAGTTTTGTGTACCGAGGTAGGACTATTAAAACACAGAATACCCATGGTCAATTAGTCATTAAGACCGCAGGGTCAAAAATCTATTTTTCTTTTGCCCGCTCATCATGTTTGCGTGCATGGATGTACTTTGGCCCAGCAAAGGTCCAACACGGCTCTGTGGCCTTTGCGCTTCACGGATATAAGAACAATACAACCTTCTGCGATCACAATGGTTTGGTTACTGAGCGAAGCCAGAGTGATGTGCGAGCTGTGGGGACCTCCTATATGACGAGTTTTGCATCATACAGCAGCTCGATGCACAGGGGAGACGCGCTACTGGGTCGGCCCAATCTGATTCCTGTCGCACGACATAAAAAGGGCATAAAAACAAGATTTACGGAATTTGATACCAGGACCTCATGCAACAGACAGCAAGCCCTTCACCACTACACCAGACAACAACGACTGGCTATAAGAGGTGCAAAATATGATAAGACCACACAGAAAGTGTTGAGATTTAGAAAACATTTCTTAAAAATTGCGAGCAGTTTTGAAATGCCGTGATTTCACTATATTCCTTTTTTTAGAAGTGAAGATTTTTTGATATACCACTTTAAAAATTAAACCCGAACAAATCTTGCAAATTATGAACAGTTTTCTAAAACGCGAACAATTTTTTAAAAGTTTAACCATTTCTGAAAAAACAAACAAATTATGAAGAAATGTGAACCTTTCTTCAAATTTCTGAATATTTCCAGAGATCACGAACAGATTTTACATTCTGAACAAAAATGGAAAACATGAACATTTTTTACGTTCAGAACAAAAAAAGTTAAAACAGCACATTTTTAATACAAACAAAATTTGTATTGTATGAGTTTTGTGGAAATGTGAACAAAATTTGAAACATGGGAACATTTATTGAAATTGCAAACAAGACGATGAAACCGCGAACATTATTTTAAACATGAACATTTTTCTGAATTGGTGAACAAACCTTTAAAACAAAAATATTTTTTTAAATTCCAAACATATTTTCAAAACCACAAACATTTTTTGAAACTCCTGAATATTTTTTGAATTTGTGAACAAAATTAGTAAAACAGGAACCTTTTTTTCAAGTTCGGAACAAAATTTTTGAAACCACGAATATTTTTTGGATTTTCGAATTTATTTTGACAAACAGGAACATTTTTGAATTTGTGAACAAAATTTGAAAAACAGGATCATTTTTTGAAATTCGAAAAAAAATTGAAACCACGAACATTTTTCGAATTTATGAACAAATTTTGAAAACCATGGACATTTTTTGAAAATCTGAATAATATTTGATATTTCCAAAAAAATTGAAAAAGAAAAGTAAACTTGAAAAGAAAAAATTGAAAACAAAAAATGAAAAAAAGGAAAAAGAAAGAAACAGAAAAAAGAAAAGAAAAAACGAAAAAGATGAGAAATAGGAAAAAGAAAAACGAAAAATAAACTGATAAAGAAAAAGCCGGTTCAGGAATCTTCAAGAAGATTCCAAAAACTGGAAGAAACCGTCTGGGAAACTCTAGAAGGTTCCCGAAACCAGAAACTCTGCAAACTCGTTAAATGGGCCGGCCCATGACATCGCTAGATCGCCAGGTCTGTGCGAAACGGGGACACTTTGACGCATCGAGCGTCCAATAGGAAATTCCCGAGCTGTGTGGTTCAAATCCCATCTTTTTTTTTTGAGGGGCGGATGGGGTTCAAATCCCATCTGTGCCTACTTTTGTCGCTGCATTATTATTAGGTCCAAGGCCCAAGTAGCAGCCATTGGGCCACTGTGTGTGGGGCCACGTATGAAATTCTGGACGAATTGTTTTTTTTCGTTTTTTAGCAAACGGCACACAAAAATTTAGTACCATCTCAGATAGAAAAAAATCTCTGATGTACGAAAAAAATATGTGAAACATGTTAACAGACCAAACAAGAATATCACCTTTCTTTATTCGTAATTAGTAATTAGTATTAGTATTAGTATCAGTATTAGTATTAGTATAATTACAATATAATATAATTACTAATTATAATTATATATATATATAGGACAAATTTTGCCTACTACCGGGTGTAGTTACTCCCACTTTTGTTTCATACGTTCTAGGTAGTATCTACCATATCAAAGAGTATGTACGTGTAGTATGTAGTATATAATAATGTTTAGGTAGTATATATACTACTTTTTTGGTAGTATGTATCATATTTTGTGCATATTCTATTTCCCGTACAAATATGTACGTATTTCACAAATACAATAAAATCATGAGCTCACTTGCAATTTTTTCATATAACTCACTTTGGAGTATCTTAAATATAGTATATGAACATACTAAAAATAATAAAATAGTGTATATACTACCACATGGTAGTATATAAGAAATGGGTGGAGCTACACCCGGTAGTAGGATGCATTTTCCCTGTATATATATATATATATATATATATATATATATATATATATATATATATATATATATATATTAGTAGGTGTAGATTAATTGAAGTTTTAGCTTTGTGCTAAGTAAAAATGGTTTAATATAATCAAGTTTAAAATATTTCATGATGAATCTTAATGAAATTATTTTGTTTTGGTTAAACAGATCTTGCAAATTCACATTTTCATCTTATTAACCTTACATTTTCATCTTGTACAGCTTGGTCCGAAGGCTGAGGATGTTAGTAAGCCACATGTGAACCCCATCTTCGTCTTCTTTCGGTTCCTCATTGGGACAATTTGCGCCACATACTTCTTCCTAGTGCCCATTTACATGTGGATCAAGGACAAGATTGTGCCCCAAGGCCGGCCTATCTAACTGAGGATGCTGCCTGGCAGGAGAAGACAAGATCGGAGTCAATATCTGATCTAAGCTGTGAAAATACCACTTTTGTTTCATGTTGTGTTCTGTATCTATAAATATGTGGACGCACGTGCCGTCAGAAGATCGATCGATCATGGGCTTCATGCATCAACCGATACAGAGGCAGATGCTCAATGACGTGGGAAACTGATTGAACAAACTTGTTTCCAGCTCATGTATCTCTCTTCGACTTGTGTGGACCCTCCCCTAAGAAGGTCCATCATCTCCGTGTATAAATAAATCAAGTAGAAGTCATTCGTTGTAACACATAGTGAGTATATAAACAATGGAGAATCAATCACATCTTCTCTACATATTAAAGTGTATAAACGTGTGCTCATTGTCATGCAAAGTTGTGCAACATCGAAACCACGTCCGTCTTTTAAAACATTGAAGTCTGTTTTATTTTTTTCACATACTGTATTTTTTTCTAATGTCAATAGTTAGGTACTTCTCTTGGTCATTATTATTCTCAAATTGCATATTCCATTAATTAATTAAATTAAAGCTTATGAATTGGATAGTGCTATTACCATTCTTCAAAGAAAAATGCCATTGGCACCTATGGAGGATACTGATCCCAATAGTTTGTCCACAAACTCACAGCAAGGTTTTTGTGAAGACCTTGCAAATGACGAGCTTTCTCATGATGATGGGAATTTGGATAGTCATATGGACTGTCTAATAGTTCCTGATAAACCTAAGAGAAAGCAAATGTGAAGAAAGTTTATGATGTATCTTCGATAAGACACAATACTCTTAAATGTTTCCAAATGAAGTTTGATTAACTCAGGATTTTGTGGAATAGTAGAGGTCTTGGGTGACTTGGCTAAGCACCGTTTTCTCTCAATTATGGAGTGACACTAGTAGAAAAAGGGCCTATTGTCCCGGTTGGTAAGGGCCTTTAGTCCCGGTTGGTGAACCTGGACTAAAGGGTCGGTACTAATGCCTCCCCCCTTTAGTCCCGGTTCAATCCAGAACCGGGACTAAAGGCCGCGGCCACGTGGAGCTCCACCTTTAGTCCCGGTTGGTAACACCAACCGGGACTAAAGGAAATTCTATGATATTTTTTTTGAATTTTTTTTGAAATTTTTTTTGAAATTTTTTTGAATAATTTTTTGTTTTCAAATTTCTGAATTATTTTAACCTCTAATCTCTAATCAGCACCCCTCATCGCTGCTCAATTTATCCTCTAATCTCTAATCACCCCTCATCATTCCAAATCATCTAACTTCCCGAACGGTCACCTATCCTCCCACTCCCCCAGCCTGACCATGCTTAACTTCCGGGTTCTATTATCCCTCGTTTCCAAGTCTGCACTTGTTGTTTTCCTGACAATAGTAAGATGTCAATCCTATTAACCCTCAGGAATTTTGTTGAGCATGAAGTGACACATTTCACTGTTTGAGTTTGAAACTATTGTTTTAAAAAACAATAATTATTTAGAAAACAATAATTATTTAGAAAAAAATAGTTATTTTGAATAATTAGTTTGACGATTGTTTGACCATTGTTTGACCACAGTTTGACCAAAATTCAAAATAACTGAAATAATTATTTAGTAACTAATTATTCAAAATAGTTTGACCATTGTTTGACTAATTCTAGAATAATTAGTTTGACCATTGTTTGACCACAGTTTGAAATTTTTTCGATTTTTTCCACTCTAGATCTTAAAAGCCCCGTAACTTTTTTTCTGTTAGGTTTTTGAGGATTTTGAAAATGTTTAACGGGGTTCCCCCGGTTAGATTCGGACGTAACTTTTCGAGTAGATGATTTTTCATATAAAAAACTTTTTCATCCGAGTTAGTATGCAAAAGTTATGCCCATTTTTACAAATTCCAGAGAGATTTTGCAAATAAAGTCGAAATTCACATTTGCAAATTTTCCCAACAACTAGACCACATATCACATGGGAAACTTATTTTCTTTTATTTTTTTGACATTTCCATCATTTTCTTTTATTTTTTTAAACTGAAAAGGCGATCCACCGGGGGGGGGGGGGGGGGGGGAGGGGGGTAGAGTTTGAAAATGGGACCTTTAGTACCGGTTCGTGGCTCGAACCGGGACTAAAGGTCTCAACCCCATTAGCACCGGTTCGTGTCTCAAACCGGAACTAAAGGTCTAGTCTTTAGTCCCGGTTTGAGGCACGAACCGGGACTAAAGGGCATCGCACCCTTTAGTCCCGGTTTGAGGCACAAACCGGGACTAAAGGGCACAGGTGAACCGGGACTAATGCCTTAGCCGCACGAACCGGGATCAATGCTCACATTAGTCCCGGTTCGTGATTGAACCGGAACTAATGTGAATATTGGCCCGGAACCATAGCCTTGTTTCTACTAGTGTGAGCATATTTAGAGTTTATAGTCTCGATGGAGACTAATAAGGATAATGTTTTTTCTCCCTTTTTAAGTAGCCTCCGTGGTGGTCTTGACTTTCCTTAGCATTCCCTTCCTGCTCGTAGTAGATCTAGGGGAATACTGTTGGGTCTTAAGGGATCTCAAATGAACTTGGGTTTTGACATTCGCAATATGTGTCGACCATATATCAGATGCAAGTTTGCGATTAACATGGCATACATGGCTCAAGAGCATAACCAAGAAGAAGTAATGTCTACAACCTATGAAACTTTTCAAAATTCATGCACCATAACGTATGTCCTATGTGCAGAGCACCGCATCGATCAGTTTTTGAAGATGACAGCGTCTGCGATGGCCATGAGAGGGTTGAGGCAGTCAGGGCAAGCTTGCGCACGACCATGACTAAACTCATTAGTCACATGCTTGCGAGCTTCTTGTGATGTTATATTACCGAGAGGGCCCAGAGATATCTATTCGTCACATGTAATGACAAATCCCAGTCACGATCCATGCGACCCAATAAATACCTTCGAAGATACTTGTAGAGCATCTTTATGATCATCCAGTTATGAAGTGATATTTGATAGCACACAAAGTATTCCTACGGTATCTGGGAGTGGCATGATCTCATGGTGTAAGGAACAGATACTTCACATTATGAAAGCTATGGTAAAGTGAACTTAGCGACACGATCATATGCTAAGCTTATGGTTGGGTCTGTCCATCACACAAGGGCTTGGTCTTAAATATCATTTCACGTGTGAGCTCCAATAGTAGTTTAGCTTAGCTGAAGGTATCGACACCCCTTCTCGGCTCTTACTGAGGCGGTGCCCTGTTCATCTCCTGGATCCCTCCTACATTAGAGAAGCTACTCCGGTGGATGGACGTGGAGAGTCGGCTTAGGTTGGAGAGCATCTCGACCTTGAGGTCAACCGCACAACAGTGTTGGGACTCATCCTTGAGCTGCGCCATCATGACATGCAGGGAGTTGGAAGCACCTGATGTCAGCGGCACCAAGCGTTGGGGCCACGCCGCTGGTCACCTCGAAAGCGGTCCACATCGCCCATTGAAGCGGGCAATGCTGTCGATCCCCCAGTGACCACGACACATTTCTGATGAGCACTGCCCTAAAGATCTATGCACCGGCATGCATCTTCCCCTTGCAGGCGACTCCCCCCCCCACCCCACCCCACCTTGCAGGCAACCAAAGAACAGACATACTTCATTTTCAAGCGATACAATAATAGCCGCCCTATTGCCTATTGAATGTTGTGGTATTTGGTGCCACATCCACCGGAGGTGTGTATATTATTGTAGGCTATTTTTTTCTCCGTTTTTCAGTCATGCTTCCAGACTAAAGATATATTTCTGTTGAAAGGCAATGTGCAAGGCCATGATATGCTCTCATTCCTGAAGAGTTGTCATTTAAGAATTCTAAGTGCTTGCTTCATAAGACTGCGGCATCCTGAGCGATGACGTGTGCTCGTGGTGCTGAGCATCCTGGCTTGCCCCCATATTTGGTTCTCTCATCTATTCTGGATCGCCACTGAAGAAGGTGGACATTGAAATCCATGGTTCATCACTAGGCACACCTAAAGGGTAAACATTCAGACTGTCACAATATACTCGGAAATATAGATGGAGCAACAACTAACAACGACATAGAACAACATAGATGGAGTAACGACTAACAAGTTGTTCTTAACTGAATTTTCTCCCACCTTCGACTACAAAGGATGTGCTCAAGTCCACGTGTCAGAAATATAGAGCTTGGGATTTTGGAACCAGTGACAGGAGTGGGGAAATATATAGCTTTTGAGGTAACTCTATCACTCACTCAGATATGTTAGATCACCTCCACGCTTTTTTAATTGACTTTAGTTTTCTGCCCAAGATAAGCATGGCAAGATATAATGATCAACCTATTTGTGATACTTTTTAGAATCCAACATTTAGAATCACAAAACCTATCACTATACTAACTGGGTAGGATATATGGGAAGCAACATTCAGGAACGCAAGCATTGAAAGAAAGAAATGTTCATATGCGCCATCCAACATTTAATTTGTGATACTTTTTAGAATCCTTCAGCTGGCTACTTTCTTTTTTCTTTCCATTACTTTTCATGGAAAATATAGAGCAGTCTGTACTACAAAGGAAGGAACAAAACTATATGTATGAAAATTGTGTAGGTTCTGGTCACCCGTCAGTTCAACTTCTTGCACTCGTAGAAGATATCTCAGTAAGCTGGCCTCCGCTGCAAATAGCATATCCACTAGCCTGATCTGCATACAATAGTTTCCTTTGTCCATAGCTAATTATTTTGATTAGAAAAAATTACTGAGACAGCGATGGCAATAAATTGTTTTGGCACATGAAGTAGCGAGAGAAAGTAAACACTAGATTTGTGCAGACCAACATTGATGAAATCATTGCTGGAGTTGACATGAAGTTCATCGAGCCATTTGCTTAATCTGATTCACCCTGACTTCATATGGAAACACCAAACACCCACTCGAAGTATGGTATTTTGGCATTCAGATTGCTCAAGATTTTGTTGCCTTTCGTATTATAATACTGTTAGATGTGTATAGCCCTTTTCGGTTTATCCAAATTGTATAAGGGGTTTCATGCACTTTACCCTACACATGTATATGTATTGGCATTTGGCCCTCTTGTGAATGTAGTTGCCATTCATCCAACATGGTATCAGATGCTAGGTTAGCCTCTCGTCCCCGCACGATGCAACTCCGTGCGTGCTCTCGATTTTCCTCGTCGCCGGTCGTTTCCGCCCGGATCTGACGCTCGTTGACGAGCTCTTCGCGCAGCTGATTCCTGCAGCTTGCTTTGCTGGTCGCCTCGTCCAAGCAGCACGCACGCGCTGCCGGCGGCCCATGCGCCCGACTCCCCCTGCTGCCTGCCTCTTCCTGTCGGCTGCTCTGCCTGGCTGCGCCAGTTGCGGCCTCCTCCGCCCGGAAGCCCCCGGCATCTCCTCCGCTCGGTCGCCCCCGGGCTCTCCTCTGCTCAGGCCCGGCCCCGGCCATCCCTTCGCCTGGCCGCCTCCTCTGCTCAGGCTACTGGCTCGCTCCCGGCCCCTCAGCATCGCTCTCCCGCAGCTGAGCCGCTCGCTCGTTTGGGGTTGTTTTCCCGATCCAGATCGGGTCTTCTCTGAAGTTTGACCGAAAGAAAGAGAGAGAGAGAGAGAGAGAGAGAGAGAGAGAGAGAGAGAGAGAGAGAAAGGTAGCAATTCCTCATGTCTTCTTCGGGTTATATTGTTGTTCATCGGTGCTCGGTGATCTTCGATGGCACCAACTATGTTGAGTTTGTGGGTTTCATGCGCATCCATATGCGGGGTCTTCTTCTGTGGGGCGTTATCTCTGGCGATGTTCCCTGTCCACCCAGCCCTGTTGCTCCGGTGGCTCCTGTTCCACCAGTACCGCCGGTGCTTGCTGCTGATGCTTCTCAGGCTGATCGGGATGCAGCCAAGGCCCTTGATGCTGCTGCAGTTGATGCTTATGATCAGCAGGTATCCGCATATTCTGATGCTCTTTCTGTCTACCGGGATGATCTGTCAGCTTACACTCAGTGGTGCAATGATGATGCTCGAGCTACTCTTACTGCGAGTGTCCTACCTCAGTTTGTTTCGGAGTTCATGGGCCTCGGCACTGTTGCAGCGATGTGGTCCTATCTTTGTCAGCGCTATCAGCCCTCTCGCGATGCTCTATACCTCTTTGTAGTACGTCAGGAGCATGCTCTTCAGCAGGGTGACTCGTTTGTGGATGAGTTCTATTCATAGTGCTCTGCCATCTGGCGTCAGCTTGACTCACTGCGGATAGTTGTTTGTGGCACTTGCCGTTGTTGCCAGACTACGAGGTCTGACTTGGAGTTTCACAGGGTCCATGAGTTCTTATCTCGTCTCTGCCCTGAGTTTGAGCCTCGCCATGCTCACTTGCTTGCTCGTGGTCGTGTTCCTATCTTAGAGATACTTGATGAGCTTCGTGCCGAGGAGACCCGCCTTCGCTCTGCTGGGTTGCTTCTGGTTCCGTCAGTATTGGCTGCCCGGGCTCCTGTGTCGTCTGCTCGCCTCACTGCTCCGCCCACTACAAGAAATATGTCAACTTATGACCTTCTATCAGTGACCCTGGAAGAATTGGTCATAGATTTATGACCATTTGAGACCAATTGGTCAAAAGCTGTTCGAGGGGCTCCAAACCCTAAACCATTGCGACCATTTTGGTCAGAAAGGTCATAATTTCCTTACATGAAATGGTCATAAAGCTAATAGCGCTAGTCCGCTGCCTTATTTCTAGTTGTTAACGACCAATATAGATGGTCATAGCCTTGTAAATTGTGGTGGGTTGCTATGACTAGGCGCCACCTCATCAGTTTTGCCTATGTGTTATGTCCATGTGGCAGTTTTTGCCCTAGGTTGTGAAGCAACCTATATTTCTGTCATTCCCAAAATTCCCAAAAAATCTCATAAATTCTTTGGGTCATATCTTCGTCAAATATGTAAAAACCTTCCTTGCCTAGTTCAAAAATAATTCAAAAATATTCATTTTCCTATTCTATTCAGAGTAACAGTTTGTGAAGGAAGTACCACTTTGGTATGTCCAAATAGTATCCATTTTCTACAGTGCTTTCCTATGCCCAAATAACCATCCTCCACCAAATGCCAGCTCAATCCATTCATTATTTTGAGCCGAGCTTCAACATTCGTATTTATGTCCAGTGTGGTGGTTTGCAAAGCAAGTACCACCTAGGCTCCTCCTTTTGAGCTGAAAATTTGTGAAAACGGTCTTCTTAGTAACTGATCATCCTCAGCCAAAACTCACGCCCATTAGCCATGTACATTTCCCGTACCGCTAATCAAACACTTGGCTGCTAATTCATGTTTGAGCATCGATTCGTCTCCTCGTGAGAATCTTATGTTGTAATTTTCTTCCTAGCACCAACCTGGGGAGTGCCCAACCCACTAGACATGCCTAGACCGCCCAGAACACATGGCAACGCCACAGTCACGCGGTGACCATGCGGCGGGCATGCGAGTTTACGTGCTCTAGAGTTGGGGCCCTCGGCCACCGCCCAAACCTCGACGTATCACCACCAAACCATGTATTTATGATTAAATAGGTCCTTATGTAACTAGAAATGATTTTTGTAAAAAATAAATAGCAAACTATGAGGCAGCTGCAGTTCAAATTTGACCCGCTTCCGGCTGAATCGGTAGAAATTTGTCTTTTTCACGAGAGGTGGATCAAAATTTTTTACAACAGACCATTTTGTCAATTGTGCATTAAATATGGCCTAGTATTTTATAAAAATGATTTGGTCCAATTTTGCAACAATTATTTGGTAGTTCCTTCACAAAAAAACCTCCTTTCGGGCACTCGAAAAATGGAAAATGGTTTTTTCGTCCAACAAAAATGAAAACTTCCTTAGGCAACATTGTTTGCTATTCCAATATGCACCCTTGTGCAAAATATGAGATCATTTGAACAAACTATGCCATGAATATGGCCATAAGATTGATCATTTGGCTTGAAAGCCATCAATCTTCACGCATGATAGCTCATTTCTAAGAACACTTTTTTAAAATAATTACCGTATTACAAGTTTATTATTTTTCCTGGAAACTTGGTCACATATAATGACACAATGCGAAGGTTTTCCAATTTTTTGATTTTTTTTGAATTTTTTATGCCCGTTTCAAAATGCGGTCAAAACGGCGGGCTTGACCGTTCCTAGCTAGTGGTTGACTCTTGGAAGTTTTTTGGTGTTTCTATGATTAAATAGATACTTATGTACCTAGAAATGATTTTTTGAAAAAATAAAGAGCAAACTATGAGGCAGCTACAGTTCAAATTTGACACGTTTCTAGCTGAATCGACGGCAATTTGTCTTTTTCACCAGAGGTAGATCAAAACTTTTTACACCCAACCATTTGGTCAATTGTGCATTAAATATGGCCTAGTATTTTATAAAAATGATTTGGTCCAATTTTGCAACAATTATTTGGTAGTTCCTTCACAAAAAAACCTCCTTTTGGGCACTCGGAAAATGAAAAATGAATTTTCCGTGCAAAGAAAATGAAAACTTCCTTAGGCAACATTGTTTGGAATTCCAAGATGCACCCTCGTGCACAATATGAGATCATTTGAACAAACTATGCCATGAATGTGTCCATAAGATTGATCATTTGGCTTGAAAGCCATGAATCTTCACGCATGATAGCTCATTTCTAAGAACACTTTTTTAAAATAATTACCGTATTACAAGTTTATTATTTTTCCTGGAAACTTGGTCACATATAATGACACAATGCGAAGGTTTTCCAATTTTTTGATTTTTTTTTGAATTTTTTATGCCCGTTTCAAAATGCGGTCAAAACGGCGGGCTTGACCGTTCCTAGCTAGTGGTTGAATCTTGGAATTTTCTTGGTGTTTCTATGATTAAATAGATACTTATGTATCTAGAAATGATTTTTGGAAAAAATAAATAGCAAACTATGAGGCAGCTGCAGTTCAAATTTGACCCGCTTCCAACTGAATCGGCAGAAATTTGTCTTTTTCACCAGAGGTAGATCAAAACTTTTTACACCCAACCATTTGGTCAATTATGCATTAAATATGGCCTAGTATTTTATAAAAATGATTTGGTCCAATTTTGCAACAATTATTTGGTAGTTCCTTCACAAAAAAACCTCCTTTTGGGCACTCCGAAAATGAAAAATGAATTTTCCGTGCAAAGAAAATGAAAACTTCCTTAGGCAACATTGTTTGGAATTCCAAGATGCACCCTCATGCACAATATGAGATCATTTGAACAAACTATGCCATGAATGTGTCCATAAGATTGATCATTTGGCTTGAAAGCCATGAATCTTCACACATGATAGCTCATTTCTAAGAACACTTTTTTAAAATAATTACCGTATTACAAGTTTATTATTTTTCCTGAAAACTTGGTCACATATAATGACACAATGCGAAGGTTTTCCAATTTTTTTGATTTTTTTGAATTTTTTATGCCTGTTTCAAAATGCGGTCAAAACGGCGGGCTTAACCGTTCCTAACTAGTGATTGACTCTTGGAATTTTTTTGGTGTTTATATGATTAAATAGATACTTATGTACCTAGAAATGATTTTTTGAAAAAATAAAGAGCAAACTATGAGGTAGCTGCAGTTCAAATTTGACCCGCTTCCAGCTGAATCGGCGGAAATTTGTCTTTTTCACCAGAGGTGGATCAAAACTTTTTACACCCAACCATTTGGTCAATTGTGCATTAAATATGACCTAGTATTTTAGAAAAATTAGTTGGTCAATTTTGCAATAATTATTTGGTAGGTTCTTCACAAAAAAACCTCATTTCGGGCACTCGAAAAATAAAAAATGAATTTTCCGTGCAAAGAAAATGAAAACTCTCTTAGACAACATTGTTTGGAATTCCAAGATGCACCTCGTGCAAATATTTGATAGCCTCTTCACAAAAAAAATTCATTTCGGACACTCAAAACATAAAAATTAAAATGGTGACATGATTTTACACTTTATTTTTATTTGACCACGACCAATTTTGAATGGTCATAATGTCCAATACTAAATGGTCATAACATTATACACGCATACTGCGTTCTGATTGGGCCATAGCCATCTCACGCGGATCATGCATCAAGCACTGTTGGATGCTCGTGGATCCAACGGTAGCCCTCGCCCCCCACCCTCTCACCCACCTAGCCCTAACACAACCCCCCACCGCCGCCGCACACCACTCCTCCTTCTAGATCCAGATCGACGCCGCCTCCCTCTCTCTCTCCCCGATCCAGATCGACGCCGCCTCCCTCTCTCTCTCGCTTCCCGTCGCCGGCGGCGGCGCCCTCCTTCCCTCGCCCTCTCCTCCTCCCCTCCTTACGGCGCCTCCTCCACGCCACGAATCCCGGCGACCCACACCGTCTCCGCGCCCGCCTCGGCAACCACCTCCGCCGCGCTTCCGAGTCCCATCCATGTCCGCGCCGGCTCCGTCTCTGTCTCCTTTCGTGGGAGGTGACCCGAACCCGGCCCCGCGGTGGGGGAGGGGCTCCACCGACGAGCCCTTCCTCACTGCATCCATGGCCTCCCTGCGCCCTTCCTCACCGCATCGCCACCCAGACCCCTCCCTTCCCCACCACAAGCAGCATCGCCACCCCAAGCCACCTCCCTTCCCACCGTACCTCAACATGCACCGCAACCCGTCGGATCTCCATGGCAGCATGTGTCAAGGACAGCATCCGCCTCGTCAAGCGTCCGCCTGACCGAAGGGTAAGGACGCTCTCGCCCGTTCTCCTCGTTCCGGATCCGGTTTGTTTTCCTCTTTCGCCAGATCTGACACTGATTTGGTGCTTTTCTCGCCTAGGTAAGCCGGGGAACGACGAAGATCTCATGCCCAAGTGTGGATCTCACGCCGCCGGCAGCCGCACGCCCCCCTCCCCGCGCCGCCGGATCTTCCTCTCCTCCTCCCCACGCCGCCGGATCTTCCTGTCGGGCTCTCCCCCACACTGTAGGCTGCTGTTCTACGACCTCGTCTGCCCCGAGCTCTTCTTTTCTTCAGGCAGGTGAGCCCCGTCCTCTTCTTCTCTTCTTGTCTGGCATGCTCAAAGATGGGCATGCTCTGCTGCTCTGCTCTGTACTTTGTCGGCCCGTAATGTACCTGCTTGAGTAGTTGACTGTAAGTGAAGTAGACTAGTCTTACTTAGTTTGCTTGCTGGCTGCTGCTGGTGGTGCTGCTGGTGGTTTGGTTGCTAGCTGCTGCTTTAGCTACTTGCTTTGGTTCCTGGCTTACTGATTTTGCTAGGTGCTGCCGTTTGCTTGCTGTTGCTGCTTGCTGCTAGCTGCTACTGCTAGCTAATGCTTCTTGTGCTTGCTGCTAGTTGCTACCTTATAAATTGTAACTGTAAAATCATGTAATTTCTAACTTTTTCCATATTGTTCATTGATGTTTGCGCCCTGTTATTTCTGTACTGATGGTAGGATTTCTCTATTAAACCTAGGCCTGTTGTTCTTTGTTTATCTCCATTGTTTCCCAGGTAGCTAGTTATCTGTCTGACTCCATTTCCTGTCAAAATTTGTTGTTCCACCAATAGTTTTTGCACAACACTTCTTGTATCAAGTTTTGATATAAATCTGTCATGCAGGTGTATGGAAGCACAAGAAGAGTGATGGCCATGAAGACTATCGTTCTTCTATCTAGTTCATATGCATGATCATTTGTTTTGTGAAGGCATGCTTTTAACCTTTCGAGTCAGACATGCATAAATTACCTGCCCTATCCCATATAAAGTTCTGTTGAAACAAGGTGGAAGCATTTTTCTCATCCACGCTGCGTGTCTATATATAGCAGCACTGTTTTAGTTGTTCTGTAGGTTATTAGTAGAATTCAACTAGCCAATTAACAAGTGAACTCACTATGCATTTGCTGAATCCATATTTGGAAAGTTCATTGACCCTGCTACTATAACAAACTGCTGGTGGTGGCTCTTTCCCAGGTAGTACATGCATCATCAGTCCTATATAGCTGCTGCTCATATACTCATCAGTCCTATATAGCTGCTGCTCATATACTCATCAGTCCTATATAGCTACATGAGTGATATATACTACTTGCCTGCTGCTGTATCATATTGCTTACTTTTTTTACATCAGATCAACTATGAAGAGAATTGGTGGTGGTTAGGGTGTTCTGGTGCTTATGTTATCTTCTTTCAGGCCTTTCGAGATAGAGTTCTTTAGCTGACAAGTTTAGCAAATGCTGTAGTGCTTATGGTTTAGTTTATGGGTTATATATTGAAAGAGTGACAAAATGCTGACATGTTATACAGCATTAGTACTTGTCCCATTTTTTGTTTCCTTGCTGGACATGCATGTTATGGTCCCATTTTTTGCTTCGGTGCTGGACATGCATGTTATGGTTCAAGTGTCGATGATGTCTAGTAGATAGTTTGCTAGCTATATACCTGCTGCTGATTGATGCTCTTGTGGTCTCCTGGAATCATATTATACTATATCTAGTGTTCTTGTCGTTCTGTGAAGATGCATCACAAACATCTAGGTCTTTAAAGTTGGCTGAATCTATTGCTTTATCATATATTTGGCCCGTAAATCTACATTTCTATGAGATCTCTTTCAATATATAATTTTTTGATAGTCCAGGAATAATCTAATAATCTAATGCTGGTAGTCTATGTGTTCACTCTTTTACAGGAGCTCTAGGTCTATGGAATTTGAAGTTCGAAGCTGTATAGCCCTACTCAGCAAAGAGTTGTCTCTATGTTAGACTGTAAATAATGTAATATTGTAACAGTAGGCATATTGGGGTTGTAATAGACTATCTACAGATTGTAGTAGACGTAGTGTTACTTGATGAACAATCTGATGAGTGAGAACAATTTAAGATGCACCTTTGTAATATTGTAACAGATTGTAAAAGACTAGTGTATGTTTGAAATAGTGATTATGTATGTTGAAAAGATGTGAAATGGAAACTTGACCAGTGGGAACCACTTGTGAATATAATCTGAGCATTTTTGAAATTTCTGACATGTGGGACCGTTGTATGGCATTATGACTAGTGGGACCAGCGCTAAAATATAATGATTGAAAATAGAAAATAAATGATTGTAAGAAGGACGAGGCCCAAAAATAAAGGCGCTGAAATATTGTGCTTGGCCCATGTAGCCCACAAGAATTGACTTGGAAAAAATCTAGAATTGTTGGGCTCGGCCCATGTAAAACACCTAATTGGACCGGGCTTAATCTTGTGCCACATCAGCTTGCCACGCTGGATGCCTATGTGGCCTGGGGAGGTTGCTAGTGACCAAAACGCCACAATAGGAATATTTTGGTCGTAAACGTCTTTGACCATTCCAGAAGAAAGGTCGCTATAGTCAGTTTACAACGGCCAGCTTTTGACCTTCTGTTTTTGGTCACAAAAAGGTCATAAATGGAAATTTGTGACCTTTCAGTGACCAATAGTGGTGGTCATAAGTTGACATATTTCTTGTAGTGCGCCGCTCCTGCCTACTCCTCCAGGGGGGGGGGGGTGAGCCGTCCTCCTTATGCTGAGAAGGGCACGTCATGCCGTGACACCGTCTGTGGTTACTGATCCCGGCCAGGTCATCCAGAGTCTGATTGTCGTCAGAAGAAGCGAGACCAGAGGCGCTCCTCCTCCAGTGGGCCTCCTGTGTCTTTCTCGACTCCATCACTCACTAACTAGGACATTGTTCGCCTCAAGCGTCTTCTTGCTTCCTCAGGCTCATCGTCGACTGGTTCTATTGCTGCTATGACTGCATCCTCCTCCTCACCAACACAGACATCTACACAGTCAGGTACATCTTCGTGGGTTCTGGATTCTGGAGCCTCCTTTCATATGTCTTCTGATTCTTCCGCGTTGTCTTCTCTTCGACCTCTTGATTCGCCTGTTAATGTTCTTACTGCCGATGGAACATCTCTTCCTGTTGCTAGTCGTGGTATTCTTTCCACTCCATCTTTTTCTGTTCCGAGTGTTTCACATGTTCCTCGCCTTACCATGAATCTTTTTTCCGCTGCCCAACTTACTGATTCTGGTTGTCGTGTCATTCTTGATACCGACTCTTGATCCACTCAGGATCGTCGCACCAAGGCTTTGGTTGGTGCTGGCCCCTGCCGCCGTGAGTCAGAGGGCCTTTGGGAGGTTGACTGGCTTTGTGTTCCTTCCGCTGCTACCACTTCTGCCAGCTCTATGCTCTTGCTGCCTCTTCGTCTGCGTCCTTCCAGTAGTGGCATCATCGACTTGGTCACATCTGTGGCTCTCGCTTGTCTTCCTTAGTTCATCAGGGCCTCTTAGGGTCTGTATCTAGAGATGTCTCCTTACATTGTACTGGTTGCAGACTTGGCAAACAGACTCAGTTACCTTATCCTACTAGTGAGTTTGTATGTCAGCGTCCTTTTGACTTAGTTCATTCTGATGTCTGGGGTCCTGCTCCCTTTGATTCGAAAGGTGGTCATCGCTACTATGTTTTGTTTATGGATGATTTCTCTCGCTACACTTGGCTCTACTTCATGAAATCTCGTAGCGAGGTTCTCCCTATATACAAACGTTTTGCTGCCATGGTTCACACCCAGTTTGCCACACCCATTCGTACTTTTCGTGCTGACTCCGCTGGAGAGTATATCTCTCAGCTGTTGCGTGGTTTTCTCGCGGAACAGGGTACTCTTGCCCAGTTCTCCTGACCTGGTGCTCATGCTCAGAATGGCGTTGCCGAGCGAAAGCATCGTCATTTTCTTGAGACGGCTCGTGCGCTGATGATTGCTGTTTCCCTTCCACCCCATTTTTGGGCTAAGCCTGTTTCCGCATCCACCTATCTCATCAACATTCAGCCATCGACTGCTCTGCAGGGTGGCATTCCTATGGAGTGTCTCACTGGTCGCTCTCCTGACTACTCAGCTCTTCGTATGTTTGGATGCGTCTGCTATGTTCTTCTTGCCCCCCGAGAACGCATCAAACTGACTGCTCAGTCGGTGTGTTTTCCTTGGCTACAGTGACGAGAACAAGGGCTATCGATGTTGGGATCCTGTGGGTCGTCGCTTGCGCATCTCGCATGATGTGACTTTTGATGAGTCTCGTTCTTACTACCCACGTTCTTTTTCCTCAAGTTTCTCTGTGGACGACCTTTCTTTCCTTCTCCTTCCCGATACACCATGCTATGTGCCTCATGTGTCACCTCTTCCTTCGGCACCGCTCATTCCTTCTCATTCACCACCGACCCCGTCTTCTCCATCCTCCTCCTTCACCTTTCCCCCATCCTCTCCAGTCCGTCGCCCCCTCTCACTGTTTCATCTTCACTATACTTGTCGATCTCGTACTGAGGATGTCTCCTCTGACGAGCCTTCCACCTCTGGTGCACCTCCTCTCACGCCCCCCGGTTCACAACCTCCATGCTCGGCCTTGCCCCCCGCCTGATCGCTACTCCCCTAATCGGTACGGTCTCTCTGTTATGACTGAGCCCACTTCCTATCGCACTGCCATGGCTCAGCCTGAATGGCAGCTTGCGATGGCCAAAGAGCTTGCTGCCCTTGAGCGCTCTGGCACATGGGATCTGGTTCCCCTCCCTTCCGGTGTCCGTCCCATCACCTGCAAGTGGGTCTACAAGCTTAAGACTCGCTCTGATGGTTCTCTTGAGCGCTGCAAAGCTCGTCTTGTGGCCCGTGGCTTTCAGCAAGAGCAGGGGCGCGATTATGTTGAGACATTCGCTCCTGTGGCCCACATGACCACTGTCCGCACTCTTCTTGTTGTGGCTTCTGTTCGTCAGTGGTCTATCTCTCAATTTGATGTTCAAAACACTTTCCTCAATGGCGAGTTGCGTGAGGAGGTTTATATGCAGCCACCACCGGGGTACTATGCTCCTGATGGTATGGTCTATAGACTTCGCCGCTCCCTATATGGTCTCAAACAGGCCCCTCGTGCCTGGTTTGAGCGCTTCGCCTCTGTGGTGACCGCCGCTGGTTTCTTGCCCAGTGATCATGATCCCGCGTTGTTTGTTCACACGTCTCCTCATGGTCGGACTCTTCTCCTTCTCTATGTTGATGACATGATCATCACTCGTGACGACTCTGATTACATTGCCTTTGTTAAGGCTCGCCTTCGCGACCAGTTTCTCATGACTGATCTTGGTCCACTTCGCTATTTTCTTGGAATTGAGATCTCCTCGACCTCTGATGGCTTCTACATCTCCCAAGAAAAATATATTCAGGACCTTCTTGCTCGTGCTGCACTCGGTGATGAGCGCACTATTGTGACTCCCATGGAGCTCAACGTTCAGCTTCGTGCCTCTGATGGTGACCCTCTCCCTAATCCCACTCGCTATCGTCACCTTATTGGCAGTATTGTCTATCTTGCTGTTACGCGTCCTGACATCTCCTATCCCGTCCATATTCTGAGTCAGTTCGTTTCAGCCCCCACCTCTATCCACTATAGTCATCTCCTCCGTGTTCTACGCTATCTTCGTGGCATGATCTCTCAGCGCCTTTTCTTTCCCCACTCCAGCTCTCTTGAGCTCCAGGCCTACTCTGATGCTACCTGGGCTAGTGATCCCTCTGATCGACCCTCGTGTCTGCTTATTGTGTCTTTCTTGATGGCTCTCTTATTGCCTGGAAGACCAAGAAACGGGCTGCAGTTTCTCGCTCGAGTACAGAGGCTGAGTTGCGAGGCATGGCTATGCTGATGGCTGAGGTGATCTGGTTACGGTGGCTACTTGAGGATTTTGGTGTGCCTTCTACTACCTCGACTCCCTTATTGTCAGACAGTACTGGCGCTATCAGTATTGTGCGTGACCCAGTGAAGCATGAGCTCACCAAGCACATCGGTGCGGATGCCCACTTTGTGCGTACTGCTGTGCAGATTCAGACTCTCGCTCTTCACTATGTGCCCTCTGAGTTACAGTTGGCGGACTTCTTCACGAAGGCTCAGACTCGCGCGCAGCATAGTTTTCTTCTCTCCAAACTCAGTGTTGTTGATCCACCATGAGTTTGAGGGGGGGTGTTAGATGTGTATAGCCCTTTTCGGTTTATCTCCATTGTATAAGGGGTTTCTTGCATTTTACCCTACACATGTATATGTATTGGCCTTTAACCCTCCTGTGAATGTAGTTGCCATTCATCCAACAAATACCATATTAGTTGTGTTTCCTTTCAAGAACAAGATTTGGGTATGCTGTGATTTGTGGTGATGGCTGCCTTCATTTTGGTTTTCACTGCGAAATTCAGTATAAAGTTCAGGTAGTGTTCTGCTGTGCAGTGGCAAAATTCTTGCTCAGTTTTGCTGCAAAGTAATGGGGTTGAGAACAAAAATAAGTCCTAGAAGGATTAATTTCTGAAATTTGTCTACATTGGCTCACCCAGCGACTCTATTCTTGGTCCGTCACTACTTTGTATTACCTTTTTTTTTCTTCAGAGGTGTAATGGGGTTCGAGTGATGCAATAATAGTGGTATTTGGTGCCACATCATCCACCCAAGCTGTGTAGATCTTTTTTTGAGGGGTATAGGTTTCTCTGTTTTTAGTCGTGCTTCAGGACTGAAAATATATTTCTTGCGTTGAAAGGCAGTGTGCAAGGCCATGGTATCTCAGCAGGGTAAACGATCATGTATATATTTTCATGGAGCTACTCAACCAGGACAAGAGAGAAAAACCTCAAGTGGAACCATTGAAATCAACGAAAAGGCGTAAACACAACAAACAAATCACGAATAGTGGAACATGATAATCCACTACTCCCCTCCATTGATACCTGGCACTATTTTCAAGTCATACATGTTGAGTATATATTTTTTATTACACGTGTATTGAAGTTGTGACCCACTTCCTAGTCTTGTATATTTAAGGTAGAGGCCTTCCCTTGTATTATATATGCGTGCACCAGCACCCCAGTCAATATATCGTATTGCAAATTATCTGTCTACATGGTATATCATCTTTTTCTGTCTAACCCCAGGGTAGCCGTCGCCGCCGCCGCCGTCGCGCGTCCACGCGCCGCTGCCGCCACTGCCGCACCCCACCCCCACTTCCGCCCGTGCGCCCCACGCCGCTGAGCCCCTAGGTCCCGTGTCGCTGCAGCCGCGTCCGTCTCACGTGTGTTCCGTCGTCTTGTCCAACGCGTGCCCAAATTAGCTAGACTAAGAATCCATCCAGCTGCTTAGCTAGCTTGGCTGGTGTTTTGCGTATCTCGTGCTGTGCCGCTGTAGTCTTCGCGCCGCCGCCGCCTCCTTCTGTCCCACGTGCGCCTAGCCAGCCGCTGCGTCTTCCCATCTGCACGTCACCGTCATGTCGTGGCCCTCCTCCCCCGGCTCCTCCACCACCCACTCGTCCAACCCGTTTGCTGGTCCCAAACTCTCTGTCGTCGCCATCCGTGACCTTAATATGGAGGCCCGGGTTCCCATCCGTCTCAACAGATCCAGCATGTCGTACTATGCGTGGAAGACCTACTTCAACCTTGTCTTCCGTGAGTACTATCTCACCGAGCATATCGACGGTTCCGTGGACAGCGCGTACATGCGCGGCGACCTGGAGTGGTCCGCCATCGAGGCCATGATCATCCGTTGGTTCTATCAGACGGTCTCGAAGGACATCTTCCACACGGTCGTCGCCGAGGACGAGATGCCTGCACCGTGTGGGCCAAGATCAACGCGCTCTTCACCGACAACAAACTCTAGCGCCTTTTTTTCTTGCAGCAGGAGTTCTTCGGCTGTCACCAGGACAACTCTACCATCGACGAGTACTGCATGAGGCTCAAGATGCTCGCCGACGAGCTTTGCGACATCGGCGCTAAGGTCTCTGACGACCTCATGCTGAGCACCCTCACTGCCGGGCTTAATGAGGACTTCGGCAACGCGGCGTCCAACCTCACCCTGCTGCCGCAACCCACTTTCCAGCGCGTCGTCGCGCACCTCAAGCTTAAGGAGCGCCGGATGACAAAGCTGAAGCAGCGGGTCCAGCACACTGCTCACGCCGCAGGTACCACCCGCGGTGGCCCTGCTCCTCCGGTCGCCCCCCGCCAGTCCGCGCTGCCGGCACCCGCCGGCTACTACCCGCTAACGCCCGCGCCCCCAGCGCCTCCCCAGCAGTCGCAAGGTGGCGGGGGCCGGCGCAACCGGCAGGGTGGCGGGGCCCGCCGCCAGCAGCAGCCGCAGCAGCAGGGCGCAGGGGGGCGCCCCACTTCCAGCAGCCGCCTCCACCGTGGGCTGCCGGGCAGAACCCGTGGACGGGCGTCGTCCACGCCTATCACATGCCCGTCCCGCGGGCTCCTGCACCGGGTCTCCTTGGCCCCCGTCCAGCGGGCTACCAGGCGTTCGTCGGCCCCCCTACCAGCCCTACGGTGCCCCACTTGCGCCGCCACCCTTCGGTGGCTACGGCGCGCCCGCCCAGGCACCGCCCTATGGAGGCCAGCTGCCGCCGCCGGCACCTGCACCGTGGGACCCAGCCCTCCTGGCCGCCCTACACTCGGCGCCGTCGCCGAGCAACTATGGCGGTGGAGGCGACTGGTACATGGACTCGGGTGGTACTGCGCACATGACAGCTCATCCCGGTAACCTTTCCTCCTCCACTCTCGTTCACACTCCCACTCGCATCACCGTAGGCAACGGTTCCTCTTTACCCATCACCCATGTCGGTAGCACTAGTTTTCCTTCTAGTTCCACACCTATCACTATGTCTAACGTTCTTGTTTCACCTGACTTAGTCACTAGCTTAGTCTCTGTTCGTCGTCTTACTCGTGAGAATCCTCTTATTGTTGAATTTGATGGTGTTGGTTTTTTTGTGAAGGACGCCCGTACCCGGATGGTGCTTCACCGATGTGATAGCCCTGACGAGCTTTATCCCATGCACGCCGGCGCCTCCAATTCCACACCCATCGCTCTCTCCACCGGCATCGACCTTTGGTATGCTCGCTTGGGCCACCCCAACCCCGCCGTTTTGCGTCAGATTCTTAGAAGTTTTTCTTTCTCATGTAATAAGCTCGACGAGCATACTTGTGAGGCTTGTCGTTTGGGCAAGCACGTGCGTCTTTCCTTTAGTGCGTCTACTTCAGTTTCCACTTTTCCGTTTCAGTTGATTCATAGTGATGTTTGGACGTCTCCCGCTGCGAGTAACACGGGCTATCTATACTATTTGGTAATTTTAGATGATTACTCTCATTATGTGTGGACTTTTCCTCTTCGTCATAAATCCAATGCTTTAGCCACACTCACCATATTTTATTCCTATGTCACCACTCAGTTTGGTCGCCCCATACTTGCACTCCAAACTGATAACAGAAAAGAGTTTGATAACTGTCACGCCCAAGATGCGATCCTATCCTAAAGGAACTCGAAGGTCCCACCAAGGATAGAAGCGCATCTTGAAGACGCTTTTGCAAGGTGGATATCATTACATCAACATTACATAATAGATAAGGATACATACAAAAGGCATACAATGCCACATGGATACAACATCATCATACATAAGAGCACCATCCGACTACGGATGAAACACAAACAGAAACTCAAGCGACATCCACCCTGCTAGCCCAGGCTGCCGACCTGGAACCTATCCCCTAATCGAAGAAGAAGCAGAAGAAGAACTCCAAAACAAGCAAACATCGCTCTCGCGTCATGATCATCGCAAAACCTGCACCTGGAACTGTTGTTGTAGTAATCTGTGAGCCACGAGGACTCAGCAATCCCATTACCATGGGTATCAAGACTAGCAAAGCTTAAAGGGGTAAGGAAGGGGTAAAGTGGTGAGGTTGCCGCAGCGACTAAGCATATATCGTGGCTAACATACGCAAAGGAGAGCGAGAAGAGAAGCAAAGGAACGGTCGTAAGCTAGCAATGATCAAGAGGTGATCCTGAACTCCTACTTACGTCAAACATAACCCAAAGACCGTGTTCACTTCCCGGACTCCGCTGGGAAGAGACCATCACGGCTACACACGCGGTTGATGCATTTTAATTAAGTCAAGTGTCAAGTTATCTACAACTGGACATTAACAAATTCCCATCTGCCACATAACCGCGGGCATGGATTTCGAAAATTTATACCCTGCAGGGGTGTCCCAACTTAGCCCATGATAAGCTCATGCGATCAACGAAGGATATTCCTTCTCCCAGGAAGACCTGATCAGACTCGGAATCCCGGTTTACAAGACATTTCGACAATGGTAAAACAAGACCAGCAAAGCCACCCGGATGTGCCGACAAATCCCGATAGGAGCTGCACATATCTCGTTCTCAGGGCACACTGTATTGTCCAAACTTCCGGTAGGCCATCCCAGAGTTGCCCCTGGTGGCCACCGGTGGCTGACAGGTTGGACCAACACTCACGACGAGCACTGCCCCCCCCCCCCGGGGGGGGGGGGGGGGGGGGGGGTAAATAAAGATGACCCTCGTGCTCCGGAAACCCAAGGGAAAAAGGGCTAGGTGAGGCAAATGGTAAAACCAAGGTTGGGCCTTGCTGGAGGAGTTTTATTCAAAGCGATCTGTCAAGGGGGTCCCATAAATCACCCAACCGCGTAAGGAACGCAAAATCCAGGAACATGACACTGGTATGACGGAAACTAGGGCGGCAAGAGTGGAACAAAACACCAGGCATAAGGCCAAGCCTTCCACCCTTTACCAAGTATATAGATGCATTAATAATATAAGAGATATTTTGATATCCCAACATAATCCTGTCCATCATGGAGAAATCTTCAACTTCACCTGCAACTAACAGCGCTATAAGAGGGGCTGAGCAAAGCGGTAACATAGCCACGCAACGGTTTGCTAGGAAGGGTGAAAAGGTTAGAGGCTGACATGGCAAATTTGGGAGGCTTGAAGAGAAAGCGATAGGTAGCGCAGCATAGCGATAGAACGAAGCAACTAGCATAGCAATGATAGTAATAAGATCCAAGGTGACGGTCATCTTGCCTAAAATCCCGCTAGGAAGAAGAACGAGTCCATGAAGAAGACGAACGGGAGTAGTCGAACGAATCCTCACAATCGCAACATTACCGGAACTAAGAAGCAACACCAGAAACAAACAAACAACATGGTAAACACATAAGCATAATCATGGCATGATGCACAAAAAAGTATGATGCATGTCGGGTTTAATGAGGCATGGCATGGCAAAGTGCAACAAACAACACTACAAGTTAAGTGGAGCTCAATATGCAACAAGTTGCATATTGACGAAACACCACATCCATTATTTAGTTCTCTCTTGTTTATGCTACTCATCAATATTAAATGTTGTTAAGCATGGCCAGAGGTGAAGCATATGGCAACTAACTATTTAGGTAAGTTTAAATGAGGCCGGAACAACAAACAACAATTCCGGAAAATCCTCATGTCCATATTTTGAATTTGGTACTGTTCTGCCTATTAGATAATTTTAGAGTTGTTAAACAGGAAAACAAAGTGGACCATGTTAAACTAGGCTTTTTTCCACCCCATTTACATATAAAGTTTATTTGAAATTGGAGCTACGGTTATTTAGTTATGAAACAAATCATTTTAGCATATTATTTAAGAAAAATTAAACAAACATCATTTTAAGCATTTTAAACATGGATGAGAGTGGCATATTATGAAACTAGACAGAATTCTAAGCATTTTACATGTTTAAATTATTTTAATCCGATGCACGGTTGTGGAGTTATTATATGCATGAAGTTGAGGTTTTTTTTTGTAAAACTGTAAAACATAGGATAATGCTAAAATCGCAGTGCAGGGAAAAAACACAGTGGGCGGAATCTGGAGCATTGTTGGGCTGAACAGAGAGGAGGGTGAGGGAGTCCTGGACTAGGGGGTGTTCGGACAGCCGGACTATCAATGTCCGCCGGACTCCAAGACTACGAAGATACAAGATTGAAGACTCTGGCTCGTGTCCGGAAGGTACTTTACTTGGCGTGGAAGGCAAGCTTGGCGATACGGATACGTAGATCTCCTACTATTGTAACCGACTCTGTGTAACCCTAGCCCTCTCCGGTATCTATATAAACCGAAGGGGCTTTAGTCCGTAGGACAACATACACAACATACAATCATACCATAGGCTAGCTTCTAGGGTTTAGCCTCCTTGATCTCGTGGTAGATCTACTCTTGTACTACCCATATCATCAATATCAATCAAGCAGGAGTAGGGTTTTACCTCCATCGAGAGGGCCCGAACCTGGGTAAAAAACATCGTGTCCCTTGTCTCCTGTTACCATCCGCCTAGACGCACAGTTCGGGACCCCCTGCCCGAGATCCGCCGGTTTTGACACCGACATTGGTGCTTTCATTGAGAGTTCCTCTGTGTCGTCACCGATAGGCTTGATGGCATCTTCAACCTGCAACACTGCCCAGGGTGAGATTTTTTCTCCCCGGACAGATCTTCGTATTCGGCGGCTTCGCCCTGCGGGCCAATTCACTTGGCCATCTGGAGCAGATCGAAAGCTACGCCCCTGGCCGTCAGGTCAGATTTGGAAGCTTAAACTTCACGGCCGATGTCCGAGGAGCCTTGATCCTCGACGGACTCGAGCCACAGCCAAGCGCGCCGCACTGTGACGATGGGCATGATCTAGCTTTGCCGCCGAACAGTGCCTTAGTGGCCGCACACGGATCCGCTTCGGCTATTAGCCCGGAGCCGATCGCCCAGATCGAGGGTCGGTGGATAGACGCCGCCCTGGGGGCTTCAACATCCACGGCGATGGAGCCGAACACTAATCTTGTCCCCTGCGAAACTCGTGATTTCGAGGCGCCGGACTCCTCGCCGGACTCCGAACCTCCCGCGCCCCTACCAATCGATCCGGATTGGGCGCCGGTTATGGAATTCACCGCCGCGGACATCTTCCAATGCTCGCCTTTCAGCGATATCTTAAATTCACTAAAGCATCTCTTGTTATCAGGAGAGTCCTGGCCGGATTATGGCCAGGATGGTTGGGATGCGGACGATGAAGAAATTCATAACCCACCCACCACCCACTTTGTAGCCACTCTCGACGATCTAACTGACATGCTAGACTACGACTCCGAAGACATCGACGCTATGGACGACGATGCCGGAGACGAACCAGTGCCCACGGGGCACTGGAAGGCCACCTCGTCATATGACGTATACATGGTGGATACCCCAAAAGATGGGGACGGCGAAGGAACAGCGGAGGCAGATCCCTTAAAGAAACAGCCCAAGCACCGGCGTCAGCGGCGCCGCTCTAAATCTCGCCACAGCAAAAACGGAGATTCCGGCACAGGAGATAATAATACTCCAGAGAGTGCCGAAGACAATCCCCTCCCGCAAGACTCAGCGCAGGAGGATGCAGAAGCAAGCCCTCATGAGGGGGCGGCAGACGAAGAGGTTGAGGATCACAATTATATGCCTCCCTCCGAAGATGAAGCAGGCCTCAACAATGACGAATTCGTCGTACCCGAGGATCCCGTCGAACAAGAGAGCTTCAAGCGCAGGCTTATCGCCACAGCAAACAGCCTAAAGAAAAGTAGCAGCAGCTTCAAGCTGATCAGGACCTGCTGGCCGATCGATGGACCGAGGTCCTCGCGGCCGAAGAGTATAAACTCGAACGTCCCTCCAACAGTTACACAAAACGCAAGCTGCTCCCCCGATTAGAGGAGGAAGCATACGTACATCCATCACCAGCGCACGATATGGCTGACCGACCACCCCGTGGTCGTGACAGAGAGGCATCCAGGCCACCAGCCAAGACTATACCCCGGCATCGCTCCAAATGTACGAAGCCAAGAGGGAAGGCGCCGGACTTGCGAGACATATTGGAGGACAAAGCAAGGCAATCCAGATCCATCTATGGATCACGTGGGCGCCCTACGACCCACGACGAATACCGTCGTGCCGGATACAATAACCCCGGCCGGGCCGAACACAGCAGACAGCGCTCTCTCGAGCTGCGTCATGATATTGCTCAATACAGGGGCACCGCACACCCGTTATGCTTCACTGACGAAGTAATGGATCATCAGATCCCCGAAGGGTTTAAACCCGTAAACATCGAATCTTACGATGGCACAACAGACCCCGCGGTGTGGATCGAAGACTATCTTCTCCACATCCATATGGCCCGCGGCGACAATCTCCACGCCATAAAGTACCTCCCACTCAAGCTTAGAGGACCAGCTCGGCATTGGCTTAACAGCTTGCCCGCAGAGTCAATTGGGTGTTGGAAGGACCTGGAGGCCGCATTCCTTGATAACTTCCAAGGCACATATGTGCGACCACCAGACGCCGATGACCTAAGCCACATCATTCAGCAGCCAGACGAATCGGCCAGACAATTCTGGACACGGTTCTTGACAAAGAAAAATCAAATCGTCGATTGTCCGGACGCAGAGGCCCTTGCATCCTTCAAACATAACATCCGGGACGAATGGCTAGCCCGGCACCTGGGGCAGGAAAAGCCGAAATCCATGGCAGCCCTCACATCGTTAATGACTCGCTTTTGTGCGGGAGAGGACAGCTGGCTAGCCCGCAGCAACAATCTCCGTAAAAATTCTGGCAGTCCAGATACTAAGGACAACAACGGCAGGTCACGTCGAAACAAAAACAAGCGCCGAATTAACGGCGATGATAAGGAGGATACGGCGGTCAATGCCGGATTCTGAGGCTCTAAACCCGGTCAACGGAAGAAGCCATTTAAAAGAACCATTCCGGGTCCGTCCAATTTGGACCGAATACTCGACCGCTCATGCCAGATACATGGCACCCCTGAAAAGCCAGCTAACCACACCAATAGAGATTGCTGGGTTTTCAAGCAGGCCGGCAAGTTAATTGCCGAAAACAATGACAAGGGGCTAAATAGCGACGACGAGGAAGAGACCCGGCCGCCGAACAACAGAGGACAGAAGGGTTTTCCCCCACAAGTACGGACGGTGAATATGATATACGCGACCCACATACCCAAGAGGGAGAGGAAACGCGCACTAAGGGACGTCTATGCGATGGAGCCAGTCGCCCCAAAGTTCAACCCATGGTCCTCTTATCCGATCACTTTCGATCGAAGAGACCATCCGACCAGCATACGCCATGGCGGATTCGCCGCATTGGTCTTAGACCCAATCGTCGATGGGTTCCACCTCACGAGAGTCCTGATGGACGGCGGCAGTAGCCTGAACCTGCTTTATCAGGATACAGTGCGCAAAATGGGCATAGACACATCAAGGATTAAACCTACAAAGACAACCTTTAAAGGTGTCATACCAGGAGTGGAAGCCAATTGTACAGGCTCAGTCACACTGGAAGTGGTCTTCGGATCCCCGGATAATTTCCGGAGTGAAGAGTTAATCTTTGATATAGTCCCGTTTCGCAGCGGCTATCACGCTTTGCTCGGACGAACCGCGTTTGCCAAATTCAACGCGGTGCCGCATTATGCATACCTAAAGCTCAAGATGCTAGGCCCTCGTGGAGTCATCACGGTCAATGGGAATACGGAACGCTCACTCCGAACGGAGGAACATACAACGGCTCTCGCGGCAGAAGTGCAGAGCAGCCTTCTAAGGCAATTCTCGAGTCCGGCCGTTAAACGGCCGGATACAGCAAAGCGCGCCCGGAGCAATATCAACCAAGACCACCTGGCGCAATCAGAGCACGCGTAGCAATGCGGCCCCAACCCTCGCCCGCGTATGATCACAAGAATAACACTCCGCGTACATCATTACGCTCTGGAGATACCATGGGCACAGGGGAGGGGGCACGATCACAATGGACCCAGAGTGCGGTTCGACCACACCAGGGGCTCGCAAATGTGCCTCTTTTTTTTTATTATTCTTCTTCTTTTTTGTACACAGGACTCTGTTAACCAGAAGCCCTGTCCGGCGGTGAACCTGCCGAACTCATGATGCAATAGTCAGGGACTAAAGAAGGCCGCGTCGAACACTCAGGTGGTCTCAATTACGAGCATTAAATTCAATTATATACACCAAATCCGCAGCTCATCCCTGGAGGGGGACATGTTTATTTAGTCCAAATCCCTTGCTTACCGCACTATTTGTATCAGTCCGCTCTACTAGCAGACTTTTTCTTTCATTAATAATGCAGCACCTTTATGATCGCAATTGCATTACATTATATATATATATGCTCATTATATGACATCTAGCACCCGTATATTTTGGTACGGCATAATACACCAGGGGCTTATGTTCCCCACCTTATGGTGTGATAAAGTCCGAACACTTTCACAAGTGTGGCACCCCGAACTTATAGCATTATATGAATCGGCTCCAAATCATGTCTTGGGTCAATAGTTGGGTTTGCTCGGCTCCCATGTTTGGCACCTTACATTTCCGTTCGGTCGGCTAAGGTAGCACTGGGAGAACCACTGCGATTGCGCCCCGGTTGAGTCGGGTTAACGCCTCAGTGGAGAAAGCTAAAACTGACCGACATGATAAGGCGAGAGATTGGTCGCTGTTCGAGAGGTTTTTTCGGGTCCTTAAAGACTCACGCCGCTTCGAGCGAAGTTCCGGATTATGTCCGATGAAGGCGTGGATAGCGCCCCGGATTCGGTCTTCCGAATACCAGGGGCTTCGCCGAAATTTAAAATTATAGAATTCTATGGCTAAGTGAGAGTGTTCAAGCATTATAAGTCCGGTCGCCTTGTTCGTCGTGTTGAGCGCCTCCCTAGATGGACCCAAATATGGGAACAAGAGTGCTCAAGTTTATCACCGAACACCCCAGCACTTGTGGCTTGGGGGCTGAAGCCAACGACTTGCCATCTCTCAGATTTTATAAACGGCCGCACAGAAGGTAATATTTTAAATTAAACAAGCATTGCTCATGGCGCATATGAATGAAGTTTTCAGCGCACAGGATAAATAAACAGCGAGTTCACTCAAAGATTACATTTCAGGAGCACTCATCTGCAATATTGCAGGCTCCCTTCAGGACAATATTATAATACTTCTCCGGCGTGCGATACTCCTTGCCCGGCGGCGGTGGATCCGTGAGAAGCTTCTCCGCATCCAATTTGCCCCATTGCACCTTTATGCGGGCAAGGGCCCGACGAGCACCTTCGATACAGGCGGAGCGCTTGACTACATCCAGCCTAGGGCATGCATCCATCAGTCGCCGCACGAGGCCAAAGTAGCTACCAGGCATGGCCTGTCCAGGCCACAGCCGGACTATGAGGCCCTTCATGGCCTCCTCAGCTACTTTGTGGAGTTCGACCAGCTGCTTCAGCTGGTCTCTTGGGGGCACCGGATGGCCGGCCTCAGCATACTGAGACCAGAAGACCTTCTCCGTCGAGCTCCCCTCCTCGCCACGATAGAATGCGGCGGCATCAGCCGCACTATGCGGCAAATCTGCAAACGCCCCTGGAGAGCTCCGAATTCGGGTAAGTATCAGGTAGTTCACATTAACATGCCTGCTTTGCATGAAAAACGCCTTACCCGCCGCTATTTTCTTTATGTCCTCAACCTCCTGAAGGGCCTTATGGGCCTCGGCCTTGGTGGACTCGGCACTTTCGAGAGCCGAGGCAAGCTCGGACTCTCGAGTCTTGGAGTCACGCTCCAAACTCTCATGTTTTTCCATGAGAACCTGGAGCTCTTGCCGAACTTCCGCCACACGTGCCTCTTGCTTTTCTCGCTCAGCACGTTCCGCGGCCGCATTGCGTTCGGCCATGGACACAGCTTCCCGCAGGTCTGCCACCTCGTTAGTGGCCCCTGCAATACACATATTATCCTTGTTAATTTTATTTGCAACCAAAATCCTTTTCTGTAAGGTACTTATTCAAAGAGGTGTTACTCACCTTCTTTTTCCTCGAGCTGCTTCTTTGCATGGCCGAGCTCTTGCTCGGACCGCTCGAGATCCTTTTTCAACACCTCAACCGCCGTTAGTGCGGCAGAGGTCAGCAGTGCAGCCTGCAAACCCATATTGACATATTTTAGGCAACCCTGCGTATATCTTGTTATAGATCCTCAGTCCGGCTTTTCTTTCCGAACACCGAACTAAGCATCAGGGGCTACTGTCTATGCGGTATTATATTACATTATTTTAAATTTTTTACCTCAAAGCCTGTTAGAAGGCTGCTGCAGGCTTCGGTCAGCCCGCTTTTAGCGAGCTGAACCTTCTCAATCACCACACTCATGAGAGTGCGGTGTTCTTCCTTGATGGAAGCGCCTTTAAGCGCCTCCAGCAGGTTATCCAGCGCCTCCGGTTGGACGGAGGCCGCCGGCGTCACGGTCCTGCCCTTCTTTCGAAGGGGCCGCTTGCCGGACTCTGGAACCACTGCGGGTTCCGATGTAGAGTCCGGCACGAAGTCCGGGCGGCTGCCTGACGGCGCCACCGGAGCCTCCTCCTGATGGGTCCCTCTTTGGGATCCCACTTCGGCGTCCTCGTCGGCGCGTGGGGTGGAGGCAGTCGGGATGGAATTTACATCCGACGAGGCCAATGACCTGCTCGATGAGTTGGGGAGATCATCATTGGCCGGACTGCGGGCAGAATGCGGCGTTAGAAGGATACTACGCGACATAAAAGAAATTACACATCAAGGATCCGGATACTTACGATCTTGCCCGACGCCTGGCCCTTGGAGGCCGCTCATCCTCACCAACGCTGATGTTGGCGGAACTGTCCGGGGGGATAGTTCTCCCCCTCTTGGACCCTTCGGCCCCCCCGATTGGGGAAGCCTTCCTTTTCTTCTCTCCCTCCTCCGGGAGAGAGTACTCCTCCTCGTCTTCGGAAGAGGAGTCCTCGTCGTCGTCAAACGCCTGATTACGGGAACTCTTTCGAGTCCCCGCGGCCACCTTCTTGGCCTTCTTCTCCGGCACCACGTGCGGTGCCGGAACCAGCAGCCCTGTTAAGCGGGCGTTCGCTGGGTCTTCTGGCATGGGAGCCGGGCTGATAAGCAGCTTGGCCTTCTCCATCCATTCCTGTCAAAGGAAGAGGCAGAATGAAGCCTCATTAGAGTCAATCTAATTATCACGAGTGTCCCGTAATGGGGTTGAATCACTTGACTCGTCAGTTGGATTCTGCGAGCTGAATCCGCGGTCTTTGGCCGCGGACGCGGGGGCTTCGGCGCCCTTGAACAGCACCCTCCAGGCGCCTTCGTATGTTGTATCGAAGAGCCCGCTTAGCGCCTGGTGCTGTTCCGGATTGAACTCCCACAAATTAAATGCCCGTTCTTGGCATGGGAGGATCCGCCGGATGAGCATGACTTGGACCACGTCGACGAGCCTGAGCTTATTGCTCACCATCTTCTTGATACATGCTCGGAGTCCCGTCACCTCCATCGGATTCCCCCACTGCAAGCCCTTCTCTTTCCAGGAGGTGAGCTGTGTGGGGATGCCAGATCTAAACTCGGGGGCCGCCGCCCATGTGGATTTGCGCGGCTCGGTGATGTAGAACCACCCCGATTGCCACCCCTTGACGGAGTCCACGAAGGTCCCTTCTAGCCAAGGGACGTTGGGAAATTTGCCCAACATAGCGCCTCCGCATTCCGCTTGCGTACCCTTCACAACCTTCGGCTTGACGTTAAAGGTCTTGAGCCACAGGCCGAAGTGGGGCCGGATGCAGAGAAAGGCCTCGCACACGACGATAAACGCCGAGATGTTGAGGATAAAGTTCGGCGCCAGATCGTGGAAATCCAGGCCGTAGTAAAACATGAGCCCCCGAACAAATGGATGGAGCGGAAAGCCCAGTCCGCGGAGGAAGTGGGGAAGGAAGACGACCCTCTCATGAGGCCCGGGCGTAGGGATGAGTTGCCCCTCGTTGGGCAGCCGATGCGCGATATCGCCGGAAAGGTATCCGGCGCTGCGTAGCTTGGTGATGTCCTCCTCCTTGACGGTGGAGGCTAACCATTTACCTCCCGCTCCAGACATATTCGGAGAAGGTCGAGGTGAGATGCGCGAGTTCGGGCGTTGGAGCTTGAATTCGCGGGGATAGATAAGCAAAGGAGGAAGAAGGCGTAGGTGAGAAGGTGAATCCTTATCCCTTATATATAGGCGGACAAAACTATGCGTCCCCCTCCAGCCTGGTAAAACTCGCTTATCTCCCAAGCGCCACAATCAATGGCGCGATTGGGTTACCCACGCACGTATTGATGAGAATCCCGGAATAAGGGGAACACGATCTCTGCTTCGACAAGACGTGCCAAGGAAACTGCTTCGCTAAACATGCTGAGGTGTTATAATAATTCGAATAAAGGCCTGGTGGCGGTGTGATGTCACGCCGCATAATGCGTCAGCAGATTGAGCTAAGTGTACATTTTATTCTCTCTACGGTGGAATGTGGAATTTATTTTGCAGAGCCGGACACTATCCTGGTGTTCATGATCTTCTCTGGATTATTCAAGGGAGGAACCCGCCTTGCAACGCCGAACATTATGCACGCTGGACTTATCGTCATTGAAGACTGGTTCAGGGGCTACTGAGGGAGTCCTGAACTAGGGGGTGTTCGGACAGCCGGACTATCAATGTCCGCCGGACTCCAAGACTACGAAGATACAAGATTGAAGACTCCAGCTCGTGTCCGGAAGGTACTTTACTTGGCGTGGAAGGCAAGCTTGGCGATACGGATACGTAGATCTCCTACTATTGTAACCGACTCTGTGTAACCCTAGCCCTCTCCGGTATCTATATAAACCAAAGGGGCTTTAGTCCGTAGGACAACATACACAACATACAATCATACCATAGGCTAGCTTCTAGGGTTTAGCCTCCTTGATCACGTGGTAGATCTACTCTTGTACTACCCATATCATCAATATCAATCAAGCAGGAGTAGGGTTTTACCTCCATCGAGAGGGCCCGAACCTGGGTAAAAAACATCGTGTCCCTTGTCTCCGGTTACCATCCGCCTAGACGCACAGTTCGGGACCCCCTACCCGAGATCCGCCGGTTTTGACACCGATAGAGGGGCTGTGTGGGGAGCTCACCCATGGGCTTCGGCCCGGTTCAGTGGAGAGGGAGGCCGAAAGGGGGCGATGGGCCTATCCCAGGGCGATGGAGGAGGCAGGCCAAAGCGGGCGTGCTGGCGGCCTAGGCGACTGGTCAACGCGAGGCAAGCGAGCTGCTCCTTCCCGTTCATGAAGCAGGGGAATGGGCAGCAGCAGGGCGACGCAGAGGCCACGACGGGACATGGAAGCAGGGCGGCGGCGCAGCAGGCGAGCTTGGGACGCCGAGATCTGACGCAGGACGGGCCGATCTCGGCCAGATCGGGTCGAAAACGGGGCTGAGCAGCGCCAGGGTGCCGCGGATGAGAACCGGCGTCGGGGATGTGCTCCTGTGAAGAAATACAGAGAGAGAGAGAGAGTTCAGAGAGGAGAGGCAGGGAGAAAGGCCGAATGGAAGAAGAGGAGACAGGGCACGGCAACATGACCTACTGGTCGCTGGCGGCGGCAGGACGAGGTGGCGACGGGGTGCTGGGGGGTCGAGGAGGAGGCATCGGGCGTGAAACGCGGGCGGCTGCTCGCTGGCATTTGGGCAGGCGAGCAGAGGGACTCGGCGGCGAGGGACGAAGGGGCTGGACGGGTCCGAGGCTCTCCGGCGCGGATCGGCCGGGAACCACGGCAGCGCAACAAGCGGGTGCTACGGAAGGCGATCCATGACGGCGCTGCGCAGACAATAGAGAGAGAGAGAGCAGCGTGAGAGAGAGAAACAGAAGCAGGAGGGGGAAAAGGAGCAGGACTGTCGGGTCAACCATCTTCGGCAAGGGGCCGGGGGATGCCTGCGAGGGTTGGTGATGAGGTGCTCCGATCGGCTCCTTGCCGGAGCAACGCGACGGAGGGGCGCTCCATGACTTCCTGCTTGCTGGCGATGCAGAGATCTAACCACGAGGTGGAGCGGGGGGTGCGGGAGAAGGGGCTCGAGCTCCTGGCGCTTGAAGAAGACGGCGCGAAGGCCCTCGAGCCGGAGAGGCTGTGCTGGTGGTGGTTGGCTCGCAGGGGAAATCGAGGGAGAATGGGTGGATTTTGGATCGGGAGGGGATCCCGAGGAAGTGGAGACAAGAGGAGTGGCGGCGGGGATGGGAAGGAATGGATGGGACACGGGTCCTTAATTTTAGGGTTTGACTAGATTTAGACTAGGAGTCCCTTATATAAGGAAAGAGGGGGAGTTTACGGTAGATTTGGACCCTCCGATCGAAATCGGGCGGTCAAGCATAAATAGGTTAGGAGAGTCAAAGAAGAAACCGAAGATGTTTTTTAGATGTTTGGGGGTGATCCGGACCCAACGGTAATGACCGAGCGGTTCGGGTTCGGGAAAGGTTTCGGACGCGCACGCGAGGGGGTCTGAGAGAGGTTAGGTGGTTTGACAAGAGGGAACCGAAAACACGGTTGATCTCGAAAGGGTCAACGAACGCAACATAGAGGGAAGCGAGGAGCGGCAACTACGAGCGGATGCAAGTTTTATGAAAACATGCAGATGCAATGCGCATGATGCTATGAGATGAAATGCAAGACATGAACAAAATGCAAAACAAACGACAAAAACCCAACCATGGAGGAAATAACATATCACATAGCCGGAAATGTCAAGAGTTGGAGTTACAAATATGGAAAGTTGTATCCGGGGCGTTACAATAACGTTGCTCTTCGCTCACTTCTTGCCTCTCAAGGCACCACCTTCCGCCTGACTTGCCCCTACACTTCACAGCAGAACGGCCGCGCCGAGCGCATTCTCTGCACTCTTAATGACTTCGTTCGCACGTTGCTCTTTCACGCTAACATGCCCGCTCGGTTCTGGCCCAATGCCCTCGCCACCGCCTCTCTCTTAGTCAACATTCGTCTGTGTCATCCCCGGTGGAACTATGCCCCTCACCACCTTCTTTTCGGTACATCACCGTCCTATGATGGTCTTCGCATATTTGGGTGTCTCTGTTATCCCAGCACCGTATCCACCACGGCACACAAGCTTGCACCCTGCTCCGTCCCATGCATCTTCCTTGGCTACCCTCCCAACACCAAAGGTTACCGGTGCTATGATCCTGTCACTCATCATGTGTACACCTTGAGGCACATGTACTTCGTCGAGACGGTGTTCCCTTTTTTTTAGGTTCCTCAGGCCGCGGCTCCTTCGGCTCCGGACCCCGCGCCCCCTACCCCGCACCCCCCGGCATCCCCCTAGCCCGACGCCTTCTGCCGCCCCCTCCCGGGTTCTCGACTCCCTCACTCGAGGTTGAGTCCTACCGGGCCCCCGGGTCCCCGGCTCCCTCGTCCGAGGTCAAGCCCGCGGGCACCCCACCCGCCACCCCTGCGACGGGCTCGACCTCGACCTCGCCCATTGCCTCCTCCGCGGCTGGCTCGGCTGGCACCGTCGCGGCTCCTGACGCTGCGGCCCCCGCCCCTGACGACGCGGGCGCCCCTGTTGTGGCCACGACCCCCACCGCCGTAGGCGCCCCTGTTGTGGCCGTGGCCCCCGACGCCGCTGTGGCCCCCGCTGCCGCGGCACCTGCCGCCCTCGCCGGCCCGGTCACCCGTTCCCGTGCTGGAGTGCATCGGCCGAGCACGCTCTACTCCTCCGACGAGTATGTGTGTGCTGCCTCGACATCGACGCCATCACCCATCCCCACCTCCGCTCGTGCCGCCCTTCGAGATCCCCATTGGCTGGCTACGATGCAGGAGGAGTTTGACGCCCTACAACACAACCGCACGTGGCAGCTTGTTCCGCGACCCCCTCGTGCCAACATCATCTTTGCCAAGTGGGTGTTTCGCCACAAGACTCGCCCGGACGATTCTCTCGAGCGCTACAAGGCTTGATGGGTGGTTCGTGGCTTTCGGCAACGCGCGGGCGTGGACTTCACCGACACCTTCGCCCCAGTTGTGAAACCGGGCACGATCCGCGCCGTCCTTCAGCTGGCCATCTCGCGCTCCTGGCATGTGCATCAGTTGGACGTTTCCAACGCCTTCTTGCACGGTCATCTCGCCGAGCAGGTGTTCTGTGAGCAGCCTATTGATTTCGTCGACACCAAGCACCCCGACTTCGTGTGCTTGCTCTCCCGCTCTCTCTACGGGTTGAAGCAGGCGCCTAGGGCTTGGTACCAGCGTATCGCAGCCTTCCTGCAGTCTCTGGGCTTTCGGTCCACTCGCTCCGATGCCTCACTCTTTGTGTATCATCAGGGAGCTGACACTGCATATCTGCTGCTCTACGTTGATGACATCATCCTCACAGCGTCCGCCCCCGATCTCCTTCAGCGGCTGACTGCTCGTCTTCGTGATGAGTTCGCCCTCAAGGACTTGGGGCCCCTGCACTACTTTCTCGGCATCGAGGTGATCCGCCGGGCTGACAATTTCTTTCTGCATCAGCAGAAGTACGCCCACGAGCTCCTTGAGCGTGCCGGTATGCTTAATTGCAAGCCGGCGCCCACCCCCGTCGACACGAAGGCGAAGGTCTCCGCTCTGTAGGGGTCTCTCGTGTCCGATGGAGTGTTTTATCGCTCTATCGTCGGTGCTTTACAGTACTTGACGCTGACTCGCCCCGACCTGCAGTATGCTGTTCAGCAGGTGTGCCTCCATATGCACGCCCCGCGTGACTCTCACTGGACTTTGGTGAAGCGTATTCTCCGTTACATACGCGGCACCATGTCCTTGGGACTCACCCTGACGGCCTCCGCCTCCACCGACCTCGTGGCCTACTCGGATGCTGACTGGGCTGGCTGCCCCGACACGCGATGCTCTACGTCAGGCTACTGCATTTACCTTGGGCCCTCGTTGATCTCTTGGTCATCGAAGCGGCAGCCCACGGTCTCCCGCTCCAGCGCTGAGGCAGAGTATCGCGCCATGGCTAATGCCGTGGCCAAGTGCTCTTGGATACGTCAGCTGCTCCAGGAGTTGCTTTGTGATGTTCACAAGGCCACTCTTGTCTACTGCGACAACGTCAGCGCAGTCTACCTCTCTGCCAACCCGGTGCACCATCGACGGACGAAGCATATTGAGCTTGATATTCACTTCATGCGCGAGGAGGTTGCCCTTGGCCGTGTTCGGGTTCTCCACGTGCTGACGACGCAACAGTTTGCTGATGTGATGACTAAGGGATTGCCTACTCCCGTCTTCGAGGAGTTTCGGTCCAGTCTCTATGTCTCCAGCGACGCTTCGACTGCGGGGGGGGGGGGGGGGGGGGAGGGGTGTTGAGTATATAGTTTGTATTGCACGTGTATTGGAGTTGTGGCCCACCTCCTAGTCTTGTATAGTTGAGGTAGAGGCCTTCCCTTATATTATATATGCGTGCACCAGCACCCCAATGAATATATCGTATTGCAAATTATCTGTCTACAATATAGCTTCGGTGCAACATTATGCCATATGAATTAGTGAATTACAGTAAACAGAGTCAGCTTCCAAACAAAAGAAGCCAACACACTTCCCATTATACTTCTGCATTCATCTGCCACTGTCTATTACACTACTTTTACTTGACTTTCCAGACAAAAAAAATAGCAACAACAACAGGATAAGCTAAACCAACAAGGGCACTGGACACTAGTAGAAAAAGGGCCAATTGTCCCGGTTGGTGAGGGCCTTTAGTCCTGGTTCATGAACCGGGACTAAAGGGTCGGTACTAATGCCCTGGCCCTTTAGTCCCGGTTCAATCCAGAACCGTGACAGATGGGCCTCCACGTGGCCTGCGCGCCGAGCCCAGGCAGGAGGGCCATTGGTCCCGGTTGGTGGCACCAACCGGGACCAATAGGCATCCACGCGTCAGCATTTCTGTGGCTGGGGTTTTTGTTTTTTTTGAAGGGGGGGGGGGGGGGGGGTTGGGGGTTTTGGGGGGTTAATTTAGGTGTTTCATATATTGTGTTAGCTAGCTAATTAATAGAGAGAAGTGTCCTCTCTTTTGTCCGTGCTTGGTCGACGCTACGTACTATACATACATATAGAGAGGACTAGCTAGACACGCTAGCTAGCTAGTAAGCAAATTAAGGAAACAGAAGATCGTCATGAACATATATGCATACAGAGAGAAGTTATATCGACCACCTCTCCTTCTCCGAGAGATTGGTCGAACAACAAGTTCTCGTATATCTATCCGACACTACCGGCTACATATATACAATAATTATCTTTAAAAAAATATAATCTCCTAACATACGGACGCGTGGTCCACATAGTATTCTCCGTCTTCAGTGATCACGTGGTCAAGAAAGAATGCCGCCAATTCCTCTTGAATTGCTCGAATGCGATCTGGTGTGTCAGGACCCCGACTCAATGCCACATCGATCTAGCATGTAACACCTCATATCACTTTGTGGCCTCACGCACGGTATCCCCACGGGTGTCGCCTTACCTTTGCCCGGGACCGTTTGCGCCTTTTGGCACACGTATATGATAGTGTCGCTAGCATCCATATGATAAGGAGCCCGGGCTGACATGGCTAGTCATAAACCCAAAGTGGCACACACTTACAGGGACAGGCATACATGACCCAGCAACGAACGTGTCGGTCATCAGCGAGTGAATCCGGGCTGTAGCAACTAGGCTAGCAGGACTCCGGTAAACCGGGTTGTAGCAGGCTAACAGGACTCCGGTAGACACCGCGTGACATTTCCCCGAAGGGAAAGACACAGGAACGAAGAAGGACACATGCCGGCCAGCCTAAGTGTTCCGGAACAGTAGCATGCTACCATGGCTCAGTGGAAGCACTAGGAGACATTTCCCGGTAAGAGAGGCTACTAAGAATAAACAACTAGATAGTCAGATCCCACACATAGCAATACACATTACACGTACGCATAACATGCAAGTATGTGCTGTACAACATGGCATCACAGCATAACTCAACAACTCATATAGATAAGGCTCAAAGAGCCATCATAGCATTTATTGCAAACAAGGGTCACAGGACCCATCATACAGAGCATACAAGCAACAAGCGGAAGCATTACATGTCTGGGTACAGACATCTACAAATGAAAAAGGCTGAAGAGCCTGACTAACTACAACATCCGATCAAGATCGTAGCTGAGGTACAAGCTACTTGTTGAAGTCCACGAGAACACTAGTAAGACCGAAGTCTCCGCTGCAAAAACATAAATAAAGCAACATGAGTACAAAGGTACTCAGCAAGACTTACATCAGATCCTATCATACATGCATTTGTATCAAGAGGGTAATGTGGGGTTTAGTTGCAGCAAGCCAGCTTTGACTCTGTGGCTATCCTGTTCTACGACTACCGGAACTTCTTTGAGGTGATATGGCGCACACGAGTCCACTAATCACCACACAATACACTACTATGGATTCATCCCCGTCTCCCTACGAGAAGGCCATCCATAGCACTCACACTTGTCTTGAGCATTTTATAGTATCCACTTCAAGTTGTCTATGTACCATGTAAGCATCCAAGAAGTCCATAACCGCGGACCCGACTATTCGAATAGATCATGTTAACCCTGCAGGGGTGTACTTCTTCACACACGCTCTCGCCACTTACCACCATGCACACGTCATGTATCTCGACAACCTTCAAGCGGAAGCCTGGCGAGGGAGTCGGCCACGACCTGACTAAACACACAAGATTCTAGTCCAGGTTTATAGCCTATTCAGGTTCCATCCGCGAGGAGATCCGGCCGGGGTGTTGCTCACGGCCCCAAATGATGTGAGCAGGGTTCCCAAGCCCACCATCCGGGTGCCACTTGGTACACCGTGCCACTGTGCCTAGTCTGTCCCAAGCCCACCTGGCCGGGTGCCACTTGGTAGACTACTAACACTACCTACAAACACCAGAAACTAGTTGCAACTCCTGGACAGAGACTAAGTTGGTTAATAAGTCGAGAGGGGCACTTAAGCATTCCAATGTGTGGTAGTAGCTAGTCATTGGACAACATACACAGAACTCAGTGCTTAATGACGGTTCCAGTGAGACAACCCACCATGTACTCCTACATGGCCTCTCACCGCTACCTTTACCAAATCGTGTTCACACACTTAACTCTCAGCACCAAAACAACTCATAACACTCCAATTCATTCCCAATGAATCAGACCTGACACAACTCTAAGCAATAGCAGGAATAGCATGGTAGGAACAAAACATGGGCTCAATCAACTCCTACACATGCTAGTGGGTTTCAACTATTTACTGTGGCAATGACAGGTCATGCAGAGGAATGGGTTCAACTATCGCAGCACAAAGTAGCAGATGAATCGTTGTTGTCCTAATGCAATAACTGAGAGCAGGAGCGAGAGAGTAGGATTGTATCGGAATGAACAAGGGAGTTTGCTTGCCTGGTAGATCAACATGGAAGGCACTGCTCCTCAGACAGGTACTCTGGAAACGGACTCCGGAGCAGGACCTATCGAAAAGGAATGGTGCCAACAATCAATAAACAATCATATGCAACAATATGATGCATGAACATGGCATGAATATGTGATGTTGTTTGAGCTAATGCAGCTTGCATTCATTTGGTTGAAGTCCATTTGAATCAAGAATTCAAATGCAACTCCAAGCTAAGTCTTTATAAATGCCATTTATGTGTTTTCACCTATACAGCAGGTATAAGTTAGTTTTTCATGCATGAAACTGGCACAAATGGATAGATTGCATTTTTCTGATAATTTTTCATATATAATTTATTTCAATCTGAGCTACGGTTGAATTTCTATGATTTTCTGAAGTTTTGCTAATTTTCTGGAATTTCCTGATTTAAAAGAATTAAACTAATTCCAGAAAATAAATAATGGCGTCAGCCTGACATCAGCGTGACGTCAGCAGGTCAAAGGCGCCAGCCCAGGTCAAACCTGACGGCTGGGAACCACATGTCAGTGTAACATCTAACTAGCAGAGTTAGTTAGTGCTAGGTTAGCACTAATCTAGGTTAATTAGGGCCTGGGCCCACCTGTCAGTGAGACAACTAATTAACTGAGTTAATTAGCGCTAACTAAACTAACACCTAAACTAAACAGGGGCATGGCCCACGCGTCAGTCACCCTGGGAGGGGTCAAACCCCAGTCAAACAAGTCAAACCCGCCGGCGGTTAGTCGCCGGCGAGATCCGCGGCGTACTTGTGCCCCGGGTTTCCTCTGTGGTGCTCCAAATGACGCGCGGCTAGGCGCGTTGGAGAGCCAGCTCGATGGCGCGTCGGGCTGTGGCCGTGGCTGGGCCTGGGATGGCTGGAGTTGACGGCGGCGAGCTCGGTTGCGGCCGCTGGAGTTCGGTCGTGCACGAGAGCGCGTTTGGAGCTCGAAGACGAGAGAAGCAAAGCGCTAGGGATGCTCTACGTGGCCTTAAGAGCTTGTTGGACTCGCCGGGGTGACCAAATGGTCACCGGAGCTGTGTCGATGGCGAGCTCGGGCGGCGGCGAAGGTTCGGCCATGGTGGAGACGACAGCTAGAGGGCGAGCGCTACCAGGGGAGAGAGGGGAGATGAAGCAGGGGCTCACGGGGAGGTGGATGGTGCAGACGGCAGGGTCGGGGAAGCGTGGGTTGTCGCGAATCGACGACGGCGATCCACGGCGGCCGAGGCGAAGACGACGATGGTGGCGACGAAGTAGGGCCTCCGGGCGTCGCGTAGCTCCGTGGAGGGGGCAAGGCAGTCGCGTCGGAGCTTCTAGGCTCAGTGGCAGGGCGAGGTGTGGCTCTGGCCGTGGCAGCAGCGAGCGGCGGCGACGGCGATTCTTAGGCGCGCGCGAGAGAGAGAGAGCAGAGAAGGGGAGAAGCACGGGAGAGAGAGAGCGGTCGGGGCGGCGCGTGGCGTCGCGCGGGGCTTCCAGGCGATGAGGGGGAGAAGCAAGAGGTGGCGGGGGGGGGGGGGGGGGGAACGTGGCCCCGGCCGGACGCGTGGTCGCGCGCGTGCCCCTGTCCTCCTGGCGCGAGGAAGGGGATGACTGGCACGACCAGCTGGCTGGGCCGGCCTGCTGGGCCGCTGGGCCAGGCCAGGCCGCACAGTGCCAGGACGCGGGTAAGTCCAGGTAAGTCTTTTCCTCTTTGTTTAACTTTTCTAATTTTCTGACATATGTTTTGATTTAATAATAATACTAAACCAATTTATTTTCTTATGCCATTTTTTTGTAGGAACTAGTGGTATTATTCCAGAGCTCCTCAACAAATGGCATAATTTTTGGACATATATAATATATATAACATATATCCAATGCAAATAATTATGCATTAATTCAAATGGTCAAAAATAAATACTTCTGAGCTCCCAAAAATATTGGTTGGAATTTTACCTCTGAACAATATTTTTAGAGAAAAACAAGAACATTTACTTGGGCCAAATTGAAGCAATTTTTATCTGGGTCATTTCCAGAAATGATTATGAGGGTTTCTCAAATCCCCATTTCAAATTTAAATGGAATTTAAACATGACGCACACATGACTAGCTAGCCTTGAGCATACCAGAACTAGGGATGTGACATAGTGCTAGGAGTTCATCCCGCATCCGGAACATCTCATTTTAAGAAGGGGGTCAATACATATATATATATATATATATATATATATATATATATATATATATATATATATATATATATATATATGAATGAATGAAACTCAACATAAATGATGGTAATAAAATAAAATTGTGAATATTGTTATTTACGCACTTCATAATGTTTGTGAGAGTAGCCCCCGCGCTCACAGGTCGTTGTGGCGGATGGACTCGCAAATGTAGTATCCACAGAAATCATTCCCTTGTTCCTGCCACAACCACTTTACAAGAAATAGAGGTCAATCAAATTGATAATTAGCAAGCATGCTAAATGGTATTGATGAAACTAGCGCTTGAATCACTAGGAGATGCGTGGAATGCCTTTCCAATAATACGCTCATAGTTGCCTTTCGGCGGAGACTTGGGTGGTTTTCTCAGGGCAGCCAGAGTGCGCTTCGCTTTCACTGGATCTACCTTCTCCTCCGGAGGTGGATGTCTCTTTGCTTGCAACCCTTCAAACCATTCATCCACTTCGGTCTGCGCGATCTTCGCGTTTTCCTCCTCGGTTCTCTCATACGGTAACTTCTCTGGAGTCTTCAGAGAAGGACCGAATCTGTATCTCCTCCCGCCTTTGGCTGTACTGCTAGACGCCGACAGAGCAGATGAGCGGATGTCTTCTTTGCTTGCTGACGAGGTGGAGGAGAAGGACTACGACGCGCCGGAGCAGCCGGAGCGGCGGCGGGTCTCTTCCGCCCTTGCTGACGAGGTGGAGAAGGAGGAGGTTGGCTGCTCGGGCGCGTCGGCGCAGGCGGAGGAGGCGGAGTGCCGCCACACGCCGGAGAAGGAGCCGGCCGAGTGCCCTGATCGTCACTCGCCGGAGGAGGAGGCGTTGGAGGAGGCGGAGTAGGTGGGTGTGAAGGATTTTCCGGTCAGAGTAAGACTTCGTATTCCCACATATAGGGCATGGACAACACATAAAACCATTCTGCTTGTTTGCCTCAGCCACTTCGAGAAAATCATCTATGCCCTTAATGTACTCGGAGGTGTGTCTGTCACCGTACATCCATTGCCGGTTCATCTGCGTGCATTATATATAATTAAGTGTGTCAAAAATCATTACAGAACATCATGAATAGATAATTAAGTGACCAAATTAATAAAAGTTCATCATCACATAAAAACCAAAGTATATACATAGTTCTCATCTAACAACATAAAGCTCTGCAGAGCATCTAAATTAATTAAAGCATACATTGAAACTATGTAAAACATTTCAATGCGAAAACAAATGCGATCATAATCGCAACCAGGGTAACAACTGATCCAACGGCATAATGATACCAAGTCTCGGTATGAATGGCATATTTTCTAATCTTTCTAATCTTCAAGCGCATTGCATCCATCTTGATCTTGTGATCATCGACGACATCCGCAACATACAACTCCAATATCATCTTCTCCTCCTCAAGTTTTTTTATTTTTTCCTTCAAGAAATTGTTTTCTTCTTCAACTAAATTTAACCTCTCGACAATAGGGTTGGTTGGAATTTCCGGTTTAACAACCTCCTAGATAAATAAAATCTATGTCACGTTGGTCGGCATAATTTTCATAAACAATAAATGAACCAATAGTTATGAAAAGATAATATATACCACATCCGAATCATAGACAGGACGAGGGCCGACGGGGGCGGATACCAAAACCATCGCACTTTATAAGATGCAATAATAAAAGTAAGAAAATAATACAAGTATCTATCTAAACATACAAGTAAGAATATTTTTCCTTTCAGAAAGAAGATAAGAACAAGAGGCTCACCACGGTGGTGCCGCCGATGAGATCGGCGCGGGTGATCGACGGTGGTGAAGACGGGGACGGGGCGTGACGGACCGCTAAACCTAGACAAATATTGAGGAAAATGGAGCTTGACGGTCGAGCTTGGAGAGGAGAAACCTTAAGTAGTGTGGCTCGGGCATTCCATCGAACACCTTGTGTGCATAGGAGGTGAGCCAGAGCACCACCAAGCCCTCTCCCCATCAGCCAGAAAAACAGAGCAGTGTGCTCTGCTCTTGTGCGAGGGGGTATATATAGGCACCACCTTTGGTCCCGGTTCATGCCACCAACCGGGACCAATAGTGGTGGGCCAGGAGCTAGGCCCATTGGTCCCGGTTCGTCCCACCAACCGGGACCAAAAGGTCCGAACGAACCGGGACCAATGGCCCACGTGGCCTGGCCGGCCCCCTGAGCTCACGAACCGGGGCAAATACCTCCATTGGTCCTGGTTCGTGGCAGAACCGGGACTAATGGGCTTTCCCGGCCTGGGCCATTGCCCCCTTTTCTACTAGTGGGAGCACACTACTGCGCCTCTACCCTGCTAGTGGTAGTTCGGGATGCAGAAGTACGAGACGAGCGCGGGCCATGGCACAGAAGTGACCTCGAACAGGGTTAGAAGACAGGCAAAACAAGGGGCATACATACCCTAGACTATTTTCAGATCATACAAGCTTCCATGCAACATCATGACATATGAATTACCATATATAGTCTCAGCTTCGAATCAACATCACTCCACCATGGCGTCAACATCTCCAGTATGCTTCTTGCTAGGTGATTTCAGCAACGGCACCCCTCGTCGTTTATGTATTTGCTTCCTACCTGGCATATCAAATTCCACATTTCTTCAGCAATAGCTTGGGAAAGAAAAACTGATCGACAAACAACTAGCGCAAATACAACCATTATTCTACATTTCCATGCAAAAAGGCTACTGAAAAAAAAATACCAAACTTGATAAGCATGCAACGCTCACGCCCTATAAATAAATTACATGTCACAGGAGAAGTGTGGTTGTTCTGGTTAGGGTTTCACCGTTAGCATCCCCAAATTGGTGGCATTTGACTTGCGCACTGGACTTATATCAGCTCCCATCTCATTGCTATATATCTATATAATGTGTTCAAAATCTCAATAAGTTCCTCCCTTATTTCGGTTGAATCCGTATTATCCACCCTAAAACAGACACTATCGACGTGTGTGATACGACGATGCTATAGTTTAGCATGGAGTATTGTTTGAAGTATCAGTTACCTGGAGCGGGTTGGAGATATGTGGAGATCCTACTTGCATCGTAGCCCTCGGCTACACAATAAGTCCTCTCAGCAGGGAACTCCACCACTTGCTCAACAGTCTCGTTCTTCATGTCAACAGCAAGCACCCAAGCTGTGCGTTGCCTTGGGCTGAAGTCAATCTTGGCGAGGAAGTAAACAATGGCATCATTCTGCAGGCTGAGTGTGGGCAGGCCAACGCAAAGAGACGACAAGGTTGGGAAGGAAGCCGCGGTACCAGCTGCATCAACCATTATACGGATGGAATCGAGCTTGCAAACCATGCGCCAATCCTTGGCCGAGGCATGACGGCTCTTGTCGATGCTCCATGCTGTGGCCATCCAACGACAGGAGGGGACCTTAGAGGAGCTTGTGTCGTCGGGCCGAAGCAGCATCGCAACATACTTGATGGTGTTGCCAAAGACGGCAGCTTCAGGTAGCGAAGCTTGGGACATTTGGCGAGAACGTCACAGAAGACGATGTTGCGCCAGAGATCCACCCAAGCGACGGTGCCATTGCTTCCTCCGATGGTGAGTGTCTTGCTTGGGAGGTGGTGTTCTGGATATGATGAACCCATCACCACCGGCTTGTTGCTCCAGGTCTTGATAGCAGAGTCATAGATGCAGATGTGAGGAGATTCTTTACCCCAGAAAATGTAGGATTGTGCGGCAACGACGAAGTCAGCCTCGGCCTTGGCCTCTCCATGTACATGAGGGCGTAGGCTGACGTGGTTGCTGGTGTTTTTGGAGCTTTTGTTGGGCTTGCGCATGATGGCGAGCGAGCGCTGGCTGAGTCGGTGTTGGAAGCCGGGTTGCGGGAGTTGGTGAAGTTTGCGGGCGAGGGCGTCGTAGACGAAGTATTGGCAATTTCGGGGACGCAAGTGATCGGTCGGATAGTCGGGGTCGACGGTGGCGACGCATAGGAGGACGAGGCCGCCGTAGGTCTCGGTGGCCAGGATGTAGGGCGCGACGGGGAACTCGGTGTGGTCCATGGGCGGACCCAGCAAAAGAATTGAGAGGGGGCAATAATGTTTGGCCATATTCGAATTAACAAAGTAGTCCTCCATATAAATTGAAACCTAGGCACAATCACTTCATTCTCCATGAGATGACCAAATTCATGAAAAAAAAAATCAATTTGAAACAAAATGACTTACATCGGTATGTTAATATCTTGTTCTGAAGTTGCATAAGAGAACATTGATACATTGCCTAACAATCTAACCAACAACCTTGAAGAAAAAAATCCTTATTATCAAACGAAGGGAGAATTAAAATATTGAAGGGTGTATTTATACAAGCGAAAAAGAGCGTTTCACACATTGCCTTTTACTTTGTCCCACGGTGATTTTTCACCTCTTGAGCACATTTGATTATCACTTCATTTGGAAAAAAAAATAGCAATGCCTTTTCTACAAATCAAATAGAACTATGGTTCATACCAATCGACACTAAAATGTTGATTGATCGTCACAATTGTCTTTTGCTTAAACTTTTTAGGACGAGGCAGATTTCCTGATGCCGATTGTGATTGTAATATGCAATCATCTTGCTGGAAACTAGTAAGAATAGATGATCCGAATGAAATTTTGAGTATCTCAGGCTAGACAAATTTTGGTACTAAAATTTAAATCCTACGAGAAAATTGTTTGAACCAATCTAGTCATCTAAATCAGTAAATTATACACATAAATTGATGATACTATTATGGTTTGTATACACAGGAATTGCGAACGAACAAATTTTTTTGAAAAGGAAGAACCCTAATGATCTACTATACGTCTTACTTGATGTCAATGGGAAAGCTGAAATTGCAGAATCGGTGATGAGGCTGTGTTGCGAAGGCGGCGTGAAAGCGAGAGACAGGCTACGGCAAGTCGCTGATTGCCGGCGGCGAGCGCAGGATTGGGGCGGCTGCAGTATCATGCGTTCGCTACTTTTTGTGTGTGCGTGGAAGTGCATCAGGGGGTCTAGGGCCGCACTGATCTTTGTGGTGGGCTTCTACAGATTTAGAATACATGGGCTTTTGAAAATAAACAAGAAATTGGGCCGAGTGGGGGCACACGTAGCTTGGCACGATCAGTCGAGGCGTACGAGGAAAAATCGAGTGGGGGCAGCTGCCCCCACAACCTTCAACGTGCGTCCGCCCCTGGTGTGGTCCATGTGGGTGGCATGGACGCAGAAGTAGGAGACGAGCGGCGGGGCGACGGCGCAGAAGATGACCTGGAGTCGGCCCCTGAGATTGGGGGCCCCGGCCTCCATATCGATGACGGCGGTGGCGGCGTTCTTGCGGTCGGCGAAGTAGGCGCATGGATCGATGAGGACGAAGGGCGGCCGGTCATCGTCGGGGTAGCCGTAGGCGGGAGGAGCCGGTGGCCACTGCCTTTCCTTCTCCTTGCCGCCGCCGTCGGCGTAGCCGTAATCGGGAGGTGTCGGCTTGTCGGCCTTAGATCCTCCAAGTCTTCAAGGTTGCCGTCAATCGATCCCAAATCGATTGCCTTGTTCAAGCTGGATATATGGATCACAAATCGTTGCTTCGTCTCGGCGTGTGTGTGTGGATGGATTTATGGAGTGGGATTGACGCGATCAAACCGAGTTGGGTGGAGATCGATTCGAGATGAAATCCAATTGCAGTGGAAGTCGGAGTATAAGGGGATCGAGCCCATCGACATAGGGCGCAGCCCAGCCCAGGTCGGAGTGAAACTAAAGGGGATTACCACATGCATGCATGTTGCCATGTACACGTACTACTCCGTGGTGGAAGAGAACTACAACAGCGAAAACACATACCGCCATGGACGTGTTGACGCTCAAAAGTGGCACAATCTAAAGGTTGCTTAAAGCTATGTTACCATATGAATTACCATATACAGAGTCAGCTTCCAAACAAAAGAAGCCAACACACTTCCCATTATACTTCTCTATTCATCTGCCACTGTCTACTACACTGCTTTTACTTGATTTTCCAGACAAAAATACAGCAACAACAACGGGATAAGCTAACCAATTGCAAGCACAACCAAACAGATGATTTTTTTTTTCTGGAAATGGAGGCTCAGCCCCGGCCTCTGCATCGGAACGATGCATACAGCCATTTTGTTAAGAAGTTTCGAAGTAGCACAAAGTCATAAAAGTATTATAGCTCGCAAGCGGAGCGAAAAAAGAAAAAGAAATGCGAATGCTCAATATTACAACCGGTATGACAAGGACAAGCTCCCTAGACTCATATCCTGTTGTGCGACCGCCATCCGAACCGGTTGAATATAGCCGTGATACCATCTCCCACTGGTTGCACCCAGTAACCAAAGGCTCCCTGGAGTATGTAGGAGTGAGTAAGGACCACGTACGGATCCAAGCAGTAGCTCTGAAGATGACCTGCAAGAAAGTTAGATTATGTTGTCTGTTAAAAATCATATCATTCCTGCAATTCCCTATAGCCGAGAGAAGCGCACATATTCCAATCCGAATACGAGCCGCAGTAAGACGCTCCATCCCAGCTAACCACGTCCCAAATAACGATTCAATGTCAACTGGAGGAGTTATGTTAAAGGCTATATGGATCATTCTCCAAAGCAATTTCGTGAGTGGGCACTCTATGAATAAGTGTTGTATTGTTTCATCATGATCACAAAAACAACAATGTGAACTACCTACCCATCGCCTCTTTATTAAGTTATGTATGGTTAGGATCACTTGTTTGTGAACAAACCACATAAAAAATTTAATACGCAAGGGAATCTTAACCTTCCAAATATGTAACGATCTTGAGATTGGGCCAGATTTAATTAGATCCATGTAAAAAGATTTCACTGTAAACACCCCATTTCTAGCTAAATTCCAGTGCATCGAATCGGGTTGATCGGATAATTGAACATCTATCAATCTTCGGACCAAGTGCATCCAGGCAGTCCATCGCTCACTAACTAACGCACGTCTGAACTGAATATTCAAGGGAGTCGATTGAAATACGGTGCCTACGTAATCCTTCTTACGTTGCACAATGTTATATAGGATGGGGTACTGTATGGCTAGTGGCGTCTCCCCTAACCACGTATCGTCCAAAAATCTTGTTGACATCCCATTGCCAACCAAGAATTTGACCCTAAGAAAGAAAAGATCTTTCGTTCGCATGAGTCGCTTCTAGAATGGCGAGTCAGTTGGTCTCACGGTGGCCTGGGCTATCGTTTTCCATTGTAAATTTTTATTGCGTAATATCTGTGCCCACATACCCTCCGGCTCTGTTTCTAACCTGTAGAGCCATTTACTCATGACATTTATTCTTAACTTCCAGGTTTTCAATACCGAGACCCTCTGGTCCTTGGGGTCAGCATAGAATATCACATCTTGCGAGACAGTATTTCTTCTTGGCCTCGTCCACTAGTAGAAAACAGGGCTTTCGTTTGGGCCTGGCCAACCCATTAGTCCCGGTTCAGTCACGAACCGGGACCCATGGGGGAATTCGTCCCGGTTCATGAGCCCAGGGGGGCGGCCGGGGTCTCGTGGGCATTAGTCCCGGTTCGTCTGGACCCATTTGTCCCAGTTCCAGGCACAAACCGGGACCAATGGTCCTCGCTCCTGGCCCACAACCATTGGTCCCGGCTCGTGGCTTGAACCGGGACAATATGCTGGGCTTGAGTCCCGGTTTTGACCATGAACCGTGACAAATGAGTTGCCTATATATACCCCATCGTCACAGCAGAGCACTCCACAGTGCTCTGTTTTTTCTGGCCGGCGAGGGGAGGGCATTTGGGTGCTCTAGCTCACCTCCTATGCACATGAGGTGTTCGATGAAATGTCCGAGCCACACTACTTAATCTTTCCCCGAGATTTGTCTAGGTTTAGCGGTCCGTCACTTCCCGTGCCCGTCTTCACTACCGTCGATCGCCCGCGCCGATCTCTTCACCGGCACCACCGTGGTGAGCCTCTTGTTCTTATCTTCATTCTGAAAAAAATATTCTTACTTCAGATAGATACTTGTCTAATTTTCTTACTTTTATTATTCCTTGTTATTATATAGTGCGATGGTTTTGGTATCCGCCCCCGTCGGCCCTCGTCCTATCTATGATTCAGATGTGGTATATATTATCTTTTGATAACTATTTGGTTCATTTATTGTTTATGACAATTATGCCGACCAACGTGACATAGATTTTATTTATCTAGGAGGTGGTTGAACCGGAAATTCCAACCGACCCTATTGTCGAGAGGTTAAATTTAGTTGAAGAAGAAAACAATTAATTGAAGGAAAAAATAAGAAAAATTGAGGAGGAGAAGATGATATTGGAGTTACATGTTGCGGATGCCGTCGATGATCACAAGATCAAGATGGATGCAATGCGGCTAAAGATTAGAAAGATTAGAAAATATGCCATTCATACCGAGGCTTGGTATCATTATGCAGTTGGATCAGTTGTTACCTTGGTTGCGATTATGATCGCATTTGTTGTTGCATTGAAATGTTTTACATAATTTCAATGTATGGTTTAATTGGATGCTCTGGAGAGCTATATATTGTTCAATGAGAACTATGTATGTACTTTGGTTTTAATGTGATGATGAAGTTTTATTAATTTGGTCACTTATCTATTCATGAGAGGGTTAAAAAATGATGATGTGGCTTTCAATGGTGCATTTTGAACACAGAAAAACTATGGAGTTCAGATAAGTTCAAAAAAATAAATCCCTTTGTAACAGACGAGTTTCCGTATGAAACCCTGATACTTCAAAAGAGATTGTCCGCTTTGTACATGAAGTGCATCCAGTTTTTGCCATAACCCTCTCTACTTTCTTGCACATGCTATGTGGGTGAAATGATGATACCATGCCAACATTTAACCTTTTCAGAGTTCATTTCAAATGCTTTTCAATTTCATGGTCTTATAGCTCAAAATAATCAGTAAATGCATGAAAAATAACAAATGAAGTCAGAAAGGGTTGAAAATTGATGGTGTGGCTTGGAATGGTGCATTTTGAACACAAAAAAACTATGGAGTTCAAATAAGTTCAAAAAATGAAATCCCTTTGTAAAAGACGAGTTTCCGTATGAAACCCTGATACTTCGAAAGAGATTGTCCATTTTGTACACGAAGTGCATCCAGTTTTTGCCGTAACCCTCTCTACTTTCTTGCACATGCTATGTGGGTGAAATGACGATACCATGCCAACTTTCAACCTTTTCAGAGTTCATTTCAAATGCTTTCAAATTTCATGGTCTTATAGCTCAAAATAATCAGTAAATGCATGAAAAATAACAAATTAATTCAGAAAGGGTTGAAAATTATGATGTGGCTTTGAATGGTACATTTTGAACACAGAAAAACTATGGAGTTCAAATAAGTTCCAAAAAATGAAATCCCTTTGTAACAGACGAGTTTTCGTATGAAACCCTGATAACAAAAATGAAATCCCTTTATAACACACGAGTTTCCGTATGAAATCCCTTTGTTTCATAGTTCATAAATAACTTTTTTGTTACAAACTTTAATAGAAAAACAAATTATCATAAAATAAAATAAATAAGTAATTTGAAACAAAATAATATAAACTTTAATAAAATGTACAAGCAGAAACAAAATAAACTTTAATAACATAAATAAAACTTATGAAACTAAAATTATCAAAGTATTATCTGTTCAAAATCATTAAAAGCAAAAAGAATTTTCATAAAGAACTTTTTTTTAGAAATTTTAATAGCATAAAGAATTATCATAAAATAAAATAAATAAGTAATTATAAACAAAATAAAATAAAATAAATAAGTATTTTGTTGTAAGTAGACACAAAACAAAATAAATCTCTCCCTAATAATAAAGCACGGATCGGGTCTCCGGGTTCACCGTCGTGGTGTTTTTTGCAAAAAAGTCCCTCAATATTTATGAAATCAACCAGCACTCCTTGCACTCTTTATATGGGAATCAACGGGGAAGAGGAAAAAAAACACGCCGTCATACGTCTCGCACACGAAGGAGCAGTCCGTCTCCAACACGAACACGAGTGGGGAACTAAAAAAGTCGATCTGGCGCTGATTTTCCCCTCATCCCTGTCTCTTCTGATCTTTCTCACCTCCCGTTGCTTTCCGCCGTCGACTGATTCCAAAAAGCGCCGCGCTCGACGCAGGCGTGCTCGCTACCATCGCCCCCGCGCCCCCATCCTCTCTCCCGGTGCCCGTCCTCTCTCCACCGTCGCCGAATCCGGACGAGATCGGCTGGATCCGCCGCATCTTGAGCCCGAGGCCCGCCGTGGCTTTCGGCGGCATCGGGGGCGCTGGTTCGCCCCCGCTCCTCTGGGGCTGGCGGAACGGCAGAGCGGCGCTCTGGTCAGGTTCCTCTGCTTCGAGGGCGGCGCGTGGGCTGATGTCCAGGTCGAGGCGGCTGTGCCTCTGCGCTGGGCGTTCCTGGACGGGAGGGTGGTCGCAGAGGCCGTGTATGGCGGCAGGGAGTTCCTGTTCGACTTCCTGTGGATGGTGCGCATCGACGCTGCCACCGCCGAGGAGGTCGCCATGGGCTGGATTGATGACCGCGGGGCCTGCTTCTTCCCTATGCCAGAGAGCGGGAGGAAGAGGAAGAGGGGCGAGCCTGAGCTGGAGGACTGGGCGTCGTCCGGGGTGGATGAGATGTCCGACGAGAGCAGCGACACGGTGGAGTCCTCAATCCAGCCTAATTTCCTGCCTCTCTCAAGCACTCCCCGTGCAGCAGGCCTGGTGTGTAGACCGCCATTGCATGGCTACATCCATGCATTCTGTACTGCTATCTCCTCCCTCTCTCTCCTGATTTGCCTCTTCCATTCTCTCATTTGATTTAATCCCTTGAGCATATTTTCTTATGTCCGGCAGGGTCAACAAGGCGGCCAGCTTGGGGCAAGGCGGTGAGGCTGGAGGAGACGGACAAGTTCTACCAGGTTGTTACTTCTCAAGAAGCTCTTCCTCAAAGGGATAGCACCGGGTGGGCGGCGGCGTGGCGATTAATACGGCGGTGCACAAGGTCGTGCAGGATCCCCGGTCCAGGGCGTTCCAGATGCAGGGCCAGCTCCTAGCCGCTGCGCGCGGCGCCGACGGGGGCAATGCCAAGTTCGCGTGGTATGGCGCTCCGTCGGCGGATGTGGCCGCGGCGGTGGAGCACGGGTTCGGCAGGATGAACAGCCGGGTCCTTTGCCATCGCGCGCACGGCGACGACGTCCACCTCTCGCCGCCTCAGTCTCCTTATGCCAGGTCAGGTCAAAGTTCTGAATTTGTGGTTTTGATCGATGGCAAGCATGAGTATAGGCAAATAGCTGTAGGATAATTTATCAGACACAGTTACCAATTCAGGATCTTTTCCAAATTGCATTTATATTATCCCTCCATCCCATAATATAATTGATTCCTTGTTATTTTAGCCTTTGGTTTATATATCTTGATTCATACTCCTAGCTCAAAATTTATGGGGAAACAAGTTTGCATGACGACAGTATTAGTTTATCTATGAATGCAGTAATTTGATTGGGTAATGGTTTGTGGAAGGGAGGAATACGAGCAAAACTAAATCATGTTTCCTGCTACCTAGAGTCTGGGTGATGAAATATGTTCTGAATGTTCCGTGAAGCAGTTAGTAAAGGAACTAACGAGTATGAAATCATTTTTATGCAGCGCAATGCTAGCAAATACAGATGAGAACGGCGAGGGGCATATCATGTTGTGCCGTGTTCTGATGGGCCGGCCAGAGGCCATCCCAGCTGGGTCCTCCAAGCTCCACCCCAGCAGTGACAATTACGACAGTGCCGTCGACTACATGCAGAACCCACAGTGGTATGTTGTTTGGCGCAAGGACATGAACACGAGGATCCTCCCAGACCCAGAGTACGTCGTCAGCTTCAAGTGTCCCAGCCTCCATCAGATGCAAGGTTAGTGAGTGCTCCATCTGAATTGGTGCTATAATTGTTCCGAGATGTGCCTGGATCTCATGTTATTATTCGTTGAAATTTTGGGTTTCAGGATCACCGGGAGCGACCTCCACGCTTAAGAAGCCTTCGCCGGTGGCTCTTGACATGTTTCCGATGCTTCTAGCAGAGATCCAGCGGTTCGTGCCATCTTCCAAACTGCAAACATTGCAGGGGACCTACAATTGCTTCAAGGTAAATTGGTGGGGGATGCTTATTAGTGTGGGGTGTGCGAATATAATAGCAATTATGGAAAGAAATCTGGAGAATTGGTGACACTTGAGAATGGAAAACGGGGGAAGGGAGATGAGTTTGCGTGTCTTCTTTTATATATAGAAAAAGAGAGTGTGTGTTTTATCTGTAAGTGAAGTGTGTACGTGAAGTGCTTTTTACTGGCTAAGCCTAAATAATGAAAAAAATAGAAAGAATCTTCCCAACCAAGCAACAAACTCTATTGATAAAAATCAACATAGTAAAAATAGTTAAAAAAAAGTACATAGTTTTATATATATTCACACTTTCTAAAAACTGGTCAAAATTTCCTTAAAAATTCAATTTTTTGAAAAAAAATATGCATTTCGAAATGTTTACAAAATAAAAAGTATTCACAATATTTAAAAAACATTCAAATAATGTTCTCCCTAAAAACATTCGAGTTTTATTAAAACATTCACTTTTAAAAACAAAGAAATATTCATGTTTTAAAAAAAGTAAAAAATAAAAATTGATTCACAAACTATTTCAAACTAATCTTCCATCAGATAAAGAACACTAAAAGGGCTTTTTAACATGCAAACTTCAGACTCTAAAAAATAATAATTAATGTAACTTTATTACAAATGTTAAACTATAGTGCATAATATCACATGGATAAGGATGTATATAGACGGATTTTAAAGTGAGATTCACCCATTTCCACCGTTTGTAGTCCATATTGAAATCTTCTAAGACTTTATTTAGAAACGGAGGGGGTACTTTGTTTGTAGTCTTTGTACAACCTGCTTCGTTCAGAAGAATGTTCTATCAAGCAACCATGTCTGATATGTTCGCATGAGTTCTTTCATGTGGCTGTTCCTCACATTCCTTTGCTTTCAACTATTCCAGCCAGCTGCAATGAAGTCCTCCGAGAGAGAAGGGTTTGCAGAAAATGATCTTGGCATCCCAGATAAGCAGGTCGGGGTCAAAGCCGGTGCCCAGGGGGATTTCAATGGATCAGCAACACGAGAAACTGAAATGGCAAAACCAGAAAAGATGGTCCCAGATCTCACTGCAGCCGGATGTGCAAGAACACATCAATGATCATCTGTGAGACTGTGGCACTCGAATTTTGTTGATGGAGCATTACCTCTACTATTTAGCTTCTAGAGTACAATGACTTGTACGTCCAACTATAACAGCTAGCTGCATGGTTTAGGGCCAGTTCTTTTGGGCAATTCTCCCAGAATTGACCCCCTCCCCAGTTTCTTCCAGAATTGCCACTCCATCTTTTTTTACAATTCCTAGCTAATTAGACCTTAACTAGCTAGGAATTGTAAAAAAGGATGGAGTCGCAATTCTGGGAGAAGCTGGGGAGGGGGTCAATTCTGGGAGAATTGCCCAAAAGAACTGGCCCTTATCCCCTTCTGGTTGTACTATTTCTCTATAGCGATGGCATAGGAAGAGCATGTGTATATGTTGAGGTTAGTCTTTTGAAACTAATGCTCCAGATGTTCTTTGTAAATTAATGCTGCAAGAGTTTGTTTGGGACAAGACAAAATAGTGTTCCCATTTTTATGAAAATGTTAATTAACTTTTATTAAAATTAAGAAAATTACCAAGATTAACCTAATTATCGATGTTTATTTATTTAAATTGGACATAGAAGTGATGCACAATGGCACATGAAGGAGATTGTGCTTTTTGTTTTTTGCCCGGTGCAACGCACGGGCATTTGTACTAGTAAAGCAAAAAAGAAAACAAAAAAATGGGAAAAAAAAATTGCCACCTACTGGGCCACCACGGCCTGAATATGATAGAAACCCATCCATGGGCCAGGATTCAGGCCCGCAGAAGGCCCAGCAGGCCCACAGGCATATCAGTGTCAGTTTAGGCCCATATGCCTGCAGTTCGAGAGGGAAGACGCGACGGTGCTTATAAATAGGTGTCGGGCGCTTCCAACTAGCGAGGTGGGACTAAACTCCCACCACCACCCCGCTGTGCAAGGCCACTGGTCTCGGTTGGTGGCACCAACCGGTACTAAAGGGTGACTTTGGTCCCGGTTGGTGGCACAAACCAGTACCAATGCCCCCCTTTAGTCCCAGTTGGTGCCACCAACCGGGACCAAAGGCCTCTGCTTCCCGCCCTTTGGGCTGCTGAAAAGTGACCTTTGGTCCCGGTTGGTGGCACCAACCGGGACGAAAGGGTGCATTGGTCCCGGTTGGTGCCACGAACCGGTACCAATGCACTGGGTATATAAGAAAACACTTAGCAGTTTCGACCAAATCCGTCACGTCTTCTCCCCCGACGCCCCTGTTCCTCCTCGTCGTCGCCGCCCGACGCCCCTGCTCCACATCGTCGCCGCCAGGCTGCCCCAAAGCCGCCCGCCGCCCCCGCCGTCACCATCGCCGTCGCCCGCGTCCGTCGTTGTCGTCACCCGCGCCCTTGCCGTTTCCCGTGCCCTCCCCCGACGCCGTTGCCCGCGCCCTCGCCCTCACCCGACGCTGTCGCCGCGCGCCGTCCCTACCCCGACGCCGTCGTCGTGCCACTCCCTGCGCCCCTGCTGGACTATATACATTGGCCGGACTGTTGGACTATGAAGATACAAGATTGAAGACTTCGTCCCGTGTCCGGATGGGACTCTCCTTTGCGTGGAAGGCAAGCTTGGCGATTCAGATGATAGATCTCCTTCTCTGTAACTGACTTTGTGTAACCCTAGCCCCCTCCGGTGTCTATATAACCGGAGGGTTTAGTCCATAGGACAACAACAATCATAATCATAGGCTAGCTTCTAGGGTTTAGCCTCTACGATCTCGTGGTAGATCAACTCTTGTAATACTCATATCATCAAGATCAATCAAGCAGGAAGTAGGGTATTACCTCCGTCGAGAGGGCCCGAACCTGGGTAAACATCGTGTCCCCAGTCTCCTGTTACCATTAGCCTTAGACGCACGGTTCGGACCCCCTACCCGAGATCCGTCGGTTTTGACACAGACATTGGTGCTTTCATTGAGAGTTCCACTGTGTCGTTGCGATAAGGCTTGATGGCTCGTCTCGTTGTCAAGGACAACATCACCTCTGAGGGAGCCCTGGCCCTAGGCCAAACTCTCCGGCTGGGCGGCTTCATCATGACCACCCGATCGGCTGTCGCGCCGACGATGACTTCTCAGGTCATCAAAAACAGCCTCCACGTCGATTCGGAACTCGCCGAACAGATGGACCCAATGGATCTCTCTTCCCTTAATGAGCTCTTGGATCGCATCGCCGCCCTGACGTCGCTACGGACTATGACTGGATCGGGCTTAAACCCGACCAAAGGGAGATTTATTCTCCTCCGGTCACCCATGAGATAGCGGTAGTGGAAGAGCATCATACGAATTCTCCCTCTATTTTGAGGATGAACTATGTCCGGGTTTCCGAGCTCTCCGAGCCGGACACCTGTTCACGGGAGGACATGACCCAAGCCCCAAGTTCAGAATCGGGCGGCGGGCCGAAGAAATTGGGAACGTCCCGGAACCCGAGCCGTTAAGCTCGGAAGATTCTTTGCCCCTGGGTCTCAGATTGGGTCAGGATTTGGATTCAAAACCGCCCACTCACCCAAATTTATTAAATCTTTCGCATATCATACAAGAGCCCCAAGAGACAATACATCATTACTGGGCCAGATTCCTCCTTGTGATAAACAGGGTCAAGGACTGCCGGGAGGTGGACGCAATCTCCCTCTTTTGCAAAAATTGCACGGACAAAGGGATCCTCAACGCTATAAGTCGCCGTGACATAGTAACCTTTGCTGACTTAGCGGCTATAGTGCAGAAATACTGCGCGATGGAAAGCGCTTGGAAAACCCAAACAAACTTCTGGGACAATCTGGCTCTCACTAAACCCTTCGTCCGAACTAAAAGGGAAAACTCTCGTAAGTTACCCAATTCAATTACCAAAAAACCAAAGCCCGATGCAAGTCATCGAACCGTATTAGAGGAATGGCTCAATGGGCCATGCAAAATTCACAGCACACCGGATACCACACCAACACATAGCCTTAGAGCATGTTGGATACTCCAGCAGGTTGCAAAGAGCGGCGAGGATCTCCTCATAAACCATACAGCAGAGCAACATCCCGCCGGAAACAACAATAAGGTATTGACAGTCTTCGAGACTTTCGCCTCAAATAATAGGCGCAAGCAAGCTCAGCGCAGTCTCGCCGAAGTTTTCCACGTGGCAACAATAAATCCATGGAACGACACGGCTATAATTTACAATGCCAGTGACGAACCTCAATTCTGAACAGTCCGGGCACCAGCCGCTTTGGTCCTTAGTCCAATCGTGGATGGCTTCCGGCTCACTAAAGTGCTCATGGACGGCGGAAGCGGACTAAACCTCATCTACGAAGAAACCCTCAACAAGATGGAAATTGACAAGAGCCGCATTGAACGAAGCAGCACGACCTTTAGGGGAATCGTCCCTAGTCGGGAGGCGCGATGTGCGGGAAAAATCACACTAGATGTGGTATTCGGCACGCCGGAGAATTACAGGTCCGAAGAAATTACATTCCAAGTGGCCCCGTTCAGCAGCGGATACCATGCCCTCTTAGGGCGGGACGCATTCACGAGCTTCCAAGCTATACCCCATTACGGGTACATGAAGCTCAAAATGACCGGGCCCAATGGAATCATTACTCTAGCTAGTGATCCGGACGTCGCACTCCGCACTGAAAATAAAACTGCCGCACTAGCCCTGGAGGCATTATCAGAAGCCCTCGCGGCCGAAGAACAAACAACGCTGTGAGCCACAGTGGATAGAGACGACGTGATACTCGACAAACGACCCAAGTCCACCTCCTTCAAACCCGCGGACGAGATAGTCAAATTCCAGGTCCACCCAACGGACCCTACAAAGGCAGCTTCCATTGGGACACAGTTGAACCCCACAATAGACGCCGCACTGTGAGATTTCCTGCGTGAGAATTGGGATATTTTCGCTTGGCATCCATCAGACATGCCGGGCATCCCACGCAGGCTGGCCGAACACAGCCTCAATGTACTGAAAGGATACAAACTAGTCAAGTAGACTCTTAGGCGCCTCTCGGAGCCTAAGCGGCAAGCCATGGGAGAAGAGCTAGCCAAGCTACTCGAGGCCGGATTCATCAGAGACATCAAACATCTAGATTGGTTAGCAAACCTGGTAATGGTACCAAAGAAGGACAAATCCTGGCGCCTATGTGTCGATTTCAAGGACCTTAATAAGGCTTGTCCTAAGGATCCCTTCCCCCTCCCCTGCATTGATCAAATCATCGACGCCACCGCAGAACACGACTCATTGTGTTTCCTCGACGCATACTCCGGATACCATCAAATCAAGATGGCGGAGTCCGACCAAGCCGCAACGGCCTTCATTACGCCATACGTTCCCTTCTGTTTCAACACCATGCCTTTCAGGCTCAATAACGCCGGCGCAACCTATCAACGCATGATTCAGACATGCCTGGAAAAACAAATCGGAAAAATAGTAGAGGCTTATGTAGACGACGTGGTCATCAAAAGAAGACACATTGAAACTTTAATAGATGACTTGAGGCTCACGTTCGACAATCTCCGAACATACGACATCAAGCTCAACCTGGAGAAATGTGTCTTCGGTGTACCCTCCGGCAAATTACTCGGCTTCATCGTTTCCAATAGAGGAATTGAAGCAAATCCGGCAAAAATCCGAGCTCTGTCACAGTTGGCTATCCCAACAGACCTCAAGCAGATCCAAAAACTAACTGGATGTGTGGCTGCCTTAAGCTGCTTTATATCCCGATTAGGAGAAAAGGCACTACCCCTTTATCGCCTTCTTCGACGCACCGAACACTTCGAGTGGACGGATGTGGCCACGGCTGGACTGGAAGAAACAAAGGCACTCTTGGCCACCAATCCAGTCCTGACCGTGCCAAATACTGGCGAACCCATGCTATTATACATAGCTGCAACACACCAAGTTGTAAGCGCAGTGCTCGTCGTTGAACGAGAAGCAGACGGACACAAGTTCCCGCTCCAAAAGCCGGTATATTACGTGTCCACTGTCCTCACTCCATGCAAATCTCAGTACCCACACTATCAAAAGATAGCGTACGCGGTCTTCATGGCATCACGGAAGCTACGACACTACTTCCAAGAGTGTTCAATTATGGTGGCCTCTGAAGTACCACTCAATGATATAATAAACAATCGCGACGCAACGGGCCGAATCACTAAATGGGCTTGAGCTCCTTCCGTTCGACATAATACAAACCATGGCGGGCCATTAAGTCGCATGTACTGGCTGACTTTGTCGCCGAATGGACAGAAGCCGAACTCCCTAAAGAGTACGGCGCATACTCCAATTGGATCATGCACTTCGACGGCTCTAAAATGCTGGCCGGATTGGGAGCGGGTGTTGTCCTAACATCCCCCACGGGAGACACGGTCCAATACGTACTCTAAATATTATACACAGACTCCAACAATGCAGCCGAATACGAGGCTCTGTTGCATGGTCTTCGGATGGCAGTCTCCATGGGCATCCAACGCCTCGAAGGATGCGGGGACTCGAACCTCACCGTATCTCAGATAAATGGAGACTTTGATGCCAAGGATCCGAAAATGACGGCTTATCGTAATGCCGTCCTCAAAATGTCAGCTCGTTTCAAGGGGCTCGAATTCCACCATGTGGTCAGAGAAAATAATCAAACGGCGGATATACTCACCCGCATCGGCGCTAAACGCGACCCCGTCCCACCTAATATCTTCTTGGAAAGACTGTTCAAGCCGTCCGTGGTATGGGAAGGGGAGTCCAGCAATATTAGTCAAGCTCCGAATACAACCCAAGATTCCAAACCATCTGACGTAATCGGAGGCCCTACCACCGAAATAACACCTTCGGCCCACGAAATCATGGCTGTCATCGCCCCGTGGACCGAGCCCTTCTTAGCCTACCTAAATAGGCAGGAGCTCCCTGAGGACCAAAACGAGGCACATTGTATTGTGCGACGTTCTAAGGCCTACAAACTCCATGAAGGAGAGCTCTACAAGAAAAACACTACCGGAGTGCTCCAAAGATGCATCTCCAAAGAGGAAGGGTGGCAGCTCTTAGCCGAAATCCGTTCCGGACTCGGCGAGCACCACGCTGCAACTCGGGTACTTGTAAGCAAGGCCTTCTGGACAGGTTTTTACTGGCCGACAGCTCGGGCAGATGCACAGGTCCCTGTCCAACATTGCGTTGGTTGCCAACTCTTCGCCAATTAGAGCCACATGCCCCCTAGCGCTCTCCAAACAATTCCCATAACTTGGCCCTTCGCGGTCTGGGGGCTGGATATGGTCAGACCTCTTAAAGGGGGAAGCCATAAGAAAAAATACTTATTGGTCATGGTGGACAAGTTCACTGAGGGAGTCCTGGACTAGGGGGTGTCCGGACAGCCGGACTATCATCGTCCGGCGGACTCCAAGACTATGAAGATACAAGATTGAAGACTTCGTCCTGTGTCCGGATGGGATTTTCCTTGGCGTGGAAGGCAAGCTTGGCAATACGGATATGTAGATCTCCTACCATTGTAACCGACTCTGTGTAACCCTAGCCCTCTCCAGTGTCTATATAAATCGGAGGGCTTTAGTCCGTAGGACATAACATCCATTACAACAATCATACCATAGGCTAGCTTGTAGGGTTTAGCCTCCTTGATCTCGTGGTAGATCCACTCTTGTACTACCCATATCATCAATATTAATCAAGCAGGACGTAGGGTTTTACCTCCATCAAGAGGGCCCGAACCTGGGTAAAACATCGTGTCCCTCGTCTCCTGTTACCATCTGCCTAGACGCACAGTTCGGGACGCCCTACCCGAGATCCGCCGGTTTTGACACCGACATTGGTGCTTTCATTGAGAGTTCCTCTGTGTCGTCACCGATAGGCTTGATGGCTTCTTCAATCAACAACAACGCCGTCCAGGGTGAGACTTTTCTCCCCGGACAGATCTTCGTATTCGGCGGCTTCACACTGCGGGCCAATTCACTTGGCCATCTGGAGCAGATCGAAAGCTACGCCCCTGGCCGTCAGGTCAGATTTGGAAGCCTAAACTTCACGGCGGACATCCGCGGAGATTTGATCTTCGACGGATCCGATCCGCAGCCAAGCGTGCCGCGCTGTCGCGATGGGCACGATTTAGCTCTGCCGCTGGACAGTACCTTGGAGGCCGCACACAAATCCGCTATGACCCATAGTCCGGAGCCGATCGCGCAGATCGAGGACGGGTGGCTGGACACCGCCTCGGGAGCTGCAACTTCCACGGCGATGGAGCCGAACACTGACCTCGTCCCTTATAAATCCCGTGACTCCGAGGTGCCAGACTCCCTGCCGGACTCCGAACCTCCTGCGCCCCTGCCAATCGAATCCGATTGGGCGCCGATCATGGAGTTCACCGCTGCGGACATCTTTCAGCACTCATCCTTTGGCGACATCTTAAATTCGCTAAAGCATCTCTCGCTATCCAGAGAGCCCTGGCCGGATTATGGCCAGGATGGTTGGGATGCGGACGACGAAGAAATTCAAAGCCCACCCACCACCCACTTTGTAGCCACTGTCGACGATCTAACCGACATGCTAGACTATGACTCCGAAGACATCGACGCTATGGACGACGATGCCGGAGACGATCAGGAACCAGCGCCTATAGGGCACTGGAAGACCACCTCGTCATATGACATATACATGGTGGACACCGCAAAAGATAGGGACGGCGAAGAAGCAGCGGAGGCAGATTCCTTAAAGAAACAGCCCAAGCGCCGACGTCAGCGGCACCGCTCTAAATCCCGCCACAGCAAGAATGGAGATTCCGGCACAGGAGATAATAACACCCCAGAAAGTGCCGAAGACAATCCCCTCCAGCAAGATTCAGCGCAGGAGGACGCAGAAGCAAGCCCTCACGAAAGAGCGGCAGACGAAGAGGTTGAGGATGATAATTACATACCTCCCTCCGGAGATGAGGCAAGCCTCGACGACGACGAATTCGTCGTGCCCGAGGATCCCGGAACAAGAGCGTTTCAAATGCAGGCTAATGGCCACAGCAAACAGCCTAAAGAAAAAGCAGCAGCAGCTTCAAGCTGATCAAGACCTGCTGGCGGACAGATGGACCGAGGTCCTCACGGCCGAAGAGTATGAACTCGAACGTCCCTCCAAGAGTTACCCAAAACGCAAGTTGCTCCCCCTATTAGAGGAGGAAGCATACATACCTTCATCACCAGCGCACAATACGGCCGACCGACCACCCCGTGGTCGCGATAGAGAGGAATCCAGGCCCTCCATCAAGACCGTACCCCGACATCGCTCGAAAAGTACGAAGTCACGGGGGAACGCGCCGGACTTGCGGGATATATTGGAGGACAAAGCAAGGCAATCCAGATCCATCTATGGATCACGTGGGCGCCCCACGACCCACGACGAATACCGTCGCGCCGGATACAACAACCCCGGCCGGGCCGAACACAGTAGACAACGCTCCCTTGAGCTACGTCGTGATATTGCTCAATACAGAGGCGCCGCACACCCGCTATGCTTCATTGAAGAAGTAATGGATCATCAAATCCCTGAAGGGTTTAAACCCGTAAACATTGAATCCTACGATGGCACGACAGACCCCGCGGTCTGGATCGAAGATTATCTCCTTCACATCCATATGGCCCGCGGCGACGATCTCCACGCCATCAAGTATCTCCCACTCAAGCTTAAAGGACCAGCTCGGCATTGGCTTAACAGCTTGCCCGCAGAGTCAATTGGGTGTTGGGAAGACCTGGAAGCCGCATTCCTCGACAACTTCCAGGGCACATATGTGCGACCACCAGACGCCAATGACCTAAGCCACATAATTCAGCAGCCAGACGAATCGGCCAGACAGTTCTGGACACGGTTCTTAACAAAGAAAAATCAAATCGTCAACTGTCCGGATGCAAAGGCCCTCGCAGCCTTCAAACATAACATCCGCGACGAGTGGCTAGCCCGGCACCTAGGACAGGAAAAAACGAAATCCATGGCAGCCCTCACATCCTTAATGACCCGCTTCTGTGCGGGAGAGGATAGCTGGCTAGCTCGCAGCAACAACCTCAGTAAAAATTCTGGTAGTCCGGATACCAAGGACCACAATGGCAGGTCGCGTCGAAGCAAAAATAAACGCCGCGTTAACGGCGACGACAAGGAGGATACGGCAGTCAACGCCGGATTCCGAGGCTCTAAACCCGGTCAGCGGAAGAAGCCATTTAAAAGAACCACTCCGGGTCCGTCCAATTTGGACCGAATACTCGACCGCTCATGCCAGATACATGGCACCCCCGAAAAGCCAGCTAACCACACCAACAGAGATTGTTGGGTATTCAAGAAGGCAGGCAAGTTAATTGCCGAAAACAATGACAAGGGGCTGCATAGCGACGACGAGGAAGAGACCCGGCCGCCGAACAGTAGAGGACAGAAGGGTTTCCCCCCACAAGTGCGGACGGTAAACATGATATACGCAACCCATATACCCAAGAGGGAGCGGAAGCGTGCACTAAGGGACGTATACGCGATGGAGCCAGTCGCCCCGAAGTTCAATCCATGGTCCTCTTGCACGATCACTTTCGATCGAAGAGACCATCCGACCAGCATCCTCCATGGCGGATTCGCCGCATTGGTTTTAGACCCAATCGTCGATGGATTTCACCTCACGTGAGTCCTGATGGACGGCAGTAGTAGCTTGAACCTGCTTTATCAGGATACAGTGCGCAAGATGGGCATAGAACCCTCAAGGATTAAACCTACAAAGACGACCTTCAAAGGCGTCATACCAGGTGTTGAAGCTAATTGTACAGGCTCAGTCACGCTGGAAGTGGTCTTCAGATCCCTGGATAATTTCCGGAGAAAGGAGTTAATCTTTGACATAGTCCCGTTCCGCTGCGGCTATCACGCTCTGCTCGGACGAACCGCGTTTGCAAAGTTCAACGCGGTGCCGCATTATGCATACCTCAAGCTCAAGATGCCAGGCCCTCGTGGAGTCATTACGGTCAACGGAAAGACGGAATGCTCCCTCCGAATGGAGGAACACACAGCTGCTCTCGCGGCAGAAGTACAGAGCAGCCTTCTAAGGCAATTTTCGAGTCCGGCCGTTAAACGACCGGACACAACCAAACGCGCCCGGAGCAACATCAATCAAGACCACGTGGCACGTTCCGAGCACGCTTAGCAATGCGGCCCCAACCCCGGCCCTCGCATGATTGCAAGACCAACCCTCCGCGTACATCATTACGCTCTGGAGATACCATGGGCATAGGGGGAGGGGCACGACCACAACAGACCCAGAGTGCGGCTCGACCACACCAGGGGCTGCCAAGTGTGTCACTCTTCTTATTTTCCTTCTTTTTATATACAGGACTCCGTTTACCAGAGGCCCTGTCCGGCGGTGAACCCGCCGAACTCACGATGCAACAGCCAGGGAGGGAAAAAGGCCGCGAGGAACACTCAGGTGGTCTCCATTAAGAGCATTAAATTTGATTATACACACCAGTCCGCAGCCCACCCCTGGAGGGGGACATGTTTAATTAGTCCAATCTCTTGCTTACCGCACTATTTGTATCATTCCGCACTCATAGCAGAATTCCTTAAATGAATAATGCAGCATTATTTGCCTATAATTGCATCACTTTACATATATGTTCATTAATGACATCTTGCACCCGTATATTTTGGTACGGCCGAATACACCAGGGGCTTATGTTCCCCGCATTATGGTGTGATAAGTCCGAACACTTTCACAAGTGCGGCACCCCAAACTTATAGCATCATAGGAATCGGCTCCGAATCATGTCTTGGGTCAATAGTTGGGTTTGCCCGGCTCCCATGTTTTGGTACCTTACGTTCCGTTCCGTCGGCTAAGGTAGCACTGGGAGAACCACTGCGATTGCGCCCCGGTTGAGCTAGGCGAGCGCCTCAGTGGAGAAAGCTAAAACTGACTGGCATGATAAGGCGAGAGACTGGTCGCTGTTCGAGAGGTCTTTTCGGGTCCCTAAAGACTTATGCCGCTTCGAGCGAAGAACCAGATAATGTCCGACGAAGGCGTGGATAGCGCCACGAATTCGGTCTTCCGAATACTAGGGGCTTCGCCGAAATTTAAAATTATAGAATTCTATGGCTAAGTGAGAGTGTTCAAGCATTATAAGTCCGGTTGCCTTGTTCGTTGTGTTGAGCGCCTCCCTAGATGGACCCAAAAATGGGAACAAGAGTGCTCAAATTTATCCCGAACACCCCAGCACTAGTGGCATGGGGGCTGAAGCCGACGACTTGCCATCTCTCAGATTTTATAAATGGCCGCACAGAAGGTAATATTTTAAATTAAACAAGCATTGCTTAGCACATATGAACAAAGTTTTCGGCGCACAGGATAATACATAGCGAGTTTACTCAATAATTACATCTCTGGGGCACTCATCCACAATCTCGCGGGCACCCTTCAGGACAGTCTTATAGTACATCTCGGGCGTACGATACTCCTTGCCCGCTGGCGGTGCGTCAGTGATAAGCCTCTCCGCATCCAGCCTGCCCCAGTGCACCTTTGCGCGGGCAAGGGCCCGACGAGCACCTTCAATATAGGCGGAGCGCTTGATGACCTCCACCCAGGGGCACGCATCCACCAGCCGCCGCATGAGGCCGAAGTAGCTCCCAGGCATGGCCCCTCCAGGCCACAGCCGGACTATGAGACCCTTCATGGCCTCCTCAGCTACCTTGTGGAGCTCGACCAGCTGCTTCAGCTGGTCGCTAGGGGGCACCGGATGGCCGGCCTCAGCGTACTGAGACCAGAAGACCTTCTCCGTTGAGCTCCCCTCATCGCCACGGTAGAATGCGGCAGCATCGGATACACCGCGAGGCAGATCTGCAAAAGCCCCTGGGGAGCTCCGAATTCGGGTAAGTGTCAGGTAGTTTACATTAACATGCTTTCTTTGCATGAAAAATGCCTTACCCGCCGCTATTTTCTTCACATCTTCAACCTCCTGAAGGGCCTTACGGGCCTCGGCCTTGGCGGCTTTGGCACTTTCGAGAGCCGAGGCAAGCTCGGACTCTCGAGTCTTCGAGTCACGGTCCAAACTCTCATGCTTTTCCATGAGAGCCCGGATCTCTTGCCGCACCTCCGCCACCCGCTCCTCCTGCTTCTCTCGCTCTGCCCGTTCCGCGGCCACATTGCGTTCGACCGCGGACACGGCCTCCTTCAGGGTTGCCACCTCATTCGTGGCCCATGCAGTACCCATGTTATCCTTGTTATTTTTGTTGCAACCTAAATCCTTTTCTGTAAGGTAACTATTCAAAGAGGTGTTACTCACCTTCTTTGTCCTCGAGCTGCTTCTTGGCACGGCCGAGCTCTTGTTCGGACCGCTCGAGGTCTTGCTTCAAAGCACCGACCTCTGTAGTCAGTGCGGCAGAGGTCAGCAGCGCAACCTGCAAACCCAGATTGACATATTTTTTTAGCAACCCTGCGTATATCTTTTTTAGATCCTCAGTTCGGCTTTTCTTTCCGAACACCCAACCGAGCATCAGGGGCTACTGTCTATGCGGTATTACATTGAATATTTTTAACTTCTTACCTCAAAGCATGTTAGAAGGCTACTGCAGGCTTCGGTCAGCCCGCTCTTGGCGAGCTGAACCTTCTGAATCACCGCACTCATAATAGTGCGGTGTTCTTCCTCGATGGAAGCGCCTTTGAGAGCCTCCAGCAAGTTGTCCGGCGCCTCCGGTTGGACGGAGGCCGCCGACGTCATGGTCTTGCCCTTCTTGCGAAGGGGCCTCCTGCCGGACTCCGGAACCACTGCGGGTTCCGGTGTGGAGTCCGGCGCAAATTCCGGGAGGCTGCCTTGCGGCGCCTCCGGAGCCTCCTCCTGATGGGTCCCTTCCTGGGATCTCACCTCGGCGTCCTCAGCGGCCCGAGGGGTGGAGGCAGTCGGGATGGAATCCACATCCGACGGAGCCGACGACCTGCTCGATGAAGCAGGGAGATCATCATCGGCCAGACTGCAGGCAGTATGCGGCATTAGAAGGACACTATGTGACACAAAAGAGAAATTATAAATCATTCAGGCATCCGGATACTTACGATCTTGCCGGAGACCTGGCCCTTGAGGGCCACTCTTCGTCGCCAACGTTGGTGTTGGCGGAGCTGTCCGGGGGAATAGTCCTTCCCATCTTGGACCCTTCGGCCTCCCCTGTCGGGGAGGCCTTCCTCTTTCTCTCTCCCTCCTCAGGGAGAGAGTCCTCCTTCTCCTCGTCTTCGGGGGAGGAGTCCACCTCGGAGCCATCGGACGATGAATCCGATACCACCTGGCGCCGGGAACTTCTTCGAGTTCCCGTGGCCTCCTTCTTGGCCTTCTTCTCCGGCACCACGAGCGGTGCCGGAACCAGCAGCCCCGCTAAACGGGCGTCTACTGGGTTTTCTGGCATGGGAGCGGGGCAGATGATCTGCTCAGCCTTCCTCATCCAGTCCTGTCAAAGGAAAAGGGAGATTGAAACCCGCGCAGAGTCAAACTGTTAAAAACAAGTGTCCCGTAAAGGGGTAGAATCACTTACCTCGTCAGCTGGACGCTGCGAGCGAAATGCGCGATCTTCAGTGGCGGATGTGGGAGCCTCGGCGCCCTTGAACAGCACCCTCCAGGCGCCTTCGTACGTCGTGTCGAAGAGCCCGCTCAATGCCTGGTGTTGTGCCGGATTGAACTCCCACAAATTAAACGCGCATTGTTGGCAAGGGAGAATCCGGCGGATGAGCATGACTTGGACCACGTTGACAAGCCTGAGCTTCTTGCTCACGAGCTTCTGCATGCAGGCTTGGAGTCCCGTCAGCTCCTCCGAACTACCCCATAGCAAGCCCTTCTCTTTCCAGGAGGTGAGCTGCATAGGGATACCAGATCTGAACTCGGGGGCTGCCGCCCACTTAGGGTCGCGCGGCTCGGTGATGTAGAACCACCCCGATTGCCACCCTTTGACGGACTCCACAAAGGCCCCTTCGAACCAGAGGACGTTGGGCATCTTGCCCAACATGGCGCCTCCGCACTCCGCTTGAGTGCCCTTCACTACCTTCGGCTTGACATTGAAGGTCTTGAGCCACAAGTCGAAGTGGGGCTGGATGCAGAGGAAGGCCTCGCACACGATGATAAACGCCGAGATGTTGAGGACGAAGTTCGGCGCCAGATCATGGAAATCCAGGCCGTAGTAGAACATGAGCCCCCGGACAAAGGGGTGAAGTGGACAGCCCAGTCCGCGGAGGAAGAGCGGAAGGAAAACGACCCTCTCATGGGGCCTGGGGGTGGGGATGAGCTGCCCCTTGTCGGGCAGCCTGTGCGCGATATCGCCGGAAAGATATCCGGCGCTGCGCAGTCTTGCGATGTGCTCCTCCGTGACGGAGGAGGCCAACCATTTGCCTCCCGCTCTAGACATGGTCAGAGAAGGTCGAGACGAGATGCGCGAACTTGGGCGCTGGAGCTCGAGTGCGCGGAGATGGATAAGCAAAGGAGGAAGGCGTAGGTGAAAAGGTGGATCCTTATCCCCTTATATATAGGCGGACGAAGACTATGCGTCCCCACCGGCCTAGTAAAACTCGCTTATCTCCCAAGCGCCACTATCAATGGCGCGGTTGGGTTACCCACGCCCGTATTGATGAGAATCCCGGAATAAGGGGAACACGATCTCTGCTTCGACAAGACGTGCCAAGGAAACCGCTTCGCTAAACGCGCTGAGGTGGTATGATAAAAAAACGATTCATGTAAAGGCTTGGTAGTGGCGTGATGTCATGCTACAAGATACGTCGGCAGATTGAACTTGTGTACATAATATTCTCTCTACGGTAGAATGTGGAATTTATTTTGCAGAGCCGGACACTATCCAGGTGTTCACAACCTTCTATGGATTATTCGTAGGAGGAACCCGCCTTGCAATGCCGAACATTATGCGCGCCGGACTCATCGTCATTGAAGCCAGGTTCAGGGGCGACTGAGGGAGTCCTGTACTAGGGGGTGTCCGGACAGCCGGACTGTCATCGTCCGGCGGACTCCAAGACTATGAAGATACAAGATTGAAGACTTCGTCTCGTGTCCGGATGGGATTTTCCTTGGCGTGGAAGGCAAGCTTGGCAATACGGATATGTAGATCTCCTACCATTGTAACCGACTCTATGTAACCCTAGCCCTCTCCGGTGTCTATATAAACCGGAGGGCTTTAGTCCGTAGGACATAACATCCATTACAACAATCATACCATAGGTTAGCTTCTAGGATTTAGCCTCCTTGATCTCATGGTAGATCCACTCTTGTACTACCCATATCATCAATATTAATCAAGTAGGACGTAGGGTTTTACCTCCATCAAGAGGGCCCGAACCTGGGTAAAACATCGTGTCCCTCGTCTCCTGTTACCATTCACCTAGACGCACAGTTCGGGACACCCTACCCGAGATCCGCCGGTTTTGACACCGACATTCACCAAATGGATAGAGGCCAAACCAGTTAAAACGGCTGAACCCGAACCAATGATAGACTTCATATCGCGGGTTGTACACCGTTACGCTGTCCCCCACGGCATCATCATTGACAATGGCTCAAATTTCATAGCCGATGAGGTGAAAACTTGGTGCGGCAACATGGGCATCAAGCTCGATTACGCCTCTGTCTATCACCCCCAAACAAACGGTCAAGTCGAACATGCAAATGGTATCATTATGAGCGGCATCAAACCTAGACTAGTGCGATCCTTGAAGGATTCAGACACGCATTGGGTCGAGGAGCTCGACTCCATACTCTGGGGGCTGTGGACCACGCCGAATCGTACCACCGGATACACACCATTTTTTATGGTATACGGCGCAGAAGCAGTGCTACCCTGCGATATAATCCATGACTCACCTTGCGTGCGCATGTACGAAGAGAAGGATGCCGAACTAGATCGGCAGGACAACTAGGATGCTCTGGAGGAGGAGCGTGACGTCGCGAAATCCCGTTCCGCATTTTATCAACAACAGGCTCGAAGGTATCAAAGCAGAGAAGTACGGGCCAAAACTTATAACGTTGGTGAACTAGTTCTATGCCTCGCGGAAAAGAATAAGGACAAGCTCAAACCCAAATGGGAGGGTCCCTTCATCATTGATAAAGTTCTCACCGGAGGAGCGTACCGTCTGCGCAATGCATCTGACAATAGACTCGAGCCGATCCCATGGAACGCGGCCAGACTCCGAAGATTCTACGCCTAGTGCCGAACTCAGTGTTCGTCTCCTTACCTCCGCCTCTTCAATTTTGTTCTCCTTTTTCCTTTATCGCCCTCTTTTCTTTATCACATCACTAGTAGAAAAGGGGCCAATGGTCCAGGCCGGTCCAGCCCATTAGTCCCGGTTCAATCCAGAACCGGGACCAATGGGGGCATTGGACCCGGTTCGTGAGCCCCAGGGGCCGGCCGGGCCACGTGGGCCATTGGTCCCGGTTCGTCTGGACCTATTGGTCCCGGTTGGTGGGACGAACCGGGACCAATGGCCCTCGCTCCTGTCCCACCACCATTGGTCCCGGTTGGTGGCCTGAACCGGGACCAAAGGACGGCCATTAGTCCCGGTCCATTCCACCAACCGGGACTAAAGGGTTGGTCCTTGTTGCGGCCAAAGTTTAGTCCCACCTCGCCAACCGAAGGGGAATCAGACCGGTTTATAAGCCCCTCCCTCTCTGCCTTATTGAGCTCCTTTGAAAATGAAAATAGATGCCCTTATATAGGGAATTTAGCCTAAATTCATACGAATTTCTCTTGAAATTTGTTATGAATTGAAGTTGAATTTCCTCTATAAGCGCATCTATGCTCATTTCTGAGTAGTTTTTTATATAGTTTTTTTTCTTTTCTGCTATATTTATTTTTTTCTTTTTATTTCTAAGTTGTAATAATTCATTAAAAATTAGCATCTATGCTCATTTTTTAGTAAAGTTAATCATAACTATTTTTTCTTCTATTTATTTTTCAATTGTAATAAGTCATTAAAAATAAGCATCTATGCTCATATTTTAGTAAAGTTAATCACAACTATTTTTTTCTTTTTATTTATGAGTTGTAATAAGTCATTAAAAATAAGCATTTATGCTCATTTTTTAGTACAGTTAATCACAACTATTTTTTGCTTCTATTCATTTCTGAGTAGTTTTCTATATAGTTTTTTTTCTTTTCTGCTATATTTATTTTTTTTCTTTTTATTTCTGAGTTGTAATAAGTCATTAAAAATAAGCATCTATGCTCATTTTTTTAGTAAAGTTAATCATAACTATTTTTTCTTCTATTTATTTTTCAATTGTAATAAGTCATTAAAAATAAGCATCTATGCTCATATTTTAGTAAAGTTAGTCACAACTATTTTTTCTTCTTTTTATTTCTGAGTTGTAATAAGTCATTAAAAATAAACATCTATGCTCCTTTTTTAGTACAGTTAATTACAACTATTTTTTGCTTCTATTCATTTCTGAGTAGTTTTCTATATAGTTTTTTTTCTTTTCTGCTATATTTATTTTTTTCTTTTTATTTTTGAGTTGTAATAAGTCATTAAAATTAAAAAAGAGGCGCAATGCTTGTTAATTTGCTTCAAGCCTTTCGGAATAGTGTCAACTTCACTGCACATAGCTCTGTGCAGTCTACCGTATTCCTCAAGGCTTGAAGCTAACCAACCTGCAGGAGCATTGAGCCTCTTCGTCATCGTCTCTGCACTCAGGGCTTATAAACAGCTGTGAATGCCTCTCGCTTGGCGAGGTGGGACTAAAAAACAGCTGCAGGAAGAATCAACAAAAAAACAGCTGCAGAAAGTAAAAAAGTAGTTAGATGGGTCCATTGGTACCGGTTGGTGGCATCAACCGGTACCAATGCCACTCTTTGGTCCCGGTTAGTGGAACCAATCAGGACGAATGTCGCTCTTTAGTCCCGGTTGGAGCCACCAACCGGGACCAAAGGTCTTCGTTTCCCGCCCTTTGGGCTGCTGAAAAGAGGCCTTTGGTCCCGGTTGGTGGCACCAACCGGGACTAAAGGGGGCATTGGTCCCGGTTGGTGACACGAACCGGGACCAAAGCCTTTGCTATACATACAGCACTTAGCGCGACTTCGATCTCTCCTGCTGCACTCCCGTCGCCGCGTGTCTCCCTGCCACCACCTCGCCGTCGCCGCCACGCCCCGCCACGCCCCGACGCCGTCGCCGCCCCGCCCAGCCCCGCCCCGCGCCGTTGCCGCCCGCGCGCCCCGCCCAGCCAGCCCGCACCGCCCCGATTGACGTCGCCGCCCCGGCCCGCGCCGCCTCAACGCCGTCGCCGCCCCGCTCCGCACCTCGCCATCGCCGTCGCCGGCCATACGTGAGCACCTCGCCGTCGCCTTTGCCGGTTGTACGCCGGCCACCGTCATTTTTTTGTTAGATTAATTTGATTTTTTTTGTTAGGTTAGATGTGTAGTAATTTAGATATGTAGTTCATAGATTTTTTTGTTAGATTAGATTTTTTTGTTAGATTAGATGTGTAGTAATTAATTTGTTTATATTATGTTAGATTTTTTTGTTAGATTAGATGTGTAGTAATTTAGATATGTAGTTCATAGATTTTTTTGTTAGATTAGATTTTTTTTGTTAGATTAGATGTGTAGTAATTAATTTTGTTCATAGAATTTTAGTGATTTTTTTGTTCATAGTATTTAGAAAAAGGAAAAAAATAAGAAGTAGTTTATATATAGTTTAACTAGCTAGTTGATTTAATAAACTAATTTATTTTACTATATATAGAAGTAGTTTGTTTTTAGTAAGTACTACTTATTTATTTATAGTAAGTGCTTAGTAGTTGAACTAGATAGTTGATTTAATTAATAAAACTACTTTTATTTAACTATATATAGAAGTAGTTCCCGCATCAACGTCGGCGATGCCTATCCCGCATCCTCGTCGTCGTCGACTCAGCGGTGGAGGCCTGCTTGATCAGGGCCATGTTCGGGACTGGGCTCCGCCGGGCTGGTATTGGGAGGTGCTACCTTCCGGGGGACGTAGGTTGGTGAGGAGGCAGCCCGTTGTTGACCCGATCCTTGTTTGGTGGCGGTCACGTGGGCCAGTGACAGTGGTGAGGCATCCGGACACCACGGAGGTGGTACATCACCGTGTCAGCGAGGAGGACGAGCACGTCCGTCGCTACATGGTTGCATTCGAGGGCAGGTTCGACAATACCTGGCAGGTTCTTCAGGGATCTCACTGGAGCTATGATCCTGTGATGGTTCCTTATCTTTGGGTGTCCACCGCCCGCGTCGATACCCGTCGGGCGCTACGGTTCTAGTTGTATTAGTGATAATATTCGATGATGTACGAACACCAAGAGATGATGTACTTTTGCTTATAATTATTGAATGCATGCTAATTTGAATACTAATACTTTAATTTATGATTTGGTTTTGCTTATTTTATGATTTGGTTTTGCTTATTAAATGCTCATATTGGATAAGTTCTCCTTCATTCCCTTGTGCTAGACAATTTGATATAATAATGCATTCGGGAATGAAAGGAGGAGCTACGTACATCGATCATCGATAGTCAACCCGTGATTAATAATAATGATCTAGTTTAATATTTGAATTATGAACATAGGCCAGAAATGTCGTACTCATCGGACGACGAAAACCGCCCGGGGGAGTGCGACTGGTGCCACGACGACCGAGGTATCTGCGACAGGTTCATTGAGCTGGAGGAAGATCGGTGCTTCAGCATTAAGCTTGAGGAGACCTGCGATGTTCATACGGTACGCAACAACGACAATAGTTTTTTTCGTAATTAAGCACGACTTCAACTATTTTAACGTGTATTTTTCATCTTTTCCAATTCGACTAGCTTATCCCATGCTTTGCAAGACGCTATGTCTTGGAGAGGATGGGTTTTGAAGACCATGAAAGTTTCGAAACCAAAAAAATTATCCTAAGTATCCATCATGGTGTGGATTTTCAAGTAAAGTTGTACAATGCTCAGAGTGTAACCCTTTTTGGTTGCAAAAATTGGGAAACACTTTGCAAGATGTATGGTCTTGATGAGGGTATGCTTGTCACCATGGATCTTGGTGATTCTACAATCGAGCAAGAGAGACCTTCGATTTGGGTCCATGTGGATACACCTCCAATTCTTCCCCCATGTGAGCTTAACATAGTTATTAAGTAATTTATATTGTTTATTTCAAAATATATAGTTGACAACTTATCTCCATTGACAGCTTATTTTCATTCTTCAAAGAATGTGCGGAAGATGGTAGACAGAACCTACAACACCGAAGGCTCCGAATTAACTTATCAGGAGAAAAATCATCTGGTCGGATTTTTTACTGATCTTGAGAATTACAATATCTACAACCAAACTCCTTAGGTATTCATCCATGAGATTAAGGTAAACTATGCAATACTTACCCAACTGAATCACTAAATATAAACCATGATATTCTCGAGCAAGGGTATGAGGACAATAGTCTTCAAAAGCACCAGCCCAGGAGACTCCCTCTCCCATGCCCTAC